>JAUALY010000003.1:1797039-6797039 GCA_030819805.1 Penstemon newberryi var. newberryi | reverse complement strand
AGCATCTCACTTTTGACATCAGATATCACTGTAGGCTCATAAAATGTCATTCCGAGACTGTGTTTCTTGCCACCTGTAAGGACTTTAGCTCCCTTAAAACAGCAAAGTATATTTATTAGTGCAGGCAGTATGACTACTGAAAATAAATGGCATCCTACTTGCATGTCATGTCTAGAATTTTTTTTTATGCCTGGACACGATGGTGATCCTATAAGTCAAGACATAAGCAACAATAATGTGGTCATACAGACATGGGAGTGAGTGTGTGTGTGTGTGTGTGTGTGTGTGTGTGTGTGTGTGTGTTGGGGGGATCTCCATCAGAGGTCTGAGGCTCATACTTAAGACCGCACTTCATTATTTCGCACAGCAAAGGAAGGGAAAACTGAACCCTTATACAAGATATTTACAACATAAGCATATTTTGTCCATGTGACGCAATAGCAGAACACAATTTGTCAGGAATTCATTTCCAACTTTAGTAGTTTCTACAAATAACTTTGAAACATTAATCTCTAGTGAGACATCAGTTACCATAGTGCACAATTAGCTAAATCTAATACAAATTCTTATAGGAAATAAACACACCTTTGAGATGGCATCTTGCACAAATGTTTCAACCTGTGAGGCAAAGCTAAGAGGGGTCAGATATACAAGAAATCGGCACAATTAGGAGTACCATGGCACAATGCTTAACTAAATTGGGGATATGAAACAGAAAACTGACCTTGTTCACTGCAGCATCGTTAATCAGAGGGCCCTGCATGAAATATTATCAATAAACTTCAAATTAATAATTTGGTTACTCTCACCCACTCATCAAGAAGGGGAAACAGTGGGCTATGCTATACCACAGCCATGTCAGCATGTCACTCTACAACAATGACGAAACAGTAATGAAATTTTGGTTAACAGTGATCAGATAACTACCTGTACAACACCTTCACCAAAGCCATCCCCAACTTTCATACTCTCAACAGCCTTAGAAAAGGCATTTGCAAATTTATCAAATATCCCTACAGCAGAGGCAAGAGATCAAAAACACAAATAAATACTTCTTAATTACCGAAATAACAAAATATGGAACAGACACAACTAAACAAGACAAAACTTCGATTCTTGAACAGGTGATAACAGAATGAAAACTTGAGGGATGAAAATGGATAGGAAAGAAGAAGAAAAAAAGAGAATGAGAATAAAAAGAGAGGAATTCTGACAAAGTGCCATATCAAATATGTCAAGCATGTGAACTCTTACTGTGTTACAGAAGCCTGCATCTATGTATGAATATGTATCAATTGAATATTATGATATATACATTCTTCATGGACCTCCTTCAAAAAGAAAAATCTTCTGGTAAAAGGGGCGATATATCATTTCCATCTATCAAATTACGAGATTTCCTGAATAGAAATTTTAATTATTGTTTCTTTCCTGGGTACCCTTGTGGTCAATGCCTTGAGTTATTACTTTACGTGCTTTAATTTCTTCTAAATATTCATTCACTAAATTCTCATTTTCAGAAAACGAAATGCAACATGTGTGAAGTTAAGAAGAACTCTCATCCAACAAGAATGTACTCACTTAAGTAAAAATTGCAATTAAGATGAAGATACATCATACAAGTTACAATTTAGGGATTTGATACCTACCTTCTTGCACAAGTACTCTATTTGCACAAACACATGTTTGCCCACTGTTACGGAATTTAGTTGCCAGCTGCAATTGCACAAACATAGCTGTAAGGAGATACCTTAAAAATTAGTGTAATATAAACTTAAACACTAGTGAACATCAGTAAATCCTGACTACCTGAGATCCTAAATTCAGTGTATTCAGTACCCAAGTTGCTCAATATCCAAAATTGCTATTAGGGAATAAGGGATATACATTCCATGCACTTAACTCGAGCTTCTGTTTTTTACCAATGTTTATGTAGAAGCTGGTCTTTCTATTCCATGTAATCACCAGAAAAGTTAGGCATGTTTATCAACTTATGTCAATGCCACAAGTTACTCCAGATATTTGACTAATCAATTTCAGATCCATATCCTGTTTTGTTTTTTTAAGAAGAATAATATTTTGTTAAATGGTCCCACATCATACCCAAAAAAAAATTCCTAGAAAGAATACTTAAAGAACCATGAGACTGTATTATAAGTTCTAGAGTCCTCGCAGGAAAAATCAGGCCTATTTTACAAATTATGCCAATGACACAAGTTGCTCCAGATATTACAGTAAATTTCTTCTTCTTGTTTTGGTTGAAGGATTTCTTCCTGTTCCACAGTTAAAATTGTTTTCCCATATCATACCCAAAAAAGAAGAACTTCTACAGTGAACACTAAAGAACTATGAAATTGTATTCTAACATCGGGAAAGATTGACAAAGACTAAATTTTCCAAGTATCATTCAGACACTAAAGTTAGAGCAAAGAGAACACTAGAATTGCCTTTATGCAATATGAATTGGTAAAGCTGCCTAATACTATAGCACAAGAAAATCTTTTGACCTAACATAAAGTGAAAATGAAAGATGTGTGAGTCTAAAAGGCAAGACAGAAGACTAGAATGCATATCTATCACAAAATATTAGCATTTGCAATCTATATAGTATGCCTGCCAAATTCGATTGACATGAATTTATAAGAAACAGCTGAAGATAGTAATAACTTATTCTCCCATTTACAGGTCAGTATTCAGGGGTGAACCTTAAACACCAGTACATAATGTTGTGTAGAAGTGATTGTACATATCTAGGATAAAAGATAGAGTGATTTCACTAACTTACAGTTCCTTTCAAAGCCACGTCAAGATCGGCATCATCAAAAATTATGCAAGGTGCATTGCCACCAAGTTCGAGGGACACCTATAGACATCAGAATTTGAAAAAAGGTAATAAAGAAAGAACAGTTATAAGATGGAGGATGCAGGCAGAACAATTTCCTACCTTTTTTACAGTCCTAGCAGAACCAGCCATCAACTTTTTTCCTACATTTGTTGAGCCTGTGAATGTGATTTTTCTTACCTAAACAAGTTTGAGAAAATATTAGAAATTATTTGCCCTATGCCCAATATACGGAAATATATATAATAGAATGTTAAGCGTCGAAAACCTTTGGACTTGCAACTAATGCATCTCCAATATCAATTGCATTGCCCATTACCACGTTCACTGCACCCTAACTTGCAGAAAAATTATCACAATCAGGTAAGAGAAAAACTAAAAATTGAGAGGTAACAGAAAAGGTTTAGTAGTAAGGATCAGAATTCTTGTCTAAATTAAAGCAAGGAACATAGGAAGCAACGAAAACACAAGGTTAAAGGGACAAAAAAAAAATAAGTGCATTATTTAGATGTTTACAAATCCAGTCAAATTAAATCCTTCTAAACAATGACTCAGAGGAAAGAAACATTTCGGACTCTTAGAAACAAGTAATTATTCCTTCCCTTTTCCATCCTAGTTCTTTTCTCTCTTTCATAGGAAAAAAAAAAACATGATATTTAAATTGTCCATAGGTTACCCTTTCACTTCCAGTAATGAGGCTCTTATTATCTTTGTTCCCTCTTTGCCACAATTTACATATTTTTCATCATGCACATTTGGTAATTGAATGTTTGATGGTAAGCAAGGATACTACTTAGATCCAAGAGTAATGGTAAGCACCTGCATGCTATAGTCTATCAAAAACATCTTTTGTAGTTTGATGTCAGATAATATTCAAAGTCAGTGTAAAACTTAGAGTAAGGTTCTCATCTTACAAAACTAGTCAACTACAACGTCCCTGTTTATGTACCAAACTGAGGTGATGAAACATGAATCATTACCAGAATTGAGCTATTCACCAGTATTGAGTTGCTCACCACACCTTAATCCTAAAGCCGAGAAGTTCGCAGAAATTATGACTTCGAAAATGTTTTAGAGAATTTTGAAGTTCAAAATACAAGTTCAAGCATTAAAAGTATATTTATGAAGTTCTAATGGCTCAGAATCGGAATTACCGGTGGTATCCCAGCTTGAATGGAAAGTTCAGCAGCTGCTAATGCAGTCAATGGTGTCAGTTCAGAAGGCTTTATGACAACAGTGCATCCACAAGCAAGAGCAGGAGCAACCTGGTAAAGATTACACCAAAGTTTTGATTAACATAATACCATGCAGTTCTCTATCACCAGAAACTGCCCCCAGAACCATAGGATGGAAATTAAAAACCCACCTTTCGGGTAATCATGGCCAAAGGAAAATTCCAGGGTGTAATTGCCCCAACAACACCTATTGGCTGCATTAAAACCCACATTTATTAGTGTGACATCTTGGGCTAAAAAACCATCAAAGTGTTCCTCCAGTTACGCAAAGATTGTCCAATACTCTGCCCAATGAAGAGTCTGACAAAAATAGTACATTATTTAATCCGGAGTAGATAAGTGAGGATTTGAATATTCTGTTATATTTAGTTAAGCCGGTAATGATATTCTACATGGAGGCAAAGCAGATTACCAAGTAGATCACAAATTTCATTTCTTTTTCCTTTTTGTGTATTATACTTTTATCTAATTTTTCCTTTCTTGATCAATTGCTAATGGAAACATTCATTGAATTTTAACATGAAAACTGGCTTGGATCACAAATGAAGAAACATGCACATATACTAACAGAGAAAATTAGAATAGAGCAGAAACTTGTTTAGAGCAAATACCCCCACATTAAACATTATTAAATACATTATACGAACCATTCAAGATTAAAATGGATCTACCATGTTGTTATGAGTTTCCATTGTGTCCTGAAGTACCATAATCCCATGGGCTACCCGTTGAATTCAGAATACCACATACGATTAACCCACAACACCGACGAATGCTAAATAGTCAGGAGGCACATCAAAGTTTAAATAAAAACTTAAAACTCGGGGGAAATGTCACCTGTTTTAAAACAAACAAACGACGATCTGGTAATGTTGCTGGAATGATATCGCCGTACACTCGTTTAGCCTCCTCTGCATAAAACTCAATAAAACTTGCCCCATAGCTAACCTGTTATTTGCTAGATTCATAAATGATCTACTAAATATAAGGCAGACAAATTTCGAGGCAAAAGTGAGAATCAAATACCTCACCAATAGCCTCTTTAAGAGGTTTTCCTTGCTCTAGAGTCATAAGTTGTCCGAGCTCTTCTTTGTGGGCCATTATCAAATCAAACCATTTCCTTAAATATTTGCTCCTTTCAGCTGCAGTTAGCTTGCTCCAAGCTTCATCATTAAAAAGCTCCATGTGTAAGGTTAATTCAATGTTTTTCAAGATTTCATGAACTCAAAAAACTTATTAAACTATGACATTGAATAGTGAAAGGCACGAGCCTTAAACCAACAATACTGTGAAGAAACTTAAGCTTCTGAAAACGCTTCCTCCTTTTAATTCTTTACATAAAGAGACATTTTACAAATATACTATCTCTGGCAGTTAGTTGCCAACTCGACCTACTCTGACCTTCAAATATTCTACTTCATTCTAACATCAGATTTACACTAACAATAAAGGTACTGAATGAGCCCAAATTCTACTTCCTTTCTCAATCCCAATCACAGACTTCCATTTTCATGCAGTCAAGGGAATCTGCTAGCTCGAAGGACTCAAGGCAATAGGGTGGTTCTTCTGTTGAAACAGAAAAAAAAAATCTCTCTCAAACACAAATTAGATCTGAACTAAATTGTCCAAACTGCACCTAGTGCTCACCCATAACAAATTCATTCGTTGCAGGTGGGCTCAGGGTTAAACCTTTGGCTGAGACAGGTAATGGTTAGGCTCATTGATGCAACCATCACAGTATTCAGCTATCAATTGTGAATACATTTAGATGATACATAACACATAAAGACCACAATACCACTGCAAGGTCTGCACCTTAAATCGGCTCATTCAAGGAAAGTTAAGTAGTATTTTTTAGCATTCCGTTTTATATTCTCTCACTTGACATCACACAGGAAGGTATGGCTTCACATGATACAAAAGCAGCAGGTGCTGAAGTTGTGTGACATAATCACAAGAATTTACTTCAGAAAGAAAAGAAAATAAAAAGGATCATATCCGAAACAATTGCAATATGAGTGGAACAAATCTAGTATTCTCCATATATTCTCCACACATAGTTTTTAAGCAACGATGACATGTTAATTAAATGACAGGACGAAGCAGAAAAGTCAGACATAAAACTAGCAATCAGAGGACATATAAATAAACTCACAAACAAATGCATTATGCGCAGATTCAATGGCATCATTTGTCTCCTTTCCACCCATGCACGAAACATTTGTTATAACCTCACCTGTCGCTGGGTTGCAGACCTGCCATAGAAAGTAGTCATATTATTCCACAAATAAAGCCAAAACTACCAACAAGTTTTTTCCTCACAGGTTTGATGCTTCATTTGAAATATGAATGGGAATTTCCCCTTTATATTTCGAATGATGAGGCGGTTAACAAACCTCTATGGTCTTCCCATCATATGCATCGGTCCATTTCCCTCCAATAAACCCTTGACTCCTGATGAACCCCGAACTGCTCAAACGATCAGCAACACTCTTCGCATCAGTACTCATCTGATATCAACAACAAATCCTCTTGATTCATACAACGAAAATCAACTAATTACGAGCATTACCAAAACAAATAGAATTATACAGCATTTGGCGGCCGTAGCCTTCAACATAAGTAGTTCCGAATTGAATTGTAAACCGAAATGTAAAGAAACACAAGCACCAACCGATTCTATCACCACAAGAAAACAAAACTAAATCGAAACAAGTGATCTGTTATTCTACTGAAATAAGAAAGCTACTTACAATTGCTATGATGTGTGTAAAATAGCGGAGGTGTTCTGCTAGTAAGTGGAAGAACAATAGAGTACCTGACGATTTAATACTGCAGAGGCGGAGTGGAAACGAGGAGATAGAGAGCTGAGTGTGCAGAAGCGAAACGCCATGCTCATTCGTGTCAGCCTCATTTGCTTTGCAAGTGTCCCGTGTCCGTCAACCTGTCACTCTCTCGGTAACTTAAATACTCACTCACTTCCCTGTCGTTTTTTGCTTTCTTTTTCAAGATTGGCGGCTTTGACAGATGGTAGTTTCGAAATTGGGAGCTTTCCAATGGCGGACTGATCGCTGAAATTTATTGATAAGCTGCCGGATTCGTGTAGGAATTCGGATTCAATTGTTTTAGCCGTACTCGGGCTCGAATTCAGATCCTGTCGGATCCGGCTTAAGATCTAGAATCGTAGCTCTGTATAACAGTCCAATTTTTGTTTTTGGGTTAACCAGCAATTATTTCTTATTAGTAAGATTCACACTACAATATTCATAATTAATAAAAAGACACATGTATATTTACTTGACTTAATAATTTTTTTTTTTAAAAAAATTATTTGTAATATATAAATACAATAATATTATCTTCGAGTAATTGAGCAATGAATTTTTAAGTTTAATTTTTTTTATTGAACTTGAGATTGTGATTGGATTTACAATAAATCTTAAATGAGTTGTCATCGTGTGAAACACGAGTATAAATCAAATTTATTAGTAAATATTTTTAATGTGGTACACATTCACTTTCAATTGTAAGAACTTTTAACATTTTTAAATAAAATGTTGGATATGATATAATAACAAATTCAAAATGTGGGAGTAAAGACACATACATCTTTAATAGAAAAAGATACTTTGATTTAAAAAATTGCAATAGACACGTACTAATCAATGTTATTAAAATCGGACCAGATCGGGCGGTCCGACCGGTTCGACCGCGAACCGGATGATGGTGCGGTTCGGTTTATCCCTAAAACCACTTGATTCAAAAACCAAACTGAACCGGGTTGAACCGGTCCAAAATCGGTGAACCGACGAACCGGTTTGGGCCGGTTCAACCCGATTCTGAATTTCCTTTTTTTTTTCTTTTTTTTAAATTTTATTAATGTTAAAAATAAATTAAAAATTCTTGTAGAAGGTGGGATTTGAACACCTAATCTCTTGCATGAAACATATTACCATTTGAGCTACATCATTTTTGTTGAAATTCTAGTACAATTTTCTTTTATAAATTACAGAAAACTTGTAGGCAAATTTGTTTATAAATTAGATTATGATAACTCAAATTAACATTTTACACATTATCAATGAAAATTAATACTCAAATAATAATTTTTTATTAAAATTTGTTCTATAACTCTTTCCAATATTATTTTTAGGATAAAGAGTGTCAAATTTTGAAAATCAAATCGATATATTATGCAAGTTTGATTTTTAATATTAGACTTTTATACATAATCATATTTTAAAATTATCAATCTCTTAGTTTGTTGTATTTTTAACTTACACTTTTACATTTTTATAAATAAATATAGTCATATTATATTTATATGAGCTTACAAATTATTATCATATTACAATTATGATATAAGTTATATAAATATTATGTGATTTAATTTAAATATATTCTAAGATTTTATATATTTTTAATCAATTGTAGGATAATGTTTAAATTTTATGCATATTATATATACTTTAAAATTAAATATATTTATTATATCATTATGACGTCATCCGGTCTGATCGGTTCGACCAGTAAAACCAGTGGCCAGTTGGCTCACCGGTTCACTGTCCGGTCCGGTTCTGAAATGATTGGTACTAATAGGAAAAACAAATTGTTCAAACTATTTGCACAAAGCAAAAAAATAAAAAAAATTCAGCAAATTATAAGAGAACACAAATTTGTTATTTAAAATTTTTGAGGGTGAAAATTGCAATATATACTTTGAAACCTGTTAAACAAGTTCCCTACACCATTTTTACAAAACAAACTTTCTCCAACCAATTAAATTGTGTTGTACGGAATAGTCACTGTCATATAGACATTTTCCTTTTTCAATAAAAACTCATATTAAGTATGGTCGCAACATTAAAATTAATTCATGCTAAAATAAAATCATGTATATGTATTTACTCATGTTTTGTGTATTTGTAGTGAAATATTGGTGCTCTAAAAAAATGAAATATTAGTAATGTTAAAACAAAAAAATAATATGAAACATGATTTTTTTAATTTATTATTTGATTTAGATGTTTAATGGATCGAAATAATTTGGATCGTATTCACTCTATTTTTTTAATCAGAAATATGCTTAATAAAATCGAGTATTACTATCATCGAATCAATTATAGGATGTGTTTAGATAGTTTGGAAATAATTTGGATCGTATTCACTCTATTTTTTTAATCAGAAATATGCTTAATAAAATCGAGTATTACTATCATCGAATCAATTATAGGATGTGTTTAGATAGTTTGGTGAGGTAAAGTTTTCATTTTCTATTTCTAGATATTATTTGATATATTATTTTTGGACTTCTCTCGATTTAGTTTGAGTCCAATATAGAATTGATATGATGTACGGATTCTTACGTACAAACTAATTGGATTTAGTGGGTCCGTTCATATCTAATCTAGCTTAGATTTAAAATGGATTTGATCACTGGATCCTGAATGGGGTATAAGCCTTATAACACATACATGAATTTATCTGATCCAAACCTAGATGATTGTTACCCCATAAATGTCCAGCCACTCGTATCCCACTTGTAATGGGCTAGTCTTTGCCGTTTGGGCCTATTCATATTTTAGTTTTCCAGACATTTCGGAAATAAAAATATGACAAACATAAAAGGTATATTAAAAATACCTCCAGAGTTAAGGTCTAATTACAAAAATCTCTTTCAAGTTTAGGTATTATAAAAAATTTCATTAGGTTTATCACATTCTTACAATCAACCTGATGTCCTTAAAATGTTTCAATTATGCCCTTGTGTGTTATTTGTAATGTTTGTAATATCTTATAATTGATAAAATTTTGGTGCTAATTGTTATATCTTATAAATTAAAAAAGTGATATTATATATTTACTACCAAAATAATTGATAAACTTCATAATTGCCTATTAAATTTTGCAAAAAAATATGTATTTACATATTTATTAGCATTTTAAATTGTATAATAATAAATTAAATAGAATTTTAATAATAATAATTTATAAATATGAACAAATTATTTACACATTTAGTTAAATGAATTTATTTTCTAAACTAGTAAATTTAATAACTTTATATTGTATTATAATTAAGATATTTTAATTTAATAAAGTTTATATTGTATTATAACTTGCAATATTTATTGGAATCTATGGACAATTATAAATTACATCAATTATGTTGGTAGTAAATATTGTATATGTTAATTATTTTTATAATTTATCAGATATAATAATTAACACCCAAATTTTAAAAATTTATAAGATATTATAAACATTACAAATAACCTCCAAGAGTAAATTAGAAAATTTTAGGGGAAGGGGTTAATTATAAATTTATAAGAAGATGACAAACCTGTGGGAAATTTTTATAATACCCAATACGTGAGTGGAATTTTTATAATTAGGCCTTACCTTACATGATATTTATAATTTACCCAATATAAAAGGTTCAACTATATTTGTAGTCTACCTCTATCCCACACATGAGGAAGGTCCTCCTTTTGTTTGCAATTCCTTTTTGAAGTTTGTTGATTGAAAAAGAAAAAATAAAACAACCTTGTTTTTTTCCTATAATTTAATATTTTGCTTGAATTTTCGTTTCCTATTTTTTCTACGTTACTTTTAGGTCCCAAAGTGGTTATTTTAAGTATTTGTGTAGTGTAAATTTTTGGTCTCTTATTTCGCATCTTCAATTTGAAGAGACATAAAGTCGGTTAAGTTGTATTTAAGTCTTATAAGACTAGTCATGATTTTAATCTTGCGTCTTGAAAAATAGCATTTTTTGATATCATCTTTAGGATTTTTTTTTTTTTGTGCATTTTGTTTCATCTCTCACTCCATTTGATTTCATGCCAAAAGAAAGAATAAAGAAATTATGGAACGAAAATTTGAGTAAATATTAAATTAAACAAAATTTGGCAATGTGACGTTGGAGTTGTTTGTCACATCAAAATCGAAATTTATCACATGTGATGTCATAATAACAACTTAAAAATAGTTATCATCATAAATTTGGGCAATATATTAAAGGTTCCTATATTAAATTACAAAAAAAAATTGATAAAGTGATATAATTTGGGACAAAAATAAAAATCGATAATTAACTTCATTAACTTCAACGGATTCCACATCCTAATTCTTCTTTTATTAATAAATACACCCTTCTAGATTGCGAATGCTAATTAATTAGCTTATGCCACCTTAAAAGTACAAAAATAGAATTTTACATTTGTGAGTATGGGTGAATATTCTAATTGGAGGAGAATTTAGAAAATATACAAACCTCGCCACCATTTAAATACTAAACTCCCTTTTATATTTTTCTGTAATGTATCTTCATAATCATCATTCCAACATTTCCAATTCTTTTTTGTAAACCTGCTTTTCTATTTGTATCTTCGTTTGCCTCGTATCAATTACTCATATTATTCTTGATTCGGAGAAAGTGATGAACTCGAGTACTCCTTCATCGAGTGCCGGAGGACCTGGATCGGCCGATTCAACCGGGCCTAGAAGAAATTCCAAGCGACCCAAATGTATGTTTCTGTGCCCTAGTTTTTTATTCTATTGTTTGAAATCTTACTGGGAGTTTTCTAACTTGAATGTGTGTGAATAGTGTTTACTTTTTTGTGCAGAACTTAATTTGTAACTTAGAGAGCTAAACTCGGTGTTTAGAACCACCATATTTCACGAATTTATTAAACATACGTTTGGATCTTGATTTTATTAATGATATGAAACAGAAGAAAAATCCAATCAAAAAGGTGAAAATCTATTTTTATTTATTTAATTTAATCAATTATCCAACATTAGCCTATAGGTACAACTCATGTCATTCACTCCATTTTAATTATTCGAATACATGGTTTGTTCAATTTGGTGTTTTTGGACCATTAAGCATTTTTTATAGACCAGATTATACAGTGTAGTTGGCATTGGAAAATGATTGGCTTCAATATTGATTGTTTTGTAAGTAAAGGATTGTGGGTTTGAGTTGCTTTGTTGTATAGAAGCGTTCTAATAGAGGTGTATACTTGAGCATTTTATTTTTTGGTGCATCATGTCACTTTGCCTTTTCTTTCTGTTAAAAGGACTAAAGGAGCCAAAGGTCATTTAAGCCTCTTTATAGAGATCAGTTTAAAAACTTTGTTATTGAATTTTAAATTCCATGTAGCAATTTTTTAATTCTCTATGTCGTTAAGCAACATTGGTAAAGAAGAAAACTGAGAAAATCTGTGTAAGGATGGAAAAGTTTGGTAAAACTAGATTTATTTGTCCGGAGTTAGGTTCTCCGAAATCTTCCTTTCCTTAATTTCTGTTAATCAATAGACTACTAATATTGAGGGGGAACCATGGGCTAATTGAGGAGAAATCAAGGAATTGAAAAAATTGGCTTATAAAATCCAGTCTAGTATGGGTAAATGCAATTTTCTCATTTTCTTTTAACCTCTATGTTTTACCTTAGTATTGTTAGTTTGTAACTATTTTAATCTCTTTCACTTGGTTTCATTTTTATGGCATTTTCTTCCCTTTCTATAAATTCTATTGTCTACATGTTGCCCCTATAGATGGAACTTCAGATGAGGTTAATGTTCTTGCCATTTTGAAAATACAAAGGCTTCATATGTTCACAAAAGGATATGTATTTCACAGAAACTTGAAGTCTGATACTACTGGTTTATACGAATTTATGGGAACCTTTTGTACACATACGTCCTTGTCTGCACTTTTTATCTTTAACGTCAAAGTAAAAGTCAAAGATTTAATGCAGTGTACTATGCACTAAGAAAGTTTCCTTTGAGAAATGTATTAAATTAGGCATAACATTCCTGAATGTGTTGTATGTAACCTTCAAAAATATTTTGATTTCGTATGGACTAACGAGATTGAGTGCGCAGCCAACTTCATACAAGATCAGTCTGTTAGGTGTAGTAAACCATCCTCTGAATGGTGGAATAGAAATGTCGGATATTGCTTGGTGAGTCCAGTGTCCAGAAATATATGTTGTCTGCAAATATTATATTTTAATGAAGCGTTCTCACATGTATGGAATATAAAGACACGGTGATTGGTAAGTTGATCGTACTTGTGAAATTAGACAAACATCCTTCAGTTGTTTAAAGAATGAGGTGCAAAAGTAGCTACTTGGCATGTAATAGCTGAATTACTAAACAGACAGCGTGACTGTGGTTTAATAATGTAACATCTAAAAACTTGTTTATCGACTGAAACTGGGGACCAATTGCCTTCTTTGTCCTTGAAATGCGTCGACTGGTCAGTTGTCATAGAACTCATAACATTAGTAGGGAAAATTTCAAAATAGGTATGCACTGTAAATAAGAATTGTAAACAGATCGTTTTTATTTTTTCAGATTCAAGGTTTACACAACAGGAACTTCCGGCATGCAAACCTATTCTTACTCCTAAATGGGTAAATACACTCTACTGTTTCTTTTTCTCTTCCTATTCCTTTCATATTCGGAAAAGTATTATTCTAATGATGCGTTCTATTCTTTGTGCAGGTGATTTCGACATTCTTGCTCGTTAGTTTTATCTTCATTCCCATTGGACTTGCCTCTCTCTTTGCTTCTCGAGATGTATGCTGACTGTCACATGTTCTCGCCTCGCCTTCCTCTCTAAAGTGCTTTACTGACTGGAAATTCTTTTCTTAATCTCTAGGTTGTTGAAATTGTTCACGGTTATGAGACTGATTGTATTCCTGAAGGTTCAAGAAATGACAAGGTCGGTTTTATTCAAAGCTCTCTAGACAAAACCTGCAATAGAACTCTTAGGGTAAGTTCCTGGTTGGCTTCTGATCTTTGGCATGTCCATCTCTTGGTAGTATTCTCTGTCGTAGTGAAAACATATATAATGATGTCAACTAACTGGTTAACATATATCAGGTTCCAAAGGAGATGAAGCAGCCAATTTATGTGTATTACGAGCTCGACAATTTCTACCAGAATCATCGCAGGTTCTTATAATGTAGTTTAATGTTCTTATCCCAGTTTTGCAGTTTGGATATTTAGCATTTCTATTTCTTCTTACCACCTTGCAATTCCTCTGGGCATGATTGCCGGTGATTCTTTCCTTTAAATTGAGATCTCTGGTATTATTAGTTAAGTAATGGCTTTGCAATCAAAGATCTAATGAACTTGTTATAAATTTGCAATCAAAGATTGAATGAATTTGTTATACATTTGGATGCTTCTTGTGCGTAGTGTTTCTTCCCTCTTTTCATGTGTTTCTTAATTCAATTGCTGTTACTTGTATAGTTAGTTATCGAAGATCTTTTGAGGCTTCTTTTTCCATTTCCTGTTGACTATCTAGATATGTGAGGAGCCGGAGTGATCACCAATTGAGAAGTCCAAAGAGTGAGCGCAATATAGGTGACTGTGGCCCGGAAGACATCACAAGCAATCGAATGCCGATTGTTCCTTGTGGTCTTATAGCGTGGAGTCTATTCAATGATACTTATGGATTTACTCGCAACAACCAGCAGTTGAACATAAACAAGCGTGATATCTCTTGGAAAAGTGATAGGGATCGCAAATTTGGAAGAAATGTCTACCCTAGGAACTTTCAGAATGGGACCCTAATAGGCGGTGGCAGACTTAACTCATCAATACCAGTAAGCCTCTAGCTCTTTATGATAACAATCACTTGACTTGTAATTATCATAAAACATATCTTACCAACTTATTGATAAGTTCCAAAAGAAGGTGAAATTTGTGAATTTTACTTTTAAACTAAATCAGTCCAAAATACATTGCTTATCTTGTTTTAACTTTGAATCAAGACCAATTTACACCCTTTCTCATGAATATCATGTTATGCGACAGTTGAGTGAGCAGGAGGACCTCATTGTTTGGATGCGAACTGCTGCTCTTCCAACTTTCAGAAAACTGTACGGGAAAATAGAAGTAGATCTGCAAGCTGGTGAAATAATCAATGTGACATTACAAAACAATTATAATACCTACAGTTTCAAAGGCAAAAAGAAATTTGTTCTTTCTACAACTAGTTGGCTTGGAGGGAAGAATAGTTTTCTGGGTGTTGCATATCTCACAATAGGTGGAATGAGCTTCTTTTTAGCTATGGTTTTCGTGGTCATTTACCTTATTAAGCCAAGGTATGTGGTATTCATCGACATGATCATATTTCTTGAGTCTGCTAAATTAATAAGCCTGCATGTTAATTGTTTCTGCATAAAAGCAACCTACCCTTCTTTTTATTTGGTCTACTTGCTAGTTGTCGTTCTTCCAGCCAACGAGTTTGCAGTTATGCCTTATTCCTTCATTAAATTGATCCCAACTGTAATTGCATTGGACATCTAAACTCGATTTGTGTCTTTTTTGGTTAGGAGAGAACTAATAATGCTGTGTTTTCTGTCTCAGACAACTCGGAGATCCGTCTTATTTGTCATGGAATCGGAATCCCGGAGGTCACTAGGCTGTTACTGGTTCAGGTGGATATAAGCTTGGTCATCCTCTCATAGAATTTCAAAAAGATGCTTATAAACCTTGAAATATGTATCTTGAATGAATTCGTAATAGTACAGATAAATTAGGAAAATATGTACAATCTTGAATGAATTTGTAATAGTATAGATCAATTAGGTGTAGATTTCACTATGCGATGTCCATTTACTATATTCAATCAAGATGCGTTCTGTAATACCTAAAAAAGAAAAGAAAAACCATTCAAATGCTTTAAAAGGTTCGATCGAGTAGCCTCATAATTTGATTAATAAGTATAGCCATGAAATGAAAAGCAAGCTTCATATGAATACCTTTTAGGTGGATCTAGAACCATCTCTCTTATATTTCTTATCTTATCAAGTTTAATGTTTGTTGATATATATATAATTTTATTCATTATTGTTTTGATATAATAATTTAACTTTGAATCTTTTCTAGTTTATTATTTCTTTAAAGTTATTCTATTAAATAAGCACGGTTCCGAATCGTGTAACATTGTAGTTTACAAATTCAATTTGATTTTTCACCTTGTATTATTTCTGATTTGAATCAAGTAATTCAATAGTGAGTTGAATAAACATGTTGCATATGATTAACGTTTTCAATTCAAACACAATAATATTTCATAGGATGTAACCTTTTGAAACTCTAACTTCATAAAGCAGTCTTCAGTCCAAATACAAAAAGGACGTAACATTTTTAAAATCAAACTTCATAAATTAGTCAGTACAAATTAACACCATAATATTTCATAGGGTGTAAACCCATTTAAACTCAAACTTGATGAAGATCAAACACAATAGTGTTTCATAGGATGTAAACCTATTTAAACTCAAATTTCATAAAGTAGTTTTCAGTCCAAACACCTATTTAATAAGATAAGATGTAACTTATTTAAACTCAAACTTCATAAATCAATTTAATCCAAATATTTCATAGGATGTAACCTTTTTAAACTCAAACTTGTTGTAGGCTTGTAGCCCATAAGTAGCAGCCCAATTCCACTCTATAAAAGAGCACCATTAATTATATTTACAAAACCCCAATCGAATATTATTCATCGAATTTCGGCAGAGCAATTTACCAAAATAAAGATAAAGAATTTCAGCACAGCAAAATATGAGGATGGAGCAAGAGTACCCCGTGATAGATCCTGGTCCACGGCCGGCCTGACATATTACAGGGCCCTAGGCGATATTTAAAATCGAAGCTCCCTTTTAGAAATTAGCTGATACTTTTTAGTGTCAATTGTAATAAATTTTTATGACATTTCATTCTTAAACTTTCTCTTAACAAATCGAAATCCCACCTAGAAGCTCATTTCGTATAAATCTACCGGTTCGGTTCGGTAAGGTAAGGTAAATCTACCGATAATACAGAAAATCAAAATTTATAATGGTTCGGTAATGAAGCTCATTTCGTATATTGAACCGAGATTTCAGTTCGGTATACGGTTTACCTGATCGTGCACAACACTAATATTAGGGGATTGTTATCATTGCATTCAATATAATTGAACCGTACCAATTTTTGGTATCTAGTCTGACGCGGTAGTTTCAGAATGTGTACAGTACATCAAACTGAACTATTTGGTTCGATTATCAAACGGTTCAGTCCGCTACAAAAAAACCGAGACGTGTATGTAGTTTGAGTATTCTTTGTAATAAATTAATATTAAAAATTATAGCTTGACTCAAACTCGTTGAATCTAGTTATATCAAATTCTAAATTTTATTTATT
Organism: Penstemon newberryi var. newberryi; assembly: GCA_030819805.1. NCBI lineage: Eukaryota > Viridiplantae > Streptophyta > Magnoliopsida > Lamiales > Plantaginaceae > Penstemon > Penstemon newberryi. Next base: position 6,779,751 of record JAUALY010000003.1, on the reverse strand, counting down.
AATGCAAAACAACAATATTATAATATATTTTTTTTCAAAATACTAAGACACAATAAAACAAAAACACGTGTATTATCAATTAGCATATTCTCCCTCCGTTTTTTTATTCGCTTTGGAGGATTGAACACGGATTAATAATTATAATAAATAGCCACTTTTTTAAGTAAAAGTCCCAAAACACCCTTTTAATCAAATAATCATAGCATTAATAAGAAGTGTAAAATTTGTATAAAAAATTAATTCTAGATTGAAATTCTAAAACGATAAATAAAAAAAAACGGATGAAGTAATCTTTATTATTTGACACCAATAATATGAAATAATCATTTTTACATAAATTAGATCAACAAAGCTTACATAACAAACACAAGGAGAATTTCAATTGAATGTGTAATGTAAATCAAAAAGTTAATTTGATAGGTTAAATCTATTTTAATGTCGCGCTACGATCATTGTCCAACGCATCTTAACCAATACATGACGCATTAATGTTAATATAATATGATGCAGGTAAAGGGGGGCAGACATAGCAGAAATATATATCCCATAAATATATCTAAGACATTCTTTTTGCATATACATGGTTCTAGATTATGAAGTAAAATATTCTAGACAAGTATATATGAAAAGTCTCTAGAGCATCGGTTTTAGCCACTAGATCAAGTTGATTTTCACCGTCTGTTTAAGAATGTGGTTATATAAATAGGGCAAGACTTTATTTGAAAATTTCCATTCTTACATCTTATTTGACAAAAAAAAGAAAAAAATTATCTAGTAGAAAAAAACTGAGATACATTTAAAATAACAAAAAAAATAATTGAGGTTCCTCTATAGTCGGGGCCCTAGGCGATGGCCTAAATTGCCTAGCTTTAGAGCCGGCCCTGTCCTGGTCATTCGTTCAGAAAGACTGTTGGCAACTTCAACTTAATAGATTATATGCGCATCAGTGTAGTCTCCCTCTTATCCATCACCTCTGTAGAAGAACCTTGGCTTCCTGCGCCAAAGAGACCTAAAATTCCGCTTCCAGCTAAGGTGGCGGGCCGTCTCGTGTGCTTTCTTGTGCCTTTCACGTACACCTACGCGCTATCTGCAGACATACTTAGGGGTTAGATCTCCAATAGTGATGACGTTAAATTCTACAGAAAAAAAAATTGATCTAGGTTTTATTTTTCAATTTATATAGGTTTTTATGCTACTCCAGTATTTTTTTTTCCATCTAGGTTTTGATGCTATGTTGCTTGTTTTGAATAGTAATACTCAATTTATCTAGGAAAAGAAAACAATTGATTAATTAATTGTTTTATTTTTAATTTATCTAAGTTTTGATGATGCTACGTTTTTATTTTATTTTATTTGTAGTATTGGCAAATAAATTGTATAACAAAAAATTAGCTTCTACGAGGTAATTGAAGATTTTAATGGTGCAGGGAGTAGATGAGGATATATAAAAGTATATTGATGCATTTGAAATTAATCATTAAGGGTAAAATTGGTCAATGATGCTATGTTGCTTGGTCAATGATCATAATAACTATATTTCTCAATTCCCATATTTTAACTTCATTGATAATTTCTTAATTATTGCAATTAAATCCCTCCTATAAATAAATAATTCCCTTTCTCTTAAAAAAATTACTAACCATTGACAAAGGAAATAAGCAATCTAAGGTTGTGCAATCACTTTTTTTTCCCCTCTTTTTCCAGGAGTGATGCATGTTATATTTGATGGTTTTTTCTTCTCTCAATTTGATGTTCATATAATAATTAAACTCCACTCTTAGCTTTATAATTTTTCTTACTTTATTTAGACTCTTCATAGTGCTTAAAAACTATAAATAACATTATGATTGAGAAAATATGCAAATTCTTAGATACTAATGTTATTTTTTTGTTTAGAGATTTATATTTACGTATAAGAATTGTCTTTTGAATTTCATATACTAATTTTGGAATTCAAATTTAACTATATTTTTACTATTTTAGTTGAGAAATAAAATCATTTATTTATGAAAAAGAATTTTAGTTGCAATAATTAAGAACTAACCAATTTAAGTAAGATGTGCATTGTGGAAATTGAGAAATTAGTATTTATAATCTTTGACTAAGAGGGACAAATTAGAAAGTTCAAAAACATTGCTCTAAAAGCAACATTCCTTGCTTTAGCAATCGCCATTCGCCAGCCATAATATATATGCAAAAGAATAATACAGACTAAATCTTTAAGTAAAAAACTAATAATAATAAAAAAAAAAAGATTATATATAGTGACACTGATCTTTGATATCATGTTTAGTTTATATATTTTAATTTTATTTTGTGAAAACTATTATTTGATTTTATTTTATGACTTAAATTTAAAACTGGAACTTGATTTGGTTATAAATGATTTGTTTCACCATAAATTTTTATGTACTATAAATTTTTTTATTATGTGGGGTATATATTTATATTATTTCTAACAATTGATCGGCCACTACGAGAGGAAATCTCGAATGGATCATGTAACATATTTAAAATCAAACTTCATAAAACAATTTTCATTCCAAACACCATCATATTCATAGGATGTAACCTATTTACAAACACCATCATATTTGCTAGATTCATAAATGATCTGCAAAATAAGATAATAAATACATAACCTCACTACAACATTTGTCACCCATAGTACAGATGCACCCGCAAGTAATATTTATGAATCTATGTGGAAGCATTTTCTCTTCTTTCAATCTTGCAGCACAAATGATTTACTGCTTGTTAACCTTTGCAAGTGACTGCAGGGCCGGCCTTCCACTAGGCAACTCAGGCGGTTGCCTAGGGCCCCGAGGGTAGAAGGGCCCCCAATTTTTTTGGTACATGATGTATATTTTTTATTTTTTTTGTAATTTAATAATTGAAATGTGATTTATTTTTCATACATGGTTATATGATATATAAGGACTAATAATGCTTTATTCCTTCATTAAATCGATCCCAACTGTAATTGCGTTGGATATCTAAACTCGATTTGTGTCTTTTTTGGTTAGGAGAGAACTAATAATGCTGTGTTCTCTGTCTCAGACAACTCGGAGATCCGTCTTATTTGTCATGGAATCGGAATCCCGGAGGTCACTAGGCTGTACTGGTTCAGGTGGATATAAGCTTGGTCATCCTCTCCTAGAATTTCAAAAAGATCCTTATAAACCTTGAAATATGTATCTTGAATGAATTCGTAATAGTACAGATCAATTAGGAAAATATGTACAATCTTGAATGAATTTGTAATAGTATAGATCAATTAGGTGTAGATTTCACTATGCGATGTCCATTTACTATATTCAATCAAGATGCGTTCTGTAATACCTAAAAAAGAAAAGAAAAACCATTCAAATGCTTTAAAAGGTTCGATCGAGTAGCCTCATAATTTGATTAATAAGTATAGCCATGAAATGAAAAGCAAGCTTCATATGAATACCTTTTAGGTGGAGCCAGTTTTGGTGGATCTAGAACCATCTCTCTTATATTTCTTATCTTATCAAGTTTAATGTTTGTTGATATATATATATAATTTTATTAATTATTGTTTTGATATAATAATTTAACTTTGAATCTTTTCTAGTTTATTATTTCTTTAAAGTTATTCTATTAAATAAGCACGGTTCCCGAATCGTGCATGTAACACTGTAGTTTACAAATTCAATTTGATTTTTCACCTTGTATTATTTCTGATTTGAATCAAGTAATTCAATAGTGAGTTGAATAAACATGTTGCATATGATTAACGTTTTCAATCCAAACACAATAATATTTCATAGGATGTAACCTATTTAAACTCTAACTTCATAAAGCAGTCTTCAGTCCAAATACAAAAAGGACGTAACATTTTTAAAATCAAACTTCATAAATTAGTCAGTACAAATTAACACCATAATAATATTTCATAGGGTGTAAACCCATTTAAACTCAAACTTGATGAAGATCTATTTAAACCCAAATTTCATAAAGTAGTTTTCAGTCCAAACACCTATTTATTTAATAAGATAAGATGTAACTTATTTGAACTCAAACTTCATAAATCAATTTAATCCAAATATTTCATAGGATGTAACCTTTTTAAACTCAAACTTGTTGTAGCCACCATTAATTATTATATTTACAAAACCCCCATCGAATATTATTCATCGAATTTCGGCTGAGCAATTTACCAAAACAAAGATAAAGAATTTCAAAATATGAGGATGGAGCAAGAGTACCCTGTGATAGATCCACCTGGTCATTCGTTCAGAAAGATTGTTGGCAACTTCAACTTAATAGATTATATGCGCATCAGTTTAGTCTCCCTCATATCCATCACCTCTGTAGAAGAACCTTGGCTTCCTGCGCCAAAGAGACCTAAAATTCCGCTTCCAGCTAAGGTGGCGGGCCGTTTCGTGTGCTTTCTTGTGCCTTTCACGTACACCTACGCGCTATCTGCACACAGACTCAGGGGTTAATTATATCTCCAATAGTGATGACGTTAAATTCTACAGAAACAAAAATTGATCTAGGTTTTATTTTTCAATTTATATAGGTTTTTATGCTACTCCAGTTTTTTTTTTTTCCATCTAGGTTCTGATGCTATGTTGCTTGTTTTGAATAGTAATACTCAATTTATCTAGGAAAAGAAAACAATTGATTAATTAATTGTATTTTTCAATTTATCTAGGTTTTGATGCCACGTTGTTTTTTTTATTAATACTCCCTCCGTTTTTTTTTTATTTGTAGTATTTTTCCTCTTTTTCCTGGAGTGATGCATGTTATATTTGATGGTTTTTTCTTCTTCTCAATTTGATGTTCATATAATAATTAAACTCTACTCTTTGCTTTATAATTTTTCTTACTTTATTTAGACTCTTCATAATGCTTAATAGCTATAAATAACATTATGATTGAGAAAATATGCAAATTCTTAGATACTAATGTTATTTTTTTGTTCAGAGATATTATATTTACGTATAAGAATTGTCTTTTGAATTTCATATACTAATTTTGGAATTCATATTTAACTATATTAGTTGAGAAATAAAATCATTTATTTTTGAAAAAGAAATTTAGTTGCAATAATTAAGAACTAACCAATTTAAGTAAGATGTGTATTGTGGAAATTGAGAAATTAGTATTTATAATCTTTGACTAAGAGGGACAAATTAGAAAGTTCAAAAACATTGCTCTGAAAGCAACATTCCTTGCTTTAGCAATCGCCATTTGCCAGCCATAATATATATGCAAAAGAAATAAAACTACTCTTACAGACTAAATCTTTAAGTGAAAAACTAATAATAAATAAATAAATAAAGATTATATACACTGATCTTTGATATCATGTTTAGTTTATATTTTAATTTTATTTTGTGAAAACTATTATTTGATTTTATTTTATGACTTGAAATTTAAAATTGGAACTTGATTTGGTTATAAATGATTTGTTTGACCATAAATTTTTATGTACTATAATTTTTTATTATGTGGGGTATATATTTATATTATTTCTAACAATTGATCAGCCGCTACGAGAGGAAATCTCGAATGGATCATGTGACATATTTAAAATCAAACTTCATAAAACAATTTTCATTCCAAACACCATCATATTTCATAGGATGTAACCTATTTACAAACACCATCATATTTGCTAGATTCATAAATGATCTGCAAAATAAGATAATAAATACATAACCTCACTACAACATTTGTCACCCATAGTACAGATCACCCTCAAGTAATATTTATGAATCTATGTGGAAGCATTTTCTCTTCTTTCAACCTTGCAGAACAAATGATTTGCTGCTTGTGTTTGCAAGTGACTGGCCATATTTTGAGTAAACTAAATGCCTTCAAAGCACTCTAAGCAAAAAATTGGAAAGGTATGCGCCCTCGGGATACGAAGGATCAATCGGATGATACGTATAACCGTGATCTTTCTTCCAGCCATTGATGCTGCACCCTAAACACATAGATCACAACAAAAAACACCATTCTATTTAGAAAGCTGCTCATATTTCATGTCATTATTACAACACAAGAATTTAAAATAATTTGTAACGCAAAGAAAAGAAAATTCTGCAACGATTTTCATTGGGGGACTAGATATGTAGTTTCATCAGTACAGAGATAATGTCAGGGTCTCATGAAAATGACGATATTACCAATAAACTTACCTGTAGTATGCTCAAGAACTTCCCACTTTGGGTCACGGCTCCAGAACAAGAGCAGGTCATTAAGAGTCCACCTCTTCTTGTTATTTGCATAGCTAGGGAATTCAAATTCCTGTACATGCCAGATGCGTTCTGTAATACCTAAAACAGAAAAGAAAAATCATTCAAATGCTTTAAAAGGTTCGAGTACCCTAATAATATGATTAATAAGTATAGCCGTGAAAAGCAAGCATCATATGAAGCAAATATGAATACCTTTTTACGTGGAGCTAGTTTTGGTGGATCTAGAATTACTATATCCCATGATTCACCATTGTGGATTGCACTCTTCATAAAAGCTGTAGCATCTTGTCTCTTAAATGATATTGTTGTAGAGTCAAGATTATTGAGAATGATGTTCTCTTTGGCAATGTCCAAAGCAGGAGAAGACGAATCAACACCTTAAATCAAATTGGAATAATCAAAAGTTTAGATATGGAGGAAGAAAATTATTGGTACATGTTAAATATTTTCGATGCAGGAAATAGTGATACCAGTTACACTAATAGCACCACCATGTGCTGCATTTAGGGCAAAACCTCCAGTATAACAGCATATATCAAGTACTTTCTTCCTCGCTGAAATGGACGATATATATTTGCGGTTTTCACGCTGATCAGCATAGAAGCCAGTTTTCTGACCCTCCATCGAAATTAAATAGGCAATCCCATTCTCCACAACCTAGCTGATCGAAAAAACATGAGTATAAAAAACTATTTCATAACATCACGTGGAACAAAATTTGTGCACAGTATGTAAATCATGAAGATTTTGACTCTTTGGAATCCGTAAAATCGAGGAGACTTTTTTAAAGTGGCAATAAAGAATTTCTCGCTATGATTGAGCCTTAAGTATTATGCCCCGAGTGTCTCCAGAGATTGCTGGGTGCCATGCACATACATATTCATTACAAAAGGAAGAGTTTCATTATAGTCTCCAGTGAAACGGAAATGTGAAACTCTCTCATAGTTTCACCTTTATCATTCTTGGAGAATTTGATAGATCTACATGATTTCCTGAAACAGATAAATCCAACCCTTCTTCTTTCAAGATCTCAAGGGATGGTCTCCATGTTATGTGGTTGATATTGTTAATCTTGCTGATGCATACTCTTATTTGTTGCTTGTACTTTTCAACCCAAGCAGCAGAGGAAGCAACCACCGCTTCTTCACCAAATATGTCAACAATTAGGCCAGACAATCTGCACAAAAAGTAATACTATAAATATGACCATACAAATGAAGGTTCTATAAGCTCCACGAGGTTGGACGCATGGTAAGAACCAGCTAAGTAAACTGTCAGTTTCTCTTCCTCTATTAGTATAAGAAAGTTTCTCACAGCTCAAACTTTATGTAAGAAACTAGTTTGGTCAATCCTACAATGTTATTCAACCTTAAAGCTACGCTAGAGCTATGAAAGATAAAGTCAGAGGATTTGTTTGAAAATTCATCTACTGTTGAACATCCTACGAACACAGTTTTGATATGATCCATAAGATGAATTTACAACGAAAGCTCAATGTAGAGAGCATCCATAAACATGGTGGGGTAAAATATATTGCATATCTTGATAACTATTCTATACTTCTCACCGTAAAGAATTACCCATAGTTAGCACAAAAAATATTTCAGCGGGTCGAGACTCGAGAGTGTGTTACAGAAGTAAGCAAATACAATTCAAAAAAATATAAATCAAGGAAAATGATAAGGGTACTTTGTATATTGGAACTCTACTAGTATTTAGAAGTATTACCGTACCTATCTCCTTCGCTGTTTACAAGTCGATATGCATTAGTTTTAGCTGAAGGAAGACCAAGCTGCTCTCTTAACGTCACAGCAGCATTAATTCTATTTTCAAGCAATCTTTCCACATTCAGTGCACAAGAAGGATCTCTGTACCAATTTGAATACTAATTCAATTACATTTCTTAAATTTGTAAAGTAAATCTCACATAATATAAAGAATTACAGGACAAAATACCGGGTTGCTTCATCTTCCAGTTGCATTAGCCGGACGCAAAACATGGAAACTGAATTGTATAAGCCCCAACCAATTGGTTTTTCCGTACCATCTGCTACTAGAACAGCGTCCCCTGTTATGGGCGGAGGTTTACCAATTATCCTATCTACGGCACCGCTGTATACCATTGGACTGCCATCTCTAAACAGCTGGGTCTTCCCCTTTTTCAGTACAACCTTTGCAATGCCTACAAAATCAATTGCATCGAACAAATGAAGTAAGAAAAACTAAAAAGTTAATGGGGGAGAGAGAGTTATACTACCTTTTGGGTGATTGGAAGCAATCTCTTGAAGTGTGGTAGTGGTGGTGGTGGTAATTGTGGCGGTGGGCGGCGCCGCTGCAAGAGAGAAACTTCTTGACATCAAGAAGCGGCTTCCCACTACCATTTTTGATTTCTGATTCGGACCCGCCAAAAAAGAAAAGGTACACTTGTTCTACGTGATATTGCACATTTCTTCTCTACGTTTCACGTTGCCGTTAAGTGGCTTCTGCAAGCTCGGGTTTTGTTTCTGCAGATTGAGGTTTATCTGATTTCTCTTTTCCGTTGATAATAATAATAATAATGGATAAAACTCTTAATTTGGGCCCGTCAATGGTTAGGTTGAGGTTAACCAAACGGGCGGGAGCCCATTATCATTTCGAAAATGAACAACTGAAGCCCAAATTATTTGTTTAAAAAATATAACATAATGAAATAAATGAATGATATTTATTTAAATTAATATTTTCACATCAATATGAATATATAGTGAGGGTGAAGTCATAGAGTTAATTTTTTTATTTACTATTTATATTTAGGACCTATATAATCAATCTCTTAAATAGGATTGAAAGTCGAACAAAACTACTTGAGTTTCTTCGTAAAAGTCTATTTGAGTTCGATTCGTCATGAATATCAAATAAGCTTGATCAATTTTTTTCATCTCAATTTTTTTGATGCACAATTCTAGCTTGACTCGATAAGGTAAGAATTGACAAAATATATGTAAAAATATTAAGCTAGATTGTTTAACAATCAAACCAAACTCAAACACAACTCTGAGCTAGCTAGATAAAAGAATCCAAACATAACTTGAACACATGTTGTTCGATACTATACTCGATCGTTTACACTCTTACTCTTTAATATGTTGTACCACATCATGTGCAAGGGATATACCAAATAATTTTTCTATTGTCTTTTTTTTCTTTCAAGAGTTTAATCACTTTCGAGGTACGATAGACATATTATATGGAAAGCTCTCCCAATAAGGACAGCACCTTTTACAAAAACCCAAAAATCCGAAATCCCCATTAATAAATCATCACAAATAAACAGAATTTAGTATATATTTTGCTGTGATGGTATAGAACAAATAAAACGAAATATATGTTCACAAGGAACCCGGTAATGCATGCAATACAAAGTGTTACACTGGAAAAATCATATGATTGGGTGAAATACTCTTCTTTACACGTAAACTCTATGTTCTTTCTACCAATTTGAACCCCAAATTGTTTATTAATAATCAAATCAAATTGTCTCTTACCCATTTATCAAAATGATAACCCAACATTGTGATAATTACAAAAACTAATTATTAGAAAGTTGTATGCTTATTCCTTCTTTTTTCAAAAAAAAAAAAAAAGGACTATAAATCAAACCTGTCCCTTAAGAGAACATTATGATGCAAGTAAATATCACGACTAAAATCAAGATATAACATCTCAATAAATCCATGTCTTTAAAAAAAAAAAAAAAAGATAATTGTGTAATCCTCCTAAACAAATCTGTATTTATAATACAACATAGTAGCCCAAATACTAAAAAGGTTTCCCACTTTTTCTATGTATACTTTGATTCTTCAAAAACAAATTCTCTTTCTTCAAAAAATTAAAAGTAGATAAATTGGCACCCATTATAACCTGCACACAAAATAAACAATTATGAAAAAAATAAAAATAAACTAACAATACAAACAAATAGCAAAAATTGAGTGAACTTAATTACTTGGATCAACCGTGACAAGAATTGCAGTTCCTCCAAAATCACAAGTACCTCCACCCATTTTAGTTCTTTGATAGTAACTATTAAATGCATAGGATGCATGTGCAAACAAAGTATTGGGCTCGAAACATGACCCACTGGGCTGAATCTGATTACAATCAGCTCCAGACCCACAAGCATAATTCATAGCCTCTTCTATTATCGGATCGGGCACCGATGCTTTAGCCACGCACCACATCGCCGTCGATGGTGCCCTGTGCGGTGGCGGTGGCACCGTTGGCGGTGGAAAAACAATGGGCGGCAAAAATCTTGGGCTCGGAACAAACCCAGATGGAGATGGTACGTTATAAGGTGGGCTGGGCCCAAAACTTGGTGGACTGGGTTCAAAACTTGGTGGGCTGGGCTCAAAACTTGGTGGGCTGGGCTCATAAGAAGTTGGTGGGCTTGGGACTATAGTTGGTGGGTTAGGATTGGGAGTATTTTCTGGTGGGCTGTAGATTGGGCTTTCTGGGCTTGGGTATATAGTTGGTGGGTTCGGATTGGGTGTGTTTTCTGGTGGGCTGAAGATTGGGCTTTCTGGGCTTGGGTTTATAGTTGGTGGGTTTGGATTGGGTGTGTTTTCTGGTGGGCTGAAGATTGGGCTTTCTGGGCCTGGGCTTGGTAATGTGGGTACAGAAGAGGAAGGAGGGGGGGTGGGTGTGTAGCCTACGACCGGGCTTGGGATCGTAGAAGGGGGCTGTGGGGTTGATGGTGGGTTTGAACAAAATGGAGGGGTATCTTCGGATAAGGGGAAAGGAGAAAGGGCTTCATAAGGTGGTAAAGAAAATGGTGAACTAACATATGTGTCGGAATTGGAAGAATCTAATGGCATATTCATATCAAAGTTTTTCAATGTGTGAATTATTTGGGGTGGTATTGTGTTTGAAGTTGATATAAAGTACTTCCGAGATATGTATCTGTGTATTATTTTTGTTGCATCTGACATATAAAAAGACTCAGTCAGTCATGCTCCGAAGTCATAAATTAAAACTAATTGTCAAGGATTATAAATGTACGAGGGTATGTATTTTCATCTTTATTCATCTTAAATAAGTTGAAAATGAGGGTAGGCTTCATTTAAGAAGTGTGCAATTTTGTATAATAGGAAAGAATTTTAGCAATATATAGAACGTTTGTGTTTTTTTGGCTGTGATTGGGGCAAAGCAAGGTTGTACACATGATCTACTGCGCGCTATAAACTTTATTAGAATATTATTTTTACCTAAACTGGCTCATAGATAGTAGCTAGTGTTCTATGATTAGATATCATTGAAGCTGGGTGAAAAGAAATACATACCAAAAAAGATTAAAGAAAGAGCTAAACTTACCTGCTGCAGAATGCACAAGACAAATGGCTACAAAACATAAACAGAGTCCTAAACTGCACAACCTCAACGGAACAACTATAGCTCTATTTTTCTCCATGTGAAAATTCTTGAATCAAAAGCTCTTGAAATCAAAGTCATGTTTGTGAGTATATATATATATATAGAATTTAGGAGACCAACTGAAAACAAGAAATTAAGTATAATTGGCCAAAATTAATACAAAAGATGATTCTTTAGCAGTAGCAGACCACTTTTCAGTGTCTCAGAAATGTGTAGCAGAAGAAATGTAAAAGAGTGAATAAAGTGGTAAATGAGTGCATATTTTTAAGGGGAAGGAAGCGTACGCCGATCAAGCATTGTCTTTTTTTGTGATCGGGCCGCATGTAAATATGTTGGGTATCTATGCTTGCCTTGACATTGTAAATAACCCAAAAGTTTTTTTTTTTTTCTTTTGCTTGCTTTCTACTCAAACCCCTCCTCCTCACAGGCTCATACACTTTCTGCTCATTGTAGTCAAAATATACAAGATAGTGAAGATACTCGAGCGTTCCTAATTTCACATGTAAACATAGGACATTTTTTATTACATCACTTCTAGGGTTATTTCTTGAACCTTGTGGACCTATTTTTCGTAAACTTCTATTTAACGCTAGTTCAAGTACTAAATATAATTAACAATGATACAATTATGTATATATGTATGGTAAATTAAAGATCATCTATCACATTTTGATGTTCCATTTTAGTGTCACGTGAATCCTCCAAATAAATATGTGGGATCACATAAATTTTGATTAAAATATTTTTTAGAGTTAAAATTCAGAATATTTCTTCTATATGATTTACAAATTTATATAATTATATCAATTCTAATATTCAAAAGTTTTATCTATCTTGAAAATGTTTTATTTTTAATCTTTTAAAATTACGTATACCTACATTTACGTTATTATAATTATGTATGCACCGCTTGACCAAAAAACACACTTCATCTTGAAAATTGATTAAAAGTTTAAAACATAAAATTGATATTTCATGACAATTCTTGTAAGGACATCAACTTTATCTTTCGAAAATTTGAAGTACGAAAGATTTTAATAAATATTAAAGAGTACTTTTGTTAGATGACATAAATTGAAAATACGATTAAGGTAAAATTTGTTAGTATATGATAGAAATTGTTGTAATTATTAAGATATCATATGTATTTCTATAATTTACTTATCCTCAGGGACGTGTAGTATTATCCCTTAATTAAGAGGGGCAAAATTCAAAAATCACAATTTGGGGCTTAGGGTTTTGCTAAGCTCGTCTATATGGAAGAATTTCTCAATATTTTTTACCTGGCATGGTTTCTTCAGTGAAACTTTTATCTCATTCTATTGAGTAAAATTAACCTTCAGAAAGGTCTAATAATCTCAAACATACAAGTAAAACATTCACGCAAAATGTAGTTGAAATCTTTGTCCTTTCTGAGTAATCCCTATTAAAATTCTGTACGATTTCTGCATTTCATGTGGCAAATTACTGCAATTTTAGTTAGAATTTTTGTTCTGGAAAGCGCGTTGTTGGAGAACTGAATAATAGAGTACTTGGATGAATATGCTAGCCTTATTTAATTGTGAAGGGCATAAAATCGGCTGATTCAGGGGTTGATGACCATGCAATGATAGGTTGATTGAGAAAATGAATCACATCTCAGAGGCTCTTATTATGCTTTGGTGAATTTGTTTAAATGGGCAAAGAGTCAATTGTGTTATTTGTTCGACAAATTGAATTTAGTAGAGATTTTCTTGGTACACAGTCGGTTTCTGAGGAAATGGTATGTGATTTAAGCGGAAATGAGGTCTTGCTTTGGCACACGTAATATCTGGCGAAAGGCGGAGAAAGTAGAGGTTAATTCTGTTATTTGGATTGCGAACTCGATACATATAATTCAGTTAAACTTTGTTATTGAATAAAGGGTTGCCTTACAAGGCAAATGAAACTTACGAGAACGGAGAAAGATGGTTGTTTTTTAGATGTATCAACTTATGACATAATGATACAATTTCTTGGTAAGTTTGGTCAAGTCTGGTTGATTCTGCAATTAGCTGTTTTAGCGGATATAATAACAGAATAATAAACCATCTTTTGCGTTTTTTGTTCCTCTTATTGATACGAGTGTCTATATTTTCCCAGATACGGAAAAACACTGGATTTATACCCACTCCATCAACCTACTCCTCTCTCTTGGAGATGAATAAGTTGGAGCTGCCCTGAAGATGTATAACTTCATTAGAGATGCAGGTTCGAGACAAAGTCTTAGCACTTTTACACCCGTTCCGACTTTACTGGCAAAAAAGAAGCACAAAGCTCATGCTTTCGTGTGAGGACTCTTTTCAGGACTTGAACAGAGGAAAAAACTGTGGAGTCACCATTTAAGGTCAGTATATTTATAATATGGAGCCACACCTCAAAGTGTTGATTTCGTGGCATGTGCTTCACCTATGTATTTGAAAGTAGTGATTATCCTTTCTTATATTTTGTTTAGCCTTCTTGCTAACATGTGAGATTGAACCTTTTTCCACTTACTATTTTCATAATTTATCTGATGTATTAACAGAATTTTGAATAGTGTCATAAATTGATGCATCTAGGGATTTTTAATAATTTGGAGTTTCTTTGTCGTAAATTATCTTCCTCAAAAACATTATTGATGTATTCATGCATTAAGTTGAGTTACTTGTAGGCAATAATACATGGTGATCTTATTTTAGGTTGGTGTTTTAATCATCACATGTTTTCTTCTAATTCAAGAAATCTTAGTTATATTGTTGCGCGTGGAGATTCAGTCACTAAAATCACAAACTCCTTCCATACAAAAGTATCTACTTGGTGCATAAAACTCTAATCACATAGATTTCTGAAGTACATTCTAAATACTGTTGTAAAGTATTCTTGTATCATGCTTATTTCTTTCTTTGCTGCGAAATATCCTCCAGTTTACAAAAAAAATACTTTAGTTAAATGTAAATGATGAATGAAAATATGAAATATGAGTACTTTAACTCTTTTGGTAAAATACTGTATTATTATAATGCGATTTGCGTATGAGTATATCAAAATCTCATCTCCAGGGGTACCAAATGACAGTTTTATGGCCCTAATATGATTCAGTCTTTCTCCATATATAGTAATGCTTTTCCCCAATATGATGGTCTTCATAACTCAGAAACAATATAAAATTGTTCAACTATGAAACACTGTATATGCTTATTCTCAAAACACTGATAGGCCACTTATTGAATGAATGGTGCAAAAGAATATCGAGCTAACCAGGACTTACTAGATGCTTATTCATGATTCCTTCAGATTTCCTAAATTGATACGCACAAGTTAGATACTAACCTGGACATTATGTTTTATACTAATAAATAAAAAAGAGTATTTTTCTAAAATATAGCTGCACAAGTTGGAAGCATCACCCATTCATCTTATTCTTAAGCTAAAAGGTGGTAGATTAAGTCTTTTTATTAGTACATCAGCTTTTGTATATATTCAACACTTTGTCATAAAAGTGAACATGCTTCCTGTCTCATTTATTTTCCGTACTATGCCTGTGGAAATTGGGGGAGGAAACTGAATGGAATTCTTGCTTTTGTTATTAATCATTGAAACAAAGATGGAACAGTTCTTTACCTCAACTTGATACCGATGAAATTGTTTGGTGTTTCAGTGAAGCTATGCGAAATCTTTTCAATTAGTGGTTGATTCTAATAGAGAACATTACCAAGCTTTAGGTATTCCTTGATGAGCCAGTACCACAAGTTATTCAATTCATTTAGTGGTCATTTTCCATTTTAAATAGATTAGTCAAATAAGTAGAATCTGATAAATATTCTTCTGTTAAATACTGTTATTCTTTTTTGTTGCTCTGGAGATATTAAAGACTGGGTGCAACAACAAGGGAAGTGTGTTGCACATGCCTTGTAATTGGAGAGTGTTATCCAATCACAAGGCAATTGTATTGCACTTGCCTTGTCATTGGATGGATGTGGCCGAACCTGGTTTGGGTAAGAACTACCCCCTCTCTATTTCCTGCAATTTGGTTAAAATTCATTGTGATATTATTTAGTTACTTTCTAAATGTCATTGGTAACCACAAGCAGTAACTTGATAGAATTGAACACAGCATATTTGAAAATCACATGGGCCGTCTTGTTCATGCAATTTGGACTCTCTTGTAAGTAGTATCTTTTGCCACGAGGACTGTAGGCTGTGGATGCTTACACGTCTCAATATAAATGTCATTATACGTGATATCAGAATTATGGATATATGCCATTCCACATAAAACAGAATAAATAGTTCAACAAGTGTTTGTGTAGTTTACCAGTTAAAATTGTCAAAGCATCTATTTTGATTATAGGACATTATATGAAAAGATATGTTTTATGCAACATGGGCAATTGTAGATTAGGCAAGTAGGACATAATAGTATAATCTTTGTGCCGCTTCTTCATTTTTGTCCCTCCATTTCACTAGGACTTGTTCTAGCTTTTTTCTTTCTACATCTTGCTAGTAAAAATCTATTATTACTCTTCCTATTTTAAATGATTTAGCTGGGTTTTTTTTTTTTTTTTTTTTGGGTGTGTGTGTGTCATTTTCATTTTCTTTGTTTTGTTTCTCATCGAAAATCAAAATCCAAAAACAGCCTAACAAGAAGATACTTCCTTGCAGTTTGGATTATTACTTATTAGTCTTTGTTTTATTTTTGAGTTCTATTTCGCGGCTCAAAATTGTGGATTTGTGGGTGCTATTTGACCTAGGGATTTCCCTATCTCGGTTTTTTGTGATGGAGGTTTCCTCGTGTTTTGTCGTTTGATTTATGAATGTTGATTGATCAAATAAATAAATACACAAGCCCTACGTAACTATATAATCTATCAATGTTCATTTTAATTTTGTCTATATAACTTCAGAAAAGAAATGCAGTGATTAAAACAACAATACTGAAATTCCAGTTTGAACAACAAAGATAAATAAACACAAGACATAGAAGAAACACAAGTAAGTCATCATGCCCATTTAGCCAGAAAAGACATGCATCCAGCACCTAATAGAATTGAAATATGAGCCCCCAGCTGTAACCTAACATTACTTTGCATCCTTGGGTTCATAAAATCAGCTGCTAATAAGTCAACAAGGGCCATGTAAATCAAAATCCCAGCTGAAGCAGAATTGAATATCCCCTCAATTACAAGAGCATTGCTGCTATTCTCTCTATAAAAACTTGAAATCCCAATTCCTATCCCAATCCCTACTGGAGTAGTCAGCGAAAAAAAAAGCGTCATAATTGTCGTTGTCACAGACTTGAATTTGGCCTAAATCATACAATCAAAACATGTATTGATTAGTGAAGTTATTTCTGTAGATAAAGATTATTAGGAACAAACAAAACAATGTGGGGAATGGAATATCTTTTTTGTTTAAGAATGGCAACATATATTGAAATAAATGATGAAATATGACAACATTTTTATGTTCTTGATTCCGAAAATGTATCACTATATAAACAGGGGTTGTAGATAGTACCTGGGAAATGCATCCACCAAGCCCCATGCCTTCAAAGAACTGATGGAAAGACAGAGCAACCAGCAGAGGCTTTATCGTGTCCTGATTCCCCGAAGCCCCAAGTGAGATTCCAATTATTACAGAGTGCACCAAAATTCCCAGTTCCAAAACCTACAAAATCAATCATCCTTTCAAGAATTGGAAGAAAAGAAAGAAAACAAAGACTCCAACCAAGGACATCAAGGTAAATGAAAAGCTTAAGGTTTTAAATAAGTTGGACATTCAATATTCACTACGTACTTGTGATATTATGCGCTGTCGGACTATTTCTGGTGTTACCGAAGCTCCATGAGCATGGCCATGTGTAGCATGAGTATGCACATGTACATGTCCATCATGCTCACCACCATCTTTATCACCAGATGATTCTTCATCAACATTCACTTGTTTGGTCTTAGTAAAATGCATGTTCTGGTAGAAATTGGTTGCTACTGTGTCTACCATTAATGTACCAATCGACGCCATCATTGCAACAAACCCCGAAAAGGGGAATTTACCCCACGGGTTTCGGCCTATGCAAGGTGAGGTGAGGGTGCGGAACGCATCCGGAAGGATGTGAATGAATCCGGTTGCTAATATAACGCCGGCAGCAAAGGCTTTGATCATGAAGAACATATCATTTTCGGGTCTTAGGACTTCGAATTTTCTACCGAGAAGTGGGACGCTCACGCCTATGGCACCGGCAATGAGAACTGCAGCAATTGCAGCAAGTTTGAACTTGAGGGCTGTTTCAGTGTTGTTGCTTTGCTTAGTTTCGTCTTCACATGTGCAATCTATTGAAGTTGTTTTCGGGATTGACAATAAGATGAGACATGATAAGATTATGATCTTATAAGAGTAATTCATGGTGGAAGAGGAGAGAAATTTAGATGGAGAAGAAAAGGTTTTGAATGAATTTTTGAGGTGTTAAGATGATCTTTTTGTAGGAGTAGAAAAGAGTCTTGATTTCTAATGCTTGCTGCGTCGAATCAATTGGGTGGGCAATTTCTTAGAGTATATTAATGGATGGTCAACAAAAAGAGCAGGAAATTTACTCCTACATATGTACTGTTTCTTAGTATTATGGAACAGGGTACTTTATGTACGTAGTTGCACTTAGTCCATTTGATGTGCACATTATGTACATTTGATGGTCTTGGTGCATTCAGTAAAGAATTTTGCAGTGTAAAGTGGTGGTGTAATGTTTGAAAGAAGTTATATTCAATACATTATTCTTTATGACTTTATGTCTATCTTTGATTGTTACTTTTTCATATATATATATGAGAGATTAAAGATAGGGATTACAGTTGAGAAAACTTTTTGAGATCCAACTCGAACTTGATCGATAAAAGTTCATTCGAAGTGGGATAAAAAAATTATGAGTGAATAATATATATTTGTTGTTGACATCTGGATATTGGTTAGAGCTCGGACTGTTTAACAATCAAATGAAACTCATACAATCTCAAGCTCGACAAGACTAATAAACTAAACTTGAACAATGTATTTACGACCCATTTGAAATTGTATTAGCTAGACAATGAGGGCTTGTTTAATTTGATGTATTTTGACTTGTTTTGTGGTTTTTTGTTGAAATTTTTAGATACTGGAAAATAGAAGTAAGGGGGGATAAAAAAGTTACTAGCCTTTCAAAATATGAATTGTAGTTGGATGGGATTTTGGAGCAAATCAAATCTTGCTTGTTAAGGGATATTTAAGTATTAATCATGATTGTTAGGTTTTTGTGATATAATATTATATATTGTGTAAAATAGATAATAAGCCGCTTAATTAGTCGTGGGTCGAACTGAATCAAAGGCATGCATTGAAGCGAATCAAAGACTAATTGAATTGTATTACATCATTTAAAATGATGAATCAAATATTAGGATAAAATTGATGAAACTCAAAATTTCAAGAACCAAGTTATAAATTATTTTTCCAAGTTAAAATGATGAATCAATCATCACCCAAATGACTACACAATGAAGTCAAATCACCAAAGCAAACTTTGGTATAGTTTTAATGTTTGATTGTACATGTAATGTGGCCATGTGTTAAAGGAGTTGTGAAGGAAAAGGTCTCCACCAACTAGGCAACCTAAAGTTGTCTTTTTTTAAGTTTCATGTACCTGCATCACTTTAACTTTGGTTATGTGGAAATGGAGACAAAATGTTGTCATTCAAAACCGTGGCATAGGGTTAAGACAATGCATTTCATCTACTTAAAACAGAATTTAGGCCTATTGGTCTTACAATGTCGTAATTATGTCTCTAAGTTTCGATCTTCTTTTTTCTTTTGGCAAAAGATCGGCTAGCTTTCTTTTGTCATTGTTATTTCCCTTTATTAACTTGGTTGAGGGTTTGCTTTTGCGTCACAACTCACACCATATGAAGATCAAGTAATTAGATATTTAGATTTGCTCATGATAAAAATAAATAAATAAATAAACTGGCATTGAATTTGGGTAACTGAATTCGTTGCGTTCCGATTTTCCAAAAATTTGAACTGGACGATTTTTTTAAAGTTTGGGTATCCAAAATTTAGAAAGCCGCAAAATTGAGATTACGGAACGGGTTCAAACTGGTTCACTTAGTCTTGATACCCGTAGCGATACGCCGATACTCCTCGGTAAGAAAATTTCATCAAAAATTTGAGAATGTAAGGAATATCTGAAAAAGGGAGAGTTAATGATAAGACCCCTCTTAATTTTTATAATATTCAGTTTACCTCCCTATAATTTAAAAAAAATACTTTACCTCCTTACAATCTTATAAAAGTCTCACACCGCCTCCCTGATATTTTGAACTTAAAGAAATACGAATTGACAAAATTACCCCTCTTATATGTGGCACTTTACCCCATGTGTTATGATAAATATGGCACTTCACCCCTGTATTATGATAAAAGTGGCAATTTACTCCCTGTATTATGAAAAATGTTGCACTCTACCCCTCTATGTTACAAAAATACATTTCATGCCACTTACAATTTCAGCGAGTGAGTTACACTCTCCGGCTGAAGAAGGTAAATTGCTCCTTTAAATTTTCACATCGGAATAAATTGCTCTTTTTCAAATCACATGGGGGTGAATTGAACATTATACATTTTACGGGGGTAAATTTGCATTAGCTTGAAGGGATGTACGAAAAATGGAACGGAGTACTAACTAGGGGTGAGCATTCGGGAAGAACCGGACTGAAGTTCGGGTCCTGGTCAGTTCGGTTTTTTCAAAACGCGGACCGTTTATCGGACCGAAAATTTTGGTCCGGTTCGGTACAAAAACCGAACTGTTCGATCCACAAAAAGACCAATTTTTCTTTTTACATATTTGAAGTTCGGTCCACAAAAAATCCGAGAGACCCACAAGGTATTTAGGGACTTTTTGTATACTTCAAGAATGCCCAAGTTGGGGAATGGCCGGAAATAGGCCGGAATCACATCGAAATCCGAGAGACCCGCAAGAAATCCGAGTGAACCGCTTCGGTTTGGTTTGAAATGACTTGAATCGTGATTATTTTTGGTGGAAATAACTTTTTTGGTTGAAATCGCGATTTTTATGTTAATTTTGCTTGGAACTATAGTTTTTAGTTGAATATTGATGAAATTTTGGAGAAAAGAAACCTAGGATTTGAAAGAATTGAAGGAGGCAGCATTCGGCCTCGGTCCGATCGATTTTCCGAACCGTGCTCAGTCCTCATACTAACCATTGAGAAATATGGTGAGTTGGGACATCCTGAACTTAGTTAATATCGTTACATATTTTTTAAAGGTTTAAAATGAGAGGGAGGTAGTTAGAGTTAATTATTAAAAATATAGGTAGGAAAAGGTGTTCTTTTATATAATATAAAAGGTAAATTGAATATTACAAACATTACATAGGGTTAAATTGTCTTTGACTCCCATCTTGATATTATTATTCTATCAAAATTTCAATTGAATAATTAATCATTACTACGACTTGCATAAAAATAAGAATTAACCTGGTACCGTTATATTATTTTTCACTTTATAATCGCAATATTCAAACATCACACAACAAACATTTTACTTTTTATAAATCCATAAAACACTTTCTTTTATCCTAGACTTTCTATATAATTCTTCACTCACTCAGTTAATCAAATTTCCGATTTCACATCAAAATCAACAAAATCCTGAAAACAACATCCAAAAACAAGCACCAAAACATATTAAAAAATAGCACCTACACATCAAAGTGCAACAACACACATTATAAATATTAAAGAATTTAATTTTATTTCTCATTATTTTGAAAACTTAAGACACGAGAAATGAGTAGTTGAGCTGCGGACTTGGGTGTAGGTGAAACTGGGTTGCTAGGCCAGAGGGCCCATATATTAAATTTTGAAAATTTTCATGCTGTAATGGGTCCATATATAATTAATTAGGATATTAACGGGTCCATACAACATAACTCTTCATATTTATATTTAGATTTAAAAACTCCCTCGTAATCATTTATTTTGCTCCCTTGGTATGGTCAATTTGACTAAATATATAAAAATCATAATAAATAATTTAATTAATATATTTCACTAATAAGTTCATAATATCATATGACGCCATATATATTAATATTTAAAAGATCTAATACATCACAAATGTGAATAATTTAATATGATAAGTCACTTAAAAGATTGAAAAGTTTGACCGAGTACTGTAGCAAAGGGAACAAAATAAATGAGACTGAGGGAGTACAATTTAGTACTTTAGAGTATGGACCATGTAACATTATAGTCACTGAAATATTGAACGGGACACTTTAGTCCAGTCCATCCATAACTCTTTTGTTATAGATATGACCTTTGATATTTTTGTTCTCATTATACCATTTTGGCCTTTATAAATAATTGTAATCATTCTTAACCATTTCGCTACACAAAAATAATTCAAGACCCACATAAATTTGTGCTGAAATTTAAAAATGGATTTGATGGGATGAATCCTCTGGATCTTGAATCGGGTCAAATATGTAGGTTCGTTTCAAGAGCTTAATAACAATGTCGGGTTGTGCTGAATGAGCCTCCTTCGATGTTTAAGCCAACAAGATGTTACTGGACTTAAGAGAATTTGTATAAATGAAATGTTTAGTTAATGAATTGTGCATTAGGTTTATGCATAAATTATCTTTTCCTTATAGATAGGAGGTCCTTTTTGGAAAATTTTGGTCAAGGGAGCGATCATGTAGGTACGATCTCGCTGGGGTGAGCTCCTTGTCAAATCGCTTATGTACGACTTTTTTTCAAACGTGGCCATTATCGAGTTTATTGGGGTTGCTTGAGTTGTCCCATGTATCAGGATTAAAAAATCCATTATGTTATAATCTTTAACTTAATTCAATTACAATTATTAAAAACTGATCTCATAGTAATCATATCAAAGCAATAACACACAATCACACAAATTATCAAAAAAAAAAAAAAAAAAAAAAAAGATTGCAACTGCATAAATAAACTCCAAATATATTTACCCATCAATTATAAAATCCAAATCGTACCAATATAATAAGTCGAATCGTGCTTAACACTACAATGAGTAAGTTGTAAGTTGTAACCCCTAGGACAAAAGTTAGATAACTTGTTTCAATATGTATCATTGTATTGTCATGTCAACCTAAACATGTAACTACGCATGTTAAAAATTTAAATTTCAAATAAAAACTTAATAAACTAGAATGTGGATGTGAACCGGAAGAGGTAAAATAAAGAAATGATTTTGATTCGAAGTAAGAAATTATTTTTTGGGTATGTTTGAGAAGGCATAATTAATTTTTTTGTCTAACACACACACATGTTTTTTCCTCCAAAGGGATGGAGAAAAATATGTTGGATAATAAAGGGTACTAATGGTATTACATTATTTATATTTAGAGCAAATTTGTATGTTGATTGACTATGTTAACTCCATTAAAATTTAAAAATTGAGTTATGGATGGACTGGACTAAAATTAATCGAAATTTGATGCATTTTCCACGTGAAACCTTTTTTTTCTTTCTTTTCACTTTTTCATTTTTGATGAATATATCGAGAGACTCAGATAGTCCTATCATAAATTCATAATCACAGGCAGAAAATAATACAGTCATGGGTTCTTCAACAATTCTGTACGATCAACTCAAGGTCACCAATTTCTTTGATTTTCCCCAAAATCGTTATCATTTTCAAGATTCTCATGAACTAATCACCGCTAAAATTTTGATAAAAACAGACAGCAGAGCCATTCTTCGTGCTAGCAGGTCCAAATGTGATTGAATCAGAGGATCACATTCTCCATATGGCCAAACATATCAAGGCCATCACTTCTAAGTAGTTCCATTTATCATAATTTCAGTTTAATTTGGAGTTAAATTGATTACAAATTTTACTGAATTCCGTCGTACTACTTGTAGGCTTGGGTTGCCACTGGTTTTCAAGTCGAGCTTCGATAAAGCTAATAGGACGTCTTCAAAGTCGTTCCGAGGCCCTGGATTGACCGAAGGGTTGAAGGTATTTATTAATGTTATTTATTATGCCTTTTTTTTTATATATATAATATAAATGAGAGAATGTGATGCCTAAAATTATCAATTTTTCTTTGTATGCGCAGATCCTTGAGAGAGTGAAAATGACGTATGATATTCCGATAGTTACTGATGTGCATGAGACTGTTCAGGTTTTGTGTTTCGCTTGGATTTTTTCTTGGTTAATTGAATGAATCAATTTTAGTTAATTTCACAAGGAATGTGAATGTCATGTGAATTTGGGGAAAATGGAACCTCTGTGTTATGCAAAAACTTCATGAAATTACCCTGTGAAATGTTTCTTGTAGAAGTTCTACATCAAGTTTGTGTAATTAATTGTGATGGAGCATAAGTTTTGCCTAACTTTTACACCTTAATTTTCTCAGTGTGAAGCAGTTGGCAGGGTTGCCGATATAATCCAGATTCCTGCTTTCTTGTGCCGACAGGTTAAATTAATATTTCTCCATTTTACTAACAATTAAATCCTTCCTTGCTATACTTTGTTTTTTTGATAGATTTATGCCTGAAGGTTATGTTATTAAATGTGTGTTCTATCTATTAACAGACAGATTTGCTCGTGGCAGCTGCCAAGACCGGGAGGATTATCAACATAAAGAAAGGCCAATTTTGTGCTCCCTCTGTATGTAAATTCACTTTTGTATCCTT
The DNA here is from genome assembly GCA_030819805.1 of Penstemon newberryi var. newberryi. Classification (NCBI taxonomy): domain Eukaryota; kingdom Viridiplantae; phylum Streptophyta; class Magnoliopsida; order Lamiales; family Plantaginaceae; genus Penstemon; species Penstemon newberryi. The sequence goes on along the minus strand of JAUALY010000003.1, from coordinate 6,755,378 downwards.
TTATTTCCTACCGCGAGTTGTTATCTTCTCCATATCTGTTACCATGACTTCTGTCAATTGTTTTTTTAGGTGATGGCAAATTCAGCTGAGAAGATTCGAATGGCTGGAAATGAAAATGTTATGGTTTGTGAGAGAGGAACAATGTTTGGATATAGTAAGTTCTCCTGCCTTCCTTTTGATTTAGTATATGTGATCTCTTTATGTACATAGTAGATGTGCAATTGATGATTATGAAGTTTAATGGTGTCAAATTCAGAATAGGCATGTCCCAAGTAAAACGGGAAAATGTTTATGACAAAAAGTTCTGTAAAGGGTATAAAATAATTCAAATCTGCTGAAAGGGTGCTCCCACTCTTGACTCTTCACAGATAACCAACTATTTCACTGAAACAATAACTGAATGTGCACTGAGTTCTGTAGATAATTTTTCTAAAGATCCATGAAAGGAGGTTGCATTATTGTCTATCAAAGATAAACGACTCTGAAGCTACTTAAACTGAAATTAGAAAATCTTTGGGGCAGTAATGGAGCATGACTCTGTTGGTCTTTGACGCAGATGACTTGATTGTTGATCCACGCAACTTTGAGTGGATGAGGGAGGCCAACTGTCCTGTTGTAAGATTATAGTTTCACACTTTCGTATGCATCAATGTTGTATGACTACATAAATTCTCAAAACAGTTTTTTTGTTGCACATCTGCTTATTGTGTGTGCTATTTCCTGAAAGGCCAGTTTTCTAAATTGGATTAATATACCTCAGGTGGCTGATATAACACATTCACTTCAACAACCAGCAGGGAGAAAGGTATTTGTATGATCTGAGTACTTGAATAACATACTCTATTAGACACTAAAGAAATGTAATTCACCATTGAAGAGTGATATTTTTCCAACTCGCATAGTTAAAGATTTATCGCGGCTTTACCCCCTCCGGTTCCAGTTGTAATACAATGTTGGTAAAGTTTATTGGTACTAGTAGCTGGTTATGAAATTATTTGATGATATAAAATTTCTGGTGAGATGACTAACTTAATCATATAACATTATAGATCATATTTGTTAAGTATAAAAAAGGAGGGTATAATGCCTCCATTCTCTTGCTCAGGATAACAGATCCCATCTTTCCTTTGTAACTGCTATACTTTTCTTTTTCTCTCCACAGTTCTTTCTTAATGTGAACAAATGACATTTTCTGTTACTTGAGCAGCTGGAAGGTGGTGGTGTTGCCAGTGGAGGTCTTCGTGAACTGATACCTTGCATTGCTCGGACAGCAGTTGCTGTTGGAGTGGATGGAATCTTTATGGAGGTATAAGTGAATCATGTCTGGTCTATTGGATTCACTTGTTTCCCTCTCATATTCGTATTTTGATATCCTGAGGGAGAGAATTTGTAATAACTCCTAGTCAACTTTAAATCTATCACTGAGTTTGCCTTCATGACTTATGTGGCTATGTAGGTGCATAATGACCCATCAAAAGCTCCAGTTGATGGTCCAACGCAATGGGTACGTTTAATGGAATTGGAAATATTTTTGTTTCAAAGTTCCTGTATATTACAGAGATCTTAATTGCCTCCTTCATTTTTGTTACACAGCCTCTCCGCCATTTTGAGGAACTGCTGGAAGAGTTGATTGAAATTGCTGTAAGTTATTATGTGCTTTCCATGTATAGTGGATGATAGCATGATTTACAGCAAAATACAAAACATTTGCACTTACAAAATGCTGCTGCTGCTGCTTTGCTTATACTAGTTCATTTCACAAGTATTAAAGTAAAGATTGAAACAAAGAAACTTTATGTTTGCCACTGCCTATATAAAAATTTAGCAGTTGGACGGAAAATGAACAGTATGCAGGTTGATGAAGCTGGCTGTGATAAGTGCTCAATTTTCACCTCTCATCACCCTTACTCATATGGGACTTGAATGGTTATGGAATTATTTTTTATTGCTTGGAGGACATGTTTTCTTCTGTGGTTCCAAAGCCGTCTTAATGTTCCATTGGATGCCCTTTACTAGCACAGGGAACTGTTTGACACCTTATAGTGTGTTTCATTGGCCGTTTATTTTTAGTCATGAGCCTCTGGGTGTATTAAAAATGGTTCTTTCGTGTTGCTTGTTATGTGTCAACATCCATCGTTCTTATGTCTTTACAATCTGAAAATGGAGCTGTTTATTGGAATTTTCAGAATATTTGATATAATTTCCTCCTCTAATTCATGTATTTTTTCTTTATAGAGGGTTAGCAAGGGGAAGAAACAGTATCAAATTGATCTCACTCCATTCCCTTTATGAGAGGTGAAGCACCCATTGTAGGTAAGAAATAAGAATCTTAAACCAAAACCAACTAAATTCGTCTACCTGCATTTGTTCTGACAGTTGCTTGTTTTAAGGAATAAGGATGACATGTGCACCAGTGAACAGAACCTTGGCAAGAAGACATAATATGCAATATTTATAGTAATTTGGTGATGCTTATTTACAACTATGCTTGTATGTTAGTTAATATTAAAATTCCCGAGTACATCCGTAGGCTTTATTCTGCTATTATTTTCGTAAGGCTCAGTTTGAACTTTTGATTGTGTATTGTTTGTAATACAAAATGTTTATTGAATCTACGTTTGTCATGCCACCAAACTGAGGGCTGTCATTTTTGTTCCAGATGATTGGCATGGTAGAAGATTATAAAATATGCAGATATCTAGTGCAAAATTGGACTTTATTCCATGTTTTTTTATTATTTGAAAAAAAGAAGAACATACTAGCACATTTTAAGGTCGTTGTTGAATCAGTTGCAGTTAGTAAGGTGTCACATAAGCTGTGAAATGAAAATTTTGAAGACTTTCCATGTAAGTCTAACAGCTAAAACATGATTATCCAGCATTCATGTCAAACAAAATTCCAATCCTACCAATGTGTCAAACCAAAATGAGCAGATTTGAACTTCAAAAACTTGGAGAAAGAACGAAAGTATGGCTGCAAATTAGCTTATTTAACAAGTGAAGATGCAGTTGCAGCTGAATAATACTTCTCACACTTCATGTCATAATAACTTTTACAAATTTCCTACACCTCAGGATGTAAAGCTTGTTGGAGATCATTACCGACATAGTATACTCCCAGTTTCAAAACCACACCGAATAAGAAGGAAAGATTGGTTGGTAGCCAAAATTCCCACTCCTCATGGTGTAAAGCTTGGTAAAGATCCAAAAGCAAATATTACGACATAGTACAAAGCTCATATGGCTTAAGTTCTAACATCAATCTAGGTGACTAAAACTATATCAAATAGTCTCTAAAATGGAAGCATGATTCGATGCTTAGCAAAAACATGATATAATTGATTAAAGATTATAAGGGGCGAGCCTGATGGCTCAGGCTCAATTAGTACCCAAGTAAACTTGGCTACTACTAAAAATGTAGTAAAAAGGTGCTATATATGTTATTCCCTCTGAAAAGGAATTTTCAAGTGTTGTATATACAAAGATTCTAGTAACAACCTTGCCTAAATCACATTCGAAATGAATCAGAACTAACAACAAAACATTATGTGCAAGTAAATATCTAAAACTTGTGGTCTGATATGTTTTCTAGCAGCTTACCACTCTATATGCTACAGAAATACAAGTACATGGTCTCTTTATGGTATCCTCTCTATCTGTAATCTGTATATCCATTAGTAATTTCCCTCTTGAATCTTATTTATACTAGAATAAGTCGTTTACAAGAAGTGAATAATGTTTACACTATATAAGTATATCCTTTTTCTACTATAAGTAGAAGAAAAATAGAAGCACAAAGCCTCTAGCTATGAACATGTAGCTAAGCAATCTTGAGGAATCACTAAACTTTCTCGATCTAAAGTCTCGATTATAGCCCTATAAAACTCCACCCACGAAGACGACTGAGCATCCACAGGCCCCCACAAGAACGTGGGATTTGGACTAGCAGGGCAAGCAGTGACCAAGTCCAAAACAGAAGCTGCAGGTTTTAATTGCTGTGGAAAATTGAATGCAAAGTTATCGACTTTATGCTCGTAAATTTTCCCATTTCTATCCAATTTATACCTAGATGTGCCTTGAAACTCGCCTTTCGCCTCCCATGGAACCCGGGGTATACCCCTCAAGTTCCACCTGATAAGAATCATATTCTCAGAGGGTTGCCAAACTCTTAAAATATCAAATGATATTTCCCTGAACAAAATTCTTCCATGAAATCTCAATGCCCAAAATACCAATTTGTATTTCTCAATTCCGGTAAATGTGTTCAAAGGGTCCTTGAATGTAATATCATCCCTGCATAATTCATTCAAAAGAAAAAAACCCAAATAAATAACCGTGTATTTCCCAATATCAAGAACTCAACTTTCTCATAAAATTTATCAAATTCACCTCCAAGAAGCAACAAAATCACAAAATGACCAAAAGGGTACCTGTAAATTTCATAATTGAGGTCTTTGGCGAAGATTAAAGGCAGGTCTTCACGGAGGGTTCTCACAGCTAAGCCTAAATTGACATAAAAATCATTTTTTTGGTCCTCTTTCTTATCCTGAGCACCTGGGGTTCTGTTAACCTGCGCCACGCCACGTGGAGGGGGAGGCTCGAGCTTGGTCTGAGTAGAAACAGCAAAAGTGGAAACTGATGGAAGAGGAAGGATAATGGTGGAGAGTTTATTGTCTTTGGGTAGAAGAAGAGTTGGAGAAAGATTTGGCAGAATATAAGCCATTTATTTTTTCTTTCTTGATTTCTCTTCTGCTTTTTGTTGCTGATTGCTGAAATATTAGAGAAGGTTTGATTTTTTATTTTTGTGTTGTCGAAGTGAAAAGTGGTCTTTTTTCCTTTTCAATTTTTAAGTGGCTTTAAACAAAGGACACGATTCCGTCTTTGATTTCTCGTAATCTCTTATATGTATGTTATCCCCGGAAGTGGGGAAAATTGAAAATTAGGAATTAAACATGTTTAGGCTATAAGTCGTGCTATTAGAAATTTGTATTTGACCAAATTGTCATAGAGGACAATTTTTCTTTTGCATCATTTATAGTTTATTAATTGCTCCATTTAATTCTATCAAAAAATAAAGAATTTGCGAAGGTTCATTAAAACATCCCAACCTTTAGGTTCACACAATATATGTTTTACTAATATTTTTGGCTGTTTAAGTAATTTTAGAGTCCTGAATTAATACTCCAATTTATAAGATTCAGTTTCATAGTGGAAAAATTAGGAATAAAATGCTTAGCACCTAATACTTGCTTTCTTCGGTAAGTTTACAACGTATCTCCCTTCTATTTCCATTTTAGAAGACAAATATTGTCATTGTTAGCATATGCCTAATTATTTAGCTTATCTCATTATCCACGAGGTTGTCTTATTTTTAAGTTCCATAATTTTCATGCAGATAATGTTAAATGTGAAATAATTGAATTCCAAGTGACAACGAAGGAAAATGCAAGCAAACAAAAGTTGGTTTCCATATTTAGCATTTCTTCAGCATAAAGCATATTCTCTAAATCTAGGCTGAAACACATTCCATAACTCCAATTCTCGATTGATGCTCAAGAGAGGACAGCATTTAATCTGAATATTCACTAGTTAGGCCACACACATGGTTAAAATAAACCTTATTCCAATTGCATTTTCTCTCCTAGGTTTGACGCACCACATGAAATTTCTAATTTGTAACATAATGACCATTAGATAGTTTACACAATTACACATACAAATGCGTCATATTATATCGATGCTAAGCCTGGCCAGTAGGCCCAGTACGATCAAATGACAATATCTAAAATCTAATAGATCACGAAACCAGTGAACAGAAAGAAAAAAAAATACTATAATCCACTTTCAATATGCTTTGCAGCAGACCAGAGACATGTCAAATTCCATTGATTACACAACCTTCTCATCTTTTGCATGTATAATCAGTTCAAGATAGTTGATAAGGAAGCATACCAGCCACAATTTTGCTATACGACAAATTCAATGTGCGTTAAACTCTAAACTCTAGAAGACAACGGTGTCCAACATTGTCCCCAGAGTTTGGGCAATGTTTGAAGACATTAAATTAGAGACGTGTTCTTCAAGATGCTTCTTAGCGTCTTGCCTACCCACATTAGCAATAGCTAGTTTTTCTGGTGGCAACTCATCCTCCTCCTGAACTGCTTTATTATATTTTGTAGCTAATTTTAGCATTTCCTGTGTGTATGTAGCCAAAACAATAAGAAAAGCTATATTAGAACAAGCTAATACAAAGACAGTGGCATTTATCATAAACAGACCATAGATGAGAGAAGTTAGCACATACAAAATTACAGGTAGATATAATCCGAACAATATCTAACAAAGTACAAACATGCATGACTACCAAAATACAATGATAAAATATTTAATGATTTGTTATGTTAAATGAAAATAGAAACACACTCTCCCCCTGTCATATCCCCGTCTCTTTTGGAGGGGTGGTGGTTTACATATGGCGTGGATTTGACGAGGGTTCAAAAAGTGAATTTCAGGACATCTTTATATTTTTACCTCAAAAGCAGTGGCTAAGATAATTCGTAGTGTCACATTATAAATTTTGAGTCGAAGATTGCCATTCTAAGAAATGAGACATTGTTTGGGGAGGACCTCCAACGAAAAATATAGTATTTTAAATGGACAGAGGGAGTATATCAGACCCCTTAAGTCTAGTAAGGTGGAAGACTGCTAAGATTGGTTCTACCACCAATAAGTTGTAATTCTTATCATGGGGTAATGATACACAATAATTAGATTATTGAGACATCTGACAACTAGAAAGAAGTAAAAAGGATCCATTTTAACTAAGAAAATATAATTCTCGATTAGCTCCAGAAGCCTGTCCAAAGCTGATTTGAAAGAATATGTTCTTATATATCAAGCCCAAGCATCTCTACTATATTCAATATCACTAACTTTTCCAAATCAAAATTAGTTCCATAAGCCCTAACAGAACATGATTTGTATCTTAAGGTTCAAAAATTGCATTCTCTCAGATTCTGAAGCCCGTGTCAGGATATATAAACCTCAAAATAAACCACCAAGAATTATTTTCTTGATTCATGACCAACAGTAACAATAAATTGTTTAAAGTCCGGGAAACATTTAGTACCTGGACTGTCTGTTCATTTGTTTTGGAGTGGGAATCAAATCGCTCAAGCGTCAATCCATCTGTCCATTTTTTCTTATGAAGATTCAAAAGCATCTTCTCCTCAAGTTCATTCTTTCTGTAATTAATGGCTATGGAGTAATAATGCCTATTCAAACCATGAATCAGAGCCTGCAATGATGATCAACTCTTAAATTAGAAATTGAAGGATTAAAGCCTTTAAAAGAAGGTTGGTAAACAGGAAAATTGTGCCATTACTTGGATAGATGGCTTATTTAGATGCCCTAGGTTGGATGTTGTCTGCCGTGGCTCTTGGCCAAGCATCATGGTTTGGGGATTAATCAGACGAAAGGCATCAATTACCACCTTTCCTTTAACACTCTGAATTGGATCCACCACAACCGCCACTGCCCTCTGATTCAAAGCTTCAAAGCTCTGGATGACAAGACAAAAAATGTAAACTATAAATGGTTGAAGAATATCAGTTTTTGAGAAACTTCAACACCAAGTAGTAAGGGTACAAGTAAAAGTATGCGATTATGAATGTGCAACATCATAGACACTTGCCGTGCACAAGAATAAGCAGCACCAACCATAAGGTTCAAGTTAAAAACCCTTAACGAGTTTTCTAGTTTGAGGACCTACAGTACTTAGAACCTAATCTTTCCCAAATCCATACTCCCTTTCCAAAAATGGAAGTATTTTTCTCAAAACTACCCTCTCACACCTTAGAAATAAGAGAAATACACAAAAAAGGATTGGTTGGAATATATCATTTGATGCAACTGTGAATAACTGCAATAAACCTGGTTCCAAAGTATCACTGATGTGGCTTTGGTGTAAGATAAAGAGAAAGAACAGACTATAAAATTGCAAGTTATTTTTGGTATATAATTATGTGCTGACACCTATATGCCAAACTCAACTCGAATACATTGTTACTTACACAGAAAATCCTATGTTTTTTATCGAATAAGGTGGTGAGGGTAATAGATCCACTTCTTCTGTCGCAATAGCTATATAACCAATTTTTACACAAGATCTAGCTATGATTGTGCCAACTTAGTTTCTTCATGTTGATTGAAAAGGCTAGTGATGGTTGTGTCTACAGGAATCATACAACAAAATTAACCAATAACCATGCCACTATATATTGGTGGGAGATAATAGATGTAAGCATGAGACTGAAACCCTTGCAGAGAAGTAATGACTACAAAAAAATTTGGACAACAAAATAAGAGGCCAAATATGCTTGACAATGTGTTTAATACAAGACAGAACGAGAAACAAATCCCATGCTACATAAAATATGAATATAACAGCACCAAAAGAACAAAAGCCAACATCATGATTGAGATTTGATCATCAAAAATAAGAATAGAAGGAAACAATCAAAGTGATGCTCAACCAGAAATATGTAGAACTCCTACAAATTTCTAAACACTATTCATTCTTATGACAAACATGTCCAACTTCCTTAAAATTGAAGTAAGGGTAATAAGAACACGTGTCTTCATATTGTGTTAGACCTAGTAAAGCTATGCAACACTTATTTGCATCCCATAATACAATCGTGATGATCCAAAACTCTCGGCAGTAGGGTTTGCAAGCATCAGCTAGCTATCTCCAACCAAAAAAATAAATACAATCATGATGATCCAAAACCCTCGGCAGTAGGGTTTGCAAGCATCAGCTAGCTATCTCCAACCAAAAAAATAAATACAATCATGTTAACTGGCACTCTAACACAATCAAGTAAACCCGCACAAAAGGATTAAAGGTATCTTAATTCATTAATAGTAGCTTAGGAGAACGAGAATCAATAAAAAAAAAACGTAAACATCTGAAGCACCAAAGGATCAACAGTAAGAACACGCCATATAGATAACATTAGCATAGTATCACCCAGCAGCATCAAGTAACAATAAATATTTGAGCTCAATAACAATATTTATAATAGGAGAGTATCAACCTGCTGAGTATTGATGTCAACTCCAGAAAGCCAGCATCCAAATCCAGGATGTGAATGGTACCATCCAACCACCATCTCAGGTCTGTAACACAAGAATACAGAGCGTGCTACTTCATTGATCACAAATAAGAAATTACATTATAGTGTCACCAATAAAAGGGAGAACGCAAACTCAAAAGCATCTATAATCAATTGAGAAAACATTTAGTGAAAGTTCAAAGAAGAGGTAGACGACATACACCGACTTAGAACACCTCTGAGAGAGAAATAAAACCAACTACTCAGCATATATCAACTCATCTAAGCATGGACAAGGCTTTGATAGAAATAATTCATTCACTAGTGAAGGTAAGCTTTTACTATGTGTAGAAAAAAGCACAACACTGTAAATATTAAGCAAAGCCATCTCACCATTGACAACACAATGGAAAACATTATTCAGAAAACTTGACAGTCAACAGTCCAAACAATACTTGAAATTACAGATAAGAAAAAACTCTAGCATCTTATTAATGCTAATAGAACATCTCAAAACAACTCAAATTAGCCTTTTTGTAGAATATTTCAAACAATAGAAAATTAATATAAATGTATATACATCTCGATTAACGGCAGGCATGTATTTAAGTAGGAAACAAATTTCTTAAACGAACTGAGAATAAAGGTTCGTTAAAATTGTTAGCTTTAATTGTGTTCTTACTAGTGTAGCAGATAAACAAAATATGAAAGTAGCTCCTACATTTAAATCTCACGTCATCATTCAGCTTCCCAGTTGTTGGTAAATAACAAACTAGAATTTCAATGGAATCACAGGTGTCAAGATATTAGTCAAACGCTGCTTCGATAATTAAGGATCTGACTATTCAAAACAGAGCAGAATAGAAAGCTACAATTGAAGTTAAAACCCCTAAGTAGAAAAAGTCATAAAATACTAAATTATGAATACCGGCCAGTTTGCTTGAGCATGTCAAGCATGTTGGTTTGAAAAACGTGATCCACGGCCTCAACACTAACCCCAGTCCCGCTCTGTGGCATCGCAAAAACGTCCACCACACGTACGGTGTACTCGTCCACAAACTCCCCAAGCATCAGCCCCATCACCTCCATCGGCACCCCCGCTCTGCCTACAGTTAATTAAAGTCTAATTGCATCAGAAAAAGCCAGATAATTATTCAGAGGTGAACAGTCATAAATACTATATTTTACCGTGTTTGAGCATTTTGAGGAGGGCAAGGGATGAGATGTAGACTTGTTCAGATGTGTCTAGGGTTGGGGAGTCCGGTGGCGGGTGGCCGAGAGCGCCACCGGCGCCGCCTGCGAACATTCGGTGCAGTCGATCCATGCCTTGCGTGTTCTCTTCCTTTCTATGGTGATTTTAACTTGGGCCCTTTATGAGAAAAAAAAATTGTGAGAAATTTGAGATTGCCCTATAAGCAAGCAACCTTCCTTTAATACTCCTATATGAACAACTTGGGTGGACACTTTTGAGTAGACAAGAGCCCAAATCTGTTGCTTTCCAATAATGAGAAATTGTGATCCAAAAAAAAATGAGAAATTCTGAGTTTTATAATTAAATTAATTTAACAATTTAATTTTTATTTTTGTTCGAAATTCTTAATTTATCAAAACTGAGTCACATGCGGATCAAGTGACTTAATTAATTGAGGGAAAATTGCAATATTCATCATGTAACTAAGGCTTCTGATAATTAAGTAGGTATTCTATTGTGACTCTCAACTCAAAGTTGAGTCACCAAAAAAAATTAATCTCAACCCTTGAAAATAAAATAGAAATAATCTTGACCATTGAATGTATATAAATGTGTATCAACCCCACATTTTGTGTATTACACCTAAAAAATTAATAAACAATACTTTGTAAATAGGAATTTTACATTAGTACTCCTTCATAGAAATATTCAATTGACCAAAATATCCCTTTCATTTCAGTTTCCCCAAATTCTCTCCCAACCCTAACCCCTCTTATTTCAAAAAATTTGTATAATTAAGTAGTTATTTAATAAATTGAACTAATATTAATATAAAATTTTATAAATATGTTTATATAATTTAAGTTTGTATATTAATATATTAATACTTCTATTATAAATAAAAATAAATAAAAAATACCCCATAAAACCCACCCCCCTACGCCGATCAAACCCACCCACCCACCCACCCACCCAAACTGTTCCCAGGCCGTCGCCGGCTGGAATCGGATTCAATAGATGAAGCACATAAACTCAGATCGAAGACATAGATGAAATTTCTCTATGTTTTCTCATCCCTTTCACTCTTTTGGCTCTTAGCTGCATTTTGCAGCTTCCTTCTCATATCAGTCTTTGACATTGAACCAACTTTAATTAAAAGCGTAGCCAAATTGATGCCGATTAAATTGATTAATAGAGAAAAGGTGAGTTAAAAGTGGATCTGGGTTTGGCGAGACTAAATATAGATATTGTTTAACCACTCATATCAATAGAGCGAAACCTTTAAAAGCAGCCACATGCTTTTATCATTGGATCTAAGTTTATGGGCTTCATCTATTGAATATTTCAGTTTTATTCAATCTTCGATTCCAGGCCGGCGACGGCCTGGAAACTCCTCCCCAGGTCGTCGCCGGCGACCTGGGTAGTGGTGGGGTGGCGGAGCTTGGAGGGATAGGGGTGGGGTGGCGGCGGGTTACTCAGTCTTCTTCTTTATTTATTTTTTAAATTATAGGGTTATATTGGAACTTATACAAATGAAGAGTTAGGGTATAGTGGTAATTTTACAGAGTAAGATGGGATTGTAAATTAATTGGTTGAGATTGTAATATGACACTTGTCCAAATATAATTGGATTTCAAAATGGTTGTTAGTGACTCACTTTGATGTGTGCGTCACCATAGACCATCCCATGTAACTAAATAAACTTAATAATTTAAGTCCTACTTCTGTCCAAAATTTTTAATTTTTTCAAATTGAGTTACGTGCAGGTCATGCGACTTATCTGTTGGCAGTTTTAAAACAATTCAGAACAGTAATACAAAAGAAACCAATTTCTTACAAACCAATTGGGAAGCAAAGGAAAGTACAATTAGTTAAAGAACAACACATAACAAATAAATTTAAACAATCTTATCTTACAATTCTGTATAGTAACAGAATTGAGCCAACCAAATCGCAGAAAGAAGTCTGCTTGCCTTGAAGAAATTATCGACCCACCTTGGTGCAATTGGGTAACTCGAAACTCCTTCCAGGATAATTTGGCTCCACAAACTTAATCACTGCACAATGGTAGAATTTCACCTCGAAAAACACTCAGAACCAACCCAGATTTCTAATGAAATATGTAGAGAGATTTGAGAGAACATCATAATAAAACGTCAGAATTTAAATTCAAAATTCAAATTTCCTCCAAAAAGATAAGTCTGAGACAATTCGCCCAAAAGCCCGAGCCGAGCCTAGTCGAGCGGGCGGCAGCGCGCGTGTGGTATACTAATATGACCATCTTTGTAAACACTTATACCAAGTCTTTACACTTAAACTCATATATACTAGTACACACTACTTTATAAAGTCAATGTGGGACAAGTGAAGAGTTTTCAACTCTTCAACTTCCTCACAAGACTTTTATAACTTGCACTTGTCTATTAGTCTTAAAATCAATGTGGGACAAACACACATAACATATCTCTTTAAACTTTGTCTTTTCCATTATTCTAATTTATCTATGAATTTCAACCAAGAATTTGGTACTCATTCAACATAAATTACAACATTATCTAATTTGAAATTTCTCCCAATGTGGTGCCCCATTATTCTTCCCTTTCTATGCAGCAATTCCTTCTACTGATATGGACGCCGGCTAAGACCAAATTGGAGGGAAAATGGGAGGTTGTGAAGAACGAATTAATTGAGAGAAAGAATGGAGAAGAATAAGGTTCAAAATGACCAAATTAATGGAAAGCAAAAGCTTTAATTATAGGTTGAAGAATGAGAATGTTGTTCCTTATTATAGCATGCAAAATTATCGCATGGAAAAGGGAAGGATGGTTGGACACCACGCTGGAAAAATCGTCAATAAATTGTGTCTCATGGCTCGCACATGACTCAATTTGGAAAAATTAAAAATTTTAGGTCAAACTATGATTGAAGTTCTTGAGTATCGAATACACATTTGATGGTTGCTACAGTCAATGGCGTAGGCAAAAAAATATTTCATTGGAGTCAATCTAAAAATAAAAAAAAATTACATTAAATTTCAAAGATTTTGTATTACTAAAATCATTTCAATCACAACCCCGGTTATACATGATAAATACATAGGTTAAAGCATGAACTCTTCTATATAGGTTTTTTAATTTCCATTAGCAGGGTGCATTAGAAGACAATATACTCAAATCAGATTAAGATTATATCTACTTTTTTTAATAAAAGAACAAAAATAAAAAATTTATGGGGTGCATGCACCCCTGGCCATAGTATAGATGTGCAGGTGACTACAGTGTTTTGAGGTCCTTACAAAAATAATCAATTCATTCCGGGTGAAGATTTCCTGTCCCACAATGATGTACCACACTTGTGTCACACCCAAAATTAAATGCCACGTGTCAATCTCCATTACACCGCATCACATATGATTATCCTTACCTTCTTCTCCATCTCAATCGTTGCACAGATATACCTGCTCTTCTGAGCACAATATCAACGTTGTAAACCAAAAGATACTATCGTTCTTTCCGTTTCAAATAGCGGGTAGGTTAGAGATCAAATTTTATACAAATAAATGTCTTGGATCTGAAGATATAAAACAGGACACAAAAATTAGAAGATTGGTTGTGCCGCCACCAATGTCAGTCGAAAATTACATCGGCGTTTGCTGTACTAAACCACAAAACTGTAGTAATCGACTTCTAATTATTTCTTCGTTGAGTTTATCATTATTTAAACTGCAAATTTTAATCGAATAACTCTAATTGGAACAGGAAATTAGTTATTAAAAAATCGATTGAGTACAAGAATATTTCAACAAAACAATCGACGGAACACGGATCTAAGGATCCAAAAATCAATTCAGCTTTTTGAGTTGTTATACTGTCTTTTTAATTTTTGATTGCCCACTGATATTACTACAATAGAATAATTTCTTTTTCTTTTTTAGTTTATAAATTCATATCCAAAAGATCAGTTTGTAAGAATTGATCTATAACCAGAATGCTAATTAAGGTTGTAAAATGGCAGAGTGATTTCTAACGTCTTAGCTTTATTGTTTTAATGGCAGATCTGTATGAGGAGATGTAGAAGACGATAATGTGAAAATAATCATGTGCGGTCCACAGGAGTTAAGTTTGACACATGTCATTTAAGTATTGGTGTGATATAAGTGTGGTACACTATAGTGGGACAGGAAATCCTCACCCATTCATTGCACAATCATCAAAATAGTATATCAATTCTTAGTTTAAATTAAATCATCTTGAAACAAAAATAAAGCTGAAGTTATTTAAAAATGCAATCCAATGTAATTGATTGCAATTAGAACCCTAACCATATCGTATGTCTTATCCATATTGATATGTCCACGCATCAATTCATAAATGGTTATTTTTGCTGAATATTGGTGTCCCATATATAGAAAATTAGCAACCACTATTTTTTTCAAATAAAATTAGTTTGTTGAACTAGTTGTTGGAGGTTGAAAAACTTCACACCAAATTTTAATGTGATGGCTCTATTGCCATTTATTGGCAACCGGGATCAATATGTTATTGGATTTGATGATTGGGTTAAGCCCATTTTTTCACTCTTAGCCATCAAACTGGTAGATTTTGAATTTGATGTTGGGTTTGATAACTTCATTGGAGTTGCCCATACAAAATTTGATTGCCAACGAGTTTTAGTTATTGGACAAATTTTATAATTTTTCCTCAAATTAATTGAGTGACATGGTCCACACGACTCAATTTGAAAAAATTAAAAATTTCATGTTGAAGTAGCACGGAAATATCAAACTAGTTGTAAGCCCAAATTTTAGTTATGCACCGTTATAATTAAATTGGCAAGCTTTCTTCTCTGAATTATTAAAAGTAAACTATTATTCTATCATTGAATTTGACAAAATATATATATAATATTTGTATTTTGTGATTGTAATATAATAGAATATTATTTACAAATATTTGGAAAACTATAAATTAGCAAAATATTAATTAATAAACTATAAAAATATTCCTCTTATCAAACTTGCCTGTATTTAAAAAGTCACAATAGATTCAGTAACTAGTACCTAACTGGAGTAAAAAAACTGGACAGATAGAATTGAAAAAGAGCAGATAAAATGTAGTATAAGATAAAGTAACTGAGTGTGGAGTGAAAAAAATGTAGGCACATCTGAATGCATCAGCTCCATGGAAGAGAAGCAAATGTCAGAATCTCAGTACCTAATGAATTACTATCGGCAACGTACAGCGCTGTATACACCATATATATTCAAGTGCATCAGTGACTCTAAATTGTTGCCTTTTTCTCAACGGTATAAATCAAAACAAATCACCCAATATAAATCAGAATAAAAATAAATAAGGCATAGAGCGTAAAATATCACACAATAAAAAGCCAAGATATTCTAGAATGAGACCTCAGATCCAAAAAAGATGTAATACATCACATTAATCTTTCGAAAAAGACTTTCAGATGGTACGGACAATACTCTAAGCATCACTGGTCTCCGATTACATACATAATTGAAAAGAAAAAAAAAATGATTTTGAAACGTGTGCGTGCGTAAAAGAAATAGATCGGCAAAACGGCCAGTGATTACCAATGAACTATGAGGCCACGAAGTAGTTTATGCGTACACAGGTATATTATTTATATATAAAGAGGGGAACACCTGAAAACCCTAATTTTGGCTGTGCTTTTGAAATTACAGTGATGTCCTCCATCGCGCGCCTAATTCCTATTTTGTGTAATTTAAAGAGCCCAAGTAGCCCAGTTTTTAGCCGCTTTGAGCTCTCAATCAGAATGGGTAGTCCAGTCCGGTTAAAAGTTTCTTATCTAAAATTGTTAAGTTTCATCACGCTTTAGTAAACTACGGGTAGATAGGGTTGTCAATGAATTGGTACAAGGTCGGATCAGGCCCGACCTAGATATCGGAGCTGGAATTCGGTCAGATGCGAATCTTATTTGGTCTATTTTTTAGCCCATTACATTTTGTCCGAACTTGGTCGGATATCGAATTTTTTAGGATTCAGTTGAATCTCTACTTTCAAAATTTTTTAGGATCCAGTTAAATTAATGGTTTAATCCCCTTCAAAGCGTGTTGTGCACATTAAGTGGAAACCTCTCCCAACATAAATTTGAACATGGGTTCACTACTTTGTAGTGACTAGTCATTTCCACTAAACTAATCACATATTGGTATTCACAATAGTATTCTAGTTAAAGTAAGTTTGTTAACGTTACAATATCATTTAATTTAGCTCATTTTTTCAAACTTTTTTAACTAATAATTCATGTTTTAGATGAAATATGCATAAAAGTGAAATTATGTTTGAATTATTAACTATTATCTTCTTAAATTGATGATAAAATATCACTAATGTTACTTATCTTAATAAAATATTGTGTGTGTATTATATATATATATATATTATTTATTGTCGGATACATATTTTTAATGGATCAGATTCTTATATCCATAGCTCATATTTTCACTATGAATCTTCACAATTTGATCTGACAACATTTTCCCTAATTATAACTTTAACTTTTCCAATGTGTTTGTGAATATTGAAAATCGTGAATTCTATGATATTTTTTATTATTATTTACTAAACTGTGTATTTTCAGTTTTGACTAAATAGTACATTAGGTATAAGTCCTCCCCTATGGTGTCTCCAGTAGGATTTAAACTTAAGTTTCGTCTCCATAGATTGCAAGCCACTACAACTTAGTACAACCACCTTGAATGAATTCTATGATACTATATGTGTATGAATAGTCCTTAATGTTTAATGGACCTAAATACATATTATTTACAAACTTCAGAAAAGTAAAAAGAGATGTTGGTCGTCCCAATCCACCAACTCATCTCGACCCGTCCGACCTGTTCAATTGCCTCCTTTAACCGCTATCTCCTTACAACAGAGAGTGTAACATACTCGTCCGAATTGAGAGTGTGCATGAAAATGGTAGCGTAGAATAACAAAAATACCCTTCAAGGGGTAAAGTGTCACATTTATCATATTACATGAAACATGAAGGAAAGTGCCACATTTATAAAAGTACATGGAGCAAAATGTCACATCTATAAGTTGACTATGTCAAAATATAGTATATAAGAGAAGAAGTTTTGTCAAATCATTTTTTTCAAGTTTAAAATGTTAGGGAAACAATGTGAAACTTTTAGTATGAGATTATAAGGAGTAAAATGCTAATTTTTCAAATCGAATGAAAGTAATTTGAACATTATACATATTACTGGAGGGTAATTGCCATTGACTCTATATTTTGCTAAAGAATAATTGGATGTGATTTTATTATTTTTACATAAAAATTATTGTCAGACTAAACCAGGTAACATAATGGACACCAAATTCAAGGCTTCAGCAATTTATTCCAAGCAAAATACACAGCATATACTGAAAATTAAGCTCCATGATGCTTGTTGGTCATAAGCCACAAGGTCTAAATATTGTAACCAAAAGGCTATTAAAGATAAAAGATGAATAGATCATGTCATCATGAGGTCAACAAGAAAATAAAGAGTAGAATTGCAAGTCATCCCCTAATGTCTAAAGATGTAGTAATTGAACTAGCGAGAATGAGCCACAGATTCGAAGATAACATCTAACCCAAGCTGGTACGGAGGTACAACCATTGTTCGTAGACCTTAAATCAAACTTTGCTCTTATGTTCTGGTCTATGAGTGAACTCAAAGTCAATATGAACAAAAGCTCTCTCGACCTCGGGAAGTTGCTCGAGTTTTTCTTGTAACGTTTCACCAATATTATGAGCCTGGCTCAATAACATATCTTGTGGCAGCACAATGTCAACCTCTACAAAGTAATGAGATCCAAAAGTATATGCTCTGACCGTATCAATATGCTGAATTTCTTTATGATGGTTCCATATCAGATACGTTAATTTTGCTAGAAAATCGGGTGGAGCTGTTCTTCCAATAAGTGACCACACGTTTTCGACTACTGTCTTTGCCCACGTGTTGATTGTATATATTGCTATAATTACGGCACCAGTAGGATCAATCCACCAGTAGAATCGAATAGCTAAAACAGCTGTCACTAATCCGATTGAGTTGGTGATGACATCAAAGAGATGATCCTGAGCGTAGGCTCTAACGATTTCATTCTTAAATCTGCGGCAATAAATCATGAGTGCAAATTTCACAACAGTTACAGACACCATGATCCCGATCATCCACATCTCCTTGTCGTGATCTACAACTGGACCAGACTGTCCACCAAAAGGGAAAAAAACATCGTCTTAGTACGAAGTTAGCCATAATTAAGAGTAACAACATATGCCATTCTTTGGTAATAAATGAATTGTAGATTCAATACCTTTGCAATGAATTGCCGGACAGACTCCAGTATTATTTGCAATCCTAGAGTAGCCATTACTGATGCAAAAACAATAATTCCCTGCAAACAATGTCTAAGGTTAAAACAGGCATTGGAGGTTAAACACTACGTCTTTTGGACTGTTATGCATATACATTCATAAAGGAAGAACCTAAATACTTCAACCTTGTCTTTAACCATTTCAGACGCAGCATAACTATAGACAATGAGATTTTTTTGTTTTTGTTTTTCCTTTTGTTATTAAGGATATGACGTTTGATATTTTACGGTAAGTGTCGTATGTTATCTGATAATACCGGCACACACCACTTTGTCTAACCCAGCTACCGGTGTATTCATTTTCTATTTTTCCTAGAATGACATGGCATGACATAAATCATAAGTTCTGATCCGAAGTAACATGATAAGAGCAGAGTCGAATGCTGCGTATAGGCAATTCAACTAATGGAAGCCTTTAATATGCCCAATTCCAATGTAGGTTGAGTGTAAGAAAAAATACATAGAGGGAAAACTCACCACTGGTTGCATCCGTTTCTTCCCAATTGGGTAGTGATACTGATTCGGATTTCTCATGGCATGAGAAGTAAACCACAGTATCAGCCCAGATAATAGGTCTAAGAAAGAATCCATGGTTGATGCAATAACAGCCAAAGATCTGCTCTCAACTGAAGCATAAAGTTTTGCCACAAAAAGGATGAGATTAGCTATGTTCGACACGTGAACAGCTATCCTTTCATTCTTGGCGAGCTGTTTCATTTCATCCTGCAGATATTTGAGCACAATAAAGATGAAAATGCAAATTTTGCTTCATAAGTAGTAGAGTTAATCAGTCATGTCAGACATGACTCCAAGATGGTCTTCAAGCATATTTTGAAGACAAAACAATAAAAAGAATTAGGAGAAAGGAATGATAACCTTTACGCAGGCTAATTTACAAAATGAATAAAGCCTAAAGTTTTTCCCAACAAAGATCTAAAAGTTTCCAACAAAACTGGAATGTGTGTTATATACAGGGTATTGAGATGATTAGCATTCTATTTAGTTTAAGAAGAGTAAAAGTGTCAATCAAGCAAATTAAGATGCGAGACATTATGATGTTACAGCATGGCAGTTTAATTCCTCCTACCTAATTTTATTTTCAAAATACAAAAACATGATCCAGGGTTTCAAAACCAACCTCTGTAAGAGCATCTGGTGGACAACCAGATTCATGAATAATCTCCATTTCGTTAAACCCTTCTAAGAGACTTTCCTGTTTTTTGTAATATTCAGCAACTTTTCCATGTTTTCCTGTGAAATTAAATACATGAAGAACATCAAACAACATGATATCGTATTAAAAGGAGATTATTTAAGAAATTAAGAAATTTAAGTGCATCAAGTTGGCACTTGACAAGGAAATGCGACATCATTTATCACAGTCACTTCTGAGCTTATGCTTAAAGATGCTCCACCTCAGAGTATTTCTTTTGCCACATTTATTAAACACGATTCCATTTTGAATAACATTTTACTCCTTAACATATTTCATGGTTATAACTTTCTAAACTTTTCTGTATCATAAAAGAATCGTTTTTATATAATCCTATATGTTAGATGGTCTTGGATCCACTCTATAAACATATGAATATAAATGCAAGTTTGGGGGTAAAAAAGGAAGCATTAGACTGGAACTAAAAAAGGTGGATACTCTAAATAGCATCTCAGCAGTTTCATTTCTACAAAAATTGAAGAAATGTACAAAATTTTAATGGCCACCAAACTCATATAGTTTCTTCAGTTTGAGAAGATCAATTATCACCACATACTATTGCTTCATTATTATCACTAAATTGAAAATTCATATCATGGATTGAAAATATTCATCTGAAACACAGGAAGATACAAAAGACAGAAAGATTCTCCAAGTAAAATTTTACAAAATAAAATTAAGCTTCATCATCAAATTCAACGAGGAAAAAGGGAATCATAAAGTACTATTTAAACATACACGTGCTTAACACTGTAATATTAATCTGCAAACCACGGCATGCTATTCACATTTTCTAAAAGGTATTCACTCCAATTTTAAAAGATTAAAAACTAATCATAAAGAGGAAAACAACCGTTCTGTACATCTATACGTACATACACAAACACACATACAAACGTACAAAGCGCACATACTTTTATTCCGAAGGAGACGTCGGAAACTGAAAGACTGGTTACGGTGATCGGAGCCGCGATCCGGCAACCGGAACTCATTTATGTTAAGTCTCCACGACGACCGTTCGCCGTCGATCTCGTCCGCCCCAAGCAATTCCCTACGACTTTCTCCCCCAGCACCACCGCCTACACCACCGGCACTCTCTATTACTTGCTCGTCCGCCCCAAGCAACTCCCTACGACTTTCTCCCCCAGCACCACCGCCTACAACACCGGCACTCTCCATTACTTGGAGTTTTCTTTTATTTTAATTTAAATATGGAAAAGTTTGAAACGCATTTCTCAGTGGGTATGTTAGTTCAGAGTTTGAGATGGATTAGAAACTAAAGATGGTTATTTTCCCCTTAATATAGGCGTGGGTGCTTCTTGGATAATTGAAAGAGATCTTTTGGTGCGGGAGTAAATATTATTAATTTAATAGTACTAAATGTGAATGAGATTTTAGGGATTATTTATCCCAAAGAAAAATGAGATCTTTCTACCAAAAGGAATGTGGTAGAAGACAAATTCGAAATATTTGTTTTGAAATAGAATATAACCTTTAGAATAGTAATCAATCGCATAAAAAATAATATATATATATATATATATTTTTTTTAAAATTGTAAATACGTTAATACACTATCATTACAGCATAACATAATATATTCAACGTTACATCATCATTACATGAAAAGTAGTCCATTAACTAACAACAATGCTAATAAAATTCAAATTAACAACAATACTACATAATTATTATAAAAAAAACACATTTGTAGAAATTGAACTCAATATCTTAGGACATATAATAAAGTATTTATTTTATTATTGAAATTTTTTAACTAAATTAAGTTTGGACAAGAATTTTATGAAATCTTACAGTGAATTACTCTTCAATTATAGAAATGAAATACAATTTGCTAAGAGTTTTGTATCTCGCGGATTGACCTAATAATTTTTAAAATATTTGGGATTATATGGGTTATGCTGTAGTCAGCTGTACTACTATGTAAGCACGGATACGTTGTGGATATTTATTGGCTGTAAAATCTGAAGTGGGAGTAGGAACTTTTTTCCATGTCAGTTCTTGCGTGTACAATATTATTTTAATTTTTGACAATGAGGTCCATTCCGTCAAAAGTAAAAGTGTGAGAAATGGTCCTCGCAAAAAAAAAAAAAAATTGTGAGAAATGATTAATTTTAATATTAATTCTTTTTGGTAGGTTTAAACACAGATAATCAAATTTAATTTAAGAAAATGTATCAAGATATGTAAAGTCTTATGTTTATCTGAGTTTTTAATTAATTATAGTAAAACTTACTTTTGTGATTTTACAAATTAAGTACAATATATGATTATAATTAGATAACTCTTCTCTAAAATAAGATGCAGATTGCAGACAATACTGGAGTACCGGTCCTATTTAGAACCATAATTTGGGGAATGGACCCCTCCCAAAAAGAAAAAGAAAATGGAGTACACATATCAAATCAACTTCTACCTCTTTGTCCAGCTTTTTGGAGCAAAATCGCACTCATGAAGGAAGAAAACAATTACTTTTTGGTTTGTATTGTCAATTGTGACTGCACAAACATAAATTCGGTTTATTTTTTTTTTTTGTTAACCCAGGTTGAGTCCTGGACCACTCATCACTGGCCTCTCAGCAATGTGCGGAAGTAAATCGCGGGATGTGCCTGAGTTGGTCAGGGTTTGTTCACTCTTTATACTCCTGGCCCCCAAGGGAGCCTACTACCATGGAACTTACAATACCAAGCTGCTCCATCCTCCCTTAAAGATTTTACAACACTTGGTTGCTCCTCCCAGGATTCGAACTCCCCACCCTGGGGGAGTGAGCCCCGGAGTTCACCTCCTTTACCAACTGAGCTGTGCCCGGTTTATTTTTCCTATAGTACATGGTTGAATGTCTTTCAATTTACATGTGGAATGAATTTTTTTTATATTTCACTTTTATTTCACACTTTAATTCCTATCTCTATGCATTTATATTATTTTTAAAAAAAGTCTGATTTTACTTACAAACTAGAAATTATAACACCATGCTACATCAAAAACATTTGCTACTTTTCAAAAGTACCCCTCATTTTTTGATTTTAAACACGTATCATCTATTTACTTTCACCATTTAACTACCCACTCCCATCATTAACTCGTTGAGAAACAACCATTTAATTTTCAAGAAGTATATTGAGAATAAATTATCCCACATGGATTGGATAACAAAAGTAAGTACAATTTATAAGGTCTTGGACAATTCAACTCACAAGTTAACTTTTGAGGTGAGTTGGGCTCAAACAATTTAATGTGGATTTTACTCTATCTACGTGGTGAAATCTACTATGGTATCAGAGTCCCAGGTTGATGTGAGTCATCTCCTTCCGTGATGGGCTCCTCTTCTTTGTTCGCATGATGAGATTATTCTTCATTCACACAATTCGCTTAGATAACAACGGTCTAAGTTGCCATTCTTCGTTCAGGTAACAAAAGTCTGGATGGTCATTATTCTTGTGTTGGGGCCCACATATAGCCCACATATTGCAATTCAAAAGGTTGGGCTTTAATATCACATGTTGGGTTTGTTTCACGCACACATTCAACCCGCCCACACGTGAAGGGGGAGTATTTAGAATAAATTGTCCCACATGGATTGAATAACGAAAGTAAGTCCACCTTATAAGGTTTTAGACAATTCAACTCACAAGCTAGCTTTTGAGGTGAGTTAGTATCAAACTATTTAACATAAATTTGACCCAATTCATGTGGTAAAATCTAATTAAAAAACTTCCTCAATTTGCTTCCATTTCTCAATAACCGTCACAAATCCAAATTGCCACTATTCCCATTCTCTCTCATTTTTTTCTTTCTTTAATTTCTCTTCTCGGTCTATTCATAATCTTTATATGATTATTATGCTATCTTCAATGATCCCCCCACCCCATACTCCCCTTCACCTAAGACTTTCTTCTCCTCTCCAGTTCTCTTTTCATAGTCATTTCTAGTGATTCAGTCTTCTCATTTTAATTACTTCCAATTTTCATATTTCTTAATATAATAATAATAATAATAATGATAATAATAATATATCATATTTAATTTCAATGTATTTAATTTTCATAAATTATTTTTAATTACGTTATCTAAATTAACACAAATTAAAGTTAAATTTGCAAAATTAAAAAGGCAGAATTGCATAAAATGTCTCAAACTAATCAATGATTTTGAATTTTCGTCACAAGCTACATCACTTAGCAAAATTAGTCCCGTAATTTTATATTCTTTTGAAATATCGTCCCACTTGCCACATGACTGCTTACGTGTCAAGACGTGGCAAATTTTAGCATGAACACTTATATAAGATAGCAAAATTCGTCCCAAACTAATTACAAATTTTGGTTTTTCGTCCCAAACTATATTAATTCGCCGAATTTCGTCTCACTATTTGTCATTTTGCATGAATTTGTCAATTATTAAATTTTTAATTTAATGAAAATGACAATTCATCTTTTACTTTTTTAAGGGACTAATGGCAATTTATCCTCTCTGATATTCATAATGTTCAATTTACCCCCTGTAATTTGAAAAGGAGCAGTTTACCCCCTGTGAAAATTTAATAAAAGTATTTTATTCCATTGAACCGGAGAGTGTAACTCAATTGCATAAATTGAGAGTGGGCATGCAAAGTGTTTTATAACATAGGGGTTAAATTGCAACATTTATTATAATACAGGAGGTAAATTGCCACATTTATCACAACACAAGGGGGTAAACTGCCACATTATCATTACACATGGAGGTAAATTGAACATTATGAATATCACATGGAAGTAAATTGCCATTAACTTTTTTTTTTTAAGAGAAAAATAGTATGGATTTTTGAAATTCCCGTGCACTTTTGAGAAAAAAAATTCTATTTCAGTTCATTAGGAAAAAATTGTGCATTTTTTTTGAATTAATAAATAATAAATATTTATAATTAGTTTGGAACGAGTTCTTTTTTCCCATGTCATTTCAATTACGGGACGAAAGTCGGCATGTTGATATAGTTTGGGACGAAAAATGAAAATTTGTAATTAGTTTGGAAAGAATTCTGTAATCTTATATAATTGTTTCTGCTAAAATTTCCACGTCATGACACGTAAGCATCCATGTGGCAAGTGGGAAGATATTCCAAAATATATAAAATTACGGGACGAATTTAGCTTGGGACGAAAATTCAAAATCACTAATTAGTTTGGGACGTTTTTTTTGCAATTTTGACAATTAAAAATAATAGAAATATTAAATTTTCTCACAATGTTATTATATTTCAAACTTAATGTTAAGTTTATTATATAAAAGTTACAATTATATAAGTAATAAAATTAAATTAATGTTGAGATATTTTTATTATAAAATTAATTATAATTTTTATTATAAAATAAATTAATTAAATAACAAAATAAAAAAGAAGAAGGCATGTGCTGTTCACCTGCGCACCATCCACCCACTTCCCCACCCCTCCAGGAGGTGGGTACGGAAGTAGAGAGTGGGGGTTGTAATTGGAATTGGTTATTGAAGTTCAAGTGTTCGGAAAGAATTCAACACTTCTTTTGGATTTGTCTCCATAATAATCTCATTACTAACTCTCTTATGTTTGAAAGGAAAATCGCCGCGTCAGGCATTTGCACACGTTGCTACAGTCATTCAGAAACCATGATTCACGCACTTGGAGATTGTCGGTGGGCTAAATAGGTCTGGGAATTTATTATAGCCCCTACTCAATGGTTGAAATTTCTTCATATGGATCCCAGGAGGTGTATCAAGGATAACATAATTTTAGAAAAGTTTGACAATATTATTCTACCCTCCCTTCTTTGGGTTACAATTTTTGTGGCGACAACAAGGTCTATTTGGAAGGCAAGAAACAAGTTTATCTTTCAAAACACTAGAGAGTCTAAAGAGCAAACGATATTTGTTGCCAAACGAATGGCGGAAGATCTCTCGAGAATTTCCAGCAAGAGAAATCCAAAAGAAAAAGGGGTTGGTGGTTCAATCAAGTGGAGGAAACCAGGCAGAGGTTGGCATAAAATGAATACGGATGGGAGTGTTTTGACCACTAGAAGAAGCGTTGCTGCCGGAGATCTTTAAGAAATGAGTCGGGCGATTGGATGGGTGGTTTTGCTTACAGACTTGGAGATGTGTCCATCACTATGGCGGAATTAATAACAGCCAGATAAGGGCTGCAATTGGCTTGGGAAAGACGGGTCCCGAAACTCGAGCTTGAGATTGACTCGGAAGTAGTAGTGAAGTTGATTAAGAGCGCGGACACGAGTTGCCACCCTTTGGGAAGAATTATTGAAGATTGTCAAGTGCTTCTTAGGATGCCGTGGGAAAGTCGGATAGTGCATACTAAAAGAAGTTGTAACGGTTGTGCTGATGCGCTTGCAAAGTTAGGCCATGAGCTGGAAGAGACCAAGTGCTTTTGGGATGAGGCTCCAGAAGAGTTGTAGTTGTTGTTAGAAGATGATTTGATTTAGTCTCTTACTGTTTCATTTTGTACCAAAAAAAAAAATAAACATATAGTCGTTTTCTAGCTACTTCATAGTTGCAGGCTGGCATGATGATCAGTGAAAAAGTATTATGGTCAATCATGGGAAATAAAGGTACTGATAATTGATTTTCACTTCTTTTTTGTGCCCACGTGCGAGGGAAGCTATGTATTATTAGTTTTAAGTGTCT
The DNA here is from genome assembly GCA_030819805.1 of Penstemon newberryi var. newberryi. Taxonomy (NCBI): domain Eukaryota; kingdom Viridiplantae; phylum Streptophyta; class Magnoliopsida; order Lamiales; family Plantaginaceae; genus Penstemon; species Penstemon newberryi. The sequence continues at coordinate 6,728,772 of JAUALY010000003.1, read as the reverse complement.
CAATTGTTGGTTCACAAACCCTTGTCAACTAATTAACGTATATGTATACAAGGTTATCAACAAAGTTGAGTTTGGGATTGGATTAACCTAACTTCATATGCATTAAGATTTTATTATTACGTTTAGTCTTTCCTATTCTTTAGGATATTCCATGAATTTAGGAGTTGTTAGTCATGGGTGAGTCAGTAGTTTTCTCTGGCGCGTTGGACATATTAAGTGGAAATCTCTCACAACATGGATTCGAACTTGAACTCATTACTTTGTAGTGACTAGTTCTTTTCACTAAACCAATCACATGTTGGTTTTTATGGGTTAAATTAATCGTCATAGTTTGATAAACGATGCATAGGGGAACAAAAAAAAAAAAACTCGTCAATTTAGCTGTTGAATTTACATTGGTAAACCAAAAAAACCTAATAATGATATGGACTGAAGCAGACGATTGCTACTATATTATGTAAAGAAATTGTTCATTAATTCATTGTACATATTGCATATATGAAAGTACACTACATATTCATCTAAAAGAATATTCTAAGTGGGTAACGTGAAATTTCTTTTTACTTGATGGATCAAGAAGGTAAGGACTTGATTGAGGACATACATGTATGTTACCTATAATCTTTTTAGGAAAATTCTTGTCCAAGTCTGGCTTGGCCAAACCCATCCAACCACTAAGCAAGTGTATTGCACTTGCTTTGTGATTGATTGCTCTCCTGGAAGTTACATCCAATCACAAAGCAAGTGTATTGTACTTGTCTTGTAGCTACTTTGGGTTCGGCCAAACCTGGTGTGGGTAAGAATTTCCCATCTTTTTATGTGTTGACAACCAAACATTTACACGTCAAAATGAGGGGATAAGGTGTTGTATTTGGGTCGGATCGGACGGGGTGTTAAGGAGGGGGGATTGAATTTAACGAAAATTTTTATGTAGACCAATGAGGTTGTGGGGGGATTGAATTTATCTGAAAATTCTTACATAAACTTGATTTAGAAATAAATTCTAAATCTTATGGTTAGGAATGATATCACAATATCATTACATCGATCATGTATTATAGGACTAAATGAATGATGTAGTGTTTTTTCTAACCATAAAGTCTATAAATATTTTTTAAACCGGGTCTAGATAAGAATTTTTCGAATTGAATAGAGATCAAATAATAAGGTATATACATATTAGATTAGTATGAATTACAACTTTTCAATTATATTAACCGATGTATACATATTCCTTTTTTTATATAATTTAGATATATACAACATAAGTGCTTAAACTGAATGTCATGTCAAAAGCAATCATTTGTTTATAAATATATATCTTCCACTAGCTCAAAAAGTTGGGCCTAATTGAAAGATCGAGTCAGGTGCTTAACATTATTTTAAGATTTTAATTCGAAAACATGGCGCCAAAACAGTACTTCTATATACTCCTATTAAAGAAACAGTGCTGTAATTTTAATTAAATTAAATACATGTATTAAAACTAAAGTATAACGACTGTACTTTTTTATGATAAAAATTAAAGAAACTGCCCAAGGGGAAAATGCTTTCATATAGTGCAAACGGTATCATGCTTGATAAAAAAATGAGTTTGGTTATAGTTTTTAGGGTCATGACCTAGGTAACTAAATTCGCGCGGTAACGGTAGCCGCGCGCTCTCAATTAGTGCTCCGAGATGGGAATTCTAGGCTAAATTCGCGCTCTGTAGAGAATAAATTCGCACACGCCCATTAAAAGTTGACATGTGTCCACAAAAACCTATGACGTCAACAATCAGCTTCGCTGCTCTACTTCCAAAATTCAAGTGGGCTACAGCTGTAAGCTTGTAATATTAAATGAATAGCATTAGTGGGCCTTTAACTAATGGATATTGGAAATCCTCCATCACCATCATCTAGTAAATGACCGTTTTAAATTGGTTTGCTAAAATGTAGACGAATTGTATATTAAGAATTCTGATCGAAATGCTATATTAAATTGCTCTAAGATGGAAAAAAAATTATATAAAATTACTTACGGCAAATAGCATATCACTATGATAAGAATATATTTATGGACTGAATGAAAAAAGATTACTCATGAATACTTATTAGAACTTATATATTTGTCTATGTAGAGTTTATAAAAAATTCAGTTTCTCATTACATACTTGATAAAAAAATATTACTTGTACCTTTTGGGTTGTTAGATATACGGAATATTTCATACATTACGTATACATTATAAATTAAAAACATCAAATTCAATCAATTTATCCATCAATATATTTACTTTTAATCTTATTTTCAATAAAGTTAATTATAATACTTTTTATAGTTCTCATTTTTTAAAATGTATGTATATATTTATTATTATAACATTATTTTAAAGACGCTCTACAGACGCTCTCATGTATCAAATTTTTAATGTATCGCGCTCTCACGCTCTCGCTCCCGCACCCACTCCGCGAATTAGTTACCTAGGTCATGGCTTGAGCTTCGCTCTGGAATGTTTAGATGTTCCAAACTCGAAATGGAGAGAGTCGTAATACTGACTTTATTGCTCGGTTCAAATAGCACTAGTGCCTAGCATCCTACAGTAGTATTGTAGATACATGAAATTTACGTCCAATTAAATAATGACACTTGTAAAATAATTTATTAGTTATCAATTAATTTTCTATTTTGGGATTTTACTATATTAAATTCCAAAAGTAAATAGTTAATTTAATTGATTACTAATAATTATTTATTGGCCAATTATATCACGCCATGTGTCAAAGTGATGTCATTAAAGCCAATTAAATCATATTTTGGCCTTATAAGTAAGTGGCCACTCAAAATGCGCCACATGTCAAGATGAGGTATTTTGGCCAATCAAATAAAGTCTTCCATCCCAAGGAAGTAAGGGCCAATCAAGTCGTGACACGTCACCAAGCTGCTATGAAGGAGACTCATCGAAATCTATATAAAGAGGTCTTGTGAATTCATTTGGGAGACACAGATATACATACATATAGACAGATACATACATACATACACACATATACTCTCATATTCTTATCAAGCTTCGAAGCTTCGCCAAAAGTTCTGCAAGCATAAGTCTTTGACTCATTAGTCTTCGACATTCAAATCCGTGACTACATCCGCAAATCTTGGAGAAAGTCGCACCATACGGTTCAAGAACAAGCCTAGTGCCCTTGAATCCATACATCCAACGAAGACAAAAAAAACAGAGGATTTACATATAGAGATTTGTAACCACTTTTAATTTTAAGCAAATATATTGTTATTTTGTTACACCTGTTTTATTGTCTATTTAAGCTTTTTGCAGACATTTAAAATTTGTTGTAAACAAATTTCTGGCCCGCCCAGTGGGACATCTCTACCTCTCATCTCATCTCTTCAAGGAAAAATCAATGGCCTTTCCAAGAAAGTATCGACTTTTGACTGACTTGATGGAGGATCCAAACACCAAGGTCGTCGAAAAGAAAACGGAAGATGATTTTCAAAATGATGAATCTTCACCCGTTCTCATCGTTCAATCGCGGTGCATGTTATGACGACAAGTACTATGACTATGGAAGAACAACTTATGACGTTGACCAAGGAAATAGAGCGGCTCACTAAGCATGCACAAGAACAAGATGCAAAGATTGAAAAATTGATGAACCAAGGGATCCATGCCAAGGCAAGTCGCTCAATGGAAAAACGACATGTGGAGTTCGAAAAAGATGAGATATCAACAAAACGATACTCAATGGCGAACGAGGACCAACCCGAGGATTCTGAGGAGGACGACATGCTCTTAGGGCGAAAATCAAATGAGAAGTCTAAGGGCCTTCAAGTCTCATCCGACGGCATGATTCATGTGGATCGACTAGAGGATTTCATCACTGGGACCATCAAGTGCAAGTTGGAGGGAGGTTCGAAATCTTCACTTACTTACGTGAAGCCCTACACTCGTCGCATTGACATGATGAAAATGCCTACTGGATACCAACCGCCAAAGTTTCAACAATTCAATGGGAATGGGAACCCAAAAACAACATGTTGCTCACTTCGTGGAGACTTGCAATAACGTTGGAACTACTGGAGATCTCCTCGTAAAACAATTTGTTCGCTCGCTTCAAGGAAATGCTTTTGACTGGTACACCGACTAGGAACCTGGAACCATCAACAGTTGGGAACAACTTGAACAAGAATTCCTCGACCGGTTTTATAGCACAAGAAGGATCGTCAGTATGATCGAACTTACAAGCACTCGCCAATGGAATGAAGAGAAAGTGATCGATTATATCAATCGATGGAGAAATCTGAGTTTGAACCGCAAGGATCGCTTGTGTGAAACTTCTGCAATAGAAATGTGTATCCAAGGGATGCAATGGGGCTTACGATATATTCTCCAAGGTATAAAACCGAGAACCTTCGAAGAGTTGGCCACACGTGCGCACGACATGGAACTCAGCCTTGCTTCAAATGAAGGCCAAAACTTCTTCCCAATCCATGAATCAAAGAAAGGAATGTTGGACATTACATCAAGAAAGGGGGCAAGCTTTTTCCCCAAGTTGAAAGCGAAGAATCCATGACCGTCAATGTCTCTCGATCCAAGTCAAAGAAGAACGATGAAATGAAAAACGATTCATCCCAACGAAGCTTTGAAAAGAAGACGACTTTGAAGGATATGCAAAAAAAGGAATACCCATTCCTTGATTCTGACGTTGCTCCAATGCTTGATGATTTGCTCGAAGCCCAACTCATTGAGTTGCCCGAAATGAAGCGACCCGAAGAGACTGGAAGAACAAATGACCGCAATTACTGCAAGTACCACCGCTTGGTTGGGCATCCCATTGAAAAATGCTTCGTTTTGAAAGATAAAATCCTGCGACTCGCTCGAGAAGGTAAGATTCTGCTTGATGAAGATGATACAACTGCAAATCTTGTCACAATGTCCTTTGGATGTTTTGACACAACAGTAGACGCGGAACAATTTCCAAATGGGCTTCATGATGAAGATTCTTATGATGTCGTTTTGTGTAATGCAATACTAGAACAAAACCCTTCTATAGATGAAGTATGCCGACCTAGCATAGAAGCTCGAGAGGATGTCGCATCATTGTGTTACATTACTCAAGGAAAAGTTCATGTTGCTAAGAAAGAAAAAGTTGAGACTACTTCACTGGAACTCGTGGAATGTGTTAAAGCAACCATTGATGGAGTTAATCAAGTCAAACTTGAGATGGGTGACTTAGTTGCCAAATTGGAGGTTCAAAATTCGTTTGTGAAGAAGGAAACTCATCAAGTTAAGCAAACTCAACCAAAATTCAGACCTGGGTTGATTACATTCATCAAAGCTGAAATGAACATGATTATGAAAGCGGGCTTCATTCAAGAATTAAAAAATTCTAAATGGGTCTCTAGAATTGTGCCTATACGTAAAAGAACTCGCCAAATTCAACTTTGTGTCGACTTTGAGAATTTAGATGCTCCCAATGATTTTCCATTACCTGATCCAGAACTCTTGATCGATGGATTCCATAGATATAGTCAGAAATCTGGATATATACATTGATGTCAAATAATCGCCACACTCCTTGATATGAGTATAAACTTTCAAAACAACTCCTTGACACGAGTCAAAACTGTCTACAAATCTTCAAGTTGAAAAACTCCTTGACACGAGTTTAAACTGTCTACAAATCTCTAAAGTTCAAGTCAAAGCCTCCAGTAGACGAGACGAAAGAGTCTATAAGTTCAAATCAACTTCTCCCAGACACGAGTCAAAACTGTCTGCAAAATTGTCAAAGTTCAAGTCAAAGCCTCTGGACACGAGACGAAAAGGTCTACGAAATTTTGAAATAAAAAAATGCTCCTTGACCCACGAGCTTAAACTGCATGTTAATCTTGGATCGCATGAGTATAAAATGTTAACAACACTCTTCAAATAAAATTTGATGTTTTGAACTACGTTATGACTTGATTCTCTTTACGAGATACGTAGGCAGCTTGGAAGCTAATTCTAAGTTCAGTCATGTAACTAAAAAAATAAAAAAATCTTGGAGACATTAACAAAGTTTTCATAATGTGCTTGGTTGATGTATTGAAATCTTCATTTAATACTTAGAATAATTTCTTAATGTTAAATTAAGAAGTGATCTTGAATTTGATTAAGTGATTAAGTTCAACTATGGAGGAATTTACTTCGAAACGAGAGCAAGGGGCAAAGTTAGATCAAGATGTGAATAATAATTGAACTTTATTCATATTTATGTTAAAGAGTTCGATACAAAGCAAAAAAAAAAAAATGCAAGTTCCTATATCTAAATAGTTTTCCAATATGTTGCTCGATCTTCAAGTTGGTATCTCTTCAAGTTATTGCATCTTGCCTCCAAAGTGGTGCTCCAAACATTCAAATTGGTGTCTCGCAAGTTACGAACTTTTGCTCTTACAGTTGAAACTTCAAGCATTTCAAGTTAAAACTTCTTGCCTCCAAGACATTGTCTCGATTTTGAAGTTGATGTTTTGTGTCTCTCCAAGTTGCGAACATCTACTTTGCGGGTTGAGGTTCAAGCCATTCTAAGTTAGCAGTACGTGCGTCCAAGATGTTGATTCGGACGCCAAGTTGTTGCTTTGCATCTCATCAAGTCATGCCTCTTTGTCTTCAAGTTGATGGTTTAAATCTCTCAAAAGTCGCGCGTTCTTGTTTTCAAGGTGATGATCAAAACGTCTCCATGTTGGTGCTTCTTCTAGTTGTCGAACATCAAGTCGATGTCCTACGTCTTATCAAGTTGTGTCTCCTTCTCTATAAGTCTGTGATTCAGCTCCTTGACCCGCACCATATTGTGTGCCATCACTCCTAAGTCGTTGTTCCATGTTTCTTCCTAAAAGCTCACTTTATGTTGGTGAAGCCCTTTTCAAACTATCATGTTCACATGAAGAATTGCCTCTTCAAGTTGATGCTCCTAGGCTTCGTCGCTTCGAGCTCTCAAGTTGATTATTGGTGTTACTTCGAGTTGATACTCTTTGCCTCCAAGTCGGCGCTCTATATTCCTTCAACTATCTGCTCCAAGAAGTCAACTCCGAAGTAATGATTTGTCATCTCCATCGACTCCAAGAAGCTCCTTTGCCGATGGAACAACTTCGTCATAGAATAGACCACAAAAGTAAAGCTCGCCGAGTGTATGCAGATCCCACAGAGGAAACGATAGTTCCCCAGCTGCCGTGCGGAGCAAGTTGGTGGACGGACTTCATAGGTCGCAGAAGGTGTTGATGATGTTCTCATCGATTTCATAAGTGAATAAAGAAGCCCAAACTGCATCATATATCCCAGCTCGATGAAGATTTTTATTTCTCTTCGTGAAGACATCTTCAACCCACTCCTAGTAACTTGAAATATGAGAAAACTTGCCAAGGGACGGTGCCGAAGAGTATCATGAAGTCCTCCATGAAGCCGATGAATGAATAGAATGCGGAAAACTAAATGATGAACCTCCGTTAAATGCATTGGACTCCGAAAGACACACTTCATGACGCTTAGGCATGGTCGAAGAGAATACGCTGGCCTCCTTTGTAACCTCCATAAAAGAAAAAAAGAAAAAAAAAAACTCCGACCTGTGTGTCTCCTTAGACAGAGTATACTCTCAGGCAAACTGACCAATTGCCAATGGTTGAACAGTTAAAGTTGTTCCTTTTGTCTTGTCTGTTTCGTTCTTGTTGATCATGTAGAGGCTCGAGTATGAAATTTTGCAATCGATAAACTCTATTGCCGCCATAAAGATATATCTGCAACATGAGTTAACAATGTTAGAAAAAAAAAATGGAAGAAGAAAGTGCAAAATTCGAAACAGAGGCATGGAAAACATGTATCTTGATTCTATATTTTGGTAGCAAACATGTATACAAGCATGTCATATTGTCATTAATGATTTAAGGTACTACTTTTCAAAGCCTACCGTACAAACCAGTCTAGAACAAAAAAAAAAAAAAAAGATTTCAACTTCGTTTTGGGAAACTACTCGGCTCTTCGAGGAAGATGAAGAGTGTGTGTATTGAAGTTTTCTTTTATAGAGGATGTGCAGAAATTATGATGGGAAATATTAGATTCTCAAAAGAATTGAATATTGGAACAAATATAAATCTTCTATATTAGATATTTAGATGTGAAGAATTAGGTGATTTCTCTAAAGCTTGATGGTGTTCCCAAATTCTGAAGATATTGCCGTAAGCCTGTATGATTAAACTTGGAAAGCATCAATTCAGGTCCAATTTGTTTCCTAAAACAGTTAAATTCATATTTTCGAGTCCGTGTAAATCTTCTTCTATGCAATAGAAATTTACTTGATCGATAAATACAAGTCTTCGATTTTTGTTCCGATATGAAAAGGAAAGAACTAGAGAAATTTCTATGTTCAACTACCAAAAGATTTACGGAGTATCGCTGCAAATCAAAGATTGGGAAAGGAAAAAGGTCTCTGTTCGTGAGTTCTTGTGGAAGAAAGAAAAGGAATATCTATCTACTACACTTGGTCTACAAAGACCACCACTATCTTGGGCCAAATTCAGTTAATGAAAATAAGTTGGGCCTTTATGTTTATTTTGGAGAGAACAAGCATCTATGTTTAAATTGGTCTCATTTCTATGTCCTACAAAACAATCCGACGGCAATCTAAGTTTTGGATCAAAAATATTTCGATTGCATATATACTAAATCGGCAAAATATCGTGACTTACTCACTTCAAAGCATGCTTCGAAAACATTATTCGTCTCGAAGGGGCATTTGTAGATACATGAAATTTACATCCAATTAAATAATGACACTTGTAAAATAATTTATTAGTTATCAATTAATTTTCTATTTTGGGATTTTACTATATTAAATTCCAAAAGTAAATGGTTAATTTAATTGATTACTAATAATTATTTATTGGCCAATTATATCACGCCATGTGTCAAAGTGATGTCATTAAAGACAATTAAATCATATTTTGGCCTTATAAGTAAGTGACCACTCAAAATGCGCCACATGTCAAGATGAGGTATTTTGGCCAATCAAATAAAGTCTTCCATCCCAAGAAAGTAAGGGCCAGTCAAGTCGTGACACGTCACCAAGCTAATATGAAGGAGACTCATCGAAATCTATATAAAGAGGTCTTGTGAATTCATTTGGGAGACACAGATATACATACATATAGACAGATACATGCATACATACACACATATACTCTCATATTCTTATCAAGCTTCGAAGCTTCGCCAAAAGTTCTGCAAGCATAAGTCTTTGACTCATTAGTCTTCGACATTCAAATCCGTGACTACATCCGCAAATCTTGGAGAAAGTCGCACCATACGGTTCAAGAACAAGCCTAGTGCCCTTGAATCCATACATCCAACGAAGAGAAAAAATCAGAGGATTTACATATAGAGATTTGTAACCACTTTTAATTTTAAGCAAATATATTGTTATTTTGTTACACCTATTTTATTGTCTATTTAAGCTTTTTGCAGACATTTAAAATTTATTGTAAACAAGTATGGTTAGGCCGAATATTCAGCCATGAGAATGAGATTGATGCCGAAAATGCCATATTAACATCATTGGTACGACTTAGGCTTTGATGTCTTTTGATTTCATATTTCTGTTCTTTTGTGCATCTAGGCCCAGTTCGGTAGCCTTGATTAGGCCTTGATTAGCACAATTGGGCCTTTCAATCGGGTTCAATTTTCCGTTCGCTTGGGCCGACAATTTCACGGGCAGCCCATGATAATCTTGATTTTTGTGGGCCAGCCTCCTCAATTGGTCCGATTACAATATCTGCCCAACATATATATTATATAGTCAGGCCCAATTGTGCAAAATTCGTGACAATTATGCCCTGGAAGTTGATCAATTTTACTGTCCTTTGCCATCATTTAATTGGGTTCTTGATTATATCAGAAAAGAAAAAAAAAATTAATCACTATCTCCCTCCCGCTCTAAGGTATACAGCACACCAAAATTCTCCATCCCTCTCTCTCTCTCTAAACTCTTGTCTTCATTTTAGTCCAACATTGATGTTAATGGAGATCTAACTCTCATTTTTTTGGGTTTGGTTGTAGAATTGTGGGCTTGTAATTTGTCAGCTACCAACCCCTAGACCGTGCACTCCTCATTCAGGTGAGTATATGAATCTGTGAATGGGTTGTGCTTAGGTTAATGTAAATGCACATTAGGTGTTTGTTGAAATGTCTAGGAGAATTAATTTTGCTCTAACTTTATCCTTTTTTGTTGAAATGATTTTGTTATTCATGGATGGAACTTATGGAGTTAATGTCATTTTTATTTGACATTAGGTGGTATTTTTTACCATTGGTGTTTTAAATGGGGTTTATTTTGCTATTACAACTTATTTGGTGAAATGTGGGTGTAGAATGTCATTTTTATTTGACATTAGGTGGTATTTTTTACGAATGGTGTTTTAAATGGTGTTTTAATGTAAATGCACATTAGGTGTTTGTTGAAATGTCTAGGAGAATTAATTTTGCTCTAACTTTATCCTTTTTTGTTGAAATGATTTTGTTATTCATGGATGGAACTTATGGAGTTAATGTCATTTTTATTTGACATTAGGTGGTATTTTTTACCATTGGTGTTTCAAATGGGGTTTATTTTGCTATTACAACTTATTTGGTGAAATGTGGGTGTAGGATGTCATTTTTATTTGACATTAGATGGTATTTTTTACGAATGGTGTTTTAAATGGTGTTTTAATGTAAATGCACATTAGGTGTTTGTTGAAATGTCTAGGAGAATTAATTTTGCTCTAACTTTATCCTTTTTTGTTGAAATGATTTTGTTATTCATGGATGGAACTTATGGAGTTAATGTCATTTTTATTTGACATTATGTGGTATTTTTCACCATTGGTGTTTTAAATGGGGTTTATTTTGCTATTACAACTTATTTGGTGAAATGTGGGTGTAGAATGTCATTTTTATTTGACATTAGGTGGTATTTTTTACGAATGGTGTTTTAAATGGGGTTTATTTTGCTATTACAACTTATTTGGTGATATGTGGGTGTAGAATGTGGTTTTTGTTGACCCCTGTATGCCAAAAAAAAAAACATACACCAAAGTTTGGAATGTCCGATATTCATATATTTGTTGAACTCACCTAAACCACCATGTGATTTTGCTTTATTTGAATACAGACATCGCGAATGGATTCTTGGAGGAAAGATCAATTGCTAAATATGCTCCACCATTTTTTTTGGAGATGTGTGTATCTAATATGTATTTGCATCATTGCACACGAAGCACATATAGATACTAAAAAGCGGAAGAGATATAGCATGATTCGTAGGAAACCGAAACAGGATAACTACTTACGTCGCGTAACAATGAAGAGTGATGTCAAATGTAAGGCTAACTTAAGGTTCACAATGAATGCCTTTGCTAAGTTTTGTAATTTGTTGCGTAACGTTGGAGGTTTAAAGGACACTAAACACGTCCCACACACTGAACAAGTTGCAATATTCTTGTCCGTCTTAGCTCACCATAAGAAAAATCGCATTGTCGGCTTTGACTATAGACGTTCTGGGGATACCGTTAGTAAGTGTTTCCATCGTGTCCTAAATTGTTTACTCAAGCTTCACCCTATACTACTGTCCCAACCGAACCCAATACCGGAAGACTCCGAAGATGATCGTTGGCATTGTTTCCCGGTATATATTATTATTTACTCTCTGTATATATATATACATATATATATATATATATATATATAATACATTAGTAACATAAATACTTTCTTGAATACAACATCTTGATTATTTGTTCCACTTTTAGGGTTGTATTGGGGCACTCGATGGGAGTTATGTGAAAATTCAAGTTCCTTTGATTGATAAACCGCGCTATAGATCAAGAAAGGGTGAAATTGCAACGAATGTACTAGTCGCGTGTGATGTGACAGGAAAGTTTACTTATGTTCTTTCTGGGTGGGAGGGTTCTGCGGCTGATGGGAGGGTTCTTAGAGATGCTATTCATCGTCGACACGGACTACGTGTTCCAACGGGTAGGGTCTGATTTTGGGGCTTGAATGTTTCATCAAACAAATTAAATTTGATACTTATATGGTAGTTATTGTTCATACTATCTTAGGTACGTACTACCTATGCGATAACGGATACACCAACGGTGAGGGGTTCCTAACACCGTATCGTGGAGTTCGATATCATTTAAAGGAATGGGGTGTTGGCCGTGATGCTCCCCAAAATCATAGAGAATATTTCAACATGAAGCATTCTATGGCTAGAAACGTTATTGAACGTTGTTTTGGGCAAGTAAAGAAGAGGTTCTCAATACTAAGGAGCAATGCATTTTATCCACTGAAGACTCAAAACCGGATAATAATGGCTTGCATTCTCATTCATAATTTTCAGCTAATGACTATGCCAAATGATATGTCAGGTTCAGATTGTTCTAGTGACGAGGAAAGTGAGGATAGTGATGACGAATTAAATAGTGGTGGGGACAATGTTGAGTTTATCGAAGTGGTAGAACCCTCGCAAGCATGGACGGCTAAGCGGGAGGATATGGCTCGTGCAATGTACCACGAGTGGTTGTTGAGGCGTCAGTAACCAAATGGATAGAAAGTAAATTTAGTGTAACTCGGGATTTACGCATATATATGTATTTGGTTTGTATGATTTGTCGTGTTGCATGGGTTGTACTTTGATTGATTGTTTGATTGAATGTTATTTGATTGTAATGTTTGTTGAATATTTGGTATGATGTGTAATATTGGATTTCAAAATGGCTGATGCATAATATATTCTTATTAATTCTTTAATGTATATGGAAATGAATTCCATTATATAGGATATGGAGCCGGATCAAATTCCAAGGTATGGGACTTCATCCCGAGCACCGAAAAAACCACAGGGACCTCGAAGAATTCTGAACAGCTTGGAGGAGCAAACTTTGATAGTTTGTTTGCACGAGTTGGTGTCCAATGGTTGGAAGGCTGACAATGGTTTCAAGGCAGGGTACCTACAAGCTTTAGAGGCTGCAATGAATGCAAGGTTGCCTAATTGCAACATAGGGGTGAGGCATATCAACTCCAAGCTCACTGTATGGAAAAAACAATATTATTTGTTAATTTCCATGCTAAGTACGAGTGGATTTGGTTGGAATGATAGTGCTAAAATGATTGAGGTCAACGATGATGTATGGGAAGAATATGTGAATGTATTACATTAACATTCTTTTTCAAGTTTGCTATGAAGTTTGATAATTTATTAGTGAGTTCATTTTCTATTTATAGGCTAACAAAGAGGTATGTAATATGAGAGCCAAATCATGGAGATATTATGACGATTGGTGTGAATTGTTTGGGAAAGATCGAGCAACGGGAGATGATGCTGCGGGGTTTGTTGACGTGGTGGAAGACATATTGTTGAACGAAGACCGTTCTAATGCTCTGTTCGGGAAAGGAAAAGAACCATTGAATGACTGCTATACTCCTTCGTATGTGGATGGTAGTCCTTGTGTCGACTTGACAACAGACGCATCTGATGGAGGACTTTATGGACTGAACTCACGACTGACGCAAGTTGGGGGAAATAGTGGTGGGAACGAAAAGAAGAAAAAATTGAAGATCAAAAAAGAGAGGAAAAGGAAGACCCCGGAAACAATTACTCCAACTCCGCCGCCGTATGCTCCATTTCTCACTTCTTTCATTGAGGATGCAAAAGCGGCTTTTGGGAGTTTTGCTTCAAAAATTAATAAGGAAGAAGATACGGATGACGAAAAGGCCGCAAAAGTTATATCCGCACTTGAATCTGTACCAGGACTATGTGAGGAAGACATGAATTTGCTTTGTTTCAAACTAATGGATAATCCAAAGCACGCCAGTTTGTTCTTGCGATCTTCCGAACGAAACCGTGAAATTCAGGCCAACTTGATGCTTAAAGGTAAAATGAATTGAGTCAATACGACTTTTGGGTGATGCTCTTTTGTTTTCGCTACTAATCTTCTGGATTTGGATGCAATCTTTTGTTTTGGAATGCAAAGATATTTGCATTTTTGTGAATATGTATCCATTATACTTTACTTTTGTTTTGGAATGCAAAGATATTTGCATTTTTGTGAATATGTATCCATTATACTTTACTTTTGAGTCTCTGAGGTGGTTGATTCCAAATGTTTGGGATGTGATGGTTTACCCACTATGTTGCAGTTAATTTTATGACTATCTTGTTTTCGTGATTCTTCGAAAATTGCAGTTAATTTTCGTGATTCTTCCAAAATTAATGGTGATCCTTAATTATGATGAATTCGTGGTTATACAAAATATATGACTGATCGAACTGAAGTTTCATCAATGCATCCAACCTTTATGGAAAGGAAACTAGAAAAACATACACACTACAATGTGGTTTATTTATTAATATTGCCATGTTCAATATCAAACATAAAAACTCTAAACTTCATCATTTGAAGGAATTATATAGGAAAATGTATAACAAACTGAACCTTGTAATAATCATTTCAAGAACTCTATTTCCCAATTGAAGCTCAACTTTGTCCAACATTGAATATGGTTAAAAGACATGGTGTGTTTGAGTAGAATTGCAAAAAGTAACTGACAAATGAATTACTATTGTGCAGCCTTTGAAATTTATATGATTTTTTTACTTTTACTTTTGTACATCAGAAGGCTTGTTCTGTACATAAAGTCACATTTGCGTGTGAAGTTTACATTACTATTGTGCATGTGATGTTGTCTTTTCTTTTGTCACTCTGGCATGTGATGTCCTATATATATGGACTACATAATGTTGTATTGCATGCATTTTACACTAATACACACTCAAATAGAGCAAAAGGCAACATATATATTCATACAAAATTGTGCCCAAATACTTACATATAAATTGGCATGATCCGCATATCATGCCAAAAAAAGTAGAAATTACATAAAAAATAAAAACACAACTTACGTTCCTAATACCTTACCAACCATAATACCCAAATAACCACCCATAACACATCCCTATTAAAAAGCAAACATAAAAACATAAAGTTCAGATTTCATTAGACACACATGAACCATCTTTCAAGAGTCAACACCACCAACACCAGGAATCTGCCTATTCACATCGACCCTCTCCCCATCAATCTGACCATCATCAAGAACAACATCAACTTGTTCATTTGGAAGCACGGGTTGGGGAGGGGAACCAGCCTCAGGAACATTACCTCGAAATAGATTGACTGGCACAATTGCACGGGCGTCCTCATCATCGGCCCGAATGTGAATAGGCCATTCTGGACTTCCAACCACTTCAGGGGGCAGGTTTGCGCAGTTTTTGACGTGGAATATGAACCTCAACTTAATGTACTGCAGCTCTCCATGGAGTCGGTATCTTCTCCAACTAGCCGGCTCATTCTGCAAGCAAGCACTCACGCATTAATAAATATGACATAAAATAGAAAAGTGGATAATGGCATCATATACTTACGAGCGGGTCCACGGTATCCCAGTATGCATCGTAGACATGAACCTTCACCTCCCAAGGGTCATAGTCAATCCACGGGTTCGTAACGAAATTACAGAAATCCAAAAACTCTGACCGGACGCGTCCAAGCCGGATACGCATTGCTGGCCCGCTGAACCGACGTGGGTGATACTCAACATTCATTTTTTTGGCAATTTTTTTCAACACATTACTTAGTTCAGTTGGATTCCAAATCTCCTTTCCCTTCTGTGCATACGAAAATATCCTCCCAATGAAGAACGCCCTTTCACTTGGCGTCCATAAATCATGTTGTGAATTGAAGTCAGCACGGAGACTCCGTGTGAGAGGCATCTTGTTCAATATCCACTGAAATAGAAAACATTAAATTAATTAAATTAAATTACTTTAAAACAGAAAATGAAAGACGAAAAATACTAGGATAGAAGATTTCAGAATGAGGTGGATTACCTTTTCTTATTCCTTTGCAATATGATTTCAGAAGTTGTGTTCGGTTAACACAATTGAGTTTACTTATATATAGAATTCAATGACCTTTTGGAGACTATGGGTCATAAATGATAAATGAAGGGTTGGTTTGCATTTATTACCAGCCCTCATTAGTAATATATAAGTAATGTTTCATAGGTACACTCCTTGGAAATGACACCAAAGAGTTTGTAATTAATGAGGACAAGACAATTCAGATTTTAGAATGTTCAATACTCAACAATTATGACAAGCAATAAATGTGAATTTGAACCATGAATATGACAAAATATGACAAAGGACAAAAATTACCATATATACAACACCACTTCAATACTCAACATATCTATAAAGATTTGATATGCCTATTCTGATAGGACAAGGTGTAACATATGAACCCAACACTCAACCACATTAATCTTACAATGAATATGACAAAATGTGACAAAGGACAAGAATTACCATATATACCACACCACTTCAATACTCAACATATCTATAAAGATTTGATATGCCTATTTTGATAGGATAAGATGTAACAAATCTCAAAGTAAAGCATCAGAAAACAACCAGGCCAAATGAAATAATATAGTTTAAAGAGAGTAATCCTGAATATGCAAATATAAGAAACCCCCCCCCCCCCCCCCCCCCCACACCAAATCATCAATTTTGAACCCATGTTTAACAACATACTTCATTTCAGACTCATGTAGGCATTCAAGAGACTAGACATTTCATAAAATAATGCAACATTTTGTGGCCCAGTTCAGTTTCCTTGATTATTGTATCTACATTATAAACCAAGATCATAACAAATTTGTCAAAGATATATTTAGCAATCAAAATAGGCTAGAACCACATAAATCACCACATACAGTACCAAATTACCATGTATCATGCCTATTTCACATATACCAGATTAAGGCTAACAAACAATAGCACAGATCAGTACAAGTTTAAAATTGTAAAACAATGCTTTGTTTGCAGCTTGTAAGCATTCTACTTCATTTCAGACTCATGTAGGCATTCAAGAGACCAGACATTTCACAAAAGAATGCAACATATTAAGGCTCAGTTCAGTTTCCTTGATTATAGTATATACATTATTGTAAACCAAGATCATATACAGAGCATCATAACAAATTTGTCAAAGATATATTTTGCAATCAAAACAGGCTAGAACCACATAAATCAACACACATATAGTACCATAAAAACATGTATCATGCCAATTTCACAAATACCAGACTAAGGCTAAGAAACAAACAATAGCACAGATCAGTACAAGTTTAAACTTGTAAAGCAGTGCTTTGTTTGCAGCCTGCAATTGCACAAAAGATTCAAGTAAACGACTATTTCCTTCTCTTATAACCGATTTATTTATGTTTCCAATAGCCTATGTTGGCCTTCCAATTGATTCAAGTGTACCATTACACCTGGGATCATCATTGCAGCACGGTCACAACCAAATTAATCAACCCACCAAAAAAACTCACGCCTTTCACCCTGCAAATCAATTCAGAAATTTAGTAAACCAAAAGCACAATACACTACACTTATCACTAACAAAAAACAATATATATAAAAGCCCTGAAAAAGATGTACAAACACGGAAAAACAAAAAAAACTATTCATCAAGTAGCTAGTATTGAATTTGAATGCAATCAACCCACCTACAGAACTGTTGCTACTGCCCGTACTAGAGAAGCTCGACTCCATCCTGAAACCAAATGTATCTCGTTTAGTAAACCCTAGAGGTTAAAAAAATGGTGAAATTTACATCTAAAAGAAAAGAAAACCAATTTCGCGAACAAAATACTCACACATGGGTATGAGACTTCGATGTTCTCTAGATGTTTATGAAGAAATAGCTGCTGATTTTTCAAAAAATTTCAGTGGATTTGTGAGAGGAAGCTTGCGAGAGAGAAAGAAAAGAGAGAGAAAGAGAAGCGGCCGCATACACAAAAAAATGAAGACAAACCCTAGATCTGGGTAATTTTTCCATCTCCATCGGACGGCTTGGATTGAATGATATCCTACGGTTGGATTTCATTGAATTAAAAGGGCATAATAGTAATTTTACGTCAATCGGGTTAACCGAACAGGTTATTATTTGAGCCCACAATTAAACCCATTCCTCCAATTAAGTTATTGGTCTGATTATTATGTTGGCCCAAATTGACAATTGGGCCAATAACTAATCAAGGCCACCGAACTGAGCCCTATTCTTTTCAAATGGCATTGAGAAGGCGTGGGCCCATGAGCTTGTAGAGCTGGGCGATTACACTTTCTGAAAGTGGAGCTTTGATCCTATTATTTGTCGGCAGTGTGGCCCCACTATACAGAGTTGCCCCGCAACTCACTTAAAGGGTGTTGCTTCATTTCTGAAGAAATATTTTTCGATTTTATTCAACAATCATCTCGCCAATTGGAAACTAGTCGGGAAGTGTTTTCACTTTGGGATCGTCACAGGGGAAGAAGATAGAAAGGTAGGCACGTCGTCGAAGCGGGAGTGGCGAAATAAAGAAGTCGGAGCTCACTCTTTAGGATTGATCAACTGGTAGGTGTCATATCAATGTTTTATAGGTTTCAAGAGTTTGGAGATAGATTTGTGAATATGTTTATTATGAGTTTCATGGGTTTGCCGAAAACTCATTTTGAAGGGTTTTGACCCGGTCTCGCGAAATCCGTGAGACTGAACCAAAACCCATCCACATACAGGTTTTAGATGTTTGTGAGGATTGAGGAAAACAATTGAACAAACACAAGATTTTTTTGTATGGGTATATTGATTTTTTTTGGGATAATTACATCAATCTCCCCTGAGGTTTGGGCTAATTATTGCTCAATCCCCTCGCAATTTCATAATTACATCCACCTTCCCTCACGTTTGAAAAACATTACAAAATGATGTGAAATGACCATATTGTCCTCTTCAGTTTTAATTAAAAAAAATCAGATTAACAAAATGTCCTATTTACCCTTGCAAGGGATAATTACATCAACCTCCCCTGAGGTTTGGGATAATTATTATCCAATCCCCTCGCAATTTCAAACTTACATCCACCTCCCCCCATATTTCAAAAATCTTACAAAATGATATGAAATGATACACAAAATTACAATACTACCCTTACAAAAATTAATTTTATACATAAAAAAAACTCTAACCCTAACCCCCCACCCCACCTCCACCGTCCTAACCCCGCAAATATCCTCCCAGGCAGTGTTGCCGGCCTGGTTCGAACCCTAGGCCTTCCAGGCCGGCGGCGTGGCCTGGGAGGAGATTTGTGGGGTTGGGGACGGTGGGTGAAGGGTTGGGGACCGACGGGTGAGGGGTTGGGGGGTTAGGGATGGTGAGGATTTAAAAAAATAATAATAACTTATATTAAAATAATTTATTGATTTATTAATAATAGTATTTTTATATAAATAAGATATGATTTTAATATCATTGTATTTAAGTAAGAAATATTAAAAAAATATTTGTGATTTTATAATAACTTTGTTATTAAATCGAGTATTTTTAATTTTTGTAAAATAATTATTGATTTATAATAACTATTTTAGTTAAAAGTTTAAGAAATTTTTTAGTAAACATGCGAGCATAATTATAATGTCTAATAATTATTGTTCAAGTTTTTTTTCTTCTCATGATTAAACGTAATTCATTCATTTATATCCTTGTACTTTAATTATGAACAAAATTGAAATTATTAAAATTACTGGTTAAATGTTAAAGTTGAATGTATTTACATTTTTTATTTATGTTCTACAATATTTTTTCTTATAATTAACCATAATTTATTTACTTTTCCTTGTACTTTAATTGTAAAAGCATTATGAATTTTTTTTTGGAAAAAACCATTGATGTGTTATTATATTTTTATTTTAAGAATACATATACACTACTATTAAAATTCATTATTCTTTTAAACCTAATTCATTCATTTATTCTTTTACTTTAATTAGGAAAAAAAATTGAAATTATTAAAATTACTGGTTAAATATGAAGTTGAATGTGTTTACATTTTTATTTATGTTCTACAATGTTTTTTTCTTATAATTAACCATAATTTATTTATTTTTCCTTGTTCTTTAATTGTAAAAGCATTATAAAAAAAACGTTGATGTGTTATTATATTTTATTTTAAGAATACATATACACTAATAAACTAATTATAAGTTTCATGTAAATTTATAACATTTGAACCCATACTTATACATAAACATTGCAAAGAAACCCCTCCTATGTACCAAACATAACAAGGGTATAATTGTCCAATAAAATAGTTACAGTAATCTCAAGGGTAAAATAGGAAGTTCAATAAAAATTCGGCGATGACGTCATCAAAATGTAAGGTTTTCGAAATGTCGGGGGAGGTGGATGTAATTATGAAATTGCGAGGGGATTGGGCAATAATTACCCCAAACCTCAGGGGAGGTCCCTGTAATTATCCCTTTTTCTTTTTTGGTTTTGTTTTTGTATAGGTATAGTTAGCAGCGTTATATTATATACTAATACTCAGTTATATTCTAGAGTTTTTTGAATAGATTATATTTTGCGGGTTAATGTCAATTTACCCATTTGATATGAAAAATAACATTTTACTCACTTGTGAAAAATTTAAAGGAGCAATGTACGTCCTTACAATATAAGTATTGAGCGTGTGCATGAAACTGGTTGCTAAGAATGACTAAAATACCCTTCAAGGAGTAAAGTGTCACATTTATCATATAACACATGGTTATAAATTAACACACTTATCATTCCATAGAGGGTTACATGATATAGGAGTAAAGTGCCACATTTATTATAATACAGTCAAGGGGTAAATTGCCACAATTATAATAATACATGGGGCAAAGTGTCATATTTATAAGTTTACTAGGTCAAAGTATAATATATAAGAGGGGTAGTTTTGTCATATTTTTTTAAGTTTAAAATGTTAGGGAGACGGTGTCAAACTTTTATTGGATTATACGGAATAAAATGTTAGTTTTTCAGATTGGAGGGGTTTTTTGGAAATATGCATCACATGAGGGTAATTTCCATTTACTCTATATTTTGCTACAAAAATTGGACTTATAATTTTATTATTTTTGCATAAAAATTATTGTTAAACTAAACCAGGTAACATAATGGACACCAAATTCAAGTCTTCAGCAATTTATTCCAAGCAAAATACACAGCAAATACTGAAGATTAAACTCCATGATGCTTCTTGGTCATAAGCCACAATGTCAAAATATTGTAACCAAAAGGCCCTTAAAGATGGAAGATGAATAAATTATGTCATCATGAGGTCAACAAGAAAATAAAGAGTAGAATTGCCCACAAACTAGTTTACTGTTAAAAGACACCCCATAATGCACCTCTTGGATGCAATATTGCAACTCATCCCCTGATGTCTAAAGATGTAGTAATTGAACTAGCGAGAATGAGCCATAGATTCGAAGATAACATCTAACCCAAGCTAGTACAGAGGTACAACCATTGCTCGTAGACCTTAAATCAAACTTTGCTCTTATGTTCTGGTCTATGAGTAAACTCAAAGTCAATATGAACAAAAGCTCTCTCGACCTCAGGAAGTTGCTCGAGTTTCTCTTGTAGCGTTTCACCAATATTATGAGCCTGGCTCAATAACATATCTTGTGGCAGCACAATGTCAACCTCTACAAAGTAATGAGATCCAAAAGTATATGCTCTGACCGTATCAATATGCTGAATTTCTTTATGATGGTTCCATATCAGATACGTTAATTTTGCTAGAAAATCGGGTGGAGCTGTTCTTCCAATAAGTGACCACACGTTTTCGACTACTGTCTTTGCCCACGTGTTGATTGTATATATTGCTATAATTACGGCACCAGTAGGATCAATCCACCAGTAGAATCGAATAGCTAAAACAGCTGTCACTAATCCGATTGAGTTGGTGATGACATCAAAGAAATGATCCTGAGCGTAGGCTCTAACGATTTCATTCTTAAATCTGCGGCAATAAATCATGAGTGCAAACTTCACAACAGTTACAGACACCATGATCCCGATCATCCACATCTCCTTGTCGTGATCTACATCTGGACCAGACTGTCCACCACAAGGGGGAAAAACATCGTCTTAGTACGAAGTTAGCAATAATTAAGAGTAACAACATACGTCATTTTTTGGTAATAAATGAATTGAAGATTCAATACCTTTGCAATGAGTTGCCGGCCAGACTCCAGTATTATTTGCAATCCTAGAGTAGCCATTACTGATGCAAAAACAATAATTCCCTGCAAACAATGTCTACAGTTAAAACAGACCATTGGAGGTTAAACACTTGGTCTGTTATGCATATCCATTCATAAAGGAAGAAACTAAATACTTCAACTTTGTCTTTGACCATTTCAGACACAGCATAACTATGGACAATGAGATTTTTTTGTTTTTGTTTTGCTTTTGAGGATATGACATTTGATATTTTACAGTAAGTGTCGTTTGTTATCTGATAATACCGGCACACACCACTTTATCTAATCCAGCTACTGGTGTATTCAATTTCTATTTGTCCTAGAATGACATGGCATGACATAAATCATAACTTCTGATCCGAAGAAACATGATAAGAGCAGAGTCGAATGCTGCATATAGGATTCAACTCATGGAAGCCTTTAATAAGCCCAATTCCAATGTAGGTGACAGTGTAAGAAAAAATACATAAGAGGGAAAACTCACCACTGGTTGCATCCGTTTCTTCCCAATTGGGTAGTAATACTGATTCGGATTTCTCATGGCATGAGAAGTAAACCACAGTATCAGCCCAGATAATAGGTCTAAGAAAGAATCCATGGTTGATGCAATAACAGCCAAAGATCTGCTCTCAACTGAGGCATAAACTTTTGCCACGAAAAGGATGAGATTAGCTATGTTTGACACGTGAACAGCCATCCTTTCATTCTTGGCGAGCTGTTTCATTTCATCCTGCAGATATTTGAGCACAATAAAGATGAAAATACAAATTTTGCTTCATAAGTAGTAAACTTAATCAGTCATGTCTGACACGACTCCAAGATGGTCTTCAAGCATAGTTTGAAGACAAAACAATAAAAAGAATTAGGAAAAAGGAATGATAACCTCTAACTCTAAGCTAGCTAATTTAGGAAATGAATAAAGCCTAAAGTTCTTTCCAACAAAGATCTAGAAGTTTCCAACAAAACTGGAATGTGTGTTATATACAGGGTATTGAGATGATTAGCATCCTATTTAGTTTAAAAAAAGTAAAAGAGTCAATCAAGCAAATTAACACGCGAGACATTATGATGTTATAGCATGGCAGTTTAATTCCTCCTAGCTAATTTTAGTTTCAAAAATACAAAAACACGATCCAGGGTTTCAAAACCAACCTCTGTAAGAGCATCTGGTAGACAACCAGATTCATGAATACTCTCCATTTCGTTAAACCCTTCTAAGAGTCTTTCCTGTTTTTTGTAATATTCAGCAACTTTTCCATGTTTTCCTGTGAAATTGAATACATGAAGAACATCAAAAAGCATGATATCGTATTAAAAGAAGATTATTTAAGAAATTAAGAAATTTAAGTGCATCAAGTTGGCACTCGACAAGGAATTGCAACATCATTTATCACACAGTCACTTCTGAGCTTATGCTTAAAGATGCTCCACCTCAGAGTATTTCTTTTGCCACATATATTAAACACAATTCCATTTTGAATAACATTTTACTCCTTAATATATTTCAAGGTTGTAACTTTCTAAGCTTTTCTGTATCATAAAAGAATCATTTTAATATAATCCTATATGATAGATGGTCTTGGATCCACTCTAAAAACATATGAATATAAATGCAAGTTTGGGAAACCAAAAAAGAATAAAAATGCAAGTTTGGGGGTAAAAAAGAAGCATTAGACTGGATCTATGATCCTGTGGCACCAGATTCCACAGTATCATTTCCACAACCAAAAAAGGTGCACACTCTAAATAGCATCTCGGCAGTTTCATTTCTACGAAAAATGAAGAAATGTACAAAATTTAATGGCCACCAAACTCATATAGTTTCTTCAGTTTGAGAAGATCAATTATCACCACATGCTATTGCTTCATTATTATCACTAAATTGAAAAATCATATCATGGTTTGAAGAATTTCATCTGAAACACAGGAAGGTACAAAAGACAGAAAGATACTCCAAGTAAAATTTTCAAAAATATAATTAAGCTTCATCATCAAATACAACGGGAAAAAAGGAATCATTAAGTACTTTTTAAACATACACGTGCTTAACACATTAATCTTAATCTGCAAACCACGGCATGCTATTCACATTTTCTAAAAGGTATTCACTCCAATTTTAAAAGATTAAAAACTAATCATAAAGAGGAAAATAACCGTTCTGTACAGCTATACGTACATACACAAACACACATTCAAACGTACAAAGCGCACATACTTTTATTGCGAAGGAGACGTCGGAAACTGAAAGACTGGTTACGGTGATCGGAGCCGCGCTCCGGTAACCGGAACTCATTTATGTTAAGTCTCCACGACGACCGTTCGCCGTCGATCTCGTCCGCCCCAAGCAACTCCTTGCGCGTTTCTCCCCCAGCACCACCGCCTACACCACCGGCACTCTCCATTACTTGGAGTTTTCTTTTATTTATAATTTAATTATAGAAAAGTTTGAAACGCATTTCTCATTGGGTTTGTTTGTTCAGAGTTTGAGTTAGATTAGAAACTAAAGTTGGTTAATTTCCCCTTAATATAGGCGTGGGTGCTTGTTGGACAATTGAAAGAGATCTTTTGGTGCGGGTGTAAATATTAATTTAATAGTACTAAATGTGAATGAGATAGGGATTATTTATCCCAAAGAAAAGTGAGATCTTATTACCAAAAGGAATGTGGTAGAGACAAATTCGAATATTTGTTTTGAAATTGAATATAACATTAAGAATAGTAATCAATCACATAAAAAATATAATATATATATATATATATATATTTTTTTTTTAAAATGGTAAATACGTCATTACACCATCATTGCAATATAATATATTCAACATTACATCATCATTACATGAAAAGTAGTCTATACTAACAACAGTGCTAATAAAATTCAAATTAACCACAATACTAAATAATAATTATAAAAAAAACACATTTGTAGAAATTGAACTCAATACATTTAAGTCTAGGATATCGACTTTATCATTATTAAATTACTGTTTCATTGACAATAATAAAGTATTTATTTTGTGATTGAATAAATTTAGCTAAATTAGATTTGGACAAGAATTTTATGAAATCATAGAGTGAATTACTCTTCAATTATAGAAATTAAATACAATTTTAAGAGTTTTGTATCTCGCGGATTGACCTAATAATTTTTAAAATATCTGTGATTACGGGTTATGCTGTACTACTATGGAAGCACGGGTTGTACATTGTGGATATTTTTATTGGCTGCAAAATCTGAAGTGGGTGTAGGAACCCTTTTTTTTTCCTTTTCAGTTCTTGCGTGTACAATATTATTTGAATTTTTATGACAATTAGGTCCATTCCATCAAAAGTAAAAGTGTGAGAAATGATTAATTCTTTTTGGTAGGTTTAAACACAGATAATCAAATTTAATTTAAGAAAATGTATCAAGATAAGTAAAGTCTTATGTTTATCTGAAGTTTTTAATTAATTATAGTAAAACTTACTTTTGTGATTTTGCAATACCTAGTGGAGCACCAATATCAAGATAATGAGCACCTTTACAAATTAAGTACAATATATGATTATAATTAGATAACTCTTCTCTAGAATAAGATGCAGATTGCAGACAATACTGGAGTACCGGTCCTATTTAGAACCATAATTTGGGGAATGGACCCCTCCCCAAAAAAAGAAAAGAAAATGGAGTACACATATCAAATCAACTTCTACCTCTTTGTCCAGCTTTTTGGAGCAAAATCGCACTCATGAAGGAAGAAAACAATTACTTTTTGGTTTGTATTGTCAATTGTGACTGCACAAACATAAATTCGGTTTTTTTTTTTTTTTTTTTTTTTTTTTTTTTTTTTTTTTTTTTTTTTTTTTTTTTGTTAACCCTGGTTTATTTTTCCTATAGTACATGGTTGAATGTCTTTCAATTAACATGTGGAATGAATTTTTTTTTATATTTCACTTTTATTTCACACTTTGATTCCTATCTCTATGCATTTATATTTTTTTTTTAAAAAGTCTGATTTTACTTGCAAACTATAAATTATAACACCATGCTACATCAAAACATTTGCTATTTTTCAAAATTAACCCTCATTTTTTAATTTTAAACATGTATCATCTATTTACTCCCACCATTTAACTACCCACTCCCATCATTAACTCGTTGAAAAACAACCATTTAATTTTCAAGAAGTATATTGAGAATAAATTGTCCCACATGAATTGGATAACAAAAGTAAGTACAACTTATAAGGTCTTGAACAATTCAACTCACAAGCTAACTTTTGAGCTGAGTTGGGCTCAAGCCATTTCATGTGGATTTTACTCTATCTATGTGGTGAAAACTATTGTGGTATCAGAGTCCTAGGTTGATGTGGGTCATTTACTTCCGTGATGGGCTCCTCCTTGTTCGCATGATGAGATTATTATTTATCCACACACTTCGCTGTTAGATAACAACGGTCTAAGTTGTCATTCTTCGTTCAGTTAACAAAAGTCTGGATGGTCATTATTCGTGTATTGGGGCCCACATATTGCAATTCACACGGTTGGGCTTTAATATGTCACATGTTGGGTTTGTTTCACGCACACATTCAACCCGCCCACACGTGAAGGGAGAGTATTTAGAATAAATTGTCCCACATGGATTGAATAACAAAAATAAGTCCACCTTATAAGGTTTTGGACAATTCAACTCACAAGCTAGCTTTTGAGGTGAATTAGGCCCAAACTATTTAACGTGAATTTGACCCAATTCATGTGGTAAAATCTAATAAAATAACTTCCTCAATTTGCTTCAATTTCTCAATAACCGTCACAAATCCAATTTGCCACTATTCCCATTCTCTCTCATTTTTTTCTTTCTTTAATTTCTCTTCTCGGTCTATTCATAATCTTTATATGATTATTATGCTATCTTCAATGATCCCCCCACCTCATACTTCCCTTCCACTCAGACTTCCATTTCCCTTTCCAGTTCTCTTTTCATAGTCATCTCTAGTGATTCAGTATTCTCATTTTAATTACTTCCAATTTTCAAATTTCTTAATATAATAATAATAATAATAATATATCACATTTAATTTCAATGTATTTAATTTTCATAAATTATTTTTAATTACGTTATCTAAATTAACACAAATTAAAATTAAATTTGCAAAATTAAAAAGGCAGAATTGCAGAAAATGTCTCAAACTAATCAATGATTTTGAATTTTTGTCACAAGCTATATCACTTAGCAAAATTAGTCCCGTAATTTTATATTCGTTTGAAATATCGTCCCACTTGCCACATGGCTGCTTACGTGTCAAGACGTGGCAAATTTAGCATGAACACTTATATAAGATAGCATAATTCGTCCCAAACTAATTACAAATTTTGGTTTTTCGTCCCAAACTAATTACAAATTTTGGTTTTTCGTCCCAAACTATATTAATTCGCCGAATTTACTATTTGTCATTTTGCATGAATTTAGTCAATTATTAAATTTTTAATTTAATGAAAATGACAATTCATCTTTTACTTTTTTAAGGGACTAATGGCAATTTATCCTCTATGATATTCATAATGTTCAATTTACCCCCTGTAATTTGAAAAGAAGCAATTTACCCCCTTGTGAAAATTTAAAAAAAGTATTTTATCCCCTTGAACCGGAGAGTGTAACTCAATTGCATAAATTGAGAGTGGGCTTGCAAAGTGTTTTATAACATAGGGGGTAAATTGCTACATTTATTATAATATAGGAGGTAAATTGCCACATTTATCACATCACAAGATGGTAAACTGCCACATTATCATAACACATGGAGGTAAATTGAACATTATGAATATCACATGGAAGTAAATTGCCATTAACCTTTTTTTAAGAGAAAAATAGTATCGATTTTTGAAATTCCCGTGCACTTTTGGGAAAATAAATTCTATTTCAGTTCATTAGGAAAAAATTGTGCATTTTTTTTAATTAATAATTAATAAATATTTATAATTAGTTTGGAACGAATTCTTTTTTCCCATGTCATTTCAATTACGGGACGGAAGTCGGCATGTTGATATAGTTTGGGACGAAAAATCAAAATTTGTAATTAGTTTGGGACGAATTCTGTAATCTTATATAATTGTTTGTGCTAAAATTTGCCATGTCATGACACGTAAGCATCCATGTGGCAAGTGGGAAGATATTCCAAAAGAATATAAAATTACGGGACGAATTTAGCTTGGGACGAAAATTCAAAATCACTAATTAGTTTGGGACTTTTTTGCAATTTTAAAAATAATAGAAAAATTAAATTTTCTTACAATGTTATTAAATTTCAAACTTAATGTTAAGTTTATTAAATAAAAGTTATAATTATAAAAGTAATAAAATTAAATTAATGTTAAGATTTTTTTAAAATAAAATTAATAATAATTTTTATTATAAAATAAATTAATTAAATAACAAAAGAAAGTCAAAATATATATAAAAAAAAAGGCATGTGTTGTCCATCTGTTCACCCACCGAGGTGGGTGGCGAGGTCCATCCACCCACTTCCTGTAAGGACCTTGACCCACTTCTGGCCTTGTCAACATTGTTGAGCTCTAGTCCACTAGCCCAAAATGCTTAAGCCCATGTTGACAAGTAGAAGTAGGTCAAGTCTTTATTAACCATTCAAACAATTCATCCACAATCAATGTGGGATTGGGGTGTTACAATCTCCCCAACTCAAATACTCGACGTCCTCGTCGAGTCCAGATCAATAGCCCAAGACCGCCCTCATGGATAACACCACGAAGTCGGCTCTGATACCATTTGTAAGGACCTTGACCCACTTCTGGCCTTGTCAACATTGTTGAGCTCTAGTCCACTAGCCCAAAATGCTTAAGCCCATGTTGACAAGTAGAAGTAGGTCAAGTCTTTATTAACCATTCAAACAATTCATCCAAAATCAATGTGGGATTGGGGTGTTACACTTCCCCACCCCTCCAGGAGGTGGGTACGGAAGTAGAGAGTGGGGGCTGTAATTGGAATTGGTTATTGAAGTTCAAGTATTCGGAAAGAATTCCGACACTTCTCTTGGATTTGTCTCCATAATAGTCTCATTACTAACTCTCTTAGGTTTGAAAGGAAAATCGCCGCGTCATGCATTTGCACACGTTGCTACAGTCATTCAGAAACCATGGTTCACGCACTTAGAGATTGTCGGTGGGCTAAATAGGTCTGGGAATTTATTATAGCCCTTACTCAATGGTTGAAATTTCTTCATATGGATCCCAGGAGGTGGATCAAGGATAACATAACTTTAGAAAAGTTTGACAATATTATTGTACCCTCCCTCCTTTGGGTTACAATTTTTGTGTCGACAACATGATCTATTTGGAAGGCAAGAAACAAGTTTATCTTTCAAAATACTAGTGAGTCTAAAGAGCAAACGATATTTGTTGCCAAACGAATGGCGAAAAATCTCTCGAGAATTTCCAGTAAGAGAAATCCAAAGAAAAAGGGGTTGGTGGTTCAATCAAGTGGAGGAAACCAGGCCGAGGTTGGCATAAAATGAATACGGATGGGAGTGTTTTGACCACTAGAAGAAGCGCCGGAGGTCTTCTAAGAAATGAGTCGGGCAACTGGATGGGTGGTTTTGCTTAAAGACTTGGAGATGTGTCCATCACTATGGCGGAATTAATAGCATCCAGATAAGGGCTTAAATTGGCTTGGGAAAGACGGGTCCCGAAACTCGAGCTTGAGATTGACTCGGAAGTGGTAGTGAAGTTGATTAAGAGCGCAGACACGAGTTGCCACCCCTTGGGAAGAATTATTGAAGATTGTCGAGTGCATCTTAGGATGCCGTGGGAAAGTCGGATAGTGCATACTAAAGAAGTTGTAACGGTTGTGCTGATGCGCTTGCAAAATTAGGCCATGAGCTGGAAGAGACCAAGTGCTTTTGGGATGAGGCTCCTGAAGAGTTGTTGTTGTTGTTAGATGAGGATTTGATTTAGTTTCTTACTGTTTCATTTTGTACCAAAAAAAAAATAAACATATAGTCGTTTTCTACTTCATAGTTGCAGGCTTGCATGATGATCAGTGAAAAAGTATTATAGTCAATCATGGGAAATAAAGGTATTGATAATTGATTTTTAGTTCTTATTTTTTGTGCCCACGTGCGAGGGAAGCTATGTATATGTATACAAGGTTATCAACAAGTTGAGTTTGGGATTGGATTAACCTAACTTCATATGCATTAAGATTTTATTATTACGTTTAGTCTTTCCTATTCTTTAGGATATCCCATGAATTTAGGAGTTGTTAGTCATGGGTGAGTCAGTAATTTTCTCTGGTGCGTTGGATACATTAAGTGGGAACCTCTCCCAATATGAATTCGAACTTGGACTCGTTACTTTGTAATGACTAGTTCCTTTCACTAGACCAATCACATGTTGGTTTTTAGGGGTTAAATTAATCGTCATAGTTTGATAAACGATGCATAGGGGAAAAAAACTCGTCAATTTAGCTGTTGAAATTACATTGGTAAACCAAAAAAACCTATTAATGATATGGAGTGAAGCAGACGATTGCTACTATATTATGTAACGAAATTGTTCATTAATGCACTGTACATATTGCATATATTAAAGTACACTACATATTCATCTAAAAGAATATTCTAAGTGGGTAACATGAAATTTTTTTTACTTGATGGATCAAGAAGGTAAGGATTTGATTGGGGGGGGGGGGGAGAATAATCTTCAATAGTGAAGGGGAATGGAGAGGGGAGGGAAAGTGGGATGGGGAGGGGGGAAGAAGGGCAAGCCTTCCCCCCTTCATTTTCACTTGCTGCCAGGGCGTGTGCAGCGCACGCGCCCTGGCAGCCAAGCAGGTGGCGCCACCTGCTTGTTCCAATTCTTTTTTTTTTTTCATTTTTTTTTATTTTTCTTTTATATCTAGTATGCAAATTTTTTATTTGTAAAATGTAGTAACAATTAAAATAGTCTTTATCTAGTTATTCTTATTCATAAAATAATCAATCCAAATTAAATTCCTCCCCAAATCCGTTTGTCTTCTTGGTCTAAATACTTCGGTAGTGGAAATGCAAGGATAGCCTCCTTAATCTCATTGGGAAGGGGTGTCTTGAGTCGTTCAAGTCGCCAACTGCCCTCCGCATCAATTAAATCGGCAACTTTCCATTTTTTTTCCTCTTCCACAACTTCATCAACAATCATCTTGGCAAGACTTTCGTACCCCAGCCAATTATCATACCATAGAGATATCATCTCTGCCAATGGTATATTCACATGTAAATCGGCATTTTGGAGTATAAATCAGAGGGAGATGGTACAGCCTATGTTAGGCAAAACATGGGAGTGGATATGGAGGATAAGAAGTTCGGAACGAATGAGGTACTTCATTTGGTTGGCTACGCACAATAGTCTTGCAACTAACACGCTACGTTTTCACCGGAAAATGACACAATGTAACCTCTGTCCCTGCTGTAATGAACAGCCTGAAACTATCATACATGCCTTACGAGACTGTTGTTGGGCCAAGAAAGTCTGGGAATTTGTTATTGTTCCTACACGTTTCCTCGAGTTTATGCAAAGTGCAGCGGATGAGTGGATGAAGGGAAACCTTACGAAGTGGACTTTTGCGAATATAATTCTTCCGGATACGCCTTGGCCTATTATGTTTGTATCGATAGTTTGGTCGATTTGGAAAGCACAGAACAAATTTGTCTTCCAAAACATTAGAGATCATACAAGACAAGTGGTTTTTGCTGCTAAACGCTTGGCGAATGATATTACAAACCTACCGCAGGGGGAAAATAGTCCTAAGAAGACAGCCGGTGAGACGGTGACATGGAGGAAACCTGAACTGGGATGGCACAAGGTCAATACGGATGGAAGCGTTTTTATGGATAGAAAAAGCGGATCTGCCGGAGGTCTACTCAGAAATGACGAGGGGGAATGGGTTGTCGGCTTTCACCGAAACTTGGGGGATGTGTCGATAACGATTGCGGAGCTTTTGGCAGCAAGAGAAGGTCTAACTCTGGCTTGGGACAGAAGGGTACCGAAAATTGAGTTGGAGGTGGACTCGGAAGTGATTGTTAAGATGATTCGAGAAGCTAATATTGATACCCACCCTCTGGGCCGGATCATTGAGGATTTTCGACGCCTTTTAGGCATGCCATGGGAGAGCAAGATCATACATGTCAAAAGGAATGGTAATAGATGCGCTGACCTGTTGGCAAGGATGGGGCATGAAGCAGAGGAGCCTCACCAGATTTGGGAGAACCCTCCCCCTGATTTACTTCCTCTGTTGGGAGAGGACCTAGCTTAGGCTTTGTAGTTCACCTTCTATTGCACCAAAAAAAAAAAAAAAAATCCAAATTAAATTATTTTAAATTTTAGTTAATTTTATAATTTTTAAATTATTTAAAAGAAAACCTTAATAAAAACATTTTTTAAAAACCTCAATGATAAACCTTCTTACATTTAAATTTTTATCTTATAAATAATATTAACTCAAATAATCATTTCTTTCTTATAAAAGATTCTTAAATTAATATAAAAAATGGAATTTTTAATTAAATTAAACTTAGAATGGAAAAAATTGATTTTCAAATTTTGTGTATGATTTAATAAATATATATTTTAAATTAAGTTTTATTTTTTATTGTTAATTGTTACTCTATTTTATTATTATTAATTATTACATCTCTATTTTTATTATTATTATTATTATTATTATTATGGTGAGAGTGGTGGTGGAAAATAAAAACATAAATATGCCCCTAACTATTGAAGACGACTATGGAGGAGGAGGGGGAGTTGGAAGGGGGAAGGGGGCATTTATGCCCCAACGATTGAAGATGGCCTAAGTTACCTATATCCTTTTTTGTTTACAACCAAACATTTACACGTCAAAATGAGGGGATAAGGTGTTGTATTTGGGGCGGATCGGACGGGGTGTTAAGGAGGGGAGGATTGAATTTAACCGAATTTTTTTATGTAGACCAGTGAGGTTGTGGGTATATTGAATTTATCTGAAAATTCTTACATAAACTTGATTTAGAAATAAATTCTAAATCTTATGGTTAGGAATGATAACACAATATCATTACATCAATCATGTATTATAGGACTAAATGAATGATGTAGTGTTTTTTGTAACCATAAAGTCTATAAATATTTTTTAAACCGGGTCTAGATAAGAATTTTTCGAATTGAATAGAGATCAAATAATAAGGTATATACATATTAGTTTAGTATGAATTACAACTTTTCAATTATATAAACCGATGTATACATATTCCTTTTTTTATATAATTTAGATATATACAACATAAGTGCTTAAATTGAATGTCATGTCAAAAGCAATCATTTGTTTATAAAAAGATATCTTCCATTAGCTCAAAAAGTTGGGCCTAATTGAAAGATCGAGTCAGTTGCTTAACATTATTTTAAGATTTTAATTTGAAAACATGGCGCCAAAACAGTACTTCTATATACTCCTATTAAAGAAACGGTGCTGTAATTTTTATTAAATTACATACATGTATTAAAACTAAAGTATAACGATTTTACTTTTTTATGAAAAAATTAAAGAAACTGCCCAAGGGGAAAATACTTTCATATAGTGCAAACGGTATCATGCAAGATAAAAAAAGGAGTTTGGTTATAGTTTTTAGGGTCATGATCTAGGTAACTAAATTTGCACGGTAAGGGTAGCCGCGCGCTCTCAATTCGCGCTCCGAGATGGAAATTCTAGGCTAAATTCGCGCTAAGTTGAGAAATAAATTCGTGCACGCCCATTAAAAGTTGACATGTGTCCACAAACCTATGACGTCAACAATCAGCTTCGCTGCTCTACTTCCAAAATTCAAGTGGGCTACAGCTGTAAGCTTGTAATATTAAATGAATAGCATTAGTGGGCCTTTAACTAATGGATATTGGAAATCCTCCATCACCATCATCTAGTAAGTGACCGTTTTAAATTGGTTTGCTAAAATGTAGACGAATTGTATATTAAGAATATGACTGTCAATCGGGCCTTGTGAGTCGAGCTTTAAATAGCTTGAACTCAAATAATGTCGGGCTTCATAGCTATAGGCTCAAACTCGGCTCATAAAATTTCTGATTTCTCTTGCTCAAACTCGGCCCATGTAATCTTTCGGGTTTCGGGTCTATATCGGACTTATATCGGGTTTGTTAATATAGGCAAAAATAGCTTAACATATAAAATATTTAGATTACCGAAATACATATGAATATACTATTATTACTTAATACACGAGTATATATCATTAAATAATATTTTAACTGAAAGATCGAGTTATTTGTCCACATTTTTTGAGATATGTTTGATCTATATGAACAAGCAGTAGAATTTTAAAGTCTCAAGACTACAATTTATTGACCTTTTGTGTTAACTTTTATCTTTTTTTTTTTTTTTTTTATCTTTGATTAAACTTTTTTCCTTGGGTTTTGGTCTTAGTACGTAATTAATATACTAACATATATGCGTGTTTCAAGTTTACTTGTTTCAAAATAAAATCAGTAATTAGTAACTATAACTACAATAAAAATATTTAATCGTAATATTTAAAATAATTATATGTTCGGGCTTTATTCGGGTTGAGCCGTATTAGGCTCAAGCTCAGCTCATAAATTGATCGGGTTTAATATAATGGCTTAAACTCGGCCCAGCTCACAAATATTCGGGTTCAAACCAATTTTAATGGGGTCGAGTCATCGGGCTTCGGGTAGGCCCGGCTCAATTAACAGTCCTAATTAAGAATTCTGATCGAAATGCTATATTAAATTGCTCTAAGATGGAAAAAAAATTTATATAAAATTACTTACGGCAAATTGCATATCACGATGATAAGAATATATTTTATGGACAGAATGAAAAAAGATTACTCGTGAATACTTATTAGAACTTATATATTTGTCTATTTAGAGTTTATAAAAACACATTTCTCGTGTACAAAATGGGTCTAGTAGGCTAGGATTTGGTCATGATTGGGCCGGACAGGTCCTTTAGTGTCAACTATCTAGATATCTTAACCTTGTAAGAATTTATTACTATTTATTTTACTCATTTAGACTCAAACTCAAACTTTACTATTTGTAATTCAATATAAATTAAGGGTTTATTTGGATTGGTTAAAGGGAATGTTTGGTGGGTGGAATTATCAATTATTAGACCAGATTAACTAAGTCAATGTAGTCCTGTGATTCACGGATACTTCAAAGAATTATAAAATGTCGCGTCGGATATTTCTCGAATACGATACTCCTCAAATACTTGTGGCATGCATATTCGATACTCCACATGGCGTGTCGGTAAATATAATTAAAAAGAAAAAATGGATACACATATCGGATACTTATTTAGACGTATCCAACACATTTCATATTCTGAATTTTGATAAGTCACCACAATTGATAAGAACAATGTAAAACATCAAACCATATTTTGTATTATATACAACTGCAATACAAGATATTTTGTGTACAAAGGGACATGTTTTATATAACATAATAAAACAATGAACATATTGTATAATTAATAGTATTAAATTACTAAACAATTTTTTTCTAAAAGTTATGCAATTTAGTACTTATCAAATTTAACTTGATCTATTTCAATATGTATGAATATATAAATATATTATTTTACTTATTTTAATATGTATAAATATATATTTTTTAGAACCGTATCCATATTGGATACAAAAATTTCGTGTGTCGTATTCATATCGTGTTGGTCTAACGGTGTTTGCTGATTACCTATACTAAATATCTGGGCCAGCCTATATTAATCTCGCCAAATAAGATAATTAATTTAATTATGAATAATAGCTATAGATAATACATAGAATTATGAAGAGTTCACGTGATCTAGTCTTGTTCGTGAAATGAAATGATTTTTTTTGACTTACTGTAACAATTTTACATAGAAATTGCAGAATCATACATACAATACTGTGTCTGTTGCCTTTCTTCTACCCGCCAACAATGAACGTACGTACGAGGACAAAATCTGTGCTCATGCTTAGCTGTACAGCCTGTACTTCGAGAAATATTTTATCACAGTTTGCAAAATATTTTGGACATGTTTGTCTGGGTTTCCTGGTAGCATTTCTTTTAACATTAATTTTAATTTTAGTGTTAGGTTTCTTTTAACATAAACCATCGTTACAAATACTGTAAACATTATTTTTATAACAAATAAATGCACATAAGTAGCTTGTTTCTATTTTATTTAAATAGTTAAAGATAAGTATAATATACGGATAAACTCTTAGTGATCATACTATGCTATTAAAGGAGCCCAAAAATTCGTCATAACCCGTAAACAAATTTAATTGACTTATGAGAAAATGAATAATTTGTTATTAATTATCCAGATAAAAGTTAAGTTATTCCTAAGTTTGTGAAAAAAATATTGGTCTTTATGAAAATCTATTTGAAAATTGGTCAGACCCTAATGATGAAAATTGTGGAGTAAAATTTGAATTGTCCTTGTCAAAATTTTAACTTTTAAGGTATATATGTCTTAATAAAACATTATTTTTTGTAAAATACACGTTTGTTACTAGAAATCTTTGTAAATTGGAAATTGGAAATTTAATATTTATTATGAAGTATTAGCTAAAATGAAGAAACATGTAGAATATAAAAGTCTGTGCAAACTTGCACTTGTTCTGAAATCAAAGTCGACCCACCATCGATCACGGACTATTAAGTTGAGTTGCAGTCACGGATTCATATTGAAGTTAGGAAATCACCAGCTAGCATGCAAACTTACAAATTTTACTTCCCAATTCCCCATTCCATTATTACCCTTTTAATTTGTATGTACAAATTACACATCATCATGTCTTTTTTTCAATAATCGATTCCCATTCCAATTGATCACGGGTTACTTAATTGCTCCATAGAATTGATCAACTATAAAATCTTCTAATCAGAACCCTTCCTCCAAAATTCAAGAAAAGAATAAGAATTATTACTAGCTCTTTTTGTGAGCCCTAAGCTATGGGTTCAAAACCTATAGCAATGTTCTTTGTGTGCATGCTTTGCATGTTAATTGCATTGCCACCAGCTTATGCGGCACAAAACTGCCCACCTTCTTATCCACCTTACCGACGCCCTAGCCCGCCGCCTTCGACTCCTCGGCCTCATCCTCCATCGCCTCCACAACACCGTCCTCCATCCGTCCCCAGGCCACTCCCTCCTAGGAGGGCTCCCCGACCTCATCCGCCTTCTCCACCACATCACGGCGGAGGAGCACCACCCAAAGTGTTACCACCGATAAATAATCCACCAGTTATAGTGCCACCGATTATTCCACCGCCGGTTACAAATCCCCCGCGCATCATTCCCCCTATCGTCAATCCTCCGGGATTCATTCCACCTATTACAAACCCCCCGGGCATCATTCCTCCTATTATAAACCCACCGGGCATCATTCCACCCATCATCAATCCTCCGGGCATCATTCCACCTATTACCAACCCTCCAGGTATAGTATCTCTAATTGAAAATTATGTATTGGTGACAAAATATTAAATAATAATACGAAAAATGTCATTATTTGCATATTTTAATAACATTAAGTCTAGTCAAAACTATTTTTAAGTTGTTACTAATGACTATTGATGGTAAGTTTATGGTAGTTTATATCGTCATTACAGAAATGGTTAGAGTCCTAATAATTTAGTGTCGATACTTTTTGTGTATCACTAATTATCAATATTGACAACTAAATTACAATTTATGTCATTAATATGTTTCGAATATCATTTTAGTTACAAAATTTAAATCATTGTCACTTAATATATATGAATAGTGAAATATTTGTAAGTTAATATTAATTTTATCATCGAAAACTCATTTTCTTACTCGGTTTCCAGTGACAAGACCTCCGCCGTCTTCTTCTTATCCACCTTACACACCTCCAGGCGGCGGAGGTGGAGGAGGAGGTGGCGGTGGAGGAGGCGTTCCAGGAATCATCCCACCTCCTGCGACCTGCCCGATAAACGCTCTAAAACTAGGGCTCTGCCTGGACGTGCTAGGAGGATTAGTGCATGTCGGAATAGGAAATCCAGTCGAGAACATATGTTGTCCGGTGCTACAAGGACTGCTCGAACTAGAAGCGGCCATATGTTTGTGCACAACAATACGGTTGAAGCTTCTTAACCTTAACATTTTCCTTCCCATTGCCCTTCAAGTGCTGGCAACTTGTGGCTTAACACCCCCACCTGGTTTCGTTTGTCCCTCTCTTCTCTAAATGTACTTTAATTTCCTTCTTGAGTAACTAATAAAATTGTTGTACGGATGTGTATATGAAGTTAACTTCTAATTTATTATCAGCAGTAGTATCTTTATAAGTTTGTCCATGATATGTTTTTCTTTCATAGATCAATACAGATGCATAGATTTTTCTTTTTCCTTTTAATATGGTTACCAGAGTTATTGCAAGACAAGACGAAACGAAACGGGTTTACAAGATCCAAATCTTTTAAATAAAACTAGCAGCAACAACATGGTTTTTCATATGAATTTTTCATATCAAACTTTTACCTACTTTAGACTTTGGTACCAAATCTTCAAAAAAGACACATTTAATACCAAAACTGAAGGACTTTTTTCACATTTGTTTTAATTTTTATTATGTTCCAATTTTTTTAACATAGCATGCTTAATGAAGTGCCCCATATCATACCTGGAAATTATTGTGGCATGATTCCTTGTAGATAATGAGATATTATTTAATTTTGATTAATATCTCGAAACTTTGCTAATTTTCTGCGGATTATTTATTGCGTTTCATGAACTGAAACTTTATTAATTAAATCAATGAAACGCAACTATATATGCATTTTATCTATAGAAAAACACATTTTAAAAAAACTTCAATATGAAGATTTAATCAATACTTTTGCATCTATTAAAACAATCAAAATATTTTTTACATTAAATAATTTCTTTTACGATATAGGGCCCTAATTTTAGATTTCGCCTAAGACCCCAAGTCTAGGGCCGACGCTGTATCCCCATTTTTTACAACATGTTTTTCATAATTTTATCTATACAACTTATAGTTTTTCGAGTTTTGGGCATTTTGCACCCGTAAAATATAAGGTTTTGGCACTCTGCACTTCGACTTAAAAATTTTGGCGCTATGTACCTTGGAAATATAATTCACACCTTGGTGTGTGTTTTGGTGAGAATTTTTGTTGGTGGAAGAGTAGAATAGTCATTTTCGAATATTTTTGACACTTTGCACCATGAAATAATAGATTTCGGCATTTTGCATCTTGAAAATATAGAATGTTGACACTCTGCACCCTGAAAATATAATATTTTTGGCGCTTCCCAACCCGATTTAAAAACTTGACATTTTGCATCCTAATGTGATTTTCTTTGACAAAGGCTCATGATGTCGTCGGTGGAGAGATAAAATTGTCAGTTTTCATGCACGACAATCATACAAGAAAAAAAAATCTTTGTCGTGAGTTCAATCACAAAAATAACTCAAAGTATGTTTTTTGGCAAATTATATGTACATTTTATTCTATAATAGACATCATTTGCATCACTTGTGATACCCATACAAAATTATACAATAGATGCAAATATTATTTTTCTTGTTTCAATAAAATAGAAGTACTGATTAAATTTTGATATTCTAATTTTTATAGCAGTTTTTCTCTAAATAAAATATTTGGTTTATTTAGTAATTTTCATGACATAGTCAATATTAAACATGTTAATTATAAAAAAAATCATAAACATGTTATTAATTTATTCAAGTTTTTAATTACTTCTTTAATATTTTATCTTAGATCAAGAAAAAGAAGACATTGCATTCATGTTGTTTACATGTATTTATAGATGTTTACATGGATCTAAAAAACATGTTTACAGATCTAACACCTTATCATATTACATGATATTGTTGTTATAAGACTCATATGCAATTGTTCCTAAAATTTTCTTTACGACATACTCTACAAAACTGTAATTACTAATAATTAGCGTGTTAAATATAGGAATTACAAAAAAGAAAAAAAAAAGTTCTTATCTAATCACTAATAGCTAGTAATTTAGTTAAAATAAAGAATATGTCAAAAAAATTAGTTGGGGTGGAAAGTGTCAAAAGTTTATCAGGATGCAACATTCTATATTTTAGGGTGTAAAGTGTCAAAATCTATATTTCTTGTGTGCAAAGTGCAAAAAAAATATTCGAAAATGACTATTCTACCTTTTCACTATTAAACTTTTTTCACTAGAACACAAACTAAGGTGCAAAATCCCAAATGAATTGTATTTTCAGTGTGTAAAGTGCCGATTTTTTTACATCGGAATGCAAAGTGTACCAAAATCCTATATTTTCAGAGTACAAAATGCCACAAACCTAGTTTCCCTTTTCTTTTTCCAAATTTTACAATTGAGCTGAACCATAGCTGCAAAATGCAAATTGTACACACTAGTAGTTCCGAAGTTTATCAAGGGTAGAATTAAATCAATTTTATGCTCTCTTGTTATCAACTTATCAAATCACGATGCACTACAGTAAAATGATAAGGACAGTGGTCTATCAATATATTACTAATCAATTATCAATTAAACATATCATAATAAGTCAATTAATGTCAATCAATCTTTATTCATTGTTTTAATTCGAAAGCCTCCACCTTAATTGTAGGGGTAAATTGATGTTGATTTTTGTTTGTTATTTACTTATGTAGAATGTACAGTAATTGAGAAGAATTTACAATTTTAATGATATGTTAAAATAAATAATATGTAATATGTAATTAAGAAGAATTTACAACTTTTAATGATTTGTTAAAATACGTGATATGTATATTTTAGATTAAATAAATAATATTTCGCCGAATTCATATATACGTGGATTAATTAATTTTCATGTTCGGGTGGATTATAATCTAATCTCAATATTGGACCATAAATTTGACTTGATGTATGTGAAATGTCACCAAACATCATATTAATCCATATTAACATGTACTCCGTATAATATGATCTAGTACCTTCCATTAAGTCCCACCAAATGACCCCGTGATGACTTGTACATTCAATAGAAAAAATCGATTAATAAAAAGAAAGAATCTATATACCGAACGGCCCCGTGCTGCCTTGTGCATTCAATAAAAAAATAATCGATTAATAAAAAGAAAGAATCTATACATCCACAATATTATAATTATAAAAAAAAAGGAAAATTAGCTGTGGGCGACAGAGAGTGAGGAATTTTAGCAATTAATCAAAACCCTAGTTCCTCTCTCTCGCGATTTTGTCCACTATCTGAAACAATTGAATCAGATTTCCAAAGATAAGGTTTCTTCACGTTATCAATATGGTCAGTGCTAATTTTCCTCGTTATTATTCGTATTTTTTTTTCAGTTCTGTTTCTTTACTCGTGAAGCTTGATAATTGCCAGTTAAATATGCTTCCTGTTGCTGTTATTTGTATATATATAATTTTTTTTCTATGTAATTGTTTGTATGAGCAGTATAGTTGTTGTATGTGTTATATTTACTGGTATCCTACTAGCATTCGCAAGGTTATTTTTGGTGTTCTGCTGCAAACTATTGCTGAAAGATTACCCTTTTCATATTTGTTTTTTGGTGTGGAATTACTTAACACGAGGTGTTATCTCAATGGCAGAACAAGTTGGGCAGAGGGCAGCGTGACAAAGTGCAGCAACTTATTTCAATTACTGGGGCAAGGTAACTTATATACTTGATGCTGCGTTGAACTTCTTATGAACGTTAATGTAGAGGCTTCAGTTTGAAATTTTTTGTGATTGTTGAGTTTGATTGTGTGGCTCTCTATTGTTCTAGTCCTCCACCAACTTCTTGAAAACTGTAAAATTACGAAAGGATGTATATTTTGTTTGATTTTGATTTGGGTGTACATGTTTATTTACTTTACTGCAGGATCGCGTGCCTTTCTAGTAGTTTTTTAGGTGATCTGTTGACTTACTATTCATACAAATGGAATTTTGAAGTGTGGAATTCTTCTTATTATTCTCAGTTCTAACACCCTTCCTTCTTCTTGATGAATACTATCTTACTGGAATTGCGAATATTAACTTTATCTATGTTATCCTTGCGGTCTGAGTCAATTACTAGAACACATCTGCATACTTGTGTGCGTCACGTAGTCCTTTGATAAGTCCCTTAGTTTCCTTTCTATGATTTCTTGTCCTTTTATTTATGCACAATGATCTGAATGGATAGAGTGGTGCAATTGTTTTCATTGGCATATTAGTATATGTTACTTCTCATACTTCTTGCTCTGGTAACTTGACATTTGGTGAGTTCAAACAAAATTATTTGGGTTTTGATGAGGACATCAACTCTAGCAAATTTAAAGTTTATCATAGAAAGAGGTTCAAGA
The DNA here is from genome assembly GCA_030819805.1 of Penstemon newberryi var. newberryi. Taxonomy (NCBI): domain Eukaryota; kingdom Viridiplantae; phylum Streptophyta; class Magnoliopsida; order Lamiales; family Plantaginaceae; genus Penstemon; species Penstemon newberryi. The sequence goes on along the minus strand of JAUALY010000003.1, from coordinate 6,686,180 downwards.
GGAAGAATTCAAATTCACCCCTTTCCTTATGGATGGAATAAAATTCACTATATATATGTCTATGGAACTCAATTGATCATTCAAAAAGACAAGTTTCAGATTTCAATAATTCTTGGAATTACTAACCAAGACTAGTCAATAAGTTGATCATCTCCTTGGAGTTTACAAAGAGTCTATTCATTCATTTAGGATAAATGTATTCAGATTTATTCTAGATAAATGTATTCATGCATTTCGATTAAATATCCTTAGGGAAATGTAAGAGTCTATTATAAATGCACTTAGAAGTCAGCATGAGTTATTAGCAATGGAAAGGTTTTTTTTATCTATAAATAGGGATGTAATTGCCATTAGGCAAGAAATGAAGTTTATGAATAAAATCTGATTTAGAAACATTGTTTCTTCTTCCTGTGAAAGGAACTTAAAGGTGTGAAGCCTTGGGTGTGAAGCCCCTGGAGTGATTCCAGTTTCTTTATTTGTTTTCTAAAGTTATTTTCCTAATCCCTTCTTTCTGTCCCCTAACTCAAATCTCTACACAACCCACCACACAAACCCAAAAAGGAATTAATACTTATATTAAAGTTAAACCAAGCCTAATCTAGAGGAGTCCGCACAAACAAAAGAACTACTTAGTTGCTGAATTCTTCAAGGAAAGTACTGCGGGTATCGAATATTTTTTTAAATCTTTACATGCATATTTCCTAATATAATTCTTTTATGTATGTGGGTGCAAGTAGTTTTCTTAAGGATTTCATGGTTGAATTAATTTTGCTATTAATCTTGGCAAATGAGTCTCATGCTGCATCAGGTTTCTTGCTTTTGGTTCAATTTATTTTTCCCTCCTTCCATTGCTGATTACATTTAAATGAATTGGGGATAGTGGTCTTACTTTCTAGTTTTACCTTGTTCATTATTTTGAATGCAGTGAAAAAGTTGCAATCCAGGCTCTGAAATCCAGTGATTGGCAACTTGAGGGAGCATTTGACATATTTTACAGCCAGCCCCAAATTAAATCATTTGCTGACACAAGGCATTTAGAGGAGCTTTACAATAGATACAAAGGCAAATTTTGTGATTGATCAATTTTTATTATATGCCTCAAAAGTGGACATCATCAGTGTTCAACTGTATTCAACGTCATCTCACTTTTCGAGCTATTTCTTGATGATAGATTTCAGCTAAAACTTTTAATTTATCTCCTTATGGTAGATTTGAATTGAAACATGTAGGAACTGCGTATTTATGTATCAATAATCTTGTTTTCTAACTATTTATATTGGTCCCGTTCCTGTACAAGGGCAAAACTATGCCGTTTCCCTCCCTCTGCTATTGCACATTTCCCATTTTAAAATCCTTCTGGAAAATGTTAGCTAGACAGAAGGTATAATCTTCATTAATTGCTCGTTTCTTAGGTCGTCTCAACTTTCTTGTATTAATGTCGTATTAGAGTTTCGAAAAAGAGGTTAGGACTAATTACCTCAAAGTTCTTGGTGATGATCTAGATACAGAAAACCTTCCCATGATTCACATATCAAGTTTCTCATATGTTAGCTAATAGTTATGTTTGGTTTTTGTGGCCGGGTTGAAGATCCTATACCTGATCAGTTGAATATACATTATGTCGCATGGTGGGCCACATAAAACTTTTTGAGTAGGGTTTATTTGCCTGATCTTTCTGTTGACGTGGGAATGCTGATTGTTAATGTCTGCGTAGGCAATATTTATAGCTTCACAAAATTGGTTAACGTCATGTTTTCAGAGAAAAGATGTGGTCATTTCTTTCTTTAAGACTCCATGTCTTCTATCTTGTCCATTATTTCAGTAGATTCAGTGGAAAAAAACTAATAGATTTGGAATAAGTTGCAAGATGCTTACAAATTCATTGAAGTAAATCAGATATTAAATAAATGTTGTGAGATTGCGATGTCTATATCATGATACCGAGTACTTCTCTATATTACACTCATTAATTTTAGTTTTTTTTTATATGCAAAAACACAAATGGTTTCATACCGCATACTTTCTTTCGTATCCTTGCCCTTTGAGTATGAAATCTTACTATTGGCTTACACTTTTGCAGATCCCTATGCTGATATGATTATGGCTGATGGAATCACTGTCTTATGTAGTGACCTTCAGGTAACACTTTGCAGTCGCAAGCTTGTGCATATCATTTGTGATCTATCTTTGGAGAACATATCCTCGAGCATTTTGTGATGATTTGACTTGTATCATATGAAATTTCTGGGACCATATTCTCATATCATTATACTCTTTCTTTACTAGTATCATTAATAGAGTAACCAGTGATCATTGTTTCTTTCGGCAGGTTGACCCTCAAGATATTGTTATGGTAAGTTGCATCCCCCACCTAAATTTTTATTATGTTGAATTATGTCTGATTTGTGTTGAGAAACATCATGCATTCAATCAATGAATGGAAACCTAGCTTGTTTTGTTGTAAGCTCCTTTTTTTTTTTCTTCCCTTTGTTTATCATTTGACAATTATTATATGTAAGTTTTTTCCTTTTCCAGGAATTCCCATCAGATCAGTATTTCAGTCACCGATAATGCCTCTTTTGTGTTTGATAGTATAGGAGTATCTTCCTTTATTGTAATGTCTGCATAAAGTGATACTGGAGAATTTTGCTTTGTTTGGGTAGACCTAAATATTTTTTGCAAGATCGTTGTTTATGTTTGTTTTGGTCTGATATGGATGATATTCATTGTGTCAATCAGTATAAATTTGCCAAAGCTAATAGAATTTGTTGACTTGAGCTCTTTGGTTTGGGTGGTTTCTGGCATGACTGAATTTGAGTCATTGTTAAGGATTCGTTGGGGCCTGTTGATCATTTCGGCTCTCATATTTGCTAGTTTGTTTCATGTTAAGATGGAAACAAGTCAAAGTTTGTTGTCTTCAGGCAACTAAAACATCCATCTACTCAGATCTATTCCCACCGCTAAAATAGCATGTTAAATGGATAAGTTTGACTTGTAAAGATTATTGATAGAATGAAAAATAACGTTCCAACTGGGGATCTCATTGTTTCATGAGTATATAACTAAAAAAAGGATAACATGTAATTTTTGTATAGAAGGTGAAAAAAGTTTCTTTGGTAAGATATTGTTTGAATTTTTAGCTTATGTTGGTTTGCACTGCTTTCTAGTTGGTGGTCTCATGGCATATGAAGGCTGCTACCATGTGTGAATTCTCCAAGCAAGAGTTTGTCGGTGGATTACAATCTCTTGGGTATGTATAGCTGAAGTCATGCAAGCTTCTTTTGTTCCTTCGATTTGGTTGATACTGTATTGAACTTCTGTTCCTACTTCTTTGTTGGCAGGATAGATTCACTGGAGAAACTCAGAGAAAGAATACCGTTTATGCGCTCGGAATTGAAAGATGAACGTATGTGATGATTTGGAAATTTCCGTCACTTTTCTGAAAAGTTTTTCACTCTCCCATATAGTGCTTTGTCAATATTTGAGTCTCGTCCAAAGTCTTTTTTTAGGTGCCACATGTTTAATGATTTTCTGGCATTTCTCAATTTAGTTATTCAATACTTTTAGATTATTAGAAACAATAAGTTTTATGTAGAAAACTGTATTCGTACTTTTTTTTTATTTTTTTATTTTTTTATTTTTTTATTTTTTTATTGAAGGAATAGATGACCTCAAGCAGATTAAATATCATTAGCTCCATCTAAATGTAAATGTTCTCTGTTGCTGAACAATGGTTTATTTTTTTTTCCAGAAAAGTTCCGGGAGATCTATAACTTTGCATTTGGCTGGGCAAAAGAGAAGGTAAATTGCTTTGTTCAATCGGTGTAGTGGTATTTCTTAATTGACATGGCTCAGATTTCTTTTAGTCATATCTGATAACTTATGTTCTTGTCATTAGGATCATTATAATCGTGTTCTGCACAATTTTTTTTTTTTTTGTAGAAAGTATTAACCTTATGTGAACCGATATTTGGAGTTTTGTTTTGGTTTGGTTGGAGTGTTTTTGGTTTCGGTTGCAAGGTTTTTGGTTTGGTTTGGAAGTATTGGAATATTCTCTCATGTTTCTTTTAAAAGGTTTGAAAATTTATTTCTACTAATTTTGAGTTTCTATGAATTAATGTATAGTATTTAATTTTGTAATAATTAATAACTTAGTAGATGTTGAAAAGTTAAAAATGTGTTGATTGGTTTTGGGTGTGGGTATTTGAGAAAAAAAAATGTGTCTAATGTAGGTTCGATGTTTGGTTAGTAAGTCAAATTAAGAAGAGATGTTTTAATGTTTTTTTTTTTGTATAACTATTTATTAAATTATTAAATTTTTATAAAAAAAATCGTTCCTATTCTATATTATGATAATTTAATATATGTATATAGGTGTGATGAGGCCTTGTTTAGTACTTATTAGGTAGTTAAAAAATGAGTTGGTTAGGGTTTGAAATCTGGAAAGCAAAAACAAACATCAGTTTTATGACCCAATTGATTTCACAAACAAACAAGCCCATTTTTGTCTACCAAGCAATTTGAAAAATTCAATCAAGGAGATGTAAGTGAAAACTATCCTCCCTTCTGAAGTAATAATGTGACACCAACGATTCTCAACCTCTTAAATAGGGTAATGATGTGACTTCACTAGTTATCACCACTACTTTCTATGGCAAAAAATTAAAAATACCTAAAAGTTTCACTTTTGCCAAAAGGGAGCCAAAAAATGGCAAGAGGAAATAGATGTCTAGATTGGTACACTGACGAGCAGCTTCTTGTAAATTGAAAAACTGTCAGACCTTTTCTTTACATGTCAGGATTTTTTACTTCTGAATGTCCAAAAACAGTGTATATATTGGCATATATTCATCTCGAGCTACAATATGTTATGCTATGGATTATTTGTATAATTTTAGAGCTAATGCCAATTTACCCCCCCTGTAAAAAACTTAAAGGAGCAATTTACCTCCTTCAACCAGAACTCACTTGCCGAAATTGAGAGGGCATGAAAAGTATTTTGTAACATAAGGGGGGTAAAGTGCAACATTTATCATAACACAGGGGGTAAAGTGCCACATTTATCATAACACAGGGGGGTAAAGTGCCACATATAAGAGGGGTAGTTTTGTCAATTCATATATTTTTAAGTTTAAAAATATCAGGGAGCAGTGTGAAACTTTTATAAGATCGTAGGGGGTAAAGTGCTCTCTTTTAAATCACAGGGGTTAAATTGAATACTATGCATAGGTTATGTTTGTGTAACTGAGTTTACCTTTTCTTTCTTATTTTCTACTGGTTTTAGGATTAACTGAGGAGAGCTTCTTATTTGAGTCTTAGTCCTTTTCTTGTTGAATTAGTCTTAAAGTCCCTGTGATATTGTGATGTACTTTTTCATTGACTATTAAAATTAAGAACCTATCAATTGGATTTCGTGTTTAATTGGTTTGACCTTACTGAAGTTAAGTACATTTGATCTCGCCAGCATCATTTTTTTGTTTTTTCTGTAAATCCAGCACTGTATCTTGTTTTCTTAATAATGGTATCTTTATGAAAGCCTGCAGCTTCCCAACATCATAACGTATGAAACGGCCTATTTCTTCAAAATTGCTATGGACATTAACGTTCACAATGAAGATACATCTAAGCTTTGTCTTGTAAACCGAAAATTTCTCATATTGATTCATAATCACAGCCAACTATTTCCTTAACCTTTGGTCGTTGATTCTTGTTTCAAACCAACCTTCAATTTTTTGATTTTAAAAGCATTTCTATTATTTCGGTAATTCAGAAATAAAAGATGGCCACATCCACCTTCTAGCAATTTCCTGATATTGAATAAAGTTAATGCAAAAAAAAAAAAAGGAAAAAAAAAAAGAGAAAGAGTTCCTGTTATAACCCACCACAACTATTGCTACATCAAGGTTGTCCCACGTCAAAGTATATATTAAGTTTTTCTTTTTTTGTTTTTTAAAAGATTTCATTTAATAAGCTGGTAACTGCTTTTCTCTTGATTTCAGGGGCAGAAGTCTTTGGCATTGGATACGGCAATTGGAATGTGGCAGCTGCTTTTTGCAGAAAGGCAATGGCCATTAGTAGACCATTGGTGCCAGTTCTTGCAGGTTAGCAGTTTGTATTTGAATTTTATATTTATTTGCAGTGAGTTATTTAATACTAATTATTACTGTTCATATGATAGTCATATTGTGTCGAGCCATTACCCCATCACAGTTCATTCTACCTGCAAGAAGATGATATTGTATTATCATCTAATACCATTTTTCTGCACTGGATACCCTGATCAGAATCTTAAAAATTCATATAACTTAAAATCTGATGTTGAAAGATTTATCTGGTTAGGTTGACAACCCCCCCCCCCCCCCCCCCCTCTCTCTCTCTCTCTCTCTCTCTCTCTCTCCCCTTCATTTTAGGAGGAACTGATCTATGTGGTTGGAACTATTGCAAAGATTCTGCACTTTTTTCCCCCACGTTGAACTGTAGAAATTCATCATGTTTTAGTGGCTAAAATCTTCAATGCATTCATGTCTGCTGATAAATGCTTGTATGCACAGATGTCTCTTGACAATGAAAATATTTGATTCTCATTGTTATAGATATTTCCAAAGGGTCTAGCGAATTATGCAGCTAATTTTAATATTGTTTTTCCCTCTCGTAAAGTTGTAAAAAGCGATGAGTGAATGTGATTATGTTGCTCTGCTATAGATAATATAGATATGAGCTTACAGCTGCATCTGAATGTTCCCCGAACCAGTTTCTCTCTCTCTCTGTGTCTCTCTGTGTGTGTGTGTTTGTGTCGGTGGTTGCCTGAGTAAGTATCTATCTGGGTCCCTTACTCTCACATGTGCTTTGTACATTCTATATGATCGTAAGAATTTAGAAAGGAACCTTTGCACATTCTTTATGTATTCCTTTACATAATGTCCTTAACAACTCTCTTCTACCTACTTTTTTCTGATTCAGGCACGGCATAACAAAGCAATTTCTCGTGACACCTGGTCCCAGCTACTGGAGTTTGCAAGGGTAAATGAGTGGATGGATGAAATGAATGAAATACAAAACATTCTAGCGCTTGCAAATTATTTTTTCTTGTTCACCATCTCACAACACTTGTGTCCGTACATCTGATTATCATTTGCACGGTGTTGAAGCATTCTGCTTTCCTTGATGCTGTATGTACATAATATACGTTATTGCTTTCCGATATCTTATGAGATTATTATTTATTTATAAATGCAGACTGTGGATCCCACGTTATCAAACTATGATCCTGAGGGTGCTTGGCCGTATCTGATTGATGAATTTGTTGACTACTTGACCGAAAATGGCATATTTGAGAAGGGTAAATTGAGTGAATGGAGCTACAAACATTGACCGATTGCCTGAGTTGTGTAATGGCCTTTGTCTCTGTTTTTCTTCCGATTGATGATTAAGACCTTAGTAAAATTCAGAAACAAAAGGCGAGCAAAATGCAATAGTGTGTACATTACTTGGACTTGTTCTATTTATGCATTGATACCTATTCCATTATTTACAGATGTTGAAGTGGTTTGTGTTTCTCAATTAGAATGAATAGTTATTGTGACTGAGTTTGCAAATATTGTATTTTTCTTTTTACTTAATATTTTGACACCATGTTTCTTAGTTTTGGTGGGGTGTTATCAAGATCCTTTTAGTTTTATTATTTTTAAAATATACTGAAGGAAAAAAATGTCTGTAGTTTTTGAAACAGACCCGTGTTTGGAAGTAGTGCAAGTGGAATTTGAAAATGACTTTTGAGGTACAATTGCAGATTTGCAGCGACGTACTAATTAAATTGAAAATGGTTAGGTGAGATCTTTGTGTTCATACAAATTTGCTGATTTTCGTTTTAATGCACAGGTTGTAACATTATGCATTGGCCTGTTAATGGAGTATTTACAAACTATAATTAGGATTTTTAGAGTCTAGATGTGCGGCTTACTTAAGAGACTAGTTTTTCTATAAATATAGTGAACATTTTAAATGATCACAATCTAACAACTGGGAATTTTGTGCGATAACATTAAAAAAGGAACTTGCATATCATGTTTGGCAATGTTATTCGCTATAAAACAAGGCAATGCTATTGTGCCTACTTTTAATGACACTACATGCATAGCGCGAAACATACAAATTAAAGGTGAGGGCTAAGATTTGCAGGGAGGATTATAACAACTTGGAAAATTAGGATTAGCTTTAAGACTAAATGATTGGAATAGGAGGATTAGGATTATCAGCTGATGGGCGGTTAGGACCCCCATGAGGTAATTTAGGGAGTTTAGGACAACCATCACGAGGTTTAGGAATGACCGGGGTATTAAGACATCCAACAAGAGGTTTAGGAATGGAAGGATGATTGGGAAATCCGCAGGGAGGTTTATGAAATGGAGGACTGGGACATCCACCAGGAGTAGGGGTGACTGGAGGATCGGCACCAGGAGGTGTTGGGATAATGGGTGGATTGCCACCAGGAGGTTTAGGGATGATAGGAGGATCGGGACATGCTCCAGGAGGCATAGGGGTGATTGGAGGGTTAACACCAGGAGGGCCGATGGGAGGTTCAAAACCGGGAGGGTTTACAGGAGGATTAGGAGATCCACCAGGAGGTGTAGGGACTAGTGGAGGATTGACACCAGGAGGTTCAGGGACAACAGGAGGATTGGGACATCCACCAGGAGGTGTAGGGATTTTGGGAGGATTGGGACATCCACCAGGTGGTTTAGGGATGTCGGGAGGATTTGGACAACCACCAGGAGGGTTAGGGGTGACAGGAGGATTGGGACATCCACCAGGAGGCGGCGTAGGACAACCACTTGGAGGACTAGGACTAGGACTAGGACCAGGACCAGGACTTGGAGGGATAGGCGGTTGGGGACATGGAGTGTCCGGAGGTTTAGGAGTCGGTGTATCAGGTGGTTGTTGGGGAGGGCTATCTGGGGGGCTACTTGGGGGTTGTTCAGGGGGACTATCCGGAGGTCCTTCAGGGGGATTATCTGGGGGGCTACTCGGGGGTTGTTCAGGGGGATTATCCGGAGGTCCTTCAGGGGGATTATCTGGGGGTCCTCCAGGAGGCACTTTTGGAGGCTTTCCAGGGCTACCACCACTTCCACAGTCTTTGAAGCATATGCATTTCATTTTTAGTCCCTTGCAATGTCCCGAAACAAAACCTTCTTTCTCACATATTCTTTCACAGTTACTGTCAGTTAAGCATATACCATGAAATAACTTGCTTGGTGCCTCACAAACTGCCGCTTCAACGTGCAACATTTCATTTTCTGTGAAGCGAACACACACAGAAAGATATATGTCAGTTTTTCACTTTCTCATAACCTTAATATATAAGACAGTACAAAGAAAATAAGTGTTATTCATAGTTTATACATATGCATTAATTTAGCAGACATGCATGTTTGTGAGTGACATATCTAAGAATGAGTGCCTTACTCGAGATTAGAAGATGAAGCAGCACAACAAGTGCAGACAACATTCTGGACATGCTTGTAAAGAAATATGAATTTTTAGGTCTGTATTCTTCTCTTCAATGGAATGAGTTATATTTATTTCCTATATATACAAAAGTCAACTCATTTTGAACCTTTTGACTTTTTAAGCATATTGCTAGTGACTTTTGGTCCTTGAGAGTCAATTTCTTGCAAATGGATTAATTGGAAGCCTGTAAAATTCACATGGTACGTACAATGCAGAAATTAATGAAACTTTCCACTTTCTTGAGGTAATAGCTAAAATAGTAAAATGGCAAAAAAGTGATATATTAAATTGTTTGCTTTAGTTTAATTGTGCAAATAATCTATGAACCTGCAGATATGAGTAGTTATATTGGTCTTATCTACTTCAGTGGATTTTTTTCTTTAGTAGCATATCCATTCATTTAATAAAAGAAATGGTCCAACTCGAAGATATGATCACTTGATATTCCATCTATTCAATAACTTAAATGTTCTTTGACATTTATGTAAAAAGATTTAATGGAAGTTATAGTTCCATGAACGAATTATGTTTTCTGGAATATAATTTCTTACAATATTTAAGTTTTCCATATTTATTATAATAATTAACATAAAAAGTTGCAATATCTGATTCTCTTTACTTTGTTGATAAACAACACATTAGTATTAGGTTATGGGGCAATTAATTAATAGAATGCAATACTTGAAACTTTAAAAAAAAAGAAAACTACACGTACTAGGTAAATAATAATCTAAAATGTTTATCGTATAGAATCCACTTGTATCATTAAATATTTAGCACAAAACTTGTTATTGAAATGTTTATTGCATATATTTTCGGCATGAAACTTCCCAATCGTACAATTTTTTATGGCCTATTTTGTGTGGTCGGGGATGGGAGGTTGCAAGCTGAATATTCAGTAGTACATGAAATTTCTATGCAATAAACTTTTGACAGAGTAATTTGGTGTATGTTTTGCATAGCAAATGAGAATGTATTGCATTTTCCACTTTAGTCTAAGGGGCTGTCATTAACGATTTACTTATATATATATATATATATTAGTGAAAATACATTTTTAGAATTTCATATCCTTTGTATTACAAAGTTCGTCGTAATACCTCTTTTTAATTGAATTTTCTTGCAAATATTTTCAAGAGTCTATTACTATCAACTAATAATAATACTCATTTCTAAAAAAAAAAAAAACTAATAATAATAGTCCACTCACATCAATTTATTATTCTTTGTTATGTTGTGGACTATAATCTATACTTATATTATATAGCACGAAGGTCTATTGATAATTCCTACAACTTTAACTCAAATTCTGAATTCTTAAAAGTTTGAATTATTTTAATCTTGAAATTTTGATTGGTTGATGATTTATCTAACAAATTGGAATGTGTATGAATAACTAAGACAATGTAATTAAATGAATTCATGTTAGCCTTTATTTGTATTGTTGGTAATACGATCATATTATTACACTTAGCATATATTTTAATAGGAAAATGATTATATCACAGCCTCAAACTACACAGTCATTTGTACAGCCCATTTTTTATTTTTTTGAAGGTAAATGTGTTACCTACTACTTGTTTAACAAGTTTTTTTCTTCAAACAATCTCTTAATCTATTAACAACCCACTCAACTTTCAAAAATTACAAAAGAGCACATAAATTATACAATATTACTCATATAAAAAATAATTCATTACTTTCCAAATGATAATTTATCATTTATCAATATTTGTATATAAAATATCTTAAATATTACAATAAAAATATAAACTCATAATTTAAAAGCACTTGCAATGCCTATAATTTAGGGTTTATTACATAATGTTTAATTTAGGGTTTGATTTAGAGTTTAGGGTTTAGGGTTTAGGTTTAGGGTTTTAGGGTTAGGGTTTTAGGGTTTTATTTTAAAATAATATTTTCAAGTTTTTCTTGGCAAAAGTCGTAGATATGGTTTGAAATTGATGAATTATTTTATAAATAGGGTTTATTTTTGTTTGATCATTAATTATGGATTTTTTTTGCAATTTTATATTATGGGCTGTGATGTTGGGCTGTGATAATTGGCTGTGACGCTAGCATAGTCCATTTTAATATTTGCAGTATTGCGATAAGTGCATAAACGTTAGATCAATGTGCAAAACACATTTAATTAACCACTGGCCATTAAATTAAGAGTTATTTGTAAATTAAATATGTACGCGTACTATTCTTAATTAGCATATAACTTTTCGTTCATAATAATGTAGCAAAATTCGCCCTTAGCATCACTATGTTAAACTTAATTACAAATATTCCATCGAGTTAATAAAAATGTATGTAGTATAAAATTCTATGAAAATGAAATGTAATTATCCATCAATAAGTATTAGATATACATTCTCATTTCATTATTTCAAAAAATTGAGTTCAAAACATTTTATTAAGGAAAAAAAATGTGAAATATTGAGTTGGTAGTATTTATAGTTTTGTGGGCGGATATAAATATTACCGTACAATATTTTGACTATTCTATTTGGATGGTTTTTTGTTAGTAATGTGTCACATTCGTGTCTCCTGATTCGAAACTCGTGCATCAGAATTTCAATATGTACACTATGTTGTAGCGTAATTATACTAGTATTAAAGGTTATTTTTATCATTTAGATTGATCTTGACAAATAAAAAGGTTGTTCATAATTAATATATTAAATTACTAAAAAAAGATGCGAATATATCGCTCGCAACATGGATAATTCGAATTAATGACAAATAAAAAGGTTGTTCATAATTAATATATTAAATAAAAAGGTGGTTGTACGTCATGGTGAGTCCGCGCAGGGCTTTTTACAGTAACAACGTCTTAGGAGTCCTTGACAATCTCCGTCATCGAAACCTTCATTCATACACACTCCCTTGCAATTGTGATCACTAAAACATGGCCCTCTAAATGTAAAACTTGGTGACTTACATGTCCGTCCCATCACCAAATTTTTATTATTATTTTCTGCACCCCAAACACAAATTTAATTAAATTAAATATATAAAATTAACATTAAACTATAATAATTGAGAAATACAAGTACCAGATGCCAAAATGATGACCAAAAGAAGCATTAGCAGACTAGAGAATTGTTTAGTATTCATCCTGCGCGCAGTTATTATATATACCCTTTTTAATTAATTTGTTAATGTTTTGTGTAATATTTCTGTGAATTAAGTGGGTATTTATAATATTATTACTAACTCTTAAATGAATCAATGAGAAGATATGTTCAAATTAAATGAGTGCGTAAACGTACCGGCCCTTTTCAAGACCAAAGCTGGTATTCAATACTACTTAGGTAGAATTAAATTTTATTTAATTATTAACCTTCAAAAACATCAATGATATATTCTAATTAATTCTAGATAAGCTCGTGGTACGTTCGGGATGACTTTAGATTGAATTTTGTTGAAAGATGCTCTGCTTTTTGTTCTATTGCCAATGCTTTTTAGTAGCTCTGTTTTAGAGGCAAACTGAATTAATAATTCATAGAGGCAATTACATGCAAATTAAAATAAATGGGATATGTTGTGAGAACAAAAAAAAAAAGACCAAATATTAATACGGCCAATATAGCAAATAGAAAACCTCGAGATTCTTATACATCCCTTAAGTTTCTAGATAAAAACCTGGAAGGATTTGAAATTTTACTTCAATTTATTAATAATGTTGGTCTTTTAGAAATATGTGGACTAATTTAAGTTTTTTTTTTTTTTTTTTTTTTTTAAGAATGACTTATTTAAGTTTCCGAGGAGTATGAAAATGTCAAAAATATTTTTTTAGTTTATTTTAAATATTACATTTTTTTGGAAATGTATAGTCCTTTTGTTTTCATAACCAAAACACAATTTATAGCAAATTAAAACAGAAACACAAATAATATATGGACTAAGATTATCTGTCTACTTCAAATTGAAAGCCCTATCGGTTATAACTTATAAGTACAAGCCATTTGCAATTACAATGAGTTGAAAATAGTTTTCACACGTTTCCAAATCTAAATTTGGGGCATGACGAAATTTGTAGCTGGAAAGTCCACAAGTATCAAACCAAAAATAAATGGAGGTGGTCTTGAATGTTCGGCAATCATGTGCGGCGTGCTATTACAATGATTAGTTTTTTTTTTAGCAATTTGTTTAATAAAAGAGTATTAAAAAAAAAAGTACATTTCAACAAATTTAGAGACTCAAAAAGAACTTCCATGAAATGGAGACTAATTCTTGCTCATAAGTCCTAAGCAATGTTATCTAAACGATTTAATGTACTTATTTTGCTCAGTGCTAGTTTATTGGAGTCCTGGCCCAAATCATGTACGCTCCTAAAAAGGTTTGATTCGGTTTAGACACATTCAAACTGGATCAAACCCAAATGAATTCGGATTGATCTCACCTCAAACCTCAACTACTGACCCTGGTTGAGATAGTTCAACTCTACTTAAAACTTAATAAATTCATCATTTGAAAGCATCATATTTTCAACTCAGAAAGTTATTGATTCGACAATTATCATGTACTGTTCTCCTCAAACCCAACAATCAAACTAAATTATATCTCAATTTTTCAAACCAACAATCAAACTAAATTATATCTCAATTTTTCAAACCAACAAATTATTAAGCTTCTTTTGGATTGAGGGATTTGGATTTGTGAAGGGACCTGGAATTAGATTTCAAATGACACCAATATGGGGGTATTTGTGTAATTTAACGTTTGGTTGTATAACATGAAATGACTACTTCAATATTTGAAATTTATCCCACATGAAAGTGCTTTAAACTAGTGCTGTGAATTTGTTATTATGGATTTGAAATTCATAGCTCAAATCTCTCAATCCAAATGAACTCTAATTATTAATATTTTACTATTAAAATCATTATTCTAATCGAGTTTCAAAATTTCGGCAAATACTCCGAAGCCAATTTTTGGGATGAAACCAGAACAAGACCAAACCAAAAACTTTCTATAATAGCCATTAGTTGCTCAGATAGATGTCTGTAGCACATTTGATCTACGAAGACATAAAGCTGCAATTCAACAAGCTTAAATTTTATTTGTGGAGAAAGGGTTAATTAAAAAGATCAACTCAGATGCCACACATCTTAAAATCACCAGGGAGGACCACATTAATCCTCAATACAACATATAAAATCCCATAAATGTATTTCTAAACGAGTCTCTAAATTGGCTCTCGTTCACGACTAGTACATTATTCTGACGCCCCTTATGCAGCTATTATCACAAATTATGATTTTTCTAACTACTCCCTCGTCCAAATTCGTTTAGCACACAGAATAAATAAAAGAAGCAGCAGTAACAGCAGCTTATCCTCTACTTATTGGCTGCCACCAAAGCCATATGCTCGATCAGGTCCAAAACTCGGTTACTGCAAAAATGACGACAAAGAAAATAGTTATGCCATGGCCTGGCCAAGTTGTGTGGCACACGGACGTAGAGAGAGAAGACTATACCTGTAACCCCACTCGTTATCATACCAAGATACGAGCTTCATGAAAGACTTGCTAAGACCTATTCCAGCCTTTGCGTCAAAGATGCTTGACCTGCAAACAAGAACGAAAGCCAATCAAAATTGATACCAGGAAAAATTGCAATGTTCAAAAGAAGACTATAAAGGTTCTCTCAACCATGTCAAGAAGTAATAACAAAATATAACCTCGAGTCACCAACAAAATCATTGGAGACAACATCCTCATCAGTGTACCCAAGGATTCCTTTCAGTGGACCCTCTGATGCATATCTGGAAATTTAAACAATATTTGATGATTACAAAGAACAGAAAATATGAGAATACCAAATAAATTAGACGTGTTCACGTACTTGATGGCTGCTTTGACATCTTCGTAAGAAGCACTTTTCTCAAGTCGACAAGTTAAATCTACAACAGATACATTAGGTGTCGGAACACGGAAGGCCATTCCAGTGAGCTTGCCATTAAGTTCGGGAAGAACTTTTCCAACAGCCTAAAGATTTAAATTTTGAAATTTAAATATATGGGTGCAGAATATGGAAGATGAATTCCAATTGAGAAACACCTCATACCTTAGCAGCACCAGTAGAACTCGGAATGATGTTTTGAGCTGCTCCACGGCCACCTCTCCAGTCCTTCATTGAAGGACCATCAACTGTCTTCTGTGTGGCTGGAAATAAAAACAATTATTGTCATGAAGTAGATACAGCACAAAGCATAATAGAAATATCGAGCAAAAATGAAATTATGAACACCACGAGGATACTTGTTTCGGAGAAACATATACCTGTTGTTGCATGGACAGTCGTCATTAGACCTTCTAGAATACCAAACTCCTCATGCACTACCTGTCAATTGTCAAAAGGCAGTAAAGATTCAAGACCTCTTTGTGACCGCAATGAACAGTTATAAACCTGAAAACATTTTGGATTTCGGTCAAACCTTGGCCAGAGGAGCAAGACAATTGGTGGTACAACTAGCATTGGAAACAACATCCATGCTTGGTTTGTAAGTAGTCTCATTTACACCAACTACAAACATTGGAGCATCACCTGATGGAGCTGAAATTACAACCTTCTTTGCACCACCCTACAAAACGAGCTTTTATGAGTACCTTGTTATATGAAAGGGCAAAAAACGTTGTTTAAAATGTCGACAATGCAACTAACCTTTTTGTGTGCTGATGCCTTCTCAATAGTTGTAAAAACCCCAGAGGATTCAACAACATATTCCGCCCCATAATAACCCCAAGGAATATCTGCTGGGTCCCTGTATCGAGATTATTTGGGAGTTAGCGTGTAAGAGAAAATTAATCAGATTCGAAATATTGTGGTTGGTAATACCTTTTGCTGTTGACCTTGATCTGCTTTCCATTGATTTCCAAAGTTGATTCATCAATAACCCGAATGGTCCCCTTGTAAGGACCATGGGTTGAATCATACTTGAACATGTATGCCTGAAAGGAAAAACCATACATATTAGAACTAGGATTAAATAGATTCTGGTCACTCATTTATTGAAACATATGCGTGGTTGTCAGTCGAACATAGGCATCTCGCATACATGTTGTATTTCAACTGAAGCCAACCATTAAGACTTTGTACGTGAACAACACAGATATTAGGTTAAGCTACTCAATAATCAGGCAAGAAGCTAAATGAATGCTAATGAAAGCGGAAAAGGCATACTAACCATGTAAGTTGCATCAATGAAAGGATCATTAACTGCCACCACATCAATATCATCCCTGAAAGTTGCTATGCGTAAAACTAGTCTCCCAATACGTCCAAAACCTTCATGGTTCAATCCTTCTTTTAGTAATATGTTTCATAATGCTTTCATACAAAACCTCATACATAATGATAATCATTTCACAATCGAATATTATCATTTTCCCAAGTAGCAAAGCGGTGTATAAATAGGGATTAATGCTATATTATCGCCAGATGTTGGAACCGTTAAATTTGCTAAAAAGCTAAATAACAGAAAATAAAAAGCCAAAGTGATCTACATAAAGAAAAACAGAAGAAGAGCTTGACATAGATTACAAAAACTTACCATTGATCCCAATCTTTGTTTTTGTATTGCTTCTTGATTCTGAACCAGAAAAACGTGCAAAGTGGATATAATCAAACTCAGAATAGACCAGAAAAATCAAATAAACAAAAGCAATGGTTCATACGCCTTACTTGGCACAGTCGGCGGTATTTCTGTTGCTGTTGCTCTAATAGGCTTCACACCATGGGTGGTAGACTTCCTATAACAGTTTAATACAAACTTAAATTGAATTCATCAATCAACAGTTTTTAAAGAACGAGACCTTTTAATTCACTCAACTGTAGTGAGGAGGAATCCATTGGAACATTAGTTCCAAAAATGCTTGACTGAAACTTCACAGCATTGACATTGAGTGTGCGACCTCCACATGATACCTATAGGTAGATTCAAGATTGTACAATCACACTTCAACTCAATTATGCATCAGAAATAATCAGTGAGAACAAGATACGAAAACAACCTTAACTCATGAACTAAGAAATAAGAATTGACTAGAATAGTAATACTGCGTGTGAACATGTGTAAAAAAGATTTAAGAAATAAACTTGTTCTCCCTTTGGAATTGACATCAAATTTTCCTAAAAAAAGGGTAACAAATTGCAAACCCAGACTTTAATTCAATTAACTAAAGCATCCTAAATTCGCATTTGCAAGTATACATAAATAAAGAGTACAAAATTAAGCTACCTTTAAAAAGATAATAATTTGACATATTAAAAAGATTGATAAAAAGGTATAATCAAACCTTGGATCTATCGGACGAAAGAAAAGCGTCGGCGGCATCGAAGACGGGTGACGGCGCAGATCTAAGGAGCGAAGAAGAGAACGCCATTTCTTTCACAAATGAAAACAGAAACAGAGATCTCTCCTCAGCTGAAATGAAAAACAGTCGATTGACAGAGCTTATTATATATTTCTAATTAAAAAATGAATGGTAAAACCCTAGAGGAGAAAGGAGAGGTTTTTGGCTTTTGAGTGAAATAGGTAGCCAACTTTTGACGAGTATTTAAAATGCTTAAAGAATTGGGGAGGGGGCGGAGATTCTTTAGAAATGTACCGCTCTCTTCTATGCATATGCAAAACTGGAAATTTGATTTTTTTTTTCTTTAGTTTTTACGTATTTACTACTAACATTTAAAAAATTATTATGAACAGTTTATTTTTGTATTGGCAGAAAATAAAAACGACGCACCAAACAAAGCACAACTCCTCCGTTTCTCACGTTGGTAGAGTTGTCGTATTTGTGCAGCTCAACTGTCCTGTCCTTGGTAGCCACGTCAGATGTTGCAGGTCTTCTCAGTTTGTGGGTCCCAATGTATCTTTTGCACTCTTTTTCTTTTTCTGCTCTTTTCGGCCAAAAGCAAAACGAAAGACAACTTTCATCCGTTCCTCGGGCCATCTCCAGCCGAAGCAGGCAATAGCCCCCTCATGCTTGTCTGTCTCATGCTTGCCTGCCTGCCTGCTTGCCTGCCTGTCTTGCCTAGTCTGTCATCTCCAACCGAACCAACAATTCAAAATATTTATTTCAATTTCAAACTTTCCCCACTCTCACTTAACAATAACAATAACAATAACAACAACAATAACATCAACAACAATAATAATAATAATAATAATTAATAAGGCGACATCGACTTGGAATCATATATGATGCATCGTGGAAACGTTCGAAATAAAGAAGTCAATAGCCAATTGAAAAAAAATTTAGTAGAACACTTGTGGGCAACAAACGGACCATTTTCGAATTAGGTGTTTCTTAGTAATCGCATCTGTTAAGTTGTTTAATTGATCTTTAAATTGTATTTTTAAATTAAGTTGCAATAATAATAATGAATATTTTTAATTTCCATTTTGCATATTTAATCTGATTAGTTTGTACAAACAATATAGTACAATGGTTGAACCAAAAGTTAAATTCCATGTTTGCTTCTTCTGTCCGCAAATATAGAATCATCTTTATGAGAAAGTTCAAAAATTGTGAAACAGACGAAGGAGAGATAAGAACTCAATTTTAATTTAATATGTGGAAAATGATTTTGGCTTCTTCTACTATTTATTCATACTATATAATTAAGTCATAAAAAAGATTTAATGTTTTCTTCACAAAAAAAAAACTTAACCATAATTTTGAAAGATATAATGTTTTATTCTTCATATTTATACTACTTGAAGGTCACTCAAACACTATCTTCAAACCAATGTGGGATAAGGAGAGTTAAGTTTTTATCCCACATTGATTTGAAAATAGTGTTTGAGTGGTCTCTAGTAGTATAAATATGAAGGAGAAAACATTATTCTTACAAAATTATGGCTAAGTTACTTTTTTGAAGAAAACATTAAATCATAATTAATAAGTGTTAAAAAGTTTTTACACATTTAAATTAATTAATTAATTAATTTTTAAACAAAAAAAAAAATTAGCTTGGACGCGCGCGTGCAGTGCACGCGCGCGTCCAGGAGCTGCTGCCTGCGGGCAAGCAGGCAGGCAACCAATGCCTGCCTGCCTGCCCGCAGGCAGGCATCTCCCCCCGGATGCCTGCTTGCCCTCCGGGGGGAGATCCATCTCCAGCCGACGGGGGGGCTGTTGCTTGCCTCCCGGCTGGAGATGGCCTCACTAAACTACCATTGTCAATTTTTTAGTTAACCAACTTTTCGGCCACCTAATAGTGTTTTTAAAACCGGACCAGACCGGCCGGTTGGCCCGGTTTAACTGCTAACCGGTCCCCAATCCGGTCCGATTTATTCCTAAAAACCAGTCTCCTAATTAACCAGTTCGAACCGATAAAATCGGCTTCAAAACCGGTAAAACCAATGAACCGGTAAAACCAGTGAACCAGTGGTTCACTTAATTTTTTTTTTTTTTTAAATTTAGAGATTTTTTGTTATTATTATTTATTTGAACTCTTGTTTAACATTTAATAGAATTACATTTATATACTTTAATTGGAATAACATTCATTATTTTAGTGTTTTAACAATCAATGAGGAACAATCAATGCAATATTACAATGTTTTTTACATAAAGAAGTACATAACTATTTTCTCATTATTGTGAATAATATTATTTTGTGTATGAAATTATGCAAATCAATTACCATATACACATCGAGTTACAACAATAGAACCCAAATGAACAAGCCAAAACTTTGAAAATGTGATGAACTTTTAATTTTGTTGTCTTATTTTGAATGTATGTATCTTTGAGGGATACTTGAGATTTATATTTTTGACATTGATCTTAATTTTTAAGACATTTTGATTATTTGCATGAAACAATAAAAATTTATATTGACAAAGAATGATAATTTTTTGAATTATAATTGTATTTTAGATAATCTAAAAATATATATATAAATATTACATAATAATAAAGTTACACCGATTATACCGATCGAACCAAGGGTCGACCCTATCTAACCGATCGAACCAGTAACCAGTAGGGCTTCCGGTTCAATGACCGGTCCGGTTTTAAAAACACTGTGGCACCTATTGGATTTTTTTTTAGTTAATTTTGTTTTTTTGTTTTTTAATTAATTAATTTAATTATTTTTAAAATTTTATAAAATAGTTTTATTAATAATAATATTGCGTAAAAATTATAATTAGTTTTAATAACATTTGTATTTTTTATTTTGTGTTAAATTTAACGACGCGGTTAGTTTAAATTTTGAAATTTCCTAAAAAAATATAATTAAATAAATGGCAAAATTGGGCTTTTCGTGTCCGTAGGTCACGGACTTGCACAAGTTTTGAAGGTTCGAGGTGTAACTTCGATCCATGATTTGCAACCCCACGAGGGAAGAGCCGTTTGGTTGTTAAGTTGATACACCTCTTGGTTGACAAATCATATATAAACCTCAAAATTCTTTACTAATCTTCCCATGTGGGATGAAAGCTTTTCCCATTTCTTTTCTTCCATTTCAAATGGTGATCTTTGAGTTTCAATTTATCATTCACCCGTACTATTATTATGAATGTCTTAATATTCATGATTGTGTAACTATTAAAAAAAATTATTATTATTAATAAGTGAGAGTGGGGAAAGTTATTAAATTAAATTAAATGGAGGGTTGATTGTCCTTCGGTTGGAGATGAATTTCTAGGTGGGTCGAAAGGGCATGAGGGCAAGGACAATGACAAGAGGGGGATCAAAAAGACAAGAAGGCAAGAGAACAACCATTTCGATTGGAGATGACAATTTTCAGCTTTTCTTTCATGGTTTCACATTTCTTTAGAAAGAATTATATATGTGAATATATATATTAAAACATATCTTTTAACTTTTACTTGAAATCACACGTTACTAGTCATTATAATATATTTCCGTAAAACTATACGTAATTTACTTAAAGTAATAATTATTATTTTATTCTTTTTGTGAAATTATACGTTGTTGGGGACAACGGACAACCACCCTTGAAGCCTATATATCTATGTGTCATAGAGCAACCTCACATATACTTACACTAATGAGATTTACATATATTCAAGTTGTATGTTCACTGATGAGTGAGGCAATTGAAATTGAGAAGTATTCATTTTATATTTGTTTCTTGATTGTAGAATATCTAGAACCATTGTAGCATAGTCGGAATAATTATGTTTAAATTCAGTTTGACTTTTAAATGATTCGGATTCGAATGAGTTTAATTAGAATCAAATATGAATGGATTCACTTCTATGTGTACTTTTTTATTTGTTAACTTATCAAATTTAGCTCGAATGAAGCTTTAAAAAGTTATATGACTACATCGTTCATGCTCGGTTTGACATAAGAGTAATGATATGAACTCAAACAATTTTTTTTTTTTTGATCTACTAGACTGTATATATACAGCTAATGTATAAAATTTGAATCGAATTTCAAATAGTTAAATCAAATACTAAAGTCCTACTTGTGTCAAGTAAACTCACAGTCTAGTAGATAAAAAAAAAAAAAAGTAAACTCGTTTCCGGAGTTGCGCACTTTTGCTCTATATTTCAAAAACTTTTGACAATTAGAAAAAATGGAAAAAAAAACTCATGCTAGAGAATTTTTTTTTTTTTTTATCTACTAGACTGTGTATTTACAGCTCGGACCGAAGAGTGCAAAGGGTAATGATATGAACTCAAACAAATTTTTTTTTTTTATCTACTAGACTGTATATATACAGCTAATGTATAAAATTTGAATCGAATTTCAAATAGTTAAACCAAATACTAAAGTCCTACTTGTGTCAAGTAAACTCACAGTCTAGTAGATAAAAAAAAAAGTAAACTCGTTTCCGGAGTTGCGCACTTTTGCTCTATGTTTCAAAAACTTTTGACAATTAGAAAAAATGGAAAAGCAAACTCATGCTAGAGAATTTTTTTTTTTTTTTTTATCTACTAGACTGTGTATTTACAGCTCGGACCGAAGAGTGCAAAGGGTATAGGTCCTCCTCAGGGTGATGTCTCCAGTAGGATTCGAACTTGAGTCTCACCTCTGGGGGTTGCAAGTCACTACCACTTGGCCCAACCACCTTGGGTGAGAATTTTCTTTTATTAAAATATAGTTTATGTTTGGAGTTTTATATTAGGATCAAAAGTGATATTTACTCTTATAGAGTAAACACTTTTGGTCCTTCTTACGTGCAAATTTTTGCACATTCGTTCCTCTTAAATTTTTCATAGAAGATTCATCTCTCTTATCAATGTAGTGTAACACATTAGTCCCTCTTATCAACACATTCGTCCCTCTTAAATTTTTCGTAGCAGATGGGTCCTAGGTAACTAAATTCGCGCACCAGGGGTGTCGACGCGCTCCGAATTCGCGAATCGGAGCGCATTTGCAAAATTCGCAAAAAAAGCGCGAATTATTGAAAGTGAGAGCGCGAATTCATAATTTTCGGAGCGCGAATTTATAATTTTTGGAGCGCGGATTTATTATATATAGAGCATCGTTTTAATTTTGATAGAGCGTGTATCATCCTTACAAAGAACATGCACTAGACAATTTAAATTCACGAATTTTGACAAAAAGTGACATTTTTACATAGATTTTGTAAAGTTTATTGGTTTATTTTGTGATTTACAAATACTTGTAACTTGGAAGCATTACAATTTACAACCACAAAAAAAAAAAAAAATAACACAAATAATGCTTGTAACTTTATTTTGTAATTTACAAATAATTGTAACACAAATAATACTTGTAACTTTATTTTGTAAACTTATGGGTTTATTTTCTAATGAATATGTAAATTAACAAAAATAATACTTCCTTCGTCCTTCAATTTTTATCCTCATGATTTTTTGTTTTGGTATGTCACTTAACTAAATTTTATTTTTTAAAATGAGATTATTATTTTAAAATCACATTCTCATAAAGTAATGCTTTCACACTGCTAATATCGTTTCAGTCACTATTTTCAAGGACATCAATGTATAAGTAATTCATTTATTTTATTTTTTTCATCTCTTATCTTACCAAATTATTAACTCTAATTTGTAGTATTTTTTATTGTATGATTTGGATGAAGGTGGGGCTTGTAGTTGTGGATATGGTAATTTAAATAGTGAAGGGTATGATACAAACACTTCATCATTGAGTACAATATTTTTTAACAATGGGCAAAGTTGTGGAGCTTGCTTTGAACTTAAATGTGTGGATGATCATAAGTAGTGCCTCCAAAATATGTAATTTCAATAATATATGTATACCTAAGTATTTCTTGATTATATTTTTTTGTCTCTCCTTATCACCCCTACCCTCACATGCACCCACCAACTAATAACATGTGTATTTTTTATCGACATAAATGCAAATCTTTCTTAACCATGCAATTCATGTTTTTCACAAAGATCTAAAATTTTAGGCGTTGTTTAGTTCTTGAATTTTATTGATGAAAATTGCTGAGAAAATGAAAATAAACTATACTTATTAGTTGAATGACATACATTTTGCTCTAAATTCTTTTAAAAATGTAGCTGTAACTTATCTCTTTAATATATATTTTTTTATTTTAATACCGTAAATTAATTATTTTATATTATTAATAATTATTTTAATAGACGCTCTATAGGCGCTCTCATATTCTAAAATTTTAATATATCACGCTCTCGCTCTCGCGCTCCCGCTCCCGCTCCGCGTTTTAGTTACCTAGGATGGGTCCCTCTTATTATTGTAACACATTTGTCCCTCTTAAACCCAAACTACATCAATTTTCGTCTATTTTAGAATGTATTTTGGTATCAAATGATGTATTTTGAATTTAAGAGTGATGAATGTGTTACATTACATTGATAAGAGGGACGCATTTGCTATGAAAAAGTTGAAAGGGATGAATGTGTTGATAAGAGGGACGAATGTGTTATACTACATTGATAAGAGGACGAATCTGTTACGAAAAATTCACTACATTGATAAGAGGGATGAATCTGTTAAATTTGTCCATAAGGAGGACCAAAAGTGCTATTTACTCTTATATATAACTATTATATCATTTTCATTTTAACATTTCTAGAGTGAAGAAAAATATGTTAATAGTGTATTAAGTAATAGAGAAGGTTGAGTTATGAATATATAACATGAAGTACTATTGAGATTGACAAAAGTATAGTTATGACCCTTAATAATAATTAAGAAAAGATTGCTCTGCCAGCAACAATCTTTGCTCTGGCAATATCGCTAGCTATTTGTTTAGGTTTTGATTCAGTCTCGCGATTTTGTGAAATTGAGGCAAAATCATCCTAAATGAAGTATAGGTTTCAACTTCTATATCAAAATATAATAAACCTCAAACTCAAAAAAGATAATGATTGACAGATATCACTTATTTTTTCTATATTAAAGACATTGATTTGGTAACTACTACCTATTTTTTCCCTCCAAATTCAACATTCAAACTCAATGCATATTAGGTTTCAACTTTTTCAAAACCTAATGCCCAACATCCAAACTTCAATCCGAATAATGGGCTTTCAATAGTCTCACCGAGACCACCCGAACCAATTTTTTGAAACCAAAACAAGCTAACTAAGTAAAAACCTAACCAAATAGACCCTTAAATCTTGGGGTTCATTGGGATTCAATTGGATTTTGGATATCTCTTTGATCCAATATATAAAATCTCAAATTTTAAATTATTTTGTCTTGCGGGACTCGATCGGATTCAAATATTACTTTGATCCAACAAAATATTCATTTTTAATTTTTTTTTTCTATTAAAGGTTTCTTAACATCACATTTTAATTCAACTTAGCTCACATATAATCAAACATTCATTATAATCAACTCAACTTTGACAAAAAAAACTATTATTTCTCAATATATTTAACCACTTACTTCAAAACATTTGATAGATCATGCACGTTGAATAATAGTGGTATTAATATTAATGTTTCAAAGTCAAATCATGTTATTATTTGAAAATATTTAAAAAAAAAAAGAGATCGTGAACGAAATATTAAAAATTATGTGTATGTATGTAAATGGAATTAAAAATCGTTCCATTGACAGCCCTACCACCTGCTATCTTTGTTGAAGAATGTAGAACCAGTAAGGTGAAAGGGGTTATTTTTTCTATTAATTATAAATGCGATTAAGATGAAACTTTAAAATACTGTTTTCTTTATACAATAAAAATACTTGTAATACTATTTATTAGTGAACATGTTGTAGTGTTGTTAAATGTTTAAAACAATATGTGTATATAAAATATTATAAATACTTTATATGTCTAAGTACTATAATTAAGAACTATAGTAAATTATTCTCACAAAATAATTATTTATAATTAACTCTAATTATAAATATTAGTATAGTTTATACTTGCAGAACAAATAAAATCAGAATTTAATAACAGTGCACTTACTGAAATAATTCTAAACAAAAATTATCGACTGAGGCTTGCTAATGCAATGTCCTTAAGACAATATTTATGGGCTGTCAAATGTGCAACAGTTCTTCCCAGTAGTCTCCCAAGATACAACAGTCGGATACTTGTTTCTTTGCACAAAGAACAAGTCCACAACGAACTTTAACAAACAGAAATATTTAAACAATATTTAAGATGAAGAAAAGAGAGAGAGATAATAGGATTATGTTTTAGATTGCTAGAAAACGGGATAAGAGAATTGGCCAGATTCTCCCTCTATTGATAGCAGCAGAAAAGGTGTTGCTGGAGGGACATAACTATTCGAATTTAACCAGTAGCATTGTTTTGGTCCGAACAGGTGCAATCGATTCGATTCAAACCGAACCGGCACACCAATTCAAAAAATGGTGCACGCGCGGATTTACGAAACGGGTCAATTGGATCTGCTACACGGATCTAATTTGTATGGATTAATTTATTGGACCTTTAAGTTTTGGGCAAAAACTTTAATTAATTTTTCTCCAAAAAGATAATATTTTGTTGAAGCCCAATCCCAAACTCAAACCCGAGCCTGTGCCAATCGGCAGCAATGGCATGCGTGGGGAAACCATGGTCATGCATGTCTTCTCCCCTCATAAAACTTGGTACCCCCATAGGGCCCAACCCTTAGTACAATTTTTTGCATTATAAATAACAAAAATTTCTTTAATCTTCTCTATGTGGAATGAAGACATTTTGTTTCTTCCAACTTTATTTATTTTTATTTAATGGGCTTAACTCCAATTGGATTCAATTCAATTGGGTTAATACCCATAAAATCCAACATGTAGTCCGTGACAAAATAATATTTCCTTGTTCTCTACCCATCACATCATATATCAATTTAATTATCCAAAAAAGAAAATGAGGATTCATATTGATTTGGTTTCTTAATGTGTTAGGTAATTGGGAAGCAGGACTCACACGTGGTCCAGCCAGCCAACCTTTTTCCTTTCTAGATGTGACAGTGACTCGATTTTATTGGATCTTATTGTTGCAATTTCTGTCAATATATATACACCAAAAAAATAGTGCAATATAATCCAGTTTTCTTATTTTTTTTGTGCATTAAAAAAGCGTCATGAATAATATTATACGACGAAATAAAAATACAAGGGGATATGGTACAATAAAATTTTTAAAATGTAATTTCTTACAAGTTCCATATGACACATGAGAGTATTATGCATTTTCTCCTAAAATATTAGGAAAATACCTTCAAGACTTTACGTACAATATATTTTAGCAAAAGGGAAAATAAGATCTCACAAAACATAATATTCAATAATCTTCTATCTTTTCAAAACTACAGTTTTCCCTACGGCTTTCAAATTACAAGCTAAAATAGAGATCAAAATAGTCTTAAACCACATGACACACACGAAATTGACAAAATTATCTAACTTATAGAAGAAGAAAAAATATGCAGTAAAATATTTTATAAGTAATCTGAAGAAGAGAAGAAGAAAATTTGTTTTATTTCGAAATTACACTATCTTTTATAGACATATTTGTGTCGATTCCGGGTAGACACAATTATTAAAATTTGGACACACCTGTTAAATTATCTGACTTAATTTTAACAGTCAATTTGAATTTGAAATTCAAATTCAAATTCGAAATTAAAACAAAATATGAATGGTAGTACGAACTCTAATAAGTTTTTAACTTATTAATTACTAGTATTCAAGTGTCAAGTGTCAAGTGTCAAGTATTTTTTTTTTTTTTTTAGAACCACAAGGGTAAATTCATTCAAGGAATACTGTCAACAATTACAAAATCATCAATGAAGGTAGGCAAAGAAATAATAGGAAAAGGACTTCTAACAGCTACCTTAGCTAAAGCGTGAGCAACATAATTTTGCTCACGAAACACGTGAGAGCAACAGAAAGACCCAAAAACTCTAGCTAACCTCCTAATATCTTCAAAGATGGGGTCGAAGACATTTCGGGAAGGATTCGGGTCTGAGATTCCTTTAATAACCGACAAACAATCACCTTCGAGAATCACCTTATTTCATCCTTTGTCAAGGCAAAATTCAACTTCGAACCTAGCTGCCAAAGCTTCCGCAGAGCAAGAACAGGAAGATCAACCGAACAAGTTGTCCAATCAAGACGAATACCATTGGAATTCCTTGCTATAACACCGAAACTGCATCGGCCTCCCTCTAAGTCAATTGCGACATCAATATTAATCTTGACAACCTCTGGAGGAAGAGCTTGCCAGTGAGACGAATTAAATCTATCCTCCACTTGACATAACCAAATTCTCCTTCTTGAAACACTCTATAGCATTTTTACATATAAAGATACCATTTTTTTTTTTGTCTTTCCAATGTCGGACAAGTTCTCACAAAGATGTTGGTTGCAGTGGATTTTGAATTTGTTTGCAGTGAAGAGAAGATCAGGTTGTTGGTTGTTTGTCACAGTTGTCTTCTTCCGAAGATGGTTTCAGTTGTTTTTCATAATCCTCTTGACCCATGGGATTATCAGTTTGAAGAAATGGTGCAGATTTTCACTCAGTCTGGGAATCACTTGTTTGTACATCTTTGTACAATGGCTCATTTTCTTCATCAGCTTTTATTTTTTGTCTTTTTGTTTGTTCCCCCTTTTGGTCTGATCTTTATCATGCTTTCATGTTTTCTTATCCCCTGTATCTCTTGTGATGTACTTGTATTTTGGTTTTGTGTGACATATCCGCTTCCTAAATAGGCACCACCACTACCACCACCGCAGGCGGAGAGCTTCTCCTCCGTCCTACTACTGGTGGCGGGCTTCGAAAAAAGGCAGCAGGACAGGAATGAGGCACTGGCTACTTCTAGATTCTACAGGCCAGGCCCAGGCAGTGGAGGCAGGAAAATACGCCATCATGCATCGGACAGGGTCCCAGCCCATGATCTTCGTATACCAGATCCGCTATTGTCGTATCCCTCAACTGTTTTGGGCCTTGAGTGGGCCATTGTTATAAATTAATCTGGAGCATATAAAAGCCATCATGGCTGCACAGGAAGATTTACAAAAATTATTAAAGAACTTATGGCCATATAAATACCCAATTATTGTAACTGGTTTAAATTATTCGATGTATAGGTTAGATATAGAAAAATAGTACAATTATTATTGTAATTCGATGTAAATTATTCAATGTACACGTGCAATACATGTGCCTTTTTTTAATCTTAAAAAGAACTCATTTTCATATTGTATTAACGTAAATTATAAAAGATAACAGCTCAAATTACTGTAAAATTGTACAAGAAAATCTTTTCAAAATGCATACAATGTCAAGATGAATCAAAAAATGCTAATCAACCTGACAATATTACATTAATTAAATATGAAAATTCTGAGGCTAAAATACTTATTACAAAGATTATTAATTTGTTGGAAATATGTTTACAACTCAGTATTCCCCTCCAATTGTACGTTTTGTTGTCTTTTTGAACTTGTATGACGAGCGCTTTAGAGCTATTCTACAACAGGAGGTCGCATCTAGGTCGAAATTAATTAGGATCTATTGACGTCAGGTCGAATTTTGGCTTTCCTCCACCGATCAGTCATACTCGCTGAGATCGACTTGAACTCAAAGCATGCGAGCCGCCTCTGCACCTCCTCTCCATCGTTCCCCTTCTTACCCACCTAATAACTTCCTTTAAATATAGTTTTGTTTTAAATAAAAGTTGTTTTTTGTAAATTCGATTTGTTGAAGCCTATTCTGGTTGGAATTATTGTATTTCTTTTACAAATTTAAGATGTATTTTTGTATGTTTGAGAAAGCGAAATTGATGATATCATCAAATCCAGAAAGCAATAGGGACGTACATCCCTCATTCATGCCTATACTTTAATTAATTAAACTAGCTAGCATCTTCACTGAAATATATAATCTAATTACTTTTGAACAAGAGTATTGACAAGTAAACAAATCAAAGAAAAAAAGAGAGATCACAATACAGCCTATTTCTATAACTAAGTAAGCTCCAAAAGTTGCATAAATACAAGGGAAAACTAGGGATGTCAATGATTCGGATCATGCTCCATTTATATCGAATCGAATCATGTCGGATTCGGATCTTGTTCGAATTATGCTAATAAAATCTAAATTTTTATAATTCAATGAATCTTGATCGAATTTGACTGAATATCAAAACTTTTTTGAGATCCAATAAAATTTTCCTTCAAAAAATTACAATAAAGGAGGTTTGACTAGCGCTCATTCTCTAGTGACTGAAAATATTGCAGAGAAAAAGGACAAAACCCCATTTAATAATATAGTACAAAATTATCGAATAAATAAATACTCTATTTTGAATTTACACTGTCTTAATTAGTACTCAAAAGCATGGATCAAAATTTCCATCTTTTCCGTCGAAAACATCGAAAATCCATGCTCAAAAGTAGTATTTCTTTGAGACTGAAAATGGTATTCTAGCCGGTAATGAAGTGTGACGCCCCGAAATTTGTTTTTTTTTTCAACTAAGGAAATTAAATATATATATATATATATATATAAATACACAAGAATAGTAATTTAATAATATTATACTCAATTGACAAGATTTAATATTTTTCATGGTATAATACAAGACTTGAAACTTTTAGGACCCAATTGAAATAAGAAATTAAAATAGGACTACCCATTTATTTGAGGGTGTTAATTGCAAATAAGCATTAAACATCTAATAAACAAGGCATCTCCTTCATTCTTGTCTCCTCCACCAATTACACACACTAAAACGTGTTTCTTCACACACAAAATCCCGTTCCTTATTTTGTTAATAACTTCCTCATTTCTTAATCAAATTTAGCGAATGAGTAGGTCCAAATTCATGTCCTCGAGGAGAGCTTTCCATTGGTACCATTATTAGTCGGAAATTATGACCGGGAAAGTTATGTGAGCGGCGGCAAGTGGCGGCTTCAAAGCGGGTTTTCTTACATAGAAGTTTTCCGACCACCTATTCAATGATTAGGCTCCAAAATGGTGTTCTAGGCACAAAGAGGAGTCGAATGGACTTTGGGTTATTTTCCGGTGGTGGTCAACTCCACTCACCGGCGCAGTCAACGATGGTTATACCGGCAGCGACTTCATTTCAGCATGGGTTTTCCATATCCGGTCTCCATTTCCTGATTTGAGTTTGTTTAGGTAATAATTCTTGAGCCTAAAGGTCATTGAGTATTATTTACATTGTAGTTCATTTATTGGCTTTAGGATTAAGTTTAACATGAGCCTTAAAGTTGGAGAACTAGATGAGTTAAAATGAAGATATTTATGAAGATTAAATGAGTAAATACAAGAGTTTAAGTTTTATCAAGATGAAATGATTGACTAAATGTAGTCGTATGACGAAATTAGATTGTTAAAAATGCCGTCCTCATATTAGGTAGTAATTTACTAATGAGGTAGAGTCGAGTAGTTTAAGTCGATTTGAACTAGCTAGTGCCACTAATATTAGATGTCGCGATATGTATATATATATATATATATATATATATATAGTAAAGTACGGATAAAAATTCTTATATATACATTATTGGTCCTGATTAAGCGACGAGGCCATCACCGAGGTTACAACTACGGCTCCAAGTATCTAGTAGAATATCCATCCAACGTCGATTAACTAAGGTGAGGGTTCTTCATTCTTTATCTACATTTTGGCACAATGTCCTGAGGAATTGAACCTGATTACATATATTCATTATCTAATATTATTGCTTCTTGTTGGAAATGATCAACTTGCTCTTAACTCTCATCACTCGATTATTGTTTGATTGTAATGAAATTTGTATCTTGATTATAAGAGTTATTCGTTCCTATCATCTTCATGATTAGATTAACTTCTGTTGGATTTAGTTCTATATCTTAGGCTTAATTCGTTCTAATTCATTCGAATTCGCAATTTGGTTATATACACCATTCCTTACAATATCCTCTTGGACCCGTCCTTTTAATTGATTGTTCAATAATCGAAATATCCTTGATCGATTTCAATTCTTATTAAGGTTTTAAATTCGAATGTCTTCTTGTTATCTTAATGAAGCCTTAAAATGGTTGCCTTCAAGTTAACTCATTGGATTCAAACTTGATATATGTCTTTCTTTATCATGTCAGTTTTAATTTAACTGGTTTCTCACTATATCTTTGAAATTCCAATTGGAAAGAATTTCCGTTATCTTGTTGGACTTCGTATTCGTCTGAATTCTCAATTCTCATTGGTTCTAATCTACTTGAAACTTTATACTAGTGATTCCAATCTTATTGAACTTGACAATGAAACTTCATATGATTATGACTTATTACGTGACATGTTATAGAACTCTTAAACTTTATATTCTGAATTTTGAGCACTTAACCATGTTACAAGTTACAAGTACAAGTTATAAGCTTAAAAGTTACAAGCTTACAAGAAAGTTACAAGTCAAGCCACGAGGTCGCTACTCGATGGAAAATATCTATATATATATAATTTGGTATTTGTGCTCATCGTTCACTATAAATCTGTTTTCCTGTATGATTGATACTCTAAGTCAAAATTATTCTTTGTTTTAATTACATATTGTTAAACTACTCTCTTTATTCATTGCAATGTTTATACCCTCACTAAGTCAACGAGACTTACCCTCCATATTCTCCTTCTATGTTCTTTTTCCTCAGGATAAGCTAGTTTATTGGCAATGATTCTGAGATCCTTTAGTAAGGTTGTTTCCCTAAAGGTGCACTTATAACTACTCTGGTTTATGGTTATAGAAAACTTCAAGTGAATGAGGTATTTTACGATTTAGTACATGGCTCTGTTTGTTTATTTTATTTAGGCCGTTCCTGTGACTTAATGTTAGAGAAAGACAAATCACAGGCGGGTGACACCTCATCGGAAAGCAAGGTGCTCTTAGGTGGGGCGTCACATGAAGGATTAAGTCAACTGGCAGCATTAGTCTCTTGAGGTAAAACTTACTAATATTGCGATTCAATTGTGTTATATGCGTCTACTTAAATTTACAGATTACAGCTTTAGTTTTATTTTTAAAGTTCGTGATTCAAAAAATTAGGGTTCTTAGTGGGATCCAATTTGTTAAGGAAGATGGATTCTTGAAGTTTATTATAAGTATGTTTTTTGAACTAGGATTTGAATGATAGTAATTAGGTTTTTATTGATTAAGCTTTGCATGGAGTAGCATTTCAAATAAATACTTAGTTATTTTGAAGGGCTTTATGATTTTTTTTAAATCTTTCAAATTGGAATGTCTTGTAGATCAAAACCCCTTTATTTTGCCTAATTTCATATCCAGGATATTTAAAGTGTGAAGCTCCTTGTGTATGGATAAAAGAATGTTTGTTGCATGGAGAGTCAATCCTTTACTGAGGCTTTACTTTTAGGTAGTAAATTCCTTAGAAGGACCTTCAAATCGGAATCCCCTTTTTAATTTGTGAATCCTGTAAGAAACAGGTCAGCCCCCATTCAGTTCTTCGTTGATTTGAAATTAAGGTGTATTGTGTTGTCTTGTGGATTGACCATTTCCTTCTCAAAAGAATATGTCATCTACAAAATGTTTTCCATGTTTCGGACTTTAACATGTCATATTCCTTTATATTGGCAGCGAGTTTGATTCACGATCCTCACTGATGTTAATGGTGTTTCCTGCATCCAAGTTGAGTTAGAAATGCTCCTAGAGTTTTACATTTATGTATTGTGTAAGTCTCAATGAGCTTATTATCAAGCGGAACTTTTGCTTTTCGGTGAGGATAGTGGTACTCCTGTGCGGATTAGCCAAGTTACTCACTAGATTGTGTCATCAACTGTTGTTCTCATTGAATTTGCATTTGAAAGAGGAGAAATTCAGCAGTTTCACTATGGATCCACCAAAAAATCATAACTTTGTGCAATTTAATTCCTCAGAACAAGGAAATGAAGAACTTGGTCCTGAATCACAAGTTTATAGGGTGGATTCTTCTGGTCATGTAAATGTCAATTTGCAGTCCTCGGAGACTACTTTTTCAGAATCTAAACCTGTACGAAATTACTCTATACAGACTGGTGAGGAGTTTGCTCTTGAGTTCATGCGTGACCGGGTCAATCCCAAGAATCCATTTAATCCAAATATCTCTGGAGATCCCAGTTATGCTCCTGGTTACTTGGAGCTAAAAGGGCTTTTAGGCATTAGTAACACTGGCTCGGAAAGTGGTTCAGATATTTCCATGATTCCCACAGCAAAAAACAGTTTGGGAGATCTCAATCGAACGAATTCGACTTTACATGGGGACAAGGGTAACCATGGGTCATTGCACTCTATGCAATCCGTGCCACATGCTTCATCAGTTTATAACAACCACCATACACTTATATATTCCTCATCTGGAGCATCTGATTATTCATCAACAAAGCTTAAGATTCTCTGCAGCTTTGGTGGAAAAATCTTACCTCGACCAAGTGATGGAAAGCTCAGATACGTTGGAGGTGAAACACGCATTATCCGGATATGCAAGGAGATTACGTGGCAAGAGTTGTGGCAGAGAGCAACTTCGATTTATGATGAGACATATACAATAAAATATCAGCTTCCTGGGGAGGATCTTGATGCTTTAGTTTCTGTATCAAGCGACGAGGATTTAATGAATATGATGGAGGAGTGCAATGTACTGGAAGATGGAGAAGGATCCCAAAAGCTTCGTATGTTTCTATTCTCGCATGGGGATTTGGATGATGCCCATTTTAGTCTAGCCAACACGGATGATGATTCGGAAATGAAATATGTAGTTGCTGTCAATGGCATGGACATTGGATCGCGAAAAGGCTCCATTTTACGCGGTCTAGAAATCTCTTCTGGGAACAATTTGAATGAGTTAGATGCATTGGATGTAGAGAGGGGCACAAGTGGGAAAGAATTTGTTGGAGTTAGTACCTCGGATTTGGCAAGCTTTGTCCTCCCATCAACAACTATTGAATCTTCTAAACCTATTCTACCAAGTTCCTCCCAATTATATGAAACTGATCCGCACTTTTATCATGGTCAGACTGTGCAATAATATGCATCCTTCTTATTATGCACCTTCTGAAAGTGCTCTGCCCCAATCTTCTTATCTACCAACTCCTAAACAAAAAGGTCTTGAAGGGACGTCTCTCAGTAACTCAGACACACAGCAGGCAAGAGTGCAAGAAAAGGAGTCTAATCTGAAAGCTGATGGTTCTGTAGAACCGGAAAGTGGAAGTAGTCAGAAGTTGGCTAGTGAGAACCCTGTTCCTTCACCAGCATACATTGGTAAACCAAAAGTTACTTTTCCTATGGAAGAGTCATCAGTTGTGGTTCCTAAACTGGATAGGGAGTCATCTTCAAAGAGTTCAAAGAGTGAGTGGAGGCCACCAGAACCTACGCAGGTCTCAAAACCTTTTGACACTGTTAATCCATCCGAACTTCCTAAATCCACTCCTGTTCAAGAATCCATAAAGTCAGAGTCTGATCCTAGTGATTTGAGGTACTTTGAGCCTTCTATCCCTCCTCAAAGGGTCTTCCATTCTGAGCGTGCTCCTCGTGAGCAGGCAGAGTTGCTCAGCAGAATATCAAAATCGGATGATTCACACAATTCTCAGTTTCTTGTGAATCAGTCGCTTGTTGACATTGAGCAACATGATTTAATTCCAGGTCTGTTGAAAAATTGCAAAATTGGAATGTAGATATTCCTACCGAGCAATCAAACTCTACTGAAAAACCTTTCCCTGTTGAACCTGAAAATCTTGATACCAGAGCTCAAAAGCTGAAGCAGGAGGACACCACTGATGTCACAGAGTACATGCTTGAGGGTTCCAAGGATGGTGGTCATTCTAATGCGAAAGATTCCCTTGGGCATCCTCAACCTCCTATGTGGAGGGGGGCTCGTGTAGAAACCAATGATGGTGTTCCCAGAACTGAGCAGGGAGACATACTTATTGATATCAATGACCGATTCCCTCGAGATCTTCTTTCTGATATTTTTTCGAAAGCTATTCATTTTGATGGTTCATCTGATATTGGTGGTCATCTGCAGAATGATGGGGCTGGTTTGAGTGTGAACTTGGAAAACCATGAACCTAAACATTGGTCCTTCTTCCAGAGGTTGGCAGGCGATGAATTTGCAAGAAAGGATGTTTCCCTTATTGATCAAGACCATGTCGTATTTTCCTCTGTACTTCCGAAAGTTGAAGAGGAGCTAGCATACGACTTTGTACCACTGACAAGAGATGGAATTCCCCCAAGTCACAGGGAAGTTCAGGAGAATTATGGCGAGGATAATCAGAAAGATATACCTGGTGGAGCTGGAGCTGTCTCTGTGCCACTTAATTCCGATTATACTGCAACAAACGTGATAGTCAGTGAAAGCATGCAGTATGATGATACGATGGATAACCTGAGAATTCAAGACTCAGATTATCAGGTATTTTTTCTGTTAATTTTTTAAAATTAATATAATTTATAGAAAAACAGTCGTTCTCTATTAATAAATATTAATCTTATAAAATGTTTCAGGACATAATTGGAAATACTGGCCTGCCTCCTTTAGATCCTCCTTTGGTGGATTTTGATATCTACTCATTGCAGGTTAGTACCAGTTTTTGCCTTCTTTCAACATGGATGTATTAAAGTTCAACGTCAGAGTTTGTTGTCATAAGGAATCATATTACGTCTATAATTTGCTTATTATTACTTCTAATGCTTGTCATTTCAATTAGCAACTTAACAGTTGAAGTGTTTGTGATTCTAGCCAACTTTTCCAATTAGAAATTTATTCCTAACAGTTTGTAAAAACTGATCAATACACTGACCCGCACTTTGCAATTTCAACATAGTTATTCATAAACCTGACTTTAATGAGTCAATGTCAATCAACCATGTATTAGTTATTTCCATGAATATTTGGGATCAAGCTCTTGGCTGAAAGTTGCAATGTCATAAGACATCAGTCGGATTCACCAACTATCAATTCATAACTACTTGTCAGGTGATATGCAGATTATAAGAAATGCAGATCTCGAGGAATTGAGGGAACTTGGTGCTGGCACATTTGGGACAGTATATCATGGAAAATGGAGAGGCTCAGATGTCGCTATCAAGCGCATCAAGAAGAGTTGTTTCACTGGTCGACAATCAGAGCAAGAGAGACTGGTAAGTGGTCCTTTATTCCTGTAACTGTAATGGCAATTTTGTTTTCTGAATATAAGCTTTAGGCTTTTACATTTGTTTGGGAAAGTGACATGGTTATGCTTTATAATTTGTAATTTATACTTGGAAGTTGATGATAAGGAAATTGGTAAGATTTTTCTTCTTACCTACCGTTTTATTTACTCCTTTTTGTGTTATTATAACCATGCATGTGTTTTGGCCCCTGCTAAAGTGATTTCATTTTGGCCCCTGCTAAAGTGATATCATATTAGCCCCTGCTAAAGTGATATCATATTCTCACTTTCAGACCACTGAGTTCTGGAGAGAAGCTGAAATTCTGTCAAAGCTTCATCACCCGAATGTGGTAGCATTTTATGGTGTTGTTCAAGATGGACCAGGAGGCACACTGGCTACGGTGGCGGAATATATGGTTGATGGATCTTTAAGACATGTTTTACTTCGGAAGGATAGGTACACTTTCCACACTTAGACAATTGTATTTGACTGTAACTATAGACTTGAACTATTGCATCCTTTAACTCTTGGTCGTTTTTTCACACTAGTATCCCTTAACAATATCTTGCTTTTCTTTTTGATACATCTTTGTAGACACCTTGATCGCCGCAAGCGACTGATAATTGCCATGGATGCAGCTTTTGGGATGGAATATTTGCATTCAAAGAATATAGTTCACTTTGATCTTAAATGTGACAATTTGTTGGTTAACTTGAAAGATCCTTCAAGACCTATATGCAAGGTTGTCTCCATGAATACTTACCAATTTACCTCAATTATATGACTTGTGATATTCTTTCTTGTCCTCAAGAAACACCTGATTTTGGAATACAATTATAAGAATCTTCCAAATATGTTGTGTAGTAATCTTATTCATTCTGATCCTTCCATGCAATATTCCAGGTAGGTGATTTTGGTCTATCAAAAATAAAGCGAAACACATTGGTTTCTGGTGGTGTTAGAGGAACTCTGCCGTGGATGGCCCCCGAGCTACTAAATGGTAGCAGCAATAAAGTTTCCGAGAAGGTCAGACCCCACATTATACAAGTCTATCTTCAGCAAAATGGACTAATATAGAAAATCTGAAAATTGATATTACTACTCAAATATTCTGGATTGTTGAATAAGTCATCTACGTATCAATCTATTTGTGGAAATTAAATTTCCAGTAATAATAAGAGGTCTGCTTTAGCAAATTAACATGCAAAACATTCATCGCAGTAGAAGAAAACAAAATGCATCTCTAATCTTTCTAGTACTCTGATAGGTTGATGTTTTTTCATTTGGAATTGTCTTGTGGGAGATACTAACTGGAGAGGAGCCTTATGCCAACATGCATTACGGTGCAATCATAGGTTCGTACAATCGTTTGTTAAATTTTGAGTCGAGCAAAATATGGTTTCTATTGTGACTAATTTGCTGCATGCAGGAGGCATTGTGAACAACACATTGAGGCCAACCATTCCAAGCTACTGCGATCAAGAATGGAGAATTTTGATGGAGCAGTGTTGGGCTCCAAATCCTGTCATAAGGCCATCTTTTACTGAAATTGCTAGTCGATTGCGTGTAATGTCTTCCTCGGCCCAGACACGGAAGGCGAGTTCATAAGCATTAGACTTAATGCTTTTAATGTCATTTTAAGTGATGTAAAGCAAATATTTGTTCATTCAATTGTACACACTAGGTTAAATGCATCATACTTTTACTACTTGTGAACAAACGACCTACTCTTATCATATATATATTAATGATTATTTTTAATATAGAACACTAACTTCAATCCTCTTCGGTTCTTATATTGCACACATCATTTGTTGGCGGATGCCTCAAATAATCTTAAGTAAAAGGGATGAGATGTGTGTGATGGAGTGCGTTTGAACTCTTCCAGTGGACAAGCCTGCTCAAAAGTCATTTGAATGTGGGTCAATTGTGGACAAGCCTGATATTTGGAAGACATTTATTAAGAAAACTGAATATTACAAAAGATGAATAACTAATTAAATAACCTAGGCCCATTATACATAAATGGAGCAATTTTTTGCATGAATACAATAGTTGTCAATTTGTTGAGAGGGAAAAAATTTAAAAGAAAAGCTTTAAAAATCATTAAATGCAGAATGATGCTTTTTCTTACCTAATTTCTTCTTCTCAACAACACGGGTCACTGCAATTATTCTGGATTTTCGCTGAACAAACTTGATGATAGAATATAGACCTGTTATTTAAATACTATCATTTTGAAAGGAAAATGGAACCAAGTGAGTAGGCAATCTTGACACGAAGACATATTTTTTTGATCTAATGATTAAGTTTATGATGCATTGTCAATAGAAACATTATTAAATGAACAAAGTTTTGGATAAGAACCTATACATCTATCAACAGGAAATTGATTTAGTGGAAGGGACTAGTTACTACAAAGTAACGAACTCATATTTGAATTAGTGTTAGGAGGTTCCTATTTAATGTGTCTGACGCGCCTCGAAATTGATTAAACCCTTGAAAGAACATTTACATTTATTCTATAATTAAATATGATCAGACTAAATTCGGATTATGACATCACAGATTGGTGAACACAACTCTGCATATGTGAGGTTTCTTTAGATGGGTTTTATCCAAAATGCAGGGGTTAAATTGCAGTTATTTCTCATGTAAATAGTAGGTATAACGTAAGGTTCAACATATGGTATTATCGTACCATATTTAACCTACTTTTTGTATTTTTGAGGTTTTTTTCTTTATGATAAATCAAGACTGCAATAAATGCTAAACAGTCAAACAAAATATATAGAACGATTAAATCAATAAAACTGAAGTTTTGCAAAATGCAAATGTACTTAAGACAATATTTTTAGGCTGCTATGGTGCATCCATTGAATACCTCGATAGTCTCCTAAGATTCAATATTATGATGTTTATTATTTGCACAATAAGAAGAAGAGAGTATTTCTAATTATTGTCATAAATGAAATGTTGCATTGATTATGCATAAAGGTTTTATTAGAGAGGGACACAGTATTTTTAAATTTCAATGTTGGTCAAAAATCAAAAGGAATCTTTTCAGACTGAACATACGCAACCGTTACTCTCAACTTTTTTCTAATTACATATAAAGCCAAACAATTATACACATCCCTGGTCTCACATTTTCTAAAGTAAGTAATCCGTAGGACTAAAAGTGTTAGATCCATTTAATTTAAAA
Organism: Penstemon newberryi var. newberryi; assembly: GCA_030819805.1. Lineage (NCBI taxonomy): Eukaryota > Viridiplantae > Streptophyta > Magnoliopsida > Lamiales > Plantaginaceae > Penstemon > Penstemon newberryi. The sequence goes on along the minus strand of JAUALY010000003.1, from coordinate 6,645,884 downwards.
AAAAAAAGTGTTAGATCCATTGATTAAAATTTTGCTTCTTTTATTGGATTGGATTGGATTATATTTCAGTCAATTAAATACTAAAAAAAATCAACAACTTTTCAAAAATAAAAATAAATAAATATTAAAATAAAAACAACTTTATATTATCATTTCGTCTAACTCAAAAATAAAAATAAAGAAACTCGATTAAAAATGTATCAAATTTTAATCCTTACCACATTACAAACTTAAAAATGTAAACAAAACAATTAAGTATATTTTTATTGGAAGAGAGTGACCTCATGAATTCAACGTGTGTTCTTTTGGACCTTCACTTTTAAGTCCTCAACAAAAGCAAGAAGCAAGTTATTACCCAACACGTGGAAACCTTGAGCAATGCTCCTTTCAATGTCGGGACTCTAACCACACGACACGTGCCCCCAGGTGCCAAGGTCGACTCTTTCTCTATCTCGGACCAAATTTTATTCAAAAGCTCTGTCCCTCCTTTTTGCCCATTTTATTTATTTCTCTCTAATTTTATTCAAATAAATTCAGCTATCTCTCCCTTAGGGTTTGTGTAGGCAAAGTGATCTGCAGCTCTTTGATTCGAGATTATGGGTAAATATTATTGAGTACTGTATATGTTTATTTGCTTTTGTCATCATGTTTTTTTAATTTTATTCTGCGTGTGATTTTGCTATTGGGGTTTATTACGTGCTTTTGTTATTGGGGGACTGATAAATGTTAATTTTTTCGAGTTTGCATATATTCTCGAACTTGATACGTTAATTTAATTCCTTATATGTTAAATATGGAATTAAATTCAGTGTTCGGGGAATCTATAAAAAAAAATTCTAATTCTGGTCTCTATATTAGATATGCTTCTAATATTAAAGAAACATTATATTACCCTCTCATAGAGGTTGTTCAATTCCAGATTCTTAGGCTATATATGAGAAAATTGCTCCAGCAATAATAATTAGAGCTCTAACAATATCGCTAGCCTTTTGGAATCTGGTCTCACCCAAATTGCACCAAACCCCATTTGGGAATGGGTTTGGGCAAGTCTCAGCCCAAATCCCATGTTTTGGCCTTGACACTTGTAAAGTTATTAATTTGACACTTATCACATTACCATCTATGTTTCTTCTCCAACCTCAACAATGAAATCAAGTATGAAAATTTTCGTTGAAAACTTCCAAACCAATTTTCCAGACCAAGCCGGAATAGAATCCAACCAAACTTTTTCAGTAATAGCCTTTAGTGAGTTATACTTGAAGGAAAATAACTTTCTTGCATCATAGTATATAATAGAGCAATGAGCTCCATTTCTTGTTAATTTTCAATTTTCCGAATCATTTGACTCACTGAAATCCAAGAACCAAATATATCCCAAATGAGTGGAATATTGGGGTTTGTACTTGGTAGGGGTTGATGAGAAAGACATAGTTTGCGTCCTTTGTTATTCAGAAACTTTTCAAGCTTGGAGGGTGTCTATACATTTATGTGAATGAAATTGTAAAAACGATAGGGCTTTTCAGTTTCCCTTTGTTTAGTGCTATTGGTAAATTGGAATATTTTTTTTTCTTATGTATTAGACACAAGGAAGATTATATTGTTCATACATAGATTACACTTGTACATTGCTTTTTATTCAATATTTTTATCCAAGGTTGTGTATAACCAAGATTCTAATAAAAGGTTTATGTTACAGCATTGGATTGAGATCTGTCATAACAAGTGTAGAAACTATCATCATTGACTGCCATGGATCATTCAGACCAGAGGCAGCAGCAACCAGCAATGGGATTTTCAGCAGGCGGTGGTCAAATGGCTTATCCCGCGGCTCCTTACCAATCGACATCCGTAGTGGCTACAGGCACGCCAACTCTGTCCGTTTCTTCTCCATCTCAGCTTCCGGCTACTTTCCCCTATCATCAACCTCAACAATTCCAAACCCCACAACAACAGCAGCAGCTTCAGGCTTTTTGGGCAAATCAAATGCAAGAAATCGAACAAACGTCCGACTTCAAGAACCACAGTCTCCCCCTCGCTCGAATAAAAAAGATAATGAAAGCTGATGAAGACGTCAAAATGATTTCCGCTGAAGCTCCAGTTTTATTCGCCAAGGCGTGTGAGATGTTCATCTTGGAGCTGACGCTTCGATCTTGGATCCATACCGAAGAAAACAAGAGACGGACTTTACAAAAGAATGACATCGCTGCTGCCATTTCGAGGACCGATGTTTTTGACTTTTTGGTGGATATTATACCGAGAGATGAGTTGAAGGAAGAGGGGCTTGGGATTACTAAGGCTGGTTTGCCGTTAGTTGGATCTCCTAGTGATGCTGCTCTTCCGTATTACTATATGCCTCCTCCGCAGAATCAGGCGGCGGCAATTTATGGTGGTCAGCAGCCTCGACCTACACTTCCGTTTATGCCCTGGCCGCAGTCAATGGGTCAGCCTCCAGCTCAGCAGCAGCCAAACGACTCGTAGTAGTTGAATGCATGTGCGTGTGTGTCACTGTAATTAATGTGGTGGACCTTTTCATAGGCATATGTGATCTAGAACTGGTTTTATGTTACTTAATTGTTTGTAAGTTGTAGTTGTGTTGGTGTAGGAATTCTGTACGTGATGTTTGTGAAATTGATTTAAGGTGGCCTAGTAGATAGATGATGGATGAGTGTGTATCCATTATTTCGTTTACGTAGATAACGTTATTAGATTACAGGCCCGAAAAATGGATAATCTCATCACAATTTGGTTTATATTGTTCAACTCTTGTTTGAATTTCATATTACATTTCAAATTGTGGCTGAGTTTCGCGTGATTTTTTAAATCATTAATTAAGCTCGAGTTAGTTTAAACCTTTTATGTTTTTGTTATTTTTTGGCTTGTTTAATAAAATTTTAGGGGTATTAATGAATGTCATTCAAATAATTCAAAGTATATTCAGAATCAAGTTCATGCATTTTTGTTCCTTGGTTTAAAATTTCAAATATGCTCCAGTGAAAAAATACTAAATGGGAATAATTTTTTAGTTTTATTTTAATTGATCCAAAAACAACTACTCCCTCCGTTTCATATTAATTGACATATTTGTCATATTTTTTTGTTTTAAATTAATTGACATGTTTGGGTTTTCAAAGTATTTTTTTTCAATTTTGTTCCTTTATCTCATTGGAGTGAGGACCACTCACTAAAAAAAAATCAAAAAGTAGTCATTATTATAAAGGGTATTTGAGATATTTTACCATAAAAAAATATGTAATTATAAGATTTCTTAATATCTGTGAAAAGTAATAATGTTCCAAACAATGTGCCAATTAATATGAAATGGAGGGAGTACTTTTCAATGTGTTTGGTATTAGAAAAGTATAGTTTGGTTCATTTAGCTCGAACAATCTCGAGTTAATATCTGATTTTCAGCCATTTGTTTGTTGTTTACATCAGATGGACAAACATCATATAGATAAATTATAAAAAAAAGGGCAAAAATTCAAGATTGGTCCTGTAAATTTAGGTCTCTTTTTAAAATAGTCCTCTAACTATACTGAACACACATTTAGTCCTTTAACTTTTATTTATTTTCAATTTTTTTACTGTTTGCATTATATATTTCATCCTCTAGCTTTTAATAAGTTTCAATTTCCGTCCTCAAATTACAAACTTTTCCCCCGATAATAGGACCAAATTGTAGTTATACAACAAAAAATGAAACTTACTGAAAATTAGAGGACCAAATTTATTATGCATAGAACTCAAATTGAAATAGGATGAAAGTTAAAGGACTAAATGTGCGTCAACTATAGTTCCATGACTATTTTTGAAAGAGACTCAACGTTACATGACCATTTTTGAACTTTTGCCCAAAAAAAAAACATCACATCATAGATATCAAATATATCAGTACGTAACTCTGAAAATTGGCTCTTAGGCAGGCTGAAAAAGAATTTAAGTGATCCCATTATCTGCAAATGTGTTAATTAACTAATAAAGTTTTGACAAAATATCCCTACCAGAAAAATAATTATACCAAAAAAAAGGAGCACATAATTTCATTCCTACTTGACATGAAAGCCACAGCCCCTTTTTGAAATAATGCACAGCTATGGTGGACATAAACTAAAGGCAAGGTCAGTTTTGCTATTCAGAATTCAATTTTTTCATGGGTTTTCCTCGTTTTCTTTTCTTACTCTTTTCCTTAAGTAGACCTTTCTCTTCTAACGACTTCAATTTCTGATCTTTTCGTGCCTTGGCTTTCTCGTCAAACCCATCGTCCATCATTCTCATTGTTGCTACACGTCTAGCCTTGTATACCTGGAAAATAGAATTACGGTAAAACATACTTGCTTAATAAGCTTGAAAAAATGTTAAAGCCTCTTAAAAATTTACCAAACAAAAAAATCAGGATGCTCTTACCCTTGTGATGTTTTCTTCAAGCACCTCCTTTTCATTGCACTCAAACTTCTCCAATTGTTTTTTAATAACAGTTTCTATCTCATGTACGAGACCCACATCGTTCTGCAAAATATATCTCAAAGATGTTAGCATAACAAGAAAGCTTTAAGATATATACTGAACCACAGAGTAACTCTGATATCAACATATTATATGACGAATAAAGAATGGTGATGATAAGTGATGGTTTAATCTGATACATTTTTTATGTCGATATAAAACAAAATATTTAAATATTTAAAATGATATGAATTTTCAATCCATTAGCATTAAGTTTCACTAGAAGATTGAGAAAATTGAACCCCTGTTGATTCCTATGCAAACCTTAGCAATGGAAGATTAGGATTTGAGAAAAGAATTTAAATACAGGATTTAAAAACTCCTATATTAGGTGGATCCTTGATTCATCATTTTGGTTAAAAGAATATAACAAAATGGCTACTTAAGAATTTGGTATCCATACAAAATCAGAACGGATTTTGTTATAGTGGATTTGAAATACTTAGCGCCAAATCCAACAATCCAAATGAATACATCCTTGTAAATTAACAAAATGGCATTTACTTGATACCTGAGTGACAAAGCTAACAGCCAGGCCTCCTCTTCCAGCTCTTGCAGTACGTCCAACACGATGAACATAATCCTCGGGGTGACTACAAAGATAAGGTTATTCAATTTTGACAAGAGAATGCTTAAGAATTCAATATATCATTAAAGATCTGTTGAAAGCCTTTACTTACAAGATGAACATAATCCTCGGGGTGACTACAAAGATGAGGTTATTCAATTTTGACAAGAGAATGCTTAAGAATTCAATATATCATTAAAGATCTGTTGAAAGCCTTTACCTAGGAATGTCATAATTTATGACCAAATCTACAGTCGGAATATCTAAACCACGATTGGCAACATCAGTAGCTATTAATATAGGCACCCGTCCAGATTTGAATTGATGCAAAGCAGAAAGCCTCAAAGATTGGGATTTGAAAGAGTGCAAAGCTGCAACTTCAAAATCAAGTTGGTTCAGCCACAAACTCAGAAGTTCACAACTCCTGCTCAACCAAAGTAAACATCAAATAAAGATCAATTAGCCATTCACAATTTCCAGTCAATAGGTTAGTTCTAGCACCAAATAGTTCAGCAAGCAACCTTCAACAAATCATATTTTCACTAGTAATTCATCATGTTTAATATGAGTGTACTATTCAAATAAAGCTTCCAAGATGATTGAGGGTCTAGCCTTAACTAGTTACTCCATCATGGATCGTTCCATACAACTTCTGGTTAAACCAAAGTTCTTATATTAAAAACACCAAAGCTCTTCCTGCCATGTCCAGTGCATTATTTAATAAAAAATATATTAAACCAAAGTTCTTGTATTAAAATAAAAATTGTTGATTTTATGCAGTGGACATCGCAAGAAATACATAAACATTGTGGGCATCCTTTGAATAGACATAAAGTAGTTCAAGGATTTTCAGAATGCTTCTAACTTAGTCCTACTACAGTAAGCATTCGCGTATTATGCAATATACTCTGATTTTCTATAAGCATGTCATCACAATTATCTAAACTATTAGGAATTAAATTAATGGTTTTTTTTCTCTTTTATAGGTTGCCAATGAAGCATAACTTTCATCAAATCTTTCTGTCAAAGACATCAAAGAAAGAGTTCAACTGAGCCACCTTCATTATCCATGAAACATATGCTTTCACAGAGAAAATATTACATTCTGTGCATCCTCCATGAGATTGATAACAAATGAACGACTAAGATAGGTTGTAGGTCTTGTGCAACTGAAACAAACGTAGACAAGGGTATATATATGAAATTTCTGAGGTAGATAAGAAAATCAAACCTGCAGGTGGAAACAAAAATTAACGCAGATCTAACACCCATTTCTCCAATTTTTTTCAAAATATGTAACAAATAAACATCCTTCACATTCTTGGGGATAAAAATGTACTGCTGTTTTAAAGATTCTACTGTCTGGAAACCCTCATATGCTGCATAGATATACGCCTTGTTTGCAGAAAGTTCAAGTAGTGTCTGTAAATTACTTGTCATGGTTGCTGTAAATAGTAATGTTTGCCGATTCTTTGGCAAGCACTGAAATATAACTCTTAATTCAGCTTCAAAGTTAACCCCCAATACTCTGTCTGCTTCATCCAAAACCAGAAACTGCAACAAAATCTCTTTGTCAGGATTCAAAGTCTGATAGCTCTATACCCCAAGTCAGACAACCTGATAACAATTTTTCGAAAGAATTTCCGTAAACATCTAATTACGAGCAAACTAAATTCATTAAGATCTTTACTCATAAACCAATAAACAGTAACAGTAACAGTAACAGGGTCACCTCACAACAAACATCACATTCCTATTTAGAGCTAAAATTCGAACAAATACAAGTGCCATGACAAAACAAATTAAGAGTTCTTTCCATCTCTAAAGAAATTGAATGCATAACCTTTTTCCTCTAATTGCATTCAAAATAGCAAGATCAGACTTTCCTCCCAAAACTCTAATTCATCTCCATTAAAAGTCAGATACACTATTTCCCCCACCCCCCACCCAAAAAAAAAAAATCATCATACAAAATCGTAGTAATTAATCAATCAACCAAATCACCTTAGTATTGGAAAAAACAGCAGGTACATCATCAGGATTCTCCTCAATAAGAACCTTAATTCTCCCAGGCGTAGCAATAACCACATGAGGCCTCTGCATGAGGCTTTGTGCCTGATTTATCTTATCCATACCCCCCACCACAACCGCGCAACGCAATCCCAGACCTGATCCGAGAGCTCGAAACTGCTCGGCCAACTGGTACGCCAACTCACGGGTCGGAGTTATCACCAAGGCGAAAACACCGAAGGGGTCTTTAGCTAGGTGATGAAGAATTGGGAGGGCAAACGCCGCCGTTTTGCCACTTCCGGTTTGGGCAAGACCCATTACGTCCTGACCGGAGATAATTTTGGGGATGCAGTGGTGCTGGACCGGAGTGGGACGCTTCATGCCGAGCTCCGTACAGGTTTTTACCGCCCATTCGGCTAGTCCGAGGTCGGAGAAAGTGACGTTTGATGGGGTCGGGTTAGGGTTTAATTCTTTTTGGAGTGATTTTTGGGGTTTTGGGGGATTAAGGATTTCGGGGGTTTTGGGGGAGGATTTTTGCTTTCGTTTTTGGGAGAACAAGGGGAAATTTTCATCGACTTCGATTGATTCTTGGTCCATTGAAAAGCTTTATGGAAGAAGGTCGATAGAGGTGTCTGGTTAAAGTTTGGGCAATTCGGAGAAGAGAGAAAAATGATTGCATATACTATCAGAATCAGAAATAATCAAATACTGTAATTTGATTAGGGCTTTAGGGTTTGTGGATAAATTACACAGGCCACCCTCCATGTATAGTTTTTTTCAGAGAGAGCAGATGTTACTTTTAATAATGTGAAAAATATTAGACCACATTTCAGACTGTGATGGGTTTGAATAAGTTTAGTCGGCCCATAACACGTTTCCATTTTTCATATATAGGCCCATGAATTTTAATTATAAAAAAAAGAATTAAATCAAGATATAATAAACCCGACCGGCCAACTTAATAAACTTTATAAATGATACTAAAAAATAGAGGGCCGGTTTGTTTGGCGTTTCCCAAAATTTTTTCGTGTTTGGGAAATGCCAAACAAACATGTTTTCTTATTTTCGAAATAAATTTTTCATCCATTAATTTTCTCAAACTATTCTCTCAAAAGCCAAACAAACAACAATTTTATTATCTCTAAACAAAACCTATACAAACTCTACTTTGATATGATATAAAGTAACATATCTCTTACACAATTTATCTCACATAACAAACATGATTTGACATAAAGTCTTATACATCTTACACCTACAACCCAACTCTTCCAAAAAAACATATACCTACTTTATTTCTCAAACCACTCTCTCAAAACCCAAACAAACAACATTACGCAAATCGAGATTATTTCCCAAACCTCTACTACTCTCCCAAACGCCAAACAAACAGACCAAGATACTCATATATGTAGAATATTGGATAAACTTAGTAAACTATAAAATTATTTATTACTTATCATACCAAACATTATTTAAAATTAAATAAAATTGGACAAATATAATTTATAGAAAGGAAAGAGAATCTAATAAATTACTACTCCACTAATTACCTACACGGCTACACTAATTACCTACCCAACTTATTGGGAGAGAAATTAATTAATTACCCAGCTAAGCTAAGCTACTGGTATTAATAATTATCAAAAAAAAAGCTACTGGTATTAATAAAGCCAGCCGGCCGGCCAAATGTGAGGACTGAGGAGAGAGAGTACTATCACTCAGTTTTGGTTTGGAGCTTTGATAGAATCGAATTCATGGAGTCTCCATTCAACCCGGACATTCTCAAAGGCAAAGTAGCTCTGCTCACTGGAGGCGGGTCGGGAATCGGGTTCGAGATTTCGACCCAGTTCGGCAAACATGGAGCCTCCATCGCCATCATGGGCCGCCGTAAGAACGTTCTCGACGACGCCGTTTCAGCCCTCCAATCCCTAGGCATACCAGTAATATAATTTAATTTCTCATAAATTAATGTTTTCTTTTAAAAATTGGTGCTTGTAATTTTATATTGGTCTTTGGTTTTCAGGCAGTTGGGTTTGAAGGTGATGTTAGGAGAAGGGAAGATGCAGAAAGAGTTGTGGAGGCAACAGTGAAGCATTTCGGAAAGTTAGACATTCTTGTTAATGCTGCTGCTGGCAATTTTCTCGTGGCTGCTGAGGATCTCTCTCCTAATGGCTTCAAAACAGGTCTCCTCTCATCCCCCTTTCTTTTTTGCCAAATTCTAAGTTATGATGAATCATTGACTTTGGTTTTAGAAAAAGGAGTAAAGCTAAAAAAATTAGTCTAACTATTGTATGAAAACAGAACCAAGAAGGTTGAGCAATTCTTTGTTGGAATAATAATAATCAAAATGTATATAACAATTGGCACAAAATATATCAACATTACTGCATCTTCGATTTCCAACATCCTTGATATATATTATCAACGAATTATAATTTTGACAACAGCAAACCGTGAAGTCTCATCTCTTACCTATACCTATACTGTTCTTTTGATAGAAAAGGGAATTGTACTATTCAAGAATTCGGAAAAAGACCTTATTTAATGGTATATATGCCACTGTTACTACTTCTTGCAGTGTTGGATATTGATTCGGTTGGCACATTTACAATGTGCCATGAAGCTTTTAAGTATCTTAAGAAAGGTGCACCGGGAAGAAGCTCGTCTACTGGAGGATTTATACTAAACATCAGTGCCACTTTGCATTACACTGCATCCTGGTATCAAATCCATGTATCTGCAGCAAAGGTTTGTGAATCTGATTGCTTTTGACATAAACTGATTTAAATTTCTTGAAATTTTTTTGGTCAATGTTTTTTTATTATACAGGCAGCTGTTGATGCCATGACAAGGAATTTAGCCTTGGAATGGGGTACGGATTATGATATTAGAGTTAACGGGATTGCACCTGGTCCCATAGGCGATACTACTGGCTTGAGTAAACTTCTACCTCAAGAGATTAATCACAATTCCAGAGATAAAATGCCTCTTTATAAAGTTGGTGAAAAGTGGGATATTGCTATGGCTGCTGTTTACCTTGCCTCAGATGCTGGTTGGTTTTCTTGCCTTTGCTCGTATACATTAGAATTTCTTTCAATTGATCATATTAATTCATGTTCTTTTATGTAATGATAAGTTTGTTACTTTTTATATGAAGGCAAGTACATCAATGGGACCACGATGCCAGTTGACGGAGGACTGTGGTTGAGCCAACCTCGTCATCTGCCCAAAGATGAAATTAAGAAGCTTTCTCGGACTGTGGAGAAAAGATCCCGTGCTACACCATCTGGGCTTCCTACCAGTAAACTGTAGTCTACTTGTTACTTCAAGACTGATTTTTGGACTTAATGTTCTACTATAGTAATGAAACTTATTTTGATATGTTCATCAAACTTGAAAGTGTACCTTCTTTTGGTGAAGAAAAATAACTACTCATGTCATCTATTGAAGCAAACTCGTATTTTATAACAAGAAATTGATGATCATTTGGGACAAAGAAAAAAAAGTATAATTTAGTTTGTCAAAAGAGTTTGATTCTCTAGTGTGAAAAGTCTGAACTTGAAGCCTAGTACATAGCTTACCGAAAAAGTAAAAGGATTTGGTATAGTCCTAAGGCCTTGAATGCTACAAAGAGGAAAAAAGTAATAGGAAATGGAGTGGGTTATTCATTTTGAAGTCTAGGCAAGTAGTGTTCTATTTTTCTTTTTGGTTTTATTTTTTAATTTTCACTCAAACTTTTAATAATAGAAAGAAAAAGAACCAGCCGTGTCACGCACCCCAGCATTGACAGAATGATAGGTTGGACTGCAATTCCTTTTTCCCCAGTTCAATAGTATTTAAGTGGGAAGTTTAGTTGAAATAGATAATAAAAGCAAAATCTTTAGCTATTAATTTAACATAGCAAATATATAAAAGGCTGGGAGCAGAATGAATTAACCATGCGGTTTTGATTGTGTCTTGTGTTTCTTTGGGCTTGATTTGAACTCTTCTTCCAATATACAGTAGCAAGAAATGATAAATTAGGTCTTATAACTTGAATAAATCCAACATCTTAAAGTAATTTCCCCAATCATTACAACTTCATGTAGACATTGAACTACTGCGATCCATCTAACCCAGAAAAAAATCCTCTAGTGTTCTCTCCTAAACACATATCATTTTACAACAAAAAGCCGGAATGAAATTATAACAAGACTAAAAATCAGTTGTAGGTCGTTGTAAACCAGAATACACAGCTTTTCGTAACAGGGGGTGAACATCCTCAGTTAGGACCTCAGCATCTATCTTCTCAATATGTAGCCAAATCTGTTGATCATGGAATAAGACGGAAAATGAAAAAAAGAAATTGAGTTTAAAAAACATTTCATTGCCGAATTATGAAACTACAAAAAAGAAAAGCAAATAACAAACGAGTTTTTTTAGATGAAATAAATAGTAGTTATAAGTTTATTTCTGAAAAAAAAAAAAAGAAACACATAAGGGCGGCCGAGGAAGAACTTACTTCTGAAGCATATTGACGAGTCAAAGCCTTGACATAACCAAGGGTTGATAAACACCACTGTTCCTTTTCACCAACATTATAACCATTTTGGGTCTTGCCCCCATTCGAATGACTATATCATCGAAACCAACAAGGAGCAAAATAAGTAAATAAATTAACCAATCAATACCAATACCAATACCAATACCAATATGACACAGAATTTCATAAAAGCAGAATGTACCTTTTTGGGGATCTTCCATCCTCTTCCAACTCCATTGCGGATGAATCTTCATGGTCGACTACCATTTCAACTGTCTCACCAGAAGTGTGCAAGTTTCCATCCGTATCTTGAAGAGGTCCCGCCAATACTTTACAGAAGCTTTTGAACAAGAAAATAAATAAAGTCTGCAAGCAAAAGGCAAAATCATTTCAATCGTGAATAATTTCAGGCATGACACACTATTAAGCAATTTTTCATCCAGCATACCTCAATTTCATCAGTAGCTCGTACAAAAAGAGCCTCTTTGGCTTCTAATGATTCACGTGTGGAAACTTCCTCTTCTTTTTTCTTCTCAGCATTCAATTTCAAACGCTTTATTTTTGGATTTTCAGCAAGAACAGGTTCACCATCCACAAGTGCAAGAGTATGCTTTGTTTTAGCATCCTCATGCTCAGCTAGGGCTTTAGATGCTGCTTCTGTAGCTGATACAACACTCTTCTTGAGAGAGGATATCTCTTTTCTAAGATCAGTAATACGATTGAATGTCTTGTTAACAGCATTCCTCAGAATCTGTAAAGGAAAAGAGATCTGATTACTAATTGGAGTAGTAACAAAGAGGACAACTAATACATAGAAACTAAAATTGTTAATCCTGAGATCATACCTCACATGGGTTAGAAATACTTAATAAAATAGATATTTACATACATGTTAATCCTGAGATCTTACCTCCCATGGACGGTCAGAAACATGAAACTGTTCAACATTTGTTGTCGAGAAAACCCATGTCACAATAGCCAAGTTTGATATAAGGCGATATCCCATCATTCTGTCAATGGCTATAGCTGTCATTTGAGCATTATTCTTCCAGAAAGAACTCACTTCAGTTATCAACATAATTTGCTTGTCCTGATCTGGACAAATCCTTGCAATGACTTGGCCATACCTCTCCAAAACAGTAATAAGATGCGTAAAACTTTTTGAACCAATATTAAGGAGGGTCTGAACAACCACTCTAAGTGTGGTATCTAGCCCATGAGTTGAAAGCACGTGACCATCAATCCATGAAATCATTTCGCGGGAAGTTAATCTTTCTTTAACCATACCGCTGAGATCTGTGGAGAGGCTACGCTCAGTTTGATCTACAGCTTCTGCACTGTATATGAAATTCGTTGTGCCTTTTGGCGGAAGCAGCTCTTCTAGAGCAGGGGCACTCTCAATGCTCTACATGCGCAAAAAAAGAATAAAAACAAAATACTCAGGTAATAAAGAAAATGGTCCAGACAAAATATTGACGTAGATGTTTAAATCTCTCAAATTCAATTGAATAATTTAGAAGTAAAATTACAGAGCAATGATGATTATCCCATTAACAAAATTTCCACTCGGATGCAGAAGTGCAGCACAATTAAACATTAGAATATAGTCTCCACTAAAATGTTCCAACATAAAAGCACATGATCAAGCTACAAGCTTATTTCTGACAAAAGCATACTCAAACATAAAACAAGGAGCCATAGTAATCCAATGGAAGGGTTTATAGTATAAGATATCAACTACTAAATTAAAATCAGCCAAACTAGGCATCTCAAGCAAAGAAAAATTGAAAAGTGTGAAAGACAATTTGATTTTAGCTCAGAGCTCAGAAACTTACACTACCACATAAGAACAGGAATTTTTTTGAAAGGAACAAAAGAAACTTATAGGTTCTTATATTACCTGCTTTATTTTTTCCCAATACGATAAGCGTACTTCCCTTTCCAAAACCTCCTGAACAAACACCCGTTGTGGCGCCCATTTAGGAAGTTCCAAGACATAAGCCCATTCTTCCCATGGCCAAATGAATTGGAAATTCGATCTGCAATAAGTAAGTGAAAATAACAAAACATGAGAAATCCTTAATGAGATTACATGAAAATAGCAAAATCAAGTTACTTTCAGAAATGAATGAAATGCTAAAATGCAACAGTAACAAAGATCCACCAGGAAAACCTAAAATGAAAAATCTATGTTTTTCTGAATTAAAAAAAAAAAAAGCAATTTCACATTCAAACGGCACCAACATCTAAAATTTAAATTATTTGGTCTAAATCATTAAGATATTAGCAGATAATACTTAAGAGACACCGAATATGAAGCCATTCCAATCTCTGCCAACAATTCAGACTGCCTTATGTTTCACTCACCAATACATCAAGGTCTAAATTTTCCAAAAGCTAGATACTTTCAGCACCCAAAATACTATTATTAGCAATTATGTACAATGCCATGGATGAAAAATCCATACACAAAGATGTAACTAGAGAAAAATCACAAGTCTGTAGGAGAAATAACACAGGTGCATGCTCATCACATAGAAGATTTTCAGGATAAACTTACAGATGGTGTGAAAACCATAGGATGAGACGTGTTCGGCACTCCATGTCTAGGTCAGCAATTTTATCAAAAAGAGCACGGACAGCTCCCGCTATAACTGCTGGAAAGGCACCTGGAAGAGCCTGAAATAAAACTTGCAGTCAGAACCGACAGATATTTGATAGCCTAAAAAAGTTGAAAATCATGTTTCATAAATAAAGTGGGAATAAAATTAGAAAAAGCAGTGTGGTACCTTGCATAGGTCCATAATGACCAAAGTATAATAGATTGGCTTAAATGGTGGATGGGGCAATAAGAGAATCTGCAAATTACAAATGATCAAATGAAAACCACATGATACATATGAAATCATTGATAACTTTAACGACATTGATAACATTTAAGTAAATATCAAGTTGTCAAAAAGACCGACTTCGGCCAATATCTCTCCCTGTCTGTCTCTCTCTTTTCTGTCCCTCAACTACTGCTTTCTATTATCACTGCCATTATTATTGCTGCTAATATTACAATAGACGGTACTTCCACCACTAGATTAAAGTCACATAGATTATGGGGAGACCACAAAACCCTGTTCTTCTTAAGAGTGAAAGCCATCATTGTGCACCTCCATAGGACCTTTCTGCCTACCTGTAATATCTTGTTTGTGTATATATTTCGAACAACCCACAGAAAGTAATAACTCCTAAGTATTTCAAATTAAACTCTACATTCTTTTTCTAGAGTCAAATCAGGGAGTATAGTTTCATATTCATACCCAGATTTTGTTTCATAAATTCACCTAAAAACTTCGATATAGAAAATGACGGTAAAAGATGAAAAAAAATTGATTGAGCACAAAACTAAAAATATTTATTAAAAAATAAAAGACAAAAAGGGCAGTTCTTTGTACCTGAGAAAATATAGTCTCAGCCATAATGTACTCATATCGGAAGGGAACAGGCAGGCCAACCATGGCTGCAGCACATTCTTTTCGACTAGCTTTGCATGAACCAAAAACAAAATAATAAGATGACTGAAGTCACATTAAAATCACGCATGAGAACTTCATGTATATAGTTTGATGCATGATAATATTCCTGGTTAAATCTCAGTGTTGTCACCGGTAGGTAGCCTCTCCATTTTAAGATAGGAAAAATGGGGAAAATGCCTTAAACCATGGTAAATGGAAAAATGTTCAGGATTTACTGGAAAGGTAAGACATCAGGAGACTTAATAAGGACAAGAACAAGAGGCAGCTTGAGTAATTGAAACATTTAGCAACAAATATAATATGTTTGATAGATGAAGATGACTATCACCAAGCATCTTTAAATTGAAAATCATCAGGCACCCAATTTTACCTCTTGCTTCTCAACCAAGATAACCAGTAAAAGGAATTCACTAGACTTAACATGTTCGCTGATTACATACATCAGCAATATTCTTTTTACTGAAAAATGATTGCTTCATGCGCAGACATATAGAAAGAAAACCAAGTCATATAAATAAAATTACGAACTTTTCTTCGGCTCAATTTGCTAAGTAAAACCTGGAAAATGTAGTCCTGTATCTCCAAACCAAATCAGCACAGTACTAATGCAGTTAACGAAAGCAAACAACTAAATACATCTACTCACCAGCCATTTAAGAAGAACAACACATCCAACAAATACTCTTCCACAATGAACCGATCTATAGGTTGCAAATCCTGCCAAGCAGAACAAAAAGGTGAATGAGTCAACAAAGAAAAGTTAATTCACACACACACACACACACACACGCATACAACTATCTTTCTCACAAAGACAGAAATGGCTAAGTGTCATTATGTTAAAAGGCACACTGGTTCAATCCTGACGACTACAGTCAGAGCACAAAATACGTTAAAACAAGCTACTAAAGATATTAACATTGTTTGAAAGAACAGATCCAGATAAGTAGAAAACACCATGCAAGCAATGGTCTATAAGTTGATGATCTACCAGGCAAATTATGTGCTAATTGGCATATGGTGATCAGTGATCCTACATTACTAACTTATTTTCATGGTTCATCAAGGAAAAGGCACATAAAAGTTCAAACGCGAACTAAAATCGCAGTTCCTACGGTATCCAACATCCCAAGCTACCCGATATCGATCTTAGATCGTTAGATAAAGCATGTTTGACTCGATCCGTTATGCATATCAAACAAGCTTGAAAAAAAATCGTTCGAAAAATTTTATAGCTCGGTTTGAGCTCGAATCAATAAGCTAAAAATTGATGAAATATACGTAAAAATATCAAGCTATTCGATACTCAACTCAAGCTTGGTTCGTTTAACAATCAAACCCAACTCAAAACACAATTTCAAGCTCGATCAAAAAAAAATCAAACCAAGCTTGAACATATGTTGCTCGAAACAATTAGGCTCATTTACACTCCAAATAAAAACTGAATCTGAAATTTAAATAAATGTTAAAAGATGAAAAAGTAAATAGGCTAGTATTTTTAGCCAAGACATATAGGCCAATAATCACTCTATCATGACCAACATTAAATTGAGAATTTGAGATCATGGCATACCATTTTAATAACCAATAGAAGAGATACAAACAGCAGGATCGTGCCATGAAGAAAAAAAGATGACAGACAGTAAAGTTGTATGACTGTAACTGTATGGTGCGACATAAATAGAAAGCTGTAACTAAAAGTGCTTTTGACAGGCATGATTAAAAACCAAGTTTTTGAACTATCGCAGTTAGAAACAGTAATCACAGACATGTCTATAAACAATATGATCAAAAACCAATTAAAAACATTCTTCTATCAAAATGCAAGATTTTATACCACCACCCTCGGTGACCGTGGAGACTTATATTTACAAACAAAATGGTATGGGAAGCAGATATAAATAATTCACTCAATTATGGTGGAGGAGAAAGTAAAAAAAAAAAAAAGATAAAGATCAATAGAAAAGGTACTTTCTTCAAAAAAAAAAATATGTTGAAAAGTGAAGCAGAGTAAAAAAAAAATCAAATATGACGCCAACAGATTTAGATGAAATAGAAGAAAATTACTCTACTGTGCATGAATGGGCATATAACAGTTTACTATTGACAACAAGAACATCAAGTAGACAATAACATTTTTCACATGTATAAGACTTCAGTAAATGTGTCACATTGTAATCTAGTAAAATTACCTCAGTCTTACTAGCAGGAAAAATATTGAGTCTCCGCAGACGTCGAGGATATTTCAACTCAGCTTCATGCTTTTGTTTCCCATAGGTAATCCCCGTCACCACAGCTGGAGGATCAGGTTGCGCCGGACAGGTTAAAGGAGCAAAATCATGAGCTTTCCCAGCAACCAGTTGTGGTTCAAAGGAGAGGTGTGGCCTAGGAACTAAAAAGGGAAAGAACTCAGACAAGAATTATAAAGAACTATACATGAATTGCATTTCAAAATGAACGGCTTCCAAAAAAACAGGTTGCTTACATGATGCTCTGCTGCCAAAAATAAAGTAACAATCTTAAATTAAACGTTTAAAGCACCCTAGTGATGGAAAGAGCAAAGGCAAGGAGCAGAATGCTAAAACCTCTTGAAAAGATGTCCACTTGGTGGATCACTGTATTGACTTTATGATAGCATCATGCTAATAGTTTTGGCAACCTTCTTTAAAAGAGCTAAATTATTGAAAAGCAAAAACTCAAAGCAAAACTTCCTTCCATATAGACTTCAAAGTAAAGGTTCCTTCAATTCCATCCATATTAATTACAAACAAAGTCAGGTAAAAAGGTAAGATCGATCCTGATCCTAGATGGACTACTCAACAATGGATATTTATAACGATGAAAAGTTCACTGATATGAGTTCATAATTATAAGTTTACAAAAGTTCGCACTTTGTCTTCCAAATTTAAAGTTATTTCCATTGTGCTGTCAAATATACTTCAGATATTTTCAAAGATCAATGTAGGGTAAAACAACAGCATTAGGAAACAATTACAAATCAAACAAAAGCACATGTAAACAGTACCGCTATCCAACTTCCACCCCTTGTTTGAAAGATCTTGAATCCGGCCCCACAGATCCTCCAAGAAATCCTAAAGATACATGCACAAAATATTAAAAATGGAAATTGACTGACATATACTTGTGAAGACCAATAACCCCTCTCCTATCTTATATAGTTACATGCAGAAGGCTCAGAGAGATTTCCAGAGCCAAGAAAACTGATAAGACATACCTTTGCACCGTCATCCTGATTTTTTTCATCAATAAACTCAAATGCAGAGCAGGCCGCATCAGATACACGCCTCCTAATACTCATGTATGCTTGTATTCCCACCATAACCCTATCAATCTCTTCCGGAACTTGCTGAAAGTGAAAAGAACTTAAATAATCATATTGAATATTTCATCCAATCAAAGAGAAAATTAACCCAGTATTGATCACCAAATTAGGTGATTAAAGAAGAGCAAACAAAAATAATGGAAATTTTAGCAGGAGAGGTACTGAAATTGCTGAAGGAATGATGTAATTAAATTTTGAAATTTGCAGCAGGGAAATAAACCAGGCAAAAAAGACAATATGACAATGTACTTCTAGCTAGAACATATGTATCCCTCTAGGAGAATTCCTTAGCTGTATACATGAGAATAAAAGATTTTTCAATCACTTTTACTTTCTTCTAGCTGATTAAAGATTTCCACTCTTCGCAGCACTCACACGGAACACAACATGTATAAATAGGCATAAATGACTTTAAATGATTTTATACAAGCGCCAAAAAATACTAGAGCTGACATTATTTTAGTTCCCAATAAAAAAATCATTATAACAACTGGCATCTCCTGATCATTTTTACTTATTTAAGAATAAGACTATAGAGGAGAGGTCACTACCCACTCCTGTAAAAAGATTTTATACCTCCCAAAGTTTCTATCAAGAGCCTGGGTTCAGATTAGAGTTGTAACTAGTTAAGAACCCCATAAATCTCAAAGACAATGTGCAAGAGAAGCACATCCTCAGCCAGGCAACCATGAAGGCGTGTTCTTTATGGTATCAAATTATCAATCTACTATGTCAAGCAAGCTCTTGGATCCAGATCCATCCTACATTACATTACTAATACTCGACACTCTACAGTAGTTGACATTTTTTAGGTACAGTATTGAACAAATTGACAGCCGTGGTTCAAATTCTACAAAGACTAAAACTTTAAAAAAAAGAAATAATGAACCTGATTGATGAAATTCAAAAGGCTGTTATATACATGGAAATTCTTTTCCAAAACAAAAGGTGGAGGCATGACTTACGAGGAGGACCCTCTTAAGATAGTGGAAAAAGCCAGCAAATAACTGGGAAAATAAATATAATTATCATCAAAGAGAAGAAAAGTTAAAGTTCACCTCAACAAGTTCTGATCCTCCCCAAGGGAGACATGATAAGATACAAGTTATATAAAAGTCAGCACAAGCTTGCCAAGAGGGATTTCCCTTATCTTCGTCCACTGTTGTTGCAGCTGATGATAACAATGTTTCGTACAAAACTACTAAGGAACTTGGTTGGAGAACTTTGCTGCACATCTGTATCCCACATGTCAACAAAGGAAATTGAGAATATGTAACATTCATTTTCTGAAAAAGGTCACTTTTAAATAATCTCTAAGGGGAGCCCAGATACAAGAAGTACAAGCGGTGCTCATGCTTAAGCTGCTATTGTTTAGAAAGTCTTCTCCATGTTCCATTATTATTCAATAGTGTAGAAATTGAGAAAACAAGATTAGACTGCATAAGACTATGCGTGTGTGTGACACCATATTATCAAAACAACGCCAATAAATGTCAGTCACAAATATCATAGCATAATCAACTTCACGAGTCTTGAATTCTTTTTACTCATCTTAACATAAGAATGCTACTTCTGGTTAAGTCCAAACAATCTAAATGTACCAGGGGAAATAATAAACAAAATTAAATCAGGCCCATAGCATTTCATGCAAAAATAAAAACTGTTCGGATCGAACCCACAAATTTGGCTTCCAGTTCAGGTCCCTGCTCCTACAACTTTTCATATTGTGATCATTCATATATCTAAGAGTCTTTGTAAATCTTATTCACACTTCCAATTCATGTAATCAGCCAAAAAAAGAAAAATGAAAAAGCATTATTCCAGCATAAAAAAGACACAATGATAAACATACCAACTAATCAAGCAGTAAAGAGTTGCAGAACACATACCAAAACGGTCAGAAAGCGCATAAGTACACGAATCCTGTTACAATTTCCACTATCTAAAGCAACCTGGCAATAAAGAGGAGTTCAATTATCAACAAACAATAACAGTAGACGATAGAAGAGCCATCAACAAATTCTATATCATGTAGGATTTTCCTTACAACCAAGAGTGATCACTTAGTAATAAATACACACTCAGAGTTCAAACAAGAAAACAAGTTTGACACAGTTTATAGTAGCAGATCATGCCAGATCCACCAGAGCGATGAACAGAAACCAAATCTTCTGAAGCAAGGCTGAGAGGATATCCACGCATACGCGCCTGAATACCCATAAGAGTGTGCAGCTGGGTAAGTACGTGTGTGCTTGTGCATGCATACTTGTCAGACTAATACCTAACCATAACCACACACATTACGTGTATATATATAAGAGAGAGAGAGAGCACAGAAGCATGGCCATCAAAAACATAGCAACAGTGAACAAATAATTTACAGTTTAGGTTAAATACCTGCAAGTTAGCGTGAGTATTCTCTACAATTTTCCGGACAAAATCTTCATTTTCCAAGTTTAATAGACCAACCTACATTATTAGAAAATTTTCAGAATAAAGAAAAGTTTATCAGTAGTAAGAGAATAAACATACTACAAGTATACAACGATCAAGATATATCAGAAGCAACCAATTGATAGCGTAAAGACATCATTCACAAATAAAGGAATTCCCAATTGCATAAATTAACTTAATGAGAAATGAATATTATAAATATTTAATAATGTATATCACACACAGAAGACCACATTAGTGTGATTGGACTTTGCGCATATGAAAAACCTACTTCAGAAACTCAATTGCTCCAGACATTTCTAACGAAGCTTAATAAAAAATTGAGGAAATTTTGCATCTCAAGGGTTCACAATTTGATTGCTACTTAGTCTTGGCGATTTATTTGCAACTTGCACGCAAGAAAGATTTAATCATCTGCTGCTCATCTAATACAGCAAATGCATCTTTGGATATGTATTTATCAATGTCTTGTATCAATAGGAACAAGGCCCAGTTCAGTTTCCACGTCAAGCATAGTTGATACAAAACATAACTTATTGTTTAAGGTGGCTCCTCGTTGTGTATGGAGGTGCATTTGGTAGAAAAAGCACTAGAGGTCATAATAAAGTTGTAATACATGCTCAACAATGGCAAATTCCGGAGACAATTGATCCATGAAACAAATGGTAGATATGAATTTGCTGTTAAGGTCTTGCTCGTTAAATTTTCACGTGTTGGGAGCTAGATGCTAACCAAAAGCAAAATAGAGGTAATTTTGTCAACATGTTTCACCTTGTTACTGTGCATTTCCAAAAGTTTTTTTTTTCTAAACCTAGTTCATTCATAACTCGCCCAATGTCCTCTAGTTATGAATCTATAAATCCCTCAAAATTTGAGCGGGATTTGTCCATGATTCAAAAATTAGTTTAAAGAATGGTTTTAAAGAGTTAGATAGAGATTCCTTCAAACATCTCCACATGTATTATTAATCATTCCTTGAACATAAAAAAAGAAGCAAATGCCCACATGAGATAAATATATTAGCCCTTATCTATACATACTCATACTTAAGCTTCAATGAGCTACACATCTTCAGATGCATGGTTCAAGTTTTTTACATTCCAATAAATCTTTATGTGATGATTCTATCAATTAATATATAAATTGATAATATCCCAAACTTGTGCATTAGTGCATAATATAACAAAGAGAATACAGAATTACAGATACGGAGCACAAGGAAAATCATATAGAGAACTTGAAGGGGAGAGAAAATAGTGGAAATCTACTGTACCAGCGTTCCATATAAAGGTATCTTGTGAGGCAACTGCTCAGCACACTCGAGAAGGAACTGCCAGAATATATAACATAAAAAGCAGGCAGATTAATATTAGGAAAAACACCACACTTGTGCAGCACAAACTTCCATCATATTCTACATCTCTGCTTCACATTAATTAGGGACGTCTACAAGCATAAATTTAACTTATAAGAAAAATAGCAAAACTTATTCTTGACTCAGCCCTTGTATGCATTGGTTGTTCCAAAAATTGAACAACAAACCTAACAGGACATATAAGTAAATACCACTTACGAAAATTAAGATGAGTAGGAGTATAACTGAACAAAAAGAAACGTCATACATGTAATATATCATCACCGGAATGCAACAATTCACGGCGAACAACGCCGAAGCAAGTCTCCTGCAATTGGATAAAACAAACATTATTCAATCTTGTTTTGGCAATTAAAACAAATAAAGAAAAACTAGGGTTTTTGGAGGGGTAGAAAGATTGGAAGACTGACGAGATGGTCTCTGTAGTCAGCATTTCCGCCGTACTCGGAGCATTTCTCCCCGATTCGAAGCACCAAACTTCGCCAACTACTCATTGAAAAACGCTGAGAAGATAGAAAATTTGAAACTTTTCAAAAGGAAACGGGAATGGTGAGAGACTGGGGGAGCACTGGAGGGACAAAGGGTTTAACTAAATTGAGTCTTTAGTGCAAAGATGCGGGTCGCCTTTTCTCATGTGAATAACCGACCCGATTTATCAAGTACTATAATAGTCGGGTTAGACCCGTATTCTTTAGGAGTATCGACTACTTCTTTTGTACTGAATTTTATTTTTTAACCGAGTTCGACTTCTTCCTTTGTAATGAACTTTTAATACCGAGTACATGTATGTATTTTTAATTTCTTTACTTTTAACCACCTTTTTTTCTTCTTATTTTCAATTTATTTTACATTCCAACATTTATAAAATAAAATGGAGAAACAAGCTTCTATTTATATTGCGGTTTTTCAATAGAAAATTCTGTTTAAATATGAAGCTAAATGTCAATACAAATTTAGCATATAGTCAAACTAAATGTTAACGAGTTTCTTGAAAACTTAATTTGATAGTTTATAACTATGTATAATATTTTTCACTCAAAGGTGACATGATAAGAGCCGGATCATCAACAAATGATTGGTCCAGTAGAAGGGACTAATACCATAATGTGGCGACCTAAGTTCGAATGTCTGTTGAAAATGGTTCCATATAATATGTCCAACGCTCCTCGAATTGAACCCAAATAAAAATGGCAAAACATTTTGTTATCTACACCAAAAAAAAAGAAAAAAAAAAAAAGGGAAAAATAATTCCAAACGTAAACCTTTCATCAAACAAATGAAGGTATTTCATCCAAAGACAGAAAACAGTCAACACCTTGTGCAAAACATGGATCTATCATCCACAACATAAAAAAATTAAAACTTTATGTTTGATTATAAGTAAAAGTTCTTTAATTATATTCCAAATTATAAATGGTAAGCTATCACCAGAGCTAATTTAAATGTTAAATTATAAGAGCTTTAATAAATTTTACATAAAAGTTGCTCTCCAAGAGCTATTGTATAATTTATTGATTGTTAAAATTTATGGATTTGGATGGTCAAATATCTATGACTTTTGTACTTTCCTGCAAAACAATAAAATATAAATAATAAAAAAAATTAAAACTAATTATTATTATGAAATAATTATATAAATATATCATTATTATTTAAATAAAATAATAATTAAAAGTAATTTGTTAAAATATAAACTAGTTGTTGGAGTGAAATGATGTGATTGTTAAAAAGTAATCTCTTAAAATATGAACTAGTTGTTGGAGTGCATAGTAAAAAATAAAAGTGTATATAACACTGTTCATTAGTTATATTTTAGAATAGGATAAAAGGCTGAAATTTAAGAGAGTTGTTGGAGATGGCCTTAACATTAACAAAAACCAATGTTAATTTGCTGAAATCTTTCACGCCTTTCATTATGTTACGAGACATATATTTACATTACACAATGCAATCCTCTTTTGTGCATGCAATTGTTCATGAAAGAGAAATTGTCGCTTCCCCATACAATAAGAAGCAGTTTCCTAAACTACCCTGCACTTTCACATGTATATCCCAGTCATTAAGCTTTTGCACGATTCTTCGTATACCAGTAGCAAGCCAAGCTCTTTGCTCAAGAAGGAACAATGGAAGAATCTAAATTTCTTTAGCTTAAAAGCATCTTCTGCAGTGGGCAAATGAGTGTTCAGAACTCGAGCACGTGACCAACCCATACTGCAAATTAGGGCAATGGGAACTACGTGGAATCGACATTATATAGATGTCCAGAAATCACGATTATAGACCTTTTTATCCCATAAGCAACCTGATAGCACCTAACAGCAGCAAGCAAGAGATGTGTGAGGAACACCATTGACTCCACCAATTCTTAAACGACAACAAACATATCATCTCTTCAACATGCACTCTTCGATTCTCCTTATGACTACACTTAGACTGCTTCCATTTTCCAGAGCTTTAACAGCAGCTCTATGGGCCTGTTTATGCCATTTGAGCAGATTGTACGACTGAAGTACAGACCAACGTGCTTGATTTGACATCTATATACACAAAAACAAGTGTGTCAGAGCTCCATTGATTGAAAAATATGCTAACTGATTGAAAAAGGAAATGAAATTAAACCGTAAGGGAAAGGGGTCGCACTTCCAATTTTCAGTACTTAAGGGAACCATTTTCGAATTCCATTACTTCATGGAGATAGTTATAAATTACCGAAATATTAACAGAAGTGAGTAGAATTTTAATCGATGGAAGACCTGCACAACAGATAGAGGCGGTTCTAGAAGCAAACAGATGCTTCTGAATAGATTTTCATCATTTTCTCCGCCTTCAGCCTCCCCATATACTAGAGCTTCAGCAGCAATCCCAGCAAAAAGTACCATGCAGTACCTAATCATGTTCGGAAATCCAACATATTACTAAATAGACATATCTTCAAATATAGGTGCAATTTTTTAACTGTGAAAAGCATTATAAGAATATGTAATGATTTATATAATTGGGGCAAGGAACTAGAGAGAGCAACTTTGACTAAATTCAGCAATCACCAACCTGTCAAACGCAGTACCACTGATACGTCCCTCAGCAAGCTCGTTTTGAAGATTCTCATCCCAAAACTGTGTTCCTGCCTGCAAAACTAAAACTTACATAGCATACAAGCAATTCAAAGATTTATCTACAAAGACAGGTAGGAAATTAATTTTGTGGATAACTAGATTCAAGAGGGATGATCATATTTCAGTCTTTTTATACAGACTAGATATTAGAGGCGAGACATAAGCTGTGATGAAGCACTTTCAAACTCCTCTATTTTGTATCTTTGTATTCTTCACATGCATGAAAAGTAACAAAGTTATGAACGAAACCACCATCTTCTTTGTGCTTTAACAAACTTAGAGAACTGTATCAAATTTCTCGACCCAACTCTTGACTAACAGGTGTCAGATATAGAATAAGTTTATCTAGTTTACAAAAACCATAAACAAAACATAAGTGACTTAACAAAAATCACATGCCAAAGAGAAGGACCTGACTTGGTGTTTCAAAACTACTTCTTCAGCCAAATAAAACATAATGATTACAGCAAAAGCTATTCTCTAGAATGCTTTTGAATTCTTGACCACATGGAGAGGCTTAATACATACTGAGAAAGGCCTAATAACTTTGGAGGATTAACTCAACAAGGAATTATGCAGGGAAAGATACCAGAGTAGTAGTAAATACCTGCCCTTGAATGCCCATCTGCATTGCAACAATTGGGTCTAATATTACACCACGAATTGGACAACCCATAAGATATGCTGCATATTCACAGAACATGTATATTAATGAAAAATTAAAATAGCGTGATATGACTATATTTGATCTGATTTTCTGTAAGGGTGACAAGTATATTTTAGCATTCACAAAACAAATATTTGAACCGCATGCAGTAATCAAGAATATGGACCAACTTAGTGCTTACTTTGTTAGCTACTAACTTAGTATTATCAACTAGTAATACTATTGACTAAACTGGCTTACCTACAAGAAGGTGACCAGCTTCGTGAACTAAAATACGACGTTTATATGGAGGCCAGTAACTGGAAATCTGAGCTAAGCATGAACCACCAAGAAAAATAGCATCTAGCATGGCCAACCCAAGTACTGCTGCCAGGTTTGGCCTGATATCTATTCCTTGATTTAAAAGAACAGACACTCCAGCAAATAGACCAATCAAAAGTGTACCGGAGCTCCCGGAAACTCCCCACTTTTTAGGAGAAAGTTTTGACACTGGAACAGAAACAGCATGATGTCATAAAGGTCCATTTAAAAATTGTAACAAAGACACAATATCAAATGTTGCCTGCTTCAACAGGATGTACTAAGCAGAACAAATGCCTTGAATAAGCCTATTTTCGATTTGCATCAGAGAAAAAATAATTTGTGCCTGAACACATACCTTCTAAACCAGTTGAAGATCTTAACACAGTTGGTGTAACTTCTCTTGGTCCCTCCAAAACTGCACCATAAGATTACACAAGACTCTGAAATAGACTACATAATATATTAACAGAAACAATTTTATCAATCTAATAACAACCTAGCAAACCACATAAATACATCTGTATAATACAATTAAACAACATCGTAAAATGGCCCTAAGCATCTAGCATATAATGTTAAAACAAAGAGCTGTAATCGCCACCATAGACTGCAAATGATCGTGGATCAAAATTTTCATATTTTTCCACCGAAAAACACCCGAAGAGTTTCTATTTTTGGGTCAATTGAAACGACAAGAGTCGTTTGTATTCAATATTTTTCTTAGATATACAATTATTTCCAAATACTTCCCAAAAAAATTCCAAATATTCATCGAGAAGATAAGAAACATATTAAGGAAACAAAATATCAATCAATGCATAAGATAAAGCTATTTATGAAAGCTAAAACTACACTAACCATTTCAATCCAAAAGCAAGCATGATACTTACTACAACAATTACAAGTTAAACAAAGTCTATGTGTACATCAAACAACCTCTATAATATAAAACACAGATAATATTTTACCAATATTGCGGTATTTTCCGAAATTGGGCAAAAATCCCTTGTCCTTGAGAAAAGCATAGGCGCTGCCAACGAGTCTCATATCATCAGCATTCAAGCACGTGTCCAACACCTCCCAATCCCTCTCCCACTCGTCATTTTCAGGGCGAGTCAACTCAATCGAAGAATTTTCTAGCTCAACAGGGAAGTCTTTGAGGAAGCGGAGAGCCCGAGCGAGGTCCTTTTCCTTGACTGCTTCCTCGTATTCTTGCCATTCTTTAAAAGCTCTGGTTGAAATGGTGCGAGCCTGGAGTTTTCTGTAGAGAGATTTAGTTTGTAGAAATTGAAATGATGCGATTATGGTGGTACCGTGTGAGAGAATTTGGGAGGGAGTTGAGTGTAGGGGAGGGGGAGAAGATATTATTAATCTCGCCATTGGAGCTTTAGAGGTTGTTTCTTTGTTAATTTGCTGAATCGTTTTTTTTTTTTTAAAAAAAATTATTTATGGGCTTAGTCTTTGAATCGGAAATTTGGTATTGTTCATTGGAGGCCCATAATGGATGGACACCCTTCCCAACTTCTATTTCCTAATTCATAGTTAAGATTTAAGAAAATATGTGGTGTTATATGTATTTTTTTCTCCTCAAGTATTTTCAGGCTTTAAATTTGACTTAATCCATTTTAAGACTTGTCGAACACATACGAGAACCTCTAGAAATTCGGAATTTTATTTGTCACATTGTGGTGATTGGTCCTTTGAAGGATGAAAATTATTTATTTGGTTCTAGAATTGGCGTGTCTTGACAAACACGAAAAGTGCAGCTGTGGGAGGACTTGTTAGAAATTATTGTGGCTCTTGGATGTTAGGGTTTACACATAGCCTTGATAATGTGACGATCACAAATGCATCATTGATGGTGGCAAGAGAAGACCTTCTTCTGGCATGGGAAAGAAGGTTGCACAAGATTGAATTGGATTAGGAAGTTGTAATTAAACTTAGACATTAGACAAATACGGCAAGTCACCCCCTTGATGAGATTATGGGTGAGCCGGATAGTGCACACGAAGAGGAGTGGTAACACTTATGTGGATGCTTTAGTCAAGATTGATCACGACGAATTTGCCTCCCCCCACACCACCACCAAAATTCTTAGAGTTAGTTGAAGGGGATATGCAACCTAGTTTCACATATTCTGTAAAAAAATAAATAAAAACACAAACTATGTAGTGTTGAAAATTCGTTATTTGATTTTAGAATTGGAGGCCCATAAATGATGGACACCTATTCCAACTTCTATTTCCTAATTTTATAGTTAGATTTAAGAAAATACGTGGTCTTATATGTATTTTTTTCCTCAATTATATTCAGGTTTTAAATTTAATTTAATCATTTTTAAGGCACATCGGACACATTAAGTGAGAATCTCTCCCAACAGGAATTCAAATATGAATTCATCATATTATGATGATTAGACAGTTCCACTAGATCAATAATTTGTTGGTTGTGGGTGTTACTTGTATTATATATGCTTCATAAAAAAATTAAATTGATGAGCCAATATATATCCAAACAAGTAGTATCTTTTTGTACAATTTACAATAAAAGTAGAATCCTTGTGTCTCGAAAAATATGAAAACTTAGTTTAGTCTCTTTTAATGCACTATTAGTCAAGGGCGGACCTGTACGTATTTTTTCTTGGAGGTGAGATTTTCCGGGTACTACACACAATTTCTTAATAAAACGACTAAAAATTAAGTTAAAATAGAGTAGATATAATTTTTGTCTTGCTAACGTTAAGATATAAACATCTTTAACAAAAAACAGTCATTTTTACTGGGACCGATGAAATTTCATTAATAGAAACAATGTATATAAATTTCGTGTTAAAATCGCTTACAATACTGACTTCAAGAGGGTTTCATGCTCATCAACCGGATTACAAACAACATTAGACGGTGACAACGTTTTACAAACACTATTAAATAATAGCTTAGTACTTTTGGATCGTTTGATGCGTCAAATATTAAGACGATATAACCTACCGCCAAAGATAAATTTAAATTCAACAAGCATATTGAAAAAATAGAAAATGGCATAAGGCACTGAATTCTTTTTTAAGTCTACCGCTAGAGACAAATTTAAATTCAACAAGCATATTGAAAAATTAGAAAATGGCATAAGGCATTTAATTCATTTTTAAGCCACGTGTACGAAAATTAAGGTGTAAATGAATCGAGTAAAATTGAAACATAATATTATTTTTAAATTCGAGTAGAATATTGAATAGTTTTATCTGATTTTAAATCCTATTTAAAACCTGATAATTAACATATATATAAAAGAAAAGGGGGGAAGGCACCATGGTCCCTTAGCACCCAAGATCGTCCAGTCATGTTGTTGGTCACATTACATGGACACTTATTCCAACAATAATTAGAATAATGTGTGTTTGTTAAATTATATAGTCCCTTCAATTCGTTCCATATGTCTTTATCATTTGCTACGCTTCGGCAGTCAACTTGAATCGATTTAAAAAATTGTTTTAAATAATCTAACCAATAATAATTTGATAAATACTATATAATTTGATAGTAATCAAAAGTCTTAAACATCATAAATGTGAATTATTATTTGATTAGTCAATTATTATTTTTATGATAACTTAGTGCAACATGGCAAATTTCATTGAGAGGAATCAGCAAAGAAAAGAAAACGGGTCAACATCAACATGTGTATTTGAGAGATTGTCCTGGGTCTGAGGAAAAAAGAACATTTATTCAAACTAATCGCTGCAGGATTAGTTCTCTCATACGGTTAGCCTAGGGAACGTAATATCATAGCACATTCAAAAGCGAAGTTAGAGACAAAAGATCTTCTTTCTAAAGAGATTCGATTCGATCCAGAACTCTTGATAAAATGCCTATTGAGGGTTTTTTTTTCCAAGGAACAAAAATAGTAAAAGAAAAAAAAAAAAAAGGAAAAAGGTTGCCACAAGAACGTAAGCCCCGTTCGATTAGTTCAAATTTATTTGAGAACCAAGTGAATAACTGTAAATCAGCCAATATACTCCAGCAAGGCGGATAAGGACTCCAAACATGTCTCAGTCCCCTCGGACTAAACCGAGAACCACCCACCAATGCAAATGAGTTATACCTTGTCACCAAGGCCGCATCTCTGCGGTTTAAAGGCCCGGGGACTTTCCTGGGTTTAAACTTGTTGGGCCACAAGTTCAGTAACCCATTCACTTCATCCTGTGACTAATTATGATTTTGGGTTGACTCTTAAAATATAAACTTAGCAGGAGAGTGTACATTATCGATGTGGGGCAAACGACCAGTAACTCAGCTTTACTTTTTTCCATAGAATATGACATCATAAACTCCATGAAATACCAGAGGGGTTTTTTGCAAGTTAACTCCATGTGATATGTCTAATGGGCAATTTACCTCTCTGTGAAATAAAAATAGGCAATTTAACTCCCTGTGAAATGAAATAATGAGCAATTTACCTCCTTGTGATATAAAAATAGGCAATTTACCTCTCTATGAAATGAATAATGAGCAATTTAACTCCATGTGATATGAATTAATGAGCAATTTAGAGGGAGGTAATGTGCTTCTTTTATAAAAACACAGGGAGGTATCTTGCCATTTTTTTTATCACAGGGAGTTAAATTGCCTATTTAGAATATCACAGGGAGGTATTTTGCCCTTTTTAGAATATCACAGGGAGGTATTTTGCCCTTTTATTTATCACAAGGAGTTAATTTGCCTATTAAGAATAATACAGGGAGTTAATTTGCTATTCACTCAATACCAGAGGGATTCATATATGTCAAAAAGAAATTTAATAATACCCTATTTTGCTTTTAATGGTGTTTTGATTTATATGTGACTTCGGATTCTGTCGCAGAATCGGTAACAAAGATGAAAATAGTGCAGAAATTGGAAGTATTGGGCGATTTGCTGTTCAAGAACACAATAAGAAATTAAGATCCACTAAATCAGGTCCCTTTTTTCTAAAATCAATCTTTTTTTTATTTCTTAATCAAATTCATGTATTTTGCCTGGGATTTCTTTGGCTTGAAATTAAACTTTGCAGAATATACCTGGGTTTCATGGGGATGGGGGTGTTTAACGGGGCAGGGGAGGGAACTGGGAAGAAGGGAGACATTTTTTTTGTAATTCTTTTTTCTTTTTTTAATAAATTTAAGGCATTTTGTTAATTTTTTAATTTTAATTTAAATTGATAAAAATTGAATTTCAATCTCAAAATTAGCGAGTGAGGCACACTCTCCGTAACTTTTTTGGACGGAAAATGAATTTTATGCAACATTTTATTAAATACAAGAGAATTTCTTGTAAAAAAATAATAATAAAGTTACGTGCATGTTTTTCAAATTCAGGTGGGTATCATGCTTTTTTCCCTTTGCTAAAGTTTAATTTTTAAATATCAGTTTCAACTTTACAAACAAAACCAGCCTTGATTCAATGATTTGACTTTTGTCTTTTTAAATTGTTAATACATTCATACATTAATAATTTTTTATTAATCATCATAATATTTTCAATAACTACCAAATCACAAAGATTTGATAGATTTGACTTGGAAATGGCTAAATTGATGAAAGTTTACTGAATTTGTGGTAAACTTATTATCCATCCCAATTCTGAACACCGGCTACGTTTGAAACTTATTTTACTATCAATTGCTTCAAAAAATAAATATCAATTGCTTCAAAAAATAAATTTATCAACGTTTTATTACTATTTCGCTAATGAGAATTAATTTATATGATCCGTGCATATCATTGCGTTTATGCTATATTATCAAATAATGTATGTTGCACAAATAATATTTCTCAATTTCATTTTTGAGACGATGAATGCATTTATACTTCTATATCAATTAGCAATTGTTATATTCAAATATTTTCAACTCCTTTGTAAATTAATTGATTACAAAGAAACAACAAACTATAGAAAATATCAACACAAGTAAAATTAAACGCTAGCGGCCTCAAGTTTACCACTTGATTACGGCCTCGGTGAAAAAAATTCTCAATTTGAACGTGAGCAAAATACGAGTTTTGACTCGTGGATTAGCTTATGCGGCACAACCCAATATACACATTATTCGGTTTTTTCCTTTTTTTTTTGAATGGTTTATTTGGATTGAGTTAAATTTACAAAAGGCTAGAAGTGAGTTTGATATGATGAAAAATGTTAAAGTAAGTCGAAATCATTAAATAATATAAACTACTCGGATTTGTGTAATTATCCTTTTTAATGTCTAAGTTGATGGAGTAATAATTAAAAATAAAAAACGACAAAGATCTTATCAGCTCAATTAAGATAAAAAAAAAAGTATCCATGATTCACACGTACAAATCATCTCATTTTATCTCGCTCCAAACTTAATCAAACATGATGAACCCATTTTTGTATTTTTAATTTATTGGAAGAGATTTTCACATAATGTGTGCAACGTTGATATACCATACTTCATAATATGACCTGGCACAATACGATAGTTCCACGTGGCGTCCACTCGGCAACATCTCGAACGAAATATAAGTACGAGCTCTATGACGATCTCCCACTTATCTCTCTTTCGAGCCCTGTCTCTATCTCCCCACGATCGGAGATATGATCTCCATCCTATTTTTGTACGGAATCTGTCAAAATGATCTAAGGGCCAAGATTTCCCCACATGTCTCTACCAACTTACTTACTTTTGTACGAACGATGGTATGATCCCATACGATGTAATCCGGAATTACTCAACCGACTCAGAGGAACAATGCAACTATTAAATCTCCAATTCACTGGGGCTTTTCAAAGCCCAGGGGTGTCAATCTCTACCCGGGTGAATGTGCACCCCCCTAAGCACCGTCTCCAACCGTCAGGGCTAACTCCTTCAATTAATTTAAAAAAAAAACTTCCCCACTCTCACCTATATTATCTATAATAATAATAATAATAATAATAATATTAATAATAATAATTATTATTATTATAAAAATAAATAATATTAATAATAAATATGAAAATGCATAATAATAACTGTAGAGACAATAATAATAAAATTAAGCATAATAATATTACATCGGGGACAAGAAAAACAACAACGATTATACGAAGACAACAACGAACAAGACAACGATGGTAAAACATAGAAAATGCAACAGTACAACAATGTAAACAACAAGAAAAATGCAACAATGGAAACAACAATTATTAGGCAATATTTGGCGTAATTTAATGCAAATATCGTATTTCTACATTTTGTCCCAATTGTACATTTAACATTTATGCTATATTAGATATTAAATAAACTTTAAATATTTCAAATCAAATTTTAAATGTGGTTAAATAAATTTTACTTTTGTAGACAAATATATAATTTCAAAATTAATAATGGATAAGGGTTTTATTATACTATTATGTTGTTAAATTTTACTTTCATGGTCAAATTTATATATTCAAAATTAAAACTAATAATGTTACATCTTTAGTTTAAAACAAATTGTTATTAAACCTTACACAATTTTTATAATCAAATTTATCTTCCATTTCTAGTTAATTAAATTAAACAAAAACAAATTGTTATTAAATCTTACACAATTTTTATAATTAAATGTATCTTTCATTTCTAGTTAATTAAATTAAACAAGGTGTTGTTGAATTTGTAGTTAATTTTTTCAATCTTTAATTTTTTTTATTAATAATTTTTTTTAATTTATAATAAAAAATAAAAATAAAAATAAAATGTAAAGGCATTAGGTGGCACCACCTGGTGCCATGTTGGTAAGAAGCGCGTCCCATTACTGGGGCTGTGCAAATGGACGCCCCTGGGCCATCTCCATCCACCCCATGAATGGGTTGGAGATGGCCTAAATACCCCCATCATTCAATGAAGAAGACACATGATTTTAGGAATATTCAGATCGGAACTCCCAGATTGTCCATATTACATGCTTTAGATCTTTAGCTTCTAGATAGTTTAATCAGTCCCTAATTTATAATAGGTCCCATAAATTATACTCATTATTATTTTGACTTAGTAAAAGATCTTTGATTTTTTATACGGGTCATATATACGATTTTTACCTAAATTACACGCATCTCGAAAATGTTAAGATATGTTTAAAAACTGAATATTTTTAAAAAAATCAGAGGAAAAAGCCCTCAATTTTAGCATAGTAACAAGCACGCTTGATCTCCATTCTGCAAAGTCAGAACGAAAATATAAAAATGAGCTAGACATCATTCATGTTTGACATGATCAGTACGTGTTACAATTTAACAACAATAGTTGGCTTCATTATTAGTGGTCTAAATTTGAACAAATTGTAAAAATAAGCATATATAATTGACTAATTGTGCCGTTGATATTTTAATTGGTGGCCTCCCCCTTGCATCAAGTTTAATTCAGCGTAATTGGTCGACAGTTGACACAATGGCAATGCCAACATTAATCATACTGTTAGGAATAGTGTTGATCAAGTATTTGTATGAACCTTATTATTTGGAAATTGAAGTATATTAGATGATTGATCAGTTTTGGTTTTCATATATCCAAGGGTAAAGTACGAATACCTTGATGTAAGACCTAATTACGAAAATCCACCTTACGTATTGTGTATTACGAAAATTCTCATGGGGTTCATCACCATTTTACAATTAACCCTTTAATCATTGAAAAATTCCAACTTTGCCCCTAGGGGTTATTTGTAATATTTACTTAAAAAATTAAAATTTAGGTGCTAATTGTAATATCTCATAAATTATAAAATTGATAAATATATATTTACCACCAAAAAATTGAAAAAAAATTGTATATTGCACATAAGTTTCCAAAAATACTAAAAAAATATTTTTACATATTTAATAATAATAATAATAATAATAATAATAAGTGAGAATGGGGAAAATTGTGAAATTGAATTAAATGGAGGTTGATTGTCCTTCAGTTGGAGATGAGTTTCTAGGTGGATCGAAAGGGCACGAGGGCAAGGGCAAGGGCAAGTGTGCAAGATGGGGGGTCAAAGAGGCAAGAGGGCAAGACTTTCGATTGGAGATTGCATAATTATTGAGGAGAGGGGATATTTTTTGTGTAGGAAGAAAGGGAGAAAATTTTCTTGCTTTCTTGTTGTGAATTGTGTGTGTTGAATAAAGTATATCACATATTATATAGGTATGTGAAACATATATTTTTCCTCATTTCTCCAAACACTATTACATCTTTTCACTTCTAAGGAATTCACATATATAACTTTTATATTTATTGTTATTACTACTCCCTCAATGACGATTTGGTAAAAAAAATATTATTTCATATTGATTATAATTTTAGAAGTTCAATGTCAAATTAATTTTTTTTTCTTTTCAGAATTACCCTTTTATCATCATCATTCTAACTTCTAATTAAGAGAGGATAGATGAAAACAATTATTACTCCAATGAAGATATTTTAGGGTTTTTTTTTTAATCTTTAAATAATGACTATTTAATAGGTTTCTTAATTTATGTATCACACAAATAATATAAAACGGAGGGAGTATAAAATAGTAAGATAAAGGAAATTCCTATTCAATATTTAATTTAACAATTAAAATAACTTCTAACTTTCCTATATTATATACTAACTAGCCTACACCCCGTGCTATGCACGGATAAAAATAATAATATATTTCAGACAAATAAAATATTAATTATTTTTATTTTCGTAACTTTAAAGGATTGCAAAATAATGGTTCAATCAAAATTATAAAATTCACATGAATTTATTTTCGGATCTGAATTATAAATTAATATTTAATTACTTCAGCATACTGTTTTATTTCATGTCATTAGTTTTTTATAGTTAAGTCTCGAAGTTTATCGTATCAACTTCAAATAAGTAGTTAACACAACAAAATAAGCACTCAAGACTAACTTTAATTTTCCTCCATAATACAGGTATAATCACACTTGAAAAAAAAACTTTTTATATACTTTCATTCAAAATTTACTTAATAGAACATAAAATTGAACATGGGAACAAAGTTACAATAATTATTATCAAAGCAAAATCTCAAAAAAATAAAGGGGTATCAAAGCAAAGTCTCAAAATAAATTAGTCAAACTAATACAATTGCTATAAATTAAATGGTGAGCAAGAAATTTAAACATATATCTTAATTTTGTGAATATATTTTTGGATAAAAACATCTTTTAGTAAAAAATTATAAATATCTAAACTTGACAATATAATCAAGTATCTAGTTTTATTTTCCTTTCGGTAAAAGCATATCATCGTGTAAATATAATTAAAATAAATATTATATATAAGTCACTTCATTTAATATCAATTAGGTCACACAATTTTTTTATTTACGTTTCAAGTTCTCAAACCTTTATATTGAAAGTTACTGGTATTAGTCAACTAATATGTAGTGAGTCGTTAAAAAGAAACAAACACGTAGTGAGAATATTAATTATGAAGCATTCATATAAAATGTTAACTGAATTATTTTGCATTTTAAATCTCATAAAAGAATTAGAAATGATGTATTGACACTCTAAATTTAAAGAGTTATTTATAAACTTAACGGCTTTAAAATAATTAGAAAACATGAGTATTGAGGAGTGAAAACATTGTCTCAAATATTCGTATGTGTTTGTATCGATACATATATGTAAAAATATTATGACAAATGCAACATGTTAAATTTTTTTTTTTGTCAAAATAAAAAAATAAAATAATATAAAATCAAAACAAATCGATCTTTCAACATATTAATCTACATATAAAACTCAAAATGGAGAAGTTGAAACTAAATCTACAATAAAAACAATGACAAATGCATATATTTAAACAAAAATTATGAAGATTCAAATTGAATAATCTAAAATCAAATAAATCAATCTATCTTTAGATTAAATCAAAAGGCAAACCAAAATAAAATTTGTGAATAAGCTATGATGAAAGATCCGAAAAAGAAAATGTTGTAGCAAAAAACTTTAGTGCAGTGTCTAACTTGACTATAGAGCTAAGGAACAAAATGAAAAAGATAAGAATTAAACATAAACTAAAGGAAGTAAAGTTTTAATTTTGATTTAGAGTTATCATCCTCAAAACAAAATTAAGAACATATGGTTAGTTCACATAAAATTTAAAAAACGATAAAATTATGAGTAACAAAAACGTTGGCCTACTGAAAGTTTCAAGATATTTGGTTGTGTTAGACATTTACTTGCAACATTTTGTGTACGATGCATCATATCAATATATAAAAAGTGTAATAGATATTTCATGTATAGTTGAGCCAAACACTAAATAATGTGTCTTCAAGTACGAACATTCTAATTTTGTTATTCAACCAAAATCCAAAACCCCAATGAAAAGAATAAAAAGAAATGAGATAAATCACTTCTACTCCTGTATTTCTATAATTCATTTTCAATTCGTTGTTTCAATATCTATAACACCTATTTCAACCACCAGAAGCTCCAATATCTTCCATGACAATTGAAATTCCATCTATTCGTTCAAGTTCTCTGCAATCGAAATTTCATCACTTAATTCAATATCTAGGATGAAAACTTCCAAAAGTTCATTTTTTCCCTAAAATGTCAAACACAAACCAAACATTAATAGAATTTTATAAATATAAATTATAAGAAAATTATGTGTTAGCAATACAATCCTTGCGAGATTACAAACGTTAATTTACTTCAAGATGTTTTGTAGCAAAATCATTAAGGTCCTTAAAACCTATAAATTAAATTAAACAATCATATCAGTTTCATACAATTCACATGTACTGGCAAACATAAAAAGAAAAATACCGTTAAATTTAACCAAAATGAAATAAATCAAAAAATGAATCACAAACCTATTGTTGTCTTACATTAGAGGAAGCCTTTCATGATTCTCTTAGAAAACCTATTACAAAAATGTTAAAACCAATCAAATCATAAGAAAGAAATGCGTATGATTAAATTAATAATAGTATAAAACTAAAATGACCAAATGTATAAAAAAAACTATTGAATCAGTGAAAAAAAGACACCACAATTTGAGAAGGGCAATGGGCAATGTTATTAAGCTAGAGCAATTTATATATATAATCTTAAGAATTTTCTAGAGCTAGGAAAAATTCATTGATTATCCTTAATCACGGCTAAAATTTTGGCACGAATTAAGATATTTGTATGAAAAAATTTCGGACTTAGAGTAAAATTACCGTATTCTTTTATGGATTTATTAAAATTAATAGTAACTTTGACTAAAATTCAAAACTTACATTTAAAATTGTATTTGAAATGTAAGGAAGCTTCCTTTTGTTCAATGATGACAATTAATAAGAATTTTTTAAAACTGAAAATAATTAATTTGTTTATCAATAATGAAAATAATTAAATTTTATTAAGCTAGAGCAATTTATATATATAATCTTAAGAATTTTCTAGAGCTAGGAAAAATTCATTGATTATCCTTAATCACGGCTAAAATTTTGGCACGAATTAAGATATTTGTATGAAAAAATTTCGGACTTAGAGTAAAATTACCATATTCTTTTATGGATTTATTAAAATTAATGGTAACTTTGACTAAAATTCAAAACTTACATTTAAAATTGTAATTAAATGATTTTTTGAAATGTAAGGAAACTTTCTTTTGTTCAATGATGACAATTAATAAGAATTTTTTAAAACTGAAAATAATTAATTTGTCTTGGCCAATCAAAACTTTTTAAGAAAATAAAATAAATAAAAATCACCAGAAATTAGTATTGAGTCTAAATTGCAAGATTTTGGTCAAAAGACCATTCTCCTATAATCCTCCCGAGATTACAAACTTAACTTTGTTTCAAGATTTTCTGCAGCAAAATCTTGAAGTTATTTCAATATCTATAAATAAAATTAATCAATCATAATCAATTTCATACTATTAACATATTCATACAAACTTAAAAGAAAAATACCGTCAAATATAAATTTATAAAGAAAATAAATCACAAACCTATTGTTGTCTTAAATCAGATCACGAAGCCTTCACTTGATAATTCTTGTAGAATATCAATATTATCTATATCATCAAGAAAATAAATTCGATCAAATCCAAGAAAAGAAATGCATGTAATCAAGTTAATAATAATCTAGAAAAAAATTTACCAATAGACACAAATTTGTCGCAAGAGTGGAAAAAATGAGATCACAGATTGAGAGGCATGTTATTATGCTAGAGTGGTATAAGCTGCTAGTGTTTAACTATATATATAGATCATGAAAGAAATTAAAAGTATTAAGAATTATCTAGAATTATAGCAAATTAATTGATTAGCCTTAATCATGGGACGGTTAAACTTTTTGCATGAAATAAGATTTTAATTCATTGTCAACCCAAATTTTCCTATTTAGCCGTAGGAGGCCAACCATAGCTTAATGGTCTTAATAAAAATTAATTAATAAAATGAGCATATTATGTTATGGGTTTGTGACAATTAATGGTAACTTTTGATCATAATTCAAAACATAGATTTCGAATTATAAGTAAATGATTTTTTTTTTATCAGAAAGGAAACTTCCTTTTGTTGTATTGTATGATGACAATTAATAAGATTGTTTCATAACTGAAAATAATAAATTTTGTGTTGACCAATCAAAACTTTTTTAAGAAAATAAAATAAATCAAAATTACCAGAAATTAGTATTCAGTCCAAATTATCATCAAGAAAATAAATTCGATCAAATCCAAGAAAAGAAATGCATGTAATCAAGTTAATAATAATCTAGAAAAAAATTTACCAATAGACACAAATTTGTCGCAAGAGTGGAAAAAATGAGATCACAGATTGAGAGGCATGTTATTATGCTAGAGTGGTATAAGCTGCTAGTGTTTAACTATATATATAGATCATGAAAGAAATTAAAAGTATTAAGAATTATCTAGAATTATAGCAAATTAATTGATTAGCCTTAATCATGGGACGGTTAAACTTTTTGCATGAAATAAGATTTTAATTCATTGTCAACCCAAATTTTCCTATTTAGCCGTAGGAGGCCAACCATAGCTTAATGGTCTTAATAAAAATTAATTAATAAAATGAGCATATTATGTTATGGGTTTGTGACAATTAATGGTAACTTTTGATCATAATTCAAAACATAGATTTCGAATTATAAGTAAATGATTTTTTTTTTATCAGAAAGGAAACTTCCTTTTGTTGTATTGTATGATGACAATTAATAAGATTGTTTCATAACTGAAAATAATAAATTTTGTGTTGACCAATCAAAACTTTTTTAAGAAAATAAAATAAATCAAAATTACCAGAAATTAGTATTCAGTCCAAATTGCAAGATTTTGGTCAAAAGACCATTCTCCTATATATATATATATAAGATAAGATAACACGGGTTAATTTAATGGTAAGCACCAAACAATCACCTTTGACGGAAATTTCTTTATCATACTAAAGATAAAATTTTGCAAAGTTGTGGCTGTTATATTAGTAATATTTAAACTATATATTTGGATTTTGGCCCATTATATTAAGTTTTAAACTATATTGATCATAAGTTTCATAACATCCCTATTTATTAATTAAGAATACAATAACTATTCCTTGTGAAAATAATCCTCTTTATCTAAGGATATTTCTAATGATTGCAATGGACTAATAAAATGTTAAAGCAAATATTTTTTATAATAATAAAAATATATCCTAATGTTTTTTTTTGCCTAATTAGATAACCACTCTATAAAACCCAACCAGGATGCTTCCACTCCCCAGTTTCCCATTTCTTTTACATCACACTTGTTCAGCACTAAGACGTCCTCGATAGCATCGCAAGGTAAGCTCAATCGTCTCTTATCCTCTCCTAAATATATAGCTCAATTTCTTTAACAGAAATATTATTTTGGTTTTGGGTAGAGAAGAAATGGCAACGAAGAAGAGCGTTGGATCGTTGAAGGAAGCCGATCTAAAAGGGAAGAGAGTGTTGGTGAGAGTGGATCTGAACGTGCCTTTGGATGATAACTTGAATATTACCGATGATACTAGAATTAGAGCCGCCGTCCCCACCATCAAGTACTTGATTGGCCACGGCGCCAAAGTCATCCTCACCACTCACCTTGTAAGTGTTGATTAATGGTTAGATTTATATAAGTTGTTATTTTGTATTGGTTACGAATTTGATCTATTAAATATGATTGTTTTATGTTTGAGATCTGTTTACGTTTTATGATATTGATTTGTATTACCGGTTGATCTTGCGTCTGTTATGTTTAACAATTAATTTGGATAATATTGTAGTTAATTTAAGGGTCGATTAGGTTTCTCAGTAAGTTTCTTTTACGAGTGATTGTGGTAATTAATTAATTATCATTCTCATGTTCTAGATGTTAGGATTGTCATTTTATGTGATTGAATTCGTTCAAATGCTCACTTGCAGGGGCGGCCAAAAGGTGTGACACCAAAATACAGTTTGAAGCCTCTTGTTCCTAGACTTTCTCAACTTCTTGGACTTGAGGTTTGTATTCTCTTTACATTTCAATAGTTATTATTGTCTAAAGATGGTTATTTGATTATGTTTTGCACTGTCATCATTAGGTAAAAATGGCTAACGACTGTATTGGTGAAGAAGTCGAGAAGTTGGTGGCTGGGTTACCAGAGGGAGGCGTACTTCTCCTTGAAAATGTTAGATTTTACAAAGAAGAGGAGAAGAACGATCCCGAGTTTGCGAAAAAGCTTGCTTCCATTGCAGACCTGTATGTTAATGATGCATTTGGAACTGCACACAGAGCTCATGCTTCAACAGAAGGAGTGGCCAAGTATTTGAAACCTTCCGTTGCTGGATTCCTTATGCAGAAGGTACTTTTAAATTCTTCAAATCATACTCAATTAAGTTGCAGTTTGTTCAATTCTTGGAGATTTATGTTCTTGCATATTTGAACATTTCGTTGTCTTAGAACCATGATTGATGGCCCAATTCACTTGATTTTTCAGGAGCTTGACTATTTAGTTGGCGCAGTTTCCAATCCCAAGAAACCTTTTGCCGCAATTGTAGGTGGTTCAAAGGTATCCTCTAAAATTGGTGTGATAGAGTCACTGTTAGAGAAGGTTGACCTCCTCTTCCTTGGTGGTGGAATGATCTATACTTTCTACAAAGCCCAAGGACTTGCCGTGGGATCATCACTTCTGGAGGCGGACAAGCTTGATCTTGCAACTTCACTCATGGAGAAGGCTAAGGCTAAGGGTGTATCTCTCTTGCTACCATCTGATGTGGTTGTTGCAGACAAGTTTGCTGCTGATGCCAACAGCAAGGTAATTTTTTTTCTGTTGCCTTCTGCTGTTGAATGTAGCTTGGTGAACTACTTATTCATTCTGTAAGAATGTAAACATTAATGCGTTCTTTTTTCTTTCTGAAGATTGTTCCAGCATCTGCAATTCCTGATGGCTGGATGGGTTTAGATATTGGACCCGACAGTATCAAATCATTTGGTGAAGCTCTGGATACTACCAAGACCATAATTTGGAACGGACCAATGGGTGTCTTTGAGTTTGACAAGTTTGCCGCAGGAACAGAGGTATTTCTTCTGAAGATAACTCTTATAATAGTTGATATTTTCCCCTTTAACATTTAACTTCACAGCGTTTCGCTGCATTAAATTTTGGTGAAGTTTTGAAATAAACATGCATTTTATATATTCTTTTTCAGTTTGTTGCCAAGAAGTTGGCAGAACTCAGTGGCAAAGGAGTCACGACAATTATCGGGGGAGGAGACTCTGTTGCTGCAGTTGAGAAGGTTGGTCTAGCAGAGAAGATGAGCCATATCTCGACCGGTGGTGGTGCAAGCTTGGAACTTCTAGAAGGGAAAACACTACCCGGAGTTCTTGCCCTCAACGATGCATAAGTGATGTTTTCTTTATGCTATTTCTTGTATTTTTGTCCATCCTTCATAGTAGTCAAATCTGGTCTAAACCAGAGCGAGATTGTAATAAACATTAGAGCTCGTCTTCCAGCTAGAGTGGTTCAATAATAGTCTCCACCATGACATTAAATGCACTGTTGAATAACAAGTTGATTCCATTTTGATGACTGATATGTTCAAGGGTTGCTGAATGACTGTCCGTAAGCATCTCTATATGATGCATGGATTGCTCGTACTTCATGATATTTTTCGTATGGTTTAAACTTGTTATAAATTCGCCCTGTGGAATTGAAAATCTCATGTAAAAAGCTAGACTAGTAGCAAAATGGTAGAGTGAGAAAATGATATATATTTCACTGAAATGGCAAAGCTGGAAAACCTTAAGGTGAAGTTCTTGTAAGAAAATAACAAAACAAAGTTATCAAGCTTATATTTCATACTTGGATCTTTGAAGGAGACTTGTATCTAGCGTGATTTGGATTGTGCTTTGCCTTCATTATTAACGTAAATGGTTCATATGTGATTTCTGGATTGCCAACATCTAGAGTATTGGTATTAAATTAAACTAGAAAAACACTCACATTTCTGGTGAGATTAGAACTCAAAATCTCTAGGCATTGAGTCTTCAATTTCGCCGTAAGACT
The DNA here is from genome assembly GCA_030819805.1 of Penstemon newberryi var. newberryi. NCBI lineage: Eukaryota > Viridiplantae > Streptophyta > Magnoliopsida > Lamiales > Plantaginaceae > Penstemon > Penstemon newberryi. The sequence continues at coordinate 6,601,981 of JAUALY010000003.1, read as the reverse complement.
AGGTCATATTGTAAGTGAAACTAAACTTGAGATTTATAACTTATTATTTATATTTATAAATAAACTTTTGTACTTAAATACTTTTTATAAATACAATATACTATCACATTATATTCTAGTATATTATTTGTCAATTATAATGATTTCTTTTCTACTCTACACATATTAAATAATACAATATACAATTACATAATAGATTTTTGCGAGTTACTGCACTACAAAACTATGTGATGCCAAAGTCTTGTGTAGAAAAATTAAATTTACTCACCAATAATCATGGATCCAAACGTAGTTAATTTGGTATGGTTGGTTAGTTAATTAAAACATTGGAAATTGGTATGTTTTGGTTGGTTAAGGTTAAACATTAGAATTTTTTTAAACTAACTTCAAAAACATCTAATTTTTCTTCAATAATATTTTTAAAAAATATAAATTTGACAGCTGATAAAATCTAACCTATAATTTTTTTTTTTCAGTTGACCCAAAACAAAAAAATTCTTTAATTTTGACATAAACTTGTGAAAAAATTGATGCACACCAATAGTAACCATTTCTAGTGTAGTTGGAGGGCGCAATCGATTTTACATAAAACTAATTGAACGTAAATTTATCTTCAACACAAACCAAAAACAGGCAATGGCTTCTTCCATGGGTTTGTACCCAAATCCACACATCTCTTTGCCTCACAAAATCATGAAAATGAAAAGAAATCTCAAATTCTTCTTCACCACGCCACCACTACCATCATCCTCATCAGTATCTTCTTTGAAATTAGTTTCATATGTACGTCGAATTTCATCAATCTTCGCGCAAAACGACGTCGCAGCATCCCCAGCTGAAACTCCCACTTCCAGTTCACTTACCAAGCACAATGAATCCCCTCTTTTAGGTTCGCTTATTTCTTAGTTAATTATCCCTACCACTCATGTTTTTAAAAATTAATGCCGTTCAATTTACAGATTAAGAGCGTAATCGCTTTTCCCTTTTTGTAATTTTGAATTTGAATTACATTTGATTATGCAGGTTTGGAAAATGTAATGACTGGATATATACTGGGCAAAAAGAAGGCCACTGAAGTTGCTCACGCGTAGGTACTTATTGACATGGAATAAAATTTTCGTACTTTTCCCCCAAAAATACCTAAAAATTTTAATCCATGTTTATTGACTTACCTATGTGTATGAGAACTGTTAATAACCCATAGTTTTTATAATGTGAAACACTTATAGTACTTCCTTTTGTTGACTGGAGTTAGCTATTTTAGTGTATTTTAATAAGTAGTTTGCTTATATTAGGGTGTGGAAGAATGTGGTGCGGAAAGGAGATGTGGTTGTTGATGCAACTTGTGGAAATGGATACGACACCTTAGCTATGCTTAGATTAGTTGCTGATGAAAAGCGCAAGGGTCGTGTTTATGGCATGGACCTTCAAAAAGACGCTTTAGAAAGTACTTGGTCTTTGCTGGATCGATCTATTACTCCCGATGAGGTGATGCTCACTGTCTTTGCGTGTTGGTTAAATCTTGACTAGTGGTTTTCACCTGTGCAAACAATTCTTACAATTATATTTTGATGATTTTTTTTATTGCATTCCATTGTTCTTTGGTTCTCATACGAATAAAAATGGGCAATCTAATTCTTTGGTGTATTGGTTTAGTTTCATGTGTATGCTGTTATATGGTAGAGTGAGAATCAATACTAGTGCAAATAACTAGTGCAAATAGCTTGGTACCAGATGCTCACATATTAGCCACAAATAGATGCTCTATACTAGCTTCAACTGTCATTAATGAACTACATTCCTGTTTTGTTTGTTTCTTAGAGGGCGAAATTGATGAAATGTATCACTGAACTGATAATATGATTTCTTATTATTGTATTGCAGAGAGAGCTTGTTGAACTCTACTCCCTTTGTCACACTAAAATGGAAGAAATTGTTCCACATGGTGTTGCTGTGAGGTAGTTCTGTTATAACAAAATAGATATCAATTTGGAGACTCTGGATAACTTTGTACTACATGTTTTCACCTTTTCTTTAGGTTAGTTGCATTCAATTTGGGATACCTTCCGGGAGGCGACAAAAAGATTAAAACAGAGGCTGCCAAGAAAATACTTGCACCCGGAGGGCTCATCAGCATAGTGGTCTACGTGGGCCATTCTGGCGGAAGGTAATATTATTAGATTATGCCTGCAAATTTTGATTATTCATCATCTATACTATAGTATGATTACCTTCCACATTCTTCTATTCATCGTTTGTTAAGTTCTACTACTATCATCTTTTCTGTTTGCATTCTTATTTTGGGTTCTTTGCTACAAGAAACTTATGTCGTCTTGATCTCTTACAGGGAGGAGTTTGAGGCTGTCCAGTCTTTTGCTTGTGGATTGCCTTTCGAAAAATGGGTCTGCTGCAAGCTCCAAATGTTGAACCGGCCATTAGCTCCTGTACTTGTTCTACTAACTAAGAAACGAGACGGCTAACATTTTTCTTTTGGCTGCTCAAGATTTTTTTTTCATAGACAACTTTTTATAGCTTTGTTACAAATTAATGCCAAGGTCCCTTGTAATTTTGCAAAGAGAATTTTGACTCATGCATACCATTTATAGTTGATTCATCTTTAGGAAGAAAATTTCGTGGCAACTTTCATGGGAACCTCTTTGTAGAAGGGAAGGGTTAAATTGAAAAGAACAAATTAATGGAAGAACGAAAAATGGAAGGTGATTAAAATGAATATAGAGGTAGAGCTCTACCTTATTCTTAATAAAGAATAATGATAATAGTAATTATATACTAATGTAAAATTAACCTATTAAGATTAAATTGCCAAGAGAAAAAGGATGGGAAAAGTAGCGCGGTTTCTTAGGTCTGTGTCTGGACAAAATAAGTGAAAAACGATCGCGATGGGACTCGAACCCACAATCTCCCGCTCCGGAGGCGAGCGCCTTATCCATTAGGCCACGCGATCCTGTCTTGACAAAAATGTAGTGGAAAATTTATTTAAACAAATAGTTTGCTTTGATGTTGCAACGAATCAGAAAAGAGGAGTAATAGCTATAAAAAAATCATCAACTTGCCACTCATAATAAATTTGTAGTCTCAAATTTAAAATAAACTACTCAGCTTCAGTATATTTAATTTAGTCATTAATCTTCCAACAAGAAAATAGTACAATTCAAGAAATTAGACATTCTTAAGTACATAGTATTAGTACTTCTTGCTCTTGAGTAAATAATGAAAACTAATACATCAACAGACTTTTACCTCAAAGCTTTATCAAAGCTATGACACAAATATATTGTCATATAGTAACAAGTTTATGTGTTAATTCTAGTCTACAACCAAAATTGGTAATAATAAAAAAAATATGAAGTATATATTTTCCAACTTAAATAAAAAAGAAAAGTTCTTCCAAAAGAACTTTGTACTATGTACTACTAGCCAGCTAGCCACAATTTCAAGAGGAGGAAGCAGATGGATTCTTGGTCTTGTATCTATACAAAACTCTCTTCTTCCTGAATATCCCATTCTCAATTGTTATCACAATTTTTCCAGGTTCGTTGTTTTTAAAAGTATTACGAATCGATTCTTCTTGCCAGTTGATCTTCCTTCCCTTCTTCACAATTATGGTGTAAGAACCTTCATCATTTGGTACAAATTCTTCTTTGTAATTCACATCCCAACCTATTATAGTCAAATCCCAGATCAAAGTATCTCCAACCTGTAATATCACCCAAAAATCAAAACCATTTAATTTAAACAAAAAATAGAAAACTATACATGTAATGGTAAAAATGATCTTTATATACCTCTGGTGCAGGTATCTCTATAGTTTCGGTTGCACCAGATTTGACAGTGGCCTCAAAAGCGGTATCTTCTGTTGAAAAATCGGGATCATTCTCTCTTTGGAGCCCTCCATAATGTATAGGAATTTCCTCTATAGAAATGTACCTGAAAATCTTGTTCAATTAAGTTCCATTTGCCTGTAAATTAATGAGTGACATGCAAAAATACTCCCCTATGCTTTGCCCAATTAGCAATATGTATCATTTTAATTACCAAAACCCTTCCCTTATGCTTTTCTTTTTTATTAGCAACCCTCCTGCATATTCTGCAAGAAAATGACAATTACATCCCCACCAAAAAATGCGAAAACACACCTATTTACCAAAAAATATAACAATAATCTCCCTGCTAATTTAAGAAATTGGCAATAAACTCCACATTGATTTATGAACCAATTTCAAATGAGATTTTTTGCTAATAAAAAAAAACCCACAGGGTGGGGTTTGCTAATAAAATAACACAGGTTATTGCTATTTGCTAATTAGGCAAAGCACAGGTTAGCTCCTGAATTAATGAAATGGTACAATGAGAAACTTGCTTACTTGAGAAGCGTCTCCGTAACTCTGGATGGACGACTAAACACGAACTTGCTCTTGGTTCGTTGTGTCAAGAACGGTGACAAAAGTGCATTGAATGCATAATACCAAAAAGGAACATTGATAAAGATCTGCAGTAGTTAAAACATTAGTCCCTCAAAAGGCCACAAATGGTACTTAAGTAAGTAAAAAGAGATCACTCACATTTCTTGCAACAAATTCAGGGTAATTATCCTGAAGAATCCCCACAGCTCGTTTAGTGGCGAGCCTAAGATCTCTCCTTGAAGGTCCAGGGGTATTCTTGAGATCATTGATTTGAAGCAATGACGACATCCCATTTGAGAAATCGAGCTTTTGAATTTGCTTCTCCATCAATTGTAGCCTCCACCTCAAAAACCTCTCCCGACTAGCTTCCGTTCCAAATGTCTTATTGTACACATCATCATTAGCAAAAACTCCGTAAATATTGTAGCAAACAAGATGCCCTTCTCGATCTAATCCCTTCATATAAGACATAGAATCATATTCATTTCCGAAATCTTCTTCGATTATTGAATCGATTTTATTTCCCTTCCTCCATTCAAGAGTGTTTTTTAACATATCAAATGCATCATTGACTTTGAACTCTCTAGCCCTTAAGAACTTAAAGAGTAACTCATCGGTTCCCTTATCACCTTTGCTTGGCAATAAGGACACACCCCAAAGTGTAATGTCTTTATCTATCAAAACCTCTTTTTCGGCCTTTTTTCCTTCTTCCTCCACTTTTGACTTCCCTTTGTCCACAAAACTTTCACCATCTTCTTTAAGGTTGTCTTTGTCTCCCCCTTCTTCCCCAACTTTCTTTGATTCCTCTTTCTTATCACTCGAATTTTCCATGTGGGATAATTCCTTCTTCTCTTCTTTCTTCACCTCCTCTTTGAATAACTTGTTACTCAAAATGGCCTCTTCGAGTATCGATCTCAGCCCTTTCAATGCCTTCTTCTCATACTCCCTTAAAACAGAATGCAGTCCATTTTCCTCTTTCATCAAAGAAGGAGATTCTGATTTTTCTTCACCTTTTGGAGATGAAGTTAATGAAGAACCCTCACCTTTTTCACTTTCCTTTATATTTTCTTCCACATTCCCATTAGATGGAAGTACTAGGAAATCACCCTTTTCATCTCCCTTCACAATTTCCCCTTTATTTTTATCCACTGGAGGCCCAATCGGTAAACACTCTGCACCCTTTTCTTCAATTGCATTCTTTTTCTCCTTTTCGTCCTCCAATTTCATGGCTTTTAAATTTCCTTCATCAATAATAGCACCTTCTTTCAAAGCAGCCCCAATTTCTTTCACATTTTCAGATGGCTTCGGCTCTTGGGAAACCTCAAGTTGGGTCTTTCGAGCATCTCCTTCTTTTTCCTCCACGGCCATTTTTTTTAAATCAATCACAACTTCTTTCTTTTTCTAAACTATAATGTGCAAAAGAATAATGAATGAAAGACAAAATTAAAATGGAACTGTAAAACTGAAAAGAAAATTAAAGAACAAACCGTTAAATTTGTTTATTATACTCCTGCGTTTCCTCTCTTCCACTGCTTGATTTCTGCTGAAGAAAATACTAATGGAAAGGAAAATGAAGCCGTACGTTTTGCGAAGTGTTGTGAATAGAGATTTACGGTGATGGAGGATTAGAAATGTGAACTTGGGGAATGGCAACCGTTGGATGAGGTTATTTACTATTCTTGGCGAAACGGTGTCAGCTTTGAACAAAGGTTACTAATTTGCCCGTTTTTCGTCGTGCCCAATTTGGAACTGAAATAGTGAATTAATTCCGGAAAATAAAATAAAGAACTCTGAGGAAGAGATTAAAAGGAGAAGGTTGTTATTCTCACAAACAATAAATAAAATAAAGAAATCTGAGGAAGAGATTAGAAGGAGAAGGTTGTTATTCTCACAAAAAATACATAGGGCCAGTTTGTTTGGCGTTTCTCAGATTTTTTTCGTGTTTGGGAAATGCCAAACAAACATGATTTCTACTTTCAGAAATAATTTTTTCATCCATTAATTTTCTCAAACTACTCTCTTAAAAGCCAAACAAACAACAATTTTTTTATCTCTAAACAAAACCTATACAAACTCTACTTTGATTTGACATAAAGTAACCTATCTCTTAAACAATTTATCTCACATAACAAACATGATTTGACATAAAGTCTTATACATCTTACACCTACAACCCAACTCTTCCAAAAAAACCTACACCTACTTTATTTCTCAAACCAATCTCTCAAAACTCAAACAAACAACATTACGCAAATCGAGATTATTTCACAAACCTCCACTACTCTCCCAAACTACTTTCCCAAACGCCAAACAAACAGGCCCATATAATTTTGTATAAACAAAAATAATGACATGTTACATATCAGGAAATACATAATAAATAATGTGATGTGTGAATCCGAATGTTACACAACCTTTATTTTTAAGACTTAATTACATTTATGTGTTATCTTACATCCTAATTATGTTAATTGGTATTTTTTTTGTTTTCCTAAATCCATTTCGAGGCGGGTTGAACACATTAAGTGGATATCTCTCCCAACATGAATTCGAACATGAGTCCGCTATTTTGTAATGACTAGTTCCTTTTATTTATTAGACCAATCACATATTGATATGTTAATTGATATATGTTTATGGTTAGTTCAATGTTATTCGGCACATATACAAAAATGAAATTAGATTTACTGTGTTACATTAGTTTCGTGCAACATAATTTTATGCTAATGCAAGCATAATATATTTTTATAGTTTATGGGTGAATGTATGTCTTTAGTGATGTTGTTTTAACAAGTAAGAATTAAAAAGCTATCAATTTCCATTTTCTTTAAAACGTTTTATTATAAGAGACAATGTGGATCCTATTCATGTTATTTTTGTTATTATTGGGTTTTATTGAGTTACTTTAAATCTAGAATGGGTCAAAAAGTGTTTTGGGTGGATAAAATACGAGTTAAAATAAAATTCATATTCTCTCCGTCCCATTTATTTTGCTTCATTTGCTACAGTACCCGGTCAAGATTCAAACTTTTCAATCTTTTAAGTGACTTATAATATTAAATTAATCACATTTTTTATGTATTAAACCTTTTAATTATTAATATATATGGTGTCATATGATATTATCAACTTATTAGTGAAATATATTAATTAAATTATTTATTATAATTTTTATAAATTTAGTCAAGTTGACTGGTCAACTATACCACGAGAGTAAAATAATTGGGACGGAGGAAGTATTATTCACGTAGTAGGTCTTTGTACAAAAAATAAAAATAAAAATAAAATTGTCGTAGGTCTTAATTCATATTAAATGTATCTTAAATAGTAGTATTAAATATTTCTTAGAGAAAATCCAATGAAGAGTCCAAAATTGGACCAGAATCACCCATTTGCAATATTTACAGTGTCTTGCACTCCTATAAAAAGTTTGTACTTAAGCAATAGGCATAAAAAATGGGAGCCCATTTACATTCATTTAATTAAATAAAAATTAAAGCTTATTCAAAATACAATTAAAAGTAAATTTAGACTATACCAAAAATAGATAAAAATTGAAATGTTTGTGAATTTTGCAATGGTTATCAATTGTAGATAATAAACTCATTGATCGTGTCGTCATTATAATTTTCAAGTTGTGATTTATATTTTATGTTATCAGTTTTTTATCTTGTTCATGTGTCGACTCAATAATGATTCTTAAGATTTTAAATATGCCTTGTTATCAATATGATTTTACAAAATTTATTTTAATTAAAGTAGTTGATGGGCTCAATTGAGGGAGGCTAGCACCCCTTGGGTCCTCCACGTTGACCTCTTTTTTGAAATTTTTGATTCCTATATTTAGGCTCTACATTGAAGATGCTTTTAATGATGCTAACATTTTACTTTGAATTGTTTCTCTCATAAAGATAAATATAAAAAATAAATATGTATATTTGTATTTAGTTTAAATCACTTATCTTAAATTCATTTTCTTCTCCTACAAAATAATGATTTATTTATCTATATATAAAGATACATATATATTTGAAATCGTATTTTATTATAGATGTAGTACATATTTTTTAATGTCCGATTTACACTGTACATAATACTATCACATTTCTTTTAAATTGATCGGCTCACAAACCCGTTTTTGACCGACCCACTTACGTTTCGTGAAAAATAACTCATATAGTCATATTTGATCCGCTTCCACTTCCATCCGATATGTTCACTCGCTATCTTATTCGTGATAAAAACCCATTAAATTAATATATTTCAATTTTTGACCTTTACTAATTCCCAACCCTAGTATCAAGAACTCTATAAGAATATGTCTGAATTCTCTTTCTTATGAAGTGCTTTTTTAATAATTATATATTTTTGAGAAGTTTTAGGGCCTGTTTGTTTGGCGTTTCCCAAAATTTTTTCGTGTTTGGGAAATGCCAAACAAACATGTTTTCTATTTTCCGAAATAAATTTTTCATCCATTAATTTTCTCAAACTATTTTCTCAAAAGCCAAACAAACAACAATTTTCTTATCTCTAAACAAAACCTATACAAACTCTACTTTGATTTGACATAAAGTAACCTATCTCTTACACAATTTATCTCACATAACAAACATGATTTGACATAAAGTCTTACACATTTTACACCTACAACCCAACTCTTCCAAAAAAAACCTACACCTACTTTATTTCTCAAACCACTCTCTCAAAACCCAAACAAACAACATTACGCAAATCGAGATTATTTCACAAACCTCCACTACTCTCCCAAACTACTTTCCCAAACGCCAAACAAACAGGCCCTTAATAATTATATCTGAATTCTATAGAACGAAAATCATATAATTCGATTAAACGGGTCTAGTCCTTTTAGATTTAGCGGGTCGACCCATTGGGCACAATGGGCCTGTGGGAGACGTGAAGGGAAATTAAATTGAAAATTCGGAATTGCATTCTTCTCCTACAAGAAATTAAATCACTCCATAAAACCCCCGTCGTCGAGCTTCTAATCAAGCTCACAGGAATATCATTTTAAGGTTCGTTAGGGGATTTAATTTTGAATCAATTTGTCAACCGCATAAAGATCTATTTTTGTAAGTTGTTACATGAATATCTGTATTTCTTTTGCAGTTAATTCTTCAAGGTTACTAAGGTTTAAGCAAGAAATCAATGGGTGACAGTCAGTACTCATTCTCCCTCACCACTTTTAGGTATGCATTAATAGCTGCGTTAATCTAATTTGTGAACCAAACAATGTGATGTGGTGTTCATTATGTTGTTATTTTTATTGTCATGGCTGCAGCCCTTCAGGAAAGCTTGTTCAAATTGAACATGCTTTGACCGCAGTTGGATCTGGTCAAACATCTTTAGGAATTAAAGGTAATTTCTAATAGGTTCAGATGGTTAATGTCTTTATTTGATAGGTACACGAAAATTAAGTAATGTTATGTTGATTTCCTCAAGAATGAATATTATTTAATTTTTTATTTCTATTTAGAATATTTTGTGCATGGAAAAAGATGTGAAAACTAATGATGCTTTATATGGGGTGGCTGCAGCTGCTAATGGTGTTGTTATTGCAACAGAGAAGAAATTGCCATCAATATTGGTTGATGAAACATCTGTAAGTTTTTTTATGAGCACACTAGTGAAGTCATGTTCTGATGATTGCAATTATGACCCATTTTCTTTTCTTAAGAGTTAATAGTGATGCCAACATGATTTTAGATTGCACATTTTTTCGGCCTATCTGATGCAAACAAACTGAAGTTATAATACTATAAATGAGCTAACTTTGATTTTTATTATATAAGTCTTTGTTGGTAAAATTGTTATTTGGGGAGGTTTAATTTTTTTGATTGCAATGTGGTTTTTGACAAAGTTGGGAATATTCATCAGTCATCGGTCTTGGTTTCTTCTTAAAATTAATAATTATGCAATAACACCTAAAGGCATCCTTCAATTTATTAAATTTATTTTATGAGAAAATTGAGCCATAGCAACCCAACACCCCCCATCCCCTCCCTCTCTCTCTGAGGTATGTCCTCCACGTTTGAGCCTGGGAATTATGGAGTGAATGAAGACATGATTGTTATAAACGATAGGTTTTGGTGTTTACTCATTAAAGAAAATCTTTTTATTATGTTCACATCAAAGTTCTTTTAATTCATGTGAAAACTTGCTACTGCAGTCAGTGTGAAGTAAGATATTGACACAATCAGCACATCAAGCATGTACACTATTGCCAGCAGCAAATATGTGCTAGAGTAACCTGGTGTTCTTGCTTTCATTGTTGTGCATTTCTGAAGTGTGCTCTCAAGTTTCAAACCATTGCTTATTTTCAAACTTCGAAGGGTTATACATGGATTTTAATTGTAAATTGCTTTTGCACGCTTGTTTCTCTGTATGTTCATCACCCATTTAAGATACTAAAGTTATGTTGGTGATATTTATTGGTCCTGAGAATTCAATTACTTCTTGAAGGTGCAAAAGATTCAGAGTTTAACCCCAAACATTGGAGTAGTATACAGGTTGATATCTATCTTTTAATCCATTTATTCAAGTACCTGTCTACGATGCATAAAGTGCCCTTGATATATGTTGAACTGTAAAATTGTAAAAACAGACCAAAGATGGCACAGAATTAGAATAGTCTTTAGGGTCTGTAAGCCATACGAATATTGTATTCTTGTGCAGGTTGATATTCTTGGTGTTTCTAAACAAATCTGATAAGCTTATATGTAGGGAAAGTGTGACCATTTTTATCTCAAAACTTTTGAAAGAAATATCTGTAATGACTAAAAAATATTTGAATTTTTAACTGCGATAATGGCTTTTGAACTAATTTAAAGGTCATCCGTTACTATATCAACTTAAGATTGGGCTAACCTTAATTAACATATTATATTTATTAGAATGTGTTAGTCTATTTAGTATTGTCAAAGAGTTTTCTGTTAGTATTGCTAATTTATATTCTTTGTGCAGTGGCATGGGCCCTGATTCTCGAGTTTTGATCCGGAAAAGTAGAAAACAGGCTGAGCAATATTATCGTCTGTACAAAGTATTTTTTTCGTGCCCTTGATTTTTATGTATTCTGATAGTAGGTCTATGAGAACCTGCATTGCAGCTTCTTTTCCGTAGATATATTTATTATATTTTTGAGGGAAGAGATAATCATGTCTTGGAATATGCCTTCTTATTTTAAAGTGTCACCAAAGTTATATCAAGTTTATGTGCATCTAAAGGACATAATTTTGATATTTTCATCTTTGCTTGGTGACAAAATGTTATCAATTAAACCAGTGTTCGGGGGAAAAACAGTTACTTGAGTACACCACAGCTTATCATATCATATAGTGATTATTTATTTTTGAGAACCTGTAGTGATTATTTATTTTTGAAAACCTTGAAAACAGTAAAAATATACTGTATCTTAGGTTAGAACTCATGTATTTCGTTTGTTTGTAGCAATTTGCGTCACATCATTAATTATATATCAATTTAAAAACAATGTTTGACTTTCCATGTAATTCTAGTTCACTCAATTAACCTCATCCTTCTGAACATTATCTTTCCTGTACTATATTTTTGTAGTAAAATAAAAGAGAAGGTATAGGGGAGGGGAAATTTTTGCTGCAAAAAATAAGCATCGATGATTAGGAGAGATCCTAAGGAGGCTTAGCACCTTGTCTTTTCCATCATTAAAAATATACGTTAAATGCCTCTTCTATTACATGCACCCCCTTCATATGCTGGTTTTATCGCATGCTGACTTTCAGTTACCTGCAAATATATATCACAGGAACCAATTCCGGTGACTCAATTGGTGAGGGAAACTGCCACTGTTATGCAGGAATTCACTCAATCAGGGTATGCTTACTTGTTCTTACATATATCTCCTGTAAGCCCTAGTAAATATAGCTTCAAGATGATGCCTTCCATTGGATTATCTTTAGGGGTTTTATATCCTTGTCTAGTTGCATGTAATACATTTTGGTCATCTGCGCTTCTGTTACTGCTTTATTGACAATTTACTCATGGAGGCTGTTCCATTTGCTAGTGAAATTGATTACGTAGATATTATAATGTCAACTTGTAGAGATTTTCTTAATTAGGGTTTATAGACAGTGCGAAACTGCCCAGTGAGCGAGTTCCTATACTGTCTGCACTGTGATTATTGCTTTTAATCTCCAGCATGCAGGAGGCATCAAAGCACCCTTCACATGAATCTCTTTGTTTAATCACTAAGAGGCCTTATGCAAAATACATATGTGGGTTAAGGTTGTTTTCCTTGAGAGTGATGCCTCACCCTCTTTGAAACGTGATTACTGGGGACTTTAACACGTACTTGCTAACATGTGATATCAAATAGCTTCAAGTGAATTTCCTGAGGGGAATTGGCTCTAAAGATCTCTAGTGAAATAGGAGAAATATTAGAAGATTTAGTTAAACAGCAGAGGGTTAGTGGTTAAAACTGAATGTTATTTATTCATTTTTCTGCACACTCTAAACATGGAGGGTGAGGGCCTTAACTTCTAATTGGATATATATCTATTGCTCTTTTATGGACACCTAAAAAACCTAGCTGCAGATACTATATCATGTTATCTCACCATTAAGCTTCAAATAAGATTCCTAAATTTTCTGGATTTTCTGATAGTGGAGTGAGGCCATTTGGTGTTTCACTCTTGGTTGCCGGCTTTGACGACAAGGGTCCACAACTATATCAGGTATGCCTACCGTGCCTTGTTTTGCTTGCACTTTTCTTTTAATTCGGAAAGCTTATCAGTTGTTTATTATCAAATAAAATTGAGACATGTATTCTTATAAATTGGTATCGGTCCATGCCTATTATCATTTTGAATCTGTCATGTATGTTGTCCTGCTACTTTCATGATAAAATTCTGCATGAATCTGAGCTCAATAATCGTCTGCAGTTTGCTGTAATTTCTGTTCTAAACCACTGCTTATGATCCTAGACCAAATTAAATTATCTCCATAATTTTCCAATATGTTAATTGTTTTCGTTTTCATTGAAGGTGGATCCATCAGGTTCATACTTCTCTTGGAAAGCTTCAGCCATGGGAAAGAACGTGTCCAATGCAAAGACATTTCTTGAGAAGAGGTCGGTTAGTAGTTTTTTATATGTTAAGGCTTTCTTTGTTTTGTTTGCTAGAGTTCAATTTCATTCTCTTCTTATACTGGTAAGCATGAATTTATACAATGTGGCATGGACCAAATAAATTAGACTCTCCGAAATTGAAAATTGTAATTTCTGATTTTTGCTTCTTGCTATGAGCATAATACTTGCTGCCCAGACTTGTACATGGGTTGAAAATCTGCCTTCAAGAATTCTTAAACCTTCCTCTTGGATGCATCATAATAGTAAAATGCTGTGTCAATCAATTTCCGTTTCCTGAAAACAGAATACATCACAAATCGAGAATAAATTATTCTTTTAGAGGACATATAGATGATTATGATTTTATAAGATGTTTAAGGACGTGACAAAAAATTCCAAATGCGAACACTTCAAATGAGATGTTAGGAGCTTATAAGTTCCGTTAAAGAGTAAGAGAGCCTTATTTGTAAGATATGTCAAACTCCCACGTTTTTTGGCCATGTAACTTGTATAATTGCCATTACTACTGAAATTAGGTTTATAAGGATTCATGAAAACACATAGTTTATAATACTAATTTATGTAAAACTAAATGTGACTACAATACTTGTAGTTAAAACTTTGCGTACACAATAAAGCCTGTTGCACTTGAAATAAATGAAGAAATGGAAAGTGGGAAGGGGGGATATTAGACAGTGTCTTTCCTTCAATACATGTTTGTATGTGGTATATAATATATATACATGTAGACAAGATCCAAATCAGTTATTCAAACAAATACAACATATGGCATTTTCTTGCCCCTGGACATGTTGATCTCTTAAAAAATATTTGATGTTGTAAAATATCAGAAATTTTGAGATTTATTCGAATGGTTGCAGGTATACCGATGATATGGAACTTGACGACGCTGTGCACACAGCAATTTTGACATTGAAGGAGGGGTAAGCACTTAAATTGTCAATATTTTCCTTTTTAACCAATTCTAATAATTTGTGTACCATGTTTTGTGATTTAAGTATTTTTTAGTTGCATGCTCTCAAATCTCAATAATCCTTATCTTGCATATTAATTTTTGTATATATGACCCCCTGTTTCCTTCACTCTTATTTCCAGATTTGAAGGACAGATTTCAAGTAAGAATATTGAGATTGGTGTGATTGGCAGTGACAAAATATTCAAGTAAGTTTTTTAGTGGCCAAATTTTTAACAAGAGATTTGCCTGTTCGAGTGATTTCGGTTTAATTATGGTGGCTGCTTCTTTTTTGCAGGGTTCTGACCCCATCCGAAATTGATGATTACTTACAAGAAGTCGAATAGTTTAGTTTCCTTTTAACTTCTTGTTCTTAGTTTGGTTTATTTGTATAACTATAATTGTTTGAATAACTGATTTGGATCTTGTCCTAATTTTATAACTGAAAACCTTGTATGATGGTAAATTACTTGTGTTACACTCATATGTTGGTTACATAGATGGTAAAGAACAGGTCGGGTTGAAGATGAGTTTGGTCAAATAAAGGCCGGATTGGATCGGTCCATTACTTTGAATTTTGATTTGGGATAATTATGTTTTCACTTTTCCTCCCTGAGGTTAGGAGAAATTGCAAAAACCTCCCCGTGATGTTAGATAAAATTGCAGAAGTCTTCCTTGAGATTTTAATAATTATAAAAATCTCTTCAACTTATGTTCTATCTTACGGATTGACTCTTTGGTATTAAAATTTTTAATTGAAAAAGTGATGTCATCACCAAAAATATAATGAATGCCAATTTTGTCCGTAATTGGATTGACGTTGGATTTGATAAAGTTTTATGATAAGTAACTTCTTTATGAAGGATATATGAATAGCAAATATAAATATGAAAGGGTCAATGTACTATATGTTAAATTCATAATAAGTAATAAGTAATAAGCACCCCTATTAGATGAAAGATTAATATAGAATTGTTAAAATATATATATTATTCTATATTATAAAACTATTTTTTGGAGTCGTGCTATAAAAACTTATTAAAATAAAGTAACAATTAGATATATATATTTTAACAATTCTATAGAATAATTGGGATAACTAAAATTGGTTAAATTCGATTTTAATATCAATGCAGTCGATTAATTCTATCATAACTTTTTCCCCAGATTGCCAGTTATAAAATGCAAGTGAAATCGAATTCTCGATGCCATTTCTATATTGTAATTTTCTAATGCAACCAAATAATTTGAGGAGCTGCATTCAAAAATTATTTCCTCTGTATGTAATAGTCATTAATTAAATATCAGTTCTATTTTATGGTTTTCATATTATTATAAATTCTATTTTCACATTTATAAAGTCTTTCCTGTTTATATGAATTTCTATGGAGTTTTCAATCCAGTTAAATTCAAGTCAAATCTGAATATGAACAAATCATTATATTTCTAGCAGTCATCAGTTTGTAATTAAAAATAACTATTTAAATTAGAAATCAGAACATAAACAACAAACAGCTCTCGTAGCTCAGTTGGTTAGAGCACCCGTTTAGTAAGCGGGAGGTCTTGAGTTCAACTCTCAACGAGAGCAGAAATTATTTATTTTTGATTCTGGGCAGATGTTTCTACAATTCTCCATTCGTCTTCAAAAAAAATTGCACACGAAACAAGTTTTTAATGATTCATAATAATATGATTAGCAACTTAAACGTCTCATTGTGAATTTATGCATAACCGTTTTATGTCTTTGATCTTGTTATTTTATCCATATCTCCACAATTTCTCCAAGGACAAACATTTCAGTATTTTTGTTTGAATGGAGTTAAAATTTTGTTTTGATTTTGTAATAAATTGAGCTTGAACGAGTTTTAGTGAAGTCGATATGAATAACTTGATAATTAAATACGTATGTATGCCTATTGCTTACAAAGCACATTATTACTGAAAATCAGGATTTATATATGTGGGATTAATTAAAAGTTGAAAAATCTCAAGTAATAACCAGTTTAATTAGAACAGATATGTAATATGTTTACGCCCCAAGTTATTTAACTCAATAACTCATTAAGATTTTTATCGAAGATATGTGGTTAAAGTTTCCAATATGCAGGACTTCAGTTAATTTTCTTTAATTTCTAGTCGGAGAGCAGAGTTCCCAATTTTTGAATGTTTAGAGACTATTCCATTAGTCCTTCTCGTTAGATAGACACGTGGCAACTATCGGATAACTGTAGTAGTAGATGCTACATGCACGTGGTTACGGTTTTGCGGTTTTTTTTAACAAAATTTGTACCGTATGAATTAGTGCGGATTTTAAAAACTCAAAATCAAATTAGAGTTTTACGAAACATACCAACAAACTCAGTTTTATGTGGTTCTGGTACGATACGGTACGGTTTTGCGGTTTTTTCAAACAATTTTTTTTCATGTAATTTTTCTTGTATAGTTGATTACATAATTGACAATCATATAAAAAAATAATATTATAATATCATACAAACTACTTTTTTAAATTAAATAAAGCATTGGAAAAGAAAATGTTCACAAATTTGACGCTATAATTCGACCTAATTGAATAAAATTAATTGGTTAATTATTTGATCATTGTTTTTATTTTGTGAAGAAACTTACTATTTGATATTTGTTGTCTAGAATTTTTGCATTTTAAGTTTTTAACATATAGCAAGTTTAATTTGTGCTAAATTCGAGCATATTTTTTTTTAATTGAACGCAAGCAATGTAGTAACAATAAACTATGATGGACTATAATATAAATTATAAATAATATAGTATTCAATAATATTTGAATTGTAAATTGAAAAATATAAATTTATAAAATTAAGTTGTAAATATTAAAAAAATGAATAGTTAATTCATGTTTCTTTTAATTTTGGTTCGGTACGGTTTCTTACGGTATGAGAAGTTTAAAACCAAAACCATACCAAAATACTAGGTAAGATTTTCATCCATAAAAAAACCTAACATTCGGTATGGTACGGTTTTGAAAACCACGTGCAGCCCTGTTATTTCCCCTTCTATATGTTACTAATCTGAACCGTGAAAGCAAGCCCAAGTGACCTAACTCCAAGTCTATAAATATGGCAAATCATAAATAACCAGCCTAACACACTCAAAACTAGGGCTGTCAATGGGGCGGATTTCAATCCGGATCCGTCCGAATCCTGTCCGATTTATTAGGATAATTGTCCGATTAGAGATTCGATGAACTTGATCCGATTATAAAGATCCGTAATTCGAAACACATAGAACGAATATGAATTTAGGTCGATCCGATCCGTTAAAGATCCGTATCCAATAATAAATAAAAGAATGTTATATATACATACTGTTTTATAAAAGTAAGTATCATTAATAATATTTCACCGAAGATAGTAATTTATAACTCGTTTATAAATTTATTTAAACCAATGTTCTCATCTACAAATATGAATATAGTAAAGAAAGTTTGAACATGTGCTAAATTTAAATAAAATTGAAAGGTTCATAAACTTATTTTAGGAAAAAATATTAATTTAATTTTTTAAACAAAATTTTTATTAGATCCGAAAAAAATCCGATATCCGACCAAGATCCATTGAATTCAAAAAATCTAGATCCGATCCGATATAAATGGAGCCGGATCTGGACGAGCATGATCCGACCCATTACCCTACTCAAAACACATGCCAACTCCAAAAACTCAATCAATAGAGAGCCTTACATATTATCTCAATGTGATCGCCACCATCGATTCATAACAAAAATCAACTTAGTGTTATCCTCAAGTAACCACAAAATTGGTTCTTGAATTAGTGGATTTGAAAACTATGTCCAGATTTATCAACTTTCACATGTAATATAACAAAATATTCAGATACAAAGAATCTCCAAATTATATATAATTTTGCTCATATAAGAGTTATTTTGTGTATTGTAAATTTTACACATTGAAGAAACATACATAATGAATGAAATGGAGTGTGAAACGAGAGTGGAACACAACACGATTTTGGCAAAGTTCAGTCTAAAAGTCTCAAAGTCCTCTGCAGTCTTATCTTGCCAATTTTGTGACCCAAGCAGACCAGACAAATTACAGTAAAATTTAGTTAATAAATAATTAAATATATAGCTAGGTTTATTGATCAATCAATCAAGGAATTATATACACGTACCCAAGAGAGCAACGATCAAGGAATTATATACACGTACCACCCCGACTCCGGCCCCGACTGAAGCATCTTCCTAGGAGGTTGATCCGCATACGACGCCCTGCTACGTTTTGCCCCAAGTACTCGCCCCTCTGTTCCTCCTGCACGTTTTACAGATTAAGAGATGAGACTTTGACCCATAAACGCAGACCCTTTCTGGCAATTGTTCACTCCTATCATGAACACCCTCCAGAAAAGGGCCTATAAAGAGAGAATCAGCCTTGCTGGCAGCAAGCAATGGTTGAAGAACTGGCAGCACTACAGCAGAATCAGACATGGGACTTAGTTCCTCTTCTTTCAGAATCGGTTGTGGTTGGGTCTATCATGTTAAAACCCGCTCTGATGGTTCTCAGGAGCGTTTGTTGGCCCGTATACACGTACCCATTTTGTCGATGATTTCAAATCCTTTCACAGTTTTGTTGTTGTTGGATAAGACATCTCCTTCAACAAATGCATTGCCATTGGTCATCGACATGATTTCAAATCATTTCATAGTCTTGTTGGGTATGTCATTTTCTTTCCCCAGATGAGTTTGGAAATATTATGATGTAATTAATATGTAACTATTGATGTAATGATGTATTTACCATTTTAAAAATAAAAACAAAAAATACAAAAAACTTGAAAGAGTTTTACACATTTATTTTTTTCCACTTTCTCATCTTAGTCTCTCTCGGTCTTGGTGAACACTGTAATTTTTTAATATTTTGAAATCCAATTATTTTTTTCAATAATTATGAATGAATTTTGTTAATTTACACTCAAACCCCTATTTATCGTAATTACAGAAAATCTCTCATGGTTCTAAAAATTACAAGGACACCCCTTATAAAGAGTTTTTTGTAAGCATTTTCAGAAGTTGTAGGAGTGCCCTTGTAAGAATTATTGAAACAGTAAGTGATGTTTTGGTACATAGTCTAAATCAGAGGTTATCTCATTGTAATTTCAAAAAGTCAAGGGGTTCTTTGTAAGACGAGTAAACCTTTGGGGGTCCGATTCCTAAATCCTAATTATTTTAGTTCACTTTTCAATCTTGTTATTTCCTTCTTCATCTGCATGAGTTCCTCCACCATGGAAGTCATGGAACATTTACTCTGATTTCTGAAGATGAAAGGAATTTATCAACCATGTAAAATAATTTATATAAAGACAAGGAAAACATGACATAAATCAAACTCACATACTAAACAATACTCCGTAAACTACTCTAGACTAGTTCCAAACAGTTCATATGTACATTTGTGAGGTAAAAACCAGAGTATGTAGTTTCTTGAACACGGTCTCCACTGCATTAAAATCGATGTCAAATCCGTAACTCTGACCTCCATACAAAACGTAAAGATACTCTTTAGAAGATGATGGTTGAGGCAAAACTCCATTAATTTCAGGAAACTCATCTGACGGTGGAGAAGGGTGATGATCTTTCTTTATCGAGTAATAAACATCAGCTAAAAGAATCCATATCAGATCAGGGTCGATACAAGCGAGTCCTAAAAGGGCATTCACAGAAGAATCTTGGAGACCTTTAACACCAGAACAAGCTATTCCTACAGCTATGCCACTCACCTTCTTATAGACAGCATCCAATGATGAAGCGCTTCTTTTGTTCTTAGCTAAATCGGAAATCATATTGAGTACTGCAACTTGGACTTTCAGGTTCGATATCTCAGCCACTGGATCTTCGCTAGATGTGGAACTGCTCCTATAAGGAAGTTGTAAAGGGGTTCTTTTTTCTTTTCTGAGAGGTTTCTTGTCAAATGGCG
Source organism: Penstemon newberryi var. newberryi (assembly GCA_030819805.1). Taxonomy (NCBI): domain Eukaryota; kingdom Viridiplantae; phylum Streptophyta; class Magnoliopsida; order Lamiales; family Plantaginaceae; genus Penstemon; species Penstemon newberryi. The sequence goes on along the minus strand of JAUALY010000003.1, from coordinate 6,581,498 downwards.
ACGTGTTTAGAAGTTTCCAGAAGTGGGTTCCATCAGACTGAAAACGGCGAGCGAAGAAGTCGCCCCCTCCGATTTGCACCACAGTACTGATTGTCTGAGAACATCTTCGAATGGCCTGTGAACAAAAACAAATTACTCAAAGGTATTAATAATCCGTTTTTATTTGGACTATAACTGCAGTGAAAGAAAGGCCACTCACAATTAGATTCTTATTACGAAAACAAGCAACAAGGAAAGGCCAAATTTTGTTGATTGCAGGGAGAAGTCTATTCTCCCCTGTTTCATTCTCAGAAGTATCAAGAGTATCGAGAAGATTATGGAATGAACATGAGAGAATGAATTCTTGAATGGCCTCTTTGATTTCATTTTCATGCTTGTAGGCTTCTTCCACTTTTGCAAGTACCATAATGCCGTCCTAAAGAACAATAAGAATAGCAAAATAAAACACAGAATTATATGACATCAAATAGAAAGACAATATCGAGAGATAACTCTGAAATTGGCAGAATTATACCTCAACTATGTCGAGTGCAGTCAAGCAAGCTGCTGGGTCAGCTGAAGCAATCAATGGAGTTACAGAAACTAGACATGACTCTGCAATAGAACCAACTATTCTTCGGTATCTTTTGGAATCTTTCAACTCGAACAAAATTGACTCCAATTCGTGTTCTTGTTTATCAGCATCATTGGAGCACATTTCTCCATCTGTTTCTGGAAACAAATTAACCAAGGTCATTTAAGTGCCATTTTTTGAATCTTAATGGTTATCAACATACCTACAAGATACTATTTTCTCTACGGCCATTGTATTTTCAGTATATGAACTAGAATGGTCAAAATGCTTTCCTGTTCTCTTTTCCGTGTTACCTATTTTAAAATTGATATCCTTCTTGTATGACTCTGCTCGATTGGGTAATTTACAAGCCTCGTGTTTGGATGCCTTGGCTATTTCTGCCACAGCCTAAACAAAGAATAAAGAAAATATGTAAATGGCACTGCTAGAATAATAAAAATAAAACATTCAGCATTAATACAAACTTCTAGTTAGAGGTGACCTTCAAGAAGGGAACAGTTAAATTAGGGTGTTGATGCCTGCCAATAATTTCAAGCTCCATAGAAACTGCACGCATCTGTACAAGTCAACTGCATCAGATCATAGGAAAATTCTAATATGGACTTGTGGCTTGGTCAAACCCATCAACAGACCACGTGTCTTGTGATTGGTCACTCTCTTAGGAGTGATCACAAAGCAAGTATATGAAACTTGCCATGTGAATGTGAATGTGAATGTTTTGGGTTCAGCCGAACCCATTCTGGACTAAAATTACCCATCATCATGACACAGAAGTTTCACAACAGTAAAACATACCGGCTCCTCCAACAATGGCAATATTTGATCAGCTACTCCAATATAAGAAAGCATTGCGGAGAGAACATTAGGCACATGAGGATTGAGATCTAAGTGGCGCAGTTGCCTACATATTGAATCAATTACATAGTCTGAGTTTGCTAGGACCAAGTGACCCACCTGCAAGAATTTTATTTAGTACAAAGTACAGTTTAAATTGATTTGAATTCTCACAACAACGAAGAAATGCACCACCACTACTCACAGTTGGATAGTCATGCGTGGCAGAAATAGTATGCAAGACAGCATCAGATGCCCTTCTCACTTGGAAATTTGAGCATATAACATTTTCAAGCAACATATAAAGTGAAGTGTGAAGAAATCCGCATGATGAAAATTCTTTACCAAGGCAAATATTAAATACGCCTATCCCCTCAATAATAACCTGTCAAGAAATTGTAAGATGAGTTTCACATATCTCTCACACTGACAAGATATTCACGGAAGGCGAAACAATTTTAAAGTGACAGAAACCTGGTGCAGCATTCCATTGTCGCTAAAAAAATGCAAGTTTACATCTCCATCTTCTTCAGAAAGAAGAGAAGTAGAGAGTCCAAGTGGAAGATCCCAGATTTCAGGTGATAAATATTCATGTAGTATACTACCAATGCAATCAATCAAGTGAGCTCGTGATCGAGTATTCTCATTAATCTTCTGAAGATAAATCTCTGGCACGGGACTTTCATATCCACAAGATATACTATTAACATTTCCGTGAAATTCCTTGCTTTCTTGTCCTCCATTTAACTTGAACATTTGGTAGAAAGTAGCAATGGCTTGATCAGAAAGGCCAAACATCATCTCGTTCAAAATGCATGCAGCAGTACAAGCTTGCCGCACCAGATGACCCGAACCAGTTCTCTTATACCATGACTGCCAACTGTCCTTATGGTATTCTCTAATCCGCAACTCAGATGTCAATTTGCGCAAGTGCCCCAAGAGGATATCAATTAAAACGGAAAGAGAACCCTCACTTCGGGTGTCTAGAAAAAAAGAAAGCAAGATGGCCGGGTGTTAGTTTTAGTTACGAAATAAGAAGATAATGTTACCAATTAAAATTGTGGAGAGACAAAAACAACCTGAAAACATGTAAAGACTGACTAGTCTAAGGATTGCTGCTAGAGCTTTGTACAGCTTCTGACTGCCCACATTAACAAACCAAGGTGGCATGCTAGGCAGCTGATATTCATTTTGTACATGTTCATAGGGGCTTAATGCTTTTCTGTTCTGAAAGCCTGAAAACTCGGTCTTTTCATTGTCGGCATTGATAACAGCCTTGATCTCGAATAGTGAGCGCATAAATCCGGATGAGGATGGTCTTGTTGATACAAGCTTGTTGAGTGAACCGGCAAAAGCTGAGTTCTGACTCAAACAAAGGGCAAAAACATCCAAGAAACGAGCAGCTGCCACCTAGAAGATATCAATACAAATGTATGTGAAAACAGGACTGAATGACTGAAGACAAGACAACTTTAGAAAACTCACACATCATCTTATTCATTTAATAAAAGGGCAAGTGGTTAAAAATGCAGAAAACCTAAGGTTTGCTGGAAGAATTCAGAGTACTCTAGTGATACTTTTTCTGTACATTATACAGTTCTATCACAAGTTAAATAATAAGTAAAATCTTGAGAAACTGAGGATAAAGGAAACCAATCATGGACATTTAAGTCATTTTCATCAGTTAAATGAAGAAAATGTCAATTTGTTAAAGTAGAGTAGAACTGTAGAAGAGGTTCATTAGTAACGATGTCTGAAGTCCGACTTTAAAGCTGCTTCTTCAATTAAATTCCATGAAGATAGATAACCTTACAAGGAAAGAAAATCCACAAGGAAGGACGTAAAAGAGAAAGCAAAATAGTAATGTATAGTTAAGAGTTAAGTAGAACATCTAAGAATATTGCTAAGTGGAAGTCACTAGCTTCCTTTGTAGCCTCAAGTAGTTGGAGTTTCTAAAGAAGGTAGACAAACAAAAATTACTAGGTCGTGTGCCTGTTATTCCAGCCATTGGTTGCTCTTCATAACAAAAAAAGTTCCAAATATATTAGAAAGAGATCTAAGGCGGTAATCATACAGGTGAACGGAGAAGATAGTCTCCAATAAGTCGAGGACCACAGAAATATGTTACTGCAAGTAACTTCCGGGCATGTGATAGCGCAAGTGACTCCTCACTACCCAGCACCAATCGCGGAAGCTCTTCAACTAGCCTGCGATGAAATATATCCTTAGTCTTCGCAAGACAAGGTGACAAAACAAATTTAACATATTACAGACATGACAAAGTTGACCTGCTAAAGACCTCCGCAATATCATGCTCCACTTGATCCTTTCCTCTAGACGAGACCAGAAGTCCAAAGGATGCCAGGGCATTTGAGGACACATCTTCGGAATCATCACAGACCAAGACAAACAGGCATTCCTGCAATAGCAACCAGTTGATATGTTTTGCTTCACTTATTTGACTTCATATGTATAGAAAACTCGCATACAGGATATGAAATATTATTGAAAATGGAGGCATCTCATAGACTACATGATAAGAGTCTCAGGATCCATGCTATAACAAAATGCACTAATTTAGAAGTAGGACGGTAGAATAACATGAACTCAGAAAGACAAACTATTTCTAAAATAACATGTTTTTTGAGATGGCAAGAAGGTAAGATCATAAGAAAACTATCTATGATGGCCATAATTTGTTCTAGATGGCTTGAAGGAACAGCAAGATTCTTGAAAATGTCTTATCTTCACTGGATATAAACAGTATATTGTATATGACATGGATTAAAGAACTTTGTTTTCTCTTAACTATTCACTACTATTTCCAGGATTTAAAGAAAAAAATTGCATAGAAAACAAGATATAGGTAATAACAAGCTACGGCCAGGTTGTGGAAATTTACAAACTTATGAGGCGTTTTCATTTAGAAACAACGAGAAGCTCAAAATTGACAAGTTAGTTCATATAGAATCTAGAACAGGACAAGAGGCTAATTACCTATATGGGAAATCATCAACAATTGAACACTATAAGCATTAAGCAGCTGTAAAACCAACATTTTAAAGTTCTGATGCTGAAAATTCTATCCATCTGATAAGCGGGGGTTTAATATGAAAGCACGATTTTAAGATGAAAGCTCTAGAGTTACTACCCTAGAACTGAGAAAGAACCATGTTGGAACAAATGCTCTAGAGTAACTACTACAAAGATGAAGTAGCAGGTCCATACAAGTTCTTTTCGGCCTCATAGATGGAAAAGGACAGAAAGAGAACAAACACCTCAATTCAGACCAAAATATTTTAAGTAAGATTCTGTCCAATTTAGGTCTGCAGACATTAAAGACACAACAAACAAACTACAGGCAACTAAAAGATGATTAAGATGTTGATTATGATTCCCAGCTCACCAAAAGCATCAATCTGCTTTCTTTCAGTGTGTAACTGCATTTACATAAAAGTGCTTGTACAGAAGCCAAAAGTCCTAGTCTCACTTTTCTGGTTGGATGAACACAAAGCTGCAAAATAGGAAAGACAATTGTGAGAAAAAAATTCCAACCTAGGATAAAAAGCTCATGAGCTTGGTCTTATACAAACGATCTTCCAATACATCCATGTTAAACCTACATGGGGATATGTTGCTGATAATAGTTTGTTAACATGAGCAGCAGTTTTTGCAAACCAATCCGAGTTACGCTCTACACGCAGTGATCCAACTTTCATGTCTCCATCCACTCGAGTGTTCTTTCCACCAGACAATGTAATGCTTCTTTCCACACATTCAGCTGAATCTTTGACAATTTCATCCCGTGCTTGATTTTTAATAGGTAGGTGACGAAGTTCCTCTAGGAGTGAAACAAGAGGCTTCTCTGTACTTGGATTAGGGACTCCAAGATTAGATGTAGTGCCTCCATCCTCGAGAACTATAATAAGATATTCAGCCAAACATCTAACCGCCTGATCTAAGGCTTCTGCACTTCCAGCAGCCCCACTAATCATCGTTTTTGATACATGCAATACTTTACTAATTTGACTGACAACACCTGGCAAGAAAAAAGCCAGTGCATCTGCAGTACCAACCTGCAGGTTCCACATAAAATATGAATACATGTCACTTTTGTATTTTGTAACTAGTAAATAAAGAAATAATTCACCCTATGTTTATATAAATTAATTCAATTAATACAAATCATGAATAGGGTTCTGGTGAGAAGACATACATACATATCACCGTTAGAAGGAAAATCAAGCAAATAAAACAGCCTATTTAATAATTTACTTTAAATTGCAAGCTTCTATACGTAGTTTAAAATGAAAATTGTCAGATTTCAGTTACGGAAAAAATAATAATAACACCTTTGCAACAAGCACTCGAAGTGTTATCAAGGCTTCAACGCGGAGCTTTGAACTTCCTCGTTGACCACGCGTGGCCTCAATATCTGCAGCCTTCAAGGAAAAATCTAATTAGACATTTGGGAGAAAGTTGTTTACATAAAATAACTGAAGACATTAAAATGTATTAGACCACGATTCCTCAGAAAAAAACAAGCATTTAGGGAGGACAACTACATGCCTTAAGCAGAAGAGAAAGCCAGTGCCCAATGGAAGCAGAAGCCTTCTCAGACTGAAGGAACGCTAATATACATTCTTCTGGGACTGAGTCATAAGATACTCTAGCAACGGGAAGTTGCGACTCTTTTACAGCTGGAAGAATAGGGCAATTGCCAATTTGTTTGCACGGGCATGATTCATTAGAACAAGGACACAGATTAAGCAGTAGAGCTTTGAAACACCTTATTACACCTTCCCTAAACTCTTCTGAAGCTTCTGATGGAGAAAGCAACACGCCATAAGTCAATTTCTTCAGAATACCAATCATCTGCGCATAAAAAAACTTATCCAGTTGAAAAGCAAAAGTATTTATAAAATGAAAAAAAGATCTGCAGTATGAATGACACAAGAAAACAATATCTAACTCAGTATTAAATGAATCACGAGGTAAACTGCTGAATACGAGGAACCTTGTCACAGAGTGACAGGTGAAGTTTAATGAATATTAAAAAAACTTTTTGTGAATTCTGTAAGCAGCAGAAAAAAAAAAATCCATGCCAGACCCCCAGATGTAAGAAGCTAAATTTGTCTTAATGCATACATGAGTGATTTGTTTGTTTACTGGTGTGTTTCTCAGCCAGACCAGATTTGGTAGTTTGCAAAACCTTCAAACTGTTTTGAAAATTTGTTGATATAAGTTTGTTTGAGGCCTTCCTATGATTTAATTTGTTCCTGACAGTTAGACTAGTTCGATTAGGTTGATTTTTAGCTCAAAATGCATGAAAAACATACAAGGAAAGAGCATGAAAAGGAAATACATTTTAGTACTTATCCTTCCTCAGTAATTACATTAAACAGTGGAGAAAGCTAAAGATATCAGAGATGTTCTGATAGGGATCTGGAGATTACAGCGTCTTGGAAACCTTTAATATCAATAGTGAGAAAGAAATCTTCACATATCAATCGTACTTCGTCCTCATTTAGTTGCTAAACTACAGATCAAACCATATAGAGCAGTCAAGTAGTAGATAATATATGCACCAGGTCAGGGACGGATTCAGCCCATTCGGTTTGGGGGTGGGGGGGGGGGGGGGGGCGGGGAGGCGGCTAGCCCCCCCAAGAATTTGGGAAATTATTTTTTACTATATTATACATCATTGAGCCACCATCCAATTCCAAGTTAGCCTTCTTTTAAATCCATCAGTCCTATAAAATCCTAATAAGAAATCTAATTATTCTTTGTATTTTTCCAAGTTAAATTGCCAATTACATTTTTAATTCAATTAAAACCTCCACTTAGACTTAATTTAAAAGATAGGATTATTGATCCATAATTTTTTAACTATGTTTATGTAAGACTGAAGAGTTCAAGGAACTCTATGGTGTAACCTTTAATTAATCGTTTGATTAACTCGATATTAGCTATTCCTGCTAACATCACAACAATTCAGCTATCATTTACAGCCATGAAGTAAGTGAAAAATAGGCTTAGAAGCGAGATGAAAGATCAATACCTTGTGAATTATTTTATTATTTCTATTGTGAAGAAAACTGTTGAGAATTCTTATAATATGAAAAATGTCATGTACAACTTCGATTATATTTTCATTAAATTACTTTAGCAAAATTCATTATAGTTTTCATTGATAAACAATTCTTATGCAAATAAAATATATTGACTATCATTGTCAATTAGTTTTAGCAATGACAAGCCCCCCCACCCCCACCCCCACCCCCACCCCCGCGATCCTCTGATCCTGGATCCATCCCTGCACCAGGTGATTGGGTTTATTTCAATAGGTTCAGCCTGCAACCCTAGATATAATGACTCATGTTAGCCTCAGAAAGTATCTGTGTCTTTTAATAGCACATTAACCTCTAGTGGCGAGCGAACAAAGAGATTAATTATTCTTATACATGATTATGTTTTTTATACTGGCCTCATCAAATTGAAAAATATAATATAAAAAAGCGAGATGTTCTTGTGTGGAAGGATATAAATCCTCAACAAAAGCACCCGATTTCTTTCCATGAAAGGATGATGTAGAACTGGATAAAATATCAAAAACTAATTCTCAAGTAAACATTTATCTGAGTTCTCTAGTTCAATTTTTCTCATAGATCTACTTCTTGTTTCAGGTAGGACTAAGGCATTATATATCTACAGGTACCAAATATAACTCTAGCCTAAGTAGCTAACCGGACATGAATACAAATATTTAAAGCTTGGAGATATACATAGTGAAGTATAGTAAATTTTAAACTGAAACAAATAAAGCGCACGTACTGAATTCAGTGGCCTTTTCAGCTTTGAATACCTGATCAATAGATCCTAAATTGCCCTTCTTCAGGACTTCCTCCAAACAAAGAATAACCCCTTCTGCCACAGAATCACTAATTTTATGTGCGGTCTCTAAAGCATTAAACTCCAGAGATCTATCTTTGGCATCAAACTTTTTTGAGGATCTATGATTCACTGCTGCATCGAATAGAAGAAGCAACGGAAACAATGTATAGCTGAAAAGAAATGAACAATCAATACACATGTTTAAGCAATCAGAGTCACAAAGGGGATAAAAGCAAAAGGAAAAGAATTTGGAGTACCATTTGCATTCTACATGCTTTAAGGAAACAATGAAACTGGTTTCACAGCAGTTCAGACCCTAGTGAGTATAAATATGAATTCAGCGAACAATTTCATTTATACTCCTGGGTTAATAACCTATTTTCCCTATTTCACAGCTAAATAAAGTGAAATGCCAGTATAGCTCTGTCCGATTTTTGCCACAAGGAAACATTATCCAATATAGGTATTTTTAAAAATATTGGTTAGAACATTCTTGAACTGAGTTGCCTTGCGACATATTAAATAACTAGTCAAAAAACTATACTTATAAATTCAACCTACTGTTCTTTCTCAAGATTCAACTTCGTACTGTAATAATTTAAAATATACAGGCAACTAACAAACAACCTCCATCTTAAGAAATAACTACAAAGGCCTCATCGGTTCTTCATAGAGGGTTGCATAAGGATAGAATGTAGGACCAAAAACCCAGAACATAAGAAAAGGAACAGAAGCAGTAAGCTCGTGAAGACCCGGAACAAGAAATCATTCTTATTTAACAAGCTCAAACAATCTGAGTCTGCGTAACAAAAGCGCATTATGCTCCCTCCTTCCATGAGTTTACTCTTAGTTTACTGTTATTATTAGATGAGAATCTCTTTTGAAGCCTAATTTCTTCTCAATTATTAAATTTGTGAGGAAAATAAACAGTGAGATTTTTTGTCAATTACTAATTTACTATAACAAAATTACAGATAGATATAGAGAGTTCAAACACAATCTATTTGAGCACAAAACGTAACCAACACAGTACATCCTAGGTTATGGAATAGGGAGCAATGGCCTTTAAATTGGTTCAGAAAAGAGAAAAAAGAGCTGCATAACTGCAGCACCATATCCAACTTCTAGTATGGTTCAATTTTGAGACGTAGAAGCATGCTTCTCTTTACCTTCAATATCAACCCAAATTGCACTGTGAGTGCATGTTAAAGTTACAATCACTTATCATAGAAACATCTCTATTCCACCAACTCACAATTTAATCACCTAAACTAGTCTCCTGGTTTTCAATAGACTCCCTTTGAATTTTTCTCCAAACACTCTACATTGATTAGCTGAGTTGTATCTACTTTCCTGTGTCCTTTAGTCTATGGTTGTTTCTTGGCCGTGAGTGAGTAAAATGATCAGGAAAATGAAAACGATCAACAAATGGAGCTCAATGTTCTACCAATATAATGCGAAAATATAACTTTTTTTTTAGCATTTTACTCAATGAAATCCAAAAACCAAACATAACTATGCTATCTTTCAATTACCATTAACATCCATTTAGTACATCATACCAGGCACAGTTCCTAGAACTTAAAAGTGAATGAAATATTGAAAAACAAAAAATGAAGGCCAAATTAAATGTTACTAAATCCCATTAATTAGCAACTCATAATCAACACATTAACAATCAATAAACGAACTTTGCAGAAAATAAGAATAATAAGAGAAGAGAAGAGACATACTCAAAGAAAGGTCGGAGAGATTGAGAGGTTGATCGTTGGAGAAGCTGAAGAAGTCTAGAAAGAAAGGAATGGTTTTTGTTTTTGTTGGGATTTTGAAGAAGGTCCAAAAGCAGTATGCAGTGCTGTTTCAGTTCAGAAAACATGGCGCTGTCTTCAATATCTTCTTTTTCTACTTCGTCTGGAAAAATGTTGAATCTTCTATCGAAATTTTCCATTTCTTCCATTGAGATTTACAAATTGGCTTTTGGCAAATTTGAGAGAGAGTATATTTGGGTTTTGGGTATTGATTTATTGAAGAAGAACCGCGAATAGAAGACCCGGAAGAGTCGAGGAGACCAAACTTGGTATTTTAAGAAAGTCCGGGGGGTACATCTGTCATTTAAGGTAACTAGTTTTCTGGGCTGGATCTTAGATAGGTCATAGGTTCATGGTGCTGCTGGGCATCTGTATAATTGGGCTAGAACCGTGGACTGGTTAATGGATTCTAGGTGGATCCGACCCAAAATATGAGTAAATTATATCTATTTCGAATCTAAAAGGTTGGTTATCCTAAAGATTTAATCATGATATTCCTAATATTATGTTTCACAAAAATAATAACATATATAAATTATTATCATTGTTTTTTTTCCATATATAATGATAAATTCAATTAAAGTAAAAAATAAAAGAGGAATAGCATATATATTGAATCCGTTAAAATATAAAGATGTAATCATGCAAATTGGATGTGATTTTTTTTTTTTTTTGTTGTCAAATTGGACTCATATTCAAATGCTTAAACGGTGACAAAACTACTAATTTTAAGTATTCAATACCAATGAAAGATCCTACTTATTAGTAGACCTAGCCAGGGGCGGATCCAGGAATACAGGCCAGAGGGGGCTAAGCATGGATCAATTTTTGATAAGTTTCCCCCGAAAACACCAAAAAGTTTTTGTATTTGAGTCAACCAAAACGAGAATATAGAGTAGTTTCTACTTCAACATATTTTATTTTTATTTACAATTCTTCCTAAGATTTCTCGAAAATTTTCGAAAAATCTCGAGAAGTTTCTAATATACAACTGACTGAAACATACTTCAAAAATGAAACTTTAATACATGGGGCTATAAGATTCTAGGATAAATTAAATAATCGAAATATAATTTCGGATGACATCAATTATATTCACAATTAATCGCATCGATTTTTAATTTTCTGAAATTCGTACATAATAGCCAGGGGCGGAGCTAGATCAATTTTTTTAGAGGGGGGAGGGGGTTTAGGTAGTAATGTATTAAATAAAACGTATAATAAAAAAATTGAATTCTCTTTATTATTAAAAAGGAAATAAAATTAAAAAAATATTAAGATATAACAAAAATCAAAGAACAATTATTTAGAAATAAAAAGATGTTAAATGAACAATTGTTGAGAAAGAAAAATAAATTAAAAGAGAAAATAAAATAGATTAAAAGAATAATTGCTAAGAAACAAAACTATAAAATAAGTAAGAAAAGAAATGACACTCTTGGAATTTGAACACGGGACAATGTTGATAAACATGCATAACAAAACCAATGAGCAAAGGCATTTTTTATGTATCTAAAGCTAATATAAATTTTACTTCTTATCAAAGGAAAAAAACTAAAAAAATTGCAAAAGTAGCATGCAGGGTTCAAACTCCGGTTATCATTCCAAATTATCAATACCTTATCCAGTAGTCAAAAAAAAATGTAGTTACAATGTTACAACTACTACTAAAAATTATATATTATAAATATCAGTGGGGGCTATAAACCCCACTAGCCCTTATGTAGGTCCGCCCTTGGACCTAGCTACATGATACAAGTTTTCTTCTTTTGAATATTAATAGTTCTAATTTTGCATATTACTAAAATGTTTAGGTGTCTATCTTTTGAATTTTTTAAGAAGTTCGTATAAACCGGAACTAAAAATGTGGACGACAAGATGAAGGACTCAATGTATCGAGTTCAAAATATAAAAGATGAGCCAATGAGGCATCGTAGTGTAGTGCTAATTATTGTCAAAGCTGAGGCCACATGACCAAGAGGTCCTGGGTTCAACTTCCACTAATATGGGTATTTATTCTAGCTTATTATTAGTATATGATAGTTCTCTATTATTATTATTCTTTGTACTTGGTCAATTATTAAAATAATTTATGATGTTATGATTAATGATGAATGAATTCTAAAAAGATAAAAGATGAAACTTGAAAAAGAAAAAGAAAAAACTATGTTGAGTTCAAGAGATAACCGGTCCAATAGTGATATGCAATTAGTTCAATAATAATTTAATATAACAATCCCCTGCACCAATCCTTATATACATAATACATTGCATAGTTCAAGAATCAAAATGCTAGGTTGTGTACTTACATTAGTAAAAAGAAAGCCTTAGCAAAAAAGAAAAAAAAAAACCTTAATTTGTCAACTGAACTAGTTACCTAAATGTGTACTTTCACAAGACATTCTCTAAAACGTGGGAACCTAATAAAGACTTATATTTTGCATGAAATTAATATTAAGTGGTAACTAGTGGGGAATAAGACCTACCAAATTTTCAGTTGTCAACAAAATATTTGAAAAAATATCTATTTGCATACTGTTACATGTGAGAAAGTACCTAACAGAATGTCGTAAAAATCTAGGCCAAATTTGACACGGTTTCTAGATTGAACCGATTTAATTGACCTTAAATAAATACTAAAAACTTTAAGGTGAGATAGGCCATATTGGAAAATAATCCAAATCAGGACTAATTTCTGGCTCCAAATTAAACTCCTGGCCCTGTTCCTTTGGAACATGATCAGTATCAGTATCACTTGTACTTAATCCAAGTTCATCTTCCAAAAGTCTCAACCACTTTCCACATTCAAAATCACTATCAAAATTATTCAAGTCCTTATTCCCATCATTCTGTTCAGTTTTAGTGAATTGTAATGGGTCCAATGAATCAATCAATTCCCAGAAATCGATATCAGAGTCGAATTGGATTTCCATTTTTCCGTTATCTAGACCATTTTGTTGATCATCAATAAATTCGGACTTGGAAAAGCCCGATTCTTCGTTTGGCCTTGAAGCGTCTTTATCTAGGTTGGGGTGTGACATATTTGATTCATGATAAGAACTCGCGGTTTCTTTTAATTCTCCTTCACTTGATTTTACTTTGAGAGTTTCATAATTTTCTCGAACTATTTCATGTCCAGAAGTTGTGATCGAACTCGTGGTACACGATGGAGATGCCGAATGGTGCATTTTCGATTCATCAGCTTCAGTTTTTTGGCTATCTTCATTAAGTTTTCTAGTGATTCTTTTCTTCAAATGTGTATTCCACATATTTTTAATCTCATTGTCAGTTCTTCCTGGTAAATAAGATGCAATCTTTGACCATCTGCAATGTTACAAAATAAAATAAAATTAAATTACATTTAAATAAATGAAATGGTTGAGACATTATTTAATCAGAATTAGTTAGTGAGTTAATGTCATATTTAAATGAAATTACTTGTTTCCAATAGAGTTGTGAAGGTTGATTATAGTTTGTTCTTCCTGTGGAGTGAAGTTTCCTCTTTTGACGTCAGGACTTAGGTAATTAATCCACCTCAAACGGCAACTCTTTCCACATCTCAACAATCCTGCATTAATTAATATTAATTCAAAAATAAACATATACAGAAGCTAAGTCAATTTCCTAAATAATTATTGTCAACCCAAAAGCATGTAGGAAATTTAAAAATAATATTTTCATTCATTCTTTTTCTTCTTGATATGGACTGACGAGGACTTGTGGCTGAATTCGCAACTACTTTTGAAGTTTAGAACTGAATTGGAATTTTGGTAATGTCAGTGCTTTGAAATTTTCTTCAATTACTTTTGACAAAATTAGATATATATTTACTGTAGTCTAAAATTCATAAAAAGTGCAGATTTTTTGTCTGCTACACGAAGAAAGATTTATGTGGACAACTTAACTCTCTTACTGATAAAAATCTGTCAAAAAAGAAAATGGGGAAAGCGACTCCCCAAAACGTGTAGTGTTGTTCATCCACAAAAATATATATATAAAACTTGATTTTGAGGCATGAAAAGACTATAATACACTTCTTTTTAACATGTATGGCAGTCTCTCTTTCTCAAATTATCTGCCGTTTTACATTTTTTTCACATATATTGAGGTACCTAATAAATTACCTCAATGTTAGAGAAAAACAAATTATATACCTAAAATACCCTTATTCTCTATTTATCTAAGCATTAACTATTTACACGTTATTCAAGTTTTACACTCTTTCACTTAAGGGCAAAATAGAAAAATATGTAATTCATATTGTATTGAAATCCTAAAATAACAAATAATTTGGAACAATTTTTTTTTTATCTAAAACAATATAAGTATATCTTCTGATATATTACAATAATTAATCGTTGAAATATGAATTAAAAAATAAACCAAGAAACAAAATCCCAACCCCAGTCCCCGCTGGGGGGGGGGGGGGGTTGGTGTTTGCAGAAGATGATTGGTTCAATTAATTAATTTATTATTTAAACAAGGACATTTTAGTCTGAACAAAAAAAATGGTTTGGGAGGGTGAAGGGGAACAAAACATATATATTACCTTGAAATACATAAGGAGTTTTTTTGTTCATTTTTTTATGACATGATGTAGATTGCTCATTCGACATATCACAATGACATTTTGCTATTCACTCGTTTAAACGGCAAGAATTGAAAAAAAAGATATTATGGATTATAATGGAAAGTACATATCTTGAATTTGATTAGTACCCAAGTAGTTGCAAACTTTCCTTACTCCATTCTTCCAAGAACACTTTTAAAATGAACAATTAATTACCAATTCATTCATTCTTGTTCCATTTTATTCTCCAAATTCAAAAAAGTGTTTCCGAAGACATCAAAAAAGTGCTAAAAATGATTACTCCGGCCAGTCTCATATAGAAAATTGTTCATGAAAAGATCATCAATTGACTAACTTCACATGGTCTAATTTAAATTAAGAAAGAAGGAATCAAACAAAGGGAATTATAATTATATAATCAATATATACTTAATTCGTCCAAATCTTGAACAAAATGGAAAATTGCGCGCAATATGATATTATATTTTAGATCACAGCTAGTACAAGATAAAACGGAAATTAAATTAAATTTCCTAAGTAGCTAGAATTAAAGATTAATTTACGTACCGGCTTGTTTGGGGAGAGAACGCCAATTGCTATGTCCATTCTTTTGAATGAAATTTATAAGCCTCAAATCCTCTGCAGGGCTCCACGGTCCCCTCTTCACTTTGCTCTTATCACAACACGGAGCTCGGCCTCCTCCACCCATTTTAATTAATTAATTCGGATATAATAATTGAGAATTTTTGGAGTAATTAATTATTAACTAACAGAATAATTAAGGACAGACAGAATTTAAGGTATAATTAACCACCTTATAATTGAGTCTTCTCTGCCTCCTTACATTGTAGTAAATTCTTTCATCACATTACACTCTATCTATATATATAGGTTCAGTACTACACCGAACACGATTTCCAACCTTAATTCTTTTAATATTAATTAAGAAAATGAGATTTTTTTATTGATTAAATAAAGTAGGAAGAATCTAATATGCAATTAATTAATTAATTCCGATTCATTGATTCTCATCATTAATATATAGTCATTTTAGTACGATTTCTAGGCTACCTAGCTAGTGTGTATCATATCAGTATTAATGCAACGTGAATATTAGGGTTAGTAATTCTAATTAGTCACTTAATAAAATTTGTGGAATGGGCAAATACGATATATATATATATATATATATATATATATATATATATGACCTTATTTTTTCAGTGTGTTAGGACTAAATACAGTACATGCCTAAAAGTCATTTGGCTCTTGTGAAAATTGGACAAATACATATCCTATATATACTTTGTGTTATTACAATAATTAACTTGGTCACTTTTCACTAAATTAATAATTGCGTCAAATTGATCCTCAAACTATAATATTTGCGTCACTTTGTTATCATATTAGTCCTCGAAGTATAATATTGTTCTTTGGTGGTCTAAACCTACAAATATACTACTTATTGTAGTAAATTTAACTTGAAACCTAGCTACCTGCAACACGTGTAACCAAATTTTTTGTTTCAGTTTTATAATGTAAATATGATTACATAGAATATAAAATAAATCATCATCTTTTTGTATCCTATAATGTGTACA
The DNA here is from genome assembly GCA_030819805.1 of Penstemon newberryi var. newberryi. Taxonomy (NCBI): domain Eukaryota; kingdom Viridiplantae; phylum Streptophyta; class Magnoliopsida; order Lamiales; family Plantaginaceae; genus Penstemon; species Penstemon newberryi. The sequence goes on along the minus strand of JAUALY010000003.1, from coordinate 6,565,217 downwards.
AATACACTTTCTACATGCATGATTGTGTGAGATAGCTTAAAACAAAAAATGTGCTTTTATATTTATCGAAAATTAAAAAAATGTGCTTTTATGATGCCTATATGAAAAGAAAAAAGAAAATTAAGAAAAAAAAAAAAAAAAGGAAAAATGAAACCATGAGGTCATCCAAAATTCCAAAGTCGTGCAAGTCATTTTACAAGTCCCACCAAGTGAACTTATTAAAAGCTAGGCGAATTAATAACAATTATACAATGAATTGAGGTAACAAATTCGCAGCTAAAATTTATGGCTTTTTAGACCATTTCGCACCTAATTTTGACATCTAATTTCTTCATGGTAAGTAGTTTTGCACTAACTTTGCACGACTTTTTTTTTTTTTTTTTTGACTGACCAACGGGAGAGATGAAATAATAGATTTTTTTTTTTTTGAGGGGAAGATGAAATAATAGATTTAATTATGTATTTTTAGTGATATATATGTGTGGGTATATCTATGCTTGACGTGTGGCTTATGTACTTAACATGTAATGGGACGCCAAAAAAATGATGCATTCCTTTCACCAGCACACGTATGTGTATCGGAATTTATTTTGCGGTTAAATTCATTTTACGCCCCTGGAGTATGGGGTTGATACAATTTTCCCCTTAAAAGTATTAAAACTGAAATAAACTGCTTTAATTTTTATATACTACATGGAAGAAAGATATCCTCAATTTACATCACAATTTAACACTTCGAAATGAAACTTACACCGGTCAGGAAAAAAAAAATAGTATCATGATTAGGGATGTCATGGGTCGAATTCGGACCAGATCATATATAGCCGGCCATGATCCGTGTCCGACTTCTATTTCTTCCATTCAGATTCGATCCGGATCAGCTCAAATCTTGAAAAATAGAGACTGGATCCGAATCTGGTGGATATCTAGGATCTTGATAAAATATCCGGATCCGTTTAACACATTTACCAATAATTTTTTTGCTTCCATTTTCCTCTGAACCACTTGCAAATTTTACCATCATGAATTTCAAGTATAACATTTAACTTGTTTAGTTGAAACTTTTGTCTGAAAATTGTAGAAGATTAAATATGGTGGGTTAATATAAATAATAAAGGTTAGAACAAATTAAAGGATTTACAAACCAAAATGTAAATAGAAAAAGAGAGAAAATGGGACCAAGAAGAAGAAAATTGAATATTGAAAAAATGGAGGAAAAGACAAAGAGGGAAGATGGCGGCTGCTATAGATGAATGATTAGAGTTTTGGTTTTTGTAGCAGGTCCAAATGGCATAAATTAATATGTTGTACATATGACCAATTAGTCACCAAGCCAGCCCTACATTATCTATCATGCATTTCTTTTTAAGATTATTTTTAATGTAGTAAAAGATTTTAGTTGAACATATATAATTTTTTATTTTAGTTTAAATACATAATATACAAACAATATACTATAATATATGTTAGATAATAATCTGTAACGGATCAGATCAAGCTAAATTCATATTTGCTCGATATATTTCGAATTTCGGATCTTCTTAATCGGATCGAATCGGATCAAGCCTGATTCATATTCTTTCCATATATTTTCGAATTTGAGAACTTCTTAATCGGAACAGATTCATCGAATTTTTAATCGGATAATATTCTAATAAATCGGACCAAATACGGATCGGATTCGGATTAAAATCCGCCCCATTGACAACCCTAATCATAATGAACTTGATAAAATAAAATACATGTACATTACTACTAAGGACTTCATAAAGGAAATGAACCTTTGGTACATTCAAACAAAGTGCACGATTTTTAAGATGGGATATTACAAAAAGGAGCAAATTGTTACATTTAATAGTTTAGAGTGGAAAGAGGTACCAACCCGTACTTCGAGGGAGTAAAATGAATTAACCCTTAGTTTTTTCTTGCTGAAGAAAATCTACTATGACAAACGACATATTTTTCTTTTTCAATTCAAGACATATATTGTACTATACAAAGACCCGGACCATATATGTATATGACAAGTGAGTCGCATATTTCGTCCTCCTTATGGCATGATATTTTCAGTTTTGTCCCGCTGTATATAATATTATGTGTGGTTCACATTGGGTCCTTCTTAAATATGTATTTCAACACCAAAAATCCCTACACAGTTTTAAAATGGATATTGCATTTTTACCCACCCCCACCCCCACCCCCACCCCCACAAAAAAAAAAAAAACTATGAATTAGATAATCTGACTGAATTTCATAATTTGGAAATTTTTATGGGTATAATCTTAAAATTCATGATTTTTCTAATAAAATATTTAAAAGTACCCATTGAAATTTTCAATAAGAAAAGACAATGAAATTTTAGTTTTTAGGCTGAAATATTTATAAGTTTTTTATTATTTTCAACAATAAAATCATCATAGTATTTCTTACTTAAATACAATATAACTAAATAATATAATATTTTACAATAAAATATATGAAAATAATATCTTATTTACATATTATTTAATCAATTTTACTACATGGAATTAATAAATTATATCAAATAAAATATAACACTTTATAAAATATTAATTTATTTATATAACCAATAAAATATTTTATATTACATATATTCATAAATTAAATTAAATTATATAAAAAATTAAAAGAAAAAAACCTTTCCTCTTTCCCCTTCCCCCAAATGGAATCATCGATCCAGATCGGTGACACGCCTCAAAGGAGATGGGGTGGGGGTTGGGGTGTTTTTCTTTTTTATGAATAAATTAAAGTTTATTAAAGTTTAGGACCTATTATGCAATTATGAACTCTTACACCTAGTCAATTAACTCTAAATGTCAAATATGCCCAAATCTTTTAGCACATGACCCGCAGATGATGCTAGCTCAGGCCAATATTAAATCATTTATTTATACTAATTGAAACTTTATTTTATTAAAATTTGGGGGTGTAAATATGTCGTTATCATTTTTAAATTTAGCCGAATTGTCCAATTCATAGTTTTTGGGGGGTAAACATGAAATAATTCATTTGAAAATTGTCTAGGGACTCCAGATGTTACAATATATTTTTAAGAGGGACTAAAGTGAACTACTATATTGTGATATATAAAGTGGACATTTACATTTAGAGATGAAGGGACGAAAATGCCCTTGAAATGAGGCATGTACAAGACACGTGAGGCCATCTCCACTGTATGATTGTCGGAAAACTATAACTGCAACAATAAATTAGTAAGAGGGATGTATCTACTACAAAAATTTATGAAGAACGAAATTGCAAATATTACCATAAGAAGGACGAAATTTACGATTCACTCTACATATGACACTAATTTGAAACATGGCTGATTTAGAATCAGTTTTAATAAGGGAGTATTTGTATTGAAAAGAAAAAACAATAAGAGTGGAATTCGATCTAGGGAGGAAATAATAGGGTCACCCGAGATTTTGTGAACTTGAAAATGTGACCATACATTCGAGTTGGAATCACTGTTGACTTTTCAAAAAATATGTTGGCGTTTTGAAGTTTCTTAAATTACGAAATGTGAAAAAATAGTGTATGGATAAATCACAATCAAGGATGAGATAAAATACTACTCTTGAACTAATCAAACAAGCCGACAAGCTAACATGTTACACAATAGAATCATCTTGTACTAAGTCACTTAATTTTAAATAACTAAAACTATAATGATAACAATTACACTTATATATTCTAACGAGCATTATTCAAGCAAACATGATTACATTAAAATAATTCAAAATTGATTTCACGCATTGTTGCGGTGATAAACTAAGGATAACAAATGCCAGGACGCAGGAGAATATCTAGTAATGACATTGCCCCCTCAAGTCAAGTTTAAGAATCGCATCTAATGCCAATAACAACAAAGTCGCGAGCCTATGTCGTAACAAGGTCGCATGCATCAATTAGAGTCTTCAGATTTAAGGCACTAGTCGAGGTAAGCGATTATGTAGAGCATAGATTCTGACTAATTAATGAATGAATATTAATTTATCAACTATTATGGGAATTAAGATACAAATTAGGAAAGCAATTTCCCGAGATGCAGAATTGACAATTGAATATTATGAATATCACAGAGGGTAAATTGACATTATCTCGAGTATTACAATATTATCTCTCTATTCAAAAGCAAATATAATTATAAACCTTTATAGTGTAAATTATGGATGCTCACAATCCATATGATTGCATAAATTATGATAATGCAAATAAAATGAAATCCTAGAATGAATAAGCACCCATGCACAAATGAAAATGGAAGGCAGAAATTAATTTAGATGACAATTGAAAGCTTAATTATAAGAGGATGTGTATTGGATCCTTGAATTAAATGGACATAGTAAAATAGCATAAATAAATCAAAGATAGCTTAATTGAAATGGTGATAAACGTTTTCCTTCAAGCTCATTGTATTTTAGACTTTTGAATACAAACACATTTTATTAATTGAAAAATGTAGATTTAAAGTTGGATGATAAATAAATTATTGATAGAGGTTGGAATGGGGCAACCTTTGATATGGAATAGCAAACAAGGGCTTTTCTTTCCTCATAACAATACCAAACTTCTCAGACATGTCAAGCTCATCACCCTCTTGCAATTTCCAATCAAAGGAATGTAACATTGTAGCAATCATATACAACACCATCTTCTCAGCCAAAGGAAGACCAGGACATATCCTTCTCCCGGACCCGAATGGAAGATACTGAAAATTGTGACCCGAATAATCCCATTTGTGGTCGTGGTCATTCAAAAACCTCTCGGGCTTGAACTCGGATGGATTATCCCAAACTTGTGGGTCCCTAAGAGTTGACCAAGCATTTAGGAGGACTTTAGTACCCTTAGGGATTGTGTATCCACCGAGCGTCACTGTTTGGCTCGGACGCCTAGAAAGCACGAAAGGAAGCGGAGGGTGAAGCCGAAAACCTTCTTTTAAAACTGCATCTAAATACACAAGTTTTGATATGTCGGATTCTTCAACAATGTTGTTTATTCCCACAACATTGTCTAATTCTTGTTGCACCCTATTCATCACATCTGGATTTCGTAACAACTCCGCCATTACCCACTCGATTATTGTTGCAGTTGTGTCTGTCCCGGCTACCACAATATCCTATATATAACATAATTAATGAGCAAAATGATAAAATACCTCCTATGCTTTGTTTAATTAGCAAAAAACCGCATTTGTTATTTTTATTAGTAGAAACCCACATGTGTTATTTATATTGGCATAAAAATTTCTCCCATGTCGGAACACATATTTACAGGAAAAAAAATGACTACAATTCCCCCACAAAAAAAATGCAAAAATACACCTCTTAACCTAAAAAATTATCAATAATCCCCAAGTTAACTTTGATAATTTACAAGAAAAATCAACAATAACCTCCCTATTAACTTATGAAGATATTTCAAATGGGGTTTTCTGCTAATACAAACAAAACATAGGTTTTTTTTGCTAATTACAATGACAAAGAGAGGTTTTTACCGATTAGGCAAAACAAATGGGGTATTTTTTTAATTTAGCTCCAGAATTAAGTAATATACATTTTCATTGTTTAAAACTATCTAATTAGTCAATGTCAAAATTCAAGTGAAACCAGTACTAGTTTAAGAAATTAAATATCCTAATCCTGAAATAATCCCGCAACATTAATTATCACATTATTTGTTGTGAAACCAAATGAATTATGTGATACTATTCTTAGGGTTTAGAAAAATTTCCTAGACCAAATCTAAGTAAATTTCTTCACAAAGCGTATCTCAAAAAAAAAAAAAAAAAAAGAAAAAAAAAATACCGTGAGGAAGACCCTTATTTGTGTGACATTCATTGGTTGCTCAGCTTTCTCATCCGTGAGCTCCAAAAGAATCTCCAAAAAGTCCTTTCTTTTGGTACTACTACTAGCAACTGAATTTTGATGATCACCCTCTACAACATTGCTATTGCCATTGCCATTGCGTAACATCATCATCTCCTTCCGTTTGTTTATAACGTAAGTAAGAGTGTCTTCAATTCCAGGCACAACCCCTTTCATTTCTTTCACAATCCCTTGTAAATCAAATCTTGCCAAACATGGGAAATAATCCGACACGTTCGACCTTGCCAACAATTCCACAAGTTTAGACACCTTCTCCCGAAACTCCTTCCCGATTCGATCTCTTGCAGCCTCTTCGCTAATCGTGGCCCCCCACATCAAACTCATAATCACATTAAATTCCGTCACGAAAATCACTTCACCTACATCAATTGCCTTACCAATCTTACCGTAAACGTATTTAGTGGACTTTCGCACCTCGTCCTTTCGTAGGCCGTAAGACGCCTCGAGGTTGTGGTTACTTAACATGTCCCGGGCAAGTAATTTTCTCAAGTGACGCCAATAAGGTCCGTAGTCGGAGTGAACTATGTTTATTCCTCCGGCGGTCGCGGCTATTCCCGAAGCCATGGCGTCGTGGTTGGCGAAAATAGCATCTTTGTCACGCACCACTTCTTTTATTAGTGACGGCGAGTTAATCACCACCACGAGTTTGCTGCCGAGCCAAAACTTGTAGATTGGACCGTACTTACGAGCGAATTCGTCGATTTGAATGTGAAGATTGGTTTTGATAAAGGGTAAGTAGCCTAAAATTGGCAAGCCACGGGGTCCTGGTGGTAGTACAACATTGGATTTTTTGAGGAACTTATAGATGATAAGAATTGTTAAGAAACTGACGAGGATTGCAAGGAGAAATGAGGAATCCATTTTTTTTTTTTGGTTGAAGAAAGCACGGAATGGCAATGAATACTATACAACTATGAATTGTATATTTATATCTGGATGCATTTGTTTTGTTCAATTTTTAAATAAATTATGAGAATCATATTATAATAAATCCATATTCTATAATTGGTCAATTTTATTGAATATAGCCGAATTCTAAGAGGAAAAAAATGAAAAAGACTAAGATACCCTTTTAATTAATTATCCTCCACTAATGTTTGAGAAAATTTATGACCATAAATGGCAAAAATGGAAAAAGAGTAATTAATGCTTTATTGAAAATCTAAAGTGACAGATAATATGGTACAAGAAAAACTCTTCAAAGCGATAGATATTATGAAACGGAGGGAGTAAATGATATGTTCAGAAATTTGTTGGTATCATCACTTATGCCTCTTTTAAGGTTTGCTTTTCTAATGACCTTATCCAATACATACATGACTAGTCAATTCATCAAAACGATGAAGTATACCTAAAAGAAAAATAAAAGAAATTATAGTTATAAAATTCATCTTATTTAGAATTTTATTTGAAATTTTCATGATAATTTACAGTTGTACATTTCCTATAATACTTTGTTTATTACTCTACCAATTTTGTTTATATATTACAAAATTTAAAAAAAGAATTAGATGAATAGGATTGTGAAAGCTAATTATAGAAAATGACGGAAAATAAATGATATGCAATTTAAACAAAATATAGTTGGTGTTGGCATCATTTTCTTCCAATTCAATTTACGTTTAATTAGGTAAGTGAATCACCGAATTTATAACCCTACGTAAGAATTTGGTTGTCATGGTGTTGATAAATAAAGTTGTAATAATAATAAAACAAAAGTTACTCTGGTGGGCTTGGCTGAGGAAATTAGCAAAGAAAAGAAATAGTGGGCTGGGAATAACTTACCAAAATAACAAAATTGGAAAATTATTTTTTGGTACCACGTGATAGATCATCTTGCAATTTTGTATTATTGAACATGAAAATACAAATTTGATACCACATGATATGTTTTCATTGCAATTTTTTTCTAGATTTAATGGCAATTTACCCCTTATAAAATACATAATGTTTAATTTATCCCCATGTGAAAATTTTAAAGAAGCAATTTACCCCTTTTCAGTCGGAGAGCATAACTCACTTCCTAAAATTGAGAGTTGGCATAAAGAGTGTTTTGTAACATGGGGGGGGGGGGGGGGGGGTAAATTGCCACATTTATCATAACACAGAGGGGGTAAATTGCCATATTTATCATAATATAGGGGGTCAAATGCCACATATAAAAATATCAGGGAGGCGGTGTGAAACTTTTATAAAATTACAGGGGGTAAAGTCCTCTTTTTCAACAGGGAGGTAAATTAAACATTATGCATTTCATAGGGGTATTGGGTTTGGTATGAAAGTTGCAATGAAAACATATCATGTGGTATCAAATATGCATTTCATGTCAAATGATACCAAAGTTGCAAAATAACCTATCATGTGGTAGAAAAAAAAACAAATTGAGAGTGTAACATGGCAATTTACCCCTTTTCAGTCGGAAAGTGTAACTCACTTCCTAAAAGAGAGAATTGCAATTGTGGTACCAAATTATATACCGATTCTCACTTGTGGTACCATAAAAATCGAGGCCGACACATTTGGTACCACAATTTAAGAAATTGAATCACATTTGGTACCACCGTTAAAAATGGACGTTAACTGATGACGTGGCAGTTAAGTTTTATTGCAAAATTGATACCATTACTTATGTTGACTGACAATTATACCCCTAACTTTTCAAGTTGTCAAAATAACCCCACATCTTCAAATTTACTGACAATTTTAGTCCACATTATTGCCCAATTTCAAAATTGACTCGAATAAGACACATGCGGACAAATTTAGAGAGTTTACTTATTATATTTACATATTTATTTAACTAATTTAATTTTATAAATAATATTAACAGACAAAATAATATTTTAACATAAATTCGATAAAATATTAATTAAATCTAAACTTTATATAATAATATTAATATATTTAATATTTATTAAAAAAATTATATAAAATAATTATAATTTAACAAAAAAAAAAAAAAACACCCATCTCCTACCCTTCTCTCTCCCCGTTTTCCACCTTGAGAGATAGTGTTCTTCATTTTTCCGATCACAATTCCGGCCATATCTCTCTCAATTGTGATCGGATTTTTACAATCTTATATTCTTTTTGCTCGTATTCACATCACGCATCTTCCAGGTGGATTAATTTTGGGATTTCTGGACGAATTTTCGCGATTGCTGAATTTCCCCTTTGTTAGGGTTCTTCGTGATTTCGGATTTTTCTTCGAATTAGTTGTAATTCTGTTCGTATTTCATCTCCTGGAGCTTTGTAATCGACTGTACTTGATTCAATTTCACGTTTCCGTGCTTAATTGAGGTCAATTGCAGAATTGGGGGAAATTGGTTTCGCGATCCCCTTTCGGATTTTTAGTATTGAGCGCGTTTTCTGTTCGGTTTTTAATTGTTTGTACTCGTGGTTAGCTTAATTTCGTTTTTCTGTTGTCAATTTTGTGTTTCGCTGATTCGGGCCGCGAAGAACAGGTTCGGGCCAGCTTGATTTTGCGCATTTGTTGTGTTGTTTTGATCCCAGGCCGCGGTGGCCTGGGTCCTCCGATCCCAGGCCGCGGCCGGCGATCCCAGGCCGGCGGCGGTCGGCCTGGGATTTGGGGAGGGGGGAGGGGGGCGGGGTTAGTGGGGTTGGGGGTAGGAGATAGTTTTTTTTTTTTTTAAATTATAATTATTTTATATAATTTTTTTAATAAATATTAAATATTAATATTATTATATAAATTTTAGATTTAATTAATATTTTATCGAATTTATGTTAAAGTATTATTTGGTCTGTTAATATTATTTATAAAATTAAATAAATATGTAAATATAATAAGTAAAATATCTAGATTGGTCCGCATGCGTCTTATTTGAGCCAATTTTGAAATTGAGCAACAATGTGGACTAAAATTGTCAGTAAATTTGAAGATGTTGGGTTATTTTGACAACTTGAAAAGTTAGGGGTATAATTGTCAGTCAATATAAATAATGGTATCAATTTTGCAATAAAACTTAACTGCCACGTCATCAGTTAACGTCCATTTTTAACGGTGGTACCAAATGTGATTCAATTTCTTAAATTGTGGTACCAAATGTGTCGGTCTCGATTTTTATGGTACCACAAGTGAGAATCGATATATAGTTTGGTACCACAATTGCAATTCTCTCCTTCCTAAAATTGAGAGTTAGCATAAAGAGTGTTTTGTAACATGGGGGGGGTAAATTGTCACATTTATCATAACACAAATGGGTTAAATTGCCATATTTGTCATAATATAGGGGGTGAAATGCCACATATAAAAATATCAGGGAGGCGGTGTGAAACTTTTATAAAATTACAAGGGGTAAATTGCTCTTTTTCAACAGGGAGGTAAATTAAACATTATGCATTTCAATAGAGTATTGGGATTGGTATGAAAGTTGCAATGAAAACATATCATGTGGTATCAAATTTGCATTTCATGTCCAATGATACCAAAGTTACAAAATAACCTATCATGTGGTAGAAAAAAAACAAATTTCCCCAAAATTACCTCTTTAGGCTTCGGGTCAACCAAATTCAAAAGTGCATACAAATTTTTACAGTTAAAAAGAAAATTCAAGGACTCGCACCACACGTGACTCCTTCTCACAAACAAATATCCAAAAATAATTTGACTTAAATTTTACACGTTAAAATAACGACGAGTCAAAATAATACTTCTTAGTATATTCTCACGCTCACCTCCACCGGTATCCACAAGCACGTAGCTCGTATCAACGATTACCCCAAATTTCCCTATAAGGTTCTCCAAGTTTTTTTGGTGATATCATTTTATGGTGTTAACGGATCTGAATCTCGAACATCCGGTTGACGCGAATTCGATTTTTGTTTTCTAGAATCTGAGCAAATTTGGAGTGGATTAATTCGGTCATAATTTACATAAATCGGACGAATTCGCATACACCCAGATAAGATACGGATCCAATCGATTGATAGGCCTAAACTCAACCATATTAAAGGGGAAAAAAAGACAAGGATAAATCACATTTACGGTGTCTCAAGTATCATGCGTTTTACACTTATACCCCTTTTGTCAAAGAATTTACAATCATAAAAAAAAATTAGATCAAAAACTGAATTATATTAAGGTTTTTCAAAGTTTACAATGCTTGGAACAGAGAAAGGCAGAACAACATTACAATGAAATTGACGATCGATCGAGACTCCTTCTATAATGAAGGGCATCTCCAGGGATGCAAAGGGAGGGGGAATCCATGGGGGAAGGGGATAAATTTTGAACTTTAATGAGGAGGGGGAGGGAGGGGAGAGGGGTGTGGGACGGTCCGCCCCACACACCTCATGTTGGGGTTGGGCGCGTCTTTTTTTTTTTTTAAGTTAATGATAATTAAGGGATTATCAAATGTATTTTTTTTAACATTAATTTAATATTGTAAATTAAGTTATAAATCTTAACTTTAATTTAATTTTATTACTTGTATAATTTGTACTTTTATAACTTCTAATATTGTAATTTTATGTACAATGTTTATTAATTGTTATTATTATTTAGCTCTATTATTATTAATTTTATTAAGTGAGAGTGGAAAAATATGAGAATTAGAATTTTTTGGAATAATGGTAATAAACTTAACATTAATTTAATTTTATTACTTGTAATATTGTAACTTTTATGTATAGACTTAACGTTAATTTATTTTATTGTTTGAAATTTAATCACATTGTAAAAAAAATGATTTATGGAAATTAAATACATTGAAATTAAATATGACTAGTGGATTAAAAATAATTATATGTTACATAATTTAAATACGATAAACTAAATTATAAACGACATAACCCTACCAATTTGGACCGTGTGTTAACCACGCATGTTCGACTAAGTCGATCGGCTTGAAGTTGGCGATTGACCTCTACTGATCGTATTTGGTGACGACGGAACATATATTCTTTTAGGGATATGGGACTTGTTCTTGGATTCAAATCCAAAGTAGTGCCTCCTTCTTGGTGATAAATGGTGGCTCGGGCCCTACGAGATCTTGTGGGATTACTATTATCGTCGTTTGAAACATATTGTGAAGGACGATACATGTCAACATAATGTTCCCTAAATCCTTAGTATCCCATCAAGGCAATGGTGGCGACAATAGCAGCGACAACGGTTGTGGCAACAATGGCGGAAATAATGGTGGCAACGACGATGAATTTCCATATATGGATTATTAATTGTTGTAATGTTATTATTAATTTTTTTTGTTATTAATGTCAATGCTAAATTAGTTATTATTAATGCATTAATGCCAATGTTTAATTTACTATTGACTTAATTATTAATTATTATTATTATTAATGCATTAATGCCAATGTTTAATTTTTATGTGTTTGTTTTTTTTTTTAAATTTATTTATTCTTTTTGAAAAATTAAGTATATACTACTTGGGTCGAGTGTGGTATTTAAAATCAAATACATGAGGATTTTGGGGATTTAAAATGACACATATGGTTTATTTTGGGAGTTAGACAAAGTATAGGGGGTGTTTTTATCTTTCGATGTCAGAGGTAAAATTGTCATATCAAAAGCAAAATGTGAACAAATACTTGCAATTTTGGCGTTTGGAGCACACTCTCTTTTTGGGGGGTATATTTGGCACATATTTGAGATCATAGGGGTTTTTTTGGGAATTAAAATAATACAGGGGGATTTTTGGGAGTTAGACAAAGCATAGGAGATGTTTTTGTCTTTTGCTCCAAAAAAATACAAGTTGATGTTTATGTGTAAATAAAAATAAAAAACAAAAAGTGGGAATAAGAGATGAAAAACTAAAATATAGAGATGGAAGATTGCAAAAAGGAGAAGTTATTGCAGTCTTGGAAATTAGAATGAGATAATATTTATTTTTTGTCTTATTTTTCCTTGCAAAAAGGTGGGCATAATTTTTACATTCCTCAGTATTATTGGGCCGTGAACTAAATCATATTATTGGGCCGACATTCTGTTTCATCATTCGCATCCCAGGCACCATGACTTACGTCGGAATCGCTCGCTTGGAGGACCGCTTTCATTATAATTACTTTTCCACCTAACGAGAGCGTTTTAGGTATATCCAACACCCGTTTTCTTCCCAGATTGATATATCCAAAACCGATTTCTTTGCATTGGAAGGCCAAAGTATTTGTCGTGCTTCTCCTCTATTATGATCGGCATATATGATTGTACGTACCCTCAAAATGTAGATCTCATTCCTCTTTATTACCTACACTATCACCCGTGGCACGCCATACTTGCACGCATAATCATTTTTGGTATCACAATATGTATTTACACATTCGTAGTAGAATTTTATTTTTTTAAAAAAAGAAGGACATAAAATAAATAAAAATATTCTTATTGTAAGTGGAAGTAATGTGATAGATCTGAACAAATTTTAAATATGACAAGGGATATTATAAAAGTAACAATTGTTGCTGCCAGAACAAAATAATCAATTACCTATTGTGTCCTTTAAAAGAATTTATTAAATCGAAAATCATCTTCTTTTCAGCCTCAAATTAACAAATTCTTTTTAAGGTAGATTTATTTCTTTTCAAATAAAGAAATCATTCAAACATGAGTATAGAACAGAACAGAATAAAAAACCATTTCACTGTTGTGTTTTCTAGATTTAGGTGGAAGGGTTGGATATTATTGTTGAAGGTACAAATGGCTCAAAAGATTACTTACAAAGTTCATTTATTACTGTACTTAATTTTTTACCTGAAAAACCAAAACTACCCCTTTAGAAAATCACGTGATTCCGCTAGAGCTAATTATGTTAGACAACAACACCAGGACTTTCAATTAAAATGTTAACCTTTTATTAATAATTTCATTAATAACGAAACTAGATTTTTTATATCGATCTAAAACTCATAACAATATATTAGCTAATGTTTTGAAAAATAAAATAATAAAAAGTGGGTTGGAGGGGTGAGGACATGAATTGATATCTGATATTTACACGAGCACATATACTATATAGTATAGTCTTTAATTTTTCTTTTACTCACACAATGACTTCCAACTAAAAAAATTGAAATTTTCTTTTTGCAAATTAATTATTCTACTATTTTTTTTTTATGATAAATTTTGACCGTGATGATGGTGATGATTCTGGAAACCACAACCATTACTTTTTAGATTCACTTCACAAACACGTACAAAAGTTAACAAATCATATGCACGTTAAACACACGCTGACCTATGATTGTCGTCATTTTTATTAAAAATGTCGCATTCGAAGTTTATGACAAGTCTTATATCAGGCCCCTTCATTTTCATTGTGGCCGGGAGAAGCGTCTTAGATTTGAAATTGTCATATTCTAAAGAAACTATTTTCCTTCTCTATTGTCAATTCAATTAAAGATTTATATTCATTATTCCAAGTTTTTCAAGATTATACAGACTTTAAATCTATCTGTACTTCATTTCAAAACACGATCAAACATATAGTATAATTATTATATAATAAATGGTCCTTCCACTAATTCATTAATTGAAAATATATGGTTCTAATTCAATATTAATATATACTTTATCCTTTTCTGAGCTGAAAATCAGATGAATTAAATCAAATGAAATCACTCGTTATTCAACTCAAGCTCGTTCGTAAAAAATTGTTTAAGCTCGATCAATTCGTTATACATATTAGTAAAGTTTGAACGATATTTTTCGCCTGATAAATTTTGAAGCCGGGTTGAACTCGACTTGGTAAACTAAAGTTTGACAACTTATATGTAGAAATATCAAGTTACTCAATACTCGACTCAAACTCATTTTTTTAAGGTTAACAATCATACCATGCTGAATAAAAAAATCAAGTTGAGCTTAAACCATGTGTTATTGTACTCTATTCGACTCGTTTACACTCATGTGTACCTTTTGTGATTTTTCCATGAAGGATCAAAAGCCATGCATATAAACACTAATACTAATAATAAATCAATAATATATTTGCTACTATTATGTCAGAGGGACTTAGTTAAATACTCATATATTTTATTGTCCTTATCATTTCAACAGTCAGTTTTATTAAAATTTCTCCTTGCTTTAATTAGATAGACTCAATCAACCACTAAGTCCGCATGCAAAACATAAATATGTATGATATAGATCCTATTAAAATTAGACAAAATTACATTTTTCATATCAAATTTTTACCTACTTTATATATTTGGTACCATGTTTTCTGAAAAAGTACATTGAATATCAAGATTTCACCTCCCCTCGACACATTTTCTTTCTCCATCAAATTTTGAACATAAATCGTCGTTAAGTCACCAAAATGGCAACTTATGTACTTTATATCATATCTAAAAATTATTGTGGTATGATTTCTCATAGAGTATGAGATATTATTTAAATTCGGTTAATATCCCGAAACTTTGTTAATTTTCTGCGAATTATTTATTGCATTTCATGAACGGAAACGTTTACCGTTAGAAACTCTCATCAAGAGCTTTCCAGCCATATAAAGAAGACGAAATGTGGCCTTGTAACGGAGGACTTATGGCGATTTCCGTCAAAAAATTGACAGAGAAAGGAAATGTGTCAAGGGGGGATAAATCATGGTATTAAATATGTTTTTTCAGAAAGCATCGTACCAAATGTATAAAATAGGTGAAATTTTGATATGAAAAGTGCAATTCCCTAGTTAAAATTAATTTGACTTTCACCTATAGGTGTGGGCTTGATTTGGTTGCATTAATGGCATCTTCAAAGTTACCAAATGTCTTTATTAATTATTTCTTTTTTCTCGGAAATGAATAGTTTTAATTTTTTTTTTAAGAATTAATCCCTTTTGAGACGCATCGATCACATAAAGTGGGAACCTCTCCCAACTAAAATTCGAACTTATGTTCGCTACCTTATAATGACTAATCACTTCCACTAAACCAATCACATGGTAACCTTTTTTGTTATTTGTAGTTGCATACTCTTGTGTTATTTAAATTAGTTAGAACAAA
Source organism: Penstemon newberryi var. newberryi (assembly GCA_030819805.1). Classification (NCBI taxonomy): domain Eukaryota; kingdom Viridiplantae; phylum Streptophyta; class Magnoliopsida; order Lamiales; family Plantaginaceae; genus Penstemon; species Penstemon newberryi. Next base: position 6,549,327 of record JAUALY010000003.1, on the reverse strand, counting down.
AAAAAAAAAAAAAACTTGGCCATAGACAAATAGAAAACTCATAATATTTCGTACTATGCAATTAAGAATATACTTTAAGCGATATAATTATATTCGCCTCTTTTAATTTTTCTGTTGTATGTAAGCATATGAAAACGGATTTATCCATTAAATAATATTTAAATAGACGAATAATTATTCCTTCGTTTATGCCATTGATGGATTGATTTTATCTTTTTCATTTTGTCATCAAAAGGTAACATATGAAAATTACTGATAACCAAAATAGCAGACGAAATGTAATTGAAAAAAAACCCAAAAAAATATTATAGATAATATAGTAGCTTTTTTCGAAGGAATATCCTTTTTATATATGAAAAGACAGATATTAAATTTCAATGCAAAAACTAATAACAAAAAAAATGTGCATCCGCGAAATTTTCAATAGAAAAAAGCTTGTAAAAGAAAGACATTGAAACAATTTGGGGTTTGGAAGGGAAGATATAAATGGATGTAACAATTTTTGTGAAACTTCGATTAGAACTTTAATGAAAGTAACGGTTTAGTGGGAAATTTCAAAGGCACAATTAATTAGGTTAGTTATGGCCTTATGGGGAGTAATTTAGGAGGAATAATTTGAGATTTTCTTTTAATCAAAATTTTGGGTTTGGAGAATAATGAACTTATTTTTCCTCCAAAGTAGGGGTAATTTGGAGATGTTAAAAAAATGGATAATGAAGGGTAGTAATAATATTTTTCAAAGTAGGGCAAATTCATATTTTCATTGAACATGCTAAATCCGTGAAATTTAAACGGCTCGGTACAATTATGATAAATATATACTCCCTCCGTTTCTTTTTATTTGTCGCTTTGGCAAAAAATATTGTTTACTTTTATTTGTTGTTTTAGGATTTCAATGTAAAATTATTGTTCTTTTACCAATTTTACCCTTCTTACTAATACTTGTCATTAATGATAATTAATGCTAAAATTATTTGATTAAAAGGGTATTTGCAATTTTTTCTTAAAAAAAGTGGCTATTTATGACATTCCTTAATTCGTGTGCAATCCTCCAAAGCGACAAATAAAAAAAAAAAAACGGAGGGAGTATATTGAAAATGGAAACCATGCACAAAGTGTTTTAATAAGGCAATGCTATTTATATTACATGCTATTTTAGTATAAAAATCATTTCTAATTAAAAAGAGACCAAACTTATATCAATCAATTAAATAATTCAACAAATATAGCCCCCTATTAAAATTGAACCACCCACCAATATATCTTTTCTTAGTCCATACCTCACTACAGACCCTCTTACCTTATAAGCTCTATTCAACAAAATGAAAGTACTGTCAACCTTTTTCGTTAAAATGGAAAGCCTAGTTTTGGTAATAAATGGTATTTAAGGTTCAATTATATTTATTATTTGTCAAGCCAAATTAAATATATATGGTTGACTTTAAAAGCTAGTATAATAAAAGTAATAATTATGTAAATGCCATCTCCCATGACTCATAATGCAGCCCCTCCACATTAACAATCAAAGCAAAATTGAATGCTAACACATGTTACCTTGATTGCACGTCCAAGGAAAGCTTAATTATTATCAAGTCATAAATCATAATATATACGGAGTATTTCATATTTTAATACTACTACCAAAAATAACAAAATTATTGATTTCTATAGCTTTATTGCCTTAATTGTTTGTTTGATATGGAAATACGAAACTAAATTTATTTGTCTCTGGTTTTCTTACGGATTATAATTGCGATACGTTTCCATCGAAAACATCGAAAATTTTCTGTTTTTGAGTTAGACGAAATGATAGAGTAACTTTTATTTTGACATATTTTTTGATTCACAATTTCTTCAAATGTTTATCGAAAACTTCCAAAAAATTTCGAAAAATTTGTAATATATATTTAACTGACCGAAACATATCATGAAAACGAAACTTTAATCCAATTGCAAATAGAATTTACTCGTGCTTAACTCTTGTGATATTATATATAAATGAAAGATTCACTTTAATTAAAAAATTATTGATACTTCTTAGAATAGAATTCTGTTACTAATTAAATATTAATCTAACTAGCAATTTATAATTTTAGACGGAAATTACCTATCAAGGCTATCATCTTCGACGCTTGACAATTATTGGAAAAATTGAATTTTTAGTCGCACGAGAATGGATTCTAATAAACAATTTTGGTCCTGTAATTTTTAAAATTACACTTTTGGTCCAAAATTTTAAAAATATCTGGTGATTGTGTCTTGTCGCATTATGTCAGACCAAAAGTGCAAAACTGAAACAAGTATATGCAATAGAAAATCTAAATAAAGATTATTTTATGAGATCAAAAATACAAAATATTTTAAAAGAATGAAACAAAAAATACCTCATGATAAATATATTGTTGAAACAATAATTACATCAATATTACTAAATCATATAATCTATTTAATTAGAATCAAATTATAAAAAAATTCAACTACCAAATACTAGTATTAAATTAGAAAAAAAAAAAAACCTCATTAGTGAGATTCAAACTCCTAATCTTTTGATTATGGAACCTCAACTTTGTCACTGAACTACAGTCTGATTGGCTCTACGAAACTTCCTTATATGTGGATGGTGAGTTATTGTAAATTTATTTTATATCCTTTTTTCAAAGGTCATATTGGTAATTTCAGTTGCTATAAATCATGAAAAAGAGGGGGGGAGGTAGTTAGTAGTTTGTCCTATACTAGTATATTTTAGGGAAGTCGATTTCCAAACCGAATGAGCTAAGCCAAACAAGGCCTAAAAAGTCTCAACTGAAGACTGGTGGTCATTAAATACAGAAAACAAAGGGATAATTAATGCGTGAATAAAATCAGAAAACACAAAAAGGATGCAAAATTTCAAAAAATATTAAAAGCAGTCATTACCAGCATTAATGAGGTTATCTAAGGAAAGCCAAAAGGTCTTTGTATTTTGCGTTGCATTAATTCACAGCTGTCCTTTAGTGTTCTCATTGCATTTATTGCCACCATTACTCACAGAAAATTACAAATGGCCCACACTTAATAAATAAAATAAATTTCCCAATATATATCCGTATAAATAAAGATTTTGTAATAATTATAGTAATTTGTGTCATCGTCATCTTCTTTTTATATAACGGAACTCCTTTCATATAAACTCATCCACTTTAACTTCTGTTGCTTTTTCTCTCGTTCTCTTTTTTTTTTTCTCTTTCTACAAAATTTCTTCTTTCATATGGCCGCTGATGTGGGTTATCTGGTCAGAGTGATGAACGGTGGGGATTCAAATGAGTCAGGGAAATCGACGGCTCCGATTACAAGGGATTTGCTTGGTGGGTGTTGTACCCTTGACTCAAAGGAGTTGGACCTCGACTTGCAAGTACCCTGTGGTTGGGAAAAACGCCTCGACCTAAAGGTAAAATCTTTTTCTTCATTTATTTATTAAAAATATGGTTTTCTGTTTGATTAGTTATATGTGAATTTTGAGATTGTGTTTGTTGGTTTTATTTACAAACACAAAAATGTGTGTTTATTCTGTTTGATAAGAATTGTTTGAATTCCATTCATTATATTCTTTTTTTCTGTTTTTATTATTTTATTTGTGAGGATTAACCCGTGGCCTAATGGTAAAACTGAGGCCCCAAAGTCACTGTTCGATTCTCATTATTGTGGGTATTTTTCTAGTTTATTATTGATGTTGTTAGTTAGTTTATCTTTGCAGTTTGTTTCTAATTGGAAATATTCCGATGTAATAACGTATGTATCGTAAAATAAATATTTGTGGGTGTGATTTTTTTCTGGTGGTGGTTATATGATTAAGGATTCAATGCCGTTTCCCCTGTTTTTATTTTGCATTTACCATGTTCATTGATGCTCATCTAACTGGAATTTCAATTGCTGTATTCAATTGTCATTTATGAGTAGTTTAATTTGTTATAAGCATTTACTAATTTTTTATGATACATAGGTTTTTTGGAAAGTCATTAATATAGCATTCATTGCACCTGTCTTATTAAAATGGTTAATGGGTATCTTATACGTTTATATCAATATATTATTATACTAGTAATAATCACTGGATTCTCATAAATATATTATTAAGGAGTAGTATTTTATGGTAGAATGGAGATTTTGTAGCCATGATTGATGCGTTTAATCTTAATTGCATGACCAATTCAATTCTTTGTAAACTATAGTCAATAAAATTTAATAAATCTCAGTTACTTTTTGAGAGTATTAAGCAAAAGATGTCATGAGCTTGTGCATGTGTGTTTATTTATGTAGCATTTATTAACTTATAGTATATTTCAATTGTGCAAACAAGTCAACCAAATCCTCAGGGTCCATATGGATCAGTTTTGGCCCGATTTCACTTAATTTTGGTTTCGAAAAATTGATTTGTGTGGTTTCAGTATAGGGCGAGACCTATGTATTATGCAATTCACATTCACCTGTGTATTTTCTTTTAATCGGAACATTTATATTAATCAATTCTTCTTTCGATTGCAGTCGGGTAAAGTATATCTTCAAAAATGCAATTCGTCAAACTCTTCCTCCTCAACTTCCGAAAACAAGGCGCAAACTACGAGCAATACTTCAGCAAATATTCAAGACCTCAACTTTCCACCAGTACCAAAGCAAACATTAAACCTCTTCAGTGATTCCATCTTAGACTTAAAGTTAGTCGCATCACCATCAACAGCTGCATCCCCTTCATCTTCCAATTATCAGAGCGTGTGCACTCTGGACAAAGTGAAATCAGCTCTGGAGAGAGCAGAAAAGGAGACCGTTCGTAAACGCTCGATATCAATATCTAAGTCATCTTCAGCACGCTCTAATTCGTCGTCTTCAATCAAAGACAGTGATCTTGATCAGGAGGTAGAGAAATCAAACACGTCCTCGTTTGCTGCCGGGTGCCCAAGCTGCCTTTTCTACGTGCTTACCCGAACGAGCAATCCCAAGTGCCCGAGATGCAACGCTGATGTGCCTCTGCCTGTGGCTGCTGTTGCAAAGAAGCCTCGAATTGATCTCAACATATCTATTTGAAATTAAGATTGGGGAAGAGCCATTAATTAAAACGGTTCTGATTTTTTTTGTAAAGATATATAGAATAGGTTTTTATATAAGTTAAAAGAATTGGTACATAATTATTGGGTTTTCTTTTGCAGTAGTATAGCTAAGATGAGATTGAATTCATCATTTGGGCCATTTTCTTGCTAATAATTATTTACTCATCATTAAATCTTCTTAAATTGTAGAGTGCACCTGGCCCCCTTGTTCACCCATAAGTAAAAGGTTGTCTAGATATTTATGTGGTTGCATCTCAACTTTGTGTTGCCGCAGAACTTTTTCCTTTCCCATTGGACCAATGACCCCTTCCCCCAACCTTGAGTAGATGTTTTGTTAAACAGGCTTCAAGTGAAGAGTGTGTAATGTTCATATTTGTTGTCTTTCCAACATTGTGCTCTTCTATGATCAAGAAGTTAGGTACTGTCGCGAAAATGAGAGATTATGTTGTGCGGTTGTCGTACGTAGTACAATGCACAATGGAGATAGAATCTTATAATACTGTCTTTTTTCTCTTCAAGAAATATTTTGTATTATCGATCATCGTTGATGTGCTACATGCATGCATTGTGTCATTCGTGCGATGGTTGGACAAAATAATTTTTTCCACCCCATCTTTTTTTTTTTTTTGAAGTTGACAAATGTGGTAGGGAGAGGATCTATGGGACATAGGTAACATTGAGCTCAATACACTTACGGGTGTAAAAATGAGTCGAGTAATGTCAAGTAATACATCGGTCAAGTCTGGTTTGATTTTAGTTTGATTGTTAAACAATTCGAGCTCCGTTCTTACTCGCATAAAAGAGTAACCACACATTTATATTCTAAATCCAAAGCTAAGATAGTTTTGCAAAATTAGGGGTGGCTTGATTGGCCCAGGACGGGTAGGTTCGGTCAAAGAAAAATAATAAAGGGCCAGTTAAAAATGGATCGAGTTTTATTGAGTCTAAATGTCCCACATTGGTTGAAAACAATAGTTAAGTCCACTTTATAAGGTCTTAGGCAATCCTCACCTTGTAAGCTAGCTTTTGAGGTTGAGTTAGGCCCAAGCCAAGTAAGTGGACTTAGCCCAATCAATGTGGTGAATTCTAATAAGTTTGGTTGAGTCCGGTCGTAAATTGGTAGGTTCACGCCGTGCTCAAAAAATTTGACGGTTAACTACATCCATACATGCTGGAAAAACATGATTCAAGTCACATGCACAATTTTTTAGATTTTTACATCAGTAGGTTCAAAATTGACTCCAAAACTTAAATTATAAAAACATTTAATTAATTCATTCTTCATGTTTGATTCAATTAATAATGATCCTATTGTACAGCTTATTTAAATTAAACCAAATTCCGATATAAATTAGAGCATCAAAAATCAAAACAATTTCAATTCGATCAGATCAAATTTCCCGTAGTTTTTGTTGATGATAATTCAAAAGAAAAAAGGTTTTGCTCTGGTATTACATGGGCCGTTATAAATGACTGGTAGTTTAAAACGCACTTACAGCTTTCGTCAAAGGAGAGCGTAAATGCACTGTAGTCGCTTCATGAGGCAAATTACGGCATCCACTAGATTGCTATTTCATTTATGCACCTAACAAATAATAAATGAGATTTATTTCCTTGTACGTACCCGCTTTGAATATGCACACCCACTTTCTTAATTAATAAACAAATTTGCCTGCAAAATTTTTAATTGGAGGAATTGTTTTTACTTGAATGTACTTTTCTTCTTGGATTTTTGTAAAAGATTTTTTAGTTCCAGCTTCAAAGAGAAGATAGCAATTCTGGTCTCTGCTTTTTAATTTAATACTTCCTCCTTCCCATTTTTTTTTATCCCTTGCTACAGCTGATCAGTCGACTTGATTAAATTTATAAAAATTATAATAAATAATTTAATTAATATATTTTACTAATAAGTTTGATAATATCATATGACACCATATATATTAATATTTAAAAGGTTTAATACACCACAAATGTGAATAATTTAGCATTAAGTCACTTAAAAGATTAAAAAATTTGATCGAATATTGTAGCTAATGGAGTTAAAATAATGGGACGAGAGAGTATATAATTCTAGCGTGTTCTGGTTATTAAATTGCAAGGCCATACAAATTTGACATGAGTGGGTTATTAAGGGAAAGGGTAAAATGAACATTTAATAAATAGAATGGACGGTTATAATTATTAAAAAATGGAAAGTTTTGAGGTAACCAATAGTCCACGAGGTGAGGTGTAAGTACAAATAACCCAATTTGAAACTTGATTGGACATCATCGAATAAAAACTAAACGGTAATAAAAATTATATAAACATATTAGTGTTGCAGTCAAATCAAATTCACACATAATTTAAATTAAGAAAAACTTCAATTCATATATTAGAAAGAAAAAAAAACTTCAATTAAGCTTGAATAATTTATTGTTCAGGTCGTCTCGATTCATTTACACTATGATAAAAGATATACTCCTATAAGAGTAATATTTATACGATCCCAAATTCTTAGAACTATTTTAATTTTCAACTCAAAGAATGAACACAAATAAGTTCTCAAAAAAAAAAAAAAAAAAAAAAAATGAACTCAAATAAGACACGGAATAGAAATTCCATTAATACTGTGTTTCATTCAAAGCATTATGAGAGTAATTGAAGAATTAAAAGCATTCACATATAAATGAAAAGTCAGAACATTACAATTCAGACATAATTGTTAGACAATTAAAAGCAGCCAATTGGCGGGGCTCCTATGACTTGTTTGTTTGGATTATAAAAAAGAAAAATTAGAGCTTTTTCGGAATACCAAACAAACACAGACCATTTTTTCAAAAAATATTACAATTAATCATCCTATTTTGAAACTTGATCACACCATATTTGATTTGAGATGTAACAAAATTCCAAGAAGAAGTAATTAAAATGTATTTTACTTTAGTCAAACTTCTCAAAAACCGATACAAATACACTATCCAATTTTTTAGAAATTTATAAGTAATTTATTTTTTGAAAATACTCTTTAAAAAGCCAACAAAACGATCTAGTATACAGTTACAAATTCAATTGCAACAGAAAACATGTCATCAGTAAAGGGAAATTCGTCACGTTATGAAATAATTTCTTCATGTACTGGTTAAAGTTTGTTCACCTAATGCTGTTGAACTACAAAGACTAATTCCTTAATTTCTGAAATCAAACTTCATTTCACAAAAGCAAGATGGATGGAAAGATGTGTTTACCTACTTTGGTGATATATATATTGTGGTAGAAGCAACAAAAACCCGATTCAAAATTTTTAATTTAATTGATGTTGCTTTCTCTAATGTCTTTATCACAAATAATTAATTGCATGGTAAAAACGTGCTTCTGCTATCTCATGCAATTTGCTTGAAACTCAATAGTTCACTCGCGCGACAACCCGATTTCGACTAAGAAAGCAAGCCAAATGCTAAGACCGTGGTTGGATTCATTTTGGCCCAAGTGTTTTGAATTTTCATTGGGCGTAATATTATTTGAAAGTGTTTTTGTCGAACTAAATACACGAAAACAAGGATTTCAACTTAAAATAGTTACTATGTTTTAGTCAAATCAATCATCATACAAATATAATACTCTCAATTAATCTAATACAAAAAGATATAATTTGACACGTTTTTCTCCAAAACTCCAACTCACAAAACAAAACCAAACAGCAACTCTCTTTTCAAAACCCATTTCACCCTTAAATTAACAATATTTTGCATTCAAAATGTTCGAACCAAAACACATCCCAAGTCGTGTTTCAATTGTCTCACACAAATTTCAAGTGAATCTTCAAAATACTCAACCAAAATATTTTCGCCCAAATCAAACCCCAAAAAAAGGTCAAAATACATCCAAACAAGGCCTTAAGCTTACTCCACCTTTGCAAAGTCCTCATATTCATATGACTTAATTAAAATATTTACATGTAAAATTAAATACTACTCCCTCCGTTACATATTATTTGTCGTTTTAGCGGAAAAAAAATTGTTTCATATTATTTATTGTTTTATAAATTCAATGAAAAATTAATTTATCTTTTCCAGATTTACCCTCTCATATTAGTTGTTCTAGGTCATCATTAACAGGAGAGAGAAAAATAATGATTAGTACTACTCAATAGGGGTATTTTTGAATTTTTATCTTCAAACGATGACTATTTAATAGGTTTCTTAATCCGTTTGTCACTAATCAAAACGATAAATAATATGAAATGGACGAGAGTAATTTTTTTTTTCCTGAGATTGTGAATACACACATTAATCATTACATCAGAATATTTTAATTACCATTAAAATACGTAATAAGATAATTATAAGTACTAGCTAGTTAATTATCATTTAGAAGAATACTCACATTAATGAGAAATGAAGCGTAAAGAACTAACTGCATGGATAAAAAATTTTGAGATTAATCATGTGCACCTAATTTAATCAATACATTATGAGTCTAATTTTGTACATGCGAGACAATCCGAAATTTCACCTCTAAATCACAAAATAGTGAATGACAAATAAAACACTTCCACGAGATATGTATAATAATAGAAAATTTATTCTTGATATATATATTAAAAAAAGAAAATAAAAAAGGCAAACAAAGTACTTATGTTTTTTTAAATATATATTGCACTTTCTAGTTTTTCCAATTAGGTCATGTAATTAATTTTTTTTTTTTTTTTGACAAATTTAGTTTAAAATCCTCAAATTAAGGAGTAATGTGGCACGAATGCGACATAATATGCTGAAATTACAAGTTTTGGGTTAAAACATAAAATGAAAATATCAGAAAAGAATTAATTACATGACGTAAATATAAGTCTGAATTATTAACGGACTAAATGACAGCGAATTATAATTTTACAAATTCCCGAAATTCTTTTTGTGCGTTGGAAAAGATTGAAAGCGACAATCTAACGCATAAATTTTAGTTACCATGCATTAGATGAAAGTATCATGGATATTAACGAAACAATGTTGTTAATGTAAGAAAATGACTTGTATCCATGCAGTTTCAGAATAGTCTATTCAATTCACAGTTCTAAATGCAACTGTGGAGATAATTTCACAAGGCAAAGTTAATGCTCCAGCCAGAATAAATGATTGAAAACTGCATCCACCGAAACTTTTTAAAAGAATTAATTTCTTTTGCTTCCTTCACCAAGTTAATTGGAGTAGTAATTTTTATGGCATTTACTACATGACATTCATTATGGACCTAACCTCTTAAATTCATATGCTACTAGTATTTTTTTCCTTACAGCCTTAAAATAGGCCACCTACCGTTTTCAAATGAAACCAATGTTAAATTTCATTTACTACCTTTTATTAGAATATATATCTGGCAATATTAAGATCCGCTAGACTCCTAGTCATAGATTAAAATACCAACAGGTGATTGGTCTAGTGGGGAAGGGACTAGTCACTACAAAGTAGCGGACTCAGGTTCGAATCCCTGCTGGGAGAGATACCCACATATATATGTGCCCAACCCGCCTCGAAAGGGATTAAACCCTTGGAAAACAAAAAAAAAAAAGTCATAGATTAAAATTTTAATTCATTGTTTTTGTTGAACACATCAAATAGTTTACGTTTCTGAATCAATGAAGGCGAAAAATAAGATGTGATTCTAATTTTTTTCAATATTTAGTTAATCGAAATATATACTAGAAACGAAAATTTAATCCAAGCTCGTAACCTTTGTCAATTTTATTAGATGCCCCTATTTATCCCATTTTTGCTTTGGACCAACTTTTAGGTATAATATTCATCGGTTTAACCGAATAAGGTATAATCAATTTGCTAACTAGTTTGGGTGCTGACGAGGCTATAGTCTAATGCCAAAAATTGAGGCCTCAATTCCAAGACTTCTTGGGGTTCAAATCTACGTACGGATATTTCTCTAATACTAGCATTTGGTAATTCTTTTCTAAAAAAATTACTAGTGTTGGTAGTTTGTATGTTTGTACTTTGATAATAAATTGAATGGAATCAAACATATTTTGATATAGTGATTGATGTAATGATGTATGTACTAATTTTTTTGTTACTGTGAGTTCATTTAGATAAACATTTTCCTTAGACACGTGTCTCTTAACAGTTGATATTAAATCAAGAGAAACTCGTATTTTCTCCCCCTAAACTTATCGTGCACTTTTCCCTCTGAACTTATAGTCAAGTTTCACTCCCCCCCTTGAACTTGAATTTTTTGCACTGTCCATCCTAAATTTACATTAATGTGGCACTTTCCCACTCGAACTCTATTTCGAGCAATTTTTAGGCCAAAGAGTTCAGGGGGGAAAGTGCGGTACATAAGTTCAAGGTAGAAAGTACAACATGGGTGTTTGTTTGGGGGGAAAGTGCAATTTTGATGTAAGTTTAAGGGGCAAAGCTCAATTATTTGCAACTAATTATACTTCAAAGTTCAAAAAACATGGAAAAATTATGTATAATTATAATAAGATACATAATACGAAAAAAATACAAAATTTAGTGTAAGATTAACAAATATAAAATAGATACAAATATATTAGTTAAACATTACAGAGTGAGAGATGTGTATAAAATCGAGCATACACTATACTTTCATGTTTAAGTTCATGTTGCAAGTTTTACATTACATTATTCATATGAGGTCTTAAGTTGTTAAAATAGGTTGGCAAATCAGAAATCCTAGATTTTCTAGTTCATAATTGACATTTGAAGAAGAAAGAGGTAAACTTATTAATTAAATAAGCAAATAATATTTTCAAATCAAAAAATTGCATTTTCCCCCTTAAACATATAGTCGACTTGCACTTTCCTCCTCTGAACTTACACCATTGTTGTACTTTCCACCCTGAAATTCCATTATGAACTTTCCCTCGATCTCTTTGGCCGGAAAAGTGCTTAGAAAAGAGTACAGAGGGGAAAGTGCTACATTAATATAAGCTTAGGGTGGACAATAAAAAAAAATTGAAGTCCAGAGTAGAAAGCTCAATTTGACTATGAGTTCAGAGGGAAAGTGAAATTTTCTTTCAAATCAAAGAATGTTATATAAGACCTCAAATGGATCACAAAAGTTATTGTAAATCATTAGCTAAACTTATATCAAATTATAATGAATCTTGTCTATATAAAATAAAAAACAGCTACAACAATGTACAAAGGCAATATTTGATAATCATTTATTAAAATTTAAGACGACTAATAAACAAAAGTTAAAAGAAAAAGAATATGACATTCTTTTGTAGCTATTAAATTAAAAAGAGAAGAGCAAACAATTATATTAAATAAAGGACGAGGATATTGCTGGAATTAAGAGAAACTACAAATTATAGGATTATTACAAAACTGCTTTTATTTTACTACAAAAATGTCTCGAGCCCCAAAAACAGATCGTCACATGATTTTACAAAGCATCTTTGTAACTGCTTTTTTATTCTTGAAAAAACAAAACAGAGTTTGCAAACACATAAAACTTGGAAAATACTTTAAGAAAACAATTGCAAGCACCCCCTTAATCTCTCAATATACTCCGTGGGTTTGGATCCATATTCTATTAAGTGGGTTATTTTCAAGATCAAGACACAAGCCCAACCTCGAGCTAAACTGGACAGTTTTTAGGTTGTGTTATAGACAGTTCTCTTGAGCGGGATTCAACCTAGAGGTTCTACACCTAGATCCAAATAATGTGTTAATTTGAACTTTAGTATGAGAAAATTTAAACATAGCTGCTTTAAACAGGGTAGTTGTTGACTTTTAATTTTTTCTGAGACAAAAATGTGAGAAAAGGCCTATTTGGGTCTATTTGGATGGCATTTGGCTCGATTTCGCGCGTCTCGGTTAAAAAAAATGGTTTGGGTGATTTCGATGAAACCTTTGAGATCTCATTTAGATGAGTTTTGGCTGTTGTATTTTGTAGTTTGAATAAGTTGAAACCTCACTTGGAATGAGTTTGGATGTTGGGGTTTAGGGAAAAAAGTAGGTGATAGATGTCAAATCAATATTTTATAGGATTGAAAAGTTTAAGTGTGAGTTTCTGAATATATTTTTTATGGTTTTATGGGTTTGACGAAAACTCATTTGAAAGAGTTTTGACTTGGTCTCTCAAAACTTGCGAGACCGGACCAAAATCTATCCACATACACCCTTCAAGATCACTTATATATACATATACATATATATATATATATATAATTTTTATCATCTAAAAATTGTTTATTAAATATAGTTTTCATTTAATGTGTCCGATGCGTTTGAAAAAAGAATAAATATGCCACATGGCGCATTAGATATGAAATCATATCTAATTATCTGACGAGTTTTGAAGTGACCTTAGGGATGGGCTGGTTCTAAACATTTGACGACACAATCGGGCCGTCCAAATATAATTCCAATGACCACTACTAAGCCCAAACCAAACAGCCCCTGATGATCCCTAACAAACAGCCCCTTAATACCTTACCCAATCCCAAACTCCCTAACCCTTTTCCTTAGTCCCTCACTTTCAGTCCTTTTTCTTTTCCGATCAGTTCCGTTTTTCAAATTTTGGGGCTTGTTTTTTTTTTTTTTTTTTTTATCCTTTTTCCCCCAAAAAGAAGGATAACCATAATGTCGGGTACCCGACCCGGATTTCTCGAAACCCCACTCCTCTTATTATTGTTATCATATGTAGCTATAAACAAACACGGGTAAGTTTAGCCGTCTCTTTTCTCTTTCTTTGCCCTACATCTCAAGGGTTTAAGGGTTTAAGGGTTATCATCCAAAAGATCAGCCAAACGAATGGGGAAGAAGAAGCAAAAAATAGTTCTGCCGCCGGAACTGCCACCGGAGGTCCCTGATGAAGATATAGAAGTTTCCGATGAGGACGTACAGTTCGTCAATCAGAATTTAGAATACGCTGGTTTCGTTTCCAATTTGGACACTCATTCCATAACCAAGTACGCATTTGTTTTTGCTTTCTCATTATTACTTATTGGTATGCTTTAAGTATTTTTCTTATTCAATTGCTGTTGTTGTAATTGTAATAATAATATAGGCATGTTAATCGAGTGGCCGACGCTAATGAGGGGGCGTTAGAATCGATGTACGAGAAAAGGTTGAAAAGGAAATTGGAAAATCAAGGAAAAGAGGAGAATGTGGTGGAGGTTGACCCGGTTGATGCACTTCCTGTGAAAACTTTAGATGGGCAGCTCTACTATAGAAGAGGTATCATTGTTTGTGTCATTTTAATTTTTGTAGTTTTTAGGTTATCGTAATGCCAATGTGAGTTTATTTTTGTCAGTGGTGAAGGACACAAAAAAGGCTGAAGAGGAATTGCAAGAAGGTGAATCTATTGGTACGGATTCTGGTTTGGTGAAGTTGACCAAGGCGGAGAAGCGCGCCAAGTTTAAGAAGTTGAGGAAAGAGGCCAAAAAACAATCGAATGAGGAAGTTCAGCAAACTCCTCAAGCTGAAGTGCTGGTATGTGTTTATTTTGCACAGCATGTTTCTTTCTAACAATGATAAGGGGTACATGTTCCCTTTGGATCTTAGATTTATCAAAATAATTGGAAAAGAAAAAACAAAGTAACTGGAAATTCTTGACACGTTCTGATTGTAAATTAGTATCATGATATATATTAGAAATAGAATATGTCAATAAATCGATATACGGCGTTAGTGATTTATGTTAGACAACTACTTTATTTGCTTTTTCTAAAACACCCAAGACAGGGTTTCCATAGTGTTCTCTTCACCCTAATCCGAGGTCTAAATATTTCTTCAATGTTAAGTTGGATCCCCAATGCGTTAATGTTTTAGTGGCATGATGATGCTTTAAAGTTTCAAAGACGTGCTTAATCATGCAATCCGATATTTCCTTATGCTAGATTCGGTTATTCTTGATAGCTATTGGTTGATTATTGTCGATGAGGTAGTTCCATTTCCAGTGTTCATTTAGGTCTTTTCCTATGACATATATATTCTTCTGAATTGTTTTCTTTCGTTTACAATATTATGCTATTTGTCTATTTTTTAACCCTTATCTTCTGATCCTGTGTTTACGAATAATTTGAGTAGTATTTGGCCTTGTTTATTTAGGAATTTTGGTTGATTTAATTCGAAAATGGTCCCATTTACTTCTAAGACCAAATGACTTCCTTGATTAGTTAAATTTATTTGCTGAAAGTTGAAGTGAGATTTTATGAATAACTGTTGATTGTCACGATCAAAGTAGTCACATTGTTCTTGACAATTTTGTACAAGAAAGGTCTTATTGTCAATAAAATTAATATTGCTCTTCTGGTTAGGATGAAGTCAAAAAAGACCTCACCGCCGAAGAAGCCAGTGAGGAAAAGAAATATAAACTTGCTGAGTTGGGAACATCACTACTTGCGGATCCAGAATCCAATATAAAGTGTATCAAGGAGATGCTGGAGATTTCTAAAGATGGAAATAGTGCGATTGTCATACTTGGGCTAAAATCCTTATTGGCTGTTTTTAAAGACATCATACCAGGGTGGGAATGTTGAATTAACTTGCGTCTTTCGCAAATAGTTTCTAATTATTTTTCCATAAAGTAGATGTCACTCTCTTTTTTCAATTGCTACTGCAGCTACCGGATCAGGCTGCCCACCCAGAAGGAACAAGAAATGAAGGTTTCAAAGGCTGTGAAAAAAATGCGATTTTATGAATCCACCCTACTGTCTGCATACAAGGTTTGAATTTATCACCTTATAGTTTAATATCCTTTTTCAAGCTTGTAATTGCACACTCGTGAATACAGTATTAATTTTAAATATCCTTTTTCATGCTGACATGAAATTGTTGTTCCCATTGTCATCAGGCATATGTTCAGAAGTTGGTGGCACTGCAACAACATACTGTTTATAAGCGAGTGGCTGTACGATGCTTATGTACTTTGCTTGCAGCAGTCCCTCACTTCAACTATCGGGAGAGCTTGTTGTTTGCTGTTGTGAACAATATAAGCTCCCAAGACGATGTTATAAGGTAATCTGAATCATTTTATTTCTTAGTTTCATATATGTATATTGAAGTGTTCAATTAATATCATTTTACAACATTCACGGTGATCTGCTGTCTCAGCATGTGGAATTTCCTCTTTTTCTTTTGGTTCATAGTTTTCTTTACAGGTCTATGTTTTCATGTATTCTCTTTCTGTTTGGTAATTCATAGTTGATAATCCATCGTCATTGGCAGAAAACTTTGTTGCACAGCTGTTAAGTCACTTTTTACTGACGATGGGAAACATGGCGGCGAGGCTACTGTAGAGGCTGTTAAAATGATTGCAGAACTTGTGAAAGATCACAACTGCCAATTACATACTGATGCTGTTGAAGTAAGGAATCTTCTCAAGCTCTTGGAAATATGATTTTGTGCAATCATCTATATTTTGTACCTTATCATATATACATGCTGTTATCTTGGTTCCCAGTTTCACAATGAACAATATAAAATTAGCTTTTGTTAAAATAAATGATACATATCAATGAACTATGGAAACATGGTCGTCCCGTTATCTTTGGTCTAGATTGAGTCTTTCAATAATTTTTTTGCAAAAACTATTTTTTTTTATGAGTTTTCTAGTAAAAAAATTCTGATGAGAAATATAGAACAAGATTTAGATTTCCAAGGGAAAACATCGTGTTTTTGTGCACAGTACGGACTGCATGGAATGATGTCAAAAATCTGTAGTTTAAACCTGATAAAGCTTCAATTACTTCTCCATGTTTTATTGCTTTTCAAACCATCTTATCCTCTGCCAATGATTAAGTTGCATTGCTCCTGTTAGGTTTTTATGGCTCTGTCATTTGATGAAGATCTTGGAAAACAAC
The DNA here is from genome assembly GCA_030819805.1 of Penstemon newberryi var. newberryi. Classification (NCBI taxonomy): domain Eukaryota; kingdom Viridiplantae; phylum Streptophyta; class Magnoliopsida; order Lamiales; family Plantaginaceae; genus Penstemon; species Penstemon newberryi. Next base: position 6,532,422 of record JAUALY010000003.1, on the reverse strand, counting down.
AAAAATCAGATCTGGATAACAAATCGAAAAGCAAAAAGTCCAAAAAGAGAAAGGGTATGGATGAGCCAAATAATATGCCAGACAATGAGAGGAAAAAGACTAAGAAAGAGATGTTGTCAAAGGCAAGGGAGGAGGTATATCTCTCATCCTCACTTGATATTGCTTGTTTCTTATGATCTTATCATTATTTAACATATGGAGGTTTTTGCAGGTTAATGCAGACTTCAAAGCTGCTTCATTTGCTCAAGATCCTCAAGAACGGAGAAGGATGCAGACTCAGACACTTTCGGCTGTTTTTCAAACACTTTTCCGCATCTTGAAGCATGCTGCACAGCCAACGTAAGTATCCTTATTGGTGGAGGTGAAGAAACTAGTCTTGTTTAATGTGGACTAGTCTCTCATTCTTTTTCAGTTTGAATGATATCATGTAAGCTTGTGGGCTGTGTTAAATTGAGTAGTTTCCATTATAAATCGACGACTTTTTATATTAGAAAGAAAGCTGAAACGTGCTCATTGTTTGTGGGAAGAACATTTTTTTCAATTGAGGTATATTTAATTTTTCTTCTTACGCTACATGTAGATTTAGCTTAAAGTGCATTCAAATACTTGATTCTTAGAGTTTGCATTTGATATAAAAATGTAAAAAGCCATTCGGAGATATTGGAAACTACTAGATCTACTTTTGTTGGTTAAACAGAGAATGTGTCGCAAGAATTTTCATTATTGAAAGTATTATTATAATATATCAAAGGGAAAACTTTCTTGAGATACATCAGAAATGTACTACATCACTAGTATACACACCAAAGATAGGATATTTTCTTTAATGTTCCTTTCTGAATTGTTGTTTTAACTCATTATTTTGAGGCAAGTTTAATTTCTCTAATGTCATGTCTTTTAATGCCCAGATCAGAAGCTGGTTCCGTGCAAGTTTCATCTGGGAACCATCCCCTGCTTGCTCCATGTTTGAATGGGATTGGAAAATTCTCTCATCTAATTGATTTGGACTTTATGGCTGATCTGATGAATTGTTTGAGAAGACTTGCTGGTAACACCAGCAAGTCCGGAGGTTCATCAGAGAATTCGTCTAGTCATTTAACAGTGTCTGAAAGGTTACGGTGCTGCATTATTGCTTTTAAAGTCATGAAGAACAATCTGGATGCTTTAAATGTTGATCTACAAGACTTCTTTGTCCAGTTTTACAACCTGATACTAGAGTATCGGCCAGGAAGGTATAGCTGTTGAGTAATTTGCTATGGGAAACTGACATTTCAAAGTTATTTGTCTTCTACTCTATACAAGTTTCATCCTTGGAATGAGTTTCTTGCCTTGTTCAAAATTTTGTTGTTTTAATGTCCTTGTGCTTTTTTGGTGCTTTGTTTTTAGGATACTAATTTCTGTGACTATGCAGAGTTGAATGCTTTTAAATATAGTAATTATTTTGCTCTAGCTGTCTTAACTTTTGGTGGTTGGTTAATTAATGCATTGGATTGGCATGTGAAAAGAATATCAGTATGTTTTAGCATTACATAATTAATTAATTGATTTTTTGTTAAAGCATTTTCACTTCTTTCATTGCATTGCCATCCATGTGAGGACTTCTACTTTTATGATCTCTCTTTCATGAAATTAGCTGATAGAATGATTGAATTTCTTATAGACTAATCTATGCTATGCAAAATACTTCCGTTTTTTTGTTTTAGTTTTATGCATTGATTTTGATTGAGCCATTCATAGTGTATGTGTACCCTTTGCTCCTCTTCACTTTCTTGTTTCTCTTAGTTATGTTTCATTTAGTCACGCCTGTTGGAAATTTAAGAAACACTATTTCTTTGGAATATGCTTGTTACTGACAGTCCTCATTTGTGGTGAAGCAGGGATCAAGGAGAAGTGTTAGCCGAAGCTATGAAGATAATCCTATGTGATGATAGACAACATGACACACAAAGGGCTGCAGCCTTTATAAAGCGATTGGCCACATTTACCTTGTGCTTCGGTTCAGCTGAGTCCATGGCTGGTGAGCTTTGATATTGAACACAAACATAAAGAAATATTTAATAGTAGTAGCCTTTGGAATGATAATATCATATTTCTTTGGAACAAATTTCAGCATTGGTTACTGTAAAGCATCTTCTTCAGAAAAACGCCAAATGCCGTAATTTGCTCGAAAATGATGCTGGAGGTGGTAATGTTGCTGGTGTTATCTCTGTAAGTCCTTTTGCCTTCCTTACCTCAGAATAAAATATTAATGGACTTGAGCATTAGGCACTCATATTTTGTGCAAATTCTTTTCATTCCCTTTAATATATAAATCTCATAAAGTTTTTTTGTAATTCACATTAGTTTATTTATTTGCAGAAGTACCAACCTAATGCGACAGATCCTAACCTTAGTGGTGCACTCGCTTCTGTTCTTTGGGAGCTGAACCTTTTGATGAAACATTATCATCCAGAAGTTTCTACTATAGCTACTAGCATCTCAACAATGTTAGCTTCCACTAACCAGATTTATCATTCTCATGTCTCCCCTGAACAAGCCTATTTGGATTTGTCAAAGGAAAACGAGTCTTTGGTTCAATCTATTAACATCAAAAGGGCAAACAATAAGAAAAGGAAGGGAAATGATGGCGTGCCTGTTAAAGTTGGATCAGACCTCAACTTGACAGATGAAATCGATGAAACTAAGGTTAGAAAGCAACTTTCTGAGCATTTTGTTCTACTTCGCGATATTCAAGAAAATGAGAGATTAAGATCTGAATTGGAACGCACAACATTGTCCGTTAACCTATATGAAGAATATAAAAAGCAGAAGAAGAGGAAGACAAGACAACAGCTTAAAAAATGTACGACGACAGATAAGTGATTGATCGTTTTACTATTTAAAATTTTTGGGCAAGGCAGTTTTGAAGTTTATCTGTTCACTATTTTGATATTTTTCCCTCATTTGAAGATTTTTTGGCTTTATGACTATATATTATAAATTATTCTTATGGTTCTTGAGATCTATTTTTCAAATAAAATTTCACTAGGGTTAATAACTTTATAATTGCCTGCATGCCATGGTGGTCTGGCATATCAGTAATGGAGTGTTGTGACTTTTTACTTCCTTTTTTCTTCTTTGATCAGCTATGCCTATGACTGAGTGTGTAGTTCAGGATCATCTTTTGTTGGGCCATAAAATGATCCAGAGTCCAATTTGTTTCTCATTTTTTGAGTATTACGTTCCAACAAATTTGTTGGTCCAAAGGCCCTTTTACCTCTTCCCAACCACATTAATAACTAGTAATATCTCAGACGTCAAAACCGAAGGCCTCTATTGGATTTGTTCAAGTAGAGTTCAATTTTAATCGAGATTGGGCCCCAAATCTGAGGTCTCGGCCCATCTGAGAGCTAAATCACTCAAAAGGGTTTAATTAAATTCTATGTAACTGATAATTAGTTTAGTGGAAGGAATTAGTCACTGAAATATAATGAACTCAAGCTCGAATTCATATTGGGAGAAGTTTCATTTAATATGTTGACGCGCCTCGAGAGAGATTAAATTAGGTTTAACATTTAAATACCCTTGGAATTTAAAAAAAGAAGAAAGAATATTCTATTAATTGTGACTTTTCAAATATTAATGGAAAGCGACTTGCTTCTGTTATATGGTATTGGAAAATTTTAGCTCAAACATATTGTAATCAAATGTATTCAATCACAAGATACGTGTTTTATGCTTGCATTTTTTTAGAATTATTATTTAATTTCAAAACAAGTGTGTTATTTGTCATGTGAATGATTTGAGTTCGACCAAGTTTAATTTGGGAAAAAATGCAATGACCTCTTTGGTTGGAGAGTCATTTATTCTTTATATTAGTTTAATACTTGATGCTTTTCAAATCTAAGTATATAGACTCTTTTGGCTAAATAATGTAAAATTCAAATTGAGGACTTTCTTTCAATCCTATCTCATTACAATATTGAATGATCAACTTCTTTAAAGCTTAAACTAGTAATAAAAGACATTTGATAATTTTCAAATAGCAGAGCTTGTCATTCAATTCAATTATGGAGCATCTGGTATTATGTCATGTGTGTACATAATTAACATGGTTTCTTTTAAACCACAACACAAACAGCACAGCACATGACACAAACATTTGACAACATGGTTTCACCTAATTACAAGCAATTCTATGACCTAAACCTTATACCTTGGCCACGTACGTGTCCAAGCCAATAAAAAAGAATCCATTAAATTTGTAAAGACTTAATTAGTTTCATGAAAGAATTGTACATTTGATGTGAAACGAGGTATCAATTAAAGAAAACAAGAACCTAAGTAGTAGCCATGTGCATCATTTATTTACTCACATGTTCTTCTAGATATTCTTTAATTTCCTAAGGTCACTAGCACCTCCTATCTCGGATCTTCAAAAGAATCATAGAGATAATTTAACAGCAAAGCGGAAAAAAAAAATACCTTCAAAATTATTCTACTTACAAAAGATCACATTTTTATTTTATTTTATTTTATTTAATTTTTTTTTTGTTTTGTTTTGGGGTTTCCAAGAAAGAAATGTTAGCATGTGGATGACTTGGGAGTTAATCAAGGATAGGGAGAATTTTCACACTGGAAATATTGGTCCTCAAATCTTATTAGCTAATCACAATCAAACGCGTTGTACCGTACAAATTATTTTTTATATATAATAATTAATACAAGTATATTTCGGTTTGATTAATAATGATTAGTATGTTGACAGTTGAAATGTTCCATTCGAGGTGGTATTCAGTTTGAGATTTTTTTATTAAAGAATAACACAGCTTAGTTTCAGATGTGTAGAGATACTCGCTTAATTATCCTTGTATTAATTAAATTAAACTTGTTATAAATTAATATAAGATGGTTGATTTTTCTTTAATAATATGAGTTGAAGAGGAATTTACGCGGAATGAAATATTTCAACAAGCATGACTAATTAATTTCATTTCCTCCTTTCCTATTGTATTGATGAGATTATCATAAAATATTCTATCATAAACAACTGAATAATTTATATAAAATGTTCTCTAATTAAATTTAAGCTAGAAATTAAACCAAGAGATTAATGTGGAATTCTTGAATATATTATGCTTTTCCTATGCTAATTAAATTTGTCGTATGTCACGAGAAATCAAAATTTACTTTCTCAAAGACAGCTTTAATTTATTTTTCAACAAATTACTAACATTTCTTTTCAGGGGGAGAGATTATTTCGGACAACAAAACTAAATTAGTAGTACTGCAATTATATTGGTCAATTTGAAATAAGGGAAAACATTATGGCAAGTTTTAACACATATATATATGTAGCTTAGAGACATTCTAAATATTAATCATTAGTATAGCCAAATGTGTGACTTAAATTATTAGTTAAGATTAAGAATCAAATAATTAACCCCTCTGTACCCCAAAAGGGCTAGTGCACTTGTCAATTCCAGGTTCATTTTCAAATAATTATCAATTTTATTGGGTTTCACTTATTCACTCAATATTATGTGGATATAATAAATCATATTCGTACGAGATACAATTATCAATTTTGAAAATGTATCATGAGATTTATATTATTGAAAAGTTTTGTTGCATTGACTTGAATAGTCAGAGGAAGAATTAAACTGAAATTGAAACAAAGCTAAGCCTTAATTTTTTAATTAAAATTGAGTCCTAATAGTGTTCTAATAATTAAAAGATAATACTACGCATATGCATCCAGAAGACGAGAATATATAGTAATATAATGATTATTTGGAAGTAGAAAAGTATCCTAGGCACAAGCTTTAATTATTTTTAATTTCTAGATACAAATTCGGATAAGAAGTTTCATAGAAATCGTGTTCATACTAAATCACGTTTTGTTGAGTGGAGCTCGAGCACATATATATATATAGCGTGATTCTAGTAGTCTCAACGAATGCAACCATCTCAAATTATATTAATTGTTTTAATCTGGCTTAGCCGTAATTATACTAGCTAGTTCACACCTAATCATAATTTTATATATATATATATATATAATAAGTGGAAGTTGTGTAGGAGATAAATGAGAAATGTCTACATTAATGTTTTAGGTGGAGAAAAATAAGAACCCTATCCTAAGCAAGCACAAGCACGCATCACATGATAATGTGTTATTCAAAATGAATTTAGTTGATGTATATAATAATAAGTTTAATATATATATATGATTAATGATTTCTTATGTTTGTCCGACTATGTATCCATTCATATTAAGGTCATATTTTAAACTGAATTCAAAGACTAATGATTTGTTCAAAGATTAGATGCTGAGATCATAATTAAAAGTACAGAAAACAAAATAAATTTGGTATGTTTTGCTTAATAAACCAGCAATATGATATTGGCATTGTTTCTTGTATTTTGCTTCACGTTAGGAGCTGCTCTAACAACGGGATTTGCATGATAGTCTTTAAGTAACCAATTTTGTAGTACACATTATATTCTTAATAAACCATGTATTTGTTTTTGGATATTTTCAATAGGGAAATTGCGAATATTATTTTTAATTTAATTTCATGATAAATGAATCATGAAATAACAATGGAAATTTCCTTCCAAAATGTTCAACCAACAATAAATATCATGGAAGTTCCCTTAATTATATGGTAGCATAAACTTAATTTGTTCTAGTAGGGCCAAATAGAATTAATGACCAACTCTCCAATGTTCTTTAGTCTTTGCAAATTGCAATACTAATAAATTTGACTAATAACATGTTATTTTAATTAATAAAAACTTAGCAAATCAGAAAAATAGTAATCCAGAAGCCTTTCTGAACTACTTAAACTTATCAAAATGTCATATTTGTAAACAGTTGCCAAAAAAATAGAAGACTGTGATATATGAAGTTAAACAAATTAATATCCACATTTCAGGTGATCCAAATTCGCATTTGCCATTGGGACAATGCATCTTCAGCAGAAAATCCAAATCACTTGTTTATATTCCAAATACAATTAATCATAGCATAACATGTAAAAACATCTTATTATGGTAGATTGATTGAGTTTCATCTCGGTTTAGTTTTAAAAAGTGATTTGAGAATTTTCGCGAAACTTTTGATACTCGATTTGGATAATGGTTAAAATAAAATATTCAGATAGTACAATATTGATATATAAATAGTTAGTGAGCCTTGAAAATTTGAGATGATTTGGATTGAGGTTTGGTTATTAAGGTTTGAAGAAGAAAAGTAGGTGGTAAATTTTAAATCAATAACTTTATGTGTATGAAAGATAAATGACATATGTTAAATCAATAACTTTATAAATTATAAGCCCCAAGTAAGGTTGTGTTGGTTTCAGTTTGGACTGAAAATGGGGTTTGGTAAGGCCACTTAAAATCTTTGCCAATGAGGTTTGGAGCAATTTAGTAATCCTAGACTGAGCCAAAACACATTCATACAGACCAATAAGGACTATATGATTAGGTTTTGGCTCGGTCTCGCGGATCCGTGAAATTGGGCCAAATCATTCCAAATAAAGTTTGATCACATGTTTTGCGAAACTTGGGTCGACTTATATATTCAAGGGTAATTCTTATCCAAATCGAGTTTGGTAAAACCCACAGTAGAATACACTTGTTTTGTGGTTTGATAAGTTTGATCAAACCAGATTTGGATAAAAAGATTCTATATGAATCTAAAAACTTCAAACCTATAAAAGGTAATTAATTATACTTGACTCATATCACCTATTTTTTTTTTCTACCTAATATCTACGATTTTCCTCTAAAAAGCAAAAGTAAAACTCAATCCAAATGATGTTTCTATTTTCTCAAGACTACAAAACTCAACATTCAAACTCAATTCAAATGGAGTTTCAGAAATGCCAACGAAATCACCCTAATTATTTTTTTGAAATTAAAACTAATTGAAATCAAATCGAAACCAAACCAAATAGACATGTACGTATGAACTATGATCAAATCGAATCAGTGGAAATATATATGTTTAAATAATAAGTAATAGTGTGTGTATGATAATGAAATTGGAAGGGGTAAACTAAGATTACTTTGCACTCCGTCCGCCCTACCATGACTTTTTGTGATTTGTAAATTACTCGCAAAGCATATCTCCAAAAATCCATACAAATACAAGAAAGATATTTTGTTTGACGCAGTTAACTAGCACGGTACTTTCGAGGCTCCGTACAACGACGATTTTGGAAGCCGCAAAGACCCCCAACCCGTACATACATATTTTTTATTCATACCTTTTTTTGGCCCATAGAAATTACTCAATTTGACTCAAAAAATTCAAGTAGCCGACAAGACTTATTTTCATTTCATGAAAAAGCTGAGATCATACCTGTGAAAATTCTCTCTTGTGGGCTGTGAATGGTCCAGTTTAGACCTGGATTCGACCCTGAAACTAATTATAAAAGGTTATGGACTCAGACCATGTCGATAGAGACTGGGTCAATAGCCGATCGTTCGAGTTTAGATCCTAACGTTATATTATTTTCAAAAAATATTTTTTTAAGGTTAGTCTGAGCAAAGTATAATCATTCGAGTCGAGGTGAATGGATGAGTTGGGTCCAATCCTAACCTCACCCACAACGACCCCAACATTTATTTCAAAAAATAAATTGGTTCTAGCCCAGGTCTGGATTTGTTGATGGAATCTGATTCCAAATCATGTGGTTAGTTTCAGGGTCAGGTTCAAATTTATATATCTTTACATCAATTACTATATCAAGAAATCTATTCGAATTTTTTGTTTTAATCAAAGTACAATGATATATTAATTTCAAAGACTATTATTAAACTAGAAAAATACTTACACTAATTGGAGTTGAACGACCGGCATAATTGAGACCCATAATTTGAAAAACTTGAATTTGAATTTCACTAAAATTATATGTAATTGTCTAATATTCTAGTTTTGTACAAATATCCTCACCATTTCACCTAAAAATAAATGAGTTGAAATAGGCAAACTCAGCAGCCTCCTGCTCAGCCGTTACTTTCCGTTTCTAGTTTGACACGTTCTATATACCGTACGAGTAATGTACCAAATGCCAGTTCCTTTTTAAAAAAAAATAAATTGGACCAACTACTAGCTAGTTTGTTATAAATATTGGAACTAATTATTTATTTGTTTTTTTTTTCATAAATAATTTAATTAATTGCTTTTGAGTTTTCACACAGTCGAATCAATTCAACTAATTGCAGGTAAGCAAAAACAGAGGTGTAAACTCACAGAAATAAAATTCGAAATAATACTTGAACAGAATGTAGTTAATGGAAAGAGGCATTGATTGAAGGAAATGAGGGTGTAAAAATTAAGCATCAGAAATTCATGTCCTCTTTTCCTATTCCACTCATCCTCACTTTTTCTACATCATCAGGCAAAAAAAGCCCTAATTACTTTTCACTCCTCTACTCTGTTCCTCCTCACAACAAAGTATTTACAACGGAGAAGCCAAAACACCAAAAAGAAAAAAAAAAAGGCAAAACACCAAAACCAAAATTATCTCATCTCAGCCTAATTAATTAACACCAACACGACGTCGTCGAGTAAAAAGTCATCGTTCGGAGAACGAATTAATGAGTTCCTGCAAGTCACGCGCCTCCGACCCGATCCGGAGCGTCTCGAGCACGCGCTCGAAGAGAAAAACATGGCAGGGGATCCGCAACGCGCCTTGATGTTCGTACCCGTACTCCTGCGCCGATCTATTGAGCAGCTCCATGAAAATCGGATGATGCAACAACTCTGCGCTCACAACGAATCGCTCCATTTCCTCACCGACGTACACCGGCAAGTGCCCCTGCGGCACGCCGCCGCCCTTCCTGAATGATTCCGACCGACGCGCCGCCTCACACCGAGATTGGGACCTCAACAAGTAGTACTGAGACGAATCGGCTACTTTAGATAATTTCCTCATCAACTTCTTCATGATGTTAAAATTGAAATTGAGAATTAGAGAGAATCTTCTCGTTTTTTTTAGTGAGAGAAAGTGAAGAGCGTTTGGGTTTGGGGGAAGATGAGAGGGGAGTGGGGGTATAAATATAGGAGGGGAAAAGGGTTATTTATTGAGAGGTACAGATGAGCGTACTTGGCAGGTACAATTATTGAATTGGGCCTTAAAATCAGAAGGAAAATGTTTACTAAGCATAATTAATTAAAGGGACTGCTTAATTTAATATGGGAAAAACAAGCGATAATTATGGAGTGGATTTTTGGGAAGAACAAATCATGTGAATTGGCAATTTGACTAAAGTTTTGTTCGTACAAAATTTGTGCTTTGAGAAAAGCACTTCTTGTTGCGGAAAAGCAAATTTTATCTTGAATTGCTTTCATGTTGTTTTTCTCTAAATAGAAGTTAAAAGCATTCCCTCCAAACAAATTTATTAATTTGAGAATCTAATAATTAAAACTTGTCAAAAGACTTTCTAGATCTTGCTATTATTTATAAGTAGTATATACAATGACTTCGACTTTATTCTAAAATTGATCTGATTGATAAGATCCACAGTCGAAAAAAGGTCTAATATGCGTGGTCCAATTTAAAAAATTAAATGTTCAAAATAAACGTGCGAATATAAAATTTAAAGTGACCTAATCTATTTCAATTTATATACAAATATGATAAATAAGTTATAGATTATATTGTTTTCTTTCTCCGATGGGTCAAAGTTTGTGCAAAAGCAAATAAAGACTAGATCGGGGCAACTTCGAGGAAGCTAATCCGAAGCTTAAAAAAGTTATTTATTTTTAAGAAAAAGGAGATTATATAGAAAATAATGCAGAGAAGATATTGTAATTGGATACGTAGAATTTATATTTTTGGGTATATGCATTTACATAGAAGTTTGTTGTGCATGAATCTTGAAATCCTCTCATATTTCATCCCATGTAGAGAAAGTCTCCTAGCGATTTTCATAAATATCTCGTTATTTTCGATAATAGTACCGCGAAAACCACATGTGGGATTTGTTTTCATAGAAGTTTGACACTATTCATATGTTAGCATTTGCAACCTCAACAAGGTCATTGGTGGGTACAAGGTCATTTAGAATGCTTTCAGATTTTCACCATAAATCCAAGATACTTAATTCCCTTGATTGGTGATGATTCAATTATGATCTTATTGGAGATGCTTTGTGGTTGTGGATGTACATCTATGTTGAGCTGATTTATTGAATTGTAGTAACTAATTAAAGCCAGATTAATTGTGTCTCGGATTATCGTGATAATCAAATCTTATAATATATATCGTTTAAAACTACATTGGATTGGGCTATGATGAGAGCAAGCGACCTATCGCGTTACTCTTGAACCACTTGCCTACTTAGGTTGCACACATACATTTCACATTGTTCACGAACTTTGAGTTTATTTTTCTAACAATATTGTTTTTCATATAATTTTTTATTGAAGTGTTCAAGTTAGCTTTCACACGACTCGAAAAATCTCTGGCGTTACTTGAGCATATATGCTACTAGTCCAATGATCAAATAATTTACTATTGTCGAAGGTTACTCCATACAATGAAACAAAAGAGGATTCTTTAATCACTAGGTCATCTCTTTGTAATCTAAAATTATGTTGTATATGTTAATACTAAACTTCATTGATTAATTATCAATGCCAGTATTTCTTTGAAAATATTGAAAAGAGCAATATTGAATTTGGATTTCCAAAATTTTATCGCAAAAGAGTTATATTAAAAGTTTAATGTTTTGATGGATTTAGATATTAACTCGAATATGTCTCTGATAATCGAACTCAAAGTCACAATTTAACAGATTAGATCCGAAAAACCCTTGTAGTATTTTGCCTTGAAATAGGAAAAAATGCACAATACTCTCACATGTTATGCGAAACATTGCACAAAACTTACCTGTGAAATTTATATTGTAACAAATTCTCTTGTACTTTCGAATTCTCTGCATAAAATCATTCGTCTGTCCAATTCTGTCAATTTTTGGACAACGACGTTGGTAAGATTTTTCTTGATTTTTTTCTGATATCTTCAGCCTAAATGACAATAATATCGTTATTCATTACTCATCCTTATATAATTTCATTTGGCATGACAATACTTAAGATACTACTAGGAAGTTAATTTATATCTATTCTATGACTAGTACTCCATTTTGCCAATGCATGAGCCGTTTCGTTTGCCTTTCTGAACGTATGAGCCACTACAAAACTTGTGAGAGAAGAGACAATAAATTTAGCATTCTCAAACATGAGATTCACAGGACTAGGTGAATTCGATGCCTTTGCGATCCAATCAAATCGATCACTAACTTACAATCGCCTTTGAAAATAACTTCGGGCCATCCTTTTTCCTGTCTGAGTACATATCACGCGGCCTTCTTTGTTCCTAAAGCTCTTTTGCAGTCTCCAGATCAAAAGAAAGATCGATGAATTTTGCTCTCGATCCTACACAATCACCCCGTAGCATTTCTAGCAATTAATACAATCCCTATACCACTTGATATGCGGTCATAGCCGCATCAAAATTAAATTAAGTTTAATAAACGTATCCGAGGGAGATGAACCCAAACTGACGCCGAATGGGGCGTCAGGGTTTTAGACCTGTTGTTGCGGGCCGGCTCGAAAACTCACGGGCCTTAATGGACTTAATTTATAGTTTCTAAAATTGACATTTTTGCTCCAATTTTACTCCCTATTCCTTTGAAGAAACCAATAGGGAATAAAATTGGAAAACAAATTCAATTTTTTTTTGAATGATAACATCAATTTGCATTGAATTTCTTCCCCTCTTCCTCCCATACTAGTATCAAGTGTAGTCAACGGAAGCTCACGAACTAGTCCTAGTGAAAGCATTAAATGCAAACTCTTATTTAACAAAGAGATTCAACTTAATTGGTTAAGACCAAATTAATTAAATAACAGTTATAATCACACTTGATTTTTTTTTTCTCTTATATGTGTTTCGATGCAATTGCATCAAAACTTCATTTATACCTATTCAACTTCAACTCATTATTTTGACTTAAAATCATGGGCTAATGTCCCATTATAATTACTTTATTATTTAAAAAAGAAATAGAAAAGTCTTGCTATAGTGTCTCATCTATATTGGGAAAATGGTTGTAGCCGAAATGGTGACATCATATTCAAATCACAAGTAAACACAAACAGTTACACTTATTTGTTGGAACCATTACGCCGAAATAAGAAAAAGAACACCACATATACTATGACAGCAAAATTAAGCCTCAGGAATTTATTGTCTCGGGTACAAAATTAGTCATTAGTGTGCGTATTCGTCTAATTTTATATTTTTATATTTATTTATTAGTTTAATAATATAATATAGTAATTTAACTTATCATTTCGCTAAATTTCGACAGTGTGCTAATTCAATTGTAAAATAAGATTTACACACCAACATTAAATATATTTATTATGCGATTCATCACGTTGTTTTTCATTTTGCATGCAACATTGCTTTTGATTACACATTTTAGCAAGTAAAATGTAATTTTCCCAATTAACAAAATTATATTTTTAGTCCCATATATAAGATTATACTCTCGCCACATTTGATCTTAGACCTTATAATAAAACTGTAGTTTTATTCTAATTTTTTTAAAATATTTTATACTACTGATTTCTCTTAAAGTATTTTGCATTTTTAATCTATACTTAACAATTTTTGTTTCACATATATGTCTCGATGTTGCACTTTCGGTCCATTAAAGTGCCAAAGGATCAAAAATAAAAAATATTTAAAAAAATTATAACTAAAATGTAATTTTGTAATTACAATTCTCCTAATATTACCTATGGTAATAAATGTTGGAAAAGATTACGTGCAAAGGGGTTAAGTATAAGTATAGTTTTCAAGAACCGCCATTAATATATAATAGGTGAGAAACAGTGTCGAAATATAACGCCAATCTGGCAAAGTCTGAATAAACTTGATGAATCTTATCTGACAGTTAAGTCTTCTGGATTCTCTGAATAAATTTTAATTTCCAAGTAGTAGTTTTCACATTGAACTAGGAAGCAAGCAATTTGAGTTAAATATTCGTTTCTAAATTAAATATTCTTCTACGGAGAAATACAGTAAATCAATCATTAGGTGAAGAGAATAATACAATTAATTTGTACGCGTATGCTCACAATATTTTATGGGACTTTCAGGGCCTGTTTGTTTGGCGTTTGGGAAAGTAGTTTGGGAGAGTAGTGGAGGTTTGTGAAATAATCTCGATTTGCGTAATGTTGTTTGTTTGGGTTTTGAGAGAGTGATTTGAGAAATAAAGTAGGTGTAGGTTTTTTTTGAAGAGTTGTGTTGTAGGTGTAAGATGTGTAAGACTTTATGTCAGATCATGTTTGTTATGTGAGATAAATTGTGTAAGAGATATGTTACTTTATGTCAAATCAAAGTTGAGTTTGTATAGGTTTTGTTTAGATATAAGAAAATTGTTGTTTGTTTGACTTTTGAGAGAGTAGTTTGAGAAAATTAATAGATGAAAAATTTATTTCGAAAAATAGAAAACATGTTTATTTGGCATTTCCCAAACACAAAAAAATTCTGGGAAACGCCAAACAAACAGGCCCTCAATCTTTACACCTGTTAGAGATAGCTTGTCCAAGTGTTTAATTAAAGAGCTAAAAATTAATCATGTCGAATTTTGAATTATTTATCCAGGAATATTAATAGTTTTACTAAAGTTTATCTTAATTACTACGTACGAATGTTGTACTCCTATTAAACATTTTAGAATAATGTTATGCTTTAAAATAATTTTTTTACTTTTGATGGACAAAGCTTTGTTCACTAGTCAATATTTACATTGGGAGGTGTGTAATTAGAAATTAATTAATGCTTGATCTTAGAATTATTAACATGTAAAGAGGCTATGATTTCGCCAAACAATCGTGGAAGATCTCATGCATGAATCCAACCCAACCCTCATGAATTGCGACCTAATAAAAGGTGGGGTGAGCTACGGAGTAGGTAATTATATGGCTTCTTTGAAATGAAAATATTTATGCAATTGATCTACCCTATTACAAGAGGGGAAAATGCATATTACTACCCTGTGATATCGAAAACCTGCAAAAAACTATCCTGTGAATTTTTTTTTGTACCAGACTTCCTTGTATTTTCAAAAACCCTGCAAATTACACCCATTCCGTCTCCCTCCGTCAATTTTTTGACGCGCGTGTATTCTACGCGCCAAAAATGCGATTTTTTTTGTTTTTGACGTAATTTTTCATTCAAAATGACAAGAATACCCTTGTAACTTTGAATCTTTGCAGAAAACTTCCTTGTGTTTTTTAAAATTTGCATAAAACCTCCTTGTGTTTTTTAAAGTTTGCAGAAAACTTTCTTGTGTTTTTTAAAATTTGCGTAAAAGTTCCTTGTGTTTTCCACCGTTTGCAAAAAACTTCCTTGTACTTTTGGAAGTTTGCGTCAAACTTCCTTATGCTTTGAAATATTTGCAAAAAACTTCTATGTTTTTCTTAATGTTTGTAGAAAAGTAACTCATATTTTTTAATGTTTGCGCAAAAAATTCTTGTACTTTTAAACGATTGTTCAAACTCCCTTATACTTTTATACTATACCCATAATTTTGTATCTTTTAAACTTCGCACATAATATCTCTTCCTTTCTTTGTTTGTTCCATATGAGAAGCGAGAGAGAAAAATTAGTGAGAGTTTTTGTAATTGTAAAAATATAATTTTTTATTAATATATAAGGGGTAATTTAGGCAATTCAATTAAAAATTAACGGTGTCAATAATTAACGGAGAATGGGTGTAATTTGCAGGGTTTTTGAAAACACAAGGAAGTCTGGTGCAAAAAAAAATTCACAGGGTAGTTTTTTGCAGGTTTTCGATATCACAGGGTAGTAATATGCATTTTTCCCATTATAGGATCGAAATAAGAATACCCCAATCAATCAATATGTGACGTTGGTTCGATTTTGCATAGTTTTGTTTTCGAGAAATTGATATGGGTACTTTGAGCGAAAACATTAAAACACGATTTAAATTAGGTTTAAATTTTTGTTTTTTTGTGGTTTCAAATTTGAGATATGCTTCTGACTGAATTTCGATGTTGGAGGTGTGGGGTGGGGGGTGGGGAAGAGAGGGAGGGAGTACATAAAATATGTCAAATTGATGACTTTTATATATAAAGGAAAATAAGTGGTAGCTATCAGGTCAATATCTATAATTTATTTGAGAATTTCCAATGGATGTGACCGTAACTTAGTCGGAAAAGCTGAGGTCCCAGTGGTCATGAGTCCGATTCCGACTAATTTAAGTATATAGATATTGAGACGGATTGATCAAGATCGTATGTGAATTTGACATCGACTGGGGGTTAGTTTTGATCCCATCTCGATGGGGTCAGAGTTGGGACATCCTCATAAAGAACTTTTAACTACACCGAACCACTGGCTAATAAATTGGTTCGGTGTAGTTAAAAATTGTTTCTATTTTTTTATTTGGAATTCAGCAACCTTGATTCTCTTCAAGGTAAACTGTAACCAGAAGTTTCCCTATGCTATTTATGTGATGGCTTAATTATTATGATTATAACACAAAAAATATCACAAGCTAGATAGTTAATAGTTTACATTAAAATTATAAGGGCGACATTTCAACCAACCTACACTCAGCCCCTACTTTTAGATTTGAAAAAAAAAAAAAGAGCTTTGATTTAAAATTTCAAAATAAAAGGAGTAAAAGTAAATTTTTGGTTTTCAGTTCGGACTCGAGTTAGATAATAATGTCTGCTCAACTATAACGTAAACCTTTTCTTTAAATAATCTCGGCGTGATGAAAATCGCATTTGAAATAACTAAATTTCTCAAATTAAGGGTGAGTTTCGCCTAGAGATTAAAAAAGCAAGTATAAGAGAATTAATTTTACTAAAATGGATTGTGGCAATAATTGATTATAATAAAAATTAATTATAGAATAATTGTTTTTGTCTAATAGTTTTTGCTAAAGTAACATTTTAGTAACTTCTAAAATAAGTTGATTTTTAGCTTCTAGAAAACACAAAAGTGATTATGACATTGATGATTAAACATGAAAATCACGATTGACCAAAATTAATTTTTATAATTTGGATCAAACAATTTAAAATCACAATAGAAATCTAAAAATGCTCTCACCGTTGGGCTAAACTCACCCTAAGTATGCGTGTTTGAAATTACTTTTGTTACTTGCTTCTTTGAATATGATCACTACAACAGTTGAGATTTTAAAATACCAAAGAGGAAAGGAAAGAAAAGAGTAAGACATTTTGCATTGTAAAAATAACTTATTTTGTCACTTTCCATGTCTTTGACATATTACACCTTTGCTCGAATTACATATTCTTGATCAACAAAAAACAAAAAAAGAATTATATATTCTTTTTGTGAAATACACTAGTATTGAAGTGCAAAATATTCATTGTATATTGCTAAGATTATGTAATTCGATTATGCAAAATGTTAATATTTTAATTTTAGGTGGGAAATACTATCCAAATAGTAATATATTTTTTAGGTGCAAAATATCAATTGCTCGAAAAATAACAATCTGATTTAATTTTTTCAAGTTATCATGTTTTACAAACTTTATTAAAATAGGAAAGCAAGAGCAAGAATGATTGATTTGGATTAGAGATGGAAATGGATTACGTAGGAGACAAAGTGAGGAACGTTGGAGGCGTGATTAAAGGTTACTTTTCTTTTTTCTTTTCCTTTTTGCTGCTGGTTTTATTTTTTCCGTAATCCGTTATAGAACAGGCTTTCGTAATGAATACGCCCTTTAACGACTTTAATTGTCTACGTGTCCCTTTCTCAATTTAAATTTCCCCAAACTTTTCACTTCTTGTCATTTATCCTCGTGTATGTCAATTCTCCGGATTTAGTGTAAGATTAATAAATCTAGTTAATGGTTTAAGCATGATCGACGATGTACGTAGGAATATTGAAAACTTTTTCTAATCGAAACGAAAGTTGTCAAACTAAAAGAAAAAAAAAGTGATTTTGGAGATGACGAATCAATTTACTCTCGTTCGTGAATTAACCATATGATTGAATCCAAAATTCAAAAATCTAATAAGATATATCTATACATGCTTTATTTAATTTTTATTGTACTATTTTCTAAATCATTTAGTTATATGGGATAGTGAGCAATTGAGTTATGGGCTGGTGTATTACATGCAATTTAACCTTAGCATGCTAGTACAAAGTACTGACAAAATAATTGGTGGTGGACGACAAGTTAAAGCCATGCACTATTAATTCAAGAAGAGGAGATTCAACTTTAATTAATTAATTTAATTTGCTTGAAAATTAATTCACCAATTGAATTGATTTCATAAATGGGTGGAACTCCATGTAGGATTGTCCCAATCGTTCTCCACTGCATATCTGATCCTCTGTATATTTGTTCTGCTCATTCAGATCTTTTCTCCTTTTTCTGTCTCAAAGCATCTTTGTTAATTTAGGGCACTCAGTCAAATAGCATCTTTCTCACAAATTGCCCACCAAGACTTGATTGTTGGAGGCCAAATTTGATTTTGATCTTATAAACGACAAATTTAATTTGTATTTTTGTCAGCCGAATCAATCAAAGGAAGACTGAAATTATTAACTAAATGTGAAAACTCATAATCATATCTTAATCTGGTTAAAATTAATTTGAGATATTAAAATTCGTAATTATCTTTTTAAAAGGAGAAAAAACATGAGTTATTTGTCAGTTATCCTGAAAAATGACTATTTGGGCAACTTAATTCACTGCCATATAATAGAAAATAGGCATAACAAAAGAAGTAGAAAGCGATTCCCTAAGATTCACAATATTTTTCACGCGCTAATAAATACCTTTGAGATTTGAAGGACTAAAAGGACCATAATACTCTTTCCTACGTCAAATAATATCTAATGTATATGACATGAGAATAAGTTCAAGTTTAAGGACGATCTAGACCGCATTAATGGCGAACTAACGACAGAAAACAAGCTAAATGGGGCGTTTAAAAAAATAGTTTAGAATCCATCAAAGAACTTTCAAATCAGCCAGTTATGAAATGAGTATATTTTCCTTCCAAATAACATCATTAAGGCCGCAAAATCAAATTGTTGTAGAGATAATCAAGGAATTAGTTACAAAATGTTCTTATTGTGACAAAAAAAGGGGATGATTACGAACTCGTGAAGTTCACCTATGTTTCATAGAAGATTCAAGCATTGGAGAATACGAACTTGTATACTAGATCCTGTATTAATTACATATGGATAAAAAAAAAATCTATGAGGAAAATTTCCATTTCAATACTTTTTAAAATTATTCATTATTTATTTATTAAGATAAGAAGAACAAAAATAACATAACCCAAAAACTCCTTGTCCACGTACCCCACCCCCACCCATGTTCTCGCCCAGGCCACCAATGATCTGGGTTATTTTAGCAACCTGCATATTGAGGTGGAACATAACGGTAAAGTTGAGGAAGATGATAGTTTTCTTTTCTTTTCTATTTCGTAAAAAATATTCGAACAATGGTAATTAATTTAGTTTCAACAAAACAAAAGTTTGAGTAGCTAAGGGGATTTTTTGCGCTATAGGATTAGATCTCGATTAGGCATATGATATCATATGAATATATTTTGCTAGTTTTCCAATGAATAGTACTAATGCGGTGACTATTGCCCTATGGAACAATGAACTCCGCAATGAGAAAATTTCAATTTGAAGCCATATGCACCTCCAATGAAAATACAAGTATATTTATAATCTTTCCAATCATCCAATTTTGAATATAATGCGTACGGTACAATTGTTTTGCTATTTTTAGGCATAATTAATAAAGTGCACAAAATAATATGGCAGTTGTCGTAAATATTCGTAATCGTTTGGTACGTGAGTGGCACCCATGCTTGTTAAATACTATTGTAATAATCAGTGAACATGTTTCTTGATAACCGTGAACACCAGTAGTACTCCAGCTATATCAGGATATGCAATATCCAAATCAGATTCATTCACTATATATGTACCAATGTTCACTTTACTTCCTGAAAAATAATTCTTGTACAGGTAGGTAGATAAATAAATAAATAAATAACCAAAGTGAAGATGTATTATTTCAATTACAATTATAAAGCCTACACCAAGTTTTTACTGCAATTTTCTATGTATGTTGATAATCTTATTTATATATGTGATTGTATATATTCTCAAATTCACTCGATCCTTGTTTCGGTGCATTTCCTTAGGTGATCTTAATTAAATTAGAATAGATAAAGATTTTGTAGTCACAGACTCACAGTTCAATTAAAGTGTAGGGTCAGACTTATATATGGGTCCTATTCAATTAAATATTAGACCAATTAAGTTAGTTATAATTTTTTATAAATTATTACATTGTTTGAACCTAACTCGATTTTATGGATCAATTTTTGGACATTTCAAGACCAGACCTATATCTAACAAAAATTACAAAATTATATCATATCCGGCCGTATGTGTCATATATATATATATATATATATATATATATATTGTACTATGTACAATCATCAACTGGGTAATAAATTTAGTTAAAACAACAAAGAAGACCTTTTAGATGATCATGAGGTGTGATCGATACCATCGATCATCTATGTCGAGCAAGGCCTTTTTACCGTGTTGGACAATATATCTCCATGACAATACCATAAAATAAATGCCGGCGACGTGGCACAATCTCGCTAGGCTATGATACTAATTCAAGTATAAACAATTGACAATCTACGACATGGCATCCCCGATGGTCGACTATGTCATCGACGAAAATAAAAACCCTTTGAGCCATAGGAATAACGTAACCAAGACCGTGGTTGTTTTACCTAAATCAACCCAAGTAATATCTATTCATTACGAGTTCGGGTATTTGTTTCTATAAACAGTACCTCCTCATTTATGATATAAGGTACGAGTTTATTGATACTCAATTATTCATGTGGTGCTCGACTGATTTGCTCTAGTTGATCTAACTAAGGTATTGGAAGCCTGGTCTTTGTTGGAAATTAACAACTCCGACTAGTCGTAGCAGTCTTCTTTGAACGAATGTAAGATTCCATTAACTAGGACAAATTTTACATCATCAATAAATTTAATTTGATTTTTTTATTTATTTTCCAATTGTTTTTATCCCTTTTGAGGCGCATCAGATACAATAAGTGGGATTTGAAAACCTCTTCCAACGGGGATTCGAACATGAGTTCGCTACTTAGTAGTGACTAGTCCATTCCACTAGACCAATCACCTGTTGGTATCAATAAATTTAATTTAAATTTATGTTTTTAAATTGATGAAAATTCAATGCCCTACTCTTTCATCGTTAGGTTGTTATCCTTTTCTTTCCTATTTAGCAGAAAGCACAATAATGCCATCCTACCATCCTTGTAGGTATAGCTTATTTCTTTTGAATTGTTACTAATCAATGCGGGAATGGTTCCGATCCGTCGGCTCATTTTTATTTTTATTTTTTATCTATGATTTATTGAAGGAAACAAAAAATAGATGTTCTTAAAATGAATTTAATCATAATTTTTCTAATGATTCGTATCATAAGTGGCTTTTCTAAATGTAGTTAAAAAATTCTTTAAAATAAAACCGAGATTGAAAAAAAAAATATAAATACAACTAATTATATTTTTATTCGGGCAAACATGTTTTTGAATTATTTTTGAAATCCAAAACAAGTAAATTGCTTAATGTATTTCTTCTCTGCCTAATTTATGAATATTATTTGCATATAGGTCGTCAAATTTTATAAGCTATCTTTGCCTTCCCGAACTCGACTAAGCAATATCGACTATTTAATTAGATGTGGACTGTACTTACATTATATATCTTGAACGTAATTGTGATGTTATCAGTTCCTTGGTTTATTATCCAATAACATAAGTATATTATATTGGATAATAGCAACTCGACTTTTTGTCTATTAATTTATATGGACCAGAAATTGTTTAACAATTAACTAAACAACAAATAAACCTATATAAAAAAAAAAAAAAGAATATAAGTAACATTAATGCAATTATATGTCCCTACCACCTCTACAATTAAAAGAAATAAAAAGTGATGAACCAGACTACCCGTATTAGTATATAGTCCCTTGTCCTTTCCGGTACCTTTTTAGATTGCATGTACATTTGCTTTTCAAAAATTCAGTTAACTTAACACCGAAATAAAACTAATAACATGGAGTATAACATTTTCATCATGTTGGTCTGTTTTCTTCTTGGGCAGTTAGTTAGATTTATACTTCTACGTAAAACATTTGAAAAAATTGAAATTAAATAATCTGTATACTTAAAATTTGTTCGGAGTATTTTCTAAAAATAGGGTCTAGGACAAAAATTTATAACATGGGCAGTAACTAGATCTATTCTTGGAAATCAATACATGAATTCACTCAACGAGTTTATCATTTTAGGTTATTATCTTTTAGCTAGATATGGCTTGTTAATTTTGAAAATTCTAACTGAATTTTAGTTTTTGACTTCTCAACTAATCCTAAATTCTTACACATAATTTCTTTTTTAAATGTCTCAAAACAAAATTCACTTTTTATATATATAAGTATTTTTTTTTAAATTACCGTTTAACATTAAGTAATTATTAATACAAATAATTCCCAACCACTACTTTTAAGGGCACATACATAATAATTTAATACTTCAAATTTTCATTTTCTTAACTCCTAGTTAAAACCCAGTACAAAAAATCAAGAATGTAAAAAGAAAGTATAAAGAATGTATATTATTCATATATTATTTGTAAACTTACTTTTAAAAGCAGTAGATGGGGAGTTAATGTTACATGTGAAATCGATTTATACTTCATATGAAATTATAATCTTTAAAAAAAACAATTTTAAGAGATGTAGATCAATTGTATTCAAACATCAATGCAATATGAATACAATATTCATCATAATAAAGTTTGCTAACTATTAAAAAATATTTTTATGCTTGAATGTGCAATATTACAACGAGTTGTTTTCATCCTCAATAAATGTCAACTATATTTCCACTCGCAATTAAGTAGATGATATTTTTCAGAATTACCACCGCCGTTGAGTGACACATATACGCCGTACGGAAGAGGGAGTATATTATTATTATAGGGACCTAACAAAAAGAAGTGGTACCCACGTCAACTGTTGTCTGCGTAGAATTTAATAACCGTCGGGAATTTCCGTACTGTCCGTACCGAACAAGTCGTACGCGCTAAGCACCGACCTCTCCATATTTCTTTTTCCACGTAGAGTAGTTATTTTTCAACATTAAATAAATTTGAGAATTTAAAATGTTTGGAGAAAGGAAGCTGAGCCTAGTGGGCATGACATGGATGGTGGGCCTGGTGGGCCTTTCTTGGCCCATATCTATTCTTTACTGGGCATGCAGTTAATTTGCAGGATATGGATGCATGGAATGGGAGGAAGAAAAATTACATACAGAAAATAAATTGACGCAGGTCAGTTTTTGACTTATTTTCTGGGTATATGTTTCTTTGTTCGCTATAAGTGTCCATTAATTGCTTATTCCTCTTTCAACTCTGCTTATATCTCTAATCTTCATTGTTGCTAAATATTAAATTTTAATGTCTTGTAAATGTTTCAAGATATTTGGACAATTCTATGTTATATTCGATTTGAGCTCGCTCAATTTAATTATTTTTTGCTTATAAATATGAAAAACCCAACCCCAATCCCCTCTGATGATGGGTTTTTTATTTTTTATTTATTTTAAGTAATGGTAATCTAGTGACAACAAAAAAAATTATGCTTTGAAAGGCTACAGAATGCTGTTAGATGTACTTTTAAATATATGGGAAGTTCTTTTGTCATTTTTTATGAAGGAAAAATGTTAGAATTTATATGAAGAGGCCAGTTAAACATATCACATAAATATACAGTATTTTGTTATTCCATCGTAATAAACTAAACTAACATATTGATTTTGTAATTTGTCATCATCACATCGCCAATGTATAAATTCACTTGTCTTTAGAATAACTTTGGAGGTTAATCAAATGTAATAATAATTGGAGCATTGGAGCAAATTAATGAAGGAAATGGGTTTTAAGCGAGTATATAAGAAGAACCTACAATTTCCCGTACATTAATTTTTTCTTGGTTAACATGAACTTATTACCTCAAATGTTACGTACAAAACTCTAATATTTAAGTTTTTCAATGCAAAATAAAACATTTGAGACCAAATAATTTAAATGCAATAAAGTTTCTTTGTCAATAATTATTTATCTAAATACACTCTGATATCACTAACCACTGTCACATTTTAAAGGAAAAAGTCTCTTAATTTTCTTTTCTTTTTTTGTTTGAAGCAGGAAGATTAAATAGATAAAAAAATCAAAAATTAGGTTGGCATGTAGTATAAGGTGCTTGTCCTTTCAAAACAAACAGGTCCCCATTACTATTTAATTGGGATATAGGAATAGTGGGTAGTCCCATCCGTACCAAATGCATGGACCCGGCCCCGAATTATGGGCCTGACTTGAGTTAAAAGTGTCTGATATCAATATAACTAAGTGTTCTGGAAAATCGAGTCAAGCCCCAATATGTCCCCCCAATTACTATGCCCATCACCATCCATTTTTGCCTCTTTGACTGCCAATCCAATGCGGAATACTATTCATCATCAACTCTAATTAATACTCCCTCCAATTTTTTTACTAATATGTTGCTTTGAAAAAAAAAAAATATTTACTTTTATATGTTGTTTTATGAGTTCATTGCAAAATTAATTTTTTTTTTATTTTATCAATTTTACCCTTTTTGTAGTAACTACATATATGTATTCATGCATCACAAAAGTAAATAATAACACGGAATTGAAAGAATTTCGAATTTATCTCAAGCGTGAAATATTTTTTTCTTCATTAAAAGTTATAGGCCTAGTTAGGATGGTGACTCGTTCATATCCATGAATTATAACTGATTAACACGAATTTTTTTACATTAATTAGCTGCCCCACGAATGTCTAATTTTTTAATTAAAGTATAAATTAATAAGGTCTAAACCAATATATTAAATTGAAAAGGATAAATTGTTACGTCAAATATTCCGTCGACATTTTAGAAGCTTCTTTTATTTGTCATTCATCACTCATTACATATTATTATTTATTGGGTCTTAGTTTGTTGGACGATAATAACTAAGCAAAATATTCAAAAAAAAAAAAAACTAATTAAATATAGACATTTGTTTCATGAAATCGAAAATGACCAACCCGTGAAGAAAGAGGATTGAAAAAATGGTCTGGTGTTTGTCATTTAAGTACGTAATAAAGTCACAAGAGCCGATTTTGTTGATTAGTGGAAATGTGACGACGAGAAATAGTGGGGGTTGTGCGTTGAAAATTAAATAACCCAATTCCAAGTTGCTCAATTTTGGGTCCATGTGGGCCGACTTTGCTATTTTGTTCCAATCCTATTCAGTCTTGCTTAAGCAGTAAAGTTGGTGTACTAAATTTGTTACACTTCAAAAATTAGGTGAGAAAAATAATAATAATAAAATAAAACAGCAGCCAACAAAATTGAAAAATCACGCACAATTCTTTTATTTGAAAGAATAAAAGTATATTGTTGTGTTTTTCTAGAAAATATACATTTTCAAACTTAGTTTAAATATTTCAATCCATAGTTGTCTTTTATACATTCGATGTATTAATTATGTCATCAAACATACATTGTGCAATATATCAATTACTGAATTACACGAGGACAAGTGGAGCACATATTCATATCACACCACTCATTTTGTCCATTATGTGCATTTTGAAAATTGTATCCACATAGGCCAGATGAATATCATATGTTTTACAATGTGTGTTTTAGGACTGTCAATTTAGTCGGGCCTATCCGAAGCTCGATGGCTCGGCCCGATTAAATTTGACCCGAATTCGAATAATTGTGAGTCGGGCTGAGTTTGAGCCATTATATTAAATTCGATTAATTTATGAGCCGAATTTGAGTCTTACAAAGCTCAATCCGAATAAGGCCCGTAAATATTATTATCTTAGATATTACTAATAAAATTTATTGGTAGTAAAGTTATAGTATACTAATTACTATTTTAAAAAAGAAAAAAAAACTTACAAATAATCCACCACATATAAATTGTGACTTTGTAAACTGATTGCCAACACATATATGAATTATAACTAAAGTTCTTGCAGGTCAAAGGAAAACATAATCAACAAAAAGGAAAAATGAAAAAGTTAAAAAAAATGGTGAAAAATTGTGAGTCTTGACACTTTACAAATTTATTAAATTTTTATGTTATTGATTACTAGTATATTCTTATGCATTAAAAAAAATTAGTCTACATTTTGCGTTTAAAGAATGCATAGTTTTTTATTTGTCAAGTAAAATTTGCTAGAGTGAGCAAATCCGATATGAGCCCGATATAAATTACCCGAAGGCCGAAAAATTACATGAGACGAATTTGAGCCTATAGCTGTGAAATCCGATAGTATATGAGTTTGAGCCTATAGACATGAAGTCCGACGGTATTTGAATTTCAGCAATTAAAGGCTCGACTCACAAGACCCGATTGACAGTGTGTTTTATAACTTGGTGTAGCAAATACATAAATAATTTCTCTCTTATTAGACCTTGTATTAATGGGCCATTATATTACCTAAATCATCAGGTTTTCCAGTTTCTATAATTTATAAAATTTATGTGTTAATCAAAATCGCCAAAAATGCTTTTGATTGGGTTGAATTTTGGGCTTCAAAACTACATAAGATTTGAGACTTGGACCAACGTAGGTCTAATTGAGCTGATTATAATGTGTGATGTAGTGGGCCCAGTATGTGTTTGAAATGCTTTTGATTGGATTGGATTTTGGGCTTAAGGGCTACAAAAATCCACATAAAATTTAAGAATTGGACCAGTGCATAGCTCTAGTTGGGCTAATTCTCATGTATGCTGTAGGGGGGGCAGAACTCATAGGAATGGGCTTTTAAGAGCTACTACAATACAATCAACAATTTAAATCTGCTGCCCCAGTTGATACATTATATTTAGGGTTGTCAGGGGATGGATATTAATTCGCATCCGATTTGAATTCAATTCGATTTTAGTATAATTTATATCTTTCGGATTAGAGATTTGATGAATAAAATCAGATTAAAAAGATTTATAGTACAAAATATGTAAAACGAAGATGAATTTAGGTCGATTCAATATATTAATGATCTGTATATATATGATAACAAATAAATAAATTACATGTACATAATATTATAGTTCTATAACTAACACTAATAATGTTTTACCACAACATTAACAAAACATAAGGTGTCATTGCATATTTGCATTCATGATCTTTTTTTTTTTTTTGCCAAACTCCCCTTTAGCCTTCTTTGTGTTTATCGACCTAAGCTCAAGAGACGTAGAAAACATTTATGTGACATTCACCCCTACGAATTAAAAAAAAAAAAGAAAAGAAAACCCTACGAAGAAATTGTCCATCATCATGTAGGATGTGCTCGTGAATATGGGCTTTGGTATAGTTAAAAATTTGTGGGTGGAACAGCCATTGAAATTTCGAGGTTTTGACTTTTATAATAAGAAAAAAAATGAATGGAAACCTAGTGCACTCCAAACTTGTCTCAAAATATTCCATAAATTTCCAGCTATTGCAAATTTAATTGCTTATTACTAATGAAATATGTTGAAATTAAAATAGGAGATATGAAATCTTTGTCAACACATTATTTTTGGGAAATTTGATTTTTTTTTACCACATAATAGGCCACCTTGTAACTTTGGTATCATTGAACACGTAAATGCAAATTTGAAACCACAGTTTATGTTTTCATTGCAACTTTCATACCAAATCCATTTTTCTCCGGAGTTAATGGCAATTTATCCCCTTTGATATTCATAATGTTCAATTTACTTCCCTGTGACTTGGAAAAGAACACTTTATCTCTTGTAATTTTATAAAAGTTTCGCACAACCTCCCTGTCATTTTTATATGTGGCAGTTTACTCCCTATGTTATGATAAATATGACAATTTATTCCCCCGTATTATGATAGATGTGGCGATTTACCTCCTCCCCCCTCCCCATGTTACAAAATAATCTTCATGCTCACTCTCAATTTCAATAAGTGAGTTACACTTTGGTTGAAAGGGGTAAATTGCTTTCACAAGGGTTAAATTGCTTTCAAATCATAAAGGAATAAATTGAACATTATGCATTTCATTGGGGGTAACTTACCATTAACTCCGGAGAAAATTTGGTCTTGGTTGCAACGAAAACTTAAACTGTGGTATCAAATTTATATTTTTGTATCCAATGGCACCAAAGTTGCAAGGTGGTCAATCGTGATACCAAAAAAATAAATTTCCCCACTAGGCCCAACCTAAAATTCAATCTAATGTTTTTTTATAACCTAAAACCCAACATTAAAATTAAATCTAAATGGGGTTTCAGTGTTTTCATCGAACCCACCCAAACAAAATTTTTAAAATTAAACCAATTAGGCTCTTAGGGTCTATTTGGATGGGTTTTGGCTCGGTTTCGCGGGTCTCGGTTAAAAAAAAATGGTTTGGGTGGTTTCGATGAAATCTTTGAAACCTCATTTAGATGAGTTTGGGTTGTTGGGTTTTGTGGTTTGAATGAGTTGAAACCTCACTACATCATGTCGATTTAAGACCTGAATATATTTAAACAAAAAAATGGTAAAAAAGCATAAAACATATCTTGAATGGATCAATTTCGACTTACCCAAATTGTTCTAAACAACATGCTCTCTCATCTCCAATATACTTAGGCTCAGTTCGGTTGGCCTATATTTGGCCCAATTGTCAATTTGGGCCAATATAATAATCAGTCCAAACAATTTAATTGTGAGATGGGTATAATTGTGGGTTCAACCCAACAATTTAATAACCCGTTCGGTTTACCCGATTTAGTTGAAATTACTTTTATGCCCTTATTCTAAATAAAATCCAACCGTAGGATATCTATCAATATGGGCCGTCCGATAGAGAGAGGGAGATAACCCAGATAATGTGCATTAACATAAACTATGAACATAACCTCCGAAATAAATTTTAAAATGCAAAAAAATTACTCTAATCACCTCAAGTAGTGCGCGGTTATGGGCTTGGTAGCTGACAAAAATCAAGTCCACAATTCTGCAACCAACAATGGAATTAAGAGCTCCATTAACAACCATTTTTAGCTTAATTGAAGAAAAGAGCTTAGAGAGAAAAATAATTTTAGGGCTGAAGCTTCTTACCTGTTCGGGCGGGAGAGATGAGTCAGAGTGAAAAAAAATTCTCCTGCTTTTATTTATTCATATAGACCCGATTAATTGATGGCAATTTTGTAGTAATATTGATCAAGTAGAAGGGCATAATTGGTACAAAAATTGTTAATTTGGGCCACATTATTTAATATCTGGGCTGAGGAGAGATTGTAATTGGGTCAATTAGACAGGCTGGCCCACCATTTGGCCGATTAACACGGGATGCCCGTAAAATAATCAGGCCAACCGAACTGAAAATTGGGCTCGATTACAAAGCCCAATTGCTGTAATCAGAGCCTAATCAGGCCAATCGAACTGAGCCTTATAATATTAAAATGTTACAAATTTCAATGACCACTAATTTACACCTACCAACATATTTTTTTAAACAAAACCTGACATTCTAACATTATTTTACATTATGAATATTCAACGAAAATATAAATGCAAGATTAATGCACCATTTAAGAATGGCTAGCGATATTGCCTACAGAGCAACAATTGTTGTTGCCAGAACAATTTTTTCAAAATTCCTTCAATACCCTTAAGGTCAAAATGTTTAAAAGGAATATTTAAATTATATATATTAATTCCTCTAGAAAAAGAAACAACCCTATTAACTAACATTTCCTTGATTTCCGATGTTACTGCTTTGTGTCAATGTTTTCCTAATTAAACCAGAAAATTAAGTAAAGATGATCCAAATGTTGATCCCCAATGTTTTGTCTTCTTCATTGCTTTGAGAAAAAAAATGGTTGATGTGGGAACTGTACTATTTTGTTTCTTTCGAAGTATAAAATTATTGAAGGATATTTCAATTAAATGAATCCATCCTTTCTCCTTCATTGAAAGTATTTTTCAAATCTTTTTCTTTTCTTCAGTTCCTTTCTCTCCATTGCTTCCATTTAATGTTAATGTGTATCAAGATTAAAAAAAAAAAAAAAGGAAAAAGAAAAACTCACGAATATAAAAAAGGAGAACAGACGCAATAAAAAATTCCCACCTCATTTGACTAATTCTTCCATTTTTTTCATCCGATGTTGAACTGTTATGTGTATTAATTCAGGCTTATCCGTTGAATGCTTATAAACTGTGCAAAAACATATTATTAATTGATATATCCTTCATTTTATGTTACTATCCTTCAAAAGATTATTCGAATTGTGAATTTACAAAATAAAACCATATTATATATTGTTTCTCGGTGAATTCCTCTTGAAGAATAATAAGAAATTGTGGTCTTTTTAATTCTTTCAATGAACAGGATACAAGGTTTCAATTGTTTGTACTTTGTTGAAGATGAAATCTTCAATTCTCAATTCGTTGTGTAATTGCTTTTGATGATATTTGCAATTATAAAAACTAATGTATTTGAATGCATTATTTTGAAAATCTAAAACATTAATTTCAAAAGTAGTTTGATCAAAGGGTATTTTTGAACATTTATAAAATTTGCTCTGGCAGCCGCCAGCTTTTAAGAATGCTCAACAAAATGACAAATAGGTATCTAGCCAAAGTGGAAGTCTGCATCAGCAGCCAAAAACAATAATTGATGATGACGTTGACGTTTGTCGGTGTCCAGGTTGAAAATTCTATTTTTTCTCGAAAATATGTTACTACTAATTAGATGAGGTCAAATTAAGGTAGCTGGATATGTAATAATTGACCTTTTTTTATAGTGAAAACTATAGGTCTAATTATTCAAAACATTAAACAGATCCCTTTCTTCTACATTTTCAAATACATCTTCCTTATCAGCTTCTTTTCTTGTTTTGCTAATTATTTTATCGTCTTCTCTGGTTAAAAATTGGTCCGTCGTGAACAGAAAAAAAGATGGATGCGCCGCCGCCAATTCGACTGCGTATTTGGGCATTATTTTACATTGTTTTGAGCATCGTTGAGATTGCTGAAGCTCAAGCACCTGGACCACCTGCACCGACAAATGCTACCATCGATCCTTCTGAAGGTGCACCAATTAATTAACATGTTCTAATTTAATTAGTAGTATATATTATATTTATTAGTCAAGACCTATATTTTTCCTTAGAATATATTCAATATAGAAGTAAAATATCTCCATGTGTTTTTATAAAAGAAGAATATTGCCTCCCTCTTGATTTTTACATTTTTACAAGGGGGTAAAATGCTCATTTTGCAATATCACAGGGAGTTAAAGTGCTAATTTACGCATATGACATAGAGATAAATTGTCGATTTACGCATATCACAGGGAGGTAAATTGTCTATTTACGCATATATCACAGGGGTAAAGTGAGGTGAATATGTAATCAAATATAAGGTTAAATTGAACATTTTTTACGTGAAAATGAAATCGTGCAATCGTATTATAGAGTGTGTATCCAACACAGTGAGGAGGTAAGTTGCTCATTATTTCATATCACATGGAGGTAAATTGCTCATTATTTTATTTTACAAATAAGTAAATTCATTGAGTTAATTTGCTATTCACTCGTAAACAACTTAGCTTAATAACCATTTTGATGCTTATTGGAATACGTACCATTGCGAAAAAAATCATTTATCATGTAAGCCGTGTAATTAATACTAGAGCTATTGCGTTGATACTTGATAGTGATATTAATTGTTTTTCTTAGAAGACCAACTACAAAACAAAATACTAATATTAGGTATATCATGATATTTTTTTTGTAACTTTTACATCATGACAACTAATTAATGAATTTTTGAGGTGTGAATAGCAAATTAATTCCATGTATTATTTTAAATAAGCAGTTTAATTTCTTGTGATAAATAAAAGGGCAAAATACCACCCTGTGTTTTTATAAAAGAAGCATATTGCCTCCCTCTTAATTTTTAAATTTTTACAAGGGGGTAAAATGCTCATTATGTAATATCACATGGAATTAAAGTGTCCATTTACGCATATAATAGGAGGTAAATTGCCTATTTATGCTTATCACAATGAGGTAAAATGAGGTGAATATGTTGTTAAGGGTAGGGTTAAATTGGCTATTTTTTACATGAAAATGAAGTCATAGTCGCATTATAGAGTGTGTGTGCAACACCTCCACTATCAAGGAGGTAAATTACTCATTATTTCATTTCACAGGGAGTTAAATTGCCTATTTTCATATCACGATAAATTGCCCATTAAACATATCACGGAAAATTAACTTGCAAAAAAAAACCCAATTTTTAAGTGTTTGCAATATAAATTATCATGTCAACCCAAAATGTGAAAACAGTTTTAAAAGAATTAGAATATTGGGGATGCCAAAATAAACACCATAAGGAAATCTCATAAGGTTATTTAAAATCCCCTTGTGTAATAAAAAAGTTTGCACACTCTCCTATTTGACGTTAAGTTGCTGTTTTGATTAATTAATTTTTTAGGTTAAATACTATTTCATTGTCCATACCTAAAATTTATTTACATACATTAAACAAGTATAATCATTTGTTTTACATAAATTTTAAAATAAAAAATAAAAAATTGTATTTAATGTTATAAAATCAATTTAATTTATATATTAACAATATATAAAACCAAGTGTTAATATTTCTTTTATATAAATTTATACAACTTAAATATCTATTGAAATATATAATTAATAAATTAACATAATTTAATTAAAATATTCTACAAAAAAAATAAAAAAACACCCAAATCCCACCCCCACCCCCACCCCAGCCTTTTTCAGCCATCGCTTGCAAGTGTAATACACTTTTGTTTTTTTAGGAAAACCCATCAGAGTAACATTTATAAATGATCAATAGTGGAAGGGAATATAATAAACGCAACTTCGAAAAGTGCGTGAACTACATAATTGCTTTCCCTAAACACACTTGAGCAACCAAAAGAGTCTAAAGACTCTAAACTCTTAGCTAAATTATTGATGCCTTCAAAGATATGACCCCAATGGGTGGAAATGATTATGCAAAGAAGACCCCAAAACACCATTCACTACCAATTTACAATCTCCCTCAAGAATAATATGTCTCCAACCATTTTTTATTCCAAATTCGAATCCACGTAATATAGTCGCTGCCTCCACAGCTTCAGGACCAAGAGGTGAGTTTTGTTTTTCAAAAAGCCAGTCTAAACACCTTCCAAAATGATTCAGAGCAATGACACCACCAATGCCGAAACTTACAGAGTTTTTGTCAATCGAAGCGTCAACATTTTTTTTTTGAAGAAATTGAAGCGTCAACATTAATCTTACCGCAAGTGTAATACACTTGTATCAATAAATTAACAAAATTGGACGTAAGAAGAATTTCGTGCTGAATTTTTGATAAAACAAGGGAAATTTGCGAATTAAAAATATTACAAAATAATTTTGTACATATTTTGCATAACACAATTACATTAATCCCTACAAAATTGCCATGAAAGCTAAATTCAGCTCCAAAGTTATATCTATTTGCTTTTTTTCTTTATTATGTTTTCTAGCTGAAAGTTTCTTTTTGCAAACAGACTTTAAGTGTTTATTCATGTCAATTAAGCTTAAATTTTACATCTGGAATCTGGATCATTGCCCTTATTACTGAATCATTATTTTATGTTTTATGGATTATTTAATTGGCAGCAAGAGCCATAAACTCGATTTTCCGGCAATGGGGGATTACGGCGAGACCTGGATGGAACATAAGCGGTGAATTATGCAGCGGAACTGCAATTGATGACACAACCCTAGATTTCAGTCCTGGGATAAAATGCGACTGCTCCTACAACAATCGCACCACTTGCCATGTTACTAACCTGTCTGTAAAAATGATCGATTATTCACTTTTTTACTTTTACCACATTCATGGATTCTTTTCGGGAACATTAGAAATTTTTTGGGGATTCTTCGAAAAATTTATAAACTAAAGTAAAATGTTTGGTAGAAATTACTTTATATTTTCAATTTGGATTGATTAAAATTAACAGATTTTTTTTTTGGTGTTTTTTATGGAACTTTTGACCCATATCCAGATTGTCATTTTTCTTAGCAATATTTTTGGTACTTTTACGACAGGAGGGTATATTCAATGTCGGATTGGGATGCATCGTCGAATGTTGTGGGTCCGCTACCAGACGAGCTTTGGAATTTGACCTACCTCACTTCTTTGTATGTTTAATTTTTTAGTTGTGTTTACTTTTTTCATTCAAGTTTATCCTGTCCTGTGGATAATTTGGTTAGAATAGGCGAGAAAAGGTTTTGTAAAGAACTCTGCATATTGTACTAAAATACTAGAAGACAATACATTAAGGGGATTAATTTTGTACTACAAAATGAATTACATATAAAATGTAACCTTACTTTCAGTTGGAAATGCCTTTTCCTTGCTCACAAATCACAAGGTACTTGATAGTTGAACAAGATGTTGAAGGTATCATCAAATTTACTGCAGGAATTTAGCCCAGAACTATTTGACAGGCCCGATACCTCGATCAATTAGCAATCTCACTCGTATGCAGTACCTGTAAGCTATCTAATTTATCATCAATTTGTAGCTCATTGTTAGTGATTTAAAATAGTTTGTGCTAAAAGGTTGCGATCGCAATGTCACCAGGAGCTTAGGCATCAATGCATTATCGGGGGAGCTTCCGAGGGAACTTGGCCAGCTGACCGACTTAATATCACTGTAAGGACTTGATAACCATTGTTTCCGTGTTCTGTCGTGAAGTGACATGTTTGACCTTCTAAGCTTTCTTCAAGTACAATTGTTATGTACATGTAGTTTTATTTGAATATTTCTAGAGAGAATATTGCTCATGCTTCATATTATGTGCTCATTTGAAGGGCTGTTGGCACAAACAACTTCACTGGTGCTTTACCATCTGAACTTGGGAATTGCCGAAGACTACGAGAATTGTAAGTTCTTAATGCACAAAAAGGTTTCTGTCTAGTTAAGCGTGTAACATTCCATTGTCTTCTACATGAAAAAACAAAACAATATTTCTGAAATGTTACTTATTGAATCTTTATAATTCCTCTGATGAGAAATCACAGACTTGTTAGTTTTTTTGGGCAAAGATTTGTGCCATTTCTTTATTATGTTGTGCACATTGCCAGTTACTTTGATAGCTCTGGAGTTAGCGGTGCAATTCCTTCAACATTTGCTAATCTACGGAGCTTGGAGATTGTGTAAGAGCTTTAAGACATGTTATCCTTCTTTTTGCATTTTTATTCCGACTTATTCATTGCTACAACAACAAATACTCTTTAGATCAAGATCAAGATCAATTCATAAATTTCTGGTTGTTTCAGGTTTGCTTCGGACAATGATCTCACAGGACGGATACCCAACTTCATTGGCAGTTGGTCACAGTTAACTTCCTTGTGAGACAAAGATCTACCTTTCTTTTAATCTCTTAACAGAATAGCCTTGAACTCATGTGTTCGATTATATCAAGTCATATTTGTGCAAGAGAATTTTCATTTGTGGTCATATGCAGATCTAGGAAGGCTAGTAGGCACCCCCACCCCCCTTTAATCCCTTCTCAGTCTTAAGTATTATTGGTCTTTATAATAAGGTCAATTACAATAATTATACATATAAAGCTAATAGCAAATGTCCCACCTCCGTTTATCTTTGTGATATCCATGAACTATTTTTATTTCATTTGAATTTTATTCATTAACTAATTTTACTTTAAAATCTTAGTTTTACGAGATATTAATTTTTTTTAATATGTTAAAATTTCTGCTGTCATTAAAATTGAAAAGTTTGTTTGATACCAAGTTAGCCATAAGTGTGATTAGGTACTTGCAAATTATATGTAACCATTGTTCTATAGTCTGAATAAAAGTAACTGTAACATTATTAATAACATTGATATCACGAATTTCAGTCCTTTATTTTCATAAATTTAAATAAATTTCTACCTCATAATTCTTATTACATTTTAAATAAAATGTATTTTTATATTCAATATAATCTTCTATTAGGTAAACATTATCATATATTTTTATTTGGGAGTTGATACCCCTCCCTTTATTGTTAAATCCTGTTTCGGTTACCATTTATGATTCGGTCTTACATTTTTAACGATTTTGTTTTACTATGATACATCTGCAGAAGGTTGGAAGGAAACTCATTACAGGGCCCAATACCATCATCATTTTCCAATTTAAGCTCTCTGAGTGACTTGTGAGTGTTAACCAATTCTCTGAAATTTGAATGTTCAATATTATACTCTTTATGCTCTGGAATGGTTAATGTTCTTGGTCGATTGTCATCATAGGAGAATAAGTGGTCTATCTAATGGGAGCTTTTCACTAGATTTTCTCGCAAATATGACGTCTCTTACCACATTGTAAGTAAATGTAATGAATTTTTTTAATATGTACCCCTCCAACATTTTCTTTGTTACATTCTGTTATGTTACTGTCTCTTTCAAATTTTGCAGAGTTTTGCGGAACAACAGCATTTCTGGTTCCATTCCTCCCAATTTCAATGAGCATCCAACACTTTCCTTGTTGTAAGTGTCCTTGACAAGTGATGTAGAATCATTGTTAATTTGTGTTTATACATTATGGCTCCGAGCCATGGGTTTTCTTACATAATCACTTCTTACTAATACTTCCTGTGAAAAGCTTGTTTGTTTATTTTTAGAGGTGTGTGGATGATTACTAGGTGAAATGTTGGTGATCACCGATATTTTATTTTGAATTTTCAGGGATATGAGCTTCAACAATTTGAACGGACAAATTCCAGATTCCCTTTTCAATCTGAGTTCACTCGTTCACTTGTAATAATTTATGTTTTTCATTTATATTTTAAACTGCCTTACCTCCCCTACCCTCCAACAGAAAGAGTGGTGTTTCTTACATATCAATGACTTCCGCATCTTTAGGTTTCTCGGTAACAACAGTTTGAATGGTTCTCTGCCATCACAGAAAGCTGATCTCCTGCAGTTTATGTGAGTAATAATACTATTTTCTTTTGATTTTTCCATATTTTCAATTGATTCCATGCATGAAGCTTTTATTTCAAATCATTTAGTGCATGGTAAAAATTCCAACCATACGTGTCATGTATGAAATACTGACTATTTAATTAGTTCATTTTCTTTGTTAAATTTCACCAACATGGATTGGGCTAAGTCCACTTACATGGGTTGGGCCTAACACACCTCAAAAGCTAGCTTAAGAAGTGAGGATTGCCCAAGACCTTATAAGGTGGACTTAACTATGATTTTCAATCCATGTGGGACATGTAGTCTCGATAGTCTTCGTGAAGGAAATTAACAAATTTCTTAAGTTCTTAACAATAAGAATTATTATATAGAGGGCTTTCTCCCTGAGGTGTACTAGAACATATATAATATCTTTTCTTAGTGCGTGTGCATGCATCTTAGATGCTACATGATGCAAATTCTTACAATAGTTGGTCTCTTGTTTGATCTATCGAGTATTTAGGAAAATATGAAAGGTTACATCGTTGTTGTATTTTATTCATGTATTAGGAAAAATCTTGCAGCTATATCATGTATATAGCAGTTTGAAAATGGCTTTTAAAGACAGTATATATTACTATGTATGGCAGTCGTACAAAAATAATTCTTCAAAATTGTTTCACCTCTTTCAGTTCTTAAAAGAAGTATCTTCTGCTGAAATTTGTTCCCAGACCACCTCAAAACACAATCAACATTAGATATACTTAAGAACCTTGTTTGATGTTGGTATGTTCTTGAATTTCGACAATATCGTGAGCTCCTTTGAAAAGCTCTTAGAGAAACATGTGCATTTGTAACTTGATGCATATCAACATCAATATAGTAATTTGTTGTGCCATACTGTTATGTATATATTGTGATACTATATAAAGAAAAGGAATAATGCTTAATTTAGAGAAACTTTAATAAAGGAGTATATTTTAAAGTGAAATCATAAACAGTTTGTGGAATTAATAATACAACTGACCTCCTTACTATATTTTCTTGCAGAGATTTGTCATACAATGAACTATCTGGGAGCTTCCCTTCTTGGGTCAACCAACAAAATTTGCAAATGTAAGAGTATTTTATATTAGTTTGTTATATAGCATAAACTTATCGCTGGAACATTTCTCTGGAGACATGTGTCTCTTTTCTGAGTTGGCTTGTTCGGAAACTAATACAAGTTTTTTTCTGTAGTAATTTGGTTGCCAATAATTTGACAATAGAAGGTTCTAATAGCAGGTGCGTACCTCAATTTATATGTAGTTGATATATATACTAAAGTAGATGTACTTAGTATGCTTTATATTTCTTGCTTGTTTTCTCTCATTTCTTTTTTGAATATAGATAAGATGTTCCTGAAATATTTCTGGTCTCTTTTAATATTATGCTTATTACTATTATATCTTGTGATGCATTATGGCATTTAGTCATGACTGTCCTAATTGTGGTATTACTTGATACAACATCGTATAATACATATGTTGAGTTTATGACCTTTAGTGTTTTTTTTTTCAAAATTAATAAATAATTATTCAAGAAATTAAAGTATTGTCTCATCAAATTTTGTATTTAGAAGAATCAATGATGGTGGAACGTCATTTTTGTTGTGTATAAATGGGATGTCTAGGACACACTTTCTGCAAGAAACATGTGCAATTGCATATTTTGTACCCATTTATTAAGTTTTCTTTTAAAAGTGAAAGTTGTTTTGCTCTATCTCAAAACCTAATGACCGTCTTGCTTTATGTCATGTATGATCTCATTTCTTTCATGTATCAATTCATCTTCCAATTTCAGTGTTCTCGCGTCGGGATTGAATTGTCTTCAACGAAATTTTCCTTGCTACCGAGGAGACCCCCAATGTATGTGACAAGGTTTTCTCTTGATTCATAATTCAGATATGACCCCAAATGTGATTATCTTTTTAATACTGGAATACATGATATACTGCTGATTATGGCTATTGATGCTGGCCAACTAGTGAAGAACTTTTTAAATATGGAGGGCAATAATCAAGTTATTTCCTAGACTTCTCAACCACTTTTATCTAACATGGAAATATTATTAAAACTATAAATTAGCAAGTTGCATTGCCAATCTATATATTACTTATCATCCATGGTTTACAGATTCAAGCTTTGCAATAAAATGTGGTGGTCCACAAATGAGATCCGCGACAGGGATTGTGCACGAGGCAGATAACGAGACTCTTGGTCCAGCGGCATATTATGTTACAAGAGAACGCAGATGGGCAGTTAGTAATGTTGGTCTCCCATCTGGTAGTCGCAACCCACAATATACAACAAATTACGTAACTTTCATTCCGAATATAAGGGATCCCGAGTTGTTCCAGCAGGCACGCATTTCTGCTGGATCATTAAGATACTATGGTTTGGGCCTTGAGAATGGTAATTACACTGTGAGTCTCCAGTTCGTAGAGACAACGATTCCAAATCCTCCAGTCTGGCAGAGTCTCGGAAGGCGCATTTTCGATATATACATTCAGGTAAATATGTTCTTTAGTCTAGATTTATGAAAGCGCTCGATGTGGAGAGCAAACTCAATCATCCGTCTTTTTTGTTCCAGGGTAATCTAGCTTTAAGAGATTTTGACATACGAAGAGAAGCTGGTGGAGCCTCATTTAGAGCTGTAGTGAGGGAATT
This sequence comes from Penstemon newberryi var. newberryi, assembly GCA_030819805.1. Classification (NCBI taxonomy): domain Eukaryota; kingdom Viridiplantae; phylum Streptophyta; class Magnoliopsida; order Lamiales; family Plantaginaceae; genus Penstemon; species Penstemon newberryi. Next base: position 6,492,506 of record JAUALY010000003.1, on the reverse strand, counting down.
TACTGCTCCAGTAAGGGAAAATCACCTTGAAATCCATCTTGTATGGACTGGAAAAGGGACTTGTTGTGTGCCTAACCAAGGCACATACGGACCATCTATATCGGCAATTAGTGTCGCCCCTGCAGGTATATTGTATAGTCAAACGGTTTATATTTTCTTAATAATTTGATTCTAATTTTTGGCATTTAATGTATTCTGCAGATTTTATTCCAACTGTTAGTAACAATGCCCCAAATGATTCTGCAAATGATAATAATATGACTGGTCTGATTGTGGGAATTCTTGTTTCAATTGGAGCCGTTACTTTTCTTACCTTATTCGTAGTCTGGTTTTTTGTTCGGAGAAGAAAAAGACAGAAGAATTATGAAGGTGAAAAGTGCTATATCCTTTTATTTTGCTATGGTTTCTCTTGTACATGATTTTGATATTTTTAATAATTAATCGGCATTATATAAATGATCTTTAATAAGAAATAGATCATTTATACTGTGTGTTGTCTCATGATATTTCCGCAAATGGGTTATTTTTTGGCAAAATCTGACTAATATTTCCGTGGAGAAAAACAGCTGAGTTCCGAGGTATTGAAGCCAAACCATACACTTACGCAGAACTAAGAGCTGCAACAGACGACTTCAGTACAGCTAACAAGCTTGGAGAAGGAGGATTTGGACCTGTTTACAAGGTAACTTTTGGTTTGAATAAACTGCTCATCATATAATGAATCTCTTGAATTGGACATCAATCATGAAAACTTCAACAATCGTATGTAAGCATTATCCATAACCAACAGGGGACACTGGTGGATGGAAGAGATGTTGCAGTGAAGCAATTGTCTGTAGCATCGCATCAAGGAAAGAGTCAATTTGTGGCAGAGATTGCTACTATATCCGCGGTGCAACACCGGAACCTCGTAAAATTGTATGGTTGCTGCATTGAGGGAGATAAACGCTTGATTGTTTATGAGTACCTTGAAAACAAGAGTCTAGATCAAGCATTATTTGGTAAAAAAGATATTTTTCATGTACTTCTTTTTGCTTATATATGTCTATATATCTAACCCTTTTTCATTAAATGGTGTAGGTAATAAAAGTTTATGGCTCGACTGGCCAACACGTTTTGACATATGCTTGGGAGTAGCAAGAGGTCTATCTTATCTTCACGAAGAATCTAGAATTCGAATTGTCCACAGAGATGTAAAGGCGAGCAATATTCTACTTGACTCTCAACTTAATCCAAAAATTTCAGATTTTGGTTTGGCCAAATTGTATGATGAGACAATGACGCATATAAGCACCCGCGTTGCAGGCACAATGTAAGATCCACTAAATCAAACTCCATTATTTTTTCATTTCTTTCTTCTAATTTTCTTATTTAATTTTGGGTCGAACTTAGATGAGTAAAATGATTACGCAACTGAGAATTTTCATGTAGTGGGTATCTTGCGCCAGAATATGCTATGCGCGGTCACCTTACTGAAAAGGCTGATGTATTTGGTTTTGGAGTCTTAACTCTTGAAATTGTGAGCGGAAGGCCAAATTCTGACCGAAGTCTTGAAGATGATATGATATATCTACTTGAATGGGTATGTTTTACAACCTTTTGGAGCTAAATGGAAAAATAGCCTTGTGCTTTGCCTAATTATTAAAAGTCTCCTTGTGTTCTTTTTTATTAGCAAAAAAAAACCCCATTTAAAATTCCTTCATAAATTATTGTCAATTTTCAGAGTTAAAATAGGGATTCTTGCCAATTTTTCAGATGAGTTGGCGTATTTTTGCATCCTTTGTTATAGCTGTTATTTTGGCTTGGGGAAAGGTTTTGGTAATAAAAAATTAGCATAGGGGGTTTTTGGTAATAAAAATAACACAGGGGCTTTTGATAATTAGGCAAAGCATAAGAGGCATTTTTGCATTTCACTCCCAACTTTTTCTTGATTATCTTAAACATCATATTATACAATTGAATTGCAAATGTCTTTCTCCTCTCTTCACTCAAGCTTATATACCATAATTTGTTCTTTAGGCGTGGCGTTGCCATGAAAATAAACAGGACATAAAGCTATTGGATGCGAACCTAACAGAGTTCGATGAAGATGAGGTAAGAAGAGTAATATATGTATCGCTTCTATGCAGCCAAACATCTCCAGCACAGAGACCGTCTATGTCTCGTGTGGTGGCAATGCTTTCGGGAGACATTGAGGTTCCGACTGTGACTTCAAAGCCAGGATACCTGACTGAATGGAACTTCAGTGATATGAGCACATTTGTGGATAGTGATAATTTGATTTCTAGAACAGATGAAAGTAATTACGACTCATCATTGAGCACGACTAAGACAACACCTCCTCGTCATCCATCGATCCACGCTGCTGCTGCTGAACCTATGCTTCAGGGAATCATGGTTGAAGAAGGGAGATGATAATTAAATTACTGTTTTGTTCAAGGGATTTGTATTCCACTTTTCCTAATATTCTTGTGTTGTAATTAATAAAGGAAAAATTCCCTTTCTCTTTCTCTGGCACATTTTGTTTTTTACTACTGCTCCCAATTCTCATAGAGTAGCACTAGTCTTACAGCCTATTAATTAGGCTGTATCACAGTCCAACCTAAATTATAGGAAGTAGTGAGTTTATAGTTATTTCTTATTAATAAGATTGACACTATAATATTCATAATTAATAAAAAGACCCATACATATCTATTTGACGTAATAATCTTTTTAAAATACAAGTTATTTGTAATATAAAAATATATAAACATCATCTTCGAGTAATTGAGCAATATATTTTCAAGTTAAATTTTTTTTTATTGAATTTGAGATTGTGATTGAATTTACCATAAATCTTAAATGAGTCGAAATTAAATGAGTTGTAATGGTGTAGAACATAAGTTGAAAATCAAATTTATTAGTAAATATTTTTAATTTGTGTTTACATTTGTAGTTTAATAAATTTCATCTAAAAAGATTATTATATAAGGCCCCCAATTTTAATTTCGCTTAGGGCCCCCAAAACCCTAGAATCAGCCCTGAGTCCGAACATGTGTCCCTTTGTTCGATCAAATGGGTTGGCGCATGTACCCATTTCGGTCGTTACGGATTTGTCGCACGAATCCTGTTTGATATGGGTTTAATTATTGGAGTTTTGGGCCTTATTCGGGTCGTTCGAATCTACCACACAAATCCTGTTTGGTATAAGTTTAATTATTGGGCTACTATTTTTGGGCTAAAGGAGACCTTGAATATTCTGCACATAATTAAAATCTTCCCCACTCGAGTCGGTTGGACGGTGACGTGCATGTTTGGTAAACCCATCGTCACCTTATAACACTTGGTACCCAGAAATGAAAAAATGGGTCCTTATATAATTTTTTAATTTCCTTTCAAAATGAATTTAATCAGCCTAGTTGTCCATCTACTACAGTAGTAAATATATAAAAATGAGGTTATTTGCATTTATACCCCTGAACTATTGCTATTAGGCAATCACTACCAAAACTTCTCATTTTTTTTACCGTCACACCATCTCCGTCATTTGATCATCCATTCCACCATAAAAAATTAATCAAATGTCAAAATTATCATCTAACGGCCATTGACACTAATATTTTGTATGGTTTACATTCAGAAATTGTGAAACTTATACATATTTATTTTTGCACTTTTCTGGATTTCAAAATATTAAGTTTGATGCTATTGCATACAATGCTTTTATTTTTTTCATGCTAATGTTATAATTCTGATGCATAGATTCAACACCATTGTATGAGTTTTTGGATTAGAAGTGTGGAAAGAACAAACTTGTATTTTGTGTTTATTTTTTTTTGCAAAATTACAATATAAGATAAAATAATATAATATTCAATGTTCCAAAGTCAATATTATTGGGTTCAATTCAACTAGCCATTAGAGGGTAATTTTGACATTTCATTAATTTTTCACGGTGAAATGGATGGTCAAATAATGGAGGGGTGTGATTGCCAAAAAATGAGAAGTTTTAAGGTGACGGCTAAATAGCAATAATTCAGGGGTGAAAGTACAAATAACATTAGACTTTTCAGGCGTCTATTATTATACTCCTAAAAAATGACTTTTCAGGCATCTGAAAGTTGTTTAAATTGATCAAAAAAGTCGTACCAGTTGTATTTATAGACTCTTTCAGAAAGTTAATAAAAAAATTACATTTGCTCTCTCTCCCTTTAACTTATATCATTATCAGATCAGATGGCGGCGCCGCCATCTCAGCGTCCCAGCCCACTTCTGCTGCTTTTTTGTGTTGTCGTTGCTTTTGCTGTCCTGTTTGATACTGTAAGAGCTCAAAACAGAAACACCACTGACCCATTTGAAGGTCCACACCTCTAATTTCTCTCGCTTGCAATTTTATTTCTAGTAAATCGTTTTTTTTTGGGGATATTTATTTAATGATAACTTTTCTATGTTTGTGTGTATTTATTGCATTCTCGTGCTGAATTAAATGATGAGCACCTTTAAATAGAATCATTTCGAGGTAATTGTATTTTTCATATCAAATTTTTACTTACTTTAGATATTTGATATCAAATTTTAATAAAAAAACACATTTAATATCAAAATTGAAGGACTTTTTTCACATTTGTTTGAGCTTTGATGGTGATTTTTTGTATACTTAAAATTATGTTCCAAAAATTTTACCATAGCATGCTTATGTGGGCTATATCATATCTAAAAATTATTGTGGCATAATTTCTTGTAGATTATGAGATATGATTTAATTTTGATTAATGTCCCGAAACTTTGTTAATTTTCTGCGGATTATTTATTGCGTTTCATGAACTGAAACTTGTACTAGTAGACAACTCTCGTCAGGATTTTCCAGTCATATAAAGAACACAAAATTTGGCCCCCAAAAATTGACGGAGAAAGGAAATATGAAAAAAGTCCTTCAGTTTTTGTATTAAATGTCTTTTGTAAAGGTTTAGTACCAAATGTCTAAAGCAGGTAAAAATTTGGTATGGGAAATGTGATTCTCTTTTTATAGTATTATATATTAATGATGGTAAAATAACAATTATGCAACATCTTAAGAGTAAAAATGTTAAACACCCTTTATCTAATTTAAAAAAAATCTATAGTACTGTTTTTAGCAAAAAATTCATGTACTAACATTTAATTAATTCACCGACAAGGTTTTTATAGTTTAGCAAAAAAAAAAATCTCCAACACATATATTCACTTGAAAGAAGAAGGGGTTTTATAGTTTTTTAAGTTTACATAATGATTATTTATTATCAATTATTTCAAGTGAATATCGGTGTTTTTATATGTTTTTCCAAATCAAGATAAGGTTTATGGGTATAATCGTGATTTTTGCTGTAAATCATGAAATACTCGTGCTTACAATAAGTGAAGCACATCGTAGTCAAAGTAAGGGTAAATGTCTTTAATTTATTAACTCAATGAGTTAATTTGATAATTAAGTAAAATATAAGGGTGTTTTTGCATTTTATCCAGCATCTTTTGAATTAATTATATATGAAACTCATGTGCTCCTAGTTCGATTAGGAGTCTAGGAACAGATGGATAAGTTTTTAGGACATACTTGTATATTTTTCGAAGAGAAAACCACACTTTCCCCTGAATTTACAGAAAGTTGTACTTTACTCATTGAACTTAAATTTTTTATATTGTCCACCCTAAACTTATATTATTCTTGCACTTAACCTCTCCTTTCCAAGCACTTTTCCGGCCAAAGTACGTCATGTGAGAGGCACATGCCACATAGAATTAGAGGAAATGTGCAACACATAATGTCAGGGTAGAAAATGCAGCAAGGATGTAAGTTCAGGGGGAGTAAATTACAACTTTGATTTAAGTTTAGGGTGCAAAATTTAATTTTTTGCAATCATTTTTATAATTCAAAGTGCAAAAAACATGGAATTTTGAAAATTATGTATAATTGTAATAAAATAAATAATACAGAAATAGTCACCAAATATAAGATAGATACAAAATCGAGCATACATTATACTTTCATGTTTGAGTTGATCTTGCAAGTTTTGCATTATATTATTTCAAATGAGATTTCATGTTGTTAAAATTTATAAAAAAAAATTAGTTTGACAATATGAAATTGTGAACTTTTTAGTTGATCACTGACGTTTGAAGAATAAAGAGGTAAATTTATTAATTAAAGAAGAAAAATAATACTTTCAATCAGAAAAATCGAGATTTCCGCTAAACTTATAATCGAGTTGCACTTTTCTCCCCTGAACTTACACCCTTGTTGCACTAATTTTCACCCTGAAGTTATGTCTTGCACTTTCCCAACTTATTCTAAATGACAAAACACCCTACAAAACTGGCATTAATGTAAGTTCAGGGGAGAAGTGCGATATTAATGTAAGTTTAGGGTGGACAATGCAAAAAATTTAAGTTAAGGAGAAAAAGTGAGATCTTCTCTTTTTCGAATTTAGGTTCGAGTATATCCATTTAATGTGCAAAAAAATTAAATGAGAAAAAGGATGAGATTTTGCCCTTTTTGATGTACCATCGAAGGTTAAAGTGTAAATTTGCAACAATTGAGAATCATATACAGTATATTAATCCCAGTATCCCACAACCCCATGACATATCTAGAAATTATTGTATTCACTTCTACCAATAATTGAGTGGAATCAACAACTTTTAAGGCCATCTCAAACCCGGAGGGCTTTTCACAGCCCAGGGGTGTCAATCTCCACCCGGGTGAATCTGCACCCCTGTGAGCACCGTCTCCAACCCACAGGGCTATTTTCTCTAATTAATTAAAAAAAAACTTCTCCACTCTCACCTATATTAGAGATTAAATAAAATTTAAATATTTCAAATCAAATTTAAATTTGGTTAAATAAATTTTACTTTTGTAGACAAATATATAATTTCAAAATTAATAATGGATAAGGGTTTTATTATACTATAATGTTGTTAAATTTTACTTTTATAGGCAAATTTATATATTCAAAATTAAAACTAATAATGTTACATCTTTAATTTAAAATAAATTGTTATTAAACCTTACACAACTTTTATAATTAAATGTATCTCCATTTCTAGTTAATTAAATTAAACAAGGTATTGTTAAATTCGTAGTTAATTTTTTCAATCTTTAATTTTTTTATTAATAATTTTTTTAATTTAATAAAAAAAAATGTAAATGCACCAAGTGGCGACAAGTGGCACCACCTGGTGCAATGTTCAGCGCGTCCCTTCATCAGGGCTGTGCAAATGGACAGCCCTGGATGGTTGGAGAGAACCATCCAGGGCTGTGAAAATGAGCCATCTCCACCCACCCCCCATTGGGATGGAGATGGTCTAATTGGCGACGAGCTTTTTGGTGAGTCCACATCTCAGATAGAATATATTTTACTAACAAATGATTGGTCTAGCAGAACGAACTAGTACCATCAAAGTGACAATTCAAATTTAAATACCATTTGTGGCCTTGTGGGAGGTTCTCATATTATATGTCTGACGCGTAGGGCCGTTCCAAATGCGAGACAACTTGGACCGGCGCATAGAAACCCCGTCTTTATGGGACCCAAAATATATATATGTGCCTTAGAAAAAAAATTAAATTAAATTATTATTAATTTATCACTTTCATTCACACAAGTTCTTTAGCTGATTAGAGTATTTTCTCATAATGTGAGTACTAGGTTTTGAAACCCAACAACATAAACTTTCCTCTTAAATTTTAATTTTTCTATGTTCTTTTAACATTTTTTCTTTCTTACTAATTGTTCCCTTTTTTCATCTTTTGCAGTAATTATTAGAGCAAAAGACAAAAACACCCCCTATGCTTTGTCTAACTCCCAAAAAATCTCATGTGTTATTTTAACTCCCAACCACCCCCCCGTGTTTGGTTATAAATACCACACTCGACCCAAGTAGTATATACTTATAATTTTATTTTTGACTTTTGGTGGAATGACAAGATTACCCCTATGTGTTTGTTTTTTTTCTTAAATTTATTTATTATTTTTTAAAAATTAAGTATATACTACTTGGGTCGAGTGTGGTATTTAAAATCAAACACAGGGGGGTTTGGGGATTTAAAATGACACATAGGGGGTTTTTTGGGAGTTAGACAAAGTATAGGGGGTGCTTTTGTCTTTCGATGTCAGGGTAAAATTGTCATATCAAAAGCAAAATGTGAACAAATACTTACAATTTTGGCGTTTGAAACACACTCGCTTTTTTGGGGGTGTATTTGGCACTTATTTGAGATGACAGGGTTTTTTTTGGGAGTTAGACAAAGCATAGGGGGTGTTTTTGTCTTTTGCTCGTAATTATTATGTTAAGCTTTTTTCTTTCTTAATGATTTTTTTCTAAATAAGCGTTCTTTCAAAAAATTTCTTTCCTAATAAGTATAAAAGGGTACGGTTTTTTTCTTTCTTTATAATACAATTTTCTGATTATTATTTTCTTTACTTAATGCATGCACAAAATAATCCCTCCCATAAAATTGGTCTAGCTCCGTCCATATTAATATATGTATGTGTGTATTTTTTTTTTAATTTCATAAATAATGTACGTATAACTTTTTTCTATATAATCCCTTTGTCCAAAATTTTTACTTCATTAGCTACAGTGCAAAATCAAATTTTTTAATCTTTTAAATGATTTATCAAGTAGATTGTTTACATTTATAGCTTTTTAAACCTTTTAAATATCAATATATATGGTGTTGTATAATATTATCACATTATTGTTGAAATAAATTAATTAGATTATTTATTATAATTTTTTAAATTTGATCAAGTTGACTGGTCAACTGTACTAAGGGAGTAAAAAAATTGGGACGGAGTTAGTAATAGAGTTAAGGATATAACTGAATGAAATAGTATCAAAGAATCAATTATTCAAGCTTAGATTTTTTTTTCTTATTTAATTTGATATTGTTTTTAATATTAATATAAATGAAAGAAAATAACTTTAATTGAGTCGAGCTCGACTCAAAATTAAATCATGTGAATATTTAATTAATAGTTTTGTATTTTTAAAAATATATAATAAATTAGTATTTTTTTCTTTATAACCTATGGCTCTGATTTAGAATTCTTCTAGGGCCTCTAAATGTCTAGGGCCAACTCTGTCGACGCGACTCAAACGGGATTAAACCCTTGAAAAAGAAATAGAATATATTTTAAAAAGGTTGAAAAGGTATATGAGCATATTCAATTGCAGCTTTGAACCCATTTTCAACTTTATAAGATAAATCATTATTGAATACCTTTTTTTTTGATAAATCATTATTGAATATATATACTGTTAGTAAAACAACATAAACTATATCTCCTATATTTAGGCGATAGCCCCATCCTCTTCTTAGATCCGCCGGACATGTAACATGTAGAAATAATTCAGTTATAAGTTTACAAGAACGTGTACAAATTTTTTAAAATATAATGAAAATGACTAGTGTGAATAGCAATTGTTTTTTGAGCTTATTAGGTAATATTATACCATAGTATGAATAGCGATTTAATATAATGTAGTGTACGTAGGTGAGTTTATTGTTAAACTATAATAATAATATCTTAACCGAATATGTGATATAGATGGGTTTAATACTTTTATTTTGGTAAAACACCACAAATGGTCCTCCTTATGTATAACTTTCTATAAAATTGTCCTTCTTAAGTTTTTTTTTCCTACGTTAGTCCCTACTAAGAGTTATTTGTTTCACTTTGGCCATTTTCAAGTTGAACACGGAGGTTCTGATATCTAGTGACCTACACGTGAGGGTATTTTTGTTCGTTATTTGAGATAATGTTACACTTAAGTCCCTCATAAAACCTATATTGCCGTTTACGTGATATCGGATTCATCGTGTTCAACCTGAAAATGATCAAATTGATATAAATAACTCTTATTAGGGATTAAAGTGTAAAATAACTCATAATGAGACATCTCTGTAAAAAATTAATGATATGTTTACCTATCTTATTAGTCGTCCATTTTTTATTTTCATGGGGGTAATTACTTTCCAGTTTCCATTCATAAGGAGAAATTAAATTGTCCAATAAAACTTTACTTGGCAAAAAACCCTGACGCATGCTCTAAACTTCATTTTTGCAGCAAGAGCCCTAAACTCCATGTTTCAGCGATGGCGAATTTCAGCAACGAACAGATGGAACATTAGTGGAGAATTATGTAGCGGGGCTGCAATTGATGATTCCCCGATTGATAATTTGAATCCGGGAATCAAATGTGACTGCTCACAGAACTCTACTTGCCATATTACTGCTCTGTAAGCATTTCAATGAATTCCTTTAATGATTATCATATATGCTCAATTCATTTGCCTTTTACATAGTGCGAAATTCAGACTAGGTCATAATTCTTTTACAGGAGAGTTTATGCATTGGATGTTGCGGGGCCACTTCCGGACGAGCTCTGGAATTTGACTTATCTCACTAACTTGTATGTGGAATTTCTGTATAATTTCTACTCCATTGTTAATTTAGATATTGCTGATCATGGAATATTAATTTATATCTTTCTTCATTTTAATTGTAGAGATTTGCGGCAAAATTATTTGACCGGTCCACTTCCTGCATCCATTGGCAATCTCACTCGCATGCAATACTTGTGAGCTTTCTTTTTTTTTTTTTTTTGGATAGAATGTTATCAACTAGGAGTTTCTAAAATTATGTAATCTTGTTGTTTAATGTAATGTGGATAGGACTTTTGGAATTAATGCGTTATCTGGAGAGCTCCCGAGGGAACTTGGATTACTCACTGACTTAAGATCATTGTAAGTCCCTTTTAATTTCATTGACAAAAGATCACATACATACGTATTATAGTTATATATATATATATATATATATTTCCATATGTGCAGGTCATTTGGCACAAACAACTTCTCTGGTCCTTTACCACGTGAGCTCGGGAACTTATCAAGTCTAACGCAATTGTATGTACTGATTCACTCTACACGTCCTCCAAGTATACACTTCTAATGTTCAGCAAATTATAAGTAAACTCTAATGTGGAAATTCTTAATTCTTTTCTATTACTGATCCCAATAACACTTTGTTTATGTTTCTGTGTTTTCCTATACATTATCTCGTCCTTACCCTTGTTTATCTTGATTCGTTTTCTTAAACGAAGCCATGAAAACAAAACCAAATTTTTTTCTTTATTGTTTAGTTTTTAATGTTGACAGATACATTAATAGCATTGGATTAAGTGGTCGAATACCCGAAACATTTGCTAATTTAGTGAATTTGCAAACAGTGTAAGATCAGTAAGACAATGTATCTCATTTTTTTCTACTTTGAATCAGTGACGTAAAAATAATCATTTGATATCTAACTCTCTCTATGAATCTGTGCTCTGGAAATCATTGTTGGGTTTCAGGTGGGCATCGAACAATGAATTTACAGGCCAGATACCTGGCTTTATCGGAAATTGGTCAAGACTCATTTCTCTGTAAGCGAAATGGTTTCTCGTTTTCTTAAAATATGCTTAAGTATGAGTATCTCAAATTTTATGTCAAGTAATCCAAAACATAGCTTGTGACAAGCAATTTTATGACATATGTATAGGAGGTTTCAAGGAAATTCATTTCAAGGTCCAATTCCACCGTCATTTTCCGGATTAACCACTTTGAATGAATTGTGAGTATTACCCAATTCTTTTCTCTTTTTATTTTGAGAATTCAATTTTCTTCTATGCCCTTCGCAGCTGAAGCTTTTTATTTAATCTGATGCTTAGGAGAATAAGTGATCTGTCAAATGGGAGCTCTTCATTGGATTTCCTTAGAAACATGAACTCTCTATCCACCTTGTAAGGATATGAAGTTTTTTAATAACCTGACAAGTGACAAGATCATTCTCTTGATTTTCATCAGAAATTCTGAACATTAATTACTTTCTTTGTCAGAGTTTTACGGAACAATAATATTTCTGGTTCCATACCTTCGTATCTTGGTCAACTTCGGAGTTTGACTCTCCTGTAAGAATCTCTATTTTTGTTCATAGTTGCTTATATTCTTACAACCTCAGCTACTATCTGAAGCCTCTATACAGTTATGCATACTCATTTATTTTCTTGAAATTTACAGGGATATGAGCTTCAACAATCTCACAGGAGGAATTCCAGATCCTCTTTTTAATCTCAGTTCACTCACTCACTTGTAATTACTATCTAATGCTTATTTATGATTTAAAACTCATGTCCAAGAAAAAAACTGCCAAACAGAAAAGCAATAGATGAAATTAAGACCACTGATGTTTCTTTTCTTCCCTTCTTCAATCTTCAGGTTTCTTGGTAATAACATGTTGATTGGTGCATTACCTTTTGAAAAGAGCCGAAATCTCCTGAATATGTGAGTATTAATGCTCTGTTCTTTCCAAACTGCTCTATTTTCAAGTTGTTTGACTGCAGTATTCCTTTTTACTGAATTCGATTGTTTCCCTTGGAATGGATATAGGATTAGGCATGTCCTTGGGGAACTTGGTTTTCTTATTCAATAATGGAATTATTATAGAAAATATAGACAAAATCAAGACTATGCCGTTCAATAACATCTTGTAATTTCGTAACAAAGCAAAAGAAACAAATTTTCAGCATTTGAAATGCATACCTAACATCTTTATCATATATGCTTGCAGAGATTTATCATACAATGAATTATCTGGGAGCTTTCCTTCTTGGATTAGGGCCCAAAATTTACAACTGTAAGATTAAGTTAATGAATCTAAATCACATTTTCTTTCTTTTCATATATAATGCTCTATGGTCCTTTTAACTTTATAATCACTGAAACTGCTTTAGCTCACTCTGACATAGATTGCCTTCATTTGATGTAGTAACTTGGTTGCCAACAACTTCACCATAAACAATTCCATTAACAGGTGATATTTATGTAACTACCACTCATCTTCTCTTGTATTTTTATCTTAATCTTGTATATTTATCTTAACTCACTTTCTTCTTCTTTTAAGTGTTTTGCCTTCTGGATTAAATTGTCTTCAAAGGAATTTTCCTTGCAATCGAGACTCGCCTATTTGTAAGTGATAAGATCTTAGTTTATTGATGTCCTTTGTAAGTTAATTAATATCATTGACAGTTGACTGGTTCTTTCTGCAGATTCAAGCTTTGCAGTAAAATGTGGCGGTCCACAAATTAGGTCTAGTAATCAGATAGTATATGAGATGGATAATGCAACTCTTGGTCCAGCAACATATTTTATGACCAGTACAGGTAGATGGGCTGTTAGCAACGTGGGCTTACCTATAAGTAGCAATAGTCCACAGTACCGATGGTCTTCATCGTCACAATTCACAAATACTTTGGACTCAGAGTTGTTCCAAACTGCTCGAATATCAGCTGGATCATTGAGATACTATGGCTTAGGCCTGGAAAATGGTAATTATACTGTGCGGCTTCAGTTTGCAGAGACAGCAATCCAAAGTACTAGGTCATGGAGGAGTGTAGGAAGGCGTGTTTTTGATATTTACATACAGGTGTGTTATCAATACCCTCTGAATTTTTTTTTTTTTTTTTTTTTTTTTTTAAATTAGTGTCAATTTAAGTAAGTAATCTTATTTTTCCGGTCCAGTGTCAATTATCTGTGGCATCACATCAAGGAAAGAGTCAATTTGTGGCAGAAATTGCTACTATATCTGCCGTTCAACACCGTAACCTTGTGAAATTGTACGGTTGCTGCATTGAGGGATCTAGACGTTTGTTGGTCTATGAGTACCTCGTAAACAAGAGTCTTGATCAACTATTATTTGGAATTGGTATGTCTAAGACATAATCATTATGTGTTAAAAGAGCTTTTCATGCACATGTAATTGAATCACTCCTCTTTAATGCAACAGGGAATAATAGTATATATCTTGATTAGCCTACACGTTATGACATATGCTTGGGTATAGCACGTGGTCTTTCTTATCTTCACGAGGAATCACGAGTTCGTATAGTGCACCGTGATGTGAAAGCTAGCAATATTCTTCTTGATTCTGATCTCATCCCTAAAATTTCGGATTTTGGCTTGGCCAAATTGTATGATGATAAAAAGACCCATATAAGTACGAGAATTGCGGGCACCATGTAAGATTCACAATTGAAACTTTTTAACGTCTTATGTCTCGTTTACATTCCTTAGGCTGCATTTTAAGATTGAAATTTTACTTGCCGATTCATGCAGAGGATATCTTGCACCGGAATATGCTATGCGTGGACATTTGACTGAAAAGGCTGATATATTCAGCTTTGGAGTTGTAGCTCTGGAGATAATCAGTGGAAGGCCAAATTCTGACTCAACTTTGGAAGATGATGAGATATATCTTCTTGAATGGGTATAGTTTCAGACCTTAGCAAATTTTAATCCTTAGAAATGACTTAGTTATCCAACATGCTACTTGAGCCTGACATGGGTGTGTGAGAAGGAAATTTAGAAGCTACATGGCGTGCAATGCACGGGTACATTCTCCAAAAGGATACTTGTCCACATTGATTTTATTTTATAAAAAACTACATGTTGGTAGTTAATAAAGAGGACACATGATTTGGAGAATGCACCCTGCATTGCATGCCGTGAATTGATCCTGTTGTGTCGGGTTGACCCATTTTGTTATGGATCGGGTCCGAGTCGATTCCTACTACGCTTGCACTTTTAATTGGTTAGGCATACTTCATGTGTATTCAATCACCCTTAATGGCCTCTAACATATGCTATATGTATGCTCTGTCAGGCTTGGAACCTTCACGAAAATAACAAGGAAATCGAGCTGGTGGATCCAACTTTGTCTAATTTCAATGAAAATGAAGTGAAAAGAATCATTGCAGCTGGCCTTTTGTGCACTCAAGCATCACCAGCATTGCGTCCTTCAATGTCTCGTGTGGTGGCCATGCTTTCCGGAGATATTGAGGTGTCCTCTGTTACTTCGAGACCTGGGTACTTAACTGATTGGAAGTTTAGTGATGCTACAACATTTTTGACCAACAGCGAGAGTTCGTATTCATATACCAGTGATAGTCATATGAATATGGGCTACTCCACAAGTACGACTATGGTTCCAGATTCAAACAATTCGCCAGTAAATCCTGCCAGACCATTGCTTCATGAGGTAATTGGTGAGAGCAGAGATGATAAGAGTTCAAGTCTGTAAATCAATACAATATATCTTTATTTTTCTTTTAAGTGTGTGGGTGTGACTTGTGAAGTAGAGTCATTTACCGGTTACCGTATGCACATTTTTTCCATTATTACACGCAGATGTACAAAGTAATATATGACCTTGTGTGCATTTTTGACGTCCTTGTGATTTATTAAAAACGGAAATCTGTTTGTATGAGTGATAGATATCATTTCAATATCTATATAGAATAGAAAGGCTATGCACTTGGGGTAAATCTAGTTCAGATCGAGTTTGGTCAACTCTAAATGAAAGGTGCAATAGCATTACACTCTCAACATTCACAAGAATGAAATTCAAATGAATTGCGCACAGGCGGTGGGGCATGTGATTTAATTTGATGCAAACCTTACCAGGCTTTGTTATAGCACATGTCGCATGCCTGAGGGTATTCTCGGGCCTATTTGGAAGGGTTTTGGCTCGGTTTCGTGAGGTTTCAAAAAAATGGTTTGGATAGTTTCGTTGAAACCTCATTTTGTTAGGTTTTGGATGTTGGATTTTGTGGTTTTGAAAAAGCTGAAATTCCACTTGGATTGTGTTTGGATGATGGGGTTTCGGGAAAAAAGTAGGTGGTATGTATCAAATCAATGTCTTTTTTATAGAGTTTGAGAGGAAAAATAGGTGGCATGTGTCAAATCAATGTTTTATAGGTTTGAAGATTTGGATATGAGTTTATGAATAGGTTTGCGCCAAACTTCATTTGAAAGAGTTTTGACTCAGTTTCGTGAGACCGGCGAGACCGGGACAAAACCCAACCAAATAGGCCCCTTAAGTTTCTCTACTGTATGAAGTCACGAATTACCTCGAAGCCACGTGTTATGGTTGAACTAAACCTACTTAAATCCAGAACTGAGGGTGTTAGATTGATACATTAGAGATGGTCTTATATTCATCAAATAAGTTTGGATTATATTTGTATTTTGAATTTTCTTTTTAAACTCAATTTTGCTTCAATTTGATAAATTAAAAAATAATAAAATATAAGTAAAATATCAAATTATTCGAACTTGAAATGTTCAAAAATTAAATTGAATTTAAATAGATTTTTTTGTCTCAATAAATAAAATCAATTTAGTACAATGAAAGTTATTCAAATACCAAATGGCTAACGCAGATTGTTTGGGGAGTTTAAGTAAATACAAATAATTATACTTTCTTTATGCAATATTTTTTACTTCTATTATGTTTTCCAAAATCTCTCAAAATTATCATTTATATAAAGTAATATTTTGACACGATTCATTCTCAAACACTATTTTGAAATACATGTAAGTGTATAAATGTAAATATATTTAAGAGTTACTTTTTTTTTATTTTTTAACAAGTAATATAGTGTCATAGTATGAACTCGTTAGAATAACAAACACATTTATAAAATAAAGAGAATAACAAAAAAAACTGTTATCCGTCCACAAAACCTATTCAATGAATCAGCCCAACCCATCACAATGGACCTTGAAAAATATCCATTTATATAGTTTATGTCAATTAGCTATCAAACAATGGACCTTTAAAAATATCCTCTTTAGAAGAAGCATAATTTATCTTTTTTTTTTTTTTTTTTCCTTCTTATTTATCCAGGTCCATCACAATCAGAGTTCTAACAATATTTAGGGGAAAATGCAAGATACTTCCCTGTATTATGCTAAACCTGCAAAAAACTACCCTGTGAAATTTTTACTGTGCCAAACTTCCTTGTGTTTTTAAAAACCCTGCAAAAAACACTCAATTTGTAAAAAATAGGTCGTTTCGGATCGACATATTTCAAAAAATAATTTTAAAAATATATCATGTGAAGTTGTGGGGACCAATTTGAAGTATTTTAAAAATGGTTTCTTGACATATGTCGATCCAAAACGACCTATTTTTTATAAATTGGGGTTTTTTTGCAGGGTTTTTGAAAACACATGAAAGTTGGGCGCAATAAAAATTTTACAGGTTCGTTTTTTGCAGGTTTAGCATAATACAGGGGAGTATTTTGCATTTACCCCCAATATTTATTTTTATTTTTCTAACTTCCTTGTGTTATTTCAATGACCAAATCATGTACACCAATTCATAAAAAAAGAAAAAGATGTACATTAAAAAAGAAAAAAACAATGAACCATGAGATTCTAATCAATTGAGAACCCAACATTGATTGAGTATTAAACAATGCATAAGAACTTAAGATAATAATTATAAAAAAAAAAAAAAAAAAATAAGAACAATACGTTATACTCCATATTAATAAAATCAACACATTAACTCAGTCCTTGATATAGAAGATTCATTACACTTTTTGATTCACATACTAATTGAGAACCATGTTAAATCACTGCTTTTCTAATGATTAATGCTTGCAAGATATACGTAGAGGACTAAAATGTAAATACAATGTGGAGTTGATGGACCAACCGTATAATTTAATTTTTTTCTTTGAAGAACGGGCCACATCTTACCGCAAATACAAGAAGTTGTTTCTGGATAATTTTTTGCACTAAAAATTCAAACTAACAATATTATCTATTTTTCGAGATTTGTGTTACATTCACATGAACAATTTCAAATGTATAAAATTCTCAACATTTAAAAAAATTCTCTAATATATGTAAATAGATATTAAAAGATATTTTCAATCCTTTTAAAAATACTAGTTGTGCTTTAGGCATTAGACTTTTCAGACGTCTATTATAAAAAAAGACTTTTCAGGCATCTGAAAGTTGTTTAAAAAATTGATCAATGGGAGTCGTTCCACTAGTTGTCTTTATAGACTCTTTTTACTACATCTGCTCTCTCCCTTTAACTAACTACTATATCATTATCAGATCAGATGGCGGCGCCGCCATCTCAGCGGCTTCTCAGACCACTGCAAACGTCGCCGTTTCTGCTGAGTTTTTGTTCTGTTCTTGCTTTTGCTGTCCTGTTTAGTACTGCAAGAGCTCAAAACGTAACTGATACAGTTGAAGGTGCACACCTCTAATATCTCTTCGTCTGCAATTTTTTTTTTTTTAATGATATTAACTCAGAAGATTCTATATTTATTGCATTCTCGTACTGAATTGAATGCTGAGCACTTTAAATTGAATCATGTTTGGTTTAGTTTGGGTTTCCATTTGTAGGATCTATCTATTAATGATGGTAAAATAACAAGTGTGAAGAAATATAAAAACACCCCTGTACTTTTTCTATTTTTAAAGAAATCCCTTTACTGTTTTATTGGCGAAAAAAAATCATGTACTGACAATGTTGTTAGCTCTAAGGGTAAAACTGTAAAATACATAAAACTCCTCAAAACCCGCA
Organism: Penstemon newberryi var. newberryi; assembly: GCA_030819805.1. NCBI lineage: Eukaryota > Viridiplantae > Streptophyta > Magnoliopsida > Lamiales > Plantaginaceae > Penstemon > Penstemon newberryi. The sequence continues at coordinate 6,474,054 of JAUALY010000003.1, read as the reverse complement.
TGACACTTTCCTTTATTATTATTATTTGTTTTCACTCTTTCCACAATCTTAGTTAGCTGTTCAAGCTGTTTGTTGTATTGTGAGTTCCAAATTTATGTATATATGGGTGAGTAAAATTCTTGTGTTATGCAAAATCTGTATTTTATACAGATTTGTTATTCTACGTTCTTTGTCTACTATACATAAAATTACTCTATTTTGCTTAATTTTTTCTTGCAAAGAAATCCTTGTTCTTCTAAATATTTAAAGGATAAGATAGTTATAATTTAAGCTCAATTCATGTAGTGCGTGAGATTCATGGTTGAATATTTTTGGAGAAAGGATGGTATCATGATGCAAGGGAAAATAAATAGGAGGAGTTTTGTGCAAAATAATAATGCAGTAATTAATACTATTACTATTACTAATTAATAATAGAATGGGGGTAGCATCATGCGTGTTTTACTAAAATACAAGGGGTGTTAATGCTTTTACCCAAAGAAAAATGACAAATTGAAAACATTTCTCGAATTGATGGCTACTCTTTTTCTTTTTTCTTTTTTTCTTTTGTTCTATTAAATTGTTTGGTTACATATCCGTTTTTTTAAGCACAAGTTGCTCTCATTCCTTTGTCAACCAGTTTCGTTTTCCAATTAAAAAAATTATCTTTTACACTTCGGGCCCAGTTGAGACCATGAAATCTGCCGTGGATTTCAACTTGTCTACAGTATCACATTGATGTTTTTTTTTCTTTCGAAAAATGATAAGAATTTGCCATTGAAAGTTGAAGTGTAAATTTTCAACAATTAAGGATCATAAATATTACTCCCAAAACCAAAACCCCATGACATCTCTAGAAAAATTATTATTGTCTAAATGATGATAAGAGGCGAAATTAACAATATTTTGTTGGTTGCCGAGTCCATATCAATCAAATAAAATTCCTTTCCAGACGGATACAAATTGATATTAGTAAAACAATTATAAACTATATATAATATATATATATATATATATATATATATATATATATATCTTATTCTTTTCCCATCTCCTTCTTAGATACGCTACCGGACATATATAACATCTCAAATAATTCAGATATAGGTTTATAATTAATATGTTCAATTAAAATTAAGTATCAATTTTATTAAACACAACAAGTAACAATTGTTTTTTGAGATGTGTAAAGACAAAAACACCCTCGTTTATTGCTCAAAGAATATGGCTGGTCGTCGTGTTCTAAAATTGTATAGTCCAAGTAACATTAGATATTTCCTTTTTCTTTTAGGATTAATGTGAGCTTAATGTTATTTTTGAAATGAAACAGTAGTGAAAATTTAGGGAGAAGGGGAATATTATGTAACATGAGAAAATCATTCTATTTGTTCTAATGAAGCGTGTCATCCGTTTTCTATTTTCATGAGGGTGATTATTTTTTTTTTTTTACATAAATAAACATGAAATAAAATTGCCAAATAAAGAAAAAAAAATCTTATATATATCTTGCTCTAAACTTCATTTTGCAGCAAGATTACTAAACTCCATGTTTCAACGATGGCGGGTTCCACCCACTGATGTTGGTAAGGTTGGGTTCAAATCCCATTAACATTAATGTGGATTTTTATGTTGTTAAGACTAGTGTTAGTGATTGATTTTCATCATAATTTAATTGTAATTCGATAGATTTTCTGATATGTTGTATTGATGTAATGGCGGTTTTCAGCAACAAACAGATGGAACATTAGTGGAGAATTATGTAGCGGGGCTGCAATTGATGATTCCCTGATTGATAATTTGAATCCGGGAATCAAATGTGACTGCTCCCGGAACTCTACTTGCCACATTACTGCTCTGTAAGCATTTCAATCAATGATTCTTTTTTTTATTTAATGATTAACATATTGGGCTGCATGCCTGCCCAAGTTCATTTACTTTTTACGTAGTCCAAAATTCACGCTTGGTCATTTACAGGAGAGTTTATGCAACGGATTATGTTGAGGGGCCACTTCCGGACGAGCTCTGGAATTTGACTTATCTCACTAACTTGTATGTTATAATTTCTACTCCATTAGATTGCTGATAATAGAATATTAATTAATTTCCTCATTTTTCTTGTAGAAATTTGGGGCAAAATTATTTATCAGGTCCAATTCCTGCATCCATAGGCAATCTCAATCGCATGCAATACTTGTGAGCTTTTTTTTTTTGATAGAATGTTATCAACTATATAGCTGTTTCTAAAATTATGTACGTAATCTTGTTGTTTAATGTAATGTGGATAGGACTTTTGGAATTAATGCGTTGTCTGGAGAGCTCCCGAGGGAACTTGGATTACTCACTGACTTAAGATCATTGTAAGGCTCTTTTAATTTCATTGACAAAAGATCATTGTATAGTTTTTAATATATACTATATTTCATTATGTGCATGCAGGTCCTTTGGCACAAACAACTTCTCCGGTCCTTTACCACGTGAGCTCGGAAATTTATTAAGTCTTGAACAATTGTATGTACTGATCATTCGCTCTACAGTTGATATGATGAATGTGTTATATCTTCCTTCCCTTTGTTTGTCTTGATTCATTTCTGATTTGAAGCCGCAAAGGATTTCAGTGGCTTGAAAAGAAAAATATTTTAAGCCAACTTTTTTTCCTTTCATATTGGCAGATACATTGATAGCGCTGGAGTAAGTGGTCCAATACCCACAACATTTGCTAATTTAAGGAGTTTGCACACAGTGTAAGAGCATTAAATTAGCATAATCCATCTCGTTTCATACTTTGAACCTGTTACATAAAAAAAAAGATCATTTGATTTGATCAATCTCTATGAATATGTTTGTTTGGTTTTTCAGGTGGGCATGGGACAATGAATTTACGGGCCAGATACCTGACTTTATCGGAAATTGGTCAAGCCTTGTTGCTCTGTAAGCTAAGATCCAGTTTGGTTTCTCGTATGAGTGCCTCCAATTTCGTGTAAAGTAATCCAAAACATAGCTTGTGACCAGATGTTTTTTTTTTTTTTTTTTTTTGACATATGTGCAGGAGGTTTGAAGGAAATTCATTTCAAGGTCCAATTCCACCATCATTTTCCGGTTTAACCTCTTTGAATGACTTGTGAGTATTAGCCACTTTTGAGAATACAATTTTATTTTCTTCTATGCCCTTCAGCAGCTAAAGCTTTTTATCTGATCTGATGCTTAGGAGAATAAGTGATCTGTCAAATGGGAGCTCCTCATTGGATTTCCTTAGAAACATGAACTCTCTATCCACCTTGTAAGGATATGAAGTTTTGTAATAATCTCACAAGATCATTCTCTTGGATTTTCATCGGAAAATTCTAAACATACTTACTTTCTTTGTCAGAATTTTACGGAACAATAATATTTCCGGTTCCATACCTTCGTATCTTGGTCAACTTCGGAGTTTGACTCTCCTGTAAGAATCTCTATTTTTGTTCATAGTTGCTTATATTCTTACAACCTCAGCTACTATCTGAAGCCTCTATACAGTTATGCATACTCATTTATTTTCTTGAAATTTACAGGGATATGAGCTTCAACAATCTCACAGGAGGAATTCCAGCCCCTCTTTTCAATCTCAGTTCACTCACTCACTTGTAATTACTACCTGATGCTTATTTATGATTCAAAACTCATGTCCAAAAAAAAAACTGCCAAACAGAAAAGCAATAGATAAAAAATAAGAAAACTGATTTTTTTTTTTCAATCTTCAGGTTTCTTGGTAATAACATGTTGATTGGTGCATTACCATCTGAAAAGAGCGGAAATCTCCTGACTATGTGAGTATTAAAGCTCTGGTTCTTTCCAAACTGCTCCACTTTCATATTGTTTGACTGCAGTATTCTTTAATTCTTTTTTACTGAATATAGGATTCTGTGGGCATGTCCTTGGGGAACTTGGTTTTTTTATTCAATATTGTAATTATTATAGAAAATAAAGACCAAATCAAGAGTGCAGTTCAATAACATCTAGTAATTTGGTAACAAAGCAAAAGAAACAAATTTTCAGTATTTGAAATGCATACCTAACACCCTTATTGTACATGCTTGCAGAGATTTATCGTACAATGAATTATCTGGGAGCTTTCCTGCTTGGATTAGAGCCCAAAATTTACAACTGTAAGATTGAGTTAATGAATCCAAATCCATATATAATGCTCTATGGTCCTTTTTAACTTTATAATCATTGAAACTGCTTTAGCTCACTCTGACATAGATTGCCTTCATTTGATGTAGTAACTTGGTTGCCAACAACTTCACCGTAAATAATTCCATTGACAGGTGATTTTTATGTAACTACCACTCATCTTCTCGTGTATGTATATCTCTATCTTGTATATTAATAATCTTAACTATTTCATCTTCTTCTTCCTTTAAGTGTTTTGCCTTCTGGATTAAATTGCCTGCAAAGGAATTTTCCATGTAATCGAGGCTCGCCTATTTGTAAGTGATAAATATCTAAGTTTGCAGCTTTCCTTTGTAAGTTAATATCATTGACAGTTGACTGATTCTTTCTGCAGATTCAAGCTTTGCAGTAAAATGTGGGGGGCCACGGATTAGGTCTAGTAACCAGATAGTATATGAGATGGATAATGCAACTCTTGGTCCAGCAACATATTATATGACCAGTACAGGTAGATGGGCTGTTAGCAATGTGGGCTTGCCTTCTAATAGCAATAATCCACAGTACCAACGGTCTTCTACATCACAATTCACAAATACTTTGGACTCAGAGTTGTTCCAAACTGCTCGGATTTCGGCTGGATCATTGAGGTACTACGGCTTAGGCCTGGAGAATGGTAATTATACTGTGAGGCTTCAGTTTGCAGAGACAGCAATCGAAAGTACTAGGTCATGGAGGAGTGTTGGAAGGCGTGTTTTTGATATTTACATACAGGTATGTTACACTCTGACATTTTTTTCTTCTAAAATAAATGTCAATTTAAGTAAGTAATCTTATTTTCGCTGTCCAGGGGAATCGGGAGAGGCAAGACTTTGACATACAAAGAGAAGCTGGCGGGGTTTCTTTTAGAGCTGTTGAGCTGTCATTCAGTGCTCAAGTGTTGAACAACTATCTTGAAATTCATCTTTTTTGGGCTGGAAAAGGGACTTGCTGTGTACCTACTCAGGGTACATATGGACCTTTAATTTCAGCTATAAGTGCCACACCAGGTAATTAACTATCTTGAAATTCATGTCTTTTGCATGAACAAAAGAACAAGTTCAATGTTCTATCATTTAATGTTTTCCTTAGTAGTATCTTACTCGTTAAAATCCAAGAACCAAGCATGTATTTATTTCCATGCAAGTATTGACGAACAAATTTTCTACAGATTTTGTTCCGACTGTTAGTAACAATCCTCCGGGCAGTACTAGGAGCAGGACTGGTCTAATTGTCGGGATTGTTGTTGCAATTGGAGTAGCTAGTTTGCTTTCTCTAGCTGCAGTATGTTATGTGTTCCAGAAAAGGAAAAGGCAGAGAAAATTTGAGGATGATGGTAAGAAAGGATAAGTATTTTGTCAATGTGGAAAAACTAGTTACTCTGTATTACTTTTAATTATTTCTTTTGATGTGGGATAAATATGTTTCTATAAATTTACAGAGTTAATTGGGATCGATGCACGGCCTTACACGTATACTTATGCCGAACTCAAAGCTGCTACAGATGACTTTAATCCGGCTAACAAGCTCGGAGAGGGAGGGTTTGGACCCGTTTATAAGGTAAATACAAATTTGAAACTTGAAGTTAATAGATTAAAAAAGTCCAAAATGATATTTGACATATGAAGCTGAGATCAAGATACTTATTGGTCCCTAACTGTGCAGGGAACGCTTGGAGATGGGAGAGTAGTTGCTGTGAAACAATTATCTGTAGCATCACATCAAGGAAAGAGTCAATTTGTGGCAGAAATTGCTACGATATCTGCCGTTCAACACCGTAACCTTGTGAAATTGTACGGCTGCTGCATTGAGGGAGCTAGACGTTTGTTGGTCTATGAGTATCTCGTAAACAAGAGTCTTGATCAACTATTATTTGGAATTGGTATGTCTAAGACATAATCTTTTCAAAAGAGCTTTTCATGCACTCGTTATTGAATCGCTCCTGTTTAATGGAACAGGGAATAATAGTATATTTCTTGATTGGCCTACACGTTATGACATATGCTTGGGTATAGCACGCGGTCTTTCTTATCTTCACGAGGAATCACGGGTTCGAATTGTGCACCGGGATGTGAAGGCTAGCAATATTCTTCTTGATTCTGATCTCATCCCTAAAATTTCGGATTTTGGCTTGGCCAAATTGTATGATGACAAAAAGACCCATATAAGTACGAGAATTGCCGGCACCATGTAAGATTCACTATTGAAACTTTTTAACGTCTTATGTATCGTTTGCATTCCTTAGGCTGCATTTTAAGATTGAAATTTTACTTGCCGATTCATGCAGAGGATATCTTGCACCAGAATATGCTATGCGTGGACATTTGACTGAAAAGGCTGATATATTCAGCTTTGGAGTTGTAGCTCTGGAGATAATCAGTGGAAGGCCAAATTCTGACTCAACTTTGGAAGATGATAAGATATATCTTCTTGAATGGGTATAGTTTCGGACCTTAGCAAATTTTAATCCATAGAATTGACTTAATTATCATACGTGCTACTTAGCCTGACAATGGGTGGGTGAGACGAGAATTTAGAAGCTACATGACATGGAGTGCACGGGTACATTCTCCAAATTGACACGTGTCCACATTTATTTTATTTTATAAAAAACTACTTGTTGGTAGTTAACAAAGGGGAGGATGTACACATGATTTGGAGAATGCACCCTGCATTGCATGTCGTGAATTGATCCTTTTGTGTTGGGTTGACCCGTTTTGTTATGGACCGAGTCAATTGCTACTACGCTTGCACTTTTAATTGATTAGGCATACTCCATGTGTATTCAATCACCCTCATTCACCCATAATGGCCTCAAACATATGCTATGTGTATGCTCTTTCAGGCTTGGAACCTTCACGAAAATAACAAAGACATCGAGCTGGTGGACCCGACTTTGTCTAATTTCGACGAAAATGAAGTGAAAAGGATCATCGCGGCTGGCCTTTTGTGCACTCAAGCATCACCAGCATTGCGCCCTCCAATGTCTCGTGTTGTGGCCATGCTTTCCGGAGATATTGAGGTAGCCTCTGTTACTTCAAGACCTGGTTACTTAACTGACTGGAAGTTTAGTGATGCGACAACATTTGTGACCAACACTGAGAGTCCAAATTCAAATACCAATGATAGTAATATGAATATGGGCTACTCCACAAGTACGACTATGGTTTCAGATTCAAACAATTCACCAGTAAATCCTGCCAGACCAATTCTTCATGAGGTAATTGGTGAGGGCAGATGATGATATGAGTTCAAGTCTGTAAATCAATACAATATCTTCATTTTTCTTTAACTGTGTAAATTAGAGTCATTTTGCGGCTGGCTACCGTATACACATTTTTTCCATTATTACACGCAGATGTACAATGTAATATATGACCTTGTGTGCATATTTAATGTCTTTTTGATTTATTAAAAAGGGAAATATTTTTGTATGAGTGATAGATGTCATTTCAATATTAATTTGATGAATTGTGCACAAGCAGTCGAACATGTGATTTAATTTGATGCAAAGGGAAAACCTTACCAGGCTTTGTCATGCCTGAGGGTGTTCTAAAGTTTCTCTACTGAAATGTAATACAAAGTCACGAATTGCCCAAAGCAACGTGTTATGGTTGAACCTATTTAAATCCCGAAACACCCAATTAAACACCTACCGTATTTGACTATTCTTGAAGGAAAAGATTATTCTCTTTACCAAACATTTACAACTCCAATTACCCATTTCTTTCTTCTTCCGGAATGGTCTGCAAAGCAAACAGTACTACCATGTTCGTCCCTCCAACTTAGTTTCACCAAAGCTTTATTTTGGTCATAGATAATATCAACGTCAATATCACTAATTCAGAAAGTCTATTGAATTACAATCGAATTATAAAGACAATCACCAAACACTAGTACTAAACTAGAAGAAAACTCACATTAGTGAAAGTTGAACCTAGGCCCTATTAGTCATGGGGCCTTAGCCTTACCAACGGAGCTACGACCTCATTAGAAAACATGTGGAATGGTCAAGAGCGACCTCTTTTAACATATAATCCAAGTCGAGCCAAGTTACGGGAACATCCGTCTCATGGCAAATGACTTTCACCTTCATATCAGAAACACTTTTTTCATTGAGAATTCCTCGTTCCCTTTCTCTTGCTCGTTTATCACATGATCAATGTTCGCTCTATATGTAAGTGTCATTAAATAATCGAAAACTATAAAAAGAAATTAAAAAGTTAAAGTTGAGCAGTCACTGAAGAAATTGAAATGCAACAACAACCAAGCCAGAATAAATCAAACTCACAAGTTAAGAATCGAAATAAATTCTATAACATTTCAATGTCAATTGCACATACATCAATATCCCAAAAAAGCAGAACAAAAAGTTCTGCACCTTCCCCTGTCCCAAGTCCTAACTACACAATATAACCCTGATTAGACCCAACACCAAACAAGAAACAGTAAAGAAAAACAGGGTCACAAATTCCCGACCCGACCATTTCTTAACGGGCTTCGACTCGACCCGCAAGCTCTTAGCCCGTCTCAAGGCATCAACCTCCTTCAACAAATCAAATTCCAATCCCTTTTTCTTCAACTCCTCGACGCACTTTTCCAAAGCTTCGAATCCTCTTTTTCACGTTTCAGCATTTTCTGCAAATGACATTCCACGTCATTCTTGTACCGAATCGCCCATATCAACGCTAAAGAACACGACAGAGAACAGAGTAACGGAACCCACGAGTCTTTGCAGAAGTGGGGCCCGTTTTGATTGGCGGAGGCGGCGCTGAAGAGGAGGAGGAGGGAGATTGAGTGGAAGAGGAAGTAGAGGCAGTAAAGTTGGGTTATTTCTTTTCGGGTCGAATCTATTTGGGTTTCTTTGAGGGAGATCCGATTAAGGATTAGCTCTTCTTCTTTAAGCCATTGTTTGAGGAGGAGTTTGTGAGTTGGATTTTCGGCGATTTGGTGGAGCGGGTGAAGAGGTTTTGACTCCATTGTTGTTGGTGGTGATTGTTTGGTATTGTTCGAATCGGCCATGTATATTTTCATTTATGTGAGTTTAGGAAAAGAGTGATGAGGAGCGTTTTTATATCTAACGGTCGAGTTTGACTTTTTAAATTTTTTGTAACGGTCGGATCTTGGGTGATTAGGTGTAATTAAGCAATTTTGACCTGTATTTATTATATACTACTATACTACTGGTAGAGTTTGCATTAGAATTCATTTTTCAGAAGAAAAAAAAAGTTATGTTTTTATCTTGTGCGGTGGGTTAAACTTAATATTATTATATAAAAACTTGGAAAAATAATTATTAGAGCATTACCTCGCGTAAAAACCATAAAAAGAAAAAAGAAAAAAAATATACATGACACTACTTAAGGCAATTTGGTCGAGTGTACGAGACATTATTTTGTGCATTCGTTGTACGAGAACTTAGATGACGCCCGTGTAATTATTCTCCTAATGACACGTGTCCTTGTTGTGAATTATCATTGACAAGGTTGATTTTTTAAAAATAAAAAATAAAATAAAATTTAACACGTGTCATCAGGAGAATGCACGCATGCATTGTACGATGTGTGACATCTAAATTTTCCTGTTATATTGATGATGTGGTGAAACAAACAAATGATTTTATTGTAAATTAATATATTTTTTAAGTGAATTTGCATATCAATAGATGCCGAGAAAATTGTGTGTTGTATGTAACGAATGTACTAAATAGTTTATCCGGACATGACTATGAAATTGATTTTTTGTAATATTGAACTCAAAGGTATAAGCTTAGATGTCAAATGTCCAATTTATGACATAGAAATTGATTCATATATATCATTTATATAAATATAAATATTTTCCCATTATCAGAATTAATTTAAATGGAAACTTTTCTACCTAAGAATAAAAGATGATAAAACATACTCATTGTTTATTGACTATGAAATCTGAACAACCTACTCATTTTTTTATTCATTGTTTTTTAATATTTTTATGAAACTAATTTATTTTTGGATATTGAGTGCATGTTTCAGTGGATAAATCCCAATTATAGCTAGCATCAACATTCTTTTGCTTTAATTGGTAGGTAACATAGCAACAAATTAAACTTACATAAATGCTAATATAGCCACTTTGCTTTAGTACTCTATATACAAGAAAAACACTACCCATCATTTTCCCCATTTATTCCAATCCCCTCATCACTTTATTCACAAACCTACAAATTAAACATCATAAAAAACTTATAATCAACTCTGTCACATTTCATTGCACAAAAAATTAACCTCCATATACAATGATGGCTATTCGAGTCTTCCTCCTCCTCCTCGTGTTTTAAAACTTGGTCGAGGCAGATGATGGGCTAATTCAAACACTATGCCACAATGCAAATGCACCCAAAACTTGCATTCAATGCCTAAAATCCGACAAACGCAGCCTAAACGCAGACAAATTTGCAATAGCTACACTTATAATGGAGTGCCTAGGCAAACATGCTGACAACTTGGCTAGTAGCATGTCGGTTTTGGCTTGTGGATTGCCTAAAAGAGATGCTTCAAGAAAGGCCTATGATTGTGTTGTGTTGTTTTCCCGAGCAAAAATGGAATTAAAATCTGCTGCTAAAGAGATAAAAGAAGCCGATTATGATGGTGCTGATCGATATGTGTTCAATGCTCGCAAGTATAATTTTGAGTGTAATTTCAAATTTGGAAAAGGTAAGTCCAATATTCCAAAGCCACCCTTTGGTGTTGATCCATGAGGATTATTGAAAGATTTTAGTCTATTGGGATTTGTATTACATAAGGTTTATCTGTGTATTTTAACAGACATATTTGGATGAATAAAATCAAGCTTGAAAGTTGAAACTACTCAAATAGAATAAAATCATGTTACTTTTTATTAGCAAAAATCTCACTTTTATTAAGTTTTATTTTTATTTTTTGAGGATCTCACTTTGTTTCTATGGCATACTATCTTCACTTTAATATAGATGAATGAAATGCAAAAATACCCTGCGTTGCCTAATGCAAAAAAATAAAAATAAAAAATTACATAGTTATAACTTATTTTTTTGATAAACTATATAGTTACATTGTTTAGAACATATTTTAGTTATTTATATTCAATCACAAGAGATGTTTTTGCGTTCTTAATCAACATCGACAAATTAAATGTGACAATTTTTGCATCTTAATTCTCTATAGATTAACATAACTTCTCTTTTACAGTGATTACCAAACAATTTCAATGATCCATCAAATAAAACTTGAATCCTTAACCCTCAAACCATGCTTCATGTGAATTACAACAGAATCACTAGGAGAAATCGGGTGACCTTCTACCATACGAATGTGAAAACGGCTAATAATAGCAGCTGCAACAATTTTCAACTGAATAAAAGACATATCCTTCCCTAAACAACTCCTTGGCCCTGCATTAAAAGCCGTAAACTTGAAAGAAGGCTCGACTTTTGTATTTCCAAGTTCCGTAATCCATCTCTCAGGATTAAAATCAAGACAATATTTTCCCCACATAGATTCCATTCTTCCCATTGCATAGAAACATAACAGTGTCTTCTCATTTGTGTTTATCTCATGTCCACTCGGAAGCCTATCGGGCTTGAGTGGAGCCTTATGTTGAAACGGGATTGGTGGAAAGAGGCGTAAGGTTTCACATAAAGCACCATGTAGATAATTAAATTTCTTTAACTCGTCCATGTGGGAAAACTTCCACTTTCCTTCTTCATTCATTAGAATCTCTTGTCGAATTTTCTTCTCTTCTTGAGGGTATTTTGATAAGAGCCAAAAGAACCATGTAAGAGTTGCACTTATTGTGTCCTTACCTGCAAAAATTAAATTCAACATTGTATCTCTTCAAACCTCTTCCGAATGATTTGGTGCCATATTACCCTTTTCCGAGATTGCCCTCATGTAACTAGTCAACAAAGTCAAAATCTTGTTCATTGTAAGTCACAATTTGATCCTTTTGCTTCATTGCAATACAATTAGATAAGAAATTATAAAGGATTTCTTTGGACTTGCTCAATTCTTTTTCTTTCCCAATTTGAAACCATTTTTTAAGCTTCCATATAGTTTCTGGCAACACATGCCTTTGCCATATTGCTTCCTCAGCATCTGCAAATGCTTTTTCGCGTGGTAGGTAAGGTAACTCCTCGCAAAGTGAAGTGGGATCATGGCCTAATACCATAATGCAAGAACAATGAAACGCAAAACGTTGAAATAGTTCTTGTAGATCAATTTCAATCCCATTTTTGAAACAAGATCAAGAACGGGAATTAGACCATCTTCAACCTTTTTCCAGCTAGTAGTCTCAACGAACTTTTGGAAGTCCGCGTGTTTTATTAACGACATAGCAATTTTCCTCTGATTCTCCCACAATTCCGATTCTGCAATGAAGATTCCATCTCCAAGAATATCAAACATCATCTTGAATTGTGGACCTTTCTGGAAGTTATAAAAGTTCTTGCTCAATATGTAATGAACATTAGTTGGATCACTTGTAACTAACATCTTCATGTTATTAAACCAAGGTCCTTTGAATAGAAATGTGCCACCACTCTCCTCTAGAACCTCAATCGCGACACGTATTGGTGGATACGGCCTCGGTTTAGTACCAGTGACGGCATCATGCCTAAAACTGGCCAGTTGGTAGGTAGTGAGTTTTTTTTGCCTTTAGCATTGAAACTTTTGTAATAGAGAAATATTAGGTAGAGGATTACAAAGCATACTCCTGTGTACATAACTATTATTATTAGTAAGTATTAAGCATTCTTGATTGTTATATATAGTGGATATTAATTTATATAGGAAGATACCTGCAGTTTACATAGGCATTGAAAGTATCATGTGCCATTTGAAGTGCATGGTTTGTGGTGATATATTGGGAAGTGTAATTTGGATGATCAATTTCAGGTGCTTAAACAGAGACGATTGTGAGGCTTTAATTTTGGATATTGTTAATGGAGAGAACAATACAATTTACTTATTTCCTATTTGATATTCGTCATGTGCAACTTACCCCTATAAATACTTGACCTTTTTGTCCTTACTCCTTACATTGCAATAACTACTAAAGATTAGTAATAACCCACATTACAGTTACACTATCCATTTTTTAAATAGTTCAACATTTACTAAACTAGAGATTCTCGAAAAATTCATATAAGTAGTCAATAATAGGGATGGGCATGGGACGAATTCAGAACAAAAGCAAAGAACAGGGGAAAATTTGGATACTCGACTTCGGTAGCCAATATGAGACGGTCGGAACGGGTTTGCAGGTTCCATTTCCTTAACCAAAAAAAAAAAAAAAAACCTCAGAAAATACTATCAAAAAGTAAAAAAAAAAAAAAAAAAAAAAAAAAAAGGATGGGGTGGGAGGTGGGGGGAGGGTATTGTTGAAGATTGAAGAGATTGAAGAAAAATACGATTATAGTTGAAGATTGAATTTTGGGAATTAGGGATTCATTCTAATTTCTAGCCGTTTAAGTTGTATTTTATTTTTATTTTGTATTGTACCTTTATTTATTAAAAACGTGTGTACGCTTATTAGGTAGTTAGGATTAGTTCACCGCCTTAGTCACTTTGTATATATAGCAGGGTTCGAAACTTGTTTCACACAACAATTCATTAATAAAAAAATTTACAGTTTTTTTCTTCTTCTATGTTCTCTCCAAGAACACACATTACACACACTAATCTTCAATTCTACTTTCTTCTATCCATTATGAATTCTAATGGATTCTAACAGAGGGGTTAACCTCAATTATAACACAATTGTATCACATTCATATGTGAAAGGGATAAGAAAGCTGAATTTATGGAGAAATTTAAGAAATTTTAGAACACTCTAAGTAATGAAGATGAAGAAACGAACATATCTTTGAAAATGATAGAACACTAAACATGATGAATTGAGGTTACATCAAATTTCACTTTGAGTTAAAATTTTGAAAAATATGTAATCACTTGCTGAGTGCCTTAAACTGATATGTTCTATCAGTTTCGATATTTGGCACTTCGAGTATTTTAGCTACTTCACTATACTAATGTATGAGGTTAGGATGGCTTAATCCCACTTTGCACCCTAGAAATGTATCAGTTTGGCATTTTGCACCTTAAAAAAAAATTAATCCCACTTTGCACCCTCAAAACATATATTGTCTTTCACTTTGCACCCTAGGTGAATTTTAGGCCCAAAAAACAGGGGTATTTTTGCCACTCCCTTCAAAACTCAACATATATTCCCTTCAAAATTTACTAATGTGAGATTCATGTGCAATTAAGAGTAAAATTGACAATTATCCATTAAAATAACTCCGAAAAAACATAAAAAAATGAGACGTCACATGTTGTAAATATAAATTTGAATTTTGGGATTTTAGGGTTTTAATTTACGTGCATTAAGAGTAAAATTGACAATTACCCATTAAAACGACTCCGAAAAAACACAAAAAAAAAAAAAAATGAAACGTCACATGCTGTAAATATACATTTGAAAAGACCGATAGCAAATGATATTTTTGCCCATGTTGGAGTTTAGGGATCCTTATATTATTTGAATGCATAAAACTCTAACATACATATATATATATATATATATATATATATATATATATATATGTATATGTATTATTACATAGACTTTCATATATTATATTTCGTATGGAACAAAATTTTAACCAACTACGTTAATTTTTTAGCTCATACAAGAAGAACGTCAAATTTCGATGGATTTTCGGACATGTTTGTCGCGGCGAAAACTGGGACCGAAACATTTCGTCGAAAAACATCAAGTCAGAATTTTTTTTGATGAATTTTCAAGTGACAAGGTATTTTCGACGGTCATTCCAACGGATTTCTTGGCTCCATTTTTACTTATACTCCACCACTTTACTGTAAAAACAAGACTATTTTTTCTTTATTTATTGATATTATATTTTCTTATTTCAAGTTATATACTTATTTTTTTAGACTAATATTTTATATTAGGTGGAGTTAAGAGTAAGTATTCATTTAACTGCCCTCCAAAATGAATTTTTTTCGAAGTTATTTTAATGGGTAATTTTTCAATTATACTCTTAATTGTACATAAATTTCACATTATTATATTTCGGAGGGAATATATGTTGATTTTTTAATGGATCGAGTGACGAAAGTACCCTTGTTTTTTTGCTTGAAATTCATCCAGGATGCAAAGTAAAATACAATATATATTTTGAGGGTGCAAAGTGGGATAGTTTTTTTTGAGGTTGCACCAAATTGATATATTTCTAGGGTGTAAAATGGGATTAAGCCGATTAAAATACTCCTTCGTTTCATTCTATTTGTCGTTTTGGGTAGTGACACAGAGATTAAGAAACCTATTAAATAGTCACAATTTGAAGAGAAAAATCATAAAATACACTCAGTAGAGTATGATTTGTTTTTCTCTCTCCTCTGTTAATTATGAGTTAAAACAATTAATAGGTAAGGGTAGATCCCAAAAAACAAAATTAATTTTACAGTAAACTTCTAAAACAATAAATGATATGAAACAAGAAAAAGTTGCCACCACAACAAATAAAATGAAACGGAGAGAGTAGTTCTTTAAAGTTTAGCTGATAAGAAAGCTAAATTTCTGAGGTATATTATAGTTAGAACAGTATACATATTGATAGAGCACTTTCAGTTTTTTTTTTTTTAATTGTATAAATTCAAGACATCAACTAAAATATACTTCCTCTGTATGCTCGTAAAAGTAGTGGTTGCAAGTTAGTTGTGTCAAATTATTACTTTATCTTAGTGGCCGAGCGGGTAATGTTGGAAAAAATAATTCCATTTAAAGAAAGATAGTGTGATTTAGGGACATTCCAAAAATGAAATAGCAATAAAAATTTGGGTTTTTGGCATTTTGCATCCTAGAATTATAGGGTTTTGATACTTTGCACCTTAACATAAAATTTTTGGCACTTTGCACCCTGAAAATACAATTTAGTTGGCACTTTGCACCCTAGTGTGTGTTTTGGTTAGAAAATTAATTGGTAGAAGGGTAGAATAGCCATTTTTTATTTTTATTTGCACTTTGCACCCTGTCAATATAGATTTTGCACCCTTAAAATATAGAATGTTGGCATTTTGCATCCTAAAATTATAAAATATTGGCGCTTTTCATCCCGATGTAATTTTTTTTTTGCACTCTGCACCCTAAAAATATAATTTGTATGATAATTTGCACCATAATGTGTTTTCCTTGAAAAAAACTCATGAATGTCGGCGATATAGAGATAAAATAGCCATTTCTATGCACAACAATCATAAACATGTTATTCTTAATCTATTATACTTTATAATAACTTATTTTAATATTTTCTCTCAGTAAAATTTTGATTAAAAAAAATAGATTGTCTTCATTTTGTTTTCAAGTATCCTCTACATTATTTATTTAATATCTAAAATACACGTTTACATATCTAACATATTATTATGTTGCATGTTATTTACATTATTTAGATTATCATATAAGTCGGGGTTGAAATGTCAGAAATTATATTTTTTGGGTACAAAGTGCCAATATTCTATATTTCAGGGTGCAAAGTGTTAAAATCTACACTTTTAGGGTACAAAGTGCCACAAATATTTGAAAATGACTATTATACCCTTCAATCAATGAACTTTTTCTTCAAAACACACACTAAGGTGCAAAGTGCCAACTAAATTGTATTTACAGGGTGTAAAGTGCCAAAACTTTTAAGTTAGGGTACAAAGTGTCAAAAGCCTACAATTTCAGGGTGTAAAGTGCCAAAAGCCCCATAAAAATTTAGGGACTGAGAAAGTATGAAAAATAAATGGGTTGGGCCGAGATGAAATGGAGCAATCTTGGGCTAGACTTGGTACCTATGTTGCAGAAATACTGACTCGGCGACTAGGACTCGACACGATTCGGATTCGGCGACTCGTTTTCTAAAAAAATTTCAAGATACGACATGGCATGGATACGTATATTAAAAAACAAAAAAACTATATAGTTTATATAAAAATAAAATAAATTAGCATCATAGTCAATGAATTAACATTCATTCTAATATTCCAAACACAAAATCAAAAGAAAAGATCACAAAAGATGTATAAATTCACTTTATGCACATCGTAAATGATTCAAAACAAGTCTCATATGAAAAAAAAAAATCAAAACAAGGCTCATAAGAAAAATAATCACTCCATGTACATAACAATTAGTCAATTACACGAAAAATTGTTCGGAATCTTTAAATAAAATTAGTTTTTTTTATTACAAGATAGAAATACCACCTTTTTTTTTTTCTTCTTTTGCTTTAGATTTTTTTTTTTATAGCAATTACCTAGAGGTTAAAAGATAATACATTTCTTGCCACACAGAGAGAAAGAGTATGGTGTAAGTGCAATGGAGTTTAACAATGAGGCACCGACACTGATGTTGGATGAAGATGAAGATGGAAGACATAAAGTGAAGGGAGGTTTTGATGATTTCCAAAACATCAGAATCAGCTAAGTATGGAAGCTTAGTAAAAACCTTCTAAGATATTTGACTAAGGAAGAAGTTCATCAGACTAGTCAAATATGGTCCAGAAGACTACTGATCTATTGCTGAGGAAGAAATCAGACTGGTGGACGATCAGCCGACTCAAATCAGATTAGTTCAAGTTTGGGATCAGCCGAGTATACATCAGACGAGTAATTTCGATCAGCTAAGTGGAAGTAGATCAGAAGATCAGTGCAACGGAAATAAATGCACTTGGAGTAATAAATGATGAAGAGGAAGGGTATTAATGACAAATGATTGAAGAGAAACCTCGTATCAGATTGGTGCATTTAATGCGATCTGACAGCAAGTACAGCAGAGTGTACAGTGTTCAGTCGCAGGTAGCCGTTTCTGCAGGAAGGACCAGTACTCGAGGATTTGAACAGCTGTCGATCTCTCAACGGGCAGAAATTCAAATCTCCAAGTATAAATAGTTCAGTTCATGAGTTGAAGAGAAGAACAACACAGAGACAACACACTTTGAGAACTAAAATTCGAAGCTGAACTTCTCTAAGTCTCAAAACTCAAGAACAGAACACTCATCAGCTAAGTCATTTGTTGACGAAGCAAATAGAGAGAAAAATAGAAAATACTTGTAAAATCTGAGTGATTTTGTTAGGTTGTGTTGTGAGGAGTAGATATCAATCTTTGTGAGCGATATTACTTCAGAGATTAGGAATTTCTTTGTGATTTCCTACTACGAACTTGTGGCCAGTTTATCTGTTGGTTGGCGCAAGCAGAGTGTACTGTAATCTTTGTGACTATAGTATAACCCAAGATCTAAGTGACTTGGAAGAGTGGACTAAAGGATTTACATCCATATAACCACTATAAAAATCCTTTGTGTTTTTAACTTGCATTATTTTCTGCATATTTGAAAGAACAGTTCTAAAACACTTGAAAGGTTAACTGCTGAAAAGTTTTATAAAGGAGTTTATTTAAAAACTGGGGATAAAACTATTTCAAGGTTAAAGAAAACTACTTGTGAAAAACACTTGATAAATCCGCTGCAAGTTAGTTTATTTTAAACTCTGATTTTGATAAAATCAGCTGAGTGAAATCAGAAGAGTGGTCAACTCTGCTGTTCAAAGCTTAGTGCTAGATCAGCTTAGTCTGCTTACTGTTCTCGATCAGCTTAGTCTGCTGAACAGAAAAGTTAGAAGTTTTAAAAGGCAAATTTTTTAAAGAGGTTTATTCACCCCCCCCCCCCCTCTAAACCTCATCTGACCACTTGGGACCAACAAGTGGTATCAGAGCAGGTGGTTCATCTGAATCATCTGACTGATCAACGAGCTTGATCCTTAAGTGTTTTTCAAAGGTTTTCAAAAGTTTTCAAAAGAGCATCTTTTTGAAAAACAAAACTTTTTGAAAAATGGATTGCATTAGCCTTGTTCCCCACATAGGCGGTATGAGCTTTGAGGACTGGAAAATACAAATGGAAATTTTCCTTGCTGCTTACAACGATAATATGTACAGATGCATAACAAAAGGTCCAATAAGGATTACCAAAACAATCAAAATCGATGGCGTAGATACTGTTGTTGATAAAGATGAAGAAGAGATGTCACCTGATGAAATCAAGTTGAAAAATCTTGATAAAGTTGGAATCTTCATCATGACTAAAGCCCTGGACAATGAAAGGTTTGACTATGTCAAACACTGCAAAACATCAAAAGAGATGTGGGACAAAGTCAGGGATATGAGTGAAGGAAACGAAGCCATCAAGGAACACAATCTAAGTGTTGCCATGGAGAAGTTTGATAACTTCAAAATGAAGCATGGAGAAACCATTGAACAGATGAGTTCAAGGTTTACCAAAGTGCTGAACAACGTGTTAAAGCTGGGTAAGACATTCACAGACAAAGAGATCACTCTCAAAGTCTTGAAGGCGCTACCACCCAAGTTCAACATGAAGATCACAGCTATGGAAGAATCTAGGGATCTGGGGAAGATCTCTCTGACAGAGTTGTTTTCTGTACTCAAGGCGTACGAGTATAAAATACCAAGGATGGGAATAGAAGAGACCTCAACTTCTGGCCCCACTGCTGCACTGGTTGCCGCAGAAAGAACAAGAAGATCGTCTGGAAAAAGCAGAGAAGTGGACTCATCTGATGAGGCCCCAGTACTGAGCAAAAAGGAGTATACTGCTGACGATGTTGCGTTGTTATTGAACGGGTTCAAAAAGTTCTACAAGAGAAAAATGAAGAACAAATATAACAATGCTTCTACTTCTAAACCTACCTCTAATACTTATGACATTAAGGATGATTATAAATCCAAAATGATGTGCTATAATTGCAGGAAATTGGGACACTTCATCAAGGACTGCCCATATCCTAAAGCGGAGAAGTACACAGAGGAGGAAAAGAAACAAAGAAAAGAAAGAAGAGAGAAGAGATACCAAAAGAGCAAGGTGCTGTTGGCTGAAGCTGAAAAGATGGCAGCCATCCACTCATCAAACACAGAATCTGGCACTTCAAGTGATGACTCTGTTTTTGACGAAACACCTGCACTACTGTGTCTCATGGCAAAGGAATCTGATGATTCTGACAATGAGGTAATACTCTCTGAAAGTGAGCTTGAATTGTTTAACTCATTTGAGCAAATGATGAACAACAAAGTAGATGTTGTTAATGAGCTTGCTAAGCTTAAGGACGAGATGATTCTGCTGAAAAAGCAAAATGCTAAACTGAAACTTAAGGTTGAAAAACCTGACGAATCAGCCATGTATAAAAAGCTTTCGCATGAATGTGAATCTCTGAGAGCTGAATGTGAAATGTACAAGGGACAAATCAAAGAACTTGAAGCTAGAATATCCTTGCATAATAAGTCGTCTGTTCCTAAGTCGTCTGTTGTGACAATAGATAAACCAACTGAACAGAGTACTCCCTTAGTAAAAGAAAGTTTAGAACTGAACAAAGCTGAAAAATTTATATCTGCTGATAATAGCAATATTGTCTTGTATGTTCAGACTACTAAACCCATCTCACCTGAGATTGAGAAAAAGGAGATAAAGACTCCTAAGGCTAAGAAGGGTAAAAAGCCTGAAACTGAAAAACAGACTGGTAAAACCAAACAGCAGAGTAGTCCCAAGAAGTCTGCTGATAAGAGTAAAACCAATCAGACTAGTAAAGCTAAGTCGTCTGTTAAAGAGCAAGTAAAGAGCAAACCTAAGAAGCAAAGAAATTACAACAAAAATGCTTACTATGGAAATGAGTCTTATTATGTGCAACCTGCTTATCCACCATATTATGCTGCACCTCATTATCCACCTCATTTTGCTGCATATCCTGCTCATCAAACAATGCATGCCTACCCTACTTATCATGCATCATATCCTGCTTATGAGCCTTATCATCATCATAATGATTATCACCATAATATGCCTGCTGATTATGATGTAAATGAAGTTGCTCATGCTCCTGCTAAGACTGCAAAGCCTAAGAAGCCTAAGACTTCAACATCTTGGGTTGTCAAAGGTGATACTAATCCGCCAGGACCCTCTCAATAAAGGGTACCTAAAACATTTTTATTTTGTTTTGTAGGTTAGGATTAGGAGTAGGAGTAAAGTAGCGAAGAAATGGTACTTGGACAGTGGATGTTCAAGGCACATGTGTGGAGACATACATGAACTGGCAGATGCTGTTGCTGTAAATGGTCCAAGAGTTACTTTTGGAGACAGCAAAGAAGGCAAGGTTGTAGCTGTTGGAAAGCTTATCAAAGGAAACATAGAGATATCTGACGTCTCATATGTTAGTGGCCTGAAGTACAATCTGCTGAGCATAAGTCAATTTTGTGACAAAGGATTTTCCGTGGTGTTTTCATCAGATAAGTGTTATGTTGAACAAATTGGAACAAAGAAGGTTATTTTATCTGGAAGAAGACAAGGAAACATCTATGTAGTCGACTGGAATTCTGTGGACAAGAATTCAAACGTTTGCTTAGTGGCTTCTACACCAAGTGAAATCAGTTGGCTTTGGCACAAAAGAATGAATCATTTGAATTTCAAGACCATCAACAGATTGATAAAGAATGATCTGGTAGAAGGAATTCCAAAGACAGTCATGAGCAAAGACAAGCTCTGTGATGCCTGTCAGAAGGGTAAACAAGTGAAGTCATCTTTCAAAAGCAAGAAGCACCAATCTTCAACCAGAATTTTGGAGCTACTGCATATGGATTTGTTTGGCCCTATTGATCCAATCAGCAATGGTGGGAAGAAATACTGCCTAGCTGTTGTGGATGATTTTTCAAGATTCACTTGGGTAATCTTCATGAAGAAGAAAAGTGAAACCAAGGAACATCTTACAAATCTGATGGAACTGATCCAGAATGAGAAGAGTCAAAGAATTTTGAAGATCAGATCAGATAGAGGGACTGAGTTTACAAACTCTACTGTTGAAGAGTACTGTAATTCCAGAGGAATCAGTCATGAGTACTCTGCTGCCAGAACCCCTCAACAAAATGGAGTTGCTGAAAGGAGAAACAGAACTCTAAAAGAAGCTACCAGGACAATGATAGCTGAAGCAAAGCTGCCCCAAAGATTCTGGGCAGAAGCTACAAACACAGCATGTTATACACAGAATAGGTGTATGATCAACAAAAGTCAAAACAAGACACCTTATGAGTTATGGAACAACAGAAAGCCTAATTTACATTATCTTAGGATTTTTGGTTGTAAATGTTATGTTTTGAACAATGGGAAAAATCACCTCACTGCATTTGCAGAGAAGGCTGATGAAGCTGTTTTTGTAGGTTACTCTACTGTTAGTAAAGCTTACAGAGTGTTTAACAAAAGAACTTTGCTTGTTGAAGAATCTATTCATGTAGTATTTGATGAACCAAGTCAATCATCTGAAAAGAATCAAAGTGCAAACCCTGAGATATCTGCTGACTTTCAGAAATTGAATGTGGAAAGAAAGGAAGAATATGTACCCATCATACTACCCAACCTATCTCAAGCTGTTAACTCAAGTGCTGTTCAAAATCAGTCTGCTGATTGTCTAACAGAGGAGTTGCAAACAGCTGACAGACCAGAGACTGTTCAACAGACCACAACTGTTCAACAGACTACTACTGAGACTCCAACAGTAGTGTTGCAAGATCAATCCAGAGGACAACATCCAGATTTGCAACCTGATCTCAGATGGCTCAGAGATCACCCACCAGAGTTAGTGATTGGTGATCCCTTGGATAGAGTTAGAACAAGAAGGTCAACTGCAAATGAAACAATGTTTGTAAGTTTTCTTTCACAAATTGAGCCTAAATTAATTGATGAAGCTCTTGGTGATTCTCACTGGATTGAAGCTATGCAAGAAGAGTTGAATCAATTTGAAAGGAATGAAGTCTGGTACTTAGTTCCCAGACCTACTCATCAAAGAGTAATTGGCACTAAGTGGGTTTTCAGAAATAAGATGAATGAAGATGGTATGGTTACCAGAAACAAAGCAAGACTAGTTGCCAAAGGTTACTGCCAAGAAGAAGGCATTGATTTTGATGAGACATTCGCACCAGTTGCAAGGCTTGAAGCAATCAGATTGTTCCTAGCCTATGCTGCTCACAAGAACTTCACTGTCTTTCAGATGGATGTGAAGTCTGCTTTTCTAAATGGAGAATTGCAAGAAGAAGTGTATGTTGAACAACCTCCTGGATTTGAAGTTTATCAACAAGGAGATAAGGTATATCGTCTGAAGAAAGCTCTCTATGGACTGAAACAGGCTCCAAGAGCATGGTATGATACTTTATCTGATTTTCTTTTAATTAAAGGATTTCACAAAGGTAAAGTAGATAAAACCTTGTTTACTATTGAATGGGATAATCATATATTGTTGGTACAAATATATGTAGACGATATTATTTTTGGTTCAACTAACAAACAGATGTGTGAAAGATTCTCTAAGCTGATGCAGAACAAGTTTGAAATGAGCATGATGGGAGAATTAAATTACTTTCTTGGTTTACAAGTCAAACAGCTGCCTGATGGTATTTTTATTAATCAAGCAAAGTACACAAAAGATCTGTTTAAGAAATTTGGTATGGAAACTAGCTCATCTGTAACTGTTCCTATGTCTACTGGACTTCGTCTGGACAAGGATGAAGGTGGCAAATCAGTTGACATCACCAAATACAGAGGCATAATTGGGTCACTGTTATACTTAACAGCTAGCAGACCTGATATTATGTATTCTGTTGGGGTCTGTGCAAGATTTCAATCAGATCCTAAGGAATCTCATCTCTTAGCTGCTAAAAGAATACTAAAGTATCTCAAAGGCACTCAAGAATTGGGATTGTGGTACCCAAGGGAATCAGGATTTGAACTTATTGGATATTCAGATTCTGACCTTGCTGGCTGCAAAATTGATAGGAAGAGTACTACAGGTACATGTCAATTTTTAGGCAGTCGTCTGATCTCATGGATGAGTAAGAAACAGACTTCAGTATCCATATCTACTGCTGAAGCTGAATACATTGCTGCTGGAGCATGTTGTGCACAAATACTTTGGTTGAAGCATCAACTTGAAGACTATAATCTTAAGATCAGTGGAATCCCTATCTACTGTGATAATACAAGTGCAATATCACTTACTCAGAATACTACTAGTCATTCCAGGACTAAACATATTGAGATCAAACATCACTTCATCAGAGACCATGTTGAAAAGGGAAATGTTATTATTGAGTATGTTCATACAGACAACCAGATTGCTGACATTTTCACCAAACCACTGAATGAAGCTAGATTCTCCACTCTAAGAGCGGAATTAGGCTTGTTAAAATTGGATTCATAAGCTGAGGGGGAACCTATCAGAAGACTGGGTTCAACAGCTTACTAATCTGACATCAACAAGTGTTACACTTCAAGAAGGCTGACTCTCAACAGACTAGTTGACTGATGAATTCTTGAATTCAGGGGGAACGTGTAAGACTAGCGGTACCCTTGTTTTAAAGATGAAATCTTCAATGACAGTTAGTTGAAGTTGTTTTAATCAGAAGATTTGTTCTTAATTCTTGAAGATTCGAGGACTATTTATCTTGCTGGATTGACAAACAGCAAAGGAAGATCACTAGATATTGGCTTTCACTAGTGATATATTGTATCAGACAAGTCGTTTATCAGATAAGTATCACTTTACTCATCTGTTATTATTTATGTCATCTTATATTTAAAGTGTTGTGCAAAAACGTTTTATCAAAAGCACGCTTTTATAAGTAACAGACAAGTGGCGTTTCAAATTCCCGCCTGCCTGACATAATTAATAAATTTTGAATTCCGCGATTCTCGCCCGCACGATTAAAAACTGACAGATCAAATCAAACCGTCCGCGTATAACACGGAAACCGAAGCATTTCGAAATCTATAAATCCAGATCTGATCAGAAGGGTTAAACCTTACGCACCCAAAATTATTCTAAGTGAAAAAGAAGTTACTAACTCATCTTTTCTGCCTTAAAAGTGTTAAATTTCTCTCAAGCTACTACAAATTTTTCAAAATGGCCGGAGCTGAAGGACGTTATTTGAATTACGAGAAGTTCTACTCTTCTGGAACTCCTCTAATGAAGGAAATCTTGGTCAAAATTAAAGAGGCATCATTAGTGAAGGTTTTGGAAGCTCATGAGGAGTATGTTTTCACTGAAGATGTGGCTGACTACTATGGATCTAGAAAAAATGACCTAACCAAAATGATTTCTGTGGCTACTGTCGGAGGTAAAACTATCTGTGTTTCACCTGCTGTTTTGAATAAAATTTATGGCCTTAAAAATGAAGGAGGAGAGGTATTTACCCTGGCTCAAGAAAAAGAGGAAGAATTTTGGTTTGTCTGTGCGAAGGATGGAGAACCAATGACTGGAAGCCTCATGAAAACTCAACTGAAAGACGAGTTTCAAAGGTTTGCTGATATCATTGCAAAAATTTTGGAGTGTTGTACGAGCTCCTTAGATGGGTTACCTAGGAGAAGGTACCAAACAATGGTTTGCATCTACTATGGGTTGGATGTTAACTGGGCTATTCACTACTTTTATCTTCTGGCGTTAAAGAAGAATGGACATGTGGTGATGATGAGTCATCTACTCTCCGCTCTGGGATGTCCATTGGTGAACGGGAAGACAGTTCACAAGCTAAAGGAAGTAAAGATGTATGAACCAGTTAAGATTGGAGCTACTTCTAAAAGAAAGGCAAAAGGAAAAGAAGAGAAGCCTGCTGCCAAGAAACCCAAGATTACCATCAAGACGAAGTCTGCTGATCAAACAGCAAACCCTGCTGTTGAAGCCAGATCAGTAGAGTCTGCTGATGCTGCTAACCAGATAGTCACTGAGGTGACTAAGGAAATCAGTGAGATGAGTACTGAAACATCTCCAGAAAGAACTGAGTCTGACGAACCAGTTCAGATTAAAGAAGTTGGACGAAGGACAAGGAGTTCAGTAAAGAGAACTGCTGAACCTCAACGGCCTGAAGCTTTGCCCAAGTCAAAGGCAAAAAGAAAGTTAACTCTGGTGGGTCAACAACTTTACCACTGCCCCAACTGTTCAAGTCAGAGAAAACCCTGCTGCTGAAAGACCAGTGGATGCAGTAGACCAATCTCTTGACAAGTCTGCTGTTGATGAACAGCCAACTACTTCACCAGCAGAGGAGAATGTCCCACTCATTCATCCTACACCAACTGCTGCTGTTCCACTACAAGTAGTTGAATCACCTGCCGCCAGAAGGAAGAGAACTGGTAAGGCAAAGGTTAAAGTGATCACTGCTGCTGAGCAGAAAAAGATAGATGAAGCTGAGAAGAAAAAGAAAGAAAAAGAAAACGCTCGCAAACTTAAGGAGCTTGAGGCTCAGACTAAAAACATGTCTGAAGCTGAGAAAGCTGCTAAAGAAGCTCATGATTTGGCTTTGGCTATTGAAGCCAGTACCAAGGATGCTCAAGGTCCAAGGTACAGTGGTGGAATCACAATTGGAGATCCCAAGAAGCCAAAGGCTGTTATGCCAACACCCAAGCTGCCAAAGAAGAAGAGATCAGAACTGAAATATGCTCTGAACATAGTTCAAAATGATCCAGAAATGTTTAAACAGTTTGTGGCAGATCTTGAGCGGTATAACGATGTTTTGGTCCGTCAGAGTCTCTTTGTTAAGGAAAAGATAAGATACAACAGATGGAGAGAATATCGTCTGACCAAGACAAAGGATCAAATAGTACAGTGGAAGGATTTTGCTGCTGAGGAAAGATGGGTCCTGCAATTTCTGGAAACTGGATGTCTGAGGCAAGCATTGGATTCAGACCACTTCTTTGATATGATTCACTATCGAATGAGGAAGTTGGCAAAGTCTGAAGCCAAGTTGCTACAAAGTTCTGTTCCTGAAACACCTGCTTCAGATGAAAATCTACAGAACAGAATGGTCAAGCTGGCACTATCTGTAACTTTGGAAGTATGGGCAAAGAAGACCAGACATCAGAAGGGTCAACCCAGCTCAATGTTACCTATGCCAAGCTTACAACAGATCGTCTTTGGACCGGCTATCAAAACATATGAAGACTTACCTGAACAGACAACTTCACCATTTACACCTGCTCTTATATTTACACATAAAACTGTTGTTGCTGATAATGGTGTTGATGTTGTTACAGAGATAAATGAGCCAACACAGGTCCAACAGAAGATTGCTGAAATCTCAACATCATCAGAGAAGTTGCCCCAACAGCAGACTACTCTGACTGATGAACCAAAGGAGACTGATAAAACTCCTGAGATTGCTCAAGCAAGCACAGCCACTCCATCAACTTCAACAGACTTGCAACCAGCTATTTTGGAGTCCATCCATCAGCTGATTGCCAACTCAATGAAGGAAATGGAAGACAGACATAGAGAACAAATGAATACGTTTAAGGAAGTAGCCTTAACTATGCTGTCTGCTGCTGCTGAAAAAGTCCCAAAGGCTGCTGATCCTAGCCCTCTGATAGTGGAAGAAATGGCAAACATTAAAAATGAAGTACAAGCTATCAGACTGGATGTGGAAACATTTGGTGCAAGGGTCAAAAACAACACAGCTGGTTGGAGGGACATTAATGAAGTTGTTGCAAATGCAATGGAGGCTCATGAAGTAAAAGCTGAGAGCATGCTGAAAGCATTCACTACATCAGCTGACTTGATTCTGAGTTCTCAGATTCAACTGTGTGATCAAGTGGATCTTACATTCAAGAAGATTGAATCCTACAACACATTGCAGCAACTGAAGAGGGAAAATCATCTTCTGACAGTGGATAAAAACATCAGACTGATTTGTGACGCAATTAACATCACTCCTGTTCTGCCTGAAGAACCTGTCTACCCTGCTGATGATGACAAAAAGGGGGAAGATGGAGATTCTACAACGAAGAAGAAGGGTGCTGATGCTAATTTATCAGCTGAAGTTACTGAAAAGTTGGACTCTGCTGAAAAGGATGCTGATGATGAAAATACAAGCAGACCAGACAATGAAGTAACTGAGGCAGACAACGATGCTGATGAAGAGCCCAAAGAACCAGTAAAATCTGATAAGGAGATTGCTGCTTCCAAGGACTCTGCTGCTGAACAGTTAGATCCATACGTCAAGTACAAAAGAATAGAGGATCTCAGAAGAAGATTTGAAATGCTTGAACAAGATCTCTCTAGTTCTGAACAAGAAGATGAAGACCCTGAAAATGAAGAAGAAGGAGAAACACAAGAAGAGAAGAAGGACTAGACTAAGTCATTAGACTAGGTCTCTTGTAATCTTTTTGTAAAATTTTACTTTCTGTTATCTCATCTGTTGAACTTGTAACTTGTAATCAATTGATATAATCTATAAAAGTTCAAGTTTCCAACAAATCATTTCTATCTCAGAAATTTTTGAGGACTTAAACTTTAGCTTTAGGAACAGGTACTTAGCTGAAGTTTTGTCATCATCAAAAAGGGGGAAATTGTTGGATGAAGATGAAGATGGAAGACATAAAGTGAAGGGAGGTTTTGATGATTTCCAAAACATCAGAATCAGCTAAGTATGGAAGCTTAGTAAAAACCTTCTAAGATATTTGACTAAGGAAGAAGTTCATCAGACTAGTCAAATATGGTCCAGAAGACTACTGATCTATTGCTGAGGAAGAAATCAGACTGGTGGACGATCAGCCGACTCAAATCAGATTAGTTCAAGTTTGGGATCAGCCGAGTATACATCAGACGAGTAATTTCGATCAGCTAAGTGGAAGTAGATCAGAAGATCAGTGCAACGGAAATAAATGCACTTGGAGTAATAAATGATGAAGAGGAAGGGTATTAATGACAAATGATTGAAGAGAAACCTCGTATCAGATTGGTGCATTTAATGCGATCTGACAGCAAGTACAGCAGAGTGTACAGTGTTCAGTCGCAGGTAGCCGTTTCTGCAGGAAGGACCAGTACTCGAGGATTTGAACAGCTGTCGATCTCTCAACGGGCAGAAATTCAAATCTCCAAGTATAAATAGTTCAGTTCATGAGTTGAAGAGAAGAACAACACAGAGACAACACACTTTGAGAACTAAAATTCGAAGCTGAACTTCTCTAAGTCTCAAAACTCAAGAACAGAACACTCATCAGCTAAGTCATTTGTTGACGAAGCAAATAGAGAGAAAAATAGAAAATACTTGTAAAATCTGAGTGATTTTGTTAGGTTGTGTTGTGAGGAGTAGATATCAATCTTTGTGAGCGATATTACTTCAGAGATTAGGAATTTCTTTGTGATTTCCTACTACGAACTTGTGGCCAGTTTATCTGTTGGTTGGCGCAAGCAGAGTGTACTGTAATCTTTGTGACTATAGTATAACCCAAGATCTAAGTGACTTGGAAGAGTGGACTAAAGGATTTACATCCATATAACCACTATAAAAATCCTTTGTGTTTTTAACTTGCATTATTTTCTGCATATTTGAAAGAACAGTTCTAAAACACTTGAAAGGTTAACTGCTGAAAAGTTTTATAAAGGAGTTTATTTAAAAACTGGGGATAAAACTATTTCAAGGTTAAAGAAAACTACTTGTGAAAAACACTTGATAAATCCGCTGCAAGTTAGTTTATTTTAAACTCTGATTTTGATAAAATCAGCTGAGTGAAATCAGAAGAGTGGTCAACTCTGCTGTTCAAAGCTTAGTGCTAGATCAGCTTAGTCTGCTTACTGTTCTCGATCAGCTTAGTCTGCTGAACAGAAAAGTTAGAAGTTTTAAAAGGCAAATTTTTTAAAGAGGTTTATTCACCCCCCCCCCCCCCTCTAAACCTCATCTGACCACTTGGGACCAACAACTGAATAGAAATACCAGATAAAAGAACTCCAAATAACTCTAATTTTAGGCCATAATGCCAATAATTTTTGTAAAAGAAGTACACATTGTTATGGAAAAAGAAGAAAAAATAAAAAACCAACTCAAATTTCAAGGAAATAAAACATAATTGCACAAAAATGAGGTAGATAGGAAGAGAAGTACCTGTAAATTTGAATAAATTAGAAGAGAATTCTTGAACTAAGGTTTATGAAATGAATGAAATTGGGGAGTTCAGAAGTTGATTTAATTTGTGTTTGGAATGAAGAGGAAGAGTCCTCTGTAGAAGTTTAATCTACTAGTTCACAAAAGTATTTTCTGATTTTTTTTAATTAAGTTTTAAATTTTCAATTTTAACCCATAATTTTGATAAAAATTGCAGAAAGACCCCCACCGTGTTCTTGACCGTATCCCCGCCTAGTCTAAGACCGTATTTTCTTGGACTCGCCACGTGGCGAGTCCGACGCGTGTCCGAGCCAAGTCGTACGCGTGTCTGAGTCCGTAAAGAGTCCGACTCTGCATAATGTAATTTTTTGAAGTATCCGTGCTTCATAGCTTGGTACTCATACGGTAATTAGACAATTAAGTCACAAATCCATCCCGTAGTTCCATATTATAGTAGGGATTTTTAAAATTCGGGTATCCAGACCCATCTCGTTTTGGTTTTTTAATGAACGGGACGAAATGGATTTGGATTACCCGAACCTAGTGTCCACCCCTAATACGGATTAGACAATCAAATCCCAAATCCATCCCGTAATTCCATATTATAGTACGGATTTTTAAAATTCGGGTATCCAGACCCATCTCGTTTGGGTTTTAAATTGAAAGAGACGAAACGGATTTGGATTACCAGAACCTAGTGTCCACCCCTAGCTTTGAATTTAAAGTGAGTGATGATCACATTTTAAGAAGAAAAATAAAGACAAAAGTCTGTTTGATTCAACGACATTATATCGTGGGCGTAGAATCAATTTGCCCATTATTTCTTTTCATTTCATTCGGGTAATCGTCTACTTTTTTTGTATCTGACCGTTTGTAGCTTAAAACACTACACGTGTTTTGTTTTTATTAGCTGACAGTGCAATTAATGAACGAAAACCCACAATGGATAGTATGTTGAGATTGTCTATAATGACTCTCTCGTGTCATGAACAACTTCATTCAAATTGTGTCATTTGTCACAATGTATATACCCTACTCAAGCATGAAATATCCAAAATACCCATAAATTTACAAAAAAAAATAAAAATAAAACCTAACCTGCCTCAACCCACCCCACCCCACCCGCCACCACCCCCCACCCCACCAAAACCCCGCCTCCCTCCACCTTCACAGGTCGTCGTGATGGCCTGGGATCGCCGGATCCAGGCCCTCGCCGGCGTGGAACAATAAATCGGAGGCCTGCGACGGCCTCCGAATTGAAGCCGTCGCAGGCCTCGGGAATTTAATTCCAGGCCGGCGACGGCATGGGAACTTCTCCGAAGACCATCGTCGGCCTGGGATTTTTTTTAATTAAATTTTATTCTAATAAAAAACATAATAAACATTTTTATAATTAAAAATAATTATAAAAATTAAAATGTTAATAAATTTTTATAATTTGAAATTTGTAATATTGTAAATTAATGAATAATTTTAAAATAAAAATGTTCCAACAAAGAAGTTTTGTAATTATTTTTTACATCACAGCAATAAAACTTGAATTGACATATTTACAATATATTTTATAAAAAATACTTGCAAATTGTAATCAAGTTCGTTTCAACTACTTTGCAATTACTTGAGTTGATATGGAAAAAATATATGTCAAAAATTGTAACATCAAATATTGGAAATATTGTAACACTAAGTCTTCCCTAATTTCAAAATATATCTATATTTTTTGAAAAAATTGATGATTCGATCATTATTTCGATCACCGTAAATAATGACCGAATCATCAATTTTTTAAAATTATCGATATATTTTAAAATTATGGAGAACTTAGTGTTACATAACCATCTAATAGACAATTTGATCGGAATAATGATCGAATCATCATTTTTTTAAAAATTATCAATATATTTTTAAATTACGGAGGACTTAGTGTTACATAACCATCTAATAGACAATTTGATCGGAATAATTACCGGATTATCATTTTTAAAAAATTATTAATATATTTTCAAATTACGGAGGACTTAGTGTTACATAACCATCTAATAGACAATTTGAACGGAATAATTACCGAATCATCAATTTTTTTTGAAAAAATTATCGATATATTTTCAAATTACGGAGGACTTAGTGTTACACAACCATCTAATAGACAATTTGATCGAAATAATGACCGAATCATCAATTTTTTCAAAAACTATCGATATATTTTCAAATTACGGAGGACTTAGTGTTACATAACCATCTAATAGAAAATTTGATCGGAATAATGATCAAATCATCATTTTTTTTAAATTATCGATATATTTTAAAATTACGGAGAACTTAGTGTTACATAGCCATCTAATAGACAATTTGATCGGAATAATGATCGAATCATCATTTTTTAAAAATTATTGAGTTGATCAAAATAATTACCGAATCATCAATTTTTTTTAAAATTATCGAAATATTTTCAAATTTATGATCTCATGAAGCAACGAAAAGTTGAGTGCAAATCAGCTAACAACTGAGTGCAAATCAGATAACAGCTGAGTGCAAATCAGCTAACAGTTGAGTGCGTACAACAGTCGATTTGCACTTAGCTGTTAGCTGATTTGCACTAAGTTGTTATATGATTTGCACTCAGTTTTTCGTTGCTTCATAAGATCATGAATTTGAAAATATATAGATAAGATAAATTTTTTTTAAAATTGATGATTTGGTCATAATTTCGATCAAATTGTCTATTAGATGGTTATGTAACACTAAGTCCTTAGTAATTCGAAAATATATCGATAATTTTAAAAAAAATTGATGATATTTTCAAATTACGGATGACTTAGTGTTACATAACCATCTAATAGACAATTTGATCAAAATAATGACCGAATCATCAATTTTTTCAAAAACTATCGATATATTTTTAAATTACGAAGGACTTAGTGTTACATAACCATCTAATAGAAAATTTGATCAGAATAATGATCAAATCATCATTTTTTTTAAATTATCGATATATTTTAAATTACGGAGAACTTAGTGTTACATAGCCATCTAATAGACAATTTGATCGGAATAATGATCGAATCATCATTTTTTAAAAATTAATGAGTTGATCAAAATAATTACCGAATCATCAATTTTTTTTAAAATTATCGATTTTTTTCAAATTTATGATCTCATGAAGCAACGAAAAGTTGAGTGCAAATCAGCTAACAACTGAGTGCAAATCAGATAACAGCTGAGTGCAAATCAGCTAACAGTTGAGTGCGTACAACAGTCGATTTGCACGTAGCTGTTAGCTGATTTGCACTAAATTGTTATATGATTTGCACTCAGTTTTTCGTTGCTTCATAAGATCATAAATTTGAAAATATATAGATAAGATATTTTTTTAAAAAAAATTGATGATTTGGTCATAATTTCGATCAAATTGTCTATTAGATGGTTATGTAATACTAAGTCCTTCGTAATTTGAAAATATATCGATAATTTTAAATTTTTTTGATGATTCGGTCATTATTTCGATCAAATTGTCTATTAGATGGTTATGTAATACTAAGTCCTCCGTAATTTTAAAATATATCGATAATTTTAAAAAAATTAATGATTCGGTAATTATTTCGATCAAATTGTGTATTAGATGGTTATGTAACACTAAGTCCTCCATAATTTGAAAATATATCGATAATTTTTGAAAAAAATTATGATTCGTTCATTATTTCAATCACCGTAATTTTATAATATATCGATATATTTTCAATTTACGTAGGACATAATGTTATATAACCATCTAATATACAATTTGATCGAAATAATGACCGAATCATCAATTGTTTAAATTATCGATATATTTTAAAATTATGGAGAACTTAGTGTTACATAACCATCTAATAGACAATTTGATCGGAATAATGATCGAATAATCATTTTTCAAAAAATTATCAATATATTTTCAAATTACGGAGGACTTAGTGTTACATAACCATCTAATAGATTTGGTCAATATATTTTTAAAAATTATCAATATATTTTCAAATTACGGAGGACTTAATGTTACATAACCATCTAATAGTTTCGATCAAATTGTCTATTAGATGGTTATGTAATACTAAGTCCTCCGTAATTTTAAAATATATCGACAATTTTAATAAAATTAATGATTTGGTCATTATTTCGATCAAATTATCTATTAGATGGTTATGTAACACTAAGTCCTCTGTAATTTGAAAATATATCAATAATATTTGAAAAAATTGATGATTCGGTCATTATTTCGATCAAATTTTCTATTAAATGATTATGTAACACTAAGTCCTCTGTAATTTGAAAATATATCGATAAGATGCTTATGTAACACTAAGTTATTCCTCCGTAATTTGAATCGATAATTTTTGAAAAAATTGATGATTCGGTCATTATTTCGATCAAATTTTCTATTATATGGTTATGTAATACTAAGTCCTCCGTAATTTGAAAATATATCAATAATTTAAAATAAATTGATGATTCGGTCATTATTTCGATCAAATTGTCTATTAGATGGTTATGTAACACTATGTCCTCCGTAATTTGAAAATATATCGATAAATTTTAAATAAAATTGATGATTCGTTCATTATTTCGACAAATTTTCTATTTGGCTTTGATAAAGGAATATTTAGCTGTCAGCTCATGATCACTCAGCTCATGATCACACAGCTTATGATCACTCAACTCATGATCATACTTAGCTGTCAGCTCATGATCACTCAACTCATGATCACTCAGCTCATGATCACTCAACTCATTTTCACTGAGTTGTTTTGGTCACTTAGTTTCCAGACCGTGAGCCAGGTTTACTGAGCTTTCCATTACTTAGTAGACGACTTTACTTATATCCTTTTTTTCATCATCAAAATCTTTTACTCAATTCTAATTAATTAACTCAACTTATAAGATCACTTAGCTGTTCTTTGAGTTAATAATTTATTCCAACAGACAGCTAAGTATTCCATCAACAGAGCCAAATAGCTGAGTATTAAACCATCAAGTTCGTTGATTAGCCAAGTGACTCCATCAAATTATTGGTTCAGGAGCTGAGTCATTTGTGACAACAAACTTCATACAATTTTCCATTAATTTAATATTTAATCAATATTATAGGGTTTTTTTTTTATGTAAATCTAGAGAAAAAGTTTAATATTATTTTTTCAAATTATAAAAGTGAAAAAACATATATGAAGAGATGATTGACCATTTGACTATTTAGTTCCACCATTTGGCTATCTTACCAAATATAGTCGTTGAATTTGAATTGTATGTCTAAAAAATTAATTTAAAATTCATTGAAATTTCATTATATTTTCTATCAAGCAAAATATAAGAACATTAAAAATAATAAAAAACGAATTTGAATGTTTATGTATATAAATTCAAATAAATTGAATATGTTTAACTTAAAAAGATACACTTTCCTAAATTTAAATATTTTTCTACAAGCCTTGTACATGTTTATAAAATTTTATAATAGCCAATAATGTTTTAGAAAAAATATTACAAATATATCAACTGAAGTTTTATTGGTGTGATGTAAAAAATAATTAAAGAACTTATTTGTTGGAATATTTTTTTTTATATTATTCATAAATTTAACATAACAATTTTTTTTTAAAAATTATACATATTTATTAAAATTTTAATTTTTAAAATTAAATATAAATATTTATTTTGTTTTTAATTAAATAATTTAAAAAAAAAAAAAAAACCCTAATCCCCCCCTCCGCCCCACCCCACCCCACCCCACCCCACCCCACCCATCCACATCGCCGGTCTGCCACCACATTCAACGGCCTGGGTTTGCCGGATCCAGGCCGGCGACGACCTCAGGAGAAGTTCCCAGGCCGTCGCCGGCCTGGAGTTAAACTTTCGAGGCCGTCGCAGGCCTCAATCTCTACTTCCAGGCCGGCGAAGGCCTGGGAACTTCTCCCCAGGTCATCGTCGGCCTGGATCCGGCGAACCCAGGTCGTCCCGACGGCCTGGGAAGGTGGTGGGAGGCGGGGTTTGAGTTTGGTGAGGTGGGCGGGGTGGGCTGGGGTGGAAGGGATTTTTTTTTTAAATTAGAGGGTATTATTGTCAATTTAGGGGTGTACAACTTAATTTGTGGGTTCGTACTCATTTACCCCACATTTTATACCATCATACACCTATGTACAATTTTTATAGCCTAAAGTACAAATATTGAAGCATATTTTATTATGACTCTTGAGCGGAGTATGAGTCATGATAGACCCTCCCTAGTATGTTTCGTTTTCTAGTGTTAATAATAAGTTTTAACTTTAGAAAATTGTTTATTATATATAGTAAAAATAATTCAATAAATTTTTATTTTGAAAAATTATCTCATATTTCTTAAAAAACTGAGTAAGATATAACAACTTTGAATTTACATACATGAGCAACATATTTATTAATCAACTTCTCTTTCTTACCATAAACTTAAAAAACAAGATAATCAGTTTTCTTTAGTTCACCCATACTATGTACGGGGCGTCTACCATGCGGCCGCATGTAACAGGACTCACATGCGGCCCACCCCTATAAAAACGCCATGTGGCATTGATAACTTGGATCCGGTTTTGCCCACAAAATCCGGTTTTGTAAATCTCTAAAATGCCCTTTTCTATTTTTTCAAAGGAAAATTGAAATTAAAATCTAAACATAAAATGTCTTTTATAACCTTTTTAATTATTATGTTAAAATTAAAACCATTAACACTAAATTGCAAAGACAATTGCACTTTTTATATCAAATTTTTGCCACATTTATACATTTCATACCGTACCTTTTAAAATGGCACATTTGATATCAAAATTGACCAACTTTTTTCACATTTAATTTGATCGTTAATTTTTTGATGGAAAATGACACGTGTCCGTTAAGTCACAATTTTCAACTCTTAGGGGAGGGTATTTGCAATTGATTAGGGGGAAATTTGCAATTATCTCTCACCATCTCCACCATATCCACCACCTCACGTAATTTTCAATTTTATGGCGACTCCGACCACCATTAAAGCTCTCCTTGGTGGCTATAGCTTCGTCTTGACCTCTTCTATAAATCTCATACACTATTTCATTGTTTTAGATCGATCACGTCACTTGTATTTCAAATCTACGAATTTCAATATTTTCGGTTTTTGCTCCACCTCTGGCGGAGGAGGTCGACCCACTGTCTAATACCTACCGCCGTTCATTCCCCTTGGTGTTGCGGTTCTTTTGCCACCAACCTCATCCATTTTCATCAAGTATTGAAGAAATCCTCAATTTTTAAAGTTTAGGTTACTATTCATCATCTTCCCCATTACAATTTTTTTTTGTATTATGTAGATTGTTTATTATGTCCAGTTAGTTGATTTAGACATTGAACCTGAACAATTACTGAAGAAAAAACTCATCAAATTGGTTTTGTAGTGATAGAAATAATCAATCAATCCACATAAACCCTAAAATTACAAAACAATATTTATGATATTCGAACTTAATCGATCGAATAGAAACAAATAACAAAAGGAGGATTAAAGTTTATATACATCGAAATTATTGATTTGAGATATTGATTTTTTAGAAAACCAAGTAATTGAAAATTTTGTTTTTTCCGCAAGAAATTTGTGAAACGAAGCTGGAGAGGTTTTATTTAAGGTGCAAAAATGATGGTGAGGTTATAACTGATTTAAAACCATAATCACTCCAATTAAATTGAACATTAGGGTAAAAAAAGTAATCTTAATTGATTTAGATAATATAGTTTGATATTCAAAGTTGTTGATCAAATTTGTTGATATTGATTTTCAATCTCTCCGTATTAAATATGAAAATGGTGTAAAATTTAAAACATCAAGTTATGGATGATGTAAAAATGATGGAGAATTATTGAATATGAAATAATCAATTAAGATTGAATGATTATGGAAGAGAAGGAAATAATTAATTAGGGTTGAAAGATTATGAAAGAGCAGGAAATAACTAATTAATTAGGTTTTAAGTAGGGGTATAACAGTCTTTATCAATTGCCCACGATTTAATGTTTTAACTAAATGAGCATTAAATATAAAGGGGCTAAAAGTGTCTTTTTATATGTTATTCGATTTTTTAGTTTTTTTTAAAGAAATTAAGTATAAGGGTGTATTAGTAAAATGATATTTTTATTAAAGTCAATGAACTAATTAATGTATTTGACCATGTTACCATATGAATTGATCTGAGCCGTTGGAGTTGATTTGACGGTGGATGGGACAGGCCTCATGTGTGGCCGTAACTTGAGGGGTCTCACCCTAGAATAAGCGTACTATGTAATTCAAGGAAGTCTGAGTTACCTAGGTTAATTAAACACAATAAAATTCCTTTATCTCTATTAAGGAAATAGACAATCCTTACAATTTCTAAATACAAACCTTTGAAATTCTTACATAAACAGGGAGGCACATACATCTGATCTATTGCAGAAATCTCTCCTCCTTATAATACAAACTCATAGTATTATAGAGTACTTCATATAACAAAGTTTAATTTATTTTACATAAGTTTATTGACTCATAAATAAAGGAATCACATAAATTATATATTACTATGCTCTTTTAGATAATCTGACCCTCATTCCGTGTTTGGTTTGAAGTATAATAGAATCACGAGGATAAACCGGATGACCCTCCACAAGTTGAATCTTGTAATGATATAGAATAGTAGCCGCAACCATTTTCATTTGAATAAAAGCCATCTCTTTACCTAGACAAGTTCTTGGGCCAGCGTTAAACGCCGGGAACTTGTAAGAAGGCTCGTGTTTGATCCCTCCACATTCTGTAATCCATCTCTCGGGCTTGAATTCTAAACAATCTTTACCCCATACCGTCTCCATTCTTCCAACGGAAAAGAAAGAAAATATCACTTTCTTATTCTCGTGAAGGTAATGACCACTCGGGAGATTGTCCGAACGAATTGGAGCTTTATGCTCCAAAGCAACCGGAGGGAATAGCCTCAAAGACTCACATAGAGCTCCGTGGAGGTATACTAGCTTGTGGGACTCTTCTATATTGAAGAACCTCCATTTATCACCCTTTTTTACGTGCAATTCCGATGCAATCTCTTCCAAAATCTTGATTTCGGCTAAAGGGTTGATCGCAATTAGCCAGAAAAACCATGTCAAACTAGTACTTGTTGTATCTCTACCGGCAAACAACAAACTTAGCGAAGTGTCCTTCAAGAATTCTACTAAACGTTCTCGAGAAGATCCTTTATAAGCCTTTGTGAAAGCCGTCAACAAGTTCAAATCACCATCTTGCTCTCCCTCTAACGAAACACGAGGGTATAAGAACTCATCGAAAGCCTTCCCAGCTTCAATTAGCTTCTTCTCATTACCAATTTTCAACCATTTTTGAATCCTCCAAATGGTTTCAGGAATTATGTGCCTATGTAACAGAGGCTCTACTGCAACACTAAACGCCTTTTCGGAAGGAACATAAGGCAGATCAATCGATAAGCTTTTAGGATCGTACTCTAACACAAGTACACAAATACTATCAAAACTGAACCTTTGGAAAATATCTTGCAAATCGACATCGATTCCGTTCTTGAAGACATTTTCAAGAACAGGGAGGAGCCCTGTTTCAATCTTGTCCCAAGTAGTCTTTTCCAAGAAACTGTAGAATTTGGGACGACTCATTAATGAAAGAGTGGTCTTTCTATGAAGCTCCCATAATTCATAATCAGCATTGAAAATTCCATCTCCCAAGATCTCGAAAATCTTTCGGAATTCAGGACCCTTTGGATAGTTTGAGAAATTTTTGCTGAAAATGTGGTGTATGTTTGCTGGATCACATGTTACCAACATGTCCGAGTTACAAAACCAGGGGCCTTTGAACTCGAACGTACCACCAGATGCAATAAGAACTTGTGTTGCATATTCATGGAGCCTGTGAGAATTTCGAAGAACCGCAGGGAGCATTCCAAGTAGAGGCCAATTTGTAGGCTTAAAGGTTTTTTTCTTACTTTTACTAAATATGTAATAGTAGAGGAAAATTATGCAGGGGGTAATCAAGAAGATCCCCAAATATTCAAAGATGGCCATTAGAGTAGAAAGAGAATTTTTTTTTTTCCTTTCTTATCTTTCTATCTTTTTGTTTGTTCAGTTTATTGCATTACTCTTGCCTACATTTATATGTAGGGGTCAATGCAAGATCCTTTTCTTTGTTATGTAAAATATGTACGGAATTCTTTGATGTAATGTATATTAAATAAAATCACTTTGTATTTCTATTTTCTGCACACACTGAGAATATCCAATTATATTTATATATTTAATGATAATGAAATAACTCAAAATCAAAATATAATGAATAATATTAATAGCTAATTAAATGAGAAAATTTAAACGACCCGTCCCCCACCCGCCAACCTAACTCCCTCAAATCCAACCACTTCTATCCCACCACACGCACCCTTTTCCCAAATCCAGGCCACTAGGTTATGTAGGTCACATGCCGTCGAAGATGACGGCTTGAAGCAAAATGTCAAACAAATTATATTTTTAGGGTGAAAATTGCTAAAGTTTTTAAGTCGGGGTAAAAAAATACCAAAATTTTATATTCCTGGATGCAATGTATCAAACAAACTAAGTATATTTCTTGGATGCAAAGTGCTAAAGTTTTGAAGTCGGGATGGAAAATGCCAAAATTTTATATTTCCATGTGGAGAGTATCAAAAGTTTATGTTTTCAAAGTGTAAAGTTCCAAAATTTTGGAAAATAACTATTCTACACCTACGTAAGCCTATGAGTTTTATCATCGGAAAACACACTAGGGGTGCAAAGTACGTGCCAAAATATTATAGTTCCAGGGTGTAAAGTACCAATTTTTTTAAATCGAGCTACATTTTTAGGGTGCAACTTGCCAAAAACTCAAAATTTAGCATAAGTTGGTACGAAGAGAGGTTTTCTATCAAATTAATATTAAATAGTACAACGAGATTTTGTGCACAAATTATGAAATTAAAAAAAAAATTGTGCATATATTACATAACACGCATGATTTTGCAGTATGGAAAATCTAACGGGGCCTATATATATATTTAACCAGTAGAATGGCAGAAAGACTGGGGTTCTTCTAGTAAAGACGCCCTGATTGCGACACCAGTCTCCAAGAAAAGATTATTTGGTACAACCGTTACATGGATGACGTGATGCAACAAACGATTGAGATTTGGTCAAACTAGTGTTTGCATACCAATACATGGTGATGATGGGATTATGGAGCCAACTTTTCCTTGAATTTTACGGATTTAATTTAAATTTTTCCTTGTATTGTACAACGTCATCCATACAACGAATGAACTAAATAATTTTTGCTCTCCAAGGGCATGGGATTACATACAGTACTCCTTTTACGTTAAATGATGGTAAATTACGTAGGAGTGCGACTTTGCCCAAGTTAGATTTGATTCGTTAAAATTCACTAAATTTAGACAAAATATATATCAATCCACTGAGTCAGAATTTGGTTTAATTCGGTAAGTGATAGATACTCGGGTATATGAAAATGAACTTTAGAGAAAGATAAGGACAATTCTTTATGTAAGACGTGGATGCAAATAATATCTATCATTTTTTGTCTTAATTTTGCATTTAACTTAATCAATGAGCTGAGGTGCGCTAGATTTACACATTTTGGAAAAGAGAGAAAGGGGGGGGGGGGGGGTTGGGAAGTGAATTGGGAGGAAATGCATATTGAATAGTCATGAACCACCAATCTGTGAGATAAAATTGTATTATTATCATTTTTAGTTATGTCGTATTGTACTAAATTTGTTTTGAACTTCTTTGATAATATATATTAGTACAAAATATAATTAGTAAATGCTACAATATTTTAGACTTTTGTTAATTTTTTTTTCTTAATCATAAGATCGAGCATGTAATAATTTTGTGAGGCTAAATGTTGAAGAATCGTTAATCCTTTGTTTATAGGTCGACCTGTTTATTTGTTAACGGTAATAAATAAAATATAAATGTCGATGTAAAATCTATAAACTCATGAAATCTTTGCTGCGAACGAGTTCATGATATATATAGATTGAGCGAGAGTAGAAGTAGCTAAGTCAAGATTGACAAATTTCCATGACAATGTGCTTTAACAAAATATAATTTCTATGTGTATAAACCATTGATTCCAATAGAAATAGATAAAAATGAAAATAAAAATCTTCATCTATTAGAAATTGGTCATTGATAAATTGTAAACAGCCACAATCAAATTGTTTGGCGCGTATGATAGGAGCCACTTTCTAAAAATAAAGTACAGTAATAATCAAGCTAGTTTAATGGATATATATATATTAAAACAATCCAATTAAGTGTTAAACTCACATCTTAGCTATCTAATTAATGCACTAGCTAATTAGTATCCATTCAATTTTATGTTAATAATCTCAGCATTTGATAATATCCGAAAAATCTCACATGACTAAATATAATTAATAGGAACAACTACTTGTGTACGACCTTCTTAATTATATCAATAATTTTCCATATACGGTTGGATGTCATTTATTATTCCTTAAATGCCGTGAAAACTACCTTCATCAGTTTTAAATAGACGTCCCTGAAGAGGGCAATTGAAGAATCAAAGTGATGAATTAAAGTTTTGTTTTCAAGATTTCTTAAATATTAAAAAATTAATTTGGATATTTTCGTAACTTTATGGGAAACATATGAAAATATTAAAGTAAAAATTATTTGTTTCTGTTTAACTTTAAAATATAAATTTTTCGGTGTTTCGTTATGACATCGGAGAACCCTCTGCTAAATAGTAGCTATTAAAATGGGAGAGACCAATTCCATATAAACCCCAAATTTGGTACCACAACTTTAACATCAATGTCAATTTT
The DNA here is from genome assembly GCA_030819805.1 of Penstemon newberryi var. newberryi. Taxonomy (NCBI): domain Eukaryota; kingdom Viridiplantae; phylum Streptophyta; class Magnoliopsida; order Lamiales; family Plantaginaceae; genus Penstemon; species Penstemon newberryi. Next base: position 6,431,002 of record JAUALY010000003.1, on the reverse strand, counting down.
GGTGTCAATTGAGGCCCAATTTTAAAATTGGTCCGAAATTCCCCATGTGCGGGCCATGAGACATGAAAAATGGGGATTTTGACCATACAATGTCTTTTTTATTAAAAAAAAATACCAAAATTCAAAATCCTAACATTTCCTATAAAATTCACCAAACATTCCCTTAATTAAATTGTTACCCGCTTTATTCTTCTTCTTCTCCAAATAAAAACATCCAAGTAGCCTAGTTCTTGATGGATGAAAATAATTTTTTTTTTTTAATGAAAAATGCATTGAATGGTCAAAATCTCCAATTTTCATGTCACATGGCCCGCACATGAGGAAATTTCTGGCCAATTTTAAAATTGAGCCTCAATTGGCACCAAAATTGTCACTGATGTTGAAGTTGTGGCGCCAAATGTGCCAACCCGAAAAGTTACGGGGGTAGAAATGCCAGTGAACTATAGTTGTGGCACAAAAAATGCAATAATTCCGTTAGTTATTGAAGTAGGAAAATTCAAGTTCGTATAAATCTCATATTAATATTACATACTACCAACGTGAGATTAAAGTCCAATACCTTTTGGTTAACATCTAGATTGCACGGATACGGATACGGTGATACGATACAATACGATACGATTACGGCGATACGGATTTTTAAAATTTATAGAATTCGATACGGCAAAGATACGCATATAAAATAAAATAATTTTATATTATGCATAACAACATAACTAATTTGATCATTCTATTATACGACAAAAACAAAAGATCATATTCAAAATACATATTGTCTACTAGTTTAATTCCAGGTTGGACAACATCACAAAAAAGTTTTACACTAAAATTGTCCAAGACCATTCAAAATACACAAAAGTTATATATCAAAAGTTGGAAAAATTAGACAACACCCGTATTGATTTGAAATTTCCAACTAAACATCACGAGTATTGATACCCGTATCCAAGGCCATTCAGAATACACGTATTTTTTTTACTTTTAATTTATTAATTTTTAGCCCATAACTTTGAAAAACTAACAAAAACACCCCATGCGTATCCAAAACGTGTCCAAGACCTGCAGGATACTCCAAAAAAACGTACTGTACCCGTATCCAAATTATTTTTTATTTAATTTAATTAGGATACTCCAGATGGCGTACCGGACGCGTATCCCCGGAGTACTGGATACTGCACGGGCCCAATTTTCGGAGTATCCGTGCAACCTAGGTTAACATCAATACGGTTGTATGTGAATGGGTTTTGGCCCAGTCTCGCGGGTTTCGCGAGACCGGGTCAAAACTCTTCCAAATGAGTTTTTGTCAAATTCATGAAACTCATCAAAAACATATTCACAAATCTATTTCAAAACTCTTGAAACCTATAAAACATTGATTTGACGTCTACCATTTTTTTTTCTTTCCCAAAACTCTCTAAAAAAGACATTGATTTGACACCTATTACCTATTTTTTTCCCCAAACCCCAACATCCAAAACCAATCAAAGTGGGGTTTAAACTTTTTCAGAACCACAAAACCCAACATCCAAAGCCTAACCAAATGGGGTTTCAATGGTTTCACCGAAACCACCAAAACCATTTTTTTAAAACCTAAACCTGCGAAACCGAGCCAAAATCCATCCAAATAGACCCATACATGTTTGATTGTTTTCAATGAAAACGCTTAAAAACTTTGATCCTTGATCAAAATACACAAATAACCCTCATGCTATGCATAAAAATAGCAATCCATCAGACATGTATTTAATATTACCAAAAGTACGCAATTTAATGAGTATAGAACTAAGATATAGCGAACAATAATCCTATGTCGGCATAACAGATGAGAGATTTAACCGGTAATGTAATATTTTGCTATTTGAATAAATTCATAAATTAATAGTTAATAATGTATATATTCCATTTTTTTTTTGGAGAAAGTATATATTCAGTTGATTGTATCTAAATATTCATCTCTATTTCTATCTCTACTATTATAAAAGCATGAATATTTCTTAACTTTTTTGTGCAAAATACTCTTATTTAAGTTGTAAAGTGATATTTAATTATCTCTACTATTATAAAAGCATGAATATAACTTTTTTGTGCGGACTAAAATACCCTTATTTAAGTTGTAAAATAATATTTAATTAAATGATAAACATGTAAAAGTAATTGAAGAGATATAATTAGATATGAAGTCTTATTATATTTATCTCCTACATAAACTCCTAAAATTTATAGATTCTTTCTTACATCAATTCTTATAATTCTAATCTTAACGAACCATAAAAAAATACTATTATTTTAAATAGCTCCTAATATATTTATTTTAGCATAACGAACCATAAAAAAATACTATTATTTTAAATATGTATTTAAGTAAAATAATTAATTTATAGATTTAGTACAACGTAAGTCATAAACATTCTAAGATCTAAATACAAAAATTAAGTTCTCTTAAATATCATTTTGTTACAAAATAAAAGAATTAAAATTGAATCGTATCTTAACTGTGCATGATAAAAAGTACTTATGACTTACCTAAGTACGTAATTTTACTTTGGCTAAATTAGCAAAATATAAAGAATATTCAATAATATCAAGACATGCATAACCTCAAATTTTCATGGAATTCTTTTCGTGAAAACGGTTGAAATCGGTGGGAAAATGGTGAAATCGATAAAAAAAAATCTATGAAATCGTTGAAAACATGTGAAATCGATGAAAATTCAAGTAAAGTTTTTTATGAACACTAGTGAAGTTGGAGAAAAAATGGTGAAACGGTATAAAAAAGAGTCCCTGAAATGATAAATACATGTGAAATCGATGAAAATTCGAGTGAAAAAAAAAAAGAATGAAACCAATGAAACGATGTATTAGTTAGAAACGAATGAAATCGATGAAAAATTTAATAAAGTCAGTGAAAAAGGGTAAAGTCGGAGAAAACATGTGAAATTTAAAGTTCAGGTGAAATTGGTGAAAATAATATGTGAAATCAGTGGAAAAAAAGTGTGAAAATGGGTTAAACTGATAAAAACTAGTGAAATCATTAAAAAAAAAAGGGAGTTTAGTTGATAAAAACCGCTAGAAAAATGGTTTAAAAGGAAAAAACAAAGTAACCGACGAAATCAGAAAAAAAAAAAAAAAAAGGGTGAAAATAGGTTACACCTGATAAAAACGGGTAAAATGGTAAAAAATATTAAAATTAAAAAAATGAATGAAATCGAATAAAAATGGGTTAAATCGGTAAAAAAAAAAAGGATTAAACCGATTAGTTAAATAGGTAAAAAAAATGAGTGAATTTGCTCTATTTTATGACATAATAAAATTAATTTTTACTTTAAATTGAAAAAAAACTACCCATAAATTTAACTAGATATGTACAACGTACATGTACTTTTCTAGTAAAAAAAAAAAGATAAATATAAAATATATAAAGATTAAAACATATAGTCTCTTAAATGATTTTACCTCCCCACCCCCACACACACAAACACACACAACAGTTCCCTCACTCACATGTTTGATTTCAAGAAAATCCAATGATAAAATCCAACAAATTAATTAACCTATATATATACCAAAATACATATATATTGAGCGTGAAGGAGTGCATATCGTACGACTGAGATACGTACTCCGTATAAATTAACCTATATATATATATATCAAAACACATATTAATTATACTGGGTAACATATATTTATATTAAGATCCACACATGCATGCATGACCCAACAGAGTGCTACGATAAAGGAATGGGATCCATCACACGTCTAATCAGACAGCTAATCACATTGACTAATGACTAGCATATACACACGAATTCAGATCATATAGTTCAAGAAGAAAATGAACTTAACGTACGTGTTATAAACTTTAACTGCAGGAAAGATCGATGTTAGCTTGCCTTTAAACTAACAAAAGATAAGGGAATTGTTCTTGATGATGTAGGACGAGCAAGTGTTAGAAAACAGTTCAAAATTAATATGAAAACATGTTCATGCTAAAGTACTATTGAATATCAAGACTAAGTATTCTTATATGGTATTAAGTAATTATCACCTCTTAAACTAATTTTTGAGATGAATTAGACGTCAACATTCAAGTGGACATATCTAGAATTATATAAGTTTTTTTTTTGTTATATTTGGTTTATTATTTAAATTATTTTGGATGTTATAATTAAAAAATCAAACCTTATTTAACATTGGGAAGTATTCTATTAAAATTATTATTTTTTGAATAATTTTTCATCTATATTTTTTTGTAGAGGGAAAAACACTTTTGATACCAAACTTTAGTCCAAAAAACACATTTGATACCAAGCTTTTCGAAAAAACACATTTCATATCATGATTCACACCCTCTTGACATATTTAATTTTTTCGTCAATTTCGGACGGAATTCAACACATGCCGCTCACGTGCCCGTTAAGTTGACAATGAGAGGGAAAATAAGCACGAGTTTTAAATAGAGATACCCTACAAAATTGACATTTGTCTTTCATGTGACCTACTTTGATCAGAAAACTGATAGGAAAATAGTTTTAGGGGGAAAGTCCAACATTAATGTAAGTTCAGTGTGGTGCAAAAAATTAAGATCAAGAGAGAAAGTGCTACTTGACTATAAATTAATTGGGAAATTGCAATTTTCCTATATATCTTTGAAGAGACTATAATGAAGATACTTGAATGAAGCTTATCCGGGATCCAAACTATACAAATAATGCTCTTCATTTAATGATGAATAATTTAAAAATGGTTGTTACTTAATTATTGAATCATAGCCTCATAGATCTTCTTGGTCGTGGAAGATTAAGAACCACATGCAACTACGCAATATAACAGTATGGGGCAAGGGATCTTCTGTCCCAAAATGAAGCACCACTATATATGTGTCCCATTTCTAATTAAATGACACATGTCCTACTCCAAGATTATTTCACCCTCTTCTCCATCTCCATCTCCATCAATACATCTGTTATACAAAAATTTAGTCAATTGTAATGTGTACAGTCATTCCACTATTTCTAATTAATGGGGACCGGAAAGTGCAGATCTAAAATGATACAAGGAAAATAGATCATTCATATGTCAAGCCCCACAGTGTTGTTGTAGTCCACTTTAAATTAGTATTTCTTAGTCGAGTTATCATTTTTTATACGGCAGATTTTAATCGAGAATAGGAACTCTACTTTAAATAACAACGCAACTGTTAAAAAATCTATTGCAATACAGAATTTCAAGAAAAATAGAACGGAACAACATAGATTTAAGGAATCTTAAAAAAAATCAATTTTTTGAGTTGATTGTCTTTCTAATGCATAGTTATAAAGTTGGACACGCGTCTTTTAGTTAGAAATGAGACACATAGTGGTACAAGAGATCCCCGCCAATATGTGTGATGCATAGTTATAGTTATGTAGAGCATGTGCAATACATTTGATTTATTATGTATTAGAAGATTGCACGTACGGTACGAGTCTAGTTAATTTCATAATAGTTTTTATAAATTAGAGTAAATTTAATTTTATTATGTCCCAAATAGAATAAATTAACCCATTTTTCATCTATTTAACTCATTTTTTACCCGATTTCATTCATTTTTACCTGTTTAACACTTTTTTTACAGTTTTACCCATTTTTTAACAGTTATAACCTATTTTCATTGTTTTTTACGATTTCGTCGATTACTTTAATTTTTTCCTTTTAAACTATTTTCTACCAGTATCACCCTGTTTTTGTCGGTTAAACTCATATTTTTACCGATTTCACTCATTTTTATCAGTTTAACCTGTTTTCACACATTTCACACATTTTTTCACTGATTTCACATGTTCTTTTCACCAGTTTCACTTGAACTTTCATTGATTTCACATGTTTTCTTCGACTTGACCCTTTTTTACTGACTTTATTAATTTTTTCATCGATTTCATATGTTTCTCAGTGATCTCATCGTTTCACCGGTTTCATTCTTTTTTCACAAAATTCACCTTATTTATTTTGTATTTAGAGTGTTTATGACTTATGTTGTACAAAATCTGTAAATTGATTTTTTTACTTAAATAAATATTTAAGTCTAAAATATAATAATTTATATTTAAGAAGCTATTTGAAATAGTAATGTGTTTTTTTATGGTTCGTTAGGATTACAATTATAAAAATTGATGTAAGAGAGAATTTATAAATTTTAGGAATTTAGGTAGGAGATAAATTTAATAAGACTTCATGTCTAATTATACATTTTCAATTACTTTAACATGATTGTCATTTGATTAAATATCACTTTACAACTTAAATAAGGGTATTTTAGTCTTCACAAAAAAATTAAGAAATATTCATGTTTTTATAGAGAAAAATAAAGTATAATACATTCTATATGAAATTATCAATAAAAATTTATAAATATACATGTATTGTATTTTACTGAATTTGCTTAGCGTCATATATAGAATTTATCTGAATGTTTCCAGTAATTAATAACATTACTAAACGCATCAAACCTCTTGAATGTTATACATGTCATAATTTTTTAGAGGTACAAATATCCTATTGAGACTAAATGTCTCACATCAGTGTAGTTAGTATCGCACGTATCGCGATACGATACGTGCGATACGATCCGATACAGACCCAAAACGATACGACTCGGTTAGTGTATCGTTTTTGCTCATGTATCGGTTTGTATCGTAACGATACGATTCGGTATCGCACGTATCGCGAGTCAGAAGCGATACGTGCGATACTTTTTTTGACCGGGTTTGCACCTGAACCGGGTCGGATCGGTACTGACCCGACCGAACCGTTTCGCCGCCCATTTTTTTTTTTTAAAAAAAAAATTTTCTGCTGCTGTTTAAAGTTAAAACAGCAGCAGAAAACTGAATTGTGTTTACACGATTCTTGCCCCTTTCAAACCCTAGCTTCTACAATTGATTTCTTCTTCAAGTTTTCTACAAATTCTCTATCAAAATCGTTGATTAATAACTCAAGTAACCCCTAGAATCGTGATTAGGTGATAAATATCTCTCTTTATTTGCGTTTTTGGAAGAAAAAAAAAGTGCGGTTCTTGTGCTATTGTGGGCGATTTTTGTGCGATTCCGACACGATACCAAATGGGTTTGTGCGATTCTAACCGATTCCTTCAATTTTAGTTGAAGATGAATTGAGTGACATTGATCTTGGAGATAATGTTTAGTTTATATATTTTGGTTTTATTTCGTGAAACCTATTGTTTGATTTTGTTTTATGACTTCAAAGTTGAAACTTGGAACTTGGTTTTATTTTGAAATGATTTGTTTGACTTTAAAATGTTAAGTTTATGTCTTGTAATTTTTTTTTAATGTAGGGAATATATTTTATAATCATTTTAACAAAGTATCATGTATCTTACGATACACGATACGTATCTCGATACGATTCGATACGAATGGAAAACGATACGCGATACGATACACGGTTTGATAACCTTGTCTCACATTGATTAAAAATCATAGTTAAGTCCACTTTATAAGGTCTTGGTCAACCATCAGCTCTTAAGATATCTTTTGAGGATAAGTTTAGGCCAAAGTCATGTAAGTGGACTTAACCCAATCCATGTGGTGATTCTAATATGGTATTAGAGTCCAAGGTTGAAGTGGGTCACCTCCTTCCGTGATGGGCTATTCATAGCGCTTATTATGGGATTTGTTCTTCCCCCACACGGTCTGGAAAATCCGCTTGTTGGAGATCCACACTGTCTGGGCAAATCCACGTGTTGGACTCTTACCCACATGTCAATAATTCGCAAATGTTGGGCATTAATATATCACGTGTTGGGCTTGTTTCTCGCAAACATTCAACCCGCCATCACGTGAAGGGGGAGTATTGAAACCAAATGTCCAACATGGGTGAAAATTATAGTTAAATCCACCGTATAAGGTTTTGGACAATCCTCACCTCACAAGTTAGCTTTTGAAGTTGAGTTAGACAAAAATCATGTGACTTAGCCCAATTCGGCCATGTGGTGAATTCTAACATATCCATGTCTGGATCAACATACCGTTAATCAACTGGATTGCCTAGTCTCAACTACGTGGATGCGGTGTTGCACAACCTTACGGTATCATTCGAGCTGATAATTTATTGCGCCCAATGGCTAGACGACATTACACGACCTTATGCGACGTGGTTGTTATAATCTAGAGATTCTGATGAGGCGGTGTTGCACGATCTGACGGTTCCTACAATTGGATTACTAGTATTACATTACCTTATGAGGTACTCGACTATCCAATATTACGACTTATCTGCTCTCAAAGATAATTTTGCATGAGCGCATGATCTTTGGTTCACACTTTTGTGTATTACTAGAAATTACTAGAAAAGTGTATGTACGTATTGTACATGCCTAGTTAATTTCATGAATTTTTTTTATAAATTAAAGTAAAATTAACTTTATTAGAACATATTAATGACTGATATTCAATTCATTTTTCATTATAATTATTATTTTATTAAAAAATGATGATTTTCAATTTGTATTCAAATTTAAAATGATGATTGATTTAATTATGAGATGTTGTAAATTTTATTCTAAAATAAGATCATAAGAAAATTATTTAATTCATTCCATTCATTTTATGAGCTCTATTTATTTGTTTTAAGGGCTACATATCATTGAACGTCTTTAAATTTCTTATTTAACCAATATAAAATTATTAAAAAAAGCATTAAAATTTTCAATACAACAAAATACAACAATTAATATTATTTGTCTTCCTATTTCTCAAACGCGAGAAGTTTTTATCATCACGAATTTGTAAAATGAATGTGACACTAAGTATGATACAATATAGATAATTACATTGATATATATATATATATATATATAAAGGTCCATTTGGATGGATAGATTATAGATTTGGATTGGATTGATTTGAAATCTCTAGCTCAAATCTTTTTCATTGTTTGGCAACAAAAGTAAAGAAATTCTAATTTTCTTTTTCACCAGTTTAACCCGTTTTTCTGCCGATTTTATTCATTTTTATCGTGTTAATATTTTTTTTTACTGATTTACCCGGGTTTTCCTTTTCTTTTCTTTTCTATTATAACCTATTTTCATTATTTTCCCCTTTAAGTTGTCGATTTCTTTTTATTTTTCTGGTTTAAACCATTTTTCTACAGGTTTCACTTGTTTTTGTTGGTTAAACTATTTTTTACTGATTCCACTGGTTTTTATCAGTTAACCCATTTTCACCTATTTCAAATGTTTGTTCACCTGAAATTTCATTGATTTCACATGTTTTCATTCACTTTAGTCTTTTTTCGCCGATTTTACTCACTTTTCACATATTTCACCAATTTTTCACTGATTCATCATTTCACCGGTTCATTCATTTTTCATGAATTTTACCCAAACTTTCATCGATTTCACATTTATTTTTCTGATTTAACGGGCACTTTTGTACCGGTTCTTTCATCATCACCAGTGTTCACTAATTTCACCCGAATTTTCATCGATTACACATATTTTCACCGATTTCATATTTTTTTCTTATCGATTTTTAACAATCTTTATCAATTTCACCCGTTTTCACAAATTTCAACCGAATTTTCATCAATTTCACCCGTTTTTCACAAATTTCACCCGTATTTTCATCTATATCACATGTCTTTACCGATTCGTGTGCATTATTTTTGCCGTTTCACCCATTTTTTCATCAACTTCACCATCTATATCACAAATAGAACGAAAATTGTTTCAGTACTTATAGATACATGAGCATCTATATCACATGTTCATCCAAAATTTATAGTAGCTAGATCTGCAGCACCACCAGTTGTTATAGAAACAATAAAAGGAGATAAAACATGTAATGAAAAAACTACTATAGAACTTATGTTTCATGAAGAATTAAGATTTAGTCTCATTATGTATATATATGAAAGTGAAATTCATTCACAACATATACAATTAGAAGAAATAAAAATACCAAGAATAAAATTACCTTGTTACGAAATAAACAGTAAAATATGAGTTCATCGATGGACGAATTTAATAGACATATACAATTATTAGAGCAAGAAGAAACATTTGGAATATTTTCAGCTCAATCAATTATTGAATATAAAATAGAGAAAACTAAAAAAGCAAAACTAGATTTAAAAGAAGGACAACACTTTACTAAATACATGTTTGAAAAATTGAAAAGAAAAAATATTATTTATCATGGTTTATTTACCCAAGAAGTACCAATAGATATAAAAAGTACTAGAGGAACAATTGTAACTCCTATAATTGAGAGTGAACAAATAGTAGCCAGAATAGAAAAAATTAAAAACAAAGAAGACAAAAATAAAATAGGATATATTCAAATTGCTACAATACAAGTATTAATAAAATCAACTTTCAAAGAAGGCATTAATTCACCAATAGCTTACGATCGAAGAATTAAAAATACTCGTGATTCAGTTTTAGGAATAACTATGAGAAATTTAGCATGTAAAACCTTAAAATTTAATCTAGGAATTAAATATGCAATTCCTTTATCCACAAAAAAATTAGATAACAATATTTGTTTAGGATATAAGTTTTCAAGAGAAGAATTAATGGAAGAAGGAGATGGTAGAATATGCTTTAACAAATAGTCACCATAGTATAAATTTTCTAGATCAAGAATCTATTTATTTAGATAAATTATTTGAAGGCATAGCACAAATCAAAAAATTACCAATAAACGAGATAACAATAGAAGGAACTAGTGATCAAATTAGACGATCATTATCATTCAGACCATCTTATATAAAGCAATTACCTAGGACCCGTTTGGTTGACAGGAATGGAATCTAGTTCTAGGAATTTGATTTCTAGGAATGTGATTACCAGAAATATAATTCCATTATAGTGTTTGGGTAAAACTCGGAGTTTCTTAAAGGAAAGTGACAAATTCCTTTTTATATGTTTGGTAAACATAAGGAATGGAATCCATTTTTTCAAATGTTAGCAAAAATCCACTTATATATTATTATATAACATAATGGATTTATGGAACAATACTTGCAATATTAACCCTAAACTTATGTGAAATTACAAGATCATTACTTGAAGTTTCAATAATTACAAAATTCGTGAAACAGGATGGCTCAGTTGATTTATTATGTAATTTGTGTAAGTAATTATTCTTTATGTTGAATATTATATAATATACTTATAATACATCAAAATTTATAATTTATTAATTTATATATGTTTTATAGTAAAAAACATATTTTGATTATATATATATGTATGTATATATGTGTGTGTGAGAGAGAGAGAAAGAGTGAGTATATATGGAAAATATTATCTTTTTAATTTTTACTATGAATTCCATAGGGAATGGAACTAGAATACTATAGAAAAATTGGGTTTCAGATTCCCAGTATATAGAGGCAAGATTCCAAGTTTTAAGGAATTTAATTCCTTTCCCAAAATTCAGTAAATCAACCCAAACATAATTATGTGATGTTCGGTAATCAGATAACCAAACTACATGCCATTCCAAGGTAAACAAACGGGTCCCTAGAAGAATTTAGAAATCCCATAAAAAAAGTAAGTGAATATACAAGATTAGAAAAGGAGGTATCAGATTTGAGTAAATTTTTGAAGGATAAATTATGAATAGTAAACCCAAAAATTGTAAGGAAATATCAAATTTAGTTAAATCTTACGAAAAAAGATTAGATTATTTAAGGATAACATCTATTAGTATAAAAATGTATAAAATGAATGAAGAAATTATATAAAAAAAAAAGATAAAAGAACCCGAAGATTCATGTACGATATGTAATTTTTCTAAAAAACAAACATCCGCTGCCTTTGACCAATTTTTGGTATCAGAGCCGAGTAACGAAAATGGAGAAAATACAGAAAATACAAAATAAATTACAATACAAAAGATTAATGAAGAAATCGAATATTATAAAGATAGACTATCTAATATATAATTTCTAGAGGTTCACCCTTATACAACAGGGATATTAGAATTCAAAATAAATATATTAGAAAGATAAAAAAAATTGATTTTGAATACAATTTACATAAGCAGAAATTAAAATATCATATAAAAAATAAGTAACGAACCTTAAATAAAAATAAAGGATACTAAAATATAAATTAAAGAAATAAAGAATACTAATGCAAATATCATCCGTACAGTGAAAAACCCTTGAATGGCATTCTCATCAAATTAAACATTTTGAAAAGGGCATTTTTAAAATCCAATACGGTGATGATGCACTAAGAATTACACAGCGCGCCTGAATGGATTAGTTAATAAAGATTATTTAATTTTTTGAGAGGTTTGAAAAGGACAAGTGGTCCCTACAGGCTACATGTCATGACTTGCTGCTTTAATGTTGTCGGGGTAATGCAGTAATTGCCGATGAACTAATGGTTTTGGGGCTGTTTGTTTGGCGTTTGGGAAAGTAGTTTGGAAGAGTAGTGGAGGATTGTGAAATAATCTCGATTTGCGTAATATTGTTTGTTTGGGTTTTGAGCAGTGTTTTTAAAACCGGACCGGTCATTGAACCGGAAGCCCTACTGGTTACTGGTTCGATCGGTTAGATCGGGTCGACCATTGGTTCGATCGGTATAACCGGTGTGACTTTATTATTATTTAATATTTATATATATATTTTTAGATTATCTAAAATACAATTATAATTCAAAAAATTATCATTCTTTGTCAATATAAATTTTTATTGTTTCATGCAAATAATCAAAATGTCTTAAAAATTAAGATCAATGTCAAAAATATAAATCTCAAGTATCCCTCAAAGATACATACATTCAAAATAAGACAACAAAATTAAAAGTTCATCACATTTTCAAAGTTTTGGCTTGTTCATTTGGGTTCTATTGTTGTAACTTGATGTGTATATGGTAATTGGTTTGCATAATTTCATACACAAAATAATATTATTCACAATAATGAGAAAATGGTTATGTACTTCTTTATGTAAAAAACATTGTAATATTGCATTGATTGTTAAAATACTAAAATAATGAATGTTATTCCAATTAAAGTATATAAATGTAATTCTATTAAATGTTAAACAAGAGTTCAAATAAATAATAATAACAAAAAATCTCTAAATTTAAAAAAAAAAAAAAAAATTAAGTGAACCAGTGGTTCACTGGTTTTACTGGTTCACTGGTTTTATCGATTTTGGAGCCGATTTTATCGGTTCGAACTGGTTAATTAGGAGACTGGTTTTTAGGGGTAAATCGGACCGGATTGGGGACCGGTTAGCGGTTAAACCGGGCCAACCGGCCGGTCCGGTCCGGTTTTAAAAACACTGGTTTTGAGAGAATGGTTTAAGAAATAAAGTAGGTGTAAGTTTTTTTGGAAGAGTTGGGTTGTAGGTGTAAGATGTGTAAGACTTTATGTCAAATCATGTTTGTTATGTGAGATAAATTGTGTAAGAGATTGGTTACTTTATGTCAAATCAAAGTAGAGTTTGTATAGATTTTATTTAAGGCTAGCGATATTGCCAGAGCAACAAATGTTGCTGCCAGATCAATTTTTAAAAAATTTCAGACTTACCCTTAGTGGTCAAACATATTAATTACATAGCCAATTATTATTGAAAAGGTTCTCTTTCTTCATTAATATATCTGTATCTTTATTTTATTTTCAGTACTTACCATTATCATCATATAATTATGGAATTCCTTTTCTTCTAACTTTTTATTTATAATTCTTTTCCATGAACAAACTGAACGAGTAAAATTAATAAAAAAAAGGTCATGCACACTCATGTCATTTCTTAATTATATATATGTCAATTTGTCATTTATCAAAAAACAGTATGCCAATTTGTCTTTATATCCATTAGTTTTTCATGTGTAACAAATTAATTTGCATTTGTGGTATGAGATAATGATCTGGATCATGGATCAAATTTCGTTTCAAGGTATCTTTCGGTTAGCAAAATATTGAAAAAAAAATCGATTTTTTTTTCTTAAACTTTAAGAAATACGAAATTAAGAAAAATAAGATAGTCAAAAGACAAACAAAAAGTTTTGAAATTACACCTTATTTTTCGTTTCCATTGATTCAAAAACGAAAAACATTTCAATATTTCCAATGGATACGATGAAATTTTAATCCATGATTTGAATATGACGAAAAGTCTAAGATCATATGTGGAATTTCTGTAAATTATGTTTTAATTGCATATAAATGAAATAGTCTTGAAAGAGAATAACAAGAATAAATATATTAGAGAATTTTTTTTTCTAAACTCTGCAATTTCTTTTTTTATAATTAAAGTTTGATTTAATATTGCGAGATCTAAGTAATGGATTCAATCACTACAAATACGATATAACTAATTCTATCACAATTGCTCATTTTCGATTACAAAAGTTTTAAATACCACAAAAAAAAAAAAAAAAAAAAAGATTAACAGATTTTCTTGATTACAACTATAGTCTATTTTCACATAATTTGGATTAGTAAAAGTAAAAAAAATTGAAGAATAAGTTTCTTAGTTAAAAATACATAACGTAGCAAGGTAGGTATTCAAAAAAGAAAATAAGGAAAGAGGTGTATTTATGAAGAAAGAGAGCAACATATTTCATCAATTAATGACTGTGCAATTAATATGTTTTGAACATGAAGGACATATTAGGAAGTTCATTAAAATTGCTCTGGCAGCAACATTTATTGCTCTGGCAATATCACTAGCCTTTATTTAAAGATAATAAAATTGTTGTTTGTTTGGCTTTTGAAAGAGTAGTTTGAGAAAATTAATGGATCAAAAATTTATTTCGAAAAATAGAAAACATGTTTGTTTGGCATTTCCCAAACACGAAAAAAATCTGGGAAACGCCAAACAAACAGTTTTATGAATAATTTTTATTTGATTTAAATAAACGGTTCATATTGATTCTTTGACTTTTTGCAAAGCTAAGATTGAGCATAATGGAGTGCGCATATGCTCACCCAAACAGGCAAACACTGGGTGCCACCCTAGCCCCATATTTTATAAAAGGTATAATTACAGGGATCTCCCCTGAGGTTTGGGATAATTATTGCCCAATCCCTTCGCAATTTCATAATTACATCCACCTCCCCCGACGTTTCGAAAACCTTACATTTTGATGATGTCATCAACGAATTTTTATTGAACTTCCTATTTTACCCTTGAGGTTACTGTAGCTATTTTGTTGGACAATTATACCCTTGTTATGTTTGAAACATAGGAGGAGTTTCTTTGCAATGTATATATATAAGTATGGGTTTAAATGTTATAAATTTACATGAACCTTTTAATTAGTTTATTAGTGTATATGTATTCTTAAAATAAAAATATAATAACATATCAACGTTTTTTTCCAATTCTTTTCATAATGATTTTACAATTAAAGTACAAGGCAAAATAAATAATTTATGGTTAATTATAAGAAAAAAACATTGTAGAAGATAAATAAAAAATGTAAATACATTCAACTTCACATTTACACGTAATTTTAATAAAATTTTTTCCTAATTAAAGTAAAAGAATAAATGAATGAATTAGGTTTAAAAGAATAAATGAATTTTTAGTGTATATGTATTCTTAAAATAAAAATATACTAACACATCAATGACTTTTTCCAAAAAAATTTCATAATCCTTTTACAATTAAAAGTAAATAAATTATGGTTAATTAGAAGAAAAAAACATTGTAGAACATAAATAAAAAAATGTATATACATTCAACTTTAACATTTAACCTGTAATTTTAATAAATTAAATTTTTTTCATAATTAAAGTACAAGGATAAATTAATGAATTACGTTTGATCATGAGAAGAAAAAAAACTTGAACAATAATTATTAGACATTATAAAAATGCTCACATGTTTACTAAATAATTTCTTAAACTTTTAACTAAAATAGTTATTATAAAATCAATAATTTTTTTATAAAAAATAAAAATACTCAATTTAATAAAATAGTTATTATAAAATCATAATTTTTTTTTAATATTTCTTACTTAAGACAATAATATTAAATCATATCTTATTTATATAAAAATACTAATATTAATAAATCAATAAATTATGTTAATATATATATATATATATATATATATTTTTAAAAACTCTCACCATCCCTAACCCCCAACCCCAACCCCGCACCCGCTGGTCCCCCCTCACCCGACGTCCCCAATCCCGCAAATCTCTTCCCAGGACGCGCCGCCGGCCTGGAAGGCCTATGGTTCGAACTAGACCTGGGAGGATATTTGCGGGGTTGGGACGGTGGAGGTGGGGTGGGGTGGGGGGTTAGGGTTAGAGTTTTTTTTTTTATGTATAAAATTAATTTTTACAAGGGTAGTATTGTAATTTTGTGTATTATTGCAAGGTACTATTGTAATTTTCTGTATCATTTCACATCATTTTGTAAGATTTTTCAAATGTGGGGGGAGGTGGATGTAATTATGAAATTGCGCGGGGATTCGACAATAATTAGCACAAACACCAGGGGAGATCGATGTAATTATCCCTTGCAAGGGTAAATAAGACATTTTATTAATCTTCTTTATTTTTATTTTTTTAATTAAAACTGACGAGGACAATATGGTCATTTTACATCATTTTGTAAGGTTTTTCAAACGTGGAGGGAGGTGAATGTAATTATGAAATTGCGAGGGATTGGGCAATAATTAGTCCAAACCTCAGGAGAGATCAATGTAATTATCCCTTTATAAAATATAGAAGAAAAGAAAAACTGGTAAAAGGGGAGAAATAAAGTACCAAATTAGCAGATTCTACTAAGACCAGGACCGATCGCCCTGGTCCAAGAATCGCGCAATTAGTCAAACATGATGTTCTTGATTACTTCCGGAGTTTGACATCATCATAAATTGATTTTGACTTCTTCCTCCACATAAAAAAATTAAAAACTCCTTTTCTCTTGTCTCTTTCCATTAGAAAATATCAATAAGAATGTATGCTCTCTAAAAAGACTAAAGGCCAGCTTATTTGGCATTTCTGAAAACTATTTCGTGTTTGAAAAAAAACGAAATAAACATTTTTTCTATTTTCTAAAATAAATAATATCACGACATGCATAACCTCGAATTTTCATGGAAGTATTTTCGTGAAAAAAAGGTGAACTGGTGGAAAATGGTGAAATCGATAAAAAAATATCAGTGAAATCATTGAAAACATGTGAAATCAATGAAAATTCAGGTGAAATTGGTGAACACTATCGAAGTTGGTGAAATTTTGGGTGAAACCGATAAAAAAGTGCTCTTGAAATCAATAAATACATATGAAATCGATGAAAAAAATAATAAACTCGGTAAAAACGTGTCAAATCAATTAAAATTTAGCTGAAATTGGTGAAAAGAACATTTGAAATCAGTGAAAAAAAATGTGCGAAATAGGTTAAAACGGGTTAATATGATAAAAACGTGTGAAATCAGTAAAAAAAAAAGAGTTTAACAGACAAAATAAGGTGAAACCGGTAGAAAAATAGTTTAAAAAGAAAAAAACAAAAGGACAAAATCGTAATATAGGTGAAAATAAGTTATAACCGATAAAAAAGGGTAAAACAGTAAAAGAAACATTAAATTGGTAAAAATGAACAAAATCGGCTAAAAAATAAGTTAAACCGGTGAAAAATTAATTAAATTAATGAATTGAATAAGTGAAAAACGAGTTAATTTGCTCTATTTATGACATAATAAAATTAATTTCTAATTTACAAAAAATACTCATGAAATTAACTACACCCGTACAACATAAGTGCACGTTGCTAGTCTCTAAGAATATACCTATATAAAGAATTGATATCAAAGTTCAAAGATAATTACAAAAACTAATATTAAACTAGAAAAATACTCATACTAGAGGAAGTTGAACACATGACCTCTTGGTCATAAAGCCTCCACCTTAGCCAAATGCCTCATTCACATAATCCACGATTTCTATATTCATTATTTGAGTCATGGAATGATAATTTGTAACTCATTTTCCTAACTATACAATAATATCTTGTAAGAACAAAATGTTTAAAAGAAAAGAGTTTTTTTTTTCTTTTTCCAAAGGTTTAATTCATTTTGAGGCGTGTCGGACATATTAGGTAGGAATTTCTCCCAACAGGGATTCAAACTTAGATCGCTACATTATAATGACTAGTCAATTTCACTAAATCAATAACATGTTGATGAAATAGTTATTTACATGCAAAGAACTTGACAAGTATATATAGATATTCAAGTACGTAAAATATATTCAAGTTTCCCTTTTAAACGAAATCTAATTTGATTGGCGACGGCTTTGACATCTTGGGAGATTGATTGTATATTTCTGGAAGTCATCGTTAATCAATCGAAAATTTTGTAATTTAGTTCAACATTTCAAGATATAGATAATAGATCGATCCCACCACATTTATCATAACATTTATATTATTTATCATATGTCAAAACACTTTGAAGATAACTTTTTCTGATTTTCTCCATTCACAAACTCTCGACAGTAAAGTATTTTGTGTCCTTTAATTTTTTCTAGGACGCGGTAAAAGGATACTTAGCTTATTCTTCCGGCAAGCACATCACATCTTACATGTTTTAATATGCTGCAATTTCAATCTTCTGAGCCGTCATTTTAGCCCAATCATCGGAATTAAAATCGATGTTAAGAAAATATCACGCAAGCAAAAAAGTTTGACGATTTTGCCCGGTTGGTTGCCACGCGTTCGTTTTCGGCAATATCACCTTGAAATAAGGAATATTAGTCTTTTAACTTTTGAAAGGATGTGGAAATGAGACACTTGTAGTTCCTGCAAACAACTTACATTCTTTATGTTTTAAGTTGTCGTTATTTTAGTCCTTTTATCTGTAATTTCGGTCATAAGTTCGTTTGAATTAAAATTAGTGTCTGCCACGATAGCAAATAAATTGAGGCATTATAACTTTTCTGCCTTAATAATCAGTAGTTAGGGGAGAAACATAGTGTTAATTTCCCTCCAATGTAAGCTGAATTGGCAAGGTGTCATGGTGCGATACAACTGCGTGGTAGCCAGAGGAAAAAATCTTCAATTTGCTTGAATTAGCGTGTCAATTTATGGACAAATTACATACATAATTAGGAATTTAGGATATGTAGTAGACTCATAGCGATTATTGACTGATTTTTTAATTATCAAATGAATTTGTTCTTTATGATCTTAATTGCCTTATGATTTAATTGCCCAGTACATTCTTTAGAACCTATCGCACCCCGCAGGACTAAAACTGAGGGAACTTAAAACACAGGAACTACAAGCGTGTCATTTTTCTTTTCAAGATGATCCCCGAATTTTTTTCTTGCGTGGAATTTTATTAACATCAAATTTAATTTCGATGATATTGTGATTAAAATTACAGGTAAGAGGACTGAAATTACGACAACTTAAATCATGTAGGATGTAATGTGCTTGCATACTTGAAGACCTATAAAATATTACGACAACTTAAAACATATTATTTCCATTTTTTTGAAAAAATAAGAGTACATAAAATGCTTTTTTGACTATACATAACTCTTGGTCTTCTCAAAATTTCCTTCAATAAACACAACTTAAAGGGCAACAATTTTTTTATTTTTACTTTTAAAATGTATTCTCAATAATTAAATGTTGATGACGAAATACAAGACTGAAGACTACTTCAAGTCCAAAAATTTGAAAGAAAATAAAAAGATCTCCTGAAAGGTCCCCATAATCAATAAGTCAATCCTCATGACTTTGACCAAATAAAACAGAGTCGACAATACAATTCTTCAAAATAAATCAAACCCTCTTCACATCACCTTCTAATTGTGTTTATTTATATATCAAATAAGGTAGTCTTACAACACAATATAATATCAAATAAAGTATTTCTTCTAACTTCAAAAAATAATCATATGGAGCTTGAAAAAATGGGAAGCAGAGTGATTACTACTAGTAATAAGGAGGAGGAAGGAAAAGAAGATGATGTTCCTCTTCCTGGATTTAGGTTTCATCCAACAGACGAAGAGCTAGTCGGATTTTATCTTCGAAGAAAGGTCGAAAAGAGACCGATTAGTATCGAACTTATCAAGCAGGCTGATATCTACAAGTTTGATCCATGGGATCTTCCAAGTATGTGCATGGAATTAATGATTCATTAATTATATATTTGCAGTATTTTTTATCTACTTCTTTTAATAATTACTTAAATTTTCTACGAATATACAAATTGTCCATTAGGTATTTCCTATGATACACGGATATTCCAAAAAAATACAAAGTGCTGTATCGGATACACGGGGAATACGGATATGTGTAGGATATGCGTGGAATACGTATTCGATACACCACATGGCGTATCAGTAATAAAAATAAATTAAAATTAAAATAGATACGTATCGGATACACTAGTTGGACATCAGGACACTCCGGGGGGGCTTTTTATGTAATATTATGGGTCAAATTTAAATTATAATAAAATGATAAAGTCTCTAGGACTAAACATAAACGACTAATACCACTACTCAGTTTCTTATTCAAGTCTTTCTCTTAGGTGATGAAATCTCAGAGATGAATTTATTCCATTGTTGCGATATGTTCAGAATGAATTATGTTTGATTTTGTAGTCATATAACTTTTGTTTATGTTAAATTGGATTATTTTTTCTTCTAGAGCTTAAATTGAAAGATCTAGTTGCTTACACATAAATTTACATTATACTAGGAAAGTGCACGTACGTTGTACGTGATCTAGTTAATTTTGTTGGTATTTTTTATAAATTAGAGTAATAATAATTTTATTATGTCATAAAATAGAGCAAATGAACTTGTTTTCACCTAATTAATTCATTTTTCATCGGTTTAACCTGTTATTAACCGATTTTTTCACTTTTACCAGTTTAATATATTTTTTTACTGTTTCCCTAAGTTTTATCAGTTATAACTTATTTTCACTGCTTTTACGATTTTTTCCTTCTGTTTTTTTTCGTTTTAAACCTTTTTTTTTTTTACCGGTTTCACCTTATTTAGTCGGTTAAACTTTTTTTTTTTACTTATTTCACTTGTTTTTATCATATTAACCCGTTTCACCTATTCACACATTTTTTTCGTTGATTTCACAAGTTCATTTGACCAATTTCACCTGAATTTTCATTAATTTGACAGGTTTTCACCGACTATATTCATTTTTTCACCGATTTAATCTGTTTTTCACTAATGTTGATTCACCGGTTTAATCCTATTTTCCCGAATTTTTATTGATTTCACATGTATTTATCGATATCAAGGAAACTTTTTTAATTGATTTCACCCAAAATTTCACCAACTTCGCCAGTGTTCACCAATTTTACCAGAACTTTCATCGATTTTACATGTTTTTAATGATTTCATAGATTTTTTTTTATCGATTTCACCATTTTCCGACAATTTCACCCGTTTTCGCGAAAAGAATTCCATGAAAATTCGAGGTTATGCATGTCTTGATATCATTGAATATTTTGTATAATTTTTTTATTCTAGTCAAAATAAAATTACGTAATTAGTTAAGTCATAAGAATTTTTTATTCTTTCATATTCAATTTAATTTTTTTTGTAATAGAATGATAGTTAAGAGAATTTCATGTTAATTTTTTATATTTAGAGTGTTTATGATTTATGTTGTAATAAATATTTAAATTAATATTTTCTTACTTTAATAAATATTGATGCTAAAATATTTATATTTTTTTTGGGGTTATTTAAAATAACAGTGTTTTCTTATGATTTGTATTTATCTATTACAAGAGAAGAAGATTAAAATTACAAAAATGGATGTAAGAGATAATTAATAAATTTTAAGAGTTTATGTAGGAGATAAATATAATAAGACTTCATGTCTAAATATACCTCTTCAATTACTTTTAATCTTTCATATAAATACCATTTAATTAAATTAGGGGTATTTTAGTCTGCACAAAAAAGTTAAGAAATATTCATGCTTTTATAATAGTAGAGATAGAGATAGAGATTTTTACAACCGTATCCATGCCGAATCATATTCAATAAATTTCAGAAGTCTGTATCGCTCAATCCGTATCGTACTGTATCCGTATTCCCGTATCTGTATCCGTGCAACATAGGGTATTTCACAAGGGGTACATGCAAAAAACTCCAAAAAGAATTGCTACAAATTAAGATATTTAAATTGAAACGTAATTAGTGTCATGTTGAAATCAAAATTCAGATTATGATTCATAGTTGCGAATTTACATACATAAAGAATTGAACACGTACATAATTAGCTTGCCACATAAATTAAAGATTTAGTAACTGTGTGATCATTAATACATCACTAATAAAGGGAATTTTACACTTGTTCTGTAAAATCAGAATCCAGTATTAGTGTAGGAGATAAAGAGTGGTACTTCTTTTGCAAAAGAGGAAGAAAATACAGAAACAGCATAAGGCCTAATAGAGTGACAGGTTCGGGTTTCTGGAAAGCAACTGGTATCGACAAGCCTATATACTCTTCTTCCGGAAGGGAAGAAGGCATCCGTGAATGTATTGGCTTGAAAAAATCCCTCGTATACTATCGTGGAAGCGCCGGAAAAGGCACCAAGACCGATTGGATGATGCACGAGTTTCGGCTCCCTGTTGGCCAAGATAAAATTAACACAAAGCACATGGATACTAAAACCATCGCTCAAGAAGCTGTAAGAGAATTTTTTATTTTCATTTTTCAAGGATATTCACGTCTTAGACTATTGATTATTTATATATAATATATTCAACAGATGTAATCCTTGATTTCATTTTGCATATATTAATTCTGATTTAATTTTTGCAGGAAGTTTGGACTTTGTGTCGAATATTGAAGCGCAACATATCTTATAAGAAATGTGTACCGAATTGGAGCGAAACCAATCCAAATCAAGTAACTGAAGCGAGCTCAAAATCGTGTAGCATTGACTCATCTGAACAAAACAGGCAAAGGTGCAACTATATTAGTTTCAGTGCACCAGAGATGTGGGAGAAAAAACCATACTCTTCAAATGTTGATGAAGGTATTGCAAGTCAACAGTTTATAGGAGGCCATTTTAGCTCATCATCGGTAATATCTCAAGGCGCCACTTCTGCAACTTCATCGTCCTTTGCAAGCTCGATATGTGGTGACATCAATGAGTTGTTAAAGCACGCGGATTGGGAAGATCTTCGATCAATTGCCGAACATTCTGCTGTTAATCCCTTCTATTCGTGAACAACTAATTATGGATATACATACCCGGAGGAAAAACTAGAGACACTCCTTTGTGTTATACGAAACGTCTTGTACAAAATTACCGTGTGAAATGTGTATTGCTTAGAATATTTCTGTATTATTAGATATTCAGCACAAAAGTCTCCCCTATATTCGTCCCAAAATTTTAATTAAATAAGGAGACTATATGCAACAAACATTTACATGGAAAATTTTGTGCTGGATATTCAATAATACAAGGGGATCCTATACTTTTTTATCATGTGGAGAATGTACTAGATTATCAGAAGTACTATTTTACATTGTATCCTTATTAATTTTTAGGTAGGTTTTCTCCTTAACTATCACCTACTAAGGTATCTAGGTATTATATATACAATATTACAGCATATTAGACATGGATGTTGTACAATTGATTCATGATCATACAATTTCTTACAGTTTGTGATTCCAAATATATGTACAACTCTTTAACCTTTTTTAGTTAGGTTATGATCACTTTATTGCTTTTAGGAGACGTACATTTGCGTTAGTTTACGTGGACAACACCAATTTGACGAATGAGGTTTTTTGTGTCGCCTATTGTACTTGTAGTTGTTAATTGTGTGCGAGCATCGGATCTACGTACTCAAGCTTGTAGAAGCTCTGAAGCCTTTGGAAAAGACTGATCCATTGGTTGATTGTACGACCCAGGATATTATTGTTGTTGGAAGGAGAGAACTTCACCTAGAAACATGCTTAATTATGGCCTTTACAGAATGAGTTTATGAGTGGTGCCGACACATTGTAAAATCGGAACCAGTGGTCTCATTTTGTGAGACAGTCCTTAAAGCAAAACACAAGGGAGTTTTTGAATTTCACTCTGATTAACATCGACAAATGTGACCATTTTTGCATCTTATTTCTCTATAGAATACAATTTCTCTTTCACAAATATAATTTGAAACCTTAACCTTCAAACCATGCTTCATGTGAAGTAGAAAGAATCACTAGGAGAAATGGTGTGACCTTCTACCACACGAATATGAAACGACTAATAATAGCAGCTGCAACAATTTTCAACTGAATAAAAGACATATCCTTTGGCTTTCCTAAACAACTCCTTGGCCCTGCATTAAAAGCCGTAAACTTGAAAGAAGGCTCGGCTTTTATATTTCCAAGTTCTGTAATCCATCTCTGTGGCTTAAATTAAGACATTTTTTTCCCCACATAAATTCCATTCTTCCCATTGCATAGAAACATAACAATGTCTTCTTATTTGTGTTTATCTCATGTCCACATCAGAAAGCTTATCAGGCTCGAGTGGTGCTTTATGTTGAAACGCGACTAGTGGCAAAAGGCCTAAAGTTCACATAAAGCACCATGTAGATAATTACAATTCTCATGTGGGAAAATTTCCATTTTCCATCTTTATTGGTAAGAATCTCTTCTTGAATTTTCTTTTCTTCTTCAGGGTATTTTGATAAGAGCCAAAAGAACCATGCAAGAGTTGCACTTATCGTGTCCTTCCTTGCAAAGTTGCAAAGATTAAGCTCAACATAAAGACCTTGGTTTTACTAACATGGAGATGTTAGTTACAAGTGATCCAACTAATGTTCATTACATATCGAGCAAGAAGTTTCATAACTTCCAAAAAGGTCCACAATTCAAGAAGATGTTCGATATTCTTGGAGATGGAATCTTCATTGCAGAATCGAATCGTGGGAGAATCAGAGGAAAATGCTATGTCGTTAATAAAACACGCTAGCTTCCAAAAGTTCGTTGAGACTACTAGCTGGAAAAAACATGAAGATGGTCTAATTCCCATTCTTGATCTTGTTTAAAAAATGGGAATTGAAGTTGATTTACAAGAATTATTTCAACGTTTTGCGTTTGATTGTTCTTGCATTATGGTATTAGGCCATGATCCCATTTCACTTTGTGAGGATTTACCTCATTTACCTCACAAGAAAGCCTTTGTGAGGATTTACCTTTTTTAGTATTTATTTAGTTGATGTTGTGCGCCACAACTTGTCGCAGTTGGTGTCACCCTTGTGTTAAAAGCTGTCGAACAATTTTTATAAGATAAAAATTTGTTTTACTTTTATTAAGTTTTGATATCTTCATGTTTTATTTCTAAAATTGTTTTTGAGTGTTTTAGTGGCACGATCTTGTGGGGTTCGGACCGTTGCAAGATAAATTTTGGTGCGTTTAGGAAATCATGACAAATCCCTTTGAATTCTAAGTAACCAATATCTGGGCAATAAATAAAGTTCTAAATTATCAGAAAAATCTAGTCAAAATTGCAGGATTTAAATCAAACACCATCCTCCCATAATATAATTACTAGCATATTCTCGTGCTATGCACAAACCTAAATAATTTATTTCAATTTACATTAAAATATATTAAATGTGTTATGATCACTGCAATCGTGAATGATTGACAATGCATAAGTTAACTCAACAATATCATAAGATAATCGCTTAGAGTTTTGAAAATAACTCAAACGACTCCCTAGGTATTGGATTCATCATATTATTTTATGACGGCACGTGTTGATATCATAAGAAGAAAAAAAATTCAAGAAATACCCCTGATATGACATTTTTAATTGTTTTTAAATTTCTCACCACACCTCAAATTTAGTGTAATTACACGATCATGCTACAACTTTGAGAAATAATTACTCAAACTACCCGAGGGGTATTGCATTCACTACAAATACCATTACAACCTTAAAAATAAAAATAAATGTAAATGAGAAAATAAGAAGAATTTAAATTTAAGTTTCTCTAAATATACTATAGTTGAATAGTCACAAACAATTTTGTATCATTTTATAATAATTTCAATTTGACATTCTTAATTTTAGCATTACACCTCAAATCTTGCTTCTTAAAATACAATACTTAAACTTTCTATTTTTGTTTTACTATATTACTCTTCTGAACACATAGTATATAATAAAATAAGTATGTAAGTACAAAAAAGGGAAAAGAGAAGAAATCATCATAAAATTAACACACTAGTATTATGAATCTTCCATTTCGTTTGAAAAAAATAAAAATAAACCAAAAATAGAGTAAAGAGAAAAAGAAAATGTAAATAGGAAATGATTAATTAAGGACCTTTCCAACCTTTCCCATTTTAAAATCACAAATATATCTAGGCTATGGACAATTAAGAACATAAACAATTCGATAGTCCACGAACAAATTAAAAAAACTGAAAAATTAAGAAAGAACAATAATTGATTTATGATGTTGTTATATATATAGTTTTTACTTTAGCGTCTAAGGATTAAAGAAAATACATTAAATTTCTAATCAACCATTAAGTATGAAGTATCTACACTACTGAAAAAATAATTAGTATTTCAAAAATATTTATTCCATAAAATATTGAAATATGAAAATGCAAAAAATTGTTTACTTACTGAACTTTATAAATACTTAACATTCAAGAAATTCATTTCTGTTGAAATTCAAAAGCATAAAAAACTCTCACCAAGTTATAAATGCATATATAATTACAAAATTGTTGTTCTAATCAATAAAATATTTAAAATTTGATCGTAAAAATTCTAAGTTATATATTTTCGATATAATAAGAAGTCATTCTAAACTTAAAAAATTATTTAATTTTGCCTACCTCATATACTTCGGCCCTTTCGATTCTACACTCTTCTAAAATATTCCACCTCAAAAACATTAAAATTAGAATTTTATATATAGAAAAAAAATATCCAAACACGGAGTAATTTTATTTAATAAACAGTCTATTAATAATTTTTATAATAAACAAATGAAAACATAATGAATAAACAAATTTCATCATTATTTTTAATACATAAGGCCAGCTATTTAATAAACATAGAAATTCAAAGATAATTAGTTGAACTTGATAATATAAATTAAATTGAGTTTATAACCTCCAACAGTTGTTCATTCTCAATTGTATGATTTTGGTCACTGCGAGTGTTAACTTTCTTGGCTATGATAACACTCCATATATATGCTCTTCCTTTCAAGTTATTCTTATGTTTCCATCGATATCTTAGAGATTCGGAGTTCCTGAAATATAAAAAAAAAAAAAAAAAAAAAAACCTCGTGATTATAATAAACGAATTAAAATCCATAAAGAATGCATGCAATAAGAGCACTTGAATGAAAAAAAAAAAAAAAACATGGTATGGAAACGAAATAGAGAAGAATACACAATGAACAAAATCTTAACTCCATGTCTTCTAATATATTGAGAACAAATTTGAATGCAATTAACTACCTTATTCAATAAATTTGGAAAATTATGGTTTTTATGGCTTGATTCTTGGAATTTTCAATTTGTGGTTTTAGTGGCATTAAACGTGCCATTTAGTTAGGGAATTAATTAATTTATTTTCTATTATATTGTGAATAACAATTTTAGTATTTATGAAGATTGTAACTTAACAAATCAATTATTTAAAACAAAAATAATCCTAAATTCTAAAAATTGAGAATCGAGTCAAAAATTTACAATTGAAGTCAAACACCATTCTCCTATATATATATATACTAGTATAAGCCCCGTACCTATGAATCATAAGTTTATATAGCTACTTGAAATGTGAATGGCTACGAATGTGGTGCATAAAAAAAAATCTAATTGAAAAAGAAAAAAAAAAGATAACTCAATGTTTAATATTTGCAAAATGGTTATGCGGAGTTTCAGTGTGTACAAATGGATTACAGTGGATATCTAATTTTGGGATATACACAAACACTTGACGTTATCAACATCCCAACGATGATGAAGTGATAGTTGCAAAGTACAAAATAATTTATTAGTAATTTAATACAATTGATGAATTCTTGGTTATACTAACAACATGATTTCATATAGGATCTATATGGATATGCTAACAATATAATTCCTTTTGAAATTACAAACTAAAGTGATATTTAAAGAAATAGAGCACACATAAGTACAACCAACAAAAGAACAAAAAATCATTTCAGCTTCTAATAGGCAATCGCAATAATATGTCATTATATAGCAATAAATAGAATGAAATAGAGAATAAGAGCGGGATTATGTCACTCACATTTCAAAAGAAGCCAGTAAAAACCCTGAACAATTTATGTTGCTACAAAAACATTGGCACCAATCTTCTCGGGTCCTTTGTCTATTTCTTATTCTCGAGTAAGAATAAATAGGAATGCAGCCATATATATCACTCTTTTTGGTTTGCTTTTCTAGTCTCTCTGTCTTCCTGTTCCCCTCAACTTGTGGGTATCAGCCACACCAGCCTCCTTCCAAGCAACTAAATTTGAAGAATATATTAATTAAGATCAATGTTTAAGTTTTTCACATATATTAAGAAACGAAAAAGGAAACTTGAATTTGGACATCTCTCCAACAGTAAGACATAATCGAAACTAATTTCAGCAAAGTAACCCAACTAAATTCAGAACAAAGCCAACCTAAATTTTTAGCCTATTGCCATTGCAAACAATAAAGATTAACTAATATACGGCATTGCACACTTTTCAATCTTATTTTCTTTCTCCGCTGGTTCTTCTATGCTCCAACCCAAAAAATGGCCCCTCACTATGGCTAACTTTGCAGCCCTGTTGTCGCCCTCTCGCGCAACAGATCTGAGAATGAAAAAAATGATGAGAAACAAAAATCTAAGAATGTAAAAATTAACCGAGAGGGTTGATATCAGACTTTGAATTGGAAGAGTAATCTGAACATGAATTGAAGAAGAAAAAGAAAGGCAAAATTTCATTTTTGGCCCTTTAAAATGGCTGCATTTCAAAATTGGCCCTTTATTGTGGTACTTCGACAATAATCATCCTTTAATGTGTTATCATCATCAATTTCAATCCTTATTGCCGGGAAATTTCGGAAATCACAAATTTATGTCTTAATTGACCTGAAAATTAATTTTTTTGGGTAAAAAATCACCAATTTATGTCTAATTTGACTGAAAAATTTAATTTTAGCCAAAAATATCATTTGTCGAGTGACACTTAAAAATTAAGAATTTCATATTGAGACTCCATAATGTGCAAGACTAAGCCATGTGATAGGTCACATATGACATAAATTGATGTTTTTTGGCGATAATTATTAAAAATCGGTGATAAGGACTGAAATTGATGATGTTGACACAATAAAGGACGTATATTGTCGAGGTACCACAATAAAGGGCCAATTTTGAAATACAGCCACTTTAAAGGGCCAAAAATAAAATTTTACCAAAAAGAAAAGATGTTTTATTGATTATAGAGAGAATTTACAGGACTAATTATGCATAAGAAAATAAAATGATCTAATCTAAATTACAAACAAGTCCACTATTTTATAGAAAAATCCTAACCGACTATAAACAGGAGAAAAACAAGTAATAATAAAAACGGAGAAAACTAAAATGCGACTTAAGCTAAATAATTACAACGGTCACAAAATTCACTAAACCTAATTGTAAAAATGATTTGGGGAAAACTTCTGAACAAGATAACTCATCTTCATTCTTCAATTCTTTCTTTTGCAAATGAGCCATTTACAGGTAAATCTTCAATTTCTTCAATCAGCCTCCTGCTAGAATGCTCTGTTTCTAATAGTTGAAAAGAGAAGAAAAATGATATTGAGGGAGAGAACTGAAGGTGGAAGGTAAAACTGTGAAAGTGGGGAAGTTCTATAAAGTGGATAAGTTATTTTGGAGAAGTGGGGAGTTCAAAGTTTGATTTTTGAAATGTTTTGTATTTTGCGTCTCTTACTTATTAAAAAAAAATTCTAAATTCTATAAAATTAGAATTGAGTCAAAATTGACCTATAGCTATTACATGACTGCTGTGAAATCTATACTTATACTTATTACTCCCTCTGTTTTAAAATATCTGTCTTTTCACATGTATGCACACAAATTAAGAAAATCATTGAATATAGTTGAATTCTAAGAGGAAAAAAATGAAAAAGACTAAGATACCCTTTTAATTAATTATCATCCATTAATGTTTGAGAAAATTTATGAGCATAAAGGGCAAAAATGGAAAAAAAGTAATTAATGCTTTATTGGAAATCTAAAGTGACAGATAATATGGCACAAAAAAACTTTTCAAAGCGACATATATTATGAAACGGAGGGAGTATTATTATAAAAGTATGAATAATTTAAGTTTTTTTCTTTTTTTGTGAAGACTAATATAACCTTATTTGAATTGTAAAGTGATATTTAATTCAATGGTAAATATGTAAAAATAGTTGAAAAAGAATAATTAGACATGAAATCTTTTTATATTAATTATGTTAAATGTACAATTAGACATAGAATCTTATTATATTTATCCCCCGCATAATTACCTAAAATTTAGAAATTACTTTTTAAATCAAATTTTATAATTTCAGTTTTCTTCTCATATAACACATAAAATAAAAAAACATAAGAAAAAAAATATTGTTATTTTAAATAGCTCCTAAAATATAAATATAAAATTATTTTAATTAGCAACAATATGTTTTAAGTAAAAAATATGTTATTTGTATCATTGAAAGATTTAGTACAAAATAAGTCATATACAATCTTCTAAAAGCAAAATATTAAACTCAAATTCTCTTAAATATCATTCTGTTATACAGAAGAAGAAGAAGAAGAAAAATTAAAAAACTAAAAGTTAAAATATAATCGTATCTTACCTATAAATGAACCAAATATGCTTATGATTTAGCTAAGTACTTAATGTTTATTTGTCTAGAGAAGCAAAATATAAAGAATAATTAGACATGCATAACCTCGTACTTTCATGGAATTCGTTTCGTGAAAAATGAGTTAAATTGGTCAAAAAAAGGTGAAATCGATGAAAATTGTTGAAATCAATAAAAAATATATATATATTAAATCAATTAAAACATGTGAAATCGATGAAAGTCTGGGTGAATTGGTGAACAATGGTGAAGTTGGTTAAATAGCGGGTGAAATCGGTAAAAAAAAAAGTGCATGTGAAAGCGTAAATACATTTGAAATCAATAAAAGAATCGGGTGAAATTTGTGAAAAATGGATGAAAACGGGTAAAATCAGTTAAAAATAAGTACAAATTGTGGAAATATGTGAAATCGATGAAAATTAGCTCGAGTGGAATTTATAAGAAAAATGATGAAACAAGTGAAATCCAGTAAAAACGGGTAAATCCGGTGAAAAAGGGTAAAATCGGTTAGAAAAGCGTAAAGTATGTAAAAACATGTTTAATCAATGAAAAATTCAAGTGAATAACATGTGAAATCAGAGATAAACATGTGAAATAGGTGAAAACGGGTCAAAATGGAAAAAAATGAGTGAAATCAGTTAAAAAAAAGTTTAAACAACTAAAACGAGGTGAAATCGGTAGAAAAATGGTTTAAGCCAAAAAATTTTTTGACAAAAACTGTGAAAATGGGCTAAACTTTAACCTACAAAAAAAAAGGTGAAATCGGTGGGAAAATGGTTTAAATTGAAAAAAAATAGTCGAAGTAAAATGAAAAAGGCAATAGCCGATAAAAAAAAAGCGGAAAATTCGATAAAAAAATTATATTAACCAGTAAAATAAATTAATTAGTGGAAACATATGAATCTATGAAACTTCGGGTGAAATTGGTGAACACTAGTGAAGTTGGTGAAAAAAATTGTGAAACCAGTAAGAAAAAATGCTCGTGAAATTGATGAAAATTCGGGTGAAATTTGTGAAGAAATGGATGAAACATGTATCATTGGTGAATAACGGATAAACTTAACATGAAAACTACCGTTATAGAACAAATTCTATAAGATGTCCTTACTATATCAGTCATCATTTTATATTTTATTACAACTATTTAAATCCATCATTTTTTTGATAAAACAATAAAATTAATAATAATAAATTTCATAAAAAATAAATTTAATATCAGTCATATAATATGATATTTCATGGCATAAAAAAGAAAAAGCTAATTATACTCTAATTTATGAAAAATACCCGTGAAATTAAAACTAGACACGTACAACGTACGTGCACTTTTCTAGTATATTTATAAGTAGATATAAGATAGGTAAGGTTAAATTTAAATATGAACGTTAAAATTTTAAATATAGAAAACATTTGAATCATTTAATTTTGTGTATGTAGACGTACATAATTAAGATTGCTCAAATTAAAGTGAAAGAGATTTATGTTTCAAAAAAATTGGTGAGTTTAGGAAATCATAACAAATTTCTTTATGTATTATATAACCAATATCTGGACAATAAAACTAGTCCTAAATACAGAAAAGGAATCAAATAAGGAAATATGTTCTTTTAATGCATGTAGACATAATTCTGACTGCTCAAATTAAGTAGAGAATCCAAGCCAATTAAATTAATTTTGTCTAAATTGATTCTTATAAGCCAAACAAAATTAATATATAGTTTTAATCTAACCTGAGTCGAAGCCAAACACATTTTCACTAATTTGTCAACTCAAATCATTCAAATAAAAAATTAAAATAGTAGTAAGAATGGACCTTGAGATTGAAACCTTGATCTACATATGGCTAACAGCCACCCTATCCCTCATTTACTGCCACCAAATCGCCGCCCGAATCCCCAGCGGAGTCACCAGGCTCCTCTCCGTCTTCCCCGTCCTCTACCTCTTCACCACCCTCCCCCTCCGTCTCTCCTCCATCCATCTCGGCGGCGCCACCATATTCTACCTCGTTTGGCTAGGCAATTTCAAACTCCTCCTCTTCTCTTTCAATCAAGGCCCTCTCTCCTCAACCCCACCCTTATCCCTCTTCCACTTCATCTCCATCGCACTCCTCCCCATCAAAACTAGTCAAACCAAACACACCCCATCTACTCCAAACATATTCAAACCGATTCATTTTCTTTTCAAATCCGGCCTTGTAGCAGTAATAGTTATTTTGTACAGGTATAGAGATTTCATACATCCGTATTGTATCCTAGTACTGTATTGCTGCCACTTGTACCTCGCCGTGGAGCTGATCTTAGCCATTTCGGCTGTTCCAGTGCGGGCCGTGTTTGGAATGGAAATGGAGCCGCAGTTCAATGAGCCGTACTTAGCTACATCGCTTCAGGATTTTTGGGGCCGTAGGTGGAATCTCATGGTTACGAGTATTCTACGCCCCACCGTATACCTCCCTGTACGCAATATCTGTACGCGTATTCTGGGAAGAAGGTGGGCCCTACCCCCTGCGATATTTGCAACGTTTTTGGTGTCCGGTCTCATGCATGAGTTGCTTTACTATTACGTAACACGTGCGGATCCCACGTGGGAGGTCACGTGGTTTTTTGTTTTACATGGTGTTTGTGTGGCGGTTGAAGTGGCCGTGAAGAAGGTGTTGAGCGGCGGATTGCAACTGCACAGGGTGGTTTCCGGTGTCGCAACGGTGGGGTTAGTGGTGGTGACCGGTGATTGGTTGTTTTTTCCGCAGGTTATTAGGAATGGGGTGGACCTAAAGGCTATTAATGAGTATTCTATTTTGGTAAATTTTGTTAGGGACAAGATAGGAATTTATTAATCATTTTTCTATTTTCAATTTACAATGTGATTTCATACAAGAAGTGAAAGGAGATATATAACTTTTTGCAATTATCATTCTCAAGTTCAAATTTGGGCGAGTGAGTTACAATATCCAATGGAGGAAGGAGGTAGAAAATTGATCTTTTAATTTTTTCACGGGGAAGTAAAATGCTCATTTTTAAATTTCAAAGGGATAAATTGAACATTATACATATCACAAGGGGGGTTTAAATGAACATTAATCCGTTAATTTAATTTGCCTTTAAACAATAGAGTTACTTTGTTCAAACTGTTATAAAATTATTCTAAAAGAACAATATAACTAATAATATAGAGAATAATGTAGGAGAGAAAAAAAAATTCATTAATATGAAATTGACATTACAAGCATTCTACATACGCACTATTTATAGGCCTTGAATTTCAAACACAAAATGTAAGTTACAAAATAACATAAATGAGAATATACAATTTATTTGGGGGTTAAAAATTGGGAGTTACAAGATTTATGCTTACTAATTGTATGAATATTATTTGGGGGTTATGGATAGGGGTGGGATCGGGACGAGTTTTCGGGAATTCGGGTATTTCGGGACGGGATATCGGGTTTCGGGATCTCAAATTCAAATCCCGAAACCCGGTAGATCAACCAAGGTCCCGAGAGTTTCGGGTACCCGATTTAATTTTGGGATTTCGGGACGGGACCGGGTGTCCTGATAAACTACAATTTTTTTTTTTTAGTTTAGGCAACTTTCAAACTGCTTCGGATCTTTTGTGTCAATATTGGTGTGCCATTTCACCATCTTGCGCCACGTGCCACTTGGAGTTATGCACCACATGTAGACTCAAAAAGGATCTCAAAACCTCAATATCTAATAAAGGAAAATTATTGGAGACCCCTGAAAATTGAAATCCTCTGAGATGATATATGTTGAAAAACCCGGACGTCGGCGAGCAACGGATCAGTGGCGGACGACGAGAGTTGAGTTGTGGTGGAGTTAAGTATTTTGATTAGATATATTTACTTGTATGTTTGGATTTTAGAGAAGAAGAACATAGAGTGAGATGTGAATGGTTGGATTTTAGATTTAGATTAGATATTTTAATTATATATATATATTTTAATTAAATTGTGTAATCGGGACCGGGTTTCCCGATAGGGCAGGGATCAATACCCGAAACCCGTCCCGATTTTTCTTGACCTGGTTTTGTCCCGTCCCAAATGGAAAAAAATCCCGTTTTGTCCCGTCCCAATTGGGAAAAACCCGATCAGGACAGGACGGGTACCCGAAACCCGGTCCCATTTACCCAGCCCTAGTTATGGACATCTATATAATTTTGAATTATTTACAACATTCCCCCTTAGATGTCCATAAAATAGTTATGTTCCTCATTAAAAACCTTACCAGTGGGACAAAAAAAACCTAGTCAAGGAAAAAAGAGATGTCTTTACTCCCCCTGATAACAAAATCACTTAACGGCTTTAAGTCGACACATCCTAATTCTATTAATCAATTTCTCAAATGTGGCAGTTGGCAATGCCTTGGTTAACAAATATGCCAATTTAACAAATAAAATTTTAAGTTTAAAATTTATTAACAAGAAATAATTGTATAAATTAAAAGTTTAATGATTTAATGGGTACAATCCCTATAATTCCTCTGATTCTAATCTCCTAAGAAATAATCTTGAAAAAGGTTGATTTGATCTTCTTCAAAATAATTCCAGCTTTTGAATAACATTGATCAAAGAGCAATTGCGCTTAATCTTGGATCAAACGTAAAATGATTTTGATCTCCTTGACGGACGTCTTGAACTCCGTCTTGGTTACTTCGGTATTTTAAGGGATTTGATCTTCTTTGGAGCTTCGTGAATTTCCAATAACGTTAAATTAAGAGCTAAGTAGTTTAATCTCAAATTAAACGTTGGATTTTCTTCACTTTTCGAAGAACACCTCTGAATATTGCGAAGAACGCCTTGAAAAACCGCCTTGATTTCGAAGAACGTCTTGAGAGGATTTGCTTCTTTTCTCCTTGAACTTTTTCGTGCTTTTTGAGTTATCTTTTTCTTCTTAGATATGACCCCTATTTATAGGTAGGTTTTGAGAAATATTGTAATATTCTCTATATGACTTGACGCAATTTGATTGGTTCTTCATATCTTGTATGACAAGAAATATATTTTATTTTATTCTCTTTCCATTTGAAAGATATGACATGCAAATATTGCATTATGCATAATATTCCCATAAAATTGTGCCTTACTTATAAATTTCCTACATAAACTTGCCTTGTGTATGAAGATTTAAGTTTATTTGCAAGATATTTTACAATTAATTAAATTTTAAGATACAAATTAAATAATCAATTAATTAATTATTATTTTAGGAATTAAATTTGTTGTAATCCCAAAATAAATTAATTAATAATTAGGGTGATGTTGGTCCCAAAAGTGGTCAATGAGGTCTAGAGGGGGGGGGGGGTGAATAGACCTCTGAAAACTTTAAAACTTTTCCTAACTTTTTCATGTGAGCAGACTAAGCTGATCTAGAATTCGGAAGACTACTAAGTTGTTCGCGCACAAAGCTTTGAGCAGCAGAGTTGACCACTCATCTGATTTCACTCAGCTGATTGAGATGAAATATCAGAGTTTTAGAAACTAGTTGGCAGCGGATTTCTCAAGTGTTTTTCAACCAATCTGTTCATCTTTAAGTTTCTCACACAAAAGATTTTATCCCCAGTTTTTACAACTCCTTTTAAAATCTTTTGGTTCAGTTCGTATGTTTGAGTTCTTTTGAAAATATGCAAAGTAAACAAACAGTAAATCAAACATACATAATTTTTATAGTGGTTATATGGATGAAAATCCTTTAGTCCACTCTTCCAAGTCACACAGATCTTGGGTTATACTAGAATACACAAAGTTAACAGTATACAATGCTTGCGCCGATCAACAAATGATAAGGCCACAAGTGCGCTGTAAGAAATCACAAAGAAATCCTACTCTCCGAAGCTAGATCACTCATTTAGACGGATCTACACTCCTCACGCTATTTTCAGTATAGGAGGTCACAAAGAAAACCTACACTAAGAAGCTATATCACTTCACACAGATGGATATACACTCCTCTCTTTTCTCAGTTGAAAGTCACTTAGACAGACAACATAAGTTCTCTGTTTCTTCAACGAAAAGCTTTGTCAACAAATGACTGGGCTTGTGATCAGACGACTCAACTGATGGATCTTGCTCTATTGATGTGATCTTGAATTTTGCAAGTCTCTCTTTAGATCTTCAGTTTGTCTTCTATTTATACTCCTCGGATTTGAATTTCTGCCCGTTGAAGATGCAGCAGAAATCTACAGTCCTCGGGTACTGGTCCTTAAAACGCGCAACGGCTCCCTGCAACTGTTGCTCTGTACACTCTGCTGTATGGATGTCTACTTTATGACAGTCGCATTTAATGCACTCAGCTCTTCAGCACGTTGCCGATGACAAGCTTATTGACCGTCTTCACTCTGTTGATGGGATCACTCTGCTGATGGCTTCTAGGCTGATACAAGAATGAACACATCTATCTTGACTCGGCTGATAACACCAATCTGATTTCCCACTTCGCTGATTCGGTCACATAGCTTCCAGACCATGAGATAGGTTTCACTAAGTTGTTCTTAGTTGATGACTTAACCTTTTGATCTTCAAAACCATTATGGCCTTTTTGTCATCTTCAAAACCTTCTCCAAATAACACCAACATGTGATTTACACTCAGACCCCCTCAGGTTTGGGCATATTACAAGAAACACCTTACGGCGTTAAAAACAAACGAAATTTTATGACGTCAGCAAATTTTTTTTTGATTTTCCAAATTTACCCCTAGTTAAATATACCCACAGGGGGTGCTATGTAATAATATTATACATCAGGGGGTGTATTTGAAAGATCACGATAACTTCAGAGAGTTACTTATAACCAACGATCATATGTTAAAAAATGACCAATGGATGTTAATGTTGGCCATATATTTTGACTATAAATTTCATGGGTGTACTTATAGCCAATGGTCATATTTTAAAAAATGACAAATGGATGTTACTGTTGGCCATATATTTTGACTATTAATCAAAATGTTCACGTGTAGGGATAATACAACTTTAAAACTCGGCGTGTATCTGCAACCATTATGGGTGTTGGTATAATTTAGAGAAGGTTTTGAAGATGACAAAAAGGGTATAATAGTCAAGAAGGCTAATTTGGAAGTCATCAACTAAGAACTGAAAAGCTTAGTGAAACCTATCTCATGGTCTGGAAGCTAAGTGACCGAATCAGCGAAGTGGAATATCAGATGGGTATTATCAGCCGAGTCAAGATAGATGTGTTCATTCTTGAATCAGCCGAGTGATCATCAGAGTGATCATCAGCAGAGTATTTCCATCAGCAGAGTGAAGATGGTCAGGAAGCTCAACGATAACGTGCTAAGAGCTGAGTGCATTAAATGCGACTGACATAAAGTAGACATCCGTACAGCAGAATGTACAGTGCAACAGTTGCAGAGAGCCATTCCGCGTTTTAAGGACCAGTACTCGAGGACTGTACATTTATGTCAACCTTCAACGGGCAGAAATTCAAATCCGAGTATAAATAGAAGACAAACTGAAGATCAAAGTGTGCTTGCATAAATCAAGATCATATCCTAAAAGCAAGATCCATCAGTTGAGTCGTCTGATCGTAAGCGAAGTCATCTGTTGACGAAGCTTTTCGTTGAAGAACAGAGAACAAACGTTGTCTGTCTAAGTGACTGTCAACTGAGAATAGAAGGAGTGTATATCCATCTGTGTGAAGTGATATAGCTTCTTAGTATAGGTTTTCTGAGTGATCTCCTGTACTGAAAATAGCGTGAGGAGTGTAGGTCCATCTTTGTGAGTGATCTAGCTTCGGAGAGTAGGATTTCTTTGTGATTTCTTACAGCGCACTTGTGGATTTTCATTTGTTGAATTGCGCAAGCATTGTATACTGTTAACTTAGTGTTTTCTAGTATAACCCAAGATCTTTGTGACTTGGAAGAGTGGACTAAAAGACGATTGTCTATATAACCACTATAAAAATTACGTGTGTTTGAGATTGCATTTTTACCTTGCATATTTTCCAAAGCATTCAAACATTCAAGTTGATTAAAAGATTTTCAAAAGGAGTTTGCGAAAACTGGGGATAAAATCTTTTAATAGAAAGTAAAACTTTGAAAGATAAACTTGTTTGAAAAACATACTTGATAAATCCGCTGCATACAAGTTTTGAAACTCTGAGTTATCTGAATCAGATTAGTGAAATCAGATGAGTGGTCAACTCTGCTGATAAAGCTTTGTGCGCAATCAGCTTAGTAGTCTTACGAATCAGATCAGCTGAGTCTGCTGATAGAAAAGTTAGAGAAAAAGTTTTTAAGTTTCAGAGGTCTAGACCCCCCCCCCCCCCCCTCTAGACCTCATTGACCACTTTTGGGACCAACAATGGGTGCATTCTTCACACACCCTACACATGAATATTTTGATTATCGATATTTTAAGCATCGTACACTACCTCTTTAATTTGATGATGACATTATCAAATTTGTGGGATGAAATGCAAAAAAAAATAAAAAACATTTGGACTGTTATTTATAACCAAAATATGTGGCCAACGGTAACATCCAACGATCATTTTTTAAAATATGGTCATTTTTTAAAATATGACAGTTGGCTGCAAGTAACTCCCTGAAGTTATTGTAATATTTCAAATACACCCCCTGTGGTATAATATTTTTACATAGACAACCCCTATGGTATAATATTAATACATAGACACCCCCTATAGTATAATATTATTACATAGACACCCCATGTGGGTATATTTAGCCAGGGGTAAATTTGGAAAATCAAAATTTTTTTTGCTGACGTCATCAAATTCCGTCTGTTTTTAACGCCGTAAGGGGTTTCTTGTAATATGCCCAAACCCGAGGGGGTCTGAGTGTAAAATATGTCTTGGACTCAATTGACAATAAAATTTAACCGTCCACAACCAAATTTTCAAATGAACGAATTTGTTGAACATCTATGTCACCATTCTTCTGAAGATCATGAGTGAAGAAATTTTATGGTGAAATATATTTCATTCTATCTCCTTTAATGTACCATTCTTTTAGTTGAGCTATGCAAGCTGTATTATCTTCATATAAAATTGTTGGAGTATGCTTCTCAAATAATATACCACACATCCCTTGGATATGATGTGTCATCGATCTTAGCCAAACACACTCTCGACTTGCCTTATGCATTGCAATTATTTCTGCATGATTTGATGAAGTGGCAACTAAAGTTTATTTAGTAGAACGCCATGACATAGTCGTTCCTCCATTTGTGAACACATAACCTGTTTGAGAACGGGCTTTATTCGGATCAGATAAGTATCCTGCATCAGCACAGCCAACTAATTGTGACTTTGAATTATTGGGATAAAGTAACCCCATATCAATTGTTCCTCGGAGGTATCGAAATATATGCTTCACTCCATTCCAATGTCGACGTTGTGGAGAAGAACTCAATCTTGCTAATAAACTTACAGCAAAAGATATATCAGGACGTGTACTATTAGCAAGATACATCAATGCTCCAATAGCACTGAGATATGGTACTTCAGGACCAAGGAGTTCTTCATCATCCTCACGAGGATGAAAAGGGTCTTTTTTCTATCTAGCGATCTTACAACCATTGGGGTACTTAGCGGATGTGCCTTATCCTGATTGGATGTTGCTTTTCCTTTCACAATTGCATCTCCTAGACCTTTAGCGTCTAGGTGAATTTCAACATCTAATAGCCAAGATAGATAATTCTTGTCCGAAATGTCAAGGGCCGCAAACTCGAGTTTGGTGAGATTCGACATAATGCAAGCTTAGATCAAATAAAAATAGTTAGAATAATACATTATAAACATTAAGGGGTAAACTAAATGTCTTTCGATGTCTCCTTTAACATTATAAATCGAATATCCTATTAAGCGTAGTAAGATGAATGATATTCAGTAAGATGAATGATCTTATAAATCTAAGACACTAAATTCAATTCTCAATTTTTTTCGTTAAAGGGTGTTCAATTTCAAAACTCAAAGTTAATTAAAAAAACAGAACAAATATGTCGTTTATGGTTCTTTCAAAATTATTCAACTGTTAAATTAAAATATAAAAACAGTAATTTGTAATCATTCTTCAAATTTCACTTTTTTTTTTTTGGTTGGACCTAAGATCAAGCATGACGGCATATGTCTCGCAGACTGTGCTACAACACATACTATACTTAAATATAAAAAATATTTTTCTGAAATGATAAACGTTAACACTATATTGGGTAGTGCAAAACTAATTGAATGCTCCGGAAGAGCTACTATATTATTACCCGAAGGGACCAAAATTGTTATAAATGATGCTTTATTCTCTAATAAGTCCAAAATAAACTTGTTAAGCTTTAAAGATATCCGCCGAAATGGATATCATATTGAGACTACAAATGAGAATAATAAGGAGTACTTACATATCATAGTTGTTATATCAGGAATAAAATGTGTATTGGAAAAACTACCCACATTATCTTTCTGTTTGTACTATACTACTATTAGTACAATTGAAACGCATGTTGTAGTAAACCAGAAGTTTACTGACCCAAATGCATTTATTATTTGGCATGACCGGTTACGCCATCCCGGATCAACTATGATGCATAAAATTATTGAAAATTCGAATGGTCATTCATTAAAGAACCAGAAGATTCGTGAATTTAAAGAATTCTCATGTGTTGCTTGTTCTCATGGTAAATTAATAAGTAAGTCATCTCCAGTTAAAATTGAGATTGAGTCTCCAGCATTTCTGGAACGAATTCAAGGTGATATATGTGCAAGGGCGGACGGACACAGGGACAAGGGGGGCTATAGGCCCCCTGAATTTTTTTTTTTTTAATATAGTAGTGGTGTA
The DNA here is from genome assembly GCA_030819805.1 of Penstemon newberryi var. newberryi. Taxonomy (NCBI): domain Eukaryota; kingdom Viridiplantae; phylum Streptophyta; class Magnoliopsida; order Lamiales; family Plantaginaceae; genus Penstemon; species Penstemon newberryi. The sequence goes on along the minus strand of JAUALY010000003.1, from coordinate 6,389,298 downwards.
TTTTATTTGAAAAAAAAAAAATTCAATAAATTAGCCCATTATGAAATTTCCAGCCCAAGGCGTAGGATTGAACAAGTGACTATCGAGCATCATTACAAAGTTGAGAGATTCAATTCAGTGATAAATAGACAATTGCAAGAGTTGAACAACCGTTTCAATGAAGTAAACACGGAATTGCTTCTTTGTGTTGCATGCTTAAACCCATCCAATCACTTTGAGGCTTTTGACAAAGGAAAACTTGTTCGTCTTGCCGAACTTTATCCAAATGACTTCTCTTTTCTTGAGCTCTCGGCCCTTCCCAATCAACTTGAAAATTATATTAGGGATGTTCGATCAAGTGATGATTTTTCTAGACTGAAAGGGATTGGTGATCTTACTAAGAAGATGGTTGCAACTAAAAGACATGTCGCATTCTCGATGGTTTACAAACTTGTGACATTGACGCTTATTCTACTCGTTGCAACTGCATCAGTGGAGAGAGCTTTTTCGGCTATGAAAATAGTAAAGAATCGACTTCGTAACCGAATGGGCAATCAATGGCTAAATGATAGTTAGTTGTCTTTATAGAGATAGACATATTTAGTAGTATTTCAAACGATGCTATCATGGACCGATTTCAAAAGATAAAAAAACCGTCGTGGTCAATTATTAAAGTAAATATGAGATATTTTGGGTTCATTTGGGACTATAACGGGGTATCATATGTAATTAAAATATCTCGTGGGGTTTATTTTTGTCAAACTCCACCTCTCCATTTTTGTATTGTGTCATATATTTTCTCGTGAATAATATAAACTTTAAGTTTAATTGTTTGATAGATTTTTTTTTTTAAAGTTTAGCACCCTCCCCCCGACCAAAAATCCTGGATCCGCCCCTGTATATGTGGGCCCATCCATCCACCATGTGGACCATTTAAATATTTTAAGGTTTTGATAGATGCATCCACAAGATGGTCACATGTGTGTTTATTATCAACTCGCAACCTGGCGTTTGCGAGATTACTTGCTCAAATAATCAAATTAAGAGCGCAATTTCCAGATTATGCAATCAAGACAATTCGTCTTGATAATGCTGGCGAATTCACACCTCAGGCTTTCAACGATTATTGTATGTCAATTGGAATAACAATTGAAAGTCTTGTTGCCCATGTTCATACACAAAATGGACTAGCCGAATATTTCATTAAACGCCTCCAATTAATTGCTAGGCCATTACTTACGAGAACAAAACTCCCTATTTCAGCATGGGGGATATGCCGTTTTACATGTAGCATCCTACATTATTCTCTATAGTATATAGTTGTATTGTTCTTTTAGAATAATTTTATAACATATAACACGTTATCAGCACGACTTAGCTCTAAGTTCCTGATTCGCTTGAGGTTGTTGATTCAAGAATTCCGGTTGCATTTGATCTAAGGTAAAAACGTTTGCATAATTTGTTTAGTACTCACATTTAACTATTTTCAAACACTATTCCTCAGGCCAAATGAAATTAATCTGTATTTTCCTTTTTCTTTAATAGTCATGTGGTAATGGAATAATATGATGGGTAAAAGGATAAAAGACAAAGATGTTTGCAATATAATATGGTGTAAATATATCTTCTGATCACTGTGCTTCAATTTTTGCAAGTAGATAATTCTATATACATATAATTATCAAATAAATAAGATATTTGTTATAAGTCCTACATTATTCTCTATATTATTAGTTATATTGTTCTTTTAGAATAATTTTATAACACAAACATATTTGAGTTATTTATTTTCAAGCACAAGAAATGTTCTTGCATTGTTGAGTGTTTAAATCATAAATATATATCCTGATGAAACTTCGAGTATAGACATAAGAATTATTTTTTGGCCTAAAAAAATAACTGAAGATCCATAGATCAAAATTTTGTCCCTAGTATATGTTTAGGTTATCTAATTACTGAAAAAGTTTCGATAATTTTTTGATAACGTTTCAAAAAATTGTGAAGAAATTAATTACTAAATTAAAAAATAAATAAGAGTTTCAAGGTAAATTAGATATATAAATAGTCTTACATTCTAAAATTCATATTTTCATATTAGCTACGTAATTGCTAAATATAATCCTAGAAAAATGTTTGTCTGTAGCTTTAAGTAGTATATGAATCCAAAATTGTACCTTAATGATTAGAATTATTGCAGTGCATAGGTACAAGGATGCAATAATAATAAATGCTTGTAACTTGGTCATAATCTGAATATGTAATGACAATGAACCTTTTTTTCCTCTGAAGCAATGCATAATTGCAAACTAAGACCCCTATTGTGTCCCCTTTATTGTACCAAATTTGTAATTGGGATAGAGAATTGATCTAATTACTAAAAAAGTTTCAATAATTTTTCGATAACGTTTCAAAAAATTGTGAAGAAATTAATTACTAAATTAAGAAAATAAATAAGAGTTTCAAGGTAAATTCGATATATAAATAGTCTTACACTCTAAAATTCACATTTTCATATTAGCTACGTAATTGCTAAATATAATCGAAGAAAAATGTTTGTCTTTAGCTTAAGTAGTATATGAATCCAAAATTGTACCTTAATGATTAGAATTATTGCAGTGCATAGGTACAAGGATGCAATCTCTACTAATATAAAGGCATGAATATTTCTTAATTTTTTTGTGAAGACTAAAATACCCCTATTTAAATTGTAAAGTGATATTTAATAATTATAAAAGTTTAAAATGAAATTTTCTTAAATATCATTCTGTTAAAAAAAAATTGATCGCATCTTACTATGAAAGAATAAAAATTACTTATAACTTAGCTAATTATGTAATTTTACTTTGGCTAGAATAGAAAAATATAAAGAATATTCAATAATATCAAGACATGCATAACATCAAATTTTCATGGAGTTCTTTTTGTGAAAAATGGGTGAAATTCGTGGAATATGATGAAATCAACAAAATAAAATATATGAAATCATTGAAAACATGTGAAATCGATGAAAATTCGGGTGAAATTGGTGAACACTGGCGAAGCTGGTGAAAATTTGGGTGAAATCGATGAAAATTCTGAAAAAAAGATGAAACCGGTGAAACGACAACATCAGTGAACAGTATGTGAAATCGGTGATAAAATAAATAAAGTCGGTGAAAACGTGTCAAATCAATGAAAAAAATGTGTGAAATATGTGAAAACGGGTTAATATGATAAAAACGTGTGAAATCGATGAAAAAAAAAGTTTAACAAACAAAATAAGGTGAAACCGATAGAAAAATAGTTTAAAACGGAAAAAAACAAAAGGACAAAATCGAAAAAAGGGTGAAAATAAGGTATGACTGATAAAAATGGGTAAAACGGTAAAAAAAAAAAAATTAGTAAAAATAAATAAAATCGGTTAAAAACAGGTTAAATCGGTGAAAAATGAATTAAATTAATAAATTACATAGGTGAAACGGGTTAATTTGCTCTATTTTATGACATAATAAAATTAATTTCACTCTAATTTACAAAAAATACCCATGAAATTAACTAGACACATACAACCTACGTGCACTTTCCTAGTAATAATAAATGCTTGTAACTTGGTCGTAATCTGAATATGTAATGACAATGAACCTTTTTTCCTCTGAAGCAATGCATAATTTCTAGTAGGCAAACTATGACCCCCAATGTGTCCCCTTTATTGTACCAAATTTGTAATTGAGATAGTGAATTGATCAAGTGTTGAAGCCTTAGGCATGTTCGTTCAAGCGTTTTACGGAATAAAATGATAAAAATAATAAAATAACAAAAAATAAAGCTTAAATCGAAACAAAAGTAATAGTTTGCTCTAGAGTTTTCCTCACTAAAGTTTAAGAACGGAACCAAACATAGCTGAAACTTCACTTACATTTTTCCCCACAATATTATATTATTTCTTATCCAACTTAATCTTAGACCTTAGTTGTAATCCTGTCCATTCAAGTTTCATTTCATTGCCGATCTAAAAAAAATAAAGGTTTCATTTCATTGCATTATTTTCATCTTGAATATGATTGGTAATTTTAAAACGCACACTAAAGTGGATATATTCATAGTCTTATATTCTTAAAAAAAAAAAATTCAGCTAAATATAACCCCAATAAAAATGTTTGTCTTTTAGCTTATATATAGTAGTATGTATTCAAAACGATTAGATTATTGTAGTGTACATGACCAGTACAAAGATGCAATAATAAATTCTTGTAACTTATTCATAATCTCGTCTATAAGTCGAAATTACAAAACTTCACAACACAAACAGAAAAGATCCCAAAAATTTCTTACTGGTTTTGTGACATGGATATGCTAGTAACAAGTGATCCAGCAAACATACACCATGTTCTTAGCAAAAATTTCTCAAACTATCCAAAGGGTCCTGAATTCCAAAAGATTTTCGAAATCTTGGGAGATGGGATTGTAAATGCTGATCATGAATTGTGGGAATTTCAAAGAAGAACAACTCTGTCATTCTTGAGTCATGTCAAGTTCCACAAATTATTGGAGACCTCTGTTTGGCGAAAAGTGGAGAAAGGTCTCTTTCCGGTTCTTGACTACTTTTCAGAACATGGAATTGATTTCGATTTGCAGGATATTTTCCAAAGGTTCGCTTTCGATAATATCTGTAATTTGGTGTTAGATTATGATCCCAGTAGCTTGTGCAATGACTTGCCTTGCATTCCATCTCAAAAGGCATTGGATGATGCCATGGAAGCCCTGTTTCATAGGCATGTCCTGCCCGAGAGTATCTGGAAGCTACAAAAATGGCTTGGAATTGGTAAAGAGAAGAAACTTATCCAAGCTTGGAAAGCGTTTGACGAATTCATATATCCGCGTATCCCTATCGAGGAAGAAGAGCGTAAGGATGACGATTTCAACTTGTTAAAAACTTTCAGAAAAGCTTAACGGTTTTTCGAGTACTAACTCAAGAGACTTCTTGAGGGACACTTCGTTAACTTTGATGTTAGCTGGTCGGGATACCACAAGCACATGTCTTACATGGCTTTTCTGGTTAATCGCTACGAACCCTGTAGCGGATTTCAAAATTCGAGAAGAGATTGAGATGAAATTGAAATTGAAAGAAAATAGGAAATGGAGGTTCTTCAATGTTAAGGAGTCCCAGAAACTAGTATATCTCCATGGAGCTTTGTGTGAGTCTCTCAGGCTATACCCTCCGTTGGCTGTGGAGCGTAAATCTCCAATTCGTTCGGACATCCTCCCGAGTGGTCATTACGTTCATGAGAATACGAAAGTGATGTTTTCATTCTATTCGGTTGGAAGAATGGAGACAGTGTGGGGTAAAGATTGTTTAGAATTCAAGCCAGAGAGATGGATTTCAGAATGTGGAGGGATCAAACACGAGCCTTCTTACAAGTTCCCGGCATTTAACGCTGGCCCAAGAACTTATCTCGGTAAAGAGACATCATTCATTCAAATGAAAATGGTAGCTGCAAGCATCTTATATCATTACCATATTCAACTTGTCGAGGGTCATCTAGTTTTGCCTCGTGATTCAGTTATAGTTCAAGCCAAATACGGATTGAGGGTTAAATTATCTAGAAGAAATGTCCGATGAATGAAAAGAAAGAAGTGCCTGCGCTGAGAGTTTGTGTTTGAATACATGCAGTCTAGCCTAAGTAATAGTACTACTTGTTAATTACTTTAATGTGATGGGATTCTAATTTATTAATTAAGTATATCTAATTAATAGGAGTAGTCTATCAGTTATTCTCTATCATCTTGAAGAGTTTTACTTCATTTCAGTTCCTTAGAGTCCGTACCTTATGTAAACGATTGAAATCTTCGATCATTATGATAAAGCATCGAATAAACTCGACGCTCTTGATTTTCTCTTTCACCTAATTACTCTTAAAGTGAGAACAAATTATGGTGCCAGGAAATGATACCATCATAATCAAATGTCATATATATTCCATGCTTTGGTTTGATTTTCTCACGAGTTTTTTGTTTAAACGAACAGAGTTCAAACTAGTTTAAATGAAGTACAAGAGCTTGGAAACTTGACATCTTTGCATACAAAGTGCAGTTTAATTTTGTTTAATGAAGTACAAGAGCTTGGAAACGAACAGATTGCCCTAAATTCCGATTTGGGAATTATGTTTGTATTCTTTCCCGTTGCTGTTTAATTTTGTTTTCTTTTTTTGACTCACACGCTTCTGTTAGGCGGATCAGGTTAAGTAGATAAGCGTGTTTGTATGGGAGTATTTGTTTTCATTATTTGTGCACAACAATTTTTCAACCGAATAACAGTTTATTTTTTCCTGCAATTCTCTCTCAATTAATCAAGACTCGATCGTCTTCTCCAAGTGTTCAGTTTCTTAATCAATTTCACTCCTTATTTCAATGAAAGAACCCAGTTTTGCCAATTTGTAACCTCGCTCAAAACAAAACATGTTATATATATATCTTTGAATTACCATGCATGTCTAGCGATGTACTTGTTCTTATATGTATTTCTATCTTACTTGATAATTTATCTTATTTATATAGATCATCATAAACTTATGAACATATTAAAAGAATATTGACAATAACTATTTAAATATTTTTTGTAAATTATTATGTAAAATATAAATAATTGTTTAAAATTGTGGCCCTCTCAATTAAAAATTCTAACTGGTTTGACCCAATTTTATAAAACCACAAAATTAGGTCAGGATCACGAAAAGGGGCCTAAGGCTTCCATTAACATGTAAAACACTTCTTGTAAAGTAACGATATAGTTTCGTTTCGGGGATAAATGCGTGATACTATGTTGTGCTATGCGAAATAGGCACAAAACTATCCTGTAAAAAAAATTGCACCAAACTCCCTTGTACTTTCAAAAATCCAGCATAAAATACCCAATCTCCTTTAGTTGCTGACACCGTTAATTTTTGTATAATTTTTTTGTTTGAGTAAAACTCCCTTGTACTTTTGAATTTTTTTTTTCCCCAAGGGTTTAATCCCTTTCGAGGCGGGTTGGGCACATATGTGAGTACCTCTCCCAACAGAGATTCGAATCTGAGTCCGCTAATGTAAAAAATTACTGGTGTTAGTAACTAATGGAGATTGGGTGTTTTATGTAGGATTTTTGAAAGTACAAGGGAGTTTGGTGCAAAACAAAAATTCACAAGGTAATTTGGTGCAGGTTTAGCTTAACACAGGGTAATATCGTGCATTTTCCACTTTGTTTCGAGACAAACCTCACTTTTTGGAATACAATAGAACACACTTACATGCACATTATTAGTAGATTATCGTTCAAAATATGTAACAATATATCATAACTAATGTCTGCAGCACTTTCACTCCACTGCTACCCTTGAGATCTCAACATTTTATTAGAACTATTAAGATAATTTGATGATACTACGAAAATCTGGAAGAGTTGTTCAATTTTGAAGGTCTATACATAGTGTGATTGATCCATAATTATTACTTTGATAATCAAATAGATAGTTTGATAACGATTTGACATGTCAATAAGCTAGATCACATGAACACCATGATATAGGACTTTCTTTTTTCGGGTAAAAAAAAATTATTAACAAACTGTTACAGACTACAGGGGATCTAGGAATTTTTGGTGTATGGGGCTAAAGTTCAACGATAAGTTTAGTAGTTGATATATCAAAAAAATCAATTAAATAGTCAATTTTAAAAATTATATTTTATTTATGAGAAAAAACATGAGGAAATACAAAAAAAAATGGAGGTGGTGGAATTTGACAAAAATAATCCTCGCAAACTACTTTAATTGCATATTATACACTGTTATTACCCCAAAATAATTCAAAGCATCTACCTATCTTAATTATAAAAGTTATATGATCACTACAAGAAAAATGAATTTTAGTGACAAATATTAAGTGACATTGTTGAAATTGTCACTTTTTTCATATATTTAGTGACAAAAATATAAGTTTTGTCACAATAAAAATAGTGACAAGTGCAATAGTGACAAAATATATTTTAAAGTTGTCACTAATGGCTATTAGTGACAAGTGTATGGAACTTAAGTTGTCACTATTGACAATTAGTGACACCCTTTCAGCGACAACCTAGTGACAATAAATATTGTCACTATAATTTAGTGACAATTTTTTAATTATCACTGTTGGGGTATCACTAAATGTCAATAGTGACAACTTTTTCACATTTCTTGTCACTGGTGTGTCTATATACATCATTTTAGTGACAATATTTAAATTCTTGTCACTTTGTCATTTACTATTTTGTCACTAAAATTTAAATTTTTTGTAGTGGATTATACAATATATTATTATAAAATTTAGCTATAATTTGATTTTGACAAATAAAATGTTGAACTCTAGTAGTATACATTGGTTATATAATAATTATTCATTATACTTATTATATTTGATTTCCCTGTAGGGATAATTTCAAAAATTAAAACTTATAAAATAAATTTACAATTTACCATATCAAAAGAATGAAGTGAATTAGTCACTTATCTACATAATAAAATACTAGTTAAAATATAACTTTAATATAACATTTATAATTTAAGAAGATCGGCCTCCAAATTTTAGTTTTGCCTCGTATCACTACAAAAAAATTAAATTTTAGTGATAAAATTTTATGTGACAATATTAAAGTTGTCACTTATTATATATATTAAGTGACAAGAACTCAAATATTGTCACTAAAATGGTTTTCATAAATATACTAGTGACAAGAATTGTAAAAAAGTTGTCACTATTGACATTTAGCGATACCCCAAAACTGACAACCAAAAAGTTGTCACTAAATCATAGTGACAATATTTATTATCACTAGGTTGTCACTAAAAAGGTGTCACTAATTATCAATAATGACAATTTAAGTCACCATACATTTGTCATTAATAGCTATTAGTGACAACTTAAAAATATATTTTGTCACTATTCCACTTGTCACAATTATTATTATGACAAAATTAATATTTTTATCACTAAATGCATATAAAGAGTGACAACTTCAACATTATCACTTAATTTTTTGTCACTTAAGCTCAATTTTCTTGTAGTGTATGGTAACGACTAAGCTCGGCCTTGAACATATCAATCCTTCGTTTATTTATTATGTCGGAAATTCACACAGATCGACGAGCTCCGCAAGATAATGGACTACAAGCATGACATTTGTAATATGTCTGTTATTGCCCATGTCGATCACAGTATGACATTTGTAGTAGGACTACAAGCTTGTATTCTCTTGTTTCGGTTGCTGCATATTATTGCTCAAGAAGTTGTCCATGATGTAAGAATGACAGTGTTGACGAAGATGCAAATAAATCATATATTGTAAATTATTTATTTTTTGTCAATAGATCCTTTTTACCTTTTCTTTTGTGGTCTTTACTAACCAATAATGGTTTTTCTTAATGATGTTAATTGTCCCTTTTTTTTTCTTGTTTCGCATATTTTTCTGTCAATTATTCTATTCTTGCCTATGGGTTATCTTGGAATATTTTCAGAATATTTGTTGGCTATTTTGATAGAAAAAAATCTCAATGGTATTCATTCATTAAAGCATAACGTGGTATCAGTATCAAGTCCACTGGTATTTAAGTGTATTATGAAATGTCTGATGAAACTTCGAAGAGCTACAAGGGAGAGAGACATGGGAAAGATTATCTCGTGAATCTTATTTTTTAAGTGATTGTCGAAGGTGTGTGCTTTCAAACAAAAACCGACTGGCTCTTGGGGAAAGAATCCGAAATTTATAAACCTGATCCTGTGATGTCATTTTGTGAGATTGTTCTTGAGAGATTGCCGCATTGTTATGAGCAAACCACCTAACAAGCACAATAGGTTGTAGATGGAAGCTAGATCCATGCAAGACGGACTTGCTGAGGCAATCGATGAAGGGCGCATTGGCCCAAGCGATGATCCCAACGTTCGATCAAAGATGTTAACAAAAGAGAAAATTTGGGTCCTGAAAATTGGTTTCTTAATCTAATTTAACATCTTATGATCCAAGATTGGTTCTAATATAATGATACCACTGACTATAAATGACTGAGATCTTCTATTACAAAAGAAACAAAAAAAAAAAAAAACTTAAGGAATTACAAGGATATATATACTGGAAATTATGCTGCTTTTATTAATGAAAAATTTGCTCAAATCTGGGATACTTTTGCAACTTCATATTCCCAATTAGACTTCAGAATTAGCCATCTTTTTATATGCAGACAACTATTTTTGAGACATTATGGTAGAGATATATAGCGTGAAACGGAAAAAGCCGTGGATTTACTCATTACGAAAATGTCAGTTACAAAAGAGATACACTAAGAAACAAGATGCTACACAAAATTTATTTCATCTACAGCACAACAATGACAAACTGCTAAGTTCAAAGTTGTAATAATGAGCTTAAATATAGATCATTGAACTAGTTTTAGTTATCGCGCGAAGAAACCTGGACCTGCTCTTAAGAGAAGTTCCTCGCCAGCATCTACACCCATCTTTATCATGTCCTCATATGCATATGGTCCTTTTCTAGAGGTTTCAAGTACTGCAAAAAAATAACAAAATAAAAATGTTAAAAACATCATTCACTGTTCAGAGGAAAATGTTAATAACATGAGATTCTATTTGGATGCATTTCGGCTCGGCTGTTTCAAGTTTTCTAGGTTAGTCAAAACTTCAAAACTCTACCGTTCATAAGAGGAACATGTAACTTCACATTTTATTTAAATTTTGTAATCTTGTTTGGTCGAATCTTATATAACTCCACATGTTTCTCAAATACCCAAATTTTTAAAATAAATTTTCAAATTTTTAGTTTCTTAAAACTTTGAATGACTTCACATGTTCCCAGAAAACCCAAGGTTAAATATCATTCAACCTATTAATTTTAATGGAAAACGCAATTTCCCCACTAAACTTTGAGTGGTTTTGCACTTTCCCCCCTAACCTTTCTTAGTTAGCACTTACCCCCATCACCTATTCTAAGTGTTGCAGATTGCCACCTTTGCTCGGCCTACGGTCGAGTTTCACGAAACTTTTTTGTTCTATGCTCACTACATGGGTAGATTTAAGGGCAAGAAAGTCTATTCAAAATTATAGATTACACTGAGTTACTACAATGATGATAAATATCAATACTAATTATCAACAAACATTGAGAATTCGAAAGTAGAAGTTATAAATTTCACCAAAAATAGGCTTGAAATACTATATTGTCCTTAAATAAACCCAAACAGTGAAAATTCAACAGAAAATTCTGTAAAGTTTGACAGTTGGTCGGCCAAATGTGGCAAATTGCAACATTTATTTTAGGTAAGGGGATTAGGTGCTAACTAAGAAAGATTGGGGGGGAATTGTAAAAACACTCAAATTTTAGGGGGGAAAGTGTTTTTCCCTTTTTAAAATATTGACAGCCGCCCTAAATATCAACTGAGCGCCAGCGTTTCTACATAATACCACTAGTATGTTTCTACTTTTTCATACCTTGGGTTCCATCCGGGGATGCCACCAATGCTTTAAAAAGACAGTTTCCATCCTCATCTTTACGAGCATATCCCGCAATTGGAGTTCGGCAAGACCCCTCCAATTTCTCTAAGAAAGCCCTCTCACATGAAATGGCTAATCTAGTATCCTCGTGATTCAACGATGCTAAGTAAGTAATCTGTAGAGAACATTTCAATCAGACAAGAATACAAAGTAGCTAGTCTTCAAGAAATGGTTGTCGAATTTTAAGTGGAGTATTATATTACATACCATCTTCTCATCGTCACTTCTACAAGCAATCCCTATAGCTCCTTGAGCTACAGCCGGAAGCATATCATCGATGGAAAGCACAGAAGTAACAGTTTCAGCCATGTTTAGGCGTTTAAGCCCTGCTAATGCCAATAATGTTGCTTGGACCACTCCCTCATTCAATTTCTTTAACCTCGTCTGTACATTGCCTCGAAAATTCTCCAGCACCTGCAAAAGCAGAACAACAATGAAGAAATCTAAAATTAGTGGAAATATTATAGGGGAAATTACTCAAACTACCCCTGAGGTTTTGTGTAATTACACTGACCTTCCTCCATGTTTGAGAAATTACACAAACAACCCTCGAGGTATTAGATTCATTACAACTACCCCTTACGGTCGTTTCTCTCCATGCCAACATCATCAATCATAAATTTGATGTAAAAAAACGGATGAAATTGGCAAGGAAAAGCGGTGAAACTGGGTTGCATCGGTGGAAAAAATGTTTGAAATAGGTGAAAAAAGTAGTGAAACCAAAGGGAAAAATGGGTCAAATTGACTTGCCACCCTTGAGGGTTGTGATTTCTTAGATTGTACCCAGGGGTATTTCTGGAATTCCAGCATTACTTTGATGAAAGTAACATCATATGGGGGGAACTTTAATGATCCAATACCTCAGGGGGAGTTTGAATAATTTCTCAAACATGGAGGGTGGTCAGTGTAATTACACTAAACCTAAGGGGTAGTTTGAGTAATTCTTCCAATATTTTATGTAGTTATTGGAAAATTACTTTTTTCTTGATTCATAATATAGTCGTACATATAAACTGCCTATATGCACCTAATAAAGTAGGAAAGTAGTAATAAACTTACCTCTAGTGAAGGATATCTATTGAGAAGTTGGGACTTTCTTCTCAACGAAGCAGTGCCAACAATGCTTCCTGCAGGAAGCTCGGCTAGAGATGCTGCACTCAAGCATATAAAAGCATCCCGAACGTCTTCCCTTGGAAGATTGCAGGGCAATATTGTCTTTTCCGGGAGATAAGTAGGGACATCTTTCATTGAGTGTACAGCAATATCAATGTCGCTATTTATGAGTGCCTCGTCTATTTCTTTGGTGAATAAGCCCTTTCCACCTATATCCGCCAATGGCTGACTTAAAATTTTGTCTCCAGTTGTTTTAATGATCACAATTTGAATTGCGCCCTCCTCAGCTAAATCAGGATGTGATTTTATCAGCTTCTCTCGGGTTTCATAAGCTTGGGCAAGGGCCAATGGGCTGTAGAGAGAATAATAAAATGAAATTATTAAGTACATAAGTTATGTCGTCTAACATACAAAAGTCCATTAAAGAGCAAGCTAAGAATATCTTCATTTGATCATTTACAGATACCTAATTATTTATCTGATGGCACTAAAACATGATTAGATTTTCTTTTTTCCATCTAATTTTTTTTAGAGTGTAACATGATGACAAATCTTAGATAACGAAAGAACAGTCATACGCAAATTCGATATGCAACATAATTAAAACTTTTCAGTTCAAGTTTTTATGGAACACAAAAGTCAACAATGCATCACTATCCTATGTCAACCTTCGGTTCAGTTGTCAATTAAGGCAACCTTGATATGCATCTGATGTCCATTAAGTAACTCCTAATGAATTGCACCATTAAATGTCTTTTATCCAACTTATTGTCAGGGGAGGTGGGAAGCGAGAATTGATGAAAATAATCTGCCTAACTCAAATAAAAATTCAATTTCTTCAAGAGACGCAATCTTTATATATTTCCACACCCATTGCCTTATAAAGTTCAATTAAAAAATATTTAGGGCAAAAAACACAAACATTTAATGTCAAAAGATGCATCGGCTATATAAGCATTTCAAATTCACATCTCACAAAATTAATTAGTAGAACCCAAAATTGAAAATAACAAAAGAAATCAAATTTACCTCCCCCTAGTGCCAATTCTAATCACTGCAGCCTTAGTCTCAGTTTTCTCCTCAACAGCAATTGAAGCCCTGGTAAAATAAATTCTGCTTCGTTGGTTAAAAGATGGCGATTTACTGTTCGGTAAAGAGAATCCGAGAGCTGAAACTGAACCTGTAGTAAAATTACTGGATAGGACTCTTGAGTTGTTTATGCTAAATGGTGTTCGATTTACTGTGGCTATGGCGGTCTCCATTGCAAAAAGGAATGGAGAAAAGGATAGCGTTGTAGAAAGTTGCTTTTAGATTTGGGTCAAAATGCCCTTTTTTCATTATATTCTTAAACCCGGTTTGATTGGGGCTCGACTTATCCTCCAGGTCATCCAAACAAGGCCTACCACGTAGGCAGTCAATTGGTCCCATGTATATTTATTCAAAAATTATTCTATAAGGCCATCTCCAATGGAGAGGGCTAGCCTCGGGGCTCGGAGCCCCGAGCCAGCCCTGTCCCCCCCCGAGCCCTGCCTGGTCGTCTCCAATGGTAGGGCTCCGGAATGGAATTAATTCCATTTTTTTCCTTTGCCCACTCTCACCTATTAATATTATAGTTTTAATTTTATTTTTAATATTAATATTAATATTACTAATAATTATTTACATCTTGTAATTAAATTATTAATTATATTAAAATATTAAAATTAAAGAGAGTTCGGGTGAATGAGAAATTAATTTCATTTTCTTTCCTTGCCCACAATCATCTATAATTAAAATAAAATTTGATAAATATAAAATTCATTCGGGTTTTTCTGGAATTAGATTCTACTCCGTGAGTAGATTAAAACGGTATATCGTGTGTCCAAATCGGAGTTCGGGTGAATGAGAAATTGACACTCAAAAATCACCTCTTGAAATGGAAGAAAAGAAATGCAATTGGCATTTATCCCACATTGGAAGTGGAGTGAAAAAACTTGAGGTTTATATATGATTTGTCAATATAGTTGTGTAACTACTTAGCTACAAGAAGTCTCTTCCCTCGCGCGCAGGGGGGGGGGGGGGGGGGGGGTGCAAATCATGGATCCAAATTCACTTCGTCTCTTCAAGACTTGTGCGAGCCCGCGACCTGCGGACACGAATGCAGTCCAATTCTCTAGCTTTCGGACAAGCCCAATTTTTATTATTTAGAACTTATTAAATGCAACAAAAATTATCTATACTAACAAATTTAAATTAATTGCAATTCTATTTTTTATTATTTAGAACTTATTAAATGCAACAAAAATATCATAACACATTTTATTAAATAATTCAATTCTACAAATTTAATTTAATTAGGGGGAAATTTTAATTTTATTAAAAATTACTTTAAATAACAAATTATATATATATAAAACAAAAATTAATTTAACAATTAAAAGAAAAACAAAAAAAAACGAACCAGTCAGGTGCCGCCGCTTGGCGGCACCTGACTTAAACTTCTCCAGGTCGCCCACGCGACCCCGGGGCTGGGCGCAGGGCTCCGCCGAGCCCTGCGCCCAGCCCGTTCCGCCCCGCCCCGAGCCCAGCCCCCACTGGAGACGCCTCCCTTCCCGCAGCCCCACCCCGCCCCCAGCCCGGCCATCTCCATTGGAGATGGCCTAAATCAAACGCAAATTTAAATTATATTTACATATGAGTGAGTTTAGCCTTCGATTACGTAATTAATATTGTATAATTGCTTAATTTGCTTTCAAGAAATAATTTTTCCTATAATAAATTTAGTATTTGGTTTCAACTTTAATTTTCAAAAATGATTATAGGAATGTTGATTTTATTTAGTTACAAAACTAACCCTATATATATGCTAAATAATACTATGCGATAATATTCTTTAACTATCAACAAAGACAAGATTGTAACATAAAAAAAGTATAATTAATAAAACTAGAACTAATATAATTTTTTAACTTTTAATACTACAAAACTACAATAGAAGAAATCATTGACTAATTAAAGATTTATTACATTCACATAACACGTAAATGAAAAAAGGGTTGCAAATATTTTGTGTTTACACTTGAGGTTGATATTTGAATTTTTATTAGATGTTGTAAGAGCATAAAAGTCTTTTGAAAAAGAATTTGAAGTTGTGCTGCCAAAAAGTAATCTCTTACATTTTATGTAAAATCATTATTTCTCAGCTTCAAAATGCGTATAGCTATCCTTATTTTTCTTGGCAAAATAGTTAAACTTGACGTTGAGAGCCTAAAAGTCATTTTGGGCTTTTCAGAATTTTTTTTTTTTTTTAAGAAGAACCCATATGGTTAATTCATTAATGAATAATGTCATGAATTACGAGATCTCGAATAAAACTGGGTAGAACAGTAGAAGATAGGGAAATATTGAAAGCTACTTTAGCTAAATCATGAGCAACATAATTATTTTCTCTAAATACATGGGCACAGATATCTTCAAAAATATGAACCAACGGATGAAATGAATTATGAACTTGATGACCCGTTATGCCGGTAACAACAGATTTGCAGTCCCCTTCCAAACTAATATGTCTCCATCCCTTTGAAATACCAAGTTCAATACCACGCAACATAGCTAAAGCTTCCGCAACTTCGGGGTCAAGGGAAAAAGCATAACAAGTGGATTGCCAATCCAAACAAGTGCCAAGATGATCACGAATAATACATCCGACTCCGAAATGGCCATCCCTTTCATCCACTGCAGCATCAACGTTAATCTTAAGAACACCCGAATGTAGAGGGGTCCAGCTTGAAGCAGTTGATTTGGTCCCATGAGAATGAGTAAAAGAAAATCTAGAGTTTTGAAATCTTTAGTAAAAACTACGAGCAGATGATACAACATTAGCCGGGGAAAAATCCAAAGTCTCCCAGGTCTTCTTATTACGTCCATACCAAATCCACCAAGCTAAAGTAGAGGCAAATCCTAATTCTGAGGAATCCATGTGTATATATTTATGAGAAAACCAGTCCATCGTGTTAGGAGCTTCACAAAAATACTGTGAATACGCAAGACCGGACAAGGCCCAACACTGTCTAGAAAAAGTGCAATGAAGCAGAAGTGTAAGGTTGTTTCCGTCACTCCATCACACCTAAAACAAGGGTCTTCATCAGCAATTTTCCGGTGTTTTAGAGCTGCGCCGATAGGCAACACATTTTTGCAACCCGACCATATAAAAAGCTTAACTTTAGGAGGAGCCTTAATGTTCCATACACGCTTCTAGTTAGCTTGGATTTAACAGTAAAATATCCGGAACGGTCAAAGTGCCAAATGCGGCAATCTGGACAAGGCAAACGACTCAAAGGAATAGAGAGGATGAGCTTTGCCTCGTCATTAATGAATGCGTCTTCAATCAAGTCCCTTTTCCATATTCTCCTATCTTGATCTATAAGAGCCGAAACCATAGTATCCTCCGGAAACAAAGGGGGGGGGGGGGGGGGTGTGATAATTTTGAATGAATGGTCTCTTGATAGCCAATTAGAACCCCATATTTGTATATCATTGCCATTACCAACACGCCAATGGGTGCCACTTTCAACGAGTTTTTTAGCCTCCTAAATACTACGCCACGTAAGAGATGGAGCAGAACTCAAAGGGGCCTCAAGAATATCACAACAAGAGAAATAACGGGCCTTCATAATACGGTCAAGAAGGCTGTTTGGAGACGATAAAATACGCCAGACTTGTTTAGCAAATAAAGAAACATTAAAGGAATCTAAGTCCCTAAAACCCATACCTCCATCGCGCTTGCTTGAACAAAGAGCATTCCAATTAATCCAGTGAATTTTTTTCATATCTTTATCATCCCACCAAAAATTAGCTATCATAGATTCTATCTCTCTAATTAATTAAGCTGGGAGCTTGAAACAACTCATTAAGTATGTGGGAATAGCCTGGACAACAACCTTTATTAAAATCTCCTTTCCTGCCTTGGATAACATCTTGGTCCTCAAAGTTTGCAATCT
Source organism: Penstemon newberryi var. newberryi (assembly GCA_030819805.1). Classification (NCBI taxonomy): domain Eukaryota; kingdom Viridiplantae; phylum Streptophyta; class Magnoliopsida; order Lamiales; family Plantaginaceae; genus Penstemon; species Penstemon newberryi. The sequence continues at coordinate 6,371,675 of JAUALY010000003.1, read as the reverse complement.
TGCCCAAACCCGCTCTCTAATATAATCAAAAACTTCTCTTTTCGATTTTTCCACCTACAGAGGGAGACCGAAATATCTATCATGTTTGAGTTCTCGACGGATCGGGAGATAATGGAGGATAGAAGCAATTACGGTCTAATCTGAACTCCTTGTAAAGACAACACTGGATTTCTCTAAGTTAATTTTTTGTCCAATTGCTGCTCCATAAAATGATTAATCTATTATCTTAAAACGTCATAAATCATATAATTAATTTATTGTTATTAAATTATAAATAACTTATACATATTTATGTAGTACGAAACCTTAATTTTCATAATCATTTTTTTGAAAAGAAAAAAAGACTGATGAATGAAATCCAAACTCCGTGATTCAGTTGACCCATCCTTTTTATTCTCAAGAATTGGAGCCCTATTTTGAGGAATGTCCACTTATATATCATATCTTTGAATAGGCTAAATCAGACCTAATTTGTAAATACTTTGAGAAACTTAGAAAAGCCAAATTGGATTGGTTATCAGCTAATCATAACAGCATAGCAATTTGTTCTTTGGGGAAAATAAAAATGTTGGTCAGCTGACTCAACCATTGGTTTGTGAAGTATGGGTTTCGAAATTCTGATTGATTTATTAATAACTAATTCTGAAAATTTAAATATTTCAACAATTGATACTGGGCCGGGTTAAAAATCATGCTTGAATAAAGATGAATTGGTAAAGAAAAGAAAATGACCTCTGAAAATATATACTTTTCACATAATGGAATATGTTTTTTGCATTGAAAAATTGTTTTCATGATACGATTACAAAATAGGAGAATGAAGGTGATAATGTATCAAAATTAATTCATGATGTTAGTCGATAGTGATATCTCTAATTGGGTAAGGATTCAAATCAAACTCGAACTAAAATCTGCCACAGTGACATTGTTATGCCTAAGAATATTGCATATTTACAGGTCTATAACACAAAAGAACGATTTTTTTATTTCCAAAGGGAAACTAATGTTAAAGAACCATATAGCTTGTTTGGTTGTCAACAAAACGAGGGAAAATTGTAGGAAAAGGAAAATAAAAAGAAAGGAAAGTCATTTTCCTCCACATGTTTGATTGTGATGAAATCTATTTTAATGCAAATGTTTGGTTGTCAAGAAAGTTTAGGAAAATAATATTTTTGACAAATGTCTTTGTTTGATTGTGAATACTTTAAAAATTATAAAATATATTAAAAGTGATTGTGAAATGAAAATTACTAATTTAATCCCTAGAAAATATTAAGTACAAATTGAGTTATGGAATAAAAAATTAAAAAAAAAAACTAACAATAATGAAAGAAAGAAATTAAAATAGCTTAAAATAAATCATAAAAATCATTGCTTTTGTCATCAACGGTTTTGTTGATCGCGGTGTTAAACTCCTTCATGTGTTCTTTTATTATTTGCAAGAAAACCCATTTGGAATTCCTTAGTAAATTATAGGGAATTTTTTGTTAATTTTTAAATGAACAAGGGTGTTATTGTCAATTTTCAAAGTTAACAGATGGTTATTGTCAATTTTCAAAGTTAACAAGGGGTTATTGATTTATTTTAGGTAAAGAAGAGTATTTTTGCATCATTTGGTGGTGGTATAATTGTCATTATGGCTTGAAAGGGTATTTTTTGGCTAATAATAAATAAGTACATCGGGGTTTTTGCTAAAAAATATCATAAACGGAGGTTTTGATAGTTAGAAAAATTCAAGGGGTGTTTTTACATTTTATTCTAGAATTTTCGCATCAAATTGATGGTGAAATTTTTTCTACATAAAATTTTCCTGAATAAAAGTTGAGGGAAAATAATATGTTACCCAAATAAACATGGTGGACAAGTGGTCTGAGCCTGAATTATCAAAAAATAACAAGTGGTCTGATGAGCCCATGTGACCACGTTGGGCCTAACTCCTTAGCTATTGTCGTCTTAAACTGAAGAACTCTAGGCCTCTGATACTGTTGCAAAGATCGAAACGGAATCTAGGAAAACCAATCATATTGAGAGAATTTTACTTTTGGTAACACAATTTATCGTACTTTAAGGATTTGATACCACAATTATTTCTTCCGACATATTTGGTATCATTATTTGACAGGACGTTACACATTTCATACTACCGTCAAATTAATGACGGAATGGAACACGTGAGGAGCACGTGTTGATGAAAAAATTATAGAATTGGCATATAATTAAAGATTGCTGGCAAATTTTGTCCCACATATTTTCTGATTGACAAATTTACCCCACAATTTACAAATTTGTAGCATTTCAGTCACAATTGTTAAATTATTAATCCTATTTAATAAATTATATATATATATTATATATATATATATATATATATAATATATATATATTATATATATATATATATATATATTATTAAATATCTTGAACTAATTAGATTTCATATAATAATATATAAATTAAATAATGTTTATATAAAATTTGCAAAAAAAATCTTTTTAAAATAATAAATTTTAAGTATCATTATTATAACTACAAAAATTAAATTATATAATTATATTTAAAAAAATATTAATCATGTTATTAAATAATATTTACAAAAAAAAAAAAAAGAATAAAAAAAGTTAACTCACTACAAAAAAAGCATTTTATGTGACAATTTTTTTGTCACGATCATGAGTTTTATGTGACAAATAAATAATATATAAAATTTATTAAATAGGATTAATAATATTTATATAATTTTAAAAAGATTTTTTTTAGATTTATATAAAATATTATTTAATTTATATATTATAATAAATCTAATTAGTTAAAGATATTTAATATAATATATATATATATATATATATATATATATATATAATCTAATTATTTTAAGAGATTTAATAATAATAATATATAAAATTTATTAAATAGGATTAATAATTTAACAATTTTTGCAATTGTGAGTGAAATACTTCAAATTTGTGTAATGTGGGGTAAATTTGTCAACCAAAAAATATGTGGGGCAAACTTTGCATCAATCTTTAATTATAGGACAAATTCTACAATTTTTATCAATTCCATAAAATTTGACGGGCACGTGCTCCTCACGTGTTCAATTCCGTCATTAATTTGACGGATGTATGAAATGTGTAACGTCCCATTAAATAATAGTATCAAATATGTCGGATGAAATAATTATGCTATCAAAATCCTTAAAGTAAAATAAATTATGGTACCAAAATGAAATTCTCTCCATTCTATAATCATGGCCATGAATATGATACATGATTTTCAAAAATTGAAAGCCCATGAGCCCCATTATGCATCACAAGTGCTCTCACATTTTTTAGGCCCACTGCCAGTACATGGATTAGACTTATTCACGAACCACTTATCGTACCTAGTGTTTCCCCTATATAAATGTGTATAACATTATCGATCGATTACATTAGCAATTTACAATTAAGGGGAAAATTAAAAAATCTTATGTTGTTAATATAAAAAAATCATGGTTTACTCCAAAAACTTTAAGGTAGTTTTAGTATAATGCTATGCAAAATTTTGTTGTTACTTCCGATCCATGTATTTCTCAAAAATTAACAATTCAAAATCCAAGTTTAAGACTGAAAATTTAACCAAATTATTCAAGATACAACTAAATTAATTTCATTCGAATTCGCCACATAAAAATCTGTTTTAAACTACATAAATAAAAGAAAGCTTATAGCATTACAAATTTATTTACATTATTGTATACAAATAATATAGGAAAATTATGCAGAAGAGTACCAGAAATTGATTGTTCATGAGTTGGAGTAATTGGAAGATGTAGAAGAACCGGGCTCACATGAAAATTAATTGGTGTGTAGGCAAGATCAACATAAAAGTGGGTGAATGAAAATGAAAGAGTACATGTACTATACCTATATACGTACATTAATTATACAGTAAGAGAGTACGTAGTACATACACTGGCCCGGGGGAGGGGGGTCCATAAATAAAAAAGCCCGTGAGCGTGAGGGCTTCACTTCACAATTTCTTTTCTCAAAACCTAACGGTCTAATTTTTTTGTAGAGACGTAAAAGTTTTAGTACTAGTACTATCTATCTATATCAATATGCTTTAATTTTTTTCCTAAAGTTTTCTGCACACAAGTAAGGTATGTTTCACTAAGTTGTGCAACAACTTTCGTCGTGAATATTTATAATTAAAGTGGACTAATAAATTATGTACGTAGTAGACTCAAAGTAGTAAGTACTCTTCTTGCTTTTTATCTATTACCAAATATGAAATTGAAAGGGCCCTCTGTAAAAATATATATGACACTTTTTCTCAACTAAATCTGAATCATTTTATTATTATTATTATAATTAAGTGGAAAATTTTAGTCCAGTCTTGATTCAATTATTCAGCCTTAATAATTGATTTGAACTTGTTACTAAAAAGATATAATGGAGTCATATATACAAGGGTGCTAGAATTTATTTGTCATAAAAGCTAGTTGTTCAAATTTGACTAAATTTAAAAGACCTTTTCGAAGCAATTTCTAAGTTCAAGAATTTGATCATCTGGACACTTGCTCACGAATTGGTTGCCTTCCACATTGATCATTATCATCAGTCAATTTATTGGATACCTTCTCCACCTTTTTTTATTTTTTTTATTTTTGGGAATCCCCTTCATAATTAATTAAACACAAAAAAGAAAAAAATGTTAATATATACTCCATCCGGTTCATATTAATTGGCACAACCTTTAAAGTACATAACCTATTTAGGGGAGAGGAGTAAAAGTAAAACCAACCAACCCTTTGAATCTGTTGTAAGACTCAACCTTTAAAGTACATAACCTATTTAGGGGAGAGGGGAGAAAAGCTTGCAGGTCACATGTAGAATAACCTCAAGCATGATATATGTCTCAGTGCATCTTTAAGTTGAATATGATGAAAAGAATGAAAAAAGATGGAAAAAGGAAAAATCCAACATGTCAAAGGAGGTGCTTCATTTGCCCATAAAGAGGGGAAGCCCAAACATCATTTAAAATTTTAAATATATGTTCCTCTCCAACCACACATATATTTCATTTTTTCCCCTTAACCTTTTTCTTTTTCTAATATAAATAAATTAATTAATCATGACAACAAGCATATCGAAAGCCAAATCTAGCTTGCATAATATATACCTTTAATTTCTTTATTTTATGCTAATAAAAATATATGTTTTGTGACCCACTACCAACTTTTATTTTTATCTTTTTTATTACTTTACTTTTGGGATCTTTCAATTTGGGTGGTGGTTAAACGAAAGTAGAAGTTGATGTGGTTGGGTTGGGTTGATGGAAGGAAAATGATGAAATGAGGATTCTCTTTGGGGAATCCACTCATTTCTCTAGCTACTTTTAGTCTACTCTTGTTTTGGCTCAAGGATCTATATCTACATTTTCCTAATTACAAGGAAATTGCAAGTAATATATATATATATAATCGTCATAATGTCTTTCTTCTTTTTATATTTGATTATTTTTAATTTAGAAGGAAAAAGCTAGGTGGAGAAATAATCTATAGAGTAGCTAGTTCTATAGTCAAAATATAAAGAAATTAACAGAATCAATCATGTAAGTTTGAATAATATATAACAAATTAATTTATGTATTAAATGATCTAATTAAGCAAATATATGTTCACGAATGCATGCTAAAGCAAAATTAAGAATATATTTTGAATGACAAAGCTAAATTCAAATCAAGGACGGGGAAATCTTCATCATTATTGCGGGATAGATCTTTTATTTCAATTTGGTGTCGTATTCTTATGTTGCACGAATAAATCTATTGACAAGTATTCAAATTTAAAATTTGTATGAGCTCACACATATATCATTTGTACGACGAATCTTTCATGTAACAAAAAAATATAATAGTAGAAGATCTTTTGATTTTCAAAGTTTGTGATTTTAAAGGATTAATATATTAAGTAGATAATCAATGGATACTTTAATTACAACATGTTAATCAATAATGCAAGAGCTAAGCCGTCGTATGTATTGATTAGTAATTTGTCTTCTGTGATCTGTCTAGAAATAAGAAAACCATTGATAAATGCGACTGACATGAAAAATTGCCAAGACGGTAGATGAATATTTAATTAAAAAATTAGAAGGAAATAACCTTGAAATTAGCATCAGTTTTTGCAATCTAAAAATTGTGACTGACATATAAAATTGGATTTTTGCCTTTTGTCGTTGTAGCTTGAGCGAGCAAACTATGATGAGAAAACCAAAGTGTGCATGACAGCGCACTTCATGGGCGTGACCCAACAAATGCCTGCAATTTAAGATACCTTCAAGATTATGAATGAAACTCACATAATTAATGTGTACATATTACTTATCCTACAATTAATAATTTAATAATATGTACTTCCTCCATCTCATTTATTTTGCTCCATTAGTACAGTTGATTAATAAACTTGACTAAATTATAAAATTTATAATAAATAATTTAATTAATATATTTCATTTATAAGTTGATAGTATCATATGACACCATATATATTAATATTTAAAAGATTTAATACACAAAAAATGTGAATAATTTAACATGATAAGTCACTTAAAATATTGAAAAGTTGGACCGGGTACTATAGCAAAGGGAGCAAAATAAATGGAACGGATGAAATACTCCCTCCATTCCAAAATAATTGTCGCTTTAGAGATTTTTTCTTGTTCCAAATTAATTGTTGCTTTAGGATTCCAATACATCATTAATAACATATCTTCCAATTTTACCCTTATTTACTCCTTGTTTTTTTTCTCTCTCTTCTACTTTAACCAATTGTTATATCTCTTTTAACCAAATAAATAGGGGTATTTTAGGTATGACTCTAACTTTTTCCTAAATTCAAGGCTATTTATTAGCTTCCTTAATACATGTGCAAATCTCTAAAGCTACAATTATTTTGGAATGGAGGGAGTATATATTAGTCTCCAGGAGCATTAGCGGAGTGGTAAGGACTGAGGTGATGTTGGGAATCTTTCCTCCTGCAACACACCTGCAACACAGGTTCGAACCTCGTGTGCCACAAATTTCCGCTGAAATTTTGTGGAGTTTGTGCTGGGGTTGGTATCATGTTGGCTCTATCCCTCAGAACCCTGTCATCCGTGCAATTCCATAGATTTACATCCTTTCTGGTCAATGGACTTTTGACACATGAGGGAATTTCTCCTTCGAAATTAACCTTTTAAATAAATTATATATTTATATATATATATATATATATATGTATGTATATATATATGTGTGTATTTACAACATGTATGAGTATATATAATTTCGATTTCAATGATCAAATTTAGTGTTTTTTATACACACATATTCATACGCATCCCATGATTTACATCCTTTAGGATTCTAGGGCAAGGATTCTACTGGTGTAAGCTTAGACACCTGGGTTATAAAAATAAAAAATAAAAAATTTATGGTGTATCCTATTGGTGGTATCATTTAAGAAATGAGTGAATAGCAATTTAACTCCCTGTGTTATTCTAAATAGGCAATTTAACTCCCTGTGATAAATAAAAGGGCAAAATACCTCCCTGTGATTTCATAAATAGGCAATTTAACTCCCTGTGATAAGAAAAAGGGCAAAATACCTCCCTGTGTTTCTATAAAAGAAGCACATTGCCTCCCTCTAAATTGCTCATTAATTCATATCACAGGGAGTTAAATTGTTCATTATTCATTTCACAGGGAGGTAAATTGCCTATTTTTATATCACAAGGAAGTAAATTGCTCATTATTTCATTTCACAGGGAGTTAAATTGCCTATTTTTATTTCACAAGGAGGTAAATTGCTCATTAGACATATCACAGGGAGTTAACCTGCAAAAAACCCTTTAAGAAATTAAAGAAGCACGCATATTCAACTCAAGATGAAGATAGTAATTGGTGCATGGGCAAACAGAGCATTTATTTCATAAATAATTTTGATATATATTGTGTAAGCTATAGCCTATAGGTTAAGTAGTATCGATATATAGTGAAGAAGTGATCATTATTAGTTTCCATTTTGCGTAGGATTTTTAGGATATTATACTCATGACTCGTGATTTTGGGTATAGAATTTTCTAATAAAATGAAAAATTGGCAATTAAAAAAAATAAACCCGAAAAAGTGTAATAACTCATCATTAGAATCGTACTAAGCTGGCCTAGCCAATGGTTCGAAATGTGAGCAAGCCATGGGCCGAACATTGTGATGGCATGTCATGACAACACAACTTGACTAAGGTATGAGCTAAGATTTGGCCAAGCGTTGGGGTTAGCACGGTTGCTTAATAATGGGACATTCAAATGCAGTCATGAATCAAGCCATGGGCCGAAATGGCGCCAACTCCGAACTAGAGCGAAAGAGGAGCAATCCTTGACTAATTTGTTCGCTAGAATCGGGGGGCGCATGCAAGTGCAGACGGTTATTGAAATATGATATCAACCTAAGATAATTGTCAAACACCTGGCGGCCAATTGAGGAATTCTACGAAATGCTAGCCAATCACATCTACTCTTAGCTAGTTGTTGATGAGGAGTATATATTCACTACATAGCTTATATGTATGTGCCAAAACGTAGGCAAGGGATATATATTAGTTATCCTTATAATTTGATTGATAAATAAAGTGTAGGGTTGGGCGTTGCCTCTGAGTTGTTTACATAACATTTTGCTGCGTAATTATTGCTAATGGCAACACGTACGAGTGCATTTGGGAAAAAACTGATTAATTAATTGGCTTATTGGTTTGGCAAAACTACATACATGTGCAGCAGTAGGCCACCTTTAGGCACTGTTTGGACCAAATTATAATGTTTCCATTATTCAAGGGTATGTAATTACAAAAGAACTAAGTATAATATGTACCTTAATATTGCCGTGCAGCCCTTCCCCCCCAAAAAAAATGTTGAAAATAAAGTTGCAACAACAATAGTGGGGCAAACCTACTCCGTGAACTATGTGCATCATTAAAAATTCAACTTTTTTTGTTTATATGCAAATTTATTTGTAAAAACTGTCTAACTTGAATGCTCAAATTTGGTAGTAAACGTAGGCCGGCATAAGAAGTTAATAAGGTAAATTTAAAGTCTAATTCACAGAAAAATGATATCAAGCTCAAGAAATATTATTTGATTAATGAGGGAAAAACACTTTTGATATCAAATTTTAGTCCAAAAAACACATTTGGTATCAAACTTTTTGTTCATACTATGATTTACACCATCTTGACACATTTAGTTTTGCTGTCAATTTTCGGACGAAAATCAGTACGTGCAGCTCATGTGCTCGTTAAATTGACAATGGGAGGAAAAACATGCACGGGTTTTATAGACCCACAATTGACGGCAAGTGCTGAATTTCGTCCGATTATTAAAGGCAAAAATACATGTGTCAAGATGGTGTAAATTATGGTATGAAATAGGTTTTTTCAAAAATTTGGTAACAAATGTATTTTTCCCTCTTTGATTAATAGGAGATCAATAGAAAACAAATCCGTAAATAAATACGGAAAATTCTGATCTAAATCCAATCACATAATAAATAAATATATTGCATTTATTTTATAATTATTCACAATTTTTTTATCCAATCCCGAACTTGGATCAAACCCGATTTGAATAGGAATACAAAAAATCAAGGACCGAACATGACACGTTTCACGCAGTGTATCATCTCCAATGGAGATGGCCGGGCTGGGGGCGGGGCCGGGCTGTGGAGAGAGAGCCGTCTCCAATGGTGCAGGGGCGCGGGGCGGGGTGGCTGGAGGGCTGGAACGGGCGGCGGAGCCCTGCGCCCAGCCCCGGGGTCGCGTGGGCTAGGCGGAGAAGAAGAGGGGCGCGTGTAACACGCGCCCCTCTTTAAGTCAGGTGCCGCCAAGTGGCGGCACCTGACTTGTTCTCTTTTTTTTTTTTCTTTTTTCTTTTAATTGTTTTATTAATTTTTGTTTATATATATAAAATTTGTTATTTAAAGTAATTTTTAATAAAATTAAAAGTTCCTCCTAATTAAATTAAATTTGTAGAATTGAATTATTTAATAAAATGTGTTAGTATTTAATAAATATATGTAGTCACCAAATTTGAATTGAATTATTTAATATAATAAAATTTATTTTTTAAAAATTAAAATCATTAATAATAAAAATTTGTTAGCATAGATAAATTTTTTGCATTTAATAAGTTCTAAATAATAAAAATAAAATTGTTAGCATAGATAAATTTTTTGCATTTAATAAGTTCTAAATAATAAAAATTGGGCTTGTCCGAAAGCTAGAGAATTGGACTGCATTCGTGTCCGCAGGTCGCGGGCTCGCACAAGTCTTGAAGAGACGAAGTGAATTTGGATCCATGATTTGCACCCCCCCCGCCCTGCGCGCGAGGGAAGAGACTTCTTGTAGCTAAGTAGTTACACAACTACATTGACAAATCATATATAAACCTCAAGTTTTTTCACTCCACTTCCAATGTGGGATAAATGCCAATTGCATTTCTTTTCTTCCATTTCAAGAGGTGATTTTTGAGTGTCAATTTCTCATTCACCCGAACTCCGATTTGGACACACGATATACCGTTTTAATCTACTCACGGAGTAGAATCTAATTCCAGAAAAACCCGAATGAATTTTATATTTATCAAATTTATTTTAATTATAGATGAGAGTGGGCAAGGAAAGAAAATAGAATTAATTTCTCATTCACCCGAACTCTCTTTAACTTTAATATTTTAATATAATTAATAATTTAATTACAAGATGCAAATAATTATTAGTATTATTAATATTAATATTAAAAATAAAATTAAAACTATAATATTAATAGGTGAGAGTGGGCAAAGGAAAAAAATGGAATTAATTCCATTCCGAAGCCCTGCCATTGGAGACGACCAGGCAGGGCTCGGGGGCGGGGCAGGGCTGGCTCGGGGCTCCGGAGCCCCGGGGCTGGCCCTCTCCATTGGAGATGGCCTTAGGAGCGTTATACCATGCGCCTCTGCGCGTAATAGACTTGTCCTTGCATACATAACCCAACTAAAAGCAACACACCGTACAAGCCTCCCAACCTCTACTGCTCATCAGCTCATCCCATTTTCTCCATTTGGGAGGGCCCCACCACAAACCACGCTGGATGGCCCCTTTGGCAAGGAGGCCTCCCACACGTGGATGGCTCCCCAATATAATAGTGGAAAATTACATAAATTATCACGTAATTAAAATTTATCCCTTAAAGATCTTTTAAGATTAGGACGGATAATGAAATAACTATAACTATATTTTATCCCAAAATTCCTAAAATTGCAAATATTGTCATATAATTAAGGGTCGTTGGCAAAATAATCTTTTCAAGATTCGGGTTGATAACTATAACTAAATTAATTTGACTGTTTCAATTTGAAATCTATTTAATCTTTACACGTCTGGGCAATGTGACTCAATTAATTTTTTCCTCAATCGTCCCTCTCACGCGGCAATTCCACCTGCTAATGTGGACGTCAACCAGGATAAAATAGAAAGGAAAAATAGGAAAGAAAACATGGAGATAACACTATTATCGATCCTCAATATATAATTAAAGTTTTTGTACCAAATACCTAATTTAGTCATATCCTTACGCATGACTCAATTTGAATTAACAATCTCGAACTGAATTATGATTGAAACTATATTAATTTAGTTGCATGATTTAGTTCGATTATGAAAATGATGCTTATACTAACGAGTATTGGGTACATGAAGATTTTTGTAGTTCTAAAAATTTCAAGGTGAAATAGGACTATAATAGTCATATTATTTTAAGATCAACATGTTTTTAAAACAATCTCGTTCGTCGATCTCTTTTTTATTAGCCATCATTTTAGCTTGTCGTCGATTACGACCTTCTTCTAAGATCAACATGTTTTTAAAACAATAGTATAACGAAATTAAATCATATGTTTTTTACAAATATAAAATTAAAAACAAAAGAATAGATTGGCCAAAATAAATTATATACATGACAAAGATAATTAATTTTAAATAATACACAAATTATAGGAATTTAAAAAAAATTATTTTTGGGTGATAAATACAACCTCAAAATTATTAAAACAAATCAATATTAAAATAATAATTTTAATTAAATTAAATGAAAGTTATATTAAAAGTAATTATCTCCAAAAAAAAAAAAAATGTGTTCTTGTGGGTTTGGGCTGGGGAAGCTCCCCTGCTAATTAGCAAAATTGACGGACTGACCCGATCCGTATCTCCTCTCTGGTTGTTACGAGATGACGTTCAACGGAGTCATCAAGAAAATACGGATGAGTTGAGTTGAGGGCCTTTCTGGTAACCGAATCAATATTGGGAAAGTGGATAGTAATCACGCAACAAACAAAACAAAACAAACAAACAAAATAATTTCATTTTACTTTTTTTTATTTTTCTCTGCATCTCTATCGGCCCTTTAATTTCTCCTCTAAAACAAACAGCTTTTCACGAACTTTTTCTAATCCTTAATAAACCCCACCCATTCTCATTTGCATATAAATATATAATTGTATGCATATTTCTTTCAACTATTTGCTCTCATATTTTCCCTCTCCTCCTCTCTTCTTCTTCTTTTCTCCACCTCTCAAAACCCTCTGTCCACCAACCAAAAGTTAAGCAAATCCACAGAACACGTTTACATACAAGTAATCTCTTCAGTGATCAAAGAAAACCAGGAAAACAACATCGGAGATTAATGGCGGTTGAAGCTGGGCATTACAATCTTTTCCCTTCACAGATTCATAGCAATAGGTAGATTCACTTTTTCTTTTTCTCTTTTCCTTAATGACTTACTCATTTTTCCTTTTTAATTTTGTTTCTGGATTGGCGTGAAAAGCATTATTTTAATAGAAGTTCATGTTTCTTGTATGTACAACCTGCAGAGAATTAATGATACATGGTGCTGAAGGCATTGGAAACGGGTTTGGCACTCCCATAGGATACGGAATGGTAGCTCCTTCGTCCGGAACAACTATGGCGACGGAGGCAGTGTTTCCGATGTACGGCTATACTGCTCCGGCGAAAAATGCGGCGATGAAATCCGAGAGTGGACTCACTTATGCCGTTCCTACTTCAAGGAAACGTTCAAGAGATATGATCAATCCCGTTAATGTTTCATCATTTCCCAACGTCGTTCAGAATCAGAACGCATATAATCGCAGCGGTAATTCTTTCACTTTTCTCGGCGAAGATATAACTTACCAGATCCAACATCAACAACTGGAAATAGATCGCTTAATCGCTCAACACGTACGTATCGTTTGTTATAGATTTCCTTATCCGATTTTTTTCATTTTCCTTGAAGAATATTGAATGTGCTTTTTTATTAACAGAATGAAAAGGTGAGAATGGATATTGAAGAGAAGCGTAGGAGATATTCCCATAGACTCGTGGAGGCGATTGAGGGAAATATAATGAAGAAATTAAAAGCAACAGAAGAAGAAATCGAGAAGATCGGAAAATTAAACTGGGCGTTGGAAGAGAGAGTTAAATCACTGTGCGTCGAAAATCAAATCTGGAGAGATTTGGCTCAAACAAACGAAGCCACGGCGCATGCCCTGAGATTGAATCTAGAACAAGCCCTAGCTCAAGTCCAGGATGAACACCGCCTTCGCTCCGACGAAGCGGCGGACGACGCGCAGTCGTGCTGTGGCAGCAACTTCGAGGAAACAGACGGGCGCACGTTAGAGGAGTGCGCTAATATTAACGATGGGCGCAATGCACCGAGTGGAGACAAAAATAAAGCTGCAGGGAAAAGAAAGATGAGCAACGGGAACATGATGATGTGCAGGAACTGTGGGAAAGAGGAATCGCGTGTGTTGCTTTTGCCGTGTAGACATCTGTGCCTTTGTACTTTTTGCGGGTCGGGTCTTAATACTTGCCCCGTTTGTAACTCTACCAAAACCGCAAGTGTTCACGTTAATCTCTCGTCATGAAATTCGGGGTTCGGGTTAGTCTTTGACATTTTTCACATAGTAGAAAGAAAAAGTTGTTAATGTTTCATTATAACCTCATCTACTATACTAATCAATGTAATTAGTATTTCTCTACTGATCAGTTGGTATCATTAATGTTTTGGATGTCCTTATTTTATTTGGTGTCAAGTTATGGCGGGAATTAAGGGGATGTGCATCCCATCCGAGCCAGCCAGCCAGCCGGCCGGCCGGCCGGCCTAGGTTAGCGGGATAGTGTAATTTAGGAGCGTGCATATTAAGCGCGTGAGAGGTCAAAGATTGATGGGGGCCGGGCTTAGGGTGAAAATGACACGTGGAGTGCTTATGAGTGCTTAAATGTCATACATGATGAACATAATAAGTCATAAGATGATAAAATTAAATTTCTTCTTAAATTTAAAGACTAAATGCGATTTTCCACGTCTTTCATTATATTATCCATTCTAGATGATTTCTTTTTTTATATACTAGAAAAGACCCTCTAAGCAAGCAAACAATGTTTAATTGCACAGATGCGCACGGCAGAGAATAGTGAGTGAGAGAGACAAGGCACGAGGATCAGTGGTTGTTGTGGAACTGGAATCCCAACCAAAGTTTTATTTTATTTTTATTATTTCTAAAAGAGGACAAAAGTAGGGATCATCATCATATTAAAAACGTAAGAAAAATTTATAAATGTTTCTACCTGACCATCCTACTGCAAAAAGGTAATTAAATTAAGAAGTTTGATTAAAACGTGATTTGGTATGGGGCAGCTGGCCCAGTAGCAGCAGCTAGAGGTCTATCTAGAGTCACTTTCAGACAGAAAATGAAAGATTGATTAGACTACTAGAGATACATACAATAATGAATAATGTTTGTTTCAATTTTCAATGGTGAAGTAAATAAACGACCGGGGAAGATTCTCTATACCACTTTTAGTGTACCATACTTGTGTATCATTAATAAATAATTGCCATATGTACATGTGACACTTATAATAATTGCCACATTTACATGTGACAATTATTTATTAGTGATACACAAGTATGGTACACTAAAAGTGGTATAGAGGATCCACACCCTTAAACGACACATCATTTACTATGTTTATATACACAAACAAATTAAACAAAAAATATAGATTAGGTAGTAGCAGTAGTAGTAGGCTATTTGTGATGGGATTACTCTTCCAGTGCAGATTCCCGCCTGCTAAAAGTTACAGATAGCAGAAATGGTCCCCTATTCTCTATTTGATTGATTCTGCCGTGTTTGGCACTGCCAAACGTCGTTTTCTTTCTCAGAATTTTCTTTTCCCCGATACGGGAAGTGTATCAAGACTTGTTTTTATCTTATACTACTTCCTTCTACTGATTTATTATTAAACAAAAAAACTTTACATCTACTGTTTTTACAGAAAATAGTGACAAAAGTTCAAAGTATCATTCACGTGAACTGCACGTGAAATGACTTGCTCAATTTAATAGTATCATAATTCATTAATATATATTATATCAGAAAATGGGGTTCTGTATCAATCAATCGTTAGGACAATATTTAAAGCATCAAGTTAATTCTTGGAACTGGTAAGATCCTTGCATCATCATCAAACAAGACACTTAGTAAATTAGTTTTTTTTTTCCTCCCAAAAAAAATTTTTTTCTATTGAAGAAAACGACGACGTCAGCATAAATTATACATTTGTTGGTCACTTATTTTTCGTTTCTTTTAATTTAAGTACAGAGTTTCACATAAAAATAAAATAAAAAAAATAAAAACTTGTTGAGTATTCTTATATGTACTAGAATTTAGTTTTAATATCACGGGTATTTTTCATAAATTAGAGTATAATTAGCTTCTTCTTTTGTATGCCATAAAATATCATATATATATGACTGATATTAAATTTATTTTTTATGAAATTTATTTATTAATTTTATTGTTTTACCAAAAGAAGATGATGGCTTTAAATAGTTGTAATAAAATATAAAATGATGACTGATATATTAAGGACATCTTATAGAATTTGTTCTATAATGGTAGTTTTCATGCTAAGTTTATCCGTTATTCACCGATGATACATGTTTCATCCATTTCTTCACAAACTTCACCCAAACTTTCATCAATTTCACGAGCATTTTTTCTTATTGGTTTCACCATTTTTTTCACCAACTTCACTATTTTCACCCGAAGTTTCATAGATTAATATGTTTCCACTAATTAATTCATTTTACCTGTTAATATAATTTTTTAGCGAATTTTCCGCTTTTTTTATCGTCTATTGCCTTTTTCATTTTACTTCGACTATTTTTTTTCAATTTAAAGCATTTTCCCACTGATTTCACCTTGTTTTTGTAGGTTAAAGTTTAGCCCATTTTCACAGTTTTTGTCAATTTCTTTTTTTTTTCGGCTTAAATCATTTTTCTACCGATTTCACCTCGTTTTAGTCGTTTAAACTTTTTTTTAACTGATTTCACTCATTTTTGCCATTTTGACCCGTTTTCACCTATTTCACATGTTTTTCTCTGATTTCACATGTTATTCACTTGAATTTTTCATTGATTAAATATGTTTTCACCGACTTTTACACTTTTCTGACCAATTTTACCCTTTTTCACCGGATATACCCGTTTTTACTGGATTTCACTCGTTTCATCATTTTTCTTACAAATTCCACTCGAGCTAATTTTCATCGATTTCACATATTTCCACAATTTGTACCTCTTTTTAACTGATTTTACCCGTTTTCTTCCATTTTTCACAAATTTCACCCGATTCTTTTATCGATTTCAAATGTATTTACGCTTTCACATGGCACTTTTTTTTTACCGATTTCACCCGCTTTTTAACCAATTTCACCAATTCACCCGGACTTTCATCGATTTCACATGATTTAATTGATTTAATATATATTTTTTTATTGATTTCAACAATTTTCATCGATTTCACCTTTTTTTGTCCAATTTAACTCATTTTCACGAAACGAATTCCATGAAAGTACAAGGTTATGCATGTCTAATTATTCTTTATATTTTGCTTCTCTAGACAAATAAACATTAAGTACTTAGCTAAATCATAAGCATTTTTTGTTCATTTATAGGTAAGATGCGATTCTATTTTAACTTTTAATTTTTTTTCTTCTTTTGTATATAAGCAGAATGATATTTAAGAGAATTTGAATTTAATATTTTGGTTTTAGATGATTGTATATGACTTATGTTGTACTAAATCTTTCAATGATACAAATAACATATTTTTTACTTAAAACATATTGTTGCTAAATTAAAATAAATTTACATTTATATTTTAAGAGCTGTTTAAAATAACAATGTTTTTTTTCTTATGTTTTTATTTTATTTTATGTGTTATATGAGAAGAAAACTGAAATTATAAAATTTGATTTAAAAAGTAATTTCTAAATTTTAGGTAATTATGTGGGAGATAAATATAATAAGATTCTATTTTTAATTGTACCTTTAACATAATTAATATAAAAAGATTTCAAGTCCAATTATTCTTCTTCAACTATTTTTACATATTTACCATTGAATTAAATATATCTTTACAACTCAAATAAGGTTATATTAGTCTTCACAAAAAAAGAAAAAACTTAAATTATTCACACTTTTATGATAAGTATAGAAGATGTCCTTAATATAGTTTACCTCGATATTGTGATAGAGTAATTTTGTGAAAAGGAAATTCAATTTTAAAAAAATAATCACTTATTATTTTGGTACATCTGAAAAGACAAATAACAATTAAAAAAATATGTGACGGATAATGTGTAAATCTTGCTTGAAGATCATATCGAAAGGTAATGGGTAATGGTGCGTGGAAAATTATGAGTAATAGTATTTATTATTTATAATTTTGACGTTTTTGTTTGGGAGCCTAAATGAGAAATGGATGTGCGTGTGTATATGTTTTAAGATTCTTTACAGATATTAAAAACAACAAGGGGGAAAAGAAAGAACAATTTAGCTGTTTGATGGATGTGTTGGACTTATCTTACTTTCATCCTCAGATTTATTTGACCGGCCATTTTCTATGGTCTTTTTCCGCCAACTTAATTTCGCCTTCACATGGTTATGTGTAATTTTCAAAAAATACAAATTAAACTGATGATATATGCTTATTAACCATTAATTTAATTCAATAAGAAAACAGGTGGCCGGTACTAACTAAAGTTGGTTGATGTCATCATGTCTTCTTCAAGTATTTATATATATAGTTTAATTAATATCTAATCACATGGCCAGTTCATAAATTTATTGCTTATCATATACTTACTATAGGCTTCTAGTTAGTTAAAAGAGATTATTTTAACTAACAAAACTATCTTATATGACTTTAAAAAAATAAAATAAAAACGTGATTTCATGCACGCACGAATTGTGCAACTAATTATTTTCAAGCAATTAAACTTTTAAAAATACTTTTTCTAATGAATAATTGAATATGTGTAAGGATGTCTTCAGAATTAATTGGATAAATTCAATGTTATTTTATTATATTATAAATCAAATAACTATCCGGTACAAGGCGATATCAATTAGATAACATAGTGCTACTTAAATTAACATAGGGAGGTTTTAACATAGCTAGGGACGTAATTACTGAAAAACACACTAAACCATTTAACAAAATAATAGGTTTGTTGTAAGTCAAGAGATTTTTTCATATATATTTGGAGGAGTGCTATTGATTTTAAATTTAAATGTTGGTGGATACATATTGAACTTATTTCTAGTTCACTACAACAATGGTAGTTTTCGTTGCAATAACTAATTTTCGATGATAGAACTCAAAATTTAGTGAGCATTATTTTGTATTGATGTGGGATAAAATAAGCAAATCAGAATCGGAATCAACCCGAGCCCATGTCAAACATAGACCTAGCAGGATCACCATATTAGAAGTTATGATCTGCTATGAACCCGGATGGGGAAGGCTCAACGGTTTATGAAAGATATGCTCCGGGGACCTCCTAAAGTAAAACTATCTACCCGTAGAAGTCCCATCAGGAGAACGTTCAGAGGAAGCACCCGACCTCCCTCTCAAGCTCGCGCAGACATTTGGAGATCGTATTCCAGAAGCCCGGGAGTTCTGCACACCGTTTATCTTATTTGGGGAGAAGACTGACACCACCTTAAGTTTGTCTAATACGTACATTCTCTACAATGATGCAACTTGGCGCTAATCAAATCATAATGTTATCAAATTCAGTTATGAACAATTGTATAGATCGCCCTTTCGCATGGTAGGGAAAATTTCCTCATGGTACTCCCGTGCTACCAACCTATATATTTTGGGCACAAACCTTATAAAATTATACTCCCTCCATCCCATTATTTTTGTTTCTTTTACTCTTGACGCGAAGTTTTAGGTAAGAGTTAAAAAAAAAAATGAATTTGTTTGTAATTTTACATTTATGCCCTTAAAATTAGTGGTTGAGAATTAGTAGTGTCAAATCATTAATTTCATTGTAGGAAATGCAGTGTTGTTTTGAAACATCCCAAAAAGGAAACAGGACAAAAAAATTGGGAAAGATGGAGTATATGATTATAGATAGTTACCAAATAGTAGTATTTAACTATAATAAGTATTTAGTTATATATAAGAGATATCAAATACAATTATTTTTATTAACATTTAATCATATTGCAAAAATTATATAATTGGTATATATAAGAGATATCTAATACAATTTTTTGCAAAAATCAAAAATTTGTATTCGATAACCCTTGAAGTGAAGTTTTTCTCTCTTGGTGATATATCTACTAAACTATCACTTTTAGCAAATATACCATATATACCCCATATATTAGAGATGCTTTTAGGTGAACCAAATACCATGTTGAATGAACACTCTACGAAATGAAAAAATGTAGAGTCCGACACTTTTTCGACACTAATATGGTTCGACATGTGTCGGAACACACCATGTGGCGTGCCCAAAAAAATAGCCTCTTATAATAATATGACACGGGTGTCGAACACGGTCGTGAGGCGTGTCCGACACTGTCAGGACACAATGGGGGCAGTTTTGTAATTTTAAAAAGTTATGGTTCAAAATAATTTTTTTTTAAATAACTGACAATATATACTTATTGCTTATCTGATTATCTCACAATATAATGGATTTTCTCCCAAATTTTTGCTCTTTCATCTTTTGCCTAAGAAGCTAACCAAATATCTGCAACCTCCATCTAAATTTCAATTGATTCAACATTCAAAGAAAGTTAGTTTAACTCTCTATTCCCTAATCTCAATCGGTTTTTTCATTTGTTTGCTCTAGTAGGATCTTTAGTTTATAAGTTATAACCTTATTAGATTTATAGTAAGGTGAGATGTTAACACAAAAGGTTTAATGACTTTTAAACTATAGGAGAATTGTTAGAACATCATTTTTTGCAAAAACCTATGTATAACTAAAATTATAAGAATTAATATAACGTTTGCAAAAAAAAAAATTGTGTTCTAAAAGAGATCTTATATTTTAAAAACCATAAAAATTAATAGTTTGGCCTCTTAAAAAATTGTGCTCCAAGAGAGCTCTTTAATAATTGTGTTCCAAGAAAGTAGAAAGCTTTTGTACTTTTTTTTTGCAGAAAATAAAAAAATATTAAAAAATATTAATTTATATTATTTCCTCGAAATAATAATATTTTAATTTTATATTACTTTCACGAAATATTTAATTTAAGTTCATAGAATATGATTATTTAAATTCATATTATTTTCTCAAAATAATAATACTTTTAAAAAATAATTTGTATTATTATATTAAATATATATTATTATTATTTATATATAAATAATAATTAAAAATAGCTTGTTAAATATAAATTATATATTGGAGTGAAGTGATGTTATTGTTTAAAAATACAATCTTAAAATATAAACTAACTGTTAAAATACGAAGTAAAAATTGAGGATGTATAATATTGTTCATCGAATAAAATTTAATATAAAATTTAAAATAAGATACATAATTTAAAAGGTTGTTAGACTTGCCATAGTAAAGTTGGTGTTGGGCGGGCTTGGGCCCTTTGATACGGCAGGTACAAACGCAAAATTTTATCAATTACTGAGGAGAGGAAAGGACAAACACAAAAATTATTGCCCTAAGGGCCCCACCAGATCATAGACCATATGTCGCTTTATGACCGGCATGCCCTCTTGCTCCTACACGTCACGTGATGAATCCAAAACCTTCCCCGTTCCCTGAGAGATTATTATTTTTATTATTTTTTAGCAGCATGAGAGATTATTTGTTGGATTTTTTATAAATACAAGCAAATGAATGAGATTTGTTGGGTCTAATTCCGTCGATTCAGATTCAGTTTTATTATATGTTGTGTCGGATTTAGATCAGATCTAAATTTTCTTTGGATCTAATTTTTGAGTTTATTAGATCTTATTTGTATTCATTTGGATATCGAATTTTTATTCAAATTCAATAGAATATCTGCTTTCAAAACTTATCTGTATTATTTTCCTAAAAATAAATTTATTAACATTACAATTCTATTTAATTTAGCTCACGTGTTTAATTAAACTTTCTTCATAATTCACCGAGCTTCACATAAGGATCAACGAGTGACACATTTAATCACTTGTTTCAAATTATATAAAATATTACTTCGGAAAACAATGGTATTGATGTAAATGTATATTATGTATTAAAATTTATTTCATGTTGTTAGACAAAAAATATGGATAAAAACAATAGTATGAATTATTATAATATCTTCTTAGCTAATGGCATGGTAAAATAATATAAATATTTTGGAGTCGATAAGCTAAATTTGATGTTTACTCATCTTAATAAAAATCTCATGTAATTTTTTTATTTATTGTCGAATACGGATTTTTAATAAATCACATCGACCTAGATCTATATTTTCGTTTCACGTATTTCGAATTACGGATCTTCTAAATCAGGTCTGACCCATCGAATCTCTAATCAAACAAAAATCTATATAAATCTATTACTATGAAATTCTACAATCCAAGTTGGCTTAATTTGGACATATAGGATAATTATTTAAAATGTTGTTACCCTACACACATCGTTTACATTTTGCACATTCCAAAATTTCAAGAATTAATTGGCGTTAACCTATATATTCTTCATACATTAAAAAAATGATAAATTCACTTTCTCCAAAATCACATCAACATAGTTCTTACAAAGTTATAATAACCACAGGAATTTGGCTAGTATAATCACACATGTCAAGTTTTCATATTAATTGTTCTTCTCATGAAAACC
The DNA here is from genome assembly GCA_030819805.1 of Penstemon newberryi var. newberryi. NCBI lineage: Eukaryota > Viridiplantae > Streptophyta > Magnoliopsida > Lamiales > Plantaginaceae > Penstemon > Penstemon newberryi. Next base: position 6,349,421 of record JAUALY010000003.1, on the reverse strand, counting down.
AGTATATATAGTACTAAGGCCATCTCCAGCCGAACCGGGGAGGCAAGCAACAGCCCCCGGTTCGGCTGGAGATGGATCTCCCCCCGGAGGGCAAGCAGGCATCCGGGGGGAGATGCCTGCCTGCGGGCAGGCAGGGGTCGCCTACCTGCCTGCCTGCTCATTCACGCGCACTGCCTCTTTTTCTTTTTTTTTTTTTTTTTTTTTTTTTTTGCAATTTGGTCTGCTAGGAAGGAATCAATGTAGTAATATGCAATGTTTTCACATCTTAAACAAACATAATACGAGAGGAAGAAGGAGAAGAAGGAAAAGGAAAAGGAAAAGGAAAATCATGAAATATTTCTAGAACATAAATGTATTTAATGTTTGGCAATTTAAATAATGCTTTAATTATTTGAAAAAAAAAAACTCCTATGAAATGCAAATTTGGTACTATCGGATAGGTTTTCAATACATTAAAATGTCGATATAAATTTGGTCATGTTTAATATATAAAAACTTTTTAACACTTATTAATTATGGTTTCATGTTTTCTTTAAAAAAAAAAACTTAACCATAATTTTGAAAGATACAATGTTTTCAAATCAATGTAGGATAAAAGCTTAACTATTAGAGTACAACAATAAAATTGATCTCAACTATTTAGAGTACAACAATTAAATTGATCTCAATTAAATTAATTATTTAAAAATGGCCCGTGTGTTGCCCACAAGTGTTCTTTAATTATGTTTAGTTGTTGGTGTTTCCCTTGAAAATTATGTTTTGTTTTAGTGTGTAATAGTTGTTTTTCTTTTCACTACAAGTGCATTAATAATAATTGTTGATGTTTTTCTTTAATTATGTTTACTCGTTTTTATTTTTATGAATGCCTTATTATTATTATTGTTGTTGTTGTTGTTAAGTGAGAGTGGGGAAAGTTTGAGATTGAAATAAATGTTTTGAATTGTTGGTTCGGTTGGAGATGACTGATTTGGCAAGGCAGGCAGGCAAGCAGACAGGCAGGCATGAGGGGGCTATTGCCCATATCGGCTGGAGATGGCCTAATGCACGACATGTGCATTGTTATGAATGGACCTCATAAAATAAATATTACTATTAGGCTGAAATTATAGACAAAGAAGCTAGAGTGATAGGACATAAACAATTATTCCTATTGATTTACTAAAGTTTCTTCATTTTGATGAGTAACGTCAGATGGGCTACTTTCTCTAAATTGGAATAAGCTGCGTGTTAAAGTCGCAATTGTACATGATATTATATTTTCCAACCTCTATCTTTTTATTTTTAATTTTTTTATAAATTTATCAATTTGCGAATATATAATAACATGACTTGTAAGGGTGTCTTGTCGGGACTACCGTTTCTATTAAACTGCATGATTCAATTAAAGAGTTGGTTCATGATTTGAACATATGATATTATAACATCAATTTCATTATTTTACTTAATCTAGCTACAAAATCTATTAGAAGTTTCTTAAATTAAGCTCTCTTTCTTAAATACAAACCTCAAAGCGAAAACACACACACACACACTAAAAGAATGGATGAACTCAAGCATGAAATATAACTTGTTTGGATGTAATGTGACTCGTGAATATAGGAATATTAGTGGTTTTTTTAGGAGAAACGATCATTACATTAATATCACTGAATCATAAATCTATTAAATTCCAATCAAACATAAAAAAGAAAAGCAGTTATCAAAAACTAGTATTAAACTAAAAGAATTGGGGAATTAAAATAACTTATAGAATATTTTTTTTTTCAAAACAGTTATGAATAAATAGCTTATCAATTCATAATCAATTTTTTATATATTAATTATTAATGAAAGTAATTAACGAATTATTTTAATAAATAAAGATTAACTAATTTAAAGACAAAAATGTTTGAAAATAAAACTAATAATTTAGTAAACAATAGTTAATTAATAACTGGTTCAAAAATAAATAAATTAATAACTATTCTAATTTACCATAGTTTAATTAACTATAAATAACTTTCATTAAAAAAATAGAAAACAAAACAAAAGGAAGTGATGTGGTATTTTACATTAACACTCAAATAACAAAACTGATTGGAATGAAAGAAAAAAAACAGCCCCGATTAAAAGAAGAAACTAAAGTAATCTAATTAATCATAATTAAATTTTGTGTTTTTCATTTTTAAAAAGCTGGTGCTGCAAAAAATGAGAGGTCTTGCATGTATTAATTAATACAACACCAACCTCATTTTTTTGGGGGTATTGTATTTTACACTTTACAGGTCTCCCATTGAAGAGAGATGTTTTTTGTGTTGTATAATGTTAAAATAGTATTGGATATATATATATATATATATATATATATACTCTTAAAAAGGGCATATATAGTTTACCCAAAAATCAAACAAAATTCAGACATTATTAGTGTGTAAAAGTGTGAGAATTAATTAGCTGAAATGCGCGTAAGCTACATGTCCCAAATGTACATGACTCCATCCAAATATAAAGATAATTTACTCTAAGACTAGATCTAATTAAGTTGCAACTAATTGCATTTAATTTGCTTCTTTTCTTTTCTGTAGTAATAAATCAATCACTATTTATTTATGCAACCAAGTAAAAGACCACATGCATCGAATGAAGAAGAAGAAGAATCATTTTATGTATTTGAATTTTGCTTGGTCTGTCTCATATTATACAAATATTGGATTGGTATTCCTTTCTTTTCTATTTTCCAATTACTAATAAAATAAAATCAAGTAGGAATTTTCACCCGTACTATACACGCAGTTGGCTAGGGGTGTTCATAAACCCGTCCCACCCGCTCCACCCGCCCGACCCGCTCCAACCCGCCAGCAACCCGCCGGTTTTATTTTTAAAATAAACAAGTGCGGGTTGGTAATTTGTAAACCCGCACGTTATGGGTCGGGTGACGGGTTTGATGGTTAAAAAACCGACCCACCCACAACCCGCACTTAATCATCTTTAGAGTACTTTTTATTCATGTTTTAATAAAAGTGTGAAATAAATTACATTTATTAACAAATGAAGAAGAACAAATTAACAAACTTTCTTCAAGTTTTTTGTTTATATTAATGTTAATGGTACAAATATATTAGTACATTTTTTCCTAAAGAGTTTGTTGTTGAAAAATCTAGAAGAAACTACACTAATTTGTTATTGTTTGTAATGTGTGAGTGATGATTTGTAATGAATTTTTTTGTGGGGATTTGTAATATTCTTTTTGGTGGAGACCGTTGATTTAATTAGTAAGAAATTGTTGATTATATTCTAGTTTTGTACTTTTTGATCCTTGGATTTAATTTCAAATGTAACGGTGAACATATTTGGCACATTTTATTTGTTGTTTGAAGAACTTAAGATTTTATATATGTTTAATTGTTTATATTTATTGATATGTTGCTAGTCTATTAGATGTCAAAATTTTATGACATTCTTTCCGTTCAACCCGCCAACCCGACCGTCACCCGCCCGCACCCATTCCACCCGAACCGGGCGGTTTATGAAAATAACAATGCGGGTGCGGTTTAAAAAATTAGCAACCCGAACGTGTTGGGTCGGGTTGATTTTTTTATGCAAACCCGCCCAAACCCGACCGCGTTCACCCCTACAGTTGGCCATAAAATACATGTGGACAATGAAGAGAAAGTGACACTCGACCCAATGACAACTTTCTTAATTTCTTGTTTTAATTTTTCTTTTGGGGTATATATTGAAATTCGCCAAGTATATATATTATTATATATATCTTTCCTAGGCCCATACCATACCATGCTTGTGCTTTTCCTCGGTTTTATAATAATAATAATTTATGTTTGTTGAAGGCATGCAATGAAACAGAATTTTGTTCATCACATTATTTGTCCACTTTCTCGATATAATATAAATATAATAGTAGTAAATATTAGTAATTCTTAAGGTCCATTCCATACACCAATTTTCTCAGCTAAGGTGGACGTGGGGTTGGGAAATTTTAAAAAAGATAGTTGGAAGCATATAACTATTTGGGTCCAATCAAAGAGGGCATGATGGGTACTCCCCAACTTTCTTCAAAGAGAGGGTGGGGTGGGGTGGGGTGGGTGGGGTAAAAATTCATTTCCATCTCATCTAGGATTTGGTTTTGTTGTTGTGTTCTTCCCTTTATGTTTCTCTCTCATTCCAATTTAACTTTTCAAACAAGACCCCACCAAAAAAATCATTAATTCTTCGTACACATTACAAAAGATTGAAAGACCCCGTCAAAATTAAGGTTTAATGTCTTCCACCAACATTATTGCATTTTGGGCTCAATGCAGCTCACAAGCTTTAATGGAAAAATTGTTATATGCCGGCCACAAATTAAATCAACATTTATGGTGCAAGACTAGACTTAGTCGACTCCGTATATCTTGACCTATTTGATTGGATTTGGTTTTAGGAAAATTACTTTGATTGATTTTAATATGAAACATGATTTAAATTGAGTATGGATGCTGAGTTTATAAGCTTTGGAAACTTGAGATATGACTTTAATTAATTGAGTCTGAATGTCGCAATTTATGGAAGAATGATCATAACTTGTGTTTGGATTGATCCTGAATGAAAATAATACTTATCAATTTCAAAATCGGTCCATAAGGAATCTTAACTTTTCAATAATTTCCTTCAATTTTACACCAAACTTGAATTTATTTGTATTGTACATTTTCATGGCTATAATGTATCGTAATTCTGTGAAACACACATTTCTTCAATTCCCCTTTCACTAATAAGGAAACAAGAAGCAATGATTTAGAGTTGAAAGATTTCTTGGGGATGGCATTCTTGCTTTTATTGAAAACAATAATTTGCCTTTCTTCTGTAAAGGCATGTGGTACGTTAATAATATAAGAATCCAAAATGCTGCAAAGAGAAAAGGTGAGCATAAACCAATTCACATTGAAATCATATCTTACACAACGAGTCACCTTTATGCCAGAATTTCAATGACTTCACTTTACATTTACATGAATGAATAATGGGATTGGTTTGTCTTGGAGTAATGCTAAAGATAAAGACATTGTTTATTGCATTTTTGAATGGAAAACCCCGGCCCCCTCAATTTGGACTGATGATTTCAAAAGAAGAATAGTAAATCACATAAAAGTAGATATTGCATCAATTCTTTTTTCCCAAATGTGTGACAAATTTGATGGAGAAAGTGTGAGGCATCAGCACCCACTAACCTAAATTCCATGTGCTAAACTATTAAAGACTTCACTTAAACCATTAATGGAGAGTTTTGGTGGCAAGCCTAAATCCCTATCTTTGGCTAATATCATTGTGTTTTTTATGCTTCAACTCTTTATCATTAAAGTTGATAACTTGTCTAGTGGTGCCAAATGTAGACATGAAGGATCAAACACATGAGATCTAAGAGAAAGTGGATTTTCTATGTGGATAGATAATTTGGTCATCACAATATTATAATAATGGAAAAAGCGATTCTAAATGCGCACAATTATAACTCCTATAAAAAGACAAGTGGGCAATGATACATTGAAACTCGAGAAAAATTATACTCCCTCCGGTTCATATTAATTGGCACATTGTTACTTTTCACATAGATTAAGAAATCTCATGATTAATCACTTTTACATGATAAAATGTCAAAAATGCCCTTCCTAGTGACTCTTGAGCTTCTCAACCTAGATATAAGAGAAGGGCAAAATTGAAAAAAATTGCATTGGAAACCTAAATGTGCCAATTAATATGAAACATAAAAATTTGACAACTGTGCCAACTAATATGAACCGGAGGGAGTAATAGTATTGGATACTCTTTGGATCTAAATTAAGAAAAACTCGGACACGTGTATCAGATATTTCCTTTCACATATCCTATAGATTTGAGATTATGAATTTTGTTGAATCTCTGCAATTGCTAAGAAAAATGTAAGACAGTGAACCACACTCCATATCTACACGACAAGCACTTACATTATCTCAAACCCGTTACATATTCTTGTTGATAAGTGATATTCACGTGATGTGATGTAGATGAAATTAAGCTAATTAAAAACTCAATACACTAAGAAGTCGTTACTAATAATTTCATATAAAGTTATTTTGTGAAGTTCAGTATAAATCACTGGTAAAATAAAATAATAAAAATACTTGAGTAAAGTACTAATGATGCAAATCAATGAAGACTATACATTATTTTTTTGAAAAAACACAAGTAATTTAATTTGTAGCTTATCATGTATGACTGCAAGACAATATATATATATAATTTCTCTATGATATGGGAGTATAAGAAAATAACCATGGAGATGGAGTATAATTGAAATTAATTTAATTACTAGAAGATCTTATTCTTGAATTGTTATGTCATTGGATGAATATTTATTACTTGTGAGAATGTATGAATATATAAATATAATATAATGTGTACATACATGTCGTACATATATATGTGCTGTAAATTTTAAGAATCTACATTAGTGATTGCAACATAGCAATTGGGTGGTGAATATAGATCGAATAAATTAGATTAGATGTCTTTGCCATACTTTTTTTTCACCCATGCATCCCCATAGCTATTTTCTTTGAAAGTTGCACATTCCAACAGTGAATTAAGTAGACAAAGACTAGTGAGTTGAAAGTGACACGGCCAAGAAATCAGCCATCACTTTTAAATTTGTACAACACCTTTGGTATTATTAATTATATATATATATATATATATGTTATCACCATTATGGGAATGAATGCATTATGTTGTGTTGTCAACTACTCTTATGCGTAAATACATACATACATACAGGAATCATTTTGGCCCACCATTCATGGACCATGAAATGAAATGGTCCTCTTATTACAATTTCACATCAAATGGAGTACATTACATATATATATAAAAAAAATATTAATTTATTTCTTACTACTATTTTTCAGATTCACCCAAATTGGTCATTAAATATCACATCAATCTCCACCTAAGAATTGCAACAAGCAAACAATTTAATACCGCCAAAAACAAGAAAATCACAAGTTGAACGACGGTCCATTTTAGGACATCTAAATTAATATGGTCCTAAAGACATTAAAAAACAATTTTTGAAACTTGGCCTTACCAATCAAGGCAGATTTAGACTATTCTTCACGTTTTCTCAAATCCCAAATAGGCTAACTTACTGTATAATATGATAATACTTTAGTTATCATGATTTTCATCACTACACACTTTAGTATAAAGGAAAGGAAGACAATATATATATATAATATAATGGAGAAAGCAATATGTTATGGTACATTGAATAGTGACCCTTTTGCAATATAGTGGTTATAAGGGGGGTCCCAAAGCAATTATTCACAAACAGTTGGTACTGAACATGCTATAATGCCCAAAGTTTCCAGGTCGTTATCAGAGACAGATCTTGTCAGAACAAAAAAAGGTCATAAGGCAAAAAATGTTTTAATATATATATCTCTGGGCCACTTATATTAGTTGAATTAACCAAATCTGATGCTCTGGGCTTTTATGATGGACACAGACTGCAGGCCCACCCTTGCCATGATAAAATGATAAATGAAACGTGTACACATTCATAATTAAATCTAAGGTAACAATAAATACTCATTCAATTCATCACCTATCTGAAATAGTACAATATTAACTGTATAACAAACACTCTCATCATTTTCTTATTAGGAACTTTTTACCCTGTAGTCATTACTAAAAAAGGTGTCGGTGATTTAATTAATGAATGATCATCAATTTTTTTTTTTTTTTGTTTTATAAGAATATGCATGTCTCAGATCTGACATAATTTTTCTTAAAGAACCTCTTTCAGTAAGGGTTCATACGCCATATTGTGGGGATCCCTTGCACTAAATCAATTCGTGATTCGTCATCAATGTCTGCCTATATGTATTTAATTACAAAATATCTAAAGAAAAAAGAAAAGTAAATTAAAGATTGTCACAATGGAGTGATTGACTAGCTAACATGCATCCTGGCCAAGAAATAAGACAACCAACTTTTTCACCAAAGAGAGAGGCTCTTATTGTGATGCCAACACATAAATATTGGATGGACCCAGTAGAAAATGAAGAGTTTTGATGAAGAAGCAAAAGGACTTCATTACCTGCAGGTCTGTGAAACAAACTTTACTTTATCAAAGTTGAGGTTCTGTGGTCCTATAGACAATCCTTAATTAATGGCATTGTACAGTTACTCAAATATCAGTAAAAAGTTTTTACTCTTTTGACTTAAATAGTTTTGTAGATTGAACAAATATATCTATATGTGCATGTGTTTGAGGCAAATTAACAGTAAATGTACAAATGTACAAAGGCATGCGCTATGACTCCTAAAATAACTATCACGAGAATTCTCGCCTATTTTATTTATTGCAATAGAAACTTTAGAGACTAAATTGAGAATTTTATAGAGTAAATCGCACTTTTGGTCCTTTTTATGGGCTAATTTTTGCATTTTCGTCCCTCTTAAATTTTTTACAGCAGATTCGTCCTTCTTATCAATGTAGTATAACACACTCGTCCCTCTTATCAATCTAGTGTAACATATTTGTCCCTCTTAAATTTTTCGTAGCAGATTCGTCCCTCTTATCAATGTAGTGTAACACATTAGTCCCTCTTAATCCAAAATACATCACTTAAATTCAAAATATATTCTAAATTTGACGAAGATTGATGTATTTTTAATTTAAGAGGGACGAATGTGTTACACTACATTGATAAGAGGGATGAATCTGCTACGAAAAATCTAAGAGGGACGAATATGTTATACTATATTGATAAGAGGGATGAATCTTCCATTAACATATTGATAAGAGGGATGAAAATGCAAAATTTGACCCATAAGGAAGACCAAAAATGCTATTCACTCAATTTTACAATAATGAGTGTGAAGACAAATAGAAATATTCCATAACTTATGCAGTTCCAAACTGAAAAAGAGTGCAACACATTGAACCCATTTCACGTATAAAGAGAAGCATTGCATAAAGATATCAGGCCCAACTTTTTATTGTTGGACAGAACTAGAGGATCTGCATTGTGTGAGTCCAATATCAGAATGCTTTGTACAAATATTAATGAAAGTAGTGTTTGAAGAATGAATTCGAAATCTACTTGGATCCATCCAAAGTAACTGGATCTTAAAGTAATCTAGCATATTTATTTTGTACAAGTCACTAGCAGCATTAAGAACTGAAAACAATCACATCTATAAACTTATTAAAACGTTTTAGTTTTCGTTATGATTGACCAACACATTGTATTAAAAATCCACAGATTCAATAGCTCCAAAAGATACTATTAATAAATATAGCCTGATAATGGATATCGTAAGATAATTATCTGATTATATTATTGAATTAGGTTCATTTGGATAACTTCATTTTGTATGCTCTGATAGCAGCCTCCAATGTATGCAATTGCCTTAATAAATTGTAATAAATGATTTTGACATACTTAGATGGACCAGAAATTGGAAGTAGATAAAACCTATTTTCCATTATTATTATTTCACATAAATACTTCTGTCACTTTAGCGGAATCACACATGCTCATTTCGTTCTCCAGAAAATACATCTTAAGCTTAAGCTTAGTTAGCAATATGAATTGGCGAAACAATAAAAGCAGACAAATATATTTGAAGTGTCATCATTTTTGAATTCTTACAAAGGTAGTTCTAACTCTGATACTGAATCCTAAAGTAGAAACTTGATTGAAAGTGTTTCTCCAAAAAGAAATTGCATGTAATCCTACAGTTAAACTTGGAAGCCATAGAGTTTTCCAAAAGAAATTGTGAAACTGTAATTAAATGTTTGAATACATATATAGATCACAGAATACATACATCTTAATGTGACACATAATGTGAATTTACCATAGCAAGTGATGCATTTCACGAAAGAGGACGATGCCCGAGCTCATGAATTGCAATCTTTTCTACCCATTAGAGCAAAAAATTTGTCCCTATATTCCAAGATTGGACATTTATCAATTAAGTTTGATCCATCATAAGCCTCCTTCAGAATCACAGTACTCATTACACCTTTATTAGTGATATAAAATATGCCTTGATGCTTAATTAAGCAAAGTAATAATCTAGCAGGCAAACGATACTCGGAATGAAACGCATCCAACTGAGCAGAAGTCAATCTCTTCTCCATAGTCAAACTGAGGAGCTCATGAAGCACAGCCACAGCTCTTTTCCGAACTTTTGGATCCGCAGCTTCAAACCTCCTCGCGTTTAAATATGGAGAAGGGAAATCCATTTTCTGCCACCTCTGGACTTCCTCCAGATAACTCATATTAGGCCTAAAACCCGCAGGGTAGTTCAATTGAAATGCAAAGGGACCTGAAAAGTTACCATCTTTTGATATCTTAGCACTCTTTGACTGTCTAACGGGGGTCGACACCCCTTGTCTAGCTATCCTCTCCTCGCGAGCAGTTACAGCTAGAGAAGAATCCCAATTCTCCAAATGCAAATATGATCTATCATTCACCTCATTCAATTTAAAAAATTGAGGGTACTTTAGTATCACTGAGTCCTTGAAATCATTAGGCAATCCCAATTCACTCGAAATCAACTCAATGGTTTCGTAAGGCACTCTACAGTCAACTGAAAGCATCAACAACTTCCTTAAATTCCTAACCAAAATGGGTTCCATTTGCACCCTTGCCTCAGCTTCCAAAGAAGCAATCTTTTTAGCCTTTTCAGTTAACGTAACCGCGGGTGGAGATTTGTCGATTTGGCCACCGATAACACGGAAAATGGAAGGGTATTTCTCAATAACAGCCATGTAATTCCATTTCTGCACAAATCCAACTTCTTTTTCGAGGTCTCTAAGCAGAAGAGACTCTGTTTTCTGGGATTGGATTATGGATTTCAGCTGTAGGATTAGTGATGGCTTTTTCTGAAGTTCCATTACTCTGTCCAATTCATGCACCCTATGGTATACTTTTTTCTTTGGTTTTCTTCCGAAGGTGGTTTTGTGCATGATTTGGATCCACCTGTAACCTGATAATGCGTCGAAGACTCCTGTTTTATTGATCATAGAATGCTTCTGCAGTTTTGAGAGCATAATATTGTTGTGCATTTTGAGATTTCTCTGAGACCAATGGTCGAACAGTTTGAATGCACCTTTTTTCAAATCTTCAACATAGTAATTGAGCTCCCATCAGGAGCTGGAGTATAGTTCTGTCAGCCCAATGATTCAGCAGAACCGGGTTTCGAAACCTGTGAGTTATTCCACCTAATTAAGCGAAAGGTCACCAATTTGATTATTGAACCTTTTACTGGTTGAATTGTAGGGGAAATCGGGTTGTGGTAATTTTATATTCAAAAGTTAATAGCTAATAAGTTATTATATAGCCTATTTCCCCTATAAAAGTCGTCGTTGAACAAAGAAGTGGCATTTCTCCCAAGTTTTTTGCGAAATAAAGACTTCTTTCTAACTGAAATTCTCCAAAAAAAACTCTTATCAAATACTATAAAGTTGGACCTTTTTTTTGCTTATAAAGGTTGTATATTTGGGAAACAGCTTCTTTTCAGTATAAAATATCATGTTAACTTTTTGACAAATTCACAAATAAATTCATAAAATAATGCAATTTTTATGAAATTTTGGTGATGTTTGATTAAAAGAACTTGATGAGAATTTGCAGTTTGAAGCCCAACATAATTTGAGAAAGATGTATGGTGAATAGAGCCTGATTAATCTAGAACATCAAACAGGTTCTGAACTCCTCGTCCAGGAAATTGGGGGGAAGGAGTGGGCCTAATGGTGTGTTTGTAAACTCTAATAAATAAGTTGACATAGTTGATTGTGAGTTAAGTTCAATGGTGTGTTTGTAAACTCTACTAAATAAATTGGCATAGTTGATTGTGAGTTAAGTTCAGTATAAACAAAAGCACCTCAAGCAAGAGAAGCTTATAGCTTATGAGTTAAAAATAGTTTATTTTGGGAGAAGCTGAAAACATAAGTTAATTTTGCAAACATCAAATTGTTGCATTCGAGATAAAAAAAAAAGCTGATAAGTTGTTTGCAAACTTATAATATGAAATTCGTTAGAGGTGTTCAACGAAATCGTAGAACTATTCCATCTAATGGCTTCAACCTAAAATTGACTGCAATTTGTAGGTAAAGATCGAATACGAGTTTGTTGGACTCTTTCGTAGGATAAAATCACAATTTTTTTTAATTTGGTTAGATATATTTTACAAACTACAGAAACCGTATTACACTGTTATGCACATCTATATTTGTTGCATATATGTGTGAGTGCAAGCCTTGTGTGTGTGAATGTGTGCGATGAAAATCAATCAATTGAAAATTAACCAACTGGAATTTTATGTTCTTGTGTTTTATCCATGTAATAAGATGAATTTTGTGCCACATAATTTGATCTGTTTGGGTTGAAATTTTATTTCTAGGAGCACTGAAAAAGCGTCCAACTATAAATAAAAGGTTGCATAATTAATTCTTCTTGTTTGAGACCTTTTCATGAATCTATAACGATCAGCTTTTGAAATTCTAGTATAAAACTTGTAGTGGTGGTCGTAAGAAGAAAAATATATTCTCATACTTGTATTTGTTTATATGGTAGTTCGTCATGATTTATCAAACTTTTCAAGTATGGGTTTGAGTTTTCTAAGTTAAGTTGTGATTACATAATGAAACCATGAATTAAAATTTCAATTTTCATAATTTCCTGCCAATTTTGCTGGACTCTGATGCTGCTGGTGTCTGGGAATTTGCTTCAGATGATAACATAAACACTTCATTTAGTGAAAAAGGCAGTAAAACATTTAACTAATCCAAACCAAACATTGAACTAATTGTTCAAAGGATGTAATAGTGTGTTCATGGCATTAAGAAACCTTTCATTAGTATCACTTTTTTTTGGATAATTCCTCATTATTGTATAGCTATTATTTTCATGTAAGAGCCCTGTTTATGGGAAAATGAATGCGCATTGCAGCTAATAGATTATTATCTTTATCATAGTTGTTAAAAGCGCACAAGGTGCGCGCCTTTGTGCGAGGCGAGCCCTCATCGCCTCGCCTCGCCTCGCCTCGCAATGGCCGTTCCCAAAAGGCGCCATCAAGGCGTCGCCTTGAGCGCCTTTGCACCGCCTTAAGGCGGTGCAAGGTGGCGCCTTTTGCGGAAGTTCTTTTTTTTTGAGAAAAAAAAAATTTTAAATCAAGACACTTACCTGCTGCTCCGCGCCACCGTGTCATGTCCAGTGATGTAATTGCCGAAGGCTTTTGAGCGAATTTGAAGAATGAAGGAGAAGAAGTAGTAAGTGTGAGATTTTTGGAGATGGAGAAATTTGGGGATTTTACGGGTAGAGGAGATGATGTAGTTGTCTGGAAATGGACCTGGAGCAGATGAAGGAGTTACTGGGCCAAGGGTTGATCCGGTTTATTCACAAAAGAATAATGGGCTGAATTGAATTATTATGGCCTAGTCATTAATAGTCATTGATAGCCCATTTTACTTATTAATCATTACCAGTAAACTTCTCAGTCTCTCTTTCATATATGAATGAAAGTTTAATTCATAATTTAATATATTACATAGAGAAGTAAGTTATTAAATAACTCACCCTATTTATATATATATATATATATATTACATATATACTTACAAAACTTTATACATCACCCATTTTTTATATTGTTGCATGATAAATATTGAACATGTTTATTATATTGTCTTTATAAGTCTTGAATTTTATAATTATTGTTGATAATTTGATATATACTAAAAAAAATTATATATAAGCGCCTTATCCCCAAAAAGCCCTCGCTTTTTGCATCGCCTCGCCTTGCGCCTCAAACAACTATGATCCTTATAGCAAGTATTATACAAGAAATCTAAATATTTTGTTTCATCCTTAACAAACTGGCTAATGAGTGTCATAAAACACATTTGTATCAGGAATAAAGATTCCTGAATCAATAGTTATATTGGAGTGCTTTATAAACGGGACAATCTAAAACATGAACCATTTTTGCTGGTAACAAACTAAAGAAAAGGTTTTTTTTACAGACAACGAAAAGAAATACTGCAAACAACACAAGCCCATTACGACAAAGGTATCCAGTCGACACAACAAAATCTCATATTGAATCCTCCGAACAACTACTAGTGGTGGAAGTCCCGATTCTAGTAACAGTGGTAAACTTCTCTAGGGCAAATTTTTCAAATTGTTCTAGTTTAACAAAACCTAATTAATTTTGTATTCATTCCCAATCAAGTGTGGAAACAATAGTGTTCTTCCAGTTTATGTGTCAGCAGTTCGGAATAGATAATCTGTATCATTAAATTGTCCAAGTGGTGAAGAAATAAAGGTCTCCCAATTCATTGGTATGGTGCCAGTTGGGGGAAGAATTTCCTATTATTTCTAAGACTGGCTAGCAATAATGGAAGAGTAGACATGAGACAAGGCCGCTTTAGAGGGGTATGCACTCGTTTTGAACAAAAATAGTCTCGAGATGTGACATAAACCAAATCCAATATAGCACTCACAAAACAAGAATTTGTCACCAGCTATTGTTTAGTAAAAGAGTAAATCTAAATGAGAAAATTAAGAGGTGTGGTTCTCAAAACCTCAAGGCAATGGCACATGATTTGTGCAAACAAATAAAGAAGCAAAAAAGGAAACACACATACGATATATACGTAACAAAATAAAGCCAATCATCATAAAAATGAGGATTACACTAACATTTACTGAAATTCCCAAATGTAGCACAGTATTAATGATAACCAAAATCATATATCGATATAATCCGTAACGATAAAGGGCAAAATTCATCATCATTCCAAAACACCTAACACAAAAGTAAATAAATCAAACAGCAATACTCAAAACCTGAGCTTCGAGAAAAACCAACGGTTCTTCCCAGTCTTGAACCTCTCCTCAAACTTAGCCTTCACCTCCTTACACGCCGTCACCTTCTTATCACGCGAAACGAGCGCGTCGGGTGACACCACGTCCTTCAGATCCACATCCAGAGTGTAACGCGTCGGCATGATGTGCGTGTAGTTCACCAACTTGATGAACGCCTTCACACGTGACTTCTTCGCCTGTTTCTTTGCGGAGTCCTTTCGGATCACTTTGCTTGGGTACTTCGCAACACCGGCCACCAGGCAGTGTCCATAGGGACGCTCGCGTGTGCCGTCGTCGTAGTTCTTCACGATCGTGGCTTTGTGACCGGCGAAACGGCCGTGGAGGAGGACCACAGCCTTGTTTGGCTTCAGGAACTTCACCATTTTTTGTGTGTGAGTGCGTGAGGAAAATGGTGGTAGTGAGTGGAGGAGACTAGGGTTTTTGAGAAGTAGTTTTGCTTTATACTTCTTGTTGCTGCGTTGGATAAAGAGGGTCACCTAGGGTTTCTGTAAAGAGCTGTTGAGATAAATGGGCTTCGTATAGCCCAATCTCGAGTTTAATGGGCCTTAGTATAGTGAGTAAAGTTAGGGCTAGCGGATTGGTTTCAGCTCGAATCAGTCTAAAAACGGATAATGTAATCCATTAATTTTAATCAGATAAGAATTCACATTTAAATCCGGTGGATCCTCCATTTTCAGATAGAAATTCAGAATTTCCATCGTCATCTTGATCTATAAGAGCTTTGTTTTTGTTTCAACATAACCATTTAACTCAATTTATGAATTTAAACTTTTTACATATGTTCAATTTTAATTTAACATTTTCATTTGTTGTTTCTTAAAAATATCTATTTAACCACTAATTTGAAGTATTTGTCAGATTTCGCCCGCGTGGGTTCATGTATGGAAAATTGGAAATGCAAACTTCACAACTCGTGTTTTGTTAGAGTAACAATAATATATTCATAATGTTACTTGTATAGTATAAATAAGATATTATATACATATATGAAGTATTGTTGTTATTAAATATCAACTTCAGACTTTTAACAAACCAGTCATTCAATTCAATTCATATAGTTCGAATATTTTGATTTATGACTCTTTTTAAATAAACTTAGACCAACGGATCTCTAGTCGGATAAATTTCATTAAAAGAAAAACACTAAATTTCACCTAAAACATTACGGGCCGTTTGGTAGGGTGTATGGGATTAAGGTGGATTAGATCAGAGTCAGATTGAAAGTCATATTAAAAATATGTTTGGTAGATTTGATTGAGTCATATTACATTAAAGCAATAAACTATAATATGTTTACGGGAATTATGAGTTTAAGCATATATTAATATATTTTCAAAAATCTAAGAAGAATTTATGATATTTAATGATATGTTATAATAGAGAATATGTAAATTTGAGGTTATAAGTGACATTTCATCGAATCCATATTCACCCGGATTAACTAATCCACCCATGTCTGGGTGGATTATAATCTAATCTTAATACCGGGTCATAAGGATTTAATCAATTTGACCCGGTATTAGAGCAATGCTACCAAACATTGTATTATCCCATATTGACACATATAATATGATCTAATACCCCCTATTAGGTCCTACCAAACGGCCCCTAAATGGTTTATACATATAGGGCCTGTTTGTTTGGCGTTTGGGAAAGTAGTTTGGGAGAGTAGTGGAGGTTTGTGAAATAATCTCGTAATGTTGTTTGTTTGAGTTTTGAGAGAGTGGTTTGAGAAATAAAGTAGGTGTAGGTTTTTTTGGAAGAGTTGGGTTGTAGGTGTAAGATGTGTAAGACTTTATGTCAAAATCATGTTTGTTATGTAAGATAAATTGTGTAAAAGATAGGTTACTTTATGTCAAATCAAAGTAGAGTTTATATAGGTTTTGTTTAGAGATAAGAAAATTGTTGTTTGTTTGGCTTTTGGGAGAACAATTTGAGAAAATTAATGAATGAAAAATTTATTTCAGAAAATAGAAAACATGTTTGTTTGGCATTTCCCGAACACGAAAAAATTCTGGGAAATGCCAAACAAACAGGCCCATAAACTTTTTAATCGATAATCTAAGCATCAATCAACTAAAATAAATTTATACCCTCTTGAAAGTTTGGTTGCAAGGGAATGTATAATAAATTGTTAAATTGTGTTAAGAGGCGAGATTTGTATAAATTCTGATAAAGCATATGGTGCAAGACTTTTCCATGTGGATTTTCTTATATTAACTAAACTACTTTGATAAGAACTAATTAAAAAGGAGGCTAATTTTGATATTAAATAATAAACACCTCAGTGGTTAGTTTAGATTGACATGTATATTTTTCAGGTTATATATTATTGCCATAAATTATGAATTATCACATTTTGTGATTTAAAAATTTGATGGATAAGCTCCTTAATGTTAGCTATTATTATTAGCCATAATCAACAATACCCGAAATTTGAATTGTACCATGATTAGTGGTGTGTCTGATTTCCAAACAATTTAGGAGAGATAGGTATAGGTACAAGTAGAAAATAAAATCTCTTACAGCAAAAGCTTAGAACATCATCCTGCCAAAGGCTTGGTCAATCAAACAGTAAATCCACCACTAGTTTGTCTAAAAACATTATGAGGTTATATCAATCCTGCAATGATACAGATATATCTTACACTGCCAAACATTTCCTGCCCCTTCAGCTCACTTCCCAAAAGATTACAGTGCATGGTTGCTAAATTCACTTCCCGACTTTAAGGCTTACGAGGAGGAGAACTGCTAGTGCTTGTGCTGCTGCTGCTAGGACTTCTTCCTCTCATCGGCCTGAAACAACACTCATCAATTGATAAAAGTAAATTAATGTAGAGCCAAATCCGTGAAAGACAACACTTTTGACATTGCTCATCAAAATGCATGCATTACATTCTCATTCACCATAGATTATGGAGAAATATTCACAAGGCTTACCTTCTAGGACTGCGGCTAACAGATACCTTTCGTGGTCCTGGTCCCTGCTAAAGATTTACAAGAACAACCATGTGTTAGACTCTAACCTGAATGAATTCTAATGTTAAAGGGCAATTACGAGATGCAGACCCTGCGTGGGCTAGGCGATGAAGAATAAGAAGATGATCTACCACGTCGAGGAGGTGGTCCACGGCCTCTGTACACAAGGCAAGAAGAAACACCACATAATGAGACATACAATGTTACAACAAAAGCAAGAGTAAGTTCTGGAACAATAAATTGATATTGTTTCATCTCTATTTACACTAAAACAATTCCTTTTCCTTCTTTAGTAATTGGAATGCATTTTCTCTTACTTTTAAAAAAAAAACTTTTGGACTAAACCATTAATTCATTCCATATGTTGATCAATCACTTCCTTACAAACTTTGAGCAAAAAAGAATTCTAAGTCTTTGATGACAAATAATTACAATAAGAAAGAGGGTTTTTGAAAATTTGAAATGGTCAAGAAAAATTAATAAAAAAAGGGTTATCAAACCAAACAGTGAAAATCGGTTTGCATTTTACCTTCTTGGAGAGAGCGACCTTGATCGTGAACGAACTGGCCTCCTAATAGGAGAACGACTTCTTCGACGACCAACTGGTGACTTTCTTGGAGGACTTCGAGCACGTCTTGGAGGAGAACTACAAGCATAAAATCCATCATTATAAATAATACTGATTATAATTTATAGCAGTTTCTTTGCTTCTAAATAGAACATTTTATAAATAACCAATGCCATCATTTAGAACTGCAATCATCTCCTAAAAGCTCATTAACTTTACTGTTAAGCCCTTGCGAGAACATAAATGTGCTCATGTACTTTAAAAAAACTTATGTCATGCTATAGGAATAGTTGTTATCAGTAAACACCTAGACAACAGAGCTTGTATCTGAGGCTAAAGAGAATAGGCATATCAGGCTAAGGAGAAACTTAGCCTTTTTTGTTGGACATCTCCTAAATTCAAAGACCCCCAAAGTGCTAGACTCCCATTTATATAGTAATAAGTCTTTTATGAATTGCAAATATTGATGCAATTCTACTTCTTAGAATATCTAAAAAGGCGATAAAAACAATCTAGTTTGAAGTTGATTTCATCAAAATAATACAAAGGACAAGTAAAAAAAAAAAGGATTTTGATATTGACAATGTCAAAAGCCAATATAACATACCGTCTCCTAGGAGGAAGTGGAGAACGTCGACGAACAGGACTACCGCGTATCCTTCTGGGAGATGCCATGTTCATGGTTAGACATATCAATGATGTACCAAAAGTTGTTCAAAGAAAATAATAAAATATATAACCAAAAAGCATAAGACATTTGGAGACCCCCACCTTGGAGGTGACCGGTAACGCCTAGGGGGCGAGGTGGGTGAACGACCTCTGGCAGGGGACACGGGCCTTCTCCTTGGAGGCGGCGAATCACCTCGTCGATATGGGGAATTAGCTCTGCGACGAACAGGAGAATCTACACGTCGACGAGGAGGGGGAGGAGAATCTGGCTCTCGCCTAGGAGATCCTCTACGTCCTAAAGGAGATCTTCTTCGAGGTGGAGAAAGGGGTCTTCGTCGTGGAGACGCTGAGAAGAAGCATTGGTAAATCAACCATGCATAACTAGGAATCACATATTATAGGTTCATTAGCGTTTCAGGAGGGTGTACCTTCTTTTAGCCGCTTTGGACCATCTTTATCAGCATCTGTCACAACATCATCAGATTTTGGGGCATCTCTCCGTGATGTGGTAGCAACGGTCTTAGGAGGTGAAGCAGGCTTCTTTCGCTCAGGTAATGTAAACTTGGCTCGAACAACTTTACCATCAACTTGGGCCTGAATAAACATGGTAGAGAAATTTGAATTGCAAGCCGAAGGAGAAGCATGAAAATTGTAGATGTAGAACAACAAAATCTTACACCATCCATATGTAATTGGGCCTTTTCAGCTTCACCCCTACTCTTGAACTCCACATACGCGAATCCTTTTGGGAGGTTGACCTTCAAATAAAAACACATCAAAAATTAACAAGAAAGTATGTTAATCATTTACATTATCACAAGGAAATGGGAGCATAACAACTTACAACATGATCAATTGCCAACCTCACATTCACCACTTCACCAAAATTACCTGTAGAAAGGAGTGAAATACAGGAATATAAGACGGCCTTGTAAAGTGTAAATTACAAATAGAATTGCAAAATACCGTTCATGAATGACCCACCCTAACATCTTCTCTATTACAACAAGCCATATAATTTTTCAACAAAATGATGGTACAAACCAAGTAAATACATTCATGAGTAGAAACAGTCTAATGCTAAACATACCAAATATCTCTTTCAAATGGTTTTCATTCACATTCCTACTAAGCTGGTCAACGTGCAGCACGAGAGATTCAGGAATGGGAGAAGCTTTCCTGGAGATACAGATCAACAGATGAAAAAATTGAAAAGAGGTAAATTTAATCTGAAGCAGTAGTAAAGAAAATGTAGATTTCACCAGAAATTTTCCAACAGAAAATAGCAATAAAAGCACAGCAGCATAGATTACTGCTAGTTAGAAATAACACTAATGAATAAGTAAATAGTACATAGTATAACACAGAATGTGCAGTTCACTTGTTATACTAATCTTTTTTTTTTTAACGCTTGTTATACTAATCTACCCCATGCAATAGAAATTATAATCCATGTCCTCATAATAATTAGAAGGAACTAGAGATAAAACATTGAAAAGTCACCAAAAAGAACATTAAAATATTGTTCAGACAAGTGCAGTAATTATATTAGATACATGCACTACTGTCTAGTGAGAAAAGCAACCTCAGAATACTTAGTTAAAACATGAGAGAGCTGTCCATGCATCATACAACAGTAACATATCACTATGCTACAAAATGTCTCCCAGTCTTAAAAAAAACAGTGGTTCTATGAAGTGGAAGGACCGAGAAAATATGATAATTATTTTCTCTCTGGAAATGGAAGACAAGGAAAATCTCATGATGAATGGGAAAAAGAAATAACTCACCGTGGGGGTGGGGAAGTTCTCTTAGCTTGTGGTGGTGGTGAGCGACCTCGCTTAACAACTTCAGCAGGACTACAGGATACCAAGACAAAATCAGAAGTAAACAAGTTAGCAATCACTCTGATGCCTCAACCAAAAACCTTACAGATGGAAAAACATACTATATGAGCATGTTGTTCAGTTATCTATGTGTGGTTACCACTTACAAAGCCATTTATTGGTTCGAGCACAAGAACCTGTCTTAACACTATTACACTATACTTTATCTTTGCGAGTGGCACACGAGCAAGTGATAAAACTCTAAATTACATTTCACGACCATCAAAATAGTTTTTACTTCCAGTAGAGAATATTAAAAATGCTAATTCTCTGTTTGTGTCCCATCTTATCCCACTAAAGTCTAAGAACAGACAAAATTTAGTGAAAATATATTCAGACATTTCAGCACATTTTCCTCAAGAAATAAAAAAAAAATTTGCATAATCGCAGCAGATCAAACAAATATCAGAAAGAATACACAATCTCGCTACATTCAACATCAACAAAATGAGAAGTAAGCAAATAATATTAAGGAGCTGCAAATACCCCCAAAAAAAAAATCACCTTTTCCTGGGAGCAGCAGGGCTAGGGCTTCTAGAACTGCCACTACGAGAACGAGAGGTAGATGAGGAGTAGGATCTCGAGCGAGAGCGAGACCGTGAACGCGAGGAGGAAGAGTGTGAGAGCGAACGGGAAATCGAACGAGAGCGGGAAGAGCCTGAAACTGAGCCCGACGGTGAAGCACGGCGTCCTCGAGCTGGTTTCGCCATTGGAATTCTGGGCAGAGAGTGATGAAATTTTAACACTTCAATGGATTAAACCCTAACAATCGAGTAGAGGAACGAACTGTGAGCGGAGCTGGTGACGGGATTTGGGCTGTGAAAAACTTGAGGCCTGAAGCATATGGGCCTTTCATACAGGGTAAGGGGCCGGATTGTAATCCGAATTTAATTCATTCGACTCGATTTATTAAAAATAAATAAAAAATCGATCAGAGATTCAATTGGCGTGATCAAATTAAACAGACCCATAACTCGAAGTAAATAAAAATAATATGAATTAAGGTTCCGTTAAGAATTTAGATTTGATCATAAATAAAAAATATAACTACCAACAGGGTCGGTCCACTTTGTCTAGTTACTATAAAGTAGCGAATTCATATTCAGATATCTGTTGGGAGAGGTTCCCACTTAATATGTATGATGTGTCTTGAAGGAATAAAACCCTGAAAACCAAAAAAAGAAAATATAACCAATATTTTAGTTTCTACACATATATTTATAATGTTTTATTATAAGTTTTATTTTAATATTATTTTTATGCATATTTTTACCTAAAAATTAATTTTGATATGTTGTTATTAATATTTTTACCTAGTTTGATCTGATAAATTGCTTGAATTGAGCAATTAAATGTGTCTAGAGTAATTCTTTTGAAAAAAAAAAAAATTGATAATTAATTATTTTCAATGTTGGATCTTAATGACTATAAAGAAAGTTTGAACGTATTTGCCAACTCTAGTGAATTAGTTAAAGTTGAAGATTATGAGTTAAGTTAAATATAATCACTTTTGAAAACATTTTACAAACACTACAACTCAACTTTCGAGACAGAAAATGATCTGAATCACTTTCCAAAAAAAATTACAAACACTACCTTCAATTCCCTAATGAATCGAATCGACTTATATCGGCACCTTATATTTTTTGTATTAATAGAATTAAATCCATCAAAGCTCTAATTTTTATGCTGAAAGTTCTAAACTTCTAATAAATCCATGGAATGCTTTCGAATTAAAACGCGGTCCATTAACAGTCATATTTTACTTGCACTATTATACACGAGAGTCAGAGATGTACTCTAACTATGCTTTAACAGAGATAATTAGCTTTTGCCAATACTGTACAGAGGGTATATTTTCTTAATTTCTAATTAAGAGTTCTCTTTTTTTTTAACATAAATAAGTCATGTTGTGATACTTGAACCATTCGATTTCAACCCCTAAATTGTTGCATTAAGAGCCGCAAGAAAACTATTTCAAATATATAAGGATGAAAATCAAGTTCTAGAATAAAAACTATAAGAAGCATGACATTAAATTTGATTCTTGAATATTAATGAACCAAGTAAACCCTAAACAAAATAATCCCCATCCCCCCATCCCCCCCCCCCCCCCCCCCCTTTATCATTTCCATTCCTAAAACTTATGTTCCATACACAAGACTGAAGAAATTTATGAAGCTCATGAAGATTTTATAAGGCAAAATCATAATATGTCAAAACTCTGCATAAATAACATCATGTAGTATCAGGCAAATCTCAAAATAGCTCGATCATACAAGCAAGAAACAAGTAAACTTTATTTTAATTCCTCCATACTCGGAGCAGGCTCGGACTTCCTTCTCTTGGGCTCGTTCTCGCCCAACTGCAACGAAAAACTAATGTCTTCATCACTAGTTTTTCTCAATATAGAGAGGCTCTCAGATATCACCCTATCTTTTATTATGGGCTCCCTATTAAAGCTGGGTATGAATTGATGCTCAAAACTCGGACCAGTGTTGACCCCGTCTTCCAAATCAAACGCAGCTTCTACAGGTAACGAGTTTATATCCGGTCCACATGCACCGTCTTCCAAGGGGATGTGCTGGATGTGAAGACCCAAAGGCTCTGATTTGTCCTTTGGAAGCATTATATCAGGCGGCGATGAGTCTCCAGCAGTCGACCCAACCACCGTCATTGAAGCAGCTCTTTGTTCTTGGACTGCAACTGTAGCAATGCCACAACCTCAAAAGGTAGATCGAGAATAATGCACAGTAAAAAAAGAAAAAAAAAAAGGAAAAATGTACAAACCTCTTAGTGCTTCATCTGAGGTGATCAGGTCAAGTTCGAGAAAATTGAGTAGACGACCAAGATCAACCCCACTAGTCCAGTTCTCTGGAGGTTGGCCTACTTTTAGTTTAAGACGGCCCCTATTGGCAGTTCCACCCCAGATTATACCAACTGGGCGTGGCTTTTCTCCATTTCCACCCTTCAATATGATGAGACTTCCACTGTCCCCTTCAAGGTCGAACGTTTGTTGGTTCTCTCCAACAACGAGAAAGTCGGTTAAAAAGCATATCCCCTTTTCGTCATTGTACTCAAGAGCATATGCCAATACAGTTCCAGTAGTGAAACCAGAACTTCTTCCAACCTTCATCACTTGCTTCCCAACCAGACTGTCAATTGGAGATTGTAAGTCTATGATTTTGACATTTCCAATCTCGCCTATTCCTTTCACAGATGTAGTTACAGCAGTCATGTCAAAGTCATCAGTGAATGGTATAAAGGCACCATCTGCTCTTACAAATGTCTCTGCAGTGTAATCAAATTGAGTCGCTCAGTTGATTCAGAACACAAGAAATTAGGCCCCGAACTAAAAGAGGCTTAAAAAAGGTCAGCAAATAAAAACTCAAAACTTCAAAAAAAAAAAAAAAAAAACTAACCTGGATTAATGCCAGCAAATATGCCAAACCACAGGTCATCTCTGATAAATGAAGTTGCTCTTTCAACTGCACCAAGATAAACCCCAGGTCCAAGTGTCGGTGGCAAAGGATGAAACATTTTCTGATTTGGGTAATCTAAATCAACTGCAACATGCCGATTTGTGAGGAAACCAATTTGTCGATTACCTGTTTGGCTCCTCACAATAGCACCCAAGGTTCCATAGGTTTCCTGATTCGCCACCTGACATATGAAGGAAATTTTAGTATTACTGTAAAAGTGCAAATAATTTATCTGATGGAAGTTGAACCTATCAAAGTTCCCAAAAAGTGCGTTGGGTGACAAGGTACAAGAAAATGACGTCCCACAGAAAGAGATCAAGGGAAGAAACTAAAGGCTGATTATCCCGACACCAAGTCTTGGAGCAATTTGTATGACTTTCATTCATAACAGGTGCCATTTCTTTTACATCATCATTTAGTTCTCCAGGAAATTTATATTCTTTATAGACAAGCATTGAGTAAAACATTTGTCCTTCCCTTTTCAGTTTGTTTTTCTATTCAGCTATCAAGATAAGTGTGTGCTAATATTGAACCAAATAAAAAAAAACGAACTAATGGAGTAAAAATCATTAAGTGTAATGAAACAGTTGTCATGCCAACCAAATTGTTATGTGTTTATAAAGTTATAATTACTTGTAGACAAAACATGGCTTTGGGGGCAAAATCTTGGCTAAAGCAATGAGAAATTTTCAAAAGGCATCACTACTTTCATGTAACCTCCAGCATTCCCCAATTCTGGAGCTTAAATTATAATTACTTGTCGCCAAACATGACTTTGGGGCAAAGTCTTGGACATCACGACTTTCATGTAACCTCCAGCATTCCCCAATTCAATCTCCTCACTGTTCTCCATAATGTTCCAGATTAACATTCAGTTTGTAAGATAAAGTTTCTAGGATATGCAATAATTGAAGCAGAGGGCATTCATTTCAGGACATTTACTGATGACTTAATTTAGATAATACTCTTAAGTATAAAAGGAATTAAATAATAAATTGTGGAGCATGACCAAAGAAACATTTAGATTGCAATGTTGTAAAGGAAATTCTTCATGCTTCTGGTTCAAGGAACCAGAAATAGAGCATACATCATTCGTCAAAGTGAAACAGATTTTGTGAGTACCTGAGAACCCGAACCAATACATGGATCACTTCCACGCAAGTCATCAACAATCTCAGTGTATAATTGTTCCTTGGGTGTGGACTCTGGAGCACCAAAGTATGAAAATTCCACCACATCCACATCACACCATACACCTCCAGGTCCCTGAAATGCAAAATGTCAAATCAAATTCAAAGAAGCATAGTGAACAATTAAAGGATAACTACTGCATATTCTGAGTATCACTCCTCTTCCTATTCCTCCAAGGCACCCAACTTTACCATCCAGACACTGATACCAAAAGCTGAAATTATGAA
This sequence comes from Penstemon newberryi var. newberryi, assembly GCA_030819805.1. NCBI lineage: Eukaryota > Viridiplantae > Streptophyta > Magnoliopsida > Lamiales > Plantaginaceae > Penstemon > Penstemon newberryi. The sequence continues at coordinate 6,323,498 of JAUALY010000003.1, read as the reverse complement.
AATATGTCTGGATGGCAAATCAACACTTGTAGAATTCTTTATCAACCAAAAAAAAATCAAGTTCAGATTCAAATTTCCCTTTGTTTATTTTGTCAAAAAGAAATCCTCGAAAGAGCTTTCCAAAAGAAGATGGTTCTGAAGAGGAAAAGCTTGAGTTCCTTTGTTACAACCTCCAACGCAGTTGGTAGACATTGGATTGGAGTTAGCCATTGCTTGTGAACTTTCCTTGATACAAAAACCAGTATTGCAGGTATGTCTGTCAAAACACCACGTCGAATCCGGAAACCAATTGCTGTTCCGAGACTATAACAACGCAAGATTTTGCTGTGAAATGCCCTTATTGTCATGAGCTCAAGCAAGGTATTTGCTCTCTGACCATCTGGCAATTGGCCAAGAGTTTCAGGTAAAACACCTTTCTGTAGATTAGCAAAGTAATTTGCCCTCTCTTCAGCATCATCTTTTATTCGACAAGGCCATGAAAAGTAAGCAGCAGCAGCACTACTCTCGCAGTGTTGCCCAGCTGATGCATGGGGTTGGAGTGGTGGTGGACTAAAAGGAGTCCCGTAAGATTGATTATAACAGTATTTCTCAAGATCCAAAGATGATTCCTCAGATGGTGTGGAGCCTGAGCCTCGGACTCTCGAATTTGACCGACCTTGATCCATCTTTTGATTTACTAGGCGTACCACATTATCAAGCATAAACTTCCTGCGACATATTAAAGTAAAAATGGATATTCTGAGCTACATCACATTTTATGATCAAGGAACCGTAATAAGTCAACTTCCCTTCGTCACTAATCACCTGAACTATTATCTCCTAAAAAGTAAATGATGATGAAAAAATATAGTTACTTTCTCATAAAGGTCAGAGTAGCACAACACCCACACATGCTTTCTCTTACAGGAAGCCACACATATTTTTTATTGAGCTATACAAACCAACTACAAGTAATTTCACTGATGATCAAAGTGCAGTGATACATTGTAAGTAAAAATATTGAGAAACTGATAACATGAAAGATTCAAACGATGTAATCATATATTTGTATTTGATGCCATTGCAATTTATTTATCATTTAAGCATGGTGAATGCAATCAAATGGGTTGTTCAAATCTTTAACCGGAAAATTATGCATTCCACTCCTACCGATGGTGAAGACTAAGGCAAACAAATTTTCCCTCAAAAATATTTCCGAATAGCCCACAGCTAATTTAGTTCTAATTTGAGAAGCTACTGAAATTAAAGATAGAATTTGTATCCTCTATCTATATCTTCATCAAAGGCAGTAAAAAGAAGCAAGCATGCAGCAATGGATGAAGAAATTTTATTAAATTATTAAAGTAGAGGACCTTACCTTACAATCTACGAGCAAAATTCCTTGAAATTGCAGCCTATTCCCTAAGGCCTGGATGAAATTTAATTAGCATTCCACAATAAAGTATGTTAGCATACAAATTATATTAGGAAAGCAAAAGTGGTTAGATTATTTTTGCTTTGCCCTTCAGTGAGTGCGCGTGTTTGTATGAGAGAGAGAGAAAGAGAATAGCTTGAAGTTGCCTCCGGTCCTTTTCCTCCAATTCTCTATGCAGTTGATTGTATTATTTTAAATGTATAATCTAGGGATAATTACTTCTATACACCCCCTATAGTTTGAAGAAATTATAGATACACTCTGACGTTTCAACAATTACTAATCCCTCCCCTCACATAAGAAAATAACACAAGGCCAAGGACATTCATTTATTTCCTTGTCGTATCCTTAAAATTACTAGTGAAAAAAGTATACTAAAATTTTAAATAACAAAATTACTTTTAACCAGGTGCAGATCAAACTTTTATCAGTTTATGTGCCAATCATCTTCAAACTCTAAGGGCTAACTCATTTATATCTACGAGTAAAGTACTTTTATCATAAGAACAAAATCAAAATTAGTTTTACTATTTAATTCAATATTTAAAACATAATCTTAATCTTAATTTTTTTACGACATAACATTTTTTGCAAAATGATAACTAGGTAATTATAAGGAGGTGTTTGTAATTATTGAAACCGTAAGAAGTGTATCTATAATTCCACAAAATCTCAGGGGATGTAGATGTAATTATTCCCTATAAGTTATCATGTCATTTTTAGTTTAGTGCAGATAACAATTTGAAAAAGTGAAATTTATATATTTTTATGGTAAAAGATAATGGTTGAAATTAATTATGTAAAAGGTAGTTTAAGAAAGGAAATTTATTTTTACAACATGACCTTGCTTTGTATAAGAATTTAAAAAAATGAGATAAAAAAGAATGTTATTATATTGTCTTGATTAAATTCTTGACTTAGCAAAATCTATTGTTATACAAAAATGCTGTTTCTGTAACGCAAAAATAAAGATATTTACCAATACAATTACCAAATAAAACAGATATTTCCTTATACGTACAACTCTTACAGTGTGAATTGACATTCTTAAATTTTCAGAAAATCAGTTTTTTTTAGGAATGCTTTAGTTTTATTTTGGTATCATAAAATATTATTACACTACAAATTTCACATTTTCCGACCAATTTTTGGTCTCCGTTCCTTTAATTTGAAAAGAGTGCCACGTTCACAAATCTCTATGTTGGTGGGAAGGTAGAAATGCCGTCGGTAGTGGGCCGCGGATAACTTTTTCGGAATATCCCACTCGTTTTGTGGAAGGCCCAATCTGAAAATGACATTTTTGAATGGATAGGGAAAAAAAAATTGGATAAATCATAAATCTGGATTTTTTCTTTCTTTAAGAGATGATGTCGTAACATTATTTATAAATAATATGAGTAGATGTTATATCGTTATATCTAAATTTTATTTTATATACACTTACTTTTAATTGTTTGATTATTTAAAAGTTGACATTAAAGTGAATTTAATTTTTAAATTTGTCCCAAATTTAATGTACTTATGGAGGATTCTTTACTTGTAAAAATCATTAGTTCTATTACCGTTAAATGATATAAAATATTAAAAATAAATAGAACAAACAAATATAAGGTTGAAATAATTCGATATGTTAAAAACAAAACTCTACATGTAAATTATTGAATTTTTATTTTATGTTTTAAGAAAATTCTTCAAATCTCAAATTTGACTTAATTATTCTCAACACGCGACAAATTTATTGCTTGGGAGTTTCTGATTCTGCTAGATCAAACTATAGGTGTAAATTACAAACATATACTTATAGAAGCAACATTAATATTTTATGATGGTCTAACAAGGTGCTGATCAATTATCAATATTTTTATTTTTTATATTATGATCTATCTTTGCATGCAGCATCTATAGAAACATAATGTTTTAGTAATTAACCCTGGTGTTTACTGCTGAATTTGGTGACTGCTGAGTACAATCTTCTTATGTTGAAGCTATTAATTGTTAAATTTAGGAATTATGAGCTCGTGAATTGGGTCGGATTATTATATAGTATTACGAATTTTGAGCTCGTGAATTGGTGATACAATTTTAGTTGGATCCAAAATCAATTATATTGGATACTGTTAGCGAATATGTAAATTATTAGACTCTAAATCCGAAATTACTCCGATAATTAGACCTTTTTATATATATATAATAATAAAATAATTCCCATAAGTACTAGACTTCAGTTAAACGCATAGTTGAAGGGAAAATTATTTTTTTGGTACCATATTGATAGGTTAACTTGCACTTTTAGTACCATTGGATGCAAAAATACAAATTTGGTATCATAGGATAGGTTTTCATTGCAATTTTGGTACCAAATCCAATTTTTCTACTAAGTTAATGGCAATTTACCCCCTATGAATGAAATCCATAATGCTCAATTTACCCTTCTATAATTTGAAAAAAAATTAATTTACCCCCTGTAAAAATTTTAATGAAGCAATTTACCCCCTTCAGCCGGAGAGTGCAACTTAATTGCTGAAATTGAGAGTAGGCATGCAAACTATTTTACAACATAGGGGGATAAATTGCCACATTTATCATAACACAGGGGGTAAAATGCCACATTATCATAATAAAAATGGATAAAGTGCCGCCTATAAAAATATCAGGGAGGCGATGTGAAACTTCTACAAAATTTCAGGGGGTAAATGCTCTTTTTTAAATCACGAGGGAGTAAATTGAATATTATGCATTTCATAGGGGTTAAATTATCATTAACTTTGGGGAAAATTTGGGTTTGGTACCAAAGTTACAATGAAAACCTATTCTATGATACCAAATTTACATTTTCGTATCCAATGATACCAAAATTACAAGTAGGTTTATCATATAGGAAAAAAAAACAATTTTCCCCCGAGTTGAAATATCGGAATCTTAATGAAATGACAGTTAACTGATGTTTAGAATACTCTCCTTTTTCTAAATTTGTGGCTACCAGGACAATTGATAATATATCTATTAAAACCCGAATAATATATAGCACAAGAATTTTAAGCCCGAGGGGATGTCAGTCTCAGTGCGTGTATGGGTAAAAATGTTAAATATACAGTCAGGTGTGTAAGTTAGGTATTGGGTTCATTAATTTACAATTGCTTTTCGTACGATACATTTTTTTTATTTTTTATTCTCACTTCCTAACTGATGTTCCACCAATTGCAAATCTATTTAAATAATTCTAATTAGAATTAATTGCGCAACTTCCAAAAAATGCAGCTCACTTTATCACCATATCATTAGCTACTGCTCTTACGTGTAATGTAGGAAATTCTTATCCAGATCGGATTTTGCCGAACCCAAAGTAATTACATGGCAAGTGCAATACACTTGCTTCGGGATTGGATGTAACTCCCAGGAGAGTGACCAATCACAAAGCAAGTGCAATACACTTGTTTGGTGGTTGGATAGATTTGGCCAAGCCAGACTTGAACAAGAATTTTCCCGTGTAGCATTTGGCCATGTTAGCTTCAGGCTTTGGTTTTTTTTTTTTCCGTTAGTAATTAATATCAGAAAAAGAAATACAAAGTTCGAACAACGGGAATCCTCCGTCACAAAATATCAAACACAAGAGGTCTCTAGGACAAAAAGCTTCAAACGAGATAGAAGACTTGGTTCATTTAACATAATTCAGGCTTCATCTTAAACATGTCAAAGATGAAAGGAGGGTCAAAAAAGGGTATTGCCACCTTGAAACTGATCTACTAATATTGAAATAATTTATGTATGTTTTATTTATTAGATTCCTTAGCTGAAAATTAGACTTAATTACGCCCACAAAAGGTCCAACGCAACACAACCTAATTCAATTAAAAAAAAAAAGAGAGAGAGAGAGAAGAGCATAATAATGTGTTTAATACCCATAACGATTGACCTATTTCGGCAAAATGGTTTTCTTTTTTAATGGACAATGAGAAATAAGATCACAATAATTAAAACACGGCCCATTTCTTGAATGGTTTGAAGTCCACACAAACCACAAAGATCATTGAACAAAATATTGTATATGCTTTTAAAATAAAGAAAGTAATAACATACTCCAAAATGATCCTTCTTTTTTTTTTTTTAAAATCATAAATAGACTGAATCAACTCAACCTATTAGATTTCGACACGAATAAATATTCTTTTCTAAAATTACTAAAACTATAATCATGTACTAGTCCTGTAATGTATCCAAATCTTAAAGACATAGCCAAAAATGTGTACTTGTTTTATTTATTTATTTATTTACAATTTATATATGTTGATTACAAGCTTAGACCATCTCCAACAGACCTCTTAAATTCATGCCTCTTATCTTAAAATTTAAGGAGTGAACAGTGTTATACATTTCCACTTTTTACTTTGCACTCCAACAACTTGTTTATATTTTAAGATTCTACTTTTAAATAATCACACCACACCACTCCACTTCAATTTTAACACACTACATTTAATTTTAAAATTTAACTTTGAAATATGAGAGTCAAAACTTATAAAAATTTGGCATTCTTATTTTTTAAAGACTCCCTTGGAGTTCATTTTTTGTGCAATTCTTATAAATTCTCTTATATTTTGGGATATAAGAGCTCCCTTGGAGAACGTCTTATACTATATGAAAATTTAAACAATGTAGTTTTCTAATTATGATATATGCTTTTAAATGTCTAATTGAATAAAACATGAAGTACATCATTACCAAATATTGGAGAAATATAAGAGCGGGTTGGCACAACCCAATCGATCCAGCTCATATTTTACCCACATAAACTGAATCATTATGAACTCGTTTGACCCGTCCACGAGCCAACTCATTTAAATGTCACTCTTAATCTAAGCAACACATAATAACTTGAATTTTGGAGTACCAGTACTCATTATTATATCTATCTATATATCAGATATAGTACGAATTCAGAAAATAGAATTTCTTGAATTTTTTTTGAGAACTAATATACCCTTACTTAAATTTTATTATAAATGACAAAATAAGAAAAAACTTGAAGACGCATACTTCTACATAAACATTACCACTTGAAAAAAAAATATCTTAGAGATCCTTTCCCTATCGAAATTTAAAAAGTCCATATCCAACCACATAAAAGTTAATTCCATGTAAATGTATAGGTTGATCAACACTAGCCACCACACCGTGGCATTAGAATGAGGAATATTAGTATAGTGAATTGGTGAAGATGATAGAAAATAAATCTAAAAAACATATTTTTGAAATCGCTAAAAATTCAGGTGAAATTTGTGAAAAATGGATGAAATTGATGATAGTCGAATTTTCATGGAGTTCTTTTCATGGAATACGGGATCGGTTAATGAAAATTGGTGAAATCGAGAAAAGCCGGTTAAAACATGTGAAAATAATAAAAATAAAATAAAATAAAATTGGTGAACACTTATAAAGTAGGTAAAAAACGAGTGAAGCCAGTAAAAAGGCGCCCACGAAATCGATAAATACATACGGAATCGCATAACTTTGGATAAAATTCGTGAAAATCGGATAAGACCAGTGAAATTAGTAAAAAAAAATGGATGAAATCGTTAAAAATGGGTGAAATCAGTGAATCGGGGAACAAATGAAGTCGGTGAAAACATGTGAAATCAATGAAATATGAGGTGAAATTGGTGAAAAAACATGCAAATCAATGGGAAAACGTGTGAAATAGGTAAAAACGAGTGAAATCTATAAATGACATGATATTATTTTAGATTAAAACAAATAAATAGTGTTCTTAAAATAGTGCTTTTTAAATGAAATAATTTAATTGAATATTAGTCATTAATTTGTGCTATTTTGTGACATGACAAAGTTAATTTTTATTGTAATTTATAAAATTTACTAATGAAATTAACTAGACACGTACAACGTACTTGTTAAAAAAATGCTTATGACTTAGCTAATTACGTAACTTTTCTTTGGCTAGAGAAGCAAAATATAAACAAAATCCAAGAATATTAAGACATGAATAACCTCAAATATAATTATTAGTAAAGTTAGTGAAAAATCGTGTGAAACCGGTAAAACAAAAATTGTGAAATTCGTGAAAAACTGATGAAATTGGCGATACTCGAATTTTCATGGAGTTCTTTTTATGGAAATAGGTGAAATCGATTAATGAAAATCGATAAAATCATCAAAAGTCGGTTAAAACATGTGAAAATGATAAAAATTTGGGTAAAATTGTTGAACACTAGTAAAGTTGGTGAAACACGAGTGAACCTGGTAAAAATGCGCCCTATAAAATCGATAAATACATATGGAATCGAATAACTTTGGATGAAATTCGTGAAAAACGGATGAAATCGTTGACATTAGTGAAAAACAGATGAAATCATTAAAAGTGGGTGAAATCAATGAATCCGGGAACAAATGTGAAGTCGGTGAAAACATGTGAAATCAATTAAATATTAGGTGAAATTGTTGAATAAACATGTAAATCAGTGGGAAAACGAGTGAAAATTGTAAAAAGAAAAAAATAGTTTAACCAACAAAAACAGGAACCAGTAGAAAATGGTTTAAATCGAAAAAAATAAAAGAAATCAACGAAAAATGAGAAAGTAGGTTAATTTCGATAAAATACGGGTAAATCGGAGAAAAAAATATATCAAATCAATGCAAAATGAATAAAATCGGTAAAAAGATGGGATAAACCCGTGTAAAAGTGGATTAAACTAATGAATTGAATAGGTGAAAAACTTCTTAGGTATTACGGTTACTTAAAACAAATAAATAACATGAAGGTATTATTTCAAATCATAACAAATAAATAGTGCTCTTAAAATAGTATTTTTTAAATGAAAACTACTATAATGAATTGAACTAAATAATTTTGTCATGGTTTTATTTTAGAAAATAATCTACAAGATCTTATGAACAAATCAATCATCAAATATATTTGATTACAATAATTTAAAGTCATCATTTTTAAATAAATTGAATATTAGTCATTAATTTGTGCTATTTTGTGACATAATAAAGTTAATTTTGCTATAATTTATAAAATTTATTTATGAAATTAACTAGATACGTGCGTGCACTTTTTTAGTATTCCAAAAAATATTGCATCTAATTACGTGTGTTAGCTAAATTAAAGACTGGAAAAGTGCGCTTATGTCCATGTTAGGTCGATTATTAAATGTAAAACTTAGTTGAGTTTGAGTATATGTTTATTTACTTGATCAACTTCTTTTTATTCTCTCTAACTCACTTGTGACACTCACAAATTAAGTTCAGTTCAACCCGAGAAAAAAGGGATTAGGTCGAATTGAATTGGATTAATCCTTAAATTAATAGCATTATATCATATATAACTAGAGCAAGATTCAATTTCCCCCGAATTTGACATAAGTTAATCTGGAATATATACAATGAACCTTATTATTAGACAATAAAATCATGTATGGAACACTTTGAATTGTTCAAATTATAAAAATCTAAAAATGTCTTTTTTTTTGCCAACCATAAATTAATAAAATTGTTTCCTATATATTAATAGCATTAACATAATATTTTATAGAATCAACTTTCAATCATTAAGCACTTCGTCAATCTAGTACTCATGGTTGCTAGAGAACTAACTTATATTACAATTCAGCATGTATGTTAGATCACCTATCCACAAAATGTTGAAACCAGATTTCAAATAATGTGGCTTAACATGAAATCTTCTGAATATTTCAAATTAAGAATAAATTGAATTACTAAATTGATAAACAGTACATGACTTTACATGACCATGTAATAAGAGAAATTAATCAATAAAACAGACAAATATACTACTTCATAATAGTACAACATTCATGATCAAACTTATTTATTTGATCAGTAGGTAGAGACATAGAGTTCTGCCAACTCTTCCAAAGAATCTGAAGTAAGGTAATTTGGATCAGCATTTTCAAGCATCCACAAGAGATGATCAAATAACACTACCTCACATTTCACAGAAAGATCCGGATCCACATCATGACCCTGACCCGCTGTCGGTTTTTGCTTGGATTTTTCAATGAGAGCATTAAGCAATGGATGAGTCAAGTGCTTGGAGCTGATAACATATCTTCGCCTCGAACTCCCGACAAAAAATGTTTCCTTTTGAGGCTCCTCAAGTTGTTGTACATAGAATTCATCATCTCTTGTGGATTTGGACCTGAGGCTGCTATACGATGAGGTCCGACTAAGTTGCCTTGACAATGTCTTGCATTTTCTCATTAATGAATTTATCTTCTTCATATTTTTTATGGATTATTTAGTTATGGGGTGATTATAAGGAGAGTGACAAGTAGTTAATTAATGTAGGTGTGGCTAGATATATACTATTGATTAGATAAAATGAATTGCAAATTGGAAGAGGAATAATTGGAGTGTGGTTGGAGGGTCATTGTGTTGGCGACCCACTTGCAACCGAAATTTAGCTAATGACATAAACATGCCATCTTCTTCTTCGGGTGTACACAAGCAAACACATCCAGTAATAATTGTATTAATGTCATGAATTTTGAACTCATCTGACTTTGTACTAAAAGTTATAGTTGATAGTAACGTGCAACTCAAATCTTTAAATTATACAACAGTAAAAAACCACATTTCTATGTGTCGGTCGATGCGATGGTCACATTCCGGGCTTCTCTGCCACGGGTTGTCATAATCAGACCAACATTAATGTTTTAATATAGCAAAACAATGAAATGATATAGCATTTCTTGAATTTTCGGAGCAATAATACTTAAAGACCATATCTCGATGTGTTACTTTAGGAGTGATTGGACCAACTACACAATGTCATGCTACACGGAGTAATTTCTCCATGAACTTAGGTAACTTTGAATAAGGAAAACATCTCTAATTAATTAAGAGAGTTATTATTTTATGCATTCGTTGCATCACATCAGCATTTTTATTTAGCATTTTTCTCTATAGTTGTAGGATCACCACTGCAACATATGAACTTGTATCATCATATACTAACTAAATCCATCTTGAGGGGCCAAATGACTGTCTATGGAGTAGAGGTTGAGGCGGTTTTGTTGGCCGGTCGAATCGATTTAAATCCATATTCCAGTGATTAGGTGTTGGGAACCGAGTCAAGTTTCAGGTCACGTATCAATTACTTGTTAATATACCTCATAATATAGTTATAATATAGTTTGAATATCACAACATCAAAACCTGATATCGTCCAAACGATGCATATGTAATCCACGAGCTATTGTCAAAATAAAGTGAGTTAAATTAAATTGTAGGTATTATAATAAAAATATGTAACAAAAAGTGGAATGACCCAACCGAATATGGAGACTTGACTCATGGTTATCTCTTCCTGTGGTTAAGGGACAAAATGTGCACGTGTAAACTTTTGTCATAGATCATCTAATCTTAACCCTACCACAATCACATGGCCTTTATTAATTCTCATCATGCAGTGAACAAAATCTCTGCAAATAATACAAGTATTTCTTGATTCAATTCACCAACAGTGCATAAAGTTATAGTGCACTATGCAATTTTTTATGTACCTTTTCATTCAATCATTGTTGCCATAAGGGAGAGCGGCGGAATATCCAGGATTATAATTTCTGCAATGATTGAGTTATGTTTTGCAGAATCTTATTTTTATTGCAAAGATCAAATATATTTTAGTACATATATAGTCAAGAACAGAGAACCAGTAAATGCAGTGTTTAAAATAACAAAACTTTCAGTATCTTTCTAAACGTAGTGCATAACAAGAACTATAAACTTATGCAAGTCAGGCTACAAAAATTAACCAATTAACAATAAGGAAAACTTTGTGATTTCTAATCAATACCGTTAAAAAGATGTGACATTGACTTGGTGAGAAATCACTTTCCGAATTCTCACGTAGATTTATGCATTCCCGGATACTAACCAACTTGATCTCGTAATGGACAAGGCATATCACCAGCAATAAATATTCTATTAGACGTTAAACCGAAATAGCATTACATCTCCTTCTCGTACAACATAATCTTTTCCCTCTGATCTCAACTGCAAGAGACGTTATAGATATGTTAATTTATTGAGGGAACAGCAGGTGAAAAAGATTAGATCAGGACAACCTCATGTATGTCTGAGGTTAAAAGTAGATAAAGCATATCATGATAAGGCAGAGAAATTTCAGACCCTTCCCTCAGACAATTTCGAGATATCTCAAATCCAGAAGAGAATTTTAGGCTCAGCGTGAGGCTGGCCTGCGGGGTGAGTAATGGTAAAACTGCACATGTCCACATAACAGTTAACACAATGTGAAACAATTAGGCTGTCTTTGGACCTTAGATTTTAGCGTAAAAAAAAAAGAAAAAAATGGATTGATGCATTTGGAGCTAAGGTTTTCACCTGACTCCATTAAAAAGTGGATTCAAATTACAAAGCCATCATATTGCTAAGAAGATAGCATAAAATGGTTACTTGAGAATTCTAAATCTACACAAATTCAAAATTATCCAAACAAGTTCTTTGGTTTTGTTATTGATATGAAAAATCCTCAACTCCAAATACCTCAAGTCAAAGCATTGTAAATGTTATCCATGCTTAAAGTAATCCAATTTAGTCCTTTATCTATAAATGATTTACCTTTTCTTTCTTGTTTCCTCGATAAATTCCAAGGTCCAAAAATACCTAACTGTATACTCTGAAGTTTGTGAAGCATATATCAACAGGTAATACCACTGCACAGTAATCATACCAAGACCAGTGCACGGTAACAAGTTCCAGAAGTGAATTGTTAAAACATGCATGGTTAAGCTTTTCATTTCTTAGAACAAGGGAAAAATATTTTTTCTTAGCGACTCTAGCAGGATCTCATGAAAGCAGTGAGACATTTTACTGTTGGATCAGCAAAACGGGGATGATAGAAAGTACTGAAGAAATCGGCCACTCTCTGGAAAATGAAAACCTTCGAGAGACCGAAACGAAAGAATTTGCTATATTATTCCAAAATAGAATCATGGACGCTAGAACATGCTCAAAATTTTTACTGAGCTTATCTGCTTATGTCAAAATAACCTCAGAATTGTTGATTTAAGAATAACAAAGAAAGGAGTGAACAACAAACTACTGCAGAAACCCATTTCATGTCATAACTGCTGGAAGATAAGACATCAACTTACAAGTCCCTTCTCCCTCGCAGCTGAAAATGAACCAGCAGCAACAAAATCATCATAAGCAACCTGAGATTACAGAAAGTCAGAAAGCTTCATCAGTTCATACTTCAATGCATATTATTGCATACACGTATAACTGCATATATACAAAAAAACTATACACAGATACACACACTTACAAATAATGAAAAGACATGTACTTAACATATTACCATTAGAATGACTGACATTCCTGTAAGACACTTTTGTTTTTTAAGAATCCTATTAGACCCTTCAAAGAGTAGCAAACTCAAAAGGATTAAAATGTGCACGAGGCATAAGGTCATGTGAAATAACCTCTGATCTTCTTAAATTTGTCTAATATTCCATTCTATACATTCGGAATGTAGAACATATTGCTTTTGAAGTTGGCATATATACTAATTTAGTCAAGTAATAAATCAATTCAAGTTTTTAAAAATTCTGTAGTTTATACAGTGGATATGGGCTTGATATTTCTTGAGGATTACCTCAATTTACTCAACAGTTTGTACTATAATGCAACTTCATTCACAAATATAAACAATCAGGACCGTTTACAGAGAAATATTTTGTATATCCAGTAACATTACTCACCGTCTCTGCTCGGATAAAGCCCCTCTCAAAGTCAGAATGTATAACCCCAGCTGCCTGAGGTGCTGTCATCCCTACAGACAATAGGCTAGTATCTGTTACTCGAATGAAACTGGATCTTGTGGTTTCAAAATGAATATTTGACTATATATTCCATACATTATTAAAAAATTGATCCTTGTTTACCAACCACACATTGTCTAAATAAATCTTATTAGTCTAATATGCTCAACAGAATTACTGTATATTTAACCTTTTGAAACTGATAGTATATGACCCTAGACTTATGATCCCATAAATAGAACCATCTTTTCAGGAAAGAAAATATATAAGCTGTGCAGATTTCTGCTCAGCCAGAATATTCCACTCAGGGCATTCCTGCTTTGGAGAGTGATACATTGAATACAAATATTGCCCTTTGGTAAATACTAAAAGAAATTAGGCTGACCTGATCGTATGGTCCAAGCTTTTGATTCCTATAAGAAAGATCAATAGATAGTATAACTACTGGAACAAGAGTAACATTTAAACCTTGAACAGAACATTATCATTTAATTCACCTTCTCGCCTGAAGTAAAATAAGTACGCAGCCCTAGAAGGCTGTATGTTGCCCTTATAAGGTTTCCAAGGCCACTTTCACTGACTCCAAGAGAAGTCAAATATTCAATCCTTTCTTCTGGTGGAAGTTCAGTAAGCTCCGCTTCAACCTGCAGGAAGATAAAAGAGTTCAACAAATCATTCACTAGAAGAAAACCTTTTTCCAGACAAAGCATGGACAGTTTTCCAATGTAAAAAAAGATAGTTCTTCAACAACATATGGAAATGGAAAATAACCTGCGCAGAGATAGTTATTAGTCCGGACTGCAATTCAGAAGCAAGGCTCATCACTTCTGTCACATGAGAATTGCTTCCAGGCTCAGCTAGATCAGATTCTGCCACATTGGCCACATATATAATAGGTTTCATTGTTAGTAAACAAAGATGCCTGACTGCATCCTTTTGAAGATCTGTTAAAGAAACTGATCGTGCCGGTTTTCCATCCAACAGTGCAACTTGTATCTTCTCCAAGGCAGACTTCTCTGCTTCCTCCTGCAATGAAGCATATAACAGAAGGATATATTCACAAATATTGCGTGTATTCATGCATAAAAGAGAAAAGGTGACCAGGAAGAAAATTATGGAAGCAGAGAGATTGCACCTTCATTTTGGATTGTGGATCTCTAGCTTTTCCTTTGTTGAGTTTCTCCAGTCTTTTCTCAACCTGCACTCTTGTAAAAGGAACAACTTAGTTTAATCAGTTTGAATTGCCTATGGCCTATGAATTACATTCTTTGCCACCTCATCCTTAGCCAACATCCCCACTGGAAAAAAAATGAGTCTTGAGATGCAAAATGAGCTTATTATTAGCACAATTACCTTAAAAAGGATATGATATTGTTTGAACAAACAGATCTAGATAGACTGACAGAATAGAACTCTCCACTTCTAATCTTCAACTTATGTGCAATATCTTTTGGTTGGTATTTTAACTACGTTATCTAGGCAAATAAACCAACCAGTATCCTTAAAGATGGTATCGGAATCACATCTGTTGTGCAATCTGCAAGAGTGGTCTTAAACTCGTGAAGTGACCCGTGGGCCACGTATTAGACGCAAACAGAACATAATAAATTGCATTGAGGCCATTTTAGACATCTCATTCCACCTCGTTGGTGGGAGTAAAATAAAATGTTCAATGAAGCTACATTAATGCTCTAACTTGTGAGCATGGGCTCAAGTATTTTGCGTCTTGGCTGGTTTACAACCATGTTGAAAAGGTCAGAAATTTGAGTCAAGTCCTTATGTGATGAATTTAGACAACCGTAATTTCAAGAGATTAACTTGAGAGCATACCTGGTCTAAATCTGCGAAAACCAACTCCAAATTGATGACCTCAATATCAGATTTTGGATCAACTTTTCCATTTACATGAACAATGTCATTATCTTCAAAACATCGTACCACCTGAAACAGACATGGAAACACAAATAGAGTGTGAAGAATAGAAAGAGTATGCATACTATAATCAAGCATCATTCCTAGTGGTAACTGGACTAATAAAGTCCGCGTCGGCGGGAAGGACGAACTCCTCATGAAATCGTAGCACTTGTGAAGGATTATCTTGCTCGTGTCTGTTTAGTTAATATCATTACCTGAGCACGCGCAACGGAAAGCACCACCTCTTCACTGCATCAAGATCAACATCGATGGTGCCATCGACACTAGAGACAAACGCATGGGATTTGGTGCTTTGGCTAGGAGCCATTTGGGGGAGGTATTGGACTGGTTACACTGGAGCCGGAAATTGCGAAGGCAATGGCAGCCATAAAGGGGCTCGAGTCTATGGGGTTGGAGGAATATAATTCTTGAAGGGGATTGGAGAAGTGTGGTTGATGTTATATCCGATCCTACAATCTTTTTAGGGAGCATTGGGACCGTAGTCAACGACATCAAACATCTTGTGAGAAACTTTGGTTCTTTTTTTAGTTTGCCATGTCCGAAGACAAGGAAATGAGGCAGCTCACTATTTGGCAAAGTCAGCTCTTAGAAATGAGGCGGTTCACTATGTTACCTGATCTATTCTTAAACTATGTAACTCATGAGGGTTGATTTACATACTTCCTTTTCATCTCAAAGAATATAAAAAAATAGTACCACCTATGTGAAATTTTGAATATTGAAATTGAATAAAAAGATACTATACGGGTAGGGGGGAAATAAAAGAAATTCATCATGCGGGCGGTTTGGGAAGGGAATTTTGCTAATGCTCATGAAGCAAGTTATTTTCTACAAAACCTACTCCCCCTTGCAGAACCCACCAAAAAAAAAAAAGGGAACATATTTAAAATGAAAATTAAATTTTACATTTAAGGTATCGGAAAAAGAAAAAATGAAAGCATGGTGTTCATTAACTAAAGAAACATTTTGGCAGCTTGTATGAAATACCTAGCCATTTAAGAGATTTATAAATATCAACAACTTACAGATGTACAATACCTGAAGTAAAGAGTCTACTTCGCGAATATGGGATAAGAACTTATTACCCAAACCCTGCAATCAGATATGTAGATACAGCATAAATTAACAAACTCGAATAATCAAAAGGAATCTAAGGAAACCGCAAATCATTATATTCAGTTCAACTTGAAAATTATAAGCTATAAATCCATATTAAAATGCTTGACCTCCCCTTGACTGGCTCCTTTTACAAGGCCAGCAATATCAACAAACTCTATGGACGCGGGGACTGTTCGCTGAGATTTACTTATCCCGGAAAGCACATTAAGACGTGGATCCGGAACAGCAACAATCCCTACATTCGGTTCTATTGTACAGAACGGAAAATTTGCAGCTTGAGCTTTTCCATTCTCAACCTGCAAGAAACAACAGAATCATATTTTGAACACCATCAAGTTTCACAGCAAAGGTAAGAATAAATTTCCATTCATTCTTGTACCAAAAAAAAATGCCAATTATTGTATTCACGGAAAAAGTAAATATTATTAGAGATACTGGCATTCAAAAATTAAAGATAGCACTGGAATGAAAAGCAGTTGACAGTACAGAGCAATTGTGATAAGGTAAATTCAATAAATATAATCAACGAATTATCTCCGAAAATTAAACTAGTAACAAAAACGAAAATAGTTTCAATTAGCTAAATCAATGGACATACAACGGCGTTGAAGAGAGTGGATTTTCCGACATTTGGGAGCCCAACGATGCCGGCTTTCAAGCTCATGCTTATCTTTGGTGCCGCGGAGAACCGCCGGTTTATGAAGAGCGTGGAATGCAAGGTGGTTTTAATGGAAGGTGTTAGTGAAGATATCAGATGAGAGCAAAGTATTGTTCTCGTCGCCATTGAAGAAAATAGGAGAATTGAAGGAGATGTTTTGTGGTAGTGGCTCCTAATTCTTTGCGGCGGTAAACATTTTAACTTGCTGATAGATTTGTCATCAAGTAATGTTATAATCCAACTATTTTTCCAAATATTCCTAGAAATTTAATGAAATAAATAAAAAGGAATATAACTTTCATAATCATTAAGAAATTTCATAATAGTAAAGGAGTCGAATGGTGTCTAATGAAAAAATTTTCAATCTTGATTTGAATTTTGTATCGAGCTTAAAATTATGTTTGAACTTCATTTATTTATTAAACAAATCGAGCTCAACGAAATTTTATTGAATGAGAGCTCCTAAAGTTTTCAAATGAAAAACCATGTTGAAGCTTGCTTGATTTGTACAAATCAAGCTGTCGAATATCAAATAGTTTAATTTGATTTTTCAGTCTTATTAATAATCAATCATTTCTTCCAGAAGCGTCAGCGTGTTAAGTAAAGACCAATATATTATTCAATTTTTGTTTCATTTATTTTATTAAACTTAAATTATGTGCAAAGTTAATTTGATTAATTAATGACCTAAACAAAACAAATCCAATATACTTCAAAATCAAGTAATTTTTATTTTTGTCCTTTAATCATTAATCAATTTAGATTTAAATCGATTTTAAAATTATCAAACTAGTAAATATTTTTCAAACTTAATTTCATATAGATACCACAAATTTTTATTCACATCAAAATCAAGTAATTTCCCTTTTATAACACCTCACATAAATTCGCTAAAAGTTATTTTGAAAAAGAAAATTACAAATAAATATTACTTACAAAACCATAAAGATAGCCAAAACTCCATTTCTACTCAAAGAAGCACACCATCTTTTTGTCCTTTATTATCCCAAAGAGGCCAAGACACATGTTTATTGAATCAACACAAGATAAAAGTTTCACAAAATCACACTCATTGTTGAACTAGAAAAAGAAAACAAGATGGGTGATGTTGATTGTTAGTAACAAGTAAACTGAAATATTTTGCGTTAGAACTTAGAATACATAACTCTCATAACCTATTTTCCCTTCATGTTCTACTCTAAGGCTTAAGCCAGAAACCATCTCCACAAAGGACTCTCATTTTTCTGACCACAAGAAACATTAAAACAGTTGATATTGTGTTAATCCAACATATCTAAAGGATCAACTAGATTCCTCAAGTCAGCGCCTTCTGCCACGATCATCATCGCGATCACGAACATCGCTTTTGTAACTTCTACTATTAGAGTGGCGTTCATCCCTTCTTCGTTTATAACCATCAGAATCATCTCTAACGTCTCTATCCCTGCGAATATCTACATTGCCACTTCTCTTTTTAGTGTCACTTCCATTCCTCTCATCCCGCTTCTTTTCATACTCCTTGTCAACCCTTTGATCTTTTTGGTCAACATCATTGATGTATCTCCTTTTTTGTTCTACCTCATCTGCCCTATTCCTGCTGACTCTGTCATCGGTTTTTCTTCTATCACTCCTGTCATATTTCTCTCGGTGATCTCTCTCTCTTCCCCTATACGGACTTGTTCGGTGGTGTGTCTCTCTTCTCCTATCATCCCGATCTTTCAAGTCTATATAATCAAGTTGTTTGGTATTTCGCTTGTCATCATGAAGTTCAGCCTTATGGTCTCTTCTTGGCTTGCTGTGTTTTGGACTTCTGTCGGCATCTTCCTCGAATACCATTTCATACCTAAGAGATACATGTGATGTTTTATAAGGGAAAGCATAAATATTTACTTGTTAAGTAATATTCCAAAAGGTGCTTTAGATCACACTACCTTGTGTTGCCATCTCCACCATGTTGAGTATTATCGTCTTTCAGTGTATACTTGGAATTGTTGAAGGTGGAATCCCCAGTGCAATCCTTAGCAATGTGATCAGGAGAGCCACATTTGAAGCATCCTCCACCTGTGAAAATAACATTTACTAGGCTTTAACAGGCTACTTATGTCCCTTAAATACACGATGACTAATAAATAAATAGAACTCACCTTGACCCATTTGGCTTTTGCGTCTATACTGGGACCACAGCTTTGCAACACTTTGACTAAAATCAACATGAATCCTTCTATCATCAATCAAAGCATTGTCCATCTGCAATAGTGAAGGACCCAACTACATAGTAAGTCCTAGTTTGTGAAGCATTTGATTGATTTTTTAACAAAAAGATAAGCTAAATATTCTGCATCAGAATGTCGTGACATCATAAACAACAGGATTAAGTAGGCAGGCAACTATGATCAGTCCATTATCATTTTTAAAAATGTGTTTAAATACCTACATCTCTTGCTTATAGTTCATGTCACTTCTGCGTAAGAAACTAAACACAGTTTCCAGTAACAATTATGAGTGCTAGACTTGTTCAATTCAAGATTCTTCAACGATGAAGTTACAATGAAAAGGACTAAAAAAGAATAACAAAAGTTGGAAGCATAAAAGAATGAAAATTTATAAAAGAACACACACATTAATAGCAAGTGAATAGATGCATAGTCAGATATACTCATATAAGTATCTGAATTCCTTCTGTCTACACAAAATATTGCATTATTTAGCCCTTACAAGCTCTTGAGATTAAATAGTTATCTGCAATCAAGATATCACAAAACATTTACAGTTTTACGTGAATATCAACTTATTTTCAACATTTTTTTAATATTACAAAATATTTAAATTCAGAAAAACAATTATCCATTGGTACAAAGGAGCATTGAAATACGGATTTTTAAGGATATTCTTCCAAATTCTTCTTGTCCAAGGAGTTGGCGCTTGAAAAATCATATTGCATTGTCTTTCTATTTGATTTCAGAGCCATATTCAGATTCAAATATACAGTACAGTACAGAAGCACTGCAGCATCACTAATTTTGCTGCAATGGATCATCTCAAGTCTCAACTTGTCAAGATCATCAACCATGACTAATCAGCCAAGCTGACATGTATAACAAAGAGAAGCACATTTAAACTGAAACTAGCAAAGATAACCATAAGAAGCAATCCTACATACAGGCAGAGTCGAGAATCCAACATAATTATACCTTAAAATATGCTTGTTCACAGGCATCTTTGTCCTCAAATTCTGCCACAGAGAAAGGAAGAAGTAGTAAGAACTAAGATATTATAAATGACGATCAGCATTATTAATGAAAGTATGTATGACTCCATTACTAGGTTAACAACCCTCTAATTGCCACTTCTATATTCAAAGGGAGATGGAATTCCTAGTAGTCAACTCAAGGAATGATCAAGACATGAACAACAGTCCTGGAGTTTGTCCTCTTGATTGAAACACTAATTCTAGAAAAATATAGCTCGCCAAGACTCGCTTGTACGGCAATCAGTTTAAACTAATTTAAATCAATAACAATTCATGCAGACATTTGAAGATATTAATAGATATATACACAGTCTTAAGTATTTACCACCAGCGCATTCATCAGTTACAGTCAATGGTTTATTTTAATAAACTATATTTGTTGCACCTGATATAGGTATATGCTTGCTGCCAGGACCAATCTTCTCTTCATATGAAGACTGGGATACAATATTAATACTTGGAACGAAAAATCCATATTACTTCAACTGATTATGACATGAGAACTGAGAAATCACAGTTTTACCAAATCATAACAGTGTGTATAGCATGGAGGATTGGGGACGGCGACCATACCTAGCTCAAGTTTTCTTGAAGCGAAAGGAAAAAATAAATCTAAACAAGACAACCTTTGGGTAGGTGGGCAATAGTAGTCTTCTATCTCTGGAAATGAGGGTACCCCCTATTTGACATTTATCATTAAAATAATATGGAATGGGATGAGATGAGAAAAAGAGAGGCTTTTGGTCAATCTCTATATACATGTAGACTCAACCCTCCAACTTGGGAGGATTTGGAGGAAGGATTGACTCAATAAGTAAAACAAGGCAAATATAAATCACATTTCCTTTGGACTTAATTAATGTACCAAACAAGGAAGAGATATGTACTCCCCCTCCATAACACCAAACAACTTGAAAAGGTTTGCTATTACCCTCCCTGTGTGAAGGGTTTGAATTCTTACCACGTTCGCTTCCCCAACCCTCCTCCTTGCGACGCCAAACATAGCCTAAAAGTAACAAGGCAAGAAGAAGAAACTCACCTATAAAAGCATAGCACAAACTGTCCCCAGTTTTTTGATCTCGGATGACCTCAGCGCTGCCAACATCAGTTAGCCATGAAAAACTAGAAAGACAAAAAGCTTACAAATAAGAATTTAAAAATAATCTAGCAAGGAAGAACTCACGAAGTTACTATTCCAAATCGTGAAAAAATTGTGTTCAAGTCTTCATCCTAAACAAAGAAGAAAGCAAGACAAGTACAAAACTTTAAGTGATGACACATTAAAAGAGGGGTCCAGGTCAGAATAACAATGTGAAAATGGAACATATCAATGATGAAAATTTACTTACTTCAGTTACTGGATTTAGTTTACATACAAACAGCACATTATCAGGAGGCTTTATCTCAGCATCAGGAATATCCCCAATCTGTAGCATAAATCAGTCATAAGTTTATTTCAAAATTCAGGTTTGAAACCATATTAAAAAAATGTCACACTTCTTCGCGGAACGCTAATATAATGATAACGAAGATAGAACTTACAGTTTCAAGTACTACTGCTCTAGAATGAGCGTCCTTTGAGCGCAAGACCTCCTCAAGCTCTTGTGGATTTAGTTGCTCATCCATAGGGACCCAATCATCTTCCAGTCGCACATCATCATCAACCTAGAGCGAGAGAAAATAAAAAACAGTCAAGTCAAAATAAACCCCACAGAATGTGTAACAGTAAACCTTTATTTTTTGCATTTGTAATGACTGGCAGTGAAAAAGGAATAAAAAATATTTTATCAAACTTGCAAGAGTTTTTGAAAAATTGGATTCATGCAGTCAAGAAAAACTGTTGATGTACAATAAAAAATACAAAAGTACAAGCATGAACTATGTCAACTCTAGAACCTGGGTTATATGAAGATCGGGTTTTGCCAAAACCACATATATTATTCTACAAGCAAAGCCATTTTTGTCAGATTTCTCCATGGCTAGAATCTAACCTATTCACCTCGACTGAGGATAAAACAAAGTTTCGCTAATTATATTTTATTCCATACTAAGCACATAACATAAGAAAAATTCCCACTACTAGAGCGTCGAAACCTCTGTCTAATGTTGGAAATAAAATTAACTTCTCAATTCAGCAACATTGCACAGACGCCATTTAATTAAACATGGAAAGAAGCATACAGGACAAGCATCTGAATGTTGAACTAAAACCACTACCAAGTAAAGTTTGCATCAAAATTACACTAGAATTTTCAGATACTGGAGAATAGTGTTACTTGTGCCAAATCCTCGATTAATGGGTTATATTGATGTATTTTATAAGATCATCTAACTACTTATTCAAAAGACCAATAATAACCTAGGAACTGCAGAGAGGACATGTACCTCGTCTTTTGGTTTTCCTTCTGGTGAAGCGTCTGGGATAAGTTCAGAAAGCAGTGCAGGATCATCAAAAGGGTCATCCAATACGTAAGTGTGTTTAATTCTGCATAAATATGGAAATAGTTATAACAGATGAAATGCCAAAAGAACATGAAAAACCATCATTGCAAACGCATGAGTCAGTAGTCACTAAAAATAGATATCAACCTAATATTTTTGTAGGGTCTGTTTTTTTCATCTATGTAGGCTTCATTCATTCTTGTAAGTGTGTCCAGCCCTTCAGCAACCTCTCCAAAGACCTTCCATCAAAATTAAAAGAAGAGACATGTTTCTTCAAACTGCCGTCTACTTGTGTAATTATCATAATAAATAGGCAGGAAAGCAGCATTTAAGCAAATTTGCATCTCTCAGTTTACAAATGAAGCTCTAGATCATCAAACTTACAGTATGTTTGCCATCCAGGTAATCAAGATCATCACGCAGTGTAATGTAGAACTGAAGAGGGAGAATATGATAAGAAATCAATATGATATCTCTATGGAAAAGTAATCCTCATGCAATTTACCATAAAATTGTTGTTTGTCAACCAGAGATATGGCATGGAGAAAATACCTGAGAAGCATTCAGATTTTCTCCCGCACTAGCCATGGCAAGGGTACCAATCTTCGAATGTTTGACATCCAAGTGGATCTCATCACCAAAAAAGCGTGCTTGATCCCCATACAAGAATCTGAAATCACAGGTTATGCAAGGATCATGTCACTGAAACTGAATTTAATATATCAATACCTAGACAAAATGTGAAAAGGTGCATAGCATATACAAGCTATAAGACAACTAAAAGTGAAATAAATAAAATCCACAAGATTATGACCTACCAACTTAACTAAGAGAATTAACCCTCAAGCGTTATAAGAAAAGCATACAAATTTATCATAATAAACAATTAACTTGTGCCATTTTTTCTTACTTGTACACAGAATCGCCACCTGACCCCGTCCCAGTAGGATCGCCTGTCTGAGCTGTAAAATCTTTCTGTATTGTGTGAAAGAGACAGCCATTATAATACTTGATTCTGCATCAAAAAAAATAAAAAACAAGTTATCACTTATATTTTCCTTTTCGTGATTTCTAAGAGCATATGCAATCCATGATTGGTTGTACACTAAAAGGTCATTGGAGAATTCCAAAATAGTCGACTTCACAAGTTAATTTTGTTCAAACTAGTGTGGATTATGTCTGCTAGTTACTCATAGGCTCCTACAAACCAAGACGTGTATGCAAATACAACAACAAAAACTTAAGTCAAAATTTGATGCAAAAATAGTAGTGATAACAACCACAAACATGGAACCGCTGTGCATGTTTGCATTACTTTATGCCCAAACAGTCAGTGTAGAGAAAAAAAAAAGTTATTTTTTGCATACAAGCACAACAATATCTAAATATCGCGATGTAAGAGATAGAATGTGAACCCAAAAAGTTAATGACACAAATCGAATCAGGGTAATCATCAAATTTATAAACGAACTTTACTTGCAAAGCTTGAGAAAATTTTTGCAAGTCAAGGGGCATCGGTCGGTGAACAAATCTACCACTATGTCCCCCAAGCTCGTCACTAACATTACCGACATCCTTCCCGCCTTTCCTTCGAAACTAGTGTGGTTAGGGTTTTTTTTCTTTTTTGAACGATGATTTCCCGAATTATTGCTGCAACTCTTGATTTCTCTGTTACTGGATTTGAATTGAGCAGGAGATAATGATTGGATTATTATCTAATAATGGAAACACGTTTTAATTAAAGGGGATGGCAATTTTAAAGAGATATGGGCTGATTCGGAGTTATTGGGCTATGATAATTACTGGGCTAAGTTGGAGGATCAGAGTAAAGTGGAGCTAAGGGTGTAATTGAGTCGAGTAGTGTCGAACAACACACTGTTCAAGTTTGGTTTGAATTTTATCGAGTTTTTGTTTTGAGTTTGGTTTGATTGTTAAATGAGCTGAGTTTTTATCGAAAGAGCTCGAGCCGAGTATCGAGTAGCTTGATATTTTACATGTATTTTGTCAAATTTTAGCTTATCGAGTCGAGATTCAAAACATATCGAACAAAAAATAATGTTCAAGCTTGTTTGATTTATGTGATGAACCGAGTTCAAATGAATTTTTATCGAACAAGCCCGAATCGAGTATTGAACATCTTGATTTGAATTTCAACCCTAACTGGAGCAAGCCAGACACTAGTAATGAAACTCCAAATTCTAGACCACTCTCAGATTTTCCAGAATGGACTAGGTTCAAAATTTTGAAGACTGGAAACCAACCCAATACTACATTTTCTAATCCCTCTGGCCCACCCAAATTTTTAGATGGCCCTTCGCCTCAGCCCAGATCCTTGGGTGCAGACAGATGAAAAAGTAAATTATGGTGTGGGAACCAATTCTCTGTTTAAGGTTTTGCAGTGCTATGAACCTTAACACTATTTAATCTTTAATTTAACCAGTAATTTGAAGTTCTATATAATTGAGTAAAAAGTTATTAACAACATGAAATTTAGTTTAAAACAATACTGAAACATTTTGAATCATTCTATATAATTGAAAAGGAAATGCATATTAGTAAACCAAGTTTGTTCAGATTATTTTATTTCTATAGTTTTAAGTTCTTTTCTTTATAGAACAAATTTTAAATTCTTGAATAGAATAAATAATTTAATATTAGTCCAAGTTAGTGGAAACTCTTATTCCAAATTCCAAATAATCCTCTCAAAACTATCAACCTTGACTGATCTTAAATTTTCTAAATTGGGCCAATCCCTCTCGGTTCTTAATTTCTGGAAACTAATTGGGCCTTTATGTCAATAAAATTATCACCATTGAACATAAAAATCTCTTCCATAATGTGGTAAAACTAATACTCCACTGCATATCTTCCTTGGAGCCTGGGCACCCGCACCCCATGTGGCTCCGCCACTGCTCTCATCCATCTTTTACATTGATAATAAATCTTGTTTGTTTTGTAACCGTGATTTTGAAAATGTTGATCACTTAATCATTAGTTGTCCTTACGTTTAAGCAATTTTTCTCAAATCAAAATGGAACTTCAGATTGTACCCTTTCAACTTTTGGGACATCAAACAATGGATTCCTTCCCTTTGAATCAAGACTCTTCTTTTATTCCAACATTTGAACTTTCTTTCGAATTTCTCAACTTTTGCTTCATCACCATGGATACAAGTTTGGAAAACTAGGAACTTTTTGTTTAACTCTCCCATCCAATCCCGCCTCTTCATCACAAACGGGTGTTGCTCCTTGGCCAACGAACATTGTGACTCCCAAGCTAGAAATACTATCATTCCCAAAGCATAGAGGGTGTTTTTGTCTTTTGCTCTATTTAGTAATCAGGCTTGAATACGTAGGCAATTTGAATCTAACCCACAGAGGGCATCTTCAATAGTGGGGGGATGTGGATGGGGAAGGGTAGTTTTGTCTTCAATGGTGAGGGATGGGGAGGTGGAAAGGAGGGGGGAAGCTTGCCCTTGCTCCCCCAGGTTGACTCACTCACTACACGGGGGTGTGCATCCAAGTAGGTGTCACCACTTGCTTCTCCCATTTTTTAATTATTAACATTAAATTCAACCTTTTTTAAAAATAAAATGAAAAGGTTTATTTTGAAATTTTGTGTATGATATAATAAATTTGTATTTTAAATTAAATCTTTAACATTGATAGTTATAATTTTGTTATTTTAAATTTGTCTTTATACTAAATGTACAAATTAATCAAATTTTAAATTTAATGTAATCTAATAATCGAACTTTATTATTATTATTATGGTGGAAAAAAATAACTTGATGTCCCTAGCTATTGAAGACGACTACGAAGGGGAGGGGGAGAAGAATTTATGTAGTGCACCACTGCACCACATCATCAAGTACATACGGTGCAACCCACCAATGCACGTGTGACATGTGGAGTGATAATCCACATCACTCCATGTTCTGACAATGTGAACACAATTTTTAAAATCCTATTTTTTTGGAACATGACCCAGAACATGGGGTGTTATGGATTACAACTTTACATGTAACAAGTACAGTAATGAGGTATATCACGTATATTTGATAATATGGTGCAACAAAGGGGAGAGAGATAGATGGAGAGGGAGAGGGAGGTTTGACAACATTATCTCTTTTCCATAAGCCCAAACCCTAAAATTGGGAAGTATTGAAGCACATGTACATTTGGGTCTACCCAAGCCCATTTAGACGGGGGCTCCAATTTTCAATTAAATATAAACTCTTTAATTTTAAAAGAAAAGGAAAAAAGAAAAAACAATCTGAGGACTAAATATCAAAAAGGGCGTTAGGGTTTATAGTTAAAACAGACAAGCCCTAAAACCCTCTGATTCCCCCGCCACTACGATTTGTAGAGAGAGAAACTAAAAGAATTTTAGGATGTTTACAGGCGGACGGAGCTTCGTCTCTTCACCGCCGGCGTTCTCTAACGACACCAAGCGCCTCCTTGTCTGCACCGGCAACACCGTCTCCATTTTCAGCACCTCCACTGGCTTACAGGTTCTTTTCCCCCTGAATATTCACTATATTGCATTTTTTTATCGGAAATTTATAAATATACATTTCCTACTCGGTTTTTCAGACAAGTGAATTGGAAGGTCACGGGGCACAGGTGACGTCGGTAATAGTTGTTCCATCTCCTAAAGTGCTTTGCTATTGTTGGACGGCTTCACTCGATGGAACGATCAAGTACTGGGATTTTGCAGCTCCTGAATTAATGAGGAACATTGATATTCGATCCCCTATTCACTCTATGGTGATTTAAATTATTCAGTAATAGTTATCACGTTAAATGTCTTTGTTCACATTTTTGATTTGTTGATTGTTTAACCAAGTGAGCTGCTTGAATGCAGTATGCTAGATAATATCTTTCTTTCCTATATTTACTAAATGAAGGTGATTTATAAAGTTTTGCCTTGGTGAATAATCATCCATGCTACTTGCAGCATATTTCCAAAAAAGTGTGTTTAAACATGTTACATTGTGAATTCAATTGTTTTGTAACAACAGACCTATTTTTCTGTTGTTTCTATATACATTAAAGTAATAATTGCTCTGTAGACGAAAAGCAGTTGTAGAATTCTGATGTTTCTTTTTTGAAAATCAGGTGATTCCAAGTGTATTGAGTTACACAACTGAAACCAGCTCAAAGCTGCCCGATGTTTTTGCTTATGTCTATACTGAAGAAGTGAAGCAAAAGGAAGAACAATCTAAATATACAGGTGGACAGATTCACAAATGTAATTTAACAAAGTCTCGCGTAGTTGGTGGAGTTACTTTGGCTGAGGTGATTTTATGGGGATTTCTTGTCTCTACTTTCCTGTAGTAGTTACTATTTTTATTTATCAATAGAGAAGTATAAGTTACTATTATTATACAGTGATATGCTTATATGCGATTGACTGACAGGGTAGAACGGTAATTACTACATTATAATTGTGGTTCGTTTTATTTTCGACGAGTCATCTATCGACCAACTCCAGTTAAATAATTGGTATTAGCTGTTTTTGAAAGGCCATACTTAAATATTAACCTTCAGTTTAGTCTATTATTTATTTTGTAATGAGTATTTTCACTGATACTCCCTATATTTGGCCTAGAAGCTGTGAGTACATATCTTTTTTCTTAATATAAATTCTACAAATCATAAGCTTGCAGTTTTCTCTCGACTCGTTAACCTAGGAAATCACCATGTTAAAAATGCAGACATATTCTTGTTTCTGTCTTTGATATGTATTTATTTACATATGTCCTCTCTTGATTTGACTGTGACCTCTTTTTCTAAAATGTTGTCTATAAATAGCTATATATATGAATGTATGTATGTATACATTGCCTTTCTCTTCTAAAATGTTGGCTGAAGGCATATATATGTGTGTGTGTGTATATATATGTATGTAAATGCCTTGTTGCATGATATTAGTGCAATATGTTCAAATATTTAATGCAGAAAAATGGTTTATACATCAAACTTGTATTTGAGAGAGTCAGGCTCCTACATCTATTAAAGTAACACCTCCAGACATGATCAGAACTACATGTATGCAAATATAATTATATTTTGGAAAAAACTATAGGTTATTATGTCTATATAAATGGCCTGATTGCATAAGAACTATTGAGCTGAAATAAATGCCTTTTTTTTGCAGAAGAATGAATGAATTATGCAAATGAACACAGAATTTAGCAATTGATGATTAAATTTAGTGTGGTGTCCTGTGCTTTTGGGCAATATGTAAATTCATGCTTTCCTATTACTTTAACTTCTGCATGGCAACATCTAAGTTTGAATTTATTTCTTCATTTTACAGACTCGGAAACCTGGTTCCATAACCATAAGCCCCTCCGGGAAATACATAGGAACATATGAAAAGCGCAAGCTTCAGATCTGGGAAATTCCAGCCAAAGATTCTGATCATGTTGGTTTTAAGAAAATCAGATTGCATCATACAAAAACAATTACCACACTAGCTTTTCATCCAAGTGAGATGATTGTAGCAGCAGGTGACGTTACAGGAAGGATCTTATTGTGGAGAGGTATTGGACGCCGGACATTTTCTAATGGTGGTAAGTTCATCAATGGAGCATTTAACAAGGATGCTGATGACAGGCCTGGGGTGAGGGATAACGATGATGCAGATTCCTGCACTACATGGCATTGGCATTCTGCACAAGTGAATGTTCTATTCTTCTCTTCAGATGGTGCCTATTTGTACTCAGGTACCATAAGTTATTGTTCATGCTGCTCGTTTTAGATGAAAACCAAATTGCCCCTGACATACTATATTATTCTGTGCACTCTTTACATGTTGCCTTTTCTTACTCTTTGCTCTTTATTTCATTTATTAGTTTGTGAATGAATCTTATTGATAGTTGTAATGGCATCATGTTTAATTTTTTAGGTGGGAGAGAGGGAGTTTTGGTGGTATGGCAGTTGGACACTGGAAAGAAAAAATTTCTTCCACGGATTGGATCTCCACTTCTGTATTTCATTAATTCTTCAGATCCTTCGTTATCCTCTGTAAGAGTTATTTACTAGTTACCATCGTTCCGTTAGGAATCCCATATGCTTTAGATGAAATTGTTCTTAATAGGATATTTCTTCAGATATCCTGTGCAGATAATCAAATTCATTTACTCAGAATGCCCTCAATGGAGATCTTAAAGTCAATTTCAGGGATTAAGGTTTGTTGCAAGAAGCCAAGAACTTTCTTAATTGATGAGAAAAGAAAGAATATGGAGTTCTAGCTTTTTTTAACTGATACTATTTACACATATAAAAATGCTTTCAAGGATAGTGAGTTACAGAAGTTAAACCTATCAGACACTTGCCTCCTATACTGAGTGCTTTAAAATAAATACTATTCATTAATTTTTTCTTTCTGTAATTTCAGCTTCCGAGTTCATCATTGGAAATTTACGAGGGATTTGGCTCAGGTGTTGTATTCAATCGCACTGCTGGGCTGCTTGCAGTACCCACGGAGAATTACCGTGTTCAGTTGTATAGTTTGTTTGATGACCGTGAGATTTCAGAGGTGAGCATATTCAGGATTGTTGTTAAGGTCCATTTATCAATCAGTTCACTTATTGATTCCATGATTCCATCATTTTCAATGATCATCTCTCTGACTAATGTTTTGAAGTTGGTTTCTCTCAGGAGAGAGAGAGGGATCCTGGATTACTCGATAACCTATTTATTTTTTATTGGCATGATTATTTTACCTGGCTGGTGGGGTTTAGGGTGGGGATGTTGTAGTTTATATTTCTTAAATTGTTCATTGATTTTCATTGATTTTCATTTAATGGTAGGGTTTTTTGCAAGTTAACTCCCTGTGATATGTCTAATGGGCAATTTACCTCCCTGTGAAATAAAAATAGGCAATTTAACCCCCTGTGAAATGAAATAATGAGCAATTTACCTCCTTGTGATTTAAAAATAGGCAATTTACCTCCATATGAAATGAAATAATGAGCAATTTAACTCCCTGTGATATGAATTAATGAGCAATTTAGAGGGAGGCAATGTGCTTCTTTTATAAAAACACAGGGAGGTATCCTGCCATTTTTCTTATCACAGGGAGTTAAATTGCCTATTTAGAATATCACAGGGAGGTATTTTGCCCTTCTATTTATCACAGGGAGTTAAATTGCCTATTTAGAATAACACAGGGAGTTAATTTGCTATTCACTCTTTAATGGTACCTTCCTGCTGTTTGTTAGAGTTGGGATGGATTTTGGTCTCTGTGATCATGAGCAAGTTGGTTATTCTTATTCCTCAATAAACAACTTCCTATTTCTTGACTTTTGAAGCATTTTTGGTTTGAGAAAATTTAATTACTCTTCAGACTTAATGAAAAGCATTATAACTTAGCACAATTCTGTATACCCAATAACTGTACTTCACTGTATCTTTAGAACGTGATCGCTTCAATTTGTGTGTTTCCAGGTTCAAATCTGTCAAAGAAACCATCATCCGGGTGATGAAATCACGGTATAGAAACTTCTCTTGTACTTTTCATTAAAATCACATGTTCATGCATTCTACTTGAAATTTACCCTTGCTCTCCCTAGAAGGCCGTTTAGTGCTTCTAAATGCTCGATTTGTAATAGATCGTCACATATCGGTGTGTCATTGTACCTAAGAATCAGACTCAACTTCACTGATCTGCCATATGTTTCACACAGAGTATTTGCTCCTTCTGCTATTGTTAGTTTGACTTCTCGTTGAATGTTTTTCTCTCCTCCTGTGCTCTCGAAATGTGCTTTGCTATCTAAAACACATCTTGTGTTGTCTGGGACTGTGACATTTTCAGAGTTTCCTACTTTTTTGGCAATTGTGTATCTAAATTTAGAAATCCATTTTTGATATATTCTTTTGTATTTTTTTTTTAATTCCTTGCTCACTATTATGAATTTATTAGCCATTCATGATTTTTTTTCCCGATATTCGAGGATCATGGTCAATTGTTCCACATAGTAGCTCCTTGAGAACTCGTCTCAACTCTTTATTAGGTCAAGAAAAATTGCCAATTTGAAACTACTCAAATGGCATATTTCGTTGAATATGTCCATTTCATTCTGTGCATTATTACCCGCCTATAAGAAAGAATACGCATGCTTTTTGGTTGCTATTCTAACCAGTCCAATACACTTCAACGATTTATCTTTTCAGGTGAAAGTGAATTTGGTAGCCCTTTCCCCAGATGGTTCTACTATGTGTACCGTTGAAACCAGACTTCCTGAAGAAGGAATAGGAAGCCTTGTGAGTCTTAAATTCTGGGCTTGTGGCATTCAGAACAAAGACTTCAGCTTGTCTACTGTCATATATGAACCACACAGGTTTATCCTTTACCAGATTGTAAAAAACTCTTTTGGCGCAATTAGAAGTACTTTCATTTACACCCATATTTTGTTTAAAATTTCCAAGCCATGGCTGCTTGGTGTGTAATCTGATAATTAGAAGACTGATTATTCTTTAGCACTAAAAAAACCTATGAGTTCATGCTTTTTGCTATGAAATATATACAGGGAGTCTGGGATATCTTCCATAGCTTTTCATCCAACTGGTCACATGGCGGTCAGCTCCTCATACGGTGGTGACTTTAAGGTAGGGGACACTCCTGGAGTACTTCCTACTTTTTATGCAGAACTTTTCTTTAATTTGAAATTTGGCAGGTTTGGACCCGCAGGCAAGAGATTCACCCTAAAGATCAGGCGCCTCAGAATATTGGCTGGACATGCCATGCTGTTGGATCATACAAGTATAGTCTCTATGCAAGTTGATATCCTTACCTATGATGTAGATAGATCAGATAAACTTAGTTAAGGATCTAAAGGTTGAAAAAAGCTAGCTAAAAAAATTCAATTATATTTCATGATTTACCCTTTAAATTTAGTTTCTTAAGATTCTTTGTAATTTCACTTGTCGTTCTATGCATTGCGAGTCTTACATATTACAAGAAGATTCATATCACTAACAGATGATATATATTGATAAATATTCTGTTTGACAGGAAGAAGCCTATGACTGCTGCTACTTTTTCAAGCGATGGCTCTGTTTTGGCTGTTGCTGCAGAAAAAGTTATCACTTTGTGGGATCCAGATAGGAATATTTTGGTAGCCGTAATAGGAGATAGTCTTGAGGTAATTTTCTAAAGCTATATGTTGCTGAATTTTCATTATTGGCTGTATGGCCTTCTAGCATCCATTGCTCATAAGCATACTGGTCTATCCTTGATTGAGTATTTACTGGTTCTCTCTTTTTTTTGGTGGTGATTGCTCAAGTATTCTTTCGAAGGATGCTAACTTATTTTATCATTAGACTTGCACCAAATACTATGACCTGCAATTTTAATTATCAATATGCATGCCACCAATATGTAGATTTTGGACCACAATGTCCCTATTTGCATTTTCAAAACCCTTTGTAACCTTCGATTTGTCATCTTGTCATATATTTCCATATATAGTATTCTCTAACCCAATTCATATGTTGAAACAGCCAATTACGACCCTTTCATTTGTTGGGAAGTCAGAGTATCTTGTGTCTGCTTCACGAGGTTCCAACCCACATTTGACTATATGGAGTATGTCAAAGTTGTGTACATCTTGGTCCTACAGGCTTCAAGCAGAAGGTGGGTATCTCTATATCTATATCCAAAGAAAATAAGATCAAGTTAGCCGAGCATGTTATAATTTTTTTTATTATCCGTTCCACATAATTTTAATTATTTAGTGATGAATTTTAGTCCTGTCTATATTTTCCTAGTGGTTGGCCATTTACTTTGAACAGATGAGACTTTTATTCAAAATAGGCAATAACATTTCCTTTTCTTTATAAACAGTTCCAAGTCTATTGATAGTGTGCTCATCCATGCAGATATTACCTGTTCAATGGACAATTCCACTTTTGCTGTTCTTGCTCTATCCGAGTCATCCAGAGGCACGGAGTCTGCTAAAGCCACAATACAGGGACCAGATGGGGTGATCTTGCTGTTCAATGTAGAAAATCCAGTACCATTGTCTACATGGTTTGTGAGCAAGGTAACTTTCCTTACTACATTGTCCTAGTATTTGTCTTTGATGGTGTCTCCTTTTCTCTTTCCCCACTTTTCTTGCCGTTTATTCGTTAATCTGTAATGATGATATATACATTAGGTCAGAACTGTCAATAGTCCTGCCACTGGACCGGAATTTCTTTGCTATGTAAAGACCTTAAGCTTAGTCCTGCTCAACTACACTTTCCCTTTAAACTTACTGGTCGTTGAGAAACAAAGCAGCTCATGTTAATGAGACCAAAACCTAGAGTTTGATATCTGCAAATTCTTCTCTTTCAGGCTAAAGGTGGACGACTTTGTTTTGTTCCTTCAAGTACTAAATTGGATTATGAAGTTCCAGAAACAAAAACATCTGATGCAGTACTTGCTTATATTAATGGTACTCATGAGTATGTTCTCTTGGATCCATATAGTGAGCAGTCCAGTAAGCTGAGCATTTCTCGCCTGCACAATTCTAATAACCTCGAGGAAACAGGTAAGATTTTCTAGTAGTAGTTTAGCTTTATAATAGAATAATCACTTTTGAATGTCTTGGTTTTATTCATTTTAACATGATTTGTCTTTTCGATGAGCAGAAAGGTTCGGCTATGCATCAATATATGGGGAATTACCAGAATTTAAGTTGAAAATAGACGAGGCTCTAATCTCATCAATGCCTTCAGAGAAGGGATGGAGGACAATATTCAGTGGACCATCCCATACTCTACCTCCTCTCCCCAAATTATGCTCGGATTATTTGGAATCATTATTGGAAAGACGAACAGCCGTTGTGGAATGATTGTAGTATTTAACCCTTGGCCATTCCAAGTTCATTGTGGTATACACGTTCGAGCAAATATTCGTTCTGCAACACCGAATTAAAGTGGAGAGCAGGCGAAGCTGGTAAAAGGGAATGCTAATGAAGTCCTGTGGTGTGCTGACTTATGTAAGTGTGCTATTTATGTATCAGATATTTGGAGGGGAGGTGCAGTGCAATTTACTATTAGGGGTTTCTGTTGTATGAGTTAAACTTAACTAGAAAAGATTTGAGGAACATAAAATGTTGATACTTGAAAACAGCACAAAGAAATGATAGTAGTTGTGGACTCGTTATATATTTACGAAATTTAAAATTTTGGCCTGAAAAAAAACCTATCAGAATTCTTGGGTTGTTAGCATATGTTCATGAGATGACTCCAGTTTTGTAGATCAACGAATTTGTTTGAATCTATTCTATTATCTAGCTGAATGTTGTTCCACTCGTTTCTACTGGTTTGCGACGTGTTCTCTACGTATTCATATGTCTAAGATGCAGTTTTCTATATTTCTCTTCTAAGTCCTGAGGCTTGTTCTGATTAATTAAGAAAAAAAGATAAAGATAATTCGTATGTGACGTTTTAAAAGTGTTTCATTTTCTTAGGCGTAAAATTGATATTTTAGGGGTTACTTAGTTTTAGAAAATTAAGGTGATCTTTGTAGATGTAATGTTTTAGGAAGTCAAAATGTAAAAAACCAAACTGCATCTATTGGGAAGGAGTACTAACTCCATGATATATATGTGATGACAAAAGGATGTGTATATAACTATTTATTTTGCTCCATTTTTTTCTACATTTTCCTATTTATATTGCTCCATTTGTTTTTATTTATTTTGCTCTATTTTCCTGTTTCTTTTACTCCATTTGTTAAATTTTAAGTAATTTATTATATTATGATGTATTAAATTTTTTAAATATAAATATATATTATGTTATATGATATTATAAATTTATTAATAAAATATATTAAATAAATATTATTATAATTTTTATAAATTTAGTTGTATTGACCGTTCAAAGAAAGCAAAATAAATGGGACGGATGGAGAATATGTTATTACTTTATTAGCAGAAATACATATACTATAATACATTGCATATATAGTTTTGTCCCTTTAGATTATACTAGATCTTCTAAAGTAGAGCAAACGATCTTCTATCCACCTTGATGATGTCATATATATTGCATAATTAATATGTAGAAATATATACGTGGACGATCGATCGATGATATCAAGCTGAGTTTTGTTTCTGAATATTTGGAGCAGTAGTTGAGAAAACATCAACCGGTTCGGATTCTGCAATAATATTCTTTTCGTCATGACTTTGTTTTTGGATATTACGAGCAGCGGAGAATAGATGTACGGGTTCTGAATCGGCAATCTTTCCTCCTTCGAGTGGGGTCCCACCTTTATAACTTATTCTCAGAGAATCATCTTCAGATAGTTTTGCTTGAGCTGTTCCATATTTTATGTCGTCCTTGCTCTTTGCCATCTTAACTTAATTAATTTCAGCTCTGAAATATATATATATATATATATATTATATACTCTATTTTTACTAAATAGAAAAGCTCAACTTTATAGTAGCATATATGTATGCTAGTAATTATTAATTATATATGTTGGTAGATGCATGCATGTGTGGCAACAACATAGGCGTTGTCCTTTCAAATGGAGTGACAAGTGTCAGCCACATTTCTGTACGTGGCGTGTTCAACTATAAAGTAGTATATAGTAAGAAAAAAGAAAAAAATTGAATTAAGTTTTTGCTCAAATTCGATTTATTACAAGACAAATGTAGGGAATGTATCTTGTGATTGGATTACTGTGTTGTCAAATTATAAAACCAATATGTTGTATTTAGGAAAATAATTATATGACAACCCAAACTTTATAGTCTTTTATATAGTCCATATTTTAGGCTTTGAAAGTTAATTGTATTACCTAATACTTGTTTAACAGGTTTAGAGTTTAGAATTTCAAGTTATGATTTAATATTTACAAACATGGTCTATATTTTCTTAATAATTATTTATGTCATATAATTATTTTTTTTTCATATATATTAAAATATATAAATGACAAGAAAAAAAAAACAGCCACAACCGACTGTACAGCCGATTGAAGGCGGTAAGAATAGCACTACTCCAAAATTCATGTATCAACCCGAAATTGAACAAATACTACTTATCTAGAACAAAGATGTCTCGCGCCTTTTATTTTACTAAGAGTTGTAACTTGTAACACATAAAATTAAGTAAATGTAAGACAATTTGGTATAATATGCATAGTTAGAAGGGTCTTTCTAAAATAAGATTCTATGGAACATAGGTGTACATGAGATACCCCATATCAACCACTAAAAAAAGTCGACAACAAATCTGAACCACAAGTTTAGGTCAAAATGTCCAATGATGAAGTGGCATCGGACATTTAGAAAAAATAAATATATGTTAAATTACATACTAACCCTTTAATTAATATGTTTAAAAATTGTTCCCTTATCTCTAATTAATTTCATCTCTTTCCCAAAAAAAAAAAAAATCTCAAGTAATCAAAATTTTATACGAAAAAAATCTCTCAAGTAATCAAATTTTTATACGAATTGACAATTAAGACCATCAGTATAAGATCATTTAAAATATTTTTAGGGAAAATGCACTTTACACCCCCTCTCAAAGTTACATATTTTGAAATTTACCACCCAAAAGTATAAATTAAATAAGCACGTATAAAATCAGTTGCACTTTTTCCCTCAAATGATTTTAAGCCAATTCCGTTCACCAAAAACATAGATATGCGTCTCACTTTTGTATTTTAAGGGTAAATTAGTTCCAATATCGATTTTTCGCCCAAATATTTAACTGACGCGCATTTTTCCCTTTCCTTCTCTCTTTACAAATAAATTTTTTTCTACTTAACTTTAGATTTTTGGTTCACAAGACATGAGTCAAGTATTTGGACAAGTAAGAAGTGATGTGACTAATTTACCCTTTGAAAATTCATGTGAGGGGCACATGTACATTTTTCGTCAAACAAAAATTGCATAAAATTATTTGAGGGGGTAAAGTGCAACTAATTTTATTTTTCAGGGGTAAAGTGTTTATTTTGTACATATGGGTGGTAAAGTGCCAAAACATGTAACTGTGGGGGATAAGATTTTTGTCAAATTTTTTATATGGGATTCATAAATCATATGGAGAATTTGTCAATTTTTTCAAAAAAAAAAAATGGGGTGGAGAGGGTGTATTCCCAATTTTTAAAGTTACCAGGGGTTATTGGTAACCTTTTAGGTAATAGGGATGTTTTTGCATTGTTTGGTGTGGTAAAATTGTCTCTTCGACTTGAGAGGGGTTTTCTTTGTTAATAAAAAAAAGTACAAGGTTTTGTTGCTAATAAAAATAATATAGGTTTTTTTTATAGTTAGACAAAACACAAGGGTGTTTTTGAATTCACTCATTAAAAAGGATAAATTTGTCTTTAAGAAAATAAATTATTTAAAAATAAATTATAAGGGGACATGTGTCACCAAAATAAATGATATCTCATGTGCTCTCCATCCCTCAAAATCTCATTTTAGACAGACCCTAGTTAGAATAGGAACATGAACTTAGAATTTTTTATTCGACACTAAAGGGAAAAATTGTGTTTATTCCGGTGGAATTAATTTATTTGGATATCGCATATACGAGAGAGGGCATATGATGCAATACTCATAAGTCATATCTCGACTCCTTTTTTCTTCTTTCTTTTCTCTATTTAATTTTGTAAAGAATCTCTTCCAGTCATTATGTCCATAAATATTTACTCACATATTTTTTGGAATGTTTTAAAAGACTCCATTTCCATAAATAGAAATTTTTAAATTTTTTTTTTCATATAAATTAATAATTTGACAACATTAAATTTTAATTAATAATTATGAAAGCATAAATTTGAAGATTCCCATTTTTTTTTCTGTAACACTAAAGTAAAGGGAGCAAGAACATAAGAAGAAAATAAATACTATAATTTTTGCTCCTTTTGATTTTGAGTCTTTGACGGTGAGGTGAAGTATTAGATAATAGATACAAAAATAAAACTTTCAAATATTTTTATATCTATTATATAATCTTGAGATTACAGGAAATTAATGGACAAGAACACTAAATCATTAACAATTTTGATGCCAAAAAATCTCATTATAAAGAAAGGAAGATTATCTAAAAAAAACTCAATAGAAGAACTTGGGGCCACAAAATTTACAATGCGCCGATGCATTTCTTCAGATGACATATATATTGTTAATAATTCGAAAATAAACAAATTTGAACACATGTTTAACATCTAAATTCTACCATAGAAGTTAAAAGTGAAAAAATAGAGGAAGCATGGCATAGCAATTCTTTGCTAGTTAAAAAAAAAATCACGTCTCTTCAATTTCATAAATTTCAAAATACCATTTTTACTAATTTTCAATTTTTACCGCAAATTTCTTCTGATTCGTTATTATTCAAT
Organism: Penstemon newberryi var. newberryi; assembly: GCA_030819805.1. NCBI lineage: Eukaryota > Viridiplantae > Streptophyta > Magnoliopsida > Lamiales > Plantaginaceae > Penstemon > Penstemon newberryi. The sequence goes on along the minus strand of JAUALY010000003.1, from coordinate 6,284,490 downwards.
TATTTTTAAGATATTATGAAATAATTCTCTTTCTATATACAATTCAGTCTTTTTTTAATCTTATTAAAAAAAGTCCAACTAGAAACAACTTGTATATATTGATGGCCCAAACATTATTATATTCCAGTTATTTATCTCTTTTCCTTTCTAACTGGTGGCGAGATCTTAACCCCTTGGTCAAAGAAACATTAATTATGTCGTTTTTCGATTGAATAGAAGGGAACAAAAATGAAAATATAATATCGATCAATTCTTTGTCCCTTATGATTAGCTCCTAATTCAGGTAGATTGGATATTGATTTGATCTCAAAATTTGGTTTAGAAAATTTATGAGCAATTGTAAATTATATCAATCATTCATTTTGATAGTAAATATATGACTATCAACTTGAAAGTATAAGTGAAAACTGATTTGTGAGATATAACGTGAGAGGATGGATGATTACGATGAGAAAATATTTTTATGTTAGAAAATAAAGTCTTGTTGTGGACGTCTCACGAAGCAAAAATAGACTAATTAAGGTGCCATATGAAAATTTATTTTAATGTTACTTGTTGATTGATTATACATTTTCACCCATAATTAGTTGGGTCTGTCTAAAATGAGATTTTGAAGGATGGGGAGCACATGAGATATCATTTATCTTGGTGACACATGTCCCCTTAGAATTTATTTTTAAATAATTTATTTTTTTAAAGACAATTTTATCCTTTTTAATGAGTGAATTCAAAAACACCCTTGTGTTTTGTCTAACTAAAAAAAAAACCTATATTATTTTTATTATCAACAAAACCTTGTACTTTTTTTTTTATTAACAAAGAAAACCCCTCTCAAGTCGAAGAGACAATTTTACCCCACCAAACAATGCAAAAACATCCCTATTACCTAAAAGGTTACCAATAACCCCTGATAACTTTAAAAATTGGAAATACACCCTCTCCTCTCCATTTTTTTTTGAAAAAATTGACAAATTCTCCATATGATTTATGAATCCCATATAAAAAAATTGACAAAAATCTTATCCCCCACAGTTACATGTTTTGGCACTTTACCCCTCATATGTACAAAATAAACACTTTACCCCTGAAAAATAAAATTAGTTTCACTTTACCCCCTCAAATGATTTTATGCAATTTTTGTTTGACGAAAAATGTACATGTGCCCCTCACATGAATTTTCAAAGGGTAAATTAGTCACATTACTTCTTACTTGTCCAAATACTTGACTCACGTCTTGTGAACCAAAAATCTAAAGTTAAGTAGAAAAAAATTTATTTGTAAAGAGAGAGGGGAAAATGCGCGTCAGTTAAATATTTGGGCGAAAAATCGATGTTGGAACTAATTTACCCTTAAAATACAAAAGTGAGACGGATATCTATGTTTTTGGTGAACGGAATTGGCTTAAAATCATTTGAGGGAAAAAGTGCAACTGATTTTATACGTGCTTATTTAATTTATACTTTTGGGTGGTAAATTTCAAAATATGTAACTTTGAGAGGGGGTGTAAAGTGCATTTTCCCTAAAAATATTTTAAATGATCTTATATTGATGGTCTTAATTGTCAATTCGTATAAAAATTTGATTACTTGAGAGATTTTTTTCGTATAAAATTTTGATTACTTGAGAATTTTTTTTTGGGAAAGAGATGAAATTAATTAGAGATAAGGGAGCAATTTTTAAACATATTAATTAAAGGGTTAGTATGTAATTTAACATATATTTATTTTTTCTAAATGTCCGATGCCACTTCATCATTGGACATTTTGACCAAAACTTGTGGTTCAAATTTGTTGTTGACTTTTTTAGTGGTTGATATTGGGTATCTCATGTACACCTATGTTCCATGAAATCTTATTTTAGAAAGACCCTAATTAGTTAACTACATTTTCTTCTTCTATTCTTTCTCTTTGAAACGAGTCAAGTAGTCAGTATTTTATCATCATTTAAAATAAAGATGATTAATTATCTACACAACCCTTATCTGTATTGAGGAAGTATGTATACCAAAGTCAGCTTGATGCTTAGAGCCAGGCAGCCTGTTCGATTCTATTTAGCTAGAGAAGAGAAGAGAAGAGAAGAGAAGAACCAAATTAAGTTTGATCTAGCTATTAGATCTTATTCTATTTTGATTCATCATACATAACATATCAAATTAACTTGAATGAATAATAACTATTCAAATAAAGTGACCATCGGACTCCTAACAGAGTGCCTAGTAGAGTTCCATGTAAGAAATCCTTGGACAATTGTCCCACGCCCAGGACTAGTCAATCTGCTAAACCTGACTTGATATGTTAAATTCTGGTTCATCTCTGTGAACTGAAGTGTACTAGGCTCGACCCTGACTTCAATACCCGACAATCCAACAATCCCGGCAGTGTAAACAGAGTTCGCATCACCAACATTTGTAACTGTCCTGTTATAAACCTGAGAAGAATTTCCAAGAATAACAAAAAACGAAGGATAATTCAAATCTCCTTCTGTTATGCTCGAAATCTCCGAGCACCTAACTGCTCGATTCACTATTATTCCCACTTGTTGGTCAGTGTAATTCAATCCACACAAATATGGTAAGTAATCTTGCGGCTGGAGGTCATAAACCAGGCCCGGGTCAGTAGCTCTTTGTATGTTCACATGGCCCGAACCCGTGGCAAGAACGCTAGCGGGCCTCAAAGTTTGATCTTCGATAAGGTTACCCGCAAAGTTTACTCGGTCAGCAGTGGTCATAATGGCTGATTTGATTGCAGCCGGAGACCAATTTGGGTGCGCGCTTCTTAGCAATGCTGCTATGCCACTGAGGTGAGGACAAGACATTGATGTTCCAGATATAATGTTGAAGTTTGATCTCGTGTTGATGTTGTTTTCCACAGACAAGTGCCATGCTGCAAGAATGTTGGAGCCCGGTCCAATTATGTCGGGTTTTAGGATTCCGAGGCTTGATAAGTTCGGTCCCCTGGCCGAAAAAGATGCAACCGTTGGGGCACGATCGTCTCCAATCACAGTTCCTCTGAATGAAATCGTGGCTACCGGCTGGGCTGTTGTGTTTATATAGGCTCTGATTCTTAGCCCATCGGCATAACTGAGATGTGTTGCAGGAAGTACATGAGAATTGGAATATGTATAATAGCCCTGAGGCTGCTGGTTGATTAGAATCATGGCTGCGCCACCAGCGTTTCTCACTGCTACGCCTTTCGCGATACTTCCAATTATACCCTCTTCACATAATACAATTCTACCTCGGACATCGATGTTTTGTAGTGAGTCCGGAGTGCAAAACGATGCATTAACATTGCTAGAATTCAATCGAGGGTAGACTAAAGGGAGTGGTGTTGATGAGTCATGATCGGGTGGCTGATAGGTCGACTCTCCGTTTAGCTCTTCGTTGTTTCCGAGCACCGCAGTGGCTACTATTCTCCTGTCGGTAGTGCTAGCACCGACCGTGAGAAGCCATGGAGCTCCATTTTCGACACTACCAAGAGATGGGCCATTATTTCCAGCCGAAGCACTCACAAATATGCCTCGTTCGATTGCACTAAACGCACCCACTGCGACATTTTCATTGTAAAAATCTGTAGCGGGCCTACCAAAAGAGAGCGAAAGAATGTCGACACCATCGTCAATGGCAACATCCATTGCAGCTAAGACATCACTTTCGGAGCATCTTCTTATACATACTTTGTAGATAGCTATGTGAGCCAGGGGCGCAATTCCGGCCGCGGTGCCATTAGCGTTGCCGAATACATTTGCACCTCTCACGAAATTTCCGGCGGCCGTGCTTGCCGTATGTGTACCGTGCCCGTTTTCGTCAAACGGGGTCCCGTTACCGATCGTAAAAGATCTAGCCCCGATGAGCTTATTGTTGCATACAGAGGAGTTGAATTCACATCTTCCCCTCCACCTAGCCGGTGGAGGAGGCATCCCTTCATCGCTAAACGAGGGGTGGTCCGGGTTTATTCCGCTGTCTAGAACTCCGATAATTATTCCTCGACCGTAATTTGAGTCTCTCCAAAATCCCGTGTTTTGGTTCAATCCCAAGAAATTCGGAGAATGAGTAGTGTGGAGAGAGATTGTTTTTTGCGGTCGAGCGGATACGAAACCGGGTATTTTCTCCATTTGTTTCGCTTGTTCGGGTGATAATCTTGCAGCAAAACCTTTGAAAACATTGTGGTAAGAGTATAAGATTTGAGGCTCATTGGTAGAACTTGATAAAGTTGAGGAGGACAAAAATGTTTGATACCAACTACGCAGATTGTCTGAAGAAGTGCTCAAAATTGGGATGGAAGGAGACTCTACATGAACTATGTAAGTTTCTAAATTACTACTCTCTTGTGATCTTACAACTGTATGGAAATTTAGTACACACAGTAATGTGAGAAACAAAATGTAATTATGTCCCATGTTGGGACCGAGTCTGTTCTATGAAGATGGTTGCAATAAATCTTGAAAGTTGAATGTGAAGAGGAATGAAGTGTATGAATTGATTCTTGTGAATGCATATAAGTTATAGACCATTATATAAAAAAATTCCACGCGGTAGTCTATCAATCAATCTGCAATAGTGTGTTTGTATGTGTATTGGAAAAACTAAGCTCTGGATTTCCTTAGGCTGAATGGTCAAGTTGACTGACTTATTCCTTATCTATAGTAATCGATTGAATTTGTGGTGTTTGATTAAGTGACTAGAAAGCGTAGAAATGGTCTATTTGTCATTTAATGGAAGCAATTTAATTTTTTAGTTATAAAATGGGAAAAATGCACCAAAGCCCCTTGTATTTTTTTTTTTTTTTTGCATAGGAACCCTTATGTTTTACAAACATTTGCAAGGAATCCCCTTGTATATATTTTATGAAAAGTTGCACGAAATCTCTTTTTCATCAAAAGTGACAAAGAGTGTATCTCCTTGCGATTAATGAGACTGAAACTCAATTTTTGTCAATTTAAATTGAAAGATTAAAAATTAACCCTAAATTAAAGAAGAAGAAAATTCCGTCTTCCCCGTAACCCCTACCCCTACATCACCCACCCACCGCTCTCTCCCACCTCCCCACCGGAATCTAGGCCGTCAGCGGCCTTGGATTGTCGGTCATAGGCCACCGCCGACCTGGGTTCATAGGTTCCAGGCTACCGTGATCGGGGACCGAATAACCCAGGTCATGGTGTCCTGGGACCAAAGATTCAGGCCGACGATGGCTTGGATTCTGGTGGGGAGGGGAGGAGAGGGTGGGTGGGGTTTTATGGGGAAGAAGACACCTTTGTTTTTGGTAAATAATTATTAAGTATATTTTTATTTTAATTATATTAAATATTATATACTTTATAAATTATTTTGTAATTTTTTAGATTTTATATTAAAACTATTTGATTTATTAATATTATATACAAAATTTAATTAATATAATAGATAGGTAAATAGATGTTGCGCTCCAAATACTAGTACGCAAACCACGCAAGTATACGGTCGTCTACAAGTAATAAAGTGATATGGAGTGTCGAACCCACGAGGATTTGTTCAATTAATTACCAACCAATGTCTTGTTACTTCTACTTAAATTTGTAAGTTGAGTTTGATAAAGTGGTGGTGATTTTTTATGTTAAAACTTAAGGTAAGGTGATTACGAATGATTAGAACACTTATCTAACACTTTACTTGATAATATGATAAAGGTTTCTAGGATTTTACGTCACCTAGTTCAATTCAAGACAAATGACTCGACAATTGATATCTCATGCTCGTGTTTGCTATTCAAGGATTCAAGGACGTTCGTATGTATCTTTCGAGTTGCACACAAACCTATCGAGTTAAACTAATCCAATTTATGTCTAAATGGACTAAAATCTAATTGAAGCATTAAACTCAAACCTTAAACGAATACAAAACGACCTAGGTATATGTCTATCCTGGAATCGAATCACAATCCAATTTCATAATCAAATCCTCAAAATTACTATGTCTAGCAATCAAGAACCAATAAATTTCACCTCAAAGTTGGCCAAACCATAAGATGAACAATAAGCACAAAATTGAATTAACGAACATATATAAGCATCATATCAATCATCATATCATCATTTAATCAAGAATCAAACTTAGGATCAATAAAACCCAAGAAAAGAGGAATTAGCTACTCATAACATTAAATAAATCATCCAATACATTGATGAAAGTCATAAATGTAAATGAACAAAGTGATGAAATCTTCAACAAATTCTCCCTCAAGCCTTTTTATCTTCAATGGAGAGTAGAAAAAGTGAAAGTTCTTCAATGGAGGCTACAAGTAAAGTGAAGAAGAAGTTGTGTGAAGATTTCCACCTTCTTGCCCTATTAGCAAGAGAAACAACAACACAAAAATGCCTAAGTTACCCCAAAAACTATGGTAACAAAGACCAAAAAGTCCCCGAAGTCTATAATTGCAAGTGGGAACAAGGGGAAAAATGTACAAAAAGGCCCCTGTCTTCGGCAGCAACAGAACTGCTGGAAGCAGGGCCTCACCGCGGTGCATTTTATGTGCACCGCAACGAGTGGTGTAATTCTGTTGCCTCACCACGGTGAGTTTTTCTGCTCAGCCATACTTCCTTTCGAGCAGCATATCTTTTGATTCGGAACTCCGATTGCGGATCCGTAAAGTCCATAGCGTATCTAACTCCTTCATCTATAACATATTAAAATTTCAGCTCATTTGGATCATCCATGATAAAGTTGTGTATGTTTTAGTGAGCATCTATCTACATTCTTGTACAATTTGCTTCGGGTTCTCTTTCCTTTGGAGCTCTTTTTTTGCAAATGCATGACTTGCATCTACGGCCCCCGAGTCTTGATTTGATGGAATTGCACTGAATAATATCCTCTCGGACTTCTCTTTAGCCTTGCAAAATCCTCAAACCTGCATACATAACATCAACAAGACAAAAAACGACGAAGAACAAAAGAAAACACACAAAAGCCTAAAGCTAGGCCAAAAGACAAAAACAAGCAAAAAACAAACAAAACTCGGATCAAAGTACTTAGGGCTTAAGAAAGCGCGTAATAACGACATTTTTACGGCGTTATCAATAGATTAAATATGGACGATAAAATAGTATTTAACCTAAACAAACTAACGGTGTCAACTATTTAACCATTAAAGGAAGAGTGTGCAATATTTGATAAAATATAAGGGAATTCCTTGAACAAAAAAATAACACAAGAGCGTTATGCGCAGATTTCCCAAAATACAAATGGGTTTGATGCAATTTTTCCCTTAAAAAAATGGATAAACATTTTCTTAAGAATATCCTGAAAGTTTTACTCTCGAAGTGAACGTAAAATATGAATAATTGACCAATTGACTATTTCCATGCACTTATTGGCAAAGACATGACTGAGTAAACATCTTACATCTTGCATGAATTATTATACAACCAATTAAATATATAAACGTTCTTACTACTTACCCCACATATTTGCTGTTACTTCGGATTTTCATGCAAATTAAGATGTCTTTGGTTGTTAGTAATCCGCGTCATTTTGATTTACGACCATTCTGAATTTGTCGAAACTTCTTGGACTAGATTAGTTAAGGAAAATGACAGTTTATTGTCCAAAAGTTTTCAGAAACAATGATTAAACATGGAGGTATTTATTGGGTTCAGAAATTGAACTTCTTGTTAGTCGAAATAAAATCACAATCTGCACATGCCAAGCAATAAACTGTTTTTCTTTTATTTATTTTTCAAAAAAATTATTTAGAAAAAATATAAAAGTCTAAAATCTTACCTAAGTACCATGCCAAGCAATCCACAATTCATACAATTTGCAAAACCGCTAAATAATTGAACAACAAGAAAATTTGCAATAATTTAATTTTAGATAATATTTCAACAAAGATATAACATAATAATATTATATTTAATTATTTACATTAATATTCCTTTAGAGACAATGGGCCTGTTTGTTTGGCGTTTGTGAAAGTAGTTTGGGAGAGTAGTGGAGGTTTGTGATATAATCTAGATTTGCGTAATGTTGTTTGTTTGGGTTTTGAGAGAGTGGTTTGAGAAATAAAGTAGGTGTAGATTTTTTTGGAAGAGTTGGGTTGTAGGTGTAAGATGTGTAAGACTTTATGTCAAATCATGTTTGTTATGTGAGATAAATTGTGTAATAGATATGTTAATTTATGTCAAATCAAAGTAGAGTTTGTATAGGTTTTGTTTAGAGATAAGAAAATTGTTGTTTGTTAGGCTTTTGAGAGAGTAGTTTGAGAAAATTAATGGATGAAAAATTTATTTCTGAAAATAGAAAACATGTTTGTTTGGTATTTCCCAAACACGAAAAAACTCTGGGAAACGCCAAACAAACAGGCCCAATTAAATCCTCACACATATGATTAGCAAGTATAGTGGACGGGCCTAGCTGAAACAGTAGTTTCTTACTTTTGGGAATAAGCCCAATATTCATAATTCATTCATTCCAAGCCCAGTTAACAATCGCTTTTACACATCTATCTTTCTGGATAACACCGGGGATTGGACTGGACGGAGCAAAAACTTACAGAGAGATATAAAGGCTCGGGAATTTTTTTAGATTGGCCAATTAATCCCACAAAAAAACTAGAGGGCAGAATGAAGCTGGATAGAATAAAGAGAGAACACCGGTAAAGAATAGTCGAATGAGAAAGAGAACGATTAGTAAGCCAAGCAAAACAAACTCAGTTTATGTTCACCCTTTTCCCCTTTTTATTACTTCGATTTGTAGTTATATCTATTGCATCTTACCTCCATCAAATATAGAGTCGTGATTCTTGATTTTGATATATAGGGAATGTACTGTTGATTCAAACTGGTTTGAAGATTCTTTCTTGTATTTATGGCAATCCTTTTCTTATACTCATCATCCCCAATAACAAAACCATCACTAGAAAATGCAGGAAAATCCTCTCTTTTCCTCACCCATATGCCCAAATCCCAAGCCCTCCCACTTAGAAATGGTTTCCCCAAAGTTTTTTCTTCATCCCAAATAGCCACACCTCAAAAAGATTCTGTCTTTATGCTACCCAATTGGAGGTCTGGTAGAAATGACCCAAGAACAAGAGAACTTAGATTAAATGATGCATTTTTATACATGGAGTATATGGTAGGTAAAGGCCACAACCCTGATGTGGGTAGTGCCACTCAATTGTTGTACGATCTTTGCAAAGCAAATAAAGCAAGAAAAGCAACTAAAGTCATGGAAATGATGGCTCAATCAAATACTATTCCAGATGCAGCTTCCTACACTTACTTGGTGAATCATTTGTGTAGGAGGGGAAACGTAGGTCACGCTATGCAATTAGTCGAAAGAATGGAGGAATATGGGTACCCAACCAATACCGTCACTTATAACTCACTAGTTAGAGGTCTTTGTATGCGCGGAAATTTAAACCAAAGCCTGCAGTTTGTAGAGAGGTTAACGCAAAAAGGGCTTGTCCCAAATGCATTCACTTATTCAATCTTGCTCGAGGCCGCTTGTAAAGACAAAGGAGTTGATGAGGCCAAGAGGCTCTTGGATGATATAATCGCCAAAGGTGGAAATCCCAATTTGGTGAGTTATAACGTTATATTAACCGGTTTGTGCAAGGAAAATAGAGTCGAGGAAGCAATGCAACTCTTTAGGGATTTACCCACAAAGGGATTTAATCCTAATGTAGTGAGCTATAATATTTTGTTGAGGAGCTTGTGCTATGAAGGGCAATGGGAAGAGGCGAACAAGCTTCTTGCTGAAATGGTTGGTGATGATTGTGCACCGTCTATAGTGACGTATAACACATTGATTGGATCACTTGCGTTTCATGGTCGAACTGATCAAGCTCTCGATGTTTTAGATGAGTTGTTTAGAGATGGACAGTTCAAACCCAATGCCGCAAGTTATAATCCGATCATTGAATGCTTTTGCAGGAAAAGGAAAGTCGATTCCGTTGTTAAATGTCTCGAACAAATGAAAGCTAGGAATTGCTTTCCTAATGAAGGAACTTATAATGCTATTGCCGTGCTTTGCGAGGAGGGAATGGTGCAAGAGGCGTTTTCTATTATTCAGAGTTTGAGAAACAAACAAGACTCCTCGACTCATGAGTTCTATAGAAACGTGCTTTCGAGTTTGTGTAGGAAAGGGAATACGTATGCTGCGTTTCAGTTATTGTTCGAAATGACTTTGTGCAGATTTACTCCCGACTCCTATACTTACTCGTCACTGATAAGGGGATTGTGTTTGGAGAGGATGCTAGGTGCGGCCATGGATGTGTTAAGAATAATGGAAGAGAATGGACATCAACCGGATGTTGATAATTTCAATGCACTTGTGCTTGGGCTATGCAAATGTCAGAGGACGGATTTGTCATTGGAGGTGTTTGAGATGATGATTGAAAAGGGCTATATGCCTAATGAGACTACTTACACGATTTTAGTTGAAGGGATCATTCATGAAAAGAAAAAGGAGCTGGCTGTGGAACTCTTGAAGGAGTTGCATCTTAGAAAAGTCGTGAGCCGAAGTACGGTGGAAAGACTTGCTATGCAGTATGATCTTGAAGGTCTTGTAGTGCTCTAGTATTGCTAGTTGAAAGTGGAACAAACAATGGGGCACACAAAATGGTGACTTCTAGTTACTCAGAGGGTGGTAGTTTTGGTGAATGTGTGCTAAATAGATTCAAAGTTGTGTACATTTTGTTGGTCCACAGTTTGAAATGGACAATAAAACATTATTGGTTTTAGGTGGCAGTGGGTAAAATCAGATTTAGCATAACATTATTCCTTAACAGACATTGTGTTAGGAAATTTCATTGTGTAAAGCCTCTGCATTATATTGTTAGCAATAAAATTTTCATTTTACTGTTCATAGTTTGGATTCTTCGACTGTTTAAAAGGACTGGGATTAACTAAGGGGCTTGTGTGATGTAAAACCTAGTTAATTGCACAAGAACTGCTTTCAGCTCATGCTTGTTTTAACTAAGTACTTTGCACATTGCTGTTGTTTAAAAGACGATGAGTTGCAGGCATCTAGGATTTAGGTTTACTATTGAACAATGATTGTTTCTTGCCAGTTCGACCAAACATAAACGACTGACTAGCCTCCAGTATAAGGAAACCACGTTGGTATCATGTATTTACACTTCAGACCAAAACATTACTAGTATCATGCAAGAGAAGAGCAACAATGTAGCTAATTTTTGGCTAGGACATAGACACAACATGAAATTACATGACCTAATTCTTGCAGCATAGTTGTATAAATGAGACAGTAAAGAAATACAATAACAAGCTTGAAACCAGCCAAAATATCCAATAAAACCTTAACAATACATGCAACAGCACCCAAGAAAGCTGAACAAATGTTGAGAGCCTTTTGCCCAGGAGCCCAAGAAAGAACATAGTAACCAAATATCTTCTAAAACTAGCATGTACAACTTTTAAGCAATTACAGATTTCCAATTCAGAGTGAACGAGCCAAGACAAAATTCAATGCATTAACTTAGCATACAGGTTAATCAAACACCAATGCATCAAGTTAATCTTCTTGTATGAACAATATATAGAACATGAGAAACAAGCCGTTAAGGAGTATATGTAAAGAAACAATTAAACCAAAATTATGTCTGCATTCAGTAATATCTCGGTTTTGATAAGAAAACTGCATACAATATCTCTCACAAGACATTCTTTGATAAAATGAAATAGTATGCAAAAAGGAAGACAATTTAGGATCATCTTCAAACAGCAGAGCAAAACTTGAAACTAAGTCCTTGAATAGGAAGAGACGAGACAACAAGACACCTCCCTTTGCAGAACTACATTTCATTTGTTGAGATTGCTAGGCAGCCAGATACAAAGGAAAATAATTCATGCAAAAGAAGAAGCTCCCAGTACACGTCTATCCTCTACTTGGAAAATAATTAATGCAAAAGAAGAAGCTCCCAGTACACGTCTATCCTCTACTTGGATCTCTGTCTCATCTTTCTGCGTTTCCTCTTCAACCTCCTCATGCGCTTCTTCTTCCACTGCAAAAGATCCAAAATCGAACTTTAAAAACCAGACAGCAGAAAGGTGTATCACAATTTCACACAAAACCAATCAAGAAATTAATAGATTAGACATGAAAAAATCCACAATTAAAGTACAAATATTCATAATAATTACATTTCAGCTCAAACGAGACTTGATCCCCTTCCCTTTATCACCACTCTAATTTATTTGAAACCGCCTATAACTTTACTACATTAAGGTTTATTTATTGGTGCTCAATATTCTTCACAATTTCTAGCAAGTACAAAAAATGTAAGGAAAATGGAGCTCCACATATCAAGATAATGAACCTTACACAAAAATCTCACTCTAAACATCCAAAAATGTACAAGGTGGCTATTCTATGCTCATGAAATGTTCAAGTATATTTCGAAGGCTTCCTAAACTGTAAACAGTTAAGACGTATCAAATAAAGGAAGAAAAAAAAAATTTAGGAAAATTCAATTTAAAAAACTTCTGCAAACACGTCTATCCCAAGGAATCCTTTACAAATCCGTAATTTTTTTCGACTAACACAATCCATCAAACAGATTCATGAATAATAGCATCCCAGATGGAATAATTTTCACAGATAGTTATAAGTTTTTCACAACAATAAGATTGATTAAGGAACACGCAATTTTAAAACCATGGAACCTATTGCAATTAATTAAAGAAAATTTCACAAATATGCAAGAAAAAATTCTGGAACGAGCAAAATCAAAAGATTACAGCGACAAAGAATTATGTAGAGAATGGGATTTTACCTTCGCCCTCATATCGAATCACAAGATCTCACCACCTCTTTCTTTCTCAGTCTGAGTATATCACTGCAACGTCTGGTAAACTATTTATATGGAATGGAGAAACCCTAATTAAAGATCCGAGGGTAATTCAGTCATTACATTCGTATCCGCCCAATCCCTATATGGGTGGGTATTTTAACCTTTTCTCCTGGACCAGGTAGAATGGGCTTGGATTGTACTCTTTTTATTTTATCTAATTATTATTAACAGTTAACTACATTTATATACTTCGATTTAATTAATATAAAGAAAGTGAAGAAAAAGGACAAATAAAAGAAAAGGTAAAATAAAAGGGGGTATACCCATCACTAAATAGCTAGGTTGCACGGTTACTTCGAAATTATATACCGTGCAGTATCGTATACGTACTGGATATTCGGATACTCAGATACTCGTACGATACATGTGAAATACTCCACCGTGGCGTTTTCAATAATAAGAAAATAAAAAATAAAAAGGATACTGTATCGGATACACATGAAAGCGTATCAAAACACCCAGAGTACTTAAGAGCATGTATTTCTACAAATAATTTCTAGATAATATAAATTATCAAAGTGATCTACATAAAACGCTTGGAATTCTGTAAATGCCAAAGACTTTGCATATGACATTAATACTATGGTTTTACTTGAACACTTATATAAATGGGAGATAGCATTGCTCATTTTAAAATGGAATAAAAAGTGAACTAAATATATGTTACCTAATTTTTATTATACGTTTTTAAAATAATGGTTTCTAATTATAATATATTTTTACACACACGTATTTTAGTCGTATCGTATTCTGTAAATTTTAAAAATTCGTATCGCCGTATTCATATCGTATTCGTTCATATCGCCATATCCGAATCCATACAACATAGCTAAATAGTAAAGATAGCTCTAACATCATTTTTCATGGACTAATGTTCAACCAGACGACAGTAATGAGCTGCAAAATTATACTATAAACTGGAATTTTTACTTTTGCTACTTGTTTCAATAAATCTATTCCTCTATGATTGATTCTATAATCTAATCAACATCTTGATGCTTGGCTCTCATTCATGCACACTCGATTAGACATTTAAAAAGACGGTGTAAGATGGTTATATAATTGATCTTGACAAAATTTAATAAAAAGATCGATTAATTGGCTTATCTCTTCTTTATATTGATTCAATTATAGTAGGAATGTGATTGATTGTTAACAAAATTGGTTGAGGTGAATTATCTTGAAATATGACTATCTTTGAAAGCAAACTATTAAAAGAGGATCAAAATCTATACACGAGTTAAAGTTGTAGATGAAAAATACAGCCAAATGAAAAATATTACTCATGATTTATTGGCATGAAAAAACCATAAAAATAAAACTATTATTTGGACTTTTGGGTTTAAATGGAAAAACAAAATGGTTTTTACTCTATATTTGTACAATGTTGATTATTTGTGTGCATATTTAAACTGGAGTATTTTTCTTTGATGTGATTATAATTTGAATCGGATTCAATTAAATCTAAGACATTTACATGATAAGTTTGTCTTATAATAGGGTAAGATTTCTAGCTGAAAATGCCCAATAAAATGTCATGCACAAATAACTTGACCTATTGTTCAATTGATCTGACATAGCTGAATAACTGAATTTCGGAAATAATTTTCCTTTAGTTTTTGTAATTAACCCTATTTTAATTTTTAACTTATATATAGTTTAGAGAAAAATAATTATTCAATCCATGTTCTTTAATAATAACACCAGAGCTTTCTTTAATTTTCTTTGTCTTTGGGTGCCTGTGTCTAGATAGAGAAGTCGATAATGTTATGCATGTGATTTTTTCATCAATCATCAATGCAACTTCACCTTTTCCCTCGAGTTCTATCAGCCCTCTATATCTCCTCCCTCTATCTCGCTACAAACAATATTTGGTTAACTTTAAATCAATATAAAAGTTTATCACAACAAACTAATTAAAATGAAAGAAAGCATATTTTCGTACGAAAATCCTTGATATGCACACATTTCCCACGCACTACAAGAAATTGAACTATTGACCACCCCTTATTAGAAATGGTTGGACAAGCCGACTCTAAACAACTTTTACCTCGGCTAAATTGAGCCGACTACAATTTTTGAGTTTTTAGAATCGGCTTCCTGTAAGCCGTTTTTATTTTATTCACAAATAAACAACAACCACGGCTTCACTTATTTTCTTTTTCTTTTTAATTTATCCTTTTACTTTTTTTTCATTTTTGCCTTTATTCTTTTTCTTTTTCAACACTCAGAGACAGAGACGACGTATGGAGAACAACTCTTCTCCTCCGCCGTTAGCTCCACCGATCTATCGCCGTCATCTCCTCCGATCTCTCTCCTTCATTCTACCTCTCCTTATCTCACTTCTCTCCGCTTTTAGAGTTCTCCGTCGTCTCCAACCCTAGAAGGCAATCCTCTCTTTCCGTAGGAGCTTACGATTTGTGTCAATCTTAGAATAAGCATACGATTCTCACAGTAATGGCTGGTTAGTTAATGTAATTTATGATTCTCACATTAATCACTATAATTCCTATTTTTTAGTTTTTTGTTTAGCACTGCGTATCAGTTCAACTAAAATCTCAAAATAGCGACTGAGTTTAAGCTGGTTATATAGCTACTGAGATCTATGAATTTTTTTCTACTTCATTTCATATTTCTTATTTGACAAGGTTTCCTACATAAACAGCTAATTGAATTTTTTTCTCAAAATCTGAATGTGATTAACCAGAAAATTGATTCCTTTTCCAAATGTATCTCTATGATTGTGCGGATATGCCTAATTTGTTTGCTTTTTTTTAAGAAGTACTACAAGGATGCTAAAAGAAACTATTTGAAGTCATAGTTATGAAGTTTTACTAACAATTGAGTGTTGGCACAATGACATAGTGAAATGCATTAATGGATTTGATTCTTAAATCTCACGTGTAGCTACTGATTAAACTTTTGAACTGTCTTAGCTTTATTTTCTTTTAAGTTTAATTTCTAGTTAAACACTGATTAATATAATGATGGAGTGGATAAAGAATACTGGAAGGAGGACCTATATTCGCAGAATGAATAAACTTACCTACGATATGGAACTGATTGACCTGATATAATTTCATCTCATTTACTTTAATAGTAGTTCAACTATGATACACCTACATATTAACAAGATAAGTGTATCTGTGATTGTATGTGGTGATTGATGGTTCATTCTCAATAACTCATAATTGTTAAGAACCAATGTTGTAAATCACTCACAATTGCTTAAGTCCTTATGTGCAAATGGGAAGATAAGTCCATGAGATTTCCTATTTATTCAAGGTATTTATATTATAAATGTTTTATTTCTTTATAGAATAATTCTTAATAACTATATTTTCTCTATAACATAATATTTATTTTTTGTTTTAAAAAAATATCCATTGAACTGCCTTTGATATGACTGTTTCCTCAGGTTGAAAAAGCTCACAATGCCGATCTTCAATGTGTTGATTGCTAGTTCTATCATAGAAATTCTGTTATTTTAATTTTTTCTTTGTTATGCTCAGTTTTTTGCAGAAGGAAAATTGTCGTCTCGAAATGATGTATTTGTTTTATCTTGTGGTCGAAATGGAAAAGCTTCTGTCAATGAGAAAATGACCAACCTCATTGTAAGCATATTAATTTGATGTAATACGTTTGACAATGTGAGTTCGTAAACTGCAGAATCAATTGACTGATAGAATATCCCAAATACCTGTAGGAGAACGTACACGAGAGTCTGATGAAAGGGTATGGGTTGAGCATATGATGTTAGATAGTCATGGTCGTGTAAAGTGTGGTGGACAAGGTATTAAACCCTTGCAATATCGACATGCCTTATCTATAAAAGCCTTATCGACATGTCTGTTGCTTTTTCCAGTGTATTTAAGCAAGAATTACCTTAATTAATTTATATTTGCGCCACCTTTTCTTCGTGGCTAATCATGAGGTTATTATTAATGTAAAAGGATTTACTTTTGCATCATTAAAACAGGGATCTACATAATAATCACTTTTTTTGTTTGTCCATTTCAGTGTTCTTTATCTTGCTAATTAATTAAAGAAAAAAAATTCCCTCCGCTGATGTAATTTGTGCTATAAATTATTGAATCCAGAAATCCATTATCGGAGACTCTGTGAAGTACTGTTATGTACTTATATCTAGGATTGAGTATCTTATCACATATTGGAAATGTTTCATCAACAACTAACATGAAATAAACTCACAAAACTGATATAATGTGGGTTATGACGAATCATGTTAATGCTCTTTTGAAATAGTTTTGTGAACAAAATGTTGATTTCAATTCTGAATTAATGTTTGAATTGATTCTTGATTTATTAGGCATGTTTTATGTATTTGAATGTATTTCTTTTCATTTGAACAGGTACGAGGATTGATTGGCCTGCTTAAATGCATTTGCCTCTTCGCCTTTTCTGCCGGTAAGTCTTTATTTGTTTCTTGCATCTTACAAAAAATTGTGTTAATTCTCACTTCAAAAGTTCTCTATCATGTACATGGGATCTAGAATTTTGGGCATTAATCATCGCCCTTATTTTTACTGGTCATTAATTATGTTGATTTCTTGTACTGGGTTGGCTTAGGAAATGGTAAAGATTTAGATTTGTTACTATTTGGATCGGAATTCAGTTTTGATTGAGATGAGTTTTCTTTATACATTTATGCAAGTTAGATCAGTATCATGTTTTCTTGAACATTAAAATGCATTTCACAAGTTTGATGCCTTGTTGTAATTTAGACTCGAAACACTTTGATTAGTTAAAGACAAGATTGAACGGTTTATTTGACCTTAGTGCAGTGTTAGTTTCACCTAATATTTTTCCATTTGGGCAAATATAATAGTGGAATAATTAATATATTTACGCTGGCTGAAATATTAAGTTAGATCCGATGAAGTAATGAGTCATGTTTGAGCTCGTTTGAGTTGGTCCGGTTGAGTTAAGTGTGGACTATGCTAGATAGTCGAAGTCATTTTAGTATAATATTTTCTAATTGAGTTTTGAGTTGGCTATGATATGCATGCATAATTCTAATGAAACATATTGTATGAGCTTTGCTTATACTATTTTAATTATCTCGTTGATAAGCTATTTGATTTATGAATTTCATCTACAATGCAGGTTACAATTATGACTGCTCAGGTTAAAGCAGCGGTAGTACCATTACAACGCTAGTAGTATTAATTGTTGGATTTTGACTTTAGTAAATCTTGGATTTACTCGTTTTAATACGAGATTTACTTTTGCCTAATCAGCTAAAAAGTGGCACTCATACTAAATTGATCATTATAATTTTGTAATATTTTTAATGTGTTTTGTTTGTATGAGATGATCTACTTTTGTTAATAATGGTTTGGTATATACTAAAATGGTATATATGAGTATATGTATATTGTATCATGTTAATGTAATTTTTTATTTTGAATTGTATCATTTCAAATAAATAAGCTCCACAAATAGAAAGAGCAGAAAAAGCTTTAATAGAAAAAAAATGAATATTGATGTATTAGCCTCGGCTGCTTTTGTCGAGTCTAAAGACTTTTGGCCACGGCCCAATAGAATTAGCAAAACTTTGGCCTCGGTTGCTTGAGCCATTGCCATTTGGGGTGGCCAATGCATTGGCCATGCCTATTAGCCGTGGCCAATGTTTTGGCCACCCCTTTTAAAAAGACGGCCAGGTAGCCGTGGCTTGGTCGTAGCCAAATAGCTATGGCCACCCAATATGACTATTGGCCACGGCTAACAGCCGTGGCCAATACTAGTATTTCTTGTAGTGACGTAAAAACATCAACACGTAATTTAATAAATGTGAATTGTATAAAACATACTATAAAATAAATTCATAAATATACTTGTAAACATTTTACAACATGACAAACAATTAAAGCCAAACAATGCATGCATCCATTTGCAGATATGGAGGCATATATATATATATATATATATATATATATATATAATTATTTAAAACAAACTGACATTTAAACGTAAATGCACAATTCCACAAGTGATGGAGAAAACCATTAGGAAGATCTTCTTGGAGTAAAAGTTATCATGGGTTTGGGAGTATTGTCCCACTCAAGCTCCCAGTCAGCGTGCCCACTGATTGCAACGTGCCTGTCCCGGTTAGCGTCCCGGTTCCAAACTGTAACATATGGCGCGCTGCTTCACATTTTAAATTGCCTGCCATGAAAGCTATGGTCACAACAAGAATCAAAATGCTAGTGATGTTTCTAATTGCACCCATGATTTGTTTAGTGTGATGTAATATTTGTTACGAGAAAATATATAGAGAATGAAAAGTGAAGTTGATTTGTTGATGTAGAGCTAATGACATTTTGGGTTGTATTTATAGCCAGAAGTTTAAAATGAAGTCTACAAATTTTGCAGCTAAGATTTGACATTAATTTGGTGGAGGAATATATGGTAGGTAGATAAATCAATTAATGATTATGTTCACATTCTCATGGTTGGTTGTTTATGATTAATAAGGAGTTCCGATAGTGCTTTTAAATAAGACTAATGAAATAAATAAATCTAGTTTTGATTAATAATTGAAAATATTAGGCAAATCCTACATAGTCAATGCTTTTAATCTTTATCTATTAGTTAGCTACAATGTCAGTTATAGTTGATTGGGTTTTTCGTTGCAGATGATAGCTACATTTACATCACAAAGAGAATCAAATTGCAAGTAGTGTATGGCCACTACAACCTAATAAAAGCTTTAATTTGAAAAACCCAAAACTGTTGGATCTTTTTACAATGGAATTGGCATTGGGATGAATGAATTATATATGTGAAGCGGGAGCTGAATCAATTGATGTGGGTGTGTTACCGTAGATCCGGATCCGGTAATTAAGCTCTGCTTCAGGAATCTGGTATCTTGCTTAATTGCGGAACAAATACCACATACTGGTGTGGTATCGGCGGAGCCTCCTCCCATGCTTAAGACAACAAAATGTTGCCGAAAACTTAAGAGAATTGCGGAAAATACTTAGGATATGTAATTGTGCATTAGTTCAAATTAGTGGTATTTATACATCATTTTGGAGAACCAGGTGGTTTGAAAAAATCCGGATTTGGGGGATTATGATCTTCATGCATGCGTGTAAAGTTACCAAAGATCATCCCACGTCTCCTTAAAAGAGGGGGATGATGGATCTGAATAAATCTTTCCCACATATAGAGCTCGCTAGATGTTGGAGTCGCGTTATTGATCTTGATGTGAGACTTTGGCTCGTTGAGGAGGTCTTTGTCAAAGTTAGGGTAGGTATGCGACCTACCACGTACTTTGGTCCAGTGAGATGGGCCAAACTCTCTGACCCAATTTTCTATTAATTTGACCAAATTTAACTGTGTGTATTTTATTTATTTATAATTATAATTATAATTTATAATTATAATTATATTATAATTATAATAAAAGTGTGAATAATTTAAGTTTTTTTCTTTTTTTGTGAAGACTAATGTACCATTATTTGAATTGTAAAGTGATATTTATTTCAATGGTAAATATGTAAAAATGGTTGAAGAAGTATAATTAGACATGAAATCTTTTTATATTATTTATGGTAAAGGTACAATTAGATATGAAATCTTATTATATTTTATCTCCTACATAATCTCCTAAAATTTAGAAATTATCTTTTACATCAAATTTTATAATTCAATTTTCATCTCATATAACACATAAAATAAAAAAAACCATAAGAAAAAAACATTGTTATTTTGAATAGCTACTAAAATATACATGTAAAATTATTTTAATTTAGCAACAATAAGTTTGAAGTTAAAATATGTTATTTGTATCATTGAAAGATTTAGTACAATATAAGTCAAATGCAATCTTCTAAAAGCAAAATATTAAAATCAAATTCTCTTAAATATCATATAGCTATACAGAAGAAGAAAAAAAATTAAAAAATGAAAAGTTAAAATAGAATCGCTTCTTACCTATAAATGAACCAAAAATGCTTATGACTTAGCTAAGCATTTAATGTTTATTTGGCTAGAGAGGCAAAATATAAATAATATCAAGACATGCATAACCTTGTACTTTCATGGCATTCGTTTCGTGAAAATGAGTGAAATTGGTCAAAAAAACTGGTGAAATAGATGAAAATTGTTGAAATCAATAAAAAAAATATATATTAAATGAATGAAAACATGTGAAATCGATGAAAGTCCGGGTGAATTGTTGAATACTGGTAAATTTGCTTAATAACGGGTGAAATCGGTAAAAGAAATGTGCATGTGAAATCGTAAATTCATTTGAAATCGATAAAATTCAGGTGAAAGTTGTGAAAATTGATTAAAATGGGTAAAATTGGTTAAAAATAGGTAAAGTTTGTGAAATATGTGAAATCGATGAAAATTAATTCGAGTGGAATTTGTAAGAAAAATGATGAAACAAGGGAAATCCAGTAAAAATGGGTAAAGCCGATGAAAAAGGGGTAAAATCGGTTAAAAAAAGGTAAAATCGGTAAAAATATATTTAATCAATGAAAAATTCAAGTGAATATCATGTGAAATCAGAGAAAAATATGTGAAATAGGTGAAAACTTGTTAAAATGATAAAAACGAGTGAAATCAGTTAAAAAGAAGTTTAACCTACAAAAACGAGGTGAAATCGGTAGAAAAATGGTTTAAGCTTGAATAAAAACAAAAGAAATCGACAAAAAAGGGGAAAACAATGAAAAAGGTTGTAACCGATAAAAAGGGGGTAAATCGCAAAAAAAAATTATACAGTGAGAAAATATGAATCGTAAAAATTTGGGTGAAATTTGTAAAGAAATGGATGCAAACCGAAAACGGAGAACGATAAAATTAGTGAAAATGATAAAATCAGTCAAAAAAAGCTTAAAGTCGGTGAAAATAATTTTAATCAATGAAAAATTCAGGTTAATAACATGTGAAATCAGTGAAAAAGGTGAAAGTAGGTTAAACTTTAACCGACAAAAACAAGGTGAAATAAGTGAAAAAATAGTTTAAATTGGAAAAAAATCGAAGAAAAATGGAAAAACAATGAAAAAGGTAATCACTGATTAAAAAGGGGGGGGGGGGGGGAATTGCTACAAAAATATATTAACCGATAAGAAAAGCTAAACAGTGGAAACTTATGAATCTATGAAACTTCGGGTGAAATTGGTGAAGTTGGTAAAACCAGTAAGAAAAAATGCTTGTGAAATCGAAGAAAATTCGAGTGAAATTTGTGAAAAAACGGATGAAACATCGGTGAATAACGGATAAACTTAACATGAAAACTACTATTATAGAATAATCTATAAGATGTCTTGACTATATTAATTATCATTTTATATTTTATTATAACTATTTAAAGCCATCTTTTTTTTTTTTTGGTAAAACAGTAATAATTAATAAAAATAATTTCATAAAAAATAAATTGAATATCAGTCATAAATATATGATATTTTATGGCATAAGAAAGAATAAGTTAATTTTACTCTAATTTAAGAAAAATACCCATGAAATTAAAACTATACACGTATAACGTATGCACTTTTCTAGTATAAAATAAAAAAGTGAAATGAAATATATATATTTTAGGCTCGTTTAGTGATAAACATTTGATGTGGAGCTTTATTAACCGACTTGGCTTTTGAATCCGAATATGCTAATTAACATTATTTGATTCCTAATTTCACTGGAATAACCTGCATATCAAGAAGTATCTAGATCGAGAGTATGAGACAACTTCGACGAATCCATTACGATGTTAAAGTAGGAATGCGTACCTAAAAACATGAAAATGAAGAGCTTCTTCGAGAACGAAATGGAAAAATGCCCCTATGCTTTGTCTAATTATTAAAAAAAAAAATTGTATTATTTTTATTATTAAAATACTCCATGTGCTTTTGTTTATTAGGAAAAAAAAAAAAAAACGCCGAAATGACAGTAATGCACCCTATTTCATGTATTGAAATGTGTTTATATTAGTACTTAGCTAACGGTGCCCAAATTAATTAGTATATATATACTCAAAGTATTTAGTCAATTTTATAGTAACTTTTTTTTAATAAGACGATGAATACATTATTACTAGGAAAAATAGACGATGATAGTCAAAATGGAGTACAACCAGAAACAATAGGGGCGACTATTTGGGGTGGATTAACAAGCTGGTGTTGCACTCCGTCGGGGTCCGGAAGCAGCGGAAGCAAAGCTAGCTTTAGAATTCCTTGAAGTGTTCAAAGCATTGTTCGAAATTCAAGAGAGAATTGTATTTTTGATATTGAGTTTTAGGTCAATTCCTACTTTTGGTACTGAGCTTTATGTGTCCAACACAGTTGATACATCTCTTTAACAAATTATGACACATTTGATATAACCGTTAAAAATTATTGTTAAGTGGTGACGTGACAATTAAGTCTACATTGTTATTAAATTTCAAAATTTACTTGAACAAGAACACGTACAGACCAATTTGAAAATTTTACTTATTTTATTTAAATAACTAATTTGAGTTATAAATAATATTAATAAATTAAATAATATTTTAACTTAAATATCACCTAAATTAAGAAAATAAGATTTATATTATAGTATTAATCTTTTTAAAATTTATTAAAATAATAAATAATAAATAATTATAATTTAAAAAAAAATTCCAACCCACCCCCCACCCTGGGTAAAGGGGTTAGGTTGGGATTTTTTATATTAAAATTATTTATTATTTTAATAAATATTAAATAATTTTTAAGTATATAATTTATTATTTTAATAAATATTAAATAAAGTAATACTACTATATAAATCTTTTATGTAAAAATAATATATTTTCTTAATTTTGATAATTTATGTTAAAGTATTATTTAATTTATTAATATTGTTTATAAATGAAATTAGTCATTTAAATAAAATAAGTAAATTTTTTAAATTATTCTGCACGTGGTGTTATTAGAGTCAATTTTGAAATTTGGCAACAATGTAGACTAAAATCGTTACTAAATTTGGAGATATGGAGCTTTTTTTATTGCCTGAAATGTTATGGGGTAAAATTATCAGTCAACATAAGTAATGGCATCAACTTTGCAATTAGACTTAACTGCCACATCACCACTTAACGGAAATTTTTAACGGCTGTACCAAATGTGTCACAATTTGTTAAAGCGTTGTACCAAATGTGTTGGACACATAAAGCTCTGTACCAATAGTGAAAATTGACCTAAAGATCAATACCAAAAATGCAATTATCTCGAAAAGTCAAGATATACTCAAAGTACGTTTGATAACCTGGTATTAGTGGTAAGCACGAAAGAGAGATTCCATTCGTATGCTCCATTATTAATTAGGTATCATACACCGCTGATTTCGCGAGTTAATCTAAATCATATTTGTAATATAAAATACACTTTTTATTCAAAGACGAGAATTGTATTTTTCAGTGTCATCTAAAAATTTGATATAGTGGGGGATAAAGTTCTACAATAAAGTTAATAATCGAAATACAAAAAAAATTAAAAAATATTCAATTGAATAGTCATAACTAAAATTATTTCATTCACGAAAAAATATATGAGTAGATACAAAAAAGAGGTAAAATTTGATAAAAATAACCCCACTTAAGTTTAATTTTTTTTTTGGTTTCCCAATGGTTTAGTCCCTTTCAAGACGCGTCAGGCAAATAAAGTGGGAACCTCTCCCAACAGGGATTCGAACCTGAGTCCGCTACTTTGTAGTGACTAGTCTCTTCCACGAGATCAATCACATGTTGGTCCTGCTTAAGTTACTTTGTTTACATATAATACCATGTTATGACTCCAAAAGAACCCAAAACATCTATGTATCTTAATTACAATTTCAAGTGACACCAATTACATTAACAATTGACCCCGACGATTTTTTATTTTCTGAAATCGGTCCATGATAGTATCATTTGAAATAACAATAAATATGTTTTTTCTATTTTTTTAAATTGGAACATGACCCAAAACATGGGATGATGTGAATTATCACTCTACATGTAACAAATGCAATGATGAGTTACACCACATACATTTGATGACGTGGTGCAACTATTGCACTAAATAATCTCACCAAAACCACCCCACCCCTCTTTTCTATTTCCTCACGTACCCACCCAGAGCTGCGCATGCGGCAATGTTATTAAAACCGGACCGGACCGGCCGGTTCGACTGCGAACCGGAGGTTGTTCCTGTCCGTTTTACCCCCTAAAACCACTTGACTCAAAAACCAGAGTGAACCGGGTTGAACCGGTCCAAAACCGGTGAACCGACGAACCGGTTTGGACCGGTTCAACCCGATTATGAATTTCCCCTTTTTTTTTCGATCTTTTTAATTTTTTTAATGTAAAAAATAAGCTTAAATTTATGATAGAAGGTGAGATTTGAACACTTAACCTCTTGCATGAAACATAACTTCCTTACCATTTGAACTACATCATTTTTATTGAACTTTTAGTACAAAAATTTATAAATTTTAGAAAACATGTAGCAAAATTTATTTATAAATTAGATTATGATAATTAACTCAAATTAACATTTTACACATTATCAATGAAAATTAATACTCAAATAATAATTTTTTATTAAAATTTGTTCTATAAGATATTTCTTTCCAATATTATTTATAGGATAAAGAGTGTCAAATTTTGAAAGTCAAATCGATATATTATGCAAGTTTGATTTTGAATATTAGACTTTTATACATAATCATATTTTAAAATTTATTAATCTCTTAGTTTGTTGTATTTTTAACTTACATTTTTAAATTTTTATAAAGAAATATAATCATATTATATTTATATGAGCTTACAAATTAGTATAACATTACCGTTATGATATAAGTTAGATAATTATTATATGATTTAATTTAAATATAATCTAAGATTTTGTATATTTGAAATCAATTGTAGGATAATGTTTATATTTTATGCATATTGCATATACTTTAAAATTAAATATATTTATTATATCATTATGACGTCATTCGGTCAGACCAGTGGTCCGACCGGTTCGACCAGTAAAACCAGTGGCCAGTCGGCTCACCGGTTCACTGTCCGGTCCGGTTCTGAAAACATTGGTATGAGGTTGGTTAGTTGGCAGGAATGGTTTTATTTTTGCAATAGTAAAATTTATAAATAGTTACTAGTACTCCTTCTGTCCCATTTATTTTGCTCCCTTTGGTACGGTCAACTGGTTAACTTATCTAAATTTATAAAAAAATTAATAAATAATTTAATTAATATATTTCACTAATAAGTTGATAATATCATATCACACCATATATATTAATATTTTTAAAAGGTTTAATACACCATAATTATGAATAATTTAATACGATAAGTCACTTAAAAAATTTAAAAGTTTAACCGGATACAGTAGTAAAGGGAACAAAATAAATGAACGGAAGGAGTATATTTTAAAAAAAAATGAACGGATTTCATGAGTTTAGATTTGGGTAGGTTTAGCCAATGTTTAGGTAAGAATTTCCCCAATCTAACTCAACCATAAATGCATAAGGATGTGGACAAAGGGAAAATTAGTTGGTTGGACTAAGGAGTATAAATTGAAACTTACGAGCAACTATAAATTTTATCAGTTATTTTGATAATAAATATATAATTATCACTTTTATAATTTATCTAATATAACAATGAACACTAAAATTTTAACATTTATAAGATATTAAATATTATAAATAAGTCTTAGGGGCAAAATAGAAAAAAATATTAAATACAATGGGTTAATTATAAAAAGGTGACAAATATGAGGATGATTTTTATAATATCCAATTCGTAATGGAATTTTTTTTTAATTAAACCTTGCGTCAGTGTATCCTAATTTAGACTGAGAAAAACGAAGGATGCAAGTTCCCATCTTTTACTATTTTTTTCAATGAATGGGATTGATTTATTTGACAGTTTTGACTCATTAAATTTAGATTGGACTGGAGTATTGGATCAAAAAATTTGGCCTGCCCCATTTTAGAGGTAATACTTCCATTTCTTATATAGTGGGCTTAGTTTTCTTTTAATTTTATTTTAAGATGGGACAAAATATGAAAATGTATTTTTGTCACATTATTTCAAAAAAGTTGTGAATGTAATGGCAAATAATGTTTTGGTAATTATTCTCAATAAAAAAAAAAATGTTTTGGTAATTTTAGAGACTTGAAGGTGTGATTCTATAAATTTACCTAACATTAGGGAGTGTAGGTAATTAACAATCTCTTTTCAGTTCTTATATAGATTACATCTTAGTTTTTTTATTACTGATCAACTACTCTATTTTTGGTCATACAAATATGAAATCGAACTCCAATTTTATTCGTAAGCAAGCAACTTCTTTTATATTTTCGCTAGAGATAAACAAACAAGCAATTTTAATGTGCTTCAATTAAGGGTGTGTCTGGTTTATGTTATATGTTTTTTCTTATTACAAAACTTGAAGAATTTAATATTTAAAGTATATTTCAAGCATATGAATTTTCGAGAACTTATAATATTACACGGTGTAATGCAAGAGTGCATCCTCGGATGATACGTGTTCAATTTTATTACAAGTATTTGAATATGCTCACTAAAATTATGAAGAAAGATAAATTATCCAACAATGATTCGTGGCCCAAATGTACCCCTTGAAGGTCTCCAAAAGAATCATTTGTGCAGAGTGCAGACCCTGGCCTTCATATTTAAATAGCTCCACCGGCCCATCTCTGATCTGGCCATGGCCTTTCAACTCTTCTTAAAAGCATATATATATATATATACAGTATATACTTGTATCCGGTGAGGATCCTCTATACCACTATTAGTGTACCATACTTGTGTACCACTAATAAGTAATTGCCACATGCACATGTGACAATTATAATAATTGTCACATGTGCATGTGGCAATTACTTATTAGTGGTACACAAGTATGGTACACTAATAGTGGTATAGAGAATCTTGAGCCACTTGTATCATATTTTTCCATCCACATCTAAATGGATAAGCATCAGCATAACTTTTTTACTTATTACCAACTTTAACCCTTACCATTCCCTTAATGTCATTTCACCCATTCTCCTTCCTCATAAATAAAACCACTAATAAGTTAACCAGATGCTTCCCAGAAACATCATACAAACGATCTCCCGCCATGTCACAGGAACTTTGACTAGATGAGTACGTGTCAAAATTTTATTGGTTGAATCAATTAATGACCCCACCTGTACGATTATTGCTATTTATATGTAGTATGTACCCTGTACTACTTCAGCTGGGGCACACACACTAACTTCTCCACAATAAACAAAGCCTATACACTGTTCACTAGGTATCTCCAAACCCTAGCTAACCACAAACTATCCCCACTTTCGTCTCCATGAATTTAGATAACAGTAGAGTGTTTTCTAGTTTTGTTTTTTGAGAGTTTTTCGTGTTCAGTAGAGTGTTTTTGGAGATCTTTTGTGTTGGTTATAATTTACCCAATAGTTGCATGATCGCCGGAAATGGCGTCGGCATGCGTCAACAACATCGGAATGTCGCCGGAGAGTTTTTTAGACTGTCCTCCGGCGAAGTATCCGTCGTACGGGTGGCTGAGCCCTAGAATTTCATTCAGCCGCGAGTTTCCTGATGAGGAACCTTCCAAACCCGTCGCTACTAAACCTTCTCAAAAGCCATTTGAAAATGCTGATGAGGAGAAGACTGGAAAATCAGATCTAGAAATTCCCGGCAAAGATTTCGTCGATTTCGAGTTCAGGTTAGAAGATCCGGTGATAATGCTCCCCGCCGACGAGCTCTTCTTCGACGGAAAGCTCGTTCCATTGCAAAT
Organism: Penstemon newberryi var. newberryi; assembly: GCA_030819805.1. Classification (NCBI taxonomy): domain Eukaryota; kingdom Viridiplantae; phylum Streptophyta; class Magnoliopsida; order Lamiales; family Plantaginaceae; genus Penstemon; species Penstemon newberryi. Next base: position 6,255,833 of record JAUALY010000003.1, on the reverse strand, counting down.
GTCCACGATCCGTGAGTCAATGGCGTCTACTCCAGTATCATCTGGTATCAGTCTGCCTGACACTCCGAAATTCCGTCGGAGAAATGAGATATCCTCCATGGATCCCTACTTATTTTCTCCAAAGGCGCCGAGATGCTCGAGCCGCTGGAAGGAGCTTCTCGGCTTGAAGAAACTGTATCAGAACAGCAATGTGACGAAACAGGAGGATCAGAAAACAACACCATCTAACAGAAATGCCGCCAGAAGCCTGAAGCACTTTCTACACCTCAGCTCAAAATCATCACTAAATGCATCCGTTGATTCATCTCTAAGCCTTCCATTGTTAAAGGACTTGGATAACGAATCGGTGTCAATTTCCTCTCGCCTATCGCTTTCGTCTTCTTCCTCAGGCCACGAGCACGATGATCTTCCTAGGCTTTCTCTCGATTCAGATAAGCCTAGTATTGTTACTCGTAATGCTCATCAAACAAGTAATCTCGCACGAGTTCGAGTAGTGAAGCACAGGGCTGCTTTATCTACGGAAAATCCGACGGCGGCGGCTAGAGTCTGCCGGAGTCCAATGCGCAGAGGTACGGAAACCACAGTCCCGGTGCGTGGTGTTTCGGTGGATAGCCCTAGAATGAACTCTTCTGGGAAAATCGTGTTTAATAGCTTGGAAAGAAGTTCAAGTAGTCCGAGCAGTTTCAACGGTGGGCCCCGCTATAAGCATCGAGGAATGGAGAGGTCATATTCAGCCAACGTCCGTATCACTCCGGTTCTTAACGTTCCGGTTTGTTCGCTTCGGGGATCGTCGAAATCTGGTGTTTTTGGATTGTTCTCTTCACAACAGAAGAAAGAAAACGGTGGTGGTAGTGTTGGTGGTTACCGGAGTCACAGCAAGAACCGTACAGATCGCACTTGAGAGAGAGGGATAGTAGATTTTTTTGGGTAATAGCTAACCTTTTTGCTTTTTTGTCCAATTAACGTGGATTTCAGAGCGTTCTTTATGTTATCTTTTTCTGAAGGTTCTGCTGTGGGGTTTTGATTGCTAGCTGTTTTTCAGTTGACAAGATTTTAGATTACTACTGTATTGTACATAGCGATGAACCAGGGAATCTCTTTTTTCATTTTTGTTGCTGATGATGATAATTTATGTTGCTAACCCAAAATTCCAAACCCTAATGTTAGATTTTCTCAATTTTTGTATAAGATGGTACTTTTTCATGGCATTTGCTTTATTTTACCAGAAAAAGTTGTAATGGAATCCCTGTATTGTTTCTTATGCTTTTGAAAAAGTTTTTATGCTCCTTTTTTCATTCATCATGATGTGGTTGTGGATTTTAGTAAAGCATGTGACCTTCATGTGTTGTTTTGTTAGGTTCCTACGCGCCCCCAATATGCAGATGCTTTTTCTTCGGTCACACCATATTTTAGATGAATAGCAATTTCGAGTGTAACGTATCATAAAGCATGACATGCACTCTGTGCTGTATTACCTGTGTGTACGCATTCACTGTTGTATTACTACTCTGTCTTTTGGTTTCTTCCATTATTCCAATTACGAGTGAAGTATTATTTTTCTTATCTGAATTTTGGAAAATGATGGCACATTTTTAATACTGAATAAAATATAGTATAATTGATTGAGATATTCAAAGACTGCCAGCTATACTGCCTGATCACCTGTTTCATTTTTAATTTTTTTTGCCCGCCTGTCTGATCACAACTCCCTAATTTCAATAGTATATAGGAAATACAGTTTTGCTCCTGTGCTGAATTTTGTCAGAGGTCATAAATTTTGTCCACTAGCAATTGAGAGTAAGGGTAAAATTGTCATGCCATTAATTTGAGATTTTTGATATGTGAGTTCCATTCCAAACCTGCATTAATTGATTCTTTCTTTCTTTTGAATGATTGAGAAATCTGATGGACATTGACTAGATCCCAGAGGGGGATTCAATTGGAGTTGCAATCTCCCAATCTACAAATGGAAAATTTATTTAATGACAATAAGGTAATTGAAATTATTTTATTCTCATTAAAATTGGGTAAATTAGAAATATTCAGCAGCAGCAGCCCTTTCTATAAAACCTAACCCATTAATTATCAGGTGGATTTTTAAAAGTATAGTCCTCCAGGTCCAAGTGTGAGCTAGGCAGGCAGGAAATAAAAAAACAATATACCTCCATCAAAAGGACTTCTTTTCTTTTCTTTTGTTTTTACTAGAAAAGTACACGTGCGTTGCACGTGATTAACTAATATTTTATGTTAGTTGATTCATATATTATTTTTCATCAATTTAATTATTTCTATAATGTTACCAAGAATTTAAAGTTGTTATTATAAATACCTAAATAAAAAACTTTAAAATAAAAAATGAACTATAATTACTAAGTATTTCTAATCTAAAACTGCATGTCTACATAATTATTATTCTAAAACAACCATTTGAACGAATGAACAATATCAAATTTTTTCTTCCTTGACATTGATATTTCCATCTAAACAATATTTTTTCCATCTAAATCAGTTTTTACAGGTTTAACCCATTTTATTTTTTTTAACTATTAACCAGTCTTGTTGGTTACACCTATCTTTTACTGAGTTCATCTATTTTCAATTACATGACTAATCCATTTTTTAACTAATCTAACCCGATTTTAATAATTTTCCTCAATTTTGTCGAGTAAACCTGTTTTTACACTAAGTTTACCATTTTTTTGTTATTTTAACATGTTCTTTCATCGATTTCATTCGCTTTTACGTTGCGTTTAACATTTGTTTTTATGTTATTTTAATCCATTTTTTCACCGATTACACCCACTTTTATGGTTTATCTCATTTGTTAATCAATTCACTCATTCTCTCTACTTTAACCAAATTTTAGTCGATTTTACCTATTCTAATGCTAATTAAACCCATTTTCTCACCTATTTCACATTTTTTTTTGCCAATTAAACTCATTTTTTGTTTTGTTCTTTCATCGATGTTACCCCCCCCTCTTTTGTTATCTCATGTTTAGCCAACATCATCATTTTATGCCCGTTATCCATTTTTGCCGATTTACCCCATTATTTTATAAATTGCACCATTTTTTTTGGTTTTAACTCGTTTTTCTTCTATGTAACCCATTTTTCTATTGATTTTACCATTTTTTATCATACATATTTTTAATAGAATTTTACCAGTTTTCATCAATTTTAACCCTTCTATGTTTTGACTTACTTTGACTTAAGCCAATTATAAATTTTTCAGTTAAGTAAACAATACTTTTTTTCAATTCATATAGCTCAAATGTGGCCTTTTATTTTTAGATTCTTTAATAAATGATAATTTCTTAAGAACTTTCAATAGAAATATCGATTTTACATGCTTTTATACTGAGTTAATCATTTCTTTTTTGTTATTTTAGCCCGTTCTTTCATAGATTTCACCCTTTTTTGTGTAGTTTATCCCATTTGTTAATCAATCCATCCATTCTCTCTAGTTTAACCCAATTTTAGTTGATTTTCACATTTGTTAATAAATTCACTCATTCTCTTCGGTTTAACCAATTTTAGTCTGATTGTACTTATTCTTTTGCTTATTTAACCTATTTTCTCACATATTTCACCTTTTTTTTTGCCAATTAACTCATTTTTTTGTTCTTGTTCTTTTACCGATTTTTTCCATTTTTTTATCCCGTGTTTAGCCGATGTCATTCATTCTTTTTACTGATTTTACCCATTTTTTTGTCGGTTAACCTTGTTATTTTTTATCAATTGGTACCTTTTTTTTTGCTTTAGCTCGATTTTCTTTATATCTAACCCATTTTTCAATTGATTTTACCATTTTTATCATATATTTTTAATCGAAATTTAACTGTTTTTTCCGGTTTTAACAATTGTTTAGCCGATGTCATTCATTTCTTTTACCGGTTTTACCCTTTTTTGTCGGTTAACCTTGTTGTTTTATCAATGACACCATTTTTTTTTGCTTCAACTCATTTTTCTTTCAATCTAACCCATTTTCCCATTGATTTTACCATTGGACAACATCAATTATTTTCTTCCTTGACCTTGATATTTCCATCTAAACCATTTTCACAGGTTTAACCGCTTTTTTATTTATCGATTTCACCAGTTTTACCTGTTGTACATGTTTTTTACTGATTTCATCCATTTTCTATTACATGCTTAATCCATTTTTTAAACAATTTGACCTGTTGTTACCAATTTTCCTCAATTTTGCCGAGTGAACCTATTTTATCGATTTAAACCGCTTTTACACTGAGTTTTTTTTTTGTTATTTTAACATATTCTTTCATCGATTTCATCCGTTTTTACACTGAACTTATCATTTTTTTTGTTATACTAAATCGTTCATTCACCGATTTTACCCATTTTTGTAGTTTATCTCACTTGATAATCAATTAACGTATTCTCTCCGATTTAACGAAATTTTAGTTGATTTTACTTATTCTTTTGCAGATTAACCTATTTTCTCACATATTTCACCTTTTTTGTTGTCTATTTAATTCATTTTTTTTATCTTGTTCATTCGTCGATTTGACCATTTTTTTATCACGTGTTTAGCCGATATCATTCAATTCTATCGATTAATCAGATTTTTGTCAGTTTACCATGTTGTTTTATCGACTGCACCATTTTTTGTTGCTATAACTTTTTTTCTTCGATCTAAACCATTTTTCATTAATTTTACTATTTTTTATCATATATTTTTTAGTCGAATTTTACCCATTTTTCAACGATTTTAACCAATTCAGTGTTTCGAGTTCTTATTGGTTCAACTCCATTTATAAGTTTTCAGTTAACTAAATAATAGTACTTTTTTATTCATATAGCACGAAGGTGACTTTTTTTTTTTTGATGAGGTTCTTTAATTAGTGATAGTTTTTTAAGAACTTTCCAAAGAAATATCGATTTCACCCGCTTTTACACTGAGTTTACCTTTTCATATTTTTTTATATTAACCCGTTCTTTCACCTATTTTAACTTTTTGTGGTTTACCCCATTTGTTAATCAATTCACCCATTTCCCCCGGTTTAACACAAAATCTAGTTGATTTTATTACATTTGTTAATCAATTCCTCCATTCTCTCTGGTTTATCCAAATTTTAGTCGATTTTGCTTATTTTTTTTGCTGATTTAACCTATTTTCTCACCTATTTCACATTTTCATGCCAATTTAACTCATTTTTTTTTTGCTCTTGCTCCTTTATTGATTTGATCCCTTTTTTTTCTTATTATCCCGTGTTAGTTGATATCATTCTTCTTTTTTTATCGAATTTACCCGTTTAACGCGTTGTTCTATCAATTGCACCATTTTTATTTTGCTTTAACTCATTTGTCTTCTATATAACATATTTTTCCATTGATTTTACCATTTTGTGTATCATATATTTTAAATCGAATTTCATCTGTTTTCACCGATTTTAACCATTTCTATGTTCTGACTTTATTTTTCTTAAGCCAATTATAAGTGTTTCTGTTAACTAAATAGTACCTTTTTTTTTATTAATATGGCACGAAGGGGCATTTTTTTAGGTTATTTAATAAGTGATAATTTCGTAAGTGCTTTCCAAAGAATTATTGATTTCACCCGCTTTTACACTGAGTTTACCATTTCTTTTTTATTATTCTAACTCGTTCTTTCACCGGTTTCACCTATTTTTTGTGGTTTATCATTTTTTTCCAATCTCTTCGGTTTAACCCAATTTTAGTTGATTTTATCTTATTCGTTAATAAGTTCACAAATTCTCTCATGTTTAACCCAATTTTTCTTAAGCCAATTATAAGTGTTTTTGTTAACTAAATAGTACCTTTATTTTTATTAATATGGCACGAAGGTGGCATTTTTTTAGGTTATTTAATTAGTGATTATTTCGAAAGTGCTTTCCAAAGAACTATCGATTTCACCCGCTTTTACACTAAGTTTACCATTTCTTTTTTATTATTCTAACTCATTCTTTCACCGGTTTCACCTATTTTTTGTGGTTTATCCCATTTATTAATTATTTTTTCCACTCTCTTCGCCTCTTCGGTTTAACCCAATTTTAGTTGATTTTATCTCATTCGTTAATCAGTTTACACATTCTCTCATGTTTAACCCAATTTTAGTCGATTTTACTTATTTTTTGTGGATTTAACCTTTTTTTCTCACATATTTCACTTTTTTTTGCCAAATTAACTCATCTTTTTGTTCTTGTTCTTTTATCAATTTGATCCGTTTTTCTTATTATCCCGTGTTTACTTGATTTCAGTTTTTACCCGTTTGCGGAATATTTGACTGTTAGGAATTTAGCTAGATAGAAATCAATCTTTTTCTTCAAACATTTAATAATGGCAAAAATTAGAATTTGTATATATTAAATATATATATATATATATATATAAACGATAATAAAATTTGTTAGTCCTCGTATTAGTTTCCGTAAGCAACTTTCGAAGTTTCTATCTTTTTTTTAACTTCACCTACATTATTAAGTCCACCAATTTTATGTATTGTCCAATTTTTATTTTCTTGTATTTATTATTATTTTAATACAACAGTGTTTATATTAAAGTAGACTTCTTTTTCATGTAAAAATATATGATTATTCAATTATTTTATTTATCATTTAAGTAGGGGTATATTAGTCATCACAAAAAAGGGAAGAAATTCTCTTTGACAACCCATACTTTTATATGTATATAGATAAGTAGCATCAAAAGGGGTTCCTGTTATGGAATTCAGTTGTCATTATCCTTCCCTTTGATAATTTTATTTAATTTCCCGCATGCCAAAACACTCGCACACACTGATTTGATTGATTGTATTATAAGTATAACAAACAAATTGCAAACATTAATATATATAATAATGATGTAGATGATTTTCGTAGCATCTGGTGATGATTTCGAATTGTGAGTTGTTTGACCATTGGTCTAGCTCATGCACCCCACCTACCAAGGTTTCCTTGGGACCTGACCTGACCTGACCTAACCAAAGTTACCAAAAGTTAAAAAAGACTTGTTGGATAACTAACTTGCCATGCCATGCATCTCCCAATTGCCTTTTCAATGGGGCAATGGCAGTCAGTCTAGTCTTTATCTTTACATAGACCTGCTGCCCCCCTTGCCTTCGAGGTAAGTATCTGTAGGCCTTTTCTACAATATCTTAGTTTTGATCAAGATGAGTTCATTATCTCATTTTTTTTTTTAAGTGCTAGCTACTGTAATTGATAATCCACATGGTGGAGAGTTCAATAACCAACTAAATATTTATATTTGTGTCTTGTCTTTTATTTATAGTATATTTAATCACAAGACATACAAATATATTTGTTTTATAAATTAATGACTCATGTGAAATTAAATTAAGCATATATGGAGTACAAATTTCTGTTGTTCAAAGAACAATGACTTAAATATATAGAGTGTTTCTTGCTACAATGTTATCATTCTCATTATTTCTTCCTGAAGCATTAGTGCAAAGGAGTTCCTGCCCTTGAGATACCATTAATTGGTTCTAGAGTACTAAAAATATCCGAATTGTGATCAATCAAATATATATACCGCAAAGATGTTAATTGGCAAAAAGTTTAGGAAATAATATTTATTGAATACAATTTGGGAGAGATTGATTGATAGAACAATGCCAACTAACATCAACGCCTGTAAAAGCCGGGTCAGTCCGGCATCCGACTTAAGCGGTGAAATTTTCAGGAAAATGTCAACAACTACTATCTTGCCTAAACCGTTCTTAATTACATATATCTTTATGTCATAACAATTAATATTCATCAATGATCCTCATTATATGTACGTAGAATAGCACTTTTAAAAAAGGTATTATAACACCCCATTTATTACATGGCTTACACATTTATTTCTCATCCAGGAGCAGTCTCACCCAATAACCCCTCTAATTATACCCAAATGGCAAACATAATTCTTCTGAATTTCGATACAAGTGACTTATTTTTATGACTTGGTATGTGTCTTACTTAATTCAAACTGCACCTTAGTATAAAACAAGAAAATGGAGAATTTCCTTTTTTCCATGTGGATTTGTCATATACTATAAGTTAGAATATAACAACTCTCTCAGCTCCATCTGCCATTAATACCTGTCTCTATTGCAAAATTAAGAATAAATTGATACGCATATATATCCGTTAGCACATGATTTTTGTTTTGTTAAAGCATCAATCAGGCAGCCTTAAAATTTATCATTCTCCAAAAATATTGTTTATTACAAAAGTAGACTGGGTTGTCTCTGCCTCTTTGCATACACCCTAGACAACAACTATATTTTAGTAAATCTTTTTTATACATTATTAATATAGTGAGATCCTGGAATCAGGGCATCTTTAGAGAACGTGCTCATGAACTGTCTGTATTAGTCAATAATAAATACCATTGCTCTAACTTTTATCTAGCTATTATATATATATATGGTCCCTTCACACATTTGGCTAGTCGTTATAAAAAGTTTACTACATAAATTACACTTTCAGATTGGTTTGTTCATATTTTAAGTGTCGTGTACCACTGATTAGAATATATAAGTGATCAATCACATAAGCAATATGTGTATCATATGTATGTTTAATATTTTTTAGACGGTGAAAAAATTGTTACATCAATGACTATATCGATTTCATTTCATTGATATCAAAGTACAAAGATAAACTAATTACAAAGACGGTATTAAACTAATGAAATAACAGTAAAGGAAGTTGAACCCATGACGTTTTGGTCATGAAGACTCAACCTTAGCCAACAGACTACGGCCTCATCGGCATATGTATGTACAATTTGTTCTGTCTGTTTGTGCATACATTATAGTATATTCTTATAAGGCTAAATTTCACTTTCCATCTTCTCGTACTAAACCATCCAAATGTTCCCTTCAATGATTGTTGAACGAGTTTGAAAATATTTTGATCAAAGATTCAGTATGCCTCCACCGGAAATAATGGAAAAGTTTATATTTTCGGATCATTTAAAAGGAAACTATAGAGTAGTTTATGTTCAATATTTTTCTTTGATTTATTTTGTCTCCAAGTGTTTCTGAATCTTTGTCGAAAAGTTCTTCCAACACGTTTCTAATATTTGATCGATCGAAATATGCCAAGATAATAAAATGTTAGTGTGAGTCCGAGAACTGTTGTTGGAGGCTATGGGCCTGTTTGTTTGGCGTTTGGGAAAGTAGTTTGGGAGAGTAGTGGAGGTTTGTGAAATAATCTCGATTTGCGTAATGTTGTTTGTTTGAGTTTTGAGAGAGTGGTTTGAGAAATAAAGTAGGTGTAGGTTTTTTTGGAAGAGTTGGGTTGTAGGTGTAAGATGTGTAAGACTTTATGTCAAATCATGTTTGTTATGTGAGATAAATTGTGTAAGAGATAGGTTACTTTATGTCAAATCAAAGTAGAGTTTGTATAGGTTTTGTTTAAAGATAAAAAAATTGTTGTTTGTTTGGCTTTTGAGAGAGTAGTTTGAGAAAATCAGTGGATGAAAAATTTATTTCGGAAAATAGAAAACATGTTTGTTTGGCATTTCCCAAACACGAAAAAATTCTGAGAAACGCCAAACAAACAGGCCCTATGTTTCTGGATCCCCTATATGTTATTTCAAATGTAAACAACGATATGAATTTAGACTGAAACTTTTTTTTTTCAACTTCCATTGAGGCAAATATTTTTAGACTCGTTCATTAATTAATGGCGGGAAAGAAAAGGCGTCTTCAATTAAAAATGAGGGGATATTTCATATATACCAAATTTGCCCTTCATACTATAGAGAAATGGCTTTTTTCGTACAACATAAGATAGTTGAAGATATTGAGGAGCAAGGTGAAGTCATTAAGGAATTTTAAGGATACAAAGTATTAAACGTAATTTGGAGGTACAAAATGGAATTAGGTCTCTCTTACAACTTCAAACTAGGAGTTGGTGGCATTAGCAATAGGTCTAGGTCCGAGTCGAAAGTATCCGTGTAATGCAATTCACGAGTCGAATAACAAAATATATATTAATACTTTATTACATATTCCATGCATACAAATACAATAATTGACACAAAGTTAAGGGAGAGTTAAAAGAGATGAAACAAGGGAACAACTCTGATCAAGGATTTATACATTCGCCACTCAATAGAATTTATCAAGGACATATTCGTCACTCAACGTAATCCACCAACAAATATGTAAGGAAAAAGAACTTAGCAAAAATCACTCTTCACTAATATAATTTTTTTTTGATTGTCAAATTTTGTTCTTGAATAATGAGGAAGCGAATATGCATAAGAAAACATGGACAACCCCACATGCATTGGTTCACTTCAATTATTCTCTTTTGTTATGAATTGGTACAATTCACTTAAGATTACAAATGAACGAAGACTATGGACCTATTTGTTTGGTGTTTAGGAGAGTAGTGGAGGTTTGTGAAATAATCATGATTTGCGTTATGTTGTTTGTTGGATTTTGAAAGAGCTGTTTGAGAAATAAAGTAGGTGTATATTTTTTTTAAAGAGTTATATTGTAGGTGTAAAATGTGTAAGACTTTATATCAAATAATGTTTATTATGTGAAATAAGTTGTGTAAGAGATGAATTATTTTACGTCAAATCAAAGTATAGTTTATATAGATTTTTTTTAAAGATAAGAAATTTGGTGTTTGTCTGACTTTTGGGAGAGTAATTTGAGAAATTTGAGAGATGATAAATTTATTTCAGAAAGTAAAAAACATGTTTGTTTCGCATTTCTCAATAACGAAATAATTTTGAGAAAAGTCAAATAAACAGGTTTTGGCTCGGTTTCGCGGGTCTCGATTTAAAAAAATGGTTTGGGTGGTTTCGATGAAACATTTGAGACCTTATTTGGATGGCTTTTGGCTACTGAGTTTTGTGGTTTGAATAAGTTGAAACCTCACTTGGATTTGAGTTTGGATGTTGGGGTTTAGGGGAAAAAGTAAGTGGTATATATGTGTCAAATCAATGTCTTTTTTAATAAGATTTGGGGAAAAAAGTAGGTGGTAGGTGTCAAATTAATGTTTTATAGGTTTGAAGAGTTTGAGTTTCTAAATAGATAATTGATGATTTCATGTATTTGACGAAAACTCATTTGAAAGGGTTTTGACTCGGTCTCACAAAATCCACGAGACCCATCCACATACGCCCTATAAGTTTTATATGGATTTTTCTTTAATAAATAAATTATGCGAGCACAACTGGAAAAATTACTAAGGTAAATAGATTATTCATGAGCCTATTTGATTAAACTAATTGTCCAAATTAGGTTTCAATTATGCTTTGTCAATTCGATGTCACTTCATGTGGGCAGAATTTTGTTAGATGAGGAAATGACAATTGTGCTTTTCTTTTGTAAAAGGTGTCTTTCCTCTTTTGGGCACCCTTGCCTCATATTTTATGGAATTTCATTTTCAATCTTCTCTTTATCTTGCCCTTTTCTTTTTTTTTTTTTTGAATAAATTCACTTTCAAACTTAATCTCATTTACCATGGAGCAACTTACACTTACAACATTGATTTGTTCAGACTTTAAACATCACATTTTTTTTTCAAAAAAGAATATATGTAATTTCATGTATTGACTGGCAATAGTTAATTGTCGGATTGGGTTTTAATAATATGTTGCACAAAATTTGTACTTCCATAAACAAAGTAATTAATAAATACATTAACTCTGAATCTCATTTTGACTATTTCCTGCAATAAATTCTTTTTCCTTTATCTAATATTTAAAACAATTGTTAATTATTTATAATATAACTATTCTGTCACATAAGTTATCTTCATATTTTTTGTTCTTTAAAGTAAAATGCGATTCTATTTTAACTTTTTTTCTTGTAGTATCATAATATTTAAGAGAATTTGATTTTAATTTTTTGTTACATATGAGTGTTTCTGACTTATGATGTATTAAATCTTTAAAAAGTACAAATAATATTTTTTTACTTAAAAATATATTGATGTTAAATTATAATTATTTTACATATATATTTTAGGAGATATTTAAAAATAACAGTTTATTGTTTTACTTTTTATGGTTCATTTTATTTGTTATATGAAGAAAATTGAAATTATAAAGTTGATGTAAGAGATAATATCTAAATTTTAGGAATTAATGTATGAAATTAATTAAATAAGACTTCATGTTTAATTATACATTTTCAATCACTTTTACATTGTCATTAAATTAAATATCAATTTACAACTCAAATAAAAGTATACTAATCCACACAAAAAAATCAAGATTCTTTTTAAAAGAATTCGTAATTTTATGTTTGTAGAATAGATTACCTATATTTTAGCCAAACTTAAAAGGAAAAAAAAGGAAGAAGTGCACGGATAATGATTCTAAAAAGTTCTAATATTATAAATTAAATTTGGGGAACAATTAAAATAAGAAGCTCCGGAGGCCCTATAATACCCTGTCGGCTTTGGAGAGACAGTTTTGAAGCCACAGTGCTAGGCCATTTGCTTTTATCAAAAATTCAACGGTACTTTGGTTTTTATGGGGTTTTTGCACTTTGCGCCCCTAAAATATGAGAAATAGGCATTTTGCACATTTAAAATATAAATTTAGCACTTTGCAACCCTAAAATATGAACAATTCAGTACTTTGCACCCTCTTTTATTTTTCTCAAAAAATGTAGGGTCAAAATAGGTAATTCATTTTTAGATCTTTGGCACTTTGCACCCCCAAAACACGAGAAATGAGCATTTTGCACCCCCGAAATAGAATTAGCACTTAGGACCCTCGAATGAAGAATAACTCGGCAACTTGCACCCTCGAAACACAAGAAATGGACACTTTGAACCCCCTAAACACAAAATTAGCACTTAGCACCTCAAATTAAGAAAAACTCAACAACTAGCATCCCTCATTTTTTTAGGCAAAGTTGACCACCGGGGGCAAAAAACCTAGAGGAAAAAATAGCTAATTCATTTTATTTTTTCCTTAAATTTGAAAATACGATTATGAATACTAGAATACTTATCTGCAAAATTGCCCCTAGGTTTTTTTGACCCCAGTGGTCAACTTTGCCAAAAAAAATAAGGGGGTGCTAGTTGTTGAGTTTTTCTTAATTTGAGGTACTAAGTGCTAATTTTGTGTTTAGGGGTGATGCAAGTTGATGAGTTGTTCTTAATTCGAGGGTGTTAATTCTATTTCGGGGTGCAAAATATCCATTTCTCGTGTTTTGCGGGTTGCAAAGTGGCAAAGATTCAAAAATGAATTACCTATTTTGTCCCTAGGTTTTTTAAGGAAAATAAAAGAGGGTGCAAAGTGCTGAATTGTTCATATTTCGGGGGTGCAAAGTGCTAAATCTATGTTTCGAGGGTGCAAAGTTCCTATTTTCCATGTTTTGGGGATGTAAAGTGCAAAAAATCCTTTTTATATTACGTGCTCAAAAGTAAATTCATAAAAAGAAAGTAATCAAACGCAAGGAAAATTGCTTGATTGTGATAATCAATATATATATATATACACATGACGGATCTATTTGGATGGGTTTTGGCTCAGTTTTGCGGGTCTCGGTTTAAGAAAAAATGGTTCGAGTATTTTCGATGAAACCTTTGAGACCTCATTTTGATGTGTTTTGGATGTTGGGTTTTGTGGTTTGAATAAGTTGATACCCCACTTGAATTGAGTTTGGATGTTGGGGTTTAGGGGAAAAAGTTGGTGGTAGGTGTCAAATCAATGTTTTATAGGTTTGAAGAGTTTGAATGTGAGTTTCTGAATAGGTTTTTGATAGTTTTATGGGTTTGGCGAAAATTCATTTGAAAAGATTTTGGCTCGGTCTCGCGAGATCGGGCCAAAACCCATCCACATACGCTCGTCATGTTTCAATTAATTGCCGAAGTATGATATAGTACTTTTTTAAGAACTTTTTTCCAATTTTGTTGTTCAATATATTTGTGATATTAAAAGAACAAGTGAATGTTTTTTATCATTGAAACACAAGCATACATAAATCCATCAAAAAATAAAACATGAAACACAGTATACATGAACGAATAATGTGATATATTTATAGTCGCAAAATTTAATTTTTTCTTCTTAAAACAGATCTAGGTAAAAACTTTCCAATATATATATGACAAATACTTTAATAAAATTCTAACATTGATAACACGGAAACTAACAAAAGCAATACTCCCTCCGGTTCATATTAATTGGCACATTAGTCAAATTTTTATGTTTCATATTAATTGGCATATTTGGGTTTTCAATGCAATTTTTTTCTAATTTTGCCCTCTTTCACATCTAGGTTGGGAAACTCAAGAGTCATTAGGAAGAGTATCTTTGATATTTTGCCATGTAAAAGTGATTAATCATTAGGTTCCTTAATCGGTGTGAAAAGTAACAATGTGTCAATTAATATGAATCGGAGAGAGTAATAAAAATAATTTTGGGACTTGGTATGTTGGAGTTGGAATATGAAACCTTTGAGAGGCCAAATCAAAATTGCGGAATTTTGAGCAGCAAATAAAAATCTGATAAAGTTGGATATTTAATGTTTCGTACCATATAATCAAATCAATATTGAGTTGGGAAAAGGTTAAAATTGCATAGGTGTTTTTGGCAGTACGCAAAAGGTGTACTGCTGCAGTTCAATTGTTATTTCTGTGCGTGTTATTAAAAATAAACTCAACATTTTGGCGTGGTTAAAAAACATGAACCAGAAGGATTGTTTTGAACCATTGTTTACACTTCACAAAACAAATGAAATGAAATGAAAGAGTACAAAACATGTTTATGTATTTGGTCCCCTCCAATTTCACTTTGATTAATATCACGTGACCCTTTTCATTCCCACATTTAGTATTTTGTCCTTTTTCGTGCGGAAGGAAAAAAGACAACCTCAATGTACGTTTCACCTAACCATGATATTAAAAAAAAAAAATTAAAAATCACGAATAACAAATGGAATTAATTCAGCATGTCCAAGTAAATTGGCCGTGAAATTTATATTAAATGCTGCTGAGAGTTTTCTTAGTAATTTCATCTTTGAGTAGCCGGTCTGTTTGTATCGGTCTTCGCAGATTACTTCTGAAATATTGGGGGTCAGTTTGTTTGGTGTTTGGGAAAGTAGTTGATGTTTGTGAAATAATCTTGATTTGCGTAATGTTATTTGTTTGAGTTTTGAGAGAGTAGTTTGAGAAATAATGTAGATGTAGATTTTTTTGGAAGAGTTAGGTTGTAGGTGTAAGATGTATAAGACTTTATGTCAAATCATGTTTGTTATGTGAAATAAAAATATATTTGTTTGGCATTTCTCAAACACGAATTTTTTTTGAGAAACGCCAAACAAACAGGCCCTGTATATTTTTTAGATATCATTGAATGTCATGTATTTGAAAAAAAATTATTTGAATTTCTAGATATGAGAGGAATAGTAAATTTGAATTTTAGAAAGTTGTAAATCTTTTTAGAGATTACGATATAAATTAATGGTTATTTTGGCCAAATTAAATTTGGTAACTGAAATATGTTATTTTATGTCAAATCAAAATAAAGTTAGTTTAAATATTTTTAGAGATAAATATAATTTTTTTGTGATGCAAATAATGAGAGATGAACTTAAAGAATAAGTTTTTTTAAGAAAAGAAAAACTTGTTTGTTTAACAATTTATTAAAACGAAGCAAACATTCCCGTCATTTTTTTAAAAATTATTTTGCTCACATATTTGGAAACTGTTGAATATATTTTTTTACTTGGGATATAGTACTCCCTCCGGTTCATATTAGTTGGCACATTTGCCAAATTTTTATGTTTCATATTAATTGGCACATTTGAGTTTTCAATGCAATTTTGTCCAATTTTGTCCAATTTTGTCCTTGTCTTACATCTAGGTTGGGAAGCTCAAGAGTCACTAGGAAGGGTATTTTTGATATTATACCATGTAAAAGTGATTAATCATGAGGTTTCTTAATATGTGTGAAAAGTAACAATGTGACAATTAATATGAACATGAGGGAGTAATTTATTTTCTAAAACCCAGAGGATTAAAAAGTACTTGGAGGAAGCGTTTAGTGCACCGACCATTGACCGTTGGTTTACTACTTTACTATCCACCCACAAGTAAATTATTCCGTGCAGCTGAATTGAATTTATTACTTCCCCCTCAAAAAAATAAAAAAAAAAATAAAAAAGAATTGAATTTATTTCCCAGTTAGTTATTTCAAAATCTTCGAAATATACCAAAGCAAACGCCAAAAGCCTAAAATTATACTACTAGCCCCCGTACCTACATAGCTCCTGCAAGCCAAATACTATAATAGAGGATTTATTCATTGCATATATACCTGTTCATTATTCTTTCTTTTGTTAAATATAAATAGTAAATACATACAATTCATTAATTAATTAAAGGATTATGAACAATTACAAACCTGGAAGTATTTGAAAATAAAATTAAGCATAAAAAATGGACACATTCGGTGTCAAATGATTTATCCATGTTCTTTCGTAGCTACTGATTTTTACTTTATTTTGGTCTGAATTTTTGTTTTTTTTTTTGCAATTTGCTCTATAGTTTTTTTTTTTTTTTTTTTTTTTTGGTACAATATAGTTTTTGTCTTAAAAGTATATCATATACTCCTACTCACTGTATAAAAAATCAGGAGTGGGGCCAATCACTATTTTGTCCAGTTCTAGTTCTGACTTGTACTTTTTGACACGGACGCCTACAACTCTCTACCCGATAAACATCATGTGATTTCCTTTGTCCATCTTATGGTTTCTTTTACTAGTATAATCCAACGGTTGGGATGAATTTAATACCTCCAACCGACGTCTTGATTCACAGTTCTGAATTTCGGGATAATGTAGTTAAATTATTATTGTTTCTGATTCACAACACGTGGTGGGAGTATACATAAAGGACGCTGGCCCCGCACCATGACGCCGCCCGCCTTGGCGTGAAAATTGCCGCCTCGATCGGCTGGTGGCATCCAACTGTCTATTTCTAGATACCGGAAAGTGCATGCAAAATGTACATATAAAAGAAAGAAAAAGGGAAAGTGGAAAATGTGGTGGCGCAACCAATTATTGGGCTGTCTGTCACGCCCCAAACTATTTTTTGACATCTGAGAATCAAACGTTGATTGAACCCCCTAGCAATGAGTTGGACTAGCATTTCGGATCCAATTAAATAGGGCCTGATTTATTTATATCAAATCACACATAAATACATGACGGTCATAGGAGCGGACATTGATTCGAATTTGACCTAATATTTTAGGAATTTAACTGACGAACTATATATTTTTGTAATTTAAAAATAATGGTACAAATTCTGATCTATGATATAATTTTTATGTATATGTTTAGCTTACAATCTGATTAATTTGATTAATACTGAAATATGTGATTAATGTGTACATAATTGAACTTTTCTATATTCGAATTCGATGAATTATAAAGAAATCTTGAATGTCTGAAATAATTTTCCTGAATGATTATGATACTTTAACTTTTTATAGAAGCAAATATACTTATTAAATTCGAAAAAAAGTCTGAAATATGATGGACTCGAAGATATTAGGATGCGCTAGATTATGATCAAATTGAAATCTTATCCGATGCTAATGGATCCTGATGTGGATATGGCCTAATCCAAAGGGAATTCGACCCATGACTAACTTATACTGGGCTGAAGATAAATAGGGTCCATAGAGAAAGCCCGATTACAAAAATATTATGGGAAACAAAGTGAAATAAAAAAAAAGCTCGAGAATTATCATTAATTGGGCCGCCGGTTAATTTGATCCAAAGTGTAGATTTTTGTGGTAAATCAATCCGAAATTATTTTTCAGTAATCGCCCGAGGGATTTTTAAAAAAGCCCTTATCAAATTATAAAATTAGAAAAAGACCATTAAAAAGTTAAAAATTTGAGAAAGATCATTGACTTTTTAAATTAACTTAACTAACTCTTCCTAATTAAAGTATATTCTAATAAATTATTAACTATACCCCTAAATTTCAAAAAATTAAAATCAAACCTCATTTCTTCCATTTTACATTTTCTCTCTAAAAATCCTAACTCAATTTTCTTTCAAAATTAAACACATTTCACTCAAATCAAATAGGAAAAGGAAGAAGAACAACATAAAATGTTAGCATTTGCAACTTACCTGAATTTTTAAATGAATTTTTGAGTGATTTGTAGGCAAAACGCGGAATTTTTTTTTGCAGTTTTTGTGGCGTTTGGGAAGAACAAACGCCAAATGCTCAGAATCTCACCACGGTGAGTATACACCCCAGCGCAGTGAGTTTTTGGCGTTTGGAATAACAAACGCCAAACGCCATGTGTATATATTCATGGCGTTTGGCGTTTGCAAACGCAAGAATCATAAGTTGAATTTGAAACGCATTTTTAGCTTGTGTATTAATTTTAATTGTTTACCGTAAATAAAATTATATTTTATCTTTGGTATGGCGGTGAATTTACACTCAAACGGACGAAAAATAGGAATGGATTGATGATAAAAGATTTGTGAAAACATAAATTTGTAAAGATTAGTCAATTTATCTCCCGAACGGAGTAGTAACACTTACTGTGACATTGTATCCTCCGTAAATCATAACTTTGTAAAGATTGGTCAATTTTGTAAGATTTGGTCAATTTATCTCCCGAACGGAGTAGTAACACTTACTGTAACATTATATCCTTCGTAAATCATAAATTTGAAAAGATTAGTCAATTTTGTAAGATTTGGTCAATTTATCTCTCGAGCGGAGTAGTAACACTTACAGTAACACTATATCCTCCGTAAATCATAAATTTGTAAAGATTAGTCAATTTTATAAGATTTGGTCAATTTATCTCCCGAACGGAGTAGTAACACTTACAATAACATTATATCATCCGTAAATCATAAATTTGTAAAGAGTAGTCATTTTTGTAAGATTTAGCCAATTTATCTCCCGAACGGAAAAGTAACACTTATAGTAACATTATATCCTCCGAAATCATATTTTTGTAAAAAATAATCAATTTTGTAAGATTTGGTCAATTTATCTCCCGAACGGAATAGTAACACTTACAGTAACATTATATCCTCCGTAAATCATAACTTTGTAAATATTAGTCAATTTTGTAAGATTGGTCAATTTATTTCACGAGCGGAGTAGTAACACTTACACTAACATTATATTCTCCGTAAATCATAGGGGCTGTTTGTTTGGCGTTTCCCAAAATTTTTTCGTGTTTGGGAAATGTCAAACAAACATGTTTTCTATTTTCCGAAATAAATTTTTCATCCATTAATTTTCTCAAACTACTCTCTCAAAAGCCAAACAAACAACAACTTTCTTATCTCTAAACAAAACCTATACAAACTCTACTTTGATTTGACATAAAGTAACCTATCTCTACACAATTTATCTCACATAACAAACATAATTTGACATAAAGTCTTACACATCTTACACCTACAACCCAACTCTTCCAAAAAAACCTACACCTACTTTCTCAAACCACTCTCTCAAAACCCAAACAAACAACATTACGCAAATCGAGATTATTTCACAAACCTCCACTACTCTCCCAAACTACTTTCCCAAACGCCAAACAAACAGGCCCATAACTTTGTAAAGATTAGTCAATTTTGTAAGATTTGGTCAATTTATCTCCCGAGCGGAGTAGTAACACTTACAGTAACATTATATCCTCCATAAATTATAAATTTGTAAATACTAGTCAATTTTGTAAGATGGTCAATTTATCTCCCAAACGGAGTAGTAATACTAACAGTAACATTATATCATCCGTAAATCATAAATTTGTAAAGAGTAGTCATTTTTGTAAGATTTAGCCAATTTATCTCTCGAATGGAAAAGTAACACTTATACTAACATTATATCTGTGACGCCCCGACTAGAAATTACTTAATTAATATTTACATTTAAACTTAGTAAATTTACATAAGTTGGTTTTTACAAAATATAGGTTAATAGCAGCTATTTTACATATATATAAGCTTCAAAATTTCTAGTTTAATGCCGACGAGAATCCTCCTGGCTTCTACGCTATATCCGAGAATCTGAAAATAAGTAAAACACATTACGTAAGTTGATTTGCAACTTAGTGAGGTGGGTGTGCGTGATTCAAATAATTTCAAAGAAAAGAGCGACGAATGCCGTATAAAGTAAACAAAACAGGTATTAAAGTACAGTATAAAAGATACGTTTCAGTGTCCGCCAATTTCCAAGGCTTGCTCCCCAAACACACCTTATAACTCCTCCAATCACACCTTTTGATTTTTTTTCCCATACACACCTTATGCATGACTAGTCAGTGCATTCAAAAACGACTTCGTATATCCAAGAGACCCTGTTCTCTCGAATATACGAGCCAGGCCAGGGGCTCATGATCGAGTTAATAGCCCGTGCTATTCAACCTAATCACATAACCGCACAAGCCAAATGGGCCCAAAACAACAACAGATAAATAATTCACATAATCAACTTTTTATCCGGGTGAGATAAAGTACTACACCCAGATAAATATCAATTCAACATAGAATTATTCCAATAGCAATCAATAAATAACACATTATCACATTCCAAATTTAAATTGCAAAATCAGCCCCTTCTAAATCACACATCAATTACCATGCATCAAACCACCAAAATTTACATATAATAGCAATTTCCTACCATTTTAGTCATAGATGGACATTTTATACCAACCTTTTTATAAAGTTATGGAATTATCAACTACTTGATTATAAGTTTATCAAAGTAGTAATTTTATTTGTTGAATTCTTAAAGTTTAAAAGAATTATTACTACACTTAACGAATATAACTAAAATTTAACGCAATTAAATAACGATGAGTCGAGATTAACTCTTCGTTATTTAGACTCCCACGCTCACCTTTTTCACTGGAAACTTGGATTATCAAAAGCTTGAATTACTCCAAACGATCACCTTCACTTTCTCCCCAAGTTTCCTATTTTCCTCAACTTCTTTCTCACAATTTTCTTTCCTCTCTTTCACGTACACTACTTGGGTTGAATGTGTTATGTTAATTCAAGTTCAAGAATAAGTAGTATTTATAGTAGTAGTTAACCAATCAAATTAGGCCAACTTTGCATACATGTGGTAGTTTGCATGTATGCCTAAATGTATTGTGAAGAAAGTTTATAAACAAGTGTCCCATGAGTTGTCTCCATTAGAATTAGCCACATTGTAACCTTTTTGACGAAATTACAAAAAGACCCCTATAATTTTTGTAGTTTTCATTTTGACCCCAAAATATCACGAATTGTTCAATCAGGTCCCAATTAAAAATTCAATACTTAATTAAATTTTAGGCTTTGGGTTAAATCTTTTAAAATTTTAAAAGTAATATTTTTGGGGTTTTTACAATATCCTCCGTAATTATATTTTTGTAAAAAATAGTCAATTTTATAAGATTTGGTCCCTCAATTTTCAGAAATTACAATTGGACCCCATATTTCAAAAAAACCACACACTAATTATATACTTATATCAATCTAAATATTAACAACAAAATAATGAGCAGGAATTAATTCATAGAATACGGCAATAATATACAATTTACAAAAAAAACACAATAATTATTTAGAAGGTCTCTTCTTCCTATCATCAGGGGCATATGTAGTTCTTAAATGCCTACTAGGCCTAATAGTCATTTTTCCCCTTTCTCTCGGAGCCACATCTTCTCTATTTTTTACCTTCGTTCCCTACTACCTGAAGCTTCATTATCGACCACTGGATCGTGAGTTGGAACATGATCATCAACACCTTTAATAGAGCGTTCAGGGATATGATGTGGTCGCAACAACCTTCGCATAGCAGCAATTTCGGCCATGCAGTCCTTTCCTTCCAAAACGACTTTATCATAGTGGAATGGACGTAACTGTGGCAGGGTGCGTTGATATCAAACCATATCCCAACAAAACAAACAAGTCAAAAATACATATTTTTTGTTTTGAAAATGACGTCTGGCATTTGAAACTTCAAACTCCAATTCTCACCGCGGTGAGGTGTATACTCACAACGGTGAGCTTTATCTTCATCGTGGTGAGTATAATCCTCACCACGGTGAGATCTCCGTTGGCGTCTAGCACCTGGGACAGACGCCATACGCCATGAAGACATTCTTTGGCGTTTGGCGTTTGGGCATATCAAACGCCAAACGCCAAAACAGCGAACCTTAGATCTGAAATTTAAAAAAAACAAAAATTTACGGTGTATGATTATGGTGCTTCTTCTAGGTTCATTCTCTCCGGTACGTCCCCATTACCTTCACTTGCAATGTTGTCATGATGTGCCATCTCTAATTTGTGAGAATTTGGAAAAAAATTGGGAAAAAATTGAAATTGAGAAGATTGAAAGAATAAGAGTGAAGATAGGTTTTTTTTTTATTTGTTAATTATGGTTTTGGGAGTTTTGTTATGGATTAAGGAATAGGGGTTGTTTGCAATTTATTAAATTTTTATTTACCTTCTTTAATTAATTTTTTTATTAAAAAAAAAGAGGAAAAGGAAGCCTTTTTCTAATTTCACATTTTGTCCATGACCTTTGACCAAATTCTTCTAATCGGGCCATTTCTCAAAGAGACGGGCCGAGAATTGCCGGGCTCAGCGGCGGCGGTGGAGGGAGCTCGTCATGGCTGACGGCGGTGGCCGCAAATACTCGTGCAAGACAGCAAGTGAAACCCTAGAGTGGATTCATGCCATCATAGACTTCCTCAAGCCTTATCGATTCTTCTTAGACGCTCACGTCGTCAATTTCTTCAAGGCAATTCCTCGAGATTTTAAAATATGAAAAATTACATCTCTCATTGCATACAAATGTAAATGCCTTGTGATATTTTTGATGGATTCTTACAGGATAGAATGTGGGAAGCTGTTGATATAGAGTGGATGAATTGTCTGCGGAAAGAGTCAGTTGAAAAACTTCTTCAGATTCCTTCTGGTGTGGTTCAGGTACTATTTTGCTTGTTTTTCATTATAATTCTTATACTGTTTATAACTGTGTGCTGCACTTATTGGCTGGTAGTTGCGACCAGATCTTATTTCTTATTTTCTTGCTCGTGATAGTTAAGAAGGTTATTACTTAGTATCTCTCAGTAGAGTATCAAGTCTTATGATCAAATTTTAGGTAGTATTTTCCTCTCTGAATTGGGACATGCTTTTACATTCCAATACATGCTGTGCTTCACTAATTTGTTAATATAGGTTTTGGTTCATTGATATCTTGTAGTTAACTTCTCACTGACATACTAAGTCATAAGTGTGAGGTGAGATTCTAAATTTGTTTCATAGTAGTCTTATTTGAAGAAAAAGGATGATTCATAGCTAAGCTATGTTGTTATGTAGAAGGTCTGAATATTAGTCAAATAAACATGTCCTTGCGGAACCTGCTTTCCATACTGGTTGAAGGAACATGTAGGAATCACAAAAAAGGATGAGGAGAATATGGGTGGGCTTTGTTTGGTTGTAGAGGAAACAAAAGGAGAGAAAGAAGAAAAAATCATGAGAGCAAAACTAAGCTCTGGATCACACACAGTATTTGGAAAATTCTGTTCTGGATTTCGCGGAAACAGTTATATCTCGTCGTATCTAAGTACACACCGGCCTCTTTGCACCACTTTCAGCCTTGGGTTAAGTAAATCTAAGCAATAGGTTGAACTCATGGAATCTTGTTTTCCTGTCATGCTAAAACTTATACTAGTTGAAAATAGTTTGAAATTACATGCTGAACCACATAATTTTGTAATCTTGTGCAGCCCATAACAATGTAGTTGATCATTTTGTTCACAGTTTAACTTTAATCAACTTAATGTTCTACTTAACCAAACTGGGTTCTAATTTTTGGTGATTCTAATCTTGTTTAATTAAAAAAATTAGGTAAACTAGATCAAAATCTAGTCTGGTATTGCTCCTAATTTGGCATAGGCCATTTTGTAAACGGGATTCTGCTCTATACATGAGATTAAATGCGTGTTAGAATTGCTCTCTTCGTGACTGGTTTTGTTATGTTGCTCTCACAGGTTCACGTCAATGTAACTTAGTAGCTAGATTGTGCCTTCAGTTTATGCCTTGGAGGAGCACTAGAAAGGTGGGATAGGGAGGGGGAGGAGGTTGTGCATTTTAGGACTGAATAACAAAACAGTGGAGTGAGCCTCATACTTGCATTATACATATAGTAGGATCCATGTGTAATTAATGACATAAAATGACGAAATGCAGATTCGAACTAGAAATGCCCCACAACTCTTTTCTTTTTTTTTTGAGAAACTCTCAGATGAATTATTTACCTCAGAGAGGAGGCAAAGTTAAAGAGACCTATTGTATAAGTATAAGTGTATAACCATCATCATGTAAATGGTTTTCTTTCTTTTTCCCATATTAACACTTAAACTCATAAATATTATGAAATAAATAATTTTATAGCAAAGACAATGATAATGTAATTTGGAATGCAATAAAATTCTGATTCTTTGCTGAAACTTGGTCCTCGGTCAATCGTAGGTTATTATGTATTACGGCTGCATGCATCTTTGATTATTTATGTCCATTACAAATAAAATTATGTTTGGTTATCATTGCTTTAACTGGTTATTCCATTTTATAACACCTTAGCTGAATCCAGCCACTTGGAGATTATGGACAAAAATCTGAAATGATATGTTGCTTCCGTTTGTTATGTTTATCCATGTTGGTATGGTCTGTGTCATTCCGAATCACTATAAGTCTTCATAATGTCAGGATCATTGGCCTGCTTCACTTAAAGAGTTTATCATTACATCAAGGTCCCTTTCTCTTCCTCGTGATCAGGCTGATCTGCAGGAGGTATTTTCCATTAATTCCATTCTTTACGCTAATGATTCCTTGATAAGTATTATCTAAGTCGACCCTTTCTGATTAATTATGAGCATCTCTTTTAGTTGAGACCTTAAGTCCTGTTTGCTTTTAATTATTTAATATAGTTTGTAAAGTTGATGCTATTGTGTTTTGAAAAGTGCAAGGAGCTTTTGGAGTCCAGGGATAGAATCTTATTTAGAGTGGCTTTTTCCTTATATTTGGTGGAAAGGAATAATTTACTTGCAATTTTATAAAATGTCCCAGCCTTTAAGTTTAGGTTATGGCTTTGTCTTGGCAGGCTTTCCCAGGTCAGAGAGTGGCATCCCTGAATAATGTCCTTGTCCAAGGCATGAGTCAGAAGAAGAAACACGAAGTAAGCCATTGTCTACCCACCTCATTTTCGCTCTTCATTTATTGTTATTTCCTTCAGAACTGTGAGGCTCTAATTATGAAGTACATCTATCAACTTATATGTATAGACCAAGGCATGTTTTTGGATGATATGTAAGATGACTGTCAACCATTTCCTACTTGAATTAAAATCTAAAGATGCTAATCTATATCCTGGTAGCTTTCTTCGACTTTTGGTGGATGACATTATCGAACTGAGTTAATAAACTAATTTTCATAGTTGGAATATAATCCTTATCCTTGTTATATGCCTGTTCCGTTCCAGGTGGAAATTCCATGGAACTTCTGAGATAATGAAAGAAGATTTAAATGAACTATATAGATGCGCTAGAAGTCAATGTAATATCGTTGGCTATACCTTCAAAATTAGGATATTGGAATTTGGAAGTCTAACTTTCAAGGTATTTAATTTTTGTCTAAATAGATAGAAACAGTTGCTGCTGTTATCGATTCAATTGCTAGGAGAGTGGGAGCCAAGACAATGGTGGATGTAGGTTCTGGTCAGGTGAGTCACCTCTTGCTTCTCATTGCATGTGCGACTTTCCTTCCTTACCAGATATAGTTTTTCACAGTCTCAAATTTATTGTAGTTTAATATCGTGTAATATGCTACTGGTAAATGTTCAAATAGTGTTTTTGGTCAAGTTTAATTTTAATTAGAAATGAGCGACATGATAATTTGTTCATGCCACTTTGATGGCTCTACCTGATTTTCTTTTGCAGGGTTACCTTGCTCAAGTTCTTTCCTTTGAACACGAGTTTTCTGTAATAGCAATTGATGCATCTTCACATCATGGAAGCATTACTAAGGCACGTGCCAAGCGAATCGAGAAATATTATGCAGCTAAAGCACGTGAATCTCGGTAGGGGACAAAATTATTTATGTTATTAGCTTACTGGTTTTGAGCTTTTGATACATACAGAACCACACAATCCTGTAGTACCACAGACACCCATTTATGATTTTGCCAAGACAGATAATGTCTCAAGTGGGTGGCTCTCTCAACTGGTTTATTAAATATGTTTCAACTTAATTACTTTTGGAAAAAAAAAAACTTTGTGATAACAGAAACTGTGATTTTTCTCCTCTCCTTTCACCATGCACAACCTGGTGTAAATCAGGTCACAGAGTATCTGCATGATTGATACTTATACTTGATGTATGAAATATTGATACAGGATTTCCCAGACGCATTCATCGTATTGATAGAGGAGAATGATTGGATGAGTGGATGTGTAGCATAGCCTCCTTGTCACTTATGTACCTATCTCTTGCCATGACTCGAGAACACCTGCTACATTTCATCATCTTTAACCCTAATTCCTAAGTGAACCTGCCTAACACTCCATGCCTTCCTTCGCAAGCAGCCAGACACATGCACCAGATAAATATCCCCACAACATTCCATTATTTATGAATTCCCTTGCTCTTCACATATAAACTATTTTAACCTTTTTTTTGTCTGCATCTAGAGTCTTAAAATTGGGAGTATCTGGAGATAGTCTTTCTTTAGTACATTGTTTGTTTACTTATGTGCTTTTTAATTATGGCCTTCCATTGAACTTAAATGATTCAAAATACCTTTTAATCTGAATTTTGTGTTTTGTTATTTAGCTGACTTACACAAACATTCTCTAAAATACTAGCTTATTTTGCTTCTTCTGTAGGCTGCTAGAACAGATTTTTACTCCTCGATTAGCATTGGACAAGCATCTAATTTGTTATTTTGTGGTTTTCTGTTCTGCCTAAACATTTTGCTCTATAAATGTGCTGTCTAACAGTCCTGTATCCTGATTGAGATAGTCCTTTTCTTTCTTTTAAGCTTATGGATCATGTGAATTCTCTCGTCAGATCTGAAAATAGAAGTTTCAGCACACCCAAAACAGTCACATGTAAAGTGCTCTCCCCTGCCATGTTGAAAGATGTCAGCAGCTCCTTTTTGCAACTAGATGATTTTGGGAAGCCAATATTTTCCAGAGTAGAGGCTGAAGGAAAACCCCTAGAAGGAATTGTTGGATGTAAATCTCCCTTGCCCTGTATAGCTATTGGCAAGTCTTCACTGGTTTTGGCTGGACTCCATTCCTGCGGAGATCTTTCAGTGACAATGCTTAGGTGCAAGTTACATTATGTTAATTTTTTTTTAATTATTGGAATTTGCATTAGTCTGTCTCACTAATTGTTTTCTTTATTTCCTTAGATGTTTTCCAATTCTTTTTTCTTTTTGAGCAATCACAGTGATGGCATGCTGTTACTTGAGCTGATGACATCCTTACTGATTGTCATTTAAGTTGATTTGGCTTAGTGATCACTGTAAGCCTGTGCTCGTGTTAGCTTATTTTAGTAGCTGACTTTAGTTATTTGTATCTAGGACATTTATGGAATGTGATGAAGTCAAAGCCGTGATTAGCATCGGCTGTTGTTATAACTTAATATCTGAAGAAGCCATGCATGAAACGCATAGTGGTTTCCCAGTGAGTACTGGCGTCAAATCATCAAGTTTACTGCTTGGGAGAAATGCCCGTGATCTTGCATGTCAGGTTTTTGTTCATTTTGACTTGCTTCATCTATGAAGATTTGCAAAGTCGAGAGTACGTATATATGTTTATCTTCTTTCATTACCACAGCTAGGAATCTGTTGCTGTTAAATGAGGTGTCTCGTATTTTACGTCTAATGTATTCCGTGGGTTTAGCATCAACATGTTATTATCTAACGCTACTTCAGCTGCTATTAGACGTTATTTCTTATGTGTGGAAGCACTTGAAAAGACAAGTGTTACTTTTATTTTGGCTTAGTTTTTACTAGCCCCATATTTTGTGGCTTATTGCTGTTGAGAGTTTCTTTTGAGCCTTTGATGAAGTATGTCGCTTACCTTTCGTTGATTAATTAGAGTGCAGAGAGATGGAGGGGTTTGGATGAAGCTGCTGGCATTCATAATTTTGACCTTCATGCATTTCGTGCTGCCTTTCAGATGGTATGCACTGTAGCGCATTTTTACATCCTTTTCTGTCATTTATGTTCATGTATCTCTGGATCAATCCTTCTGAAGTAAATTGATGTATAGGCTATAGCTGGTCTTTTAAGCTAGCAATCGATCAAATTTATGTCTTCCTATTGATTTCAGTTACTTTATATAGTTT
The DNA here is from genome assembly GCA_030819805.1 of Penstemon newberryi var. newberryi. Classification (NCBI taxonomy): domain Eukaryota; kingdom Viridiplantae; phylum Streptophyta; class Magnoliopsida; order Lamiales; family Plantaginaceae; genus Penstemon; species Penstemon newberryi. The sequence goes on along the minus strand of JAUALY010000003.1, from coordinate 6,227,450 downwards.
CCCCCCTCATAATATACTTTTTTCTTTTCTTTTAAGAAGAGCTCCTCTAATCAATATGTTTTTTTTTCCTTTTTTGTGTCAAGGTTCTACTTAAATACTACCCAGAAATTATAATCAGAAATCCTGCAATTGGGCGTCAAGGGAAGGCTTTGCGCCGCCAACATAATCGAAGGATCCTGGAGTCTGATGCAAACAGAGCTGAATCTTTCTCACAGAAGAATCATAAATCTGTTATCTGTTGTACTAAAAGCTTCGATAGAGACGGAAATGGTATAATTTTTTCTGCTTAATCGTTGTATAGATTTTTGAAAACTTAAAGTTGATTTTTGTAGAACTTTTTGACACTTTTGCTGTGCACTCGATATCAAAACATGATGAGATTGATAATAGTCAATTCCTTTTAGCTGAACTTTTCTGTTACCGTGAAACCTGCAATGGGAAGAAAGTAATAAATGTAAATAAGAAAAGAAATACAGAGAAACTTGCACATTTGAATCATCTGCTTCTTATGACAGCTTGGAGCCTCAAAATACTCTAAAGATGCTTTCTTTTAGTTATGAGTATTTGATTGTGTTTCTGCAATTTAAACCTTGGCTGCAGATCCTTTGCTTAACGAACCTTCTTCATGCACTAAATCTTCAAATGAAGGGTCTAATTCTGGTGATAGATATTCCAAGTTTTTGAAGTTCTGCCTGTCAGGACTAGAGCGTCTTGGTCTTCATGATTCACTAGAAATCGACTTTTTGGGGTTGTGGAAGGAAGCTGAAACTTTTGCTGTAAGCTTGTTTTCCACAGTTTTGTATTTCTTTCATTTTTTGCAGATGTACCTAGTCTGACCAAATTGGTTTTCCAATGGTTCTGCTTTTCTAAACTATTTCTACCCTGTCATGTTTGCTTGGTTTATCTTTGTTAAGGGTATTGTTGTCATTGTAATGGTGGTTCTTCTGATCAGTCACTTCAGTTGAAAGACACTTTCGTCCAAATCTCATGTCTTCCCTCACTTTTCTGTCATTTCATACAACATAATATACTATTTTGGTGTTTCTGGAGTTAAAATAAATATGTTATCAGTAACATGTTAAATTTAGTGCTATGTGGTAACTGCATTTCTTTACCGCTTAGAACTATTGCATAAGCATTGGTGTTACACTTCTCTTAGCCAGATTTTGTGCATAGAGTATGACTCTATATATATCATTATTTCTCATTGGAGTTAAAGTGTCTGATTTTGGGGGCGTTTATAGATGAGAGCCAATATGTTTTGTACAATTGTTGATAAGGAGTTTGTCAATGGGGAGTTGGAGATATGTTCTGTGCTTTTGTTTTTATGGTTATCTTCAAAATTATTACTCTGCCCACATTTTAATGAGGTTGCAGTGGGTTTTTTGCCCTTCAAATAGTTGGTAGAGTGTGCAAGGCAAAACTCCTACCGTGCAAACCCTTTGTGTTTCTGTGTTTCTATCCATATATTTACAGGCTTGCATATATATGTTTGTTAGTATGACACGCTTGCACATGTGAATTTCTTAGAGCCTATTTGTTACTTAATTATAGAGCTTACACAGAGTATTAATGTCTGGCAGCGTTTCATTTATTTGAATAGCCTTTCTTGGAGTTTAAATTGTACTACAGTGTAGTCGTATGTTCATAGTATTTGCTAATCTTTCTAAAGATGAACGAATGTTCTGATTTACTGCAGGATCTTGTCGGACCTTACTGGACACTTCGAGCTGCTCTAGGACCCGTTTTGGAAACTGTGTTGCTTCTTGATAGATTATTGTTTCTCCAGGAGCAGGGTAATGTGGTTGAGGCAATTATGCTACCTCTGTTTGATCCAGTATTATCTCCAAGAAATATGGCTTTAATTGCTCAAAAAGTGTGAAATTTCATGATATGAAAAATTGCTTCAAGTGATCCATTCTGATCCAACGCAAGTATCAAGTATACTGTCGTGGTTTTTAAACTTGATATTTGTTTTGTATTATGTACTCAATCGAGCACATAATTTTGGAAACTGTCGATTCGTGTAACTTAAGGTGACGCTTTGGTCGGTCTTTTGATAAGCAAGTATAGGATTTCTGATTTTGGATTGTTGGTGGAATTTGTGAGAGAGGGTAGATAATTTGATTTTTTAGAACAATATAAACTTGAAGAAGAACCTGCATCACATTAAAGGATGATGGATCAACTATTCAAAGTACATGGAATCATAGTTTGAACTTAGAAGGTTGCCGCATGCTTTTATGCTGCGTGAAAACAGTTAAATTATGTTTGATTCTTGGATTTAAGTGAGTAAAAATGTTAAGAAAAAGATTTTATGTTGCATCCAATGATGCAATATTAAGCTTTATTTATTATTTATTTGCATTTTATTTATCATTTTACTCACCGAAATTCATAAACCATACATAGCCTTAACTACAGTTGCCCCTGATACAATAGGAACTTGGCACTTGGTCTCGTGCAGTTTAAAAGATCTAAGTTGTATGATTTTTTTATACAGTTGCAACAGTGAATTAGAATTTCTAATATATTACTATAACATGAAAATTAACACTAACAGAATGTTTCTAACTTGTGTATTTATTTATTAGAAACAAAAACATAGAACTTAAGTAGTATAAGGTTAGAAACAAAAATATAATCTTACTTAATACTTATATTAACTTCACAAGATCAAATTAAATAAAGTAAAACATTAAAATTGTAAGTGATGTTTGCTTAGATTGAAATAATCAAACTTTTTATTTTGTTGGATGAGTTATTGAAATAATCCAACTGACAGAATAATAAATTTTGATTAAGTTACAAATTTGGATATATTAAGATGTTTGAGAAATTGAAATTCGATTTAAGCTTTAGGGAAGTTCCTAAAACATCATTATATGCTAAAATGAATTATTCAATACTGATATTTATACACGTGTAGATTCTAATTCAACTTTTTTTACATAAAAGTACCTTAAATTTTCCCTTATAGTACATAATTCGTATGAACAAGTAAAAATTTATTAGAACGTATAACATTCTAATTGGATTGGAGCAAATCAAAATTGAATTTAAATCTATTTATATACAAAAACCAATGACAAAACCTTTAATATTCAAAATAAAATAATAGGATGAAGCTTGAATTGAATTTGGATTAAAATGTGACAAGTCATTTTACGGGCCAACAAAGCCCATTTTCACTTCGTTAGGCGGGCCTCCCCAGAAAAAACAAATAAAAAAAATATCAGGGAGCTTCAAAGAGACGATTCGTACACGCTCACGCTTCATCACGAGACAGCTCTGCTCATACTCACTTGCTGTTTGCTGCTGCACTACAACAACTGGTGTACATTTGCACCAAAATTGAAAGGAAAACAACAGAATTCAAATGGATTTAGCTTTCCCGCTAAAAACCCAATATTTATCCTCAAATGCGAAAAATTGCAGTTCATTAACCTTCTCCAATGCTCCTTCACTTCAAGGTTTCCTTAAGGCTTCTTCTCGTCCGTATCGGGTAAAGCGTCGAAAAATTAGGGTTCGAGCAGAGTTCGATGGAAAAGTGAATGGAGCCCTTTCCGCAGACTTTGACCCACGTTATACTGACCGGGTTAGTAAGCTTACCTCCATTTATCCATTGTTCGTTTGAAGTCTAAGAAATTTGTTTCTTCATGTTAATGTGTTGTAGAAGAAGCGTAACTATAGATTGAGCTTTTATTAAGTAGCATAATTGTGGAAATATTATGATTGGCTTGTAACCGTATTTAACAAGTTAATTTTTGGATTTAGTTCAAAATTGGGTTAACTGAATTAGGGTACATGATGAGAATCTTTCATGCTTGCAGCTCTTATATGATCGATATTTGTGAACTTTTCTACTACCTAAATTTGTCTGTTGATCGTGCAACCATGCCAGCGTTCTAGTAACCGAATGGGTAAAAGATAAAACAAAAGAAAAAATGCGTTAATCTTACTTCTAATTGACGACTAATTCTAGTGAAAGCTAACACCTCTTCATTTGTAATGCCTAGGACATAAAAAACTTCAGATATTTGGCTGTGAAAAGCTTAATAAGTAAAAGAAAAATCTAGTAAATGAAAATTAGTCGAGGGTTGTCTTTTCTAGTGACAAAAAAGGTTGAACTTGTAAAAGTAAATTAATATGCTAGAATTTATTTAAATGGAGTAGCTACAATATGATAAAGTAATTTGTATTGAAATATAACATATTAACATGAATAATAAAGTAAAAGAGTCTTACATTGCAAATGAGCAATGAAGTGGATATAGCTCGATTAAGTGAGAAGAGAATCACACACGTCTTTTGTTGTCGTAGAGAGTGTTGTAAATGTAGCCATTTTTTCTTTTAAAACTCTTTTCATCTTATATATTGGTCAAAACTCTTGTCATCTTCTTGTGCTCGATTGTAACCGTGATGCTTTTAATGTTTCTGTCTTTGCCTCAAACTATGTTACCTGGATTTTACCTTATATGTCAATCAGTTCCCCCTTTTGAGCACATCTGAATTCATCTCTTACTACTTTAGCTCAATTTCAATTATTCAATCCCACAATATTATCTCAAGTGGGATATTTACTATTTTCTCAGCAAAATCATTTGTGAGTCAAACAATGAATATACAACGAGAAATTGCAACAAGGATTCATTTAATATAACCACTCTCCGTAGAAGAAACCAAAATTGTGGAACAACAAACCATTAATTCATCATCTACCCAATAATTAAAATAACATTTGGCATCCCAATCTAATACCTTGTAAAAATTGGTTTAGTGAAGGCAAGACTTAGTTAATTGATTGTGGGACAAATTCAACTTAGTAGCGTAGTGTATTGACAGCCAGTTCTAGAATACTGCAATTGGGCCGCTTTTGTTTTACAAGGATCATTTTACAATTCCCCATCGTATTCGTCATCAACAACATTGACGAGTGGTAATGTTAGAGTTTGAACTATCTAGTAAGTTGTGTTAGTAAGAGTAGCAAATATGCAATTAGTTGAGAGTTTTTGCATTTCGAAATTAAAGAATTGAGAAACCTGATATGTGTCGCTGGCTTCAATTATTTGTTATTGTAGTCAAACCTGCAAGATATTTCTTTGATATAATTGTTCAGCAGTCATTTTTCATTGTTTATTGATCGTAGAAAATTCTTGTTGTGTGATCATAGTGTATGATGGACTTTCTGGTAGATCACTATGTAATGTTGTTATCTGGGGCCTATTGTCTTGTGAATATCTGTCTTTCACTCTCGAGCTTGTTGTTCAGTGAGCAATGATTTTTTTTTAAAAATTGTTAGTCGCAGTTCTCTGATAGGTTGGCTGAAGCAGAGAAAAAAACTGTGACAGTATAAACTGTTAAGACATTCATATGTAAATATCCATCTTGGGAATATATGATAGACTTCACATATTTTTCTTTAATTGTACAAACAAAATGCCTTTCGATCCTCATCTCCTACATCAACTCCATTATGTGAGCGTTGTAAGACCTATAGCAGAAAAAGTTCACTAGTTTTCTTGAATTTTTGACGTCTCTGGTTTATGCTGCCAACTTCTATTTTATGTCTAATTAGAAACCATACATTGATGATCTCGATGTAATTTTTGTCTAGGTGCTTGTAACTCACTTGTTTCCTGCAACAGCAAAAAGCACTTGATGCTGCTATGAATGACATAAATAGCTCTTTTGGGAAAGGAAGCGTTACAAGACTGGGAAGCGCCGGTGGAGCTTTGGTGTAGGTGTTTTTCATTAATTCCAAGTAATGCTATGAAGTCATCTCCAACCCAATATCCATGAACATGAATCACTCCCTAAAGAACAGCAACCAGTATTGAAAATTCATATTTGTTTCTCTCAGACCATTTTCCTGCTCTGACTCTTGGGGAAATTTATCAGTAATTTTCCTAGAAAAATAGATTAACATAAACCCATCATATGTCGATTACAGAGATCATGAAAGAAGACTGTATTTTTCTGCTATATGTGTTCATTTCCTCTTTTTAAAGATTTAAAATTGGTTATCTACTATTAGTAATACTGTCACTTTTCTTGTATCTCTTCCTTTTTGTAGAGAAACATTTCCAAGTGGCTGCTTGACATTGGATTTTGCTTTAGGCGGTGGCCTTCCCAGAGGAAGAATTGTAGAGGTGTCGGGTTTATTATTTCATACCATATCCCTTATTTCTCTATTAGGGGCTCTTATATCCTACTACTTTATCTTTACAGCTCCAGTGACATGGTTCTATTCATAAAAATGCACAAGTGTTCTACTTGATGCATCTGCATTATATTATTCGAAATTCATAAATCTGTGGGAGTAGTTTGATAAACAAGTTATGTGAGAGGGAGTTGACTATTTGTAACTGATACAAAACCACCCCTAGACTCCCACTACTCCACCCCACGACTCCCACTACACTCCTGGTTTATAGGAGTTAGTGTTTGTTTTAAAATTAGGCACAGGAACTATTAGGAATTATTCAGATTTTATTGTAGAAGTTTAATCTTTGAAGTTTTTTCCTCTCCATAGGGACAAGTGTATTGGTTGAATTTGTGTTTAAGATTCTTACACATATTCATCCTTTACGGATTTATCGGCTTTAATTGTGTTTAAGATTCTTCACTAATTTCTGTCAATAAATGTTTATTCCAATTTCTTCTTTAATTTCCAGATTTTATTCCTTGATCCAATCAGTATCACTACTTCAGTATTGAGCATATAAGGTAGTGAGCTACTCTTCACAAAGTCTGACAATCACTGTTTCTTATTTTGTTAGGTATATGGGCCAGAAAGTAGTGGGAAGACTACTCTAGCACTCCATGCAATGGCAGAAGTGCAGGTTTAGCATGTGAATAGTTTTTACTTGTATCAGTTATTTATCATTTGCAAATCCATTTTCCAGAAGTGTTATTTGAATGGTTGGTTTGAGGGATATCTCTTAGACCACTTTTTGTTCACTATTCACCTCTAATTTACCTTGAACAAACAGAGGCTTGGGGGAAATGCCATGCTTGTTGATGCTGAGCACGCTTTTGATCCAGCATACTCAAAAGCTCTGGGAGTTGATGTAGAAAATTTGATTGTTTGCCAGCCTGATAATGGAGAGATGGCGCTAGAGAGTAATTTTTTTCAGACTTTTCCACTAAATGATTTAAATTTTTCAGACTAGTGGCTCCTTTTGTTGAGCTACAGTTATTTGGCTCTAAAATATTCTGAGTCCTCTTGTCTTGTATGTGTCAGTTGCTGATCGTATGTGTAGATCTGGTGCTGTTGATCTCATTTGCATTGATTCAGTCTCAGCACTTACTCCAAGAGCTGAAATCGAAGTAAGTCATTCAACTTGTCTTGTAAAGTTTATGAAAGCCAATGGTTTTCTTCTCGAAGCTTGACTATTTTTTGGTGTACTTTCCGCGTAGGGTGAAATTGGGATGCAACAAATGGGTTTACAAGCACGCCTAATGAGCCAAGCTTTACGTAAAATGTCAGGCAACGCTTCCAAAGCTGGATGTACCCTTATTTTTTTGAATCAAATTAGACACAAGGTATTTCTGATTGAAGAGTGGACAACACTTTTGATTGAAGAAATGTTATTTGCTTCTTGACTTATAGGGAAGCACCAAATCTCCTTCTAATAAAATTGGAATTGCATGACAACATTGCTGATTTATATTAAAATTTTATTTCATAGTTCCTTATATTATCTATCTATCCTTTTTGGAACTAGTACATTTTTCCATCTTAAGCTTAGTGGTATCACTCCTTTTGCTAAGCCAGATAGGTGTGTATTATGGAAATCCCGAAGTCACGAGTGGCGGAATCGCTCTAAAGTTTTTTGCATCTGTCCGACTTGAGATACGCCCTACTGGGAAGATCAAGTCTGTAAGCCCACAATCTCTGTTAATTAATAATTTTCGAGCCTGTTCTATTTCATCATTTGGGTACTACTTTATCTACACATGGAAACGAATCGTAAGTGGTTATATTGTTGTAGGTTAAAGGAGATGAAGACATTGGAGTTAAAGTTCGTGTAAGAGTTCAGAAGAGTAAGGTGTCAAGGCCTTACAAGCAAGCTGAATTTGAGATAATATTTGGAGAGGGAGTTAGCAAGCTTGTACGTATATATTGTCTTTCGTACTGCAGTGGTTATTTGACTTATTTCAAGACTCTGTGGTGTTAATCTTGACTTCATTATTAGGGTTGTGTATTGGATTGTGCTGACATGACGAGTGTTGTTGTAAAAAAGGGGTCGTGGTATAGCTATGGAGATCACAGGTCTGCTTATCATTTGCTTAGATAATTGTATCATGTGCTGCTGCAAGTACCATGTCCTAATTCCTATTCTACGATTTTTTGTCTTTCTAATTCCAAATGTATAGGTTGGGACAAGGAAGAGACAGAGCATTACAGTATCTCAAAGAAAATCCTCTTGTGTCTGAAGAAATAGAGAAGAAAGTTCGCGCTGCAGTGGTAGAGGGCAATGGACAATTAAGCTCTTCTTTCATGAAATCCTCGATCCCTCAACCTCAGGATGAAGATACGATGTTCCAAGAAATGCAATGACTCTAAGAAGACGAACCAGGTTTATCTTTATTCGAGTTGGTTTATCTTTTCACATCAAATTTTGGGGGTAGGGATTTCAATGTATCCATTATTTTGTGATATCCAATACTGCTTGCGACATAGTTTGGTCGTGTCAAGCTCTAACATTTTTAAGAACGTTAAGTATGTTTCACTGTCATTTAATATCTAATTCTTACATCTTGTGGTTGTCTAACTTTATGTAACAAGATCACATCTGACATTTAATTGTGTAGATAAAGCAAAACATTTTAGCCAATTATAACCCTTTAGAACCCAAAGCCAATCAAGATATTTCCAGGTCTTTGTATCTCCAAAGTCTGTTCTACTGTATCTTAACCAGACCATGAAAATAGGATTAACAATTAGCTTGATCTTAAAGTATCAACCTATACTTTATTAACTAGATTTATAAAGAGAACGTACACATTGCCTAATCCATAGAAACTCAGAACAAAATATTGGTACTTGTAAAATATCGTGTATATTTATGCCATTTACATTTGATCTTGATCCAAAAAAAATATATTGATACTTGTAAAATATCGTGTCCTTTTTATAGAGAAGTAACATAAATCCGAGTCAAAATTCTACATTTTAGCTTTATTAATTATTTCACATGAATAATTTATAAAATTCGGATTCTTGACGCATGCTAATTGTTGAGTTTAATTGTGTTACGTTTGTTGTCATATAGACATATACTATATATTTGTTATTAAGATAGCTTTTAAAGTTCTATATTAGTTCAATCAAGTTAAAAATAATTACTGTGTGACATCATCAAGACAATTTGGCATAAAAGTCCGACCAAATTCAAATGCTATACTCAGGTTTAGTTCAGTTTTAAGGTCTTACTAGCGAAATTCTCATAATTAGGATGTTTGAGGGTACGTATTGTACCTGGGAATGTTTTTTCAACGTGTTTATACTTTCGTGTCTTCATATAATTTCCATATTTTCAACTGTTTTTAAGTAATTATGCAAAGAGAGATCAATAAAAATGTCGGGATCATCTAGTAGTATGGACATATGCAAGGTAACACTAGTAATACACATCCACAAGATAATGAGTTCGATTACATGTGGTTACGAATTCCACAGCAGAATACGATTTTGAACACTATGTACAGCACGATACGATTCTGAACACTATGTACATACTTTTAACTGGACTCCCGACATAAGATACCGATTACATATTGATTTACTGTGCCAAAGCACTTGTGTTGTAAACAAGAAGTGCACCTCCAGCAAGAAGACCAACTAATGTCACAGCCCATATGGCTAAGCCTGTGGTACCTGCAGTTCATCAATTTCAAAATATATTTAGACTCTACCAATTTACCAACCCAAAGTGTCCTCAAAATCCCAAGCCTAAATGTATGTAAAATAAAATAGTATATACTTACCCCCAACATACACATCACCACTTGGAGACCATTCTTCCTCATTGTAGATGGGACTGATCAACATTAATATAAATATGTAGTGTTAGATCTTAAGGGTGGGCTGCTAAAATTGTAACTAGTTTGATGTAATTTGAATCTGCTATGTATATACGTTACCTGTATCCATCAACATTAGCACCGTATTTGTCAACGAATTGGTAAACACCCTTTCCCTGGATCATACATAGCAAGCAATATAAAATCAGAAGATTGACGCGGCTTACATTATACAAATTTTTATTGTTAAATCATAAACGAACCCTAGGCTTCCTGCCGGAGGCGTCGACGCCATCCTTCAAGTCCATGCCTCCACCAGGTCCTAATCACAATTCCAAAAGGACAATTAATATATACTAGTAAAATGGCATGTATTTATATAATCCAAGAATCAAAATAAGATCCAAAATCATTTTGGATTGGATTGGATTGGATTGTTACCATAAGGCTTGTCAGTCTTGATTTTCTTAACGCCACTAGCCTGAACTCTGAAGCTGGTGGTTCTGGCGAGTGAAGGAAGTCCCCTCACGGCGGATTTCTCCACAGTGAATGGAGACGCCTTTAGGTTCACTGGAGAACTCATCACTGGTGTTGTCATGTGCCCTGTTGTAGCTTGATCTCTTCTTCTTCAAACTGTATTATGTCTTTTGATAATAATAATAATAATATAAAACAAATACTCAATTAATATCAGGAATCAGAGATTTCCATTTTGACAGGTGGCACTGCTCTTGTGGCTCAGTTCTGGATATGATGTTACAACATTATCCAATAGGCTAACACTCTTTTAACCTCTTCTGTCTTACGTAAGGCACACACAAGTATATCCATTTTAGGATGGGGACACCTGGGAATCCACCATATAGTAAAACTGATTATGATTTACCATAGTACATGAATGAATGAATGAATGAATGAATGAATGAATAAACCAGTAATAAATATGTCTTTAAATGCACCTCTCACACATAAACTTTCCATTTATACAAGACCAGATTCTGTAATTAGTTATGGTGAAATTACTACATGAATCCTAATAAGAAATTCAATTATTTTCAAACTCAATCCAATGATGACAAATCTTGGTGTTATTTACAAAGTACTACTAAGCACTTTAACAAACTTTGCAGCTGCTGCAATGCCACTACTTATCGCACCTTCAACGTCGGGACCGACACAAAAGTCTCCACAGATTGCTAATCTCTTTGTTCCATTCCACAAGCATTTCTCCTCTCCGGCAACGCTGGCAGCTGGAAAGGCACTCCCCCTGAATCCCATGAAATTCAACAGGAGGAAATATTAAGAGGGAAGCTTTGACAAAAACAATGTTTACTTAGCAATCTCTATTGTTCCCAATAATAAGTAACCTTAGAGAAGGGAAATAATATGGAATAATGGAACTCAAATATTGTGTACACATTAGAGCATATACTGCTAATATTCTTCATCTAATTCCCTTCCACTGCAAAAATTTCTTACGATAATCACCAAAACATAAATAAAAACATTGTAAACTATATCTCTATATTTCCAGAAAAAAACGTAAATAGAGTAATTGCTCAGGATTTACTGGAGGGTTAAATTCCATTATAGACATAAATCAAACAATGAATCAGTAGGAATAGAGAAGCAAAACATAAAAAATCACCACTGTGACCCTTAACAAATACTTGCTGGTTAGTCGCAACTAGAACTATTAAAAGAATATTGAAATTTCTGCGCTAAAATACTAAAGCACCAAGTGTTTACCCCACAAGCACCATACCCATGGCTTTCCAGAATGCATAGCGAAAACTAGCCTGAGGTTCTACGTCAGTAATTTTCTTCTTATAACAATTTGGACAAGTTATCCATCAAAAAGTTAATAGACTCGTGCAAAGTTATGATTAATCTGAACATATTTGCAGCAAAATATAAAGGTTATGCATCTTTACAGAAGTGGCTTCATGTATCCATTTGTTTTTTAACACCTCGCTTGATTATTTGTTTAGAGGTATGGGATAGTTGATGTCTTTCTTCAATTATTCATGTTCTCAAACCAATGAGTCGACGCATATGAATAATACTAACCATCTGTGAGCTTTCTTGAAAAATGGCTGTGAGATGTCAAGCCCAGTGTTTTGGAACTCTTGAAATAGTTCATCGGCTACTTTTGTTAGTACTTCATTAGAAAGCTTCTGGAATCCTGTTTGGCTGATAATAAACTCTGCATATTCTGCTGTAGAGTGCAGCACCCAACGTTCACTTCATAAAAAAGGAGTGTTTTATACATGATTAAATGGAAAAAATCTGAATACAATACTTCGAGTCTCTTAAATATGCTATCACAAATTCACAACACTAGCACAGACCTGGAGGTGGAACGCCCCGGCTTGCTGCTATCACAAAAAGCCCAGCTTAGAACTTTGGAATTCTTGAAAGAAAAACCTTTCGTTGGTACCTGAACCATAAGAGAGTGGAAAATATGAAGGAATTCCTCAAAAGGTAAGCCACCATCCAGTTTTAACAAAAAAGCTCATCAAGTGAGATCTTTCAAACTGGGAATATAATGCCATGCACCGACTCTCCCTGACTATAGAATTAAGTTAGTGACACTAAAGGTGTCGAGTGGTTTGCAAAGTTTTACAACAATTCTTCAACAAATCAAACTTACTGAGGAAAGAGGCTGATCGAATGCCAACATAAGAGCGAAGCGAGGAAAAGCTGGAATTTCTTTCGTTTTCAATCCCACATCTGAAACCAAATTCAAATCTACATAGAGAAAGTAATGTAATTATTAGCACCTGAACCGACTGACCTCTCTCATCACATGTTACAGTTGTGCAATCAGTAATAACTTAAACAGTGCATGTTATACAATAAATCAGACGAGAATTCGAAAATAATATCCTAGCCAAGTAAAACACTGGACCCCCTTCCTAGACTTCCTTTGCACGTGCACAATAGAACCATGGTGACAATAAATTGTTCTGTACCAAAAAGAAGTGATAATATGAATGGAAGCAGACAAATTGGTCCTTTACATCTAGTCGCCGAGACTAGTAACAGATATGGGTACTAGGTTCTAAATTCTCAGCGTGAAAAATCAATTAAAATAACTCTGTTGATTATAAATCTTTAGATCGTACAATGAGAGCCTAAATTTCTCTGTTTATCTTGTGTATTGTGAGGTCCTGATATATTATGGAAGAGTTCAGGAAAGCTTTTTTCAACTCTGTAAGCCTCGTGCAAATTTGGCTGATTTTGCAAAATGCGACTCGTATGATTCATCATCCTACAAATTAAAATGATAGTGACTGGCTAAAAACAAGCAGCTATAATCAGAAACATTTCATGACAATGCCCTTTAGACAAATACAGACCTCAAAGAATCCAAAAATATGACCACAACTAGGGAAATTATAAGTTCATACCAATAGGTGGAGGTTTTCCGGTGACATTCGTAAACCTTGGGGAAAATGTGTTCTTATCTGATGCCACCACTCCCTTAAAATGACCAATATCTTTTCCATCCAAACTCATCAAGGACCATGTATCATCATCCCCCAACCAATTTAACCTTCCAATACCAAGCCCAAACCTGCTTTCCACTCCTAAGAAAGACATATATATATATATATATATCAAACAAAGTACACAGACAATCACTAACTTTGACATGAGTTACATACCTGGCTCATGGCATAATGCTCTGCAAATAGAGTTCATTCCAGGAACACCCACATATCTCTTGTTTAATCCTTCCTGAAATAACGTAAATTTTAGGAAGATCGCTGCTTGAAATACTATAAATTTTTTGATTTTCTGATTTATGTGTGTAAAATTTCACTAGGTTTAATATATTACAGATAGACATGGTGCATAAACAAAAATGAACTATGGAGGATACCGTGGATATAAAATTGGAAAAATTTACCAGAATCGGGCAATTATATCTAAAGTAGGAAGCTGTTATAATTTGTCCATTTTTTTTTATTGAAAAATGCAATAAAGCAATAGTAAAACAGTTTAAATCAGTCCAAAAAGTTTAAGACAGTCTCACAGTTATAAATAGAGAAATAATGGAACAAACAGCTGCATAGCAAAAAATAGCTTTTTATAAATAGATCATCGCAAACTCGCCATGGAAAGTTAAAGCTAAAATTATAGTTACCCAATAGCTGATCGAGATTGAACACAACGAATCCGTACACAATTAATTATATAGTGAAATACATAACAAGAAGGAAAGAATGTCATTAAAATGTCAGAATCTTTCTTAACCTCTTCAACGTGGACAAACTCTTTGGAACTAAAATCAAAAGAACCAAATTTGTCTTTCCACTCAGCCACAAAACCTCTGGCTTCCCAATCATTAACTAGACTCTGCACCTCAAAATTGCTAGCATTCACACTGAAATACGGCGCACCGTGGTCGAACAATAGCTCTCTCCCGTCTTCAGAAGTTTCTCTAAACGAAAAAAAAAATCAATAAAAAAAAAAAAAAAAACTGTTCTGGAGAGCTTATATATTTACAAATAAAAATATACCTTCGCTGAGACATGCGGCCGCCGGGACCTCTTGCGGACTCGAAAATGGTGACTGATGCTCCATGTTTTGCCAGAATTGACGCGCACACTGCTCCTGAAACTGAAAATAGGATAAAATGTCAGGCAATTCAATTGGATAATAAAATTAGCAGGTTAAATAGCCAAAATGCTAGAGGATGCTCACTCCCGCTGCCAATGACGGCTATCTTAGAAACAACACCAGCCATTTTTATGTTGCAGGTGAGTTTTAATGTTTGATTGTTTTCTTTTCGAGTTCAGATAATGTGAATTACTACTATTTAACAAAAATGTCATGATCCAATATTAATTACGATGTTGGGCTAAGCTCTTCTCTGTATTAAATTTGGGTAGAGGAATTCAACCTAACTTGGATTAAGTTGTAATGAAGATGTATTTATAAAATGGTATTTTTTTTTTTTAACTATATAGGGCTGTTTGCAGGGCGAATTCGATCTGCCGAATTTTTAATAGTATTAGATATTTGATGCATCTTATTCGATTATGATTCTTAATTTAATATAATTTAGATTAATCTGAAAAGATTCGAATATAATATATATTTAGATATGTACCATGAATAAAATTTTGCCACCAAATTAAGATGTTAGTAAATCATTCATCGATAATTTCATTTTTAAGCATGAATATTAATTAAAAAAGTTTGAACACATAATTTAAATTAAATGAAATTTGAACGTTAACAAACTTATTTTAGAAATAAAGTCCTAATGTGAATTTTGAAATTAAAAATTCTATTAATCAAAAGAAGATCTGACATCCCATCAAGTCCAAATAAAATTCAATGAACTAAAAAGTTAGATCCAATGAATATTCGGATTCGACAAAATAGAGCCAGATATGAGACGAATCTGATTCGACCAGAATCCAACACAATGACAACATAACAATGGGAATTTGCAGCAACGATGGGGCCAATAAGCCAACCATGTTATACCATTTGGTTTATTAAAGACCAATAAGCCCAACATTGCTAGCCCAAATACCGAGCACATGGGAACTATAATTGACAATAGGGGTTTTCAAAAAAAAAAAAAAAAGATTAAAAAATTTAAACTTCGGTAACCCAAATTTTGAGGCCTACGTCATGCGAAATTATTTAGTACAATAGCTGCATCACGTCATTGTGTAATAGTTGCAGTAGTCGATTGCACCACGTGTGAAAGGCTTGGTTCAACGATTTTACTAAATAATTTCTTGCAGTGATAGGGCAAGAAGATGAAACGAAGAGGAAAAGAGAAAGAAATATCGTAGGGTAGCAGCTATAGGACATACAGGGAAACTTGAAAGGAAGAAAATGAAGAAGATAGAGAAATTTAACATACAAAAGCAAAAGGGTGCTAATGTAAAATTTTAATCTTTCTTATAATCAATCAACCAAAAATTTATGTTATCAAATGCCTAATTATAATCTATTACAATATTCAAATATTGTAATCTCTCAATCCAATTTAATATGGTGCATCTCATCTCCCCAACAAAACATTATCTTTAAAAATATCATAAAATAATTATTCTGGAGAAAGGCAAATAAAAACTACTCAATCACATAAATAACCAGAGCATGTATGCAGTAGAACTAGGTTTAGAGTTAGCAGACAAACGCCCATTTACCCAGTTTCCATGTAAAATCGGTTTTCGCACACATCCTTCAGGTTTGAAACTTTGAAATGAAATTGAGAGGAAAAGCAAAACTGATGCTATTTGTTATATTCCCTGATAAGTTTAAGCAGTTAGTAAGCAATAAATCATTAACCATTGTAGAAGCTTCCTTTCCTTATACTATTTCATAACTACATGACTGATACTCTATAACTATTCAATTATAATTGGACATCTTCTATAATTATCTTGAAGGTCAAAATCCTTATCGGACATGAACCGTAAAAGTGTGGATTTTCTACCTCAGGCTCTATATCCAGTCACGAATCTTTGAACACCGGCAAAATCAGAAACAATACTCATTCTACGGAAGCTTCCTTCCATCTTAGTGTCCATGTAATCCACTAGAAATTTGCTCTGCGTTTCACCATTCGTCTGCAGCAACAATGTTTAATGGATAATATAAGAAACGTTACTCTAATCCCACCACCAACAACATCAAAATCTCATGAGTAATAAAATTTGACACCTCAAATGCAAAAAATCCACCAGGTTTTAACATTGAAGCGGCTCCTTTGCACAGATGCAGAAGGTCATTCATGCCATTCGTTCCCCCATCCAGAGCAAGTCTTGGTTCATGTTTAGAAACTTCAGCTTGTAATCCGTTGATGTCTTCACTCGGGATATACGGTGGATTGCTAACAAATCCACTTAGATCCCCTTCCACATCCTTAAGAGGATCAAACCAAGATCCATGCCTTACTTCAACTCTATCCTGCCAGACATGCATTTTCACGTTGTAAATGTGCTCAAATAGGAGCTTGATAATAGTTCAGTAAATTTTACAGGATTAAATTAATTGCATTTGCATTTCAAGAAAGATTCTTGTTTGGACTAATACTTTGAAAATTATGGATCCATAGCCTGCCTCATATTTCACTCTATCGCAACAGGGATAAATCCCGTTTATATCTAGTCCTATCTCAAGCCATACCCAACCCTGGTTTCAACCTCTCTCTTCAAACCTAATAAAACTGTAGACCTATAAAAGACATTCATTTGACACTTACTACCTACTTTTTCTCTATGAAAAATCATTAATTTAACACCAACCACCTACTCCACCCCCCCCAAAACCCAAATCGTTCAAACTCAATCCAAATCATTTCTCAAGTTTTAAAGGCACACAAGACCCGACATCCAAACTCAGTCCTAAACCAATTTTCTAAAACCAAAAACAACCAGACCAACACCAATCCATGTGGATTGTGGACCCTTAACTATGAACTTCCTTAGCTTAGAAAGAATAAAGAATAACTACATATATCAAAACTTTCATATCTTTCCACTTAAAACACCAAAGGGTTCCTATTCTTTGGGTCAATCAAAATGAATATTCAGAGTGTCTTCTAATCAGTATATTTCTTTGATTTAAACATTTTTTAAAACATCTCCAAAAAACCATCAAAAAGTTTCTAATAATTAATTGATCGAAACATACCAATAAAACAAAATTGTAATCCATGGATAACTATTTGAAATCCTTATTTTCAATTTACTTATCACAACACTTCCCACCAGGCAATCAGCTGCACACAAAACCTCTCAATGTCAAACACACACACACACACACACACAAAGTAGAACTAACACTAACCTGCAAATTATACCTCTGCACATTGTATGATGCAACAGAAACAGCAACAGTACTCAAATCAGTAGCAACCACTCTCCCACACCCCCCAAGACCCGAAAAAATCCTAGCGACCCCAATCGCAAGCGCCCCACTCCCGGTCCCCAAATCAGCCCAAACCCCATTCCCCAACCCTTCATTCCCCTTCACCACATCATCGACCAAATCCACAATAATCTCAGTCTCCGGCCTTGGTATCAAAACCCCTTCTTCAACACTTAATACCAAATCCCTCCAGTGCTCACACCCAACAACATACTGAAACGGCCTTCTTTCCTCAATCCTCTGCTTCCACAGCTCGTACAGGCCATCCAAACCCACCCTTAACGACACCGGAGTGGCAGCCTCGTAATTGTTGTTGGGATTCGGGGGTGAAAGGATGGTGGGTTGTTCGAGCGCGTCTTCGATGAGCCAGTTTAGCTCTCTGTGAAGAAGGGTGGAATCTGGGCCGTTGTCGATGTTTAAGAAGGTGGAGCCGACTGAGGTGGATTGGTTTTTGGCCCAATTATGCCATTTTTTAAGCTCTGAGAGGGTGGACTGGAATGAGGGTGGTCTGAGGTAGAGTGGGGTACCGGGTTTTGGTGAGACGGCGGAGCAGGAAATGGGTCGAACTGGATTGGAGCTGAGGGAAAAGACGGGTTGGAGTATGGAGGAGAGAGACGCACGTGTGAAGCTACTGCTACTAGACTTCATCTCTCAGCCTCCGTTATCGCAAGAAGACCACCCATGGCTATTTTGGTTTCATACAAGTAACTTTTGGTTTTGAGTTGGATCCTTCCCAATTTGCTCCAAATTCAATTTGATTTATTAGAAAAAAATTTATATTTGAACTGGATCAGATTTGAAAGACCAGTTCTTGATTCATTGGGCCAGGTCCGAACGAATATGGCCAAATTCTCATTAAATTTCATAAGAATGACGTAATATTTTATTAATGAACTAACTTTACGCATATATTCCATCAAACAACATGAATTAATGTTGATACCTTAGTATTAGAATCAATGGGCCTGTTTGTTTGGCGTTTGGGAAAGTAGTTTGAGAGAGTAATGGAGGTTTGTGAAATAATCTCGATTTGCGTAATGTTATTTGTTTGGGTTTTGAGAGAGTGGTTTGAGAAATAAAGTAGGTGTAGGTTTTTTTGGAAGAGTTGGGTTGTAGGTGTAAGATGTGTAAGACTTTATGTCAAATCATGTTTGTTATGTGAGACAAATTGTGTAAGGGATAGGTTACTTTATGTCAAATCAAAGTAGAGTTTGTATATGTTTTGTTTAGAGATAAGAAAATTGTTGTTTGTTTGGCTTTTGAGAGAATGGTTTGAGAAAATTAATGGACGAAAAATTTATTTCGAGAAATAGAAAACATGTTTGTTTGGCATTTCCCAAACGTGAAAAAATTCTGGGAAACGCCAAACAAACAGGCCCATTCAACTTGGTATTTTTTCATTTGAGGAAAGTGATAAAAAATGTATCTAGAGTTGATATTTAAGTGTTAAAGTTTAGCAAATTATGATTATGAGGAAATTTGAACATATGTATTGTAAACTAAGTTGGATGAAAATGTAATTAAAACAAATCTTCTACTGTAAAATTAGCTAAATTCTGAAATTGAAAAATTAATAGAATTCTAAAAAAAATCAAAACTTGGTAAATCTAGGCGAGATCCGAGAGAAACAAAACTAATCCCATCCAAAATTAATTGACAGCTAAGTTAGAGCGCTCATTGATGAAATTATCAATGAAATTCGAAGGTTTTAGGCTCGATTGGATAAAAGAAAACTAAATTTATCTTTAGATCTAAATTTTCGCAGCCCAAAAACTAGCTAGGTGATCAATATCCATGTTTTCTCATTTATGGGATTACCAACCGTTTGGCTAAATTACACTTATCATCTCAAGTATATAAATTATTTTATATTTATATTTACACTAAGTTGTTCCTATAAAAAAAAATGTGTTACACTTATATTTTTCTTGTCAAAAAAATAATAATTTAAACTTAAATCCATATTATGTAAAATGTGTTACATCAATCAATTTTACAACACTTTTTCAAAGAAAATACAATCAAGTTAAGTGACTTTAAAGTAAAGGTATTATATATTTAATATATAAAAATTCGAAAATACCCTTGCATAAAATATGAATTCTTTCACAAATAGGATATAATACTTTAAAAGAAGGATATACGTATAGAACATTTTATATAGAAGGACTGAAAGTGTAAATTCTTTAATAAAAGGGATATAAGTGTAAAATATTTTTATATACGAGGGATTTAATTGTAAATTCATTCTCCCTCTATGAAAAGAAATAAAATAAAATAAAATAAAAACTTTTCTTTCTATGTTTTGTTGATGATGCTTTACTTAATCAGAATTACATTTAAATCTCAATTATTAGAATCGAGAGAATCACAATCTGAAGGGAAAAGCCCTAAAAGTATAAAACCTTCACTCAACTTCTTCCAATTCCAATAATATTAACTTTATTACCAAACGAAAGCATTAACGAGGAAGAAACATGGCGTCGACTTCAAGCAGCGGTCTAACGTTCAAGCTCCACCCACTCGTAATTGTAAATATCTCCGATCACTACACTCGTGTTAAATCCCAGTCCCAGTCACCCGCCGCCGTGGAAGGCGGCGGAGACGGCGAAGCCTCGACGCCCCATCTTCCCTCGCCTCCCCGCGTCTTCGGCTGCGTCATAGGCGTCCAGCGTGGCCGCACCGTCGAGATCTTCAATAGCTTCGAGCTCCTCTACGACCCCATAACTCACTCCCTTGACCGCTTTTTCCTCGAGAGAAAGCAAGAGCTCTGTGCGTATTTGATGTATATGTAGCTTTATTTTTATTTCCTGTTTGAACTATTGTGATGTTTAGTGATATTTTTAATTTCGGTGAGCAGATAAGAAGGTGTTTCCGAATTTTTATATACTAGGATGGTACTCGACGGGGAGCGATGCACAAGAATCTGATATGGTTATTCATAAAGCTGTGAGTTCTTATGTTATTATACCTGATTTTGATGTAGTTTGATTATAATTCAATGTGGATTTACTTTTTCTTATATCCCATGATTTTTATGGAGTTACTGTTGACATTTAAACAAAGGGATGGATTGGGAGTTTAAAATTTTCAGGCTTTTCCAGAGATGTACTTATATGCACAGGTTCTAAAGTGGAATTGTATTTGCTCTCTTGATGATGATGTTCCATTTTAAAATATTATCGTAAATCTAGTATGTCTAGCTCTGCCATAACAGCTGTCTTGGGCATTAGATAAGAATTTGTCGGCAAAGAGACTCATTTAGCATTTTTTTTATCATCTTTACATGGATATTCACTTAGATACAAATAGAATCAATTCGTTGTGGCCGAAACAGATGGCAGTCTAGAGTTTATGATCTAAATGTTGTTCCCTTGTGTTTTGGTTTTGAACATGTCACGCAATTTTATTTAAGTTAAATGTAGATGTTTCTTATGTATTCCAAATATAACAAGGTCTTGTTTCTTACAGTTGATGGATATCAATGAGAGCCCAGTATATGTTCTTCTCAATCCCAACATTAATCCTGCACAGAAAGATCTGCCAGTTACAATTTATGAAAGTGGTATGTATGTGTATTGTGATATTTCGGGATAACCTTTGATGCCCACTATGCAATTGATTGTCAAAATATGTTTTTCATATTTCATCCATGTGAATGATCTTTGGAAAAGCACCAGATTATAGTATTCCTACATCCATTTATTAGAAAATTCAAATCTTATGGTTTTGTGGTTGTTTAAAACTTAAAACATATCTTTTTCTTATTTTATAAAATTGTTTCAGGAAAAGAAATAATATATCCACCTGTAAAATCAACTGATCGACAATCATAACTCATAATCTAAACTTAATTTTAAACGTTCCACAATCAGCAAGAGCAAGGGAATCTTTAAAAACACATTTCCGGAAAACATTTCTTCAAAATAAATCCCAGCGAAACCTAATTTTTTGTCAGTAGACCTTTATTTTCTTCTATCTCCCTCTGAAGAAGGCAAACGATTGCCATGGTTTGAGTTATTTGAAATTTGAAAGTATCTGTGGAGCTTAGGATTATGTGTGTAGATCGACATTTGGTAGCTGTGTTTGGTCCGTTATTATACAATGACCATGTCTAAATCTGTGGATGATACTCACTTGTCATTGAGTAGTAAATCTTTTTGGTATCATGATTTATTAGCAAAATTTGTTAAGTCTCTCATTTTTTCCTCCTTTTCTGGACCGACCATTATCATTTAAGAGTTGCATGTTATTGATGGGACCCCCCAGCTTATCTTCGGCCAGGCAAGCTACACCATAGAGGTATGTTTTATTTTACATTCTTCTAATCACGCGTCACTTGAAACTAAGAATAGATGGGCTTATCTCATGTACTTGCTTGTTAGACAGTGGAAGCTGAACGAATCTCAGTTGATCATGTCGCTCATCTTAAACCCTCTGATGGGGGTTCAGCTGCTACTCAATGTGAGCCTTTTCTTATTTCTTCCAACTGCCTTCATGAGTCAAGCTCTAATCACCTCTTTTTTTTTTTGCATTTTTAATACCTAAGTAGATAATTATTTACTTACTGACCTTCCTTTTCAGTGGCTGCTCATCTCACGGGCATACATAGTGCTATCAAGATGCTGAATAGCAGAATCAGAGTACTTCATCACTATCTTCTTGCCATGCAGAAAGGTATGTCGACTGATTTTATAACCTTTTTGTGCATTTGCTGGGGTTTCTGTATATTTTATTGGTTAAAGAATGGAAAATGCATAACATCTGGAAGAGAAAAGTTCCTCTGTAGTTTTAGGTTCCAATTCCACAAGAAAGAAATCTGAATGGCAGTTTAGGTGTACTGCTCGTGATTGTTTTCTGTTTTCACGTTCTAACGATCTCATAGCATCTATTTTCCGTTTGTACGGATGAGTACATGGGAAGAAGTTTCTTAGAAGTCTCCTTCAAATTGTGAAGTTTATATGATGTCCATTGCATTGCTCTGCATTCAGGGGATATTCCTTGTGAGAATTCATTGCTAAGGCAAGTATCTAGTCTCCTAAGAAGATTACCGGCTATTGAATCTCAAAAGTTTCAAGATGATTTCTTGATGGTGAGTGCTTTCCTTGGATGTTTATTTTCCTTCAATAACTTTTACTGTAGTGTTTTCCTTTCCTTCCTTTCCCCCTTATAAAGTTGGCAAAATGTTGTTTGTTTATCTATTTTGGAATGAATTTCCTCACCTAGGCCTCCATATAACGTAGCTTCGATTTTTCTTCCTCAATTATATATTTCCTGATACATCCTGTACGTGTTCTCCAGGAATATAATGACACGTTATTGATTTCATATCTCGCCATGTTCACCAACTGCTCAAGGTACGGCAATGAGGTTCCAATTATTCCTCTTTTTTTTCTAAACTGTTGCTTAAATAACGGAAAAGTCGGATTAACGAGGTTGAAGCATTTTTATTAGCCTGTGAAACCTTCACATCTGATGTTGCGTAGTTTTATCATTTGGCATGTAAAGACTTTCATGCAATTTCTGACATGAATACATCTAAATGGTTTTACCGCTATAATTGCAAGAATATGATATTTCAACTGATGACCCTTTCTGGATATCTAATATACAGTTTTATTTTCTGTTATTTGTGCAGCACCATGAATGAGCTGGTCGATAAATTCAACACTGCTTATGAAAGGCATAGTCGAAGGGGTGGCCGAACTGCCTTCATCTAAAATCTGATTTATCATCTCCTTGCTGCCAAAATCCGCCTGAAGCAGGAATTATATTTTAGAGCGGACCTCGAATTTATTAATGATGCAAATAGTTTTTGTTTCTTATTTATTAATATTTTTTAACATTTGGTATTTGCAATGAAGTTTATTATTCGTACATCTTATATCTCTTTTAGGAGATTGAAGTAGGATAGTAAGTTCGTGCTCATTTTATTATTGAGGCTGAGTATTTTGTCTTGATCTAAAATCATCAATTTTCGTTTGGTGTTGTGAAGTATGTATGGCGAAATTGGTGGAATCTCTTTTTTGTGACGGGGGATTTCCAAACGACCAAACCTTGAGGTTTGTAAGTCGTTTTGGGTCCTTTTGGATTGTTGGTGGCCCAATTTTGCGAAACCATGTAACTAACCAGAATCTAGCCCGGAGTTCTGCGAAACTGAGGCCTCAAACCATCCCCAAGTGCCGTCGATCCTGCTTTCAAACTTGCCTCAAGTTTTTCTCTTTTTCCTCGGCCCTTTCTTTGTTCTGTTAAAGATACAGTGATTGAGTCCTAGGACTCAAACTGCAGGCCTTTATCTTTTCTTTTCGCAATACAATTAGAACCTTTTGTAATGTATTTTGTTACAAAACTACCAAATTATGTTCGGTGCATGTGGCTTGGCCGAACCTACATAATATACACATTTTGTCTCATAATTTTTTATTCTTTGGTATGATCCATTGATCGGTCAACTTAAATAAATCTTCATAAATTATAATGAAAGGGAAAGTGCATTTCACCCCATTAAAGTTATTTGTTTTGGTATTTTGCCACCTAGAATTGCAAGATAACCCTTTATCCCTTCAAATTTCCCCTTCAAACGATTTTAGGTTATTTTTACTTGACAAATAACGCATGTGTTCGCCTCGCGTGTGTTTTTATAAGGGTAATTAGTCAAAACACCTTTTACAACCCAAATATTTCACCCACACGCACTTTTTCCCATCTGTTTATGACTAAAATTTCTTTCTATTTCACTTGAGGTTTTTGATTCACAACACGTGAGTAAAATGCTTAAACGGATAAGATGTGTTGCAACCAATTTATCACCATAAAACACGTGTGATGCGCACTTTTGGAATCATTTTTTTTTAGGGTTTAGGAGTTGCAACTAATTTTAATTTTTTTGGGAGTGAAGTGGTTATTTTACAATAAGTGTCAAAACATGTTACTTTGCGCGGGGTAAAGTTCACATTCCACTAATAAATAATGTAATTTATTTATTTCAATAATAGTTCGATAAAATTATACAACGCATATACTAGTAATCGAAAAGCTTACGACAAGAAAATGTTAAAAATTAATTTGATATATTACTTAAATGATTAAAAAAATTGATTGCATTATGTAGTTAATAGAGCAAATATTTTGAACAGAGGGAGGAACTAGATTTAATATTAGTCTGTTATCGTCACACGAGCACCATATAGAAAAGTTGTGAGTCTTCTTGCCACAATGTGTGGGCAATCTACTCAACGAGAGAGCAAAGAGGCCTTCATACCCTACTTCTCTTTATTCCATAATCTCTAAAATAAGAAAGTTGTCACTTAAACAAACAATGCTGTAAACCCTAGAATGTGTATAAGGATCTAGGTAGAGTATATTATTCTAGAGGCTAAATCTCAACTGTTAGATCTAATAAATTTTTATCCATCCATTTTGAAATGCTACTAGAACAAATAGGGAGTACATTGGTCAATTCGTAACCAACCAACTTGTAAGCATTCTGTCAAATTACGACGAGATTTCTTCTAGAAATTATAGAGGCTGAACATGTAACTAGAATGCTACAGTTGAATATCTACAACTTCAAATTATACCAAAAAAAAAAAAAAACTACAACGACATTGGTCTTTAACCTTTTAAGAAACTTAAAAGGGATACATACAAACAATACAATCAATACAAACCCACACCAGATTTATGGAACTGCCATCCATCGTGACATCCAACTTCACAGCCTTCGTAACAAATTGTTAACCATGGCCGCAAACTGTAAATTGCAGCAAAATCATCCCTTTTATTAACCAAACAAGTACCTCCAACCCCAAGCCATCTCAAACCGCGGTATAAAGGCCTCTCGAATAACTCCACTACTCCATTTGAGATTCGCTTGCAGCGACTAAGATCGAGTTTTTGAAGCAAACTCCTTCCATTAGACCTCTCAGAAGCCAACGTTTTCAACGAAACATCAGTTACATAAAAGCAACACCTCATACATAGCTCTGTAATTGCTTCGCAATTTGAGAAAATAGCATCAATGGCTTTGTCGGATACACCCGGCATGTGGCCTATATCAAGAGAGGTTAATGTGTTCTTCATTCTCTCTCCATCATTGAATAAGGAAATAATTCCTCGGTCGGTAACTCTCGTGCAACCTCTCAGGCACAAATTGACTATGGGTAGATTTCCTTTACTCAAAATATATAAACCACTATCTGTAATATCAGCTCCTCCAAGATTGAGTGACTTCAATGAATTGAGACATGATATGTAGTCAAGGCAGGGGTCTGCTATGCTACGACAACCATTTGTGTCAAGCAATTCCAATGTATTAGAAGAGGCAAATTCTGTTAAGGCTTCGCTAGTTATGAGGTTACATGACAACAATTTCAACTCAACAAGGGGACACACAACCCCGATGATGTTATGAAAAGCCAAGTCTGATAATAATGGCGCATTGCGAATTTCAAATTTCTTTAAATTAGAACATGAACGTAAAAGTGAGGAAAAACCAGCATCAGTAACTATAGAAAACCCGCCAAGCCTTACAAATTCTAGTCCCTCACAACTAGCAGAAAGAAGAAATATTCCCAAATCATTAATTCTTTTGAAGGACCCAGAATAGCTGACCCTGCTTCTCACAAGTGAGAGAGAAGTGAGAAACCGGCAAGAGCCTAAAGACTCCAGGCCACTGTTAGTCAAGTCACGAGGCAATTTTGGTTCTGCCCATGGTCTGTCTTCCAGATCTAGCTCAACTAAAAGAGGAAGTGAGCTTGTGATAGATGTGATTACTCTATCACATATAACATTTAAAACAAGCGACAAACGTTGCAGTGTAAAACCATTATAGCCTAAGTATGAACTAATATTTCTACTAATTAAGTTCCACTGATAATCTCTCTCATCTCTCAGTTTTTCTATAAGTTGATGAGCCCCATGATCATCCACTATCTGCAACTTCAAAATTTTAATAGTTTTGGGGAGAAAAAGATCATTGCAAGCTAAATTGTATGCATCATGTTGTGTTCCACGCACTTTTATAGATAAACACTGCAAAGAGGTATAGGTTCATAAGATTAAATGTCAAACTCAATTTTGTAATATTGTAAGAGCAATTAGACAAACAATACAAAGACATATTACCTCCAAACAGAGAAATCCTTGCAACGCTTTCACAAGTTTTTGCTTAAGAATTTCAGGTGAGCTCTCCCATGCCAATTCAAGGTTAAGAATCCTGACATGTAAAACACAAAAATTAACCAACTAAAAGACCAACTTAACTGCATTGAAATCTTCAGATAGTTTTTCCATCTTAACAGGACTGATAGTCTCACCCCTTGTTTGGATAGATAAGTAAAGTTTTGAATTAGAACATAACAACCACATGTACAAAAAGAACTTAAAAATTCAAGTACAATAAAATGCCGCACCTCAAATTCGGGCATTTAATTCTAATTGAAGCAAGAATATCGTATGACAGCGATGCACACTTGAGCAAATTCAGTTCTAGAATATGAGGTCCAAGAATGTTTACGACTGAGCGATCATCTAATCGGAGACAATCAATAGTTACACTCCTTACCCCTCGTAACTTTGGAACAATGTAACCAAGGAGTTGACCGTTGGGTGAAAATTCCTATGGATCAACAATAAGCAAGCCATGTAAAGCATAGGAGCAAAAACCAGTTATCAACAATACTTGACGATTTAAACATATTCAACCCTTTTGAGCATATTAAAGAAAGAAACCATATTTATTTAAATTTCAACTAGTTTCAATAGGAATGACTTACAGAGAGATTAAGAGAGGGTAAAGTTGA
The DNA here is from genome assembly GCA_030819805.1 of Penstemon newberryi var. newberryi. Lineage (NCBI taxonomy): Eukaryota > Viridiplantae > Streptophyta > Magnoliopsida > Lamiales > Plantaginaceae > Penstemon > Penstemon newberryi. The sequence goes on along the minus strand of JAUALY010000003.1, from coordinate 6,199,707 downwards.
AAGAGCTTGAGCGACAAGTGAAAGGAGGTTTCGGGACACGCAAGAGAGAGAGCAAAGTGAATTCAGCTCCAATTTTGGGAATATATCATTCACAACAATGGCGTCGGGGAGTGGAAACCCTTCTTCCTCGGTGCAGGGTTTCTGATTGCAAGTGTTCATCGTCCAGCTTTTTTTTTTCTCGTTCTCCTTCTCCTTAGTAGAGAAAGGAAACGCATTCTATAAGGGTGGCCCGTGGCCCATAGCCCATTACAGGGGAAGGAGACCCTTTTTCTTTTTCTTTTTCTTTTTCTTTTTCTTTTTTGATAATTCAAAGGAGACCCATTTAATATACGAGCTTTTTTGTTTAAATTTTTTTCTCCTATTTTCATTTTGAGATATCCCAAAACATTTTTTTTTTTCATAATATGAATATATGCTAGGGCTGAAAATTCAATCAAATTACTCGAGCTCGTTCGATAAAAGTTTGTTTGAGCTCGATTCGTTAAGAAATCAAACCAAGCTTGAACAGTGTGTCGGATCAATACTATTGGACTCGTCTACACCCCTAACATATACCTAAATTTTTTTATTTTTTCTAACCATTATCTAATATCCCTTGCCAAAACTTAAGCTAAAAAAAAAGGCGGAGGAGTGGTTTTCCTAAAAGAAAAGAAAAGAAAAGAAAAGAAAAGAAGAAGAGAGTGGAAAAATATCGTTTTCATATCATACTGTATGGTTTTTATTTCAAGTTTACATTTTAGTTTCTTGGGCCAAAGCTAATGACTAACTTGACAGCCTGATTTGAGCCCAAATTGAAGGACAATTGAATTGCGTTATATAATATGATTGGAACAGCAACTTTTGGACGTGGAAAGTATTAATACTATTTGTGCTTAATCCGGATTGGATGGATCGGCGAACATACCTTTATTTATTTATTTATTTAGCATCCTATTGATTCATGAAGATTAGGGTACACGTACTCACTTTAGCTTTATAATTAATATCACATCATTGCAGAGTCAATTCAGATTTTTGCTTTTTATCGTAAGCCAGGTGGCCTTTTCAGTTATATTTCATTAACTGTCAACATGAAAATGTACAACTTATCACTAATAATTGTTAGTGACAATCAAATTTTCGTTTCTTGGAGTAAATGAACATAAACAAAACTACATGCATGTCCCGTACATCACCCCCAAGATGACGTAAGGAATGAGGGAAACAAAAGGATAAGCTAGCATATGATCCCACAGGTTTTAAGGATCTATTATTAGCCTCTAAATATCATAAATTAATTATTAAGAAATATTTTTTTACTAGGTCTTGAAACATTTTCCAATATCAGATTTTGTCCCTTCGGCCAAATAACTTGGCCTCGTCAATGCATTTGAATATCATGAGATATAAATATGAACATGTCATGTGCGGAAAGACTATATCATAACACAACAAGAAAATTAAGGGATTGTTTATCTGATATTTGAGAAAGTAGAAGAGGTATGTAAAATAGTCTTGATTTGTGTAATATTGTTATTTGAGGTTTGAGATAGTGGTTTGAAAACTTAAGTTGGAGTAGTTGTTTTTGGAATAGTTTATGTTATATGTGTAAAATGTGTAAAAACATCGAATCTCACATGGTTTAGTATTGTCACCATTTCACCATTTTTTGTGTAAGTAAATGGGTTGGTCTCCCATGGTTAACACACCATTTCATCATTTTTATTAACCCAATTGGTTTGAGCTCATTTAGTGTTAAACTCATAAAATAGAAATGAATGAATTTGAAAGAGAGAAAAATGTCTTAATCCCACATGGAGTAGAATGAAGAAGTTTTAGCTCTTTATATAGCTCAAACTTGTAGCAAGGGTTGGACCTTGGGGGTACCAAAATTTTCAAGGTAGAGGTCCTAGATGACACGCGCGTGCTGACGTTCAATCAACACGGTTTTGGGCTTGGGCCCGAGCTCCAAAAGATGTTAAAAACCCAATAATTAAATCCATACCAAACAGGATCCGAGGCAGATCCAAACATGGTTTGTGCCTGATCGAATCAGTGTGTGTCTGTTCGATTCAAATTTTGAACCGAATGGTTTACACATGTTTGGACCAAACAAGTGCTACTAGTTAAATCCGAACAATGTCCCTCCAACAACACTTTTCTGCTGCTATAAATAGGAGGAGAATGTGGCCAATTTTCTCATCCCGTTTTCTAGCAGTCAAAGCAGAATCCTACCTTTTGTCTCTCTCTACTCTTCAATTTAAATGGTTAATATTCATGTCGTTAAAGTTTGTTGTGGACTTGTTCTTTGTGCAAAGAAACAAGTATCGGTGTACCTTGTGAGACTACTGGGACGAATTGTTGCATCTTTGACAACCCATAAGGATTGTCTTAAGGACATTGAATTAGCAAGCCTCAATCGATCTTTTTCGTGTCCAGGATTATTTCAGTAAGTATGTTGTTATTAAATTCTGATTAAAAGTGAAATAATAATATTATTATTTTTTTCTGCGAGAATAAAACTATATTAAGATTTATAATTAGAGTTAATTATAAATAATTATTCTGTGAGAATAATTTACTATAGTTTTTGAATTATAGTACTTAGCCATATAAAGTATTTATAATATTTTATACACAAAATGTTTTAAACAAAACAACAAGTCTCTCATGGTCTTCATCAAAATTTACACCAAATTATAAAATAATAATATTTCATCATTTCACCATTTTTAGAGAATGAAATTTGGTTTGGTATTTCACCAAGTGTGTCACCAAATTATAAATTTGATATTCACAATAATTTTATTTCATTTAATTTTTAACACAATATTATAAATTTTAAAGGGCTATGTACAATTATAAATCATTTTTTTGCAAGAATTTTTATAACTCTATTATTTAAATTTTATGTTATGAATAATAAAAATCAATGAAATATGAAACAAAATTAATTCAAAAAGTTATACATATAACAAAATCATACATAAACAACATTTACATAAATTATTGCATAATTAAACAACATTACAAAATAAAATAATCTTAACTCAAACACAAAAATAATTCTGCCATATAAATTGTGCGACTGTAGCCATATTAAGACATTTGAACTTTTCTGGCAAAAGATGTTTTTGAGCTGTTACCGGCCAGTTAGTGACAGGAGCCAAAGTTTATATTCCTTGTATTGTATTTCTCGTGAAAAACGAAAAAGAAAACTATACAATTACTGAGACCCGGTTTTGTTTTCATCTAATCCTGGATAAATATAATAGTATAATTTTGCATCTGAAATTCAATTTTTGTCCTGCAATTTCACATATTGGAATCTTTCTAACTATTTTCTTCTTCAATGTTTCTATTGGTAATTTGTTTTACTGATCATTTTGTAATTCATGGAAATGCCTCAAAGACTTTACTTTTCATTATGTAGTGGTCTTAATTAACTTAAAAAGTATTGAGACTAAATGTCCCACATTGGTTGAAAACAATAGTTAAGTTCACCTTATAAGGTCTTGGGCAATCCTCACCTTACAAGTTAGCTTTTGAGGTTGAGTTAGGCCCAAGCCATGTAAGTGGACTTAGCTCAATCCATGTGGTGAATTTTAACAAAAAGTAGTATTATAAAGTTAACCAGCCCTTATAAATTAAGGGTAAAATATAATTTGCCCCTTGGATGGTACAAATTACCCCCTAAAATATCAATTGTAACACTTATTAATGATTTGGGTTTTTTCTATTATAAACTACCCCCATCCCTTTATAACTACTAAATTTGTTCTTTATTTCTATCTCTCGAAAATTTGTAACTAATTTTATGGGGCGTTACAAATATATTCTTATTATATTTTATTTGATAAATAATATATTCTTATAATATGGTTGTTTATATTTTTACAATTTTATAAAAAAAAAAAATCATATTTTTAGATTATGATTTTTTTGCAAATAAGGTTATGTTATAAAAAGATTGGACGATTTTTTTCCATTTTAAATATTTATAAAAGATATGTTATAAAGAATTGAACATCAATATTAATATATTTCTTAATTTACAATTTAAAAATATTAATGCATTCTTTTTGAAAAATAAGACTTTTAAATTTGAATTTCGTTTAGGCCGCAAAAGTGTTAGATCACTCCTGAACCAATCCAATTTGAGCAAGAATTTCTGTTGTGAAATTTTGGTTTTACACTAAATTTAAATAAATCATAGTTTTAAAATAAACAACTCATATAATTTTATAATAGATATATGACGTAAAATAATTAAAAGTATAAAACGACTGGCCTGTAGAGGAGTCACGCCACTAGACGCTGTCCTAAGAAAGTGATTGCCTCCCCTCGTGCAGGTATTGGCGGCTGATCACAATCCCAAGATAAAACCCAAATGGCCTCGCCGGCGTCCTCATCCGTGAGCACGTTCACAGGAAGACAAAGAACCAGTGCCCAATAACAATATAGAAAATATTTTGTGAATGCAACCTAACTAGTGAGTGTGTGTCTAAGACTCTAGGACACCTATTTATAGTGTACATGGGACCTCTAAGGTCAAAGAAATTTAAAGGCCACATTATGGCATTCATGGGGGATGTTAATGCAATATAGGTTACAAAATTTATTTTAATTATTTTGAAGTTTAAAAACTTCTAAAATTCCAACATTCCCCCACAAGTTTTAAAACTTCAAAATATGCATATAAAATAATTGGGCACTAAAATACTATGCAATGGGTGCAGGAGCCTTCCGGGCTTGAACCTACACTTAGTGTTGATGATTTTCATTTGAGGAAACCATAATGGCGCAAGCGCTTTGAATTAGGTCCCTTGGCCAAACTTCAATACATCACACACACAGTATCGACATCGGTCTTAGTTCGCGGGTTAGCGCGTTAACGGCCATGCGCTCGAATCTTGATTCTCATGAAAGTTTCTAGGGTCAGCCCAAACCCATAGCCACGGCCCCATGGCAACTCTCACTTAGGTGAAACCTCCAAGGGTACGTGCAACCTATACCCTGCGGAATTCCCGCCTCGATCTCATTAAGGGTTAAACCCAACCGTAATATCACACTATGAAACACTATCACCATAGGGATGGGAAGGAGGTGTTCTCCTAGAATTAGTGTTAAACGAGTCACGCAGTACAGGTTGTTCCTACCCATTGAACCTTCTTCATGGGGTCTCCAATCACAAAGGTTGGGTTACTCCCGGAGGTGACTCCCTTACGGGCTTACGCCCATCCCCCTCGATGATTAAGGATCTAGCCTTTATATCTAGTCCTGAGACAAAATTCCACCTCGTGAAATTATTATATATTGCCTCTTAGTTTTAATTTTCACATATGTTGTTTTTTTTTTTTTTCTCATATGATATGCATTGCATATGATTTCTTCAATATTCTTTTGACTCGTGCACGTGCACCTGTTATAGTAATAACTCAACAAAAGAGAATTGTTAATAAATAATCATGATGCGCCATCAATTTCTTTTTGTTTTCAGACTTTCCTCCATCAATGCTAGCATGAGTTTGAATCTTATGGTACAAGTTAGTTAGGAATTTCCATCTCATTGATTTTCTTTTAATCAAAATAAATTATTTATGAAATCATTTGATTTCTCATCATAGTGCACAAATTCAACACTATAATATATGTCATAAAGAAATGATAAACGGTCAATTTTAAACTTTTCACAGTAGTTCATATCATAATTTCATAATAATGAATTAAATTCAGACAATAAAGTCTTTATCCCCAATAAGTTTTAATTTCATCAAAGTAACCACCACAATACACAATATTTAATGAGTAATAGTATATACACACTAATAATTATATGCTTTAAATCTAAGCAAACAAATATCTCCAAAATGTAATTAGCATAGACGATTTGTTTTTTCCTTCTCACAATTGTTTATGAAAATCCAACTTGGATAAAATTATCACCCCCACATTTGTAAGGTTTTATTTATAATATCAAGATTGCTTATCACCACATAATTTTTTCATTTTACCCAAACATTTGGGAAATATTAAGTTACTTATATAGTATATAAGTTTTCGTTTAACATGCATCAAAACCTTTCATGATGTAAACTAGTTTACTTTCATCATGCCTAAAATTGTTTATAGGCTAGCAAGTAACTTTATTCTAATTTATAATGCATTCATATGTAACTCTCATAATAAAGACATATTATAGGCATTGATGTCTAGCATTCAAAATATTCAATATTTAAATATCAATTAGCTATTGGAGTTACATGTAACTTCTAATAATAAAAACATACCTTACCATTATGCAAGATTAAAAAATTCCAACACATAATCCCACATATTTTGTAGAAGAGTATGAACAAGTTCAACTTCTTTTTGCTTAATAGCAACAATCACTTACCTCAAAGATAACAGATGAGGCCTATAGACTTTAAATAGTTTATATATGCATGCCTCAATAAAATTAATATTTTCTATTTGCATACCAAACACCTTGTATTTGAGTATCTGCACTTAAAATGCTTAGCAAAATAACATACTTTATTATTTTATTTCAACTCAATATTTTAGTAACTCAAATAATTATAAGACACATTTTATTTTATTTTTCACAGAGTTGAAAGCATATTCATGGAAATTCAAGTGACACTTACAAATAATCAATTAAGTGAAATTATCTCCATGCATTATTATTTATCTAATAATCAATTAAGCAAGCAACATATAATATAAGCATCTTATCTTTGCTAACAAAGATGATATGACCTCGAACAAATCAGTACATGCATCGAATTTAATTTGCCACATTAGAATAGCATGGAGTTTCTTAATTAATCATATGACGATTAAATTATTTTATCACGAAATGCAATTTGGTATTTAAAACATAAAAGTTAGACACAAGTCCTGAAATCTCTTCATAATTAAACCATAACCATCATAGATAACTTTACCGTTAAAATAGAAACGGTCTTTAGTGCATCGAATATATATATATATATATATATATATATATATATTTTTTAAGAAAAATTAATTTATTGACCTCTGTAGGAATTTTATATTGATTAAATCATTCCATATTCCATGTGTATGATTATAATTGCCAAAGAAATGCATTTATGACCACTAAGTAATGCATACATATTTTTTTTTTCATATCATATTATCAGACTCATAGTATCAAATATTGAACCAACTATAATATATGAATGACAAATTATATAATCATTTGAAATGTAAAATCATTTTTTTCCAAAGAACTCAAATAAATTTTTATGGCCTTAAATCATAACTTAACAAGTAATTGCACCTTAACGACTTCAATAATTACTCAATCAAAATATTGCCACAAAGAAATTAATGCACTAAATTATAATTTAAAATATCTTTAATAATGGTTTTTTATCAAAAAGAATTTGGATAATGGACAAATCTTTATTTCACCAAAAAGCGATAATTCAAAATGAATACACTTCAAATTTAAGGAAACCAATCAGACTACACCCAGACGTACGTTTCCTTTTCACAAATAGTTTTATTGTGGTTTTTTTTTTTTTTTTTTTTTTTTTTTTTATGACATTAAAATAATGTAACCCCCATATATATTACTTATGTAATGCCATTGGAGATTATAATAATGCTAGAATTAATACCTTCAAGGTCAAAAGAATTAAGTATGTCTTTAATAGGGTGTTTTATTCTATTTCAATAAATTGGTTTTAAGGCTTGTCTTATAAAAGAAATATTAATAACAATATATTAATGGCATTAATTTTTAGCATCAAATGCTTCATTAATTTATTAAAATTTTAACTAGCCATTAAATAATAATATACATGTAACTTTCACACAAATAAACTAAAATAATTCATGAAGCAAATAAAACACAATTATTGAAGTTTTATTTTATACAAACTTTATCTCTTACATGTATGTATAGGTTATATATTTTGTGACAAGAAAGCACCGATGTACTTTTCAAAGATTAGAGTAAAAATGTATATGTCCTTAATTCACTTCATCCATGAACAAACCAATTACGTACGGTTGGTAATGTTTAATTTAGTTTATAAGGATAAATCAAAATGATTTTTTATTTTTCATAATAAACGTAAAGAACTCCAGTACCAATTCTTGGCTTGCAGAAATACTTTTAATAATAAAATGTAAATTCATTTAACCATCAAAATAAAAAGCTTGTTAAAATAGGCTTTAATCACTTAATGGGTTTCAATATAAATTTTCTCAATTACTATGTACGAAATTGCATCCTAATCATTGTTCATGCTAATCACACATGAGAATAAAAACAACTTTAATGACCGACAAGGACTACACCAATTTCACAATATAGTTTTAAATTTAAAAATTAAAACCATCAGCACATATCACACTAAGGCCAAACTTGAGAAGAACAGTCACAATTTGATCTTTTAAAGTTTGACGTGTTATTCACAAATTATTTATTCCTTTTAATAGTCAGATATTATTTTTAACACGGAAAATAAATTTTAATAGGCCAAGTTATAAGCTGAATGTGTACACATCATGGAAGAACATACCAGCATTCACACATCACATTTGAATTAGATCAAATAAAATAATTTCGATTATAAATCATACCTGAATTTTGATTCTCCAATGAATTCTATACCTTTTAAAATAGTCTAACAGAAATATATATGCTCCTTTGATATATCCCAAAATCTTTTGCAATAGACAAACTTTTGATTTGCATAAATTCTCCAAAGTACCTCAATCAAACATAAGATGAAATTGTTAGAGAATTCAAACCCCTCAAATATCTTACTAAACACAAACCACAAATATTAATCACTTTCTTAGATTGTTGTGAAATTTTGGTTTTACACTAAATTTAAATAAATCATAGTTTTAAAATAAACAACTCATATAATTTTATAATAGATATATGACGTAAAATAATTAAAAGTATAAAACGACTGGCCTGTAGAGGAGTCACGCCACTAGACGCTGTCCTAAGAAAGTGATTGCCTCCCCTCGTGCAGGTATTGGCGGCTGATCACAATCCCAAGATAAAACCCAAATGGCCTCGCCGGCGTCCTCATCCGTGAGCACGTTCACAGGAAGACAAAGAACCAGACTTTATCTCTAGTGCCCAATAACAATATAGAAAATATTTTGTGAATGCAACCTAACTAGTGAGTGTGTGTCTAAGACTCTAGGACACCTATTTATAGTGTACATGGGACCTCTAAGGTCAAAGAAATTTAAAGGCCACATTATGGCATTCATGGGGGATGTTAATGCAATATAGGTTACAAAATTTATTTTAATTATTTTGAAGTTTAAAAACTTCTAAAATTCCAACAATTTCTCCTAATTAGAATCAAGGAGCATGCATAATTATTTTGGAACATTAATTAATATTATAGGCCTGCAACTATGTATCAGTAAATAATGTTTCGAGGATAATTGATTGAATCACATCAATTTTCTTTTACAAAGTTTAATAACTTAACGTAGAATTAACAAAAAATCATTTTACTACGTCCACTAACTAGAACTTTAATCAATCTTGGAATTCTCAATTCTCAACCAAACAAAAACGGAAATAAAAAAGGAACAAACGTACATATGAAGTTTCTTTATTTACATAATATAATAGTATATTCTAAGTTTTAATTAGACAAGATTGAGTATCGAAAGTACCAACAATTACATGAAAATGACTAGATTATCCAAATAATTAATATGATTCGACTTATTCTAGTGAATAAATAAATTAAATATCATTGGTAAGTATTAATTAAACAAGTGCAGACATAATATTCTACAGAGAGCTACGAGGCAAATGGTTCCAAATAAATGGTCTAAGATCAAAGTTATAGAAGAGGGGTGGGGTGGGGGGTTCTCTTTTTTGTCTGTTTGCAAGTCTGGACACTTAGACGGCTAATAATGCTTTGCTTTGAATCCGGGTCTCTTTTTTGTTTATTACTAGTTCTTCTTTGTATTGTCATTAGGTGGCAGTAATTTAATTTGGGACCAGTTTATTAAAAATTCTTATAAATGTTTTTTTATGTTTCTTTGGGGGCTCCGACATAAGAGTGATTAGCAGCAGTCTGTACGATTAATTGGAGGATAAAAAGAACAATATTTTTTTTTCTTTTCACTTTAGCTTTTGTTTTCATTCCACGTTGATTCTCCAATTAAATTTCATAAAATCTAGGAAGATGATGAAGGGTATGCAATTATTGTGTTTGTGCCTTTTCTACGTTTTCCCAATGTAAATAATTTTAATACTGCAATTTTTTTATTATTTTCTTTTTTCAAAACAAAAAATATTAATTAATTATTTGAATTCTTTTATTTTTGGGTTACGGTGGTTAATCAATTACCGCCTTCATATTAATAGTGTTGCGTTATTTTAATTATGTAAACCAACTAGTGATTAACTTTGTGGATCGGAGGAGACTCGTCCTCTAAAATGACGAACTCAAGATCGAATTCTCGTTTGAAAAAGCTCCAATTTAATATGCCCCAAATTCATTCAAAGGAATTAACAACCTTGAAAAACTCAAAAAATAATTTTTTTTTGAAATTTTGTTGGTATAATAGGAAAAAACTTTACCTCAAATAACTCTGTACTTTTGTATAGGCACACAATTAAATTTTATACTAAAACTGAAGATAGAGTTCTGGAAAAACACTACTCAGTCTGGGACATAATCTTTTTTACAAACATAAGTAGTAGCTTTTAAATAGCATTATACTATAATTTAGGAGTTAATGGCAATTTATCCCCCTTTATTTTGTATAATGTTCAATTTGTCTCTTTGTGATTCGAAAAATAGTATTTTATCCCATGTAATCTTATAAAAGTTTCACACCGTCTCCCTGATATAGTTAAACTTAAAAAAATATGAATGGACAAAACTATCCCTCTTATATGTGGCACTTTACCCCATATGTTATGATAAATGTAAATTTTATCTACTGTGCTATGATAAATGTGACACTTTACCCCATATATTATCAAAAATTTTAACGACTCAATCCAATCAACCAAATGGTAGATTAATATTCGATCCTTAATTAGTCATTTAATCACCATCTAACCTAATCCAGTCTCAATCTCAAGCTCAATCTCATTCACCCTACCAAATAGCCAGTCCGATCACAGTCATAAAATATTTATGGGCTTACAGAGGAATTGAATGGAGTACATTTACTTTATTTAAATGCACAATCTAATGAAAATTAACTCTAGTTCTTTTGAGATTTAAAACATTAATAACATTATATTATATATAACAAACATAGAATACAATATTTCCGGATTATCATGATGTACGAAGTTTAATACCATTAGTCTCTAAAGATATGTTACTTATTTGCACAAAAAGGAACTTGAACTGAAGCAAACAAAATTTCGACAAAAAATTAAGTGAAGAAGAAGGAAATTAGTTTTATTTTATTCCCACAACGTAGGATACAAAATTGATCAAATTTTGGCTCCTATTTATAGACATGAAATAAAGCATATAAGAGATACTATTTTTCAGTTAGACATGTTTGGGTCTGAACTGGCACCAGTTCAGGCGATATATTGAACTACTTTGGTTTGAATGAACGCACAAGTTCGATTCAGAACGAACATATTCTTTTAAGCGGGTTGAACTCGAATCTAAATGAACCTTGTTTGGTTTGGACAAGGTATTGTGCTATGGAATCTGGCCAAAGGAATTAAAACTACTAGTCTTCCAAGACCATGTATGTGATCGTGCCTAGTCGGTCGATCGACAACGTGTGTTTGGTTCAATCTAAATACACCTAGATCCTTCCCATTTACAAATCTTGGAAACCTTAAGCGACCCAATAATTTTAACACACAAGAGCTAAATGGGTAATTCAATCTCTTTAATCTGGCAATATCCAAGTGCGAGTTCAAATATGATCTAGAATATTGAATAACTGAAGGACAGATAACAACTCGACATTTGTCAAAAACTCCTCGAATCAAACAATTTTAGAATGATAATACTTTTCTTCCTAATAGCAACATTTGTCTAGTGGAAGGGAATAGTACCCCAAAGTGGCAACCCAAGTTCGAATCCCTGTTGGAAAATGTTCCCATAATATATGTCCGGTGCACCTCGAAAGGGATTAAACACTTGGAAAAAAAAAACTCCGTCTCTATTAGGTCAACAACTTAGAAAGTATTCACGAATGATGTCAAATGGTTACAGGGGATATACCCCAACCAATGCCAGACTTCGGTTGAAGTGTTGCGACCAGAGATTGAAAGTGGCAGAATCAGGGAATGTTGGCGTCCTTCTAGAACAGATGAGGTAAAATTAATTTTGATGTGACTATAAACTCTATTGAAGGGGTGTGCGAGTTAGGAGTTAATGTAGCTAGATCAGGTTGGGGTGAATGTGTTGAGTTCTTGTCGATTTGCCTCCATAAGATGTTGGATCCTACTTTGGCGAAAGCGAGAGCAGCGTAGTTGGCGGTTGAATACGCTTGTGCTCAACATTGGAAAATGAGTAAAGGTGGAGGGTGACTCGAGTGTGCTTTTTGATGCGATTGGAGGTTATTTCGGTTCTCGAACAAATTACATAAATATCATTGCGGATATCTGTAGCTAAAGGTTTCAAATTCTTTCAAGTCCGTCATATTTGGAGGGAAGGAAATCGTGTAGCTCATGAAGTGGCAAAACTTTCTCATACGGAAACTTATGCTTTCAATGATTTACCTATAATGATTTATGATATTATAATAAACTCAAATCCGGAACTCGCGATTTGAAAAAATGTATCTATTATAATTTTATTTTTTAAAAGAATTTATTTAAAATCACGCACTCAATATCATCAACAAAGATAAACCCCTAAAATTCAGTAAGTAGTTCTGAATGGCCTACGAACATGTGATTGATCCAGTGGTATACATTGAAGTGATTATTTTTTTTATTTACAAAAATAAACATTTGTACCCTAAATAAGTGCAACCATAACAAAACCAAAAGCAAAAAACTAGTGGCTAGTGAATCAAATTCAGTTTTGAAGGGCACACGTGCTTCACCACCTACACATAACAAATTCAGCCGTTACAACTTACAACAATTTATGCTAAATTACTTACCAGTTACCAAATAGTATTAAATTGTCTGCAATTATATTGCTTTCCCAATTATTGAATCAACCAATAATTACCCTTCCTTTTAATTACTTTTTCAGTCAAACATGTAAAACCACATGGCGATCTCTCATTGGCAGGTCAAAGTTGTGAAATTTCCTAAAAAGGCCTTCACTACGGCAGCCCAACCCAAGAAACTTTTAAATTATTTCAAGCAAATTATTATTATAATATAAAACATTTATCTAACAATTGTCATATCCAGTATGAAAGGTTTTGATTTATATGTTTCTTACCAAAAAAATCCGGAAAAAGAAAGACATACCAAAACAAACCCCACTTTATTTCCATTAAATAAAATATCTTAATCCCATCAGAAATAACATTTCTAACTAACCATTTCTTTAGAGAGAGACAAGATGCGGCTCTGAAGAAGAGAAAAAATAACGCAGTACTTTTTTTATTAAGCAGGAACTAATCTGAGTATAGTCAGAAAAAGGTCTTTCATTTCTTAATTTTTGACTGCTCTGTGTTCTGTCCAGGTACTAAAAACTTGTCTCCCTTAATCTTTTTGGGCTAATCATTTGCTAATGATTGAGTTTGTACTCGGTTCATTTGATGTTTTGTTTCTTCAATTCTAGTTGAACACCCTTTTATCATTTGTATTTGATGATGGTCCATGCAAGGAAAAAGTTGTGTGAGTGTGTGTGTTGCTATTTTGGGTTTGTATTATTTTTCAATTTTATCCTCTTATTTGCCAAATTTGTTAGATCTTGATGGAGTTTTAAGAATTTAGAGAGTGGGTTTCTTCAATTTTGTTGAATTGAATTTGTGTTTATTAGTATGATCTTTGTAAAGATTAATTGATAAGGGTACTCTACAAAGGTTCTGGGTTTTGATGGAAAGTTACGGAAATGTCTGATTTTTTAATTTTTTTTTATTTTTGCATTTCCTCATATTAATGATTGGTGAATCTCATTCTAAATTTACTTGGACTTGTCTTTTAATGGTTACCTTTTAAGTAATGAATTTGAAAATTAATAGTATTGAATTAGTATTTATGTGCTTTCTTCAGTTGGCTTTCCTGTAGATTTGCTTGTTATTAATAGGAAAGAAATGAAAAGCAAATTCTAGAACTTATTGTTTATTTGCTTTTGTTTATTCGTCTTTCGGAATTTGTGCTATTGCTAAAAAAATTATTGAGGCTCTTTGTTGAAATGGTTTTGGTTTTCCCCCCTAATTCGTGGATTTTCTTGTAATCAAATATAAGATATTCATATTGGTTGTTGTAACTTGTGAGCTTTGATATTTTGTATAAGATTTTTTTTATATCTTCGAATATTTAATGTGATCGGAGAAATTCCAGAAGGAAAAAAAGAACGGAATCTCATTTACTATTACTTCTATCTCCTTCAGATTCAAAAAGGTAAAAAAATTGTGATGAGTGGATTTGATGATCATGTTGCTATTATGGGAGATTGGATGGCTCCAAGCCCTAGTCCAAGATCCTATTTTTCATCGATAATCAACGATGATGTTGTAGCACAATCTGTGAATTCAACGGAAGAAATGGATCAGATTCGAGGAAGCAAAGAGGGTGATGATGCTAGTAGGAACAGGTCAAATAGAGGAGGTGGTCTTATGGAGAGGATAGCGGCTAGAGCTGGTTTTAATGCCCCGAGATTGAATACCCAAAGCATCAGACCTACTTCTTCTGACAATTCACAAGTTCGGTCCCCTTATTTGACAATTCCTCCTGGTCTTAGCCCTACAACTCTGTTTGATTCTCCGGTTTTCCTCTCTAATTCGCTGGTAAGTTCTTTATCGATCAAGATTACGCCTATGTTAAATGAAAATAAAAAACAAATAAACCTCAATGTTCTATCATCTGATGCAAGTAAACATTTTCCTTGGGCTATGTTGATTCTTGGATTTCAGTAAGGAAAATGAAAATGAACAAGAAATGGACCTCAATGTTCTACATTTGCCTTGGCGTTTAACTCTCTAAAATCAAAGAACCAAATATAGCCTATGTGTTAACATAAAACACAAGTTTTATGAGTTCATGCCAGCAGCTGTATAAGATTTTGGCTGTAATGATACTTTAAATGAATTTTACCTTTTCCTATTCTATTTCCACTGACTTCTTGAAGTTCAGATAATATGCTGCCTCAATGTTCAACATTTTTTATTCGAAAGTCGGCAATTTTAAGTGTTGTTTGGCCTGTCTTTGAAGGAACTGGACTAGTGCAGCATGTCTCATTAACGGAATATGAACAATACTACAGTTCCATCTTTATGGTTTTGATGTATTTGCTTTTCTATACCATCATAAGTACATCCATCTTTTTTTTTGTAATACATAAGTACATATATTTATACTACAAATTCATGTCCATACTTGTACTTGGGTGTTATAGCAATCAATTTTTTTTACAGAAAAACTGCTGGATTTGAAACAGTTCGGTAACCATTAATTTGTTCTATAACGTTAGTTAATCGATGGCTCTGTTCTTTTACAGGTTCAGGCATCTCCTACAACTGGGAAATTTTTATTTGCCTCAAGTGGAAACAATCAAAACTCTACACTAATGATAGATGATTCTGATAAGGGCAAGGAAAATACTTTCGCAGACGTCAATGCCTCGTCATTTGCATTCAAACCTATCCCTGAATCGAGTTCATTCCCTTATTTTAATGAAGTAAACCAAGTAATGAATCTCTCTCTCTCTCTCTCTTTGTGTGTGTGTGTGTTGGGGGGGGGGGGGGGGGGGTTGGACCTTTTAGCAAGACTTCCATTTCTTGCGAAATTCATTCAATTTAACTATGCTTTTGTTCTCAGGTAAATCCTTCTGATTTTGCTTCACATTCATTTCCTACCAGTTCAGATACCTCACTCGTGCGTCAGAATTTAGAATCTTTGAAAGTTGACTCCCATAACAATGAGGCGAATATTTCTATATCACATGCAGAAATGAACAGAGGCATCAATCTCTCTTCAGAGCAGACTTATAATGCTCCACCTCCACCTGTGGTAGACGAACCACACGAGGATGTTGGTGGGTCCCCAGGTGAGGACGGTTATAATTGGAGAAAATATGGGCAGAAACAAGTAAAAGGAAGTGAGTATCCTCGGAGTTATTACAAGTGCACACATCAAAATTGTCCGGTCAAGAAAAAAGTCGAACGGTCTCCCGAAGGTCATATCACAGAGATAATCTATAAAGGGACCCACAACCACCCAGAACCTCCGCCGAATCGCAGATCAGCCCTTGTGTCCTCGAACGCAATTGTTGACACCGAACAGCTTGGAACTGGTCCAAATGGTGACGTCTCTTGGTCAACCATGCAAAAAGTTAATGCCCCCGATTGGAAGCAGGAGAATCTTGAGGCTACATCTTTGGGCCAAGAATATAACAATGGGCAAGCTCAAAATGGCGCTAAATATGAGTCGGTTGAAGGGTCTTTAACTTTCTCGAATGACGAGGATGATGATGACCGCGTAACACATGGTAGTGTCTCGTTAGGTTATGATGGGGAAGGAGATGAATCAGAATCAAAGCGAAGGTTTCCATTTTCTTTTTCTCTTTTTCTTTCTCTTTTTTTCAAATTATTTCTTCTGGGAGAATCTTGATGCATAATTTTATGTCCTCTAATATCCTAGGAGAATTGAATCGTACGCATCAGAAGTGAGTGGGGCTACAAGAGCCATAAGGGAGCCTAGAGTTGTGGTTCAAACAACAAGTGAAGTGGACATTTTAGATGACGGGTACCGTTGGCGTAAATATGGACAGAAAGTTGTGAAAGGAAATCCAAATCCAAGGTTGCCCCCCCTTTTGTTCTTTCGCTACTCACTCATATAATTCGCTTACAAATTATGACTAACCGAGTAATATTTTTGATACAGGAGCTACTACAAGTGCACAAGCAATGGGTGCAATGTCCGTAAGCACGTGGAGAGGGCTTCTCACGATCTAAAATCAGTGATAACTACGTACGAGGGCAAGCACAACCATGATGTCCCTGCAGCACGCAATAGCAGCCATAATAATTCTACCCAACATGCTCCTCCTCCGCCTCCTACTGCGAATTCAAGTCATAATATGCATAGTAGGTCCGAGCCTTCTCAAATCCATGGAGGTATGGCAAGGTTTGAAAGACAGTCACTGGGTTCGTTTGGTCTCCCAATGGGACCCGGTCATGGGTTCGGATACGGGATGAATCAGGCTGGGCTAGCTAGTATGGGATTGGCTGGGTTGAGGGGACCGGTTCATAATCCGTACTTAGGACATCAGGCTCGCCCTATGAATGACATGATGGGGTTTATGATGCCAAAAGGAGAACCAAAATTGGAGCCTCTCACGGATTCTGATATGAATGCCTCCTCTTCATCATCGGTTTATCAGCAGCTTATGAGTAGTCGATTGCCGCTTGGACCATAGATGTAAATTTGTTTCTAAATATTTACAACTGGCATTGAACTTGTAATTTAGTTATGGCTATTACTGGATTTGCTCTTGTCTTGCCAACATTCTTTATTTCTTTGACAAATGAAATATTGCCAATGAATCTTACTGGATCTCATGAACTCAAATCATATATATATATATATTGTCATGTTCTCTTTGTAGAAGCTTCTTTTATGAGATTTTTATAAAATTGAATACTTTAGATTTGAGATATGACACTGATCCTGGTTTTTTCAGATTATGTTCTTTAGTATGATTTGCAGGTCAATGAACACATAAGAATAAGATTGTGCTCTTTTGCTTGTGCCTAAGAATATACTTTTATGATAACAGTTAGTGATCTTATATATTGCTTTATTATTATTTGAACATGCCAATTTATTTTTTTAATTTTTGAGTGTACGCTACATATTGTCCATGAAAAATTTACTAAATCATATCTCCTGAGCAAATAATTAATTAACTTGTTCAAGTAGCAAGGACTGTGATTATAGTTGTTAAGAGTGCAAAGCGTAACGGCCGGTGTAATGGTTCTATGGCACATGGCTCATGTCATGTCAATTTCATGTTGGATTAGAGATTCTTGAAAAATCAATAAAAGCAGTTGAAAATAGAAAGTGTGTGATTTTTGCAAATTAAGAGAAAAAACTTATATAAGTAGATAGTGTTTGCAGAATAAAAGGGAAAAAACCCACCAAAAGTTAAAAGCTGCCTATCAAGAGTTTTTGCTTTTCTGCCAATTTAAGCTAATTTGTAGAGAAATTGACTCATAAGCTTATTTTGCAAACACCATTATAAACACTTTTGGAATGAAAAAACAGAAAAATAATTATTTTAAGCTATTGAGTCAATTTGTAAATAAAAAATTTATATAAAAAGCGAGCGTTGCAATACCTAGTATTTAAACACAATTAACATTGTTCTCTCTCTCTCTCTCTCTTTTCCTTTAGCATTTTAATTTAATAAATGAATTATTAAGTTCTCCAAATCGATTTTGAAAGAACTATTATTTTATTTTGTTTTCCAATACTAATATTTCAACACAATTTAAATAATACTCGTTCTTTTAATACTTTATTAATACTTATAATGTGCAATAAGTCTGAGCTCAAAATATAACCCCAGAGTTAAGCCCACATCAATCTCGGAGACCTGAACCAAGGCTCCCAATGACAACATATCACTCATAATATAGATGATTAAAGTAATTGCAATCCTAATTTTTTTTTTTTAAAAAAAAAAAAAGTAATTGCAATCTTGAAAAGTATTTCCTTTTAAAAGAAAAGATGGAGTTGGCATAAAATCCACACATAACATAAGTCAAAAAGACATTTATTTATTTTGCATAAAATACATTTAATCAACGGCTTCTTAAATTAAATACAAAACCTCTGTCTCAAATCCCAATCATAGATATTTTATTTATCGAAATAACAAAATCTAGTCTATTGTAATTAAATAGAGTTAATATAAATAATCCAGCCACTGCATTTCAAATATTATATTTATTACATGCTTATCTCACCCCGAACATTTATAGAAGCCAAATAATGACACCATGTTTAATTATGCACTGCCTATATAAAATTGTAATTACCCATCACTGGAACCTGTTTTCAAATAAATACAGTACATTACTATTAATTAAAGAAATTTGCAGAAATATTCCTATAAACCCTCTTGGACTCTTGTCCCTTTCACAATCACTTTTGCTACTTTCTCTACCTCCCCCTGCACTCTCCATTCCCATTTCCCAAACAAATAACAATTAATTTATTCACTCTTCCAAGTTGCAGCAGAAAATAACTCCATCTTTTTTTTTTGAGTTTTAAGTACAAAAAATGAGAGGTCCATTGGGGCCAGTCATAGGGAGGTACCCCTCAAGTGATGGTGGTGGTGAAGGAATGGGAAATGGAAACAACAATGATATCATAAAACACAACAGAAAATGCAGAGATGTGGTTTTTCTGGTTATATTTATTGCCTTCTGGGTAGCAATGATTGTGAACTCTAGCTTTGGTTTCAACCAAGGGAACCCATCAAGGTAAAAAATTAACAAAAAAGTTTTGTTCTTTAACCATTTTCTTGTTTAGTCAGATTGGTCTGCTTTAACTTTATGCAGTTCTGATCTATTTTCTTTTGGTCTTTATTTTAAGAAAAATGCTGCCTTTTACCCCTTCTTTATGAGTTAAGATTGTATCTTTGCATTTGCTTTGGGTTTTATTTATGGTGAATTTCATTTTATGTTTTGGGAAGTTTGAATCCTCTATTTTAGGTCTCAGACGTTAGTTTAGAGACAGAATACTTAGCTTTTAGTGGCTGTGTAGTAATTTCATAGTTTTTTGGACTTTGTATTTAAGTGTGTGAACTTGCCCAAAAAAATTGAGTTACTCTGGATAAGTGATCTTTTCCATTTTCGGATTCTTTCATATGGTTACATTATGATTTGAATTGTGCAGTGTTAAAGTTAGGATTTTATCTTTTTAAGAGTGTCTTTGTTTAGTTTCAATCTATTAATTCCAGTTTCATATTTTGTTTTGTGGTTGTGACAGGTTAAACTATGGGCTAGACTATAAAGGGAATGTGTGTGGCGACAAACACGCTGACCGAGATCTCCATGAATTGGAACTCAGATATTGGTTAAACCCTAACCAGGTTTACCTAACTGGTTCCAAAGACAATAAATTTCAGCTCTCCAATGCTCGAAGTATTTGCTTGATGGATTGTCCTATCCCGTCCGAAGACTCACTTAATTGGGTCTGTGACTATCCCGATGGAGATATCCATCTCGATTTGGGTGACTGGATTGACAGAAACTATGACTATTTTGCAGACCTTACTCCTGAACTTAGGAACACTTCTCTTCAGCTTCAGGGTCCTTGCTATCCAGTTATATTTCCAAGTGTCAATGGTACTTTCATTTTTATAATTTTTGTATTTATATTATCTATAGATAAGCCGAAATAGTTTGTTTCTAATTCTTGCTTATGACATCAAAAATTCGATTTCCCATTGTCAGTGCAATGGACCTGCCAGTTCATTGCTCGTGCATCAAATGTTTCTATGACGCATTGGGAGCAGATGGGTGGAGTGAAAGTCATAGAGGACATTGCAATAGATAAATTCATCCACAAATCAATCAATTCTCGTTCATCAGTACTAAAGGTTATTATTTAAATGAACTTAAAATTTTGTATCTTGCTTCAAAGTTTGTTTTGTTCTGTGTAAAATTTTTGAGCAATTCTTTCCTGGTTTCAATCTTGACGTATCTTAATGAAAAATCATGTTATGATGAATTTGTGGGCAAGATTCTGAATATTAAATAGAAAGTGATATGATGTTATATTGTTTTAAAATCTTATGTAATTTTTTACTTATATAGTAGTTTAAAAAAATTGCCGTTTTCTGTCTATCTGCAGAGATACGTGACTGATGTTGGAAAAGCATGGCCTGTACTGCTTGTTTGTGGAGGATTTCTGCCACTTTTCCTATCAATCATATGGCTTTTGATGATACGTCATTTTGTTGCTGGGATGCCATGGATTACAGTCATTCTTTTCAATGTTCTCATAATATCTGTGACAATGTTTTACTATTTAAAAGGTTAGCATATCTTCTTATTCTGTTTGTTTAGGGGCTCAAATGGAATTCACCTTTTTATATGATTTTTTGAATCTATATATTATTCGTGGTCATAAAATCAGGTCTTCCTGAGAAAATAGTGAATTTTTAATATTCTAAAATGCATTGAATAATGATAATAGGAGGAGTAAATTTTTGGTTTCAAAGTTTGAGCTGTCTCAAAACTATGGTAGAAGCAAAAGGCTTTTGCTTCATAGAATAAATTTCAACATATTGTTGCTCTCGTTTTTCAATTTTATCTCCAAAATATATCAATAATCAGTATCTTTGCACTCTTACGAATGGACAATGTTAGCATAGTAAGCAGCATAACTAAGTGTTTGGTGACATGAGGAAAAAAAATATCAGTGTTTGTTATGATTTAATGTTTCACAGTAACACTTAGGAGAATGAATGGAGCAATGAAAAAGGATATTTAATATATCACCAGATGTTATTTGACTAACTTTCAAAGCCAAGATTACATTTGAGGACTTACATACACTTTTATATAGCAACGCCTGGTTAATTTTTTCTTACAATCATTTTTTCGGTGGTAGACGACACGTGGTTTCAAATCTCTATATTAACTCTACACTTTGGAATTGCAATATATTGGTCTTTCACATATACACTATCGATTTCATTTTCTTATGAACCAATTTCATTGAAATGCTTTTTCTCCATGCTCTTCAGCTGGATGGATTGGAAACGATGCTGTCTCCCCCATCATTGGTGAACACGATCCATATTATCACGTGTCTTCAAGGGTATGATCGTAATTCCGATCCTTCTTGTTAGCAAATGTACCTTTAATTGTTACTCATTTTCAATTTTCTCATGTGGATTATGCATTGTTCAGGAGCTAAGTCATCTCCATGCAGCTGCTATTCTCATGACTGTTCTAATGATTATAGCATTCTTATCTTCTATTGCTATAGTTCGCCGCATCCTTATGGCAACATCTGTTCTCAAGGCAAGTATCACCATCTTCCTATTATTTGAAATAGACAAATATCTTATTGTTCTTAATAATTCAATTATAAATTGTAGGTTGCTGCCAAGGTCATCGGAGAAGTTCACGCACTGATAATATTCCCAGTTATACCATATGCAATACTATCAATTTTTTATATGTTCTGGATATCAGCTGCTCTTCATCTTTTTAGTTCTGGAACAATTGTGCAAAATGATTGTGATGCTAACTGTTGTGCCTATGATCTCAAAGCCAAAGAGATGAACTGTAAAAGTTGTTGTGGCTATAGCATTCACTACACTCCTCATATTGCTGCTTCAATCCTTTTCCACCTATTTGGTTGCTACTGGGCCACCAAATTCTTCATAGCATGCTCGTCAACCGTTATAGCAGGTTCTGTTGCTTCTTATTATTGGGCTCGTGGAGAAACATCGGTAAGATACTGAAAAAGATTAACTACAATTTACAAATAGCAAAATCGCATTTTTAGTCCCACAAAATTGGATTCTGATCACCTTTGGTCCCGTGCTTTAAAAAGTAGCACTTTGATTTTGCACTTTAAGCCCTATCGTCCTTTTCCATCTAAGTTTTTCACTCTCGATCTTGTAGAATAGTCTCCATTTTGCACCTTTGGTCCCAAATTAAATGGAAATTGGGTGATAGGACCAACGTTGCAAAACATTCTAAAAGAATAGGACCAAAACTGCAATTTTATAAAGCGCTCGGAAAGTTATGAGGACCCGGTCTAGTAGGACTAAAAGTGTAATTCTGCTGATTTTTAATTTAACGAAGTGCAATGTTCTCTTAATGCCACAAGACTTTTCTTGTCTAGAATTCTGTAATGTAATTCTTTTAAGTTAAGAAACATCGGTAAGATACTGAAAAAGAATCGATTTTTAATGGAAAAATTTGCATTTAAGTCCCACAAGATTGGACCTCGGCACATTTTGTAAAAAAAAAATCACTTTTGGTCCTATTGCCTCCTTTTCCATCCAAATTCTGCACATTTGGTCTGATAGAATGATAGAATAGTCTTTTCTTTGCACTTAAGGTTTGCACTTTTGGTCCCAAATTGGATGAAAAGAGGGTGATAGGACCAAAAGTGCAAAATATTTTAAAAAAGAAGGAACCAAAAATGGTGAGGATCTTGTCCTGTAAGACTAAAACTGTAATTTTGTCGATTTTTAGTTTAACAAAGTGCAAAATTCTCGTAACGGCACTAGATTCTACCTTTTTAGAATTTTGAAAGGTAGTCCTTTTCAGTTAAAAGTTATAATCTTTTTGACCACAAATCTTGTATTTCCTCTACTTGTGCAGACAGAGATCCCTTTCCTTCCTGTTTTTTCTTCAATGAAGCGGCTTGTGCGATATAGTCTTGGATCCATTGCTCTTGGTTCTCTAATTGTCTCCTTTGTTGAATCAATTCGATTTATACTTGAAGCACTACGTCGAAAGCTTAAACTTGTAAATTCTATGCCTGGAAGCTGGATTGCAAAGGTGATATATCATACTTCACACTTTTGCCTTAGGTGTATTGGATGGATCATCAAATCTGTAAACAGAAATGCTTACATCATGGTAAGTCGGTCTAGATAATTTTGTATTCTTATTGTCTCTCTTTTTTCTTATGATAAAATATCCATATATCTTTTACAGATTGCGATAAAAGGAAAAGGATTCTTTAAATCTTCTGAGATAGCAACAGAGTCGATCATGAGTAACATTCTACGGATTGGGAAGGTGAACGTGATAGGGGATGTGATTCTCTTTCTTGGGAAGCTTTGTGTTAGCCTTACTAGTGCACTTTTTGCTTTTCTGATGTTGGACACGCACAAATATAAATCTTCACACAACAAGATCTCCTCACCATTATTTCCTGTCCTGGTAAATGCCGGTTTTATTAGAATTATTTTAATGCTGATGGAAAGGAATCTTTATAACCACTTAATATGAAACAGGCTTGCTGGGGATTTGGCTATGTTGTTGCTACTTTATTCTTTGGAGTTGTGGAGATGTCGATTGACACAATCATACTTTCTTTCTGCCAAGACTCGGATGAAAACCAAGGAACTGCTCAGTATGCTCCGCCTTTGCTGATCGAGACTCTGAACGTTGAAAATGAGATTCAAAGACTGATACAACAATGACCATTTCTGATATGATCTAAAATTGTCATCTTTTTGTTATGTTGTAACTTAAATATGAAATCTGATTTTCTTGAGAAGAGTATTCTTTTCGCTATAATACCTAAAAATGTATAGTAATGTGTGCAACCTGGTAAAAATGGGATGACAACATATAAGAAACTGCGATTGATATGCTAGCTTGCTATTATTAACAATGGCTATGGATTATATACCAGGATGAAGTTGTCGAACAGAAAATATATGTCAAAGCTGCTAACAATATATCAGAACATACGGTCGAAAATTTTAATGGCCATATATTTAGCAGCATCTTCTGCAGTTCTGCATACAAAGAAGTGGCCAGATTATATCTTACTGCTAATGCAAAAACTGATTTATTTAAGTATTATTATTTATTGATTTTTTTCTTCTCCTCTTTTCATATTAGTTTATGTTCATAAGTAGGCAGTAATGGGCATTCATGCTGGTTGTGTCTTGTAATATCACACATGATAGTAATAATGCATTGCTCCCATACACTGCACCTTACCAAACATTATCCCTTTTATAAATATTCTCCATACCTCAAGCCCATAACTGTGGAGGAGACAAATTAAATACTTTGGGGAATGAACCAGACCAGCTCCTATAGTACTAGGAAATCCTAACCTCAAAATGTGATTGGATTTTGGAGTAGAAGTGGCATATACTTCCAAAAAATATAATCTTATCCCTGTTGGTAAAATTAATTTCATATCCAAGAATGTATTTCTACTCTTTTCTTCTATTCGTCATATATCTGCCAACATCCCTGGACCCTGGTCCTGGTGTATATATATATATATATATATATATATATATATATATATATATATATGTGAGCAATACACAGCAATATTTCATTAGTATCAAAGATCTCTTTACCAAGAAAAACCCAGTCCTACTTCAATGGCTCTACAGGCTGCTGCTGCTTTGCTCCCCCCTACATTCTCCATTCACAAAGAGGTTTATTTATTGATTGTCTTGTCCATCATCACTATATAAATAGGCAAATCTACTTAATTTTTTAACTTTTACACATAACTAGATAAATTTCACACTGTATTGGTTAATTTCTTTGTAATTCAGGGAAAATCTGGTGGTTCATCTTTGAAGGACTCTAGCTTTTTTGGAGTTTCAATCTCAGACCATGTAAAAGCTGATTCTGCACTGAAAACCAAGGTACATCTGCATTCATCCATCATTTTGTAAAGTTAATTGATTTATGAACTCAGATCATTAATAAAGGAGAATGTGCATATCTTGATTGCAGATAGAGTTCATCAGCTCCAGAAAGTCATCGACGACCATGAGAGTTCAGGCAGTGGCTACTACCGCTCCAACTTTCACTCCTGCCACATTCCAAGGGAAGAAAACATTAAGAAAGGGCACTGTCATCATCACAGGAGCCTCCTCCGGCTTAGGCCTAGCCACGGCCAAATCATTAGCCGAAACCGGAAAATGGCACATAATCATGGCCTGCAGGGACTTCCTCAAAGCCGAAAAAGCAGCAAAATCCGTAGGAATGTCCAAAGAAAACTACACCATAATGCATTTGGACCTTTCCTCCCTCGACAGCGTAAGACAATTTGTCGATAACTTCAAGCGATCCAACCGACCTCTCGATGTCTTGGTTTGCAACGCAGCAGTTTACCAACCAACTGCAAGGGAGCCTTCTTTCACAGCTGATGGATTTGAACTCAGTGTCGGGACTAACCATTTGGGACACTTTCTTCTCTCAAGGTTACTTCTTGACGACATGAAGCAATCCGATTACCCATCCAAGAGGCTCATAATCGTGGGGTCCATAACGGGGAATACAAACACCTTGGCAGGAAACGTACCTCCAAAGGCCAATCTCGGGGACGTAAGGGGACTACAAGGAGGTCTCAATGGGCTGAACACATCATCCATGATCGACGGTGGAGATTTTGACGGAGCAAAAGCGTATAAGGATAGCAAGGTTTGTAACATGCTGACGATGCAAGAATTTCACAGGCGATACCACGAGGACACGGGGATTACGTTTGCTTCGCTTTATCCGGGGTGTATAGCAACGACTGGGCTGTTTAGGGAGCATATTCCATTGTTTAGGCTGCTCTTTCCTACGTTTCAAAAGTACGTGACAAAAGGATTTGTGTCGGAGGAAGAAGCTGGAAAGAGACTTGCACAGGTTGTGAGTGATCCAAGCTTGACCAAGTCCGGTGTGTATTGGAGCTGGAATAAGGATTCGGCTTCTTTTGAGAATCAATTGTCTCAAGAAGCAAGTGATGCTGATAAAGCACGTAAAGTCTGGGAAATCAGTGAGAAACTTGTTGGTTTAAGTGGCTAACTAAATAATTATTCTTAGGATTAATATTGGATTGATGAACATGTACTAATTGGTAAAATTTAGAAAGAAAAGAAAAAGTGTTCAAATGTAAAATTTATGTTGGAATCAATAAATCAATCCATTCCTTCAGTTACTTACTGTTTGGATAATCATGATCTAAACATGAATTACTTCAGACTCGCAAAGCATAGAATTTTATCACTCGAACGTAATACAAATATCCTTAAAAAAAAAAGCAATCGAACACTAATTGGATCATATATCATTAAAAAAATATGATGCCATTATTAACTCAAGAGAATATTATAACCTGTACATTGAGCAAGCCCAGACCATAATATGATCTAAATCCTTACAGAAGTGGATAAATCTGGGAAGACGAAAATTGAGATGGATAGAATTTGATTAAGGTTAGAAGGATATCCTTGTGGGTGGGATTATCCCACTCCAAACATTCCCAACAACTTTGATCTATTTCAATGCACTTAAGATTTTGAGGAGGGGAATGCAACTGGTCCATGCACAACAAAGGCAGCTTCTTTAATTTTGGGCAGCGCCGTAATCGAATATTCTCGATAGAACTGCAACGCAACTTTGTCTCCTCGCATATGCTCTTCAGTTTTGGCAGATCAGACAAATGCAACTCTTTTAACTTTGGCAGCGACACCATGCCTCCTCTCCCTTGGTCTACTACTTGTATTATTTCCTCAATTTCATCACACCATTCAATGTTCATTTCTTCAAGGTTTTGAAGGTCCTGAACTGGCAAACCCAAATTCTTGATCTTATGACATTGTCCAATTTTTAGCCGTTTGAGAGAAGAAAACACACCGAGTGAAGGTGGAGGTGCTTTCACCGCAGCAACAACATGTCCCTCTATTTCGCGCTCAATGACAACGATACCTATAAAATCTGGCAAGCAGTGCAGATTAATTTCTTCCAGGGCTTTTAATTCTTCTTGTACCATAATCATCAATTGTGTAGTGGTCAACCTCGCAATGCACTCTATTCCCTTACAGTCGCTAACTAAGAGTGTCATAATGGATCTTGAACTGCTGAATCGTTGCAAATCATTTGAAAAGCAGTTACTTAGATCTTCACAATGATAGAATTGTAGGCCTTGGATGTCCTTAGCCACCAAAGTTGTATCTTTCTCTTCTCCTTTCTTAAGGTTGCATCCACTAAAAATGACGCGCTTATAATCAATCTCCACACCTACAGCAAGTTCTAACTGCAGATATCTCTGATATTCACCTATTACGAATAGATACTGAAGATATTTAAATATGGGTAACAAGCCTGCTGGCAACATCTTTAATTCCCATGTGAGCAGGGATAGGTATTTGAGGTTGACCAGATTTTCCATACCCTGAGGCACTTGCGTGATTTTAGTCCTTGTGAGGTCAAGCTCCCTCAGTGCTTTGAGCTTTCCCAAGTTCGGCACACATACCAGCTGATGACAATCATTCAGAATCAACGAGTTAAGAATCTTCAAGTCAGATAAAGAATTTGGCAGCGAAATGACACTAGTATGAGATAAATTGAGAACACATAGGCCAGACATTAACGAGAAAAATGAATCGGGTATGATGGTCAATTTCATATTCCAGTTCATGAGCAATGTTGAAAGTTTTGGACAATTTGGAGACATTTCTTTTGGAATTTCACGTATATCATTGTGCATTAAGGACATTTTCCCAAGATCCTCCGTCCAATATTCTTCTTCACTTGGAATTTCATTTAATGACAGTCCAGCTAGTACCTTGAACTTTGGGTTATCTCTAGTGATCTTAAGTGCCATGTCTCTTACCAAATCATGCATTTTCACACCATCATGTTCATCATATACCCGAGTACTTTCTAGTAAGCACAAATTTACTAATTTATCCAATATGGCATGACCTTGGTCAAATTCTGCTTCCCTCCTCTTTCTGCGATCCACTAATCCCTCTGAAATGAATCTGATGATCAATTCATGTTTAGATATCCGGAAGTCTTCAGGATACAAAGAGCAATACAAGAAACAAAGTTGTAACTTTGTGAACCCATTCATAATTTGGTCTTCTCTGGTACTGTAGTTTGGATCTAGTCGATCAAAACTATATTTGAGTACTCTAAACACCTTATCTTCCTTGTCATCTTGACCCAATAGAGATTCATTTAGTTCTGCAAATGTGTTCTTCCACACATGAATGTCGGTCACACCCCTCATGGTTACAGCGAGGGTGACGATCCCCAAGGGCAAGCCATCACACTCTTTTGCTACAGACTTTGCAATTTCTTCTACTTCTGGGGTTAATGTCATCTCCAACCCAAGTATTTCTTTGAATAAGCTCCAGGCTTCATTCCTACATAGTGTTTGCACCGAAATGTTTTCACGGCATCCTATTCGACGGCATACTTCCAAAGAGCGAGTAGTTATAATCAATCTACAACCTTCCAAGTGATGTGAAACACCCACTTTTATCAAACTTATATTGTCCCATACATCATCTAATATGAGTACAAAGTCTTTAATTTGAGATATTGCTCGATTCAGTAACGCAGCTCTTTTATCCTCATCGTTCTGAGTTGAAAGGTTTAATCCTATGACATTTGCTTTGTCGTCTTGCAACTTGTTTATGCTGAACTCTCTAGCGACTGTGACCCAATATACATGGAATTTGGTTTTTTCTAAAAGTAGGTTGTAGATGTACTTGGCCAAGGTCGTCTTGCCAACTCCTCCCATACCGTAAATCCCCACAATTGGGATTCTATCAATAACCACACACTTCCAAATCTTTTCAACATTTTTCTCAAAGGCTTCACCGAACAATTTTGTTGTCAATAATGGCTTCGCCCTGGTTTCATATGCATCAAGTAGAAGTTCACAAAAATGTCGACTCTGCTCAACAAGTTCATCTACCCTTGCATTCAATTTTGTCACCTGATCTCCACGAAAAAATCGGCTAATGAATCCTTCTTCTTGTACTTCATTTTCCAGTTCAAGAAATTTACTTTCAATTATTTTTACATCTTTCAACCAGTTCTCAATTTCTCTTTTCCTTTTCCTTTTACCTGAAAGCTCCCCATTCTTTATTTGTTCGTCGATGTCCGATGCTTTAGCACTCAATGACTTTAAGTTTCTTTCTAGAGTTTCTAAAATAAACTTGGAGTCATTTCCCTTCACCGTGTCCACTCCATAATCTACCAACTTCTCCCCTACCTTGGAGAAAATGGATTCAAATAGCTTCTCCAACATCTCAAGTCTTGACCACTTTGTTTCCTTCACATAATTAGAGACAAAGTACAAGAATGGTATGAGCAAATACAAATTAATATAAGAGGAAGAAAAAGGGTCAAAAATTGAGTTTTAAACAGCCGGTTTTTTAGTTCAATAAACACACTTACACCGAGGAAACCATATGGTTTTGACTCTTACTTCGATGTCAAATACCACATATCATATCAAATTAAATCAAACCGTAAAAGTTGAACAATGAATGCGTATCCTAAATATGTTCCATTTTTTAACTAACTAGGAAATTGTGTCTTACGTCGCAAGACATCTGCACAAGACCATGAAAAGGTATTAGGCCTTATTATGACATTTACAACCTTTAAAACTTATTTAGATATTGATCATGGGAAAAGTCCACCTGCTATCTAAACTTTCGGAAGTCAAGTGCGAAAATTATACTTTTAGGGGGTTATGCGAGAAAATTGGATATTTTGGTGGGCAAAATATGAACTGTCCTACAATTTATAATGAAATAGAAACCTACATACGGGTTGTACATTGACAAACAACACAAATTAAGAGTATCAGTACTGTACCACATATGCTTAATATCATATATTTAGTCAAGTATCGTTACAAGTAATATAAAACGGTAAGTACATACCGAGTATCGAATCCCCACGAATGGGTAAAAGGTGGGAATAAACGAATCAATCGACGGCTTATTTCAGTTATGAACGCTTGACACAAAATTATCGAACCCAAATATATGATAAGGGTGATTTTATTTAACTACGAGCGGTAAAGTAAATCTAACTACGAAAGCAAGTAAATTGGGGAGTTAATTATGTGGTAAGGAGGATTCATAAGCAATCAATTAAAGCGGATAAATCATGCGGTTGTTAGGTTAGCTATGCAAACAATCATAGATTTAGTTGTTGTTTGTGAGTTCTAAATTAGTTAAGTCTCCCTGTCGGTCTCACTTAACTCTACCAATCTACCCAAACTCTCCATCTCCGGATCAATTACGAACATCGTTGTCATCCGATGCTCTTAGGAAAGTCCGAATCCATTAGAGGACTCAAAGGCGTACCGCTGTCACCCGGGACCTAAGACTACCCCAAATCCGAATAAAGAGAATCTAAGTTATTTGATGCATTCACGAACGAACTCATTATACAAACACGAACCACACTAGGTATATGCCTATCCTAGGTCGAAATCCACAAATCGTCACTCGCCTAACCTTCAAAGTCCTATGTCTAGGATGCATTCAAGGTAGAATTAAGTCCGATTACATGATTACAGCAAATCAAAGTACTTAAACAATAATCTACTACAATCATTGGCCAAAAGTGCGATAAAACAATAAACCCAACAATTCAAACATAGCCCAACATCCAAACATAACTAATCAAACGATAACAATGACTCGACAATTAATATATTATGCTCGTGTTGCTACTCAAGGATTCAAGGACGTTCGTATGTATCTTCCGAGTTGCATACAAACCTATCGAGTTAAACTAATCCAATTTATGTCTAAGTGGATTAAAATCTAATCGATGCATTAAACTCAAACCTTAAACGAATATGAAACGACATAAGTATATGTCTATCCTAAAATCGAATCACAATCCAAATTCATAATCAAATCCTCAAAATCACTATGTCTAGCAATCAAGAATCAATAAATCTCATCTCAAAGGTTGTCAAACCATAAGATGAACGATAAGGACGAAATCGGATTAACGAACACATATAAGCACCATACTAATCATCAAGACATCATTTAATCAAACAATAACATAAATATATATAAATCCAAATAATTCAAATCCACAACCTTTGTTCCAAATAGAAAATAACAACATTCATATCCTAATCATAGACAACTAGGAAATAGAAAGATATCACCTAATCGGAATAAAGTCGAGAGATGGATTCTCCTCCCTTTAATCACCACCTAATCACTCCCCAAGGGTGGTGACTAACTCACCCCCTTGGTGGAGTCTTCAAATACAAGAAAAAGAAAGAAAAAGTAAAGAGAGAGTTTAGGGAAGTTTGAGAGGAAAAGGGAGGCAAGGTATGTGTGTGTGAGAATTGTGAGCTCCTCTTGACCCTCTTAACCTAGAAAACAAGACCAAAAAGTCCCCTAAAGGGTTATGAAATACAAGTGGGGGAAAAGGGGGAAGATACAAAAAGCCCCCTGTTTTTCCCGCAGAAAATAGCTGCTGGAACAGGGGTCTCGCGGCCGCGAGACTGAACCTCGCGGCCGCGAGTAACAGGCCGTAAGTTTTCTGCACTGCCACACTTCCTTCCGAGCAGCATATCTTTTGATTCCAAACTCCGATTGTAGATCCGTAAAGTCCGTAGCGTAGCTAACTCACTCATCTATGACATATCCAAAATTCAGATCATTTGGATCAGCCATGAAAAAGTTGTGCATGTTCTAGTGAGAAGCTATCTATATTCTTGTACGATTTGCTTCGGGTTCTCTTTTCTTTGAAGCTCTTTCTGCGCAAAGGCTTGCATCTACGGCCACCGAGTCTTGATTTGATGGAATTGCACTGAATCTTAACCTCTTGGACTTCTCTTTAGCCTTGCAAAATTCTCAAACCTACAAACAGAACAAAAACACGACAAAAAACGACGAAAACAAAAGAAAACACACAAAATCCCAACAAGGGACAAAAAACGCAAAAGAACGCAAAACAAGCAAAAGCACACAAAACTCGAATCAAAGCAAGATATTTTGGTCTTAAAGAGATAGGTAATAACGACGTTTTCACGGCGTTATCATATACAAATATAAAAGCTCAAAGATTTCAAATGAGATTTCTTTAAAGCATAAAATCATTTGAAGTTAGCCAATTTCATGATAAACTATAGTCATAGAGCGAAATGCAAAAACACCCCTATGTTATTATTAATTGGCAGAAAACCTCTTGTTTATTTTATTGGCAAAAAAACCCTTGTGTTAGGCGGTTATCTCCTCCGAGGCCACAATGTGCTTTAGTGGCTCTAAGTGCGAGTATCTTCATGATTTGCAGTGGAGACAAATATGTTATATTTTCTTTGAAATAAAATGTGAAAACCCAATTTATTTAATAAAAAGACAGTGACACCCCTGTGGTCAACTCTTAGATTTTAAATGAGTGTAGTGAGCTAATAAAATAATAACACAATTTTTTTTTGCTAATAATATTAACACAATCAAACTCAAAATATATATATATATATATATATATATATATATTAACACAGTGAATGTTTTGCTATTGCTAACTATAAAAAGAGGGAATTGAATTTTTCATACCAAACTTTTAACTACTTTAGACATTTGGTACCAAACCTTCAAAAAAGACACATTTAATATTAAAATTAAAGGACTTTTTTCACTTTTTTTTGGTACATTTGCTTGAGCTTTAATGGTGATTTTTTGTATGCTTAAAATTATGCTCCAAAATTGTTATCATATCATGCTTATGTGCCCTATAACATATTTCAAAATTATTGTGGCGTGATTTCTTGTAGATTATGAGATATGATTTAATTTTTATTAATATCCCGAAACTTTGCTAATTTTATGCGGATTAGTTATTGCGTTTCATTAACTGAAACTTGTAACATTAGTCAAGAGCTTTTCAGCCATATAAAGAACACAAAATTTGGCCCCAAAAATTGACGGAGAAAGGAAATGTGAAAGAAATCCTTCAATTTTGGTATTAAATATGTCTTTTTTGAAAGTTTTGTACCAAATATATAAAGTAGGTAAAAGTTTGATATGTAAAATGCAATTTCCTCATTATGCAATAACAAAGAAGATTCCCTGCCAATTATAAATAAAACGGGGGTCTTTTTGGATTTTACTCTTCGAGATGGTGGACCAAATTAAAAACACATACACCAGAGTTAAGATTGTCCAATTCAGATAGCCCCAAATCTGGTGTTTACGATTACAGATATAACACCTACTTTTAATTTTAGTGAAGTTTCGTAATTATTATGTAATAATTATATATATATATATATATATATATATATATATATATATATATATATATATATATATATATATATATATATATATATATATATATATATATATATTTAGACTATCTAAAATACAATTATAATTAACAAAATTGTCATTCTTTGTCAATATAAATACAAAGTGTCTAAAACACCAAGATCAATGTCAAAAACATAAATCTCAAATATCCTTTAAGAATTCATACATCCAAAACAAGACAACAAGATTAAAAACAACCAACCAATATCCAAAACATAGACTAAAGTACCACATAAAGAAATAACAATGTCTCAAAAATAAAAACTAAATTACATGGAGTCTTTTGAAGGTAAGACTAAAATATCTAATCATCTTCGTCAATAAAAAAGAAATTAATAAATGTTATTTCAATTCAAGTATATAATTAATCCTATTAAATGTTAAACAAGAGTTCATATAAATAATAATAACAAAAAACTTCTACATTTTAGAAAATAAAAAATTACCTGAAATTAGTGAGAGAAAATCAATTAGGGATATAGGGGATGAAGATTGAAGAAGACTAGACCACCAATGTCATTGATTTTTTGTTGTGATTTGGTAAAGAAAAAGCAAGAAGAAAAAGCGGCTATTTACAGTCTTTGGAGAAAGAAATATTTGATAGAGATTAGAGACAATGAAACAAGCGCACATCAGTCAGCAGTCCTAATCTTTTGATTTAAATTTTTTTTAAGGGGTCATTAAGTGAACCGCTGGTTCACTAAAACCGGCGATTCATTGGTTTTACCGATTTTGATCGGTTCAAACTGATTAATTAGAGGGGTGATTTTAGGGATAAGCCGGACCGAATTGAGAACTAGTTAGCGGTTAAACCGGGCGAACCGGTCGATCCGGTCCGATTTTAAAAACACTTAAACACATATCAAATTGATGATTACAATAAGTTATTTCAAAAGGAAAGTGGTGGTAAATTTGGACTTAGGAATTGAAGCGAATTGAATTGATCACTATATATTGTAAATAAAAATAAATAAATAAAGGTTTAGGGCCTGTTTGTTTGGTGTTTGGGAAAATAGTTTGGGAGAGTAGTAGTGGTTTGTGAAATAATATCGATTTGCGTAATGTTGTTTGTTTGGATTTTGAGAGTGTGGTTTGAGAAATAAAGTAGGTGTAGGTTTTTTTGGAAGAGTTAAGTTGTAGGTGTAAGATGTGTAAGACTTTATGTCAAATCATATTTGTTATGTGAGATAAATGTGTAAGAGATATGTTACTTTATATCAAATCAGAGTAGAGTTTATATATGTTTTGTTTAGAGATAAGAAAATTGTTGTTTGTTTGGCTTTTGAAAATGTAGTTTGAGAAAATTGAGAGATGAAAAATTTATTTCAGAAAGTAGAAAACATGTTTGTTTGGCATTTCTCAAACACGAAAAAATTTTGGGAAACGCCAAATAAACAGACCCTTATGGTTTTAAGGTGGAATCAGATGTATTAAGCAGAACAATTTTAACAATGAAGACAGACATAATTATAGAAGAAATAGAAATTTGACTTACTTGAAAGCTAATTAGGTTAATTCCAAAGTAGCCCGGGCCAAGGAAAATTCTTGTTCAAGCCTAGTTTGGCCAAATCCATCCAACCACCAAGCAAGTGTATTGCACTTGGTTTGTGATTGGTCAGTCTCCTGGAAGTTACATCCAATTCCAAAGCAAGTGTATTGCACTAGCCTTGTAGTTACTTTGGGTTCGGCCAAACCCGATGTGGGTAAGAATTTCACGCCAAGGAAAACCGAAATAGGTTTATAAAATGAAAGTGAAGTATTTTTTATGGTGAAGATGAGAAAAGCTTGCATATGAGTGGTTATGTTTTTTTTTTTTTTTTTTTTTTGTTGATAAGATATGAGTGGTTAACTGGTTATGTTTGATTTGTTCCTATATGTCACGTAAAAGTTTTCTTAAAAAAAAAATTCAAGTAAAAGTCAACTGATAAATTCAAGAAAGATATATAGATTATTTAGTGCATTTAGCATTCGTAGTACAACAAACAATTCAAATTTAATATTAAATATAAATTTACGGTGATGATGAGATTATGAAGTTAACTTTTTTTTATTTAAAAATTAAATTCAACCACAATCGTTTGTTAACAATGTCTTCCGTGCATTGACGAATGCATCAAATAATTTTTCATATGTTACACAATGATGTAACATTTAGTGTTATACTCACTGATGAATGACATGTGTCCATATGCACTGATCAAACATGGAGTTGCATTACACCAGAATATCACTTAATTGTTTAACTAAGTTATCAATACAAAATTATCAAATAAACTCATCTCTTCCCTACTTGCAGTTCCAATCGAAGCCACAACCACTTTAGCCGTCAAATGAAGTCTTAGTATAGGTTTCGCAAAACCCAGTTTTAAACCTATGATAAATCTCAAACCCAGTTCCATGTCTACATCTATGAGAATTGATGATTTCCAATATGCAAAAGTCTACTCTAAAAGAAATAATGCAAAAGCCTTAATCTCAGGCCCCACAGCCTTGGGTTGGGGCAATAATAATTAAAAGAAAACATAGGGCAATAATTGTACTCACTTGCATTTCAAAACTCATTAATACGTGTAC
This sequence comes from Penstemon newberryi var. newberryi, assembly GCA_030819805.1. NCBI lineage: Eukaryota > Viridiplantae > Streptophyta > Magnoliopsida > Lamiales > Plantaginaceae > Penstemon > Penstemon newberryi. The sequence continues at coordinate 6,163,177 of JAUALY010000003.1, read as the reverse complement.
TATGATTTTTATTATGCAAATGACTTAATCTCATGCCCAGCAAGAAATTGACAATAAAAAACATAGGGCACACATATACTGCAGTCGCTTGCATTTCAATACTGATTAATTTCTGGATGGATCCTCTTTCACACTTAGGTGTTTTATTTTTGTGTCACACCTATAGATAGATCTATTGATAAGTGTGCAAATTCAAAATTGTGGATCCACGCATTTACTTGCGGGTGAATTTTTCATGTGACACTAAATAGGACACCAAAGTGTGATAAATAATCTTTTGCGATTAATTCTTGTTCAAGTTCAAGGTTTGGGTTCAATTCACAATAGTGTGGTTTTTTTTCTCCTCTATTTCTATTTAATAGTATTGCTTATTCTTTGTAATTTGACATAATTGGATTAATTAGATGTAATGATGATATATTATTGAAAAAAATATCAATGTAGTGATGATGTATTTACCATCTCAAAAGAAAATGTACCTTCTCCCTTTTTTTTTTCTTTTTCTTGTTACATTTAGAAAATTGCATTATTATTATTATTTATTCTATATATATACTATATTAATTATATTATCAATTTATGAAGAATTATTATACATAAAAATGTGAATAATTTAATTTTTTTGTAGACTAATATACCCTTATTTAAGTCGTAGAGTGATGTTTAATTCTGTTGCAAACATGTAAAAATAATTGAAGGGGTATAATTAGATATGGAGTCTTATTATATTTATCTATCTCTAACATTAACTCCTAAAATTTAGAAATTATCTCTAACATCTTATAATTTTGATCTTCTTACAAAACAGGGAACCATAAAAAAAATTCTTATTTTAAATAGCCTCTCTAATATATATATATATATAAACATTATTAAAATTTAGCATCAATATTTTTTTAGCATCAAAATTTAATATAGAATCAATTTAAAAATATATATTTTTATAGCATCAATTATTAAAACAAAAAACAAAAAAATTAAAATCGAATCGCATCCTACCTATGATATGAAAATAGAATAAAATTATGACTTAGCTAAGTAAGTAATTTTACTTTGGCTAGAGAAGCAAAATATAATGAATATCCAAAAAATCAAGACATGCATTTCAAATAACAAAGTAATATATAAAAAAATGAAATCTACTTAAAAATGGACCTAAATCTATTTGATCAAGAACTATGATTTCATTATTTTTGTTGTCAAACAATGCAAAAGATTTGAATGGGTTCATAGTATATACATCAACATAACTGTTTTTATTTTATCATACTTCATGTCAGATTCACATTACAAATTATTGATGATAAAAACTTCTCGTTGATGTAGCATAAGCCAATACCATGGTCAGGTCAACCGCAACCCAAAAACGAAATGGTTATAGTACATAAAGAATGATTGACATCGCATAGCCGGCGAATTCAACCTCAAGTCGCGTTCTTGCGAGCTCGAAGTATGCTTGGATACGAAATCTTTCCTACAAGGAAAAATCAATCCTTGCATGGCTCTGCCCAATAGAATTCTGTAAGATTCTGGACTCTTTCGACAAATATAAAAACATTACATGTATGCCAGAAAAACTCTAATACACAATATGACACATATATTTCTCCTCTGCAAATTCTTTGTTTAAGTTCCTTGCAACTCTTGTTGACTTAAGCATAGAAGGTTCCATTGGCCCCAACCCCTTGTGTGTAACCTTTGTTTTGCAGGATTTGAAGCTCAAGATATCCATTCATCTGAGGCAGAGCATACCAGATCCATAAATAAGGTATTTACCCTGCATCACTCGTATTTGACAAATACGAAGACAAATGATAATAATTTTTGAATTTTAATGTATTGATTCTTTTAATACTTTATTAAATAAATTTATATTATTAAAATAAAATAAAAATTAAAGACATTTCAATGATGTAAAACCCTTAAAACAAAGTATGGAATGAGTTATATTTTCTTATGATTTTATTTTAGAATAAATTGTATAAGATCTCGTGACTTAATCAATCATTAATTTATATTTTAAACATGAAAAGGGGTATTTTAATCAAACTAGTGGGGTTAATTGAAACTATTAGAAGAAAAAGGGGTTAATTTAAATAAGGGTGAATTACACCCAGACCCTTGAGGTTTAGTCGTATTACAATAAATCCCCTAATATTTTAGAAATTACAGGGAACACCCTATGATTTGTCATACTTACATCCACACACCTTACGACATTAAAATCATATGGCATTTGATGACATCATCGGAAAAGTTTAATGGTTTTCCAAAATGCCCCTAGGGTGGAGTTTGTAATATATTTTTAATAGATATGGGAGTATAAATATTTAAAAATCAATTTTTGATTTAAAAAATTATAGCATTTTAAAATTTATTTTTGTTTTACATAGTAAAACATTTTTTAACGAAATAGAATAATATTAAAATTTATTCCACATTTAAAATTCGATTTTGATTTAAGTATTTATGGCATTTTAAAATTTCAATAACATAGATAAAATATTTTTTTTAAAAAATAATAAACACGACCTTAAAATTTAGCAAAATAAAATTTCAATAACATAAATCAATAATTTACAAAAAAAAAAAAAATCAAATGTTTTAATAAACTACAGTAATTAGTATTATTTTTATTTAAATAAATATGTCTAATTGAATAAATAAATAAATTCAATAATAATTGACACAAAAAAATCAAAACAGTTACAATTAAAATATATATTTTTTAAAGAAACAAAAAATAAAAAACTCACCCACCCGAACCCCACCCCACCCACCCCAACGTCAAGTCAACGGGGTTTTTCTGTAATTTCTTAGGCCATCTCCAACCCACCCAGGGGGTGGGTGGAGATGGCCCGGGGCCTTCCCCTGGATGGTCTCCAACCATCCAGGGGGGTTAATTTGGACAGTCCAGGGCTGTGGCCTGGGCTTTCAAAAGCCCAGGCCACAGCCCTGGTAATGGGACGCGCTGTTAGCGCGTCCCTTCCCACCATTGCACCAGGTGGAGCCACTTGGCGCCACCTGGTGCATTTACATTTTTTTTTTAATTTTTTTATTATAAATTATAAATAATTATTAAAAAAATTATTAATAAAAAAGTTAAAGATTGAAAAAATTAACTACGAATTTAACAATATCTTGTTTAATTTAATTAACTAGAAATGAAAGATACATTTAATTATAAAAGTTGTGTAAGGTTTAATAACAATTTGTTTTAAATTAAAGATGTAACATTATTAGTTTTAATTTTAAATATATAAATTTGCCTATGAAATTAAAGTTGTTTCCGTGTAATCGTTGTTGTTTTTCTTGTCCCCGATGTAATATTATTATGCTTAATTTTATGATTATTGTCTCTACAGTTATTATTATGCATTTTCATATTTATTATTAATATTATTTATTTTTAAAATTATTATTATTATTATTATTATTATTATCATCATCATTATAGATAATATAGGTGAGAGTGGGGAAGTTTTTTTTTTTAATTAATTGGAGGGGATAGCCCTGTGGGTTGGAGACGGTGCTCAGGGGGGTGCAGATTCACCCGGGTGGAGATTGACACCCCTGGGCTGTGAAAAGCCCTCCGGGTTGGAGATGGCCTTAAATGTCAAAGGGTTTTGTGTAATATAGCTAAACCTTGGGAGGGGTGTCTGAGTGCAAATCATTATGTATTTTAATTGTAATTATTATTGAGTTTGAAGGGTATCTTAGACATTTCACAATTTCCATCACGATTGATTATTGTCAGGTCAAGGGGTCTCCCTATAATTTCTGAAACAGAAGGGTACTTCTTGTAATATAGCTAAACTTCAGGGGTATGAGGTGAATCACCCTTTAAATAAAAAAGGACTATTACAAAATCCTAAAACCCCTCCTCTCAAAATCGCATCTCCATCGTCGCCTACGACGTCTTGTTCGGCTCCTCTTCAACTCCACCGTATCTCTGTAAGAGGTAATGAGATTTACTAATTCAGTATTATTAGCTACTCCTATATGCGTATTTAAGCTTATTCAATCAAATCAGTAGTTACCTATAACAATTTATGCTCGGTTGCATTATTTTGTACGATTTATATTGATTTTGAAATCGTGCCGTACTTTATTCGAGTATGTGAACTTACTTGATTTTATTCTGCTTTTATTTTTTCTTTTTACAGTTCTTTCTGGAGTAATCGTGTTATTTATGTTTGATTTTAACGTAATGTTTTGAAATATAATATTTAAGATATAAAATTTTGGTTGATTATTTCCATTTCCTATCCTTTGTCTCTTTGTCTCTTTGATCCTTAATTCTTCTTTGGAAACGCCTTTGCAATTATTTTTTTGTTTCTGGTGTGGGGAATGGGGTTAGGTCATGTGTGGAGCCATGAGGCAAAAACAAAACAACATGAAACGAACATGTGAAACCATAAGATTAGTTAAACAATAAAGAAATTGAGTAACTGTGACTTCAAATTCTATACGGCCAACTGCAATGTTATACAGTTAAAGATCTGAAGATTTTATGTGGAAGCACTACGCTTGAACACGATGAGGTTATGCATGACCAAATTGATATCTGACATTTTTAAAGCCACAAAATCTACATTCAGTGGCATGGGATTTAAGATTTGTAGATTTTCTTGGTGATCTGCGTGATCAAATTTGTTTTTCCCCTTTGCTTCCTCTTCCTGATTGTAGTATCCAGAGGGAATCTATGCTTTCCTTATTCTATATTACAAGTTTTTAACTTCAAAATGTCTTGTGTAAACTTATGAGGTTCAATTAATTCTTTTGTTAACTATTGCTTATAAAAGACTAATGCCCCACTCTGCAAAGCTCTGCCAATTATGTAAATTTCGTTTGACGTACTAACTGACATTTAGTTTTTTGACAGAAAAATATGGGATTTGGAGACCGAGGCATAATTGCAGATAAATGGTCCTCAAGGCTTCTTTGGGTCTGCGCAATCGGAAGTGCAGTTGGTACGCTGCCCAACAATGTATATTGTCTTAATATTTATTGATATTGGCAGCGAATGAATGTTCCAGGAATTTAGAATATTATTTAATCCATACGCACACGAATTAATGCTTTGCTTCTGAGAAGGGCCTTAGTTTCTTGTTTCTTTATACCGGCAAAGTCAGCATTTTCTTGTGTATCAAGTTATATATTTTCTTCAAGTGCAAGCTCTGGCAGTAAACACAAGAAAGGGTTTTGGACAAAAGTTCAATTGCATTTGTAGTATTTCATAAAATACTTCATATATCTGTTACCTTTTATTGAGACTAAATGTCCCACATTGGTTGAAAACAATAGTTAAGTTCATCTTATAAGGTCTTGGGCAATCCTCACCTTACAAGCTAGCTTTTGAGGTTGAGTTAGGCCCAAGCCATGCAAGTGGACTTAGCCCAATTCATGTGGTGAATTCTAATATGGTATCAGAGCCAGGTTCCGATCCTGGGACCTGTGGGTTATGGGTCCACCACGCTTGGATGCAAGATGAAAGATCAGTTTTTCCCGATAACAGTTGCACATAATTGATAAAGTCGATAAGAGTTATCGGAATATTTTGATGTATGGAACAGAAATATTAGTAGTAAACTTTAGTCTGGTTTGTTTAGTATAAATAAATTCATTTGTTTCCATCTTCATTAAATCTTGTACTAATCTACTTGATCAGGCCTTTATATGGTAGCTGTTGAAAGACAACTACAGAATAGAGAAAAAATGATGGCTGCATCAATGAGGGCTGCTGAATCAGGTTCAGAAGGTGGACAATAATTCTAAATTTGACTAGTGTGAATGCCAAATAATACATGTAAAACCCGCTGTTAAACTTAATGTTCAGTTATGGAAGAGATATAACTCGTAATTGATCTTTGAGCTTCTTCTCTGGATGATGGCATGTATATGGATTGCTTTATTTATCTTAATTGAATTGATAAAATGCTCCACTTATCTCTGAATCCATTTGGCTTCACCCATTGTATTGTATTTCCTGTTCCTTTTTCTCTTTAATCATTCATTAATTAAGCAAATCAAGCAAAGTTAGAGCAAATTACAAACAGATGCAGAACCTGATTGACATCACGAAAAACATCGGGTTTTTTGCAAGTTAACTCCCTGTGATATGTCCAATGGGCAATTTACCTCCCTGTGAAACAAAAATGGGCAATTTAACTCCCTGTGAAATGAAATAATGAGCAATTTACCTTCTTGTGATATAAAAATAGGCAATTTACCTCCCTATGAAATGGAATAATGAGCAATTTAACTCCCTGTGATATGAATTAATGAGCAATTTAGAGGGAGGCAATGTGCTTCTTTTATAAAAAAACAGGATGGTATCTTGCCATTTTTCTTATCACAGGGAGTTAAATTGCCTACTTAGAATATCACGTGGAGGTATTTTGCCCTTTTATTTATCACAAGGAGTTCAATTGCTTATTTAGAATAACACATGAAGTTAATTTGCTATTCACTTCGAAAACATCCTATAGACAGCTTTTACAGAACCTGAACCTGCTACTTGGTGTTTGGTTCTGGGGTTGTTTGGCCTTGTTTATCTACCCTAGTTTTTGTTTTCACCGTTTTTAAGTACTATATTAAAGCATGTTCCATTACTTTCATTTTTTAATGAAAGTAGATTGGACGTATTCTCAGATAAACGCAGTTATAACTATATTCTGCTCCATATTGAACACATTTTCTCTCATTCTAATAAAGAAAATGGCGTTTCCGCAGGTAAACAGAACTTCTAGTTGTAGTTCTTGAAATCAAAACAATTTCATGTTATAGTTCAGTTATTACATGATTCTAGAATGCAATCATCTTTGTCGTGCTTTTCCCATTTTTACAATTCAATACTTCTAGTTTGAGCTTTGGACAAGGGGTAGGGGCTCTCATATTAAGTAAAAAAATAGATTAATCACCCAGTATTATTTGGTGGCTTATTATCCCAAAATACAAGACATCGATATGAAAAATCGACACGACCAAGATAAAACTTATTTTGCCCTTGGTGTTTTATACAGTACGTAAAACTGTTTGTATATAGAATATTTACCACTCAAACTCGTATAAGCATCACCTCAAATAAGATAGCTGCAACAAATTGAATTGCTGGTCTATTTAAATTAAACATCATCTGTATGCAAGCTATTCGTTCGTTCTGTGTGTAGTTACAATATAGAGGATTTCTTTCTGATGAATCATTACACGTGTTAATTAATACCCCTACTATAAATAAATTAAGCTACAACAACTAATACCTGCAAGAAGAAAGTATTAACACTATACTAAACATTTAATAATACGTATTCAAAACTCTTCACTACCGTGGCATTGAGGATGATCTCGGTATCATTTCAGGCAGAATTCTTAAGGAAATTGGGGAAGAAATAGACGCAGAAGGCCGAAGAAGAGGCGTACCAACTCGACTTGAAGTCTCGTTAATAGTAGTAACTTGTTGTAATTCGATATCTGCACTTTTTTCTTGATGGGCAAATCGAGGACTATCCAGCAACTGACTATCATCATATTCCTCAACTGATAATACGGTGTCTGTGTCTGTGTGCACAGTTGAATCATCTGTGTAAATTCCACCCATTCTTCTTCTCCTTCTCCTAGCAGCCTTTCCCCATCCGTGGATCGTCTCTCGTATTCCCTGAGGTATAAGTGCTGCCTTGTAGTTGGTCCCCATCTGTGGAAAAAAAATTACATAAAAAACATCACTAAAAGAATTTTTATTTGTGTATGATTTATCATTCTTGTATATGTTCGTACCTGAGTAACAAGTGCATAGAGTGGCAATGTGCTGTAGCTACATAAAAACTGGCCACCAAACCTAGGATAACGACAGCACAATTTCAATTTCTCTATACAGAAACGACAAACTGAATATAACACTAGTTAATAACTTTTCCTCACCCCACTATTAGGCGTAGATAGACAAGGAAATGGTTCTTTATGAAGCACGAATTATAACCAAACTGCCACTGTGGTCAAAAGAAAATCTGTCACAACTTCCATATGTATGATACTATGTAATTCAAAACGAACTATAGCACAATATAATGAGTTTTGAGTAAATATTTTCGAGTTGTGGAATAAGAACAAAATAAAGAAATGCCGGGCATACCCAGAACCAAAAGAAAGAAGCGAGCTCAAATGCATTCTACAAAGAAATATTAGTGTTAGTATAGTATACATATGCATTGTAGACATTAACCAGTGATAGAATGAAGGCCAACCTGGAAAAGGATAAAATGAATCAAGGACAACAATAATTCAGGCTTATTGAACCAAAAAAGTTCATCTCGGGGTTTAAACTTAGGTCCGGAAAAACTTCCACTTAATCCTGCACTCTCTAATGCCAAGGTTGCTATAACATGCTGCAGTTTTGTGCCCACAAGTAGCACAAGCTGCAAATAAACATAAATGCATCATGTGAAATGATATACACCTAAACTTTTCTTTTTGACAGGGGTTGGGTGGTTAATTCTTCAAGTAAATTTATGTCTATGTTGGCGATTTAAGGACTTACAGTGACAGGAATTAGCGCAATCCAGAAATAGAGATTAGATCCTGCAAGTTACAAAGTTAATCAACCATATATTAGCTTGTAAACTAGCATACCTTCTCCATTGAAATAACAAAAAACAAGGTAGCGTCTAAACTAATATACCTTTTACATTGAACAGCATAAAAGCTACCACAAATCCCCACAGTGGAGCACTGTAAATATCCAACAAAAATTAATGTCAGCGAAGCTTCCAAACAATACATGAAAACAAAAAATAGCTTCAACTTCAAGTAAAACCAGTCAAAGGATTGGAAGACATAAATTGATAGCAGGTGACATACTTCATAATAACCAGTAAAATATACATTTTTTCTTCGGTGAAATACACATTTATGCAACACTAAAGTGAAATATGAATGAACTCAGAGGGAGTGTTACAGTTCAACCAGTATCAATATTAACTATAACGGGTTTGTACATTTAGGCAAAACAGAAATTACAGAGCTAGAGCCTCTCTATTTTTCTCTTCTTTAGTCAAATATGAACTTCAACAAATGGTCACTGATAAATATACAGGAATCAATCAGGTAAAGTGACACATGTCCTTACCTAACACCAACTATTCTTTGGAATTCTTCTTCCATGGAGCGAATCATGTAGCTGTGAAAATCATATTTTGATGTAAGGTTGTGGTTCTGTCATAAATAAGAAAAATTAAGATTTAAACAGAGATTTTATCGTGTCCAAGTTTTTATAACAAGATAGAAAAATACTTGTCATTCATAAGTGACATAGATATGTTTATAAGAAGAATGAGGCAGATCCATTTAGCTTGTCCATAATAGTATACAGTTAAGATCATTTATGACACATCTGGTATTTATGTAAATTATCATCAGTGCAAACCATATGATAATGCTTTCAAATAATTAAGATTCTTTTGCAAGTAACTACCTTGATTTGTTGCTTTAACTCATGGAGGTACTCGATGCCATATATTATCTCAAAGAAAATAATGACAGGAAACTTAGGTTAAACAAGTATTTCCACTTCAAAAAATTATATAATTTGAAGTGGCATTTTACGATTATGATAACATGTATGCATACCGTGATGAACCCCTGGCGGAGAGTAAGGTAATCGGCTCGGACCACTGAACGCCCAAACTGCCGGAAGAAACATGTCTGGATATTCATAGTAAACTCTATCAGTATGTGTTGCTCTATTTTTAATAATCAAGCATCCATCTTAGATATTTATCAATTTGAACAAAAATGTCGTGTTAAATGAACAATAAAAAGGAGTGCTATTTGGCATTGTTTGTCATTCATTCAAGAATGTTAATAATTCGGACAATTAGAATCCGTACATATTTCTTCAACCTGTACAGGACATTAGTAAATTGAAATTCTGGAAGTGAAAAAGCTATGCTATAGAAATGAACCTACCACCCAAACGAGAAAGCTGTTCCTCTCCATAGGATTTGATGTATGTACTCTGACAAAGCTCGATTGCCTTTGCATTGTAAGTGCTCTAGTAATTTCTGCAACAGAAATGAAACTGTCGGAATTATTGATTGTAGCAATAAGTTGTGCATGTTTCCCACTTCAATTAGCCACTCTCAGCAGTAAAGGGAACGGAACAGAAAAACAAGTCATTTAAGAGAAAGAAAATTGCCTCTTTTGTATTGACTCTGTGGCATACCATGAAGATTAAAATCATGGCCGATTTGGATATGTCAACTTGAAAAGAATTGATTACTCAAAAGTTACTTTAGATGGTGTCGAGGCACTAACTTTTAGAAATTCTTGAACTCAAGTAGTAGTTGTAGTATTTTAATCCTAAATACAGCCTTTATATCCTTTTGATATTCTCTCTAGACTTAACACAAGGTCAAAGTTCAGACTACAACACAATTTTCCGGAATTACCTCTTAATGAATTATGTCTGTCCATGTGAGCCTCATCCTCCCACGCTCTCCAACTGTGAATCTGGCAGCGATATTGAGAAGTGATGAATTAGAGGAAGAGAAAAATAATTTAACAAAAGGGTATGAATTTCAAATGATCTATGGAAGCAGATCAAATATGATCGCCATAAATTTTAAAAATGCAGAGACGACCAGCAATATTTCATTGCAATCTCACAGCATAAGCTCACACAAACATTACAAAATCTACCTCCTCTCTCCAATCCTTGACCAAACTTAAGTCCCCCAGGCGACAATGAACTGTCATGTCTCATTCAAAACCATGGGGCATCCCATAATTATTTCAGTGGATATAAATGAGTTGCATAGCTAAGAGAAAAAATTGATGCAGGCTTAGATAAAGTACTAAGGTTAATATTGTTAAGCAGGAACATATTTTATGTTACATGAATCATTAGCAAAGCCATGTATCTTCCTATCAGAATTAAATATCATGAATATTTATTAGCGCTATCTAAAGGAATCCATTTTAACATTATTCTAGAGGTAAAGATCCTCATAGTAACACAGAGAAATGGTATTTCTTTCTACATTGTGATCATCTCACTTAACATAATCAGCTAACAGGCAAGTAAATTATTGCAGAAAATTAACAAAACATCAAATGATAAGAGAAATAGGATATAAGAAAATATAAGTAGCAACAGCAGTGTCAAAGACAGCAGGTTTGCACTGTTAAATACAGCTATGCATAGTAAATCATTGAGTAACTGAAATATCAAAATAGTACCTTTACAATTGCCAGCAACATTGTTAAGCAACTGTAAGATACATGCGTAATTGCCATAACAAAGATGAAACGGTGGAGTTGCTCAAGGCCTTCATATGACACAAAAGGTTCATAATTCTGCAAGTCAAATTTAAATTTAACAAACTTCTTAGTTTTTTTAGAGAGTTGCGAAGATTAATCGCATAAGAAATCAGAAAGAAAACAAACAAAAGATAAGTAGTGAATACGTAGTTAGATCTACAGAAAAAAGGAAAATATTTGAAAATGGAGTGAGTCCTTTGGACAAATAATGCCATGATAGAATTTCACTTGCCTCTCTGCAGGTATTCTTATTTAAACCAGTCAAAATTCTCCTATATGAGTGAGGATCAATTAAGGCCATCAAAAGTCTACGCTTCTTTGAATTACTATTTTCCATTTCCTCATCGACATCCCTCTTGGTGCACGGGGCAAATGCACTATCGTAGAACTTTGATGGTATACAAATATTAGATATAATGCTCGAAGTTGCTGTAAGGAGTAGTGATATGAAGCCAAGAAGCATCAATTCTGTGGAAAATATTCAAATGAAGCTCAATGTTAAAAGTGATGAAAGAGGAAAAACCCGAGTTTCTTAACATTATTTTCACTAAAAAACTGCTAATTACCTTCCTTCATTTTCTCCAAAGCTGCAACCAAAGGTTTTCTATCAGTTTTCTTCAACCACTGTACCAATAGGAAATCATAAGCTCACAGAACATATCTCACAACAAATCAACTCTTAAAAAATTCAATTTTTCAACACCAAACTTAAATGAAAAGCTACATTGATCAAAACAATGAATAGACCTTATGTCATAGGAAAAGATACTCAATTTAATACACAAAACAAGCAACACTTAAAATAAAATAAAAAAAAGAATGCAACTCACATTACCCAACCGGTGAATCGAGCGTTCCACGAGCAGTGAAACTGCAACAAAAATGGTCAATACAGTAGCAACAGACCATGTTGGAGTCAAGGCAAGTGACCTAAGCTCCTTTGTACTATCTAACATGGCCATAGATTGGGATTCAGACATCCTAAACTGAACTCTATGTATACTTACTTTAAAGCTTTAACTCAATCAATGCCCTAATCTCTGAAACTTTGTAATGTTGATACTGACTGTACAGATTCATTCAAACCAATTTGATGAAAACCCTCAAATACAAAAAGATTTAGGCTGAGAACTGTGATCAAGAACCTTTATATACAGTCATTGCTTTGACTTTAGAATCCATAAATAAAAAAGAGGGTTTAATTAAAGAATTCAGCTTGGTCTAATTCTTTAACCTTTAACCCTCAAGAACATGACCATTGACTTGAAGATTAAACCTTTTGAAAACCCCAGAAAGAAAACATAATTTATTTTTTCTTTTAAGAAAAATATTTTTTTTTCAACCCAAGAGTACCCTCAACTTATAAGCTAATTTCCATTAGACTGAGCAATACGAGAAAAAGGAATGGGGAGTATTTTTCATAGTCTGTTGTGAGAGATGGAGCAAATCTAAATGAAAGCGAAGTTTGACACTGTAATGAGCTGGAGCAGGTGTTTTCAAGTAATTTTTCAACTTTTTCGAGGAAGAAACTTTGTTTTTTTCTTCAAGATTCTCTTCCACTAATAAAAATACTTAAAAAAACGCACCCTCTCTCTTTCTTCTTTCTCTCTCTAGAATCCAAGTCTAGACTGGATGGAACCTGCACGGAAGGTAATTTTTAGTGATGGACTTTGGGGACAGATGACAAGAAGAACAAACGAAAAGGAGAAAATAAAAAACAAACAAAAAGATGCTTAAAAATTTGTGAAATTTAATTGCATAAAAGCTCCGTGTATTTCCCAGAAAGAAAGAAAAAAAAGGGCATTCCTGTAATTTGTGCAAGAATTTGACTTTTCTGTCTAATACTATTATTATGGGGGGAATTTGGCTGAATGCCACTACCAAAAGCTTTAATTAGAAAAATGCCATCGGCATTTTTTCTTTTTTTTTCTTTTTTTTTTTAATACATAATTTAAATTAAAAAGGCGTTTAAAACTTAAAAAAATTGCAAAATACACCCTCCATTCTTTAATTATTTATTTTAACACTACAGGATCTCTCTCACTCAGATCGATCTGTTGAACAGCTAACAGCAACTCCACCACATTAATTTTTTTTAATTATATGATCAATTGCACACCTGAGTAGTAGAATTTTAGCATTTGGTATGAACAAATTATCTCCAGACGCCATGTTATAGCTCACCGTGGTGAGCTTGGCTCACCGTGGTGAGCAATATGCACACCGCGGTGAGCATTAAAGCTCACCGCCGTGAGCATATTGCTCACCGCGGTGTGCATATTGCTCACCACGGTGAGCATTTTGATCTGGAGACTGGAGTCTCCAGTCTCCAGCTCTGGAGACTGGAGACTGGAGACTGGAGACTAACATCTGGAGACTGGAAAGCTCACCGCGGTGAGCATTAAAGCTCACCGCGGTGAGCATATTGCTCACCGCGGTGTGCATATTGCTCACCACGGTGAGCATTTTGATCTGGAGACTGGAGACTGGAGACTAACATCTGGAGACTGGAGTCTTCAGTCTCCAGCTCTGGAGACTGGAGACTGGAGACTCCAGTCTCCAATTCAAACTCGAAATTGAAAAAAAAATTATGTTTTAATGACATATTTGTTTTATAGGGATATGGCATAATACTGCGGAAGAGAATTCCGATCATGATGATCTTGAAGTCGATGATGATGTTCAAACGCATGATAAAGTGGGCCCGAGTGTAAGGGAAAGAAGGTCTAAAAAATTTCATAATGTGGATGCGAGAGAAAGGGAAAAAAGGCCTATCCGGCCTAGTAAACATTTAATAACTCCCTATGCCCTGATAATAGGAAGAAGAGACCTTCAAAATAATTTTTGTAATATTTAATGTATTTATATAATATTTGATTATTATTGTGTGGTTTCTTGTTATTAGTGTGTATTTTTTGAAAATACGGGGTCAAACTGCAATTCTAAGCGATTAAACAATTCACATAAGCCAACATCATCACACAATTCATGAACACAATAATATGAATACATATAAATCTGAAAACTACAAATCCACAATTTGAAAACTACAAATCCACAATTGCAATTTCAATAAATTGACCAAATCTTACAAAATTGACCAATATGTACGAAGTTGTGATTTACGGAGGATATAATGTTACCGTAAGTGTTACTTCTCCTTTCGGGTCATAAATTGTCCAAATCTTACAAAATTGACCAATATGTACGAAGTTGTGATTTACGGAAGATATAATGTTACCGTGAGTAATAAATTGACGAAATCTAATAAAATTGACCAAAATATACGGAGTTGTGATTTACGGAGGATATAATGTTACCGTAAGTGTTACTTCTCCTTTCGGGTCATAAATTGTCCAAATCTTACAAAATTGACCAATATGTACGAAGTTGTGATTTACGGAAGATATAATGTTACTGTAAGTAATAAATTGACAAAATCTAACAAAATTGACCAAAATATACGGAGTAGTGATTTACGGAGAATATAATGTTACCGTAGGTGTTACTTCTCCTTTTGGGTCATAAATTGTCCAAATCTTACAAAATTGACCAATATGTACGAAATTGTGATTTACGGAAGATATAATGTTACTGTAAGTGTTAAATTGACAAAATCTAACAAAATTGACCAATATGTACGAAGTTGTGATTTACGGAGGATATAATGTTACCGTAAGTGTTACTTCTCCTTTCGGGTCATAAATTGTCCAAATCTTACAAAATTGACCAATATGTACGAAGTTGTGATTTACGGAAGATACAATGTTACTGTAAGTGTTAAATTGACCAAATCTAATAAAATTGACCAAAATATACAAAGTTGTGATTTACGGAGGATATAATGTTACCGTAAGTGTTACTTCTCCTTTCGGGTCATAAATTGTCCAAATCTTACAAAATTGACCAATATGTACGAAGTTGTGATTTACGGAGGATATAATGTTACTGTAAGTGTTACTTCTCCTTTCGGGTCGTAAATTGACAAAATCTTACAAAATAAGTTGTGATTTAGGGGTTAGGGTTAAGTTAGGGTTAGGTTAGGGTTAGGGTAAATGTGAGTGGAGACTGGCATTTGATTACCAAACTCCAGTCTCCACTCACATTTGCCCTAACCCTAACCTAATCCTAACTTAACCCTAACCCCTAAATCACAACTTATTTTGTAAGATTTTGTCAATTTACGACCCGAAAGGAGAAGTAACACTTACAGTAACATTATATCCTCCGTAAATCACAACTTCGTACATATTGGTCAATTTTGTAAGATTTGGACAATTTATGACCCGAAAGGAGAAGTAACACTTACAGTAACATTATATCCTCCGTAAATCACAACTTCGTACATCTTGGTCAATTTTGTAAGATTTTGTCAATTTATGACCCGAAAGGAACATTATATCTTCCATGCATATCGCATTTAAATTCACCGCCATACCAAATATAAATTATAATTTTGTCCATTCCTACAAGTAAACAACTAAAATTAACTCACAAACTATCTTAATAAAAAAAAGCATTTAAAATTCAACCAAATATGTTATTTTGATTTTTGGCGTTTGTCATACCAAACTCCAGTCTCCAGTATGAAATGACACATTGGAGACTGGAGTTTGGATATCAAACTCCAGTCTCCAGAGACTCCAATTGGAGACTGGAGACTGGAGATCAAACTCCAGTCTCCGGAGACTCCAATTGGAGACTGGAGACTGGAGTCTCCAGTCTCCAGTCTCCGGAGACTGGAGGGATGAAGCCAAAATATCTCACCGCGGTGAGTTTATATACTCACCGCGGTGAGTTTATATCTCACCGCGGTGAGTACATAAACTCACCGCGGTGAGTGTATATCTCACCGCGGTGAGATACATAATGCGAAAAAAATTCCAGGTTTTTTTGCGCGTTTTGCCGGTAAATCACCCAAAAATTCACTTAAAAATTAAACTAAATGTTGTTGTTCTTCCTTTTCCTCTTTGATTTGAGTGAATGTGTGTGAAAATTTAGAATTTTGTGAGAGAATTTTGTTAGGGTTTGTAGAGAGAGAATGAAAAATGATAGAATGGGGTTTGATTTTAATTTTTGGAAATGTTGGGGTATAGATAATAGTTTGTTTAAATTGTTGTTTAATTAGGGAGATTTAATTAAGTTAATTATGTTAGTTAATTAAACCAATGGCATTTTTACAATTTTGAAAAATTTAATGGCATTTATCAAATTAAACATTTCTGTAAGGGCATTTTTAAAAATCCCTCATTATTATGTGCCCTTTTCACATTCTTATTTATTCGTTTCACATGTTATCTCAAAAGCCTAGGGCCGTTTGTTTGGGTTGTTTAGGAAATATATTTTTTATACTTCATAGAAACTCAAACAAAAAATATTTTTTTAGGCCTTTTCACATCAAAATTTTTAAATAAATAGTTCTCCAAAAATAGCAAAAATATTCCAATGGTATGTTTCATTAGTTTCCTTCTAATTTAATATAAAAAAAGTATATATATATATATATATATATATGAGGACTACGTTTTAAAAGAATTTTTTTGTGGAACGGATTTAGTTATCAATAATATGATATCTCACTATAACTTAATAGGATAAATTTTGATTTGTATCTCGTAAATTTGCTAAGTATTGAAAATAAATAGAATTTCTGATAACGTGTTTGCTAAGTATAATAAATATATTCAAGGTGATTGGCTCAAGTGGTAACGAATTACAATTCAAAAAGGCAAAATTCAAATTCGAATCATATTGAAATTACCAAACTGGTGAAGACCTATACACAATGCGGTCCGAATTGTAAATATATAGTTTAGTAAATTAAATGAAAAATAACAAATATTAATGATTAGTGGAGCATAGTATATACTCCAATAACTAGTCCAATCAGTTATTGAAGACGGGGCTTCACAATTACGTTGATCTCTATTATGGTGACTGCCAACTTACCTATTAATGGAAATTTTGTGCAACCGAAACAATGAATGAATTTGTACCATTTCAAAAAGAAAACTATTACTCAGTTTTCTTGTATGTGTCTTTTCAGACTCCATTCATTTGAAGTTATACATTCATGACATGTGTCTTTTACACATTATAAAGAAATCATACATTCTATCCCCCTCCTTAGTTGGTTAAAATTCCTTAACAAGAATATAATTTAGATTCTAACTAATTTGAAAAGAAAAGGCAAAAGAAAAGAAAAGCTTCAATTGCATCAATTAAAAAAATATATGTAAAGAAAATAAGTTAAACTGTGCATGGACTAAATTATGTAGATTCGAATGTATGGAAATTAAGCACGTGCATAGATCCAGAAAACAAGTACATTGGTAATTTTCACTAATCATGTATGTACGTACGCATAAATTGTCTCAATTGATAAAAATCTTCAATATGCAATATGTTACTAATTAATTAAAAATAGATCTAGTTTATACTTATGTATAGTGCGACTTTCCTTGATAAGCGGACTCACTGATTACAACTCACCTGCATGCATGTTTTCAATGTTACTAACTTAAATTATGTCATGATGACAAAATTGAGGCCCATAATCCAAAAAGTTATGGGTATAATTTTCACTAAATGGGAATTTTTTTTTTTAATTTAATATTAATGTATGGTAGGTAATTATCGTTTCATAAAAAAAACTTCTAATTTATTTAATATTTTTTAATAATCTTGTTTATATTAGCCCCTTCATTTATTTATTTTTTCTAGAAGGATGTACAAAAGAAAGAAAAAGAAAGGGGTTTTGGAAGAAGAAAGTAAAACGGTGGAGTTTAGTAGTTTAAATAAGAGCAACATTTTTATATATGTTTTCCTCTTATACATCTTCTTTCATTTATTTTTACTCGGAGGGATTGTATGTATATATACTATATATGTAGTAGTATTTAATAATGTGTCACAAAAATTACTAGTTATTCATTTCGTTTTCCCGTCACTTTCTACCGGACCTAGCTAATTTCTACCTGACCTAATTAGAGAAAGAGTCACATTCCGCGTTGAACAGACAAATTGAAAGGCATATTAGAAATAGACATTCCGCGTTGAACAAACAAATTCAGAGGCCAATTAATTAATTAGAAAGAGTGATCGAGAACTAGAAAGTGAAGTGAAGAAATGTTTGTACAAAATATTGCGCATGTCATGGGGAAATTATTGAGGGGGCATATCATATCCTAAATTTGCTAGTACCTTTGAAAATATATAATGGCACCGACGATTCACACTTTCTTTTCTCTCTTTTCATTTAACTGTCTTTCTTTTCATTCGTCCAACTTTATTTGTGTCATCGATTACAAATCTTTTAATGATTTAGAAACTTTTATTTGTCTTAAAACTTTTTTGTTTTTCTTAATTTAGTAATTTATTCACATTTTCTTCTAATATTTTTGAAACGCTTCCGGAAAATATTTGAAATGTTTTCAATATATTAGCAATAACGAAATTTAGATCCATTCTTATAATATGATGCAACATATGCCTTAATTAGTATCATAGATTAAGCTTTTTTTGCTAATGTATGCTTCAGTCAATTAAAAATAATATTTTTTTTTAAAAAGAGTTGTAAACAAAATGTTAAATTAAAAAAAGAAAAAACAAGATATTTAAAAAAAGGTATACTTTATTTTCGTTTTCAAAGATTTATAAGCTTAAACATATTCATGTTTCGACACGGAGGTATGAAAATTTTGATCAATAATGATATATTAACTAGTGGCATTAGAGGAAGAGCAAAGCATATATATTAATTCCGGGGAATGAATTTTAGCTTGTGTGTTTTAAATTTTGGGCTTTTAAAAATAGGAAGTGCTTGATATTTTGTTTGGGTTAATAAATGTAGATTTAAGAAATATGTGGGAAATATTGAAAATTGGTATGTTTGAAAATGAGAAATTGAGAAGTGCTTCAACTTAAAAATTCTGGAGAATATTAGGATTTTTGGAATATATAAATCGTGATTTTTTTTTATTAGACGTTTAAGAAAAATAATCTATAATTACTGTTTTTATTATTTGACATCTAAGAAAAATGTAAAAGTCATAGGGTCTATTTAGTTAGGTTGTGGCTCGATTTCGCTGGGTTCTGGTTTTGAAAATTTGGTTTGGGTGATTTCGATGAAATCTTTGAACTTCATTTGAATTTACTTTGGATGTTGAGATTTGGAGGGAAAAATGGTAAAAAGTTGATGATATAGGTCAAATTATTATCTTTTATTAGTTTAAAATTGAAAAAACATATACACAAACTTTATTTGATTATATTTTTGCTTAATTTCGCAAAACCACAAGACTGAGCCAGGACCTAGCCAAATAGAACAATAAAGTCCAACTACATATAACCAACCGAGCCTCAACTATACGAGAAAACACAGTGGGCGTCACTTTAAGCTTAATTTATCAAACAGAGAAGGGTTTTTATTACCTTAGAAAAAATGGTAAATATGTGGTCAATTCTTCATGTCAGTTGAAGTTACTATTTTTTCCATGTCTTCTATTTGATCAGTCGTTCACTGAATTGTCATTTGGCGCGTTCAAAAAGACGTCTTTCAGGTTGAGTTAGGCTTCAACCACTTAATATGGACTTAGCCCAATCTATGTGGTGAAATATAATATAGTATCAGAGCCTTAAAGTAGGTCACCACCTTTTGTGATGGGTTCCTCCTTGTACGCGTGATGGACTTCATTATATACCCACACACTTCGTCTAGATAAACAAATGTTTGAGTTGTCATTATTCCTCCAGTTAACAAGGCATGGAGTAGGGGTGGACAGGGGTCGGGTTCAGTTTCGGGACTAGAGTAAGAGTATAGTAAATTTCGGGATTGACACTTTCAATCCCAAACCCGTCCCATAATAGTTTGGGTACCTTTTTTAGGAACCCGAATTATTGCGAAATGGGACGAGTCAAGATTGAAGGTTCCATATTTTGTTAAACATAAAACATAACAAATTAACAATAATTTGAAACATGTCCAAATACGATCTAAAACTATATAATGAGCAAATATCAAAATACAATTTAAAATGAATATTTGGTTTAAGTAAAAAAAAAATCTATTAAATGGTGTTAATTAATTAACTAGATTATCTTGTAATTGTAGTTAAGTGTTTAAGTTATTATAATATTAAAAAAAAATATGTTCGGGTATTCATGGTTGAAGAGACCAATCTCAAACCCGTCCCGTATTTTCGTAATAAAATACGGATTTTTCAAGTTCGAGTACCCAAACTCGAAAATAACAGTCATGTTCGGTTTTTTTTAAACAAGATGGGTTGGGTTTGGGTTACAACCGACACCCACTCCTAGCATGGAGTGTCATTATTCCTCCGATTAACAAAGACCCGGAGTGTCATTATTCGTTTTTGGGTCTATACCCACATGTCGTAATTCGCAAGGTTGGGCATTAATGTTTCATGTGTTGGGCTTGTTTCACCCATACATCAGCTCGCCCACACGTAAAGGGAGAGTGTTGAGACTAAATGTTCAACATGAATTGAATATCATAGTTAAGTTCACCTTATAAGATATTGGGCAATCATCATCTCTTAAACTAACTTTTGAGGTTGAATTAAACTCAAGTCACCTAATGTGAATTTAGCTCAGTAAAATCTAATAGTAAAAACAATTGAGCTAGAAAGCTAAAAGCCTAAAAGACCAACTGTTGCATTCTATTTACTACAACAGAATCTAATAAATTAATATATTTTTTAAAAAAATAAAAGTTTTAAATACCTTTGTGCAATCGAGAAAAGTGATTTAAGATATGATGCTAAAGGGTATCTGCGAATGATTTACGATATGCCCTTGCAACTCTAGGACAAAGTTTTTGTAGTTTCTAACAAACATGTTTCTGCAGTGTGAAACTGTAACTTCTATTTTTGAATTTTGATTCTCTATAAGAAAACTAAAAAACTTCTCTCTTCTTCGTTTGTACTTTAATAGGGTCCAAACACTCAATTTAATTTTTAACTTGTTTTTTCACATAAATTGTTATATATGATTTTCTATAGTAAAGAGTATTTTTGAAAAAGAAACTGCATGCAAAGAAAACAACAGAATATGACATCAATCGGGTAGGTCCAAGTGCAACCCAATCCGAAAGGCAATACAACTGGAAAAATCAAAGAACAAAATCGAATTGGCAGAGAACAACTAGACACATCCATCCTAGGACCCATGGCCCTACTTTACAGAACACTAAATTCAATATATGTGCAAGATTTCTAGAGTAATTTTTTTTAAACAGATAAAACTTTCCTTTTTTTGGGTAAATGGATAAATAAAAATTCTCATTTTCGAAGTTCAGATCCAAAATTAAATAGAAAAGAACATTATAAATTGCACTTTGTGCCCTTATCCCGTGAGAAATAAGCTTCATCTTATATAGGTATATTATTTAAGGTGGTTGGGTCAAGTGGTAGTGACTTGCGATTCCCAGAGACGAAATTCAAATTCAAATTCAACCGGAGACACACAATTTATAGTTAAAAAAAATAAAAATAAAAACCCCACAATCAGATTTTAATTTATTTGATTTCAATTTCTTCTCGCTGTAGATGATTTAATCAAAACCCAACCACATTTTCATTCAGTGAACCACCTAACCCAAGTGGCTTACCAGCATTTATTAAGTGCACATGTGATTAGAAAAAAAATACATTTGTCTCAATAATTGCTCTCTGCACTAAATAAGCATTAGTAGTACAAACTAAATATCCAAAATTCAATAGGGACAAAATCTTAGCACAAAGTAAATATCTATTTTTTGAAGTAATACAAAAATAATAACCTCCCTAAAAAAAAATACCCCTATATATATACATGAAAATTTGACAAATGAACACAAACTTTATATACAAAATATATAGTTGTACATATAATACAAATGCAGATAATATAGGATCAAAGGTTAACTGAAAAATTATGTAAATAAAATTGGAAAGGAAATAAATACAAAATATATTAATACAAATCTAGAAAAACTAAATATAATCAAAACCTTAACATGAACCAGAACCAGAAAAATGAATGAAAAACAATAGAAAGTAAGAATTATCATGTGAAACGTTTGAATATGAACACCAAAAACATTAAAAATTAAATTAATATACTTTATCCTACTGATAATCTTATATGTAAATAAAAAAGGAATGAACACAAAATATATAAATACAAATCCAGGAAAAATTTCGAAACCAGCTTAACATGAACCAATATCCAAAAGAATGAATAAAATATAATTGAAAATATAAGAAACTTCAGAATATGAATAAAAAATCAAATAAAAAATAAGAAACTAAATTAATATAGTTTATCCTATGATCTTATATGAAAGTCAAACTCAGAAAAAGAGTAAGAAATGAATAATATTTAGAAAAGAAGAAGAGAACTTGAGGGAGGCCACGTACCAAAACTTCCATGACCTATCCAGTGAAATATCAAAAAAACATTAAGGGAGAGTATATATATATGATATAATGAAAATGTGAATACATTCATTATTTAAATTTGTCCCAAATTTTAACCAATTTCATGGTGGAGGTTGAGATTTTTATTTGGTATAATTTCTCATCTTATGCAAGTCAATCCATTTTAATTAAGAAATTTTATAAATTATTGAGTTGATTGTAATTTAGAAATATATCTTTAGTTTAGAAAGTTTCAATCAATCAATAATGTAGCTAATACAAAATCCTAGACAATTATTTTTGGAACACTCGCTGCAAATAAATTTATACAGATATAAATGAAAAAAAGAAAATGCACGTTCAAGGCTTCAAGCAACGCTGACTAAAGTTTATTTAATTATACTGAAAGCGAGAAAGAAAAACTTTTAATGTTTAGTAACCACTGATCATAATGAGCATAGTAAATGCCCTAAATAACTAAATCGCTAATCAAGGTAATTTGCTAAAATATTCTAACAAAATATAAAATGTCTTTGGAGGTCTAGGAATTGTTCTTGGAAGAACTTTTCAATTATTTTTAGATATTCACTAATGTAGCTAATAATTGTATAACGTTAATTAAATAGTAACCAATAACAAAATTGCTCAAGATTAGAAAAAAAGAATCTAGAAAATTAATATTTGGTCAAAAGTGACCAATTGAAGTCAAATACAATCCTTTCAAATACAAAATGCATTGATTGATCGATAAGAGAGAGAAAAGAGGGCAATAACAAAAACATTAAGGTGAAAATATTCTAAGACTGGTCGATGGTTGGAAGCTCTTCTGAGGTCTCACCCATCAACTCCTTGTCACTGAAGAGATCTTTTTGAACAGGAACGTCTTTTAGCTGCTGGGATGAAATAAGAAGTTCGATTTTTCTTCTAGCAGCAGAAGCCTGATCGTCATCCACGGCCTTATCTAATTCATTGTCATTGTTTTGCTCAGACGATATTATGACCTCTTCCTCTTCCTTTGGAGGTGGAACAAAAAAAGGTATTTTACCCCTCTGCCAATCATGTAGAATCATCTTTGCAGCAGTCGTGTAGTCCGGTTCACCTCCCTAAAACGCATACAAATAACAAAAAACATCAGCCCGACAGAACTATCGAAAAACATCTGATTTTCATTGAATGACAGACAAAGACATGCTTGTCTTCTCGGAAGTTTGTGCTTCCAAGGTTTTAAAATTATATTCGGGCAAGCAATTGTTTACTTGTCCAAAATGTGAGGTTACCTTCAAAAGTTTCCCAGATGACTTGCAGAGCTGAACAAGGAAGTCATTATCATCCTCCCAGTCACTTATCTTGTATGCTCTCTTTAAGTGCTCCTTTTTCACGCGTTTCAGAACTTCACCAATATGCTCAGAAGCATCTTGCAAATTTGTAACACGGACCTGGAGAAAAATGAGCCAATCAGTGTTTAGTATGTATGAGCTATAGCAGATGGACAGAAGCTTACAGCAAAAATATGAGATGGCCAAAATGATCTTATAGCAATTGGACCATAGCAAGAATGAGCCTGTACTACTATACTAAACAATTTATCACATTTGCAAACTTAATCCAATTCCAATAAAGAATTGCGGAGTGAAAAACATGATCAAGTTTCCAAGTTTTCGTGGAATATGCAGCTCTTTATTTATACGTGAACATTAACCGACCATCAGTTAAATCTAAATAAGCGCAGAGCAATAATCTCTTTACTCAGCTTCACAGAGAATCACTGGTTGACAGAATACCAAGACTACCTATCCTCACCCATATAGGGCTGCAAGTGCTCCTCAACTAAGTCAGATGTAGTTCACTGAGTATATGAGTTGGCACTGGTAGTCCATGTTGATCAAATTACTTATATTAACAAGCTAAAATTAACATAGAGCACCATCAATAACTTTTCTGTATTACGACAAATGGAATAAAGCTAAAATTAACATAGAGTACCATCAATAACTTTTCATTCTTAGTTTCCATCAGGTTGAATCACTTGCTGTATTATGACAAATGGAATAAATCCACCAGTTGCAATAAACCTTAAAGTTTCGTTCTTTTAAATTAGCTATTATCCCTGTTAAAGATAGACAGGTCTACCTACAATGCTAACTATGTTGTTAATAACTAATATTATAAACCTTTACCAGTATCACCTGAACATGGATTAGAATTATGTGTAGCCATAAATAAAGCATCAGGCAACATAAACGTGAACTATCAAAGAATACTTACCACTCCCTTCAAGACAATATCTGTTTCAGTATCTTTGTTCTGGTAAACAACTCCAGGGCAATCAATCAGAAAGATCTTCTTTGTAAGTGTTATATACTGCCACACTTTAGTCTCCCCAGGAATAGGTGCAACTTTGCAGACCTATTCATCCAGCGACACAGCAAACACAGAAGAATTAACCCAATTACCAAACAATAAGATTTTCTCATTCATTATCAGCACTCTACTCAAACTACTCAAAGATATCAAAAGAGAATGCAACTTCAAGAGAAAAAATAGAATAATAGCATGCACCACTACCAAGGGCATCATTTCAATAATGAGAAATCTACATTAATTTTATTATTTTTTAACAAATTATTCTGACTCCCTGTTTTATCAGTGTATAAAGAGAAATCTACATTAAGCCTAAGCAATAAATGGAAACTTGAGAAATAACATGCTAGGAAAGCATTTAAACATAACATCCTATATTTCACAAACATGAAATCATATTAACAGGACCACAAAAGTGCAGATAGAAATAAGAATAGCCAAGGCGTGTTATGGCTATGTTTGGATTGCTTTTCAATGAGTATTTTCAGAATGAGAGGATCATTGTAAATTCATCACTTTTCTTATGAAACTAAGAATTGTGTTTGGAATAGTTTGAGAACCTTGACCAAATTGGAGATATGGTCATTATGACATTATATTTCCAGTTTATGATTTGTTAGCGTGCTTTAAAATTTGGGTTAACCGTACTGAAGATTAGTTTATGTAAAGATATTTTCAAAAAATATTCTTAAAATATTTCAAGAAATGTTCTGATTTCAGCCAAAAAAGCCTGAATCTTGGAAAATAAACCAAACAAGGCCTCGGTGTTTCTGCTTATTCTGCACAGCGATCTCAGTGACCAATTTCACAATGACCAAGTGCAAAAAATAGCCAATTTCACGAAAAGTGGAGGTAAGTATGAAGAAGAATTACATTCTTTGTACGCAAAGTATTGATAACAGATGATTTTCCAACGTTCGGATATCCAACGAATCCCACGGATATAGCTTGCTTGTCACTTTTTAAACGGGAAAATTGTCTCAACACTGAGAGAAGAGCACCCTAAAAGTACAAATACAATTAAAACATTAGCAGGCAACCAATATTTAAATGCTGGTACAAAATGAAAAACACACACCTGAGCAAAGAAAGAAGTGCTAGCGGCAAATACGAAGGTGGCCATAAAAAATTAGGAACTGAACATCTGGATTTCTACTGATTTAAAAATTTCTTTTAATTTTCCAGACTCCCCAAAAACTTAGGAGCTACAATGTTACAACTTAGTGTGTTAATTTAACCAAATTAACATAAATTTGATATCATTGATAGAACAAAAATAATTCATTACATCACCATAGGAAGAAATTTAAAAGGCTCACAGCTTCCCACCTAGGCTGACGGGAAGTGTGCCTTGGATCATGTATGATATTTGATCAACAGGATGTTCTCTTATAAATCAAGTGAACTAGAAGTTAAGACGTGAAAATCATTATTTAAAGACAAGAAAAAAGTGGATCAGACCCTCTTACTCGTATAAGACTCACTTAAAGTGTCAACAGATCTAGCATTAGAATTTCATTGGACTTTCAGGTTCAAATGCAATACCTTGCCAAATGATTTGTTTATACTTGCATGAAAAGCAAGGGCAGGGTATTCCTTGGACAGAAATCTAAGCCATCCTTTTGTTACCCACGGTGGAACTAAATCACACTGCAGAGAAAAGAAAGAGAGAATGATTAAAAAAACAATAAGGCTGGCCTAAGAATCGAATGTACAAAGATAGTAAACCTTATTTAATAGAAGAATCATGTGCTTATGCTTGCAGTGCTCCTTAAGATGCTTCTCCAAATGGTAGCATCTTGTACCTTGAGGGTCTCGAGCATCTATAACCTGCCATATACAAAGTAATGAGTGGACTAAGCATCATTACAAAGGCATGGACAGAAATATAAACAAAAAGTTCTATTCAATACACAACATATAGAATGTGCAAAAGTGAACTTAAATTACTCCTATATTACAAGAATGAACACATACACAATATCATAAAGGAAGAGGATGCATGCCCACACAATTTTCCAATCCATATGATAATGAGTTCAAAAGCAAGTTTCTACTAGACTAGGAATGGAAAAAACCTTGAATTCCACCATACATTAGTGTATATGTAAAATACAAACTAGCCAATATATCAAATCACGATGTCCAATACTCTTATTTCTCTCAGTCAAAGTTAACTGTTAAAATTTCAAAAATATTTCAACCCATCAGATATCAAACTACGTGATGCAAATTTGTGCAAAAGTTCCTGACACAACTTCCTAAAAAGTTTTGGTTAAACCATTAAGGCCAAAAGCTTTGTCATTCGTGTAATCAAGATAAATAACTTCAGCCCAAGTGAAAGTATCACGAAAAATTATGGGGAAAGACGGATAATAAAATACAAATGCTCTTTGCTCATCCTACCTGGACAACAACATCTGAAGAGTCAATCACTTTGTAGAGCTCTCCCCATATGCGTTTACTTTGACCTTTATCGAACAATGTGTGTCGTACTAGATCTCTGAACCCATCTTCACCTCCTTCAGCAGATGTACTACCACCATGTTTCTCTTCAAAGGCATCTACAATGCAGTCTTCGTTATTAAGTGTTTTTAACAGTCACTAAAGAGTATAATAGTAGCCATCAGCACATGTCAATGTTAAGACAGGGAGAGTGACATGATATCTATGCCACAACATCAGATGTATATTACTCACCTTGAGAACCATCAGCCCTCTTTAGTAATGAATCATAACCAGATGCCAACAGCTTTGGTCTCTTCCTCTTCGTCTTTGGACCAAAAGCATCAGAGAACGGCTCTGTATCGAGAAGATGAACTCTCGCTTGCTTAAAAACACATTAAAAGGGAAAGTTTCAAATCAGAAACAAAAAGAAGGAAGTAAAACAGTGTCTTGAAAAAATAGGAAGGAACCATTTTAGGTGCTTCAGACCTTTTGATGATCATTCAAGAGGGACATTGGTATCTTTCTTTCCTTCAAAATGACATTGTAATTGCTCGAGAGATTACTTTGAAGCTCCTCTCGAAAAACTTCAAGCTGTTTCTGATTTACAACACGGGTGTTGCCTATGAAGCAAATGAGCAAAAGCAAATAATATTCAATTTTATTTCAACAAAAATCAGATAACTTATAGAGTCTAATATAACTAAATACTACAGAGATAGCATGGCGGCTATAGAAATCCAAAAAACTATATTCCATGTACTAGTCATGGAAAATCATAGGGATGAAACTCGACTTTGCAACACTTTGTTATGCATCAGATTTATATACATGAGCCAAGCTTGGTTATGCAATTAACGGAGTTGCATTCAGTTGTTTCCACGTTGAACCCCAGGACAAGTTCACGGTCAACACCTGAAATTTTGAAGGTCTCCCAGAAGCCTACTCGGAATAAGCTTCAACAAAATTAGATTGAACAAATTAATCTAGATACTCTCAACCACATCCCTAAGTACTCTTTCGATGGCACCAGCACTCTATCTTATATAGTCTTAAAGGCACCAGCTGTTCCTTTTTGCTTCAACTTCTATCCCATATTGATGAGCTAATAATCAAAATCTGAAATTAATTGTTCTACTTCATCCTACAGTTTCCTAAAAAGACTTCTTACCGGCCTATGAGATAACAATTAAAACTACAAAGAGCCATATGAATAGTTAAATTGAAGCAATTTCAACTCAACAGCACTCTTGCAGCTTAACCAAACATCATTTATATCAGTAACATAAGATTAAACATGCAGTGACATCCAGGTAATTTCATACAAAAACGATTTTTTGCATTTTATGACAATTAAATTGATTGTTTTAATAAAATTTGAATATTCTTTGGGAAGTAAGAGAAAAATATAAGATGAGTGCAATGGAGAATAACGCACCAAACCAGCGCCGATCAGGCATAATTCGAGTGGAAGGCAATTCCTTGGACTGCAAATCGTGCTTTAAGATTTTCCCCTGAGTATTACGCGTCGGACGATTTTTGTACATTTTGAGCCGCCGCACTGTGGCGGCGCTACGTCCATTACTGGATTTGGATTTGCCATTATCTCTGTTAACATCCAGCGAATGTTTCGGCTTTCCGGAAACGTTCACCGACTTCTCTTTCTTCTTCGCCATTTCTTTCAATTGAATAAATTCGTTTTGTTAAAAGAAATTTAGTTTATAACAAGCGGTGACCAGCGAGTATGAAACCCTAGGGTTTCAAAAGAAGGATTTTGCTGCAAACGCTGTACGCTGTATGTATAGTAAATTAGTAATCATTTCTACAATTATTAAAAAAAAAAAAAAAAGTAATTATTTCTACTAGTACATATTTTTTGTTTTTTTGTTGATTTTCTCATTTTTCAAAACATAAATAATTTATATAACTACAAATATTTTTAATCATTCCACTTTGAAGCATTTGAATGGTTAGTTTTTTATACATACACATAATTCATTAAAAAAATATTCTAATTTACGATTAAAAATAGAAGTACCATAAATGAGTAGTTTTTTATTGTTAAAAGCAGTGTTATATAAATGAGTTGTAATAATGTTATTTTTTTGTAGGGTTGGCACAAGACGGTTTTGGGGTTAAAAATATGGGTATAGTAAATTTTGTAATTGACACATTTTATTCCAAATCCGTCTCGTAATAATTTTGAGTACCCGAATTATTGCGGGACGGGACGGGATTACAGGTCTCATATTATTTTAAATCATCAATTCCTCACGCATCTAAAAAAATTAAATTACAATATTTTGTATGTAATAAACTAGTATGTAGTAGAAGTAATTTAATTTGTAGAGCCAAAAAAAATCATTGTATGCCGTGACATAGGTGGGAATAAGGAAAAGTGGTAAAAACGTAGATACTATGAGCATTTTTAGAACTGAGACAAACTTAATGTAGTAATAACTAGTGTACATTTAAAAAATATTAGGATAGAGTAAAAGAGATTTTCATTAGATGGCGTTAATTAATTAATTAATTGAAATAGGCCTGGGTGTTAGAAGTGCGTTTGCTCGAATGACCCCTCGAAAATGTATAGAACCCTATTTCGGCCTGATCCGAAGATTTGGTTTTTTCTCGATGTTTTTTTGACGTACCTCATATTTTTTATAAAGAGAATGAATCTTTTTATCGAAGGATCAGAAAAAGGGGTCCGAATCTCCTGCAGGAATGATTTTTAAAATATATCCAAATTTGTTACTTTTTTATTAAAAGAAATTTCTATAGATCCAACAAACAAAGTCTCTCCCTTTTTTGCGTATGGTACATCCTCTTGTATCTTCCAGTACCTCTAAGTTGAAGTTGAACGATACATATTTCAAGTCGTATAATACATCCTCTTGTATATTATAAATAAGATACATATCTTATGAATCGTACACAATACAGTACATATATCGCGATATATATTGAATCATACGATACAAATTCTGATCTGATCACGTCTCTGAACTGAATTGAATCGGCCCACTCCATTTTTTAAAAGAAAAATACACAATTCTACAAAAAAAGAAAAAAAGGAGTGGCTCGTCCCTTCAATGCACCTTTAAGGGCATCTCCAGTGATGCCCTCAACCCAAGTCCAGCTTCCCCTCACTCAGTCCAGCTTCCCCTTTCCTTTTTATAAGTCATCTTAAATGATTCAATCTATCAATTCCATTTAATTCCAATTCTCATTTCCCCCACTCTCACTTAATAATAATAATAATAATAATAATAATAATAATAATAATAATTTGGGAATAATAAAAATAATTTAAAATACTTGAGTTCCTAATAATTAACTTTTTAAAAGGATTTTAAAATTGGTACACAATAATACAACAATTAAATACTTGATTGACATGATTTGGGAATAATAAAAATAATTTAATATTGACATTAACTTTTTCAAAATAATACACAAATTTAAGGATTTTTTTTTAAATTAAAACAAATTAAATTAAATTTGAGTTTATTAAATAAGAGTTACATTTTTATACTAAAATTAACTTTTTAAAAATAGTACACAAATTAAATAAAACTAAGATTAAATAAGAGTTACATTTTATTTAATAAGGTATTTTAAAGAATTTTTTTTAAATTAAAAGGGTTTTTATTAAATAAAATAAATAAAAAAGAAAAAAGAAAATGGATCAACAGGTGGCCGACAAGTGTCGGCCACCTGCTGTTGCACTCGCCCGCCCAGCGAGTAACCCACCGCGAGCGGTGGGTGAAAGATCAAGGCATTATTGCATTTTCTTCCCCTCTATTCATTTTACTTGGTAAATTCACCCCCCTAAATCTAAATCCAACTTCCCCTCTAAACATAGGAGATGCCCTAAGTCACCAACAAATTATAACCTTCATTCACTTAATTTTCTTCAATTTCTTTTCAAAAATTCCAAATTTCAAACCTTGCCAAAATAAATGCTACTATTACACGATTCGCGAGTTGGTTCACAACACGGTACGATACAAGAGAAAAATAATAAGCTATACACGATTTGATATCCATCACTTGTACCCAAGTATTTTTCCAAAAAAAAAAGAAAAAGAAACGTGTACCCAAGTAGTTTAGGAATTGACACTGCAGATAATTGTAGGAAAAGGAACCGGAGGTGTTTGGATCTTCTGTTTGAACTTCAAAGTGAGATGAGATTGATAACCCAACTCCAAAGCAAAAATGAATCTTTCCTCCCCAAATCATGAAGAAAATAATCTGCACATAACACAAGACCTCCATGGATCGAGTCCTAAAAGCTGCACGAGCTTCCGGTTCTCTTAACCTCTCCAATCGCTCCCTCAGGTATTTACCCAAAAATGAAATTCAACAAAGATACTTTATTTTTCTGCTGCATTTTTGTCATTATCTTTTGCTTGATCACAGAGAAGTTCCGGATGAGGTTTACAAAAGTTTGGATGCGGTTGGTGATGGTGAAAAGTGGTGGGAGGTATTATTATTTATCAATTATTTACTTGATTTATTTCAGTATTTATCTGTATAAGGTGCGATTTATTTGTTGTTTTGGGATTTACAGGCCGTGGAGCTACAGAAGCTGATTCTAGCTCATAATGATATCGAATCACTGAAGGAAGACCTTAAGAATTTGCCATTATTATCTGTACTGAATGTTAGCCACAATAAGCTTTCACAACTACCTGCTGCTATTGGAGAGTACGTTGAAAGAACTTCTCCTTTTGATTTTTAAATACACTTGATTCCTTGAAATCCTTTTATTTAAAAATTGAGACATGATCAGTTTTGGAATCTTTCAATGTCACTTGACAGGCTTCACAATCTTAAATCTCTAGATGTGTCGTTTAATTCTATAGTGGAAATCCCCGAAGAAATTGGATCAGCAGCTTCTCTGATCAAGTATGTAGACCAAGTTTTTTCTCTTATTTTAGTTGTTAAATGCATGAACAAAATACAGTTTGTTGTATTTATGTTTGCTCTTGTTTACCTCTTAATCTGTAGAGATGTGAGGTGGGTTTGACTGCTTAGGTATAACATCTTGAATTGTATGTGTTGGCTACAGGTTTGATTGTTCAAATAACCAACTAAGCTCTCTTCCAAGTTCCCTTGGAAATTGCATAAATTTGTCAGAACTAAAGGTATATGATCTGTTTGTACACTTGAAGCGTGTTTTTGATATGTCTCCTTTTGGCTTTTAATAGTAATTTCGAAAATCATTGATTTCTGGGTAAAGGAAACTTTTCTTGTTCGAATTTTATTAATCTGGCAACTCGCAACAACATTCTGTTGTTGTGCCTTGAAAAATGAAACTATGTTGTATATTTTGAATATCTACTCATTTGTCTTATCAAACAGTGAGACATGTCTAGTGCCAGATAAGAAATTACATGAACTTACATTTGACATTGATTTATTTAGGATCCACACATCTTATTCTGTGTGATTGGAAAAGTGTGTAACTTATTTGATAAACAGTTTGCGCTTTAGTTATTCTTTCTTACTCCAACATTCTTAGTAGAAGATATAGTTTATCAGCATATGGTTCCCAAAATGAGAATGTTTTTTTTCTTCTTCTTAAAAATGGCTTCAAAATATTTCCGAAAAGACCATCATCAATAATACTTGTTGAAGGGCTGTTACATTCCCTCTGGAAGCTTCACGCCAGCTTATAAATTGCACTGATCAATCACTTTCTTCAATCTTATAAAAACCAACAAGTATGTGACAATAAAAAGGCAAATAAGGAAGAGTTGCGTGATAAATTGAAGAGGTCAGTTTTCAGTTCGAGTCTAGTATGCTGAGATATTTTATTAAAGTGAACTTAGGCAAAGTGGATAAACCTTGGTTTAAGGTTTTCATTTTTTCTTAATGCATACAATATCAGAGATGTTACTGATCGATGAGGTGTTCCCCTCTTTACTCTCTTCCTTTTTCTATCAAATTACCATAAGCCTGAATATTTTTTTTTTGTGTTCCCATCATCTATATACAACTTACGTGAAATCTCGTGCTTTTTTTATCGGAGCTTTTTGGTGATCTTATCAGGCATCAAACAATAACATTTCCAGCTTGCCAGAAGAGCTAGCAAATTTGTCAAAATTAATGAAGTTGGATGTAGAGGTATGGAAACTTAAACATAAGTGTTGCCCGGATATACTGTTTTCTTTCCCTGTCCCTCAGATACTTTGAATTTTAAGCATGCTATTGAACTTTTTGACAGGGAAACAAGCTTGAAATGCTGTCCAATAATTTCATTTCATCATGCACTATGCTTATGGAGCTCAATGCATGTAAACCCTATTCCTGAATTCAAATCTCTTATATGGTTTCTAAGAGTTTGCTAAATTTCTAATTACTTCTGATTTTAACTTTTCAAAGCCAAAAATCTGCTAAGCAGCTTGCCGGAGAGTATTGGACGCCTTACACGTTTAATTCGGCTTGAGCTTCACCGAAACAGTTAGTAATTGTAATTCCAGCTTTGTTATTCACCATGTGTTATTTCTCGACATGTTTTTGAAAATCTGAATTCCATATTATTCATGTTACTTTGTTTCTAGTTAATGTATCATTTCTGCCTAAGCTAATAGTCTATGTATGTAGACGTACATATGCACATATATGTTATATATACATATGAGCACACACTCTCAATTACTATATGTTACATGTATGATTTGTAAACGTGTGTATGCATGTATCCTGCAGGAATTTCCTCGATTCCATCTTCAATAAAGACTTGCTCATCCCTTCTAGAGTTTTACATTGGGTCAGTTAAGACTTCTTTCTCAATATACAATTTGGGGATCAAGGATTAGGGGCTTTTCCACTTTCCTTTTCAATCACTTTTCGTTCTTTCCATTTGTTTGATTTATCTCCTTTTACAGGAACAATCTACTATCTTCATTACCAGCAGAATTTGGATCATTGACTCAGTTGGGGACATTAGATCTGCAGTCAAACCAGGTAAGTACTCAAAAATGCTAAACTGCCGTCAAGTTAAGAATCCGTAATATTCGGAGAATTAGACTCTTTATAGTGCTCCAAAATTCTACGAATTTTAGTCAAATTTGAACTTACTTTATGTTGGTAATCTCATTTATTAAATGACTATAAAAACATATCATTTATTAAATCGTCTACAACAGTGAATTGTTTATTTGTGCATGCAGTTGAAAGAGTTTCCTGTTGAGGCATGCAGTTTGCGTCTTTCACTTCTAGACCTGTCTAATAACTCATTATCGGGTTTGCCTCCTGAGATTGGTAAGGTTAGCTTCTTCTTTGGTTATGAACATGAGGAGATGCAACGATCTTCTTTTTCTGCTGCCAATATTTTGTAATTTTAGACTTAAGTTATGTGGCTATATAGACCCCAACCAATTTATTGTGATCTGACCACTTGCATCTTTTTGTGTCCTTCTAGAATTGTAATTTTATAGTGATATCCATCATTCCCCATTGTGTTTTGGTTAACCTAATGTGGCTGGGGGAGAATTTGGTGGAGAATCCGTTACAGCCACTGTCCTTGTTGCGGAATAGCAAATGACGCATTATTATCTTATTTAAATGTTTGATCGAAAGAAATTCCAAGAGGGTTTAGACTCCCTCCCTATTAAGATGATATGATATACACATCACAAGGGGTGTATATATTTCCTTGGGAATGTGTCACAATCAACAAAGCTCAGGTTACAACGTTGAAATAATATGCTTTCTCTACATTAATTGCTTTCAACTTGAGTAATAGAAGTCGCAAATCATTGTGGTACACTAGTGAAGTTGCACACTACTTTCACATCCAGAACCTAAGGTTTCGTTACTTTTCTTTTCTTTTGGGGCTTTCAAATTAGAGTGATGTGTCCAGCTGACTCAATTCTGAAAGAAAGCAAGATCATTCCACGGTGAAGAGGAAATCAGTGTTTGAATTAATGCATATGCTACTTTATTAAATAATGAATTTTGTGCTTTCTTGTAATTCTGGAAAACCAGTAAGTTGACATCAATATGCTGAATATGAAAAGTTAATTGTTTTGGTTTGTGTGTCATTGAATCATCAATGAATCTTCTTAGCTTGGCTAATCAAACACTCTTCATCGCCCAATTATTATCTCCATTCATTGTTTGCAGCCACATGTATTTAAGTCATTTTATACTCTACTGCAAAAATCTTAGAACTTATGCACTTGCTAATGTGAGCGACAATGTCATGTCCAGGCTTAATGACCACATTGCGGAAACTTTTACTCACTGGTAATCCATTGCGAACTCTCCGAAGGTCTTAATTCTGAACCAGTGATTTGTTTCTCTTTTATTTTGCTTCCAGTTTTTATCAATAATTGTCTAAACAATTTGTTCTCATTCAGCTCCTTGGTGTATGGACCTACACCTGCTCTATTGAAGTATCTTCGAAGTAGACTCCCAGCTGATGAAGGTGAATGTTGATTCTTACCTTGTTTATAGGCAGATTTTAATCAATTTACAAGTGTCACATACCAATGAGTTTTGAATTTCTTTCAACTTGCATTGCTATGTTAGCTTTCTACCTTTCAAGTTAACCAGCTCCAAGTTTGTCCTTTTAATTTTTAACTTTGTCCAAGCTATACATCATCATATTTGTGTGTAGAGTCTGCAGCAACCATAGCTGTGAAAGAGGACGTTGCTGCTAAGGCTGCTCGGTTGTCTCTCACTTCAAAGGTGATTTCCCTCTTACATGGATATTTAATGTCCACATCAATTTTTTATTGGTGGATAATTAAAGTCCGGGTCAATTTTTAGTTGGATAAGTTTCTTTAAGTAAACATGGTAAACTTCAACAAGTGGTTTAATGGTCCTCTAGAAAGTGTCTAAAAACGAAAATTAATGGATTATGCATCCTTCTTTGGCGCTTTCTCTATTCCTCTATCATGATCTGTCCACTCTGCGAGATTTTCAGTATCATAGATATCTATGCTTTGCAGGAACTATCTTTATCCGGTCTAGGCTTGGATGTCGTTCCATCAGACATATGGAAGTCACCTGATATTATAAAAGTCGATCTCTCGAGGAATTCAATTAAAGAATTACCATGCGAGCTTAGATCTTGCACATCCCTTGAGGTAAACATTATGTGGATTACATCCTTTGTTGACATATAGGGATTTGAGATTAAAGAAAATGAAAATACATCCTTTTGGGATAATAGCATCACTGAATGATTCATATGATAAAATTCAGTTCAAGTCTCTGCTAATATATCTTTTGGAAGTTTGATACAAATATGGTCTCTGATTCCTCAAACGAGTGATATGCATATAATTATGGTATCCATCTTCCAACTTAATTTGTTGATGAATTTTATTTATATATTCTGGATTTATCTTTTGTGAGAGGCTATTATGTTTTATTTGCTGATAACAACCAATAATGTGGTGGTTAAAGGTTTTTATTTTAGATCAAACTACCCTCTATTCTCTCAGTATTGAGATTGATGTCACTCCCACATTTGCATCATCCCCATCATACATTAAATGACCACATGTGAGGACAACCGAATCGGATATTTGTCTCAGCATCATGTAGTTCTCTCTCTTTAATTTTTCCAAATTTCTGCAGAAGTACATGCAGGCTTGCATTTTCCAAATTAATTAGAATTTTTTATCAACTGACTGAGTCATTCACCTGCAGACTTTAATTTTATCCAAGAACAAGATACAAGAGTGGCCTGGTGCCATTTTGGCATCTCTTCCTAAGCTTTTGTGCTTGAAATTGGATGGTAATCCACTCAGCAAGGTAAAGACCATTTTGTTATGGAATTTTTCTCGGTCCTGCCCATGGTACTCTAACTTGCCTTTTGTTTTAGTTTTTTTCCTTTTTTTAATTTTTGGGGGGGGGGGGGGGGGGCATGTGCTCGGAGCTCAATTCAAATTTAAGAGCAATTTTTAAAATTTATTTTAGTGCTATTTTAAACCTTTCTTGATGGTAAAAAGTGGGACAAAGGGTAAATAAGCTCTACTATTTAACAAGCAATATATATTCTTTTTACATGGTTTATTTGCATTGATATAAAAGTATACATAATTATTCGCTAAATCTCAAAGATTAAGTAGTAGACCAAATGGAAACGAATAAGGGTCTCCTGGAGAATTAATATGATTGTTAGAAATTGAAGCATTCAGTTTCAAGTATAACTCCTCCATTTGAGTTTCACAAATGGAGCATCAACTTCATGTATACTTACTTTTCTACACAACTCCGACAAACTGTTTTAAATAATGAGAAAAACATGAAACAAAGAGGGTTACACTTGCAGCCATTTGCATGCCTTCTGGTTTCCAAATATGGATTGCGAGAAGATGATGCAAACATTTCTACAAATAAATGTGTTTCTCTGATATTCGTGGTTTCTATATAAAAGTATTAGTGCGCTGCACCATATGCCTGTTAGTTAAACTAGAAGCATCTAGATAATGTAGTGCAGTAAAGGTAATATTATGAAGTTTGAAGACCTGATTACTTGTGTATATAATATTCCAATGTAGCATCAGAGTTTTAGTCTTCTTTTCTTTTAATATTAAATTTATATAAACAATAAGCCTATACCATGTTTTTTCAAAATGCAATGCTCTGAAAAGGTATATAACTCTCAGCATACTAGCATAGAGCTATTTCATATTTCCCGGTAAGGGAGAGATTATATGCACTTGGAAGTTTGGTTATACTCTCAAATATTTGGTTTTTTTCTTTGGCATAATTTTTGAAGAGTCTGCACTTAAAACTCAGTCTAAGCAAAAAGGTGAAACAACTTTATTACAAAAAAATACGTATAAATCTTAAAATACAATATAATAGGTTGGATATGTGCACACATTCTGCTCTTTATTAATTTGCATCTTTATAAATCTGCTAAAAGGTTGAATCATAATTGTTTTTTAAGATACAATAATACCATCTGAACCTTGCTAATATGAATTTCAAGAGAACCCTTCTCTTCTACAGTTCTACTGTCGATTGGTCGTAGATATACGCGTAAGCCTGTAGTATTTTCTATTCAGTATCATTATTGTTATTATTTTGGTAACCAGATAATTTATTGGGCCAAGAATCTATAAGATTTCTATAAGAGTTTTTAGTGCTGCATTACAAAATAGAGGTGCTAAATGAACTATTATCCTCTAGCTGATGAAAATCGAATATATCTGTGAAGTCATGCAGAACAAACAACGTTTGGGAACCATATCACTTTGATTGAATATGTAGCAAATAGTGATCTTTCTCTGGTACATTGAGGAATTTCTCTCATGTCATGCCTTGAATTTCATGTGTTTGTTTCCTCAAATGTTAGATAAGTACTCCCTCCATTTCAAAATACATGTCGTTTAAGGTTGTTGCACAAGGATAAAGGAAACTATTAATCACCTAAATTTTAGGAGAATAAAAGTCTTATAGTGCAAAACTACCCTTGAAAAGAAATAAAAAATATGTAACTTCCCATATTTTCATTAATGAGAAAGGATAAAAATGTCAAAAGAGAGTTTAAGTCTCTCTTGGAGTTCTAAAACGACATGTATTTTGAAATATTTTATTTTTACTAAAACGAAATGTATTTTTGAAATGGAGGGAGTAACTTATTTTCCAATTTTAGTCTGCACAAACTTCACACCTACTTATTATTTCACGCTGCATCTGCTTTACCTCGTTACATCTGCTTATTTTGTCATTTTTTTCCTTAAAGATCCCATCAGATGGCTTTGGAGCTGCTTCTAAGCTCCAGATTTTGGATCTAAGTGGCGCAACAGGCTCTTTACCCGAGGACCCAACATTTTCGAGCTTACCAGAGCTGCAGGAGCTTTATCTAAGGTTTGCTGATAGGATATTTATGTGTCCAGCATATTTTCTAAACGCGTCAAACTTGCTTGTCTTATTTTTCCTACTTGACGAGCAGAAGGATGCACCTGTTGTCTTTTCCGTTGGATATATTGACCTTACGACAGTTGAGGATTCTTGACTTGAGCCAAAATTCTCTTCAATTAATTCCAGCAGTAAACTCTCTCTCTCCCTCTGTGAAAAATAACTTCATTTGATTTCAAAAAAAATTCTTGATCAGTGGATCTCCACTTTAATATTTGGTAAATGTATTATCTGCCATATTACAGCTTGAAGAATCATGAATGGTGCTTGTTGCATGTTATATCTGTAATCATCGTGTGATGAACTACATAGTTCCAGCTTGTAGTGCTAGGCATGTTATCTTAGTTTGGGGGTTGTCGACTAATAAACGAGAAACTACTTCACGGCTGATTATCTAGTTTTTCACTATTATTTTATTATATGATAGATTTAGTTTTCAATAACTAAACACTCTGGAGATGCACCTGATTCACAAATGACCATAGAAGCTCTTCATAGTGTAGAAATGCTAAGGTTAGTTCTGACTTCTAAGAGTTCTAGCATTTGTGTGAACAGGACCTGCCCTGAACTAGAGGATTATCGTTTCACCTTCAGAGACCCGCTCACTTTTATCTCTTAGCTTCCCAGAAAGAATTGCAACACCAATATATTAGTTATTGTTTCAGCACACTCACATACATGTCTACTTGTCCTATTACCAGACATTATATATACCAAATCCATCTCTACTCCTCACCGTTTGATTCAGAAATTCTTTTAGAAGGGACCAGCTTCTATAATTGATGGTCTACAAGTCATAATCAGTTCATGTGAACTTAGATTAAAGAGCTTCAAGCGTAATATTCAGCACCTATATGTCATATGAACTGCTATTTAAGACCCAATTTCCAGGGCTCATAGCTAGCGTTTTTTTTTTTTTTTTTGGTTTCCCAATCCCTTCGAGGCGCGTCGGGCACATTAAGTGGGAACCTCTCCCAACAGGGATTCGAACCTAGTTTCACTACTTTGTAGTTATTAGAATTCACCACATGGCTTGGGCTAAGTCCACATACATGGCTTGGGCCTAACTCAACCTCAAAAGCTAGCTTACAAGGTGATGATTGCCTAAGACCTTATAAAGTGAACTTAACTACTGTTTTCAACCAATGTGGGACATTTAGTCTCAATACTCCCCCTTCACGTGTGGGCGGGCTGAATGTGTGGGAGAAACAAGCCCAACACGTGACATATGAAAGCCCAACCTTGTGAATTTGCGACATGTGGGTGAAGACCCAACATACGAATAAAGACACTCCGGGCATTTGTTAACCGGAGGAATAATGAATCTCCAAGCCTTGAATAACTGGAGGAATAATGACAGCCCAGGCCTTTGTTATCTGGGTGAAGTGTGTGGGTAGATATTGAAGCCCATTATGCGTACAAGGAGGAGCCCATCACGGAAGGAGGTGGCCCACTTTAACTCGGAGCTCTGATACCATATTAGAATTCACCACATGGATTGGGCTAAGTCCAGATACATGGCTTGGGCCTAACTCAACCTCAAAAGCTAGCTTACAAGGTGAGGATTGTCTAAGACCTTATAAAGTGAACTTAACTATTGTTTTCAACCAATGTGGGACATTTAGTCTCAATAGTAGTGACTAGCCCCTTCCACTAGACCAATTACCTGTTGATAGGGCTCATAGCTAGTTGGTTTAGGCCTGTTTTCTAGTAATTTTGACTACGAGAATGCTCCTCCAAGAGTGCTCTGCTGATGGATTCACTTTATAAATCTTAAACTACTCTTGTAACATAAGTACATACAGAGTAGATCCTGGTGGAGGGAATCATCAGAATAGATCATGAAGCTTGAGCATGTGAGGGGGACAGTGCATTGAGGTGGTGGTTCATAAGTGATTGTGTGAAATAAGAAGAAACATGAAATCAATTACCTAAATAAATGCAAAGGACACACAACACAAGATGCACATTAAAACAGGAAAAACTAAGGAGCGAGGGCATATATAGTGATCCTCATCCCAAGGGAGTTTTTGATGCAGGAGCAATTTCAAAATCAGTTCCAGCACATAGGGTCACTTTGAACGATAATATTTTCTGATTTACAATGAATTATGAGGTGTATGATATATGGTTGGAAAGCCAAAGAAGTCTAGTTTTTAGAATAATAAGCGGTTTACGAAACAAAGATCTATGGAGAGAGTTATGACCGTTTTACTAGATGCTGCCAAACTACACTCGGGAACAACACTTCTTGTGTTGTTTGGTGTTTCAAGATGTTTTTAATTGGATATTTAGTCTAATTTCGAAATATTAATCTTGTTATCAGATATTAAAATCATATTTATGATTTTTATGAGTCAATAGTCAATTTATATATTTTCTAGGTTAGGAAAATGTAAGGTTATATAAATTACTAGTTCCTATGTTTTGGAGGGATGTTCCAAAACTCCTATATAAACCCCCTCCAAATGAATAAATAAGATAGATGAGTTTAAGTTATAAAAATATTTGTTTGCAAATATCTTTGCATTAAGAGTGAGTGATTCCTCTTTTACAAGTGAGTGACTTGGTCGCGTCGAGTGATTCCGCGATTAGTAGCGTCGAGTGAGTCTGCTACCGCCGGTTGAGTGATTCCCGGCCATCTATCATTTCATTTCCTTTACGTTGCGGGTTTCGGCCTGCATCAAGTGGCATCAGAGCGGGTCACGCCGTTCTTGCTCGTACTCTGATTAAATAACATGTCACCTCATGGTATAAAATATGTGCAAGATCTTGATATCTATGCCGAGATTGGAGAACTTCGAAAAATGATATTTCAACTTCTTGCCAGAAGGCTAACCTCTATGTCTCGAAGTGGAGAGAATAATTTACAAGTTCAAGAACATGAAGTTGATAAACAAAGTGCGAAGGAAACAGTCAAAATTCAAATTTCCAAGACGAAACAAGACGTTAAAGATGATTATTGTACTCAATTTGATGAAGAAATTGGAGATCACTCCCAACTTTTTCATGAAGAGATTGGTGAAGAATATGTTCAATGTTTCGACGAAGAACTTTATGATAGACCTCCAATATATGATGAATATAAGGATGAAGACGAAGACGATGCATATGAAGAATGTAACGAACCACTGAATTGTCAAACATTAAATGCGACGTATTTTGAAGATGATTCTTGGCTAAGCAATACACTATTTCGTACTAAATACAATTCAAATTTTGATACAAAGGATTGTGGAGTTCTGGTTAGATTCTCTTTAAAGACAAATCCTCTAGATGACATTGATTTTGTCATTGTTTCATTAGCTGATCATGGAACTCAATTAAATTCATTATATGGTCATGCCAATTGGTTGTAGTATTTCAAGTCCCCGTTAGTATCATGCCGAAATTCATATTCTTTTATTGCACTACTGAAATTCCTATTTATATTAATGAAGATGTTGATCAAAATTAGAGGAAGAATATTCTCCTACCTTGGAGACATGATTCGAGAATTATTTGGTAGTTGGAGTACAATATATCATAACAAAGCATGTAGTTATTGGTATTATATTAAGGACCCAAATGTTGTACACATAGGGAACTTAAAAATGCATGGAACTCAGAGAGAAGAGCTGAAAACCATTCATATCTCATTGTGTTTCGATCTCAACACGAACTCGAGGACGAGTTCAATTTTCAAGCCGAGGAGAATGATGCAGGAGCAATTTCAAAATCAGTTCCAGCACATAGGGTCACTTTGAACGATAATATTTTCTGATTTACAATGAATTATGAGGTGTATGATATATGGTTGGAAAGCCAAAGAAGTCTAGTTTTTAGAATAATAAGCGGTTTACGAAACAAAGATCTATGGAGAGAGTTATGACCGTTTTACTAGATGCTGCCAAACTACACTCGGGAACAACACTTCTTGTGTTGTTTGGTGTTTCAAGATGTTTTTAATTGGATATTTAGTCTAATTTCGAAATATTAATCTTGTTATCAGATATTAAAATCATATTTATGATTTTTATGAGTCAATAGTCAATTTATATATTTTCTAGGTTAGGAAAATGTAAGGTTATATAAATTACTAGTTCCTATGTTTTGGAGGGATGTTCCAAAACTCCTATATAAACCCCCTCCAAATGAATAAATAAGATAGATGAGTTTAAGTTATAAAAATATTTGTTTGCAAATATCTTTGCATTAAGAGTGAGTGATTCCTCTTTTACAAGTGAGTGACTTGGTCGCGTCGAGTGATTCCGCGATTAGTAGCGTCGAGTGAGTCCGCTACCGCCGGTTGAGTGATTCCCGGCCATCTATCATTTCATTTCCTTTACGTTGCAGGTTTCGGCCTGCATCAGTTTTGTTCTCTTCTTTGCAGCATTTTGTTATTGTTTGTCCTTTTCTGTTTTGTATTTCTTAGGTTTCATGGGATTTGGGGCGGGCTGGAAGGCTGGGGGAGGGTTGCTTACTATAACATTGCAAGATTAGGCTCGAGACAGTAATTCTAAGTTGCAGTGTGAACAATTTGAAAACTATAACTGTTAATCTTATGTTTGGTAAAATCATTTATATCCCCAATTCTATTATCCTTATGTTGTTGCTGCAGTTGTTGCTATCACTAGTTGATGTGGTTCTTATTCATAATACCTCGCCTAAATTATAGTAGTATTAATTATTAGTGCTTTTACACTTGCTCACTCTACCTGTTGAGGACTTAGATCTTCACCATATTATATATGCTTTACTCCTATCAAATTCACCAAAATAATAGCAACTGATCAATTGTCTGCAGAGCATTAAGGATTTGACATCTCTAACGGAGCTTGACCTGTCAGACAACAATATTTCTTCTCTTCCGCCAGATCTGGTTAGTGCAGACAGCCCTTTTTGCTCTATAAAATTGCTTATATCTTGTTTGCGCTTAATTGCACCTCCTCGTCATGCTTCTTCTTATGTCTATTCTCAATTAATGATGTTATGTTTGCACTTCATCTTCAAGAACAGATACAATTAAATTTGTCTTTAAAATTAAATTAAATATTTATCGGTTGATATATTCTAATAATTCACAAATCTGGTAATAGAAGTCAGTTGCCTTCACTTATCAAAAAAAATAAAAAAAAATGGAAGTCAGTTGCCTTCCTCGATTCGGGCTTACCCTGCTTTAACTGGAAAAAATGAAAAATAATGGAATTGGAAAAAAAGAATTTTTTGATACAATTAATTCCTTTTCTACCTTTGTTATTAATATGTAGTCATAATTGCTTACATTTCCTATGGGGTTTGCAGGGTTTGCTTGAACCCAGCCTGCAGGTGTTAAGACTGGATGGAAACGCATTGAGAAGGTACTCTAGTCTTATGTGAATTTTGCATTTGGAATTTCGGATATATACCATTTTAGATCATAATTTGATTTGAAACGCAGCATTCGAAGGACAATTTTGGAGCGAGGAACAAAAGCTATCCTGAAATATTTGAAGGAGAGAATTGTTGAGCAATAACAAGGTTGTAGCATCGT
This sequence comes from Penstemon newberryi var. newberryi, assembly GCA_030819805.1. Lineage (NCBI taxonomy): Eukaryota > Viridiplantae > Streptophyta > Magnoliopsida > Lamiales > Plantaginaceae > Penstemon > Penstemon newberryi. The sequence continues at coordinate 6,118,228 of JAUALY010000003.1, read as the reverse complement.
TCTCCAGGAGCGTGCAACGGAAGAATTTACAGAAAATACAATTGAGAAACTATCTACGCTTCTGAAAATTGCAGCTAATACTCTGTTAACTGAGTTAATGTGATGAACTTTTGTGTGTGTGTGTGTGTGTTCCCATTCATTTGTAAAAGGTTTTTGAGCAAATTAACTGAGATTCAATAAAAATATTTATACATTGGTAATTTTTGTTTCGGAGCTAAAGAAAAGGTTTTTTTTTTATCCCAGTGAATTCCGAGCTAGCACATAAAAATTAAAAGTTCTATAATGTACTCTGAACCGTTTGTTTACGCAAGCTAAACAAGAAGTACGACACATTCTAGAACTAAAATTACAATGTCAATTAGCTGCAAAAGTTCTTATAGTTTGTGATGTTCTTATAGGAAAAAGTAACGATTAGGAGCATGCATCACTCCCGTCACCACCACCACCACCACCACCTGAGATCCTGCATTAGCACTACGGCACCACCATTGTCGCCGCATATATCAAATCTCAATTATTAGCCCTTAAAACCATAAACCATCTTGAACTTTAAAGGGAAAATTCTAGGGCTTGGTCAAATTTTTGCAATCACAAACAAGTGTATTGCATTTGTTTCGTAATTCGTCACTCTCCTAGAAGTTTCAGTTATACCCAATCTCAAAGCAAGTGTATTGCACTTGCCATATTATTACTTTGGGTTCATCAAAATCCGATTTGCAATAGAATTTCTCACTTTAAAAATGCTTAACAACTACTTAGCGAATTTTACATAATCTCAAATGTGTTTTTTTTTTATTCAGTACCCGAATAATGTGCTTTAAAAGCCAAAAATCCTAGGTTCAAGATGGAGAACAACAAAGTTTGACTTTGGTTGTTGCCGCCACCAATGCAAGGACACTAATGTATACTCCCTCCGTTTCATATTAATTGGCACATTTACCAAATTTTTTTGTTTCAAATTAATTGACATGTTTGGGTTTTCAAAGCATTTTTTTTCCAATTTTGCCCCTTTCTCTCATTGGAGTTGGGAAAATCAATAGCCACCACTCACAAATAAAAAATTAAAAGGTAGTCATCATTATAAAGGGTATTTGAAATATTTTACCATAAAAAAGTATGTAGTGATGATGTTTCTTAATCTGTGTAAAAAGTAAGAATGTGCCAATTAATATGAAACGGAGGGAGTACAATTTATATATTACTCTATCAGGTTCATATTAATTGACACATTGTTACTTTTCACACATATTAAGAAACCTCGTGATTAATTACTTTTACATGGTAAAATGTCAAAAATATCCTTCCTAGTGACTCTTGAGCTTCTCAACCTAGATATAAGAGAAGGGCAAAATTAGAAAAAATTGCATTGGAAACTCAAATGTGCCAATTAATATGAAACATAAAAAATTAACAAATGTGCCAACTAATATGAACCGGATGGAGTATTACTACATACTTGCCAATGGATCTAAGATTTTGAATAAAATTTTCCGTGTTGCACATATTTTCGATGCAACAATCGCAAACAATAGAAAAAATGACTAGGTGGCCTTATGCCCTCTTTCCACGGGGCAAAAACACGCAAGCGTGACAAAATCGACAGACAGGAACAACAAATCTTCACAGCTCCGGTGAGGATCCTCTATACCACTATTAGTGTACCATACTTGTGTATCACTAATAAGTAATTGCCACATGTACATGCAACAATTATAATAATTGTTGCATGTACATGTGGCAATTACTTATTAGTGGTACACAAGTATGGTACACTAATAGTGGTATAGAGGATCTTGAGCCTCACAGCTCCTGTCCAATAGAAAGTCGCCGCCAAAATGATCGAGACTATTTCTAATTATTCCCCACTAAAATACTATTAATAAAATAAAATAACTTCATTTAAAATTTTAAATACTAGTTAAAAAATTCCTTGCTCTCTCCCCCAATATTATAAATTAGAAAAAAGCAAAATCCACCGTATCCCTGGGGAAAGAGGTGAAACGACACAGTTTAAGAAATCATTTGTTTAAATTCCTTTCCTTTTTCCTTTCCTCTTTTTTCTTGCGTTTAAATAAGTTGCAACTTGAGTAGAGAGCTTCATCCTTACCTTCTTGATTAAGTCATCCCCATTTTTTAGTTTCCATATATATATATATATATATATATATATATATATATATTTATCTGTGTTGGATGCACATTCTCCTCACCCTTTTCAAATCCTGCAAATTTTCGGGTTATTTCCTTTTCATATCAGATATTATTTCCTTTTATTGATTTTGGTTTTTGTTAAGTGAGTGATTAGCTCCAAATTCCCCGTTCTGATGCTTGACTATTCCAATTCAAACACCGCTGAATCTACTATATCACTTGTTAACCCTAATTCCCTGAAGAATCGAATTAGATTTCAAATTGGGGGAAAATGGATGAATTGCCTCTACACTTAGTTCTGGATATTTTGACATCTGGTAGATTGAGCGCGGTGGATTTGGTGTGTCTGGAGCTCACTTCAAAGATTTTTAGAGCAAGTGATGGATTATTTACTCACAAGTTTCGGTCTTTAGTGGATTTTGCAGCATTTAAACTTTGTCAATTGCATCCCATTTACATTTCACTTAGGGATAACCCGCGGAACGAGCTTTTTGATCGTTGCAATGGGAATTGGAAACAAATGTTGAGGTTTTTGCAGTCTGTGGAACAGTCATCTCAAATGGTTCAAACCTCCGCAGGCAATGTACTATTCTTCGTACCTTTTTTTTTGTGTTTTGATTTCGTAACTTTTAGTTTCTTATATGATTGATCCTAGTGAATGTGTGACCGCGGTTGCTCTGAATTGTTTTTATTCTGCTTAATTAGTTTGATGCTTGATGTTCAACCATGATGTCCCTTTTAAATGATATGATATCAAATGACATGCCATTAGTTTGAAAGTTTATAATGCTAACTTCGTCAAAAGGTTATTACTACTATAATATCAAATTATCTAAAATTTGATCGTTTGACGTGGTGCTGTAACAAGCTCGACATTCGAATGTGGACAGAAGTATGCCATTTTGGCTTGAATATAAGAATCTGAAGCTGAAGGAAAGGATAAGGAGTCGTAGTAATTTTTATGCACTCTTTCTAACTAAGATTACTTACATTTTTTTACTAAACAATGGTGGGATTTATTTATAGCATTGCTTAATTCACCTTGCTCCTGTAGTTAACTTGTTTTATCAGAAATTGTTGAGCTTAACTTATATTTCAAATGGCAGAAAATTTCAAGTATCTTTCCCATTCAAAACTTCATTGTGCTTTTATTTTCAGAGACAAATAAAAAACGTAATTAACACAAACTGTTCTAAAGCATCCTTGCTGTAGCTTTTTTAATTATAATCATCACTAATTCCCATAATTGTCAGCAGATGCAGATCAAGAGTGGAAGATATCACACTTTGCTGATCAATGACTCGGGGGTATATTCTTGTGGTTCTAGCTTATGTGGCGTGCTTGGTCATGGTTCAGAAACAACACAATGTGGAGCATTTACACCAATCAGCTTCCCATGCCTGGCTCAAGTGATTCAAGTTTCAGCCTCCCACAATCATGCAGCCTTTGTTACACAGTCTGGAGAGGTCTGTCACGCCAATCTGCTAGTTTATGATGTGTCCATGAGAACATACATTTAGGCAACTAACTGATAGTTTGTACCTTTAAATGCCGACACTGTTGAAGTCCTCTCACTACCAAATGTTATAGGCAAATGCACATTTATTTCCCAATTGGATGCATAATCTAAATTTTTCGATTTGTTATTCAGGTTTTCACATGCGGAGATAATTCTTCATTTTGTTGTGGTCATAGAGATACAAGCCGACCCATATTCAGGCCAAAGCTTGTTGAAGCATTGAAGGGTATTCCTTGCAAGCAGGTATAACCTTTAATTATGTTCTTCCACTTATTCCATTAAGTTGACTTGCTTACGTATTAGATGACTGAAAATAAACTCCCCTTTTGGACTTATTTATGACTGTTAACATTCTCATGTATATATTAACCATTTTTACTATTGGCCCATGACAAAGACTGGAGAGGTTGCTCATTTCTTCTTTGTCCTGGCCCAAGGATCTATAGTATCATGATGGCTATCCGAGAGATCTGTCTAATATGTAGAAAATAATGAAATTTGATTTGTGAGGAAAGAAAATAATAAAATTGATTTTAATTACTCATTATTTTTGCAGAACCCAGTCTGTTTGTTGATATTATTTTGAGCCTTATGTTTTGCTAACCCAAGTACATCGTTCCAGATTGCTTTATCTTGGTTCATTCGGTTGAGTATATGACCTCTGGAAACTTATCATTCATTATTGAAATTAGAAGGATATTAAATTGGATTTGAATGAAAAATTTACAGAATCAAGGCTCATGACTGAATAAAAGAAGGGTGTGAGATGAGCTCAAGGCGTATCACTGAAACCAGTCCCTTGTTGTGTGGTCTTTATACATGAAGCTGCGAAAACAATCTTTCTGTTGTATGTCTTATATTCAGATTAAACCATTAACCTATTGAGTAGGTTTATAAGATAAAGGACTTCAAATCAACTGAGGCCCTCTCGTGTGTCGTAATAAAAAACCATCTCAAGTTTTCATTTTGGACTGAATCTTACTACTAGATGTTGACGTATAGTAATTGTAACAGGATTGTTTGATGACTGAATATCTCGTTGTTATATGCAGATCCTAATGCAATGAAAACTTCTTTTGCCCAAAGGACACAAAGCTTTATTGAGTAGACCCATGTAATCTTTTATGTTAGTTTGCTCTTCTCTTCTTTGTTATTAGTTCACAATTTTCCTGTAACTACAGTTTGTCTCAGGACTAGTTTGTGGCTTGCTGTGTGATTCCATATCTTCTAGCAGCCACGTAAATATGATTTACCTTCACTTTAATTAAAGCATGAGATAATTTTTGGACAACCAAAAACCATTAACGTCCTTTGTGCCAAAATCTATTTCCATAATAAACCTGCAGTAATAGAAGTAATTTGTTCAGGTAGCTGCAGGACTGAGCTTCACTATGTTCCTTACAAGCCAAGGCCACGTCTACACTTGTGGGATCAACACTCATGGTCAGCTTGGTCATGGTGATACACAGGATAGACCTGTCCCACAGAAGGTGGAACTCCTCGAATCTGTAGTTCAGATTTCCGCGGGCCCAAGTTATGCTCTTGCTGTGACTGATGATGGAACACTCTTCTCTTTTGGGTCGGGCACCAATTTCTGCCTTGGCCATGGAGAGCAGCACAATGAGCTTCAACCCCGAGCAATTCAGTCATTCAAGAGGAAGGGTATTTATGTAGTTCGCGTGTCTTCTGGAGATGAGCATGTCGTAGCTCTTGATTCCAATGGATATGTATGTAATATCCCTAAACTCACATTTAAAATTTTCTGTAGTATAATTAATTCTTGTCATTGATAATTGCAGGTGTACACATGGGGCAAAGGATATTGTGGTGCATTGGGCCATGGAGATGAGATTGATAAAACGACCCCAGAATTACTTACCAGCCTCCGGAGCCAGCTTGCTGTGCAGGTATGTGCAAGTAAGCGGAAAACTTTTGTTTTGGTGGATAATGGATCTTTGTATGGGTTTGGTTGGATGGGATTTGGAAGCCTTGGTTTTCCAGATAGGAGCATATCTGATAAAATATTGAAGCCTCGAGTACTAGACAGCTTACGAGCCCATCACATTTCTCAAGTCAGCACAGGATTGTACCATACCATTGTAGTTACGAGCAGGGGACAAGTTTTAGGATTCGGAGATAATGAAAGGGCACAACTTGGCCATGACACCCTCAGAGGTTGCCTTCAACCAACTGAAATCTTTATTGATGAAACAATGAACACAACTACTTGATATGATTTGTTGCCCTTTCTTTTTCAAACTTATGGTGGCATAATGTTTATCTGTTTATAAACTAGTATATTATATAGGTGTGATTCTTTTCAGTTTTGAAACTGCAGAACTTTCTCTCTTGTATTTGTACTATTCATTTACAAAAAAAAAGAGTTTGTTGTGTTGTATTTTATTTCAATATGCAGTATCTAGTAAAATGTTTGTTTTCCTTTGAGTGCCGCCAACTAATTGGATTCCCTTTTTTTTTCTTTTTTCTGGGAAAAATGAAAATCAGCATCAAAGCACAAAAGGCGAACAATGTTCTACAATTGGGTGACCAAAGTCACAATTGAAATTGGGAGGTCCGGGCTCATCTGGACCTCAACAAAACCAAATAAGGAGTTTTCCTCGACCCATTTAACAATAATGGGCTGTTAAATTAGAGCTTCTAAAGATAAATCTAAACTTCTATTTGAGTCGTTTGGCCCATTATCTTTTAATCACTTCTATCAACGGGTTTGAGGACCAATCCCTTGTCAGGGAGCTATAAAGAGTTGATTGCATTGAATCAGTCGCTTTCAATAATAGTCACTTTTAATCGTTTCCATTTTGTTTGCTATATGCATTGGTGTTGGGCTGTTGGCTCAGTTTAATTGCGAAACTGGTTCAACACCTATTCAATTAATGTTTGCGTCCAGACTTTTATAGTAATTAGTAAATTTATGAAAGTCATTCATTTAACATTTACTATATTTTCCCTATCCAAGTTATTGTACCTATCTCATATTTTTTCCCTCAAACACCAACATCCAATTTCAGTCCAAATGATATTTCAATCGTTTAAAACTCACAAAACATAACATCCTACACAATTTGAGTCGTGTTTCTAAGCTTTCGTTGAAAACACTTATGCCAATTTTTTTGAAATTAAAACAAAGAAAAAACATCAATTCATGTGAACCCTAAAATTCTCGCAATTAAAATTTTTAGGGTCTTATGGATTGGTTTTAGTCTAGATATCGTCTCACCGAAATTGGGCTAAAATCAATATGCATCTAGTCTCATCCTTATATCGGCCTAAATTGAGTTTCCTACCTTCTCAAATCTCCCAAAGCCCCAAAATCTACTTGAATTTTATTTCAAAGGTTCGACGAATATGACCAATCTAATTTTTCAAAATTAAAATCAAACAGAACTGGACCAAAATTATCCATATGGATCCTTAATTTTCGCCCAACTCCATGAATCTATGTACTTCATACTCTAGAATGGAGTTTTGATTTTTCTGGAAAAAAAAAAGAATGGAGATTTGATTTAATATCTTTCCAATGATTGATAGTTAAAAAAAAAACCCTTGTAACCATTAGAATAAGGTTCGATTCAATTAGTTTGATAAAAGCTCATATGAGCCCTGTTTGATATATATATATATATATATATATATATATCAAATAAATTTGAACAATATTTATCGTTGAGTAGCTTTTGAAGCTCGGTTCGAGCTCGACTCAATAAGCTAAAAGTTGATATAACACGTGTAAAAGTATAAACTTACTCGATATTCGACTCAAACTCGCTCGAGCCCAATTCGTTTAAAAATTAATTCAAGTTCAAACAAAATTCAAATAAAGTTCAAAATTGAGTTATTCGACACTATTCGGTTCATTTATATTGGAAACTGCATATCAGTTCCATAATTGCAATATAGAAAAAATAATTCTGTAAATTGATTCTTGGAGATGAAGAGAAGAGTAAAGAAAATTTAATTTCAGTAAATGAGAAAAATTAAGTTACAGAGGTGTTGAACCCTCTATTTATAAAGACATAAGGCGGCTTAACTTAGGCAACTAACAAACTAACTGAAAAAGTGCTATTCTACCTAATAAAAGCGTGAAAGACAATTACAATACAATTACAAAAGAATAAATAATAAAATACATAATTACAAAACAAAATCCCTAATTCCTAAAATGGGAGCTGAACTCCATACGAACAGCAGCAAGCTTGAAGGATGAATCTTCTTCAATTGTTGATGGATACTCTAATTCCTTCAACATTCCCCCCTCAAGATGGAGCATGAATGTCTATCAAAGCCATCTTGGATGTTAATGCCAGAAACCGAGGTAAAGCCAAAGCTTTTGTAAGAACATCAGCAATTTGATTCTCTGTAGTAACTGGCATGAGTTTTATTTTCTTGCGTGTAACCAATTCTCGAATGAAATGACAGTCTATTTCCATGTGGTGAATTCCAATATGGTATCAGAGCGTTTACAAATTATTTCCGCTTGTTTCACACTCTGTTCTTGAAGTTTATATCTTCCCTGCTGTTTGAAGTTCTGTCTTCAAAATTCTTCTCTTGAAGTTCTGCCTTCATATCTTCTTTCTTGAAGTTTTGTCTTCATCCATTTTATTTCTTTCTTTGCCATCTTCATGACTGATTCCAACCCCATTATGTCCTCTTCCACCACTGGAAGTTCTCGTACCAGACTGCCTATGGAGGATCCATCCAGTCCTTTCTTCCTCCATCCATCTGATGGTCCAGGTCTTCTTCTGGTGCAGCACAAACTCACGGGGGATAACTACACTGCGTGGGCGCGTTCCATGTCACTTTCCCTAAATGTTAAACACAAAAGTGGCTTCATTAATGGCACATTAAAAGATCCAGGACCTACTGACCCTATTCTTCAAGATGCTTGGTCAAGAAACAATGACATTGTTGTTTCTTGGATTCTAAATTCTGTTTCTCCAGAAATTCATTCAAGTGTCATCTACACTAATAATGCTAAAGACATCTGGGATGATTTAAAGATCAGATTCCAACAAAGCAATGGTCCACGTGTTTTTCAGTTGAGGAGGGATCTTGCAACACTATCTCAAGAAAATCAGTCTGTCAACCTTTACTTTACAAGACTGAAATCTATATGGGATGAACTACACACCTATAGACCAGATTTGATCTCATGTACAACTTGTGAAAATGCTCAGAAAATTCACAATCACAACCAAGAAGAATATGTCATGGCATTTTTAATGGGATTAAATTCTTCATTTGACAATCTCAGAGAACAAGTTTTGATAATGGACCCCCTTCCTCCTATAAGTAGGGTCTTTGCTCTTGCTACTCAAGCAGAGAGACAAAGACTGATTGGCCAGAAATACCAACCTGACTTATCCAATTCAATGGCCTTCTCTGCCAAAAATTTTAACCCTCAAATTCAGTCCACTTTCAACTCTCAAAATCAGTCCAAACGACCCTACAATCAGTTTAAACAACCATCTCCAAATATTATTTCCAACCCTACAAATAATCCTGTTTTTAACCCATCTTTCAAGAAAAAGGAAAAACCCATATGCAGTCACTGTAACATTCAAGGACACACAATGGACAAATGTTATAAATTACATGGCTATCCAAATGGGTTTCAACCTAAGCCTAAACAACAGACTTTTTCACAGAACAATATCAACCAAGTTTTTGATGATCACAGTTCCCAGAATCCCCACAACAATGGAGTGTATCCTACTAGAGATACTCAGTCTAATTCCTTGCATCCTATAACTCCTTTACTACAAAGTTTCAATGCAGAACAATGTCAACACCTGATGAATTTGTTCTCTAATCACCTAAATTTCACCTCACAACCACCTGTTTCACAAAATCCAGAATCTGCACACATTTCATGTGTCTCAGGTATATGTTCTAATACTTATAATTTTGATTTTAATTTTTTCTATGATAATTGGATAATGGATTCTGGAGCTTCCAAACATATTTGCAAAAACAAAAATTTCTTTTCTTCTATTTCTTCTGTTAAAAATGTCAAAGTACTTTTACCTGACAATTCTAGCTACAATGTGTTTGAGGTAGGGGATATTATCCTTAGTCCTAATCTTGCTCTTAGGAATGTTTTCTACATACCTGACTTTAAGTTTAATCTAATATCAGTCAGTGAGCTATTAAAATCAACTAATCTAGTTATTAATTTTCAACCTACCTCCTTTATAATTCAGGACAATCAAGAGAGGATGATTGGAAAGGGTAGGATGCATCAAGGACTTTATGTTTTGGAATCCCAAACTGCTAATCAAACCTCCTATGCTCACTGCAACAAAGTGTCATCTATCACATGGCATAGAAGACTAGGACACTTACCATTCAAGAACATGACTTGGCTTAGAAATAATATAGGATTAGATGATTTCAGTAATTGTAATAATAATAATCCTTGTTATATTTGTCCTTTGGCCAAACATAAAAGGCTTACTTTTCCTACTTCTACTACTAATTCCAGTACTATATTTGAATTACTACATTGTGATATATGGGGCCCTTTTCACACAACATCACAATCTGGATATAGATACTTTGCTACTTTAATAGATGACTTCTCTAGATTTACTTGGATATGTTTTTTAACTAAGAAATCAGACATCACTACACTGTTTCCAGGGTTCTTAGCTATGATAAAAAATCAATTTAACTGCACTCTTAAAACTTTCAGGAGTGATAATGCACCTGAATTATGTTTTAAAGAATTATTTCAAGAACATGGCATCATTCATCAATATTCTTGTGTTGAGACCCCTCAACAAAATTCAATTGTAGAAAGGAAACATCAGCACTTGCTTAATGTTGCTAGAGCATTATATTTTGAATCTAAGGTTCCTATTACTTTATGGTCTGAGTGCATATCCACTGCTGCCTTTTTAATAAATAGAATTCCTTCTAAAATTCTATCTTATCAGTCACCTTATGAAAGACTTTTTAAGAGACAGGTTGATTACACTAATTTTAAAACTTTTGGGTGTTTGGCTTTTGCCTCCACATTAAAAAAGGGAAGAACTAAATTTGACCCAAGAGCTAGGATATGTGTTTTTATAGGATATCCCTTTGGTGTTAAGGGCTATAAACTGTTTGATATTCAAACTCAGGAAATCTTTATTTCTAGGGATGTTGTATTCCATGAAGGAGTGTTTCCTTTTCATAATATTCAGTCTAAATCACCTACATCCAATGATTTCCAAAATGATAATATATTTCCTTTCAAATCAGATCAAAATGAATGTTATTCTTCTTACTCAGACTATTTTCATCAAGATGATCTTGATCCAGATTATGTTCCTAATATTGAAGAAAATGATCAATCTATTAATAATGATCAATCTGTTATTAATGATCATGATAATATTATTACTAATCCTTTTCCTTTAAGAAGGTCTACTAGACCAAACAAGCCACCTAGTTATCTTTCTGAATATCATTGTGATCTTCTAAACAATGTCACTGCCTCTACATCATCACAAACAAGGTATCCTATTTGCAATTTTATTAATTATCACAATTTATCTCCTGCTTATAGATCTTTTATTTTAAATGTTTCATCTGAGATAGAACCTAGTTATTACTATCAAGCTGTTTCTCATCCAAAATGGAGAGCTGCTATGCAGGCTGAAATAAATGCTCTTGAAGAAACTAAGACCTGGACTATTGTTTCACTTCCACAAGGTAAGTCCTCAATTGGATGCAAATGGGTATATAAAATAAAAAGGAATCCTGATGGGTCTGTGGATAGATATAAAGCTAGCTTTTGAGGTTGAGTTAGGCCCAAGCCATATAAATGGACTTAGCCCAATCCATGTGGTGAATTCTAATACATTTACACCTTAATTCATTATAACATGCTTAGTTATAATTGTCAAAAACGGTTTCACAATCATATCACATGGCAAAGTTTAATTATTTGGTACTCATATCGCAATTGGGATCCAGTCATGTGCTTTCAACGAAAGAAAAATCAATCAAGTTGTTGATTTTTGCCAGGGGGATGTCTGTCACTTTCTGTTACATGCATAAGCTTGACTGTAATCCACACTAAAGGGAGTATAGCAACTTCACGAAACGCCTATTATTAATATAATCAAACCACGAATGAAAACATTTAACTTTGGAAACAGAAACGTGTTTCATCTTTACTCTAAATTTATAACACTTTGATGTTAGGTACGACTAAGACTAAGATCTGTAAGCAACATGGACCGTCACATTTATTGGCTGACCCAGTTATGTTATGTAGAACAAAAAGGACAAAGGCAATTAAGAACCTTTTTCAATTAAAGGAAAAAAAAGAATAACTTTTTTTTTGGGGACTATGACAGGGAATATTGAATACATTGTCCCACCTGTTATCTTAATTTCATACTATTGCGTTATTTTATTACTTTTAATTATCTTTTATCTTTTATATTTCATCTTTACACTATCATTAGTTGTTGTACGCAAAACGTTTCAAATTTTCCATTGTGCCCTCATATTTTTTAGGACACTTGGAGGGCGAGGCAAAATCGTCAATCTATTGTTTTTTATAATATAATTATTTACTAAAAAATATGTAAATAATTTTTGTGAAAATGAACTCTTTTTAATCTAAATATATATTAATTTATTGTCAATAACTTTTACGATAATTAATAATAATATTTTTCATTCATCCTAAACTTATTTACACAAATTTATTTATTAGATTAAAACATGTGTCGAATATATTGCAAAACTAAATGCTAAATTAAAAATCAACTGACATGAACTAGATCATCTTATATTTATGAAGAAATTAGAAAACAAACAAGAAAGAAATAATCAAGTCATCGAACATATAAGAACACTATAAAAATAAACTTTATCGTATTCCAACAATAAAATTAGCAATACTTTAAACCATTCATGATAATCTAAAACTTGGAACAATATATTTCTGAAAATATTTTATCAATATTACATGCAAATAACACGTTACACTTAAAAAATATTAAGCACACGAGTACCACCGCGTGCGGCGGTTGCTAGTTCAATAAAATCTTATATGTTGGGGTAATTAATCTTTTTAATGACGGCAGAAATACATAGACAAAAAAGACCACGATGACAAAGATGTAAAATATGCACGGCACAAAGGTCCGAGAATAGCCAACAGGAGTAATTTCGCATCCACACCCATTTTGCCGAAATTCCTCACCACACTTGTAGCAAAAACTTACCCCACATATGCAATACATATAAAACAACCAAAAACATGTTCATAAACTGCACAAATGATAAGCAAACTACTTTTATATGTTTGAAACATTATGTATTGGGTGTGTGCCTTCGCCCCTGACTAAAACGCGTTCAATAAACATTATTTTTAAAATGAAACTTTGATGTTTTATTTTTATTATTTTGACCGAATAAATATATTGAAACAAACAACCTTATAAAACTGAAGCATGATGAATTATCGGAATATACATAAGATAAGATAACGTAATTGATAGTTGAGAGAATAAAACAAGTGTAAATAATCGAAGTAAGCAAAGTTGTCAATCCTGTAGAGTTGATCGTAATTAATGTTACATAGATTTATGTACAAACAAATTGTGATTGTGTCAATTATATTATATTGATGAATTATATATTTGATTTTTGATTAATAAACAAGTTAATATAAATATATATACAAGTTCCTAACAAAATCATGTTGGCTTGAAATTTGCACGAGACTAGCACGTGAATTAAAAATTAGGAACTTGTAAGAGCGAAAGTTCCATAGAGTTTGAAGACATCACTATGCATATATGGTTCTACCATCTCCTCATTTCTAGTAATAAGAACTGTAAATTAAAATTTTCGATTTGGTAAGTAAATTTATAACTTGCTGGAAATTTGCACGCGACTAGATTAGTTCTAAAATAAGATTATAATAGAGATATTACTTTCTTCATTCAAATATTTATGTTCCCTTTAGGTTTGGCTTAGAGTGTTAGTAATACTTACAAGTTAAATTTTTTTACATTTGAATAATCAGAAGTAGTGGTTGAGAATTAATGATATCAAATAATTTATAATTTTTCTATAAGAGAGTGTCTTATTTAGAAAAAAATCTATTTTACTAAATGAATCTTATTTATCTCAAATATAAAATAAGAGTTAACTTTTTGGGTTTAGCACATCTTTTAATAACAATTAATTTTTAACAATAATTTTCTTAAGGACTACTTAGTCAAGTTATAATATTTTAGTGTTTTATTTAACTTGGTTTCTATTTAAAAATATTAAAACTTTGTTAGTTATACCTTTTACTTCTTTAAATAGTTTTCTAAATTTCTCATCTATTCGTGTAATTTCACAACATACTAAAGAACTTGCATAAAAATATTAAACCAAAATTTAAAGTCACCCATTACTTCCATAATATTTATAATTTTACGAAGTATAAAATTAAATAGACACGTACAACTTTGTGCACATTTATAGTTATAAAAATATGATAGCATGCACCTGCATAATTTTTGTTCACACAAACCAAGTTTACAAGCACCCATATTAAAATCACAAACTAATTATTTGAAGAATCTTGGAAATTACAAGAAAACATACATTCCCAAGTATATCTTCTCTGCAAGAAACAAATTTCCTGCAACGGCTACCATCACAAGAATTATGATTGTATACCGATATGAAGAGAGGTCTTCTCAATCGAGAACTACACACAACTATCATAAACATTAATTCATAACATATTTAATAATTCTTTTATTATATGATGCAACTAACGCATAAAATTAATTAATTATATTGTACGAGCACTTTTCAAATTAACTTTCTATTTTTACACTTTGAAGACTTTAATAAGTCAAAGATTTGAAAGCAGATATGGGCCACCACATTTTTCTCACAATTATTAGCTGACCCTACTAGTACTATAATAAGAAAAGGATTAAAAGCTAAGAACCTTTTTAAGTTAAATATTTTGTCCTACGACTCCTACCAGTTCTTTTAATTTGATGCAATTTGCCACCTTAATTGTTAATTGCATTATTTTATTATCCTCCCTTTCATGTTTCAACTATATCGAACTAACATTAGACGTTGTACGCAAACCATTTCAGATTTTCTCTAATGCCCCTAAAACTTTAAGGATAGTTGAAAGGACCAAAGCAAGCTCAATAAACATGATTGTTAAAATGTAAATTTGGCGTTGAGACAAACAATATGATGCAATTGAAGCATAAAATATAGTCGGAATGTGATATTAAAATGATTCAATAGAATAAAATAAGCATTCAATAGAATAAAATAAGCAAAGTAGTCAATTATAAAAACCATGATAATATGTACTTGCATAATTTTTGTTCATACAAACTAAGTTCACAAGCAACCATATTAAAATTCACAAACTAAATAACTCCAATCCAAAACACTACTACAAATCATGCTCATATTCACAATATGTTCCCTCAACTATTTTCGATGGACAATTGTCCAAAAATAAATATGTGCGACACAAAATTGTAACACCAAACTAGGACAAAATATCCATCTCCAATTTTCAGATCATAGACTCCAAAATCTCGCGAAAAACTTGCAACATATTTGCAAAAGTTACAATTCCAGTTACACTACAGTCATCTTCTATCACCCAAAGATAATTCACACGGTGCGCAATAGCTTGAACCATGACTGCCACCAATGAACTCCCGGGATGACACACCATCGCCTCCGGTCGTCTCACCATCCGAGCCGAATTACTACTAGATCTACTATACCTACCCATCATCGACAATGGAGTGGTTGGCGATGTCAATTCCTCATCGGACGATGAAGAATTAGTAGTACTGTACTGATCGATAGTCGCGAATTCTTCCATCATCCACTCAAGGTTTCTCTCTTTCAACCTCGATTGAATAACCCTGACAATTTCCTCGGGTGGGCCCCCGTAGTCGAGGTACGCCATTAGGTCACCCGCGGAGAGCGTGGTGATGGCAGCCGAAGCAGTTTCGTCGCAGCAGACAAGCGTGAAGGGAGAGATTTCTCCGATTAAAATCCCGTTCTCGTCAATTACTGCTACTGAAGTTTGATCTAGGAGGGAACGGGAAATGACATCGATGGCTGATAAGGCAGGGGAATAGTAGTCCACCGCGAAGAATTCGTTGGTGATGATGCCGAGAGTGTCGATGGAGAGTGTGGGAATGGGGGAGAATAGGCCTATTGAGCTGAGAAGAAATCTAATTACGTCTTCTTGTGTTAGCCAACAGAATTCTCGGCCGTTGTGAATGGTTGATGGTACTGATTTTTGAAGGAGTTGTTTTCTCTTTGAGTAGCTCTTAATAGGTACTACTAAATTCTGAGCACCTTCAAGAATTAGATCAATGGCTTCAAGCAAGCTGCAAATATACACACAAAGGGAAAATTAGTTATAAATTCTCGGTTTACATACTAATTTAAATCATTCCAACTATGAACATGAAAAATATATTTTCATAGGGTGAAATGCAAAATCAGAATATGAATTATAGATCCACATTTACATTTCACTTTTTGAAATCGAAAAAATATATACATTTGCCCTAATTTGAAAGAAACATACATGATTTTACCAAGGGAAATTGCAGAAACACAAATAGGGGAAGAAAACAATGAATCTTCAATTATTAAAGAAATTAAACAATTAAAATTATTAGAATAGAATCATAGTCACACCGAAAGCATGAATCAGTTACAATACAACAGATAAGAGAGAGAAAGAGAAATAATACCTTGAAGAAGGCTCCACGTGCTTAACAAGTCCTTTAACTGTTGACAGCAAAACAGAGACGGGTGATTTTAAAGCTACCGCCGGTGAAATTAAGTTATCTTCTCTGCAGAGGTAACAAATTATGTCCACCATACACACTTTACCTACACACTCACACTCTTGCAGATTTCTAGCCTTCAATGAGTGGTTGTGGTCACAATTCCAGACGCTGATGAAGTGGTCGTCGTCGGTCGATTTGAGGGCGGCGAGGGCATCGGCGACGGTGGCGGAGGAGGAGAGGGAGCGGAGGGGCGGCTTGCCTAAGCAGAGATCAGCCACCTCATAAGCTAGCAATCGAGCTGCCATGCGAATCTAAGAGAAAAGTGAAGAATTTTAATTAATTAAGCGGAGAATTGAGAAATGAAGTGGACTACTTGTGAGTGAGGACTGAGGAGGGTGTATTTATTGAGTTATGTGAGTAGGTGTGGGGTGATAGTGATACAAATGGAGAGAATAAAGGCCATTGTAGAAAGGGTCAATATAATTTGGGGTCAAATTAACAAGAGAAATAAAAGTTTTTGGCCTTTCTTTTCTGGATTTTATTTGGAATTTTTTTAAAACTTTTGGCTAATCATCCAAATATAAATGACGTTTTTTCAAAATAAAATTTTCTATTGATTTGACATCTGATAAATACTTTTAGAAGTATCTCCTAATTGAAATATAACTCAAACATATTTATTCCTAAAAAAACCATCATCACTATTTTATATCCTATTAGTCGAACTTTTGAAAACATTACACAATTTTTATAATTCCTAGACTAAATGTATAGGTGTTAACTAAGGCGGGTGTGATTTCGATGAAACCCCTATAATTAATGCTTAAATTAGGAAAAGATAATTCTAAGAAAATGAAATGGAATTGGAGTTTCAAATGGACAAAAAATGGACGGCGATGAACATCCCCGGAATCAGTCATGCTTGAATTGGGATTCTTCCTTGTTTATATGTCATGATTTATGATGTTTTTAATTGATACCTTAATTCCTTTTGTGACACTTTGAATTTACAACCTTATTCGTGTTATATTAAATTTGATTAGATATGTATTTTCGTGATTGATTTGAAAATATTGGCCATTTATATTCTTATAATATTTCACTTTTTAGTATTTTACGTTTTAATCCTTTTTTCCTTGACTGTCTTGATGTAAATTAATAGTGACTATCCTTAATTTTTATTCTTATTTTATTTATTGAATGTACAAAAAGAGATTCTTTTTTATAAAAAGACATTTTTCTAAAAATGTCATCTCACTTAAATCAATGATCCAGGGAGATGACAATCATCTTCCATATATTAGGGGATGAAAGTTACAAAACAAGATTCATTTTTCTAGTAAAGACATATTTTTCTAAAAATATCGTCTCACATATATTAGGGGGTGAATGTTACCTTTTATATATTAAATGGGGTAAATGTTACAATATTATAGTTTAATGGGTATATTGTATGTAGCCTTGAAGACAACACGGGACTGGATAGATATATATCGGACTTGTCATCTATTTTATGTCATTTCACCAGTACTATGTACGTAGATCGTACTAGGGGTACGATCGGGAAAAATGTGCTGAAACTTTTTCTGAAAGGCCACGATCCAGTGGAGCCCCCTTTGGATATTTTGTCCCTTCTTTTTATTGAGTTAAGGTAATAGAATTTTTGGAAAAAAAAAAGTAATTCAAATTAATTTATGCAGTAATTTTATTTGCTAATAATCATTTGACAATAATTCAGTTGCTATTCAAAGTGGCTAAGTTTTCTTCTTCTTCCAAGAAAAATGGTTGTTAATTGGATGAAAATTTAATAAAATAAACATTTTAACCTCGCTTTTTTTAGTAGTTTTTCCTTAGATCAAAATTTCAATATTGTCTTTATCAAAAATATTTAAAACTTTATGTTTTTTAATCAATCAAAATAAAATTTTAGATAGATTATAAATAGATTGAACTAAGTCCACTTAAATAACTTATGCTTAATTCACCTCAAATTAATTAGCTCAAGAGGTGAAAAGGTCTTATAATTAAAGTGAACTTAGACTAGATTTTCAATCCACGTGAAACATTTAGTCTAACACAAAAATATAAGGTAATTAATTTCTACTTTAACATGTTTATTTGACTTACAATTTCTAATTTTTTTAAAAGTTTATGGAATGTTATAGTATTTAACTGGTCAAAACACACCACGTTAACACAAAAACGAAAACGTGAAAAGAAATTAATAATTAATTATTGATACTTTACTTCAAGAAAAAATTAAAAAAAAAAGGCCACTTGATCGTACTGTGGTGGGTCGATTTAGCAAAAAGGGCTTGCAAGTTGAAATACATAAGATGGTGACAAAAACAGGCTGTGTATAATTATAAAACAACTTTCAGTTCGGACGAGGTATACAATTCATGGCCCTTATCAAACAAAATTGAATTAATTATAACATGTAAGTACTTATTAATTTATTATTGGAAGCGTCCACACATGCATACAATCAAAACACGATCAGTTTCATGTTGATGCATGTGATTTATAGTTCATTTTTTTCTTTAATTATCATTATTATATTCTTAATTTCTTATCTTAATCCTTTTTCACTTCATTAAAAAGATTAAAACTTTCCCTAAAAAATTAAAAAAAAAAACAAAAGATTAAAAGTTGCGGCCAACAGGTTCCGAACAAGAATAGCAGATTCCAATTTTCGAACATGTCGGGCCCTTAGGTCTGTTTTGATGTATTTTTATAAGCTTAATTTCATTTTGAGCCACTTTCACATTTAAATGTTATGTGACACTTGACCTCTCTTGCCATATGTGATTAATTAATGTCTGATGGAGTTAAAATCGAAAGCAACTTTATGGAGAACGCTTTTCTTAAAACATTTGTATGTGTCTGATTTTAATTTCATGAATAATTTTCGTAAATTAGAGTAAAATTAACTTCTTCTTTTTTATGCCATAAAATATCATATATATTCAATTTATTTTTATTAATTATTATTGTTTTACCAAAAAAAAAATGATGACTTTAAATAGTTATAATAAAATATAAAATGATAATTGATATAATCAGGACATCTTATAGAATTTCTTTTATAATAGTACTTTTCATTCTAAGTTTATCCGTTATTCGTCAATGATACATGTTTCATATGTTTCTTTACAAATTTCACCTGAACTTTCAATGATTTCACGACCATTTTTTCGTAATGGTTTCACCAGTTTTTTCACCAACTTCACCAGTGTTCACTTCCCCCAAAGTTTCATAGATTCATATGTTTCCAATGTTTAATTTTATTTACCAGTTGATATATTTTTTAGCGATGTTTCCGCTTTTCCAATTTAATCCATTTTTTCATTTATTTCACCTTTTTTTGTCGGTTAAACTTTAACTTGTTTTCGCCTATTTCACTTATTTCACATTTTATTCATATTCACATGAATTTTTCATTGATTAAACATGTTTTCACCGACTTTAAGCTTTTTTAACTGATTTTATCCTTTTTTCGTTTTCATCCGTTTCTTTACGAAATTCACCCAAATTTTCATCGATTCATACGTTCTCAGTGATCAATTTTTTATAGAGACTTACCCATTTCTTATCGGTTATAATATTTTTCATTGTTTTTCCCTTCAATTTCTTTTATTTGTTTCCACTTTAAACCATTTTCTACCGATTTCACCTCGTTTATTTTAGAGACTTACCCATTTTTTATCATTTTAAATCGTTTTCACTTATTTCACATGTTTTTATCTTATTTCACATGTTATTCATTTGAATTTTTCATTGATTAAATATGTTTTTACCGACTTTACCTTTTTTTTTTACCCTTTTTTTCACTGATTTTACACATTTTTATTGAATTTCACTTGTTCCATCAATTTTCTTACAAATTCCACTCGAATTAATTTTCAGTAATTTCACATATTTTCACAAACTTTACCTTTTTTAACCGATTTTACCCGTTTTCATCCATTTTTCACAAATTTCACCGAATTTTAATCAACTTCAAATGTATTTACGATTTCACATGCACTTTTTTTTACCGGTTTCACAAGTCTTTTGACAAATTTCACTCATTTTTCACGAAACGAATTCCATAATAGTATGAGATTATGCATGTCTTGATATTCTTAATATTTTGCTTCTTTAGCCAAATAAACAATAAGTATTTAGTTAAGTCATAAGCATTTTTTGTTCATTTATAGGTTAGATGCGTTTCTATTTTAACTTTTCATTTTTTAATTTTTCTTCTTCTTCTGTATAGCAAAATGATATTTAAGAGTATTTGATTTTAATATTTTGCTTTTAGAGGATTGTATATGACTTATATTGTACTAAATCTTTCAATGATACAAATAATATATTTTCACTTTAAACATAATGTTGCTAAATTAAAATAATTTTACATGTATATTTTAGGAGCTATTTAAAATAATAGTATTTATTTCTTATAGTTTATTTTATTTTTTGTGTTATATGAGAAGAAAATTGAAATATAAAATTTGATGTAAAAGATAATTTCTAAATTTAGAAAATTATGTAGGAGATAAATATATAATAAGATTCCATGTCTTATTATATATTTACCATACTTAATATAAAAAGATTCCATGTTTAATTATTCTTCTTCAACTATTTTTACATATTTACAATTGAATTAAATATTACTTTACAACTCAAATAAGGGTATATTAGTCTTCACAAAAAAAAGAATAAAACTTAAATTATTCAAAATTTTATAATAAAATAAGTATAGAATATAGATATAGATAGATAGATATAGATATAGATAAACACGCACCAATGAGTAAATAGCATATTTTAGTTAATATTAAGGAATATTAACTAATACAAGTGTCTTGACAAAATTGTAGCATTACATATTCCACAATTATAATCAGGTGCAAATATTGTGTTGATAAGAGTTATGGGTCTTTAAGGGACTATTTTATCAACTTTTTTTAATTGTTCGGCAAAGTTATAATAGGAATAATATTTATGTGTGTTATATACAACTTTTTTTTATAGAGATCCTACGAGCAAGTGGACTGATATATCATATTTACTATTTTAAAGTTCATCATATCTAATTTTATATATCCAGCCGCCTAAAACAATAAGGTTTTATATATTAAAAATTGAAACTGCAAAACAGAACCAAACACGGTTTCGAAACGGCAACATTAATGCTGCTGTTCATATATATTTTGATAAGTTGAAAAATTGAGCAAAATGCAAAAGTATTCCCTGTATTATTATTAATTGGTAGAAAATCCCGGTATTAAGAGTTTTGTTGGGGTGGGGGAGTTGTTGCTAATATTTTAAGAGAATAGAGGATTATTGCTAATTTTTAAACGTCATTGTTGATTTTTAAATGAAAATGATGTTTTCGTATTTTATTTTAAATAAAAAATAGCATCTAGATGTATATTTTTGATTTCCCCTATAATATAAATCATGAAAATTACTTGCACTTGAGCGAGTAAAACACACTACGGTATCGGAGGATGATAAACGTCTTTTAACTTGTTAATAACCCGTGAATTTTTTTACTTGATAAAAGTAATTCTAGATGATTTCTGGCAATTAAGAACAATACAGAGATATTTACACTACAAAAAAATTAAACTTTAGTGATAAAATTTTATGTGACAATGTTAAAGTTGTCACTTCTTATATATATTAAGTGACAACAACTCAAATATTGTCACTAAAATGGTTTTCATAAATATACTAGTGACAATAATTGTAAAAAAGTTGTCACTATTGACATTTAGCGATACCCCAAAAGTGACAACCAAAAAGTTGTCACTAAACCATAGTGACAATATTTATTGTCACTAGGTTATCACTAAAAGGGTGTCGCTAATTGTCAATAGTGACAACTTAAGTCACCATATATTTGTCATTAATAGCTATTAGTGACAACTTAAAAACATAAATTGTCACTATTGCACTTGTCACCATTATTATTATGACAAAATTAATATTTTTATCACTAAATACATACAAAGAGTGACAACTTCCACATTATCACTTAATTTTTTGTCACTTAAGCTCAATTTTCTTGTACTGTTATGCATTTATGTTTAGTTGATGGGTAGGCTTTTTGCCCATCTCCTACTCCTATCAGATAAGAGCAATGGTACGCCATTCTAAAAATAACAGTACCATATCTTGGTTGGAACTTAGCTTATCATGTAAAATTGTGTGCCAATATATTATTAATAAATTACATTACCAAACAAAATAAGCTATTGTACGTCTCATCAATAATAATAATAATAAAGTAATAATGTCGTTTTTCAGACAGCTGTAATTGTTATCAATTTTCTGTACTTATCCATCCCCATGTGAAAGGTACGGATCTCCACAGCTCACCACAGCCCATACATTTTCTCTGCGCACCAATTTTAACATGTGCACCTCCACTTTACCTTGAACTTTTCTGTCGGGCTTAATTAAGTCCATTTTTCTTTAGCAAATAAGAGATCCACTTTTCATTTCATCAAGTCAAAATGGGCAATTCACATTTGAAACAAAAGTGCAATTATAAGATAGTTCTTGTAGTTGTGTCTCATATATTAATTTCTTACTTTAAAAACTCCACTTTTTGTTAATTTATTAAATATAGGACCTAGTTAACTAACTCTTTAAGAAATTTTGTTGGTTACCTATAAGGTTTGTTCTGCCCAAAAGTTTTAAAGTTAGATACTCATTTGTTGTTTTCAATATTTCATGCATGATTCTTGGAATATCGAGTGGAGTAGTGTGTATTGGTTAAATTAAGCTCAAGCCTCAACTAAATAACTAGATGCATTTAATGTTAAATGACATTATTTCAGATAGGCTTGTATTATCTCACATCTCAAATTAGGGGCATTTTCATCAACACTCTACTAAATTTTCTTACAACAGCAAAAAGATTAAAATCATAGTAAGCATTCATCAACACATTGACCATGCTACGATGTATCTGGATGCACTGGACCATAACAAAAGCAGTGTTCATTAACCGTAACTTTAGCAGATAATGGAAATGTATTTTGGGTGTGGGTGCTGCTTGTCACTCCTTCCACATATCGACAAACTCATCGACTTCCAGCGGATTTTCAAGCTCGTGCATTTTCCTCCTTGTTTTGGCTTTAACTTTCTTTGCATACTTTCCAGCCATTTTCCTCTTCTCCAATGACCGAATCTGAACGTCAAAAAATTAGTTTGCAGCAAGACACATCAGCCAATAAATTCTTACAATCTGATAATTTATTTCAATCTATGAAAATATAAAACCCTCAGACTAATAAATTTGATTCACAATTAGCTAATTGTAATATGAAAGAGAAAATGATGTATGAAAACTCAACCATCACACCAGAAACAATGTGCAAATATTTTTATTTTCAGCAGATCATTTTAAGCATAACATCTTGAAGCTGAAATAGGCAGGATTAGAAGGATAGGAAGAGAACTAACCTGGTTAGGTGAAACGTAAAAGGGATTCTCATATAGTGTTGGACCACCAAAGCTGCCACCAAATATCTTGATCGGGTTCAAACAGAATCTTGGACCAACCTATCCAAAATTACACAATATCAATATATTCTGTATATAATAACATCACACAGAAAATGGTATTCGATTACAAACCTCAATTAATGTCATCTTTTCCAAGTCTCCACGATCCAACTTTTGTGATCCATTGTAAGGACATGATATCTGCTTAAAGATAAAGATATCAATACATTTCCCTTTTAAAAAATAACACTAGATGATGTTAATACTAGACACCAACAGCAAGAACTGATAAAATTGTTTGTATGAAGTAGCAGCTTCAGCTTCAGAAATCTACTTCAGCTTCAGAAATTAAACAGCAGAACTTATATTAGTAAGTACAAACTGTTTTTGCTCTCTCTCTCTCTCTCTCTCCACCCTATCACCGGGTGCTGTCTACAGATGAGGTTTGTTTTCTGCAAACTTCACACAAAGGAGCACTAAAAGATGTAGAACAATGAACATCTACAGTTCTGGGACCAGCTACATTTACTTAGTAGAGATTCAAGAAAACAAAGAGCAAACACGGAAATGAGAGGGGACACTTAAAGTTGGTATTCAAACACCATAACAGTTTAGTTGCAAATAAAACGGTCACTTCACAACTAAAAAGAAAAAACATGTATCTCTCTTTGATTCGATTATCTTTAAAAGGCTAACCAACTTAAAACAGTTGATCACTCAGTTATTGATTTAGCCTTCAACTGAAGTTTAAGACATCCAGTGTCGCACTTGCAATTTTCTTTGATGCTGGAATTCATGTAGTACAAACGTAGCATAAAATAATCGAGAACATGCGTGCTAGGTAGTTATATTAAGAGCAATAATACTAACCATGCTTATTTCCACAATATAAAAGGCAAGCAAAATAAAAAAAAAAAGGTTCTGGTTGACATATTTAAAAGCTGTAAGAAGAATATAATTACTTAAACGACTCAACGATGATGTTCCTATGATAAAATGGCCAATTATTTGCATATACATCGTTACTAACCTGGTAATTCCGAAACCATATGTGGTCATCAGCAATTGAGAAGACAAATACATGATCATGGTAAGGTTTAGATTTTCTGTGGTCCTTTGGGATGCCAAATATCTGAATACAGAATAGCAAGAAATCAGAATCTGAATCCATAAACAGTTCACCAATATGTTAAAGGAACCAACAACTCCAAGTAAGTAACACATGGGATAGTAAGGCACTTAGCAAATTTCAAAAGAAAATTAATAAGGGACTATGGTTTGATAGTTGAGACATAAACAAGCTATTTCAATTAAAAATATGCTTGACCGTAGTGACCTACAAATTAATAAGAACAGTTTAATGAAGGTACATGATAGGATGTTGAGAAACAAGCACTTGTGCTAGTTTTCAGATTCCACACTTAATTCTACATCTATATTTTCTAAAAGATTAAAAGTGACAAGCTAAACAAACCAAAAGTCAATATTAGTGTTATGTACATTGTAAGATCTAACAGTTCATACCTGTGTAATCATCTCCTTCAAAAGAGTCCAATGAGGTTTTTCATCAAATTTGGATGAGAAGGTCAGGATAGGTCGTGAACCTTTCAGATGGTTTCCAGTAAGTTTCAGTTCTTCCATCGTGTGCACTTCAAGGAATAGAAACATTTACACAATTAGCATACTCCCGTTTTAGGAAGTAAAAGTGGGAGATAGTAATTTGCTACACCACAAGTAGACTAACAATAAAGGCTCATGCATAAAACCACTCATACCAGCATTGACCAAAAACTTGACTGATGGACCATTGGGGCACTTAGCCATCCACAAATAGAGGTCTTTGCCTTTCCTGCACTGTAATAAACACAAAAAAATTCACGTATGAGTCCATACAACTGCAATCAGCATAATAACAGGATTTTCTTGATCCCCAAGCATACATTTACAAATCAGGATATTAAAATTTTCTTATGCATTGTTCTGTTAACGCCATGATTAGCTACTAAAAGTTGGTACTTCCAAATACTGCATAGCTTACCTCAAAAAAAAGACAAGAGGAGCAGCTCTTGAGCTCGACAAGCTCATTCAAAGCCGTGCCTTTACTTTCCTTGGCTTCAACCTTGTTATCTTTCTTACAATGAGGTAAAAGGTCTACCAAATTCAACATCAAATGCCGATACCTAAACATTACCCATTCAACAATTAAAAATACCCAAATCAAAACTTAATAAACGCCAAGATAAAATTTAAATACCGGTTAATAATCAATAAAAAAAATGAATTCACCTGTAGCTAATTCGGCGAGAACAAGTAACTAAAACCTTTTCTTTGTTCCTGAACCCCGGAGTCTCATTTTCTCTTTTACTTTCAGGATTGGTTTTAAAGCCAAGAAGAGTTCTTTTCGGCCTTTCAGGAGCAATCTCTTCCTTCTTTACCTCCGCAGCAATATCCGCTTCACTCTGTTTTCTCTTCTTTCCCATTGGAATTTCTAATTACAAATAAACACATAAATTCCAAGGTAGAAACTATGAGGAATTGAAAAATATACACGCAAGAGATATGGGTAAACGCTTACTCTGTATTTATGCCCGACGTTCAAGGTTTTTATTTAACTGTAGGAGGAGGAGGAAGAAGAAAAAGAAGTTATGGAAGATGAGGGTACACTTTAAACCCTAAACCCTAATGAAGAGGAGAGGTAATCCTAACTTTGTAGTATTGTTGGGCCTGATTTCTTTGTACTGGGCTCAGTGGACATACTAGACGGCCTATTTTGATGTATTTCTAAAAATAATTAAACTGGACTAAGCCCACACTCTTTAATTTCTTTCTAATTTTTTAATTTCCAATTTTAGTGAGAATCAAGTAATTTTTAGATTACATGAAATTAAAATCCTTACTCTTAGATTCATATAAAAATATTTGTAAAAGTATCCAGCTACTCGGGTTGAATATGAGTACGCGTCAGCTCGATTAAAATTTGTTTGAGCTTAATTTGTTAAACAATGAAATTAAACTCACATGCAACTTCAAGTTCGATAAAAAATTCAAACAAATAGTATTATGTTTCGGTACTAATCGACTTGTTTACTCCTTTAGTTTCAAACACACAACTTCAAAAAAGAATCAGCATCTTATGCCATTTTTTTATTTTACAATTTACTTGTTGAACTTTTAATTTGTCTATAATAGTAGGTTTTATTGTGCTAATGTTAACATATCAAACTACCACATAAAGAGTTATTTAAAGTTCTGTAATCGGATTACAAGCTCGGTTTGCATAATTATTCAATTTAGATACAATAAGTGTAATAATAGGTAGTAAAAATATTGTGATTGGTGAATCCATTATTTAGAATCCAACGTACTAAACAGATTCCTGGTTTAAACATATCCCAAGAAATTTTCATGAGAATGTAATTACAGGAATTATCTTAAAAAATGTTACATTCATCCTACACCGGTGGATTATATCCATAGGAGTTGGATGATAAACACACGTGCATAAGAGGACAAAAAATTGTCCTCTCATCTAGCACCTCAGTGGATTGAATCCATCGGGGTAGGCACATTATTTCCCATAAAAAAATATCTCCATAATTGTCCAATTTTTTCATTCAAGCTTCTTTTGGCTGAGCTCTCACGGACACGGCCGTCGACGATTTACGTGCATTGAGTTTCGGTGCGAAAAAGGTAAAGTCAGCTTTTAGATGGTCCGAGATTGAAACTCCAAAAACGCTAGAGTCCTTCAAAGATGCACAACCAGATTTTCCCTGATTTACAAAAGGAAATAATAATACAATAGTTAAGTGTAAAAGATAAAGAATGTTCACTACAACTACATTTGCTATATGATTTAGAATTAATTAATAACCGGCCTCTTTGTGAATGGAGAATAGAATGTAGGGGGGAATAGAGCAAAACAGCCGCAGCCTGTAGAGCCATTTTAGTTTTAACTTATTGGATTTTCCCTTTAGTGCTATAAGAGACTTTGACACTCTTTGATGTTGTGTATTGCATTTGCACGCACACAATCACACATATATATGCATACAATATGGATACATGTTGGCTGATTTGTGACAAACTTCGAAAAGATAAAAGGATATGAAATATTAGCAGATAATAAATAATCTTGTGGAAGTATATGCCACATCTACTCCAATATCCAATCAAATTTTATGGTTTGGATTTCCTCTTAAAATATTCTTATAAGGGAAACCAAAAAAAAAAAAAAAATAGTTCCATTTTCTAATATATATGTATAAGAACTGGTTCATTCCCCAAATTTATATAATTTGTGTCCTCCACAGTTATGGGCTTTGGATATGGAAAAATTATAATGTCTCTACCTTTTTCATTTTTCTACTAACCATATCTACTTTAACATATTTTTCCTTTTTTTTTTCACTCTTCAGCTCAGCTCTCCAAAACACATGTGCCAAAGGGAAAGAAATGAAAAAGGATGGACGCATCATAAATCAAAATGACATATTTTATTGATTGTGTGCAATGTCAATTAAAAAAATATACAGTTTATATTGAGTATAGCAATGGACTTTGATATGCCCTCCATTCCAGCTTCACCTTCACTCCCAACTTTGTGTATACAAATGCCAAAATAATACTCCTACTAAAAGAATTATTGAGAAAGAACATTGCTTAGTTTCCAGTGCTTTCAACTCTACACTTGCCTATTATAGAAAATAAAACCGGTTTCTAACCTCAACGATATACAACATCTTTATATTAATGAAGCTTCTCATGTGAGTCCCTGCAGACCAGGACGTCACACGCACATATAAAAAAAAAAAATTACTAATATAACAATTTCAATGAATCTGTACAATTTTTGCAAATAATGATGTGTAGGAGCACTTATTTTGGACTCCATTGCTGCTGCTTAAATTCGAACTGGCAATCCAAAGCTCTGGAAAGTCCTGATTTCTCCTCTAAGGCTTGCAGTTACTATAACCATACCCCATGCCGAACTATTTTGACAAAACCCATTTGAGAAATCCACACTAACACGAGGACTAGTACGACTCTTAGCAGCCGAGATTCTATCAAAGAGGTCAGTCGATAGAGTTCCATTAAGCGGGCTATTTCTGCACACAGATGTTACTGGGTAGATCTCGGTGTCGTTAGTTTCTTCAACCGGTGTAGTCGGATGGTCAACATGGCCGTGTTTCCCTCTACCACAAGAATCTTGAAACTTCAATATGCCAGGCCAAGGGATTGCAACAGATACATCTTGACAATGAAAAAGCTCATAAGACTGATTCACAGTAACACCTTTGCTTCTGTTTGGTCGTGATTCACCTTCATGTCTCCACACATAAACATATGAATCTTCACTAGCTGAGATTGCATATTTCCCATTGGAGGTCATTGAAGCTGAAATTTGACTGTTCGTGTTACGAAACCCTGTCAAATAAATGACCCAGAAACGCGATCATGTAAAAAGAAAATATAACTGAATTCCTCAAAGTGAAGAAGTTCATAATATCTGGTATATCAGAACTTTCACGAGTCTCGATTTAATAGTAATACATAGACAACGGGAGAAAAACTAAAATGCAAGCCAGAGTCAATAAGACCGAGGCTCTCAGAATTTAAAGCACAATGACGAATTTAGCATAACCAAATCACCACCTTGAATCTAAACTTTTATTGTTATGCATCTCATACCTTTAAATTTGTGAACAAGTTTAACACCATCTATGACTCGAATTCGGCAGTCTGCAGATGTGATAAGCACTTCTGATGTACTTCCAGGTGCAAACTATGCAATAAAACAAAAGTAGTAACTGTAAGAGTATGTAAGATTTGAATCATAAACGTAAGAGCAAAAACCAGTGAGATTACATAAAAAACAGAACTATACATAATGAACTGGTTTACCTGGAAACCAGTTATTTTCTTCTGATGAGGTTTCTTCTTTTTATTCTGCAGATTGATCTCACTTTTCTGCAGCAATTTATTATCTGGATAACAAGACACGGGATAAATGGTTTGCCCAAGAACAAAAGGCTTATCTTTCTCAATAGAGGTATGTATCATTTCTTACCTGATGTATTGTATAGGCGGCAGCTACCCTTGTATGAACCAACTAGTGCTCCCTACCAAATTATACAAACATATCTTTGAGAACAATCTAAATGTACGCCAACATAGAGGGGATTCATATAATGTTTTGACAACATTAAAACAATCAATCCAAGTAATATAATCCATGCCTGACCTGCCCATCTGGGGTATAGCAAGCTGCAGTGACCATTTCATGCAAATCATTCCAGTCAACAACTTGGCGATCAGAGATGCTCCATATTCGCACCTTACAATCTAGGGATCCACTGATGAAGTATCCATCATCTACCGGATTAAACTGGATGCATGTTACTGTATCATTTGAAAAAGAAAAACTCATCAATAGATACAATAATCATGTTAATAAACAAAACACATGCTCCAAATGATATACTACTTGACAGAATGCCATACCTTTGAATGGAAAATTAAAAAAAAAAATTGATAAAAGTATATTAATCAACTGAAATTATGCGGTAGGAGAGTACGCCTTCTGAGCATCCATTGGACCATATCTTGGTTAAGTGAATAATCTATCTTAATCACTAAGATAAGTTACTGAAACTCTCAACCAATGTGGAGCAACTTCATTTTGTTACTCATGATTTTACCCATATCCATACAGTCGTCTTTATTATCAAGGAGTCGGAATTTACCCAACTACCCTCCTTATCTTCCTAGAAGAACCATGCCAATCCACTTCATGATTCCAATATACCATCCCCTTCAACAGATTTATGACGTAGTTTATAGTAATAAACAGCGAACTATTATATTCAACAATTATTTTTCCCACTAAATGGTTTCGGTGTAATAAAAAATGTAAACCAAAATAAATAAATTATATTCAACAATTTACCAAATCTTTAAACTTTTAACCTCATTTGGATCGATAGATTTTGGAGCTATGGATTAGGACCATGGCCAGCTCAACATGTATCAGATTCCAACATCTAGACTTGTGTGCAACAAGCCTTCAGTTAGTTGACGGCTTCAAGTTTATAAATAATACTAAAAGCAGCCATATTAAGATTTTATCGTCGTATGATCCCTTCAATGATTACGAACCTCCAGATTGATCCAACTGCAAAAAACTTACCACCTTTTCTGGTACCACTCTCTTCACCTTTCTACAACCTCTCTTCAGTGCCTTAGATAACTCTGAAAACATCATTGCAATCATTCTGCCAACAGGATCCATCCTAATGCAACTTCATAGACATCATTTATAGTTGCTGGCTCAGTTGATTTACTTAAGAAGTTCCAGTATCCAGCACAACCCACACACCTATGGGCCTATCAAATCCTAAAAAATTTCTAGCAATAAAGTATTTAGAATGCTGGCAATTACCATAGTCACTGTGTGAGAAGATCTTTAAACAAGCCTTGCTAGACAAGTCCCACAGCCGCACCGTTTTGTCCATAGAAGATGATAGCAATTGCTGAGAAGATAGAATTGTAAGTGTCAGACTCAAATTAAATATAAACAACAAACTTTTCAATTGCAAAAGTAAACATAGATGAAGTTTATGAAGACACTTATTTGTCAAATGAGAAACATAAAGAAAAATCGCCAACTGACCTGAGACTTGGACCAAGAAAGATCCAGTACATCATCTAAATGTCCTTGAAATGAACAAATGGGTTTCTCTGAGAGGGAAAACACTGTCTCAGGAACCAAAATCTGTTCAAGACTCACAGATTTTCTACTTATAGATGACCTTCCTCTTCTCTTCTTCTCCAAGTGTCCATCTAAATTTGGTGAGATTGAAGAGGGTTCTGGTGATCCATTTGCAAGAAATAGAAGATTGATATTCCCATCATCTGATTTGTCAAAAAAGAAATCTCCCTTCCTCTCTGTTTCCAGAACCTGCCACACATGAATCACACAGTCCTCTCCAGCACTAGCCAGATACTTCCCATCTACACTGAACTTTATTGTCCAAATTGAACCATTGTGAGCCTTAATCTCCTGGCTCTTGTACATTGCTGTAAGCTCTTTCACAGACTTCCCGTACTGCCTAGCCCGAACTCTCTCTGGACCATGAAAGGAAACATCCTGGCTATCATCCGTGGCTGAACTTGATCTCCTCCCACCCTTTTCAGATGATGTATCCCTCTCATCACTACTCCGCCTCTCCTTATGCCCTGTAACTGAGTTCGCCACATTTTTTATATTCTTCAACCAACTCCGCCTTTTCTTCAACTTAGACCCATTCCCACAACTCCCATTAGCATTCAAACTCAAACCTTCCTTATTCCCATCCTCAACATTCTGCCTCCTCATCAACTCCTGTACAATCGGCGATGTCCCAACATACATCTCGGACGAGAACTCCTCCATGGTCAACTGGCGCCCAGTTCCCACTTCCTTAATCTTTTCCCACATCCCATCATCCCTCACCTCATTCACCAGAAACTCCTTCCCGTTATCCAAATTCTTTATCATACAAACCACATTAACATCACCCCCCACATTACACTTCAAACTCTCATCCAACTTCACATTCTTCGAAACAGGCAACAAACTATTAAAGCTCGCATTTCGCATATTTCCTTTAGGTAGTTTACTTGGAGAAACAGTACTAGTCACCGGCAATTCATTCCCACTTCTACCACTCTGATTATAATTATTTACATCAACATCAATTCCAGTATGTGAAGTATTTGAGTGAAATTCAGAATGCAAATTGCAGTTCACATCTGACTTTGATCGAATGATCGCACCAGAAGCTCTACCACTGGGACAACTAGTCTTATCACAATTAACAAAAACACTAGTATTATTCTCATTATTAGTATTATTGTAAGATGTGATCTCACCAAGGGAGTTGCTCAACGAGAGAGAAAGCGCGTGACGGTGGCGGAGGAGGGAGGGGTCGCGGCAGAGCCCCATCTGGAGGAGAAGTCGGAGGCGGCGCTCCTCCACCGACAGCGGCTGAGACATCCAAACGTCGTAGTTTTGGGAGGGGAATCTGGGAAGTACCTGGTCATTGGAATCGGATTCCTCTTCGGGTTCGGGTTCGGGTTCGGAGGTAGTGGAAGGGGAGCAGGAGCAAGAAGTGTTGGTGGAAGAAAGGAGTCGGTCGAGTGAGTCGTGAAAGCAGAACTCCTCCTCCTCCTCGTCTTCTTCTTCTTCCTTGGTTTTGCTCATAGTTTGTCTTTCCCCATAGAAATCAGTTCACAATGCCCGATCCATATCCCACAAGGTTCGGGCCCAAGCCCGATAACCAATCCAAGCAATGTCAGTACGTGTATGTATGATTAAATGTGTGTGAACGGAGATATGGAACAATATTGGAAGGAGGGAGGAAAGGGTTTTAAGTTGGGGAACTCGATCCGTTGATGAATTTAGAAAGAGAGAACTACGGTGGTATGATGGGGGTGTACTGTAGGGTGGCTATTATTTGGTTCTGTGGAGGGGTAAAAATGACAAATTAATATTGAATAAAGGAGCAAAAGACAAAAACACCCCCCATGTTTTGTCTAACTCTCAAAAATCCCCCTGTGTTATTTTAACTTCCAAAAAATCCTCTGTGATTTCAAATAAGTGTCAAATACACCCCCAAAAAAGATAGTGTGTTTCAAACGCCACAATTGCAAGTATTTGTTCACATCTTGCTTTTGATATGACAATTTTACCCCTGACATCGAAAGACAAAAAACACCTCCTATGTTTTGTCTAACTCCCAAAAAGAAACACCATGTGTCATTTTAAATCCCCAAAAGCCCACTTGGTTTGATATTAAATACCACACTTAACCCAAGTAGTATATACTTCATTTTTCAAAAAATAAAAAACAAACATGTAGGGGTAATCTTGTCATTCCACTAAAAGTCAAAAATAAAATTATAAGTATATACTACTTGGGTCGAGTGTGGCATTTAAAACCAAACACATGGGGGGTTTTGAGAGTTAAAATAACACAGGAGAATTTTTGGGAGTTAGCCAAAGCAAATGGGGTGTTTTTGTCTTTTGCTCTTGAATAAAGACTGCCTTTTATGAAATTTATTGTTGAAATGAGAACTCCTTTTTTTAAATTTTTGCAATCTTATCTATATTATTATTTTTTTATTACATATCAAAGTATGAGTTCATAAAAGATAATTAAATTAATTAAAATAAGAAAAAGAAAATAGAATAGGAGAAAGAAGTCTACTTCAATATGAACACTTCAATATAAATAGAATTAAAATAAGAAAACTAAATGA
The DNA here is from genome assembly GCA_030819805.1 of Penstemon newberryi var. newberryi. Taxonomy (NCBI): domain Eukaryota; kingdom Viridiplantae; phylum Streptophyta; class Magnoliopsida; order Lamiales; family Plantaginaceae; genus Penstemon; species Penstemon newberryi. The sequence continues at coordinate 6,083,926 of JAUALY010000003.1, read as the reverse complement.
AGATTATAGATTATCTTTTACATCAACTTTTATAATTTCATTTCTTCTTCTCATATAACACATAAAAATGAACCATAAAGAGTAACAAAAAAAAACACTTATATTTTAAATAGCTCCTAAAATATATATGTAAAATTATTACTATAATTTAGCAACAATATACTTTTAAGTAAAAGGTATTGTTTGTATCATTGGAAGATATATAAGTCATAAAAGTCCTCTAAGAATAAAAAATTAAAATCCAATTCTCTTAAACATCATTCTGTTACACAAAAAATAGTAGTTAATAAAAATCGCATGTTATCAATTATCAATTAAAGAACAAAAATGCTTATGACTTAGCTAATTATGTAATTTTTATTTGGCTAGAGAATCAAAATACAAACAAAATCCAAGAATAATAAGACATGCATAATCTAAAATATTCAAGACATGAATAACCTCGAATATAAATACTGGTAAAGTTGGTGGAAAAACTTTTGAAACCGGTAAAAAAAAATTCGTTAATTCGGTAAATAAATGTGAAATTCGTGAAAAACTAATAAAATTGGTGATACTCGATTTTCATGGAGTTCTGTTCATGGAAATGGGTGAAATCGATTAATAAAAACTGGTAAAATCGATAAAAGTCGGTTAAAACTTGTGAAAAAAAAATTGGGTGAAATTGTTGAACACGGATAAGTTGGTGTGAAAACGAGTGAAAGCGATAAAAATGCGCCTGTAAAATCGAAAAATACATATGGAATTGAATAACTTTGGAGGAAATTCGTGAAAAATAGATGAAATCAGTGAATCGGAGAACAAATGTGAAGTCGGTAAAAACATGTGATATCAATTAAATATGAGGTGAAATTGGTGAATAAACATGTAAATCAGTGGAAAAACGAGTGTAAATTGTAAAAGAAAAAAATAGTTTAATCGACAAAAACAAGGGAAACCGGTAGAAAACGGTTTAAACCGAAAAAAAAAAAATCGACGAAAAATGGGGAAAAGAATGAAAGTAGGTTAAACTGATAAAAGAACGGGTAAATCTGAGAAAAAATATATTAAATCGATGCAAAATAAAATGACATCGGTATAAACCCGTGAAAAAATTGATTAAACTAATTTAATTAAATAGGTGAAAAACTGTTTAGGTATGTAAACAAATGCATTACCAACAGGTGATTGGTCTAGTGGAATGGACTAGTCACTACAAAGTAGTGGACTAATGTTCGAATTCCAGTTGGGAGAGGTACCCACTTAATATGCCCAACCCGCCAGGGATTAAACCCTTGGGAAACCAAAAAAAATGTAAACAAATTCATTTCAAATGACATGGTTTTATTTCAAATTAAAACAAAAAAAAAACCAACAGGTGATTGGTCTAATGGAAGGAACTAGTCACTACATAGTAGCGGACTCAGATTCGAATCCCTGTTGGAAGAGGTTCCCACTTTATGTGTCCGACGCGCCTCGAAATGAATTAAACCATTGGGAAACCAAAAAAAAATTAAAACAAAAAAATAGTGCTTTTTAAATGAAAACTACTATAATAGAATGAAATAAATAATTTTGTTATGATCTTATTTTAGAAAAAACCTACAAGATCTTATGAACAAACCAATCATCAATTTATATTTTATTATAATAATTAAAATTCATAATTTTTTAAAATTAAATTGAACATTAATTATTATTTGTACAATTTTGTGACATGATAAAGTTAATTTTACTATAATTTAAAAATTTATTTATGAAATTAACTAAACACGTACAACGTACATGCACTTATCTAGTTTGATAAATGTTGCACTATTTTTTGCGGGTATTTTATTATAAATAATGATGTGGAAATAATTAAAGTCTACTCTCAATGGTTAGTTTGAACTTAACAACAGTGAACAAACTTATCGGTAAGCGAGGGTGCTGGTGCAAACACAAGGGTTGTGAACTATAAACATCATGCGACTTCGAACTAGCGCAAAATATTTAACGGATCCAAAATTTTAATTTATTTTGTATGAAATCTTCTGCTTAATTTATAGCCACCAAATTAGGCTATTCAACCACACCAACTTTCATATTAATACAACTTGCAATGACAACTTTGATAATACTACTCACTAAGAAACATGATATGCCATAAATATAGCATAGTTTTTACTCTATTTATCTTCTTTCTATAATCTCTCAAAAAAACTTACTCATTTCTAAAATTTCTACCCATGAACCAAAATTTTATTCATTTTTGTCAAAAATATTGAAAAGTTTTCTTCTTTGAATCAATGAAAACGAAAATAAAGTGTAATTTCGAAACTATTTGTTTGTCTTGGGAGGGATCTGTTATTTTTCTTAATTTAGTAAGTATTTTTACAATTTTTTCTAGTGTTTCAGAAAATATCTCAAATTTTTTTAGTATTTAACTGATCGAAATATATACTAGAAACGAAAATTTGATAAATTTTTATACGTTCTATTTATTTCTTATAAAAAAAACTCAAAGAAATAACATTACAAAAATCAATGAATTTAATTTTCAAATTGTCAATTTATTTATAAAACTACTTTAAAAACAGCGACACAAGTGGACCCATATATGACCTTTTCCACAAGAAGGCTAGCCAAGAGTGATTGTCCCAAACTTAATTGTATGTATATAGTAATCCAATTTTTCCTTTTAAGAACTTATGACCTTTTTTAATCACAAATATTATAATCATAATGTCAAAAGAGAACATGCTTGATACTTTGCAATTTTATTTTGCTAGTAATGCTGCACAAATCTGTACATACTGCAGACAAAAGTTGCATCCCCCTTTGGATTTAATCATTTAAGAATAACTATATTTTATTAATTCTTTAACTAACACAACGTGACCATGCTGAATCTATTACGTCGCAGATGACATAATATCAACCCGGCCCAATTTGTGCCCGCTTCTTAATTAGCCCGGCCCGTCTTTCTAAATTAAATTAAATAGCAGAAATTACAAAAAAAGAATAGTCATATTTGAGTGTGTTAATCCATATATTAAAATCTATTTATGGTTACGACAATAAAACACAGTCACAAAAATCAGTTATATGTGGAACTTGTATCAGAATGAATGCTAATAGACTTTTGTAACAATATATTGCAATAATATTAACGAAATATTAAATAATAAAAATTATCATAATAATATAACAGTACGTGAAAACAAATTATATTCTTACAGCAGAGGAAAGATGAAGAGCATAATGTGAAAAATAAAGAAAAAGAGCATAGCAAATTTATCACATAAAACTTTGCAGGGTTTTGTGAATTGATAATTTTTACTTGATCTGGAAAAATTGCAAATTGGGTACCATACAATAGAACATTTTGCAATATTGATACCACTATATGCATAAATGCATATTAACTACCATAATTTAAATATTTGTTGCAATGTTCATACCACTGTCAAATAACAATGGATGAAATCTCCCAAGTGCACCTCACATGACTGTTATCTCGTCTTTTGGAGTGAAAATCATCACTTGACATGGTAAGAACGTGAGGGCAACGCTATAATTTTTCCTCAAAAAGATAAAATAATGTGATAATTTTCCCTCCAAAACTGAAGAACACGTGATTATTTTTCCTCCAAAAGACGAGATAACGACCATGTGCAATGTATGTGGCCAACTCCGTCCAAGTTCATTTAATTGTTTGTTGATGGTATGAACAATGCAACCAAACTTTAAATTGTGGAACTAAATATGCATTTACATATCATATGGTACCAAAATTGCAAAGTACCCTGCTGTATGGTACAATTTATGCAATTTCCCCTTAAAACAAAGAATTTGATGAAAAATGCATTTAGATAAATAATGTTTTTTGCAGTAGAATATTCATAGAACTTATGAGAGCCTCTTAGTCTATCAATGGCCAAAGAGAGATCATGTGAACGAGAGTTAAAAAATTATTATTCACAATTCTTTTGTATGTTTAATTGTGTAATTGACTAAGAGATTATGTTTGAATTTGAATTTGAATTTATTTCTAATGCAATTCATTCCAAACAACTTTTATTTAATTATAAAAAACAAATAGAGTTCGAAAGGTTATTTTGTTATTATAGGCATATATAAGTGAAGTTGAAATAGAAATTCAAAGCTATCAAACAATGAATTTAACCTTTTTATTTTAGAAAAATAAAAAATGTATATAAGTATAACATAATTTATTATATATAGCGGAAAAGTTAAACGAACTGTTTACATATCATACTTGAACTAAATTCCAAATAGGTTGTTTTTTTGGTAAACCTGTCTCGTTTATTTCTTCGTTAATTTTTCTTCAAATGGTTAAAGATTCATAATATTAATAAGTAAAATGCAAAAACATCATATGTGTTTTATTTATACGGATAAAATACTTTTTCTTATTTTTATAAGTAAAAACTCCCGCATGTCAAAGGTATTTATTCCCATCTTCGGCCGCATTGTGTTTCAGTCGTTGTAAGTGCAAGTATTCTTCATAATTTATAAAAAAAAAAAAAAAAGTAAAAATTATAGCTTTAGATGTTATTTTCTTTGAAATAAAATATGAAAATACGATATTTAACTTAAGAAATTTGACAGTAACTCTCGTGTTCTCTTAAAGTATAGCAATACTCCTTCGCAACAAACTCTTAATTTCAACCGTGTACAATTAGCTAATGAAATATTGATGTATAAGAATTTTTCTAATAACAACAATAAAGAGATTTTTGCCAATTAAAAAAAGTGGAGGGGTACTTTTGCATTTTACTCTAATATACTATCAATGAAATAAAAGAAAAAAAGTAATGTAATCAATAATGTACAACTAATGTTAATGTATAACGTGTTAATGATTTATTTAGTTCCAGACCGACCACGTGGCTTGATTCCTAACAGCCTGTTTGCTTCATAATCAACACACTAATAGCATCCAAAGCTAAATAAAGATTTCAAGTTGTGTTTCTTTTTTGATAATCAAGTTGTGTTTCTTATATTTCGTGATTTTGGTTTTACAACCTCATAAAGATGGATAACAATTAAAGAACTGATGATTTATTGATGAGTTTCTGTACAACTGTTGTCCATAACCTTTTGTAATATTCTCAAATCATTTATACTAATCTAAACTTAAGTACTATTTCAATATTTGTAAGATAGCTAAGTAGAAAGGAAAATGTCTATATGACAGACTTATTTTGTATAACCTACTTAAAAGTCAATTTAATTGGCTGGAGAAAGTTTGTTTTGTGAAAACAGTGTGGACAACTTGTTTATCTATTGCAATTTTTATCTCCGGAAATTTTAAATATTAAATTTGAGTTCACTTATAATTTGCTAAATATTTTGCTTTGTGCAAATAGTTTGAACAATTTATTTTAGCTGTTAGTACGTGTCTATTGCAATTTTTACTCCCACAATTTTGCTTTGTTGAAATCTTTTACAGTTCTCCCCATAGAGTGTCTTTTTCTATTAAACATGTATGTGTCTTTACCCCAAATAATTTATATTTTAAAAATATTATTCCATAATATGTATGGATCTTTTTATTAATTATGAATATTGTAGTGTCAATTTACCAATAAGAAATAATTGACCCGTAAAGCAAAAAAAAAACCACTACTTTCTTTAACTTAGGTTGAGCTGTTTGTACAACCTAATTAATAGACAGGAAGATTAGTTCTACTCAAGTACAAATTAGGAGATAAGTGGTACAATACAACAAGGCTACAAATCCGCCAAGTTTGAGGGAGATGATTGGGCCACCCACTTTATCAGCCCAATCACTATGTTCACCTTTGAATTTTGATAGCCCCACACTCAACTTTGCTGATCCACAGGTTACATGCAATTGCATTCAACTAAGTGATGTCGATGATCTGATATTAATTCGATTCGATTTATTAATTTTTTTTTTTATAGGATATAGAGTTTCCACCCCTTCACATTAACATCAATTCTAGTGATAAAATTAATAAATTACGTAAATGAGATAAATGTCGCCTAAGACTCATAATGTTTATAATTATCATTATTATAAAAAAAATTATTTCGAATAACAAATCACACTATAGATACTTTTGTTGGCTTGAGCGTCGAGGGGAATGAGTGGGTGACACTCTCAACTCCCCCTAACCGTTTGTTGTGTGCATACCAAATTGTTCTAGCACATGGTGGTGTGACCAAGAGGGCAGGACTCCATACAAAATTCCATTTTTGCCCTCAACATTTTTATGCTACTATCATCTGAGACTCAAGTCACATGCCTTGTTTTCCGAGAAGTCATCAGTTGCTTCCCTAAATTGTAGTATGAACTAGCGGAAACGACCTCTTCTGCGGCAGAATTATAAACTCCACTGGAAGGCATGTATGCAGAACATGTTAGTGGACTCTCCAAGAAACAGATGAAAATCCAAAATATTGGATCGACAAGCGGAGAGCAAATGAAAATCCGACTCAAGTTGAGCATTTTAGTTGCTAATGTTTTTAATTTCACAATTCACAGGATATATAAAACTTTTAACCATCCCCTCATTCAACCAAAAAAAAAAAATGGTATCAAACTGCACTGGTACACATATACATTGAAATTTCTTCATATAATCGAATAAATAATAGTATTGTCCAAGAAGGATCAATCCAGAGTCAATTGACCCCCAATTACTTGGAAAAAGTTCAGGTGGTTCTGCTTTGTTGGTGATGGTTAATTTCCCATCTCTATATCGTGTACAAAGATAAATTAATTATAAAAACAAAATATTAAATTAATAATGAACAGTCCAAGTGTCTAACTATTAACTTCATTACATAACGATCAAGATAGACTATACTTTAAGATAGCAATATAAAATTAAATTATCAATAAGTTGTAGGTCAAACATATTTGAGTCTTTTGCCCTACACATATTAAAATTTAATTCGGAGCTAACACGACTTAAAAAATATGTGGAGATGGGATGTAAACGAGCTAACTAGTGTCGAACGACAGACTGTTCAAGTTTGGTTTGAATTTAATATCAAACTTGAAATTGTGTTTGAGCTTCGTTTGATTGTTAAACGAACCGAGCTCAAATGAACTCGAACCGAGTATTGAGTAGCTTGATATTTCATATGTATTTTGTCAAGTTTTAACTTATTGAGTCGAGAATGATGTTCAAGGACAAACCGAGCTCAAACGGAATTTTACTTAACGAGCTCGAATCGAGTAGCTTGATTTTCAACCCTAGTACCAACCCCCATGATTCAAGACTCATATTGTCACTCGTATCTAAGATATATGAAAATTCTTGTGTACATCAAGTTTTTCATAAGCTATGCACAAAATTTTAGAAATATGTTTAGTGAATGCAGAAAAACCCGATCCACACAGGAACTTTCCCAAGATATACTCCGTATATTGGACAAGTAGATATATATTCTATTGTACGGACATTTGCCTCTAACATGTCGGTGGCCCTAGCGGCCTACCCTCAGGGCCGGCCCTGCCCAACAATCATATAAGGAGATACAGAAGTTATGAAACCGCAATGCATATTCTTAAAACTTCCATAAGTTTCTCAAGAATTTAATGTAAATGTTGCTACTTGCCCAACAAAATGACAGCCTAACAGAAGAAATGGTAATAAGATGTTTACAACTCATGTCTTTTGCTCAAGGGTTTACAAACAGAGGACATTCATAAGGGAACACTATTATAAATTCATAAACAAATACTAAAATTTAGAGCACAAGTCTCTGTTACATATTTATGATTCAGCTTAACTAGATTCCTATAACAATTATCAGATGAATATGTCACATTAACCTTTGTAATTAAACCAGACTTACTTAAACGCTGTCATGCCAACTCCTGCTTCTCCAACTCCGGCATAACGATTTGAACCTCCTTTAGCTTTAGAATAACTTGCATAGTAGAACTCGGAGATTATGCCAGTGAAGAAAATGAAAGCAGCTCCTGCGGCAAAAACGCCCTTTCTCACCGTCTCACAAGATGGTGGAGAATCAAAAAATCTTGTCCTGTATTTGGTGTGATAAGCATTCCTCACAGAACCAGCCAGCAAGCACGCCTCAGCAATGATAAATGCCACCCTATTATTTCAACAACATTAAATCATCAATAAATAAATAAAAAGCCAATGTTGGATTGAGTAAGAAATTCAAAATTCAATTACTTCAAACATTGATTGTAATTGTAATGACATTTTTTACCAGCAGATGATGAAAAGAAGAACAGCACAAGCCCTTGAACCTCCGGGTTTCAGTGGATTTCCGCAGCAGAAACATTTGCTTGCAACCATTATAATTATTTGACTCACCATAAGGAATAGAAATGCACCAACGCCATACCCAGTCGCAATGTCAGAATCATAAACACAATAGTCATAGTAATTCTCACTGTCTGGCTTAGAATGGCCCTGGTTAAAAATGACATATTCGGATATTAGGAACGAATAATCCATCCCAATTTCAATGTGAGATGAACAACTGATGAACAGTTTACACAGCTTAAAAATTACTACATCTAACATATGATGTATCTTGATTTAATAGGAGGAAATCAATAATAATACATTCCCAAGTCAACAAAATACTAACAAACATAAGTATTAAATACTATCAAAATATATGAAGAGATCCTCAATATTCAGTATCACGTTTTCAAGGAATCTCAACTCAGACCTCAAAATTATCAAACAGTTCCTCAATTAAAATCTAAAGTATAACAAGGATTATGAATTTTGAAGAAATCCCATATCATCAACAACAAAAATACTTCAAATGTTCAGGAAAAAGTAAAACACACTTAAAGCTAAGGGATAAAAATGCACAAATTAATGAGTAGAATGGAAAAAGACATTTTTTTTTTTATTTCTAACTTACAATGCTTCTTCTCTGCTCCGCAGCAACAGCTAACCCAAAAGCAATAAGATCAAAAATGAAGACAGTAATCATTAAAAGTTTGGAAGCCATTGAAGTAAAAGTTTAAGTTTTCGCACACACATACAAGCAAATAACAATAGCCGGCTTCGGCTTCTGGATCTAGATCTTTGACTTCTTTATCTTATATATATAGTGTTCAGTTTCTCTCTCTACGTTTGTATACAATATACATATTTATTTTTGGTCAAGGTATACAATATACATATGAGCAGTAGAGTAATGAAGAGGTAAAGAGCAATTACTTCAAAATTAAGAGACAGAGAGTGACAGCTCAACACTTAACCAACTCACCTGCAATCCAGAGGACTTGTTACCAAATTGACCATCGTCAAACACTAAAATTTAAAAAAAAAAAGAAAAGAAAAATCAACCGGTTTTAATGAATTTTTGAGTAATTGACACTTTGTTACTTAGATTATTCATAATTTTGGCACTTTAGAATCAAATTTGAAATTTTGGTACTTTGTATTTACGAATTGCATATTTTTTTTGATAAATTGCCCATTGTTTTATTAAAAAATATACAATTCTTGGGTGTAGTAGTGCCAAAATTTTAATTTTGAAGTGAAAAATATTAAAATGATGTGCTTTTGGGATGCAAATTGTCAATTAGTATGAATTTATCCAAAAAGTAAGTTACTGCTACTACATTATTAAATATGGAGTATGATTGAAAGTTTTTCAACATTAAAATTTACCAAAATATAGGGCTGTTTGTTCGCTTTTTAAACAACATTTCATTGTTATCTGAAAATAAATAATTTTGTTTTTTGTTTTCTGGGAACAACTTGTCATCAAGTTTTCTTATTTTATTATGACAAAAACAATCTTCTCTTAAAATTTCTCTCTTCAGAAAAAACAAAAAAAACTATATTTTGATTTAACATAAAATATACATTTCATACCCTACTTTATTTATATAACAACGTTAATTTGATATAAAGTAACTTATCACTTACTCTACTTCTTTTCCTTTCATAATATGTAAAAATAAATCTACAACTTTGTAAAAATCTAACCTACTATTCATTTCATCTTTAAAAACTCAAAATAATTTATTTATCTAAAAAATTCTCAGAAGTCAAAAAATTATTTAGTGCAACATCTGCACCACGTCATTAAGTACACGTGGTGCAACCCAACAATACACTTCTCACATGTGGAGTTAGAATCAATATGTAACATTATTTGCAGAAAGAAGATCGCGTACAAGTTTGTATTTTGAGTTTCTTGTGTGAATCTTATAACCCATAACTTGTCTTTAACGTATTAATAGCTTGTTTGGTTGTCGGGAAAACAATTTTTATTTTTTCACTGATATTTTTCTTCAACTTTCCTGAAAAATTTTAAAATTTCTATACCAATTTGATGGGGAAATCCTAAGGAAAATCCCAAGGTTTTTTTTTTATTTTGCTTTGCCTAACTATCAAAATCCCCCGATGTTATATTTATTACCCCCTCCCCCTCCCCTCGTGCTTATTTATAACTAGCAAAATACCCTCTCAAGCCATAATGACAATTATACTCGCACCAATGGATGCAAAAATAACCCCTATTTACCTAAAAAATATCAATAACCCCCATTGTTAACTTTTAAAATTGGCAACAATCCCCTTGTTCAGTTAAAAATTGACAAAAACCTCTCTATAAAATATGAAGGAGTTTCAAATTGATTTTTTTACTAATAAAAAAAGAACACGTGGGGGTATTAATAGTTTTTTTTTTACTTGATCATAATTATTTTATCTATATTTTTTTTTTTGTGAGTAAGTCTAATTTAGTAATACATATAAACTTTAAAATGTCTCCAATTTTCAAAATTGATATAAATTGGTGACTAAAAAATATACAATAGCGTCAAATTAATTTATAGTAAAGTTAACATTATGAGAAACGTGATTATCCATACAATATTTTACCAAAAATGAAAATGTGATTTTTATAAGCTATTTTATTTATTTATTTCATTATTGTTAGTTTTTATTTGATTCCATAACTCAGAAGTACTTTATATTTTCTAAAGATTAATTTGATTAATTTTTATTTGTCAATCACTTTTAATATATTTTACAATTATGAAAATATTCATAATCAAATAAAGATATTTATCAAAAATATTATTTTTCTAAATTTTCTTGAATCTGCAAGAAAATAACTTTTCTGACAACCAAGCATGTACATGAAAATGACTTTATTTTCCTTTTCATTTCCTTTCTTTTCCTTTTCCTACAATTTTCCCTCATTTTCTCGACTACCAAACAAGCTATAAACGAACTAGAATTATATAAGTAGGAATTTTGTCAAACTAAAACCCAAGTTGGGAACCATTGCATTCATTTATCAGCCTAGCAAACAAGGATGGAATGGCCTTATTCTTTTAACCCCCAGTTCAAATATTTTTTAAATAAAAATCAGGATATTCGGTAAAATAAATTAAAAAAACGTGATTTAGATAGGATATAAGAAGATCATTCTTAAATCATACAAACAATTACACCAGGAGTTTATTGCAGAATACAAGAAAATGCATAATACAGCTAATCAAATTTATTAAAAAAAAAAGGGTACAATTAATCAAATAATTTTTGCTTCATCTGTGCACACTTTGTTTGATATTCCTACATTTTCGTTGCTCGAATTGCTTAAGAAATCTCTATACCAACTAGCCGAGAGTTTCGGAATCCTGTTTAATGTTTGAGGATCAATATGATACAATCCAAATTTCGTTTTATACCCACTTGTCCATTCAAAATTATCCATCAAGGACCATATAAAATAGCCACGCACATTAGCTCCATTCCTGCCAGTACATAAATATGATTGGATACCAAGAAAGTTTGAAATAAAATTTGTCAAATTAGATGTTAATTTATTTAGCTTAATATAACAAAGAAAAAACTCATGTTGCAGATTTTGTACTTGTTTCAAATATAAGTTCCACGATTATTCATGTAAGATAGCTTAAATACCTTATAGCTTGAGCAAGATATGCAAGGTATGATTTATGATAATTTATCCTCTTCACATCTTGCTGGTAGTCGTCATCTTCGCTGACTGGTGAGGAGTAACCTGAAATTGAAATCAGATTCAGATTATATAGTATATACAAATAAAAGGATTATTAATATTTATATACCGAAAGAATGTCGAATGCACGTATGTAAGTACCATTTTCAGTCACAAACATTAGCTTGTTATGGTATCTCCCCTTAATGTAGTTTATGATATCTTCCATGCCTCTAGGGACAACAAAAAATCGATCCATTCCCGTCTGCAAGAGGAATGAATAAGAAATTGATAACAAGGATAAGTAGTCTTAATAATTGTAAATATGTTTACATAATAGATAAAAGTAATGCAATTTCTTACTGGTTCCCCAATTGAAACACCATCGCGAAATCCAGTAGAGTAAAGAAATCCCCTTATAGCACGGTCACTACCTTTGGAGCAGGTTGAATCGTTGCAGAGACAACTGGAGTGGATACAATCCTTTGCATAGAGTGTGCCATAATGGTTTACCCCGATAAAATCTATGCTTTCTCTTAAAAGTAACATTTCCTCCGAAGAAAACTTTGGTAATTGGCTTCCAAGATAACGCTTCATTTCTTGAGGGTAATCTCCAAATACAAGTGGATCCAAAATCCTTTTTTTTTTTTCAAAGACAAAACAAATCATCTACAAATTAAATCCTTTTTTTGTTTCCTTGTTGTTTTCTTTTCTTTGATGCTATATTTGGTTCTTGGATTGCAGTGAGTAAAATGATAAGGAAAATGAACAAAAATGGAGCTCAATGTTCTATTGTTTGATGCAAGAAAATATTTTCCTTAGGCGTTTTACTTGAGGGAATCCAAGAACCAAACATAGCCTGCGAGGTCGGTCCATAGAGTCCTTTATGTTTTAGATTCACTTATAAAAACATAATCTAATAGAAGGCTGTGGGGTTGGGGGTGGGTTGCCACCTTAGTTGATTGCTACACTTACCAAGCAAAATTAAAAGCTAAGGCCCTATTTGCAGCTTCCTTATCTTCAGTGTCATCTGTAAGAGGTACGTACATAAATGCGTGCACGGTAATCCCTATCATTCCGTTCACTTCAGACTGCATATAAATCATTTTCTAAAGTAAGAACGATTTAAAATATGAAACATCTTAAACTATGCTGTGGTTAATATTCATGGTCCTTGCCTTGAACTGCTCACGATATAGTTTAGAAGCCTTTGCATGTGCCAACAACATGTTATGAGCTGAAATCAAAGGCTCAACATCTGAATTTCCACTGGCACATTGGCCAAAAGGTGGTGAACAATGAGCAGGTGGATATATTCCCCTCTCATAGGCCATTTCAGAAAATAAGTTGGGTTCGTTGATTGTAATCCAATACTTTACTCGATCCCCAAAATTCTTAAAACATATTTCAGCATAATGGACAAATTCTTCCCTATCATACCAGACAAATAATAGTTCGATCAATTCAAAGGACAATATCGTTCCTAGATAATTCAAAATATAAAACCTGCATAATTCTCTTTTAAATAACATATTTGGCCTTTTATTTTTACCCAATAAGAATAAAATAGCAATTCAGAAAACAAAAAGTCAAATTATACATACTGCATTAAAGGACTAAGCCAGGCCCCAAATCTGTCTTCAAGTTCTTGAGGAAAGTCATTGTGGTGAATTGTCACAAAAGGCTCAATTCCTGTGTTAAACGTAATTGTCAATTGAAATAAACTAGTGATCTAATAAGGAAAGGTCTAATATTATACAGTAACATTGAATAATTAAGGTCAAAATTTTGTGTAATACCTCTTGATAGGAGATTATCTATAATATTGTTGTAGAATAGGACAGCAACTTGGTTAACCCTACCAAACTTTCCTCCTAATTTTAATAATCAGAAACACAGTTGGCAAGAAACTATAATTAATTAAGAAATTAATTGAACCAAATTGGAAAAACAGAACATACTGGGAAGAACTCTACTCCATGAAATTGAGAAACGGTAAGTGTTGACCCCAAGTGAATGCATTATTTCAACGTCTTCCTGTTATCAATTACTTTCAATTGACGGAATTCACCATAAAATTGAAAAAATGCAGAGTTAATAATCAAATACCATGTAGCGATGGTAATGATCATCAGCTATATCACCAGTTTGCCCATCTGAAATACTACCTAATTCACCAAAACATACGGAAAATTAAAAGCAGAATCAAGGAAATTAAAATGTGGAAAACCATGAGAAACTTGAGTTTAATTACCTTGAATCCGGCAGAAAGCATCCCAGTTGCTTTGACTCCGACCATCTTGAAGAGCTGCTCCTTCGATCTAAAATGCACAAGGAAAGTAAATTGGAGTGAAGAATAAAAGTCAAAATTAGAAAGAAAGACTGAAATAGAAATGTTCAATTCCTACTTGATATGCAGAAGTGGCAGTTCCAAAGAGAAATCGATGTGGGAAATCCGATCTTTTGATGTGCACTTTATCATCGTTGTTGTAGGACTGGACTACAGAAATTGCTGATAATAATAATAATAATAACAGAATTACAAAATGGGGGACAGTGTGTCGGGATGTGATTTTAATCATTTCTTCCTTTCAGTCGGACAAAAAGGCAAATTAAAGTAAAGATGGGGAGTTATTATTCTTTTATGCACAAATTAGTAATTACGAGAGAGTAGACATATTTAACTATCTACTAAAGCATGACTCATGTGACAATATAAATTATGGAATGCTAGCTGGTGTAACTGGTTAGCCATCATTATCATTAAATAAAAATAGTGTTTTTTTTGGGAAAATCTCACTTTGCACCCTAACCTTTGAATGTTTTCCCACTTTGCCCCTCTAATCTTTGCAAGTTCCCACTAAACTCCCTCAGCTATCCCTTTGCGAGAATATTCCGTGTTTTAGACTTCACGTGGCTTCAGTCAAAGGCAAGACATACTTTCAAAGGTTGGGGTGGCAAAGTGCGAAAACGTTCATAGGTCGGGTGGTAAAGTGCGAAATCTTTCAAAGGTCGGGTGATAAAGTGCGAAAACATTCCAAGGTTGGGTGGCAAAATGGGAAAATGTTCAAAGCCGCATCAATCATCATTAAAATTGGAAATAATATTATGTTATATTCTAGCTTTTTGCATCTTAAGGTGGTTGTCTGAGTTATTTTTAATAATTGAGGGGATAAAATGGAAAAATGTTAGGGATAAAATGGATTTTTCATAATATTAGGGATAAAATGGAAAAATGTTCAAATGTTAGGGTCAATGAGATTTTTCATATTTTATTCATGATATCTTAGTACATTATTCCCAAAAAAAAAAAAAAAAACATAATAAGATTGATTAATTTAATATGTTAAGCCATATATATTCACGAGATTTGTAAGAGTAATAATTTTAGTATCCTAAAGTAAGGCGCCCTCCAGGTCTAGACAGCCCTTTCATCAGATTTTAGACCCAAATTCGGATCCTTAAAGCTTGTTTGGTTGTAAGGAAAGTGAGGGAAAATTATAGGAAAATGAAAAAGAAAGGAAAGGAAAAAAAAAGGAAAAGAAAGTCATTTTCCTTTACATGTTTGGTTGTCAGGAAAACTATTTTCTTGCAGATGTTTGGTTGTCAAGAAAGTTTAGAAAAAGAAGTAATATTTTTTATCTATATATATGATTAAAATTTTTAACTTTTTCTTTGGTTGGGATTTATGTAAAATTTAGTTGATATTGTCTTTTGCAATTTGTACTTTTCTAGTTTCAAGATAAATATTACATTTTATTTGGGTTGGTTGCGTCTGAAATGGGTGTTTTTGCGATATTTTGTGGGGGTATAATTGCTATTATGACTTGAGAGAGTTTTTTTTGCTAATAATAAATAAGCACAAATGGGATTTTGGTAAAAAAAATCATAAATAGGAGGTTTTGATAGTTAGACAAAGTACAAGGTTTATTTTGCAATTTACTCTAAAATTTTCCCAGCATTTCCCCATCAAATTGGTGGGGAAATTTTTTCTTCACAAAATTTTCCTGCGGGAAAGTTGAAGGAAAATAGTAACTTCCTTTCCTGCTATCCAAACAACAAGTGGGAGAAAAAAAAACTGACTTTCCTTCACTTTCCCTCACTTTCCCGACAACCAAACAATACATAATTGTTTTGAATAGATATCGGGTAGAGTTCGGCTAGGATCTAGATCCATAAAGACTTAATGGGTTTATTAAAATATATTACTCAATCTTAAAATTTGATTTTAAAAAATACCAAATTACATATATTTAAATAAGTAATAAAAACGAATAAAAAATAATATTTAGCCCACACCATACCCCCAACCAATCAACCACCGTGAACCCAAGACCCCCTTCCCCTTAGCTTGAATAGGGATAAGGTGGGTATGGGGTGTGTCAAGGAATAATGAGGTAGGTGTGTGGATAAGACTGATAATCAAATCAAGTTATTGATACTCGACTCGAGCTCGTTTGATAAAAGTTCGTTTAAACTCGATATGAAAATTCGTCAAACAAATCAAACAAGTTTGAACATGATTCTTCGTTTGATAACTTTTGAAGCACGACTCGATAAACTAAAAATTGAAAAAATACATGTAATAGTATCAAGCTATTCGATACTTGACTCGAGCTCGTTCGATAAAAGCTCGTTTGAGTTCAATTCATTAAGAAATCAAACCAAACTCAAAATTAAATTTCGAGTTCGATACAAAATTCAATCCAAACCTGAACAATGTGTCGTTTGATACCACTCGACTCGTTTGCATGGCTAGGTGTGGATTGGGTTTTGGGTGGAGAACTAATGGTGGTGGGTGATTATGTTTGATTATGAATTAACTTAATTTAAATTTAATATATCAAGATAACAACTTCAAATAATTAAAGAGACGTGTCTTTTTTCTTTTGATAAAAAAGAGATGTGAAAAAAAAAGACGTGTCTTATTAAAAAAATAACATTAATTTGCAAAGAAAATATTTTTTCAATTAAAATTTATTAAACATTGATGATAAGTAGAAATTAAAAATTGAAATATATTTTGATTTAACATAGCTTATAAATTTTCATGGAGCAATTTAGTTCGCACATATGTAAAATATGATTATTTAGATGTTATAATTTCATTAATACAATAAACACAAATTAAACTTAATATTCTTTATCAATTTTGTAATTTAGAGTGTGAAATCAGATATTTAGATTAACCTGGTTATTCAAAATACATAATTAAATTTTTGGGTTCATAAACTTGAATAACAACAAAAGTTAGTACAATTATCGAATATACCATAAGGTTAGTTTCGTTCGGAACACAATAGTCGTTTATTTGCATCTACCTTGATGTATAGATTTCTTAAATTGTCAAACACATATATAAATCCAATATAAAAATAGAAGAAAGAAAAAATATTTATTCAAATATGCCACTTATATCCATTATAAACACTCATTTCTCTTTGATTTACCTACTTTTGATTGTGCCTCTAACTAAGGTTTTAATATACCAAAAAAAAAAAAAAAAAAAAATACGTGCCAACAAAACAAAATAAATTATGGAGAGTTGTCAGAATCTGAGCCTCTTGTACTTGCAGAGCAGTGGCCTCCCAATTCCCAGTACTAGAATTCCAGAAAAGCTTTGGACGGGCCCCTTTGACCTACCCATCATTTCAAAGCCTCACCTCATATTTTCTTTACCAACAATTTCTTTTTTCATTTTGATGAACGTTTAGGCCACCACGTACACAAAATAACATAATAATCATTAAAAGGAAGCATATCATGGATTAATCTACAACATAAATAAAAGAAACTCAACATCATGCCAGCCCAAAAGTTTAATTGATTTTGCAAGGTGGAGGTTGTAGAGTGAAAGAAACCCCAAAAGGCCCATAAAAATACAAGAAAGCGTTAAAGTACAAATGACCACGTGTTCATAAATATTGTTCACTGTAGAACGGTCCCAAACCCAAATTGATGAATATTTGGCACCGCAAAGTGTATCAAATTGATAATTATTTCGGGAGGAGCTAGAAATATTGGGATGAATGCGGGTTGAATTAAATGTTTCACATAAATTGAATATCAGAACTAAATACACTTTAAACATCTTGTACAGTGATAATTTTTTGAGATAGATTATAGATGAGTTAGACTCAAACTATATAGCTATATTGGACGTAGTTCAGTTCATGTAATTCTTCTATGTTATTGATTAGATCCACATGTTACTGTGTGTCATCTTCTTCCGTGATAAATTCCGCATTACTTAGATGTTGTGAGTTGTCATTATTTGCCCGAATTACTAAACATGGACTATCATTATTCGTGTATTAAATCTTTACTTAAATGTTGCAATACACAATGTTGAACTTTCTTATATATTTTAAATATTGGATTTGTTTTACCTATACATTCAACCCTTGTACAAGTGAATAGGGAAATATTGAGATGAATTAAACCTAAACCATATTAAACTTATCTAATGCATGTGAATCTAATAATGCGAAACAATTACTAATAGAATCCATATAGGACTGAACGAATACATATATGATTGAATCGGTTTTATGCGGGTGCTAATACAAATATGATTGATTTGGTTTATCGAACAAAATGCTCTGAATATCATATGTAACGATCCAACTTCGCAAGTTTGTCGAATAACACTCGATCGATCGGTCCATTTTTAAAATATTAAAATGTTGATTTTTTTTTTTTTCTCATTTTACCACGGAGTATAAAATCAAAACCACATTTGAAAATTTAAAACGAAAATTCTTAACAAGCTATTAATTCCAAGTGCTAGCTAACCGACGAAAAAAGTAACGTACTTTCTATAATTTCTAGAAGTTATGCGAGGAAAAACACGTGGCAGAGCAGAATGGAAACTCATAATACATACTAGAATATTATCTGTCTGTAGGAGTATTAATTAATCGTGTGAATCTAGTTCATTTAACATTCATGCACTTGGCCTAAAAGGACCTCACCCTTTTACCATCGGATAAGGTCGGCCATCCGATTGAGCCGAACCGTCTGAACGTGGCACCTTTTAAACCGTGATACCTTTGGCCTATTCTTTGACTCTGAAAATGACGACCATACTTATCTCTTCTTCTCTAATTCTAACATTATTATCCCGCCTTATAAATATTCCCAAAATCTTTACATTTCCGAAGGAAAAAAAAAAAAGAAAGAAAAAAAACCATCATCAATAAAAACAGAAATGGGCATCCGAGAAACAGACCCACTTTCACAATTGAGTTTGCCTCCGGGTTTTCGGTTCTATCCGACGGATGAGGAGCTTTTGGTGCAGTACCTCTGTAGAAAAATTGCAGGGCATAATTTTCCTTTACCTATAATTGGAGATATTGATTTGTACAAATTTGACCCATGGGATCTTCCCAGTAAGTAATTTTTTTACTATATATATATATATGTGCATATAGAATTTTCGAATAATAATAATGTCAATATAAATAATACAATACAGTTATCTTATTATTCTGAATTTTGATTGTTTGAAGGTAAAGCTATATTTGGAGAAAAAGAATGGTATTTTTTCAGTCCAAGAGACAGAAAGTATCCGAATGGGTCGCGACCGAACAGAGTAGCTGGATCCGGATATTGGAAAGCCACGGGTACGGATAAAATTATTACAACTGAAGGAAGAAAAGTTGGTATAAAGAAATCCCTTGTTTTTTACATTGGGAAAGCGCCCAAAGGCACAAAAACAAATTGGATCATGCATGAATTTCGACACTCTGAATCTCCAAAGAAAAATGGCAGCGCTAGGGTAAGACCGTGTTTTTATTTTTTTGAATAAATTGATTTAGTGAATCTTAAATGGTAAAAATCAATTGGTGCCCAACTTATTTTTCTTTTATGTCTATGTAGTAGGATTATTGAAAAAATATTATTACTTATAATATTTTGGTTTTGATGAGATGATATATATTTTGTTTTTGTTTTTGTTGTGTTTAGTTGGACGATTGGGTTTTATGCCGAATTTACAAGAAGAATTCAACCGGACAAAAGTCCGATGTTTCCTCTATGCAGAGCAAAGAGTATAGCCACGCATCATCGTCTTCGTCTTCATCTCAATACAACGACGTCGTAGAGTCTTTACCAGAAATCGACCATCGATTTTTCTCTTTGCCAAGGATGAATTCCCTCAAAAATTTGCAACAGGGAGATCATAAGCTGAATCTACAGCTTTTGGGCTCAGGAAATCTCGATTGGGCTACACTTGCTGGGCTTAACCCACTACCCGAACTAGCACAAGCCCAACCGAGTCAGACTCAGCAGCCCAATTTGAATCATCAAAATGACATGTATGTCCCTGGTATGGCCCAGCTCCGGGAAAATGTTGATGTTGTGGACGAAGAAGTACAAAGTGGGCTTAGAACTAAGCGAGTGGATAACTCGGGGTTGTTTGCAGTTCCACAAAACGTGGTGGGCGTTTACTCCCAGTGTTATACCAATTTGGTTGACCCGTTTGGGGTCCAATACCCGAGCCAGCCGGGTGGGTTGGGGTTTAGGCAGTGAATAATCTGTGCTATTGGGGAGGGATTTAGTATTGTTTGTATAATGCATTGAATTATTTAGGCCAACATTTGGGCTTCATTTTTGTTAAAAAAATAGTAAAATTCAAATTTCCGAAGTGGCCCTTTTAAGTTTGTACCAGTTGGAAGGTACCATGCACGAACACGGCACGATCAGACTAAACTAATACGACACAATATAATATAATGATAAAAACAAGCTAATAGAATAGTGTACCATACAAGAAATCATTTGATATAAATCGACCGGATAGGAATCAATTCGTTGTCATGCTTCCATAATACTTGATTGTTTTTCAGAGTATAAACAACAAGGCATGTATGTTTGGTATTTGGAAAAATAGTTTGAAAGAGTAGTGAATGTTTGTGAAATAATCTCGATTTGCGTAATGTTGTTTGTTAGGATTTGGGGAGAGTGGTGTATGTTTCTTCGGAAGAGTAATGTTATAGGTGTAAGATGTGTAAGACTTTATTTAAATCATGTTTGTTATGTGAGATAAACTGTGTAAGATATATGTTATTTTATATGTCAAATCATAATAGAGTTTATATAGATTTTGTTTCGAAATAAGAAAATTGCTGTTTGTTTGACTTTTAAAAAAGTAGTTTCAGAAAATTGAGAGATGAAAAATTTATTTCAGAAAGTAAAAAATATGTTTGTTTATCATTTTTCAAACATGAAATAATTTTGGAAAACGCTAAACAAATCGAGCCCAAATCTCTAAATAACTCACTGTATGAATGAAGACCTTTAGAAATATCGTACACATTGTAGAATAGTCTATATATAAGTTGTGGGGGGTAAAATTGAGGAATTATCGGCCCGCAAATGAGGTTCATTTTCATTTTCTCAGTTGAATCGAAAATGTTTAAAAATTGCTTCAATTTTATAAGTTGTCGAATAAAAATGTCAATCCGAATACTAATGGGATAAACTCGACAGTGGTCATTAGTCATTAGCTATGACATTTTTTCCCAACTATATATTCTAGTTTCTGCTAATTTGATAATTAATAAATTACACTCTATAATTATGAAAATGGAAATAGTTCTAACATGCGATGTACGAACACTTGTAAGATTGAGCTTTGCAGTGTGGTATATTCATAATTATAAAGCTGGTTTGGATATGATCCATAAAATGTTTACAACTTGGCATCTCTGAAAAATAATTAAATTAAAAATATACTTCAACACGCTTTGGCTGCGGAAGTCAACACGTCCAGTGACGGAGCGACACCCTGTCCGGTGCATATCATATAGGGGAAGTTGCATCCCCCAACTTTTTGAGATATTCTTTTTTTATAGTACTAGCTAGTATATATATGTAATGGAGTAGTTTTAGTTTTTTAGAAAATATATGTAATGGAGTAATAAGAAAACAAAATATGATGGAATAATGGGACTATGAAGTATGTGGTTACGTGACATTGAAACAAAAAAAAAAAAAGGTTCTTTAAATAATTGATGGCTATAAGGTCATATTGAACAAGTACTTTTGTTTCTGAAATTGGGTAGGAAGTATTTGGAATCAAATTTCTAATTAAACTCATATAGCGAATTTAATTAGAGTAGTTAGTTTCTTAACTAAAATAGAAAATAATTTTATTAATCAAATCATTTAATTATGTATAAGTGAAAATATATTGTTGATGGTTTTGAGGTTGAGTCGGTCGTGGATAATTTTTATGTAAAGAGAAAATATTGTGAAACTAAGCTAAATGGAACAACTTTAAAGTAGAAAGTAGAATGTAAAGAACAACGAATATTAGGGAGATAACTCTTATTTATATTGTATACAATTGTGTATAAACACTTTACAACACTCTTATTTATAGGAAAGCAACTCAAAAGTCAAAGGTCGCAAAACAACTAGCACTTCATTAAGGGTTGTCAATACATCATGTAAATGTCATTTCATATGTTGAGTTTAAAGGTTCTTCATGTTGATAATGAACTTCCAAATGCATCCTCCTAATATTAGATTCATAACACTCGCCCTAGGATGCATGTTGCTTATGGAATATGCCTCGTTAAAAACTTCGTCAGGAAAACCCAGTGGGAAAAACCTAAACAAGGGGAAACAAAAAGGTAAATATCCATATGGGGGCCGATAACATGTAACACTGCCTCGTTAAAACCTTGCCAAAAAAACTCATTGGGACAAAAAACTTGAACGAAGGAAAAAAAGGTACAATGTGTAGATTACTAATGACATGCCCCCCTGTGCATGCATAAGGTCCACAAGTTGACGATTTGAAAACTCATACATAAGAACCATTAACCATAACAAAAACACAACAAATTAAATCCCAGTAAATCGAACAATTAAATCAACCCAAATTGAACTAAAACCTAGCTGATCCAACATTCTAATGACGAAAGCCCACTTAATTTATCATACGCCTTGGTCATATCAAGTTTGACAATTTTATGATTAAAATTTGAGTTATTTCATGCACTAGCAAAATGTTATCTTCTTTATATCTGATTCATGTTCTTTTTATTATTTCACCTTTCAATTTTTGAAATTTAGTTCCATATTTCCTTTCTTAAACGAAGTACATTCATATCATGGATCAAAATTATCACCGTTTTGGTTGAAAACATCCAAACATTTCATCTTTTCAATAAATGAAAATAAAAATAATTAATCATAATTAATTATTATTAATGATTAATAATTTCTTCACAATTTTTTTTTTAATTTCTGACCCGACAAACTGATACGATCTTCTAGCATCATTTTATATTTCTTACTTTAGTGGACGTAAGAAGGACCATAATCTTATTTTAGGGTCGTACGAGTAACCACAATCTCATTTTAGGTGGAGAAACCATATAATTGTTTATTCATTAACTTTCTTAACTAATAATAATAAAGTACAAGCAATATATACTACTAGCATACGATCTAGAAATAAGCTCATAGTCTATCTACTCGATAAAGATAAAGTCCTAATCTAACTAAATAACAATTATAGATTCATACCCCAACTAATAAATATAAGGAGTCCTATCATTAAAAAGAAGATCGTAACATTCTCCACCCCTTGAATTCGAACCTTGTCCTCAAGGTTCGTACTCCGCACTAGTCACTTGAAATTGAGACCTCCTCCTGGATCCCAACAAAATCGGACTTCACCTTGTGCACAATCATCAATCGGCATGCAATTGTTCACCCTTGATTGAATTGCCACCAATAATAGTTTGAAAACATTTTTGGTTGATAAATAGTTGTTCAATGTAATTAACCGAACAGACTTCAATGGACTTGCACCTTGCCAATTATTAATTAATTTCATCGGACAAACCAATTTCGGTAGATTGGTTGATTTTTGATGATTTGGTTTTTATTCATTTTTCGATTATGAATCTGAATCTGACTGAGCACTTCATATCAATTTTTTTTATAGAACCCACTTCAGTCAATCTCAGTCGGATGACTGATTTCGACGATTCCACATATTTTGGGTCTATCAAAGATATATTTTTGAACATTGGAGTGGATGCATACTTTCAAGTTATGACACTATCTACCTTTGATATTATCTCTTACGTGGATTTTGAGTCACAATTTTGGTCGCAAATTTTATAGATCTGGTTTCTGACTCCTTCTTTGATATAATCATCGACGAAGACAGTTTATTGCTCCTTTGATCTTTCATCAATCTTCGAGACTTCCTTCCATGATTAAGAGAGTAAAGCTCATATAGTCGATTCACAGATTCCCGAATCTCATGGAGAGAAATCTCCAATCGATCCAAACATTCTTCATCGACATAGTTTCGGGAGCGAGATGATGTGATCTCAACCCACTCCGAGCAAAGCGTTGATGTGATTTCAACCCGCTTTGATACCAATTGTTACGATCTTCTGGCATCATTTTTATATTTCTTACTTTAGTGGAAGTAAGAAGGACCATAATCTTACTTTAGGGTCGTAAGAATAACCACAATCTCACTTTAAGTGGAGAAACCATATAATTGTTTATTCATTAACTTTATTAACTAATAATAATAAAGTACAAGACCCAAAGTGGTTGGACCAAGTGGTAGTGACTTGCGACCCCCAGAGGCGAGACTCAAGTTCGAATCCTACTGGAGACACCACACTGGGGAGGACCTATACCCTTTGCACTCTTCAGTCCGAGCTGTATATACATAGTCTAGTAGATAAAAAAAATAAAAATAAAGTACAAGCAATATATACTACTAGCATACGATCTAGAGATAAGCACATAGTCTATCTAATCGATAAAGATAAAGTCCTAATCTAACTAAATAACAATTATAGAGTCATAGCCCAACTAATAAATATAAAGAGTCCTATTATTAAAAAGAAGATGGTAACACAAACTTTCTATCAAAGATTACGTTGAAAGTGAAATTTTAATCCATAAGTATATATTTTGGGTCAACTCAACATATACTTGTAGATTCTTGTAGTTGGACCCCAAAATTAGATAATGTCATAAGCCATCATGCATATCCCGTACATAATTTCAAATTTGGGCTGCAATTGCTACAGAGTTAGCCCAACTAACTTTACCACTTAGAGGATTAGATCCCTTAAAAGAAAATACTGAAAAGTAATACTTTTAATTAAGAACTATCCAAATTATTATGAGATTTAATGTAATTATACAGACCATTTTCTACAATAAAAAAATTACTTAATTATCCATAAGGTATTAGATTCATTACAGTTACCTCTTTACGGCATTAATTTCGTCAAAATTAAAATTTGAATTCCAGAAATACCATCTAAGAAAATAATTTAATGTGAAAAAGGGTGAAATTGGTGTGAAAATGGGTGAAATCAATGGAAAAAGGGATGAAGTCTTCTTGCCTCCCTTGAGATTTGATTCCTTATATGGTACCCATATGTATTTATGGAATTACTTTTTTTTAATTAAATTAACGTCGTAAAGGGGCAATTGTATTGAATTCAATACTTTAGGGGATAGTTTGAGTAATTTTTCAAACATTAAAGGTGATCCGTATAATTACGTTAAATCTTAGGGGTATTTTGACCAATTTCCCCTTTTATTAACCCAAACTCGAAATGATCCGATTTTCGAATTTGAACTTGATCCGATTAAACATATTTGTTCAAAATAATAAAATGAATATACATTCATATTGAACCGATACGCTCTAAAATCTGAATCAAACAACATAATATATTAATTGATATACATGATATAAGTAATCACCATAAATCCATTAATTATTATTCTCATATTAACAAGTATTTAAAAATTAATTGCAATAATTTTGGTTTAAATGTGTGATTAATTTGTAACCAGATAAATATTCTCTATATATAATCAACTGAAAATTAAGAACTATTTATTCTAATACTGTATTTCTTTTATTAAAATCAGATATATATAATCTCCCTGATTAAAAAAAAAGGTTTCCAGCATATCATTTTCATGAACATCACAAACAAATAAAGAGCATCGATTCACATTTCAACAAAATATAAATGAAAGGATATAATTCAAGATAACTTTGTTCCTTCTTTCCATATTTGGATATGCAACAGGATCTCTTACAGATATTGGATTGACTAATCAATTCAAGTTATCAAAGTTAGTAATCACTTTGGAGAAGTTGAAAATATATATTAGTAATTTTTTGTTTTTTTTGTTTCCCAAGTGTTTAATTCCTTTCGATTCGCATCGGACACATTATGTGGGAACCTCTCCCAACAAAAATTCAAACCTGGATTCGCTACTATGTAGTGATTAATCCCTTTCACTTGACCAATCAATTTTGGTATATATTAGAAATATAGTATTCTCTCTGTTTCATTTACAATTTCGTAAAAAATCCACGTGTTCATTAATTATATTTTGGACTTTTTATTTTTTCATTTTACACCATGCTAGGCTTATTAGAGATAATATGAATGTAAATTTAGGGACGAACATAGAATTGTTTAAATTTACCAGTGTTTTAAATTAGTATCTATAGTATATTCTTAATTACCTAGCTTAAAACAACATTTTTTTTTTACCTAGCTTAATTTGAAAAAGAGTTTCAATTGTTAAATACATATTTCGAGCACTTTTAACTGATTGAATTAAGAATAATGACAGAGGCTTTTGTCTTGGTCTACAAAAATGGAGTAAGTGATTTGAAGTTAATTAACAACAGCTAGCTAGCAATTAGTGAATGTGATGTTTAGCTTAAAATATCTTAAGTATTGATTAGGAAGAGCATACATGCCACTTGAGCACCTTTAATTTTATTTCGTAGTTCTTTGCGTTAATTGGCTTTTTTCATTTAAATAGGGAAAATCCCACTTTGCACCCTAATATTTAAATGTTTGCCTACTTTAACCCCTTAACTATTGTGAGTTCCTACATAACCTCCTCAGCTATTAAAAATGTCCCAAATCATTACATTTGGACGTTCTTCGGCAAAATTTGCTCAAAGTTTGGCTGGGAAAGTGAAAAAACGTTCAAAAGTTGGGTGGAACCGTGGCAAAATGAAAAAACTTTCAAAGCCACATCATTAAACCTGAACGGAATATTTTGTTAGATTACCTGAGATATATTTAATAGCATGAGAGGGTTAAGTGAGAACTCGCAAATATTATGGGGCAAAATGAGAAAACGTTTAAATGTTAGAGTGGAAAATGAGATTTTTCCTTTAAAATATAATAATGTAATGAAATTAATCCATTTATTCTTGACTAGCATGACTTCTGGTTGGACGTAGATGTAACGATAGGTAAATTGAACCAATCAAAATCAGAGAGCATGTCTAGCTTATTTTAACCTCAACGTTACATGCAGATTAAATACAATATTTTTGACGTATTTTGTGACTTAAATTAATTTGTTGGTTAAAGTTCAAAATAACAAGATAAAAATCTCTTGAAATAGTTAATTATTAGTTTGTGTTAAAAGGAAATAGAAATGTAAATGAATAGTATTTGATTAATTAATTAATTAGAGTTGCCTATATTCATGATATTGTATAATAAATGCTAAATTTTCTTTTCTCTTAGTAGGTTAATTTTTAGACAAAATATTTATTTCACGTATACAAAATGTGATATGTATTGCAATTAATTACCTACCATGCAAATTTTACTTTAGAAAGTGCATCAACAACTACCAAAAGCACACTCCCCCATTCCATTACAGAATTATGAAAAAGGACTATAGATAAAAAGTAAAAACACATTTCTCAAGTCACATTGTTTTTTGTAATTTGTGAACTATAAGAAACTCGACGTTATCGTTATTTAAATACGAAATTGCGTACATTATACATGTCCCGATACATTGATCATGTGTACAAGGTACGTATAGCGTGAGTGGAATACAAATTTTCGAAAAAGTGATCCGATGAACAAACAAATTCATCAATTGTTACTTATTTTGTTAAGTTCAATGTAGTAATGTTAGAAACGTAACCCTAGTAACCCAATTTTGATATGTCTAGTGATAACGATGGTCAAAAGAGAGATGATAATAAATTTACTCATAAATAAACACATTATAATATGAAAACTAGCTCTATATAGGCTTAGGTTTTCTTTGAAAGTGGCATGAGCTCTTTTTTCTTCTTATATACATACAATATATATTAAAGTTTTAAATCTGACTTAATTTTTTTCAAGACACGTGCCAAACACATCACATATGAACCTCTAGCTTCATGTAAAATGAAACGTGACTTCAACACATTAAATGAAATAATGTTGATGAGTATATATATATATATATATAATTAAATGATGTTGCCAAACAAATTAATTAAATGAAAGTGATTTGGTAAGAGTGATGGATAATTATGTGAAACGGAATAGAGTGAGTGAGGGGGGGTTGAATCACATTGACATGTGAAAGAAAGGGAGTCATGCAATTGTGACTTTGCCTAAATCTGTTACGAGGAATGAGGCTGCGCGCTTTTCTTGTGCCGCAATATAATATCTGCCCTCCTACTAACTTAATTGTTTGGCAATACAAATAAATGTATGTATAACATGCAAGAGGAGGAATCCAATATTTTGTTGTCTTAACATTATTAATTCAACGTTATGTCTTACATCCGTTACATATCTATTTCAGAAATTATACTGCACAAATGATATAGTATATTTTATAATTAAAAAGTTTAGTGGCTACCCGACGAGTAGCTATCCACTATTCGTTGGCACAAAGTGACCTTGGATATATAGCTGCCCATCGGATGGTCACAAACTTTTCAACATATTACATGCTGAAACATAATCGACTACAAAATAATATTCTTGAATAGAGAATCTTCCTTTTCTAACAAACCATCAATATAGACTTGGATTGGGAATATTAATGTGTGTTGTTCCTAAAATAATGTATATGCATGTTTGCATAGGATTGATTACATGTACAAAAGCAAAATGTAATTAAGCTTATAGAATTTAGTGTGTATGTGTATATGTAAAGCGTCTGTCTATTTACTTAATTTCGTGCATTACATATACATATATCCAAAATCATGAAAACTATAAATACGTGCATGTGCACACACACATATATAAGATCTTTGACACAACAAAATTGGGAAATAAAAATCACTAACGTACGAGGGGCATGTAGAAATATATGTATATGCATTATATATAGATGGTGCACATGCTTATTTACAAACATATAAAAGGCAAGTTAGGTTTTCCTTGAACTAGAAACTGATTGATACCCTATTCTCATTATCTTTACTAGGAAATTAGACTTCAACGATTCTACAACCGACCACATGCACAATTAATAATTACATGCATCACCTCCTTTTTTTTATCATAAAATAATTAATTAATCGGCATATAATGAACGTTTAATTAGGATCAACTGAGTAAAATTTAATTCCTATTTTTTAATTGATATTAATTTGGATCAAAATTAAGTTTATGGTGTATGTTTCGACTGCCTAAATATTGAGAATTATTCATAAACATTTTGAAAATACCAGATTCTTTTTGAATAAATTAAGAAATATAACAGAACTTTAAGATAAATAAAGAGTTTCAAAGCTACATCTTATTTTCTTCCATATATATTGAGTCAGTTAAAATTTTTGGTTGTTTTCGAACGAAAATTTTGATTTACATGATTAATGTTATAGAAAAAATAAGAGAAATCACTGGTTCTTGTGTTAGTATTGTATATTCAGTACTGTATAAGGCCAGTGTCTGGATGCAAATTGGTCCACACTTGAAATCTTTGATGTTGCCATTTAATTATCAGACTAGGTTAGGTCCAAAAATAACTATGTGATTAATTAGCAGCTGGGATTAATTGTTCAAACTTTGAAGGGCCTATATGGCTATATGTATATCATGATGTCAATTTTGCTAGTTCCCACTATTTATTTAAACGATTCGAGCCCACACGTAATTCTATAAGTGAACGGTTAAATATAATCAGATCATGAAGTTAAAATTCACTATCAAGTCTAAAACAAAAAGAAAAAACAAAGATAATGAGAATAATATATATGTTATTTACTCGGCAAGAGCTAAATACAAAATACCCCCGTGCTTTGCTTAATTCGGAAAAAAATATGTGTTATTTAGCAAAATTCTCCTTATACATGTTCACTTTTTAGATAAAAAACTAAGGAAAATCACTTTTAATACCAATTTTTTTTCCAGATTGCACATTTGATACAAAACTTTCTGAAAAAATACAATTGATACAATGATTTAAGTCACCTTGACACATTTCATTTGGCTTAACATAATTCATCACGTGCGAGGTACGCGTCCTTTAAGTGGCACGGGTTTTGCACGTCCAGGCTCGGGCAAGGGGTAAAATTTCATTTTTGATACCATATTTTTACCTACTTTATACATTTGGTACCTAACCTTCGAAAAAGATACATTTAATACCATTGAAGGCCGTTTGACACATTTGCTTTGACCATCAATTTGTTGGACTGGAACGTCGACCACGTGGCCGTTAAGTCACCAAAATTGCACGTTTTTTCCACGTGATGTGCTCGGACATGGAGTATTTGAACCTAATCTTAATTTTACCATAACTCCTTCGTTACAAGGCCAAATTCCGGGTTCATTATATGGCTGGAAAGCCCTTGACGAAAGCTTTATAAATGTACAAGTTTCAATTCATGAAACACAATAGATAATTCCCAAAAAATTAACAAAATTTCGGTTCTAACTTAATAAATGAAATTGGAAAAAGACTGAAGCTTTGTCTTGATAAGTATATTATTTGTAATAGCTATTGTAGATCCGGCCGTGTCAATAGTGATAACATGGAAACTGTCACTTTTTACATGAATTTAGTGATACCAAGTTTAATCTCCTTAAAAATAATTGTTGTTGCATGAGTACAATATTATTATCATTTAAAAAAAAATTGTCACTAGTGACTATATATTTGTGAGAAATATATGAAAATTTGAGAATTTTTAGTAATAACCTAACAACAATAAGTGATGCATGAAAATGGGCAATGATAATTTTAGTCAGTTTTTCTTTGTAATTAGGTTACATTCTTTTCATTATCTTTTTTCTTTATTTTTGGTTATTTAATTTACATTCCTTTATTCTCTTTCATTTAGGTTCTTATTTCCTTTCCGTTAGTAATTGTACAGTACAATAAAAAGAACTGTCATCTTCTCTATTAATTATAAGATAATTATTGTCGAGAAGACCTAGCTAGCCTGATGGCGAAATTGAGATCTCATGATCAAGAGGGTATTTTTCTAGTTTGATGCTACTATTTGTGTTTAACTTATATTTGTATTTCAGTAGTAATTGAAATAAATTCGAATATAATTTCTGATGTAGTGATTGATGTAATATTGTATTCATCATCTTAAAAAAAAAAAAGATAATTGAATATTATAATTCTTTAATATATCACATATGTTGATGTGTGCCTATTTTTTGTGTTCTTTCTTGTAATTATTTATCTGATCAAACTTGCCGACAAAACAATCGTTATTTCGTCCGGCTTCAACCTTAAACCCTATTACCAAAGCTAGTATGAAACTAGTGAAGATTTTTCAAGTAAAATACAAGAAATTCCCTTGTGTTATGAAAAATCTGCATGAGATACCCTTGTTAAGTTTATTGCACCAGATCCGTTCTGTTTTCGTAAGTTTGTACGAAATCCCCCTTATGTTAGTTTCAATACACAATTAGTTTTTCAAATCAATCACCATTTTACCTTCATTATTTATTTAAATAATTTAATTATATATACTAATAAATTAAATAAAAAAATATTATAATTTTTCATAAAATATATTAACATAAATATTTTTCTCACAATTTATGAAAACAAATCTTTTAGAAATTATTAAATATTTATGCAAAATTTTATTACAATTTATTAATGAAATATAAAAAAATTCTTATTTATATTTATACTAATAATATTTTTTATATTTTATTAATAAATTTAATAAAATATTAATATAATAGTTTCTAATATAAAAAGTCTTATTTATATATTTGTTAAATAATATGAAATTTAACAAACATTAAGAAAACTTAAAACAAAAGGATGATTTTCGTGCAAAGTTTATAAAATCAGAAGGGAATTTGGTGCAATAAAACTTTACATAGGGATTTCGTGAAAGTTTTCTATAACACATAAGAATTTCCTGAATTTTATAGTTAAATAAATAAATAGATGAAACTAATTAAGTTTCAATCTCACTAAACATAGTGGATCGGACGATCATGATCAATCAAGATCACCTGGTGATAAATTTTAATTTCCTGTAATGTAATTATATATATATTGTCCGTTATCTTGTGTGTTATTCGTTCATGGTGATAAAAATGGACTACATGATATGACGCCAATGGGACTTTTGGTCCATCTTCAGCTTAGCAACATAACCCCACCCATCTCCAACTTATATATATGTGTGTTCGTTAATTTCGATAAGGTTATCTTCACGATATATAATATATATATATAGTATTCAATTTACAATAATAAAATTTGTAAAATAATGTACATCAATTAATTTTTTAGTCGTCTATGCACGTTTTATTAATCTATATTCACACCACCATATATTCCACCCCATTTGGCCAATAGTACTTTCTTAGTGCATGCAGGAACAATATATTAATATATACATCTTTATATATATATTCACATCACAAAGTCAATCATGATTAATTATAATATTCCATTACTGATTCCAAAAATTAACAAACTATCTCTACTCACACGTGAAAAAGGGATACTACTTAAATGGGTTATTTGCACTTACAATCTTTGAACTATTGCTATTTGACAGTCATCCCCAGACATTTTCAATATTTGGCAATCAAACCCTTTATGTTAAGAAATCGTCTACTACCCAAGGTGGTTGGGCCAAGTGGTAGTGACTTGCGATCCCCAAAGGCGAGACTCAAGTTCGAATCCTACTGGAGACATCACACTGGGAAGGACCTATACCCTTTGCACTCTTCGGTCCGAGCTATAAATACACAGTCTAGTAGATAAAAAAAAAAGAAATTGTCTACTCAACTGTGAAAAAAACTAATTAAGTATCCATTTACCCTCCCATAACGGCTTCTTGAATTGATTTCAGTGAAGTATGAACTTTGGAATATTGAGTATTGCTTTAGTTATTGCAAAAACATAAGATTGTTTCTCCATGGTTCTAAGTTCGTTCTAACCAAAAAATTCAGATAATTATGTTAAAATATCTCTGTTCAAAAATTTTAACCAGAGCATTAAAATAAAAATATCATATGCAAAGCACCATGCTTAATATTTCCAAATGCAAAAATATTCTAAACCAAATGGTGTTGTATATTTGTTGAAACTTGTATACTTGTTTTGGAATGTTTATGCATTTGGAATATTAGGCATGATGTTATTCCATATGATGCTTTAATTTTGATGTACTTGTTATAATTTTTGTACATAGACTTTTCAACATCACTGCAAGTTTATGGGTCAGAAGCATGAAATAAACAAACTTATGTTTTGTGCTATTTTTTTAGACAATAATTATATAAATATTCAATTTTTCAAAGTTCATATTATCAGAGTCAATTCTAGGGGAGGGTAAAATGAAATGGACGGTTTCTAAACAAAATTGGGATAGCCAGAAAATTAAAAGTTTTGAGGATGACTACAAAATGACAATAGTTCAGGGATTTAAGTGCAAATAACCCCCACTTAAACTAGAAATTGAGTATAAAACAATATACAGCTTATATGAGGCGTTTGGTACCCTTAATAAAGGTGATTGAACCGGATTGGAAAAAAAAAAAAAAACAAAATACCTAGTAATTATCCAACACAATCATGATGACACGGATATTGATAGAGTAAAACATATTTTACACCACTAAATTATATTTATCTTACTGACAACAATTTCATAGAGTAAAACATATAATTAAAAAAAAATCTAAATTTAAATTAAATACTACAAAAATGATATAAAATCAGAAATAAATGCCTAATAACATTATTAACAAAAGTAATGACATGAATACACATAATGTTGAAATCCCAACTACCAGTACTATCGATCAGGATTGGACTTATCCTCGTATAATAATTATCCTTTTTGTCTTGTATGGATCTAGAAAATCAACTGTAGCTTGCACCAATTTCACATCAAAGATAAAATTCTCATTAAAGTGCTAGAAAATGAAGTACTAATTAAAAATAATAAATAAATAAATCACGGAATATTTTTAATAAGAACCAAATAAAATAATTAAAGTACTATATAATGTTAGTTTTGATGTTATTTGCATAACAAAAGCGTGACATAAGAGGAGGCGTAAACACCCATTCCCACCCACACTTATTCTTCGTCTTATCAATCCATCCATTTTTTGTTGCCTTCTTTCTTGCTATGTGGGCCCCCACACAAAAAACCCTCTGCCACGTGTCTCCTCCTCATTCACCTGTATTCACGCGCGTGTCGGTTTATTAATCGCCTAATTTTTAGTTTTCAATTCCTAATTGCGTCATCATCAAGCCATAATCTCCACACACACACACAATCATTATATATACATGAAACCGAATCGTAAATTCTTCCGTCCAAAAGACCATTATACCCTTATCCTCGTGCCATGGAACAATCTGATTGGTCGTACATATGCATAACTATACATGCAACGTACGTGATTAATTTGATTTATATACCATGACATAGAAGCATGTATTTTATACCATATAAAAAGGTGGGCTAAGCTAAGTAGTCTAAGCAAAACATTTTGTTTAATTTTTTGTTGATATTAACGTTATATCATACCATGCTCTTCTTCTCTGATAAGTTTCCAAAATCCAAAAGCTTTCAGCAAGGTAATCAATCACCGAGTAATTAATTGTTGATAGATATATATATATACTATATTTTGATTATAGAAAATTAAGATTAATCATCAGCTAGCTGCATAGTTATGGAGAGCACCGACTCATCCACCGGCTCACAGCAGCCGCAGCTGCCGCCGGGGTTCCGTTTCCACCCCACCGATGAAGAACTGGTGGTGCACTACCTCAAGAAGAAGGCGGCCTCCGCCCCTCTACCCGTCGCCATCATAGCCGAAGTCGATCTCTATAAATTCGATCCTTGGGAACTTCCAGGTAATATCTTGATTTAATTCATTATTTATAAGTTAGTTATCATTTTTTATTTTTTCCGAATATTTTTGCTTTTATGTACATTTGAGTTTTGATGATATGCATATAAGATATGATACCAATATTATTTTTTCCCTTTTTTTTTTTAGCAAAGGCAATATTTGGGGAGCAAGAGTGGTATTTCTTCAGCCCAAGGGACAGGAAGTATCCGAACGGGGCACGGCCTAACCGAGCGGCTACATCCGGTTACTGGAAGGCGACCGGAACCGACAAACCGGTTCTGACAGCCGGAGGAACTCAAAAAGTTGGGGTTAAAAAGGCTTTGGTTTTCTATGGAGGGAAGCCACCAAAAGGGATCAAAACCAACTGGATCATGCATGAGTACAGGCTCACCGACAATAAACCAAACACAAAGCCTCCCGGTTGTGATTTTACCAACAAAAAGGGCTCCTTAAGAGTAATAATTAATCCAATCACTCCTTAATTTATCTATCTATTTTTTGGGTAATTAATTATTAATTAATCTTTGATTTAATTTGTTCCAGCTTGATGATTGGGTTTTATGTCGAATTTACAAGAAGAACAACACGCAGAGGCCCGTGGACCAAGAAAGAGACGATATGAGCGATATGATCGGTTCGATCCAACCAAACTTATCCTCATCAATGCCTAAGATGCAAGGATTCAAAGCGGCCTCGAATTACGCGGGGTTTGAAAATGAACAAGCTTTGTATGAAGGGATGATGAACAATGATGCAATGAATAATTCTCATTTAGGTTCTTCGGGTTCAAAGCTCCCCTTGGCACCTAATCTCCTCCACGGAAAAAGAACGCTTCCCAATTTATACTGGAACGAAGAAGGGAACGTTAACATTAATTCTTCACCTACAAAAAGATTTATTTCCGAAAATATTGATGGAAGCATTGGAAGAACGGATGATCATACATCGAATTCAATAGCGACGATTTTAAGTCAGCTTCCGCAAACTCCTTCACTGCAGCAACAAGCAATGTTAGGTACTCTTGGGGACGGGGTTTTTCGACAACAACAATATCAAGTTTCGGGTTTGAATTGGTACTCTTAGTTATTAAATCCCAATTTAAATATGAAATTTTAATTTATTATACTTTAATTAAATTAAGTGATAGAATTATTCTTATTGCTGGAATTCAAGATTATTTGTCCCTAGGGGATAAGAGAATATATACTATATATATGGGAAGGGGAGTTATTAAGTATATACTCTAGTTTATTTTAATTAGTATAGATGAGGCGCGGTATATATTTGAATTTGCAGTTTTTTTTTTTTTTTAATTATTAATATTTCTATTA
This sequence comes from Penstemon newberryi var. newberryi, assembly GCA_030819805.1. Taxonomy (NCBI): domain Eukaryota; kingdom Viridiplantae; phylum Streptophyta; class Magnoliopsida; order Lamiales; family Plantaginaceae; genus Penstemon; species Penstemon newberryi. Next base: position 6,047,499 of record JAUALY010000003.1, on the reverse strand, counting down.
TGTGTAGTATGATGATTTATAGAATGTGTTTGTAGATGAAAATTAAGCGAAATCTTGTAGTGATTTTGTAGATTATAGAAATTAGTTATTATTTTGTTATGCAATACAATAATACTTTGTACTAGCTAGCTATGAGTTAATTAAGACGTACACCGCATGTATTATTATTATTTTTGCTGGTTATTGATTGAAACGACTATATATTAATTAAGAATTATTGAATGTTTGTATCCTATGATTCCTATCTTGTTATAAATGTCTCTTTATTTTTTATTATTACTAACAACACCTGTTGTTTGTTGTTTGATTGAAATCTGAAATATAATTCGGATTTATAATTAATAAAGCTTTGAAGGGTACGTTAAAGATGAAAGTGACCCAGGCATGGCTTGGAGATTCTTTTACATCCATGATCTATCACAGCTAGCCCTAATATATATATAATTTACTTTAAAAAGTAACTTTATATGCGCATCCCTGAAGCGTTTTCTTTTACTACAATATATTTTACTAATGTAAGTTTTTCTGTTCGCATGCATCTTAATCAATTATAGTGTAATTGCTATACTTGTTAAAAAATGATCTTATGAGAACAATATTCCTATAAAATAAAATTATACATTGGGGTAGATGAAGTTAAACTAGAATTTTAATTTAAAAATTAGTCTAGAATATTGCCAGATTCTTGTTGTTATTATTACCATTATTATTATTCTTGGTAAAACAAAGTGCACTTAAGCTTTACACTTAATTCACTCACTAAAACATTAAACTTATTTGCACAACCACCCTTAATTGATCCATTTTTAGACCCTTTTTTTTTTTTTTTTTTTTGTCAAAAAACACATATGCACATAACCCACAAATGAAGAAAAGATTCTAGAAACATATGAATCGTAATGCAAATTAAACTAACAATATCGTATATATAAAATTGTCCATAACAATTGTAATGTTCAAGCACTTTCCAAATTTGTAACATATTTTTCATTATGGTTACAACTTAAGAGTTACAACACATGCATGATACTAAGAGAATTGGCTATGAGTCCTATTGTGCTTTGTTAGAAGTTGACAAAAGGAAAATTTACATGTGACAAAAAAATTCAAGGAAAATTTACATGTGACAAGAAATTAATGTTTTGATTTTTGAGTTTTATTTTAGATAATTTAAAGACATATTTGGACTGTACATTTCAAATATTGCATAGGACAATCATATGTTTTTTTCTGTTTTGGAATTATGAAAATGTGTTGGTTATTATTTCCAATATTATTTTCTTGGGAAAAAATATAAGATTATATGTCATTCTGACAAATCATAGTCATAAAGTTTAATTTGAAGCTAAAAATTCTTATAAATTAAGAGATATGAACAAATAATTAAGAGAGAGAATAATTGAAATCTCAATTACAATTAATTTGTAGTATCAATTGCTAGCTATTGATTACCTAAGTATGAGTTAAGATGCACTTTAATTCTTGCCTCGTGGAAATTAAAGTGACCACCCAAAAATGCTATTTACAGTATTCACATGCCATCATTTTCTTTAAGATAGAGAGAGTAAAATAACTTTTGCTCTAGAGAAAGCATTCTTCGCAAATAGAAAAATAATTAACTCATCAAACCAAACAATAACATCACATTATCTAAAATTGTCCTAATGCCAGCTTTCATGTCAAAATTTCCTTGATTTAATCTTCGAAAAATTAACATGTATCCCGTTGTGGTTGTCCTTTTCTCTCTTAGTTTGAAATGACCTGCCAAAAGTATATATGTTCTACAACCACAACCGTAGGTCCATCGTATTGATATTTTTTTTTACAACAAATTAAGAGCGCTACTATTCACAAATGAATTTAATTTATTTTCTTACCAGATGAAAGAGAATAATTTCGGAAGGGTCCAAAAGGTCAAAGATACATACTCAATCTCAAAATTTCAGTGGATCTTCTTTGAGCGGTAAAGGTTAAGTCCAATACATTAAAAATTTTGAATATTTGTCTAATTTCATACATATTCATAATAAAATGCTCTATTGATAATAATAAATATGTCAATGTAATGATGTAATTCACCGTTTAACTCGAAAAAGATGTTAAGTATACGTGCATATTATATATGACAAAAATATAGAGGACTATGAATAAATGTTAAAGGCAGGGTAAATAATAAGAATAAATTATGAGAGTCATTCATAATTTTTTTCCTTTTTCTCCGGTAGATGGTGATCTATTTTGTGTTATGTTAGAATCATATGAATATGATCTACTTAAACTATTTTCAATTATTTATTATTATTCTTTTACCCACCCTCGTCATTTTAATTCTTTCTTCAATTAATATCTTTATGACTTTGGGTTTGGGACCATCTCACCTGTCATTAAAAAGGAATCATTATCTTAAACCACACAAATTTATTATCGCTAATATCATTCCCAATTAAGGAAAGAGTACAAAACAACTTTAATAAATCATCTCATATCACAAGTGCTTAATTAGGAAATGTGATAATGTGATGGTGGAGTGGAGATACACAAAATATTAATAGTCTATTATGAAATGAGCTTTCAATATTACCCCTTAGAATCATCTTATCACTTGGTTTATTATTATTGCATACAAAAAATCAAGGAAAAACCTCATGAAATTACATAGCCACCCTCTTTGAGTTCGGATGAAATTACATTACATATTCATCCATTTCGATCAGCTATCGTGAATCATCAGGAATAAATATCCGGTCCTAATATTTAATTAAAGCATGCATGGACATTATTATATATATAATTAGGCATTGAAATTCAATAATTCATGAGAAATACTAATAGTATATATATCTCCTAAGATTTTTAGATGTATGTGGCGCCTAGCTAGCCTAAATTGATGCATGAATTTTTCAATTTTTGAGGACAAGTTATGGACTAAATGAGACTTTTGGATGATTAATCATAAAGTATGTAGGAGACAGCCATGTTGGGGACCTATACTAACATCATTTATAGTTAGGACAGTTCATAGGAGCTTAATATTATTATTATTATTATAATAATTGATATATTGTCATGTTTTGATACCATATGCCAAAATGGGCTCCTTGAATGTGACTCTGCAGCTAACATACCAATTATATTTTCCAAAACCTCAAACAAATTAAAGTGATAGGCAGTAAACACTTTGCAGAAATGTCCCACCTTACCTTTTTTTTCTTTTTTTTTAATAATTACTCCCAACCGTTTATAATTAATTCAAATTAAACCAAATTTTCATGGTCCAATTTTGCCAATTTCACATGAGAACTTGGGAGTACCAAAATACTAAATCAAATACAAGTATGTTATTGGGCCAGTCGCGTTGAAAAGAGTCCAAAGCAAGCCCCCTTTTCTGAATGGTTTTCCACTTACAACCCATATAAAATATGTTACAGGCGAAAAACAAGCAAAATGATTGATCTTTAGTATTTGGATATTTGTCAGGCTACTTCTGGATCAAAATTTCAATATCCTTTCACCCAAAAAAATACTTATTCCTGAGTCAATCAAAACAAAAGTATAGTGATTTCTCCTTGAACATATTTCTTTAATTTTTCAATTTTTTTTCATAAAATTCCGATGAATTTCAACTAACCGATACTTGTAATATAACGAAAATAATACTTTAATCAATGGTTATATGGGCCTTTATGTTGCCCGTCTTTGAGGGGCTAATTGGATTTAAATATCATGATATACGCAATTAAATAAGATATCTCAAAAGGTTATAAAAGAAGAATCTTTCATGATTAAGTCGAATACCTCAAAATATCTGGGCCATGGACCGTCTAATTTTGGGCTTTTATCTCTTCTGTGTTTCGATCCAATGCAATGCCTAAGATTGGATCCGTTGATCCCAGTTTACAAGGCGTTTCCGGGTTTTCCGGTAGAAATCTGGGTTTTTTTTCTCAACCGGGGTTCAGCTCGGGGCTACCCGGACCGTTTTAGCACTTCTACAGTTCTACTCTAGGTCAAGTAAAATTGTTCGGGTGAAGAAGTTCTAAAAGTAACCTTCAATTTGACCCTATTTTACACAACCACCCTTCATCAATTGCCATCCCCAAAATTTTCTTAATCGATTGAACCCTAAACCCTACATTGTATTCAACTTCCAGAGGTGCCTTTAAGATGATACACAGTTTACCTGGAAATAACGAAAAGACGAAAACCTGTACTCTGTGTTCTTATTAAGGAGTTGCGCAAAATGCCATTCATATCGAAAATTCAGAGGCAGTCAGATTACAGTAGTTTCCCTTCTTCACATCCAATCGTCATCGACAATGGCGGCTCCTATTTTCGCATTGGGTAAATAAAAACTTATTTTTTCATACATCGGAAATTCCGCTTTTTCGATTTTATTTATATTATTAAATACGGCTTAGGAATGGTTTATGTTATGCAGATGGGCAGGGGAGAGCGAACCTCGAGTTATTTTCCGAAACATTATTCAGAGACCACGTCATAAGATTACTGGTAAATTTTAAATTGCAATGATCTCCTGTATTCTTGTGATTTATTTTTCTTTTGCACATTGCTCTTGATTAATGATCTTTGTTAATTGAATTTACTTTCCGTGTTTAACTATTGTCTCCACGCCATATCAACATTTGACTGTCTCTTTCCCCTGTTTTCGTTATTTTGTGAAGCTCATTATATAAAAATGAGGCAGGTAGGAAGGACACAGCTAAATAAGTTTTAGATGTGCAAAAGCACTATCTTGAAATCTTTTCACCTTTGAGGGGGTGACTCGTTGTAATTGGTTGTGGCTGGCTACTCCACATCTGACCACGTGTGCTTACGGTGTACCATCTTATGTGAACATGTTCTTCCTTCTTTTATAGTATCACAAGTCAGAAAATTGGCAAAGCACATTTTTTTTATTGGAAATATATGGAACTTTGTGCCTAGAAAGTAAAGATAAAATGTGATATTTTGTTTAGGTGGTGGTTGTTTGTTAAAATTAAAATGTCTGCAAGATACTCAGTTTAATTAATAAGAAGAATTGATGCCTAGCCTACCTTTTTTAGAAGCTATTTTCGCTTGAGTATTTGACAGTAGGCTTTTGGTAAGTTTATTTGGCTTTATCTAGGCGTCCCATGCATAAATCTATTTAGAATGAAAGGAACTCACAAGGACTTGGTGAATTTATCACTTCTATCATTTTATGAACCTTATTCGTGAGATCTAGGATCTAATTACTTGTCTCTCTCAATTCATTCAAAATCGGGATGTTCCACAGTTTTTTGGACTTTTTGGCACGTCAAAGTTTCATCAATTATCAAGAAAAGAAGCTTAAGGCAAAAAGTCAGCCCCACCTCTGCATACACAAACAATATGAATATTCAGTCATTTTCTATTCGGAGTTGCTTGTTTAGAATGCAGACAATACTGCATCATCACATAAGAAAATTATAGTTAATAATGCACTTTAAGATTGTCAATTTTGCCAATTTTGCCAATTTTGCCAATGTTGCTTGTTTCTCCTACTCACTCAACATTCACTTTGGGAAATTGATGTAATGTGATGGCAGATTACTGTTTTTGCTTATCCATGTTCTGTATCAGATTGCATGATTCTGATAATTTGATTTAACTGATCCCATTGCTTTTTCTTAAACTCGAAAACTATTTATTAAAACTTGTTCTTTATACAGGTGAAACAGTAACAGTTGTAGGTGACCATGATCCTGCATTACTGAAATACTTCGATTGCACTAGGTCAGGACCTCGCTCAGCTTTCGACAGCAACGTTGTTTATCAATTTGAAATAATGGAATATGTAAGGCTGACTTCATGTTGTTGCGATTAGTCAGTCCCTTCATAGTTCCTATTTCTTTGCACATATAATTTTCTTATCCCTCACTATTTCCACCCTATGCAGAACTGGAATATATTTTTTTCTCCGGAACAACTTTGCTTATTAACTTAAATAGAAAAGATATGCCAAAAGTAGTTGCTGTGACAATATAAGTAAAATAAATGCGTAGCTTTAAGGAGCTACATTACTGTTTTTTCTTCTTTTCTTGTATCTTAACATTGTTAGGTTTAGGACCTGAATACCCTTGGGAGACCAAAACAAAAATCTTAACGTTGTTCAAGATTGTAAATCAGATTGTAAGGAGTAAAAATCTATCACAATGCTTACACAAAATCTCCTTCCTTTATTCTTATCAAGGTGAAGGTTGTATAATGCTGAGCAAAGTTATGTATAATGCATAATTGAAGCTTCTAGCTGTCTAGCATTAGTAGTTCGTGCAACTTCTTAATATTCTGGGAAAATTTTTATGATATGAATCAGCTTTTTACAAAAAAGCAGCCAGGTATTAAAGTATTTTGTCATCCTTCAGTCCCTGACGTGTTTAACAATGTATATTTTTGTGCCATTTTGAAACTGTATTGTGCAATCTTGAAATCATCAAATTTAAGTGCTAAGATTCGATATATATGTTTTTTTTTAATATGAGAAATAGCCACCCTGCTTTTTTCTGAATTATGAGTTCTTCATTAAATAACTCTTAGAGAAATCTGCTTCATTCTTCATTCTTTTGGCAACAGCACATTACTATTCGTTTCTATGATCTTTAAAGATGAAAGTTATATCCGTGTCCCATTTATTGGACACTATGTCATTCTGAAATTAGAAGCAATTCAACAGATTGTTGATTATTAGAACTTAGAAGCAGTAGAAGTGTATACTGTCATGATTAATTTTCGGGCTTCTCATGCTATTTTGGTTTGTACCTTTCTTTTTTTAAATGTAAGACTAGATTCCTACTCCTGAATGAAGTCATGCTATTTTTGTTTGGTAACCATTTTGCCTTTTTATTCTAGATTCTTGACTTTGGCTTTGATCGACTGGGTGCAGATCAGTCACAGGTACATCTGCAAGTCGTTTTATTTCTTTCATAGTTTGTTTTACTTATAGTAAAAAACAAGAGAGTCCCAAAACTGGAATTGCTGGAGGAGCTGGGAAGATATATATGGAAACATATGTTTACTGTGGATATATAGATGTACAGTATGTTATTGGCCATTAGTTCAATGAAATGAGAATTTAAGAAGAGTGACTTTACAGAAATTGGCTGAATGTCCATCCATTTTGTTGGCTTATATTATGATATGTTTGTACTCATTTTTTTTTACTATTGACACATATTAGAGGTTAATTTTACTAACAACAAGAATTTCACTTATAACCACTGGCTTAAATGATTTCTTTTTACAAGTTTGTTTTGCACTTTGTTTTGGAAATTAATATGCTGTCATCCATGATATTGGAGAAGCAAAGGTGGTGTTTCTCAATGTTCTGAAGGGATAATCTTTGGCATCATCTCCTTTTTACTGACGTATTGTTTAAAGAATACATGGCACTGGCAGCATCATATTTATGCTTTTAGTTAGTATTTTCATATATTTGAGTGTATGTCTAATTAAAATAAATTTAGAATGTGCAATTTGAGCTTATCATTTTGCTGCCTAAGCTTTTGTTTCAATGATGGTAAACAGATTAATCACCCTGTCTTGATTACTGAATGTGCTTGCAACCCAGTTCAGTCTCGCAGCAAAATGGCAGAACTTCTCTTTGAGTCCTATGGAGTTCCATCAGTAGGTAAATATTTGTTTCAGTCCTTTTGGGGGATGCCTTTTTGTGTATTTATGATCTCATCTCAATTTCTGATGTTGAATCCTTTGCACTTTCTTAGGTAACTTTCTGGTCATTATGTTCTTGTGATTCATTCCTGGCTTTTTCTTGTCACTGCAGCATTTGGTGTTGATGCGGCATTTAGCTACAGGTACAATCAACAACTAGGAATATGTAGCAATGATGGTCTTGCAATCTGCTCCGGATTTAATACAAGCCATGTCATCCCGGTATGCTCTTAACCTGTTTGCTGATTAAATATTAGTAAATAGATAATGGATTTTATTGTCACAAGAATGCATAAGCCAAAGATGTCATAGGCATAATTGGTAGCCGTTTAACCATGTAAAATGAAATGTTAATGAACCAACACAGCTTGTACTTAAATTTCTATATCAGGTGCATTGCCATGCAAATTGAAAGTCCTACAATTGCCTCTAATCTTTAACAACTTGGACCGAGTATTCTTCGATTTTCTATACATTTTACCTATCAAATACTTATTCATAAAAATAAAAAATAAAAAGCCTATCAATCCTTGATGGAATGCTTTAGAGTGTTCATCCGAGCATTTAGAGTTCTCTAATATCGAGGATTTCTGTCCTCCATTTTTTGTACTGTCGTTTCTCTTTTTCATGCGACGGTCGGATGTCAGAGTTAAGGGTGGCAATTCAGTTTTTCTTTTTTGCCATCAATACTGGTGGAGTGACTGAGATCATGAGAACTATAAGCCACTAGGGCAATTGTTTGATTGTTAACTGAATCTTCATCTAGAAAAGTAGTCTAAGCAGAAAAAAGAAAAAAACAGTTTCAAGTTGTGGTTTTACAGAATCATCTTCTATTGAAGTTGAATGGCTGAGACCAGAAAACTTAGCTGCGTGTCAGGATTTTTAATACAATGAGTTAGCGAAGATACTAAATTTTATCCTTAAGCCCAGCCTTTGAACCGAGACCCTTACTGATTTTGCAGTTTGCGCCTTTGCATTCCCTCATAGCTACTCATTCCTATTGCAGAAGCACCACCCGGCCCAACCCAAATAGAAGTCACCCCCTACCCGCCCCTCCGATCTGCATTCACAAGAACCGGCTTAAATGTAAATGTGGAAACTCGTTTTATTATTATTGCATTTAAGTTGATAATTTAACCATTGAGATGGGCAATATATAATTATTTGCTGCTGAGACGGAAGTTAATTTAATTTTTTGCCTATCCTGCTTTATTCATATAACTGATTGGGCTGATATCACAAATTTGTCTGAAATTGAACTCCACTAAGTAATCACATATCCATTGATATGCTCTAAGTTTACAAAAAGTACCCTTTATTTATGATAGCTACTCAACCTCGCTGATTTTACTGCTGCTATGTCCAATTTCAGTTTTTTAATGGAGAACCTGTGTATGAAGCATGTTGCCGGACGAATGTTGGTGGATATCACATCACTGATTATCTAAAGCAGCTTCTTTCACTTAAACATCCGCATCATATGTGAGCATAATAACCTCCATTCTATAATGACAAAGCATAAAAAAATGATTAACTGAGTCTTCAATTAATATACTATATTAAACCAGGTCTAAGCTTACATGGGAGAAAGTTGAAGACCTGAAGATGGAACACTGTTATATTGCACTAGATTATGCATCTGAAGTTAAATTGTTTCAGGTAACAATATTATTGGGCAGTTACTCAATGTTTTATCTCATTGCACACATACAGTTATCAATATATTTTTCTCAGAGAGGGGATAAGAAAGCCGAAGACAAGACCAGATATTGGCAGCTTCCTTGGACTCCCACACCAACAGAGGAGGCCCCATCGGAAGAAGAAATTGCTAGAAAGGCTGCTCTAAGAGAGAAGCAAGGTCAAAGATTGAGGGAGATGGCTGAAGCTAAGAGGTTTAATAAAATAAATGATCTTGAAAATGAAATAAGAGACCTGGAAATGCTCTTACAGAGGCTCAGGCATGCCAGAGAAAGTGATATTCCATCAATCCTCGGAAAAACTGTATATAGTTCTAAACAGGATGTAGAATCTGCCCTTACAAAGGCATCACAATCTTTACGCAAAGCAAAGGGTGAACCTCTTGAAAGTGTCGAGAAGATAGATCCTTCCACTGATGAAAAGTACAACCTTATTAAAGTTCCAGATGAGATGCTCACACCCGATCAGGTTCTTCAATTATGTGGTTGCTAATATGTTCCTTATTGCATAAAACTGTTTTGTCAGCAGTATTTCTTGTTTTAAGTTTGATTTGCATGTTTGTGGTCATCGCTAATCTGTGTGGTTTTTTATGAGAACTATGATACTTTCTTGAACTTTGCTCGAATCTAAAATTCAAGATCTACTTGACAGCTCAAGCAAAAGAGGAAACAGTTATTTATCAAATCCACTTCTGAGGCACGACAGCAGAAAAAACAGAAACAAGTTGAAGAGGAAATAGAAAGAGAGAGACAAAAGAAGCTCGAAGAAGAAAGACGCTTGTAATCTTTTATGAAATTTTCTTCGATTTAATAGTATGATGATTCATGATTGAGTTCTAGGTGTAACCAGACAAATTTAAAACCACCCTAATTTAATTTATTTTTAAACAGCTATTACCTTTCTCCCTCCTTAACCTTTTTGGTATTTTCAACACAGAGAGAATCCGGAACAATATTTGGACGAGCTGCGTGCAAAACACAGAGAACTTTCTGAGAAAGTAGAGCAGCGAAAGAGACTTAAGACAAATGGTGGACATACTAATGGAAATCATAATGCATCTAGTGGTGTCGGTCGTGGGGAGAGGTTAAATCCATCCCAAAGAGAGAGGATGCGCCTTTTAACCACAGCAGCCTTTGACAGAGGGAAAGGAGAGGATACATTTGGTACAAAAGATGAAGATTGGCAACTCTACAAGCTTATGAGTAAGGATAATGATGATGATTACGATAAACCAGATCCAGACGAATCCGAGTTAGCTCGCATCTCTTCTAGACTCCGGGTAAGCTTTCATTTTGCATATATTTTTTACCAATTGTTAGTATACGCATCTTATAAACAAATTACTTTTTGTACAGGAAATCGACCCAACCTTTATTTTCAAATCGGATTTAGGGTCCACTTCTGAAGAGGCACCACGTTTTGTTCCTCAAACCAAGGAGGATTTCCAGATTATACTTGGAGTAGAAAGATTCAGGTGTCCAGAAATTCTTTTTAATCCGAACCTGGTTGGCATTGACCAGTCGGGATTGGATGAAATGGTTGGGATCTCGATAAGGAGGTTGCCAAAGGGAAGTGAAGATTTGGAAGGAAGAATAACCAATTCAATTCTGTTGACTGGTGGGAGCTGCCTATTTCCGGGCATGAATGAACGGTTAGAAGCTGGAATTCGAATGACCAGACCATGTGGGACGCCTATAAAGATTTCTAAAGCATCAAATCCAATTTATGATGCTTGGTGTGGAGCTTCTGATTATGCTGCTGCTATGCAATTCCCACAGCAGACATTTAGTAAGATGGATTATTATGAAAAGGGTGAAGATTGGCTCCGAAATTATCAAATAAGGTACTCGATTTAATTTTTCGAGCTGTAAGAGAATATTTTGCTAAGAGTTACAGTGACTGGTATATGTATTTATGAGGGCTTCTTCAATGTATAATTCAGTTGAATTTAGATTTCATAAATTAACAGCTGATGGTATTTAAGTGTATTATTAATGTGAACAACTATTACTAACTTACAAGAGCAGATTAAACACTCATTTATAGTAGAACTCAAGCTCGAGGCCTCATTATGTCCTTTCTAATGCAACTTTTCCCATACTCACATTAAATTTGCTGAGAAAAATGATAAGAAAAATAAAACTGGGCAAAAAAATAAAGTTTAATTTTGTTTGAATGCTAAACAAATAGATTTTTCTTAGTGTTTTACTATCAAATACAACTTAATATATATTGTTTTAATTTATCGATGTAAAGTACCACCAATGAGTGTTGGGGGCTTTCTCCTTTTTTACTTTTTATAACTTTTTTATTAGTTTTAAGGTAATGAAAAGTTATTTAAAAAAATTGTACCAGCAATGAATTATGGTTCGTGTTTCTTCCGATACTTGCTGCCTCATTTGTATAGATGTCAATGGTTTAGATTTTGATTCGAACTCTCTTTACTTACGTTTATGAAACAATGTTCATTTAATAAAGTGTAATCAATCAAATATATATATATATATATATATAATATGAAGAACAAGGTTAATATTGATATGGCATTGGTGGATAACGCAAGCATAGTCAATTCCCCTGGAATTGATCGGTTCATACAAGGAGAGACGGAATTGGACCATTTTCATTGAGGGGGCGATAATCTTTTTGGATAATGCACCTAAAATTTTAGCCAAGCTCTCCACTAAAAAAAAAAAAAAAAAAAAACTTAATTGTTTTTAATAATTCTTATGATTTCCTTCATAAGAAATTCACACTAGAGAAACCATACAAATGAATATACCAAATTATAGCTTCACGTGCTATCCATAATTAAGTGAATAAAAATAAAAAATAAAAAAAGATTTTACACATGGTAAGAAATTGTATTCGTAAATATACACAAATGATGAGATGATCAATTTATGAAAATATTGAAATTCTACGGGTACAAATTGTAAGATAAATATGTCGATCATATTCCTTTAATACCTAACAATAAAGAAAAAAATTAAGAAAAGCCCATAGTGCAGATTGTTATCCTTTAGTTTCGAACTCAGTCTTTGAGACTACAAGAAGGTCAGTTTAACCAGTGAAGAACTGAAGGTTGTTCTCCGTTAGTTTCGAACTCAGGCTTTCAGAGTGCAAGAAGGTCAATTTAATCAGCAGACTGACAACATGCCTATCATGTCAATTCAAATTAATGCTAGAGGAATATACACATTAGTGGGGGTTGAATTCAGGAGGTCATGACCTCAGCTTTGCTCGTGTTTATCATTAGGCTACAACCTTATTTGCGTGTTTGATAGTTATTTGATAATAACTGAATGTAATTTGTCATTTAGCAATGTTAATGTAATTATTATTTTTTTTAAAACAAATAACATACCTAAACCAGCAGCCGCTTTTAGTTCGGCCGCTACAAATAAGAATCGCTCAAGGCATGAATATGGACAAATTATTTAGTGCAACTGTTGCACCACGTCATCAAGTACACGTGGTGCAGCCAATCAATACACTTGTAACATGTGGAGTGATAATCCACATCACCCATGTTCTGGCAATGTGAACATAATTTTATGAAATCCTATTTTTTGGGAACATGGCCAGAACATGCGGTGATGTGGATTATTACTCCACATGTCCCAAGTATATTGGTGGGCTGCACCACGTGTACTTAATGACGTGGTGCAGCGATTGTACTAAATAATTTCTCTTGAATATGGTTGTATTTGAAAACGTCATATTTCAGTTCATAACAATATGCATTTATTTTTCAAATTAAAAATAATTTAATTTGAATCTTACCTTCAAATAATCTTTCGATTTTTTACTGTTAAAAAGCAATTTACTAAAACTTTAGGACCAACAAAAATAGAAAAATGTATATGAATATAAGGTCCCACCGAGACTTGAACTCGGGTTACTGGATTCAGAGTCCAATGTCCTGACCACTAGACCATGGGACCAATTTTGTTATGTTTTTGCCAAGAAAATTTTATTAATAAATTCTTCATATCAGACGTTTCTGCCCTCGTGATACCCTCATTTCTGTGCACAATCGTTTTAAATTTAAAAAGGTTATGATAAGTAAAGTGCATGTATAAGTCAATTAATATAAATTCAATTTTTTCGCCACTACAAAAATTATATAAAACAGAACATATTTTTTAACACTAATAAATGGAACATATTAAATAATTTATTTTGTAGTTAGTACAAATAAACTTACATTCAAAATGGATAAGATAAAAATATGATCATGCAGTATAAGGAAAATGAAAATGAGAGAAATTTATGATAATTTAGCATATTGGAAAAGAGATTAAATTATTGGGAAACAAAAAAAGAAAAGATTTATATTATCATCTCTAGTTCATGATGAGATGATTATAAGCCTTTATATTGTGTCATGCATAATTAATTTCACAATTATACTACAAAACAAGTTATACAAGAGTATAATTAAAAATTATTGTAGGGGCTTACCAGTACCCTTACAAAACAGATCCATGTGTATGTGTACACATTAACACAAAAACATTGCGGATATTTGCGAAGTTAAAATAATGAGCCCCGTAATTGATTGCAGGATATTTGTTTTTTTTTTTTTTACACTGCCCTACGATGACTAAAGGAAAGGAAAATAAATTCTTAAAAAAAATAAATTTTGAAACTTTTAATTAAGAGTGAAGTTGGTTTTTACCGTCACCTAAATGATGAAAATTGTAGATCTTGAAAGTTGCCTATTACAAGCTTAAAAGCAAGAAAAGAAAAGAAAAAAAATCACATGCGAGAACTAATTATGTTCCCAAAATAAATTGTCTTGGTGAATTCAAAAATGAGCAAGACCCTTTTCTTATGTTCATCATACTTTTAGAACGTCACATATATTCTTATATATGTTGGACCCATTGGATGAATAATTGTGTTCTCTTTATTCATCAATTAAGCAATTATTTAACGTTCTTAATTGAGAGAGTAATTGTACAAGCTGCTAATTAACTAAACTCATCAAGAATCCATTTTAATTTCTTAAAGACCCACTTCCACTTGATCAGCTAGTTTGAATTTTATTTCTCATCTACTGTGTATTATTACATTATATATATTAAAGTCTTTGATTTGATGGTACCAAATTGACTAGTCCTTTTCTCTTGTCCGGCCCGAATATATCTTGAAAATGATATGTGGAGGTGTGATCTATTCAACTTTACCAAATAGTCAAGACCAAAGTCGTATGGAGCCAAAAGCTCATTTAAATTTAAATTTTGCCGTTGAAATAGTTGGCAGCAAAAGAAAAAGTCACCTAATTATAATCATTTACAAAACATGCTTACACTAATAATAATGATTGAAAAATAACTCACATCTACTACCTACAAACGTCTATATAGCAGCCTCTCCTTAGATTTTTTTAGGATATATGTGTGATGCACATATGAACACAACAAGCTATAAGATACGAAGAAGACTCAGCTTATTATATGTATTTAGATTAATAATTTAATTTATTATTTCGAAAGAAAATAATACTTCATCCGTTTCAAATTAACTAACATATTTTTAAAATTTTAATGTTTTAAATTACTTGTCATATTTGATTTTTCAATGTATATTTTTTTAATTTTACTCTTTTTTACTTTTAAATTTACACAATAAAGTTGAGTGCATAAAGATCAATGACATTAAATAAAACAATCATTAAAATAGTATTTTTGACATTTTATCCTAGAAAATTGACTAATATATTGAGTTTTTTAATTTGTGTGAAAATGTCAAATGTGTCAATTTATTTGAAACAGAAGAAGTTACATGATCTAATACTCCCTTCATTTTTTTTTATTTGTCACTTTGGCAAACAAAAAATTATTTACTTTTATTTGTCGCTTTAGGATTTCAATGTAAATTAATGTTATTTTACCAATTTTATCCTTCTTACTAATACTTATCATTAATACTAATTAATGCTAAGATTATTTGATTAAAAGGGTACTTTGTAATTTTTGCTTCAAAAAAATGACTATTTATGAAATTCCTTAATTCGTGTGCAATCCTTCAAAGCGACAAATAAAAAAAATGGAGGGGATAATTCCTAATTCCTATTAATTGACCGACATAGTTCCAAGATCAAACAAGATTTAGGAATACCAACATTAGATAGACTTTTAAATTCTTTTCCTTTTAGTAAAACGGTGCATGAATATGTCATTTAATCAAAATATCAATTTGAATGAATTTTTAACAGAGCACCAATAATATTCAATTAACAAGTACAAAAAATATCAAAATTTACGAGATTAGTATTAATCTAGGAGAATATTTATACGTTTAGTGAGATTCGAATGCTAGATCTCTAAAGCCTTAAGGCTATGTCTCCTTTACAATTGTTTCTAATTTTATACCGAACAACGTTGGATATCAGATGTTAATAATTGTGTTATTTGCTCAATCTTGGTTAATTTCAGCTTTCATAATTATTATCTAATTTCAGCTTTCATAATTATTATCATAACCATAATCAACAATAAATAATAACATCTTTTGAAATCGAAAATAATGTAAGTGGCACACCAGATCGGGAAATAGCAATGTGTGTGAAGTACCCACTGCTGCCTGCAAGATGGGCCAGCACAATTAAACTATAACACATGGGCAAAGAATTTATATCTAAAGCAAACTCAATTCTCACTTTCATATCCTTATCAAAGTCGTACAATTCATGGCCTACCAACAACAACTAACATGGATCTCAATAAATACCCTCTATCCATCTTTTCGGTCCTCTTCTCACTCTTTATTAATTGTGAACTAAACAACACCCACATTAAATAAACAAATACTCTGTCCATTCTTTTTTAACTGTCCCTTAGATAAAAAAAAAATTGTTCCAAACTTTAGAATTACGATGCGACATTAATTACATATTTTTCAATTTTACTTTTTTTTATTAATCTTAATCACCTCTTTATTTTTCTTTCTTTTATCATTACTAACCATGAGTATTTTAGGTATACTCTTAGCTTTTTTCCTAAAATTTATGTTATTTATTAAGTTCAATAATACCTGTGCAAAACTCTAAAACGATATATAAAAAAAACGGAGAGAGTACCTAATTTAGAGTAAAATCATGAACCGAAACCAAACCAAACCAAACAATTAAGTCAATAAAAGCATCCTTAAAATCAATTAAAGGAAAAACAACCACATCATAATGCTATTAGTTTCGTTATGAATGGCTTTTAAAATTTATGACATATATCCCAAGTTTTTCGGTCAATTTTTTTAAGGTACGTGTATATCAATGTAAAGCAAATTTTCTTACAAAAAATACTTATATGCCCGACAAACATTTCTCAGAAAAATAATATGAAAAATTACGCGAAAACAACACTTTTCCAACTATAATCTAAAACGGCACAACATAAGTATTAGAAATGGATAAATTAAGTGAATATTTATCCACAATATTTCAATTCTAATACAAGTTATCTAGGCGACACTTCGTGTCCCCAGACCATCTTCATTTTTTAACTAAAGTATATTAAAAAAAAAAAAAACTAAAGAAGAAAACTATATAATATTGGAGTAATATATTTTTGTATATGGTATTTCTAAATTAATGAATTAAAATTCAACAGAGATGGTTGAATCTCCATTCCAGTCTCACTTCAGCGGACCCCACCAAGTGATGACGTGGCTTCCGAAAGGAAACAATATGGCTACTAACCATAAACGCAGTAACCCGCTCCGAAACCCGAATATCCTCCATTTTCAGTTCATTTAATCTCTGCACGTACTCTGGCACGTGCACCAGGTCCCACACCACCCCCAAACCACCGGGTTTAAGCACCCGCACCAGCTCACCTAACACCCTCATCCGCTCCGCCGCCGCCGCCGCAGATTTCGGCCCGAACTCTTTCCCCACCTTGTGTACGAACGCCGCCGACACCACCACGTCGAAGTAGCTGTCGCTGAACGGAAGTGTCCTTGGGTCACCTGGCCTGCACAGTTATGCAGCACCAATTAGATAGCAATTTTTAACTTTAAAAAAATATTCGTAATTACTATTAGAAAGAACTCATAACATATTTAGATAGAGCAATGTAATACTTAAACAGTAAACAAAGTAATTTTATCTGTATTTTATGGTGCTAATGAAAATTAAAGAAAACATTTGAATTTTCAGACACTGAAGGGTCTATTTGTTTGAATTTTCAAAAGTCTTTTAATGTAATTGGAGATTTTTTTTAAATATTTTGGGTTCTTGTATATTTAAAGGTTAGTTGTTGATCTCAAAAAAATTAAATAAGGTTATTTCTTTGAATTTTGGATATATAGCAGAATAACAAGTTTTATTTTAAAAAAATTGGTAATATTTTTTAAGAATTTTAAAAGGAAAGAAGAGCCTCAGACTAAAAATAGGTAATTATGTTTCAAATCAAAATTGTTAAATAAAAGAAATATGTTACAAATCAAAATAATGTAAATTTATTTTGAAAATTTAAAATACTTATTAGATAAAAAAAGGCTTTCTTAATTTGACTTTTCAAGAGAAGCCAAACAAGCAGACCCTTAATATTTAGCAAGTACGAAGAAAATATTTGCAGAATTTTTACTTTCCGGCGATCTTACCGGCACGTGACGTACTCCTGGACACCCTCAAGGCCAGCTGTCCTCAGAGTATGGGTCGGGTTAGGTGCAGTGTTCCGAGACGGGTTAAGCCCGACAACCCTCCCAGAGGATCCGGATTTCTTCAGCTGGAGGGCGACGGCGTTGAGTAAGATGCCACGGCCGCAGCCGAGGTCAAGGGCGGTCTTGACGGAAGACCAGTCCGGTACGGAAGAGACAATCCGCTGTGACATGTCCCAGTGAAGTGACACGGCGGAGTAGAAGAAATCTGCGGCGGCAAAGAAGAGGCAGACGGCGGAGAGGGCCGTGACCGCACCTGTAAAGCCCGCGGCGAATCGGGCCGAAGCAGGGCCCGGAAAGAAATGTTGCAGAAGGTAACAAGTAGGTTCAAAGTAGAGTAAGAATAGAACTGAGAGAATGGAGAAAGCTATGGCGTTGATGAGAAGGAACAATGGTGTTTGCCAATCATCTACACCGTAGATCGCGTAGATCTGTGTCCAATCTCTCCCCGTTTTCCCCATTGTTACAATCTGCACTATTGGTGTTCGATGAAATGTCCCTTTGTTCAAAATATATATATATATATATATGTATAATTGGAAGCTAACAAAACAAGAAAGGAAGCTGATGAACAGTTAATATCAGATCTGGGAAATGGAGGTGAATAATTTGGTGATCCCAACAAGGAAAAAAATGGAGTTATTATGAACAGTGGAAAGTACGTACGGTTTTCAGTAGAGAGAGAATATGAGGCAAAGTTGAGTGAACATTTACATGTACAAAATGGAGCAGTCTTTTCAGATAATTAATATAGAGTAGAACAATGGGGATAAAAACCTTAGGCTTGTAATGATGATAACCTGCAAATTGGCATATATATATATATATATATATATATATATATATTGGATGATTGATTCTTTCTTTTATGCTTGACGAATCTTGTTATCCTTTATTACGTAACCACGCGTTTTGTAATTCGTAGACAGTGGAATTATTGAGTTTGAGTGATGGAAAGAGTGTGGGAGTGGAGGTTTTGGTGTTGGGTTTTTTGATTTTCGAGGACAAAGCACAAACTTTTTTTCTTCTTTTGCAGTGGGTGAGTCAGGTCTACATAGTGAAACTTTTGGCGTTTTGTGATGAATCAATGTGTATTTTATTTTAATCTTTCATGTGTAAATGCATAAACATGGTCTTCTTTTTTTTTTTTTTTTTTTTTTTTAACCCAGGTTTAGTCCTGGACCACCCATCACTGGCCCCTCCAAACATGGTCTTCTTTGGGTATACTTTGATTAGGTCTCATCTGATTTTAGGATGAAATAACTTGGTCAAGCATTTCAAAAATTCTTTTAAGATTTCTACAAAATAATCCAAATATGAGATTAATGTATTTCGAATACAAATTTCTTGAATATATACAATGTTAATTAGATGGAGTTTGATTTGTTGATTTGAAAATATAGGTTGTCGTTTTGATGTATTTTTTATTTTCGAGTTTTACGGAAAAAAATGGATGATAGAAAAATTTATTATGTACTTTCAAAGGTAAAATTGCAAATTTCGTCCTATATTATATCTGTTTTTTAGATACAATCCCACACTTTAATTGAGTATCAAATTTAGTCCCATAATTTAGAGAATTTTGCGAAGTTCTTCCTATCGTAAGATTTTGGATTAAAATCACCGCTTAGTTGTCAACTCGACGGTTACGTGTCAAATAACTTCCCACGTGGACCTATAGGAAATTGACAAAAAAAAATATTGCAATATCAATCTCATAAAATTTATTTCTTTCATTTTTTCATCCCATAATATAACATAACAAGAAACTTAGTTTGTTGTGAATTTTCTTTTCTCATTTTCTCGTAGTCGCCCATATTTTTACGAAAAATTTACAAAAAAAAATTCTTCCTGCAAGATAATCTTTTGGAAAATAATTGTTCATATTTTCTCCATACATTTTTTTATCTATTTCCATTGTACAAATTATTTTTTCTAAAATAAAGAAAATCTACTCCAACTTCCCCAAATTATTAAATATTTTCCAATTTTATAGGAGAAAATTGTATTTCTGGTACCGCGTTTTAGGTCAATTCCCACTTTTGGTACACCGCTTTATGTGTCCAACATATTGGTACCACATTTTAACAAATTGTGACACATTTGGTACCGCCGTTACAAATCACCATTAAGAGGTGACGTGACATTTAAGTCTTATTGCATAGTTGATGTCAATACTTACGTTGACTAACACGTTTAAGACTACCAAAATAGCCCAGATCTTCAAATTTACTGACGATTTTAGTCCACATTGTTGTCAAATTTTAAAATTGACTTGAATAAGAATACGTGCGGACCAGTTTTGAGATTTTACTTATAATATTTACATAATTAATTTGATTTTATAAACAATATTAATAAATTAATATAAATCTAAAAAAAAATCTTTTCAAATCTAAGATTTATATAATAGTATTAATTTATTTAATATTTATTACAATAAAAAATTATATAGTTAAAAACTACTTAATATTTATTAAATAGATTAATACTATTATATAAATCTTATATTTGAAAAGAATATGTTTTCTTAATTTTTTTTGAGATTTATGTTGAAGTATTATTTAATTTATTAATATTATTTATAAAATTAAATAAATTATGTAAATTTTATAAATAAAATCTCCAAATTGGTCCGCACGTGGTCTTATTCGAGTCAATTTTGAAATTTGTCAACAATGTGACTAAAATTGTCACTAAATTTGGAGATGCGGGGCTATTTTGATAGCTTGAAATGTTATGGGGTAAAATTATCAGTCAACATAAATAATAAGACTTAACTGGCACATCACCACTTAACGGTTATTTTCTAACGGCGGTACCAAATATGTCACAATTTGTGAAGACGTGGTACCAAATGTGTTAAATACATAAAACGGTGTAGCAAAAGTGATAATGGATCTAAAGAGCAGTACCAAAAGTGCAATTCTCTCAATTTTATAGTAACCCCTCGCGTTTCTTCTAATTTCCCACAATCGCATGAATTGTAAAAGCTATTTAATTATAAGATAAATGAAGTATTTCTTTTACACAAAATATTGAATAAAACATTTCCACATTTTAGTAGAGGGAAAAACACTTTTGGTACTAAATTTTAGTTCAAAAAATACATTTGATACCAAGTTTTTCAGAAAAAATACATTTCATGGCATAATTCACACAATCTTGACACATTTACTTTTGCCATCAATTTTCGAATGGAAATTCAGCACGTAACGTCAATTGTGAGTCTTTAAAACCCGTGCATGTTTTCCCTCCCATTGTCAACTTAACGGGCACATGAGCGGCACGTGCTGAATTTCGTCCGAAAATTAACGACAACCATGAAATGTGTTTTTCTGAAAAAACTTGATACCAAATATGTTTTTTGGACTAAAATTTGGTATTAAAAGTGTTTTTTCCTAATATTAAAAAATAAGAAAATATTACTCCCTCCATTATTGTCGCTTTAGAGATTTGCAAAAGTATTAAGGAAGCTAATAATTAGGCCTTGAATTTAGGAAATAGTTAGAGTCATATCTAAAATACCACTATTTATTTGGTTAGAAGAGAGAGAGAGAGAGAAAAACAAGGAGTAAATATGGGTAAAATTAGAAGATATGTTATTAATGATGTATTGAAATTCTAAAGCGACAATTAATATAGAACGGAAAAAAATCTCAAAAGCGACAATTATTTTGAAATGGAGGGAATATCAATTACTCCATCCGTTTCAAAATATCTGTTTTTTCACATGTATGCACACAAATTAAGAAAATCATTAAATATAGCTGAATTCTAAGAGGAAAAAAATGAAAAGACTAAGATACCCTTTTAATTAATTATCCTCCACTAATGTTTGAGAAAATTTATGAGTATAAAGGACAAAAATAAAAAAAGAGTAATTAATGTTTTATTGAAAATTTAAAGTGACAGATAATATGGCACAAGAAAAACTTTTCAGAGCGACAGATATTATGAAACGGATGGAGTATTTAGTTACATCACTGCTTGAAAATCGTTATCACTTTTAAAACATTTCACTCAATAGTCCACTTTTCTTAATTTTCTGGTTTTCAAATAAAAGTACATCAATATCTTGGAAACGAGAGGAAGTCCGTCTCGTGCTTCCAAGTAATTGCATTGCACAAATCAATTGTCAATAACACATTGGTGATAATAATACAGGATATTCTAATAGAGTCTTAGAATAATTTTCTTTACTATAAATGTGAGTCATTTAATTTAGAAATTGAATGATCTTTAACGTCCAATAAAATTGAAGGCCGAATAATATAATAAAACAAAATATATTTATTCAGCATACAGACTATACACATTTAGAACCATAAATCAATCCAATATTCCTTATGATAGTCTTTATTTAATTATTTTTCCCTTATTGGTTTTTTGGGCATTATTCGTTCCACATCAGAAAACATCACTATGTGGGAAGATTCGATGTTGAAAATTTACACAATTTTTTTCAAGTATTAATTGTTAGTTCTTAATGAAAAAAAAATTGGAATATGTAAATGGAGATAAAAGAATCAGAAATTGATTTCAATTTATTGTTTGTTTGTCTGAGTGTACATGTAAAATAATGTTGTTGTCGGTGGAATTAGTAAAATTGTTAAAAGTGGAGATACATTACACCGAATTTGAAGAATCTTACTCAATATTTAATGCTAACAGTTTCGGGTAAACGAACCTGTGCAATTAAATTTAACACTTTAATTCCTACAATATTAAAATATAAACAGGTAATTCTATATTTTCTACACACATATTCTAATTCTAATTCTAATTTATGACCCTTACTAGTTATTCGAATCAGGAACCGAAATAAGTTTGGAACCCGACCCATGCAAAATATATATATTTACATTCACACCTAGAAGTTCCCTATGCTTCTTCAAGAAAGAATTACGTAGCTAGGGTGACAATATATAATTATATATTGACAAATTTATATAACAGTGGTATATAATTTGTGTTTGATTTGTTACGATGCATGAATAATGATAATTGTTTCGTTTTCATTCATTGTACAAGTATTATCAATTATCAATAGCAACAATTTGTTTACAAAATTTATCACTATAAATGTAAATAACAAATTAAAATTTGTCATCACTTAATAAATAATGATATCTTTAATATTTATCACTAAAATACTCGTTTAACTTGTACTGGTTCTCTTTTTGGCCCTGTTTCCTACCACCTGAAATGAATATTTTAATGACAATATATATTCACTGTCTAATTATTTTCTATATTTATTTTATGAGATGTTCCCAAGTAAGAATTCATAATCAAAACTATTCTCTTAACATATATTAATAATTTGATACCATTAGTTTTCATTTTTCAATCACCATTTTTTAGCGCATAAATGTGATAATCTTTTAATTTTTACTCAGGATTTTGTGCCAAAATAAGGGAGAAAGAATTTTGTGATAAATAAAGTGTTAGACTAGAGGTGCGAACAAGTCGAGGTTGTTCACACTTGATTTGAATTATGTATCGAATTTAAATTGTGTTTGAGTTTGATTTGATTATTAAACGTACGGAGCTCGAACGAGCTTATTAGTATTGATTTGATTTTGAATCCGGTGTATTACTTATGAACAATGAGTGGGCAGAAATATTCGAGATCATCTACTGTGATAGCTTTGAATGAATAAAAAACACATAAACACTAGGTCAAGTTAGACCAGAAGTGATCGATTTTGGTGAAATTATTCGATTCTTAAGACATATTAGTGACGTCAACAAAATAATTTGATAGGTTTCGGATTAAAATATCCCCGATCATAAAAAAGCTCCAACTCCTATTTATGTACTAGATTAGCGATTTGGCATCTGTTCTTGAACCTGAAAGCAATTGAAAGAGTAACTTCGAATGCAAGACATACCTTGTATATGAAGAAAATGGCTAGGTTGCAGCCCTAATAATATTATAAGTGTCTAGGTGAACCCGAGCGAATCGTACTCATCTGATTCTTATAAGTAGTACACTTTTGGTACAATTACCATGAGGGTGTTGATATAGCCAGAGCAATTTTTCTAATACCAGAGCAATCTTTGATTAATCTCAATTCTATCCTTCCCATATTAATAGGTATGCCAAAAATAAGCAATTATTATTTTTCATGGAAAGAAGAATTCTCTTTAATTTATGTAATCCTTAGATTTCTTCTCTTTCTTCAATATGAAGATAAGAAACAACTTAATAAAATATGAATATTTTAATACGGGAGTTTTAATATAAGCATTATTTATAGATTTTTTGGAAAATAATGTTATCAACTATCACCTAGCTAAATTTTTTAGGGATTAAAAGATAAAGAATTATAAAATTTTGAAATTCTACCCAACTGTTCTTAGTTTTTTAATTAAAAATGTATTTTCTCGGAGATAGTAATTATCATATATATATATATATATATATATATATATATATAAATTTTGAGGAGTATTATACAATTAATACACATGCTAAACTCAATTTGATATATATAGAAGCACTTGTTATACATACAAAATTATTTCGTTTTAATTATAAAAAAATTGTATTATAAGGAAACTTAATAGTAAAAGCTAAGAGTGCATTGGTAAGAGAGAGTGTGTACAATTAATGGAAAGGGTATAATAGAAATTAACCCCTAAATTGCTTTGGCATTATGGATATCGCTATGGCTATATCAACAGCCTTACCATAATTGTGCATTGTTCTGATATTGTTGTTTGTAATTTGACATCATTTTAATATGTCATTAAATAACTTTTAATATTTTCTTTTGTTTAAATTCTAATCATAATAGAGTATGAATTTTGGGTAAATTACGAATACCCCCCTCAGGTAAGCCCTAATTATAAATATCACCCTCACGTATTGGATATTACAAAAATCCCCCTCAGGTTTGTCACCTTCTTACAATTAACCCCTTGCTCATAAAATATTCCAATTTTGCCCTTGGGTGTTATTTGTATTGTTTGTAATGTCTTATAAATGTCAAAACTTGGGACCTAATTATTAAATCTTATTAATTAGAAGAGATAATTATATATTTACTACCAGAATAATTGATAAAATTTATAATTGTCCATAAGTTTTAATAAATATTGCAAAAAAAAAGGCATTTATATATTTATTAGCAATTTAAATTGTAAAATATTAAATTAAATAGAATTTTAATAATATATTTTATAAATATGAATTGTTTACACATTAGTTAAATGAATTTATTTTTAAATTAGTAAATTTAATAAATTATATTGTATTATAAATAAGATATTTTAATTTATTAAATTTTATATTGTATTATAAATTGAAATATTTATTGAAATTTATGCGAAATTATAAATTATATCAATTATTTTGGTGGTAAATATATGATTATTATTTTTATATTTACAAGATAAAACAATTAACACCCAATTTTTAAAATTTATAACATATTATAAACATTACAAATAACTTCCAAGGGCAAAATTGGAATATTTTTGGGACAAGGGGTTAATTGTAAGAATTTGACAAACCCGAGGGAGATTTTTGTAATACCCAATACGTGAGGGGAATTTTTGTAATTAGACCTTACCTGAGGGGGGTATTCGTAATTTACCCTATGAATTTAATATGATTGCTGCCTTATAGGAATTATTTTTCCAAAGAGAACACGACAATTGCCCTCATTGTGTTCCGCTAATCAAGGACGATTTAGTCAACGGGAAACCAAGATCACATAATCATATAGTAATTAATAATATAGATGTTTCTTGGGTCTTTCTAAAATAAGATTTTATGGAACATAGGTGTACATGAGATACCCCATATCAACCATTAAAAAAAGTCAACAATAAATCTGAACCACAAGTTTTGGTCAAAATGTCCAATGATGAAGTGGCATCGGACATTTAGGAAAAATAAATATATGTTAAATTACATATTAACCCTTTAATTAATATGTTTAAAAATTGATCCATTATCTCTAATTAATTTCATCTCTTTCCCAAAAAAAAAATATCAAGTAATCAAATTTTATACGAAAAACATCTCTCAAGTAATAAAATTTTTATACGAATTGACAATTAAGACCATCAGTATAAGATCATTTAAAATATTTTTAGGCAAAATGCACTTTACACCCCCTCTCAAAGTTACATATTTTGAAATTTACCACCCAAAAGTATAAATTAAATAAGCACGTATAAAATCAGTTGCACTTACAATTCCGTTCACCAAAAACATAGATATGCGTCTCTCTTTTTTATTTTAAGGGTAAATTAGTTCCAACATCGATTTTTCACCCAAATATTTCACTGACGCGCATTTTTCCATCTATCTTTACAAATAATTTTTTTTCTACATAACTTTAGATTTTTGGTTCACAAGACATGAGTCAAGTATTTGGACAAGTAAGAAATAATGTGACTAATTTACCCTTTGAAAATTCATGTGAGGGGCACATTTACATTTTCCGTCAAACAAAAATTGCATAAAATCATTTGAGGGGGTAAAGTGCAACTAATTTTATTTTTCAGGGGTAAAGTGTTTATTTTGTACATATGGGTGGTAAAGTGTCAAAACATGTAACTTTGGGGGATAAGATTTTTGTCAATTTTTTTATATGGGATTCATAAATCATATGGAGAATTTGTCAATTTTTTCAAAAAAAAAATGGGGAGGAGAGGGTATATTCCCAATTTTTAAAGTTACCAGGGGTTATTGGTAACCTTTTAGGTAATAGGAATGTTTTTGCATTGTTTTGTGGGGTAAAATTGTCTCTTCGACTTGAGAAGGGTTTTCTTTGTTAATAAAAAAAAATACAAGGTTTTGTTGCTAATAAAAATAATATAGGTTTTTTTTTATAGTTAGACAAAACACAAGGGTGTTTTTGAATTCACTCATTAAAAAGGATAAATTTGTCTTTAAGAAAATAAATTATTTAAAAATAAATTTTAAGGGGACATGTGTCACCAAGATAAATGATATCTCATGCGCTCCCCATCCCTCAAAATCTCATTTTAGACAGACCCATGTTTCTTAGCAATATTTGGGGGTTATAGATTTCTTTTCTTTTTCCAAGTAAATCTTCTTGTTCAAAAAAGAAATAAAAAACGAGCCATGGCATGGAATAATACTTTACTCCAATGACCCGCTCTATTTTTTAATTTCATGGAGACAATATCTTTGAAGAAGCCATCGATACAGATTCTTTTGATTTGAACAAGTCCATGTATATACGCGTCGGTCTATACGGATTCACGTACCTTTTTTCCTCTTCTTGTTAATGCCTCTTTCTTCTTCTTTTTATTATTAGCAATTTGATTTTGACCACTTCCCTATGTAGCACCAATATTTAATATCTCATCTGGGTTCCTATTCCGTAGTCCACCATCCTAATAAATTTAGATTGTTTCAATTTACCTTTTATTCTAAATCTTGATTAGTTCTTACAAAATTGAATGCTTTCGTTTGTAATATATTGTTATTCTTCATTCTTCATAGATTGCATGGTTTGAAAGTTTCAAGTATGTTTATGCAAGCAAAAGACTTTTAATAATATATGTATGTCATGTTTTGGTCATTTGGTGTCAAACACTTATAAACTGTATTTTTTTTATTTTATCTATTAAGCTGTGTATTTACAGATCGGAGAGGAGAGCGCATAGGGTATAGGTTCTTCCCAGTGTGATGATGTCTTCTGTGAGATTCCAACTTAAGTTTCTTCTCTTGGGGTCACAAGTCGCTACCACTTGTCCCAACCACCTTGAATACACATGTAAAATGTACACATATACACGAAAATATGACTCAAATGTGGATAGCAGATCCACTCTGACTCTTGGCGGGCTCGTATAATTCGAATGTAATTCTTTTCTAATCAATATAGCTACTATAAAAAAAATTGTTCTTCTTAAAATAATTAAAACACCAAATACAAGTCGATCTTTCCCCCTAATTACATATTGATATTTTTATATATTTCCATTGTTTTCTGTAGACTTGAAAAGTAAAATATTCTTAATCAGTTGCAAAGAAAAAATATAATGCTTGTGTTTGCTCTCTATTTCCTTTTGGATATTTGTAGACCTTATTAAACAATTTTCATTTTCACGAATGACGATTACCCCACCAAAAAAAAGAAAATAAGAAAACGCGGTTTGTGAAAACTGGCAGAATTAAAAAAAAAAAAAAACTACTAGTAAATAAGTAATCTGCATTTAGTAATGACAGGGCATACCATGCCAAATATAGCATAATCTGTTAAGATTTAAAGTACGAGGTGACTATCTAAACGCGCAATCAATTTCTTTATGATTAAAATAACCAGTCGAAATAAACAACTATATAACCATGCACTACAAGTTAAATTAAGAGACAAAAAAATTCCTAGATCAACTAATCCTAATGCTTGCAATTTCAAAACGAGTTAATGGGAAAAAAGGCATTGTACCCAAGGACGGATACAGACCTGTTTTGGGGGGGCCCTGGCCACCCCCAAGAATTTTGGGATATTATTTTTTAGTAGTTCAAATATACCAAGAAATTTAAAAAGAAAATGTTACTACAAACGTGTGTGAGCCACTTAGCTACTGACCCAATTTAAACTGTCTTCCTTCTATAAGTACGTCGGCCCAATAAACTTTAATAAGGAATCAAATTTTATTTTATTTTTATTTATCAATTTTGTGTCTTGTTTTACCAATTAAACCTAATTAATACCCCCCACGTAGATTTATTTAGTATAAACGGAAAAGGAGAAGAAGCTTCGGCCACCACCTAAATTCTTGGAATTTCTATGAGTCTCATATTCTTTGTATAGTATAATTAAATAAGTTATGTAAATAATATATAGTATTTATTACGGTATGTCAATTAATTACCAATATTTATTTCATTACTTTTAAATGAAAAATCCCACATCTTTTTTTCTCAAAAAAAGAATTATTTCTCGTTCAACTATTTGTATCTTGTACAAATCACATATTCTTTCACTAAGTTTTTATGCCCATTGAATATTATTGTTAATTTCGGTGATAGTTAAACTCGGGCCCCCCAGCACTCTCATCCTGGATCCGTCCCTGATTATACCCCTGTAAACTAATAAAAGTTTCAGCCGCCTATCTGACATTTTTAAATGTGGCACCTTGTCCCACTGTGTTATGATAAAGTGACAGTTTACCCCCTTGTGTTATGATAAATTAATATGATAGTTTACCCTACTATGTTTTGATAAATATGACAATATACCCCCTATGTTAGAAAAACACTTTTCATACTCAATTTCAATTTAGGCAAGTGAGTTACACTCTCCGGTTGAAGGAGGTAAATTACTTCTCTAAAATTTTCCATGGGGATAAAATGCTCTTTTTCAAATCACAGATGGGGTAAATTAAACATTATGCATTTCACATGAGGTAATTTGCCATTAGCTCATTTCAAAATTCTACCCATGAATCAAAATTTTGTTTCGAGTGTATGTTTCGGTCAGCTAAATATTGAAACTTTTTCGAGAATTTATCGAAAATGTTTCGAAAACACGAGGAAAAGTTATAAAAAAAAGTTACTAAATTAAGAAAAATAACAAAGTTTAAGGCAAAAAGAAAGTTTCGGAATTACACATTATTTTCGTTTCGGTTGGTTCTAAAACGGAAATTTTTCGATGTTTTCGACGGAAAAAATGAAAATTTTGATCCATGACTATACCAACGAAAAGCGCGAGGATTTGTGAGTGCGCACCCACAATCATTTTGTGCTTAATTATGTGTTGTTTAATTATTGTTAATTATCTGGTTGTAATATAATTTTCATCGCATGAAGTCTTGCAAATTGTATTTGTGTTTATACCCAAAATACGAGTCAATTGCATCGAGTCAATTACAAATTGAGGCAAACCAGACAAAATTTAGAGCAAACAATTTGATCAATAATTTT
Source organism: Penstemon newberryi var. newberryi (assembly GCA_030819805.1). Classification (NCBI taxonomy): domain Eukaryota; kingdom Viridiplantae; phylum Streptophyta; class Magnoliopsida; order Lamiales; family Plantaginaceae; genus Penstemon; species Penstemon newberryi. Next base: position 6,017,525 of record JAUALY010000003.1, on the reverse strand, counting down.
TGTTTTAACATAAATAGCATTGCCATTGCTCTCTCACATATAAGCTACGCATAATATCATCTTAAGCAAACCAAATAATGTCTAGTTCTAATTGACATGCATATCATGTCTAGTTAAATGAGATTAAACCCTTTGGAAAAAAAAAATGAGATTTATAAGTTTAAATGAATTAACTTACCCCGCATTAATTATATATGAATTTATATTTCTTAAAATTTCACAAATAGCTTATTGACAAGTGTCTCAATTATAAGTTATATATGGACCTAAATTGTTATGTGAATATGATTGATCGAAGATCTTGATAAGCTTCTTCATCCATGTGTATGTTGTACTATTCATCTGAAAATTATAATAACAACCATTGGGATTTAATTATGTCGAGTTCATAAATGGATCGGAGCTCACATATCCACAATTCCGGTAACTTTAATATGGGGCTGTATGCCTGTATATATACCCGCAGCAATTACATCAAATTCTCAAATAACTTACCAATAAAATGAGTATAAATACATGACTTTGTCTTGCATTGTGACCTAAAAGTAATACAGTATATAATTTGGAATTAAAAAAGACTTTGGAGTTCTAAAGATAATTTGTACGTATAACCAAGTGAGCTGATTAAGATGAACACCAATATTACTATATAATAATTACTAAAAAACATGCACCTGCCCGGCCCTTAATTTTGCACTAAACAAATTCTCATTATTGAAGTAAACATGTGTTTTGATCCTTAAAAACTGTCGTACCCCTAGTTAGCGACTGATTTGTTGACTTGCAATTTAGTCTAGTGAAGGTCTCCACTGGGAAACTAATAAATTCAAGAGTAATTATTAATGTCAAATATTAACTACTCCATAAGATAATATATATATAGTCAGAATGGGTCATATATAAGTAGTACTAGATTACCATTAACATGATTGTTTGTATTAAAGACAATAGACACGTGGAGATGTCAGATGATGAAGCTTAAGATTATTATTATAGTGAGTAAAAATTATTGACTCAATACATGATAATTATATACAATATATAGTTAATTATGCAGCTCATCATTTAAAGTGGATGCTTTTCGAATGAAGCAAATAGTCATTAATGTGTAATGCATAGAATTACTATACTCCTAATTAACTAACCGATACATCATTAATGTGCAAGGCAAACATATTATTGGTGAAAACGATGCACTAAATTGACATTGACCTCATATTGCGTTCAATGGTGTAATTCTTGTCACGTTTCATTGGGTTTATAAAGACCTTGTTGTTTTGTTTGTTTCATATCCACTAGAACCTTTTACCAAAAAAAAAAATATCCACTAGAACCTACTTTTAGGCAAATCCCTCCATATATTTTGCATCATAAATAAATTAAACTAAAAAAAAAAATATGTTCTATTTTTATTAGTAAAACTCTCCCGTGTTCTTTTTTTATTAGCAAAAAATTCTATTTGAAATTCCATCATTAATTATAGAGAGATTTTTTGTCAATTTTCAAAGTTAACAGATGATTATTGATAATTTTTTAAGTGAAAAATGGTGTTTCTGTATTCTTTGGTGGGGTATAATTGTTATTTCTGTTTGAGAGGGGTTTTTTTGCTAATAAAAAATAAGCATAAGAATTTTTGCTAATAAAAACATATATATATATATATATATATATATATATATTTTTTTTAATAATTGGGCAAAGCACAAGGGGCGATTTTGCATTTCATTCTAATTAAATTAGTTGAAATTGGGATTACTATGTTATTGCAATTTGCAATCTTATTTTTTTTTGTTTGAAGTTCATGAGGTAAAATTCAGGAGAGAATTGCAATTGTGGTACCAAACTATATACCGATTCTCACTTGTGGTACTATAAAAATCGAGGCCGACACATTTGGTACCACAATTTAAGAAATTGAATCACTTTTGGTACCACCGTTAAAATTGGACGTTAACTGATGACGTGGCAGTTAAGTTTTATTGCAAAATTGATACCATTACTTATGTTGACTGACAATTATACCCCTAACTTTTCAAGTAGTCAAAATAACCCCACATATTCAAATTTACTGACAATTTTAGTCCACATTGTTGCCTAATTTCAAAATTGGCTCGAATAAGACACGTGCAGACCAATTTAGAGATTTTACTTATTATTTTTTACATATTTATTTAACTAATTTAATTTTATAAATAATATTAACAAACCAAATAATACTTTAACATAAATTTGATAAAATATTAAAAATAAAACATATTTTTTAAATCTAAAATTTATTAAAAAGATAAAATTATATATTATTTATAAAATAATTATAATTTACAAAAAAAAAAAAAAAAAAAAAAAACCCCAAAACCCATCCCTACCAACCCCCAACCCCCCAACCCCAACCCCATCCCCATCCCCCCGTAACCCCCTCCCCCAACCCAAATCCCAGGCCTGGGATCGTCGGTCCCAGCTCGGAGGACCCAGGCCACCGCGGCCTGGGACAACACAGATCCCAGGCCGCGGTGGCCTGGGACCGGCGACCTGGGATTTGGGTTGGGGGAGGGGGTTACGGGGATGGGGATGGGGATGGGGTTGGTAGGGATGGGTTTTGGGATTTTTTTTTTTTTTTTTTTTTGTAAATTATAATTATTTTATAAATAATATATAATTTTATCTTTTTAATAAATTTTAGATTTAAAAAATATGTTTTATTTTTAATATTTTATCAAATTTATGTTAAAGTATTATTTGGTTTGTTAATATTATTTATAAAATTAAATTAGTTAAATAAATATGTAAACATAATAAGTAAAATCTCTAAATTGGTCCGCACGTATCTTATTCGAGCCAATTTTGAAATTAGGCAACAATGTGGACTAAAATTGTCAGTAAATTTGAATATGTGGGGTTATTTTGACTACTTGAAAAGTTAGGGGTATAATTGTCAGTCAACATAAGTAATGGTATCAATTTTGCAATAAAACTTAACTGCCACGTCATCAGTTAACGTCCAATTTTAACGGTGGTACCAAAAGTCATTCAATTTCTTAAATTGTGGTACCAAATGTGTCGACCTCGATTTTTATGGTACCACAAGTGAGAATCGGTATATAGTTTGGTACCACAATTGCAATTCTCTTTAAAATCCAGGTCTGCAGGTTATACAAAACTATAAATATATATATACTGTAGCTGATCAGCGGATCTTTTTCGTTTGAGAAAATCATCATATTAAGCTAGCCCTGATTATATTTACATATATTAGCTTAATTAAATTGTGGAACCTTCAACGCATAGCCATTCACTAATAAACGAAGATTTTGTTGCAATTAAGATTCGGATTAATCAAACTGAACAACTCTGAATTCATAATGAATGCCTTTGCAATGCTGAAGCTTTTGCTCCATAAGTTTGTTCACAAATCAAAACTGATTGTGGGGCTGCAGTTTAACCCCAAAAATTAAATTGAAAACGATCAATTTATAAATTGAGCTATTTTCTTAACGTTATCCAAAAATGTGCATAGCTTATAAGAACTTTACTAGTTTTAAAATGAGAAAATAAGATTTCATACAGTCGAGAAGCAATCGGCCTTGAGCGACGTTTATTAGAAGAAGCGAAAGCGTTAGGATCGCCAAACTTGGAAAAACGACTCCTCTGCTGTTTTCCATTTGAGTAGGCATATATAAAATAATGTATGAAAAATTAGATTTTTTTGTTTTCTGGTGTGTTTTGAGATAATATATATATATATTGTAAGAAAATCTTCGGTTCTCACTAGGAAACTAGCCGGCCGGCCGCCGCATTGTTCACTGAAAATTAACTTTTTGCTGCAGCATTGTATTTGTACGTAGATTAATTTATGTAGTAATCCCCTGTTTTTCTCATGGGAATAAATACCAATTGAAACTCAGGATTTAAGTTGAACCTTTTTTTCTACTACATAAACACATTCTCAAATTCTTTCTTTCTTTCTTTCTTCCTTTTTTTTTCCTATCCCACATTTACAAGATGAAGAAGTTATGATTAGATTTCCCATAAATAAGATAGGGATACACCTATTATATATATATTGCTTTAGAGAATTTGACAATTAATTTTTTACTTGAGGAAGTAAACGAAAATAAATAAGAGAAAATTTATACTCCTATTTAGAAACATCTTAGATAAGAGTATTAACACAGGATAAAGTGACAATGGAAGAACAATTTTCAATTAAAGAAGTTAAATAAGAAGAAGCAATGAAGGACGAAATTGAAGAGATGAGTTAGGGATTTCAAATCCAATTTGGGGATTATCTATTCAGCGTATTATATTTTGTATATTAGTAGTTAGTTATTTCTTTTTTCTGTTTTTCCCTTTTTGCCCCTGGCTGTAATTATATATATGGGCAGTTTTGTTCTGTTTTGTATATAATTGATTATACACATTATATGGATACAAAAGAATTATTTTCTCTCAAATTCTCTCATATATTACTTCAATTTTCTGGTGTCATCTCAGTTCAATTTCCAGTTATATCTCCGGCATAGTTTACATCATTCAAATGTCTAGTTTTACATGATTAATATGGTATCAATTGTTTTGGTATAATTTCTTCTTCCGCTGCACAATCTCAGTCTATCAGAATCATCTTTCTGATCATCAATTCTCTGTTTCTCTTCGGCATCGTTCTCTGGTAATCCTCCCTTTTCACTATTCTTTCTTCATTCATCTTGTCTTTCTTCCATATAATCTTCTCTATCCTTCTTCACGATCACTTTCTTGAAAAGATCCACTTCTTGACAGAATTCTTGATTATTTTTCTTCCACCTTTTCTCTGTTCTTGATTACTTTTTCATCCCATCTTCATATACAATCACCTTTCTTGATCCAATCATGACCGACTCCACTAGCACCACCACCACCACTCCTTCTTCTCGTCCCCGACCTCAAATAGAGGATCCATCCAGCCCTTTCTATTTACACCCCGCTGATGGACCGGGTATCATTCTTGTCTCTGAGAAATTAGCCGAAGACAACTATCAAACATGGAACAGATCCATGGTTCTTGCCCTCACTGTTAAAAATAAATTGGGGTTCATAGATGGGTCAATTCTTAGACCTCAAAATGACCCAGTCTTGGCCAATTATTGGGATCGTAACAACACTATTGTTGTTACTTGGTTGTTAAACTCACTGTCCAAAGAAATTTCATCTACCATCATCTATCACACTTCAGCCTTTGAGATATGGAATGAACTTCAACATAGATTTCAACAATCTAATGGCCCAAGGATGTTTGAACTTCGCAGAAACATGATTAGTCTTCAACAAGAAAGTCTTTCTGTTAATACCTATTTTTCCAGATTAAAGGTACTCTATGATGAACTCACAAATTACAGGCCAAAGTGTGAGTGTGGAAAGCTTGATGCATACTTTGAAAATGAATATCTACTCACTTTCTTAATGGGCTTACACGAGAATCTTGCCCACACAAGAAGTCAATTACTCCTCATGGACCCTCTCCCTAATGTTCATAAGGCCTATGCCTTAGTTACTCAGGAAGAAAAACAGCAGTCCCTTCAAACCTCCAACAAACACACTGATTCCATGGCCTTTGCCACCAAATCTAACCCTTCCACCAATTCTCCTAGACCTTTTAACAATAATACTTTTCAATCTGGCTCCCCATTTCAAAACAGACCACCCACCAATCCCACTAATAATTCCTACAGGCCTCCTTTCCCTAACACAAACACATACAATCTAAGACGGCCAGATAGACCATACTGCACCAATTGCCAAAGACCAGGACATACTGTAGCCACCTGTTTCAAAATTCATGGCTTTCCTCCAGGTTACAGAAACAACATTCCTAGACCACCCCAAACACAAAATTCAAGAATAAATCAGTTATCTACTGACTCAAACACTCCCAGCAATACTAAACCAGATATCCAAAGTTTCATGCATACCTTATCACCAGAACAGTTCACCCAGCTCTCCAGCATCCTGTCTTCTCAACTTCAAGGATCACCAGCTCCACCTGCATTCGAAACACAAGCATCATCATCTAACTCTTTCATCAATACTAATACAGGTATATGTTCTTCTTCTTTATCTACACATCCACACATACATACACAAGCATGGATTGTTGACTCTGGAGCATCAAATCATATTTGTCACAACCTACATATGTTTACTTCTATAGTTCATATTTTTAACACTACCATCACTTTGCCTAACAAATTCACCATCCCTGTCTTCTTCAAAGGCTCAGTCCACATTCATAATAACATTACTCTTCATGATGTTTTATATGTCCCTCAATTTCAGTTTAACTTGCTCTCTGTTAGTGCTTTACTACATTCTCTCAAGTTTTGCATCAAATTCATGAATGATCATTTTCTAATCCAGGACTTGAGCAATATGAAGATGATTGGCAGGGGTGAACTCATTGATGGACTTTACATCTTACACCATAATCTACCTAGCACCCCTACTGTTTCTCTTTGTAATTCCATTTCTACTACAATTTGGCATAATAGGCTAGGACATCCTTCTATGGACAGATTACTTAGGCTTCACAAATCTTTGCATATTTCTGATGTAATCAATTCTCATCTTAATAAACCTTGTGATATTTGCCCATTAGCTAAACAAAAATGTTTACCATTCACTTCTAATAATTCTCTATCTTCTAATGCATTTCATTTAATTCATTGTGACATTTGGGGGCCCTATAAGGTGACCTCTCATAATGGTTTCAAATTTTTTCTCACTTTGGTTGATGATTTTAGCAGGTTTACTTGGTTGTTTTTGATGAAAACTAAATCTGATGTTCAATTTTTAATTCCAAAATTTATTCAAATGGTTCAAAATCAATTTCAAACAACAATAAAATTGTTTAGAAGTGACAATGCCAAGGAATTAATTTTTTCAAAATTATTTAGTGATCTAGGCATCCTACATCAATTCTCCTGTGTAGAAACACCTCAACAAAATTCCGTGGTTGAAAGAAAACACCAACACATACTTAATGTAGCTAGATCTCTCTATTTTCAATCCAAAATTCCCATTGCTTATTGGAATGAATGTGTACTCACAGCTGTCTATCTAATTAATAGAATTCCTGCTCCTATTTTAAACAATCAAACTCCTTATACTAAACTGAACAATGAAGATTTTGACTATTCTTTTCTAAGGGTTTTTGGTTGTCTTACATATGCTTCCACTATTAAAGACCACAGGACAAAATTTGATCCTAGAGCTAGAAAGTGTATTTTTATAGGCTATACTCCAGGAATAAAAGGATACAAGCTTCTAGATTTGAGTACTCATGAAATTTTCCATTCAAGAAATGTTATTTTCCATGAGTCTCATTTTCCTTTTCATGATTCTGACACACTTAAGGCTTTCACTAAGGATCCTTCTATTACCACTCCTACTGAGACACCTAATATTTTTTACATTGATCCACTACCACCTGATTCTCATGATTTTTTTTCAAATGATTCTCCTATTTCTGATGTTTCATCTTCTCCGCATGATTATCCACCTCCCTCTAGAAGATCTTCCAGGGAACATAAACTCCCTTCTTACCTAAAAGACTATCATTGTGGTTCTATATCTAATAATTCTGTCAGATATCCCATTTCCATGGTTTTGGATTATTCTTCTATATCTATTCCTCATAAGGCCTTCCTAGCAAATATTTCTACTTTCACTGAACCTAGTACCTACAAACAAGCAATCAAGCATCCTGAATGGATTCAAGCCATTCAAGATGAACTACAAGCTATGGAGAATAACCAAACTTGGACTGTTCAATCTCTTCCACCTAATAAAGTTCCAATAGGTTGTAAATGGATTTTCAAAATTAAGAGGCATGCTGATGGAACTATTGAAAGGCATAAAGCAAGATTGGTTGCACAGGGATTTACACAACAAGAGGGAGTGGATTACATTGATACTTTTTCCCCAGTTGCTAAGCTAACTACAGTCCGAATTCTATTAGCATTATCCATGGCAAAGCAATGGGATCTACATCAGCTTGACATCACTAATGCATTTTTGAATGGGGATCTTGATGAGGAGGTATATATGCAGTTACCTAAGGGTTACAATCCTCCAAATTTATCTACTTCAAATCCAACACAGGTATGTAAATTACAGAAATCAATTTATGGCCTCAAACAGGCCAGCAGGCAATGAAATCACAAACTTACGGAAGTTTTATCAAAAATGGGTTTTAAACAATCAAGGTCAGATTATTCTCTATTCACTTCTGGTTATGATCTTAATTTCTTAGTTATTCTTGTTTATGTTGATGACATTGCAGGACCTAATACCTCTTTAATTTGCAAAACTAAGTTACAACTTCAGTCTTTCTTCAAACTTAGAGATTTAGGAAGATTGAAATATTTTTTAGGAATTGAATTATCTTATTCTAAAACTGGTTTAGTCCTATCCCAGAGACAATATGCTATTCAAATATTAACAGACACTGGATATTTAGGCTCTAAACCAGTCTCTCTACCTATGGATCCTAAGATACCTTTGAAAAGTGATGATAAAGATTTATTAAGTGATCCTTCTCCCTATAGACGGCTAATAGGTAGACTTATATATCTAACAATAACTAGGCCAGACATTTGTTATGCTGTCCATAAACTTAGTCAATTCATTGCTAAACCAACAAATAAACACATGGCAGCCACACATCACTTGTTAAGATATTTAAAGGGTACCCCTGGACAAGGTATTTTCTATTCTAAATCAACTAAATTATCCTTGACAGGCTTCTGTGATTCGGATTGGGGATCCTGCTTGGATACTAGACGTTCAACAACTGGTTTTTGCATCTATCTAGGCAATTCTCTCATATCTTGGAAAGCTAAAAGGCAGCACACAGTTTCTAAATCTTCAGCAGAAGCTGAATATAGATCACTTGGAGCTATTACTAGTGAAATTCTATGGATAAATCAGTTGATGAAGGACTTACAATTTCTTACTCCAGCTCCTCCAGTAGTGTTCTGTGATAACCAGTCAGCTCTTCACCTTGCGCAAAATCCAATTTTCCATGAGAGAACCAAACATATCGAAATTGACCTTCATTTCGTCAGAGAACATGTGTCCAGAAACCAGCTAAAACTTCTTCCCATCTCTTCTTCTTCACAGCTCGCGGATATCTTTACCAAACCGCTCCCAAAGCCTCAGTTCTCTTCTATAATGTCCAAGATGGGCGTTCTTAATTTTTACGCGCCATCTTGAGGGGGGGTATTAACACAGGATAAAGTGACAATGGAAGAACAATTTTCAATTAAAGAAGTTAAATAAGAAGAAGCAATGAAGGACGAAATTGAAGAGATGAGTTAGGGATTTCAAATCCAATTTGGGGATTATCTATTCAGCGTATTATATTTTGTATATTAGTAGTTAGTTATTTCTTTTTTCTGTTTTTCCCTTTTTGCCCCTGGCTGTAATTATATATATGGGCAGTTTTGTTCTGTTTTGTATATAATTGATTATACACATTATATGGATACAAAAGAATTATTTTCTCTCAAATTCTCTCATATATTACTTCAATTTTCTGGTGTCATCTCAGTTCAATTTCCAGTTATATCTCCGGCATAGTTTACATCATTCAAATGTCTAGTTTTACATGATTAATAAAGAGCTTCTTTAATTGTTGATTACATATTGATTATTTAGATTCGAGCGTATATATTTCACTAATGTTGAATTTTTCGAGGATTATCTATTTGAAGGTCTAAGAACATAGAATTAATATAGTGAAATAGATTAATACTTATAATGCAGCTGGTTCAGATTCAAATATCTAATTAAGAAGGTTCTCACTTAATGTATGGAATACTTCTCGTCATAAATTAAGATAGATTTAATACTAGAATACCCCTCAAAAACAAAAACAGAAAAAACTAATTGAAGGTCCAACTTCTAATAAGTGTTTGAATCAGGTCAAGCCGCCATTAGCCCAAGGCTGATCACAAGTACAACACACTTCTTCGTGGATTAGTAAATTTACCCATTTGTTTTGGGGCCCCAGCTTATTTTTGTAAATCGGCCTTATTTGTTTGGGTCCCCAGCTTATTTTTGGAAATCGGCCTATTTGTTTGGGGCCTACGCCTATTATTCACTAGACCACTCCTATCACCTGTACAGCCCTTCCACTACCAAATCCGGCCCAAATCAGGGGTTTAAATTTATCAAACTTTTTCATTTTAGCAATTTCAATAAAGTTTTTTAGCAATTTCATCCATTCGTGACCACCACCTTACCATATGAAGTTTTCAGTTTGAGCTATAGTTATTGTCTAAAGGACACATGTTAATTGAAATTTTATAATTTTTGCACTTTAGATTGGGTTGTAAGTTTTGGTAAATTTATAGCATATAGGAGTTTAATTTTATATAATATATGCTTTTGATTTTCTCACGATTTCTTTTCTTGTTGTAGTGGTTATACTTCTTATATTGAGTGTACTAATCTATTTTCACGTTTAATGTACATATAAAAAACATGATTTATAATTGATGTAGATTATTTATTTATGTGGATTTTGTTATAGGTTTGATTTCACCATGTTGTCATCACATACAATAATTTTAATTTATCTTATCAGCAGCAAGTCTCATTCGTAGATCTGTGCAAATTCATTTCGAGGGAGTGAAGTGCAAATTTCATAGTAGAATTTTACAGAATTTACATCCGAGTCCTCTCTTCTATTTACATTTTTCAAGGACAACTGCCTTATCTCCCAACTAAGCTCACCCGAGTCAACTCGGTCAACTCCCCCAGAGCTTTGAAAATTACGATCGTACCCTTACGGGCGTATAGTATATTTACAGCCATCAACTTTAAGCCCAGCAGTTCAGATACATGACTTGGTGGAGCGACTCCTCTGCTTTCTTCCTCTTGTCTTCTCCGACGGAGAACCCTCCCAGATCGGAGTTGAGGAAGCCGGAGACCGGCCGGAAATCGGCCGCCTCGGCGCCGTGGCCTCCGGACATGTAGCGCTTCTTGCCATGGTTGAGGGATTTGAGGCCGGACTTAAGCTTTTGTCCCTGATCGGAGTGGGTGTTCACTACAGCTACACTGGCTGCCATCCAAGCTCTGTTTATGTAACTCATTTTTATTTTCAAGAGATTCTCTTTTCCTTTGATATATAAATAAGGATTGGGTGTTTGTAATATTATTGCGTCCTGGGAATGGGTATTGGACCAGGAAGGATATTTATAGGCACGTTGAGGGGTAAAATTGGAAATCCATTACTTTTTGTAAGATTCGAAGTGTACAAATTCGGATCATCTCGTGATATTATGTACCCAAATAATGAGAATTGCACAACACAAAATTATCTTACAATTTTGTGTTTGGTGTTTAATTGATACATTTGTAAAAAAATTATGTATTAAATTATTTGTCACTTTTTATTTTTTAATGTATCTTTTTTTAGTTATTTGTCACTTTTTATTTTTTAATGTATCTTTTTTCAGTGTTATCCTTTCTTACTTTTAGATTTGCACAATAAAGTAGAGTGCATAAAATTCAAAAGATCAATGACATTAAATAAAATAATTATTAAAATGGTATTTTTGATATTTTATCTTAAAAAATAATTAATTATTGAATTTTTTAATCTATGTGAAAATGTCAAATGTGCCTATTAATTTGAAATGGAAGAAATATGTGAGATAAGTTTGTAACAAATATCTTATTTTATATCATATTAAAGTATAATTTGTTCAGGTTTTTCTCGTTATAAGAAAATTATTGTTTGTTTGATTTTTGATAAAGTAGTTTGAAAAAATTGAGGGAAGATAAATTTATTTAAAAAAATAAAAAAATATATTTATATAATTTTTTCTAGACACAAAATAATTTTAAAAAATGCGAGACAAACAACCCCTTAGTATTTGAGATGAGTTCAAATAAAATAAAAGATGAGGATGAGAAAGTCACTCTTGCTAGAAACTTGCATAAAGTTGAACCCATGTGCGTGCTCAAATTATGAAATATTTTAATGAATGATAGTTAAATAAAGAGTGAATAATACTTTTGGTGGTCAGATTTTGCACTTTCGTCTCTCTTAAATTTTTTGTAGCAGATTCATTCATTTTATCAAAGTAGTGTAACACATTAAGAGTAATGAATATTTGATAAGATGGATGAATGTGTTACACTATATTGATAAGAGAAATAAATCTAATATAAAAATTATATGAGGGACGAAAGTACAACAGTTAATCCATAAGGAGAACAAAAAATGAAATTTACTCTTAAATAAAAGTCAATAACAACATTAAAGTAATAAAGAAAAGATTAAAAAAAGATTAAAAAGAATACTCTAGTAGCAATGAGAGGGAAGAGGTGGCATCCTTATCCAGAGTTCATAATCAATGGACTCATCTATGCAGCCAATGTAAAGCCAACAGATTTCAAGAACCATAATTGATTTTGATTGTGCTTTAGTTTTTAAGTGGGTCCCAGATTTTTTCATTTGTTTTTTGTCCATAATGATTGTACTTTACCGTAAAACCGACAAAAAAAAAAACAGAAAAAACTGTCGCTTAGTGTACCAATGTACAATGGCGAGTTTAAAGGTACAAGCAGACAGTGCGGGGGTTCTGTGGGCACGTGGTTGTGGTCATGGGTCAGCCATTGGCTAAATCATCATTTCTGGGCATGAAGATGGTGGCCGCCCATGGGGCTTCACGTGATTCTAGTTGCTTTATTTTCAGAACCTTAATTCGAAGCCTTGTTGGATCTGTCCAGTTATTAACTTCTTTTGTTTATTATAAAAACATCCACATATGGTAAAACAATTTAAGAAAATTCTGTCCAGTTATTAACTTCTTTTGTTTATTATAAAAACATCCTCATACGTACGGTAAAACAATTCAAGAAAATTTTATTAATGTAAATATGATTAGACCTATGAAGCCTCTTTATTTGGTGTTGTGGAGAGTATGGAAGGTCTGCGAAGTAATTTTGATTTGCGTATAATGTTGTATGTTTGAATTTTGAAAGAATAATTTGTGAAATAAAATAGGTGTATAATTTTTTGGAAGAGTTATGTTGTAGGTGTAAGATGTATAAGATTTTTATGTCAAATCATATTTGTTATGTGAGATAAGTTATGGAAATGTGTATATATGTTTTTTTTTCAAAGATAAGAAAATTGATGTTTGTTTGACCTTTCGGGGAGTAGTTTGAGAAAATTGAAAGATGATAAATTTATTTCAAAAAATAGAAAACATGCTTGTTTCGTTTTTCCCAAATACAAAATAATTTTAGGAAAGGCCAAACAAATATGCTCATACTCCTATTTACTAATGTTTCATCGAAGACATTGAAACAATATCTCAATGTTGCGGGCATTTTTTTTTATATAACTAAATTTCGTTATCACTAAATTAAAAGAAAGGTTTTTAAAGTAAAAAAGGGGAAGCCCTTAACATGAATGCTTAATGAATGAGTTATTGTCAATATACGCCAGTGGGGTACCATTTAAAGTAAAGTTGGTGATAATCACTTTTTACTAAAGGTTAAGACTTTACATTGTTTGCAAAAGTCCTAAAAAAACGAGTAAAAGCAATTTATGAGTGTTTGCAAATGCAATGTTGAACTTAATTTATAGTAATTTCAATTTTTTTTTTGAGATAGTGCAATGTCATATTTAAGTGGGGTGCATGTTTTCCATTAACATAATTTAAAAAATTAACAAGTATATTCATGTGAAATATGTAGGAAAGTATCGTCTTATTTTTGGGTTAATTTTCAAAGGAAAAATATCTAAACTATAAATGCGTGAGATGCACCATGAATTTTCATTCTGGGACACATATTAATCTGAACTAATTACAAACTGAAGTTTTTTTTAATAAAATAAAAACCAAGTTTGCGGCATAATTGAAATTTCATAAATAATTAGAGGACAAAATTGTCCAAATGAATTCAAAACAACTTCTAAATAATTACATAAATGCCATCAGATCGAAAAAGTACCTCCTGAGATGCTTATAACTACCTATCAACTTATTTTAAGTTAAGCAAAAGCATAAGGAGGTGTTGCAAACACTAAAAAACAGCTTTTGAACAAAAATAAACTATTTCCAGAAGTTGTTGCAAACAACCCTTAAGGCCATCTCCAGTGACTTTAGTCCAGTTTCCCCTTCCCCTTCCCATTTTTCACACTTCCCCCTTTTCACCCCTTCCCCTTCTCCTCCTCGTTTATATAGTCATCTCCAGTGAATCAATCTTCCCATTCCAATTAATTTCAATATTCATTCTTCCCCACTCTAACTTAATAATAATAATAATAATAATGATAATAATTAATAAATAATAATAAAATAATAAAAAAATACATTTAAAACACATTTAAGATAATAAATACGCAAACCGATTTGGGAATAATAAAAAATACATTTAAGATTGACATGATTTGGGAATAATAAAAAGATTTTTCAAAATAATACACAAATTTAAGGATTTTTTTAAAAATAAAAAGATTTTTTATTAAATTAAAACAAAATAAATTAAAATTGAGTTTATCAAATAAGAGTTACATTTTTTAAACTAATATTAACTTTTTGGAAATAATACACAAATTAACTAAAATTAAACTTAAATAAGAGTTACATTTCATTTAATAAGATATTTTAAAGGAATTTTTTTTTTTAAAAAAAAAGGTTTTTATTTAATATTATTTCATAAATAAAAAAAAAAAAAAGTGAACAACAGGTGGCCGACAAGTTGCACTCGCCTGCCCAGCAAGTGGCTGGATCGATGTGTGAGGCAAGGCAATATCACCCCTCCAGGCGATGGGTTCAACCCTCTAGGGGAAATTGCTTGACCACCCCTCTAATCATTTTAGTTCACATTTTTTACCCCCTAAATCCAACTTCCCCTTCCCCTTGCCTCATAGGAGATGGCCTTAGATGATGAATTCTATTAGTTTCTCAAAATAAAAATAAAAATAAAAAACTAAAAACTTAAAAGCCGGTTCTTGTTGCAGCCAAATCCTTAGAGAACATATGGCCTTTCAGTACAACCCTTGTTGTTGCTTAAAAGCCAATTTCTTGAACATGGCCTTTAAAAATCAACTGTCGGACAACTTGTAGCAGCTTATGACATAAGAAGTCATGGCCTCAAAGAAAAGTTGCCAAGTACAAGATCAGACAACAAATATGGCCAAATATAACAGAAATTAACTGAGGAATGAAATAAAGTTACTAAGTAAACTCATAATTACACATTGTTATTGATCAATGAAGCAATATCGAATTTGATGTTATTCAGGCTACTACTATTCCTAATTAGGAAATCTTTGTACCAACAACCGGAGAGTTTTGGCGTCCTGTTCAATGTATGACGACGATCAACATGATACAATCCAAATCTCAAGTTATATCCGTAAATCCACTCAAAATCATCCATCAATGTCCATATAAAATACCCACGCACATCACCACCATTTCTGTCAACAAACACATTATATGAACTAATTATTCTCTGCATCAAGCTACCCGTAATGAATAGTAGAAATCAATCATCATGTTTACGTTATCAAATAAAAAGTATAATTATGAAGTGAATAAATTTTAAAATTTCAAATTTTAACAATATGCAAAGAAGACAGGCTCTCATATATTTATGTTGTTAATACGTGTACCTTATAGCTCGAGCCAAATATTTGAGGTATGATTTATGATAATCAATTCGCTTTACATCATGCTGGTCATCGTCATCACTGTTTTCGGGTGAGGAATAACCTGAAGTATAACTCAAAATTCATGATGTACAACACATTCAGGAGAAGTATATAATTTCATGTTTTAGAATCAAGATATATACGTACCGTTTTCAGTCACAAACATAGGCTTGTTATGGTACCTCTTTTTTATATATTCAACAATCTCCTCCATACCTTCAGGAACAACATAACTTTGTCCTGTCTGCATAAAAAAAAAATCATCTAAACTCACCAAGCAATGTAAATATAGTAAATGCTGTTTTCTAGCGAAAGAAAGTTAGGTTCGATAAATTCATTTAATCATACCGGCTCTCCAATTGGAACTCCATCTCGTTCCCCAGTAGTGTATACAAATCCCTGAATTGCATGGTCACTTCCTTTACAAACGGAACCATTGCATAGGCAAGTCGAATGGATGCAATCCTTTGCGTATAAAGTCGTGTAATGATTTATTCCAATAAAATCAATGCTATCCCTTAACATCACTTGTTCCTCAGGGCTAAAGGTCGATAATTCATTTCCATGATATTTACGCATTTCTTGTGGATATTCTCCAAATATCAGTGGATCCAAAATCCTTTTAAACAAGAAAAGAATCAAAATCGTAAATTAAAGGGTAATCGACTTTCTACATGTTACATATTAATTTTCCAATCGACAAATGTAAATCCAAATGTGACCTCTTACCAAGCCAAATTGAATGCCAGAGCCCTATATACAGCTTCTTGGTCCACTCGGCTATCTGTATATGGTCTGTACATAGTCGCAAACACTGCAATTCCTACCATACCCCCCTGTTTAGACTGCACAAATACCAATTTCAAGTTATTTTATCATAACAATTATGACCCCAAAAGCATTGTGTTGGGCTTCGATTATGATCATAAGTGCTTGCCTTAAACTGGTTGCGGTAGAGCTGAACGGCTTTGGCATGAGCCAACAACATGTTGTGAACCGCGACCAAAGGCTCAACGTCTGAATTGCCATAGGAGCAGTTTCCGAAAGGAGGAGAACAACGAGCCGGTGGGCAAATTCCATTTTCAAAAGCCATTTCTCCAAATAAGTTTGGCTCGTTCATTGTAATCCAGTACTTCACTCGATCGCCAAAGTTCTTGAAACATGTTTCAGCGAAATGGAGGAAGTCTTCCCTGCATTAACACAAACATGGTTCTGTTTTCACAGCCTCAATAAGAATATCAATCAATCCTTCAAAAAATTGACAGAATTGAATTTGTACAAACTGCATTAGAGGGCTGAGCCAGCCCCCATATCGGTCCTCGAGTTCTTGAGGAAAGTCATAGTGATGAATAGTTACAAAAGGCTCAATTCCTGCATCAGTGCGCTTGACTCAGATTATATGCACTCAAACAAATTATTTAATTATGTTTGAAAATCATAAGTCTTGATTTCATATATAGTAATACCTTTCAGAAGTAGATTATCTATAACTTTGTTATAGAACATGACTCCAGCTTGGTTAACTTCCCCAAACTTCCCTCCTTCACAATGGTAGAAAGATGCTTATTGCTTAATAGTCGAGTAATCTTAAACGAATCGAGGAAAACTAAACTAAGCTTTCTTTAAATTAATCAATTAAATCACTTAAACTAAAAGGAAAACAAGAAATTCTTCATCAAGAAACTAAAATTTCCTTAGTGATGAATCTGATCAAAGCAAAAGAAGACATACTAGGTAGAATTCTCGGCCATGAGATGGAAAAGCGGTAAGCATCCACTCCAAGAGAATGCAATATTTCAATATCCTCCTATTAGTAAGTAAAAAAGGTAGAGCTAAGATAACAAAATAAATTTCCTCAGTATATACTACTAGGAACAAGATATTACGTACCATGTAACGATGATAATGATCATCAGCTATATCCGCATTTTCTCCATTTTGTATGCGACCTAACATAATAGATACATGAGGATTGGTCAAAATTGAAAATTAGATTTGAATATCACATGGTGATATATAGCAATTTACCTTTAACCCGAGAAAATACATCCCACACACTAAGGCTCTTACCATCTTCAAGATAAGCTCCTTCAATCTTAAAAAGTAAAAAATTATTTAGAAACTTGTTGAAAAAATGAAGAAATTCAAACAGAAAGGAAAAGAGAGAAATAAACGTATGAAGAGGCAGACTTGATATGCAGAAGTGGTGGCTCCAAAGAGAAATTCATCTGGAAAATCTGATCGATTAACGTCCACATTTTCACCAATAATTTCTTTGATGAGATTATAATTTACACAAAATAATAAAATGAATAAGAAATAAGAAATATAGGTCTTCATTGTGCATTGAGTTCCAATTTTTCATTTTACAATTGGCTGACGGTTCAATAGAGAAACAATATATATATTACAGAATACAGACAAACACAACAATTAATAATAGTAATTTAATTGAAATACTTACCCAACTTGGGAACAAGAAGCAAGGCCATTGTTCAACGGCCGGCTTCAATGTTTATCATTTTTCTGTAATATATATATAGGGTAACATAAATTTCTTGTTGCCTATATGTTACATATGATACAATTAAAGTATACATATATATTCTGGTAACATAAAAATTTGACGTATTTAATCCTATATAAATGTTATATTTTTATTCATAATCACAGTTACTTTTCTACAAGATCAATAATAAAAGCTAGCATATAACATTCTTGTTGTGCAGCTTACACACATTAGTGATCAAACATATGTTGTTCCCTTATCTTTGGAATCAAGCACAATGGTTTTTCCTTTTTGAATGTTGTACTAAACTGTTGCAAAGATTACATTTACAATGTTCACAATTTGGCCTTGTTTGGTTTTCAAATAGTCCATCATCTCCATCGCCTTCGTGCATTTGATTCCTCGATGGCCTTGGAGGAAAAGATAAAAGTTTGGCCTATCCCACGTAGGGATTTCCATGTATCGTTGCATTCTTTTGCCGTTACCACAGATAAATGACTTGTCCCCGGGATATGGTAATAAGCCGAAGGCAAATATCTGCCTGAAAAAGCTAGATTTTTAAGAATTTCTTTAGCAGTAGTTTGTGATGATGCAACCACGACAAGTTGGCCTCCCATATGAAATGGGATGAGGGGACCGTAGATTTTAGCTAGATTATTGAATGCAATATGAGGGCTGTTTGTAAATAGAGAAATATTTCTCAAAATTTGCCATAGATAAGGACATGGTGGAAGCTGATGTTCATATTGTGACACTCCAAAAAAGAGATGCTTATACCATCAAAATTATTATATGTGCATACAAGTACTAATTAATTAATAACTTCTATAAAAAAAATGATCTTAATCTACAGATGGATAAGAATTAGATCACATGCACATATTATTATATAAAGTAATGCATGATGATTATCAAACTGATTTGTTAGAATATATATACAGATTATTTTAATACTTACCTTTTAGAGCATAAAAAATTGATCAGGAATTAATTAAACCGACCCTAGCGTATAGATAGGCCGTGGATAAAACATGGAAATATCTATAGCCTTTTAGTACATGAGCTGAATTTCGTGAAGTTTACGCAATTTTTTTCTTGCTACCAAATAAGTTATTACCATTATGCATGCAATTTCCTTTTAATAGAAAATATACTCCTATTATAGATTGAAAAAAAAAATTGGGCTCTTTTGCAAGAAATATCAATTATGGATAGTACTATATCGCACGATATTAACTTAACAAATAAAACTCAATACGTTTAATCCTACAATGTTCAATAAATTTTACGTAATGAAATTACTCTACCTAAAATTTTGCACGAAACTATTCTTTTATATATAATAATAATAACTCGGACAATTGATTGGTCTAGTGAAAATAACTAATATCATCAAAATGGCAAATCAAGTTTGAATTCCTGTTGAGAAAAATTCTCATGATATAATATATAATAATTAGAACGAATTTATAAATTAAATCACTATTAGAAGATGATTCAGACAAAGGAAAGAAAATTGAAGAAGAAGATGCAAATCTGCGTTTGCAAAGTTAGGGCAGATGTTTTAGTTAAATTAGTTTTTCCCTTTTCCTTCTTTCTGTTTTGTTAAGCGTGTTTATATTTAACACGTTTTTTGTTTATTTTTGTTTTTGGTTCATTAGCGGTTAGGGACAGTTATGTATAAATAGGGGCTGCTCTATCAAGTCCTGTACAAAATGTAATTTACAGATTCATTTTTCGATTATATTTTTCTTTCCAAGTTTTATACAATAATTCAGTTTTACATTCAATTTTCCAAATATGAGTATATTCAATACTCTAAGATGGTATCAGTAGTATTTTTTTCTTTGATCGTTCTTCACTTCTTCACCACAATTCCAGTCCTCTTTTCATCTCTAATGTTTTCTTGATACACATTAACAGTTTCAAGAAACACTCTGTTTCCATAATTTATTGGTTTTTTCTCTCCGCGCATACTCTGATCTCCAATGGCTACCCCATCAACTTCTGTTCGTCCACCCGTGGAAGATCCATCCTCTCCTTACTACCTTCATCCTGCGGATGGCCCAGGCATCAGCCTTGTGAACAAGCCCTTGACAGAAGATAACTACCAATCTTGGTCCCGCGCCATGATCATCAGCCTCAAAGTCAAAAACAAACTAGGTTTTGTTGATGGGTCCATCCCAAAACCTACAACAGATGCAACTTTGATAAGTTTTTGGGATAGAAATAACACTATAGTTGTTTCTTGGTTATTAAATGCAGTTTCTCCTGAGATCAATCAAAGCATTCAATACCATACAATTGCCTCAGACATTTGGAATGAACTACAAGAACGTTTCAAACAAGGAAATGGCCCCAGACTCTATGAACTCAGGAGAGATTTATTGAAACTCACTCAGGCCAACATATCAGTCAATACATATTTTACAAAGTTCAAAGTAATTTGGGATGAGATTCAGAATTCCAGGCCGACTTGCACATGTGGTAAACTGGAAGAATACTTTCAACATGAATATTTATTCATTTTTCTCATGGGTTTGGATGACTCTCTTTCTCACACAAGGAGTCAGATCTTACTAATGGATCCCTTACCTACTGTTAATAAGGCACTTTCTTTGATTACCAATGAGGAAAAACAAAGATCATTATCTCATCATCCCCCCAGCACTGATCCAAGAAATTCAATGGCTTTTTCTATCAAAAACACCCCCAACTCTCACATCCCTAGGCCTCTACCCAACATCACATATCCAAGACCTGTTTATAATTCTAACAACACACCTAGACCACCTTTCCAATCTGCAAATCAATACACCAACACCAGACCACCATTTAATCCTAACTTCAAAAGAAAAGACAGGCCATATTGCACTCATTGCAATATGGCTGGACACACCATAGACACTTGTTTCAAGATCCATGGATTTCCTCCAGGATATAGACCCCCCACTTACAGACCTAATAATGTTTCCACTAATCAGTTCAGTTCAACTCAACATCAGAACCATTTACATCAAGTTCAAGAGAATAATGTTCACTCACCTGGTCTTAATGAGTTTGTTCAAACCTTGACCCCTGCTCAGTACCAGCACTTGTCCACCCTGTTCACAAATCAACAGAAATCAAATCAGTCTTCTCCTCATCCTTCTGACCAGGTCAATAGTACTATTAATGCTACCACTTCTACAGGTACATGCTCATCTACATTTTTTAATAATTTTTCTTTTACTAAACATCATTGGATAATGGACTCTGGTGCATCTAATCACATTTGTAATGACATTACATTGTTTTCTTCCATTACTTATGTGCATAATACTACCATCACTTTACCTAATAACAATATTATTTCTGTCTATTTTTCTGGCACTATCACCCTACCTTCTTCTTTGACTTTGTTAAATGTTCTCTATGTGCCCTCTTTCAAATTCAATTTGCTTTCTGTTAGCTCCCTACTAAGTTCTCAATTGTACACTGTTATTTTTTTACATGATAATTTCTATATACAGGAAGTCACATCCTTGAAGAAGATTGGCATGGGTAGTTTGGTTCATGGCTTATACATATTAGAGACTGCTTCTTCACAGCAACCTACTGAATTTTTTTGTAATAATGTTTCTATGGATACTTGGCATGCTAGGCTAGGACATCCTTCTTTTTCTAGACTTTTTCAGTTGAAAGATGTATTACATATTTCAGAACTTAATAAAACTACAAATCATGTTTGTGATATCTGTCCTATAGCCAAACTCAAAAGATTACCTTTTCCTAAAGAGAACAACATGTCTGTTCATGCCTTTGATTTGATTCACTGTGACATCTGGGGCCCTTATCACATGCCTTCCTACAATGGTTTCAAATATTTCATTACATTAGTGGATGATTTCAGTAGATTTACATGGATATACTTAATCACTAATAAATCAGAAGCAAGCATTATGATTCCTAAATTCTTAAACATGATTCACAATCAATTCAACACAACAATAAAGCAATTTAGATCAGACAATGCAAATGAACTGGCTTTCACAAAATTATTCTCTGACTTGGGAATTATTCATCAATTTTCTAATGTTCAAACTCCTCAACAGAATTCTGTAGTTGAAAGGAAGCATCAACACATTCTTAACATTGCTAGGTCACTACTTTTTCAATCTAAAGTTCCTATTGATTTCTGGTCAGAATGTATCCTCACTTCTGTTTATCTAATGAATAGGACTCCCTCTCCTTTATTAAAGAACCAATCACCTTACTCCATGTTATATAATAAACCTGTTAATTATTCAATTTTAAGAATTTTTGGTTTTCTTGTTTTTGCATCCACTTTACATGAACATAGAACCAAATTTGAACCTAGGGGTAGAAAATGTGTTTTTTTGGGATATGTTTCTGGGGTTAAGGGTTATAAATTACTTGATTTTGTCACTAATGAGGTTTTTATTTCTAGAGATGTGGTGTTCCATGAAAATATTTTTCCTTTTAAAAGCACCTATTCTTCTGAAACTTTACCTGCTACACATATTCTACCTACTAGCAGTCCTTCCTTTGACCATCATCATATGGATTCTTATTCTTCCACTGAACCTCTCCATGAAATTCCTCCTGCTATTTCTGATCAACACTTAAGAAGATCCACAAGACCTACTAGGACACCTTCTTACTTATAGAACTATCATTGTAATAGTTCTATATCCTCTTCTTCTTCCACTTATCCTCTCTCTTCTGTCCTATCCTATGCTCATATTTCTCCTAATTACAGAGCTTTTTTGGCAAATATCTCTATTACACATGAACCTACCACTTACAAACAGGCTGTTAAACATCCTGAATGGGTTTCTGCTATTCTATTTTACTATTTAAATGGGTTACTTTCACGAAATGAGTGATTTGCGCCACACCGTGAATTTTAATTTATGACCTTATTATCTAATCTAAAATTCTCTTAATTCATCATTTGCAAGCTTAATTCCGTAAATTGAAAAGTAATAAAATGATGGGATAAAAGATGCTAGCGGCCCACAATGGCCTGATGGGCCAGACCATATGCACAACATATGACTTAGGCTTTATATATATATATATATACTAGTATGCTGCTCCACGCAATTGCGTGGAGATTGTTGCCCAGTTTTAATGTGTAATTGTTATTGGTAATATTTTATGTTTATTTTGGATGAGATCATACTTAATAGTTGATACATATTTCTAACAAAACTCTCTTGTAAAATTTTAATCGCGTCAAATTCTTTTGTACTTCAAAAAAATAATCTTCGATTCATAAATTTTGAGATCAATTTTTTTCAATTTAACAAACTTCAAGCATCAGTTCATCGGGGGTGTAGCAACAAATTAACAGAGATTGATGGGGAAATGTACCAGCAAAATACAATGACAAAACTGAGTGTAGAAAAAAACAATATTTGTACATTCATTTTGGGAGAAGGTCAGACACCCATTCTCCGAATCAATGAAGAAGAGTATTGTTATTATTATATTTAATTTTTCAAACTTAAATCTAACATATTCGCAGTATGGACATATGGGATGGTAAAGCAAAGCCAAAGGGTACCAATATCATTAAGTTTTACATGAATTTCACTTAACTGAGTGCTGGCAGAACTTGGAATTCCAGACCTTCAGAAACTCACCAGCTTATGTTACTTAAACATCAGGAACGTCGACTTGCACTTGCAATATCGAATTGTATTTTCAGGAATCCTTGCTCCTGGCTCACATAGGCCACTCATAAGAATAAGACGTTCAACTCCCTAAAACACGTGTAATTGAGAGAGAATAGGGATATAGCCCGGTTTTGATTAAATATCCCTTCATGTGCTTGTCTTGTATTGAGGTATACCGAAGAAATGAGTAAAAGTAGGTAACAGAAGGGGAGGATTGCTGTTTTTTTATTAGTGAGGGCAAGAAGCTTTCATTTTATTAAATCTAATGGATGGTAGGGCTTTAAAGAGTAGGCGGTTCGTATCTTTCTATGACCCCCATAATTTATATTGATATCGAATTTACCCCAAAACTGAAAACATAGTTTGGTGAAGCAAAAACTTGATCAAATAAGCCTTTAAAATATGAGCCAAGACATACCATACAAGTAATTCGATCTACACAAAGATTCGTATCTCATACTTGACTTCTATACACGTAATTCAACAAACAAACATAGATCAACACACATTTTGGCAGTGGATCAACTACCGATTTCACTTTCTGAATTATTACAGTTCTACTTATTTAATAATTGGAAGATCAGCTATCAACTGTGATCAAGAAAATGGCATCGAGAAGGAGAAAATAATGTGATTAAAGTTTGACCTTGAATATAGTAAAACAACATAAAAGAACCTTGCTTCGGGCTTGCAATCAAGAAACTGCTCAAGGACAATAATAAGAATATTTTTACTAACCAAAGCTGTCATTAAGAAACTAACCAAAGCTGTCAACGAAATAAATATTTTTACTAACCAAAGTTCATGTATTTGATATTTCTGGAAGGAGGGAGAATGATTCGACATTAAGTGAAATTGCATGAACACGAAATAAATAAATGAACTTAGTGACTCGTTTCGTTTGGAGACTTGGAGTACAATAGCATGCTTTTGGTTATCATAAGAAACGTCAAATTAAATAACCCGTCTACTGGTTGTCTTGATGTGGCGTTTAGAATTAATAAACTATTTTTTTAAATGACATTTTAATTAACGGTTGTTATAACGTTACAACTTCTTTGGGTCATTCTCCCAGAGTTTTTCATGATTTGTACTTTTCTTCATACCATATTCACACTAATACCTTGGAAGTCCAATTTTGTTATAGGTATGGAAATGCTAATCTTGGAAGACATTCACTGATCTGTTTGGCTATTTTCCTCTGACAGCTTTGGTTAGTAAAAATATTCTTATTATTGTCCTTGAGCAGTTTCTTGATTGCAAGCCCGAAGCACATAAACAGCTGATTGATGAGCAATTATCGTATGAACTAAGAAATAAACTCACCTCCGAATGATTCCAGGAAGAAACGAGCAAAAGATCGAGCAAAAACCTTCAAAAATCAACGGCCCGAAACTTGGAGAAGAAGGCCGAATCGCATAACCAATCAATTAGCAGCTGGAAACTGAAATTAAACTAACAACAATAACCTACCAGACCAAAACAGAGCACAAAATTGCCAGAAACCGTGACTTCCAGATGACGCTGAAAGGGGATCGTGTTGAGTCAATAAAATTAGTACAGACGTCGTTTTGTTGGAGAAGAGATGGTAGAGAGGATGAAACATATAGGTGAAGGAGACAGACGGCGTTTTGGAGAAGTGGGAGAGAGATATAATGAATTAGACAAAAAATTTGGGGGCGGTGGAAATTGCGGCAAGCAGGTGGAGAAAATAGGAGAAAATTATTGTGGAGGAGGAGGAAGCAGCTCGACGATGGAAAAGAAATTGAGAAGGCGTACGGGACCACATAAGAAAGGTGACCATAAATAGAAATGGAGAAGAAAAAGGGAAAAGAAAATCAGTCCAGCGCAGCGTACAACAACCATAAGCACAAGCAAGAGCGAAACGGCGTCGTTTTGTATTTTTTTGAAAGGAAAAAAAACGGAATTGAATAACCCAGTACTGTTCAAATGAGCTCTACACCTTTATAAGTCTTAATATATATATATATATATATATATATAGGACTGTCAATTGAGTCGGGTCTACTCGAAATATAATGTTTGACCCGATTAAATTTAACAACCTAAATAATTGTGAACTGAGTTGAGTTTGAGTCATTATATTAAATTCGATCAATTTATGAATCGAACTTGAGCCTTATAAGGCTCGGCCCGAATAAAGCTTGAATAAATAATTATCTCCATTGTTGCAGTTTTTCAATAAGAATATTATTATACATTCTACGCTTTATACTCTGTCCGTCCTATTTATTTTGCTCCCTTTATCATAGTACCGATCAAACTTTTTAATATTGTAAGTGACTTATCATATTAAATTATTCATATTTATGATGTATTTAACCTTTTAAATATATATATATATATATATATATATATAATGTCATACGATATTATTAATTTATTTATAAAATATATTAATTAAATTATTTATTATAATTTTTATAAAATTAGTCAAATTGACCAGTTAACCATATCAAAGAAGCAAAATAAATGGAACGGAGTGAGTATTCCGATAACCAAGCTAAACTTAATCATCTGTGAATACTTTCCAAAGACCCCATGAAAACAATTAGTATAAATAAATATTCTTAGGAATTTTGAAAGTGTTAAATGGATCTCGTATATTCGCCTAATTTGGATTTGATTGTAATTTGAAGAATCCGATCCAAATTCTATCCATTGACAAGCCTAGTTAAAATGAGTCGTCATAATAAAAAAAATTAGATCTAAACCAAACAAAACCAAGGCCAAATCCAACTGAACTGGGCCCTGATCCATTTGAACCCCTTTCTGAAGAGAGATGCATTTGTTGTCGGCGATTACTTGAAGACTAATATCTGATGCAGAGTGTAATTAAAGTTCACAAGAAAAATAAAACACACACAATTTTAAGCCTGTGATAACTGGCAAACTCATCATTGATTTTTGACACTTACATACTTTTGTCTTTCTCAATGCAAATAGATTACAAAGCTATTTGGCCTGTACTAATATGAACACAAGTACCAAATAAATCTACATCTAATTTTCTTTAATTCAAAGTCACGGCCGGGCCGGGGTCAACTAATTTGGACCCCAACAGCTCAAATACATAACTTTCCTAAGTGATTCCTCCTCTGCTTTGTTAGTGTTACTATCAAAATTACTCTTTTGAGAAGACAATTTGTTCTTGGCTTGTGAAAATGATTTGACGGCATTGTTCTTTGTATGCTGTTGAATTGATTTGAATGCATAATTCCATCTGCAAAAGCCTTGATCTTTAAGTGCTTCCACAGCCCCCACGCTTGCTGCCACAATCCATGCTCTGCCCGAATTCATTCTTCACGAATTTGTTATATATGTTGTATTTTGGAGGAAAAGTATTGAATATAATTTTGTACAGATTTTGAGAAGACTTGATGAAATGTGATTTGATTGAATGTAGATGAAGAGTAAGAAGTGTATATATGTAACACTAGTACCATGTTGTCTGTGGGCTTCAAGATTTTTCCGATGGTTTTGGAAGTTGGATTTAACTTTTTCTTGTGGGCGGAGCGGCCGGTGGTATTTTATGAATTGAATGTTCATGTCATTGTCCAAATGACGTTTGTGCCCTTTCACTCTTTCTTGTTATTGAGTCTATTGACAATGACATCAACGGATGATTAATCATTAATGATACGTTTCGTTTAAATACAAATAAGCCAAACAAAACTGATTATATTCCTGCAAAGGAAGTATTTTGGTACTTTAATTACCAAAAAAATGAACTCCAAATTTGTAACTAAACATCAAATTGGATTTAATATTTTATGCTTTTAAACGAAAAGATTAACTCCAAATCTCTAACCAAACATCAAATTGGAGTAATATTTGTTAGATAGGTCCAGGGTTCAACTCCCACATTCATCTAGTTTAATACTAGTAATTAGTAGTGGTTTATTTTAAAATTATTTATACTTCGACAATTATTAAAATAATTTTTGAAGTAATTATGATTAATGATAGATGTATTCTAAAAAATATACAATTGCTCTTAAATTAGTATTTAGGTAATGAAATTGTATATTTTATTTTCGTTTGTATTCTATTCTGGTTGGGGACTTCATTAAATTTTAGTCTAATTTTACATGTAGATTGAACATTAGGTCCTATCAATTAGATAAGTTTGATTTTAATTTAATTTTTTGAAATTTAATCCATATTTATTTTTTATTGTTTATTAAAACTGATGCGAATCAAAATTTCAGGATTTGGGTCTGAGATGGATCCGATTGATTCTGCATCTGAAGGTGGTTAACTAGTGCTTCTTCTACACAAGAAATAGTGGTGAGCTATGTACCCCCACGAAGGCATTTTGATGCTTAACTCAGTAAATTAACCGAACCTTGTGTAGAATTTCGGCTAAATATATGAAATAGAGCATTAGTCCTAAATGATCAAACGTTGGAGATATTTAAATCGGTTGAGGAGAGAGAATCCAAAATTACACCATTGTAGTACCAAACCCAGTGATTAAGATAAGTAATTTTTTTTTAATTTCTCAGGGGTATTCAAGTCTCACACTTGACTTAATCATTTTCGAGAACTTTCAGACTAGTTCATTCCACTGGATCAATCATTTGTTGGTAAAAATTAATTTCTTTGTTGGACTCATCTTCTCACAACATGATCAAATGGCACAAATCTTTTCATTAGATAGGATCTATTCCAATTCCACTCACCCTTATTTAATTTTTTTTGTGATTCGAACTCCTCAATATTCGTATTGTAAGAAGCATTTTCGATTTGGTTTAATGAATTATCTACTTGCTTAAAATATATATATATATATATATATATAAAGTAAATTAATTAATTATTTTACTTGGAGAGAAATCAGAAGGTAGAAAACCACCAATTTTTGGGAGGAACTTGTGGTGAGAGATATTCTTAAATAGAAAATCTAAAACCTGTGGCTAGAGACCCTTGGTTTTGCGATAGAACCATTGGATTGAATATAGTACCAATAATTCTAGTGTCCCACGCAACACGTGACGTGGCATTCCAGTTTATATATATACACATTTCTTAAATTCGTCAATAAATAGAATATTGCAACACTGAATAATAACCACTAGCTAGACTGAGAAAGCAATTAAAAATATCTTCATACTCCTTCAATTCAATTCAATTCAAATCCCCAACAAATTAAAGATCGAAATCTGTTAACACCACTAGTGTCGGATCCCATTAATATTAATTATTTTGCATAATTAAGGGCATCGTTCAGATTGTGCAAGAAATTAATTAAATTAGAGGGATGACTACCAACGTGGAGTCTTCTCCGCCGGAATCCGGCAATCGTGGCCGTGTCAACTTGCCGATTAGAAGAGGCGCCGCCAGAAAGGAGGCCGGGGAAAAGGATACCGCCGCTAATAATTATGTGGATGGTGATCAGATGAGAAGAATGAAGGAAGCAGAAAAGGCTGAGAAAATCGTTCAACTTATTTGCTGGGTGTTGAAGTAATTAACTAGATATCTAGGTAATTAAGTAGATAGTACAAGTTAATTAATTTGGTGTCTAAGTTAAGTTGTAAAAAATGTTCAAAGTAAGGGTGAGTACATATGTAAATTAAGTTGGGTTCCTATTTGCTACCAATGTGAATTAGTGCTGCTATATGTATCTATATATGTAATATATATAGATCTATGTTTTTCTTTTTCTCGAAAGAAACTAGCTAGGATATATAGATCTTTTATCTTTGCCACATAATGTTTCTTCTACAATTTGTACTCGTTAATACGATTTCTCCTAAGTTGTGAACAATTATATTATAGGGTTAAATGCAGTTTGCCCCCTAATATATGGTGCGAGTACTAATTACCTCGAATATTACTTGTAACACTTACTCTCCATTTTTGTGGTAGTCAAAGTTAAATTTGTTTTGCTCAGATCGAGTACCCTTATTTTTATATTTACAAATTGTTGTTAGTTTCAACCTTATATATCCGGTGAAATAATAACGGATATAACTATATATTAATTGTTGAAATCATTATAGGAAGTTTGTTTTGAGGGAAAAATGCAAGATACTTCCCTGTGTTATGCTAAACCTGCAAGAAACTACCCTGTGAAATTTTTATTGCGTCAAACTTCCTTGTGTTTTTAAAAGCCCTGCAAAAAACACCCAATTTGTAAAAAATAGGTCGTTTTGGATCGACATATTTCAAGAAACAATTTCAAAAATATATCATGTGAAGTTGTAGGGACCAACTTGAAGTATTTTAAAAATAATTTTTTGAAACATTTCGATCCAAAACGACCTATTTTTTATAAATTGGGTGTTTTTTGCAGGGTTTTTGAAAACACAAGGAAGTTTGGCGCAATAAAAATTTCATAGGGTAGTTTTTTGCAGGTTTAGCATAATACAGGGGAGTATTTTGCATTTACCCCTTTGTTTTGAAGAAGTAGGAAAAAAAATTCATCAAGAATAATGCAATTGGATGTTAAGAGCAAATTTGGTGTGATTTTAAAACAATATTTGCATATAGAGGGAAATGGTAATTTGGGTAGAAAAATTGTAACTTTGACTAGAACAACCATATCACCTAGCTAATGAGATAATAAGACTACAAATTGATATAGTTAGTTAATAAAATATTAGCACATGAGGTTATTATATTATCGTCTTAATATTATAGTCTTGTACATGTTATTAAGAAAAATATATTTAAAATTGAAAAGTGTCGTAATTTTTACTGAACATTTTTATTTTTGATGAAAAATATTCTTTCTATATTATTTTTCATGTTCAGTTCAAGTATAAAATTTTGATGTTTTTCTTCCACAAATCAGAGTATGTTTTAAATACTAAGAGATCCTACAAACTGTAGAGTTGTCAATTGAACTTATGAGCGGAATTTTAAATTGCTCAAACTCAAATGAACTTCTTAGCTATAGGTTCAAACATGATGTTTGATAAAATTCGGTTCATGCATCTTTCGGACTTCGAATTTATTCCGCCATACTGGAGCTGTTCATATATACATATTTCTTAAACGACAAATAAAAACTTATGAGTTGCTGAAGCATGCATAAATTGACTAATTTACTTAATACACACTTTACTATATAAATCTTACACTTGTACTCCATATCATACAACAATAATTTGATAATATTATATTACACCATATATACTATTGTTTGAAACCTCTAAAATGCTTCAAATATATAAAATTATTGTAGCTAGTTGAGTAAAAATTATAGGACAGGTGGAATAATTAATACTCCTATGTTACTAATTTTAATACCAATAATTAGTAGTGTTTAAAATATTTATTTATATGGACTTTATTCAAGTTAAGCCTTTTTAGGCTCAAATTCGTTTTTAAATTCAATAACTCAACTCAGCCTGGCTCAATTATTCAGGGCCGAACCATTAAATTTCAGGTAGACTCAGCTCAATTGCCTGTACTACTAAATTGATAAAAATAAAAATTCGTTTGATCATGTGAATAGGACCATACAAGAATTTGGCCCAAACCCAACATACTAGTGAGAATTGGTTACAATCCCGATCCATCTGTAACTACAAATTTGAAGAAAAACATTAATGGATTGAAATCGGGTTGGGTAAAAATGACCCGACCTATATATGAACAAACTTAAATACCCTAGTAATAAATGATAAATCTTTCGTACCCTGCAAGAAAATTGATATCATCAAATTCAGAAACTTTTTTTTTTTCACAGACAGAGATTTTTGTGTGAATTAAAACACCATTTATATATATATATATATATATATATATATATTCTTGGAAAAATGAGCTTAAGGCACGTTATGAGTAGGGTGTGGATGAGAACATTTCATCAAGGGCTTAACAAAGATCACAACTCCAAAGGATTAATGAAATCTCCTCCTCCTTCTCCATCTCATCAGAATCAGAATCAGAATCAAGGCATCACTTCCAGTTCCAATCACGTTCGGAGTTTTTCGGAATCAGAGCGAAGGTTGATGAGGAAAGCACAGAAAGATGAGAATGTTATGCATCTCATTTGTTGGGGACCAAATTCTAATTAATAATCATGTTTAATTAAATATTCTCTCAAAATTAAAATTTATATGTGTTGTGTTGGACTTTCATATATTTTGTTAGAAAATGATATGTATCTATGTATCATTCATTTTGTTGTGGATGTATGTATGTATGCAAGTGTCCATATACATTCAATTAAATGTAACATTTTTCCGATTTGCACAATGCACATGGTGCGGATATCTTCCAACACTAAAGCGGACATCTGAACTAATTCTCGGGTGTATCGATCGGTCAAAGTTTTTTTAAAAAGAACTTGGTCAACACTTTAGGATGATCGATTGGCTGGTGGAGCTAGCTAGAAATCATAGTAAGTGAGTACATTCTTAGTAATTATTAAAGGGTATTTAGAGTTGGGGCATTTACACGAAACGACCGTTCGGACTGTTTTTACCCGGATCAACCCGGGTGTTTAGTAGTTTTCCTTAAACATCGAAGTTAGTACATGGGTCCTTTTGATCTGGAGCGTTGGATCTACACCCCACCTGATGGTCCAATGGCCTAGCATTGATATGCCTGGTTGATTTTTTTACGGCTTAGTCAATGATGGGCTCGGGGCGGTTAATTTTCTACTATCTAATCCTATATCTGAGTAGTGCATAGGCCGAGCATATATACATACGTGGTTAGCTCGATCCGAGTAGGTTTTCCTTAGTTAGGCTCTTAAACGCTAACTTAAGCTCTCAATTGCAGACATACCACCGGTTCATGGTCGAGGATTTTGATCGGTCTTTATAAGATGGGTCACTAACATATATAGGTAGCACATATACACTAGCTTCTTCTGGACTTGGGACTTGGGGAGATGGTGTATCACTCTCTTATTATAATAATTCCACATGATCACATAGTTATCTTTATCAAGTTATAGCCATTTTCTGTATTTTGATAGATGTGCTATATATTGAAAGCATATATATATATATACACGCGCGAGTACATAAAAGAGAAATTAATTAAGATGACAAAGATTAAAGAAATAGAAAATGAATCAAATCCCAAAGAAATTGTTAGTTAAGTTGATTAATTAGGTCCCCAACAGCTCAAAAACATAACAGTTCGGAGCGACGATTCAGCCCTATTAAGCTTCTTGTCATTTGCCTCTTTAGCAGCTACAGATGAAGAAAGGTTTCTGACCTGTTCATCATAACAAGTACTACTATGATGATCAGCAGAATGACTAATTATTAGTGTAGTTTTGTTGGCTTCTTCTTTGCAGATTTTTCTTGTTTCTTTTCTCTGCATCATTGTTCTCTTCCTATCACTCATTATCATATCCATTCAAAACATAAAAAAAAAAGTGGTTTCTTAATAATCAAATTGATATGGATTTGCAAAGATTGAAAGTTAGAGAGATGAAGAGGTTTATTTGCTCTTGAATATTCAGATTTGTGAGTGGAATTGAACTGGATATACACAATATGAACGTATTTATAATGAATCTCAATATCATTTTTCTACATAAACAAATAGGGTTTTTTTTGCAAGTTAACTCCCTGTGATATGTCTAATGGGCAATTTACCACTCTGTGAAATAAAAATAGGCAATTTAACTCCATGTGAAATGAAATAATGAGCAATTTGCCTCCTTGTGATATAAAAATAAGCAATTTACCTCCCTGTGAAATGAAATAATGAGCAATTTACCTATCTGTGATATGAATTAATGGGCAATTTAGAGGGAGGCAATGTGCTTCTTTTATAAAAACACAGGGAGGTATTTTGCCCTTTTCCTTATCACAGGGAGGTATTTTGCCCTTTTATTTATCACAGGGAGTTCAATTGCCTATTTAGAATAACACAGGGAGTTAATTTGCTATTCACTCTAAACAAATATGAAGGTTTACACAAATCGAGTATTCATGAAGTATTTATTAGTTCCAAGATCCAAACAAGCCCTACAATAACTAGCAATTCAATATAATATAATATATTCCTAGCTCAGTTTCAGTCTCGTTGATTACAATGGATCAACATCTATCTCACTTTAGTGTCTTATTTGGTGTACCACAAATATATGAATTCATGAAGTGTTTCAATTTAGAATTTACGTGGACTCACATGTACTCTTTATGAACGTGACAAGTTGATTAACCGACATCATATTCCTATCAAAATGTGAATGCAAGGCATAATGATGAAAAAGTGAAACATTTTTAATTAGCTTGTAATTTGAAGGCAGTCCACTTTGCCAAGAGAAAGTAGAGATGCAGATTAGCAAGTAGATTCGAGCTTATCACTAAGTTCACTACTAATCTAAGTGCAATTTGCAATTGGTTTATCTCTTAACCTTTTAGAAATTAAGATAAAAAAGACTTTTATTTTGTTTACTAAGTTACTATCACTCAACAACTCATCTAATTACAGATATTTTTTCTTCTCAATAGAAAGTAACACAGATTACGAAGAGATTGGTTGCACAGTTGCATGTTACTTCCGCGGACATTGGAGCAAAACCAGAAAATATAATAATTTAAGATTGGTGGATAAGACCAACGAATTTACATGTCATACAAGTGGTAATTTAACTATTATCGTTAAGGGAGACTATCAAACACATCTCTGGTTTAATTTGAGGATTATAAAAGTTAAAAATTGAAGATTCGGATTGTGTTATAGAATGACTAAGTTTTATTAGACGACCTAGAACCTATTATATGTAATACTCCTGTATATTTTGATGTGTGTATTTTTCTTATATTAATTGTTTATTGTCCAGATGTTAAGATTAAATACGACCTATCAATACGAGGAGCACTAGGTCAATCAAGTCCTTCCTCTAAAGTTTCGGGGTCTTAACCTGAAATCAAAGATAACTACGTTGGGTTAGTACCGGTGGTGACCCGGTGATAACCCTCCGATGCTTAAGTTAGTCTAGAGGATAAGAGATGGTTTATTATTGTATGCTTAGATTGTGCGTACATATTCTCATTAAAGAGGGGTATTTATAGTTTTGGATTCCAACTACCGGGTCGGATAGTGACAAGACGCATGAGTTCGGATATGGGTATGGTTTATCCGACTCGATCCAGTGGCGTAGTGATGTGGTCTAAGGACGTCGTCAATCGATGTACTTGTCGATTGCGTACTTACAGTGTCGAGACGCCTTCTTCTCTATTTTTGCGGTTACGTTGATATTTATATATACATATTTTAAGCACGTGGAAGTCCGTGTCAGAAGACGAAGACTTGGCGCATCATATTTATCCTTGATGAAAGGTGTGTATAATTAGTAATTTGGAGAAGATATTATATATCGGCATAACCAATTTGTCTTCATTGAACAAACTCTACAATTTTACACTTATTAATACTCCAAAGACTTTGTCATCCCAACGTGGGCCAAGTTCCCCCAAAGATCCACTTTGTATTTTGAAAATACTTCAACAAGAAGGTTATTAAAGCTTATTGGGAGACGATTCTAGTGAAGATCCAATGATGCTTAATTCGAAGATATAGATGGATCCGAGTTGCATCGAAGTAGTCGTAGAGTACTAAACGCGTATCTAACTACAAATCGTCTTATGATTACATGTTTGGTCGTTTGAGCTGCCATGTGGACAATTCTTTTGATCTAATGGTTGCACGAGAGGCAGGGGTCTATAGGTTCAGGAACTTCCACGTGGATGTGGGTCCTTCATTTAAGCATATTTCAACAAGTTCAAGTATTTTGAGGTCAATGGGGATGACCGACGACCCCAAAACGATCCTATCGACATGTCAATGTTGTGGTTGATTAGTTATGTTTAAAGTTTAAACTTATAGAAAATAAAAGGAAAGGAGGGCAACGATAAATCAGCATCACAAGTAGCAACAAACGTGTCGAGTATTGATTGGTTGACACCTCACTTCTCAAATCTTTAAGAAATTCAAAAAACCTCAGCCAGATAATGAATGTTTTCTTATATCCAATCCTCAATTTCATTTCCCTTTCTTTCCTTCCGCGTAAATGGAAAATCGTTTTCTACTCTGAGATCTTTTTTTCCATTTCCAGAATAAAAAACAGAAATTCAAATTCATTGAGTAATGGCGGCAGTGACTTCAGTTTATCTTACTGCGAGAGTTCAATCCTCAGACAGGAAATTCACATTGCCGTCCATTAGCAATTACGTAGGGTTGAGTTTGGATGTTTTCAAGTTACGTTTTTCGTACGATTCCTGTAATTTTCGAAGCCCCAGCGCAAGTTCTCCTATGGTAGTTCATTGCATGTCCTCTGCCACAGGCAAATCTCATTTTTTCCTTATTTTTGTTTTATTAATGTGTATGACAATTTGCATTTCTCTATTTAATTTGATGAACAAAGTTGCACGATATTCGATCTATTTTGATAATGTTAATAAAATGATGGATTGAATGTAGGTCTAGAATAATTCTATGGATGTTCCTAATTTACAGATGTGCCCACTGTATCTGAGACAAAGTCAAATTTCTTGAAAGCATATAAGAGGCCAATTCCGAGTATATACAACACCGTATTACAAGAGCTAATAGTACAGCAGCATCTGATGAGGTACAAGAAGTCATACCGGTATGATGCTGTGTTTGCACTTGGTTTTGTCACCGTGTATGATCGACTTATGGATGGGTACCCAAGTGACGAGGACCGAGAAGCCATTTTCAAAGCTTATATCGAGGCTCTCAATGAGGATCCTACTCAATATAGGCACGTCTAAAACATTCTCTTATAAATAAATGATAGCTCATTTGAATTGCAGTTGATCTGAAATATTAACCTTTCTATTTGAATATTTTAAAACTAGTCCATTAGAGGATGTTGGTCTCTAAAGCTAAATTTTCACACTGCAGAGCCGACGCACAAAAATTAGAAGAATGGGCCCGTGCTCAATCTGCCAGTTCATTAGTAGATTTTACATCCAGGGAAGGAGAAGTTGAAGGCATTCTCAAGGACATTGCACAAAGAGCAGGGAGCAATGGAAGTTTCAGCTACAGTCGATTCTTTGCAGTTGGTCTCTTCCGACTGCTTGAGTTATCAAATGCTACTGATCCAACCATTTTAGATAAGGTAATTTTTGTCCAGATTTCTTGCAAGTGTAAATGTCAGTATCATTGTTATTGCTTTAGCCAGTTGCATTACTATAGGAGACCATAGATTCAAAATTTGCTGCGCGAATGATCTAAAGATTGTTGAATAAGGATTCTAGAGTTCTGTTTTTCTGCTCAGTATCTGTTGAAATGAGGATCACGTTTGACGCAGGAGTAATTATTGCCTCATATTTTGCTATCTAGTGGAATAAATAAGTCACACTAATGCTTTGTCTTACTTACAAGGCTTTCTTAAAAAGAAATAGCGTCAATTAGTGAGTGTTTTTCTATTTGCTTATCAAACAATCATGTTTATTTACATAATGGTTTGACAGCTTTGTTCTGCACTGAATGTAAATAAAAAAAGTGTTGATCGTGACCTTGATGTCTATCGCAATCTGCTTTCTAAGCTGGTTCAAGCAAAAGAGCTCCTAAAGGAATATGTTGACAGGTAATTTACTCGACCAAAACTCCAAAACATTCATACTATAATTCTTTACATTCAAATGTCTGGTAATACATGGCTGATCTTTAACTCTTGTAGTGAGTATATAAAACAAAAATATTATTCCTTGTAAGAAACTTCCTCGCGATAAGAGGGAAAAAACAAAAAACAAAAGTTCACACTCTCTGTCTATTTAGTGACGTCTTACTTTTTTTATCTTCAGGGAGAAAAAGAAAATAGAAGAAAGAGCAGCATCACAGAAAGCTAGTGAAGCTATCACAAAATGATACCAATCTGTTGGCTGGTAATGTGCAATTTCTGTTACATAGCTCAGTACCAAGATGGATATATACACGAGTTGATATAGTATTAAAGCTAAAGAGTTGGATCTACAAAATTCAGGCTGATGTAAGAATAGCGGCTACACAAGTGTTAAGTATCCAGGAATAGACACCATACTGGTGTTAATTGTCACGATTAGGTTCCGTGCAACAGTATATTATTTTTGTTTAAACAGTAATTTTGTGTCAATAAAAGAACTTCTCCAAGAATCATATAGATCAAACTTGATTGTTCCTCTTTTACCAAGCCCTTTTCTGCTAGTACGGAAAAATGTAGAGTCTACTGTGTATAATCTGTTCTGTTTACCAATTCAAAGATATTTGGTTTCTGTGTTCAAGTTCTAATCTTTTGTAATATGTATCTCAAACTTCATTTTTCCGCATCAAGTACCAAAAACCAGCTGAATACAAATCAGCTATTATGCGTTAACTTCCCCAATGTTCTCTACTGCCATTGAACAACAATAATGCAATTATTTATCATGAAATGTGATTCATTCGGTTAATAGAAATGCTATACTGGAGCGACATCCAATTTCATATGCCAATAAAACATGCCAAAGTTATTAACTACTAAAGAATCAGCCTCAAACTTAGTGTTATGATTAAAGTTGAGACAATCACATAAACCAAAGAATAGTTAACAAGGGTAAGAGGACGATGTAATTGACTAACTGAGAGAAGAAATGTCAACCTCGTCTGGAATCTTGAATGTGTCTGCTGCCCCAAATTTCCTCCACTCAGCACCAACAGAATTGTCTTCATTGTCGCTATCTCTTTCATCAGTGTCCTGAGTGGTTGGAGTTGAAGGGTCAAGGACACTTTTGGATCTGCAATCATGGACAGCAAGCATCTTTACTTGTCCAAGATGAGATATTTCTACAACCACTGTTTCATCGTTCACTGGTAGAGGTTGTTTCCATGGTTCTCCATCAATCCTCATGTAAGTCTCACTAGCTGCACCTTTACGGAACTCAAATCGAATACGGTGTGCCTGCCAAAAATTTAGTAGGTTCGATAATCACAGAGAATAATTTTCCTACATTTAATTGGTAGCACAATTCTCCAACCAGAGGAATATTCTTAACCAAACTAGACACCCATCCAACCACATGACAAGTGTATTTCAATATAAGTTTTGATTGATCAAGGTCTCTAAAAAAATAACATAGGGCACCTACCATGAAGCCTTGAAATCATGTCACAACATAAGCAATTAATTCGAACCTGTGCAAGACGCGTTCCATGTCCATTTGGAGCAAGCAAAACTAGTCCATGCCAAGCGTCTCTAAAACCAACAATCTCAAGGAGTCCATCATCCACGAAAGGTGCAGTTAAGTCTCTCTGTGTATCAAGTTTAATCAGAGCAAAATGTTAAATCCGCGATTGATTTTTAGTTAAATGAAAGGTCTTTGTTGAGACTACTTACATCACGTCTTTTGTTAATATTTGGAGTTCCCCAAGGATTTAGTCCACCAGAAAAGCTTGGCAAATTAAGGCATACAATTGACCTGATACTGTAAGTTTGAAGAAAAGACACCGTTACAGAAACTTCTTATTATTTCTTCAGGAATCAAATTTAGAATTTAGAAGCTATTCCTTATAATGTGCAAAGAAAAGCTGTACCTGTTAGGAATACGGAGTTCTTGCCAATCACCGTGCCTTTTCATGATCTTAACCTTGCAAAGATGAGCTATATTCCTGCATCATAATTATTTACTTGTACCAAATAGAGGGCAACCATATAATCACCATACAATGATTTAACAAGTAACACGTTCCTCTTTCGTGGATTCATTTAAAGTTTAAGCAAAAACCTGTATTGACATTGAAGAAAGCATATAATAAGCTGACCTTGAAGAAGGGTGAAAGAGAGAAGCAAGAAACCATCCTTGTGAGCTAACAAGCTTTGCGTATGTACTCTAACATGCAACAAACAAGAATCTCTTTACCAGAAGGATGTATACTAGTTTTACGTAAGCCTAGTTTTAGAGTATGAAGCTATCATCAAAAAACTAGAAGCGTCTTTTACGACATATAATTTTTATATACAAAAGAAACAACTTATTTCCAGACTATCAAGAACAATGAGAATTAACACAAGCAAAACTATACGTACATTTAAAAAGCAAGAGATTTTTTTTAAAAAAGAGAGAAAAATATAGAAGTATTCAACTTTATATATTTAGATTGCCTAGAAACGTATTCGAGTAATTAATAAAATCACTAAATTCGATACCATGATGATTCTAGAAAATAATACTTGTAGAAGTTTAGATGCTATCCAAATAATACCTGATTAATTAGTTGATTTTTGAATTTCTCTGGATGCAGCTTTCTCTCAGTGTGGAATGCATAAGAAACTTGTGCATCCATCCCTGAAGACCAGAACTTTAGGACAATAAAATATAGGAAATTTTCTAAGAAATAACTATATAATACAGTAACAATGATTAATTTAGTAGAAATCTTAAGTCAAATCACACACTATCTGTTTACATTTCTGTAGATCACAGAGAAGGGGGACAAAGTATTCATCAATTTTTCATGGATTTATTCACTCACCCATGCTGAAGTAGTTCCAAAATCCACCACGGAATGTGTCGCAACCTTCCTGAAACGTTTTAAAAATTAAAACATGAACATCAGTTTCTTCAACGGTTTAGCATAGTAATCAATAGGTGAAGAAAAGGCAACTAACCACATTGAGATCATCTGTTGAAGAACACCGATTAAATGCATGCAGTGAATGTGGCAACTCCAGAGGTGCAATTGGATCACAAGATCCTTCTTTTGGTGCTCTCATCCGCATGAGTATATGCCAACTATCGGTTGCACAATCAAAAACAATTCTTCAGATTCATATCAGTTAATTGTATTAGATGTCCTAAATTATTTAAAGTTCGTGTATCTTCAAAACAAAGAGTTATAAATATAAATGAAATACATGATAGGAATGGAAATTACCTGTCTATCTTCATCTCTTTTGCTTTCCGCACTTGTTCCATGAACGAGAGCACAGAATTACGATCAGTTCCTGGATTTTTTTTACCCTGAAATCAATTCAAATGCTTAAGAAGCAATATTGTTGAACATCTATTGTACAAGAGACATGAAGTTCCATCAATTAATTACAAAATAACAATTTTCCATACCCATCCAAATGCAAATGGAAGGTTGTTTCCAGTTCCCAAAGGCACGGTAGCAATCGGTGGTGGCTGCGACAATTTCAGATCAGAAACCACCCCAAGAAGCCAACCAGCTGTACCATCTCCACCAGCAACCTACATATTAAAAATCTTTCAAATGTTTCACTAAATATATCATCGATTGATCAACCAGAACAATTAGAGTATTTTAAAAGATCCCTTTATCGCACAACTCACAATTATTTTCAATTTTTTCTCAAGTTCACGAGCAAACTCATCACCATTATTCTTGAGTTTTTCGAGATTGAGAAAAACCCGATGTAGAACACTATCAGGAGATTCTTCTCCTACATCAAAAACCTGAAAATAAGTTATAACAGTGCATGTTAAATAAATTGTTTATATCAATGGAAGAAGATTTCGACTTATAATTTATTTCACCTGCGCTTTGTTTAGGATTGATCGATACGTGATGAGAAGATCTCCACCAAGTTGACCACCACTTCTGGAATTGATAAATACCAAAAGAGGGCACTCGGGAAAAATATCAGGGGAACATTCCTTCTCCGAGTCTGGCACAAGTATATAACTAGGTATGTAAAACTGCTTTATATACTTCTCAGAATCGAGATTCAAACTTGTCATTCCTACTGCAGAACAAAGGGGTTTTGGTGTCAATTATTTCAGCAAAATTCAAAGCAGCAGCTATTTTGCAAATAAAAATGTTCAAGATATAATAGAGGACACAATACTCTGAACTGATTTATTAAGTCAAATCACCCCAATTAGAGCAGTTTAAGTTTGAAAATACATTGATTAATCAACAATCAGCAAAGCTATT
This sequence comes from Penstemon newberryi var. newberryi, assembly GCA_030819805.1. NCBI lineage: Eukaryota > Viridiplantae > Streptophyta > Magnoliopsida > Lamiales > Plantaginaceae > Penstemon > Penstemon newberryi. The sequence continues at coordinate 5,975,731 of JAUALY010000003.1, read as the reverse complement.
TTACACATGAATTGTTAATAAAGTTTCAATTATATAGGTAACTTGAGTAAATACAACTCATCACTTAACAAATAAATAAATAAATATTTTCCAGAAAGCAATATAGTCAAACATGTCAAGAGTACTAGTAAAAAATAATACCCACAAACAAATTATTGAATTATGCGATTCACATTCTGATTCAAAACCTATAAAATTCAATCCAGTGGTAATCATACACCATACAGAAAAGTGAATTCCAGGATAAAATTAAAGAAAATCAGAAAAAGAAAAACGATTTCGAACCTGGGAAAGTGAAAGATGGATTCTCGGAAGGATTCAGAAGTGAAAATTCGGATCTTAAAAAGTGAATTGGAGGCCAGAAAGAAATAATAAGTATATTACGCGTGAAAATGAATCATCAAACGTGCGTGAAATGAAGGTTGACAAATGAGAATCAAGGAAATATATTTATTATTGTAATTATTTATTAATTATTAGTATTAGGTTCTTCTCCCAAGCAAGAGACGAGAAGTATGCATTATTCACATTGGGATCGGAATGACGTCAGTTATATAGTTGACTGTGTGCTTTGTTAACGTTGTGTTGTGTGCATAATATATTAGATATTTATATCAAGCCAAAAATCATGATTAAATCTTAAATTTCTTCACTTTTGAGTTTTTTTATTGTGGAAAAAAAAAAAGAGTTTAAATTCAGATATTAGATATTTCTTGAAGTGTTATTAACGTTTCTTGATTGCTAAATTGAATCACCAACATTTACTTAACAAGAGGCACTAATTATTTCCAAAATCTAATGTATAACATATGGATATTAAGCCAACAATATTTATGGGAGTCGAACGGGTGGAAAACATTTTGTGCTCAGAGTAGTGCACTTTCGCAATTTTGCCCTATCACTAATAAATATATCGGGATTAGTCCTCAATGAAAAATTATTTTATAAAACGATGTACCACATTATCAAACAGATACAAAAAAGATTGATTAGGCCATCTCCAAGGAAGCTCTTATAAGTCAAATTATAAGATTTTCACAAAAATGGTGCTCCAAGGGACATGTTATAATTTAAGGGTCATTTAAATTTTTAAGTTTGGACTCTCAAATTTAAGAGTCCAAAGCCAAATGTATATTTTAATTTATGCAACAAAGTACAACATTATTTTGTACTTTGTTGCAAAAATATTTAATGTAAGTTCTAATTAAAAAATTGCACGAATCTTGAAATATAGTTCAGATTTATTTAATCTAAATTCATATTATTTTTCCGAAATAATTTTTTTTAAATTTAGTTTTTATTATTACATCAAATAAATAAATACTAAACATATATCATTATTATTTATATATAAATAATAATTAAAAGTAATTGTTAAAATATAAACTAATTGTTGGAGAGAAGTGTTGTGGTTATTTAAAAATAGAATTTTAAAATATAAACGAGTTGTTGGAGTGCAGAGTAAAAAGTGAGAATGTATAACACTGTTCACCCCTTAAATTTTAAGATAAGAGGTCTTAATTTAAGAGTTCTGTTGGAGATGACATTCCAATTTTAAAGTACAATTATCAGCCTTATCATGCTGTCCATTAGGCCATCTCCAATGGAGATGGCCGGGCTGGGGGCGGGGCCGGGCTGTGGAGAGAGAGCCGTCTCCAATGGTGCAGGGGCGCGGGGCGGGGTGGCTGGAGGGCTGGAACGGGCTGGGCGCAGGGCTCGGCGGAGCCCTGCGCCCAGCCCCGGGGTCGCGTGGGCTAGGCGGAGAAGAAGAGGGGCGCGTGTTTACACGCGCCCCTCTTTAAGTCAGGTGCCGCCAAGTGGCGGCACCTGACTTGTTCTCTTTTTTTTTTCTTTTTTCTTTTAATTGTTTTATTAATTTTTGTTTATATATATAAAATTTGTTATTTAAAGTAATTTTTAATAAAATTAAAAGTTCCTCCTAATTAAATTAAATTTGTAGAATTGAATTATTTAATAAAATGTGTTAGTATTTATAAATATATGTAGTCACCAAATTTGAATTGAATTATTTAATATAATAAAATTTATTTTTTAAAAATTAAAATCATTAATAATAAAAATTTGTTAGCATAGTTAAATTTTTTGCATTTAATAAGTTCTAAATAATAAAAATTGGGCTTGTCCGAAAGCTAGAGAATTGGACTGCATTCGTGTCCGCAGGCTCGCACAAGTCTTGAAGAGACGAAGTGAATTTGAATCCATGATTTGCACCCCCCCCCCCCCCTGCGCGCGAGGGAAGAGACTTCTTGTAGCTAAGTAGTTACACAACTACATTGACAAATCATATATAAACCTCAAGTTTTTTCACTCCACTTCCAATGTGGGATAAATGCCAATTGCATTTCTTTTCTTCCATTTCAAGAGGTGATTTTTGAGTGTCAATTTCTCATTCACCCGAACTCCGATTTGGACACACGATATACCGTTTTAATCTACTCACGGAGTAGAATCTAATTCCAGAAAAACCCGAATGAATTTTATATTTATCAAATTTATTTTAATTATAGATGAGAGTGGGCAAGGAAAGAAAATAGAATTAATTTCTCATTCACCCGAACTCTCTTTAATTTTAATATTTTAATATTTTAATATAATTAATAATTTAATTACAAGATGCAAATAATTATTAGTATTATTAATATTAATATTAAAAATAAAATTAAAACTATAATATTAATAGGTGAGAGTGGGCAAAGGAAAAAAATGGAATTAATTCCATTCCGGAGCCCTGCCATTGGAGACGACCAGGCAGGGCTCGGGGCGAGGGTAGGGCTGGCTCGGGGCTCCGGAGCCCCGGGGCTGGCCCTCTCCATTGGAAATGGCCTTATATGACTTTTGATTTGATGTACAATGAATTAGTGATGTACTGATGTGGTGCAGCGGAATGAAATAATTTTTTGTCCTCAATGCTAATAGATTAATTAGTTAGTTGAGGATGAAAAGCAATTAAGAACTTCATAGATATGTTTAATCTATTCCTCAAAATCTTTTGAGTGTCACATACATTACTTCTTCAAAGTCAAGATAATTCGTGAATGAAGAGACAGGCAAGTTCGAAAATATCTAAAACCATAAGATTAGAGTACTATTCAAATATAGATTAATACTTCCTCCGTCTCATTATTTTTATTCCATTAATTATAGTAATCGGTCAATTTTTTCAATCTTTTAAGTGATTATCATATTAGATTATTTACATTTGTAGTATATTAAACTTTTTAAATGTTAATATATATAATGTCATCAACTTATTAATCAAATATATTAATTAAATTATTTATTATAACTTTTATAAATTTAGTCAAATTGATTGGTCAACTGTACCATGGGATAAAGTAAAATGGGAAGGAGGTAGTAAGATTTAAATTATTATATATGATTTTGTAGTCTTCTATTACAATCTTACAACTATATAATGGCATGCAAGATTACAATTTCAGTCCGGTATGATTGGATTCCTAATGATTTTGGTCTGGTGGTTTACAAAATTACACTTTTTCTAATATGTAAAAATGTTTTGCAATTTTGGTCTCATCTTTGGGACAAAAAGTAAGAATCCGAGATAAAATCATACATATTATGGACTAAAATGTTGAAAGGAGACTGTGTACTATGTTGGATCAAAAGTGCAAAATATTTTAAAGATTTGAGACTAAAGTACAATTTAGTATAACGTTAAACCAAAAGTAAAATCATTCTGAAAAATTAGAATAAAAAATACAATTTTGTAATATACAACACAAAAAGTAACGAGTATCAAGTCCTGAGACTATATTACAATTTTAACTTATACAAAGCAGTAATAAATTCCTAAAACTAAAAAAAAAAAAAAAAAGGTTAATTGCCGGATTTTCAATGAGTTAATGATATTTTACCCTATGTGATATTCATAATGTTCAATTTACCTTCATGTGATTTGAAAAATAGCACTTTATCTCCCGTAATCTTATAAAAGTTTCACGCCGCCTCCCAGACATTTTTATATGCGGCACTTTGCCCCCTATACTATGATAATGTGGCAGTTGAACCCTCTGTGTTATGATAATGTGGCAATTTACCCCTCTATGTTACAAAAACACTTGGCATGCCCATTCTCAAATTCGGCAAGTGAGTTACACTTTCCGGCTGAAGGAGGTAAATTACTTCTTTAATTTTTTTACGGGGGGGTAAAATGCTCTTTTTCAAATCACAGAGGATAAATTGAACATTATGCATTTCACAAGGGAATAAATTGGTATTACCTCATTTTTCAATAGCTTGAGAGCTAGATCCCATACATGAAACCTAAAGAATGAAATTTTTCTTTGGTAATCTCATCAATACGTCCAATAGTCTCTGCAGACAAATAATTTTTATGATCTCCAACTTCCCCTTTCCTAAAGAAAGAATTATATGGCAATTTGAACCAACTCGGAGATTCCTCGGACTTGTTCACTTCAAGGTTACTCAATACCTCAAAGCTACAATTCCTCACAATTTCTTCCACTTGCTCTTCTTCATTGTCACCAAAAGGGCATCCTAAAAACTCACCCAATTTCTTCACATGACTTTTTGTGTCATAAATAAGCTCCTCAAATGTCAGGAAAAACACATTATTTGGCCTCTCAATACTCAACTTTTTGTACCCCATTACATGATCATAATAAGGTCCACAAGGAACAACGCCACGACAAAACTTTTCCGTTGCCTCGTCTAGCGACCACGGCTCCTCCTTTGCCTTCTCCCACTTGTTCATGAAATGCCATGTCGAAATTAGAGTGTCCTTCGGATTCCTTGTCACGTAAACCACTTTACATTCGGAAGAATCAAATGTTTTAGCCATGAGTTGGTAAGGAATGTGCGTAGCAAAAATTCGTCTTGGCTTGGAAGAAGAAGTGATTGTAAGAGGTTCTTTAGAGGATGCATAGAGTTGAACTTCTAAAAACGGAACCAATTCGTGAGGATGTTCCATCGCTAAACGATGGATTGAGGGTCGATTGACGATGGAGTAAAGAAGGGATTTCAGCCATGTAGTGCCTGTTTTTGGAAAAGAAGCCAAGATTACATCACTTGGAATTGGCTTAAAATTGTTAATAACTCTATTAATTGGTTCAATAAATTGAGGAAGAAGCCAAAAGTCACCAACTTGACATAGATAATCTTCACCCCACCATTTTTCTTTTGGGAGTGAAGATAAATCCATATCTGAAGGAGAATTCATGTGAAAATGAAGGTGGGGATTAAGAAAAAAGCAAAGGATTAATCAGAAAAATAAAATGGTGATAGTTAATTAAGATGTAATTGCATGCAGAGTAGATTTTGAAGTTCATTTTATGAACGAAAATTATATGATTGACTTAGGAAGGTGGTAAGTCGGAAAACAACAATGTAAGTAAGGAATCTTTTATTAAAAGATTGAAGCATTTAATTTCATGTGAGGAAGCTATAAGCAACAGCTGGTATGCACATGGTAGTAGCAAATTTCGGTACCGGGCATTCAATTAGAACCAGAGACAGAGTAAATATAAGAATGTCACAGAAAAATGATGAATACATGCAATTATATAGAGTAAAAATCTCAAATAAATTGAAGAAACTTAAGATTTCGCTATAGCAAAAAACAAAACAATACTATTATAACAAATGAAAGGCTACAAGAATAGAAAAGTTATAAGAAAAATGAAAAATTCAATACTTTTGTAACAAAAGAAAGGCTACAAGAATAGAAAAACTATAGGAAAAATGATGTATACTATTAAGATAAAAACCTCGAATAAACTGCAGAAATATTATAAAAATAAAAATAAAAAGAAGAATAAGAAGAAATTGTAGATGAAATATTAATATATAAATTGTTGAAATAATAAAGGGAACCTTTATTTTTGCAAGAAGTATGAAAAAAAAAATCACCAAGAATAAAACAAATATGAGATTAAAAAACAAATTTAGTGTGAGATTCAAACTAACAACCATTAACATAAATGAAGGGGAAGGGTAATTTAGGCATAAAAAATGTAACATCAACAAAATTATTATATGAAGGGTAAGTATTACAAGTAGGACCTGTTTGATTACCCAGAAATGGCATATTATTTGGCAATCTGATTCCTTTTAATCAAATAATATCATTTGGGTAGATTTTTTGAATTTTGGGAAAGAAAACATATTCCTTTTTTTGAATTTTGGGAAAGAAAACATAATCCTAAAATCCAGGAATCTTGTCATCAAAATATGGGAATGTGAAACCTAACTTTTTTATGGTATTATGATTCATTTCCTGATGGATTTGATACTAAAAATAAAAAAGACATTATTACCCATATCTTATTTCTTAGTTATTAATTTATGATAGTTTTCTTCTTCTCCCTACCTAATATTTTAGGGTCTTTTTAAATTGAGATTTCGTCGAAAATTATAGCATGTGAGATATCTCATCTTAACCATTAAAAAAGTCAAAATTAAATCTGGTCCGTAGTTTTTTTTTAAAATGTTCGATGATGACAAGGCAATGGGACATTTGAAAAAATTAGACATTCGTTAAATTACATAAAGACCCATTTGATTAATATGATTAAGAAAGTAAAAAAAAAAATCTCCTTCGTTATTCCTATAATTTTCTTTCTTCAAAATTTCTCTCTCCATGTCTAGATTTCCAACCCCCACCTTCACCTTCATAAACTAAAGAAATTTACTTCTTACAAACGTACAGAAAATACGTTGTTCACTTGTAATTTTACATATTAGTATTTCCCAATAATTCTCCTCCTCTCACTTTTTTTCTTTTACACTTTATCTTTTCCATTTATTCCCAATTGAATTTTGAATGTTCTTCAATTTTCGGTTCATTAATATCGGATTATGTCCTTCGTTAGTTTCTATGAATATCTTTTTCTTCCATTTTCCCCCTTCAAAATTCCAATGACCATCTTCACCCACAAGATCCTCTCCCAACAACCAACCTACCCCCACCACAGCTTTTTTCCCAGACAACCATGGCGTGGCCGTGCAGATCGCAATTGGTGGTCTAAAACTATGTAATATGTATGTAGATCTACGTTCTTGGAGAAGACGACTTGGGTTCAATTTAAGTTGTCAATTGTGTCCTATATTTTCTGAATATAGTCCTTAATAACTTTGATATTGTAACTTTTGAATCTTCCAATAATTAGGATGATCAGTTAATGATTTTCTTTATTTGGTTATGTTAACAGAATTAATAATATATTTGTTAATCTTACCCAAATTTAATACAGGGTATACTTGTCTTTTTATAATTTGATAATTTAAAAATAATTAAAAATGGGACACTTGTCGACAAGAAAAGAGCTATCTTATGTGCTCCCCATCCAATAAAATCTCATTTTAGACGACCCCAATATTTTATCTCCAATAGCCATTGTTCTTGATTCTTACTTTCTTTCCTTCTCCAACTGCCATAACTATTAGCACACAAGTTTTTTTGTTATAATTACATTCTTGAATTATTATATATATATATATATATATATATGTGTGTGTGTTGCAATTATATACGACTTTCCTCAACACTGATTTCATTTATGTTCTTTAACTTTTACTACATATTAATTATATTATATATGATATAATTTATAATACATTATATATATTGTATAAAACATATGTCATAAATAATACTATATAATAAATGCTGCTTCTAAATGATTTATATATATTATATGGGTGGGGGTGGGGGTGGGGGTATTTTTGTGAACTTTTTGAATTTATAATCCATTCCTTTGTCATTACCAAACATTTAAAAATGATTTCGATTAATTTTTTTGGTACAATCCCAAGTGATACCCAAATACTATAATGAAATCATATTTCTGGAAATCAAATTAGTAGAAATTAAATACCCAGAATCATATTCTATTCCGTCAAACAAACGGGTCCTAAGGGTAATTGATACATCCCCATACCTTAGTGGCAAACTGTATTTAGCCCAATTCAGAATTTGGCTAAGACGGCTTTAATAAAGATAGTTCAAAATGACAAAGCCTCAAATTGTCTATCTAGCCAACTTTTTGACAACAATACATAAAATACTTAATTCTAAAAACAAATACTTACAAAAGTAAAAGAAGACAATTGAAAACGTCCTTCCACGGTTCCACCCATGACCCAACCGTGAAAAATTGAATAAACTATAATAGTCACACCCACAAGTTAGATAAAATTAACCAAGTCGTTCAAATATTTCTATTTGAAGTTGGTCATTACAAAATATTCATATAAATAATGTTTAATAAAATAGTAATATTCATTTAACATAATAAAATAAAATAGTAATATGTTATTTAATAAAATAAAAAGTTCTTATATTTTATAAACACTCTATATATATATATATATATATATATATATATATGACAAAATAGCTCACTCATGGTCGAATCACCACCGATGGAAGTGTCCGTTCAATATGTCGCACAAGGATGGGTTGGGACTAATGAAATACTTCCTCTGTCCCAATTATTTTTATCCCTTGGGACAGTTGACCAGTCAACTTGACTAAATTTATAAAAATTATAATAAATAATTTAATTAATATATTTAATTAATAAGTTAATAATATCATATGACACCATATATATTTATATTTAAAAGGTTTAATACTCCACAAATGTGAATAATTTAATATGATAAGTCACTTAAAAGACTAAAAAGTTTGACCGAGTACTGTAACAAAGGAGCAAAATAAATGGGACGGAGGAAGTATATGACAAATTAGTTCATTCACAGTCGAATCACCACCGATGAAAGTGTTTGTTCAATGTCTCACAATAATAGGTTCAATATCAAGGATTGATTGACACTAATGAAATATATGACAAAATAGCTCACTCATCTTCGAATCATGGAGGTGTCCGTTCAATATATTTCACAAAAATGGGTTTTTTTTTTCTCTTCTTTGAAAAAGATGTCTCACAATAATAGGTTACAATGCCAAGGCCCTTACTAAAAAAAAGTGCACCTCTTTCTTAAATTTAGTATCTACCCCTTCTCCACCCCTCCCAAAAAAAAACCCAAGTCCCTTTTTAATTAAATCTTTTGAATTAATTGTGGTCCGAGTTATACATATAAAAATTATATTGAACTAATATCAATCTAAAAGACTAAATCAATTGTTTCTATGTCTCGACACAAGTAATATTAATGGTGGCAAATGAGCGGATTAGACTGCATTTGAACAAATCGTAAATAAAATTGGCCTAAGATTGATCAATACGGGTTGAAAATTGGTGAAACATGTTGGGTCGGATTAACGGATCAACCCATTTTATGTTTGCTACTATTGATTTTACTTATTACAAATTAAGAAAAATACACCTTATTAATATAGCTTTAAGTTTTTAAATATAATCAAATGAAATAATTGAACTTATATAAATAAAGATAATTGGCATTAGACATTGAAACTTCATAAAAAAATAAATATATTTAATATTGTGATTAAAATTTTCATTAATTTAGAGTAAAAATAGTATCATTAAATGTTAAACAATTTATTCTAGTGTTTGTTTTTTGCACATAACTTATTCTCAACTCATGAATATTTACTAAACCCAACACAATCCAAACTATCACCAATCAAAAAAAAGTTATGGACAACCCATGGATCATGACCTATATTGCTAACCCATTGATGATATTAGTCAACAAACAGAAAGCAAAGCTCAATGTAGACAGAACACAAGTATTTACATTCCACACATTACAGATTATTACTACTAAATTGTCACAGATCACTCACCCTCTTGAACTGGAAACACAAATCCATGAACTGAAAGTGAATATCTTAATTGTAATTAGCAAATGAAATATCCAAGAACATCATTTAAAAAATTAAATAAAATTATAACTTCCTCAGTGCTTCGGTGAAGATAGCTGCAAATGCATCCAATTTCTTCTTAGGTCTAGACAAACCAATCTCCAAACCTCCTTCAAAATACCTCGATTTACAAAGCGACATCGAACTGTCCCCATCAATCGAAGCCGATTCAAACTTCTTCGGCCTTCCCCATCCGTAATCCGCATCGTATAAATCGAACCTCGGCGACCCTGCCACCCCAAAGAGCCGCTTTCCGATTAATTTCCCGAACTCCTCCGGCCATTCCTCTGCCCCATCAAGTATCCCATTTGGATTATACACCGTCTTCTTTACAGCATCCCCTACACACTCAACCGCCACCATAAACCCGTCCCTTCCTTTCAACATTCCATTAGTAGCTTCCGCCTTCACAAAAGACAAACAGTTTCCGAAATATGCCGCGGGGAGTGGCGGATTTAATCGTCCGCGGCACTCCGCAGCGAAACCAAAGTACTCTGGTTCTTCTTCAGGAACAATTTCGGTATCAGTTTTCACTAAACAAACCCAAACCAAAGCACAGGTGACGGTAAAAGCCGTGACGTGTGGCATTTCAGGCCGTCGCGAAAGGACAAAGTTTTTTAGTAACAGAATGTCGTCCCTTTTAATTACGAAAGTGGCGCGTGCTCTGTTGAGAGGGAATTTCATTGGAAGAGACTCGATCGGGCGAGATCTCTTCATTAAATTCCAGTAAATTGAGTCCAGCCCCTCTGGATCTTCAACACCGGTTCTATCGTAGAATGGTAACGATTTATCGTCGATTAGCTTCGCATCGCTTCCGAATCGGTTAACGGAGGCCCAGGCTTTGATGAATCGGACTATGCTACTAGCGTCGCCGATTGCGTGGTGGTTTGTAAACCCTAGGCAGATTCCGTGGTTGGGGAAGAGTGTTATTTGTAAAGCTAAGACTGGAAATACGACGGCGTTTGACGATTGCTTTCCGGGAGGGAGATCAGGGACGCAGGCGTAGAACTCGTCGGCGACGCGGGGGTGGTTGCCGGTGAGGTGTTTGAAGTCTTTGTTGCATTCGGCGATTGTGAGCGAGACAGAATCTCCGACGGAGAAGCGGGTGAAAGGTCTTCCGGCGTCGACGGGGTGGACTATGTTTCCGGCGAGTGGGAGGAAATGGTTTAAGGTTCGCAGAAGTGATTGTTTGAGCTTTGGAACTAGGGTTTCTAAGAAATGGGGTTTGGAACAGGGGAAGTCGAAGAAGAGGAGACGTTGGACGGGGTTGAAGTACAGCCAGGTTATGTCGAAGTGGAGGAGAGGGAGAGTGAGCTCCGTTACGGTTTCCGGCGACGGCTGGATTTCGCAGCGGTCGAGTACGGTGGCGGCCATAGGGTTTTCGTGAGTTTCGGCCATGGAATGGAAGAGGTGGTAGATGGTGGAATGAAAGGAAAGAAGACTTTTTGTTGTTTTTTTTAAAAGTGTGGGAGTAGGTGAGATTATGAAAGAGAATAATTTAAATGTTCCAAATTGACGTGGTATGTTTGTTGAAATTTATTTCTTTTTTTGTGTGTGTGGGTGTTTTCTTATTCTGGTATTGTAATGGGAACAATAATTTTAGACTTGTGGACTGTTAGGTTGGTAGATCCTTTATTTTCTATTGTATTGTGTATTTGTGTTTGTTAGAAAATTGATATGATGTACCAACTCATTTGTAACTTAACTTTGAGAAAGAAAAAAATCTAACTTGAATTTTCATTAGAACTGCTTTCAAAATCTTAGCAAAACATTGAATTTCCTATTTTATGTAAGCTTTTAATTAAAAAAAAATTGTCTCTATTTATATGTCATACTTTGTGTTTTGCTGTATATAATAGTATTTTTTTTCTCGTCAGTAATCAAGAATCTTAAGTAGCTGGCATGATTGAAAGTTTAAACCTACAACCATTTATCTAATCTCAGATTCCCATCATAGAAATGGATCATTCAAAAGAGGTAGGTGAAAAATTATATGCGAAGAAGCATATTGAATTGCACATGTCAAACTCGAAAACATATGGTGTAGAGAATAGAGTACTGGTCTGCACAATGAAAATATTAAAAATTTGAATGGATTATGGTTGTGCTGGCAAGTTAGACTTGAAGAAAGAATCTATCTAGGGGCACTCTATTAGAAGATTTTGTTGGTCCAAGTGTAATTGAGATAGCCTTTTATTGATTGACAAGTGTCCACAAATTTTAAAAACAAAATAAATTAATTACTTAAATACATTTTTACCCTTTCATTACTTTTACATTTACTGAACAACTACTTCTTCAATTTACATATCAGACAAAGCATTCCCATTTTTTCCTCTCCCTTGAAATTTTTTCTCTCTCGTCGGAAACTTGCACCTCACCGGAAAAATCGAAGGTCGCCGGAAAATCGAAAAGCACCAGTGAACCTTTTAATTTTAATTCTTCAAATTCAAGTTTTGAATTTTTATCTACATCTGAAAACGCAAAACCCAGATCCATAACATTTTTAATTCCTCAAAACCCAGATCCATACTACTAATTTTCCTCCTTTGTAGCTGGTAAATTTTCAACGACGGCCTGGGAAAGAGGGTGCCCGGGAGGGGGAGGGGGGGATGGGGATCGTGCGTGGCCGTGGTGGGTAGGGTTTTGGGGCTAAATTTTTTGTTTTTTTTTAATATGCAAATTTAATTTTATTAATAAACAAAATCAATATATTTTTGTTCTATTTTGTATCAATAACATATTTATATTTATATTAGAATTTTATTTAATAAATAGTTATAAAAAATTAAATTGTTAATACATATGGAAAAAAAAATCATAAGATGTTGTGTTAATATATATATATATATATATATATATATATATATATATAAATTTGTGAATAATGTAAAGAAAAAAATGTTCCAACAAATTTTAATTATAATTACATCTTACCAATTAAATTTGAGTTGATATATCTGCAATTTTTTTTTTTTTTTTGTGTAAATCAATTGCTAATAAAATATTATTGGCGATTATAAAATTTTATTGGAACATCACCTCTAATTTTCAAATATTTATTTTGTTAAGTTCAACTTGAATTATCAACTGAGTCCTAATACTTTTTAAATAAGCTAATCAAATCCATTTTTTAGAGCAAAAGTTCATCAAATAGACAATTATGGATATATTTTCAAATTATGAAAGAGTTAGTGTTACATGACCATTTAATAGACAATTTGATCAAAATAATGATCGAATCATCAATTTTTTTAAAATTATCGATATATTTTCAAATTACGGAGGACTTAGTGTTACATAACCATCTAATAAACAATTTGATCGAATCATCAATTTTTTTAAAATTATTGATATATTTTCAAATTACGGAGGACCGAATCATCAATTATTTTAAAATTATCGATATATTTTCAAATTACGAAGGACTTAGTGTTACATAAGCATCTAATAGACAATTCGATCGAAATAATTACCGAAGCATCAATTTTTTTAAAATTATCGATATATTTTCAAATTACGAAGGACTTAGTGTTACATATCCATATAGTAGACAATTTGATTGAAACAATGACTGAATCATCAATTTCTTTAAAATTATCGATATCGAATTACGGATGACTTAGTGTTACATAACCATTTAATAGACAGTTTGATCGAAATAATGACCGAATCATCAAATTTTTTAAATTTATCGATATATTTTCAAATTACGGAGGATCGAATCATCAATTCTTTTAAAATTATCTATATATTTTCAAATTACGAAAGACTTAGTGTTACATAAGCATCTAATAGACAATTTGGTCGAAATAATTACTGAATCATCAAATTTATTAAAATTATCGATATATTTTCAAATTATGTAGGACTTAGTGTTACATAACCATCTAATAGACAATTTGATCGAAATAATTACCGAATTATCAATTTTTAAAATTATCGATATATTTTCAAATTACGTAAGACTTTAGTGTTACATAACCATCCAATAGACAATTTGATCGAAATAATGACCGAATCATCAATTTCTTTAAAATTATCGATATATTTGCAAATTACGAAGGCTTAGTGTTACATAACCATCTAATAGACAATTTGATCGAAACAATAACCGAATCATCAATTTCTTTAAAATTATCGATATATTTTCGAATTAAGGAGGACTTAGTGTTACATAACCATCTAATAGACAATTTGATCGAAATAATGACCGAATCACCAATTTCTTTAAAACTATTAATATATTTTCAAATTACGAAGGACTTATTGTTCCATAATCATTAATAGACAATGTGATCAAAATAATTACATAATAATAACCCTAAAACCCTTTAAATTAAGGTCATTGAATATATATTGAACATTGAGAACTTTCTTTTGATTACATATTTCAAAGTTTTAGTTTGATCTCTTGTTGTTAATAAGATTCTATATAATATTTTAATTTAATACTGATGTTGTTAGGTAGTGAAATAATTAAAAAGTAACTTACTTAACTTTAATTATAAAATTAGAATTTAAATCAAGTAATTACAATATCAAATATAATACCTTTTATCTATAACACAATTTAAAAGTAAACTGGACCGAAAAGAAAAAAAAATATAAGATTTGGGGTCAATGTATAATTTCCTATAATTTGAGCAACAAACCTAGTTCATCCTCCGCTCTAACCCCAAGCCGTCGCCGTCGCCGTCGCCGTCGCCATACCCCAACCCATCGTCACAGCCTATTCTCAGCAACCCAACACCCACAACCGCCACCTAACCACAGAGAGGATGCCCGAACCACAACAACTCAATGTACTGGGTAAATATGGACACAATCTAAATAAAACTAAGCATATATTCATCCACAACAATAGATCTACAAACTTTTAAAATTCTACAACAAAGGAGATGAATCGAAGAATCTCAAAGAAAATTGCGAAAACTGATGGCTGGAACAAACTTTCCCTGAAAAATAAATTATATAACATGATATTTGTGTGGCCGGAACAGGAAACATAGAGCACCGCCGCCGTCGCGTTGCCAGTTCGGGCCACACAGAGGCCCAACCCCAAAAATATCAATGCTAGTAACTGGCCAGATCTGGCCATGGCGTGGCCAGTTTCGGCAACCCAAAGGCCAAATCTGGTTGTCGCGTTGCCGGACTTGGCCACGATGTGGCAGGTCAAAACGGACGTGGTGGGGGTGGTGATAGGGTTTGGAAGGAGGAGAAGAGATGGATGAATTTTTTGAGAGAGAATATGATGGAGAGATGGAAAAAAAAAATGAGGGATTATTTTTTATTTTTTTGTGTTTGTTAAACTTATTAATACAAGGGTATAAAAGTAAATTATTAATTTCGGATATGTCCAACAATAAAAGAGGCCCAATTGAACATGTTTGTATTGGACTTAATTATGTGGCTTAGATTTGATCTAGCTAAATTTTAAAGGTCAAGATTGACTATCTTATAGGAGATAGATTTTTGACCTATCTGATAATAGACTAACCCATCTATCTATCTATTTGTTTGAGACTAAAAAATAGTACTAGTCAAATTGGAAGAGAAGAGATATATTGAATATTTCTTGGTGGGAGTTAATTTAAGCAGTCCAGTTAGATTTAAGGTCCAACAAATTTATCATCTGCTGCCATAAAAGAATCCTTGTAATAATATGTGGTTTCGGATAATGTTCCATGGCCCCATGGTTCTAATTATTATCAGAGGAAATTACTCTAGTCGACATAGATGTCATTTCACATAAAATTAAATGAAGGAAAGATAAAATTGAATACACCTAGCTCTATTTTTCCCTGTCCTGCCATTGCACATTCCTTCCTACATATCCAAATAAAATTGTGAATAACATTTTTTGAAATTATTTTCTCTCACTTTTAATTGAGTATATTACTATTGGAAGGAAAACTAATTTTAGTGATTACGAACTAGAAACAACGTGTAATTTGACAAACCAACATTTAAATAGATCTATAAAGTACAACAACTAGAATATTGTAGAGTCACCAAATTCAGCTGCTTTTAAACAATGAATTGCAGCCGTAGAAAGTGCATTATGAATGATTTTAAGCATTGTTATTTTTGCAGGTTACCTCATGTAATATGGCTAATGGGTAATTTAATTTTCTATGAAAATAGACATATGACCCGTTGTGAATAATAACAACGAGGGTTTTATCTCCTACCTTGACATAGTGTCTTACTCTTACACGCGCACAAAATTGCTAGCGGACTTTATTTGGACTTAATTTAGTCATCCATTGATAACATATGTGAAATGTCATATTGATGTTTTATCTCCTATATGATTTCGTTCAGAACAGAAGAGTGACAATAAATTTTTTCAGAAAAGCATAACGGAACACATTATCATTTAATTCATCACATGAAGTTTTATATTTATAAAATAACATAGCATGCTATCAAGGCGATTTTAAACAAAATAACAATATTTACCTATATACAATTCTATACATTATTTTATATCATCGCCCACAATTTTGTTAGAAAAAATTAAATAACATTGTTGCATCTCATGTTCCAAAAACTCAAAAAATTATTTTTAGTATCACTGATGAAACGAAACAAAAAGTCGAGAGTCGATAGAAGATCTCACTACATCCCTTGGCCGCATCGTGCGGGTTCGAACTCCACACGCCAACTCCAATAGCGGTTGACTGCTTCTCCAAAGCCAGTCTACTACAACACACTAATCTAATCTAATCCCACGCAACAATCCATGCTAACTAACTCATACCGGTCACAATCAACTCTAATCCACTACTACTCATACCACCACAGTCATCTATACCTAATCTAATCTAATGGAGCTGTGTATGGAGCTGTGTATGGAGTGAGCGCTCTGCAGCCGTCGATCAAGGGATGATGCCACCGTGTAAACCTTCCCACGCCTTAATGCCCCCACTTGGGTTACAAGACCGCGTTGCCAATCTCGGCAAACATGTTATACCGGGAAAGCGTATATAAATTTGTTGATTTTAAATTAAGTTGACTATGTGGGACGGTGGATAATAGGATAATTAAAGATTCAAGGCCTGTGGTTGTAATTATAACATCCATAAAATTAAATAAACCATAATAAGTCGGCCCAGTTTAAAAGCCCATTAATAGGGCCACACTTAATATTGTCTTCATTCACGACCAACATCACCTCCGCCAGCGGAACAGGCTTTCAAATAGAAATAGTTATTTGGGGAAATTGAAAGAAAGATGATGAGATAGAAATAGATTTGAGGAGAAACAGAAAGAGAGATGGTGAACATGTGAAAATATATCATTTTATTGCTATAGCAATACTCTGTGTTGGTTTTTACCCAATCGGATCATGAACAATTCGACCCAATTGAATAAAACAAGATCGAACTTATTCGAACCAGTTGCGGAATTCGGTGGGTTTTATGTTTTCAATATATTTCAAAAATATTTTACATAAAACATGAGGATCACATAACAAATCTTATTTTAATTTATGCAAAAGAGAGAGAAAGCAAATCATACCGAAAGCTTCATGTCCTTCGTCTTTTTGGTTGAACTTTGATGTTAGGATGAAATCAACAACTTTCTTGATCTTTTTAACCTTTGATCTTCAACCCCGTTTCTCCTTCTACTAGTGGGTGGGCACTAACCTTTTAAGTTTGGATAACTAAACTCTAGAAATTGGAAGAACAAATTTCTCCTAATTTCTAAGGTGATGGACGATTTTTGTGTCGAGAAAAAGAGAGAGAGATTTTCTTGCTTTTGTTACAAAATTGTATCTCTTCAAAAAACTCATGTGATTTAGAAAAGAGATATCTTATATATATAGATATGTCATACATATCCTCTTTCCTTATCTTTCTCAACTACTTTCTCCTAACTCAAATAGGATTCCATCTCCTTCCTTCTAGGTAATTGCATTATTTGTATATATCTTATATTATGAGTATATCATATATAATCATAAAATGCATTTTCCTATTAAGGAAATTCCTACACAAATTTAATTCAATAATTAAATTTGATTTAATCAATTGTCATATTTTTAATTGATTAATTCACAATTCATCAATTAAATATTACAATTAATTCATCAGGTATATTTTAGAAAAAACAATTTCCCAAAATATATCGAGAGTTTAATCATTCTTATTATAGGTTCAATCGTAGAATAATAGGAGCCGGAATTGGGACCTATGGACATGTAATTTCAAGCTCCAATAAATTAAATAATTAATTAAACTCATTAATTAATATATTCAATTTATTAATTCCAAGTGACTCCACTAAAGACTTGGAATTACACTCTTGTCCTTACATTATATTTTACTCGAAAGATCAGAGTGTCCATTGATATAACCATTACATATGATTTAACCTTCCAAGAATTGATTCATAATTAAAGCTAGGCGAAATTACCGTTTTGCCCCTATAATTATTTCTTAATCCTTAAGTTCCATTAATTCACTAGTGAACAGTTTGATTTATAAACATTTTCACAAACCAGAGTACTCGAACTGTTCAATTCCAGAATTAACACTTAAGGGAATCAATTAACTCAGCTTTCCGCAGAAAGAGAGTGCACATTCCCAGCCATTTATCTCAACGGACCTCCAAGACATAAGTGTGTGACATGATTAACAAACAAGTCACTACCCATGAGTCAAAAGGACTCGCTGACACAAACAGGAGTTTATGTCTACTCAGGATTCAAATTAATTCATATATGATCATCGTGTGACATGTATTGAAATCTAAAGTTAACGGTATCTTATAATAGATTTCAATTCATGTCTGGTCCAGTCCTATGTAAATCATATTACATAAAGCACCTCCACCTTTAATGTCACAACATCAATGATCCGGATCGAGATCATTGAATTCTTAATTTTCAGTGGACCGTACTAGTAATAATTAGTTAAAGATCCCAACTTTAACTTACTACGGACTATTTAGTCTATTGTTTATAACTTTAATCCTCTTGTACATCCTTATACATACAAAAGGCATATTTAATAAATAGACATGGAATTTTCTGATAATTATATTATACTAGATAAAAAGCATAATCGAATCGAATATATGAAATTCAAAAAAGCAAACAATTTATTTATTTTCAATTAATAATGTTCATCAAACGCTTTATAAAAAGGATCATAATTGTGACTGAAAATTAATATTACCCCGTATGAAAATTTCCCTCACGTATTGGGTATTACGAAAATTCATTTGTGGTTTGTCATCATCTTATAATTGACCATTCATCCCTCAAAAGTTCCAACTTTGTCCATAGGGGACTATTTGTAATGTTTGTAATATCTTAAAAATAATAAAATTTAGGTGCTAATTGTAATATTTCATCAATTATAAAATTGATAATTACATATTTACCACACAAAAATTGATAAAATTGTATAATTGCCCATAAGTTTCATTTTTTAAAACATATTTATTAACAATTTAATTTTTATAATAAAAAAATTAAACAAAATTTTATTAATTATATTTAATAAATATAAGCAATTTATTTACAAATAAATAGAAAAGTTACATTAGGGACAAATAATCGACTGTATAATTTATGTCATATTGAGGCTGTCAGTCTAGCTGTATCCTTCATCCGTGATATAGTATGGGACGATATGTAAAAGTAAATATAGTTTGGGACGAAATTTTATTTGCAAATAAATTTATTGCCGATCAATGTTCTTCTTGCTCATCCCAGTAGATCAAGATTTGAAATAATTCAAACAACTGCAAACTTATTGCCAATTACAGTTCTTGCTAATCCAATTTAAACCAAAAGTTCAAGATTTGAAATGACAATTTGGGCTTCTCCTCAAAATTGAATACTATTAATTCTTGCCAATCAAGATTTTCATTGGCTTTTATTTTTAAAACTGCAATTTCTCCTACAAAACTGATTTGGAGATATCAACAAGAATCTGAATAAAATCAAATTTTTATATTGAAAAATAAATTTTTTAGTTGTAAGTTAAAAAAAAAAAAATAAAGGGTCCCTTATAATAATCCAATAAATTTACAAATGATTCTAAATTGGATGAGCAGAGCTGGAAGTAGCAGAGGATACTAAATATATTTCATTTTTTTTTTCTTTTTAATCAAAGAGGATAGCACCGATATACTAATCAAAATATTAGTCCAAATAATTTATGATCAGCAATCTTAGGCAAAAAACATCATTACTCAGTCGATTTACATGGCATAAAAAATGTTAGAAGAAAAAAAGAGTAAAATTCTAATGTAAGCCCTTTATAAGATATATGGAAAGACAGTAATAAATGAGGAAAATATATTCCTTTAAGGGATGGTCTATGGTGACTCTCACTTCAAAGAGAGTCACCAACAACATCATTTTTAACCAATTAAATTTGGACACGTGTCCATATTACAACCCAATAAATTCATTTACAATCCCAACTAATTCTTGAAATACCCATTATACCCTTAGTCTTTATTTTACTAAATTCCTAACTTACCCTTTATATATTAGATTTTAGCTCAAATATCAAGTATATTAGATATTAATAATTGGGTTGAAAATGAATTTATTGGGTTGAAAGTCATTTCTTATTTAAAAAAAATCATTTCTTAAAAGGATGAAGCTTCACCGCTACACCGGTGAAGCCTCAGTGTTCTGGTCAGAGACCAAAACTGAGGGAGAAGGGCTGCGTCGTTCTGGCCGCGACCAGAGAGGCGGCGATGTGCCGCCTCCGTACTGGTCGCGGCCAGAACAACGGCGAATTATGTGCCGCCTCCGTTCTGGTCGTGACCAAAACGGCGACGACCTTTCGCCGCCATACTAGTGCGACCAGATGGGAGACGGCACTTCGCCATCGCCGTCCTCGTTGGAATGGTGGTGGTGGTATGGGTTAGATTATGAAGAGAATTTGGGGGAGATGAAAAGAGTGGGACATTTTGGTATTTTGAGTATTTTTATAAATGGTAATAATGTAAAATTCATATTTACAATGTATTGTTTATTTAGTTTTTTAGTGTAACACACAAAATATATGGGTGATACACATTTGTACACATTCAATGGACAAGATAAAGTTTCTTTTTTTTTCAATGGTTGAGATTAATTTTTTCTTGTGACTCAACTTTGAGTTGAGAGTCACAATAAAATTCCCCTTCCTTTAATTAAGGACCACATAATTAATGAGTTTTAACTATTAAAAGACATTTTAGGAAATTTCTAAAAAATGGCTCCGGCAATATCGATAGCCATTTGATAAACTTTTGACTTGTCCAAATACCTAATGAAACTCTATAAAATGAGTTCTTGAAGACAAAAGCTAACATCTCTTGGTATCCTGTTGGCTCTCTCCCTCAGAACCCTGTCATCCGTGCACATCCCTCGATTTACACCTTCCTGGTTAAGGGACCTCTGACACAGGAGGGGGGTTTCTCCTTCGGGATTAACCTTTTTAGAAAAAAAAAGAAACAAATGTATTGGACTTCCAAGTAATTAACAATCTCTCTGCCGATTCTGCACCGTTAGATATTATTTATTCATCTCGAAGCGGTCAAATTGAAATTCATAGAATTAAATTTAAAGAAAATGTTACGTGGAAATTCTGCTTCGGCAACATGTTATATTATACTTATTACTCTTGTGAATTTTTGTGGGGTTCAAAGAAACGAATATTCGATATTGATTTAAATAATATCAATCCAAGTTGTTTCAATAAAATGTGTTATTGGGTAGCAAGAAGTGAAGGTATTTAGTTTACCATCAGTCCGTTTGTACAGGCTAAATTAATATATTATTGGAATTAACGGTACCGATGTTGTATAATTTTGAACTCATTAAACCATTCCCGGAGAAATGAAATGAGCAACCTTTAGAATGTAGTTGTTTTGTTTACCTTTTTCCTTAAATTTTAAATTATTATATATTAATTGAGTGAACAAAATTATTTTTATTTTTATCTGTGAATGATCCTGAAAGTAATATTTTGAATTACTCTTACAAAAAGGTTAAATTTCTGAAAGAAAAAAAAAAAAGACAAAAAGGTTAAATAGTTTCTCCTAAATCCGATTTTAGTTTTTTCTATGTTAGTTTATATTTTTAAATGTTGTGACTGTTCAAATTGAACATATATGTTTATTCAAATTGAAGAGTTGTGTATATTCAAAAAGACACAAACTCTGTCTATAAAATTGACAACTATACTACAAAAAAAAAATACATCTTCTTCTTTTTTTCTTCAGATTACTTATACTATATTTTACTGTAGAATTTTTTTCTATAAGTTAGATAATTTTATCAATTTTGTATGTGCCCTGTGGTTTAATTATGTGAGTACAAAACATAATTAAATATTGACTTTCATTGTATTTTAAGGCTAATCGCAATTTGCAAATTCCTATTGTATACCGTATGGTGGATACGAAATAAATTTTAAGAAAAATGCATGTCATTACAACATGCCTTAAATCCATTGATGCAACATGTTCACTTATTTCCTAACAAATTTCTAAAAAAAATTCATTGTGGAATTTAAAGTCAACCAGTCAAGCTAGACTTACGGTACAACAACTACAGGATTTAATGATTTATCATCTGCTGACATACCAGAATCCTTTCAAAGTTTTAATAAATAGTCATGTGGTTCAGGATTTCTATAGCCCCATGATACACTCACAACGATGTTCCTAATACCAGATTAGGAATAATTCAAGCAAGGTTAGCCACGGGATGTCGAAGAACGTTAGCGGCAAATACAGCTCGGCAGCCACCCCTTGTGGTGGTGGTGGGATTTGACAGTTTTCAAGCAAGGTTGTTGTCATTGTGCTTTAGGCTTTAACTGAAGAAAGTGAAGTGAAAGATTCAGATTAATGTACATGTATATATATACACAAAGTTAGAGATGATTATAATTATCAATACTGTATGACAATGATGAAATAAATAATGAATAATCAAGTAATTAGGACTGGAAAAGACTAGTCACAAGAGTGAGCCGACATCATTGTTAGCCGGTCATAAAACCAACCAAAATTTGCTTGTTATGCAATGGGAACAAGAAAGAAACCAAAGGGCCTGTTTGTTTGGCGTTTGGGAAAATAGTTTGGGAGAGTAGTGGATGTTTGTGAAATAATCTCGATTTGCGTAATGTTGTTTGTTTGGGTTTTGAGAGATTGGTTTGAGAAATAAAGTAGGTGTAGGGTTTTTTGGAAGAGTTGTGTTGTAGGTGTAAGATGTGTAAGACTTTATGTCAAATAATGTTTGTTATGTGAGATAAATTTTGTAAGAGATATGTTATTTTATGTCAAATCAAAGTAGAGTTTGTATATGTTTTATTTAGAGATAAAAAAATTGTTGTTTGTTTGGCTTTTGAAAGAATAGTTTGAGAAAATTAATGAATGAAAAATTTATTTCGAAAAATAGAAAACATGTTTGTTTGGCATTTCCCAAACACGAAAAAATTCTGGGAAACGCCAAACAAACAGGCCAAAAATATCTATTCTAAAGGTCAAATAAAGAAAAAGATGCATAATTGCATTGAACTATAATTGTGATTGTAACTAGAATTCATGTTCATCTAGAAGCTATTCTTTATTCAAACTGTGATTACTTTTGATGATATCTAGAACTAATTATATTAATCTAGAAGACTAGTACTTACTATTTAGCAATGCGAATGGATAATGAGTCCAATCATGCTTCAACTAGCTCTTCTACAGCAGCAGTTCATAATGGTTGGAAATGGCTTTGGGCACTTCAACTTCCGAATAAGGTAAAAATCTTTGTTTGGAGAGCTTGTCATAATTTCTTACCAACCCGTACTAATCTTATGAAACGTAGAGTTATTGAAGTGGATAAGTGTGTGCTTTGTGGTGCTGAGGGTGAGGATATTATTCATAGCTTACTTTATTGTCAATTCGCGAGGCAAGTTTGGGCTTTATCCGGAATTCCATTAGGTTCCTATTGCTGGTTTGGTTCGGACTTTAGAGGATGGGTGATTAATTTGAAAACAAAAACTGATGTGGCTGGATTTGAATTAAGTTTGTTGATTTGCTGGACTATATGGTATGTTAGGAACAAACTTTTCTTTGAAGGTGAAGTTCCGGATGCATTAGCAGTGACTTCTTTTGCTAGGAAGTATTTGGAGGAGTCAAAGCAAGCAAGTAATTCGGTGATGTGTTCTGCTATTCCTCGTAATAGGACTGCTGTCCGGTGGAGCAAACCAGATCCAGAGGTGGTCAAATTGAATTTTGATGCTACTATTAATGTTCATGAAGGCTGTTGTGGTTTGGGGGCTGTTGCTCGGTCGTCTTTGGGCGTTTGTTTAGGCTGGAAATCTGTTTGTCTCAAGCAACCTTTTGACGTTACAACAGCGGAAGCTAAAGCCGCGCTACTTGCAATGGAATTTGCTATTGACAGGGGATGGTCTAGAGTGGTAATTGAAGGTGACTCAAGTGTTGTTATAGCAGCTATTGAAGAGCAAAATCCTTCAAGAACAGCCTTTGGGAGTATTATTGAAGATGTAAAAGAATTGTCAGCTTCATTTAGCTCGTTCCAGACCCTGCACATCTTCCGCGAAGGAAACTCTGTGGCTCATGAATTAGCTATTCTGTCTAGGAGTGAATCTTATGTCTCTGATGTTTTACCTGATTTTATTCATAACATTGTAATCTCCGAATCTATTTGATTGAATGAACATCTCTTTTGATCTCAAAAAAAAGAAGACTAGTACACATGTAATAATTAATTAAATTGTTGATTAATAAGTACTTCTACTAAGACCTTCAGAAATCAGGTGAACTATGTGAGACAATTGACAAACTATGTTTTAACTAGCATCGTAAGATAATTATTCCTTTTAATTTGAGATGAAAAGAGAGTTTTATTTTTATTGTGAAAATATTTGATAGGACAGCTGAGATGAAAACATTTTTCTCTTTTTTAAACTTATTTGTGTGTAAAGCCTATGTTTGCATCCTTCACAAGCTAAAAAGATTACTATACTGTCTCAGCTCAGGGAAAATGCAAGATACTCCCCTGTGTTATACTAAACCTGCAAGAAACTACCATGTGAAATATTTATCGAACCAAACTTCCTTGTGTTTTCAAAAACCCTGCAAAAGACACCCAATTTGTGAAAAATAGGTCATTTTAGATTGACATATTTCAAGAAATAATTTTAAAAATATGCTACGTAAAGTTGTAGGGATCAACTTGAAGTATTTTAAAAATGGTTTCTTGAAATATGTCGATCCAAAACGACCTATTTTTTACAAATTGGGTGTTTTTTGCAGGGTTTTTGAAAACATAAGGAAGTTTGGAGCGATAAAAATTTTACAGGGTAGTTTCTTGCAGGTTTAGCATAATACAAGGGAGTATTTTGCATTTATCCCGTCTCAGCTCTCTCTGTTAAAACAAACATGTAGAAATGATGAAGCACACAATTCTTATCTCTTTAAGTCATCTTTGGAAGACTCTTGAAAAAACAATTGATGAAGTTTAATTAGTTAATTCAAACATCAATTGAAAACTTAAAGAAGACTAAAAGTGCTATTCACTCTCCAAAAAAAATTGTAATGAATTTTTGAAGTAATTTTCTCTCTACTACTTTTAAGTACTCCCCGTCCCCCTTTCTTTTTTCCTTTTTCCTTTTTATTCCCCTATAAACTTTCCCCTGCCTTAATGCCTCCACTTGGGTTACAAGACTGCGTTGCAGATCTTGGCAAGTACTCCTTCGGTCTTTTTTTTTTTTTTTTTCCTATTTTATTTTTGAAATGTTTCAAAATAATACTCTCTTATTTTTTCTCAAAAGTACACTTTCACATAAAATATTGATTTGACACCATTAATTCTCTACCACTATTTTTGAGGACATAAAAGTTTTACATTTTCAACTATTACTTAAAACTCTGTGCCAAAACTCAAGAGAGCAAATAAAAAGGGATGGAGGGAATATTTTTTTATCGAAATAGTGTATAAATGTATATAAAGATCGAAATAGTGTATAATGTATATAAAGTCGTTAATTTTAAATGTGGTCGATTATGTGGGACGAGAGAAATTATGTAGTTCAACCGTTGCACCACATCATTAATTATACGTGGTGCAGTCCACCAATGCACTTGTGACATGTGGAGTAATAATCCACATCTCCCCATGTTCTGACAATGTGAACACATTTTTTAAACCCTATCTTTTTGGACCATGAGATGATGTGGATTCTCATTCCACATGTTATAAGTGCAGTGATGGGCTGCACCACATGTTACTTGATGACGTGATGCTAGGGTTGCACTAAATAATCTCTCGGTGGGACGGTGGATAGGATAATTAAAGATTCAAGGCCTGTGGCTTTAATTATAACATCTATAAAATAATATATACCATAATAAATCGGCCCAGGTTAAAAGCCCAATAAAAGACCCACCCGTAATATTAGGTCTCCACTCACGGCCAACATCACCTCCGTCAGCCCCACCATTGCCGGCCAGTATTTAAAATAGAAATAGATTTTTGAGGAAATTGAAAGAGAGATGATGAGACAAAAATAGATTTTAGGAAATTAAAACAGAGATATTGGTGAAATGATAGCTGCACAGACCCGCAAGGCAAACGTTATCCCCATGGAAAGGGATTGAGGCTCCGGTGAGTATTATCTTTTATTTTTTAATTATTTTTATATCAGTGTAGTATTATCTTTTATGTTTATGAGTTCTCTGTGTAAATATTTTTAGGGTTTGAGATAGGTTACAGTTGCTACAAATTTTAGAATTTATATAAATAGAAATAGAAAAATTTACTATGCATCAAAAACTACTAAAACTTAAAATTTGAATTGGAAAGCAATAATAGTACTTATAATGAAATCGATTACTTGTGAATTCATAACTAAATCAATATTTTGCATATAATTAAATTATATGAAGTATGAATAACAGTTTTACCTAGTAAATATGTTGCAAAGTTTTTATAGTATATTCTTTGCAAGGCTATAAACTTTTACTAATGAGTAACAAACCTTAAACCATCCGAAAAAATGTCATCAAATTTATCCATTCTTTGCTTTGGCAAAGACAAACCAACCTCGAATCCTCCCTCGTAAAACCTTGATTTGCACAAGGACATAGAATATTTTTCACCATCAATGGACACAACTTCCATCTTTCTTGGCAATCCCAATCCAAAATCTACGTTATACGGATTAATAGGGGATCCACAAACCTCAGCTTGCGTAATATCGAAGAATTCTTTATTGAAACCTGATAGCATTTGCAACATTCCATCGTTTTGAGTTCCGTAATCGTTAACCTTCATCGCCATATTTTTTATGTCCTCTGCTAATTTTGTCACAACATGCACCAACTCTTCACTTCCTACCAGCTCCCGGCTCCCCATTTTTGATATCCCATAGGCTAAGCAATTGCCAAAGTAATTAGAAGGTATATTTTTTATTCGACCCCTCAAATCCATCGTGAAAATGGACACCTCATCGTCTTCAACCTCTTCTCCCGATTTCACAAAGCATGTCCAAACATAAGCCGCCAATACAACAAAAGTAGCCACTTGACCTAGGCCGGGATTTTTGGTCACAAGCCATTTCCTTAATTTCGTTAGATCATTCCTGTTGAGGATGTGTGTGGTTCGGACCCTTCCTGTCGGTAAAGGAATAGTTGCTGTCTTTAAAGGAGTTTCTTTCACTAGGTCCCAATATTTGTCGTCAATTCCTTGGGGATCTATGATGATGGATCTATCAAATATTGGCAAAGATTCACCTTGTGTGATAAAAAACTCTTTATCTCCACCGAGTTTATGGATTGAAGCCCATATCCTGATAAAACCCACAATTGAACTCACATCGCCGAGGACCTAATGGTTGGTGAAACCAATGCATATGCCTTGAATCGGAAACACCGACATTTGTAGGGCTAGAAGTGGGATTATTTTGTACTCAATCTCATCCTTCACGGGTGGCAGTTGAGGTACAAAGTCATAGAATTGATCATCATCTCTTGCAAAATCAAAAATAAGATTTTCAAGACATTTGGTGGACTCGACGATTGTTAGTGAAACAGAGTCACCGGGCATGTAGCGAATAATTGGCTTTTTGCTTTCAGTGTCAATAGGGTAGAGTAAATTGCCTGCTAGTGGAACATAGTGTTTGAGAGTGAGGGAGAGTGATTCCTTGATTTTTGGGATGATGGTGTCCAACAAATGGTCTCTAGGACAGGGATAGAAGGAAAGTCGTTGAATTGGATGGAAATGCACCAATGGGATGTCAAAGAATGTCAGCGGCAAAGATACCTTGGCCGCCACCTCTTGTGGTGGTGGGATTTGGCAGTTTTCGAGCAGGGTTGTTGTCATTCTTTAAGTGAATAAAGAAAGTGAAGTCAATAATTAAGATTAACAATTTAACATATATATAACAGCTAGAGATGATTATATGACCTTTTACTATTTGAATGACTAAGTAATGAATAATCAAGTCATTAGAAATGAATAAGACTAGTTCTAAAAGAAGCCGCCATCATTGTCCTATGAGCTTATCATCAACCAAAATTTGCTTATTACATAATGTGAATAAAGAAAGAAGGGGAAAGATTCTAAGGTAAATCAATAAAAGATGCTACTCGTTAATGTATTCTTCATCCATTTTCAAGTTTTCTATATGCTTTTACACGACATTTATAGTTGGTGTAGACGTAGTTAGCCCCCTTGGCCCCGCTCCTAGAAGAGGGCCTAAATGCATATAACTATGAGCCTCTCCAGTAATCAAACTTTTAGCTTAGCTATAGATACCTATATAAAGATTAAAAAAAAATCTTTTGGCAGAATTACTAAAAAAAGGTGCAATGATTTGAGTTTAGAAGAAGAGATACTTATTTTGATAGAGAGCTTAATGTGGTATGATTTATTTTGAAAAGCAAGCCTTTCAATAACATTTTAACCAAAGAAAATCAGTAATTGATAAAAGAAAAACTATCAGATTCAAGTGGCTACAAAGCTCTCCTTTTGCTGCATTTTGACCCAGGTTGGTTTGGTTTAGGTGATAATATTTTGGTTCGGTATTTTGAAGATTGTCTCGAAACTTGGGTGGAAAAGTTGAAATGTAACTTGAATGTATTTTGGTTAGAACTTTCTTAATGTAAACTAATGTCAATTAAATGATGAGTTTAGTTTGAAAATATGAATTGTGGTTTAGAAGTATTTTGGATATTAGAGTATTGGGAGGAAAATGTACATGATAGGTGTCAAATCATGTTTTTTTTTTCAATTAACTATATTGATATTATTTTATATTATCTCATGATTGATGTGATGGAAATATAAGTTGAAACATTTGTTTTATGGGTTACGGCCGGTCACAAGGTTCCATATAATGTCCGGCTTAACTAAAATTCGACACGCATGGACCAAAATGGATCCAAACGTGGCCAAACTTTATGTAGTGGTTCCTAACAAATACATGAAACGGCAGGTTATATAGTTTGTGTTCTAGAATCCACCCATACCAAAAGATAAGGAAAATTTCATTTGTTTTTTTGCAGCTTTGAGTTGTGTTTCCCTAAACAGTGAGTAACATATAGTTATTAAATGCGTAAAGCGAGGCGAGGCGAGGCGAGGCGACGCGAAAAGCTCCCATGTACAAGTTTTTCAATGTATATAAATAATAATTATAAAATTCAACAAGTATGACATATGAATGACTAAGTTTAAAGACTACAAAAAATATATGCATCAACTAGTAACATATAAAAAGCAAAATTAAGTGCTAAAACAAACTCTTAAAACCAATGTAATGGTAATTTCACCCAAGTCTCTAAAACTCCTAAAAATTACCCCTTACAGTAATTGCTGAAATATAAGACAAAAAAAAGTTGTAACTTACTAGTTACTATAACTAATTGCTGAAAAATTGAAGGCTGTTTTTAAGTTGCCGGGGCAAAGTCGCCGGAGGAGGGTGGTTGGTGGTCGGGACGGAGTTGTCGGCGGTAGGAAATGAGAGAGAGAGAGTTAGGTTAGGGCTTTGAACTTTCAATTTCTAATTTATATCTCTTCTATTGCTTGCTGAATATGAACTCTCTCTCCTTTTAATATTTAATGTCTATTGACTTTTTGAAAGTCAATATTTTTTGAGGGACCGCAATAATGGTGCTTTCTATATATCGGCAAAATAAGGCGAGGCGAGAAGGCCTCGCTACGCTTCACGCTAAAGCGGTTGCTTTTACCGCTTTTAATAACTATGGCTAGTAAGCAGCATATCTCCCCTTGTTTTGAGAAAGCAAAGTTGGCGGCCACATTATCTGACCGAGATACTATTACCTAGGTTCCTAAACTTGGAATGGATAGGATTGGTCGGCCTGAAATGAATGACCGAAAGGAACAACTTCCTTTCAAGTTTCAAAACTGAATTTTATTAAGAAAATCAAATAGGCTCTTTTGGCTTTTATCCAAGAGTGTCAAAAGTCTTCCAGAGCCTTTTCCACTTTGGCCTCTATTTTCCTGAGAAAATTTGGGTTATTTCATGGCTATGTTAGTACTTTTAATGACTTATGTCTTGTTTTGCTTCAGTGTGGCTTTCTCCAAATCTACTTGGGTCTTCATAAGGTTTTTATCTATAGAATTTGAAGGCTAAAAAACAATAAATTATTTGTTGTCCATAAAAGTAAAAAATTAATAAATTGGCTTATAGAATCTGTACATATATGTGTGTGTTTTACTTATAATTTTAAACGTTTAGAAAAGCCTAAGAAATACTATTGCAAGTGTGCACTCACAAGTCTACCCCTCTTATAATGTTTATATATTAAATATACAAGAAAACTGAAAAAAAATTAAAGTTAAAGGGATGGATATTCCCCAAATCATATTTTAGTAAGAGTAAAATAAAAACTACATGCCTTTTACCTAATTGACAAAAAATATTTATTTTATTTTTACTAACAAAAAATATCTTATATGAACAAGCTAAAGAAATCTACTCCCATTCCAAGCCACAGTGTGCTTCACTTGCTGTAGGTGCAATTATATTTTATGATTTGTAGGGAAAGTGACATTTACAGCACTAGATGTTGTCTTTCTTTGGAATAAAATGCGAATACATGATTGTTTACTTAAAAGATTGGCAGTAACATTCTTGTTAACTATAAAAGTTGGAAATAAACCTCATGTTCTCATAAAGTTATAGCACTTGTCAATAGGTTCCGTGAACTAACAAATATTAATGTGTGATTTTTTTGCTAATAAGAATGACATAGGTGTTTATTGACAATTAAATTGAACATAGAGACATTTTTTCATTCTACTCTTTTTATTAAATAATATCATATTGAAAAAGATATAATGAATTTGTAGGGAAAATCGGAAGAGCAAAAATTTGTAAGTCAAGACATTGCGGCTTCAGGCTCAAGCGTTGGAGGTGTGAGGACTTGAGCGTCGGGTGAGTACTATCTTTTATTTTTTCTTTTCCTTTTAGTTTTGTGAATATATTCTTTAAAGCTTTATCTATCTGTGTGTTAAATGTTTATCAATTTTTGTAATTTTCTGTGTAAATACTTTTAGGTTTGAGATAGATAGGTAACAATAGCTACTAAATTAGAATTTACATAAATACAATTTGAAATTGGAAAACAATAATAGTTATAATCAAAAAGAAAAAAAAAATTCAATTAACTACGTAACTTATGAATTTATAACTAATTCAATAGTATTTTGCATATATATAATTATATGAAATTTGAAATAGTTTATACCCAGTAAAAGAAAGAAGCGGTTGCCGATAATAATCCTAAATTTGAATT
Source organism: Penstemon newberryi var. newberryi (assembly GCA_030819805.1). Taxonomy (NCBI): domain Eukaryota; kingdom Viridiplantae; phylum Streptophyta; class Magnoliopsida; order Lamiales; family Plantaginaceae; genus Penstemon; species Penstemon newberryi. The sequence continues at coordinate 5,944,080 of JAUALY010000003.1, read as the reverse complement.
CACAAAGCAATAACATACATGCCCCTTCAGATTTTGATTGACTACTAGTATATACTTTATACCTAGTAAATATATTGCAAAGGTTATATTCTTTGCAAGCATACAAATCAGGTTGTACTAACACAATAACTAAGAAACTGTAAACCATCATAATAAATGGCTTCAAAAAATTTCATTCTTTCCTTTGGCAAAGACAAATTATTCTCATATCCTCCCTCAGAATGCCTTGATTTGCATGGGGACAGAGAATATTTCTCACCATCAATCGACACAACATCCATTGCTGTTTCCTTTCCCCATCCTAAATCTACATCATACAAATAAAATTTAGTGGATCCACAAACCTCAGCTGCTGTAATAGAATTTTTTTCCTATATAGGCTTTTACACAAAAGTATTTCCCAATATGACTCAAACTGAAAAGTATTTCCCTAAATGTACCATTTAGGTAAAATCGTTGTTGGCAATATCGATTCTACTGAAAAATCGCAAGTTCCAACATCGATTTATCAATTATATTCGATAATTAAAAAAAATATAATAAAAATCGATGTTGCTAACATCGATTCTTATTAATTATAGTAATTACCAACTAATTAATCAGGGAAAGAATCGATATTGATAACCTCGATTCTTCAGAAGAATCGCTGTTGTCAATAGCGATTCTGTGCCCTAAGTTAAAAACCCTTCTGTCCAGAGACCAATATCATTTCCGCCCAACACTCAAAAAAAAAAAAAACAAGCAGCGCGATTTTCTTCCCTTTCAGCAACAATCACAAAGCCTTCATCAATAATTGTCACAGAAATTCGTCAATTGCTCAATTCTTCCCCTTGAAGCCCTCATAACATTCTTCATATTCAAGAGGTATGTATTACTTTATTTTTTTCACTTTTTGTTCTCTTTATATTATACATATGAAATTTAGTTTAGAGATTGGTGGAACATATTACTCAACAATATAATTAGCCATTTTATATATATCTTAATGATCTTACGTGGATAAATAAATATGACAATTCACTAAAATTGTTCAAAAGCTAATTTAATTTTTTTTTAAATTATCTCAGGTTTGTAATGGATGGCTTACCGGTTACGTTTTTGTGCTATTGGGGAGGAAATATATTAAACCCGTCTAATGGATGTGAGTATGATATTCAACCAAAACGACCCCTTAGGGCGGATAGCAAATGGAGTTATCAGAAGTTACTAACAGAGTTGTACAGAGTTACCGGGCTAAACAAACGGGACTTTAGGTTGGGAGTGATATGTAGATATCCTATTTCATTTGACCGTGGCACTGCTAATTATATTGCACTTCCCGTTAATGATAATAGTGGTGTTGAAGCTATGTTTGATGTTTTTACTCGTTTTTCGGGGATAGGCAGTTTACAGTTATACTTGGAGATAAATCCGATAGATAATCAAGGATTTGCTAATGACACTGAAGTTGGAGGTCATTACGTTGGTGACGCAGTTGACTCACATGTGGACGAAGGTAACCTGAATCACTCAACTTCTTACCATGATTTGGGTAACTCGGTTCCGTTGACTTTTCAGTCAGACGCTGGTACAACTACGCAGACAGTACACACAAATGTTAGTCCTCCTAGGCCTCGAAATGTAAGTGGATTAAACGAAGATTTGGAGACTGATTCTGAAGATGATGAAGAAAGGTTTGAACACAAACTATCGCAGGAGGACAATGGAAGTAGCAGTAGTAGCAGTGACAATGAGGAAACTGATATTGGGGATAACATTATGGATGTCAATGGTTGCCAATTTTATAGGGAAATTGGTGAAGGATCGTATGTCACAGATATTCGTGCAAGTCAAGTTCAATTGTCTGAGAGTGACGAACTAGTTAAAGGCTTGCTCTTTAGGTCGAAAAATGATATGCAGTATGCTGTGAAGAAATATCATATAACAAAGAATTGGCGGTATAAGGTACAGAAGAGCACTGATAAAACTTGGATAATATGTTGTTATAAGAAAGAGTATCCGTGCAACTTCTATCTCCGTGCTAGTTTATTGATCAAGAATAATGGATTTTGGGAAGTGACACGTTACTTGGGACCGCATACTTGTTTGTCTGCAGGATTAGGCCAAGATCATTTTCATCTGGACTCTAAGTTAATTGCTTGGGATATCCTAAATCTTGTTAAGGTAGATCCAGATTTGAAAATTCGTGTCATTGTTGAATATGTGAAGAATAGCTTCACTAAAGAAATATCATATAAAAAAGCATGGTGTGGGAAACAAAAAGCTATTGCACATATCTATGGAGACTGGGAGGAATCTTATCAAAGGTTGCCAAAAGTACTTGCAGCTATCAAACAATATAACCCCGAGACAATTGTTGAGTACTATAGACCTCCACCACCGGGTCAAATGGATATATTCCGTCGTGTTTTTTGGGCATTTGGGCCTTGTATTGAAGCGTTCACGCACTGTCGTCCCGTTGTTAGCATTGATGGTATTTTTCTTCACGGAAAATATAAGGGAGTTTTATTAATTGCGATGGGATGTGATGCAAATGATAGTATATTGCCACTTGCCTTTGCTATTGTAAAAAATGAGTCCTTTAAAACTTGGGATTGGTTCTTGGACCTTGTGCAACAACATGTTGTGAAGGGTCGTGATATATGTTTGATTTCTGACCACCATAAAGGTATATTGTCAACAATCCGAGTAAGGAGATGGACAAATGTGGAACATCGGTATTGTTTGAGGCATGTACGTTCTAATTTTTGCAAAGTCCATACGGGTGGTAATTTAAAAAGGCTAGTGTGGAAGGCAGGTTGCTCACACCAGGATCGCAAGTTTCAAACTGTGTTGGATCAAATTGAGCTATTAAGTCCTGATGCTCGAAAGTGGTTGGATAAACTCCCAAAAAAAAAATGGACGATTGCACATGATGGTGGTTATAGATATGGCCTAATGACAACGAACATTTCAAAAGTTTTCAATGGCGTGATGAAAGGTACTCGTGGTATCCCTATTGCAGCAATTATTGAGACTTCGTTTTATCGTTGTGTTTATTACTTTCAATCTAGACTTGGTATTGCTGAACTTGCTCGTCAAAATATTGGCCTACCAAACACCGAACCCCAAAATAGATTTAGCCCCAAGGTTTATCAAATGCTCCTCCACAACACCTCAAAGGTTGGGGGTATGCATGTAACAATCTTCAACAATTCTATACGTGGGGGCCGTGGAATTTATTCTGTAACCACAGGTCGTCATATGACGAATGGAGGTAATGTTCAAACTGTGCGCTTTGGCGAAAGGACATGCACATGTGGTAAGTGGGTTGCCTATCATGTTCCTTGTTCCCATGTTCTTGCTTGTTGTAGGAACCAAAATGTTGATCCATTATCTTTTGTATCATCATTTTATACCGTTGAGAATTATTTGAGGACATGGAGTGGTAGATTTGAACCATTGGAGAATGAGGCTTATTGGAATGAGTATTATGGTCCAGTGTTCAAACCAAACTCCAAGCTTGAATGGGAAAAAGTTCGACCAAAATCAAGGCGCATTCGCAATGAAATGAATTTTCAAGCCGACAAACGGGTGATTCATTGTTCTACTTGTGGGAAGGAAGGACATACGCGTCGCAAATGCACGAATAATAGAACATAGTTTTATATTACTGTGAATGAGATATTATTGTTGAGACATATTTATGTATTAAACGTGTTTAAGTTTACATTGTGTGCTTACTTTATTGTGATTCTTGAATTTATTGTTGTGGTTGTGCTTGAGTTAAAAAAAAATCGAGGTTGTGACATTTCACCGGATATTTCCAAAAAAAAAAAATATAGCAAATGCGATTATTCTATAAATCGCAGTTGCTAATTGAGATTATATATATATATTTTTTTCGAAAAATCTGGTGAAACGTGAAGGAGCAACCTCGGTTTTTTTAACTCAAGCACAACCACAAGAATAAATTCGAGAAAAAACGCAGTTACCACCTGCGATTCTTCTTCATGTGCCTCACAACGCAGTCATATATCAACACACCATCACACACATCTAATACCAAAACGCAAAACAATCATATATTATCCAAAACAATCAAGAACAATCCAAAAATATAATCAATTCACCATGACAACATATATCAAACTAAGTCAATATCTTTCAAATAAGCCAACTTAACTAACAATTAGTAATAAAATGATTATTAGTAATAACAACTTAACTAACAGTCAGATTCAATCTGTTTGATTTCTTATGCAAAATTCCCTTGCACAATAAGATGAGTTCCAACTTTGGATGTATTACTATGTTTTAAGGTTTTAGAGGTTTGGAGAGCAAAAAAAAATGAAGAAAAGAACCATTTTAGAGATTTGTGTGCCACGTGTTTGGATGGATATGTTTTAAGGTTGGAATTTTAGAATCCATGTCAATTAAGTAGTATATTTTAATGTTGGTTATTTGATAAACAAGTGGGGAAAAATTGCCCGCTGCAAGAATTACATCATGTATCTCACCAATGTGAATACAATGTTCCTAAAATTTAAGAAAGAGTGGTATTCTAATTTTGGTCTCGTCGTGAATTGTCAAAATACTCGAGAATGTTGTATTGTGTCATGTGTTATTTTTAGGACTTAAAAATCAAATTAAGCTATTCCATATTCTAATCAAGCTAATTAGACAAGAATTTGTTTGAGTTCGATTTGTTATATACATATTAAATAAGTTTGAACAATATTTTTCGTTTGATAATTTTTTAAGGTCGGTTCGAGTTGGATTCAATAAGTTAAAAATTAACAAAAGACATGTAAAATTATATATGAAGTTACTCAATAATCGACTCGAGCTCATTCGAGTTTGGTTTGTTTAATAATTTTAAGCCGTGCTCAAACATAATTTCACTCTTGATACAAAATTTTATTTTAACTTGAACAATGCGTCGTAAGACACTACTCGACTTGTTTACACCCATAGATTGCAATATAAATTAACACAAAATAACTTCATGGAGGTTTTTCCATAATACATACGGGTTTTCATGCATTTTGATTAAAAAATAGATAGATGGAAGATTAAGTCTTAGTTTCAGTATGCGCTGAGTGTTGCACACGTCAATCAAACATTCAACGTAGTTGAATGGAAGGGAGATTAAAATATAAACTTAATATATGATAGGTTTATTCAACGTAGTTGAATGGAAGGGAGATTAAAATATAAACTTAATATATGATAGGTTTATGCAGGTTTTCCATATCACACAGAGTTTCATGCATTTTACCAGTCACAAGGTTAAAATTTACACCAAAGTTTTTGGTCATCTGATTTGTTTAGGACTCGTGTGTTCAATTTCAACTCATTCAAACTAATTTACCAAGCAAAAACAATTACACATAATAATAAAAATACCCATAACCCAACCTTATATATTTAATGATTCATTATGCAAAATCATGAACTATAGTCTTTATGCAGACCTTAAACCATCATCAAAAATGGCTGCAAAAGTTTCCATTCTTTCTTTTGGCAAAGACAAACCAACCTCTAATCCTCCCTCATAATCCCTTGATTTACACAATGACATAGAATATTTCTCACCGTCAATAGACACGACTTCCATCTTTCTTGCACTTCCCCACCCAAAATCCACATTATACAAATCAAATTTAGGTGATCCAGAAACTCCAATTGCTCTAACTCCAAAGAATTTACTGATATCTGATTACCAATTCTCAGCTCCTTTTAACACTTCATCCTTTTTATTCACCCTATTCTTAATATCCACTGCTATAGCCTTCGCAGCTCGCACAAATCCTTCGTTCTCAACAAGTTCCCGATGCCCAATTTTCACCATCCCATAAGCTAAACAATTGCCAAAGTAATTCGAAGGTACAATCGGATTTATCCGTGCCCTACAATCCACCGCGAAAATGAAGTACTCATCGTCTTCAACCACTTCTCCCGATTTCACGAAACAAGTCCAAACATAAGCTGTCACCACAACAAAAGAATAGTTGTAGGGCCATTTTTCATTACGTTCCAATATATGTTGTCAATTCCTAGGGGATCTTTAATGACGGATCTATCAAATAGCGGTAAAGATGATTCAATCAGAAACTCATTATCTCCACCGAGTTTATTGATTGAAGCCCATGCCTTGATGAAACCAACAATTGAACTTGCATCTCCAAGGACATGATGGTTGGCGAAACCAACACATATGCCTTGATTTGGAAACAACGACACTTGTAGGGCCAGAACTGAGACTTTTTTGTACTCAATTTCATCTTTTATGGGTGGCAATTGAGGTACGAAATCATAGAATTGATCGGCATCTCGTGCGTGATTACCGATAAGATAGTCGAAATCTTTGGTAGACTCGACGATTTTTAGTGAAACGGAGTCCCCGACCACGTAACGAATAATGGACTTATTGTTTTCGGTGTCTATAGGGCAGAGTAAATTGCCTGCTAAAGGAACATAGTGTTTGAGAGTGAGGGTGAGTGATTCTTTGAGTTTTGGAATGATGGTTTCCATGAAATGGGATTTGGAACAGGGGAATTTGTAGAAAAGAAGTCTGCGAATCGGGTGAAAGTGCAGCCATGGGATGTCGAAGAACGTTAGCGGCAAATACAGCTCGGCCGCCACCCCTTGTGGTGGTGGTGGGATTTGACAGTTTTCAAGCAAGGTTGTTGTCATTGTGCTTTAGGCTTTAACTGAAGAAAGTGAAGTGAAAGATTCAGATTAATGTATAATGTATATATATGCACAAAGTTAGAGATGATTACATCATATCATACTGTATGATAATGATGAAATAAATAATGAATAATCAAGTAATTAGGACTGCAAAAGAATAGTCACAAGAGTGAGCCGACATCATTGTTAGCCGGTCATAAAACCAACCAAACTTTACTTGTTATACAATGGGACAAGAAAGAAACCAAAATATATATTCTATAGTTCAAATCAAGAAAAAAGATGCATAATTGCATTGAACTATCATGTGATTGTAACTAGAATTCATGTTCATCTAGAAGCTATTCTTTATTAAAACTATGATTAATTTTGATGATATCTAGAACTAATTATATTAATCTAGAAGGCTAGTACACATGTCATAATTAATTAAAAATACTTTGATTTGTTGATTAATAAGTGCTTCTACTACGACCTTGAGAAATCAGGTGAACTATGTGAAACAAGGAGGTAAATAATCAGAAGTCGATACAATGTTTGAGCTAGCATAGTAAGATAATATTCTTAAAATTATGAAATTATTCCTTTTAATTTGAGATGAAAAGAGAGTTTTATTTTTATTGTGAAGATATTTGATAGGACAGCTGAGATGAAAACATTTTTCTCTTTTTCAAACTTATTTGTGTGTAAAGCCTATGTTTGCATCCTTCACAAGCTAAAAAGAGATTATACTGTCTCATCTCTCTCTGTTAAAACAAACATGTAGCAATGATGAAGCACACAATTCTTATCTCTTTAAGTCATCTTTGGAAGACTCTTGAAAAAACAATTGATGAAGTTTAAATTGGTTAATTCAAACATCAATTGAAAACTTAAATTGGACTTAGGTATTAATTAAAGGGTAATCTACATGTAATTTAATAAAACTTTATAAATTATAATTAATAATTATGTGCAATCGTCCTTGGTTGATGTGGTGAAGCGAATTATTAGGATTGCATGTATTTGAGCCCATATATTCAAGGAGGAGTTACATTTAAGATCTCACATCCACCGTGTATTGATATACAAAACAAATTTAAATAAATCTCAACACTTTGTTGCACCACTTCATCCAAGCAACAATTGTATTAAATACTCAATGTCAAATATTGGAAAAAGAATAAAATCCAATTTTAATTCAATATGTAAATTACGCCTCATTAGAAATTCTTTTTTTATGTGGATATTAATTGAACATCACTTTTGACTTTATTGTATCAGAAATCATGAGACCAACGTGTGCAAATCATGTCTCGTAAAACTCAGCCCAAAGGGGTTATAAGAAAATTAATCAGATCATGGATCATTTTAACCTAGTACACAAATACAGTTTTCTGATGGGCCGAATTCTGTCAAAAGTCCAACTAACCAAATGCAAGTGAATTTAATTTAGTCAGTAGTGCTCGGTTTCGTCCAACAATTAAGATTAGGCCAGGTTATCAGTTGGCCCAACTCTCAAGTTGGTTCAATTTTTCTTTTTTTGGGTAATGTCAAATTGCTTCATAAGCATCAATCTGATAGTACACCGTCAAATGTTGATTCCAATGAGGAATTAAAGTTACTTTGATAGACTGAATAAACTTTAATTGACTACAATTTAGACAAAAGAAAAGGTATAATAGGAAATCAATTAGTAAGATTACTTGTAGTTTATATATAGTACAAAAGTAAAGCAGGAATGTAAGGCTCTATATGAAAGAGTTTTGGGGTTTTTTGTTTTAAAAAAAATAGTCTTGCTAGTTTCGGTGAAACCTTTAATTTCTATTCGGATTGAGTTAATTTAGATGTTGGGTTTTATGATTTCGAAAAAATTAAAACTCCATTTAAATTGAATTTTGATGTTAGGGTGCAGGGAGAAAGAATAGGTATAGGTGTCAAATCAATATTTTTTAAAGAGAAAAATTAGATAGTATGTGTCAAATAATTGTTTTTGATAGATTTGGATTTCACGAGGTTTGGGCCCTGGTTTCAAGAGGTCAGACTTGAGTCCCATTCACTCAAATCTCATTTCAAATGAAAATATTTTGGTTCAGTTTCGCGAGATCCGTGTGGCTTGAACTCTTTCATTTAGGGCATATTATATCTAGGGGTGAGCAAACGGTCCGAATCGGACCGAATCGAACCGAAGTTTGGTTCCTGGCCGTTTCGGTCCATAAAAAACTGATTTTTTTTAATAAAAATCAAAAAATTAATTTAACACAAAATATAAAAAAAAAAATCTTACAATGTACAAACCATACAAACAAAAACCCCTCTTCTATTTATTGCACAATATTCAATTTATCACCAAAAGTCATAAATGAAAAACGTAAATTTAAAAACAAAACAAAAAAGGATTCGATCCAACCGGTTCGGTTCGGTAAACCGATCGGTTGTACCGAGAACCGACATTTGGGACGTTCGGTTCTCGGACATGAACCGTTTATCGAACCGTCGGTTCCGGTTCGGTCTGGTATGTCCGCCGGACCGTGTTCACCCCTAATTATATCATTTATTTTGTTCAAATTTTATGTTCTCATGTGGTTTTAAAAAATAGTTTCAAAATAAATAAATTAATAATTTAGTTAATTTCACAATCTGTATCCATAAAAGTAGTAACTGGAAAAAAAAAAAAAAAAAAAACCATATCCACGTTAGACGAGGGAGTGACTTTGAAAATTAGAGAAAAAAGAAATCAATTCTGTTAGTAAGATGTTCCAATGAGTAAAATGATTTTGGACTGATGGAGTGCCTAAAGAAATAACCATATATGTATCTAAACGAATAAACATTAACCTAACACATCAAAACATTCAACCAACATGTACCAACAAAATACATACTCAATTACCAGTAAATTCTCTATGTAGATTAAAAATAAATTTTGGAATTCTAGTCACTAAAGTATGCACCTAATTAAGTTTATTGTTGTTAACTAATTACTAATATATACTTAATGTACGTTTAGAGATATCCATGTTGTACGTACGTGATATACTAAATTATTAAGCCTTCAACGTACGTGGTTTCTAATACTAGAAACATCTGGATACTATTCCTCAATATTTAATTTAATTTAATAATTAGCATGCACTCTTTACGTATACTGTCCCCATGCACCCATATACACGTATTGCATGCAATAATCCTGCAGGATCCTTTGACGCAACTAATTCAACGCCTTCCAAATCAAAAAAATACATAAACAATTTAACTTCTTTTAACATATAATGCTTAACTTAAACAATCACCATCATTTAATAAAAAAAATTGGTTTGTTGAATAATTGATCATACATGACGCATTATAAATAAATTTCCGTCCACACGATCAAATTTTGCGGTAATTAATTAAATCTGGATTTATAAAAATGTTGCTAGTAGGGAAATTGAATAAATTAAGGGAGCAACTATTATTCAAAGTTTGTTGAGGTTTATCCAACACCTCATACTACAGTTGAATTCCGCAAATTTAAATATGAGGTTATATGTCAAATTTGATGACGTGGAGGCTTATATAATTAAGGAAAGATTTCCTTAGAAACCCTGGATTGGTGACAACGAATTACTCGGAGAAGAATGTTATGGAAGCTAGCCCACATATTAATTTTCAATCTGAGTGATGACGAAGAATTTAACGATTAATTAATTAATTAATTAGTTACCCTCTTCAGTTTGATTTTTTTTACTGGTCATTAGTATTAACTGCATGTTATTAACTAAGAAAAAATTATTGTCCAAGTTTGGCTTGACCAAGCCCATCCAACCATCAATCAAGTGTATTGCACTTGCTTTGTGATTGGTCACTCTCTTGGGAGTTACATCCAATCACAAAGCAAGTTCATTACACTTGCCATGTAATTACTTTAGGTTCGGCCAAACCCGATGTGGGTAAGATTTAATTACTAGATGAACGCGCAACAAAATGACAAATGGACATGTGTTATGAGTTTCTGTCCATCATTTTCCCACATCGTTTGCACTAATCCTTAATTGATTGTTTATTCATAATTCAATAGTTAGAAATGCGGTCAAGATCGATGATTAACATTATGATGAATTTATGATGCATGAGATGAGACCTTAATAGGGAACATGTATAAGATGAAAAGCTTGATTAGTTATATTTTAATATTGACCCATTTTCTTAATTTCATCAATTTGAGTTTCAATATATGTTTGTTCATGCATGCATGCGCATCTCATTTCAAAACTTTTATTAACTATATTGATATTCAATCATTCTTAATGTACTCATACCTGGGTTTATGCAAGACAGAGTCTCTTATTTTCATTATTGATTTTCTAATCTTCATTGTTAATTACTAGGTTTTGAGAATCCACAAAAAAAAAATCTAGTTTTATATTATGTTTCATCAAGTAATTAATACATTTTTTTTAATCAATATATATTATTGAATTCTATTTATTAATATCAGGTATCCAAGTTAATTTGTGAAAATGGCATATTAGTTGGCTCGTTGTGCTAATTTTTATCATGCTTAGGTCTTTTTAATTTTGTGTACATATATATTTTTATTATTTTCAAGGGTATTCAGCTTTTAGGTCTAACTTAATCTCTTTCAAGCCGCATCAGATATATTATGTGAAAATCTCTCTCAACAGAAATTCGAATATGAGTTCGTTACATTGTGATGACTAATGAATATCTTCTACTAGACAAATCGAATGTTGATAATTAAACAACCATATATATGTGTCGATGACGAGAGTACTAAATTTGATTACAACCTTATATTAATTGTTTCCTAGAAGTAGGATTAACTATTTTACCTCATAATTTGGATAATTTCTAAGACGACTTCTAGAACAGTACGTGGTAAGCGATAGTACGATAAATATACGTATACTATAATAAGAGATGAGCATGTTAGACAAGAAAGCCAAGGTAATGTGGACTTTAGAGCTAGTCTATGTGGAAATGAGAGAATAATATTTAATTGTTTGACCAAAAAAGCTTTTTCGTTAGCTAAAAGTTGATGAATCTATTACCTGAAATCTAACGACTTTGTATTGGATAGACTGCTACTGTAGAAATTTGCAACATACTTTCTTGCTTACATTGCATTGATTCATGTTCTTGGAAGCTGTGTTTTGAACTTTAGAGAATAAGAGCTTATTACATTTTACATACACTAACAATTTTAAGAAACGGTGAAAGTCAATGACTAAATTTTCTATTGGTTGGGACCATTTCTAACTCTCAACTTTTTTGTATGACTAATATATCCTCAGCATGCATCCTCGCGTGTTTTAGTTCCTCAGCATGTGTTCTCGCGTGCATTAATAATTTTAATAACAAGAAATAAGGATTTTAATTAATGTGCAGATGTTTGGTCTCTAGAGCAAGTGAATAGTCTATATGTGAACCATAAGTTCAAATTCTCGTTAAGAGAGGTGTTTACATAATATGTCTAATAGTGCATTCATAGAGAGTAAATCAAATTTAAGAATTGAATCTCATTGAAAAAGAAAAGTTAAGATATAAAATAAAATTTCTCATTGATTCATGTTCATTGATTGGGACCATTTTTACCTCGCAACTTTTTTGTATGACTAGCTAGTATATCCTCAACATGCATCCTCGCGTGTTTTAATTTCTCAGCACACGTTCCCACACGTGTGCATTAGTTTTTTTAATCACAAAAAATAAGAATTTCTAATTAATGGTTCATTCGATAATTGAGTGTATGCAAAAGGATGTTATTGTTTTCTTTAGAATAGTAACTTGGATAAACTTTAGTTGTATTCTGAATCTATATTTCTAATTTCATGCGTACACTCGTTATCGAATTCTTCAGGCTCAATCATGAGAAAATTGATTTTGGTAACAAATTGACTAATTTGTCTTTATGATTCTGAAAATAGAAAACATTGACATAAAATACATTGAAAACAATTCAGCTTAAGCGAAATAGGATGAAATAAGCATTCCTCATTAACACCTACGTGGATAGGAAGACTGCCCCAATTAGAAACTTGGCTTTGTAGCAGGTAAACACGTGTCAGAGTCAAATCTCAAAAGAGGTAAAAAAAGAAATTAAGAAACCAATTACAACCATCCACGACCTCAGATCACATTTCCATAAGATAAATGTGTCTAGATGTAGAGTTATTCACATGTTTGTTTCTTGTTTTGGAGTATATCATCAAATTTTGTGACCAAGTATTATGAGACATTAAGAGTAAGGAGTCAACATCTTGATCAACCAATTATTTATATTGATATGTTCAATGGCATTTAATTACAAGAAAACTATTTCCTCGGTATCAAAATTGTAATCATTATTACGTCCTAAACAAGACACATTTTCTTAAAAATACAATTATTTTTCTCAAATACACCATCTCATATTAGGGGTGTCAATCGACTTTTTGAGTCGAGCCTTAAAAAGGCTCAAACTCAAATATGGTCGAACTTCACGGTTATAGACTCAAGCTCAAATACAATCATGCTTGACGACTACAAACTCAAACTCGACATATATAACTTTTTCAACTTGAGATTTATATAGGAATCATATCAGGCTTGTCCACAAGAGTATATTAGCAAATAAAAAATTATGCATTCAAATGCATATAAATAAACTAATCTTAATTAATGCACAATAATATACAAGTTTCATACTTGTAATCCATTATATAAACTTTCTAAAAAGTTTGTTAAGTTTCAAGACTCCCAATTTTTTTACCATTTCTTTTCTCTTTGTTAATGCTTTTCCCTTTAACCTGCAAAAACGTTAGTTATATGTAATATATGTGTGGGCAGTGAGTTCATAAAATTATAATTGATATATGTATGCAACAAATTATTTGTAAAGTTTACCTTTTTTTTTTTTAATAACAATTTTTAGGATTTCAAAAAATAAAACTTTGTCTTGTTTAGCACCCTATAACTTAATACAAATAATTAATATTAAGAAAACTATATATTCGGATTTTATTCGGGTTGAGCCATATGAGGCTCAGTGTCAACTTAATTATAAATTGATCGGGCTTAATATAATAGTTCAAATTCAGTCTGACTCACAATTATTCGGGTTCGAATCAAACTTAATCAGAATAGACTCGACCCAATTGATAAACCTATTTCACAATATGTAATGACATGACATAAATAATTCTCGTTCATTCTCTTAAGGACATAATGTGTGGATATCTAAACTTTTCACTTTATCAACTTCCATTTTAAATTTTACGCCAAAATAAAAGAACGCCTGAAATATAACATATTAAATGGATAAACAATTTGACTCAAAATGGTAATATACACAGTTCAATTTGGGGGAAAAAAAAGTGAATTAATCCTATAACTTGTGATAGTTGACAAGTTTGTCCTATAAATTTTCTGGCTGGTAGTTTTACTACATATATAAGTAATAAAAATGAAGCAGGTTTGGAACATTTTCGGCCCAAATGAGATAGTGAGCTTCACTCTCGAGCTTATGATGAATTGAAGAATTTGACCATTCTTTTTTTTTAAAAGGAAAAACAAAGTTAATATGGGTAGGGCTATCAATGGGCCGGACTCGGACCGGATCAGGGCAAATCCGGATCCGAGTCCGATTTCCATGTCTTCTATCCGGATTCGGATCCGTTTAGCATATTTAGCAAAAAAAAAATCTTTCATTTTCCTTCAAATCACTTGTAGATCTCCACCATGAATTAAAAATGTAATATTTTACTTATTTCATCAAAACTATTGTCTGAAAATTATAAAAGATGGAATATGGTGGACAAATATAAACGATAAAAATTAGAACAATGAATAAACAAAAATATGAATGTTACGGAACTCTTGGCCGCACGTGAAGGTCTTAGCTTGGCTTGGGAACGTCGCCTCCCATGTATTATTTTGGAGTTGGACTCGGAAGTTGTGGTTAAACTTATACGTCATGCCGATACTTCACAACACCCCTTTAGGGCTGTTATTGAAGATTGTCATCGATTGCTTGGGATGCCGTGGGAAAGCAAGATCGTGCATACGAAAAGAAGTGGAAATGCTTGTGCGGATGCACTCGCGAAACTTGGACATTCAGTTGGGAGAGAAGGCCACTCTTGGGATAGTCCCCCCCATGAAGTGTTGCAGATTTTTCTAGGAGTTCAGCAGACTTTTTTAGTTGTTGTAGTTAGGTCCTTTGTAACCAAAAAAAAATATGAATAAAAAAAGATAGCAACTGGGAAAAAGAAGAAGAAACCCAATATTGAGTAATGGAAGAGAAGAAAAAAATTGGAGGAAAAGGTAGAGGGAATGTGGCGCCTACTACATAGATGAATGATTAGAATTCTGATTTTTCTTACTAAATAGCATAAGTTAGTATGTTATAGGCCCAATTAGTTACCAGGTCAGTCCAACATCACCTCTCATACATTTTTTTTTAAGATTATTTATAATATAGTAAAAGATTTTAGTAGAACATAGATAATTTTATTTTTATTTTGGTTTAAATACATAATATATAAACATTAGGACTGTCAATTGAGTCGGGCCTACCCGAAGCCCGATGGCTCGACCCGATTAAATTTGACCCGAACCCGAATATTTGTGAGCCGGGCTGAGTTTGAGCCATTATACTAAAACCGATTAATTTATGAGCCGAGCTTGAGCCTTACAAGGCTCAACCCGAATAAGGCCCGAATATATTATTATCTTAAATATTACTATTATAAATTATTGGTACTATTGTTATAAGTATACTAATTACTACAAATAATCCACCACATATATGAATTATAACTAAAGTTTCCGCAGGTCAAAGGGAACGTAATAAACAAAGAGAAAAAGCGAAAAAATAAAAATAAATGGTGAAAAAATAGGAGTCTTGGCACTTTACAATTATATTTAATGTTCTATGTTATTGATTACGAGTATAAAATTTGTATATTCTTGTGAATTAAATAAAATTGTCTATATATTGCATTTAAAGAATGCGTAGTTTTTTATTTGTTAAGTAAAATTTGCTAGAGTGAGCAAACCCGATATGAGCCCGATATAAACCCGAAGCCCGAAAAATTACATGAGCCGAGTTTGAGCTCATAGATGTGAAGCCCGATGGCATTTGAGTTTGAGCCTATAGACATGAAGCCCGACGGTATTTGAGTTTGAGCAATTAAAGGCTCGGCTCACAGGGCCCGATTGACAGGCCTAATAAACATATATTATCATATACGGATCTGTAATGGATCGAATCAGCCTAGATCCATATTCGCTCCATATAATTCGGATTACGGATCTTCTTAATCGGATCAGGTCCATCGAATCCCTAATTGGACAATTATCCTAATAAAATCGGATCGCATCCGGATTGAAATCCGCCACATTGACAACCCTAAATATGGGTAATGTGCCTCGTATATGACCCATGCAAAATCAGATTTTGGCTTTAAGGATGACTACTAGAAAAACCGAAAATTCCGACCGAAATTCCAACCGATTTTGTGCGAAATCGGTTGGAAATTAAAGATTCCAACCGATTTTCCAACTGCAAAAATCGGTTGGAAAATATCGCGTCGGAATGAAATTCCGACTGAAATTCCGACCGCCATTACATTCCAACCGATTTTAAATCGGTTCGAATTTTTAATATTCCAACCGATTCTAAGTCGGTTGGAATTTTTTGAAAAAAAAAATAAAAAAAAAATCAGGTCCATTTTCCCTAAAATTCCCAAAATTAAGATCCTCAAATGAACCCCTAAATTCCTAATTTGAACCATAATTTAATTATCAATTTCATCCCCAAATTAAGCCCTAATAATCAAACCCTAAATCAAGATCTAATTCAATATTGGAATATAATTTATCTAATTCTATAACAAAACCTAACTATTTGTACTAATTAAACAACAAACATTCTAATTTACAATATTATATATCTAATACAATTAATTAAACAAAAGTATACAATATATGTAATACCTCTAAATTTTGTAGAAGAGAAGAAAAGAGAGATGGTGGTGTGCGACGGTGGTTGTGGTGGTGCGCGGTGGTGGTGCATCCTGTGGTGGTGGTGGTGCGCGATGGTGGAGATGAAGGTGGTGGTGGTGAGCGGCTGGTGCGCGGTGGTCGTCCATCCGGTGGAGGTGGTGGTAAGCGGCTTTTGAAGGAGGAGGAGATGGAGTTGGGAGATGTTCTTGATGGAGATGGAGATGAAAGAGGTGGAGATGGAGTTCAAGAGAAGTTTTGGGATTTATGCTTTTCTTATTTGAGTTGTGCACGGGAATTTAAATAGCTTATGAAAATTTCAACCGAAAATAAGATCGGTTGGAATTTTAAAAAAAATTCCGACCGATTCTATTTTCGGTTGGAATTTTTTTTTAAATAAAGTATTTGTTCAATTTATTTAATTTCTTTTGAAATAAAGTATTCCGACCGATTCTAAGTCGGTCGGAATTTTAACCGACAATTCTTTTTTAAAATATAGTATTCCGACCGATTTAAAATCGGTTGGAATATTTCAAAAATTTCCAACCGGTTTTGAAATCGGTTGGAAAAAAATTCCAACCGATTTTAAAATCGGTTGGAATTTTATTAGATTTTTTTTTTGTCTAAAAACGAAAATTTTAAAAAAAAATCTAATAAAATTCCAACCGATTTCAAAATCGGTTGGATTTTTTTGAAATATTCCAACCGATTTTAAATCGGTCGGAATATTTAAAAAAATTTCAACCGATTACAAAATCGGTCGGAATAATTACTAAAATTCCAACCGATTTTAAATCGGTCGGAATTAGTTCCGATCGGATTTTTTTCGGTCGTAATTCAGTGAAATTTCAACCGATTTTTGTTCGGTCGGAATTTTTCGGTTGGAATTCTTGATTTTTCTAGTATCTTTTTGGGTGAAAAAATTAATATCTTTTTTCTTGCTCTTGCTAATCGCGATTATGAGACATTTTTTTGGTTCTTCTTAATCGCGATTTTGGAACAAAAATTTTTCAAAAAAAAAATAATGCTCTTCTTTATCGCGATTTTGGGAAAAAAAATCTACTCTTACTAATCACAATTTTGGAACAAATTTTTTAAATTAAAAAAAATTATGTTCTTTCTAATCACGGTTTGGAACAATTTTTTTTGTTTTAAAATATCGATTAGTAAGAATAGAGAAAATATTGTCCAAGAGCATAATTTGAATATATATATATATATATATATATATATAATATAATATGTATGTCCCAAAATCGCAATTAAGATTTTGGTACAAAATAAAATTTAAAATATTTATATATATATATATATATATATATATATATATATATATATATATATATATATATATATATATATATATATATATATATATATAATCGCGATTAGGAGGAACAAGAAAAAGATAAGTTTTTGTCCTAAAATCGCGATAGGATCCCTCCTAAAATTCAAATAAGATTTTGCATTGGTCATGTGCGCGACACATTACTCATATTAATTTTTTTTCTTTTTCCTTTTAAAAAAAGCCAAGGTAAAAAATTTCAAATATAATGCATAAAAGTGAGAGTGAAGCACAATCTATCAATTAAGTTGAAAATGTCCAGAATTCGCTTCAGTTTGTGACTTACGGGGTGAAATTATCTGTCCAAAATTAAATTTATCAGTCAAACTTGCCGACGACTATCAATTATATGGGGCAAATTTTGTCTTTTTCCCGTTCAATTTGATACAATGACTCAGAACGGCAATAAGAAACACCATTCAATTTGGTACAAAAACAATTTTTCATATTTCATACACGTTTAATAACATATGTTAACATATACTTGCAAGTTTGAAATTACATATGAAAAAAAAGAGTACTTGCAAGTTTGATGCTTCCTTTAATTTTCAAACGAATATTACATGATATTACTACTTAAAACCATGGATCAAAATTTCCATTTTTTCCGTTGAAAACATCGGAAAGTTTCTGTTTTTGAATCAAGCGAAACGAAAACAAGATGTAATTCCGAAACTATTTGTTTGCCTTAAACTCTGTTATTTTTCTAAATTTAGTAAAAAAATTTATAATTTTTCCTTAGTGTTTCCGAAACATTTTCGAAAAGTCTCGAAAAGTTTTCAATATTTGGCTGACCGAAACATACACTCGAAACAAAATTTTGATCCATGCTTAAAACTCCATCAATTGAAGGGTGTATTTTGTGTTGTGTACAATTAATTAATCATGAATTGTGATATCGAAAAAAGAAATTAAATATTGGTATATGTATATGATATGTTTGCGTATATATAGAAACACGGAAGTTGACATACATGGTTTAATGAGGTGACCATTGCCAAGACAAATCGTAATTAGGAGGTTTTGGTTTTTAATCCATAGAAGCAATCTACGGAAGAGCGAAACATTTCGTTATAATTGGGTAGAGGATGTAACAACCGTACCGACTAACTAGTCATTTTTTAAAGACTTTTTTTGTAAAAAAAAGGTCAAAGCCATCATTTACGTGCCACCTTTAATTTAACTTGAGTTTAATAACTTCATCTTTGAGTTTTCCAAGAAATTCAACTCATGCTGCCATTTTAGGATGGCAAATTTCAACTTTTTATCTTCGAGCTAATTGATACTCCCTCCGTTTCAAATTGAGTGGCACATTTGCCAAATTCTTAGTATATTTCAAATTAGTTGGCATATTTAATTCCAATTTTATCTGTTTTTTAAAAGTTCAAGGATTACCAATAAAAAATGAAAAAGGTAGAAGAAAATGAATTAAGTAGTTTATGACAAAAGCGATAACAATCATTAAAGAGGATATTTTTGACATTTTACCATAGAAAAGTAATTCATTATGAAATTTTTTAATCTGTGTGAAAAAATCAGAAATGTGTCAATTAATTTGGTACGGAGGGAGTAATTGATTGTGTGTATTTGAATAAAAAATAGTACCAAATATACTGACTACACGTGTTTAAAAATTAAATAAATAATTTGAATTAATTGACAGAAAGAATAAATAAATTCTTGAAACTCAATAGGAGTCATATATTAACTTTCTATACTTAACTTATATAGTCTAACAACATAGTTACTGGCTAATTTAATTATCAAAAAACGAACAAAAACTCTACGCCTTTAATAATTTAACCCCTAATTTTGAATGTTATAATAATATGGACTTTTACTGTGTTGTAATGAAATGGTAATTGCTATCGTATCAAAACGAGTAGTGTAGTTTATTGCAATTGTCGGAGTTCACGTTGATGCCCCTTGAACTTAATAAACATGAGAAAGCTTTGATAACAATAATTGCCTTAATCTTCAAAACATGCATTAATTGTATACATATTTTATAAATTAATGATCAGGTCTAGGGAAAAAAAAAAAAAAAGTAAAGAATCCAGATTCGAATCCCTGTTGGGAGAGGTTTCCACTTAATGTATCCGACGCGTCTTAAAAAGGATTAAACCATTGAGGAAAAAAAAAAGTCTAGAAAAGAAGACTCTCAATAAATCATATTGGAGTTGTTCAAGACACATTTTTTAGTGAAACGGTGCATATATATCATTACATTAATTAATTATTGTATCAGAAATTTTGTTCAAATCTAGTTAAGTATAAATATAAATTAACTATTAAGATTAGTATTAAACTCGAAAATACTCACACTAGCAGAATTCAAGACTCAAAATTTCTTGATTGTAGGATCTCAATTTTTGTCATTAGACTCGAATACAACATATTCATACAACCAAAATATTGATAAATATATTCATTAAATGATTAAGCTGATGTACCAAGTCTTCGTCCTCTGACGTGGCACTCAAATAAATATTATAATATAAATTCGACAACGACACTTGGCAGGAGCAGGCATCTACTTGAGAAGCACCTCGATATCGATCTCTGAAACACCTGCGCATCGATATCTAGTAAATTAATCTCGGATCCAGTTACTGTTGGATCGAATCGAATAGTTCGTATCCATATCCGAACTTATAAGTCTTGTCATGATCCGACCCGGTAGTTGAAACCTACTACTATAAATACCCCTCTTAAATAAGAACATGTAAGCGCAAGACACAGAACATAACTATAACTTTGATTTCTTATCCCAATACTGACTTAAGCATCGGAGGGTTATCACCGGGTCACCACCGATATTAGCCTGACGTGGTTATCTTTGATTACAGGTTATGATCCCCTATACAAAAGAGGAGAAGCTTGATTGACCTGTTTATCCTCACATTGGAGAGTAGTGTTAGAATTGACACCTGGACATAGATAATAAAATAATAATATACCAAAAACACACTCATCATAAGCTTTCATAAGAGAAAACATCTTGTGCTACAAAATCCGTAAACCTTTTATCCAGAAAAAAGAAAAATAAATCACCATGTCACAAAAATAAGTAAAAATCCTACTCTTACTCTTAAATTTACACGAGTTGTGCTCCGACATGAGTCAATCCACAGCCGTACCCCAAACATTTCCATCAAAATGTCACAAGCAGTTGATGTCGTACCCCATAACACCACGACTCCTCCCAAAAAGTCAATGTGATTAATGGTAAAAATCAATCTACTACCATCTTCATTATACAGCAAGCTAAGGTAAATACACCTTTTAAACCGCCTCATTTCTTAAGACATCACACTCATTCATACAATTAATTATTATATAATTAACATGTGATTGGTATAGTGGGAGCCGGAGGAACTAGTCCCCACAATATTATGAAGAATTCAGATATATTTGAATCTTTATTTAGAGAAATTCTCACAAAATATATTTAATAAGTCTCAAAAAATTTAAATTAAATCCAAAACGTGAATATCCTTGAGAAACAAAACACAAAGTAATTAGCACATGGAATTGTCTACTTCTTTTCTAGATTAAAAAAAATGGTAATCACAATACCCCTGAGGTAAAATATAATTACGAAAATTCCCCTCATGTATTGGGTATTATAAAAATCTCCCTGAGATTAGTCACCATCTTACAACTAACCCCTTACCAATGAAAAGTTCCAACTTTGCCTCTAGGGTATTATTTGTAATGTTTGTAATATCTTAAAAAAATTAAAGTTTGGGTGCTAATTGTAATATCTCATAAATTATATAATTGATAATTATATATGTACCAAAATTGAATTTTTTTTTATAATTATACATAAGTTTCCAAAAATACTAAAAAAACCTTCTTTTTATATATTTATTAGCAATTTAATTTTTATAATTATAAATTAAACAAAATTTCATTAATAATATTTTATAAATAAAATAAATTTATTTACACATTTAATTAAATTAATTATTTTTATATTGTAATAATAAATTTAATATTTTAAAAAATAATAAGAAATTTAAATATACAATATAAATTTTTTTAATTTAATTTTTATGTTTATAATAATAAAATTTATTAAATTATTATTATAAACATAAAAAATAATTTATTCAATTAAATGTAAATGAATTTCTTATATTTATTAAATATAATTAATAAAATTTTGTTTATTTTTTTTAACTTATGGGCAATTATTCAATTTATCAATTTTTTGGTGGTAAATATATAATAATCAATTTTATAATTTATGAGATATTACAATTAACACCTATGTTTTTTTTTAAAGATATTAGAAACATTACAAATAAATCCTTAGGATAAAGTTGGAATTTTTCAGGGGGTAAAGGGTCAATTGTAAAATGATGATAAATTATAAATAAATTTTCGTAATATCCAATATTTAACGGAATTTTCGTAATTAAGTCTTACATCATGGGTATTCTTAATTCACCACAAAAAAGGTTATAATATGAAATTGTATACACATTTCATCCCAAACACACAGCAAGCAAACAAGTGAGAGAGAGAGAGAGAGACAAATAGAGCAGGGCCGGCACCAAATCCTGTTGACTTCAATCACTCTCTCTCTCTCCAAGTCTCTAACTATATATAGGCCATGGGGGCTCACCTTCTCATTTGGACCTACACAACTTTACACTTTTCTTCCAAAACTTCCCTTTTGTCTTTCAAACTTTAATTAATAATAATTGCTTTCTTTTTACACTTCAATTTGTCCTCCACAAAATCCATCATTAACAAACAATAATGGGAAGATCACCTTGTTGCGATAAAAATGGCCTCAAAAAAGGTCCATGGACTCAAGAGGAAGACACAAAGCTCATCCAATATGTTCAGACAAATGGCCCTGGCAATTGGAGATCCCTTCCCAAAAATGCTGGTGTGTATATACATATGATCATATATATAGCTTGTATTTTTTTTTAAATATATATACTTGATGATAATTTTGTTTCAATCTAGTTCTGATACCAATTTTGACGTGATTTGTTCAGGTCTTCAAAGATGTGGGAAGAGTTGCCGGCTTCGTTGGACTAATTACTTAAGACCTGATATCAAAAGAGGAAGGTTTTCATTTGAGGAAGAGGAAACCATAATCCAACTACACAGTGCTCTTGGCAACAAGTAAGATATACTATATAATAATCAAATTAAAGAATGTTTACACAATTAAGTTTGTATGGTGTACTTAATTTTATTTGATAATTCAACTAGGTGGTCTGCTATAGCCGCGCGTTTGCCTGGAAGAACAGACAACGAAATCAAGAACTACTGGAACACGCACATTAGAAAAAGGCTCCTCCGAATGGGAATCGATCCAGTAACTCATACCCGACGCCTTGACCTATTAGACCTTTCGTCACTTATCAACAACTCGCCACAACTCAATCTTTCAAATCTCATCCGACTTCAAACACTTCTTAATCCAGATGCTTTAAGGCTTGCTTTGAGCCTATCATCACTAACTAATAATAATAATCAAAACACAGAAGTGTTGTTGCAAAATCTTCAAGAAAATCAGTTATTAAATAATTCCCACCAGCTTCAAAACCATCATCAGGCCCCATTTATCCAACCTAATCAGTTTGAAAATATTATAAACCAACAAATCCCGTCAAATCTCACCACTTCTTTAATTCAAAATCAAATGCAAGGGAATATGGGACATTATTCTACAAACTTTCAAGAAAATAATTTGACACCTACTACTACTACTGCTACTACTTTTCCGAATTACTGCTATGATCAAATGAAGGGAGACTTATCGGAGAACTCGAGCTTTCAGTCTATGAATAACAGCTTTGATTCTGTTTTATCGACGCCTATTTCTAGCCCGCCACAACTAAATTCGGCTTCTGCACTTATAAATGGCAGCACCAGCACCAGCACAGAAGATGAGAGGAATAGCTTTTGCAGTGACCTGTTTAAATTTGAAATTCCAGAGAGTTTAAACTTTGATGATTTCATGTGATTATATATCCTCTCTGAATTTAGCAATTTCTCCCCATTTGTTTTTCTCATCTCACCTTTTTTGGTGAGTATGATAGGTCTTAGATTTGGCTTTTCAATAGTTACAGGTAGACTTTTTTTTTTTTTTTTTTTTTTGAGTTCATTTATAGTCATGGTTTGTTTGTATATTATTTCGTCATGTTGTCAAAATATATTTAGCTGCCATTTTTTCTTTACCTTCTTAATTTCAGTCTTCTGCCTATAAATTTCATCTGTTTATATTTACATTTCAAATACTGTGTAATAAATAACTACTTAACATATGAGGCCATCTTCAATCATTAGGGGGAGGGGGAGGGAGAGGAGTGGGGAAGAAAAGGCAAAAGCTTGCTCTCCCTTCTCCATGGCCTGATTCACTACTTTTTTTTTTTAAATTATTAAAAGAACACTTTAAATTAATATTAAAAATTGATTTTTTTTAAAAATTTAACTTAAAATGGAAAAATATTTTTACATTTCACTCGCAACGATTGAGGATCTGATATGTATTACTTTTGTGAAAATTGTTATTCAATATTGCGCTAAAATCCACATCTCTAAGCTATTGTTTTGGTTGGGCCGACTTTTGGGCGGGTTGGAAACGGATTGCACGTTAAATGTGCCACTTATATGGATCAAAAACGGTTTTAGTTGCCCGGTTAAAATGGGTTGAGTCAGTTTGAGTTGAATCGGCCCATTTTATGTTTGTTGATGTCATGTATTCACTAATTATAAATTAAGAAAAACACATCATGCCTAGGTGAAGCCAAGTCCTGGCAATAATTTTCCCATACATAATAAAGTATATTATTTTAATATTTAAATGTTATTAATGAGATTAGCATAATACTAAATTATATAAATAAAGATAATAGACCATTAGATACTTACACATCATGAAAAATTAAATATATTTAATACTGTGATTAAATTTTCATGAATTTAGGAGAAAAAATTAAAAGAAATTTTTTTGTAAATATAGAGTCATTAAATTAACTAGTTTTATTTTTCTATGTGTTTTATTTCTTCTTTGATCAATTTTCGGCCAACATAAATATTAACTAAACTCATCCAAATCAAACCCATCTATCAATAAAAAGAATATGGGTTGGGTTGGCCCGAATCTACCCATGGATCATGACTCATATTGCCACCCGTAGTTTCATTACTCGAGAGTGATTACTTGTAAGTGTGTAGCATGAAGCATAAAATGGATAATATTTTGATTTAACTAGTTATGATTATTTATTTAACTAACGACAATTTTTAGAGAATGAGTTCATGGTCCGTTGGTTAGATTGATGCCCCAAAACCAATAGGTATTAGGTTCAACTTCTACTAATGTGAATTTTCTCCTGGTTTATTGCTAATGTGATTGAATTTCATTGTAATACAAATTTTTTTTTTGAATTATCGTTAATAATTATTAGTAATTAATTCAAGGCAAAATTGCAAATAAATCCCAAACTAATTAATGATTTTGGATTTTCGTCCCAAGCTATATCATTTAGTCAAATTAGTCTCGTAATTTTATATTATTTTGGAATATCGTCTCATTTGCCACATGGCTGCTTATGTGTCATGATGTGGCAAAATTTAAGCATAAATAATTATATAAGATTGCAGAATTCATCCCAAACTAATTAAAAATTTTGATTTTTTGTCCCAAATTAATTATAAATTTTAATTTTTCGTCCCAAACTAATTACAAATTTTTGCTAATGAACTGAGATAAGATTTTTTTCACAAAAGCGAATGGGAATTTCGAAAATTCATACTATTTGTCTTAAAAAAAAAAGGGTTAATGGCAATTTATTTCCATGTAATATTAATAATATTCAATTTAAATCCTTGTGTTATGATAATGTGACAGTTTACCCCCATGTGTTGTGATAAATGTGGCAATTTACCTCATGTATCATAATAAATGTAGCAATTTATCCCCTTGTTATAAAACACTTTGCATGCCCACTCTCAATTTATGCAATTGAGTTACACTCTCCGGTTCAAGGGAATGAAATACTTTTTTAAAATTTTCACAGGGGTAAATTGTTCTTTTTCAAATTATAGGGGGTAAATTGAATATTCTTAATATTACACGGGGTAAATTGTCATTAATCCTTAAAAAAGTAAAAGATGAATCGTCATTTCCATTAAATCAGAAATTTAATAATTGTCTAAATTTTTCATGCAAAATGAAAAATTGTGAGACGAAATTCGGCGAGTTAATATAGTTTGGGATCAAAAATCAAAATTTGTAATTAGTTTGGGACGAATTCTGCAATCTTGTATAATTGTTCATGATAAAATTTGTCACGTCGTGACACGTAAGCAGACATGTGGTAAGTGGGACAATATTCCAAAAAAATATAAAATTACGGGATGAATTTGGCTAAGTGATATAGCTTGAGACAAAAATCCAAAATCACTGATTAATTTAGGACGTTTTCTGCAATTTTGCCTTAATTCAAATTGAAAAGTGAAAAATATTACCCTTTTGGCCCATGTACTGACCCCATTAAAACAGACCATTTTCACTTCGCCTTTTGGCCCATGTTCTGGCCGATTAAACTGAACCAAAAAACCTTGGTGTCTATTTTAGCCCGAAGCACGAGACTCATATCCTAGCCTCCTATGACACCCGTATTAAGGGGCGTTTGCAAATGCTTTAGGAAGCTCAAAAGCAGTTGATTAAAACAAAGTAAAAAATAAGTATTTTTATTTAAAAGCAGGAGATGTTTGCAAATATATAAAAAAAAAACAGGTTTAATTATTACAAAAATGCCATCTAGAAGAAGCAATGGAAGAAGCACCTCCTTAGCTGCTTATTGTCAACCTGCTTTACTTGCTTTTCAGTTGAAGAAGCAATAGCAGAAACACCTACTTGCAAACACTATTAAAATACTTTAAGCACAAAAAAAGCAAAAAAGTAATTTTTAAAAGCATTTGCAAACACCCCTTAGTTGGCTTAATTGTTTACCCAGTATTTCATTTGATTATTTTCATATACATATGGAGATAGAAATTTTCTTTTTGATAAAACATAATACAAAATACTCCCTTCGTTTCATATTAATTGGTACTCCCTCTATTCCACAATACATGTCTTTTTAGAGAGATTTTTTTTTCCACAATACATGTCACTTTAGGAATTCAATATAAACTTAAATGCTATTTTGACATTTTTACCCTTCTTCATTAATTAAAAGAGAGAGAAGAAACATGTATGGGAAAGAAAGAAATGGATTATGGGGAGTTACAAAAATTTAATTGCTTCTTAAGGATATTTTTGTCCAACTACACTTTTATTTTACTAAAAATATAGGGTATTAATTGTTTCCTTAATCCTTATGAAAAAACCTTAAACGTCATGTAATGTGGAATGGAGGGAGTACATTCTTACTTTTCACACAGATTAAGAAACCTCATCACTACATACTTTTTTTATGTTAAAATATCTCAAATACCCTTTATATTGATGACTACTTTTTAATTTTTTATTAGTGAGTGGTGACCATTGAGTTTCCCAACTCCAAGAGAGAAATGGGCAAAATTGAAAAAAAAATTGCTTTGAAAACCTAAACATGCCAATTAATTTGAAACAAAAATCTTTGACAAATATGCCAATTAATATGAAACGAATGGAGTAGTAATTAATAAGTCATAATCCAACATAATGAAATTCTTAATTGGTTTGCTTGTCTCCCCAATAATTATACTGATAATTTTATACATAAAAAATTAAAATCTAAAGAATAAGAATGAAATGAAATGAAAAGGAAAAGGACAACACAAGCTGCCAAATCACTCTCAGGCACCCTTTCCTTTTCACTGTCGTCTCTCTCTCCACCCACGAATCTCTCTGCCCTTTCCACTTCCACCATCCCCACTTTCGTCAATTAAATTATTTTAGTACTATATAAAACCACAAAATAAAAACCCATAAAATTTCAATGCCTATTTATTCTATTGTTTATGAGGCCATCTCCAATGGAGATGGCCGGGCTGGGGGCGGGGCAGGGCTGCGGCGGTGGAGTCGTCTCCAGTGGGGGCTGGGCTCGGGGCGGGGCTGGGATAGGGCTGGAACGGGCTGGGCGCAGGGCTCGGCGGAGCCCTGCGCCCAGCCCCGGGGTCGCGTCAGGCAGCTGGAGAAGAAGAGGTCCGCCAAGTGGCGGCACCTGACTGGCTCTCTTTTTTTTTTTTCTTTTTTAATTGTTTTATGTATTTTTTGTTTTATATATATATAATTTGTTATTTAAAATAATTTTTAATATAATTAAAATTTCCCCCTAATTAAATTATATTTGTAGAATTGAATTATTTAATAAAATGTGTTATGATATTTAATAAATATACGTAGTCACCAATTTTTAATTTGATTATTTAATATAATAAAATTAATAAAATTATTTTTTTTAAAAATTTATTAGAATTGCAATTAATTTAAATTTGTTAGTATAGATAATTTTTTTTTGCATTTAATAAGTTCTAAATAATAAAAATTGGGCTTGTCCGAAAGCTAGAGAATTGGACTGCATTCGTGTCCGCAGGTCGCGGGCTCGCACAAGTCTTGAAGAGACGAAGTGAATTTGGATCCATGATTTGCACCCCCCCCCCCCCCCTGCGCGCGAGGGAAGAGACTTCTTGTAGCTAAGTAGTTACACAACTATATTGACAAATCATATTTAAACCTCAAGTTTTTTCACTCCACTTCCAATGTGGGATAAATGCCAATTGCATTTCTTTTCTTCCATTTCAAGAGGTGATTTTTTAGTGTCAATTTCTCATTCACCCGAACTCCGATTTGGACACACGATATACCGTTTTAATCTACTCACGGAGTAGAATCTAATTCCAGAAAAACCCGAATGAATTTTATATTTATCAAATTTTATTTTAGTTATAGATGATAGTGGGCAAGGAAAGAAAATGGAATTAATTTCTCATTCACCCGAACTCTCTTTAATTTTAATATTTTAATATAATTAATAATTTAATTACAAGATATAAATAATTATTAGTATTATTAATATTAATATTAAAAATAAAATTAAAACTATAATATTAATAAGTGAGAGTGGGCAAAGGAAAAAAATGAAATTAATTCCATTCCGGAGCCCTACCATTGGAGACGACCAGGCAGGGCTCGAGGGGGGGGCAGGGCTGGCTCGGGGCTCCGGAGCCCCGGGGCTAGCCCTCTCCATTGGAGATGGCCTGAGGTTCATTGAATAATCGAACAAACATTTTTTATTTAAAGTAATCTATTTTTTTATTCTATTTATTTCACATAATAAATATAATTTGATATAAAATAGCTCATCCCTTACACATTTTTTTCTCTCCATAATATCATGGATCAAAATTCAATTTCCATTGAAAGTATCGAAAGATTTATGTTTTTGAATAAAAAAAATGAAAATAGTTATAATTTCGAATCATTTTATTTGTCTTGAGACTCTTTTATTTTTATTAATTTAGTAATTTTTCACAATTTTTCCTTCTATATGAAACGTTTCTAAAAAAATATTGATAAGTTTACAATATCTAAAAAAATCGATTCATACTTCTATTTTTTTTTTTTTTTTTAAATACACGAAAATTTACAAACAAACTGGACCTCAATAATTACAAGCAAAGGAAACGCATTGTTCGTGAACTTATACACCAGCTTTTCTCCTTCCTTTCCTTTCCTCCCATTTCCCCATACACTTCACACAGAGAAAAAAGCAAAAAAGAAGTTCACATTTCTCTTTTGCCTTGCTCTCTCTCTCTCTCTCTCTCTCTCTCTCTTTCAAGTTTCAAGTAAAAGTGTCCACAAACTTTCTTTACCATCACCTAAAATCTCCTCCTTTTCGGCTAAAAACTCTTTTCATCATTTTCAATTCTCACCATACCCTACTGCAAAGTGCAAACAAGGAAAAGCATCAGTTCACACTTAGAAGATCTGATTTGAATGAAAGAATCGTACTTCTCCATGTTTTCTCACTTAATTTTCATCATTGCATTATCATTCAACCCCCATGTCTCACTTGCCGGTTTACTCTCCGAACCGGCTCAGCCACTAAAACCCGGGGACTACAACACGGTTCCCGCTTTCCCGGTCCAAACCGCCGCCGAAACCTGCAGGCTCGACCTTTCCGCCGAGCTTTTCGGCGGCGTGAGAGCCGCGTGTGGCACAAACCTCGACCGCAGCCGATGCTGCCCCGTGCTGGCGGCCTGGCTCTTTGCCGCTCACGCGCGGTCGGCTCTGCAGATAACGAACGCGACTGCGGCGCAGCCAGCTGGATCGGATCTGCCGATGATGCCCGACGACTCACAGAAGTGTGTGAACTCACTGCAGACGTCACTGCAGAGCCGAAACATACATATACCACAGCCTAACGCGTCGTGCGACGCCGTTTTATGTTTTTGTGGAATTCGGTTGCACCAGATTAGTTCCCTTAGTTGCCCCGCGGCGTTTAATGTTACCGGGAATTACAGAAATGCCACTCCGACTGCTGCTGTGAGGAACTTGGAGCATAACTGTAGAAATTCTTCATATGCGGGGTGTACTAAGTGCCTTGGTGCACTGCAAAAGGTCAGTGTAGAGTAGTTTAGTTATTTAATTTTGACTTTAACATATTTATTTCTCAATGATTGATTGTGTGAATCATAATAAATGCTACACTTATGACTTGAAAATGGGTTAGACTTTCTTTTTCATTTTTTGTACACTTTTTCTAAAGAATAAATGGCAGTTTTTTTACTTGTATAACTTTACTATCTTCAAGTGGATTGTCATTTACCAAGTTAATTTCAATTTATTACATGGTATTTTTTTTATTAGAGTATTTTACTTTTCTTTAAGTATTACATAGAAAATAAAATTTTAAATAATTCCTCACGAGTCACGATATCAAATGATGTAACTAAAGATTGCTTGGTGACTAGAGCCTCTACAAAAAAGCTGTACTGTCTATTACACCTTTTTTATAATTAGGCTTTTTCGGTTTCTTTTTATCTATTCGGCGCAATAATTTTGGTATAGCACACAAAATTCAGATTATTAAAATAAAGTTGAGTCCCTCAGTTTTGGCCTAGAAATAAGTAAGTGGAGCATAAAATATCATACCCTGGAAATGAGATACGCATAGTGAGGTATATCTCTTGTTTGTTTTGCCATTTTTGAAGCAATGTCAGAAAAGAACAATCAAGAAAATGACATTTTCACCAAGTGTGTGTATCATTACATTTTATCTCTTGAAACATGCAAATAGGATTCACTTTTGAATTATTGATTCTTGTATATAATTTTTTGTGTTGGTTATTTGAATTAGAAAATATTCTTCAACTTTACCCCAATTTTTGGTACAATGTAACATGATTCATGGTCATTAAGTAAAAATGAAATACATAGGACATGTTATAGAAGCTATTTTATTCACTTTTGAATGTCCTTATAGTTTGTATTATTAAATAGGTTAACCCTATACATTTATATGTGATTTTTATGTTCGTAATATCCTAAAGTATTATTATGCAAATATTATAATCATAGCGGAAGGTCTAATTTGCCCTTGACCATGTCTCTGTGTTCAGCTCAATGGCGAGGGCAAAAATGGTACAAAACAAGTACAACAGGAGGACCGAGCAAGTAAAATGCTGAGCAGGGACTGCCAACTGATGGGCCTAACATGGCTACTGGCCCGTAACAAAACGGCGTACATACCTACTGTTTCCGCTGTATTGCGCGCCATCATGTACAGTGCGCACCCTCCACACGAGTCCACGTGCTCCCCGGACCAGGAGAATATGCCCCTTGCCGTCGATTCTCTACAGTTCGAGAAATACGATTCCTCCTCTCCTCCTTCAACAATGTCTAGCACTTATATTCCACTTTTGCCCCTAATCATTTTAGGTTATCTTTTTGTGTAGGGTCTCTTGGATGAGTTGGAGATTTTTGTCCTATACTGCATGTTGCCCTTGCCCCTGCTCTTTTTGTGTATTTGATTTGTGATGTCGGGGCAGGTCACGTGAAACTAGTTGACAAAATGGGGAAATGGGGGCACTTTTGTCATTTTACTCCCACTGTAAATTTCAGAACCATTTTTTTCCTTGGTGATATGTGGTGAGATCTTACTTTTTACATTGAGGTTGACAAAAGAATCTGCCATTTTTTTTCACAGTTTATATTCTACTCTTTTTGTTTAATTTTATTTTCCTTCAAATAAAGGCAAAAAATCAAAGGTTAATGGCATGTTTATATTATCGCGTTTCTCAAAATAATCTAGAAAAATTTATTGATTTTTGCAAAGTTGTTTGTTTGAATATTTTGAGATGAAATAAAAGTAGATATAAGTTCTAAAGATGAGTAGTTTGTTTTTAGATATTATGGAAAAATGAAAAATAGTACTATGATATAGGATACTTTATAACAAATTATATATGTTTGAGATGTGAGATAAGTTATTTTATGTAAAATCGAATTAAAATTTGTTTAGTCTTTTTTTTAAAATTGAGAGAAGTTAATTTTATGTTTAAAAATAAAAAATAAAAAAACTTTGATTTTTCAGAAAGTACTGGGAATTCAAAGTAAGACAAACAAGACCTAATCTTTTTTAAGGATCTTTTTGCCTTCAAATTATACTATTCTTGTTCTTGCTTAACTAATTATTAATTAAAAACCCCTAATTTCTATAATTTAGACTCAAATATTGCTTAAAATCCAAATGACATTTATTATGTATATAATTAGTAATGTTTACATGAATATTAAAGGCTAATTAATAATGTAGGCGGGATGGGTGGACTTTGAAATAATAAAATTAGTACTCCCCCGTTCCATTTTAATTGTCGCTTTAGAGATTTTTTCATGTTCCAAATTAATTATCGCTTTAAGATTTCAATGCAACATTTATTATACATCTTCCAATTTTATCCATGTTTACTCCTTGTTTCTCTCTCACTACAAGAAATCTTCCTTTTAGCTACGAAAAATTTCGTCCCAAAAAATCAAAATTTCGTAGCAAATTACAATCCAAGACGAAAAGAGTTCGTCACCATAATCGTCGCCAAATCCGCGTCGCTAAAGATCTTTGGGAACGACTTTGCCTACATCGTCCCCAAATCTACCTTATTTTCCATGTTTGTGCAATTCGTCCCCAAATCCTAAGTAATGGTGCACAAAATATTTCATCCCAAATACATTTTATTTTCGTAGGCATTTCCACAGATTCGTAGCCAAATGCCCCTTTAGGGGACGATTTTACACTGTACCCAAACCCTTTTTTTGGGGACGATTTTATTTTGTACCCAATCCCTCTTTTTTTGGGGACGAATTTACATTGTACCCAAAGCTCTTTTTCGGTGAACAAATTTACACGAATGCTCTTTGGTAAAAAGCAATTTCAAATCTTCAAATCTAAATCTAACTATAGCAATTATCAACATTAAGGTTTTTATTCTACATTTGCATCAAACATCAAATCACAAGAGTTTACAAGATTCACATCACTACATTTGCATCAATCATATACTAATCATAAGAGTTTACAAGATCCACATCACTACATTTGCATCAAACATAAGAATTTATAAAACTCGCATGAACTTTAATTATATTTGTCAAAGTTCTACTACATTTACAAGAAATGATCCACTAAAATAAAAACATGTCTTACAACAATAAACTACCAGAAGCTTGATGAACTTAACAATATGACAAGATCCATATTATTCCTTGGAATCTGCAAATTACAAAAGGTGAAAAACTAGTTTCAAGTCACCAAAAAGAGCTTATTAGTTTTTATTCGAAGCAGCTAAGAAGATAAACAATGAGGGGCTTATTAAAACGTATGTTTGTGCTGAAACTTACGTACTTACAGTGCATTTCTCTTCTAGAACCATGACATATTACCATCTTCTTTTTTGGTAATATCCCATTTAAAATCTATAAACAATACAGAAAAACATTCAATTTACCTTGCTTCTAGCAGTGAGTTTTGAAGTAAGAGTTGGAGCTTTCTTTTTCGTCAAATTTTCTTCCGTAATGCAATCTGACTGAACTTTGTATTTTCTTTAAAACATTGATGCCCATCAGCCTTCTGAATGCTCCTCTCAAGTCCAAAGTACTGCCAAAAAATATATGAAATATTTAAGGGTCAAATTTTATTCCTCTTGTCAATAAAAATAAGGAAAAAGAAAACCAAGCAACTGTGTTATGGAAACTTACAACCTGGAAAGCAGAATGACATCAATATGGCCCTTCCCCTGTTATAAGGCTGTCGTGTTTACGATGGAACTATCATGCTTAATCAAAATTGAAGACAAAAATAAATTTTTTGAATGAAGCCTCTATAGTCCATAGTGAGTTTTACCTTTTGTATTATCGTATTCATTGTTGTTCCTTTCAGCCAGCTGACGCGGTTGTACTTTAGTTGTAAACTTAGAGTCCTTTACCTCATTATTCGATACTTGAAATCCATAATAATATCAAAATTAATAAAGACAAAGAGAAAAATGAAATATTTGTAATCTCGTGTTCACTATAACTACAGAAAGAGCCTAAGAGAGAAACAACAAGGAAGATACATGTTTTAGGCTCAGCTCTTGTATTGAAGCTATTATGTGCAATCTCTGAGGGATATAGTGAAAATGATGCTACCTGGCTTGAAAGCTACTGAAGTACTCGGAGTAATTTACATTCATTTACATGTTGATGGATATTGACATGTACCACAAGCCCCACACTAAAAAGAAAAGAAAAGCTTCCAAAGCAATAAATGGCCATATTCCCTAATATCAAAACTAATATTACAGTAGCTATAGAAGTAATGATGCAAAAACTGATAGATTGTGCATGTTTCAGAAAATCCAACTTTTAGCTCCAAATAGATACCAACCTCATGAATAATAAGCTTAGAATGAGGTCCAATAGTCATGCTCTATTTTAAGAAACTCTACCTGGCAGGGAAACAAAAGAAGATAAACCTACAATATAAGCAACTTTTTTGTACTTAATCTTATATTTGCTACATACTGAAAGGTGAAGTTATGAGAAAAACAACAACATAAAAATTTACTACATATCAGAGGATCATGTAGCTGGAAGATTCCAAGTTTAAGTGACAAAAAAAACAATGTATACCGGGCTTGAGTGACGCGGAGCGGGATGACTACCTAATCAATAAACAACAAATGCATACATTTTTTCTAGCATCTTTAGTAATACCAGAAAAATTCAACATGGACGAAGAACCAAAAGAAAATTGGCCACATGTTAATAAACATGATCATTAGAAGTGATACTGAACTAACTCAATAGGGTTCACGGCAATATTCTGGGTGGATGGGAAGCCATTGAATGAAAATATTAGTAAAAAGTATTAAGAGGCAAGAGAGAGAACCTGTATTCACATGTTGATTATGATATCAATACAAATCTGTAGAGATAAAGAGCATATATAACCTGCAATGTAAGAAAGTCATAGAATATGCATTGTTTAAGAGAAAGAAACTTCATTAAACATTAATGAAAAAATCGGGTTTCATACAATTCCAAATCAGCTAGCCTCAAGACCAACACTCAAATTTAGCACACAACAAGCACAGAGCAATTTCACCAAACTACAAAAAGGACTTCACATACTTTCAAAGGGAATTAGTAAGTGCCATATCTGCCACTCCAAATCTTATCTACTAGTGGTTCTAAATTTCAAGTCTTATAATAAACAGTCCAATTTATCATAGGCTAAGAGCCTAAGACTATCATGTTCATATATCTCTTAAAGAACTCAATGATCTGCACTTTGAAAGTATAACAGTAGAATAAGGATACTATTAATACCATTCAGATACAAAGGGGAATTTGTGTAAATACCCTGTCAATATGCAGGATTAACTCTCTTCTCACGAGCATCTCTAGGGATTTCAATCTCTTCTTCTAGCTGAGAACACAAATGCCGTGTAGAAGCAGAGTTTGTGTTGCATAAGCCACAAAGTTACATAAGAATCATAAATCACACACAAGTGCATCTAATGATCAACAAAAAAGAAGGAAAAATAATTTATTAAAATAGACTATCTTATAAGCTGTTCAATTTTTTTTCAGATGAAAATTTTCCGAAGCCAGTGTCCTAGGTCTTTGTTACTTCTAAAATTTCTCACTTTAAATTGTGCTTACAAAAGAGTATTAAATTCAACACAGAAATAAAAATCAGTAAAATAGGGGAAAATCAAAGCTAAAATAATTTGAAAAAAAATCAACAAATTAAAAAATAACCTAAAACATCAATGTTGCTTCAAGAGTAGCTAAAACATCAATTAAATCACAAATAACTTACATGTAATCGGATAAAAGTGGAAAAACAGGAAGTCACGGGAGAGTGTACAAAGAATTAAGTGATCGCGAAAAAAATAAAAAATAAAAATGCGCTAACAAACTGAAAAAATAAAATTTACAAAATAAATTCTTAAATATTCGGTGGAAAAGAGAGAGAGAACCTGATCGCATTCATTCTTCCGTCCGAAAGAGAAAGGAATTTCTGCCGAAGTGATTTTTTCGCCTGAAGCTAGAGAGAGAATTTGAGAGAGAAATTTCTATTTTATGTGAAGTGATTTTGTTGTCCTATGGAGTATGGAGTCTACAGCTATAGTCTACTCATTTACCCCCTGATTTTGTTGCTTATTACAAATATGCCACCGCTTTTTTTTTTTTTTTGTATTAGGTTCAATTGGGCACGAAATTTGAAAAAGAGTAAAGATGAATTTATTATTGTACAAGGACCGTAGGACAGAGGAGGATTGGGGACGGAATATTCTGGCTGAAAAATGTAGAATTTACATTGAAAGATAACATATTACTAAATTGGGACGATTTTTAGGTGTAGAGAACTATTTCTGGACGAATACAAATTTCAGTCCCCTAATGACTTGTTTGGTGACGAAAATTTGACCGTTGCTAAGATTAACGTCCCTAAATAGCAGATTTGTTGTAGTGTCTCTCTCTTCTACTTTAAGGCCATCTCCAATGGAGATGGCCGGGCTGCAGCGGAATGGGCGTCTCCAATGGCGCAGGGGCATGGGGCGGGGCGGCAGCAGGGGCGGAACGGGCTCGCCGAGCCCTGGGCTCGCGTCGGATTAACGGCGCGCCCCTCTTTAAGTCAGGTGCCGCCAAGTGGCTGCACCTGACTGGTTCCTCTTTTTGTTTTTTTTCTTTTAATTGTTTTATTATTTATTGTTTTATATATGTAAAATTAATTATTTAAAGTAATTTTTAATAAAATTAAAATTTCCTCCTAATTAAATCAAATTTGTAGAATTGAATTATTTAATAAAATGTGTTAGTATATTTCTTGTACATATTTAATAAATATATGTAGTCACCAATTTTTAATTTGATTATTTAATATAATAAAATTAATTTTTTTAAAATTAAAATCATTAATAATTTATTAGAATTGTAATTAAATTTATTTATGGACAAATGATTAATAAATAAATAGCCCATTTTATTTTAATATCTTTTATTGTAATTAAAAATTTAATCATTTAACTACAATATTGGTGGTGGCTATATTTTTTTAAAAATACTGAATTAGTTAAAAATAAAATTAAACACTTATACAAATAATTTAGATTAATACTTAATCTAAATTAAATATTTAAATACATACTAAAATTAACAAGATAAGTAAATTCAAACAATTACATTCATTATTAACCGTATTTTGCATAAACATGGGCTATTAAGTCTTTTTGAAGTCTACGGTTGGTTTCTTTGGAGCGAATTGCTTAAATTTTAATATTTAAATATAAATAATAATTTAATTATATTTATAAAATAGTTATTAGTATTATTAATATTAATATTAAAAACAAAATTAAAAGTAGAATTATAGGTGAGAGTGGGCAAAGGCTGGCTCGGGGCTCCGGAGCCCCGGGGCTGGCCCTCTCCATTGGAGATGGCCTAAGAGTATGGAAAGAAAAGGGGTATTTTATGTATAACTCAAACTTTTTCGTAAAATTTAGATTAATTATTAGCTTTCTTAATATCTGTGCAAAACCTAAAACAATAATTAAAATGGAATGGAGGGAGTAATATTTACATGAATATTATGCAAATATGTATATTTATTATTTATTGTTTTGAAGTAGCTAATTAATCACCAACTAAATATTTAAATATCTACAAAGAAATTATTACTTATCTTCTTTTCCTTTCTAGTTCTAACCCACATTCACACCCTAGACTTGCAATTTGTTGACTTGAGAGATAAAAGTTCGCATAGAAAGGTAACTTTTAAATTTAAAAAGTTTTGTAACTTTTATACTATAACATCAAAATTCGAGGAGGACCAACTTCCCAAGGCTAAGTATGTTGGTCGTGTAGGTTGTAACCGATGTGTCAAAATTAGTCGTATTATTCTTTTTGAACAACATAAGTCCAATTCAAAAGCCTAAAAATTATTGAAACTTCATAAGATGCTTTGTATAAAATAAGAGAGGATCACATGGTTTAGGGGAGGGAATCACGGTTGAATGTTTGTCGTCACATTGAATTTCATCTTCTCCATATACCTTATTCCTTTGTTGTTTTCATAGTAAACTATAGTGCATGACCGTTTAATTCAATTGCAAAATTCCTATACATAAAGCATAAGTGGACCAGCCTCAACAAGACTTAGATATTTGTGATCAAATTAATATTTTTCAACTATATTGGTAAATTTAGGATGGAACTATAATATCAAAATTGTATCATATATTTGAATCATAGTTTCAAAATTTTTTAATATTAAAAATAAATTTCATTTAATCATAGTTTTGTTGGACCGTCATGGTTTGGTCTAAGAAATTGGTGTGAAAGTTTTGGTAAAACTTTATAAACATAATTTGGAGAATGGTTTCAATAAAATATGAAGATGGTAAATATTAATAAAATAATCGTTATAAGTTTGAAAACTTGAAATATGATTTGAATTGGAACTTGGTGGTTGTGGTTTGACGGAGAAAATTAGGTGATAAATATTAAATCAATAAATTTTCTAAGTGAAATGTATGCAATAAATGTCAAATCAATAAATCAATAGACTTCAAATAGGTTTGGATCGAGACTTGCCCAATCTCATTCCCAAATGGGTGTTTTAACTAGGGTTGTCAATGGGTCGGATTCTGATCGGACCAGACTCATCCAGATCCGGCTCCATTTATATCAGATCGGATCCTGTTGGATTCGAATCTTGTTCGGATTGTGCTCAGATCTAGATTTTTTTAATCTAATGTATCTTGGTCGAATTTGACCGGATATCGGATCTTTTTTTGATCTAATAAAATTTTCATGTAAAAAATTAGATTAATATTTTTTTCTAAACAAGTTGATTAACTTTACAATTTTATTTAATTTTAGCTCACATGTTCAAACATCTTTTATTAATATTCATATTTTTAGATGAAAATATTGATTTAAATAAATTTATTAATGAGTTATAAATTACTATCTTCTTGAATTGACAGTGAAATATTATTAATGATACTTACTTTTATAAAATAATATATATATACAGATCGGATCGACCTAAATCCATATTTGCTCCATGTGTTTCGGATTACGGATCTTTATAATCGGATCAGGTCCATCGAATCTCTAATCGGACAAATATTTAATAAATTTGATTGGATTCGAACGAATCCGGATTGAAATCCGCCCCATTGACAGACCTAGTTTAACCAAATTTAATTGAGCCCAGAACATAGCCCAGACCATTATCAAAATACCCTTTCAGGTTTGTATCCAGAGCTGCTAATGTGAACATTCTGGACCTAATATATATCTCACCTTTTGGCCCAAAAATTTCATTATGGGCCTTAAATTGCTTTCTGTTTATTTGAAACCTCAGTACTTATTTCTAATTCCTATTTTATCAAAAAAACAAAAATCTAATTCCTTCCTTGCCATCACATAATTTATAACATCAATGTATGATATAGAATATTTCCTCTTCATGTTGCATAATAGATGGTACTGTCTTGTTGCACCTTTTTTTTTAGAAAAACAAAATCCTATTTTAATAACCCTTAGGACTACTATAATTTTTTTAATAAACAAATTATGTGACAAAATTAATTATTATTTTTATAAACTCCTTTTCACTTCTTAACAAAACACACACTGTCTAAATTAATTGGAAAAAATAAAATGGAACCGATGGAGTAATATTTCTTGCACTCAGAATAAGTCAATTTGCCCCAAAGATTTCACTTAAGAGACTATTTGAATCGTGTGGTCCTAATATATACACTTGTCGGGAGACGATGATGAGATAGAAAAACTCTTGTCGTATGCATATTGACCCAAATCAACTTCCGAAAAATCTTCCTCAAAAAAAAAAATGTAATTTAGGTTTCTCGTAGTTGCAATTTGATTAAAACAATATAACTAGATTGTTCTAAAACTAAGTAAGTTGGAGTTTCCAAAATAAAAAAGAGAATAAAAATCCTATTTTTCACCAACCTTTCCCTATCAGCCATAACCAATCAAGTGTTACCCCTGCAAATATACCTCCTAAAAGAAACAAAACCAGTATGTTCCCCAATGCGTTCTGCTCCGGCCCCTGCAAAACTCCAATATTAATTGTATGAATGAACTTCAAACCAAGTTTAAATCTTATAGTATGAAACCAAACTAACCTTATACCCTTCTGGTGCCGAAGTTAGGACACAAACGGTAAGATAACCATTACTTAGCCCCAAGAAAGAAGTAAGCATTATCATCCATCCCTGATCACCGTATTTAGTGGTGAAATAGAATGCAGGAACGAGCAAAAAACGTAATAGAATTGCTATAAGAAGTCCCTTCCGAGACTTCAACTTTACGCTTTTTATAAGTGGTACATATCGCCCTATGAGATCCCACACATTGTACATTGCAATAAGAACAAGTGCATACCTGAAATTTGAACCTATATTATCAGAAATATTCTATTCCATTTTTATTTTTTCCTTGAAAGAATTTTTTCGAAGTCTTACCATCCACCGAGGCTATGTGATCCAGTATCTTCAGACAAAAATCCAGGAAAGATTGACAGTGTCAAGGCATATATCATAAACATATCAAACGCATAATCTATGTTCTGTAATAATAATTCTTTGTTGCTTAGTCGCACCATATCTTTTAGACCTTCATAACTCTGCAAGAAATCAGCAAAAGACCTTTAGTTTACATCAATGAAGTTCATTTAATTATTCATAATATAATTGGGATTTAATTCACTTGTCCTGGAGAAAGTCCCCCAGCAGCAAGGTCAGCGGACACAGTCTTTGATCCCTCTGAGGCTGCTTTTGATCGGTAGTACTTCACGATTGGAAGCTTGGGGAAAACAAATGCATAAAGGAGGACACATCCCAACTCAAAGAATGTTGAGATAGCAAAGAATAAAACTGCATGTGAATGAAAAACATCTTATGTTGCCATATGCTCAATTTAGAAAAATAAAAATTATGATAAATATGAACATACTGGCTCCTTTTCGAAGGCCGTTCTTAGAATTCTCAAATGCTGCTTTTGTAATCAACCTCAAAGCAGATGTGAGTGCCCCGGAAGCAGCGAGTCCAGCTAGAAAAGACTTCAATAGAATTGAACAGTATCAATTTTTCTTATCTTAAAACTTAGAAAAAGAAACCGCTAAATAGTATGTTTGTTGTATAGATTTGACACCAACCTGAAGGAACTCAGGCAACATGAAGGAGAGATCTCCTATCATTCCACCCTGAACATGAGCATCAGCAACTCCAAAAGCAGCACTGATGGCACATACCCCAATGAAAGGACCGATTCCTCCTCTTCCTGACGTGGCTAGATCTAGCTGTAATATAGTATAATGAAAGATGAATCAAAATATGGTTTGGGAAGACAATGCCAGATTTATGTTGTAAAAAAGGGGCCAAAGGAAAAATAAGGCTTACAATAAGAACCAAAAGAGTGCTTATGAAGAAGGCTATGTATCCAAATAGATTGCGTCTTCTAGTATTGATATTAGCCTCATTGTAAGCTAAGATAGCAAGAGTTCCAAGAGCAAACGGCTGGTACACGAGAGTAAGGACCCTTAAGGGGTGATACCGCTGCAGATCAATAAGAGCATATTCATTCATTCTATTAACACAAATCCTCCCAAAACATATGAGGCAATAAGTACTTTCCTAATCAATCCTGCTTATTGTGTATTTAGAAAATATATATTCAGTCGTGTCATACTGTGTATGTTGATATAAAGATCTCTACTTGATCTCTTTCGAGTAATTTTACATTAGTGGTTGCTAATTAATCTGATGGTTAATAATGCACGTAAATATAATCCTTCTTTTAAAGGCCAAGATTCATCCCTACTCAATGGTTGTCTCTTTCTGTCAAGCACTCTTACGCCTTATACTTACTCAAATGCCAATCTCCAAAGGGCAGACCGAGAAAACCTTTCGGACGCCATTGATACATTTTCTAAACGCTTTTATTTTCTTTCAGCAAGTTAAAATGGAATAAAATCAGCATCAACTTGCACTACTAACTGAGAAAAGAAAAGTAGTCAAAATCACATTTCATTACAGGCACTTAAACGGTTTATCCTCATGAAATATTACAATGAAAAAGAATTTTTTCAAAATGCTGAAGGTTCTACCCTTTTTTCTTTGTTACACACGGTATAGATACTAATTTCAAGCATACATGATTATATTTCTGTAGTAGAAAGTGAAATTTATTAACTTAGAAACTCAAGGTGATAAATAATCTAAATTTTAAAACTGCATATAGCATGCATATCTACAATAGTCTGAGGAGAAACGCCTTATGTTAAACCTCTATAAAGGTTCAGGCTGCACAAAAAGGAGGACAAAGTTGTTTCCTCCA
The DNA here is from genome assembly GCA_030819805.1 of Penstemon newberryi var. newberryi. NCBI lineage: Eukaryota > Viridiplantae > Streptophyta > Magnoliopsida > Lamiales > Plantaginaceae > Penstemon > Penstemon newberryi. The sequence continues at coordinate 5,901,202 of JAUALY010000003.1, read as the reverse complement.
ATTTAGGAAAATACAAAAACATAATGTCCCAATTACACTGAATAACATTTACCAAAACAAAGAAATATAGCAAAACCAAAATAACATTTATATTGTCTTTATTTTAAGTAGCATACTAGCATACGGTAAGTACACCATATCGAAAATTTGATGTCCTTTAAAAGTTATTTCTTAACAGGGATAGTTGGTTTTCAGTTAAAGCATGATCATTAGTGTTCTCCATGATATCCTCAGAAACCAAGTCCCGTGAACAAATTAGGACGGTACAAACTTCTCTTTATTGATCCGAACTCTTCATTTAATTGATCTATAAAATAGACATCACGTGGATTTACGAAAAAATTAGTGATAGAATCACGGGGTACTAAGAAAGGAATTACCGGAAACAAGTATCCATAATAGTCTCCTATTGTGGTCATGCTGTTCCAAGCAAAGAGGCAACCATTTCCAAGAAACCAACATACCAAAATCGCGGCATACTTGCCCTGCATCATAGATAGATAAGGATATATATAACGGTCGATACTATAATCAATTATTGGAAGTGAAACATACAAATTTAATTGGCCATTGATTTCAAACCTTTAAACTAACTCCTGCACTAGCCTCAGCTTCAAGTTGCATATTCATGTTGTTTGCTCTTCAAAACTCTTCCTACTTATAAATAAAATTGCAAAGCCACCTCATCTTAGAGAAATCAAATATCAAATATCAAATATTCAAACAAGCAACATCTGATTAATTTGCAAATACACCATAGCTAAATAGCTTCAAACATCAATTAAACATAAACTCAGAACCCCAATGCACAAAAACCACGTGGTTTCATAACTTTACCTAAAATCTAACCAACATATACCCAAACAGACGGGTGCATATTCTTAATGTTGCATGTTATTTTGCAATTTCACTAACTATACATAACGTAATCATTCATACCATACGAAATTGAATGGTATGTATCATAAACACAGAATTATAACAAAGGAAAAGGGGGACCTTACGTTTTTGGGAGAGGAGGAGTTTGAAGCAAGTGATTAAAATTTGGGAATTGGAATTGTATTAGGGGTTCCAAAATCGTCGGGTTTCCTAACAAACTCATGATAATTCCAGTGGCTAACTTTTCGCAAAAAATAATTCTCTCTGTATAACAGTATTCCGGAATTTCACCATATGATAAGATTGTGGGAAAATATCTTCCCACAACCATTAAAAGGCTACTACTACTAGCATATTCATAAATAAAGAATTTATTTAGGTGTTTGATTGATTGATTTAGTGAAAATGTTTAGTCCATAATTCCATTTTTTGCCGACAGAGCTTTATGCATGAATTCAATCACCTAAACTCTGAATATTTTTTGGAAAATAAAAATAAAATAAGAAATTAAAAAAGGCTATTAGCATTGGGTTTTTATGACTTAGATATTATTATTATTATTATTATTATTATTATTATTATTATTATTATTATTATTATTATGTTTGAGATTAATATGAAATTAGTTCCTCATCACGGTCATCAACTATGTGTCATATTAAATGTCAATCATTTGTATAATCACAGTTTTAGGGTGAGTTTGGCCTAGCGATTCGAAAAGCAATTATAGGATAATTAATTTTACTAAAATTAATTTTGGTAATAATTGATTATGATAATAATTAATTATAGAATAATTACTTTTGTATAATAGCTTTTGTAAAAGTAACACTTTAGTTGCTTCTAAAATAAGTTGATTTTTTGCTTCTGAGGATCCCAAAAGTGATTATGATCTTGGGGGCCAAACACCATGAAAATCACGATTGAACAGAAGTAATTTTTATAATCGGGGCCAAACACTTCAAAAATCACAATAGAGATGTAAAAGTGATTTTAAGAGCTCCAATCGCTGGGCCAAACTCACCCTTACTATAATTTGTTCATCGAAAAAGACATTAGTAGTACAAATATTAATTTATTTCCACGTTTAAATTATGACAAAAAACATATTAAAATATATTTTCAGATTAAATAAGCTAACGCGATTTTGTAAAGAACGGATGGACAATTGATATAGGCATATATATATATAAGTTATGCTTCTTCTTGGAACCTGGCTGACTCCGTTTGTTTGAGTTTTATTGGGTGTTATTAGATGTTTGAAGATTTTTTTGAGTTTTTCTCAATTTTTCTGTATTTGAAATTTTTTGTTTGTTTTAAACTTCAGAAATAAAATGAGCAGTAGGTTTAACATTTAACACATTGGTAGGGTAAGAGATTATGAAAAGAAAAAAAAATTAAAATTAATTAATGCTCTTAAAAAAAATGACTTTTAAAATTAAGAGAACAACTTGTATGATAAAATTGTTTTTAAAACTTTTTTGTTGATTTTTTGGAGAATACTAACTACTATTAAAAAAGCCAAATAAACGGGACCTATATTAGTCTAGAGGTTCACATAAAAGGCTAAACCAAATAAAATTGAAATCTAATAATGTGGATATTTGCTCCCATTAATGTGAGTATATATTCTAGTTTATTATTAGCATTTGATTGTTGTAATTCTTTGTACTTACAATGCATTCATTAGCTAGCTTGTTTGATGGAAAATTATTGCTCATAAACCTAGTTTGATCAAACTCATCCAATCACAAAATAAGTATATCATATTTGCTCTGTGTTTGATCATTATCCTAACAATTACATCAGTATTTGAGATCAAGTGTAAAAATATGATATACTTACAAAACACAAATATCTTATATGATATACTTAAGCAAATATGATATACTTACATCAATAAACAGAATTCCTTTGCAAAATATTTTCTTCCTTTCGTGGCATTGTAAACATGTCCATTATCAATAAAGTTCATTTGGAGAATACATTTACCGTCAATCATTTCAATAATTGTTCAAACACATATTAAGAATTATAAATAATAGTATTAAACTAGAAAAAAAAAACCCACATTAGTGGGAGTTAGCTACGGCCTCGTTCGCAAATTTTTACCATTTATAAAAGAAATATAAAATGATGTAATTTTAATTTTCCAAATGACCTGTTAGTTCAATATATAAATAATTATATATTTGTAATTAATTGCTCTTTAAATATGAATAACTAATTAATTGCGTCCTCATTATATTTTTCCATTAATAGTCGAAACTAAATCAAACCTTCATAAAAAGCAAAAGGCTTTATTAGGTAAAATGATAAACTATATATACATATATAAAACACAAGTACTTTAGCATAACTCATATATTGAGTAAAACGTAGACAACCTATTATTTGGTGCCGGCCTCTTCCAAATATATATATATTCTCCTGCAGATTATTAAGACTAAATGATATCTAAAACAAATTCATGTCATAAAATAACCCTTTCTCCTCCTCCTCTTCTGGTAAATGAGTAATTTCTCCTTGATAATCATAAGCAAATGGATCATTCCAGAAATTTTCCTGCATTACAACTGAATCTGAAGAAGTGTTACTAATACAATTATCATCATTTCCATTATCGATCCAATTGAAATCTTCAGTCGAAAAAAATGAACCCGAGCTCGATAACACGCTATAATTAAGTGACTGAGGCTGGAAAAAATCACCAATTGGAAAATAATCATTTTTGCTATGATCTGCTATAAATGGTTCAGTAGTCCAGAAATTGACATGATCTTCTTCCAATAATGTTGAATCTGAAGAATTAGCTTCATATGATGCAGCTGATGTCCCAATGCTAATTGTTGCAGCCATTGGAGCTTGATTATTAGTACAAGTGTGTTGTAATTTTGAGCACTTGTCTGTTGATAAATTGGCATTTGCCCCTTTATTTTTCTTTATGTGGGCATGCCAATAATTCTTGATATCATTATCTGTTCTTCCAGGCAATTTTTCCGCGATGAGTGACCACCTGTAACCATTGGTTATTAATCAAATCATAGATTTTTTGATGTAACGATGTATTCACAATTTCATTCAAAAAAAAAAAAAATCCCATATGTTCTTCATGTATTAGATGGATTAATCCTCACTTATTGCCAAGCTGTTGGTGTAGTTTGATGATGAGATCTTCTTCATGTTTGGTGAAGCTTCCTCTTTTGACACCCGGTTTCAAATAATTCACCCATCGCAGTCTGCAGCTCTTCCCGCATCTCGCAAGACCTAAATCCATTTGTATGATTGTGAAATTAATCCTTAATATATAACATAGGAGTATAATAAATATGGTATATATTTTCAAGAATTAAAAATACCTGCATATTTAGGCAGCAATCGCCAATTCCAGTGGCCATATCTCAGAACATAAGCCCTCAACTTGTTGTCCTCTTCTTCACTCCATGCACCTTTCTTCATTCCATTTCTGTCAAAGCAAGCTGTTTTAACCATTTTCATAAATTGTTATATAGTATAATCTGTTTGAAAGGACTTTTTAATTTGGTGAGAGCTCGAGCTCACTCTATAATCTATATATATATATATGCAATACAAACAGACAAAAGAATTAATTAGTAGGAGTATTAATTTTCAACTTTCAAACTAGGAAACTACACGTACATGGGAAAAAGAACAATTGGGCATTAAAAAAAAAAAAAAGTGGTGCCTCATTGCCACATGCTTAATTAGTGTTTAAAGAATGACCCATATTGGAAGGGACCAGGAGACTTCACTAGATCTCTGCTCCCATTTAAATAATACTTACTGTATTTGTTTTTATATATCATACTCCTATTCTTTTTTTTTTTTTTTTTTTCTTTCTTTTCATATTCCTATTATAAATTACATACTAGTTGCCATAATAAATGAGAATCCTACTAAATTCAATCTTGCTTGCTATTTAAATGAACAAAATTAAAGGAGTTATAAGTGTAATTATTGAAGAACAATTTAAGGAATCTTCTCTGACAAAAAATTAAAGTAATGAACTACCTAAGGTATTATTTATTTTAAAATGGGTTTCTCTATCCATTAAACTTGGCTTTTAATTTGAAGATCACAATTAACAGTGAATCAAACATGTATGATTTATTCTATAATTACATATGTAGTTCGAAATTCTTGCTATCTTTTATACAAAAAAACAAAAATCTTGCTACCTAGATCTAGGGGTGTTCATAAATCCGAGACACACGTAACCTGCTAGTTTAATTTTAAAATCAACAATTGCGGGTTGGTAACTTGAAAATCCGCATGGTATGGGTTGGGTGATGGATTTGATGGTTAAAAAAATCGACACATCCGTAACCCGCACTTAATTATCTTTGATGTATTTTTTTTTAATATTTTAATAAATGTGTGAAATAAATCACATTTATTAACAAATGACTAAGAAAAAAAAATCTTCAAGTTTCTTGTTTATATTAATATTTATGGTATGAATATGTTGGTACATGAGTCGGTAATCGCATTTTTTACTCGAATTTATCATTGATGATTTCCTATTTTATGCAGTGTCAAATTTTCAAGTGCTTTATATATTGTCAACAACTTTTGAGTCTTCAATTTCTGGCACATTTTATTTGTTGTTTGAAGAATTTAAAATTACATGCTTATATTTATTGATTTGTTGTTAGTCTATTAAATGTTAGAAATTCATAGCATTGTTTTCATTTAACCCGCTTCTCGAACCGAGCGGTTTATGAACATAAAAATGTGGGTGTGGTTAAGTGGTTTGAAATTTTGACAACCCACATGTGACGGGTCGTGTTGATTTTTTCATAGACACCCGCCCAAACCCAACCGTGTTCACCTCTACCTAGATCTATTACCCACTTCTGCTATGTTCATTAGCTTTTCGAATTATTTAAAAGAAATACTGACCCAACGTTTTTCTAAAACAAAAAATTGTTTGTGTTATTTTTTAACAAAAGTTTTAAGTTAAATAGGATGGTATTTAAAGAAGACATTCTTGATTAGACCAGGTTTAGAAGATTTTTCTATATCTTTTGGTTGAGAATATACCACATTTTTATGCAGAAGCATAAATAATCCAATATTAATAGGCTAAATCACACTAATCGTCCCTCAGATTTAAAGTTGTTTACGATTTCGTCCCTCATGGATAAAGTGTTACACTTTCGTCTCTCTTAGATAATATGTGTTACATCGGTCATTTTTCTGACAAATTTCTGGCAAAAATATACCACATGCAAAACACTTGCATTTTGGCATGGGTATTTTTGGAATACCATATTTTTTTAAAAATGTGTGTTACACTTACGTCCCTCGTGTTAAAATTTTATTTTATTTTTGTCCTTATATTAATATTTTGTTTCATTTTCGTCCTTTTGGCGGGAATGAACAATGGTTTTACTTTTAAATTTTGTAAATTCAAGAAAAAATTGCATTTCTAAAATTAATATTGTAAGTTGAAACCAAACGCTATATTAATTTAATAAAAACAGATTTTCTATAAGCATATATATTAGAATCAATTGTTCTAAAATCAATTATACGTACAAAAGTGGGTCGAATTGACCCTTAATCGATCTAATAAATAAATCTGAATTTTTCATTCTCAAAATAATTACGACAAAATATTTGAAGTTGAAAGATTTTTACAATAAAAAACGAATGAAAGTTGTGGGGTAAATACATAAAAATGTAGCCAATAATTAAGGAAAATACAATTATGTTAACAACATCGTTTATTCATTAAGTTTACCTTTATAATTTTGCTTAATTAATTTTACACCCATACGACTTACAGAATGTCATTGCCACTAAACCTTACCGCATTTATTACACTAGGCCAGTGCATGCCCTTGTATAACATTATCATTCACGTTTAAAGTTGTTTACACCTTAGTCTTTGATTGTTTACACTTCCTTTTTTCATAGATAAAGTGTTACACTTTTATCTTTATTAAATAATATGTGTTACACCGATCACTTTTATGATCAATTTTTGGCAAAATATACCTTGTGAAAAACACGTGCATTTTGACAGGAATATTTTTGGAATATCATATTTTCTAATATTTCAGTATTACACTTACATCCCTCACCTTGCGTATAGAATTGTTAGATATATATGTATTTTCCTAATTACGTAAAAGTTATTTTAGTAGTCCTATCATATATATGAGTAATTTTACATAAATTTTCAGTTTTATAAGACATGATCCTCGATCGTTACCTTTAATCTCGTGCATCATAATTGTATTTTGGTCCTAATCTTTTAAATATTTTGTATTTTTGATCTCATACTTTATAAACGCGTTTTTTGTTTTAAAATTTTAAAACATTTTGCACTTTTAATTTCATGGAATAATCTAATTTTAGTATTTTTGGTCTCACAAAGAAGATTTCAGTTTTACATTATTGATCTCAAAGAAGTATTGGAGTCAAAAGTGCAAAACATTTTAAAGAATTAAAATCGCAAGTACAGTTTTTATAAAATATTAGAATAAAAGTGCCAAGCACAATAGAACTACAAAGAACATTTCCCATAAATATATTTAGGCCACTTCCAACCGAAGCCCTTGCCCAATTGCCCAACTGCCCGTCCAATGCCCAATTGCCTTGCCCTCTTGCCTTTTCGACTCACCTAAAAAACTCATCTTCAACCGAAGGGCAATCAACATCCATTAATTCAATTTCACAACTTTCCCCACTCTCACTTTCCCCACTCTCCCCACTAAAATTTATTTTAATAATAATAATAATAATAATAATGTAAAAACAAAAAAAATCATAATAATTTTTTTTAATAGTTACACAATCATGAAAATTAAGTATTTGTGTTCAACAAATCTCATTTATTTAGATTTGTATTTGTCCAATTATATATGAAATTGTTCAACAAATCTCATTTATTTAATTCATGAAATTAAAAAAAAAAAAAATAGTACCCGAGCCACCCGCCCAACCCCCGCCAGCGCCCACAATCACAAGCAGGCGCGTTTGCCCGCCGGCAAGCAGGCGGGCAATGGTTGCCCGCCTTCTTGCTGGGTTGCCTGCCCGAACCCCCTGCCCGCCCGCCCAATTGCCATGATTCATCTCCAACCGAACCGAGCTGGCAACCCCCCTTCATGCCCCGTTGCCGGCTCGGTTGGAGATGGCCTTATACTGAAAGTTATTTTACTGTTCCAAATAAAGTAATGATTTAAATCACACATTTCATTAAGTTGTGATAAAATAAAGTTAAAACGATGACCCTAATAATGACAATAATTGTTTTTATTTGTCCATAATTTAAAAATGAATGAAACTTATATTGCAAGTTAGACAAGTCTCTTTGCATTAAGATTAAGCCATAATCAATTATATACGCATGCATAAGCCACACTAAATTTAGAATCTCAATGTCCATTTGAAAGGGTTTTGACTCGATTTCGTGGGTCTCGATTTAAAAATTGGTTTGGGTGGTTTCAGTGAAACCTTTAAAACCCCATTTGGTTAGGTTTTAGATGTTGGATTTTGTGTAGGGCTGAGTACAGTTCGGGAAACCGACCGGACCAAACTGAACCAAGGCATTCGGTCCGGACCAAATACCCAACCGAGTTTCGGTTCGGGAATCCGTTCTTGCCCAAAATTGACCCCTTATATAGGGGTCGATTTTCGATAAAACTAATCGGTTTTTCGAACAATCGAACCGAACCGAACCGAATAGACCGAAAATATATATATATATATATATATATATATTTTATAATAAACTAACTAAGTCATTTTACAGCCTTTCTTTTGCCGCATCCTTCAATTCTTTCGAACCCTAGTTATTTCCCCCAAAAATTTCATCAATATTCAACTAAAAACTATAGTTCCAAGCAAAATCTACATAAAAATCGCGATTCCAACCAGAAAATCGCTATTCCAACAAAAAATAATCGTGATTCAAGTCATTTCTAACCAAACCGAAGCGGTTCACTCGGATTTCTTGCGGGTCTCTCGAATTTCGGCGTGATTCCGACCTATTTTCGGTCGTTCCCCATCTTGAGCATTCTTGAGGATACAAAATATCCCTAAATACCTTGTTATTGTTATTATTTTGTTTTGTAAATATGTAAAAAAAAGGTTTTTTATGGACCGAACCGGACCGAAATTTTCGGTTCGGTAAACGGTCCGCATTTTGAAAAAACCGAACTGACCAGGACCCTAACTTCGGTCTGATTCTTCCCAAATGTTCACCCTAGTTTTGTGGTTTTGAAAAGTTGAAACTCCACTTGAATTTGGTTTGGATGTTGAGATTTGGGGAAAAAATAGGTGGTATGTGTCAAATCAGTATTTTTCATAGAGTTTGGAAAGAAAAAAATAGGTGGTAGATGTTAAGTCAAAGTTTATAGGTTTCAAGAGTTTGATTGTGAGTTTCTAAATAAGTTTGTGATGAGTTTCATGGGTCTGACGAAAACTCATTTGGATGAGTTTTGGCCCAGTCTCACAAAATCCGCGAGATTTGACTAAAACCCATCCACATATACCCTCATTTCAACTTGAATCTAAATTATTGAGGAAATAATTTACATCTAATAAAGTCATAGATCTAATTCGATTTAGATAATTTTATATATGAATTTGATGTGAATATGTGTATAGCTTTAATAATATTTTATGGTAAATTTAATAGGACACAAATTCATATTTTTTATTTCCTCAAAATTTATGTAACAGACGTACTTGATTCTCTTATGCATGAATATATCTTTACCGAGAGAATTGCATTTTTGGTACTGAGAGGTTAATTCCCACTTTTGATACAAGCTTTAATAAATTGTGATAGATTTGGTACAACTGTTAAAAATTGTCATTAAATGGTGACGTGACAGTTAAGTCTAATTGCAAAGTTGATGCCATTACTTATATTGACTGATAATTTTACCCCATATATAACATTTCAGGCTACCAAAAAAACCCACATCTAAGTGACGATTTTAGTCTACATTGTTGCCAAATTTTAAAATTGACTCGAACAAGACCAGTGCAAATCAATTTGAAAATTTTACTTATTTTATTTAAATAACTAATTTGATTTATAAATAATATTAATAAATTAAATAATACTTTAACATAAATATAAAAAAAAATTAAGAAAACATTCTTTTCAAATATAAGATTTATTATTAATCTATTTAATATTTATTAAAATAATAAATTATATAATTAAAAATATTTAATATTTATTAAAATAATAAATAATTATAATTAAAAAAAAAAACTAAAACCCAACACATCCCATCCCACCCCACCCTGAAGGGGGTATTAGTTCGTTCTGGCGTTCTTGAAACAGTTCGGCGGCCTAGGAATTGTGAGGGTAGGGGGTGGGTTGGGTTTTAGTTTTTTTTTTTAAATTATAATTATTTATTATTTTATTAAATATGAAATATTTTTTATTATATATTTTATTATTTTAATAAATATTAAATAGATTAATATTTAATGGCATCAATTTTTTGATAGCTTGAAATGTTATAAGGTAAAATTATCAGTCAACATAAGTAACGATATCAATTTTGCAATTATATTTAACTGCCATGTCATCATTAACGACAATTTATAACGGTTGTACCAAAAGTGTCACAATTTGTTAAAATGATATACCAAATGTGTTTGGCACATAAAGTGGTGTACCAAAAGTGGGAATTGACCTAAAATTCAGTACCAAAAATGCAATTCTCTCTATTTTTACCAAAAAAAAAAAAACTTAATATTTTTTTATTAATCATCTCATTTTTATGTATCATAATTCATACACGTTTGTACCCCTCACACAAAATGGGTCGTCTAACCGCGTGTATTAAGTACATATTAACCCAAGTCCCAGATTGACCTCAATTCTCTAATCACGTGTACTGACCTCAATTCAAACATTCATATATAACAGTGATTATCAATTCATGTGTACTTTCCAATTAAGCAGCCCAAACATGGATCAAAATTTCCATCTTTTTCGTCGAAAACATCGAAAAGTTTCCGTTTTTGAATCAAGCAAAACAAAAACAAGATGTAATTCCGAAACTATTTGATTGCCTTAAAATCTGTTATATTTCTAAATTTAGTAATTTTTTTTACAATTTTTCCTTAGTGTTTTCGAAACATTTCCGAAAAGTCTTAAAAAGTTTCCAATATTTGACTGACCGAAACATACACTCGAAACGAAATTTTGATCCATGAGCCCAAATCATATTATAATGATATACCTCACCCCAGGTCCACCGCAGTTTAACAATTGAACATAATTATTAATCATCAACTAGAAAAAAATTCAAATTATCTAGCACTAGATTTGAGGTTAATTTATAGTCATGTCACAACCCACGTGGGTGTTTACGCAATTTTATTTGGTTTTGGTAAGAAGAAAAAAAAAATATAGGTTTCCGTGGTTTTAGGGCACGATCGATGTGGTTTGAGTTTGAATATTAAGTTTTGTGACTTTTGAAATTTAAGGAAAGATTTAAATTGAATTTGGATATTGACATTTTAGAGGAAAGAATAATTAAAGAAAAAGATAGGGAAATTTTTTTATTTTCATACCATAGAATAGATTAAAGTATATTGTTCATATCAATCAAACGAAAATCATACCAAGCCATACTTTCGTCGGTTTTTTAAGGGAAGTGCCACGTGTCTGTTAAGTTGACTTGAAACGGAAATATGATTTTCGTTCGATTGTTATGGAAAATGGACTTTGGCATATTATATGAAAATTGAATTTTTGCTTCACTTTCAATTTTAACTGTAATATTAACTTTAATTTGTTTGTTTTTTACCATACATTTTCATCTAAACAAATATTGCAATGTATATTAACCAAAGGGATAGAGGGCCTTTAGTAGGCATTATATTTTACTTTTAGTATCAAAATAGTTCGTTGGATAGGGACTGACGGCTTTTAATTCGGAACGGCTCCATGATGCAGACTGCACGCTCCTAAGCTTGTCCTCCAAAGTTTTGTAACAAATAGAATTATGCGATATTTATTGGAGCTTATAATTTTTTTGTTTATGCTTAACTTAAAATAAAAATAACAATATGTTATTTTGTTTATGTATATAGTTGTATTTGCAAATCATTGAAAACACAAAAAATATTGTATTTGACATAAGCAAGTTGATAAATCGAATATTAACAATATATTTATTCAATTTTTCAAACTACTTATTATACTTCAAACAAGTTTCAACAAATACCAAAATGAAATATTTCAAGCACTAGCTAAAAAACACGACTACTTCTCCACTACCTTAAACTAAATTTGGGCAATTTTGTTTATCTACTAAAATAATGTTGCATAGTTATATATTCGAGGTCATACAAAGACCTGCACAACTTTACTCCGTTTGGTTTATTCAATTAAATTCGATTATAACTATATAGATTATGCTCATAGTTACTAATTAGGGTATATGTCCAACATTAATAATGGATTACTTTATGGAAGTAGATAATCAATGAATTTTTACGTGTATGTCTCACATTAGAAGGGAGTTTTCATCAATGAAATCGATCAACATTCCTAGCTAGCAAATGGTTGTACTGGGAAAAAAATTTATTAGGGCTCGTCGATGTTGATCCTATCAAAGACCATTCAATGTTTGAGTTGGATCATATTAAAAGTGTAACACACGAGTAGTTGAGTAATTTGAAATGTATATTTGATACCATTAAGGGAGGTGAAATACCTGATTTCAAATTGGGTCGGTTTCTAATCCAAGTCAAATTATCCTTAATTTTTCTACCCAAAAAAAAGGTAGAAAAATCTTTCTCAATCAAATAATTTTACTCGGTGAGACTGGACAACAAATGTTTGAATGGTTAATATAAGAAATTGAATGAATATATATCTATGTTTAATTAAATAAAATGTAATAGGCAGAAATTCATTTTTCATACCATAGAACATGACAATTTTCATTTTTCATAACACACGTGCCTCGCACGTGAGTTTTTTTCCCGCTCAAGTATGATTTTTGAAACGCCGATTTATTCTACAGTATGATATTCGTTCGATTTGTATGAAAAATGGACTTTGGCCTATTCTATGGTATAAAAATTAAATTTTTGCCTAAATCAAGTCTAAGAATTCAATAGTACTCATAGAAAAAATACTCTATAATATGTTTTGAGTTTTAGGGTTTGATTTAAGAAGAGGACCAGAACCAGTTGGACTTGGTATAGGTTATATGATAAAACTTGATAAAAATGTTTTTTTCACTCTATATATTTTGATGAGCAACACCTGAAACAACTATCTTAATTAATAATCTCTCTCTTGTTTTTCTTCATCACATCACATCACATTGGGAGTATTTAACCATAACATAATATGTAGTACTATTTATATTTATTCTAGCTAGTAAACATATATAATATCCACCGAGATGAAATCGATCATATTGTACAATTTCATGACTATATTAAATAATTTCATATGCATGCAATTGCACAATAAAAACTTAAAAGAGGAAAATTATATTATATAGTACTCATTTTATAACACTATAATTAAGTTTTTCAATTGTGCCAACAGCTAGCTCCATCAATCGTTATTAAAAAATATATACTACTTGCGGTAAAAAAAATACTAATAAATTTGAAAAGAAACAATTATTATATTAATAAAAAGTAAAAGTTACTTTGTTTGACAAACGAGGAAAATATGCGTTTACACTACCAGTTTTTCTAAGTGGAAAAATTGAGTTGACTATAGTCATGGACTTCTTCTTCAATTCTTCTTCCTGTTGGATTGGAACTGAAGAATCGCGCGAGACGAAACACGCGCAAAGAATAGAACCAACCAACGTAGACTTGGTACTTTTTTCTTCTTATTATTATTATAATGTATTTGTTAATTAACTTTTCTTAATTATTAAGGTCCTGTACTTCATCACTCGATTAATTGTTTTCTAACATCCATAAAATAATTGCTCATCATTCACATTTAGTGTTCAATTTGTCGTATTACAAAATATTAGTAGATTCTCTAATTAACATACTAACATTTATATTGAAACATTTATGGAAGAAAAAAAAAACATTTATATTGAAACGTACATATCAACATATATGTATATTATTTAGTGGAGGAAACTTGCTCTCACAATATGAATATTTGAAGCCGAGCAGAATAATTTGCATGCGAGTTTTCACCATAAATTTATAGATTTCGAATGAGGAAAAAACACTTTTTATATCAAATTTTTGTTCAGATTACACATTTGATATCAAGTTAAAAAAAAAAAACATTTGATACCATGATTTAGGTCCTCTTGACATATTTCATTTGATCGTCAAATCTTTAACATAATTCATTACGTACACAGCACATGTCCATTAAGTGGCACGGATCTTGCACGTGCTTCATTTTTTTATACTAATTTTTTACCTATTTTACTCTTTTGGTATCGAACCTTCAAAAAAGACATAATTAATATCAAAATTGAAGGTCGTTTCACTTTGGTCCATTGTGGTAGATGAACGCAGAATTGGAAATCCCCTTATAGAGTAAATTCTCTTCTATGTTCAATATAAAAATACCAACTTTTCAAAACTAAAAAGATAGCAGTATTCTACAAATCTCATCCTTGATATTCCCCCAAAATCCTCATGTATCACTATTTGCTTGAGAAATTCTCATAATAGTTTAAACACCACTAATAGTTTAAAAATCACTAATTTTTTTCCGGTGTTAGTCCCCACTATGAATTATTTGTTTCGCTTTGGTCATTTACAAGAGGTATTTTAGGGGGAAAAAACACAAGAGGGAACACTCTATAAAAAATTAATGATAAGAAGGATCATTACTGGTGTTTAGCCTGACCAATAATTGTAACGGAGACTCAATTTTATACTGACATTCCTACGTGTATATATTATTTGCATTATAATGTATAAGCAACCAAAAATATGGCTACTGGCTGCACAATTTGGAATTGCTGTACCTTTTCGGTCTTTCTCCTTTCCAATTGAGTATAACCTTGTTTCAAATAACCTTTTGTATTTCATAATTTAAATCATCTTACATAGAAATATACTTGTTGAGTAGAATAAAATTTACCACTATATAGCAAATCCAAAATCCCAAGTTACAACAGGAGATAACTCTAGCTAATATACATAACCTTACATCGAAATATGCTACATTTCTATATATATGTATATATATATATATATATATACAAGCCATACTCTTCGAGGTACAAGTTCGATAAGTGCGTTCCTAGTTTAACAAATCACGGAGAACAGATGGTAAAATAACCAGTGGAATCTCCTTTGGACCCGCCAATCTCCAGGCATAAATGTTGCAGAGTGCCGATCCTGCTACTTTCCACGCAAAATTGCATTTTCCAATTTCACCTCGACTTATTGCATAGTCATATGTCACATGATATACAGCCAGTGCTTCTTCGTATATCATTTCAGTACTCTTTATACTTTCTTCCATATCAGCAGCGTCATATAGCAACTGCAATTATTCAAAATATTAACTCGATTTGAAGAATGTTACTCTTTTCTTAGGAAACAAACTTGTTTTACCTACCTGTTTGTACTTTTTGATCACCTCATTTGCTGCAGCATTCTTGAATTCATGTTTAGGGTCCAAAGCTTTGCTCATTTCCCCTCGATATTCGTCATATCTAACTTTCCACATATTCACATATCCCTCGGGTATTGCAATATCGAAACATGGCAATTTCCAGATCTCTGCATTAAAACAAAAAAATAGTTGAGTTAGGGAGGAGTTCCGACTCTTCTTTTCGCTGAACAGGTCAGGGTTATGCATAAAACAACTAGGTCTATCGATCATCAGAGGAATCCCACTCATTAATTTATTTTCATGATTGTCATTCAATGAAAATACACCTTGTTTTGGCCCCGGCTCATCTTTAAGTTTCTCTACTATATCATGAATTTGACCCAATATAGAGGTGGAGTGATAGGATGACTCAGCGCCCCTTCCCATGTGATGCGGATACATATCAGCTATCAAGCTGCTTGGTACTTTCACCTGTTCCAGTGCATAAGTGGTCACTTTAACGATCATAGTATCAAAGTAACCAATATATATGATTGCCACAAATGTGATTTATCATAGTAATGAAATAAATTCAATTAATACCGATTCTATAACACACAACTGAAATTATATACAAACAGCCATCAGATGCAACTCCAACAATTTTGGAGACAAATGGTACTTGTAAAGTCTAAGACGATTAAAAACCCACTTGATTATAACAATATCAAATTTGTGAGCCCAGGTAGTTCATGTTGTAAACGATTAGTGATTGCCCTTGGTCTAGGCGGATCAGGGGCCCACAGTATATTGAAAAAAAATTTATACATATTCATTAAAATCCTATTCGAATAAACACCACTTAAGGCTAACTACATTTAATCTCAATCATACATTAGCAGTACTTATACCTCTTAGCCTAGCCAACTTAGTACATCTTCAACGAATCATTATATTCCAAAACATGCACATGGGGTGCTCCAATTTCTAATAGTAGTAAGATATAATTACTATAACTAGAGAAAAGAGCCTTCACAGTTTCAGAGCTACTATCTCATGGCACAGCAATTCTTGAAAAAATCATCAGTAATTTAAGGTTTTGTAAGATGTGCTAGAAATAACCGTATCTTTGCAAAGAAAAACTCCTTATAGCAATCATTAAAAGTTTATCATGCAGTAAAAAAGATGGAACAAGTTACAAAACTAACCCTTTTCCCGCTTTTAGGTGCATCTAATGCATCATAGTAAATGTCAATCAATTGAATCATCTTTTTCTTCAAGCCATCCTTTTCAGAGGCACAATTATCCTTCAATGTCAACAGTCGATCCATGTATGATAGCCAGCTATGACATGCTGTCGCCATGTTGAAGCTGGAAGAGCAGAAATTCATCAATCAATAAGCTTTTAATTACATGGTAATGTAACTTAAAATTTATGTTAAAAGTTAAATTTCAAGGATGTTATTTGTTATATATTTCTTCAATATAAAAATCTTAACTAGTATAATCTTTTTATTGCATTATACTATTTGAGTTTTTACAAGCTTTTAGTTTTAGTAAAATAATGTTTAAAAAAAACATATTTTGTATGAACATACCCTGGCTGTGTCATGTCCTCTATTTTCTACAGATACTATCCACTGATCTATGTGATCTATGTTGTGACGGTGTAGCCATGTCAGTCTCCGTGTAACATAGCTTTATTACTTACAGTTTGTTGGTAAGTTTAATAGAAGTACTCAAATCATTGAAGGAGGAAACTTTGGCATAAAACTTTGTTGCCGAACATGCATGATAAACTTCAATTTGCAGATGCAAACTAAATACCTCGGTTTGCTAGCTTCCAAGAATAATCGAAAGAGTTTACATTCCAACTCAGCAGGTGAATCTGGAAGCTTTCTGCTATTTGAATCTCGTGTCATGTGGACACGTTTCCACGGTTCATTTGCCGTGAACTCTTTCAACAGCTGAAATGTATGAGTACATGGAATAAGATTATGATAATTGGGAGATTTTCAGAATCATTACCTATCAATACTTCAAGCTTGTTAACTAAATTAGTAAACAAATGCAAACCAGTCATGCTAAGGGCCAGCAGCCTGCTACAGAACCAGTTATCCTATAAACATGTGTATTAAAGGACATTATACCACATTAATTAGATTCAATAACTGTAAGGTTAACTAAAGCTGTGTGGCTAAAAATTCAAGATAGAAAATTAACAAGGCCCTAAAATAAAGTTTTGTGGAAAAATTGTCTTATTGGTAAAAGACTTTTTTTGTTATTTAGGCTGTTTAAAGTGAGGGATGTCCTCCACTAACAAATTACTCCAATTTTAAACATGTTCCACATAAATTTGAGCACATCAATAGCAACAAGAAATGAATCTATTCTACAATTCAGGTACTGAAGTAAATAGACGTTGGAAGATTGACAAACAACAAAACTCTTTGCATTCTTCCTCTTCCATTATCTTTTTACAACATTTTGTGACCTGTTTGTGCTTGTTATGGTTTCGGAGTAGGTCTCATTGGGCCTTATCTATTGCATTTTGAAGCACACAATGTTCAAACTGGCACTCCATTGTCAATATAAATCTTGAATCTGTCTTCTATAGTCTATATTTAACAGAGTAATCAAGAACATGAAATATTGGAAGGGGAAACTTCTACCACCTGGGAGCAAAGAGCTTTAATATCTCTAATGTTGATAAACTTATTTCTGCAACATTAAGTTAAATAGAAGTTGCCATGCAACAACTAATATATCATTCTATTGTTTAAAAAACCTGATAAAGAGGCTAACCTCGGGGTTTCTTGAAACCCAGTACATATCCCCATCAAAATCACCAGTGGCCATTTCATAAGGTGCTGACCTCCAGCCTTTAGTGGAAAAGAATATTCCATACTTGGAATTGCCAACAACCTCTTCTAATTCCTTAACATAGACTGCCTTCATTACATGTATGTCCCCAAAGTGCAGTCCAGGATGCCGGTATACCAATACCTGCCCCGAAATTTGACCATTTTCACTGCATATCAAACTAAAACTGATAAGAGGAACTACTTATTATTTTGAAAAGATTGAATCTTCTAGATGATAGTTCGAAATTAAAACAAAAAAGTCCCGAAAATATAAAAAATTATCAGTTCCATTTGGAATTGTTATTTAGATTTGCAGTAGACAGGGTCTTTGTACATCTGCAGGTACTCGTGGTGGTAGTGAAGCATCTGATTTTCAGATGAAAAGACAGAGTGCTAGCCCAAAGGAGTCCTGCCTAAGTTTTTATAATAATAAATAATTGTTGTTATTACTAATGTGATGTATTACAGCTTTAGATCCGTAAGGAAACACGCACATCAATCTTAGAGGAAAATTTAGCTTGATGTGAAATTTGTGTAAGGATCACTAGTCAAAAGCAAATTACAAACTATCATGAGCTAAAGCAAATGAAAAAACAACATTTTGGAGTTAAAGCTATGAAACTTGGGCTATTTGGAACTTGAATTTTAGTGAGTAAAATTAGAAAAAGATAAAAAAAAGAACAAAAACATAAAGCCAAAGTTCTATCATTTGATGCAAGAAAAACAATTTTTTTTAGTGTTTTACACACTAAAATCGAAGAACCAAACATAGCCTTAATGGAGATACTGATAATATTTCTACAAGTATCACTTGAAGAAACTACTGAAACAAGTAATTGCCCCAGTTTCAAACTAAGTTGATATTGTATAATTACCTTGTGCTTAAGGGGAAATGTCAGAACATACTGTAAGATATATGTTAGAATATGGTAATTACAGGATATGTTGAAATATATTGTGGGATATTCTTTGAATAATACTATAAATGATTATGGCTAGATTAGTTAGAACCCCTTTTTATACCTCTCTAAACATCATGTACACCGCAATTTAACAAACATGATGTTTATTCTCTTCTTTTCTTTTGGTTATTCTAACAAGTTGCATGTCCTTAACACTCACCAAAGTATTTTGTGAGCTTTCATTGTACCTAAAATATTGTTATTGTTGTTGGAAGAAGGTAGTGGACCTTGTAAGCACAAATGTTTTAATTTTAAGAAAGGGGAGAGTTCTACAGCTAGCATGGTGTTTGTGCAAGCGCAAAAGAGGTGGTTATTGCAAGCATGGGTTTTACTTCTACCATGATATCAACAAGTAGTGAACTATTTGAAATGCTTTGGATAATCCCAATGAAGCTTGGGAAGTGTTTCACTTGAGTAAGTGGGTTGCGGCTCATTATAATCATACCACTATAAATTCTCTTTTATTTAGTTTTCTGCATTTCAAAATTTGTTTTTGAGCGAACGTTTAATAATTTGATCACAAAGAGTTTACTGTATATAACTAAATTTAAATCTTACTAGAACTTGATTTATCGTATTATCATTTCTGCTTCACTAAACCTTTCAAGCTTTTTAAGAAAAGTATTTTGTTCACTTACAGGATAACAGAGACTTCATCATAGTTCAAGACACCAGTAGGATCAGCAGTCCCCATCAGGTAAAAGCAATCCCCAATTGGTATCTTTCCTTCTTTGAGTTTACCTTTTCCGTCCCTTTGCAGTTTAGACAAACAAAGTTGGAGATAAGGTTCATTAAGAGGTATCCCTGAGGAAATCATTCTTTGCGCCACAAAACCATATTCTAGTCCATCATGATTGGCAGCAACTGCAAGAAGAAACATGTCGTTTAAAACAATTATAGATAAAATTATTAACAGAAAGAAGCAACTTGGAGTTAATATACTGTGAAAAGATTTAATCAACTAAGGTCTTAGTGGAACTAAAGTCAGGTGGTTATGATAAAATTACTCAAGAAATACTTTAAGATGCAAAATTGAAGGAAATATAACTTGTATTAGAAAATTCACAGGCAAAAATGGAGGAAGGAGCTTCTGTTTTAACCATTAGAACAAATCCAAGCATTTTTTTTTCCACTGAAAAATTACCTCTAAGAGCTGCACGCCTGTTGGAGTAGACATTGCTAGTATCTTCCAAAGCATTAGTCAACAAATTTAGAAAGAATTTCTCAGGAACCCCTCCATAGCTTAAAAGAGCAATCAAATTTTTCGACAGAGTAGTTCTACCTGGTCTACGACTAGAAGATGAGCAGTAAGAGTCAGCAAACATTACCAAAAGGAATTCTGATCTGAGTAATTGACAAGGCAATGATATTTAATCGTAATGAACTTCTTGCCCTCCAGATACATATTCTTATGTTCACTAATGTGATCTAGAATATGTGAAATACAAGCTCAAGTATTAGCTTATCACCATGTTAATAGAATCCTAAAATATAAAATAAGTGAGAACCAAATGAAAGATAAAACAATCAGGTTTGACAGTAATCCAGGAATTATCACCTCAATCAAATTGGAGGATGCCAAAATCAAACATAGAACAATAATATGGCTCTACATGTCAGCTAAACAATCACGTGATATGCCACCCTCGCATTATTTTCAAGTATAACCATTATTACTCAAATGATGCAGCATTTGTCACAAACAGATGTTAAGAGTTGGCCTGATGGGGTAAAAAAAGGAAAAGTTATAGACTCCCATGACTCATTATAAATAAAAAATTGTTAATTACTTCGAAACCTCAAGAACCATAGTCCGTGCATCAATATCGTCTACTGTCCCATAGCAGTAAAAGATAAAAAAACAGAACTTGTGAAAGAAATAAAAGCCGGTGTGAAATTACAAATCAGCTTCATATTTAGTTGTGCAAAATACCCTAAACCCCCTAAACTATACCCCGTATAGCCATAACCCCCTCAAGTTGACGAAAACATGTATGAGGAACGGGAATCAAACGATAGTCTAGTCAGATCTTAGTTATCAATTCAGAGAAACGGCTGAGGAGATGTTGGAAGCTATCAAGGACAGGCTGCCACTAGATACATACTTCCTCCTTCTCAAGTAGAATGCACACTGTTTGTGTCATCTTAATTTCATTTAAATTATCCTTGTTGCAGCCAATAATTACCGTCTCTCAATATCGAGTTAGGGCAGAAATATCAACCAACCAGATTATTGACTTGAATAAAAATAACATTGGGCATTACAAGTACTGATACAAGATAGAATGCACAGAAAAACAGACAAGAAATTGTTCTCAAGGAATTTGGGGTTGTCATATCCCCTTGCAATTCCGTCCTTGAGTAATTAGCAGCAACAACCAAAAATAATGTGTGAAGATGAATCTATTAGATTTAGTACACATGGTACCTAACATGAAATTCCATATGCTTTTGTTTAATTTATTTTCCAAATATCGCACCACCACACATTCTCAACAGAATAGTTAGCACCTTTGGGGCAATCCAGATTATTTCTTTTTTTTAGTCCTATGACAAGATGAATTGTTGAGTCATAAATACAAAACACATCCACAGGCATAAAGAAAAGACTGCAGAGTACACTTAAATTTTACAACTGATATTGGAAAACATGATTGTACTAAAAGTAGTCATTCACATGCAGACATGTATATAGCATCAAACGCAATATAAATGGAAAAGATAAATTAATTATCAAGTGACAGATACCTTACGGCAACAATCTCCAACGAGTTAAAAGTTTCTTCATTTGCAAGTGTCTCGTCTTTTCTAACCTTAATCATTGAAGGTCTAACCTGAATTGTTCCCTGTTCAAGCTGCAATTGTAGGGTAATTAGAAATTACTCAATCACAAAGTAAAAAAAATAACAAAAAGAAAACAAAAACAATAATGTTACTTATATCTATGACTAAGCTAAATCAGTTTTCTAAGATATAACTTTTAAACATTCAGAAGATTTCTCATGTGCACAACGCGGAAGAAAATTTAAGGATTCATGTTCCCTTCAACCGAAACTGTTAGCGGACTAGCGCTGAAAAGGCAAAAAATAAAATCTTATGTGATACTAATAAGAGATGACATAAAAATATGTCTCCAATGGTGATGCATCATATGCAAACAAAATTACTATCCTACTACATATGCAAAAAATATCTCCGGCTTCCAACGTCTAAGAAAGTTATGGAGTACTTCATAGAGATGGCAAATAACATAATAAAAGCGACTTGATAGAAGGGGAAAAAAAAAGGCCCAGGATCATTCTTCAACTTGGATAGCATATAAACTTGTGGTAGAGAGCATTCTCATTGTACAACAAAACAGAGATATTGAAGAATATCACATTAAGATTTCTATTGATTTTCCAATGTGGGAGATTTAATTTGCAAAATATAAAAGCTTTATGAACTGATTACTATCAAACAACAGCAAATAAGGCATAGTCGATAGCTATTTTCTAAACTGGAACCCTGCTAATAATGAAATGTGTGTTCTGGTAGCTAACTCAACATCGCTGCTACTTCTGCTCATCTTTCCACAACGGATTAGATTGGATACTAGCTGAAGCCAGAAGTAAACTTATTTTATCTTAGCTGATATAACATAATCATAATATTTGACAACATAAAAGATGTGTGCATATGCATCTACCTTTTTATTGACAAGAAGGGTCCCCTTAACAGCACAACCATAGTAGAACAACCGACACTGAATCAATAAAGGCTGAAACAACGGAACAAAAGAAAACATATCAAGTTTAAGAAATAATCACACTGGATAATGAATTAAAATTTCTTGCATTGCTAAGAAAAGGTATAGATTAAATTGAGTAACTTAAAAAAAATTACCGGTTCATTATTCCTGGCTTTTGCTCCTCTTTCTTGACAAGGTAGATCCCCAGAGCCCACAAACTCGTTATTTTTCTAAAGATGGAAATAGAAAGATAAATTATATGAACACTCACATAACCTTTTCGAGAAATTTTGAACACAAAATTGCACTTTATGACGGGCCAAGCTCCTCATGGAAGACTGGAGCTAGACATCAAGCATGCCCAAGTACTTTTTACAACATTTGCATTTAAACATATAACATGAGTAAGGAAAACATGCACATATCAGTAAGCATGTTGACAAAGAAGTTACGATTTGGCCTTTGATACATGACATAAAGTGAAACCGGGGATTGTATAGTTTTGACATCAATAATAATAATAATAATAATAATAATAATAATTAAAAAAAACAAGGTAAGATCAGTTTCCTTAAGGGTGTTGTGGAATAAGCAGAGAAAATTGGATATCAACTTCAGACACCTAGAAAGGATATAAAGACGCCCAGAAGTCCAAGTAACATATAACAATGCATCTAACTTGCTTGATTGGTTCCCCGGTTCCACTGATTAGACTTCAAACTGCTCCTCTTACAATTATTAAGTAATGGAGCTGGTGCAGTAAATAAGGTGTAGAACTAATGTTAAAAATTTGCATACAAATGTGTGTTGTGCATCTCAAATGCACCGCATTAGTTTTTGTGTGTAATACAGGTTTGATAATACAAGGGGCACCAACTTTGATACCATGGCTGGAATACTATGTGACATGGCTTTACTTATCTACGATAAAACCAAACTTGTGTGATGCTTTAAGCTCAACCCACCTTAACGGAAGCCATCTATGCTCCTACGACTCATACCGCTTTAACCAAGAAAACTTAATTAAATTATATAAACAAATACTAATGTCATCGCCCTAAGGTTCCAACCACAATGAGGACTTTGGGCACCCTTAGAGAAACCAAAAGCAAACTCTTGGTTACCCCAACCTTCAATGTGAATTTCGTTCAGCAACGTAAAGAGCCTCATGACAGGCGAAAAGGCACAGGGAGGCTACCTGAGGCTTTCTAAGCATTCCTTCATTATATTAGTCTTACCAAATACGATAACTTATTACAAACAAAGTAGGATAAAGAACTAGAGTGATCATATCACACTTAATCAGGCTCAACAAGATTCTCATTTATTTCTCGACCATGTTTACAATCTCACCTCAAATTCCTAAATTTCCACCGTTTCATATTTTTCACAAGTAAGAAACAGTCCTGAAATAAACTATAACTTTAAAGTGTCAAAGAAGAAAAAATGTTCTGCAAGAATATTGTCACATCATACTCACAAGGGCTCCAAATAACCTGAAAATTGGTTAATAACTCCTAACACCATGACGAATTTTCAAGTAAAAGGGGCTTCATGCTCCCCATCCACAAAGTCACACTATTGATGCCGAAAACGTATGTCAGACCACATCATCACATAATTAGCTTCTAAAACATGCAGACATGTTTTTAAGATGGTCATAAAGTCATTGTTCTTTCAAGATTTTATTTCTAGAGACTAGAACTGATTCAAGCAGCAGGAGATTAGATCTCATCCATGGATCACATGGTGGAAAATCAATGAAGCAGCATAGCATCTTTCTCCATGTATAAAACCAAAGAGATCTTCTTACTCGAGAAGAAAGAATCATGAAGCATACATTTTGGATTTGTTACACATGCAGTTACAAATTGGTAGTCAAACACTTTGTTCATGTGATTCAATTTTAAAGATGGTTATCGATAGAGAGAGGCCAATAAAGAGATGAACTATATAGTTGACTCCGTGACCATATCTAAAAGAGTTTCACTGAGGCGAAAAATATGCACTATAAATGAACAATGACACCGGTTCATCTTTTCATTAAACTGTGGTCCCCTTTAGATATCCATCATAATATATGTCAATCATTTAAAACTTGAGTGAAGTGTACTTGGAAATTTTGTATTCCTGTGAAATGGATGAGAGGGGAGGAAAGAAGGAATGAAACACTACTTATGCCATCATCATAAGAACCCTTCTAGAGGCATTTTTTAATGAATAGAATAGATTGGCCAGTTGGGAAAAAGCGGGATATGAAGACACAGAGTAATGAAAAATTTCTCACTATAGCCAAACCTACAACTGCTTATAAAGGTCACAATTAGGGTTGGCAAAGATAATTAAGCAAAAACTAAAATAGCGTTCTATGGAATTGAAAAGGAAAGAAAAATCTACATGCATCATATGTTGCACATGTTAAAGTGGACAATGTTTACCATAAATAACTCTTCACATGTTTGATATATTGAAATAAGAATGTCTACAGTTAAACATATAATAATAAACATTCTTACTAAAAAAGAATCAAAATTTTGACCTCGAAGCTATTGTCTGTTATATACATGGCAGCGGTAAAATCTTTTGGGCACTTCATTGCCAAATCTTCTGATATAAACCCAGTCCCATCTGTATGCATAAGAGCATTCCCCTCTTCATCATGCATGATAGAACCATTCCCGTCCTAAAATAAAAATAAATATTAATATTTCAACTGCATAAAACAATATCTTCAGGTAAGAATTGAAATGAAAAGCACATTACTATACTCTGAAATATATATCGTCAATTTCTGTTATTTGGACAGCACCAAGATCAATTTGCAACTTAATTGTCTTTGACAGGATCAAGGAGAATCTGATAGCAGAAAATAAAAAGAATCATTTATTTCAGAAAGATACTGAACAGATGTTAATTAAAAAGGAGAGATATACTAAAACCAACCTGGCCATGTACTTTTCTAAGGTTGGGACCATGTGTACATGCATAAAAAGGCGCCTTGCATTGCTGATGCTTTTTCCACGGATATCATAATTTTGATCATTAATATTAAGGGCAGCAATGTCAGTATGGACAAAGTAGCACTTCATAGTAGCAGAAGAGGCCTTCTTCTCCTTCTCTGTTAGGTTTTTTTTCACCTTTTTCCGCTCATCTTTGAACACTGTACAACAGCCAGCAAGGCATGATAGATATTAACATTATAACAAAACAAGAAGCAAAATCACAAGCAATTACACATTTTTCGAATGTGGTAAGCAACATAACAAAACAAGAATCAGAGGTTCTTAGACGTGGGGAACAGGAGTAAGGTTACAAAGAGTATGAACCAATGGGATAAAAAGCATGAATCATTTCCTTTATGCAATACTTGGACCTGCGACTCGAGTTATATTTCCATATTTGCCTTTGTAAAAGAATGTTAGTAATTTTAACTAAACAGATACATGAGAAAGCACAACAGAAAATGAATGTGCTCCACTGTGAAAGGAAATAATATAAATGATTACCAAAAAGATTATAAGGGTCGATCAAAACAATTAAAAATAATCACCAAAATATCGATAGTGCCTCAAACCCACAATAATTCCTTCATCAACAATACTGTCCATGCTATATGTGCTACCCTCTAAAAACTTGACGATTAATATGTTATCATCTCCAAGTGACCTTTGTAGGTGAGTCCTAGGACCATTCAAATATGGACCCTGTAAAAAGACAATAAGAGCAATTAAGCAATAATGTTGCCAAAATAATAAAACCATGCAAGTGATACCATGCATATCCCTTCATGCTGAGAATATTATATTTGGTGGATTGCATCCCCTATGGAGCGCTAATAGAAACATTACGCTTGTTTCACCTCGCTGATGATAAAATATGCAATAGCAGAAGACTCATCTCATTTGTTGAGTGAATCGAGCAGAAAAAATGAAATCTACAAAATGCCACTACCAAAAAATGCATGTAAATTGATACTGACCTTGAAATGATATTTTCCATCTGCACGTACATCACAGTAATAGAGATGAGTTTTCCCAGAATCCCAATCATAATACTGCAATGGTGGGGAGGAGGGGGGGTGAAAAAGGTCAAAAGGTATTGGTGAGATACCAAAGAAAAGCTAATGCATAATTTGGTCACCACAGCATAATTATATGTATGCATACATATATACATGTATAAATGCATATATGTGACATGGTGATCTATTAAGGAAATTAATACTTACAAAAACTAAAACTAACGAAAAAAACTGATTATCATGGGAGTCTAGATTTGGAACACAAACGTAATATGTAATACTATTTAGTAACTATTTTCTTCTGTTTTGAGAACAAAATGTACTCCACTCCACAAATTACCAATCCAAACCCGTTTAGGTACGTTAACAATAATGCTCTCTATTATAGTAGTTATCATTTTGCATATGTTAATTTTAACTAGTACTATTTCTTAAGCTGGAACATAAAGTTGAAAAAGATTCTCATCTTTGAATTCTCTCATAGGAATCTCATTTAAGAGGAAAATTTGATACATGAATGACAATGTTCTAAGGCACTAAAATGAACAGCCGCAATATTTAAGATGTATAACTGACCTGGCTGCGGTCCACCGTGTTGCTTTTATACTTATCCACCCTATATTTTCCATACTTATTCCAAATATCAGACTCAAAGTCTGACATTGCTAGATCTGCCTTACTTAAAATGTCATTGGCACCATCAACCGTCACCACATCTTCCAACTTCTTCCTATACAGTAAGTAAGATTTATTACGATTTGATACTAGTCCGATATATGCATCATATACTAAAATGAAGAGATAAGAAAACTAACCCCCCACAGTAGCTCAAAACCAAAAATAGTTTCCTGTATTCAAGTTTGCTCAGGATTATCATTTGTTCACTGATTGCCATAGACTTTGTCTTGTCTTTAAGTTCATCAGTAAATGATAACTGATGTTGGGCACCAGGGCCTAAGCATTGTTCAGTGTCATCTTCAAATGATAGTTGGCGAATGATAT
Organism: Penstemon newberryi var. newberryi; assembly: GCA_030819805.1. Classification (NCBI taxonomy): domain Eukaryota; kingdom Viridiplantae; phylum Streptophyta; class Magnoliopsida; order Lamiales; family Plantaginaceae; genus Penstemon; species Penstemon newberryi. The sequence goes on along the minus strand of JAUALY010000003.1, from coordinate 5,873,187 downwards.
TATGAGGGTCAGACCTATGCAAAGTTGATACGGCGGAATTCATTTGAGAATTTAACAACTGATGTTGGGCACTAGGGCCAATCCTTTGTTCAGTGTCATTTTCAAATGATAGTTGGCGAATGAAATTATGCGGGTCGGACCTATGCAAAGTTGATAAGGTGGAATTCATTTGAGAATTTACCAACTGATGTTGGGCACTAGGACCAATCCTTTGTTCAGTGTCATTTTCAAATGATAGTTGGCGAATGAAATTATGCGGGTCGGACCTATGCAAAGTTGATACGGTGGAATTCATTTGAGAATTTAACAATGGAGACTGCAGACTTCCCCTACCTGCATGATAGAAATCTCCATATAAATCAAGCAACAAATAGTTGTTGGAGAAAAGAAAGAAAAAAATGGTGACAGAGAAGCATTAAAGCTATGATTCTTCATTTATACACCCTCTGTCCAAAATCCCAATTTTTTTTTTATATATTTACTCTTATTTACATTTTGGGATGTTCAAAACAATAAATGGAATTATTTTTTAAACAAAATTATCCTCTCTCACGTAAAATAATGATTTAAAATCAGTAAATCTCAACCACTTCAATTCTGAGAGAACTGTAAAAGAAAGAAAGAAAAATCCCACCTTTTCAAACTTTAACTAAAACTCAATGCTAAAACAAAATGGAACAAAAAAAATTGGGGTGTAAACTCTGAAACTAAAATAAAATACTCCGTATTTATGTATCCAGCAAGTACTGTCGTCAAAGAAGTAAAATAAATGAGGGCCACCCACAATGCAAATAAATACCTACTAATTTCCCTTTTTTTTTTTTTTTTTTCTGTTCAAACAAGTAAAAATAATTCAAGTTTTCAGAATTTGCATACTGATTTTCTGGGGAGAAGTGAAGGGAGAAGCAGAGGAAGGCCTTTTACTGGGAGAGCTGCGTAGAGCCGCGTACTGAGCTGGGTGTTCTTTCTTAACCAAATGGTTAATAAATCCACCGAATGATTTAGTAATGCGTCTACCTGAAATGGTTTTCAGAATTCCTAGGGCATTTTCCTCCCCGATAACTGACAGTAATTGTTGGGCATATTTGTCAATTGGTGGCTTGTCCTGTTCTTCACAAATCTTTTCTACCATTCGCTTCACTTTTTCCGGTAGAGTAACTTGATTTTCCATCTTCCTTTGCTTTTCAGAAAGACGTTAATGGTGGTAGAGTAAATAAATGAGTTTTCTTTCAGTTTGAAATTGTCTTTTTGGGTTTTCAGTTTCAGTGGGTGATGTGATGATATTAAAGTAGTGCGGGTCTTCCCGGAAAGGACAAGTGCATGCAAAAAAAAGGGCCAGAGGCTAGTTCCCCCCTTTCTTTCAGTTCAGTAGAGGTTTTGTCGTTTTTGCCAGAAATTCAGGTTTCAAGCTTTCAATAATTACAAGGGATATTAAGGTAAACGTCCTCTAAATTAGAGGGAATAGCAAATTAACTCCCTGTGTTATATATATATATATATATATATGTAATTTGACTCCCTACAAAAAATAAAAGGTCAAAATACATCATTGTGTTTTTATAGAAGAAGTACATTGGCTCCCTCTTTATTTTTATATTTTTATAATTGGGTAAAATGTTTATTATACAATATCACATGGAGTTAGAGCGTTCATTTACACATATCACATGGAGATGAATTGTCTATTTACGCATATCGCATGGGGTAAAGTGAGGTGAATATGTTTTCAATGGTAAGGTTAAATTGGTCATTTTTTATATGAAAATAAATTCTCAGCCACATTATAGAGTGTGTGCATGCAAGTGCAGCACCTCCTATCAAGGAGGTAAATTAGTCGTTATTCCATATCACATGGAGACAAATTGTTCATTATTTCATTTCACAGAGATATAAATTATCCATTAGACGTATCATAGGGAGTTGACTTGCCAAAAACCCTCTAAAATTGGGAAAATCTTACCTAGACAATAAGGGCATGTTTGTTTGGTATTTAGGAAAGTAATTTGGAGAGTGACGGTGGTTTGTGAAATAATCGCGATTTGAGAAACCTTGATTGTTGAGTATTGGGAGAGTGATTTGTGTAATAAGGTAGGTGTATGTATTTATTTTAAGGGTTTAGGTTGTGGGTGTAAGATTTGTAAGACTTTATGTCAAATCATATTTGTTATGTGAGATATGCTACTTTATGTCAAATAAAAAAAGAGTTTGTGTATTTGTGTAGAATTAATTTAAAGAAATAAGGAAATTGTTGTTTGTTTGGCTTTTATGAGAGTAATTTGGAAAAATTGAAAGATATAAATTTATATCAGAAAATAGAAATGATGTGTGTTTCACTTTTTTCAAACACAAAAATATTTTTGAAAATACACGAATAGGCTCTAAGGTCTTGATGAGCAAAATTTTATTTTTTAAAGTGATTGTTTTTTAAAATTGATCTTTTCTTAGGACATCGTGTTAATTTATGGCATTTGTTATGTTATCGAGTCAATTATGTTTTATTAGATCGAGAAATATAATTTTCACCGACAATATTATGTGTCAAACATGTGACATTTAAAAATTGAGAATTTCGAATTCTGTCTCCCAAAATTGCACACGAGATAGAAAGAGAGTTTTTATATTTTCTATAACGCCATTCTTTGCCGCCACTATAACTATAGAAATAGAGTACTCGTATTATCAAACTTAAATTTGCAATGTTCTAGTAATTTTAAAATCTTGAGGAGGTGAAATGCAATTTCAGCTAAACTTCGATGATATATATAGAGAGAGAGATAATTATGGGCTAGCGATATTGCCAGAGAAGCAATTGTTGCTGTCAGAGCTGTTGGGTGTTTGGGATATAAAAAGCTAAGAAAATAATTTTAGCAAAATAAAGTAGACTTAATATTTCATCAACATAATAAGGCTACAATATTTTGAGGCTTTTTGCACTAAGCCTTCATTCAAGAGAATAATTTCTCTTCTCAAAACTAACTTGCTAATTTCTATATGTAAAATAGAACACACTACATACATATATATAGGCTTATGAACTACCTTTCTACTCTACACTAGAAGCAACTAGATTAATTTGTTGGATACATTAATTTAATGCAAATTTAGTGGCTAAGCATGCATGACTAAGCTTCTTGAGAGTTCTTCAATGTTAAAGCTTTGATCTCATTGGTTGCTTTTGTTGACTAAAATGCAAACCTAGATAATTCTTAGTTGTTGTCAATGTGGACTATATATCAACTAAATATGATTTCTTCATGCTTAAGGAAGTTGTTTTTACTAAATGGTTTGAATTGCTTTGACTGTGTATCTCCTTTAATTTTGAGGTGTTTGCTTCAACTTTTATTGGGAGATGGTGGCTGGAGTTTAATTGGGCGGCTGCTTGCTTGATCACTTAAGGAACTTCATGCTAATTATAAATTAATATTAACAAGAGCAATATTAATGCATTTCCAAAATAGCCCTGAATATTTTCTTTCCTATAAAACAGTGAACTAATTGAGGAGTTTCTAATTTTCCTTGTTTTTAAATATGGCTTCTTCCTTCTTTTGTTCGACCGTAATCCACCACCATTACTGTAACTTCCTCCTATCCCAACACGTTATACAACCGAAAAATTAAAATTAAAAGTCTCATTTGTGTTTCTATTGAAAAATTAATTTTGTTTAAATTGTAGCTTTTTTTCTTTTCTGTAGTGATCCCTCGTAACAACAAAGAATTAGATTAATTCTCAAATGGCCTGTAACCAATGGGTGTTCATCAAATTAGAAACCAAATGTTTTAATTCCCTTGAACGATGGCCGGGAAAGAAGAAAGAAATGCAATCAAAAATTGAAAAAAAATAAAAAGATGATTGAGAACATAAACATATCTGGAATTTATTTTTTTCTACAATCTCAAACTGAAACAGGATTAAACTTATAATCCAAAAAGATGAGGTGGATAAGAGAAACTTGAAATAAGATTCAATATATTTTGGAACTAAAAGAACCAGTTCCTTTTTTTTCTTTTCTTCTCTTTTTTATGTTTTGGAGATTAAAACAGAGTCTAATTAAAGGTATAATCCTTATAATTGCACCGTGCCATTTTTTCCCCTTTTTTGCAGGTACAGATGTAAAATTTACAGTATGAGAAGACAAAATATTTAGAGATACCGGTGAAAATATGAGGACAGAGAGACTCGAAAAAACAATTAAGGTAGACAGCTCAATTTCAGTTAAGCTCAAGGGTATATTAGGTATATAACAAATATTGCTCTGACAGCAACAATTATTGTTCTGACAATATCGCTAGCCATAATTATGTTTTGCCATATTAGAGCATGTTTCTTTAGCGTTTCCCAAAATTATTTGTGTTTGGCAAATGTCAAATAAATAGGGCTGAGCACAATTGACCAAACAGAACCGGAACCGAATTTTCGATTCGGACCGTTTACCGAACCGAAAATACCGAAAATTCGGTTCGGTATTCGGTTCTTACCCAAAAACCGACCCTTGAGAGCTCTCGGTTTTCGGTAATATCGGTCGATTTACCGAACCGAACCGATATACCGATTTAATTTTTTTTTAAAATCCTAGGCTAAACCTAATTTCACTTCTCACTCCACATCCCAAACCTAACCCGCCGCTCCTCTTCTCAGTTCTCACTTCCCACTTCTTAATCGATAATGATTTGGAAAGGAAGTGCCTTATTGTTGGGAGTCTTGGAATGGCTAAATTGAGGGAGAAGAGTTGCAGAGAGGAAATCAAGAATGAAGGAGGTGGAAGGATGGGAGACTAAAAAGTAAAATAAGAGGAGGTTGAGAAGAAGAGTGAGGCGGAGGTGGAGGAGTAGACGGCGGCGGAGATGGTGGTGGGAATGGGTCATGAATTTCTGAGATCCAATGCAAAAAAGATGTGCGTATTGACGAAGGGAATTGGATAAGGTTGGAGTTTTAGGGGTAGAGAATTGGTGTTGAAGATTGGGACTCTTGAAAGAGGTGATGGGCTTGAAGGTAAAAAGGGTCATTTTTCTTCTGCTGCTTTTGGTTTATTTGCAGGAAGAGGAAGGTGAGTGAAGCCCTAAGACTTTCAGAATTATAAATTTATTTAATTTTTGGCTTTTTTTTACTGAATCGGAACCGGATCGAACCGTTCGGTTTTTTACCGAACCGAACCGAAACTTTCGGTTCGGCAAACGATCCGGTATCTGGAAACTACCTAACCGGATGGATACAGAAATTCGATACGGTTCGGTTCAAATGCTGAGCCCTACAAACAAATATATTATCTACTTTTTGAAATATATTGTTCATCTCTCAATTTTCTCAAACTACTCTCTAAAAAATCAAACAAACAATGATTTTCTTATCTCTAAACAAAACTTATACAAACTCTGCTATGATTTACTCCCTCTGTCCCAAATTATTTGTCGTTTTACATGTTTTCATAAATATACATATTAAGATAACTACTAAATAGCCTCAATTTTAGGGAAAAAATAAATTATATATCTAAGATACCCTTATTCTTTATTTATCTCACCATTAGCTATTTACACGTTATTCAAGTTTTACACACTATCTCTTACTTTTTCTATTACGTACCTAAAATATGTAATTAATAGTGTATTGAAATCCTAAAATGACAAATAATTTGGGACAAATTTTTTCTCTAAAACGACAGATAATTTGGGACGGAGGGAGTAATATAAAGTAACATATCTCTTCCTAGGGGTGAGCAAACGGTCCGAACCGGACCGAACCGAACCGAAGTTCGGTTCCTGGCCGGTTCGGTCCAAAATTTTCGTGGACCGTTTACCGGATTGAAAATTTCGGTCCGGTTCGGTTTGGTCCAAAAAAAACGATTTTTTTTTTTTAATAAAAACCAAAAAATCATTTTTTAGCACAAAATATATAAAAAAAAAAAATCTTACAACATACAAACCATACAAAAAAAATCCCTCTTCTATTTATTGAACAAAATTCAATTTATCATCAAATTTATCACCAAAAGTCATAAATAAAAAACATAAATTTAAAAAAAAAAAAAAAGTTTCGGTCCAACCGGTTCGGTTCGGTAAACCGACCGGTTGTACCGAGAACCGAACTTTTGGAATTTCGGTTCTGAGACAAGAACCGTTTACCGAACCGAAATTTCGGTTCGGTAAACGGTCCGGACCGAACCGTCGGTTCCGGTTCGGTCCGGCGAACCGTGCTCACCCCTATCTCTTACCCAATTTATCTTACATAATAAATATAATTTGATATAAAGTCTTACACATCTTACACCTACAACATAACTCTTTAAAAAAAAATCTACACTTATTTTATTTCTCAAAACTCAAACAAACAATATTACGTAAATTGATATTATTTCACAAATTTCCACTAATTTCCTAAATTATTTTCCCAAACACCAAACAAACAAGTCCTAATTATTGAAACCTGGGATCTTTTTAAAAATTTAGTATTTGCTTGTGATAGAAGCAAAACGCATATGGTAAAATCCAATTTGGGAGCTTTGAAAACTGAATTATATAAACCAAATCCGGATTTTATGGATCCAAAATCTTTCCAATAGATTTTGCAATCAGACACACATGTTATGTGCGACAGGAATAAATTAGTTTTGGGCTTCTATAAACCAGAGCAAGATATTTTGTATGTAGATTCTTTTTTCTTTTTTGGTCACATTTGTGTGATCATTCTTTTGGTTTTCGACATTTGGATTTAAGAAATTTAGGGTAGAGTTTGATTGAGAAAAAAATAAAGAGTAGTTTTTTTTCCTTGTTTAATTTTCTTCATTTTAATTTTAAGTACAGCAAAAGTAACAGTGCACCCATATATATATATTAACGATTTGGTTCCCTCCAACGCCAATCTGGTTTATTTTCAGTTAAAGACACATACATATATTTTTTATTTTTTTTCCAAGTGTTTAGCCCCTTTCGAGACGTGTTGGACACATTATGCTAGAACCTCTCCCAACAAGGATTCGAACCTGAATTCGCTACTTTGTAATTACTAGAAAAACAAATACATCTTTTTGCATGAAATATGTAGCTATATTTTGGACAAAAGTGTAACCAAAAAAAAATCGGACAAACCCAAAATACAATCACTGGAATAATTACCGAATTAAGTTACAAATATCTCTAATTCCATGTTTCTTTCGAAATACAAACATTTACATAAGCCAAATATACATATATCAGGATTATAAAAGCATACGATTGTTCAAAAACCTAGATTACTTGAGTAACGTATATAACCAAGAATTTGGTTTGCATTTATGCCAATAAAAATCTAACACACACATATTCTGAATCATTAAAGACTCACAGAACTAATTTGTCAATGAAGTACCGTTCTTTGAGTGATGAGAAGAAGCATTAGAAGTATTGCTTTTCGTCTGTGACGAACTCTGGCCAGAAGAGGAAGAATCAGTAAAGAAAATAATATCTTCTTGACTTTCGACAAACACTTGAAGCGAACGTGGAATCGAGGGCAAGTTCACATCCATAACCCCTTCAAGAATCTGAACCACCTGACCCATTGATGGTCTCATATTCTCATCATCTTGTATACACCAACATGCAACTTTACATATTTTCAACACTTCATCTACATCAGCTTCTCTATCCATTGCAGGGTCCAATAGACCAAGTACATCACCACCGTCGATCGTGACACTAGCAGCCCAAGATGGGAAAAATTTAACCTTACCATCTTCAGATTGCTCGGAGTTTCTTCTTCCGGAAATCAATTCAAAAAGCACCATTCCGTAGCTATAAACATCGGCTTTAGCCGTAATGGCAACTCCCGATATCCATTCCGGAGCAAGGTAGCCTCTAGTTCCTCGCATGGTTGTAAGAACTCGACTAAAATCACGGCCCACGAGCTTTGCTAGACCGAAATCTGCCACTTTAGGACAGTATTCGGAATCGAGTAGAATATTCTCCGGCTTTATATCGCAGTGAATTATGCAATCTCTGCACTTTTCGTGGAGATAGACCAAACCCCTAGCTATTCCTAACGCAATTTGGTACCTCGTTTTCCACTCCAAACCCTTGGATGAATCCTTAAAAATATGCGAATCCAAGGAACCATTTTCCATGTAATCGTAAACCAACAACTTCTTATTGCCGTCCGAGCAAAACCCACGAAGCCTTACGAGATTCATGTGTTGAATAGTCCCGATTGTGCTGACTTCTGTCCTGAATTGCTTCTCCCCTTGGTTGATGCTTTCGAGTTTTTTCACGGCTATGACAGTTGAATCGGGTAAAGTCCCTTTGAAAACAGATCCAAAACCCCCTCCCCCTAACTTATCCGAGAAATTTTTTGTTGCGTTTTGCAAGTCTTTGTATCCAAATGCCACTAAAGTACCCTCCATTTTTCTCGAAGTTGTACCCTTTTGGTTCCTACGTCTCCATATTACAGCAGCCAAGATAATTGCTAATACGACAGCAATGGACCCCACAGTAGCACCAATGACAACCCCCTTATTGTTCTTGGAGCTAGAAAACACAGAAGAAGAGGCAGCAAGTCTGATAAAGATCGTTCTTCCACTATTATCTCCTTCATTCAGTTGTTGCACATTCAAAAGTTCACCATTCCATATAAAACAACCATTTGAATCATAGGAATAAGCTCTGCAAGAACAATTACTCAAGCAGGCAAATTCACAAGCACCCGAGCTTCCAACTGTTCTTGACTGAGAATGTTGGGGTAATCTCACATATGAATTCATCAAGAACCTATCAGTTCTCTGGTTAGAACTACTACTACCATTATTCTCACATTGCAAAGCAATTTCATTCACACATCCACCAGAATAATCACCCAAATTCCAATCACTCTCGGACCTATGCCTAAATCCAGGTAAACAACTACAAAACGGCAAGGAATTCTGATTGCAAGAACCAAATGCTCCGCAATAAGCATAGACCTCACATTGCTGCCTTGGTTGAGACCAAAACAAATTCCAATCCCTTATACCATCAATCCAAGAAAGCATCTTAATCTGCCCAGAAACATCCATAATGAATCTAGACACAACAGATGGATTGTAAAGAGAATAAGTGAAATAACTCTCGTTCTCGTTATTAATATAACTAAAATTATAGATATAATTCAATCTCATTTCAGGGACTAGGCTAAAAATATGACCATTCCAAGCACCACTAGTCCAATACTGTTCACTCATATTCCACCTTATAAGATACTGACTCTCATTTGGATCAAGCTCAAGAGAAAACAAACCCGGTGCAGGGTCTTCATCGTTCCTCCATGAAGTTAAGAGTTGATTCCTTTGTGTTATTTTATTGTAAGCAATTTTACCACCAGGTAACCACGTATTACCTGGATTATTAAAACTTTCCCATAAAGGTTGACTAAGATTTGAATTTGACCTAGACCCATCTCTCAAAACTAAATTCCCATCATCAAGAAGTACTGCAATCACGGAATTACTCGAATCCGTGGAATTTAAATCAGTTGACCAAATTGGGGTTTGGGAATCATTTAAAAGCACTAAATTACCATTTAAAATTCTGAGTTGAGCAGAATTGGCGTCTGAAATGGGTGCTTCTCTGTTGGCTACCCAAACTACGGTTTGTATATGGATTCTATTGTACCATATGCCTATGTAGTGGTTTGAAGAATTACCTGGAGTGAAGAATCCAAGAGCGAAATTCCCACCTGAAGAAACGATGGTTTGATTACCGGAAAGAGTTTGGTTTGCTGAAATGGTGTCGGCTGAAACGGAGGAAAGGGGATTGAAGCAGAAATATAGGAAGAACAATAGATAAAGAATCGTACGGCAATACTTCTTTGTTTTCATGGCTGTACGGAAGAAGTATGAATGCTCGAGAAAATTTTGTTTTATTCAGATCATTATGTGATCAGAGGTGGAGGTGTGAAATGTTGTGCAGCAAAGCAAACGCTGTTTCATCATCATTCAATTCAATTAATGACCGAAAGAAAGAAACTAGTGCAAATAATATCTTGTATCTTTTGTCAAGTCAACTTGACTTTAATTGACCGTTGTGCCCCTCGGCATCATTCCAAAATGAATTTTTACCAAAATAAGTAAAAAAAAAAAAAGAAAATGCGTTTTGACCAAAAAAAGGAAGAAGAAGAACTGAAGAAGAATGTAAAAAAAACGTCCCGGTCAAATTAGTTGTTCTTAATGACCTAAAAAAAATGGTTGTGCTTAATTACTTCAAGTTTAAAAAATGTTAGGTTTAAGTAATCTTTTATTGGACCGAACGATTGAAACATGCTCGTTTTAAGTTTGATTGATTGAAGGATTGAGTTAAATATATTCGATTATTAAAAAGGTCTGAAAAAATATTTGCACAAGAAATGCAAAGATTATATAATAAGAAGAGTAGTGGTAAACTATAAAATAATCTACACTTACCATGGAGTCGAGACATCTAAAAGAATATCTAATAACAAGGTTAATATTGAACTAAAATAATTTACACTTACAGTGGGATTCAAATTCAAGACCTTTTGAGTTTTGGGACCTCAACTCCGCGATCAATTTAGCCCATCCGGACATTGAATTGAAGTAATTATTGGCTAATTAAATTTCAAGTTAACCTCCATTTTTTGTCTCATTATCATCTTATTATTAATTTTTAAATTAATTGTAATATGTATAAGAATATCTAAAGTACATTAATATTATTAAGAATTGATTAATAAAATAAAATATGATTAATTGGCTTCGAAATTGGTGATATAAAATAAACAAATCCTAATCCTAATAACAATATTTTATAAATTAATTTTCAAGCTACTCGAGTTCGACTAGTATTTGTCGGTAATTAAAGCTCGATTGGTCTAACAAAAACCAAATCCAAACATATCAAAATAGAAAAACTCCAAGCATGCTCAAACGATAAGTTTTTCGATTTTACTCTGCTAATTATATAATTAAAGCTACTAACTATGTTATAATCCTTATTTATATAAAATAAGGGTATATGTGAATATAACAACATATTCAAAAAATAAGTAGATATTTTTATAACTGCAAGCACCTTCATATATGCTTAAAATAGTTTTTTACTATAGGCCAGAAACCAAATACCCACTGCTTTTGAGAAAAAATATATTTTTTGAAATTTCAACAAGAATAATAATTTCTAACTTTTCGGTTACAAACACTCCTTTAATATGATTGACGATATAGCAAATTACCAAATGCCGGAGCAAATAGGCTTTAATTCACTTTTCCCCAACCTATCTCTATGTAAAAGAATTAATAAAAAAATGTTAAAATTAAAGAACCCTCCATTAACTCTGGATTATTGCTGAAGCTACAAAGATTTAAAGCAAGTGGAGGGGGAGAAATTCATGAAAAGGAATTAATTTTATATATACTTGTAATGTGAGTTATATTTTGTGACATAATTTTTTTTTTTTTTTGGATTCACATCAGTTACTTTGAGATCTTTATGACAAAGCTTGTTATGCACAGAAGATTGAAAAAATGGTGATCAATTATCAATAATTAATCAAAGAGAAAAATTCTACTAATTGAGAGGATATTTTTGTCTTTTAACATTAACCATTGAAATTAATATACTCAGAATTTTATATTTTTCTTCGATTTTTTCATTTTCTACCTTTCATTTTCTTATATTTTACTTATTAAAATATTGGAGGATTCAAGATTATGGTGTAAAAGAATAGTAATTCACAAAAGAAATCATAATGTCACTTAATTGAGAGGATATTTTGGTCTTTTAACAGAAGTAGCAGCTGGAGGGTCATACGCGTGAAGTGAAATAATAATTTTCTATTTTATTTTTGGTATTAATAAATACTACTATTTCCCTGGTCCAATAGAAGCTCCCACCGATTATGTGAAAATTCAACCACTGCTGGCCAATGGCCAATGGGTGGACCATATAAATTTTGTTTTGATTTAGTCAGTTAAAATATTATTATATTTGATATAATCATACTTATGTTTTAATCATCATCATCATTTTCTTTTACCAGCTGATAGCATAGTTGTAAAAATTTAAAGAGATTGGTCACGCTCTTAGAAAAAGTCCAACCCACTCACATAAGAAAAATAAACACCAATCTTAAAAATAAAATAAAAATTTACCTGTAATTGATCGAATTAATAAAAAGGATAATTTGAAAAGATCAAAATTCCGATACGTTGCTACCATAAATACCGATAAATTTTCTATTTATGAATCAATTAAAAATATAATGTAGTTCCTACTTCAACAGCTTTCTTTGATTTACTATTTCCCAAGTGTTTCTGAATTTCTGAATGTTTTTTAAACATACCACGGAAATAATTTAATTCATGGTCCGAGTCAATTCCAACCGCCTATGACCCATTTCACATGTCTTAAATAAAGTGCAATGAAGAAAGGTGAAGTTCCATGCCTCTTTAGTAGGATCGGTAGGGTTCTCCAACACGGATGATTCTAGTTCCAATCGGTTCGGTCAAACTCAAAATTACACTACTTTGGGAATGGATAACACCTGACTAATTAAAAAAACAACTATAATGTACTTCACGTAACACGTGATTGGATTGATTAGGCCAAAATCATTTTGGGTTACAATTTGTCTTCAACACACTCTAATATATTTATAAGCCGAGTAAGCAAGCAAAACTTAACATGATTTGATCCCATTTCAAACAATTAAATTTGATCAATGCATTAAGATAAAAAGCATAATTTATAACTTATTACCATGGAAAAAGGTTTTGAAAATCGCTTCAAATAATTCATGATTATCATACGAAACATAAAAATATTATCCCGTCACTATCGAGTGATATAATCAATGATCCAGAGGTAATGAAACGTGAAATATATTTGCTACTCAAAAATATGTAAATGAGATATACTGATGGGGTATTTTCACAATTGAGTTCACATTTATGAGCAGGTGATTATTAGGTAAGAAATTTAATACTGATTAATTAACATAGGACAAGTCTCGAATGATTCTAGCCAGTAGGTCCTGCTAACCAAAATTTTCCAATCACAATAAATTCAATAATTTTAGCAACGATCGAACACTGACACTCTACCGAAATACATAGGATAAGAAAAAGTCTATGCTAAAGGTTTAAGATAATAATAATACGCAATTTTAAACTTTTAGATCTTCACAACTATCTGAATTTGGACAATCATTGCAATAGTTGAAGTGTTGAACCCAAACCTTCTATTTATTACTATTATAAATGTACAAAAATGATAATTGGAGGCCACTTAGGGTCTATTTGGATTGATTTTTGCTCGGTTTCGCGGGTTTTGGTTTTAAAAAAAATTAGTTTTGGTGAAACATTTGAAACCTCATTTGGTTGAATTTTAGATGTTAGGTTTTGATGTTCTGAAAAAGTTGAAACCCCACTTGGATTAGTTTTGGATGTTGGGATATAAGGAAAAATAGGTGATAGATATCAAATCAATGTCTTTTTCAAAAAAAAATTGGAAAAATATAAATGATAAATGTTAAATCAATGATTTATAAATTTCAATAGTTTGAGTGTAAATTTATGAATAGGTTTTTTATGAGTGTCATGAGTTTGACGAAAATTCATTTGAAAAGATTTTGACCCGATCTCGTGAAACTCATCCACATATAGCCTTACTTATTCAGGCGTTTTTTCTTCCTCAGCCTTACACAAAAGGGAAAGTTAGCCTGAGTTCATTTACAAAATTCTCAATTATAGTATCATCATATGTATGATGAATCTGTAAAAGCTGAACTTTTTCAACTTAACAACTTAAATACTAATAACGTCCCATTTTAATTAACTTTTCCTTTCAATATGAATAGATTGATCAACATCAGAATTCAGAGAGAAAAGACACCAACATTACGGAGATGAACTGATAATTTTCATCTATTCTAACAACTTTAGGACGCACTAAAAATACACAAGGATGATATGATTTTATTTACATTATACTTTAAATATAACTAACATCATCTCCTCGGCGATATTTCTGAAGTGGAAGAAGGCATAAACATTAGTTAATATATTCGTTATTCGTCATCAGCAATTCTAACACCACGACTCAACCTCCTCAATAAGCTTACCCTACTAACGCGTATGCCAAAAAAATAGAACTCATCCATTTTTCTTTTCTTTCCCGCCTTAGTAGAATTACCTTCCGAAGCTAATTTAATATTAGTATCTTCACATGTTCTATTTTCTACCTCTTCATTCTCAAGCTTCTGGTGTACCCTCCAGAATGCTTGCTTAGTTCCACAAAGGTGGCCAAAGTAATAAACAGGGTTAATACAATATGGTGAAGATGAGACGATACCTTTGATGTTGATTGGTCGAAGAAGCTCAATAAACTCCTGTATCTCAGCAAAACACGAGTGGTCAGAATATGGAACTGTATATATGTATTCATGATATCTTGTAGCAATGCCTAAATCTTTAAAAAAATCATGCTTCTCGGAAGATTTGGTGATGTCTGGGCTCAAGTTGCTCTTGTTAATGCAAGAGGATGAAGGAGATGAGCTAAAAATGTTCTCGTTTCCTTTTAAAGGTTTTGTAACCCACGGAAGCCCTGATGGCATAATTCCTATTGTTGGAGAGAGTTTATTCAGCCCTTGTAGAGTATCAATGCTAAAACTGTAGCGAGGAATAGCACGAACTCGAGTGAGAGAGGTTTGGGTAGTGAAGTTGTCATGGAATCCGAGAAGATGCATAATTTGTAACCTCTCTGGCCATACCCAGATCTGCAATGGAGTTCAAAGTTATAGACTACATTTTGGGCAGCATTTAAGCATGAATTAATGGATGGTTTCATATGTCAAATAAGCATGAATCAACAGTAACAACTACTATATGATCTGAACATCACAGAATGAAAACATAGGCTACTGCGTTGACATAAGAACACGGAAATAATAAACAAACAAGCTTATAAGAAAATAAACTTGAAAAAGAGATCTAAACAAAATTTCCTTAATCTCTGAAGCCTGTTGTACAGTTGAAACTAAAAACCTTTTTTTTTTTTGATAAACAAAACTAAAAACTTCAACCATTAAACAGGAAGAATTTAGCCAAACAAGGAAATATAAGAGAGATGGACAATAGCAAATCCTGATGCTTCAAGAGCAATTCTAATTGTTGAAATATCTGCAGAATATAACAATTAACAACTTATAACATCACTAGCTTTTGCCTTGTCTATGGAGAATCACTTTTGTGGGCTTGTTTACTGGATTTGATAGGGAGCAGACTGTACCTTTATGTTCATTTCACGTGATATGTAGAGCAATAGATCCTCTTTACCCAATGAGTCAATTCCAATAACGATTTGATGCTCTGGATGAGAGTTGATTATATCGACAATCTGTAATGAGTATCAAATGTATTACTGATGAATCCTTTTCAAGGAATTCAACTACAAACGATGTTCATAATCATCAGATCAAACAAAAGCTTTGAGCTCAAGTTATAGCTGTAAATGGCATTCCTTCTTAAAAAACGATCTTCCAGTTTCACATTTCACTCAAACTACAAAAGCTCATTACAATCTTATACCTCACATTTGAAATCATTTTAACTGAATATTTAATTGGTTATAATAACTTGTTTACATATACAGGAAAAGGTTTTAGGAGAATTGTCATGCAACCCTAGTTTTTTTTTTCTTTTTTTCAAATACTCCAACCTTGACAGGAATGATAAAGAAAGACACTTTACCATCCGATATAGGGGAAGATTGCTGTTTAATATAGCTGGTCATGGGAGGCATGCAACCTTAGTTACTTTTTCAGATAAATGAAGTAATAAATAAAATGCAGCTGATGGCATCAGCGGTATTCCTTTAACTCAGCATTTTAAGCATCAATATTCTAAAGTCAATTTTTTATTTGCAGTTTCTGATTGGCTGACTTGATTCCGTGAAAAATCAATCGCTAGAAATTTTTATTGCGCAGGATTAACTTTATTTTGGCGACAAATAAACATAAACTGCACCAACTTTATGTAATAATGTGGACATACAACCTTTACACAAAAGTAAACAACATAATATGTACCTTCTTGGCAGCAACTTCACGAGAAGGAAATGAGTATTTTGGATTGCAATAAGTATTATCTATGTACAGAATATCCAGTTTCTCGTTTTTGAGAGCATCAAGTAACATGGTCCTCCTAATCTCTGCTTCAACACTAGTCTTTTCCCACCGGAAATCCCCAGAGTAAAGCATACATCCAAATTCACCACGAAACAAGTACATAACAGAACCTATATGAGGATAGTGAAACAAGAGAAATACAAGGTTTTAATAGAGAAATTAGAAGCAAGATGACATAAATTAGTAACAAGAGGGAAAAAAAGTAAAACCACAAAGACGAAGTCCATTAAACAAAATAGCTGCAAATGCTTTGAGATTAGATCTTGAAGATACTGAATAAAATAAACTGCCAAGAGATGTTTCACCTCATCCTGCAAAGTGTCTAATGGATACTGCTACACAGAAAAATCTGGAAACTAAGCTGTAGATATTTAGTGTTTCAAACATGAAAGGACAACCAAGCTTGCTATACATAATTACCACATTGTGCAGGTACCTTAAGATTGTTATCATTTCTTTTAGTATTTATAAAAAAATCAGCAATATTAAGAGATATCTCCCAATGACAGAACAATCAGAGATCATCAACACTCTGTGGTGGATATGAAAATCGAGGTTCTACAGAGACTCCTCAATGAAAATACATAAGGCAACACTTAATACCACGGCTGCATCCTTGAAAAATTAAATCAAACAGTTGGCGGACAAATTAAAAGCACTAACAATTAACTAAAGAAATAACCAAACTCAACCCCAAACAACACAACCGCACAAAAACATGACCGATTAATTAAAGCAACAGTTCACGCACAGAGAATGGAACATAAACAAAAAAAAAGCAGCAAAAACGCGATCACTAACCCGGGCAATGATGAGCATCGATGGCCTTGACATATACAATGGTGGGGTCACCAGAAGAAGGAGTGGTCAAGGAGAGAGTATGCCAGGTGCCGATATCGAGGATGCGGAGGAGAGAGAGATCGAAGGAGGGGAATTTGCAGGGCAAAAGCCTGGCGGTGAGGCGGGAACAGAAGAGTGGGCCCCGCTTCCAGGTGGAGGAGAAGCCGGTGGTGTGGTCCGCGTGGAGGTGAGTTAGGAAGTAGGCTTGGCTGCCGGACCTCCATTTGTCCACCGATATTATTCCGCTCTCCATTTTCGCGGTTTTGATTCTTTTCTGGAAAGAGGGGAAATGTATTTATTTGGCGGGAGATTTCATTTTGAAACAATTTTTTTTTTTTAAATTACTTTAAGGGTAATGGGTTTACTTTTTGTTTTCTTTATAATATATAGTGAAATTTGGGTTATTTGCACTTACACCCCCTGAATTATCACTAGTTGGTAGTTACCCCCAAAACTTTCAATTTTTAGCAATCATACCCCTTCTGTTAACAAATCATCCATTCCACTTATTAGATGTCCATTTTACCCTCTCCCTTAACAACTATTTGGATTGACTTTTTTATTCAGAACTACTTGAATTGATTTTAGTAATATGAACCTAAGAACATTGGATATCGTTTTTCTTATGTTGCAATTTTTCCTTAAGAAATCACACAAAATAAAAGCTAGTTTCTTCCATTATTTTAACCCAAAAACTCAGACATTAATATTGGAAAATATGTATATGAAAATTGTAACAAGGGCATCAAAATAAAAACATCATATGGAATAGCAACATGCATAATATTCCATTGGAGATGGCTTAAAGTGATTTTTTTTAAATTGGTCTTTTATTGTGACATCTTGTCAATTTATGTCATTTGTTATTTTATTGAGTCAATTATGTTTTATTCGATCGAGAAATTTAATTTTCGCCGACAATATGATGTGTCGAGCATGTAACATTTAAAAATTGAGAATTACAAATTCTGCCTCCCAAAATTGCACACGTGATAGAAAGAGAGTTTTTATATTTTCTATAACGCCATTCTTTGCCGCCACTATAACTAAAGAAATAGAGTACTTGTATTATATCAAACTTAAAGTTTGCAATGTTCTAGTAATTTTAAAATCTTGAGGAGGTGAAATGCAATTTCAGCTAAACTCCGATGATATATATATAGAGATAATTATATTTTGCCAGATACTAATTGTTGGAAACTGGGATTTCTTTAAAAATTTAGTATTGCTTGTGACAGAAGCAAGCAAAACGCATGTGGTAAAATCCAATTTGGGAACTTTGAAATCTGAATGATATAAACCAAATCCAGATTTTATGGATCCAAAATCTTTCCAATAGATTTTGCAATTAGACACACATGTTAAGTGCGAGAGGAATAAATTTAGTTTTGGGCTTCTATAAACAGGAGCAATCAGAAGATATTCTGTGTGTTGATTCTTTTTCCTTTTTTTGGTTACATTTGTGTGTTCATTCTTTTGGTTTTGGACATTTGGATTTGAGAAACTTAGGGGAGACTACCGGGAGAGTTTGATTGAGAAAAAAATAAAGAGTAGTTTTTTTTCCTTGTTTAATTTTCTTCATTTTAATTTTAAGTACAGCATAAGTAACAGTGCACCCATATATATATATGAACGATTTGGTTCCCTATAAGTCTCCAACGCCAATCTGGTTTATTTTTAGTTAAAGACACATCTTTTCTATATTACATATAAAAGAACGGGTTGGCCAAGAGAATTTCTATCATTTTTTATGATAACTAATATACCCCTACTTAAATGATAAATAAAATAATTGAATAATCATATACTTTTACATGAAAAAGAAGTCTACTTTAATATAAACACTGTCATATCAAAATAATAGTAAATACAATAAAATAATAATTGAACAATACATAAAATTGATGGACTTAATAATATAGGTGAAGTTCAAAAAAAGATGGAAACTTAGAAAGATGCTTACAGAATCTAATACGAGGATTAACAAATTTTATTATCGTTTTAAGAACAAGTTGCTTATTTGTGAAATATGTATTTAATATATACAAATTCTAATTTTTGCCATTATTAAATGTTTGAAGAAAAAGATTGATTTCTATCTAGCTAAATTCCTAACAATCAAATGTTCCGCAAACGGGATAAAACTGGTAAAAACTGAAATCAAGTAAACATGGGATAATAAGAAAAACAGATAAAATTGATAAAAGAACAAGAGCAAAAAGGTGAGTTAAATTGGAAAAAAAAAAGTGAAATAGGTGAGAAAAAGGTTAAATCAACAAAATAATAAGTAAAATCGACTAAAATTAAGTTAAACAGAAGAGAATGGGTGAATTGAATAACAAATGTGATAAAATCAACTAAAATTGGGTTAAATCGAAGAGAGTGGACAAGTTGATTAATAAATGAGATAAACCACAAAAAACAGGTGAAACCGGTGAAAGAATGAGTTAAAATAACAAAAATGAACGGGAAACTCAATGTAAAAGTGGGTGAAATCGATAGTTCTTTGGAAAACACTTAAGAAATTATCACTTATTAAATAACCTCAAAAATATTAAAGAACCTAAAAAAATACCACCTTCCTGCTATAGTAATAAAAAAAATATTATTTAATTAACAGAAAAACTTATAATTGGCTTAAGCAACACAAAGTCAAAACATAAAAATGGTTAAAATCGGTGAAAACAGATGAAATTCGATTAAAAATATATGATACACAAAATGGTAAAATCAATGGAAAAATGTGTTAGATAGAAGAAAAATGAGTTAAATCAAAACAAAAATGGTGCAATTGATAAAACAACGTGGTAAACTGGTAAAATCGATAAAAAAAAATGACATCGACTAAACACGGGATAATAAGAAAAGAAACGGATAAAATCGATAAAAGAACAAGAGCAAAAAAAATTAGTTAAATTTGCATAAAAATGTGAAATAGGTGAGAGAATAGGATAAATCAGCAAAAAAAAAATGCAAAATCGACTAAAATTGAGATAAACCAGAGATATTGGAGAAATTGATTAACAAATGTGATAAAATCAACTTAGTTTGGGTTAAGCCGGGGAGAATGGGTGAATTGATTAACAAATGAGATAAACCACAAAAGAGTAAAATCGGTGAAAGAACAAGTTAATATAACAAAAATGAAATGGTAAATTCAGTGAAAAAGCGGGTGAACTCGATATTTCTTTGGAAATTTCTTAAAAAATTATCACTTATTAAAGAACCTCATCAAAAAAATAAAATTATGTCACATTCGTGCTATATGAATAAAAACCGGAGAGAATGCGTTAATTGATTATCAAATGAGATAAACCACAAAAATGGGTGAAATCGGTGAAAGAACGAGTTAGTATAACAAAAAAAATGGTAAGCTCAATGTAATAGCGGATGAAATCAGTGAAAGAATATGTTAAGATAACAAAACAAAAAATACAAACTCAGTGTAAAAGTGGGTTAAATCGATAATATATGTTCACTCGGCAAAATTGAGAAAAATTGGTAACAACATGTCAAATTGTTTAAAACATGGATTAAGCATGTAATTGAAAATGGATGAACTCAGTAAAAGACATGTATAACTGGTAAAACTGGTGAAATAAATAAATTAAAAAGAGGTTAAACATGTGAAAATGGTTTAGATGGAAATATCAAGGTTAAGAAAGAAAAGAATTGATGTTGTCTATTCGTTTAAATGGTAGGTTTAGAATAATATTTATGTAGACATATAGTTTAAGTTAGAAATACTTAGTAATGATAGTTCGTTTTTAATTGTCAAGTTTTTGTTTTAGGTATTTATGATCTCAACTTTAATTTCTTGGTGACAATATAATAATTAAGGTGCGACCCTCCGTAACGGGACTCATGTGCGGCCACATCTTAGAATCGCGCCACGTGGCAGCAGTAACTTGGGGTTATTTTTTCCAACTATTTTCGATTTTACAAATGTCCAGAATACCCTTATAATTTTTTTTAAAGGAAAATTTAAATTATTACCTACACATGAAATGTCTTTTATATCCTTTTTAATTATATTAAAATTAAAACAATTGCTTCAATTGGGTTTAGAACCCAGGTCACCAAGTTGATCATACTAACTACCCAACCAGTGTTCTAAGTTATATTTTGTTATCAAAGTTGACAAATAAATGTACAAATAACATATAATGAGATTTATTTCCACAATTGATTAAATCCATAAAAAAATCCTCAAAATAAGATTTTGACAAATATTTAGACATGTGCTACATTATGATTCCAATCTATTTATTCGACTTATTTAAAATAAATATATAATAAAATATTGACATTAAATATATAAATATTCTTATGAAAATGATATTTGAAACTGAAATTTTGAATCGAACCTTAATGTACATTGGTTAAAAGATTTTGGGGTTAAATATGTACAGTTAAGAAATCGAGGGACCTTTTTGGAAACATTCAAAAATGTTAATCTCAAGTAGGCTTTTTATGTAAATGAACTAATGTTATATGAAATTAGTGTGCAAGATTATTTAAAAATTTAATATATAAAATGTCTTATAAACATTGATATTAGAAACTTATATTTTTTAATAGGACCCCACGTACACTTTTAAAAAGTTTTGGGGTCAAATATGTACATTTCAGAAATTGAGGGACATTTGTTAAATATAAAAAAATATTAATCTCTTGTAGTATTTTTTATGTAAATGAACAAAAGTTATATGAAATTATTGTACAAGATTTTTTTAAGTGTGTATTTTCTAGCCGGGAAGTTATAAATGGTACCCCAAGTTTAGTCTCCGAGACAGGATAGGGTCCTCGGATGGGGGTAGGAATGTTTGTTAAATTTAATATGTAAAATTTCTTATAATAATTGATATTTCTAACTTATATTTTGCAGTCAGACATGAACGTAAGCTTTTTAAAAGTATAAGGGTCAAATATGTAAATTTCATAAATTGAGGGATCTTTTGTGAAAATTTCAAAAATGTTAATCTACGGTAGGATTTTTATGTAAATAAACCAATGTTATGTGAAAATATTGTACAAGAAATCGTGGGTTTTAGATAAACATTAGGTATGAATGATTATGAATGAAAGAAAAATTTCCCTCAAAAAAAAAAAAAAAAAAAAAAAAAAAGAATGAAAGAAAAATAATTAATTAGGTTTGAATGGTTATGAAATTTGTTGTAATTAGTGGTTGATCAAATTTGTTGTAAACGATTTTCATTCTCTCCGTAGTAAATTTAAAAATGGTCGAAAAGTCAAAAATCAAGTTATAGAGTTGTTGTAAAAATGGTGGAGAATTATGAAATACGAAATAATTAATTAGGTTTGAATGATTATGAAAGAATGTTCAAAGAATTTATAAAAAAAAGATTTACAAATGATTTTATGTTAAAAAACGATTTAATGTTAAAAAAACAATTTACAAAAAAAATTATGTTAAAAAAATGATTTATGTTATTAGGTATGAATAATCATGAAAGAAAATGAAATAATGTTGAAATAAACTATAAAGAATGATTTAATGTTATTAGGTTTGAGTGATTATCAAAGAAAATTAGGGTGTTGATTTAACAATAATCACTCAAATTTAATCGTAGTTATAGAAAATTAGGGTAAAAACAATTTCATCTTAGTTGATTTAGAAAATAAATTCGATATTCAAGTAATTAGGTATTGATTAACTTTGTTGATGAAGATAAAATGGTGTAAAAAAAACACAAGTTATGGATGATGTAAAAATGGTGGATAATTATGAAATAGGAAATAATCAATTAGATTTGAATGATTATGAAAGCGAGGGAGATAATTAAGTAATTAGGTTTTAAATAGGGGTATAACAGTCTTTATCAATTTCCCACGAATTAATATTTTAACTAAATGAGCATTAAATTTAATTGGGGCTAAAAATGTCTTTTCATATGTTATTTTGGTTTTTTAGTTTTTTTTAAAGAGATTAAATATAAGGGTGAATTAGTAAAATCAAATTTTTATGAAAGTCAATGGAAGAAAAAGTTGGATTGACCAAGTTACCATATGAACGATTCAGATCAATTTGAGGCGATCTAACGGTTGATGGGATGGGCCTCACATGAGGCCGTAACTTGAGGGATCCCACCCTAGAAAAGTCCTAGTAATGATAGTTCGTTTTTAATTGTCAAGTTTTTGTTTTAGGTATTTATGATCTCAACTTTAATTTCTTGGTGACAATATAATAATTAAGTGATTTAGTTAAAAAAATATGTAGTATGTCATTAAGACGATAGTATGATGAAAAATCATTATATATGATGTAATTAACGTAGAAAATTAATTATATGACAAAAAAGTAAAAGAAAAGAATGAAAAGAATCCTAGAAGTATAATTAGACAAATGAAAAAAAAAAGCCAGTTAGATCGAATAAAAACGAGTTAAAGCATCAAAATTGGTACAATCGATAAAACAATGAGGTAAACCGGCAAAACACAGACAAACCGATAAAAATGAATGACATCGGCTAAACACGGGATAACAAAAAAATGGGTCGAATCGATAAAGAACAAGAACAAAAAAATGAGTTAAATTGACAAAAAAAAGGTGAAATAGTCGAGAAAAGAATAAGTAAAATCGACTAAAATTGGGTTAAATCGGAGAGAATGAGTGAATTGATTAACGAATGGGATAAACCACAAAAATGGGTGAAATCAGTGAAAGAAAGGATTAAAATAACATAAAAATAAATGGTAAATTCAATGTAAAAGCAGATGAAATCGATGAAAGAACATTTTAAAATAATAATAAAACATGGTAAAACTTAGTGTAAAAGCAGGTTTACTCGACAAAATTGAGGAAAATTGGTAACAACGGGTTAGATTAGTTCAAAAATGGAGTAGGCATGTAATTGAAAATGGATGAACTCAGTAAAATATAGTTATAACCGGCAAGACTGGTGAAATCGATAAAAAAATGGTTAAACATGTGAAAACTGGTTTAGACGGAAATATCAAGGTCAATGAAGAAAACATTTGATATTGTTCATTAGTTCAAATGGTTGTTTTAGAATAATAATTATTTAGACATGTAGTTTTAGATTATAAATGCTTTGTAATTATAGTTCATTTTTTATTTTAAAGTTTTGATTTTAGGTATTTATAATAACAACTTTAAATTCTTGGTAACAATATAGAAATAGTTAATAATTAAATTGATTTAGTCAAAAAAATTATGTGTTATGTCATTAAGATCATAGTATGATGAAAAATGATTATATAATTCAACTAATATAGGAAATTAGTTATGTTGCACGTTGCATGAAATATGTAGCTATATTTTGGACAAAAGTGCAACCAAAAAAGAAAATTCGGACAAACCCAAAATACAATCACTGGAATAATTACCGAATTATGTTACAAATATCTCTAATTCCATGTTTCTTTCGAAATACAAACATTTACATAAGCCAAATCTTATCTTATCTTATATATATATATATATAGGAGAATGGTCTTTTGACCCAAATCATACGACTTTGACTCAATTCTTTTTTCTTAGAATTTAAAATTTTTTTTATTGTCAAAAAATTAATGATTGGGTAATCTCTTATCTACAATTTGAAAGTTTTTCAGATTTAAATCGATTTTAGTTCAAAATTATCTTATAACTTATTAATTGATATGCTAAAATTATGCCACCAAAATAGTTTACTTTAAGAAGGAAATATAATTGGAATAGGAATTTAATTCATTCACTACAAAAATGCAAGATTGAAGGATTTTCAAATTTGAAGTCAATTTTAGTTTAAAAATATATTAACTGATTCTTAATTGATATGCTAAAATCATGCCCCCAAAATAGTTATCCTTAATTACGGAAATTAGTATTTGAATAGAGATAAGTTCAATATAAATATGAACACCTTAAACTAAACTTTTGCTCAGAAAATTGGTCATGTCATTGCTCATTATTTAGTTTCATATCCCTTTTTTCTTCAATTATTTAATCAACTTTTTTTCTTCATATTTTTTTCTTTCTTTTACATTATAGACTAACCATGTTTTTTTTTTCTTTTTTTTTCAGGTTCGTGTTTGAACGTCTTGAACTTTTGCTCAGAATAACACTCTTCATGCCTTAGCACATTGTTTAAATTTCACACCCCTTTTTTTCGATTATTAAATTTTTATTGTGTTTCTCTATATTTTTTTTTTCTTTTATTGGGTTTTTAGACATCTTTTGATCTAATTGTTTTTTTTTTACGCAAAAGGGTTTTCAATAAAATATCATCTTCGGGAGTTTAAGTCTCAAAGATCAATTCTACTAAATGAATTGTAAGTTTTCGATTGGTAGCATAATTTTGAAAGTAAATCATTGAATTTTTCAGATACTAAGATCAAATCTTATTTTGAAATCGTTCATATCGATTGCTCATTGTTCATTATTTAGTTTCATATCCCTTTTTTCTTCAATTATTTAATCAACTTTTTTTCTTCATATTTTTTTCTTTCTTTTACATTACAGACTAACCATGTTTTTTTTTTCCTTTTTTTTTTCTGGTTCGTGTTTGAACGTCTTGAACTTTTGCTCAGAATAACACTCTTCATGCCTTTGCACATTGTTTAAATTTCACATCCCTTTTTTCGATTATTAAATTTATTGTGTTTCTCTATATTTTTTTTTTCTTTTATTGGGTTTTTAGACATCTTTTGATCTAATTGTTTTTTTTTACGCAAAAGAGTTTTCAATAAAATATCATCTTCGGGAGTTTAAGTCTCAAAGATCAATTCTACTAAATGAATTGTAAGTTTTCGGTTGGTAGCATAATTTTGAAAGTAAATCATTGAATTTTTCAGATACTAAGATCAAATCTTATTTTGAAATCATTCATATCGATATTTTTTTATAGGTTTTCAGTCAAATTATAGATATGAACATTGATATTTTGAAAAAGAAAAATATTAACCAAAAACTAAAAGTATATAGATATGGAGAAAGGCGGGAGAAAATAGTCCTACTTATTGATATTCACTTTATTGGTTATCTTTTTTCATTAATTTTTTTTAAGAACACATTCATCCATTAATTATTTTCTTTTTCAAATTTATCCACTATGTGTTAATTTTATTTTCAGTTTTAAATGATCAATTTTGTTATTTTATATTGATTTTAAGACTATTTTTAGGTTACGTGAGTTTTATGATGTACAAGTTATATTTTTTTCCTCTTTGCATTATGTTTTCCCTTCTCCAAATGTAATTTTTTTAATAAAAATACTCATGTTTATTAAAACTTTAAAATCTCCCACGTGGATATACCGCTACCCACCACTACTTTGTGGTCTCATGTCAAACTTCTTAACAAGTCGCCATGTTATGTGTTGGTCATTATTGTAATTTTAACAACAATCAACAAAGGTAAAATGGGTATTTTACTATAAATTTTAGGGATGAAGTCACACGGTAAATGATATTAACAAGAGAAAATACAAAAGTAGGAGATGTTTAAATTATAATTATAATTATAACCAAAAGGAATATATGTGTAATTTCATTAAATTTTAAGGTGCGTTTATATAATTGTCTCTAGCAAATAAATAGCTAGAAGTTGGATCACTTTAGGCTTTTATGTCAAAATCATCATACAACTTACCTGTAATACTCAAATAAAAATCCTACAATAGTTAAACTATTGTAGTAGTATTACCCCAAAAAAATGTTGACATATTGGAAACATGAAAACGTTATGTAATTGTGATTCAACATTCTTTCGAATATGTTTTTTTTTTTTTTTTTTTTTTTTTTTTTTTTTTTTTCTGTAAATAACTCAAATGTGATGTAATTTTAGCCTCATTTATATGGTGTGGTGTGCTAATTGTGCTATGTATTCTTCTATTTATTTTTTGTTTATAATAAATTAAGAGATGTCAAACTGTACAATTATTTTTCTGTGATAGTTGTCAAAAGATCACACACATAAACAAACTTATAAATGAATTTCAGGTGGTATATGATTTCAGTTAAAATATTGACCCTGCATTTTAATGTTTTATCTTAAGCACCATAATTTCAATCATGAAAGTACACAACTAAGATAAATATTATTTATACATCTTAGGCAAATTAATTAGATACATACAAGAATATATCAAAATGGGTCACATTTTTTGAAAATTTTAGAATTTTAATTCACATCACACATAAGTTTGTGCGTTTGAATGAGAAAAAATGTACTTTCTTTTTTTCCTATGTTTTTTCCCTTTGGAAAATGATTATATCACAACCCAAAGTTGCACAGCCATTTGTACAGCCCATATTTTTCCGTTTCAATTAAACATAACATATTTTGAATTTGATACACCATTTTCTTACTTTTTCAATGGGTTAATGCAAATTTAATTTTCTGGGAAACGCATAATGTTTGATCCCCTCCCCTTATGTTAGGAAAATAGCATTTTACCCCTCATGTGAAAAATTTAAAGGAGCAATTTACCTCCTTCCAACTAAGAGTATAACATATTCCGAAATTAAGAGACCACAAAAAATATTTCTTAAAAAGACAAAAGTACCCATAAGGGAGTCAATTGTCATATTTATCATGGTGGGGGGGGGGGGGGGTGTCAAGGGGTGAAGTGTCATATTTATCATAACACAGGGGTAAAATATCACACTTATCATAACACATGGGGTTAAAGTGCCACATTTACAAATTGATTGGGTCAACCTATAGTACTGTCAATTCGAATTTTTTATGTTTAAAAATGTGAGGAAGACGGTGTGAAACTTTTATATGACTATATGGGGATAAATTATTTTTTCTCAAATCATATGAGGGTTAATTGAACATTATCTTATATATATATATATAGGAGAATGGTGTTTGACTCCAACTGGTCTATTTTGACTGAATTCTATTTTTCTGGAATTTTGAGTTTTTTTAATTGCTTTCTAAATTTAATTGGTTGACACTCTATTAAAGTCTCTATTTTAAATATGAATAAGAGATGTAATAGTCCTGAAAATCATCTTTACCTTAATCATTAGCTTTTAATTTTAGGTTACAAACGTTTTTTTAAAGAAAAAAAAAAGGAAGTTTATGTTAATGACAATTCTTTATATTATTATAATCAATGATAAATATTAAGGAAGTAAGTTATCTTTTCAATTCATTATCCATATTTTCATTTGTTAAATTTTCTTTAATCATGCCATAATTTTAGCTAAAGTTAACGAGATCACAATTCCAATTATAAAAATCTTACCATAATTTTGTCATAGGATTTAGAATATCAACATTATGCATTAATCAAGCTAATTAATACTCAATCTTTCAAAATACTATGTAAATGAATGCATATTTATCGGCTATAATATAGCAATTTAGTTGACTATCGATCCATGTACATGATCTATTTATAAATATACAATTTCGGAAAAGCTTTGGACGCATTCGAATTTATATATACTAGATCAAGATTAATTCAATAATATGTAGAAGTAAAGTTTTTGTTTGAAGGATGAAGAATCGTGCTGCTTGGATATATCTTTAGTTTGAATTCCTACAATATTAAGATTTCTTTTATTCACGATCTCCTACTTTCTTATCTTAAATTGGTTGTAATCTAAGTTTAACTTTAGTTATGCTCTTAAACGCTTATTATTATTTTTTGTCGAAATTTTCTTATTGTCATGCCCTTATTGAATTTGCTAGAATTATGATTTTATGAGATTTTTCTATCTTATTTTTTTAACATGCTCATGGTTTCTATTAAAATACTGGTCCGATTTTGATCTTTATCACAAAAGATGAATGGAGAATAATTATTGCATTTCTCATTTTATTTTATTTCCAACTCTTACATTTTAGTTTTATATTTCTTTTAGTTACTTATACAAGTGGCATTTAGAATGTTGTAATCCATTAATGTTTGAATCATCTGCTGATAAATTTTATTTTATGTCCAAGTTTTCAAGAAACTGCTCGAGTTTTAACAAAAGCAGCTCTCCGAGATCGCGGGACACTTTTTCCAAGGAAGGTATGGAAATTTGGAGTGAATCAAGCTTGATTCTCACCTTTTGTTTTATTTTCCATTTCAATTTTAACTTACAAATGATTTTATTATTGTGTATCATAGTGTACGTAATCATTTATAGGTTTGGTGTTTAAAGGCTTAAAACTATGAAACATATGTTGATATATTAATATCTCCATCAACTAAATTTCTTATTTAATTTGCCTCTTTTCAATTTATTATTAATATCTCCATCAATGTATTAGTATATTGAATAAAAGAAATTTTGTATATATATGTCACTTATTCATTTAAACATATTTCAGCTTACATCTATCTTTTATGTTCCTTCAAAAATTTAGGATGTAATGGTATTTGTAGTGAATTCAATGCCTCTGAAGTAGTTTGGGTAATTTTTAAAAGTTGGAGGGTGATTTTGTAATTTCACCAAATTTGAGGGGTAGTTTGAGAAATTTAAAGAAAAAACATTAGGGGTATTATTGAATAAAAATTGGTTTTTTTATGACATCTTTGTGTGCCGTTATAAATTAACGTCGTAAGAGGATATATGTAATGAAATCAATACATATTGGGTAGTCTGAGTAATATTCCAAAGTTAAAGGGTGGTATATTATTAGCACTAAATATGATGTATAGTTTGCGTAATTCTCCCTTAATGTTATTAATTAGTAAACATGATACATTGTCAATCATATATATTCCATATCTCATGAAGAAAAATATATATACCTGAAACATACTTTTAATTAAATTATATTTTTACAAATATTTCTATAACTGTAAAAAAACTATTCAAGTTATAATTTTCGCATGCATGAAAACAACAGTGTTCAAAATACATTGAAATTTATTTCGATGTAAATTGAAATAATGTATTCAAGTATATTTATCAATGACCCATTTAAACATATTTTAATCATATTTGAAAGTTTGAGGGTGATCGTGTAATTACACTAAATTCGAGGGTTTGTTTGAGATTTTTTCTAAAACATATCGGGTGTATTAGAATAAAAATGGCTTCCTGGTGACAACATGTGTCGACACAAATTAATGCCGTAAGAGGATAAGTGTAATGAATTCAATACCTGCGGGATAGTGTTAATTTTCCGAACTAAAGGATTGTAATTATTTATGCTAAATTTTATGGATAGTTTAAACAAATCTCCCTTGATATTACTGAGTTAACATGATACATTGTCAACCATCCATAATCCATATCCCATGAAGAAAGGGATATATAAATCATTCGTTTTGATAATATTATATATTTACAAATATTCTTGGCAATGTAAAAAACTATTTAAGTTGTAACTCTCAAATGCTTGAAAAGTGATCAAAATACATAGATATAAATTGAAATAAATTATTTAAGTTTGTGCATATCACGGGAATAAGCTAGTTTATATCTTATAGGGATAAATTATCATACTTCTTTTTGCTTATACCGAAAAATCAAGTTTGCTAATTTTAAACTTTTAATAGTTGAGGTATAATGCTATGTTGTGCATAGCACGAGAATATGCTAGTACATACATATATCAGGATTATAAAAGCATACGATTATTCAAAAACCTAACTTACTTAAGTAATGTATATAACCAAGAATTTGGTTTGCATTTATGCCAATAAAAATCTAACGCACACATATTCTGAATCATTAAAGACTCACAGAACTAATTTGTCAATGAAGTATCGTTCTTCGAGTGATGAGAAGAAGCATTAGAAGTATTGCTTTTCGTCTGTGACAGAACTCTGGCCAGAAGAGGAAGACTCAGTAAAGAAAATAATATCTTTTTGACTTTCGACAAACACTTGAAGCGAACGTGGAATCGAGGGCAAGTTCACATCCATAACCCCTTCAAGAATCTGAACCACCTGACCCATTGATGGTCTCATATTCTCATCATCTTGTATACACCAACATGCAGCTTTACATATTTTCAACACTTCATCTACATCAGCTTCTCTATCCAGTGCAGGGTCCAATAGACCAAGTACATCACCACCGTCGATCGTGACACTAGCAGCCCAAGATGGGAAAAATTTAACCTTCCCATCCTCAGATTGCTCGGAGTTTCTTCTTCCGGAAATCAATTCAAAAAGCACCATTCCGTAGCTATAAACATCGGCTTTAGCCGTAATGGCAACTCCCGATATCCATTCCGGAGCAAGATAGCCTCTAGTTCCTCGCATGGTTGTAAGAACTCGACTAAAATCATGGCCCACGAGCTTTGCTAGACCGAAATCCGCCACTTTAGGACAGTATTCGGAATCGAGTAGAATATTCTCCGGCTTTATATCGCAGTGAATTATGCAATCTCTGCACTTTTCGTGGAGATAGACCAAACCCCTAGCTATTCCCAACGCAATTTGGTACCTCGTTTTCCACTCCAAACCCTTGGATGAATCCTTAAAAAGATGAGAATCCAAGGAACCATTTTCCATGTAATCGTAAACCAACAACTTCTTATTACCGTCCGAGCAAAACCCGCGAAGCCTTACGAGATTCATGTGTTGAATAGTCCCGATTGTGCTGACTTCTGTCCTGAATTGCTTCTCCCCTTGGTTGATGCTTTCGAGTTTTTTCACGGCTATGACAGTTGAATCGGGTAAAGTCCCTTTGAAAACAGATCCAAAACCCCCTCCCCCTAACTTATCCGAGAATTTTTTTGTTGCGTTTTGCAAGTCTTTGTATCCAAATGCCACTAAAGTACCCTCCATTTTTCTCGAAGTTGCACCCTTTTGGTTCCTAAGTCTCCATATTACAGCAGCCAAGATAATCGCTAATACGACAGCAATGGACCCCACAGTAGCACCAATGACAACCCCCTTATTGTTCTTGGAGCTAGAAAACACAGAAGAAGAGGCAGCAAGTCTGATAAAGATCGTTCTTCCACTATTATCTCCTTCATTCAGTTGTTGCACATTCAAAAGTTCATCATTCCATATAGAACAACCATTTGAATCATAGGAATAAGCTCTGCAAGAACAACTACTCAAGCAGGCAGATTCACAAGCAACCGAGCTTCCAACTGTTATTGACCGAGAATGTTCGGGTAATCTCACATATGAATTCATCAAGAACCTATCATTTCTCTGGGTAGAACTACTACTACCATTATTCTCACATTGCAAAGCAATTTCATTCACACATCCACCAGAATAATCACCCAAATTCCAATCACTGTCGGACCTATGCCTAAAACCCCTTAAACAACTACAGAAGGGCAAGGAATTCAGATTGCAAGAACCAAATGCCCCACAATAAGCATAGACCTCACATTGCTGCCTTGGTTGAGACCAAAACAAATTCCAATCGTGTGTACTATCAATCCAAGAAAGCATCTTAATCTGCCCAGAAACATCCATAATGAATCTAGACACAATAGATGGATTGTAAAGAGAATAAGTGAAATAACTCTCGTTCTCATTATTAACATAACTAAAATTATAGATATAATTCAATCTCATTTCAGGTACTAGGCTAAAAACATAACCATTCCAAGTACCACTATTCCAATACGGTACACTCCTATTCCACCGTATAAGATACTGACTGTCATTTGTAACAAGCTCAAGAGAAAACAAACCCGGTGCAGGGTCTTCATGGTTTCTCCATGAAGTTAAGAGTTGATTCGTTTGTGTTCTTTTATTGTAAGCCATTTTACCACCAGGTAACCATGTATTACCTGGATTATTAAAACTTTCCCATAAAGGTTGACTAAGATTTGAATTTGACCTAGACCCATCTCTCAAAACTAAATTCCCATCATCAAGAAGTACTGCAATTACGGAATTACTCGAATCGGTGGAATTTAAATCAGTTGACCAAATTGGGGTTTGGGAATCATTTAAAAGCACTAAATTACCATTTAAAATTCTGAGTTGAGCAGAATTGGTGTCTGAAATGGGTGCTTCTCTGTTGGCTACCCAAACTACGGTTTGTATGTGGATTCTATTGTACCATATGCCTATGTAGTGGTTTGAAGAATTACCTGGAGTGAAGAATCCAAGAGCGAAATTCCCACCTGAAGAAACGATGGTTTGATTACCGGAAAGAGTTTGGTTTGCTGAAATTGTGTCGGCTGAAACGGATGAAAGGGGATTGAAGCAGAAATATAAGAAGAACAATAGATAAAGAATCGTACGGCAATAGTTCTTTGTTTTCATGGCTGTACGGAAGAAGTATGAATGCGAGAGAAAAAAATGTTTTATTCAGAATTTCAGATCATTATGTATGTGATCAGAGATGGAGGTGTTAAAATGTTGTGCAGCAAACGCTGTTTCATCATCATTCAATTCAATTAAAGACCGAAAGAAACTAGTGTAATCTAGCTCTGTTTTGTACTTTGTAACAAATGACTCCCACTTCTAATGATGTATATGATCTGGTTGTTCTCAAAAAAAAAAAAAAAAAGAAACTAGTGTAATCTTGAATCTTTTGTCAAGTCAACTCGATTTTAATTGACCGTTGTGCCCCTCGGCCATCATTCGAAAATGAATTTACCAAAATAAGTAAAAAATAAAAAGAAAAAGAGTTTGACCAAAAAAAAAAGTAAGAATAAGAATGTAAAAAAAGGTCCCGGTCAAATTGGTTGTTCTTATTGACTAAAAAGAAATGACTAACGATATTGCCAGAACATATAGGGCCTGTTTGTTTGGCGTTTTTTAGATTTTTTTCGTGTTTGAGAAATGCCAAACAAACATATTTTCTATTTTCCGAAATAAATTTTTCATCCATTAATTTTCTAAAACTACTCTCTCAAAAGCCAAACAAACAACAATTTTTTTATCTCTAAATAAAACCTATACAAACTCTACTTTGATTTAAATAAAGTAACATATCTCTTACACAATTTATCTCACACAACAAACATGATTTGACATAAAGTCTTACACATCTTACACCTACAACACAACTCTTCCAAAAAAACCTACACCTACTTTATTTCTCAAACCACTCTCTCAAAACCTAAACAAACAATATTACGCAAATCGAGATTATTTCACAAACCTCCACTACTCTCCCAAACTACTTTCCCAAACGCCAAACAAACAGGCCCATATTGTTGCTATCAGAGCATTTTTTTTTAATTTTTCTATTTTGCCTTTTTTAGTCAAAGACGATCATAAAACCTACCTCTTGCTTTTTAATTGACAACTCAATCTCCTCTCTTA
The DNA here is from genome assembly GCA_030819805.1 of Penstemon newberryi var. newberryi. Lineage (NCBI taxonomy): Eukaryota > Viridiplantae > Streptophyta > Magnoliopsida > Lamiales > Plantaginaceae > Penstemon > Penstemon newberryi. The sequence goes on along the minus strand of JAUALY010000003.1, from coordinate 5,839,032 downwards.
TTAATACACTATTAACTATATTTTCCTTTCCCATAAATCTTTAAATATGGAAATAATCAAACTTAAACATGAAAAAAGTCAAACTTAAATATTACCTTATACGATGCAGAGATGTAGAACCAGGTCACAACAATATAATACTAATTATGAAACTAATAAAAAGAATTCTTGCATAACTTCACCTTTTTATTTATTTTTTTAAATGAACTTTTTCATTTCTTCAATTGAAATTTGTAAGCCGTAAAGCAAAATTATGTTATTTGAAAATGAGTGTAACTGACTTTACACAATTAAGGCCAGAATATGAATTTAATTATTCAAATTTTGGCTAAAGTTCCTTCATTAAAACTTGTTAACATAGTCGGATGATTTTCAGAGCTTGCTTCGATTAGCTAAAAATAAAAATATATGTAAAATTGAAGTTATTTAGTTTGATTCATGTTCGGTTAGATTAAAACTTGTTCGAACCATCTGGAAGTAGTTTGGATGTAAACGTATCGAGTAGACTCACAACATCTTCAACTTAAATATGAAAGTACTAAGTAGACTAGAAAATAATTTATTTACAATTGGTTTGAACTTTTTGATTGAATTTGTGCTTAAACTTAGCTTTATTTTCAAATGATCTGGACTCAAACGTTTTTCATATAACTTTTTATTTTTAACTTACTCGATCGAGATCGCAACGAGCTTTAAAAATTATCTTACTATATTTTCCATGCTTGATTTCATAACAATGAACTCAACTCAAATAAGATTCCAATGAACAAATTTTAGCCAAATTTTGAATAAATTAATTCATATTTAAGCCCTAATAATTATGTGAAATCGGTTACATTTATTTCCAAATTACATAATTTTGCTCTACGTTTTACAAACTAAAAATTCAATTAAAAAAAGAAAGAGAAAAATGGAAAAGTAAACTTGTACAATAATAATTTTGTTTATCAGGTGTTCAGTATATTTCTGATGTTTATATCCGATTAGTTCATGTTTAATGATTTCTAGGGATATGGAAAAGAAGGTAATATTGTATTAATAAGAGAGAGGAATAAGTTGCCAAGTATTAAATACTAAAGGTATTATGGGGAGTGAGAAATATTGGTTTAATGACCTTTGACTAAAAAGGGAAAAGTAGGAAATTAAAAAAGATTGCTCTGACAGTAACAATATCTGTTCTGGCAATATCGCTAGCAAAAAAAATGGTTGTTCTTAATTGCTTCAAGCTTAAAAAATGTTTGGTTTAAGTAATTTTTGATTGGACTGAAGGATTGAAACATGTTTGGTTTAAGTTTGATTGGTTGAAGGATTGAGTGAAAATATATTGTTACATGATTAAATATGTTCAATTATTAACAAGGTACAAAAAAATATTTGAACAAGAAACACAAAGATTATATAATAAGAAGAGTAGTAGTACTAAAATATAAAATAATCTACACTTATCATGGAGTGGAGACCTCTAAAAGAATATCAAATAACAAGGTTAATATTGAACTAAAAATAATTTACACTTATAGTGGGATTCAAACTCAAGACCTTTTGAGTTTTGGAACCTCAACTCCGCGATCAAGTTAGCTCATCCAAACATTGATTTCAAGTAATTATTTGCTAATTAAATTTCAAGTTACCCTCCATTTTTTGTCTCATTATTATCTTATTATTAATTTTGAAATTAATTGTAATGTGTATAAGAATATCTAAAGTACATTAATATTATTAAGTATTGATTAATAAAATATGATTAATTGGCTTCGTAATTGGTGCTATAAAATAAACAAATCCTAATAACTTGACAAAATCCTAATAACAATATTTTATAAATTAATTTTCAAGCTACTCGAGTTCGACTAGTGTTTGTTGGTAATTAAAGCTCGATTGGTCTAACAAAAACCAAATCCAAACATAATTTCAAAATAGATAAAATAACACCAAGCAAGCTCGAACGATAAGTTTTTCGATTTTACTCCACTAGTTTATATAATTAAAGCTGCTGACTATGTTATAATCCTTATTTATATAAAATAAGGGTATATGAATATAACAACATATTCAGAAAATAAGTAGATTTTTTTATAACTGCAAGCACCTTCATAAATGCTTAAAATAGATTTTTACTATAGGCCAGAAACCAAACACCCACCGCTTTTGAGAAAATATATCCTTTTTGAAATTCCAACAAGAATAATAATTTCTAATTTTTCATAATCATATTTGCAAACACTCCTTTAATATGACCGACGATATAGCAAATTACCGGAAAATTCTAAGGTGACGTCACGTCACATGACGTAAGCTATCTAAGGTGACGTCACGTCACATGACGTAAGCTATAACCAATAAAATTATGACACCTCATTAATAAATTACCTACTTAACAGGTTACTAACAAGTCATAATACTATTACCATAAGTAGTTGTACTATACTATTATTTGACCACATTCATTGTAATATTTAACCACATCAATAGTAAATTACAAACTAATAAATTATTATAGAAATAAATAAATAATTGTGTATAATAATATTTTATAATAAACGATATATAATATTTCGTGTTGAATAATTAATATTAACCTTTGAAAAAAAATTCAAAATATATTTTAATACATATAATTTATATTTTAATACATATTGGATAGTACTAACTGTAATACTTCATAATGTAGCTAAGTACTACTAATATGAGACCTTACTATGTATGTGGAGTCAATAATGTGATATGTGAGTCTATACTACTACATGTGTGACATATACTATGTAATGTGAAGAATTATACACATTGGTTAGTACTAATGGTAATACTTCATAATGTGGTTAATTAATTACTACTAATATGAGACCGTACTAAGTATGTGGAGTCAATATCATTTGTAAGTTTATACTACTACATGTGAGACATATATCATGTAATGTGAATAATTATCAGTAATTTGATTATGACTAATGATAATACTATATAGTGACTAATTACTACTAATATGACACCATACTAACTATGTGGAGTCAATAGTGTGTTATGTGAGTCTATACAACTACATGTGAGACATATATCATGTAATGTGAATAATTATCAATAAATTGATTAGTACTAATGGTAATATTATATAATGTGACTAATTACTACTAATATGAGACCGTACTAAGTATGTGGAGTCAATATTATTACATGTGAGACATTATACTATGCAATGTGAAGAATTATACACATTTGTTAGGACTAAGGAAATACTATATAATGTGACTAATTACAACTAATATGAGACCGTGCTAAGTATGCGGAGTCAAAACTTGCTATCTGAGTCTATACTACTACATGTGAGACATATACCATGTAATGTGAATAATTATCAGTAAATTAGTTAGTACTAATAGTAATACTATATAATGTGACTAATTATTACTAATATGAGACCGTACTAAGTATATGGACTCAATACTATTACATGTGAGACATTATACTATGTAATGTGAAGAATTATACACATTGGTTAGTACTAATTATAATTCTTCATAATGTGGCTAATTACTACTAATATGGGACCAACTAAGTTTGTGGAGTCAATATTATGCTATGTGATTCTATACTACTACATGTGAGACATATACCATGTAATGTGAAGAATTATCAGTAAATTGGTTAGTACTAATAGTAATACTATATAATGTGACTAATTATTACTAATATGAGACTATATTAACTATGTGGAGTCAATACTAATACATGTGAGAAATTATACTATGTAATGTGAAGAATTATACACATTGATTAGTACTAATGATAATACTTCATAATGTGGTTAATTACTACTAATATGGGACCGTACTAAGTTTGTGAAGTCAATACTATGCTATGTGAGTCTATACTACTACATGTGAGACATATACAATGTAATGTGAAGAATTATTAGTAAATTGGTTAGTACTAATGATAATACTATATAATGTGATTAATTATTACTAATATGAGACCGTACTAAGTATGTGGAGTCAATACTATTACATGTGAGACATTATACTATGTAATGTGAAGAATTATACACATTGGTTAATACTAATGATAATACTTCATAATGTGGCTAATTACTACTAATATGGGGCCGTACTAAGTTTGTGGAGTCAATACTATGCTATGTGAGTCTATACTACTACATGAGTAAATTGGTTAGTACTAATGGTAATACTATATAATGTGATTAATTATTACTAATATGAGATCGTACTAAGTATGTGGAGTTAATACTATTACATGTGAGACATTATACTATGTAAGTGAAGAATTATAAACATTGGTTAATACTACTGATAATACTTCATAATATGACTAATTACTATTAATATGGGTCGACCGTACTAAGTTTGTGGAGTCAATACTATGCTATGTGAGTCTATACTACTACATGTGAGACATATATCATGTAATGTGAAGAATTATCCGTAAATTTATTAGTACTAATGGTAATACTATATAATGAGATTAATTACTACTAATATGAGACCGTACTAAGTATATGGAGTCAATACTATTACATGTGAGACATTATATTATGTAATGTAAATAATTATACACATTTGTGGTATTGTACTGTTATATATGAACTAGTACCATACAATGAAGAAACATACAATTTTTATGGTGATTTGATATTAATTTGGGTAGAAAAAAGAAAAGAAGGAAAGTAAAAATATTTATGGTAGCTAAGTTTGGATATTAAATAATATAAGATAATATTTTAACCTGTTAAACATGTAACTCATAATTAATTAAGGTTAAGTTTATTCTATATTATGAAATTTATGTGATTGTGATTACATATTTATGATCCAATGTCTTAAATTAAATTAACGTCACATAACGTGACGTCACCTTGGAAGTCCCCGAGAAAAATACTTCTACTAACTGAGAGGATATTTTCGTCTTTTAACAGAGGTAGCAGCTGGAGGGCCATAAACGTGAAGTGAAATAATAATTTTCTATTTTATTTTTGGTATTAATAAATACTACTATTTCCCTGGTCCAATAGAAGCTCCCACCGATTATGTGAAAATTCAACCACTGCTGGCCACTGGCCAATGGCCAATGGGTGGACCATATAAATTTTGTTTTGATTTGGTCAGTTAAAATCTTATTATATTTAATACAATCATACTTATGTTTTAATCATCATCATTTTCTTTTACCAGCTGATAGCGTAGTTGTAAAATTTCAAAGTGATTGGTCACGCTCATAGAAAAAGTCCAACCCACTCACATAAGAAAAATAAACACGCCAATCTTAAAAATAAAATAAAAAATTACCTGTAATTGATCGAATTAATAAAAAGTGATTAGTTATTATACATATATAACATATTAAAAAAATTACATTCTTACAATTCCCTAATTTATGTATTCTACAATATTTAAATATAATGAGACAGAGAACTATATACTAAAAACATGTCAGAAAAATAAAGATTACGCACCAATATACAATTCATAGTCAATTATCCTCAGTTCAAGAATGACATATAGATAATTTATTTTTATTTTACTCTTTTAATTCCCTTATTATGTATTTATGTATACTTGTGCAACTTAGTACATTTTGGCATATTCCCTCGTACTAGAATTCGGATTTTATGCTATTTTGTCTTCAGTTTAATAAAATAATAAGAATGTGATAAATGTAAAGATAAGGATAATTTGAAAGATCAAAATTCCGATACGTTGCTACCATAAATATCGATAAATTTTCTATTTATGAATCAATTAAAAATATAATGTAGTTCCTATTTCAACAGCTTTCTTTGATTTACTATTTCTCAAGTGTTTCTGAATTTCTGAATGTTTTTTAAACATACCACGAAAATAAAATTTTAATTCATGGTCCGAGTCAATTCCAACCGCCTATGACCCATTTCACATGTCTTAAATAAAGTGCAATGAAGAAGGTGAAGTTCCATGCCTCTTTAGTAGGATCGGTAGGGTTCTCCAACACGAATGATTCTAGTTCCAATCGGTTCGGTCAAACTCAAAATTACACTACTTTGGGAATGGATAACACCTGACTAATTAAAAAAAAACAACTATAATGTACTTCACGTAACACGTGATTGGATTGATTAGTCCAAAATCATTTTGAGTTACAATTTGTCTTCAACACACTCTAATATATTTATAAGCCGAGTAAGCAACCAAAACTTAACATGATTTGATCCCATTTCAAACAATTAAATTTGATCAATGCATTAAGATAAAAAGCATAATTTATAACTTATTACCATGGAAAAAGGTTTTGAAAATCGCTTCAAATAAAAATATTATCCCGTCACTATCGAGTGATAACCAATGATCCAGAGGTAATGAAACGTGAAATATCTTTGCTACTCAAAAATATGTAAATGAGATACACTGATGGGGTATTTTCACAATTGAGTTCACATTTAGGAGCAGGTGATTATTAGGTAAGAAATTTAATACTGATTAATTAACATAGGACAAGTCTCGAATGATTCTAGCCAGTAGGTCCTGCTAACAAAAATTTTCCAATCACAATAAATTCAATATTTTTAGCAACGATCGAACACTGACACTCTACCGAAATACATAGGATACGAAAAAGTCTATGCTAAAGGTTTAAGATAATAATAATATGCAATTTTAAACTTTTAGATCTTCACAACTATCTGAATTTGGACAATCATTGCAATAGTTGAAGTGTTGAACCCAAACCTTCTATTTATTACTATTATAAATGTACAAAAATGATAATTGGAGGCCACTTAGGGTCTATTTGGATGGATTTTTGCTCGGTTTCGCGGGTTTTGGTTTTAAAAAAAAAAAGTTTTGATGAAACATTTGAAACCTCATTTGGTTGAATTTTAGATGTTAGGTTTTGATGTTCTGAAAAAGTTGAAACCCCACTTGGATTAGTTTTGGATGTTGGGATATAAGGAAAAATAGGTAATAGATATCAAATCAATGTCTTTTTCAAAAAAAAATTGGAAAAATATAAATGATAAATCTTAAATCAATGTTTTATAAATTTCAATAGTTTGAGGGTAAATGAATAGGTTTTTTATGAGTGTCATGAGTTTGACGAAAATTCATTTGAAAAGATTTTGACCCGATCTCGTGAAACCCATGAATAGATTGATCAACATCAGAATTCAGAGAGAAAAGACACCAACATTACGGAGATGAACTGATAATTTTCATCTATTCTAACAACTTTAGGACGCACTAAAAATACACAAGGATGATATGATTTTATTTACATTATACTTTAAATATAACTAACATCATCTCCTCGGCGATATTTCTGAAGTGGAAGAAGGCATAAACATTAGTTAATATATTCGTTATTCGTCATCAGCAATTCTAACACCACGACTCAACCTCCTCAATAAGCTTACCCTACTAACGCGTATGCCAAAAAAATAGAACTCATCCATTTTTCTTTTCTTTCCCGCCTTAGTAGAATTACCTTCCGAAGCTAATTTAATATTAGTATCTTCACATGTTCTATTTTCTACCTCTTCATTCTCAAGCTTCTGGTGTACCCTCCAGAATGCTTGCTTAGTTCCACAAAGGTGGCCAAAGTAATAAACAGGGTTAATACAATATGGTGAAGATGAGACGATGCCTTTGATATTGATTGGTCGAAGAAGCTCAATAAACTCTTGTATCTCAGCAAAACACGAGTGGTCAGAATATGGAACTGTATATATGTATTCATGATATCTTGTAGCAATGCCTAAATCTTTAAAAAAATCATGCTTCTCGGAAGATTTGGTGATGTCTGGGCTCAAGTTGCTCTTGTTAATGCAAGAGGATGACGGAGATGAGCCAAAAATGTTCTCGTTTCCTTTTAAAGGTTTTGTAACCCACGGAAGCCCTGATGGCATAATTCCTATTGTTGGAGAGAGTTTATTCAGCCCTTGTAGAGTATCAATGCTAAAACTGTAGCGAGGAATAGCACGAACTCGAGTGACAGAGGTTTGGGTAGTGAAGTTGTCATGGAATCCGAGAAGATGCATAATTTGTAACCTCTCTGGCCATACCCAGATCTGCAATGGAGTTCAAATTTATAGACTACATTTTGGGCAGCATTTAAGCATGAATTAATGGATGGTTTCATATGTCAAATAAGCATGAATCAAGAGTAACAACTACTATATGATCTGAACATCACAGAGTGAAAACATAGGCTACTGCGTTGACATAAGAACACGGAAATAATAAACAAATTAAACAAGCTTATAAGAAAATAAACTTGAAAAAGAGATCTAAACAAAATTTCCTTAATGGGTCAAACCAATAAAAATGAATGGCATCGGCTAAACACGGGATAACAAAAAAATGGGTCGAATCGATAAAGAACAAGAATAAAAAAACGAGTTAAATTGACAAAAAAAAGGGTGAAATAGTCGAGAAAAGAATAAGTAAAATCGATTAAAACTGGGTTAAATCGGAGAGAATGAGTGAATTGATTAACGAATGGGATAAACCCCAAAAATGGGTGAAATCGGTGAAATAAAGGATTAAAATAACATAAAAACAAATGGTAAATTCAATGTAAAAGCGGATGAAATCGATGAAAGAACATGTTAAAATAACAAAAAAACATGGTAAAACTTAGTGTAAAAGCAGGTTTACTCTACAAAATTGAGGAAAATTGGTAACAACGGGTTAGATTAGTTAAAAAATGGAGTAGGCATGTAATTGAAAATGGATGAACTCAGTAAAATATAGTTATAACCGGCAAGACTGGTTAAATCGATAAAAAAAATGGTTAAACATGTGAAAACTGTTTTTAGATGGAAAAAAATTGTTTAGATGAAAATATCAAGGTCAAGGAAGAAAACATTTGATATTAATTGTTCATTCGTTCAAATGGTTGTTTTAGAATAATAATTATGTAGACATGTAGTTTTAGATTATAAATGCTTTGTAATTATAGTTCATTTTTTATTTTAAATTTCAAAATTGGCTCGAATAAGACACGTGCGAACCAATTTAGAGATTTTACTTATTATATTTACATATTTATTTAACTTATTTAGTTTTATAAATAATATTGACAAACCAAATAATACTTTAATATAAATCCTACAAAATATTAATTAAATCTAAAATTTATGTAATAATATTAGTATATTTAATATTTATTAAAAAATAAAGTTTTATATTATTAATAAAATAATTATAATTTTTTTTTTAAAAAAAAAAAAAAAACCAAACCATCCCCTACCCCTCCCCCCTCCACCCCCCCACCCCCACCCCAACCCCCCGTAAACCACCACCCCCCCAACCCCATCCCAGGCCGGCGGCGGCCTGGGATCGTCCGTCCCGGTGGCCTGGGATCGAAGAACCCAGGCCACCGCGGCCGGGGATCTGCAACAGATCCCAGGCCGCGGTGGCCTGGGACAGACAATCCCAGGCCGGTGACCTGGGACGAACGATCCCAGGCCGCCGCCGGCCTGGGATGTGGTGGGGGGGTGGTGGTTTACGGGGGGTTGGGGTTTGGGGTTGGGGGGGGGGGGGGGGGGGGAGAGGGGTAGGGGTAGGAGATGGTTTGGTTTTTTTTTTTTTTTTAAAAAATTATAATTATTTTATTAATAATATAAAACTTTATTTTTTAATAAATATTAAATATACTAATATTATTACATAAATTTTAGATTTAATTAATATTTTGTAGGATTTATATTAAACTATTATTTGGTTTGTTAATATTATTTATAAAACTAAATAAGTTAAATAAATATGTAAATATAACAAGTAAAATCTCTAAATTGGTTCGCACGTGTCTTATTCGAGCCAATTTTGAAATTTGGCAACAATGTGGACTAAAATTGTCAGTAAATTTGAAAATGTGGGGCTATTTTGATAACCTGAAATATTAGGGGTATAATTGTCAGTCAACATAAGTAATGGTATCAATTTTACAATAAAACTTAACTGCCACGTCATCAGTTAACGTCTAATTTTAACGGTGGTACCAAAAGTGATTGATTTATTAAATTGTGGTACCAAATGTGTTGGCCTCGATTTTTATGGTACCACAAGTGAGAATCGGTATATAGTTTGGTACCACAATTGCAATTCTCTCTTTTTTATTTTAAAGTTTTGGTTTTAAGTATTTATAATAACATAGAAATACTTAAATTGATTTAGTCAAAAAAATTATGTGGTATGTCATTAAGATCATAGTATGATGAAAAATGGTTATATAATTCAACTAATATAGGAAATTAGTTATGTTGCATGTGTACTTTTCTAGTTGCATGAAATATGTAGCTATATTTTGGACAAAAGTGTAACCAAAAAAGAAAAATCGGACAAACCCAAAATACAATTACTGGAATAATTACCGAATTATGTTACAAATATCTCTAATTCCATGTTTCTTTCGAAATACAAACATTTACATAAGCCAAATACATACATATATCAGGATTATAAAAGTATACGATTATTCAAAAACCTAGATTACTTAAGTAATGTATATATAACCAAGAATTTGGTTCGCATTTATGCCAATAAAAATCTAAAGACTCACAGAACTAATTTGTCAATGAAGTATCGTTCTTCAAGTGATGAGAAGAAGCATTAGAAGTATTGCTTTCCGTCTATGACGAACTCTGGCCAGAAGAGGGAGAATCAGTAAAGAAAATAATATCTTCTTGACTTTCGACAAACACTTGAAGCGAACGTGGAATCGAGGGCAAGTTCACATCCATAACCCCTTCAAGAATCTGAACCACCTGACCCATTGATGGTCTCATATTCTCATCATCTTGTATGCACCAACATGCAACTTTACATATATTCAACACTTCATCTACATCAGCTTCTCTATCCATTGCAGGGTCCAATAGACCAAGTACATCACCACCGTCGATCGTGACACTAGCAGCCCAAGATGGGAAAAATTTAACCTTCCCATCCTCAGATTGCTCGGAGTTTCTTCTTCCGGAAATCAATTCAAAAAGCACCATTCCGTAGCTATAAACATCGGCTTTAGCCGTAATGGCAACTCCCGATATCCATTCCGGAGCAAGATAGCCTCTAGTTCCTCGCATGGTTGTAAGAACTCGACTAAAATCACGGCCCACGAGCTTTGCTAGACCGAAATCCGCCACTTTAGGACAGTATTCAGAATCGAGTAGAATATTCTCCGGCTTTATATCGCAGTGAATTATGCAATCTCTGCACATTTCGTGGAGATAGACCAAACCCCTAGCTATTCCTAACGCAATTTGGTACCTCGTTTTCCACTCCAAACCCTTGGATGAATCCTTAAAAAGATGAGAATCCAAGGAACCATTTTCCATGTAATCGTAAACCAACAACTTCTTATTACCGTCCGAGCAAAACCCGCGAAGCCTTACGAGATTCATGTGTTGAATAGTCCCGATTGTGCTGACTTCTGTCCTGAATTGCTTCTCCCCTTGGTTGATGCTTTCGAGTTTTTTCACGGCTATGACAGTTGAATCGGGTAAAGTCCCTTTGAAAACAGATCCAAAACCCCCTCCCCCTAACTTATCCGAGAAATTTTTTGTTGCGTTTTGCAAGTCTTTGTATCCAAATGCCACTAAAGTACCCTCCATTTTTCTCGAAGCTGCACCCTTTTGGTTCCTAAGTCTCCATATTACAGCAGCCAAGATAATTGCTAATACGACAGCAATGGACCCCACAGTAGCACCAATGACAACCCCCTTATTGTTCTTGGAGCTAGAAAACACAGAAGAAGAGGCAGCAAGTCTGATATAGATCGTCCTTCCACTATTATCTCCTTCATTCAGTTGTTGCACATTCAAAAGTTCACCATTCCATATAGAACAACCATTTGAATCAGAGGAATAAGCTCTGCAAGAACAATTACTCAAGCAGGCAGATTCACAAGCACCCGAGCTTCCAACTGTTATTGACTGAGAATGTTGGGGTAATCTCACATATGAATTCATCAAGAACCTATCAGTTCTCTGGTTAGAACTACTACTACCATTATTCTCACATTGCAAAGCAATTTCATTCACACATCCACCAGAATAATCACCCAAATTCCAATCACTCTCGGACCTATGCCTAAATCCACGTAAACAACTACAAAACGGCAAGGAATTCTGATTGCAAGAACCAAATGCCCCACAATAAGCATAGACCTCACATTGCTGCCTTGGTTGAGACCAAAACAAATTCCAATCCTGTGTACTATCAATCCAAGTAAGCATCTTCATCTGCCCAGAAACGTCCATAATGGATCTAGACACAACAGATGGATTGTAAAGAGAATAAGTGAAATAACTCTCGTTCTCGTTATCAACATAACTAAAATTATAGATATAATTCAATCTCATTTCAGGGAGTAGGCTAAAAATATGACCATTCCAAGGACCACTAGTCCAATACTGTTCACTCCTATTCCACCTTATAAGATACTGACTCTCATTTGGATCAAGCTCAAGAGAAAACAAACCCGGTGCAGGGTCTTCATCGCTCCTCCATGAAGTTAAGAGTTGATTCGTTTGTGTTCTTTTATTGTAAGCAATTTTACCACCAGGTAACCATGTATCACCTGGATTATTAAAACTTTCCCATAAAGGTTGACTAAGATTTGAATTTGGCCTAGACCCATCTCTCAAAACTAAATTCCCATCATCAAGAAGTACTGCAATTACGGAATTACTCGAATCGGTGGAATTTAAATCAGTTGACCAAATTGGGGTTTGGGAATCATTTAAAAGCACTAAATTACCATTTAAAATTCTGAGTTGAGCAGAATTGGTGTCTGAAATGGGTGCTTCTCTGTTGGCTACCCAAACTACGGTTTGTATATGGATTCTATTGTACCATATGCCTATGTAGTGGTTTGAAGAATTACCTGGAGTGAAGAATCCAAGAGCGAAATTCCCACCTGAAGAAACGATGGTTTGATTACCGGAAAGAGTTTGGTTTGCTGAAATGGTGTCGGCTGAAACGGAGGAAAGGGGATTGAAGCAGAAATATAGGAAGAACAATAGATAAAGAATCGTAACGCAATAGTTCTTTGTTTTCATGGCTGTACGGAAGAAGTATGAATGCGCGAGAAAATTTGGTTTTAATCAGATCATTATGTGATCAGAGATGGAGGTGTTAAATGTTGTGCAACAAACGCTGTTTCATCATCATTCAATTAAAGACCGAAAGAAACTAGTGTAATCTTGAATCTTTTGTTAAGTCAACTCGACTTTAATTGACCGTTGTCCCCCTCGGCCATCATTCGAAAATGAATTTACCAAAATAAGTAAAAAATAAAAAGAAAAAGAGTTTGACCAAAAAAAAAAAAAAAAGTAAGAATAAGAATGTAAAAAAAGGTCCCGGTCAAATTATTTGTTCTTATTGACCTAAAAGAAATGACTAGTGATATTGCCTGAGCACGTATTTTTGCTGTCAGAGCAATTTTTTTTTAATTTTCTATTTTGCCCTTTTTAGTCAAAGACGGTCATAAAACCTACCTCTTGCTATTTAATTAACAACTCAATCTCCTCTCTTATTAATACACTATTAATATTAACTATATTTTCCTTTCCCATAAATCTTTAAATATGGAAATAATCAAACTTAAACATGAAAAATGTCAAACTTAAATATTACCTTATACGATGCGGAGATGTAGAACCAGGTCACAACAATATAATACTAATTATGAAACTAATAAAAAGAATTCTTGCATAACTTCACATTTTTATTTATTTTTCAAAATGAACTTTTTCATTTCTTCAATTGAAATTTGTAAGCCGTAAAGCAAAATTATGTTATTTGAAAATGAGTGTAACCGACTTTACACAATTAAGGCCGGAATATGAATTTAATTATTCAAATTTTGGCTTAAGTTCCTTCATTAAAACTTGTTAACATAGTCGGATGATTTTCAGAGCTTGCTTCGATTAGCTAAAAATAAAAATATATGTAAAATTGAAGTTATTTAGTTTGATTCATGTTCGGTTAGATTAAAACTTGTTCGAACCATCTGGAAGTAGTTTGGATGTAGTACGTATCGAGTAGACTCACAACATCTTCAACTTAAATATGAAAGTACTAAGTAGACTAGAAAATAATTTATTTACTTTTGGTTTGAACTTTTTACTTGAATTTGTGCTTAAACTTAGCTTTATTTTCAAATGATCTGGACTCAAACGTTTTTCATATAACTTTTTATTTTTAACTTACTCGATCGAGATCGCAACGAGCTTTAAAAATTATCTTACTATATTCTCCATGCTTGATTTCATAACAATGAACTCAACACAAATAAGATTCCAATGAACAAATTTTAGCCAAATTTTGAATAAATTAATTCATATTTAAGCCCTAATAATTGAGTGAAATCGGTTACATTTATTTCCAAATTACATAATTTTGCTCTACGTTTTACAAACTAAAAATTCAATTAAAAAAAAGAAAGAAAAATGGAAAAGTAAACTTGTACAATAATAATTTTGTTTATCAGGTGTTCAATATATTTCTGATGTTTATATCCGATTAGTTCATGTTTAATGATTTCTAGGGATATGAAAAAGAAGGTAATATTGTATTAATAAGAGAGAGGATTAAGTTGCCAATTATTAAATACTAAAGGTATTATGGGGAGTGAGAAATATAGGTTTAATGACATTTGACTAAAAAGAGCAAAGTAGGAAATTAAACAAGATTGCTCTGGCAGTAACAATATCTGCTCTGGCAATATCGCTAGCAAAAAAAAATGGTTGTTCTTAATTGCTTCAAGGTTAAAAAAATGTTTGGTTTAAGTAATTTTTTATTGGACTGAAGGATTGAAACATGTTTGGTTTAAGTTTGATTGGTTGAATGATTGAGTGAAAATATATTGTTACATAGATTAAATATGTTCAATTATTAACAAGGTACAAAAAAATATTTGAACAAGAAACGCAAAGATTATATAATAAGAAGAGTAGTAGTAAACTATAAAATAATCTACACTTATCATGGAGTGGAGACCTTTAAAAGAATATCAAATAACAAGGTTAACGTTAATATTGAACTAAAAATAATTTACACTTATAGTGGGATTCAAACTCAAGACCTTTTGAGTTTTGGGACCTCAACTCTGATCAAGTTAGCTCATCCAAACATGGAATTCAAGTAATTATTTGCTAATTAAATTTCAAGTTACCCTCCATTTTTTGTCTCATTATTATCTTATTATTAATTTTGAAATTAATTGTAATGTGTATAAGAATATCTAAAGTACACTAATATTATTAAGAATTGATTAATAAAATAAAATATGATTAATTGGCTTCGTAATTGGTGATATAAAATAAACAAATTCTAATAACTTGACAAAATCCTAATACCAATATTTTATAAATTAATTTTCAAGCTA
The DNA here is from genome assembly GCA_030819805.1 of Penstemon newberryi var. newberryi. Classification (NCBI taxonomy): domain Eukaryota; kingdom Viridiplantae; phylum Streptophyta; class Magnoliopsida; order Lamiales; family Plantaginaceae; genus Penstemon; species Penstemon newberryi. Next base: position 5,823,654 of record JAUALY010000003.1, on the reverse strand, counting down.
CTCGAGTTCGACTAGTGTTTGTTGGTAATTAAAGCTCGATTGGTCTAACAAAAACCAAATCCAAACATAATTTCAAAATAGATCAAAAAACACCAAGCAAGCTCGAACGATAAGTTTTTCGATTTTACTCGACTAGTTTATATAATTAATAATTAAAGCTACTGACTATGTTATAATCCTTATTTATATAAAATAAGGGTATATGAATATAACAACATATTCAGAAAATAGCTACTGACTATGTTATAATCCTTATTTATATAAAATAAGGGTATATGAATATAACAACATATTCAGAAAATAGTTAGATTTTTTTATAACTGCAAGCACCTTCATAAATGCTTAAAATAGATTTTTACTACAGGCCAGAAACCAAACACCCACATCTTTTGAGAAAAGATATCTTTTTTGAAACTCCAATAAGCATAATAATTTCTAATTTTTCAGAATCATATTTGCAAACACTCATTTAGTATGACCGACGATATAGCAAATTACCGAAAAATTCTAAGGTGACGTCACATCAAATGACGTAAGCTATAACCAATAGAATTATGACACCTCATTAATAAATTACCTACTTAACAGGTTACTAACAAATCATAATACTATTATCATAAGTAGTTGTACTATACTATTATTTGATCACATTCATTGTAATATTTAACCACATCAATAGTAAATTACAAACTAATAAATTATTATAGAAATAAATAAATAATTGTATATAATAATATTTTATAATAAACGATATAATATTTCGTGTTGAATAATTAATATTAACCTTTGAAAAAAAATTCATAATATATTTTAATTCACTTATCCCCAACCTATCTCTTTGTAAAAGAATTAATAAAAAAAAGTAAAAGTTAAAGAAGCCTCCATTAACTCTTGATTATTGCTGCGCCTACAAAGATTTAAAGCCTCCATTTGGGAGAGTAGTGGATGTTTGTGAAATAATATCGATTTGCGTAATGTTGTTTGTTTGGGTTTTGAGAGAGTGATTTGAGAAATAAAGTAGGTGTAGGTTTTTTTGGAAGAGTTATGTTGTAGGTGTAAGATGTGTAAGACTTTATGTCAAATCATGTTTGTTATGTGAGATAAATTGTGTAAGAGATAGATTACTTTATGTCAAATCAGAGTAGAGTTTGTATAGGTTTTGTTTAGAGATAAGAAAATTGTTGTTTGTTTGGCTTTTGAGAGAGTTGTTTGAGAAAAATGAGAGATGAAAAATTTATTTCAGAAAATAGAAAACATGTTTGTTTGGCATTTCCCAAACGCGAAATTTTTTTGGGAAACGCCAAACAAACAGGCCCAATAATTTTATATGTAATTGTGAGTTATATTTTATGACATAATTTTAATTTTTTTTTTGGATTGACATTAGTTACTTTGAGATCTTTATGACAAAGCTTGTTATGCACAGAGGATTGAAAAAATGGTGATCAATTATCAATAATTAAATCAAAGAGAAAAATACTTCTACTAACTGAGAGGATATTTTCGTCTTTTAACAGAGGTAGCAGCTGGAGGGTCATACACGTGAAGTGAAATAATAATTTTCTATTGTATTTTTGGTATTAATAAATACTACTATTTCCATGGTCCAATAGAAGCTCCCACCGGTTATGTGAAAATTCAACCACTGCTGGCCAATGGCCAATGGGTGGACCATATAAATTTTGTTTTGATTTGGTCAGTTAAAATCTTATTATATTTGATACAATCATACTTATGTTTTAATCATCATCATCATTTTCTTTTGGCTAGCGATATTGTCAGAGCGCAAATTGTTGTTGCCAGAGCAAATTTCTTTAATTTCCTAAACTACCCTCAAAAGTCAAAAGTCAAAAGTCTACCATTGTTGACAAATAAGAGCATTTAATTATGTCTTTAATTATAACCAAACCCTCATTAGAAAAAAATACTCAGGGCCTGTTTGTTTGGCGTTTGAGAAAGTAGTTTAAGAGAGTAGTGGAGGTTTGTGAAATAATTTGGATTTGCGTAATGTTGTTTGTTTGAGTTTTGAGAGAGTGGTTTGAGAAATAAAGTAGGTGTAGGTTTTTTTGGAAAAGTTGGGTTGTAGGTGTAAGATTTGTAAGACTTTATGTCAAATCATGTTTGTTATGTGAGATAAATTGTGTAAGAGATAGGTTACTTTATGTCAAATCAAAGTAGAGTTTGTATAGGTTTTGTTTAGAGATAAGAAAATTGTTGTTTGTTTGGCTTTTGAGAGAGTAGTTTGAGAAAATTAATGGATGAAAAATTTATTTCGAAAAATAGAAAACATGTTTGTTTGATATTTCCCAAACACGAAAAAAATTTGGGAAACGCCAAACAAACAGGCGCTCAGTATTGCCTTTTATTGCATCATCATAGATAAATTCATCTCTCTGTTCTGCAAGTCACGATACCTCTTCATCTTTAATAAAAGTCTCGTGTTAGTTTGATACAATTCATTACAGTTTCTTATGTAGCTAAGATCAACAACGAAAAATCTAATCCATTTCATTTTTTATATTAAATCCAAATTTAGTCTTAAATTTTCAATCGAATATGTTATTAAAAAATGGAATTCATCAAAAAATTACTTTCTAGTCAATGGTAAACAATTGTTGCTTAAATCGACAAAATGATTAAATCTCGACGACTGAGTAAATAGTTTTTAGAAGCCACAGGATCTGCTAATATTTTTTCAAGATCGGACTTATTGTTCAAAGTTGATTACAACGATGTAGGTGTTTAGCTCAAGAAATCTTTAATTCATTACTATCCAACTCTGTTGAGCGTGATGAATTGAGACATACAAAATTTCAAGAAGAATTTTAGATTTATAAAAATTATTTATTATTTTCAGATTTTCTCCATTATTTAAAATTTCAACATCTTTATTTTAGACCAGAAGTTTCAAATTCTAGCAACATACTGTCCGTAAAATACAGAGCAATGACAGAGTTCTGGTTATGTGGTTCTAACTAAATTTAATAACACGGACTATATATATATATATTTTAACTCTTATAAGAGTGTAGGCCGCCTGTGAATAGTATCGGGTATTATCATTTCTTTTTTTTTTTCCTCCTTCAAAATAGAAAACGGCGTCGTTTTTGCACAATTCACGCAGTACGTTGTTGTACGCTGTGCTTTATTGATTTTCTTTTCCCTTTTTATTCCGATTTTCTATTTACGGTCTGATATCTTGTGTGGGGCCCATGGTACGCCTACACTTAATCCCAATTTATTTACTTTCCGTTTCCCAATTATTTTTAATGCGTTTCATTTATTTCTTTCGTTTTGTCACCTTGCAAAGCATGAACTGACATCAAAGCTTATCATCTTCTCCCAAAAAGGTTCTCTCTCCTGCACTCCTACATGACTTCGCCGAGAAGAATTCTCTCTTTGCTTTTTTCCCCTTCTTTTTATCTTTTCTTTTCATATTATTAATCTGATAAAATCATTCAGAAATTTTCAAATCTCTTTCCCTTTCCCTTCGCTTTTTCTTTTTCTTTCTTTGTAATTGCAGGTAGTCGTAGAAGACTCGTTTCACTGCCGGTGAGCAAAACCACCGTCCAATCTCTCTTTTCAACATCTGCAACGCCTGAATCTCCCTTTCCAATATCTCTTCAATTTTATTCAAGATGTGTTTTTTTCCTTTTCCATTACATACAAGTTTCCTCTCTGCAAAACCTAAAATATCTTCCAAGGTAAACTCTTGTCTACTTATTTTCTTCCATTTATTTCACTTTTACTGCAGGAGATTATTCTTGTGTTTTTCTAAAATGAAACTCATCCAAAAATATGGATACTAATGTGTTTTGTTTAATTTAGGTTTTCAACAGTTTCATTAAGGGATTGCAACCTCCGCTTCCTCGTGGCCGTCCATCTCCTGTAATCGCCATTTTGCTCCGGTGTTTTTTCGCAAGGAGGTTGCAGTTCGTCGGTTCAATTTGAAGATATACAGTAAGTTTCTTCAGTTTCTGTCATAAGGCTCTAATCTCGAGAAGGAAAATTGAGTTTCTTCTCCTCATTCGACTTCTCCACCGCCTTCACGTGCTAATTTTTGCTTAGGTGTGATTTAGTAGCTGGGATGAGTCATTTGGTACTTTGGCCGTCGATGCTCCACGTCCTTGCCTCCAATGATGCCATCTAACAGATGTCATTCCATTTCTCTCTCGTATTTTCCTCATTCTTGAGTTCTCTTGCAACCAAGGTCGGTTCTCTCCCCTTCCCTATCTTTTTTCTTGTTTTTGTAATTGCTATCTGGAATTTACTCAGTTGGCTACTATTTTGTTTTGAATGTTTATGAACTGTTTTATGATATTGTTATATATATATATAATAATACCGTACACTTTTATGTTTCAATTACTTTGAAAATTTCTTGTAATAGCCCAATTGAACTCTCAAGTGTGTGTGTGTGTGTGATGGAGATTAATGCAGTAGTTCCATATGTGGGAATGGTGATAGTGCAATTTGCACAGGTGGGATTAATGATAGCAAGAAAAATATTAATGACAAATGGGTTGCATTCTATTCAAATGCATTTGCTTCGATTATTCTACTTCCATTATCATTTATCTTTTATAGGTACTCTTCTACTCCATTCAGTGATCAGTTCTAACAGTTTTTCAAATCTTTAGTTGACTTTTTATTTACTACAGATCAGCCCGTCCTCCACTTTTCATCACTTTCCTATGCGGGTTTTTCTTGCTTGGATTTATAGGGTATGAGTTTTTTTCTTGACTTAGCTTGTTGGGCCATGAGCGATATTTCTTGATTATATGTACATTATTTTGTAGTATGCAGTCCTTGCCTTGTGCTGCTTGGTAGGCTTGTTTGTTCCTCTGAGGGATTTTGCTGCGGTTTTTTTTTTAATAATTGGATTATGGGGAATGGAAGCTAGCTCTCTTTCAGGGCTCTTGCCTTGTGCTGCTTGTTAGGCTTGTTTGTATGTGGCTTCTTCTGATGGATTTTCATGGTACGTGTCATCTCAGTCTATTTTGAGTTTTTATAATAATTTGGCTTTGGGATATACGTATATAACAAAAATTATGGCTACCTTGTGTATATATATATAAGTATAATAGTATATTTTTTCTCAATTTAATTATCAAATTAGGTGTGGTCGGTTATGTTATGAATTTTGGATATAATCAATTATCATTATTTGAGTGTAGTCGGTGTATAGAGTATACCTTAATTATTATCTATGGACTTGAGTACAGTCGGTGTATAAAGTCCAATTCATATTTGTTTTATGTAATGGTTTCCCTTTTTTTTTTATCACTTTTGCATTCACTGAAGGGTTTGCTTTTGCTTTTGTGCCTTTATTTACAATAGTGTGTTTGTTTATGCAGATCAATCTACTGTTTTGTTTCCAGTATATGAAGGTATTGTTTTGTTGTTTCTTGTTTGGTTCCCCTTTTTTCTTGAGTGTTTCTTTTTCTTTGGGTTTTCTCATACTGTTTTCTTTTTTCCTTTTGTAGGTGTATTTGGGTTTCCATTGTCATTGAGGTGAGCATTTGGTCTCAATTTTTTTTGTTATATGTCCTAATAATTTTTTTTAGTCTGTTGTGTGTTTATTGGGATCTATGGTGTCTATTAATATATATACATTTACTTTAAGTGGTGGTGTTGTAGTACTTTTCGTGTGTTTTAGTTTCAGTGTTTGTTTGCATTTTGTTGGCTGCTTGGTGGTAACGTTGGTTCGTGTTTTGGGATCTATGGTCTCTATTAATGTATATATTTTCTTTAAGTAGTGGTGGTGTAGTACTTTTTGTGTGTTTTAGTTTATGTTTTTCTTTGCATTTTGTTTACTGCTTGGAACCTACAGGAGATGCTTGTACAACAATATTGTTAGATTTATGAAATGGAGAGGGATCAGAAAGATATTCAGAATGCAGCCGTGCTCTGGACTTATCAAAGTATTGTAATTATTTAGTTTTTTTGGTTTATAGTATTTCTTTCTTTGAGAAGGTTGTCTTGGTTTTTCTTCTTAGCTTTGTTTCACGTTGTCTTACTTGGATGAAATTTATTTGCTTCATGGATTTTTCTTGACAGCCTTTCTTTCTTTGGTGCAGTTGCATCCAGAATCAATCAAGGTGTTTTCTTGTTTTCTAGGATAGCATATGTAAGTTTTTACCCCTTTATTAATTTTTATTTTTTTTCATTTTTGGGTGTATTGTTGCATTGCATCCAGAATCAATCAAGGTGTTTTCTTGTTTTCTAGGATAGCATATGTAACTTTTCACCTTTTTTTAATTTTTTTATTTATGGGCGTATTGTGCTGATGCAATCTTTTTTCTTGTTTCTGTAGGTGTCATTTGAATTTTACTCATGTTGGTCTGCCATTTTGTTTTGGATTTTTATGAACTGTTTTATGATGTCTTAATTTGCTTTTAAAGTATCTCAGGTTGGTCTCGCCATTCATTGTATTTACTTATTTTGCTATTAAGTTTACAGCTGCCTAATCTTTACTTTAAATCTCGCAAGTTTTTTCTGTTGTGTTAAATCTCTATTCAATATAGTCTCATTTTTTAAAGAAAGGTACGTCTCATTGGTTTACATAATAATTTATAGACGTTTGAATTGACTTTTGTTTTCTGTTTGACAAAAGATGAGAGGCAGATGGAAATGCAGGAGACATTGAGGTTGAAAGATCGAGAGCGGTTACAGAAGAAGGATCGGGATGGGAATCGAGAGTTAAGAAGAGTTGATATTGAGTGGAAATGGGTTCCTGAGTAAAGGAAAAGTGGCATCTCCAAAAGAAAGCGATTCGTCTTCACGTGTCAAAAGTAAATGCTTGTGATATTCATGATCAGACAGTGACAAAACCGTGAGCATCCTCCAATATTTATTTCCGTTTCTTACTTTTCATTTTATTAACCTTTTCCTTCAGTATTTTTTAATTCCATTTCTCAACAATTCTAACATATCTAATAAGGTGGGGCTGGGCAGGGATTATGAAGCAGTTGTTGTCGAGACTAAGAAGGAAACCAAGTCAGAGACTGATTTGATGGTGAGTATGGCGTCGATTTCACTTATGTTTCTAGCTTATTTCTCAACTGCTAATTATGAAAAATGAATATGTTATTGGCAGACTCTTCTTCCATTGCCATCATCACCGGAAAAAGATTTATTGGTTGATATGGCATCCGGTCCTAAAGTTATGACTCAGGACGAGCAAGAGGTGTGTTCATCTTTTCCTCCACTTTTAGTTTTGGTTCTGGGATTTCATTTTTCCAATTTGAGCGGAACTCTTTTACCTCTATTTCTGATGCATAAAGGTGAAACTATTTTCAAGGAAAAGATAGGAATTGTTAGTAGTAATCAATTGCCAAATCTTGATGTCTCACTTGTCAGCGAGGAGGGAAATAAACCACGACATCCGGGTTGAAAGGACCATAAAAATCAATGTAAAGCCCGTTGATTGAAATTTTCTGATCCTAAATTTTAGATTAACCTTTTGTAGTTCATGGTATATTTAATTGCATAGAGCCACCCTTGCATCGTTATTCACTATGAACTCGTTTGGCAGCAGCTATAAAATAATAGTGAAAATATTATTTATTTTATTGCAGACAGGATCATAATAATTTTTGGACTGGATTGATAGCAAACTCTAAAGCTTAAATTAGTGACAAATTTATGAGATGGAGTAAATTTCAACGCCTATTGAACCATAAAGATTATAATATATTTATGCTGGTTTGGTTACCTTGGGTTAGTTGGATCACCGCTTCTGCTACTTGAGGGTGGAATCTGAGAGGCTGAATTTGGAAATATTTGCTCATCTTCTTGATTTTTGAGTTATTTTTTTTTTCTTTTAGGGTGTTGATGAACGAACTCTCAGTAAGAGTAGGACTTGAAATGCGAGTTAACTTGTTTATTCTAGCTGGTATATACTATGATAAAAAGCTAGATATTGAGTTTTGGGTATTTGAATTGCGGTTATCTCAAATTTTGGTACACTTATTCAAGTTTAGTGCAAGCTTGTTTACCTGTTTTCAGTTTTGCAATTTTGCGCGGGTTCAGTGACCCTATTTGATGCATCTCTTTGCTATAACAAAATTTAGGCTAAAAATTCTTTCTGAAGTTTGTTGGAATAGAGGAAAGCAAAATCTTGTTAGTTAATGCATAGTATTTCAGTAAATACCATAAATACATAGTAATTCAGCAAAGACCATTTCTTAAATTTCTTATAAATTTGTCCAGTACATCGATTAGACATCGGTTAGACATCGGTTATTAATGAAGTGCTAATTTATTTCTTTTAATGGTCGAATTGGATTATAGATTTGTTCTAGAGTTAAATATGACATTTAAGAATGTATTTTATTGCAGGATTGGCAGGGGCTACAACTGATATGCATAGGTATGATGTTTTGACAAATAAATGGTCTCGGTAAGCTTAAACTTAATTTCTTATGAGTTTTTTTTCTTTTTCTTTGGCACCTTTGCTGCTTCTCTTAGTTTGTATTTTCATAATAAGGTCTGGAAGTCTAATCTTTGCAGAAAATTGGAGAACCACCCACGCCTGGGGCAGCTCACGTGGCAACTGTTGTAGGTACAATGGTTGTTATTCAGGTTTGTTGATATGTGGAATGATGTTGAAAGTTTTCTCATTAATTTCTTCAGTTAGACATGCCACTTTAATATTCTTGTCCTTCACAGGGCGGGATTGGTCCAGCTGGTTTATCTGCAGAAGATCTTCATGTTCTGGACCTTACTCAACAACGGCCAAGATGGCATAGGTTGGCCAGTTTAATATTTCGAAAGTACATACATGCGATTTTGCAGACGATCTTGTGTTAAAAATGATCACTCTAGGATTTAATAATACATTCACACCATTTTTAATGTCGTCTTCTATTATCAATGGGCTGATATTTTATTTCTTTAGGGTTATTGTCCAAGGTCCTGGACCAGGGCCACGTTATGGGCATGTCATGGCTTTGGTGGGACAACGATATATCATGGAAATTGTTGGAAATGATGGTTCGCGTCATGTTCTATTGTTTTTCTCTTGTTCATAGTTGTAACTCCTGCAGGCGAATAATTTGATGCTTTCTTATCAGGAAAGCGAAGCCATACGAATGGAGGAAATTGGAACCTGAGGGCGAAGGTCCACCTCCATGCATGTAAGTTTGTTTTATTAAGTGTTTGCTCCATAATTGCTGTAGGTGGTAAGTGCAATGACAAGTCAAAAAATTGCGAATTTTATTGGTACATAAGGGATATGTAAAATCCTAATATTTTGCATGGCTATATTAAACCTTTCACTTTTTTTTTTTTTTTTCATTTTAACTAAATTAATTTGTTCTCTCTTCAGGGACAACACTGAGTAATGTCAGTTGCTTCCTGGTTCGTGCAGTATGCATAATCGTCCACTCTAATTTATGAACTGAATAGTACCAAGTTGTTTCATTAATTTTTTCTTCTTCTTCTCAGATATCTTATTTGATTGTAAATTTATTTGGTTGCTGATTGATGGGGAAAGTTGCTTTTGAGAAATGTCATAAATGGGTATTCAAGGAGCGTACCGAATCTGAACCAAATGTTTCTAACTATTAGAAGAGTTGATTTGGATTTTTATGTATTTATTTTATATAGTTATATATACTTTCTTCGAAGTAGTAATTAGGAAAGTGGATTTTCAATATTCCAATTATTGGTATGGAAAAACAAAGCAATATGATAGATTGATGAAAATTTTATTAATTGCAGCTACCTTCTGAATGGACTGATGTATTCGAATCAGGCATTCGGGTCAGAATCAATCGTCTTACAACAGTTGGTTCAGAGGTTGGTATTTTCGTAGAAATATCAATAGGGGATTTTTGCTTTAAAATCTTCTTGACCTGTGTTTCTGCTTCTATTTTTTTATGGTTGTAAAGTCTCTCTCGGTCAGCAGAAGCTGAATAATGAGATGGTGGGTACAACATAAGTAGAAATGAAAAATCGAAAAACAGGAGGCAAAGACAGTAGTGATAGGGAACTATCAGATAACAATAAAAATCTGGATTTTGAAATGAAGGCAGAATTAATGGGGTTGAATCATGAAGAAGGTGTGTTGTTATTTCTTTTACAGTCGTAGTTGTGTTCCCAAGCGATCCGGGTAGTTCAAATTTGTGTTAACTTGTGGATTCTTTGTACATGATTAGAAAATCTTCAGATTTGTGTTTACTTGTGGACTATTTGTACATAATTAGAAAATCTTGATTCATGTAATGATTTTGTTTTATATGCTTGTTTTGGAGATTTTTGTTAGACCTTAATGTATAGATAGTTTCGATAGTTTTTATTTGGTGATATATTTGTATAAGTATGTTGGAGGAAACCTATTGATATCTGTGACAACTTCAGCAAATAATCAATCAATTGGATTCACCCCTTACTTTTTTAACATGTGTATCTTGTGGAGTGTTTCTTGTACCATTTTGAATTTAAGTAAATTGTTGTTGTGACCATTACCCCTTCCAGTGTCTGTTAATATAGAGCTAATTTCTCTCGTTTATTTGTATTTTATGTGTTTATCTTTTCATTTTCGAGCCGAGTATTAGAGTCTGCGCTCTATTAAGGGCTCTAAATTCAAAATAAATGTTCGATCATGGTGATTCTGTCGCGTTCGCGCAATTGATTCTGAATCTATTATATTCAAGGTAGAAAACTCTTGTAGTTTTTTTTTTTTTATCAATTAGATTTAAGTCTACGTATTTGAAATGGATTTATTCTGGACTTCTGATGTTTTATATTGGAAAAAATGGAATTGAGTCTGTAGAGGTTATGGCTATATTATGTATGTGTGTATTTACATGGCATATATGCACACACATTAATATATATGAAATTACTGTGTAACAGTGAAAAATGTCCTTTATATTACGATCAATTGATTTATGTTAGGATGAGAAAGAAGAGGATTTGAGTTCCAGTTCCAGCAGGTGTTTTATCAAGAATCTGAGCAAGCTGACATTATTACTTTCTTGCATTCCCCATTATAGAATGTAAAATAATTTCTAATTTTCTCTTTGTAGAGCTTTATTTGATATTGGCTTAGCAGGGGCGATTAAGGGAGTGAATGCGGCAATAATTACATATAGACAGATATATTTCCTGTTTTGTAGATGAGGAGAAGTTTTATGAAACGGTTCATAAATTCAAGAAGATGCTAATTTCTTTGAGTGGAACAGTTTAGGCATATGAATGGTTTTGTTATTTTTGAACCATGTTTAACATTCTTAATTAGATATACTGGATCATTAATTAAATATACTGGATCATAATGAATTATCAAAAGAAAGTGCTTTAGAATCTTAACTTTGTGTGAAATAGGGATCCAACCTTAGAGCCTCATTGGCACGAGCATATAATATTAAATGTTCTGAACAATCATAGATAGGTGCATAACTTAAAATGTTTTTGTAAACCTCAAGGTGCACCTACTAATGCTGACTTGAGTCGTAAACTCTCTAGATATATACTCTGTATGTCCTCCTAAAGCCTGGTGAATAAGAATTCGTTTCTAACCTTGTTTAGGAATTTCTCTGTTGTTTAAATGATGATATAGGTACTGAAGCAGAAAACAAGACATTAAATGCGGCTTGTTATTACTGATCTCCCTATGGAGAAATGGATTTGTGTTTCTACTGGCTAAAGTTGGGAGACATTTTATCCTAAAATTTACAATTGCGTGTTCAGTTATGGAACATTCTTCTAACTGTTATGCTGATTACTGAGATGAGTAACCAATATGCTTTGGCTTGACCTATGCAATAACCTACTGTTCCAGGTTTCCAATTGTCTAATAACTTTAAACCATTGATATTATATATGGAACGAGAAAGTATTGTGTGTGATAGATTTTATGTACTCCTTTCCAAGACTTCTTCCTACCCCTCCCATAGAGCGTCCACATATTCATATTGCATGTTTGTCTTATTGTAGCAGTCTACCTTCCCATAATATAACTATCAAGAACTTTGTTTTCTTATTTTCCAGATTTGTGTCACAAATTATGCAGAGGGATTAAGTAATCTTTATGTAAGAGAAGTGCTTCTCCTATCCCCTAATTTCTTAACGTTGTTTTTGCTGTCTAGAAAGTAATAATTTTGCAGAGAGGTAAAACAAAGCTGTTTAAGAAACCCGTATCCTTCATCTGCTACTCATATTTGATAGTGTTTTTGCAAACTTACATATATAGAAATGAACATGGCCGGTAGTAGAGGTCATTGCATGTACATATTCTTCATCCAACAGGAATTAAAGGAGGAGAAATGGTAATCTTTTCTCAACTTGAATCATTTAGATGATTGTACAGAAATTTATATGTGCCCTCAAGTAAAAACTAATATTCTTATTCAAAATTACTATTACAGGTCTGGTAAGTTGATCCTCTTAGATTTGGCAGGATCATAGAAAGCAGCGAAAACTGGAGCTGAAGGCCAAGTTTTTGAAGCATCCACTGTTAGCACTTGAGAACGTAATAAATGCATTTACTTGCACTTGACATGAACCAAACCCTTCACAGGGAGGAAACTCTCAGACAACATTGCTTCTCACCTAGCCCATCAAACGCATCAAAGAGCTTATCCACTAACCGTTTTTTTACAAAGACTGTCAACATACCTTTTGAGTCATTTGAATTTCCAGAATATATATTTTATATTTTTCATTATAAAAGGAGTTACTTTCTTCTTCTTGAGCAGAGCAAAGCATTACCTCATGTCAGTTGAAAAGAAGATGAAGACACCACAATTATTGAAATCATCTCATCAACTATATATGGGTCTTGAGAGAATATTGGAGAAAATGGATGCTGACTTCCAATTCTTTTTTTACCTATGTCATTTATTTGTGTGACTGTGTGAATATAGTTGTGAATAGGTGCAAGTGTGTAACTACTTGAGCAGTTGCTCATTCTAGAAGGCATTTTCTTTGATCCAAACTCTGTCGAAGAAGTTGACTCAACTTCCGAGATGTTAAATCAAGAACAATTTCATCAATGCGGAAACAAAAAGCATCCAAAGCTATATTTTTTTTTACTGGAATATCATTTTAAACTTTGTAGGCTATAATAATCCAATGCAAGAAACCATTTTGTGGTGGTCTTATTATCATTCGGTTATTTAAATTTCGTCCTTTATATAATTTTCAGTCTTTAAGAAGAGTTGTTTTCCTTTCTTCATGAGTTTCTTTGTGTGCTTTTTGCATCTCAAGACCCAAATGTTACACTGCAGACAGAATAATGCAAATCATGTAAAAGAACTTAGATAACCCATAGTCCCATACAATCTGGGCACCACCTCCACGCAACTGCGTGGAGCTTTATACCTAGTATATATATATATATATATATATACAAATATGAAAATGGGGTGTAACTCAATTCATGGAGAGATGGAGATGAACTGGAGGAAGGAGATGCTCACAATTAAGCGCAGAAAAGATGATGAACTGTCACGGGAATTTGGAAGCTAGAAAGTAGGGGTGCACATGGTACGGTTTTGCGGTTTTTTTGACAAAATTTGTACCGTACCAATTAGTGCGGTTTTAAAAAAATCAAAACCAAACTAAAGTTTTATGAACCATACCAACAAACTCGGTTTTGGGCGGTTCCGGTACGGTACGGTACGGTTTTGCGGTTTTTTCAAACAAACTTTTTTCATGCAATTTTTCTTACATAGTCGATTACATAGTTGACAATTATATAGAAATGTATGTTATAATATCTTACAAACTATTTTTTTACATTAAATAAAGCATTGGAAAAGAAAATGTTCACAAATTTGACGCTATAATTCGACCTAATTGAATAGATTAATTGGTTAATTATTTGATCATTGTTTTTATTATGTGAAGAAAATTACAATTTGGTATTTGTTGTCTAGAATTTTTGCATTTTAAGTTTTCAACATATAACAAGTTTAATTTATGCTAAATTCGAATATATCTTTTTTTAATTGAACTCGAACAATGTAGTAGCAATAAACTATGATGGACTATAATATAAATTATAAATAATATAGTGTTCGATAATATTTGAATTTTAATTGAAAAGTAAAAATTTATAAATGTAAATATCAAAAAACGTATAGTTAATTCATGTTTCTTCTCAATTTCGGTACGGTACGATTTTTTACGGTATGAGAAGTCTAAAACCAAAATCATACCAAAATACTCGGTATGGTTTTCATCCATATCAAGACCTTCGATTTTGAGAAAAAAAACCTAACATTCGGTACGGGGTTCGGTACGGTACGGGACGGTTCGGTACGGTTTTAAAAACCATGTGCACCCCTACTAGAAAGGGAAGATTGAGAATTTAAGGAGAGAGAGAACATATATCTGTTGTTTTGACTTTAAGGGGTATATTGAGAAATTTAATTATTTTGCTCTGGAAGCAACATTTTGTGCTCTGGCAATATCGCTAGTCTTTTCTTTTACCAGCTGATAGCATAGTTGTAAAATTTCGAAGAGATTGGTCACGCTCATAGAAAAAGTCCAACCCACTCACATAAGAAAAATAAACACGCCAATCTTAAAAATAAAATAAAAAATTACCTGTAATTGATCGAATTAATAAAAAGTGATTAGTTATATATATATATATATAACATAATAAAAAAAATTACATTCTTACAATTCCCTAATTTATGTATTCTACAATATTTAAATACAATGAGACAGAGAACTATACACTAAAAACATGTCAGAAAAATAAAGATTACGCTCCAATATACAATTCATAGTCAATTATCCTCAGTTCAAGAATGACATATGGATAATTTATTTTTGTTTTACTCTTTTAATTCCATTATTATATATACTTGTGCAACTTAGTACATTTTGGCGTATTCCCTCGTACTAGAATTCGGATTTTATGCTATTTTGTCTTCAGTTTAATAAAATAATAAGAATGTGATAAATGTAAAGATAAAGGATAATTTGAAAGATCAAAATTCCGATACGTTGCTATCATAATACCAATAAATTTTCTATTTATGAATCAGTTAAAAATATAATGTAGTTCCTACTTCGGCAAGTTTCTTTGATTTACTATTTTCCAAGTGTTTCTGAATGTTTTTTAAACATACCATGGAAATAAAATTTTAATTTATGGTCCGAGTCAATTCCAACCACCTATGACCCATTTCACATGTCTTAAATAAAGTGCAATGAAGAAGGTGAAGTTCCATGCCTCTTTAGTAGGATCGGTAGGGTTCTCCAACACGAATGATTCTAGTTCCAATCGGTTCGGTCAAACTCAAAATTACACTACTTTGGGAATGGATAACATCTGACTAATTAAAAAAACAACTATAATGTACTTCACGTAACACGTGATTGGATTGATTAGGCCAAAATTATTTTGAGTTACAATTTGTCTTCAACACACTGTAATATATTTGTAAGCCGAGTAAGCAACCAAAACTTAACATGATTTGATCCCATTTCAAAAAGAAAAAATTAAATTTGATCAATGCATTAAGATAAAAAGCATAATTTATAACTTATTACCATGGAAAAAGGTTTTGAAAATCGCTTCAAAGAATTCATGATTATCATACGAAACATAAAAATATTATCCCGTCACTATCGAGTGATATAACCAATGGTCCAGAGACCAGAGGTAATGAAACGTGAAATATCTTTGCTACTCAAAAATATGTAAATGAGATATAAGAGATATAAGGGGAAAACGCAAGATACTCCCATGTGTTATGCTAAACCTGCAAGAAACTACCTTGTGAAATTTTTATTGCGTCAAACTTTCTTGTGTTTTCAAAAACCCTGCAAAAAAAAAAACCAATTTGTAAAAAATAGGTCGTTTTGGATTGACATATTTCAAGAAATTATTTTTAAAATATATCATGTGAAGTTGTAGGTACCAACTTGAAGTATTTTCAGAATTGAGTTCACATTTATTAGCAGGTGATTAATTAACATGGGACAAGTCTCGAATGATTCTAGCCAGTAGGTCCTCCTAACCAAAATTTTCCAATCATAATTGGGTCTATTTGGATGGGTTTTGGCTCGGTTTCGCGGGTCTCGTTTTAAAAAAAATGGTTTGAGTGGTTTCGATGATACATTTGAGACCTCATTTGGATGAGTTTTAGCTGTTGGATTTTGTGGTTTGAATAAGTTTAAACCCCACTTGGATTGGGTTTGGATGTTGGGGTTTAGGGAAAAAGTAGATGGTAGATGTCAAATCAGTGTCTTTTTTAGTGAAATTTGTGGAAAAAAGTAGGTGGTAGGTGTCAAATCAATGTTTTATAGGTTTGAAGAGTTTGAGTGTGAGTTTCTGAATATGTTTTTGATGGTTTTATGGGTTTGACGAAAACTGATTTGGAAGGGTTTTGGCTCGGTCTCGAGACCGGGCCAAAACCCATCCACATACAATAATTCTATATTTTTAGCAACCATCGAACACTGACACTCTACCGAAATACATAGGTTACGAAAAAGTCTATGCTAAAGGTTTAAGATAATAATAATATGCAATTTTAAACTTTTAGGGTGTATGTGGATGAGTTTTGACCCGGTCTCGCGGGTTTCACGAGACCGAACCAAAACCCTTTTAAATGAGTTTTCGCCAAACCCATAAAACAATCAAAAACATATTCAAAGACTCACACTCAAACTCTTCAAACCTATAAAACATTGACACTCTACCATCTACTTTTTTCCCCAAATCTCACTAAAAAAAACATTCATTAGACACCTACCACCTACTTTTTTCCCTAAATCCCAACATCTAAACTCAATTCAAGTGGGGTTTCAACTTATTCAAACTACAAAATCCAACAACCAAAAACCATCCAAATGAGGTCTTAAAGGTTTCATCGAAACCCCCCAAATCATCTTTTTTAAACCGAGACCTGCGAAATCGAGCCAAAATCCATCCAAATAGAGCCTTAGATCTTCACAACTATTTGAATACCGGAATTTGGACAATCATTGCAATAGTTGAACCCAAACCTTCTATTATAAATGTACGAAAATGATAATTGGAGGCCACTTAGGGCCTATTTGGATGAGTTTTGGTTCGGTTTCGCAGATTTTGATTTAGAAAAAAAATAGTTTGGGTGATTTTGGTGAAACATTTGAGACCCCATTTGGTTGAATTTTGGATGTTTGGTTTTGAGGTTCTGAAAAAATTGAAACCCCACTTGAATTAGTTTTGAATGTTGGGATATGGAAAAAAAAATAGATGATAGATATCAAATCAATGTCTTTTTCAAAGAATTTTGGAGAAAAAAATAGATGATAAATGTTAAATCAATGTTTTATAAGTTTCAAGAATTTGGGTGTAAATTTGTGAATAGATTTTTTATGAGTGTCATGGGTTTGACGAAATTCATTTGGAAGGGTTTTGGCCTGATCTCGCGAAACCCGCAATACTAGACCAAAACTCATCCACATATAATAGCCTTACTTATTCAGGCGTTTTTTCTTCCTCAGCCTTAAACGAAAGGGAAAGTTAGCCTAAGTTCATTTACAAAATTCTCAGTTATATTATCACCATGTGTGTTGAATCTGTAAAAGCTGAACTTTCTCAACTCAACAAATTATATACTAATAACGTCCCATTTTAATTAACTTTTCCTCTCAATAGGAATAGATTGATCAACATCAGAATTCAGAGAGAAAAGACACCAACATTACGGAGAAGAACTGATAATTTTCATCGATTCTAACACCTTTAGTACGCAGTAAAGATACACAAGGATGATATGATTTTATTTACATTATACTTTAAATATTACTAACATCATCATCTCAGCGATATTTCTGAAGTGGAAGAAGGCATAAACATTAGTTAATATATTCCTTATTCGTCATCAGCAATTCTAACACCACGACTCAACCTCCTCAATAAGCTTACCCTACTAACGCGTATGCCAAAAAAATAGAACTCATCCATTTTTCTTTTCTTTCCTGCCTTAGTAGATTTACCTTGCGAAGCTAATTTAATATTAGGATCTTCACATGTTCTATTTTCTACCTCTTCATTCTCGAGCTTCTGGTGTACCCTCCAGAATGCTTGCTTAGTTCCACAAAGGTGGCCAAAGTAATAAACAGGGTCAATACAATATGGTGAAGATGAGACGATGCCTTTGATATTGATTGGTCGAAGAAGCTCAATAAACTCTTGTATCTCAGCAAAACACGAGTGGTCAGAATATGGAACTGTATATATGTATTCATGATATCTTGTAGCAATGCCTAAATCTTTAATAAAATCATGCTTCTCGGAAGATTTGGTGATGTCTGGGCTCAAGTTGCTCTTGTTAATGCAAGAGGATGAAGGAGATGAGCCAAAAATGTTCTCGTTTCCTTTTAAAGGTTTTGTAACCCACGGAAGCCCTGATGGCATAATTCCTATTGTTGGAGAGAGTTTATTCAGCCCTTGTAGAGTATCAATGCTAAAACTGTAGCGAGGAATAGCACGAACTCGAGTGACAGAGGTTTGGGTAGTGAAGTTGTCATGGAATCCGAGAAGATGCATAATTTGTAACCTTTCTGGCCATACCCAGATCTGCAATGGAGTTCAAAGTCATAGACTACATTTTGGGCAGCATTTAAGCATGAATAAATGGATGGTTTCATATGTCAAATCAAAGCATGAATCAAGAGTAACAACTACTATATGATCTGAACATCACAGAGTGAAAACATAGGCTACTGCATTGACATAAGAACACAGAAATAATAAACAAACAAGCTTATAAGAAAATAAACTTCAAAAAGAGACCTAAACAGAATTTCCTTAATATCTGAGTTGTATAGTTGAAACTAAAAACCTTTTTTCTTTTTTGGATAAACAAAACTAAAAACTTCAACAATTAAACAGGAAGAATTTAGCCAAATAAGGAAATATAAGAGAGATGAACAATAGCAAATCCTGATGCTTCAAGAGCAATTCTAATTGTTGAAATATCTGCAGAATATAACAATTAACAACTTATATCATCACTAGCTTTTGCCTTGTCTATGGAGAATCACTTTTGTGGGCTTGTGGCTAGCACTTTTGGTTGTTTTGAGTCAGTGTCATGTAGATATTATGGCCTGTTTACTGGATTTGATAGGGAGCAGACTGTACCTTTATGTTCAGTTCACGTGATATGTAGAGCAATAGGTCCTCTTTACCCAATGAGTCAATTCCAATAACGATTTGATGCTCTGGATGAGAGTTGATTATATCGACAATCTGTAATGAGTATCAAATGTTACAATTACTGATGAATCCTTTTCAAGGAATTCAACTACAAACGATGTTCATAATCATCAGATCTTCTAACTTTGAGCTCAAGTTATAGCTGTAAATGGCATTCCTTTTCAAAAAACAATCTTCTAGTTTCACATTTCACACAAACTACAAAAGCTCATTAGTCATTACAACCTTATACCTCACACATTTGAAAACATTTTAACTGAATATTTAATTGGTTATAATAACTTGTTTACATATGCAGGAAAAGGTTTTGGGAGACACGTCATGCAACCCTAGTTATTTTTTTTATTCTTTTTTTCAAATATTCCAACCTTGACAGGAATGATAAAGAAAGACACTTTACCATCCGATAGCTGGTCATGGGAGGCATGCAACCCTAGTAATTTTTCAGATAAAAAAAAGTAATAAATACTAAAATGCAGCTGATGGCATCAGCGGTATTCCTTTTAACTCAGAATTTTAAGCATCAATATTCTAAAGTCCAATTTTGATTTGCAGTTTCTGATTGGCTGACTTGATTCCGTGAAAAATCAATCACTAGAAATTTTTATTGTGCAGGATTAACTTTATTTTGGCGGCAAATAAACATAAACTGCACCAACTTTATGTAATAATGTGGACATACAACCTTTACACAAAAGTAAACAACATAATATGTACCTTCTTGGCAGCAACTTCACGAGAAGGAAATGAGTATTTTGGATTGCAATAAGTATTATCTAGGTACAGAATATCCAGTTTCTCATTTTTGAGAGCATCAAGTAACATGGTCCTCCTAATTTCTGCTTCAACACTAGTCTTTTCCCACCGGAAATCCCCAGAGTAAAGCATACATCCAAATTCACCACGGAACAAGTACATAACAGAACCTATATGAGGATAGTGAAACAAGAGAAATACAAGGTTTTAATAGAGAAATTAGAAGCAAGATGACATACATTAGTACCAAGAGGGAAAAAAAGCAAACCACATAGAGATGCGAAAGTAAAACCACAAAGAAGTCTATAAACAAAATAGACTGCAAATGCTTTGGGATTAGATCTTGAAGATACTGAATAAAATAAACAGCCAAGAGATGCTTCCCCATCATCCTGCAAAGTGTCTAATGACAGATTGTTATCATTTCTATTAGTATTTATATTAAAAAAATCAGCAATATTAGGAGATATCTCCCAATGACAGAGCAATCAGAGATCATACATCAAACAGTTGGCGGACAAATTAAAAGTACTAACAATTAACTAAAGAAATAACCAAACTCAACCCCAAACAACACAACCGCACAAAAACATGACCGATTAATTAAAGCAACAGTTCACGCACAGAGAATGGAACATAAACAAAAAAAAGCAGCAAAAACGCGATCACTAACCCGGGCAATGATGAGCATCGATGGACTTGACATGTACAATGGTGGGGTCACCAGAAGAAGGAGTGGTCAAGGAGAGAGTATGCCAGGTGCCGATATCGAGGATGCGGAGGAGAGAGAGATCGAAGGAGGGGAATTTGCAGGGGAAAAGCCTGGCGGTGAGGCGGGAACAGAAGAGTGGGCCCCGCTTCCAGGTGGAGGAGAGGCCGGCGGTGTGGTCCGCGTGGAGGTGAGTCAGGAAGTAGGCTTGGCTGCCGGACCTCCATTTGTCCACCGATATTATTCCGCTCTCCATTTTCGCGGTTTTGATTCTTTTCTGGAAAGTGGGGAAATGTATTTATTTGGCGGGAGATTTCATTTTGAAACAATATTTTTTTTAAATTACTTTAATGGGTTTACTTTTTCTTTTCTTTCCTTTTCGTATACTAATATATAGTGAAAATTGGGTTATTTGCACTTACACCCCCTGAATTATCGCTAGTTGGTAGTTACCCCCAAAACTTTCAAACTTTTAGCAATCACACCCCATCTGTTAACAAATCATCCATTCCACTTATTAATGTCCATTTTACCCTCTCCCTTAACAATTATTTGAATTGATTATTTTCATTCTGAACTACTTGAATTGATTCCAGTAATATGAACCTGAGAACATTGAATATTGTTTTACTTATATTGCAATTTTTCCTTAAGAAATCACACAAAATAAAAGCTAGTTTCTTCCATATTCTAACTCAAAAACTCAGACATTGATATTGAAAAGTATGTATATGAAAATTGTAACAAGGGCATCAAAATAAAAGCAACATATGTAATAGAAGCAACATATGTAATAGCAACATGCATAATATTCCAACATACTATTATTCCGATGCCCTTGTTACATTTTCCTTAAAAACATCATATGCAATAGCAGTATAGCACTAATTCTTGGAAATATTAGGTATGGTGTTGTTGCATGCATGTGATGATTTTATTGTGATGCCTTGGTTATAATTTTCATATATAACCATTGTCTGAGTTCTTGGGTTATAATCCTTGAAGAAACTAGCTTATGTTTTGTGTGACTTTTAAAGCAAACTTGTAATATAAATAAAATAATATTCAATGTCCATTATTCCCAAGTTCATATTACTAGAATCAATTCAAGTAGTTCTAAAAAAAATCAATTCACTTAGTTGTTAAGGGGAAGGGTAAAATAGACATTTAATAGGTGGAATGAATGATCTGTTAACATAAGGGATGTAATTGCCAAAAAAATAAAAAAAATTAGGGGTAACTACCAAATAATGATAGTTTAGGGGGTGTAAGGGGAAATAACCCATAACCCAGTGAAAATTAGATCTTCCAGCATTACTATTTTCAGTGTGAGCGCACAAAATAATAAGAGAAAACTATTTCCTATATGTTTCATATACTTTATAAATTACACTTTTAGTCTTAATTCTTTAAATAATTTCGTATTTTTTGTCTCAATGCATCAAGTCGGTCAAAATATGAGACCAAAATGCTATATAAAGACTATTGTATGGACCATAAGTTCAATAAAAAATAATGAACTAGGACCAAAAATGCAATTTAATTTAGTGCAAAATATTTAAAAATTGAGACCGGAAGCACAATTTTGTAAAATACGAAATCAAAAATAAATGAAAATGCATTTTTGTCTAAGGTTGTTTCAATTGGCTTTTTTCAAGTTTCTAGACTAAGTACTTTTTCACATACCAAGGACATAATAATATTAAAATTGCATCAAATATTTTTTTTTTGTTTCTCAAGGGTTTAATCCCTTTCGAGGCACGTCAGACACATTATGTGAGAACCTCTTCCAATAGGGATTCGAACCTAAGTTCGGTATATACACACCACATTTTTTAATTGTATTATATTTATAGTTTTCTAGTCAAGATATTTTTAGATTGAGGGAATTGCACTTTTTATACAAAATTTTTGCCTACTTTATACATTTTATACCAAACCTTTTAAAAATACACATTTCATACTAAAATTGAATTACTTTTTTCACATTTCATACCGCCGTTAGTTTTTTGACGGAAATGGTCACGTGACAAGCACGTGACCGTTAAATCACCATTTTCAACTCTTGGGGGGAATATTCGCAATTGGTCAGGGGTGCATTTGCAATTATTTTTAAGGTTCACCATCTACTCCACCTAAACGGATTTTTCAGTTTTTCGGCGACTCCGGCCACCATTAAACCTCACCCTGGTGGCTATAGCTTCGTCTTGACCTCCTCTACAAAGATCATACACTATTTCGATGTTTCAGATCCATCCCATCACTTGTATTTCAGAATCTAAGAATTTCAACATTTTGGTTTTTTCTCCGACCCACCGTCGAATACATACTGCGGTTCGTTCCCCTTGGTATGGCGGTTCTTTTGCCTGCAACCTCATCAGTTTTCACCAAGTATTGATGAAACTCCCGATTTTTAAAGTTTATGTTACTATTCATCATCTTCTTCGTTGCTTCTTCCAATCTTATTTTTTCTGGTTTTCTTTAACTCAAACCCTTCATAATCTTATATTTCAATTAGATTTAATCCTCTCCCTTCTCTCACAAAAACAAAAAAAAAAATGAAATCCTTCTGATTATTTCTGGTTTCTTTCTCTGTGAGATATGGTCTATTTTCTAGTAATGGACAATTCAATATCTGATATTAGATCACCATCCCCTCCCCTATTTGATGAGCTTAAATCCCACTTGATTTATGGGGAAAGATTCGGATTGGACTTAAAGAACTCCAGTGTGAGAAACTTGGTAAATGATCACAGTTTGTGTAGAAGGTTTAGTAAAATGTACATTAATGGTGAGCAAGATGGTGTTTCAGTATTCCTAAATGGTATCCAATCTATGAATGAATTTTTCGATAAATATGGGGCGTTGGATAATTCATATTTATAAGATGGGCTCTTCAGAGTATGGAGGAGTTAATCTCTCTAGTGTTCTTCGAGGACCCATTTGATGGAAATGCAGAATTATCAGAGGCAAATTTTGAAGCTGGTGAAATAATTGCAAATGCAACCCTGGCCAATTGCGAATATTCCCCCCAGGAGTTGAAAATGGTGATTTAACGGTCACGTGCTTGTCACGTGACCATTTCCGTCAAAAAACTAACCTCGGTATGAAATGTGAAAAAAGTAATTCAATTTTGGTATGAAATGTGTATTTTTAAAAGGTTTGGTATGAAATGTATAAAGTAGGCACAAGTTTGGTATAAAAAGTGCAATTCCCTCTTTTAGATTTTTAAATGTTGTATGAGTAACTTTAATTTGTTCCTCTTTAGCAGTCTTTGTCGACTATTTGCATAAAATTTTCAAACATAGGTAATCACTTTTCAAACTGAACAAATTCTTCATATAGTTTCCAACAAATTTAGGACAAAATCCAGAACCCAAGTCACTACAAGAAAAAAGACACAAGACAATGCACCACAAGCGATGACGTTATTATTCAGATTCGACAGACAAAAGTTTCATTTTAAACTGCTCCCAGAGTTCCCTCACTTCTGCTCCTATGAATCGAGGAAGAGGAATCATTCCTCAAGCTCACAAGCCTGCTGCTAAAGTCGATAATTTGTTGTCCCGTAGCCTGGCCGGTTGTCTTTATCCCACTAGGGGGCAGTCGCCCCCCATGCCTGCTCCTTGATGGTTTATGCGAGGCCATCACTTGGCTTTTCCGACCATGATTCAATGATACTTTCTGAGCCACAATCCCATGTGTTCCCTTCCTCATGGTCTTGACTTCTACTCTAAGGCCACGGTCAATTTGATGAGCGCTAATGCCCAAACGAGCTGATCTTTCTGCTGTGTCCTTCATTGTCCCAACTTTAACTGATTGTCTGTTGTAGTAAGTGAGGTGGGGAACAAGGCTTTGCACGTATTTCTTCAATTGTTCATCACCCACATTTTTCTGCGCTGGAATTCCTTCCAAGCTGAGTGCTTGCAGACAGTTGTAATTGGCAGCAAGTTGACCAAGACATTTGGTTGTAGAAATTTTGTTGAAACGTAAATCCAGGACGTTCAATTTGAGGAGGCGATGGAGACCTTCAACTTCACTGATCTTGTTACCGGCTAAGTACAATTCCTTGATGGAAGAACACCCTCCTAGGCCTTTAGAACATTTAATAACAAAGGTGTCAGTCTAAAATAAACAAGGGCTATTATGTTACCAAATGATATGGAGATGTTAGGTATACAGATTAATTCATATGATTAAAATGAAGAAAAATAAGATTTTCTTTCACTGAGATCATGGTCCTCAACAATGTGACATTACAGTGATATCTCCAGTCGTACCTGGAAGAAAATAGAGGTTCTTTTGATGAGTCGCCCCAAGCAACCATTACCATTTCGCTAAGGACCACCCTCATAATTTAATTCAAACTCTATAAATCTTACTCAGGCCTAACCATTATTGTCATATCTCTGATGTTAAGCATTCACCATATTCAATTTCATCCAGAACGGAGTTAAACTTCTCAAGCAGACTTTACAGAATTCATACTAGTGCTCAAGTTTACTCGTTATCAGCTTCTACTGAAAATAATTCACATAAAATACAACATACACTAAACCAAAGTTATCCAAATTATTTTGAAAGATTCCAGAAAAATTGGTGCTTTCTTTCCTTTGCCATTTTTATCCTACAAACTTTTATTATAGTCAAAATTCATATAAAAATTTATACTTGTCTAGTTCAACCAGCCATTTCTTTTTTATGGATAATTGGATAAACAAGTTTAAAGTAAGAATAGCCTGATCATACATTAGAGAAGAAGTCATACCATGTCCGATCCTTAATATACGGTTATAGCTCAGGTCAAGCACACGAAGTCGTGTAAGATCCCGTAACCCTTCAATGGTGGAGATATTGTTTCTTGCGAGATTCAAAATGTGGAGTCCTCGAGGGAGAGCACCAGCAGTTATCCTCACTGAGCAGTTGCAAAATTAAACAACACAATAAATCAGTACTAAGATGGTGGCACTTAGACATAAAAAAGCATTATGGTTGAGCAAGAGGTACAGACCTATGGCATTTCCAGATAAATTAAGTGCTTTAAGGCTAGCAAAAGCACTGAGAAAGGGGATCATAACCAATCCAAGGTTATTCAGTTGAGCTGCTGTAGCTGAGGCATTAAGAGAAGATATGTGTCTCTTTGCAGCTTCCATTCCAGGGTAGACCTGGACATCCAACTTCATAGCAGTGGGTTCCTTTAGTAAATCATAATCTTTTGGTAAATCATGATTGTCACATGAAGCAATTTCATTGGACTCGTCCAATGGGCTAGAGTACTGAAGATCGTTAACCCATTCCTCAATTCGTTTTAACCGAAAATCTTTAGTTGGTATTTCATCCCAATGGTGAAAAGAAGTTTCTCCTTTTATTCTTTTATCCATATTTACCCCATCTGTTACAGGTAATATCCAGTCTTTTGCTGAACCAACATAGTTATAATTCTCATAATTGTCCTCAGCAGGATTTTCACCATTAACTTTGTCATTGTTATAAACAAAATCATCCAGTTCTTGCTCTTGTACCTGTCTTCCTACTTCATGCATTATGCCTTTCTTCCTAGAATCATAACCATTTAGATCCTCGGCAGATCTCGAGTGTGGCAGAAAGGATGTAGAGAGTCTCTTAGGGGAACTCATGTTGGGCAAAGAACTTGATTTCGCAATAACAGGTGGATTACGAGGTGTACGGTCACCAGAATCACCTGCACCAGGTAAATGGATGCCATACCTTTCATTACATTGCGTTTCCAGTACTTGTGGATCTCCAATTGAAAATATGGATTCATCTTTTGCAAAATCAGAATTCACTTGAACAGAATCAGAGGGGATAGGTTCTTGAAATTGATCTGACAGGCTGAGTTCATGATGGTTGTTGTTATCTCGAACAATTACCCCACTGTGGTCAGCAGATCCATCATAGGAATTTTTTTGCTCCATTTCATCCGCTGAACCACCACTACCGGAGGCTCTTTCTTTCCAGTTCAATACGCTTCCCAAAGAGCGGCACTTCTTCATCTGCGCATTCTTATGAACCACAATATCGCAGTCAGTGTTGTATCTGCTCTCTATTTCCTCTGATCTGCAGTCACGCTCAGTAGGGGAGTAATCAGTTGCATTATCAGCATTACTATTATGCGTATCTCCCTCTTCCTTAAAATGTGGCCTATTTTCTGCTGTCGAATAAGAGAAGTTTTTCGGAGTGATATTTTTAGAGGCATCTTCCAACGTATTATGCATCGCGTCAGAAGATAGCTGAACTGTTTTCTATTCACGAAAGGATGGACTAGATAAGCAATTGATAATGAATGATAAAGAGTTAGCTAAATTATGAAAAGAAACCAAAAATTATAAGATGACTCACTAACCTTCTGTTTGTGGGAAACAATGTGAGCTTGAAAGCATGAAAATCTTACCATCCTTACAACCTAAAAGGTTCAGATCGGCTCTACTCGTACTAAAAGTTTGAAGGCTATTGTCAACTAACTGGTCCTATTTTCCTAAAAATGCCGCACAAATATGGATGTGAAATCACATGTTGCTACTACGCTTCCTGGGATTCAACCAAGGCAATCTTAGCCATAGTCAAGCGATAAACCTTCTGAAATGCGGCACATTCTCCAGATGTGTGATGATCTGGACTTCCTCAAAACACATAATAATATCAACCACTCGTTCTTTCCCCACACCTGCTCAGAGGTGTGAGAAACCTTTGGTGGTGTTGAAGCTGCCAGACTGAAAGAGGAATTTTTTCAACAGCAAGAGCCCAAATCCGATGATGCATATAAGAGCCAAGTACCTGATCAGGATAAAGTTAAAAATAGAAAGAAAAAGGAAAACCTTCAGGTCAGGTAATATATGCCCAGATGTACATAAAGACCAAGTTTGACGCACCATTTGAGTTATTACGCGCTGAAGGAGGTTCACCCTTTGATTGTTTGTTTATCAATAATTCCTTTTATTATAGTTTGTTCACAAACAAAGAGACTCAATTATCAAATTTTAGTAAAAGACAGACTGGCCTTTTTTCCTTATTTTCCACATGAATGCTAAAATATTACACATGAAGAAGCAACTTAAAAAAGTAATTATGAGGTATATAAGTTAAAAATACTCGCTATACCTTTTCACGGTTTCCAAAACAACTGTTTTTTGCTCAAGAATTTATAGCATTTTAACCACTAAAGGGATCAGGCGTTATCAGATAAATACAGGCTCTACTGAAACTAGAATGATGCAAGACTTTTTGTTGAAAAAACATATACTACAACTGAACGTTACTCAAATAAGCATGCTATCAACATCTATTTCTGCTAAAAAGCTCTAGCATTAATGAGCAATCATCACTGTTAAATCACAAATTTTAGACATTAAAGGCAAAAGTGCACGAGATTTTTCAATTATTGATCCAGCTAGATAAAATAAAAGAAAAATTCTAATAATGATAACTACGCAAAACATCAAAAATATACATCCTACACAAATATGTATATCAATACGGAAAAGAACCTCAGAACAGCGAAAATATTACTCCTTACTTTGCACAGATCCAATTTTTGAAGCCGCACTTTAAAATAAATCAGATGAGGAGCTCATTAGCAATTTTCATTATGGAAAACAATACACAAATTAAATCGGATCCGAAACCAATCTAATTAAAGGAAAAAGAAGCAGTGATTTAAACCTGTCGTTAGCCAGATTGCTTGCAGACTATATCTTCTGACGACGATAAATGCAAACACCACCAACAGATGAAAATATATGAGTAAATTGGGTGAGATTTATAGTGAAATCAATTGGACTCGTTCCAGATACCTGAAATCATTCTAGATTATGAATTTATTCTAGTTTAAGATGAAGAGAAAAAATAGTGAATTAAATTAGAAGATTCTCCTAACCTATTTTTGTGTTCACGGAAAGCAATGAGAACGAGTCGTACATCTCGTTGAATTTTGTAACAGATTTTATTGTTTTGAAAAATTAAACTACTCTCTCTTTCTTTTGACCTTTTCTTTCCCCACGCCTTTTTCCGTAAATAAAATATATTTATGGCTAATGATATTGTCGAGGAAGGAATGTTGTCAAAGCAATTTCTTTTAATTTCCTAATTTATCCTCTTAGTCAAATGATATAAATACTAATTTCTCAATTTTCACAATACACATCTTACTAAAATTGGTCAGTTCTTAATTTGCACTCGGTACTTAATTTGCAATCAATTCTTAATTATTGCAACTAAATTTCTCTTTGATAAACAAATAATTTTATTTCTCAACTAAATTTCTCTTTCATAAATAAATGACTTTATATAAAGGTATATAATATCAAAATTTTGATGTATTTCATATATTGCTTATTTCTATTTCAATTGTTTTATGTATTGAAGGCGATATTAATTTAAATTTTAAATTATAAATTAAAATCAAGAACAGGGTGTATGTTTCAATATGCTAAGCATCAATCTATTTTTATTTTATTTTTATGTTTTTAGATTTTCTCGATCATAAGCATATCAATCTCAATTGTTTTCATATTCTCCTGATCGGCTAGAAACTAAAATAGTAAAAATATAATTTATGAAATTGAATAGACAATTCTTATACATTGATGTAATATCTATAAACAAATAAATAACATTAGTATCTCCAAATTTGCAGATTTTAACTTTTAAGCACTATGAAAGATTTATATAAAATAAGAAATTATAAAGCAAAGAGTGAAGTCTGATTATGTACATTAAAATAAGAAATAAAAGAAAACCCATCAAATATAACATGCATCACATCTGGAAAAAGAGAAGAAGAAGAAGAAAGTGATTGCTCAGCCTTAGATTGCTGATATTT
Organism: Penstemon newberryi var. newberryi; assembly: GCA_030819805.1. Classification (NCBI taxonomy): domain Eukaryota; kingdom Viridiplantae; phylum Streptophyta; class Magnoliopsida; order Lamiales; family Plantaginaceae; genus Penstemon; species Penstemon newberryi. Next base: position 5,794,170 of record JAUALY010000003.1, on the reverse strand, counting down.
TGTTATGGGTTTTAATTGAGAAAGGGAATACTTTATTTATGAGAGAGATTTAGTTTGCAATAATTAAGAACTTATCAATGAAGTAATATAGGTGTTATGGAAATTGAGTAATATAGTAATTATGACATTTGACTAAGAGGGGCAAATTAGAAAATTAAGAAAAGTTGCTTTGGCAATAACATTCTTTGATATGTCAATATTAGGGGTGCACATGGTTTTTGAAACCATACCAGACTGGACCGTATCGAAATATCAGTTTTTTTCCTCAAAATTACTGGTTTTGGTATAGACGAAAACCATAACGAATATTTTGGTATGGTATATGTCTTAAGGATTTTATACCGTAAAAAACCGTACCGTACCGTACCAATAAAAATAAATATATTTTATTGATTAATTTATGCATATATTCAATATACATATTTAAATATTATATGCTCTATGTTGTTCCTTAAGGAATTAGGACTCAAACTTAAGCCCACTAATATTTTACAAGGCAAGTAGCTAAAATCTAAATTACCTAATAATTCACAAACATTATTATATTCCCTAGAGATTCACATGGAAGTATACATATTTTTTTATTGAAAAATATTTCATCAAAGCTTCTCCAAATTTGAGTTGTTTCTTCTTCTTCTAGCATCACACGTAAAATCAAGTGAGTATTTTTTTTGTCTCTTATAGTACAAGTAGATTACCGAAGCCTTGAATTTTGATATGGACATAGTTTATATACTTAAATTGTGTAATGAATGAGATTACAATAATATATTTTGCAATTTTTTTGTTTATTGTATTTAATATGATTAAACATATTTTACTAATTAAATTCATAAAAACTAAAATAAACTAAGATCAAAAGCTTGTACATAGTTGATGTGAGCTAGTATTGTTTTGGTGGACATTAAATATGCTTTTCTTGATCATAATTAGCACTTTCTAATCTGATGGTTTAATTTTGAGATTATAAATTTTGGTAATAAACGTACTTAGATAGTTAGATATATTTACAAGCTTATAAACAATCAAGCTTTTTCCATCTAAAAAACGTACATTTTTTTTTGTTGCATAAGTACAATTGCTTGAAAACTAAAAAGTTATTGTAAAATACCGCAAAATCGTACCGGAACCGCACCATACTAAATATAATGGTAGGTATTCAAAAGTTTAGTTTGGTATGTAACTTTTCAAAACCGCATTAATTGGTTCGATATTAATTTCACTAAATAAATCGTAGAACCGTACCACGTGCATCCTAGTCAATATCGCTAGTCTATATTTGTATCCATTCCAAATATTCTGACTTATTCAGTCAAAGCCTAAAATGCCCTTTTATTCCTTATTTATGGATTTTTTTATATATATTTCATGGACTATTGTCTTCTACAAAATCACTTATGTTTTACTTTTTGTTTTTCAAATTTTGTATAAGCTATGTCATTATTCCACTGAATAGCATGTGTTATTCTAAATAGACAGTTTAGCTCTCTATGATAAATAAGAGGGCAAAATACTTCCTTGTATTTTCATAGAAGAAACACACTGTCTCCTTCTTGATTTTTACATTATTACAGCAAAATGTTCATTATGCAATATCACAGGGAGTTAAAGCGCTCATTTACGCATAACACATCCACAGGGAGGTAAATTGTCTATTTACGCATATTATAGGGGTAAAGTGAGGTGAATATGTTGTCAATTGTAAGGTTAAATTGATTATTTTTTACATGAAAATGAAGTCTCGATCGCATTATAGAGTGTGTACAACACCTCCACTAGCAAGGAGGTAAATTACTCATTATATCATATCACATGGAGGTAAATTACTCTAGACAAATCACATAGAGTTAACTTGCCAAAAACTCTCATTATTTCCCATATGTATAAGTTTTGATTTCGAAAAAATAATTTTGGTGGTTTGGTGAAATCTTTGAAACCCCGTTTGTTTAGATTTTGAATATTGTGTCTTGTGATTTTGAAATTGAAACCCCATTTTAATTGAACTTGAGGGGAAAAATAAATAACAGATGTCAAATCAAAAAAATCTAATGAGTTTGGGCTGATTTTGATGAAATCTAGGATTAATTTCATTGGTCTGGACAAAATCTCGTTTGAAAGAGTTTTGCTCTTTCCACTTGACCTGCGAAATCGGGTCACTTTCACCAAACTCAAGGTGGCCCAATGCCTAGATAAAAAGTAGGCAAAGGCTTACAGGCTGAGAGCCCAAATAGAGAGCCCCAAATTACATAAAAAGTCAATTTTTTTTTTCTTTTAATAATTTTAGAATCTTTTAACTTTTTATCTAATAAATCACACGTTTCTATGATTTTTAAAATATGTTAGTTTTATATCTTTAGTAAACGATCGACATACATTTTATAATTTTAATATATAAATATTTAATAGCTTACCCATTTTGAAGATTTCATGACCCGTTAATATAATGTATTTTTTAGTCTAGACTCTAGACATTTGAAGATTACATGATTTGTGTTGTCTTTATATACTACGAGAGAAAAATACTTCTGATACCAAACTTTAGTTCAAAAAATCACATTTGATATTAAGTTTTTTGAAAAAATACATTTCATATCATGATTCACACAATCTTGACACATTTAGTTTTGCCGTTAATTTTCGGCCGAAATTCAGCACGTGCCGCTCATGTGCCCGTTAAATTGATAATGTGAGGGAAAACATGTACGGGTTTTAAAGACCCACATTTGACGGCAAGTCCTGAATCCCGTTCGAAAATTGACGGAGAAAGTAAATGTGTCAAGAAAGTGTGAATCATGGTATGAAATGTATTTTTTCAAAAAGATTGGTATCAAATGTGTTTTTTGGACTAAAGTTTGGTATCAAAAGTGTTTTTTCCTCCTTCATATATGGTTCTAAAGGACCGTGTTCACTCATGTAGACGGTTTGAACTTGCCGTCTCACTTAATTTTTCAAGTGCCTTATACTTCGTCATGTTTACAACTTGTGTATGACTGCATACTACTCCCATTTTTAATTTGGCATCCTAGTATTAGGCTTTTGTTGCATAACCCTGCCTCCAGGTTTAGAGCATCAACTTACACTCATCTGGATGTCCTGCTTCACAATACATATATGTTCCATCTTATATTTCTTCTAAGGTTATTGTTGCTATTGTTGACAATAGTACTAGATTGGTTGTTTGTATCGTTAGACTAGGTATTGCAGGTTATTCAGGTGTAGTTGACCCTTTGTTATACGGGGTAATGATTTCTGGACTGTTAGAGCTTTTCGATAGTTATTTAGTATGTTCTAACTCCCATTTCTTAAACTTATTTTTCTCTCTTTTCATATATGTTTGTGTTGCTATTTTGTCACATTTATTTTGCCTAAGAGTTGTGACTTTACTTTTGACACTTTAATTGGATTGAGTTTTCGAGAAATTTGATTTCTCTTATTTTATTAAGGGTTATATAAATAGTGGTTTTCCTCACCACAGTTTTCTTTATATATATATGAAAGACCCTCTTTTGTACTAATATATATGATTATTAAAAACTTAGTCATACATTGTAGCTATTAATTAATAAATAACTTGCTATTAACATGGAGTTACTATAGAATATACGCAACAATTGTTTAAGATATTTTTTTTTATAAAAACAAAATTTAAGGAAATTTAAGATCAACTACATCACAATAAATATTAAGTGAATCGATTGTTTATTTGGAGAAAGGTTGTTACAAAAAATTATACTATTAAGATTTAACCAATGCTTTTGTTACATAAAAGCAGGAAAAATAAATTTGATTGATATAGTACAAATTTATAAGATATAGGACCCAAGAATTTAAATTTCATCTAAGGCTCCAAACCTCAAGGAAGACAAGGAATGTGGATTTAATTGTCCCCAACAATTAACAAATAGTGGAGTCCTTTGCTTGGTGTGCAGGCATCTTAGCGATAGGAATCAAAATTAGGATATATTTTCGCAAAGATGTAAAGAAGAAAATGAAGTACAAACTTGACAACATTACTTTTGATGTGTGATTCCGCAAATGTTATCGGAATCTTTTTTTTTTTTTGGTCAGAAATGTTATCGGAATCTATCTATTGTGTTCCTGTAAGAAAATAACTACTAATTAAAAAATTGTTTAAAAAATGAATTAAAAATTCATTGTAATTTGAGTGTAGGGCTGTTGATTAAGTGAAGGGGAACTAATATTGTTTTATGTACGTTGAACTTGTTTTGCATGCCCACTTAATGTAAAATTTAAAGGGTGATTTATGATCGGTTCTCCTAAGGTTTACTCGTTTTAAAAGGAACTCCCTAATATTTCAAAAAATACAAGGAGACCCTCTTTAGTTTAGACTATGACCAAAACACCTATTACAGCTTCAACAATCCTTACAATGACACCCTCGAAAATATTTACAAACTTGAAAAAGTAATGAATTCCATTGAGTTTCCTGTATTTGATCGAACAACCGAAACCCCCCCCCCCCCCCCCCCCCCCCTTATGGGGTGTCCTTGTAATAAAACCACAAGGTATTTTATGTAATTACGGTAAATTACCCAAATTTAAATTCATTTTTTCATAACTACTGCAAATTTAAAGATATGTGGTGTTGGTGTAATTTTCAAATACTAAAGGGGCCTTTTGTAATTACCCATAATTCAAGAGATGTCATCATGTAATTAAGGCAAATTTGCAAAAAAGGTCCCAAACTAATTAATGATTTTGGATTTTTGTCCCAAGCTATATCATTTAGCCAAATTCGTCCCGCAATTTTATATTATTTTGGAATATCGTCCCATTTGCCACATGGCTGCTTACGTGTCATGATGTGGCAAATTTAAGCATAAACAATTATATAAGATTGCAGAATTCATCCCAACTAATTACAAATTTTAATTTTTCGTCCCAAACTAATTACAAATTTTAATTTTTCGTCCCAAACTATATCAACACCCCGACTTTCGTCCCGTAATTGAATCAACATGGGTAAAAAGAATTCGTTCCAAACTAATTATGAATATTTATTATTTATTAATAAAAAAAATGCACAAATTTTTGCTAATGAACTGAGATACAATTTTTTTCACAAAAGTGAATGGAAATTTCGAAAATTCATACTATTTGTCTTAAAAAAAAGGGGTTAATGGCAATTTATTTCCATGTAATATTCATAATGTTCAATTTAAATCCCTGTGTTATGATAATGTGACAGTTTACCCCCATGTGTTGTGATAAATGTCGCAATTTACCTCATGTATTATATAAATGTAGCAATTTATCCCTTTGTTATAAAACACTTTGCATGCCCACTCTCAATTTATGCAATTGAGTTACACTCTCTAGTTCAAGGGGATGAACTACTTTTTTAAAAAAATTTCACAGGGGGGTAAATTGCTCCTTTTCAAATTATAGGGGGTAAATTGAATATTATTAATATTACACGGGATAAATTGCCATTAATCCTTAAAAAAGTAAAAGATGAGTCGTCATTTCCATTAAATTAGAAATTTAATAATTGTCTAAATTCTGCAAAATGACAAATTGTGAGACGAAATTCGGCGAGTTAATATAGTTTGTGACCAAAAACCAAAATTTGTAATTAGTTTGGGACGAATTCTGCAATCTTGTATAATTGTTCATGATAAAATTTGCCACGTCGTGACAAGTAAGCAACCACGTGGCAAGTGGGACGATATTCCAAAAAAATATAAAATTACCGGACGAATTTGACTAAGTGATATAGCTTGAGACGAAAATTCAAAATCACTGATTAACTTAGGACGTTTTCTGCAATTTTACCTGTAATTAACCCTAAACTGAAAAAAATTACCCAAAAAAAAGAAACCCGAAATTGGGAAAAGCTATAAGGTCAAGGACCCTTAATTCCATTCGAACTCCAAGAAAATGGCTATTCGTTCACTGAGAAGAATTCTACTGCTGACATCTCCGAAACCCGTGTCATCGTCGTCAATTTCAACTTCTACACGACAACACTCGTTGCTATTTTCTCTCTCGAGTAACTTTCCAGAACCTTCCACTTCTTCAGTTTTCTCACCCTCGAATTTGATCTCTTCTCGAGGTTTATCTTCTCTAAGTGGGGAATCACTTGGCCCTGCCGCAATTGATTACCGGTGAGTGAATCTCCTTTATCTATGATAACTAGTAGAAGATAAACATATGATATGTTTCAATTAGGTGTTTCGTGGGTGATTTATTTTCTTAGTACTGTGAATGCAATAATTTAAATGCTCTGTTCAATGATATCCCTTTTGATTTTGTTTTTGTTAATATGAAAATGGGAGTTTTTTTAGATTTAGAAATTGTCTCACCTAAGTTTTTTTTTTTTTGTTAATAAATATGCAAAGGATGGTTTTTTTAATTTAAAACTTGTCCAGTTGTTGAATTGATGATATATGAAGAATTGATTTTCAGTTTTATGTGTTACTTACCCATGTACAGCTCAATACTTCAGGAAGATGAGTTTCAGAGGTTGGCTAATTCCACAATCCATGACCTCCTTGAAAAGCTTGAGGTTATTTTTAAGGGATTTATTTTCTTCTGATACTTATTTTAACACCTTTTACTGCTTCTAAGATTGTTACCATTTATGGAATAACATGGAAAGGGAAAGGATTATAGCCATTTTCGTGTTGATGCCGTAGTGTAATATCATAACATTATCTTCATATGATCAAGGTTACTAGGCATTATATTGGTATTATTTTATTGAGATGAGATGTTCAAATAAATCAATACATCAAGGTATTAATCAACCTTTAATTAACAAAGAACCACTCCGACCAATGGTCTAATTAACTACTGAGAAAGTTAATGAGAACCTACATTTTGGTGGGACTCATACCAAGAAGTATGAGGTATCTTGAACAAAGTTCTTGCTCAGAACCTCATATTAAACTACCCTTTCGGAACTCTCATTTTGTCCAGCTTGTGATGGTATCATGCTTAAAAACGCAGAAAAGTTTCTATTTTTCAGTCAATTGAAACAAAAATATATAGTAATTTCTACTTCAACGTGTTCCTTTGACTTACATTTTATTACAAATATTTCCCGAAGATTTCCGAGAAGTTTCTAATATTTAACTAATCGAATCAAAGCAGAAAAATGAAATTTTAGTCCATGACCTGATGTCAACACTCACCCTTGTTATATCCAGTTTCAACTCAATGGGTATATATACTTATTAATTAAATGATTGTGTTTTTATAGGAATATGGTGATTCGGTAGAGATCGATGGTTATGACGTTGACTATGGGGTAAGATAGATTGATTATTTCAAAGTGGTTAGTTGTTGTCCCCGTCTGATTCTAATACAACTCTGGTTTTTGTTTTGAAGAATGAGGTGTTAACCTTGAAGCTTGGGAGTTTGGGAACTTATGTAATAAACAAACAAACACCAAATAGACAGATTTGGATGTCATCTCCACTGAGGTATTGATGGCTCAAAGTTTTACTTAGATTGTGACATTGCGTGACCATTCTTTTTCAAAATTCTGCACTTGTTACTATTGTCTAAGTGTGATTTCTTGAATTTATATTGCTTCGATTCTTGTTCTTTGGTTTGCATTTGGTTCTTGAAATTTCAATTTGTTTTGCAGTGGCCCGTCTAGGTTTGATTGGGATCAAAATGCCGAAGCTTGGATTTATAGGCGAACTAAAGGAGAGTTGATTAACGTTTTGGAAACTGAACTGGAACAGCTCTGTGGGAAACCTGTTAGTCTTTCTTAATTTAAATCCGCTCCACGGACAGCCCTATATGAGGCACTTTTTTCGGCTATTTGGCAAATGTTGAGTATTGGTGTATGGTGTTTAATGCTTAATCGACATGTTCTTCTCAATTATAAGTATTGGTGAGTGACAAAGCTAGGTTGGTCATAATGTGGAAATTGGATTCTTGAAAGATAAACCATAAGTCTAGAACTGCAGTTGAAGGATTTTTTTTTTTTTTAAAAACTAATATATGGAAAATGATATACAATATTGTGATAGTTTATAAATATTTTGTTTAGAAATTGGTGCATAATTTAGAGCTGTGATAAATATGAGAGAGACAAAGCAATGTTTTGAGTTCAACTTGCTGAAATTTGAGGTTGTTTTTGCAAGTTACCTACTGGTTATATGTCTAATGACAATTTACCTCCCTGTGATATGAAAATATGCAATTTAACTTCCCGTAAATAAAATAATGAGCAATTCACCTTCCTATAATATGAAATAATGAGCAATTTACTTCTTTGACAGTGGAGGTGTTGCGCGCACACACTCTATAATGCGACTAAGACTTTATTTTCATGTAAAAAATGATCAATTTAACTTTACTCTTAACAACTTATTTACCTCATTTTACCCCCTGTGATAAACACAAATAGACAATTTACCTCCATGTGATATGCGTAAATGGACATTTTTAACTCCATGTGATATTATATAATGAGCATTTTATCCCTTGTAAAAATGTAAAAAATAAGAGGGAGGTAATGTTGACTCCTTAGTTTTATCCTTGTTTGTTTTCTTTAGGTTGTGTTTGAACATAATGTCAAATAATTATTCAGCATGCCGTTGAGGAAATAAAATCGTGGAGTTGTCTCGAATATATTGAGTACAAATTTTGTTAGAAATATGTCATTTTTATTCTTTTTATTCGAGCAATCAAATTAATTTAACTAACAAAACTAAATATGATGTAATTGAAATTTGGAAAAAAAATATGTTTTCTTTTAAGGCGAAATTCCTTTTTTAATCATGTATCTTTGTATAGTCCATAATTGTAATAAATTCACCATCTTTCATAAATAACCAAATTTAGTACTCCTTTAAGGCCCAGTTTTTAATCAGAAAACAGAGGCTGAATCATAATTTATACCCTTCAATCATGCCATATTCACATTTTGCACCTCCTAAATATAGTTATGCCATTTTGCACCTCGTCACACCTCAATCCCAAATTAAGAAACAAAGGAAAGGGTTATTTGCAAATTATACTCACATGCTAGTTTTTAATTGGCAAATACACCTCTATGTTATTTTTATTAGCGAATGCACTTTGTGTTCATAAAAATGTAGCAATAAGCCCCATCTAAGCATTCAAATCTTGTAGTTGTGATTAATAGCTATTTGTGATCCAATTTCGTAAAATAATCTTGAATGTGACATCAATATGTAATAGAAAATCTTATCTGATAGACCTTGTTAATTTATCAATTTAATTTATAAGTCACTCAATTGGGCCTCATAGCTTCTCTATTATTGTCAATTGACAGATGAAAGTCTTATTTTTGTTGGGAAATCAAACGAGATTGCTCTTGAAATTCAATTACAATTTGGAGGAAAACTATCATCTACTTGGGATTAAATGGGAAAACAATGACAAGGGGTTTTCAGAATGAGCCATAATTGTGCTTGAGAAAGGAAAATTAGAAAGAAAATGAGAGAAAGTTTCTCTTCAAATCATAACTTTAATTTGAAGCGCAGAACATGTGCGAAATTCAATAAAAAAAAATTTCTAATTTTTTTATTTATTTGTCCATTAACATTACTACCTCATTTGTCTATTAGCATTGTTTAACCCAATTGTCATTTGTCTATTAGTTCCAATCTAGGATAAGTAATTAGAGTAGGAGTAATGTAATTAATTAATTAATTGCAGTTAACAATATATTATATATTTTAATCTTGTTTTTCATGATAAATGACAACTGGAGTGAACATACTTAGAGCTCACTGGAAAAGAAGTGACGTACTAATGTTGAACATATAAACTTACCTTTATGCTATATGTATATGCACGGATAAATGTTAATGAGAGTCTTGAACAACCTCGAAGACTTGATACCTTTGATTATATAATTAATGTGCATTGATTCTAATAAAAAAATATTGTATAAAACTATTTGTTAAGCTAAAAAATTTCATATTTTTTCGCAAAAAAGATAACTTGGATCCTTTGCAGCAAACATGCATTTTCCATCCATTTCATTGTTCTTCTCTATGAGTGTTTTAATGATTTTCTTTTTAATCATTTCATATGTCAAGCTAGAGACAGCACGCATGTAACAAATGCATTACATGTTGGTGAGTATTGGAGATATGGAAATTATGCAGATTAAATTGAAAGAAGCTGGAGCTGAATTGATGAATTGACCCGCTGAATTGAGAAAAGAGGGATAATTGATTTAAATAGGTTTTATAATTTAAAAGAGAAAAAGCATGTATATATTATTTAAACGTTTTGTATTGTACCGTTAGTTTTCCCATACTTATAAATAGGCTAGGGATCAACCCTTATCTTGTACCGTTCAGTTTATATTTTTACAAATAAATAAAAGATTTTTTTCCTTCCTCAATCTCTTCTTTACGGCTTAATCATTGATCTTCATGATCAATTCTTCATATATGAATTACTGATTCTATTATGGTATCAGTTGTATAACAGTCTTTCGCTTAAGAATTTTGGGTTTTAAATTTCATCTTTTAACTTCATATTTGATCTTCTGTTGATCAAATTCTTATTCCCTTGTTTTCTTGATTTCTTTTATCATGGCTGATACTCTATCTTCTACCACTGCCACACCAGTTATCACCAATCCTCGATCCAAACCACCCACAGAAGATCCCTCAAATCCCTTCTTTCTTCACCCTTCAGATGGCCCAGGTCTGACCCTAATTTAGAAGCCTCTTTTGGGTGACAACTATGCGTCCTGGTCAAGATCAATGCTTCTTGCTCTTAATGTCAAGAACAAGTTAGGTTTCGTCAATAGATCCATCACTGATCCTGGTTTCGAAAACCCATAATTACAAACTGCTTGGTCAAGGAACAATGATGTGGTTGTCTCTTGGATCCTCAATTCTGTCTCCCAAGACATCCACTCCAGCATCATGTACACTAATTCTGCAAAAGAGATATGGGATGAGTTGCGCACAAGATTCCAACAAAGTAATGGACCAAGAAAGTTACAATTACGCAGAGAATTGGCTAATCTGCATCAAGACAATCAAACAGTAAACATCTATTTCACAAAATTGAAAGCCTTATGGGATGAATTATCAAATTACAGACCTATATTCAAGTCTTGTCCCTGTGGAGGTGCACAGATTGTTCATGATCACAATCAGGAAGAACTTGTTATGGCCTTTTTAATGGGATTGAATGATTCTTTTGATCCTTTCCGCAGCCAAATTTTATTAATGGACCCTTTACCACCCATTACTAAAGTTTTTTCTTTGGCTACACAAGAAGAAAGACAAAGGCAAATTGGATCCAAGTCTTCTGTTGATTTGTCCAATTCCCCTGCCTTCTCTGCCAGATACTCTAATCCATCAAACACAATCCCTAATCAATCCACTCCAACTCAGAAAAGACCATACAATCAATTCCAACAACCCAATCAATCCTCTTTCAATCCTGGATTCAAGAAAAAAAAAAACCTATTTGTTCACACTGTAACATCCCTGGACACACAGTGGACAAGTGTTTCAAACTACATGGCTATCCACCTGGTTTTAAGCCTAAACTCAAGACTAACAACTTTCGTTTTATCACTCCCGAAAGCAATGCTAGAAGCAACCTATTCGTCGCAATGTGGTATTGTCGGCCAATTCCGAAACATCTGATTCACATGGAGCACTACTTTTTGTCATTGGAGCTGATGGAAACATCAAAATTTGGTTGCCAATGCACCTGTAATGTTCCCATGACAAATTTTGACAGCTCGTAATGTTTAAATACTTTACGACTCTTTGATTCTAGAAATTTGTGATGGTGATTAATCGAAGATGATTTCGTGGCAAAGCTTCAACAATCCAACTTATAAAATTCTACAATGTATGAACAAGGATGGTCGCATCGAGTTGGCTTCATGGATTTTCCCAACCAGCCCGGCTCCTGGATACTACAATTTCATTCAAGATGGTGTGTACCAAATACTGAAAAGATCCAATATTTATTGGATAAGTGGTGAGCCAAATATATTTTTCTTTCATTTAAATGATAATCAAATGTCTTCATTTGTTACCATATTATTGTCTAATCAAGACAATATTCACGATGATACGATAAGGCTTCTCATAAATTCTAGTGCATAAATCCAATTCTGCAGTTGTCATAAGGTTTTGAAAAAGTACGACTTGTTTTGGTCAGAGCCGAAAGGTCCATGCGACGGGTATGACAAGTATGGGAAATGAAGAAGATAACACTATCCATATTTTATCTAATTATCCATAATTTATTGAATTTCTACCATTTTCGTTGGCCAAATAAATTAAATTAAATTTTCATTCTTTTTTATTCTAATAATGATTTCATATTCAATCTACCAAATCCAGTGTAAAATGGGATCACTTCAATTGGGCCCGATAGCTTCTCTATTAAAGTCACTCAATTGGGCCCGATAACTTCTCTATTAATTATTGTCAATTGACAAAGGAAAGTCTTATTTTTGTTGGAATATCACACAAGGTTTGCACTTGAAATTCAATTACAATTGGAGGAAGTACTTTTTCAAAACCTAAAATTTGTCTATCAAAATTATTTTAACCCATTTGTCTGTTAATTGCAATTAAGGAGAAGTAATTGGAGTAGGAGGTGTAATTAATTAAATGCATTTAACATTATACTACATATAATTATTCTTATTTTTCATGAAAAATGACAATGGAAGTGGATATACTTAGAGGTGACGGGAAAAAGAATTGGTAGAATGTTGAAAGAAAAACTTTATCTTCAGTGATATCTGTATATGCATAGTATTAATTAATAAGAGTTCTGAACAACCTTCAGCAAGACTTGATATATACCTTTAATTATATAATAATGTGCATTGATTCTAATAAAAAGTGCTTGTATGAAATGAAACTATTTGTTAAACAGCTATGAGTTAGCATATATTTGGTCAAAAAGCTGATAACTTGGTTCCTTTGCAGCAAATATGCATTTCCCCTCCATTTCAATGTTCTTCTCCATCACAAAATGAGTTTTGTGATCATTTTATATGTCAGGCTAGAGACAACATCTAACAACTTTTGTATTTTTTATATATGACATCATTTTCTTTACAAGAACTAAGTTGTGCGTTGTAAACTGTTTTTGTACTTTCTCAGTTCTTCAAATTTTCAAACCTTTTATTGTTTAGCTAATCTCAATGCATGATTTTGCAGAAAAAAATACTTGGAATTAATTTCAAAGTTCATTTTTTAGTTCAATAATAGTTTAATTATAATTAGTTTACTTTGATACCAATGTAATAGTTTAATACTAGCATTTATAATTAGTTTAATTTGATATCAATATAATAGATTCGATTCGGAAAAAACTACCAGTTCAAATGTCTATTCAAAAACCAATTAAACTAATTAAAACTTCGTTTACGAAACTTAGCAAAAAGAGATATTGTTGTAACTTGTAACATATTTTAGGATCACACGATTGAAAATATGACACTGCAAGTCTGTAATAAACCGAGTAATATTTTCTTCAATATCTATTACAAAAGATTTTCTTCTTCTTAAGAGTGAATATAACATATGATACCCAATACTCTTAAATTTCGTTCATTTAAGAATATTATGAAAACATGGGGAAAACGCAAGATAGTCCCCTGTGTTGTGTTAAACCTACAAGAAACTACCCTGTGAAATTTTTATTGCGTCAAACTTCCTTGTGTTTTTAAAAACCTTGCAAAAAATACCCAATTTGTAAAAAATAGATCGTTTTGGATCGACATATTTCAAGAAATAATTTTAAAAATATATCACGTGAAGTTGTAGGGAACAACTTGAAGTATTTTAAAAATGGTTTCTTTAAATATGTCGATCCAAAACGACCTATTTTTTATAAATTGGGTGTTTTTTGCAGGGTTTTTGAAAACACAAGGAAATTTGGCACAATAAAAATTTCACAAGGTAGTTTCTTGCAGGTTTAGCATAACACAGGGGAGTATTTTGCATTTACCCCATGAAAACATCCATGGATAACCCTATTAAATTTTATTGAGTATGGGATTCGAATATTTACTTAATCATATCGATGTACGTAATCTGTCTTCACTCCACATATTTAGAATTATGGATCCATTAAATTTTTAATCTCTACTATTATAAAACCAGGAATATTTCTTAACTTTTCGAGCAGACCAAAATACCTCTATTTAAATTGTAAAGTGATATTTAATTAAATAATAAATATATAAAAGACTAAAAATAATTGAAGAGGTATAATTAGACACAAAGTCTTATTATATTTATCTCCTACATAAACTTCTAAAATTTATAAATTCTCTCTTACATCAATTTTTGTAATTTTAATCTTCTTCTCTTATAATAGATAAAAACGAACAATAAGAAAACATTGTTATTTTAAATAGCCTCTAAAATAGATATAAAAATTATTATATTTTAGCATTAATATTTATTTATGTAAGAAAATATTAATTTAAAGATTTAGTACAATATAAGTCATAAACACTCTAAATATAAAAAATTAAAATGAATGAAATTCTCTTAAATATCATTCTGTAAAATAAATTAAAATTGAATTGCATCTTACTATGAAAGAATAAAAAATACTTATGACTTAGCTAATTACGTAATTTTACTTGGTTAGAATAAAAAATATAAAGAATATTCAATAATATCAAGACATGCATAACCTCGAATTTTCATGGAATCATTTTCGTGAAAAACGGGTGAAATCGATAGAAAAAATCTATGAAATCATTGAAAGCATGTGAAATCAATGAAAATTCGGATGAAATTTGTGAACACTGACGAAGTTGGTAAAAATTTGGGTGAAACTGGTAAAAAAGTGCCCCTGAAATCGATAAAATTCAGGTGAAATTGGTGAAAAGAACACGTGAAATCAATGAAAAAAATGTGTGAAATAGGTGAAAATGGATTAATATGATAATAACTTGTGAAATCAATAAAAAAAAGGGAAAACAAAAGGATAAAATCGTAAAAACAGTTAAAATAAGTTATAAACCATAAAAATTGGTTAAACAGTAAAAAAAATTAAACTGATAAAAATGAATAAAATCGATTAAAACACAAGTTAAACCGGTGGAAAATAAATTAAGCTAATGAATTAAAATAAAATTAATTTTATTATAATTTATAAAAAATAACCATGAAATTAACCAGACATAAAAATCATGATAAGTCGGACAGCGTCCGAACCAAATTTGAATTAATTACGCCCCATTGACAACCTAAATGGGTCTATAGTAATATTAAAAGACAAATAGAAAGCCTGCCTTAAAATTAGCCTTTTCTTTAGGCCCGTCCAATTTATGTTCGATGAGCCAACCCGGTCAGCATACGGAAGTAGTCCAAATATGTCCATATATATAATTATTTGATTATTAACAGTATTCTTTTTTTTTTTTTGGTTTACAAAAGGTTAAACACTAAGTCTAAGTATCCCCTTCAACAAAAGTAATCACATTCTCTGGGGGATGTCCCAGATGTGCTCTCCGTGACTCAGAGTATGCCCCATTTTAGCTAAAGAATTTGCACAAGCATTTCCGCTTCTCCTAGTATGAATAATTTTGCTCTCCCAAGACATGCCCAGAAGATTCCGACAATCTTTGATTATGTTACCCAATGGGTGTTGTCTCGTGTCTGCCTCACGGATTAATTTCAAGATCACTTCGGAATCCACCTCCAACTCAATTCTCCGAAATCTTCTTTCCCAAGCTATCTTGAGTCATTCCCTAGCAGCCAAATGCTCTGCTACAGTAATGGAGACATCCCCCAAATTACGAGAGAAACCCACAATCCAGCAGCCATCATCATCTCTAATCACTCCACCCGAAGCTGCACTGTTCTTGTTTGTTAAGGCACTCCCATCAGTGTTGATTTTTATCCATCCTTTCGCGGGTTTCTTCCAAGTAATATGCTCTATGATGAGGGATTTGCAACTCATAAAGCTCAAAAATTGTGTAGGCGAGATGAGAATTTCCCATACTTTTCTTGCCCCAATGCAGTCCCTAAGTGCGTGCGTAATTGTTTCCGGATGCTCATGGCATCTTGGGCAAAGGTCCGTGTCCGTTATTTTCCTCATTTTCCTAAGTGAGTTCGTTGCAATGCTGTTGTGGCTGCATAACCATATGAAGTGCTGAATCCTGTAGGTACATTTAACATTCCAAATCCATTTCCAATTTTCCCCAGTTATACTTCCACGGTCTTCTCTTTGTAGGCTTTGGTAGGCAGATTTACATGAGAAAACTCCATTAGCTG
This sequence comes from Penstemon newberryi var. newberryi, assembly GCA_030819805.1. Lineage (NCBI taxonomy): Eukaryota > Viridiplantae > Streptophyta > Magnoliopsida > Lamiales > Plantaginaceae > Penstemon > Penstemon newberryi. The sequence continues at coordinate 5,777,923 of JAUALY010000003.1, read as the reverse complement.
CCCCTCCCCGCACCATATGGTCATCCCTATCCAAGTTAAACTTCATGAGATTATTGGGGAAGTTCCAAATTGTCTCCTTTGCTACGCTATGAAGTGGTGTTTTGATTTTCTCCAAATTCCAGCAACCATCTTCCCCAATAATCTCCTCAACCTTCCAAGTTTTCTCGTCCACATTATTAGCAGTATTCACTACTACATTTTATGCATAAAAAATTATCCTATTTCTTGTCGTGTAAATATTATAGCAAAGAGCAATGCAGTTGAGTTCCATTAAGATCTTGATGCGACGCCTATGATTTTAATAGTTCAATAGTTCATGGAGAAAGTTTAATGTGAAAATCAAATTAATTACTTCTGGAACCAGAAATTAATTACTATCAATATATTAAGAATAATTTATTAGATAATTTGTTCCTACTATAGCATTTAAGATAACATCCAAGATAAATAAAGATATATCCGGGATGTAAATCACTATTAAGTAAGATAGTGGGACTCCATGATATATAATCTTAAACAGTTAAATGTAATTAGATGAAAAATTTGTCCTCTTAATTCTGTGTGATAAAATATCTTAAATCCGTGTTAATTTTTAGATAAAAAAATAAAAAATAAAGTAGGTGTATTTTGAATATTCATGCACAATTAATCACATATGTAACATGGACTATCAGACTTGATTATATAATTTATTATGTTTTTCATCTTAGAAGAAATTATACACACTAAACGATAAGTAATGAACAATTTTATTTAGAATACAATCAATTAACGTTTTATCTTATTTATGGAAAATTCTTGCATAGACCTGGTCTTTCATATATCATATACAAAATCTTGCAAATATATTTAGTGATTGAACTAATTTTGTTCATGGTCTATGAAAGACTTGGCCAAGGCAAGAATTTTCCCTTATTTAGAATGCCAAATGTGACCTTAATATGACTTTTATGTCAAAGAAGAAGTTTAATACTCCCTCCGTTTGTTTTGTATTTGTCGTTTTGGAATTTGGAGGGTTGCACACGAATTAAAGAATGTCATAAATAGTCACTTTTTTGAAGCAAAAATTCCAAAATACCCTTTTAGTCAAATAATTTTAGCATTAATGACAAGTATTAGTAAGAAGGATAAAATTGATAAAAGAACATTAATTTTACATTGAAATCCTAAAAGGACAAATAAAAGTAAACAATTTTTTTTTTTGTCAAAACGATAAAGAAAAAAAAACGGAGGGAGTACTATTGTAATTTATAAGACACAGGGAGGAGGCCGGGAAATTATTACTTACACCGGATTTGGCCGAACCCAAAATAACTACATGACAAGTGTAATACTCTTTCTATGGGATTGGATTTAACTCTCAAGAGAGTGACCAATCACTAAGCAAGAGCAATACACTTGCTTGGTGGTTGAATGGGTTTGGCCAAACCAGACTTGGACAAGAACTTTCGATGGAGTCCCCTTAAAGTTAGGCTTTTCTTTTGGGCCCATCCAATTCCCATTTCTGGTCCCCATGAGTCAACTCGTGGACATAATTGCATAACTACTTGGCCGGGGTCGGGGCGGGCTCAGGGGTGGACGTCTCCAGCGGGTAGGGGTGGAGGGTGCAGGGCTCGGCGGAGGTCTGGGGCCACACGCGCCCCTCTTTAAGTCAGGTGGCGACACCTGATCAAATTAAATTAATTTTTTAATAAAATTGAAATTTAATAAAATTTGTTATAGCCATCAATATGCAAAACTTAGGTTTTTTCGGAAACTACTGTATTCGTGTCCGCAAGTCGCGGGCTCGCACAAGTCTTGAAGGTTCAAAGTGAGTTTCGATCCATGATATCTAATCTTAAACAGTTAAATGTAATTAGATGATAAATTTATCCTCTTAATTCTGTGTGATAAATATCTTAAATCCGTGTTAATTTTTAGATAAAAATAAAAAATAAAGTAGGTGTATTTTGAATATTCATGCACAATTAATCACAAATGTAACATGGACTATCAGACTTGATTATATAATTTATTATGTTTTTCATCTTAGAAGAAATTATACTCACTAAACGATAAGTTATGAACAATTTTATTTAGAATACAATCAATTAACGTTTTATCTTATTTATGGACAATTCTTGCATAGACCTGGTCTTTCATATATCATATACAAAATCTTGCAAATATATTTAGTGATTAAACTAATTTTGTTCATGGTCTATGAAAAACTTGGTTTAGGCAAGAATTTTCCCTTATTTAGAATGCCAAATTTGACCTTAATATGACTTTTATGTCCAAGAAGAAGTTTAATACTCCCTCCATTTGTTTTGTATTTGTTGTTTTGGAAATTGGAGGGTTGCACACGAATTAAAGAATGTCATAAATAGTCACTTTTTTGAAGCAAAAATTCCAAAATACCCTTTTAGTCAAATAATTTTAGCATTAATTAACATTAATGACAAGTATTAGTAAGAAGGATAAAATTGATAAAAGAACATTAATTTTACATTGAAATCCTAAAAGGACAAATAAAAGTAAACAATTTTTTTTTTGTCAAATCGATAAAGAAAAAAAAAACGGAGGGAGTACTATTGTAATTTATAATACACAGGGGAGGAGGCCGAGAAATTCTTACCTACACCGGGTTTGGCCGAACCCAAAATAACTACATGACAAGTGTAATACTCTTTCTATGGGATTGGATTTAACTCTCAAGAGAGTGACCAATCACTAAGCAAGTGCAATACACTTACCTGGTGGTTGGATGGGTTTGGCCAAACCAGACTTGGACAAGAACTTTTGACGGAGGCCCCTTAAAGTTAGGCTTTTCTTTTGGGCCCATCCAATTCCCATTTATGGTCCCCATGAGTCAACTCGTGGACATAATTGCTTAACTACTACTATGGCCATCTCCAATGGAGATGGCCGGGGTCGGGGCGGGCTCAGGAGTGGCCGTCTCCAGCGGGTAGGGGTGGAGGGTGCAGGGCTCGGCGGAGGTCTGGGGCCACACGCGCCCCTTTTTAAGTCAGGTGGCGCCACCTGATTAAATTAAATAAAATTTGTTATAGCCACCAATATGCAAAAATTAGGTTTGCCCGGAAGCTACTGTATACGTGTCCGCAAGTCGCTGGCTCGCACAAGTCTTGAAGGTCCAAAGTGAGTTTCGATCCATTATTGCACACCCCCCACACACACCCCACGCGAGGGAAGAGACTTTTCTTCCAACTAAATTGTCAAATCATATATAAACCTCAAGATTTTTCCTTCCAACTCCAATGTGGGATAAAACCACTTCTATTTCTTTCTTCCATTTCAAAGGTTGATCTTTGAGAATTAATTTCTCATTCAACCGAACTCTAATTTGGACATACCATATACCGTTTTAATCTACTAACGGAGTAGAATATAACTCCGCAAAGACCCGAATATAATTCCGCAACTTATAAAAATATTGAATTAGTTGAAATAATAATTAAACACTTAGACAAACAATTTAATTTCCTTTTTTTTGTGTATGCCGTTTATTTAATGTTGTAACTTGTGTTTTGAATGAATTTTAATTTTATTATTATCAACTCTCTTGATTTTAATATTTAAATATTAATATTATAGTTATTATTATTAATATTAATATTAATATTAAAAATAAAATTAAAACTATTATTATAATAGTGAGAGCGGGGAAGAAAAAAAAAGTTAAATTAAATAGGGCTCGGAGCCCAGCCATTGACGTCGACCAGGCAGGGGCAGGGACAGGGACAGCCCCAGGGCTCCGGAGCCCTGAGCCCCCCCCCCCCTCCCCCTTCCCACCATTGGAGATGGCTAACTTTTCCGTAGTTGCACAATTACGTACTCAAGCATATTCCTAGCTTTATTATGAGATTGAGTAGAGAATTATAGACAAATGCTAACTACACAAACACAGGGGACCGGAAAAAGAAATGAGCTGAACAAAGACGAAATGAAAAATCAACTTTGCTATCATTAATTAAGGACCAGTACTTTAAAGATTTGGGGACGACTTTTCAGAACTTGAGAGTTTTTTTTTTTTTTCTCTAGAATTCAAGAATTGATATCAAGTTGAGACCCATGAATTGAATGTGCACTGATTCTACTAAAAAGTTAAATAGAGTGACTATTTGTCCTTTTGAGCAAATATATGAATGAATGATTATAATCATTTGCAAAAAGATCACTTGGTTCAATTTGAGTCAATATGTATCTAATGCCCTCCATTTCAGCGTTCTTCTCCATCACAATTTTGATGCTGCTTTATGATGACTTTTTTACGTGCCAAGCAAGAGATAGCATCAATACGAATAATCCATTAAGTGTTGGTGAAACTCTTGTATCTGCAGGGAACAGATTTGAACTTGGTTTTTCACTCCTGAAAACAATGTGGAAAACAACATCTATGTAGGTATATGGTATTATCAGTTGAGTCCAAGAACCATTGTGTGGGTTGCCAATAGAGAAAATCCGATACTGTCCGACTCCCATGGAGTACTCTTTGGCATTGGACATGGTGGAAACCTCGAGATCTGGTTAGCTAATGGAACTTCAGTGTTTTCCACTCCAAGTTCTGACAACTCTGGAAGTTCTAACACAACGATGCGGCTTTCGGATTACGGGAACTTGGTACTTTCTGACGGTCGATCAGGGAAGAGTTTGTGGCAAAGCTTCGACTATCCAACTAATACATTTCTACCTCGTATGAAAATGGATAAGCGCATCGAGTTGATTTCGTGGATTACACCTAGCAACCCGGCTCCTGGGGACTATAGATTCATACAAGATCAATTAGGTGTGTACAAAATACTTAACAGATCAAATACTCACTGGATAAGTGGTGAGTCGAATGAATTTTTCAAGATTTCAAATCATAAGGAAATGCCTTCTTTCGTCACCCAATTATTGTTGTATAACCAATCGCTTCAAGGAAATAAGAGCTACAAAGCTAATATATCTTATATACCTAAAATGCCTTACCGTTACATTGATGAAAGAATTTTGATAGATTCTACCGGAGAAATACAATATCAACGTTGGAATAATGTTTCAAAAGTGTGGGACTTGTTTTGGTCAGAACCAAAAGATGCATGCTCTATGTATGATAAGTGTGGCAAGTTCGCCATTTGTAACCCTATGCATGAGCATATATCTAAATGTTTGCGTGGGTTCAAACAGTATTCAGAAGGTTGTGACAGGGAAGAGTCCTCCACAACATGCCAAACTAAGCGCGACGATTTCATCAATCTAACATTGGTGAAATCTGGGAGTCCGGACCTGGCATTTGAGCCGGCTCAGAGTGAGAATGAATGCAAAGAGGAGTGTTTCAATAATTGCGAATGCAAAGCCTATTCATATATAGGATTTAATGTCACCGATATAGAAACTGGTAAGCAGTCTCCAAAGTGTTGGATTTGGACTTCAGATCTTTATAATCTTCAGGAGGACCTGGACCACTACCAAACTAGTTTCAATCTATCTGTACGTGTGCCTTTTCTACCCAAAGGTATCTTATTTATTTATAACTTGTCTTGAATTTCTGAAACTTAGAAGTTGAAGAATTCATGATCTAATGCATGTTTGTTATCAATACTTCAGCTCAAGTAAACTCGGGGCAATATGCAAGGGGGTCCAAGCTTAACAAGTCACGCAAGAAGACAATATATGAAATTGCTTTTATTGTATCAGTTGTTGGATTTATACTAGTTTTCTGCTCTAGCTATATCTTATACCGAAGGAGAAGGACGACCAAAAGAAATGGTAAAAAACATTGGACTAAACATACGTACCCTCATTAATAAACTGTTTCTAAAACTTACCAGTAATTTTTCCAGGAAATCAAGGGATCACTGAACAGAATCCAGGGCCTTTGTCATATGAAAATCAAATGCGAATTGAGGACTTCATGAATCAAAATGACAAGGGAATTGATATTCCTTTCTATAATCTGGATACGATTTTATCAGCTACAGACAACTTCTCTGATGCAAATAAGCTTGGACAAGGTGGATTTGGGCCTGTTTATAAGGTAATGTTGCATTTATCTAAGGCGTACTACTTAATTTATGATGCAATAATAATCAACTTCTTATAGGGAAAGTTACCGGGGGGAAAAGAAATTGCAGTGAAGAGGTTATCAAGTTGCTCTTCTCAAGGTATCAATGAATTTCGCAATGAAGTCATCTTGATTGCCAAGCTTCAACATCGTAACCTCGTTAGACTTCTGGGATATTGCATCAAGGAAAATGAAAAAATATTGGTGTATGAATATATGCCCAACAAAAGTTTAGATGCCTTCTTATTTGGTACAGTTAGTCCATGCACAAATCTTTTAGAGACATACATCTTAATTAATTAATGAGCCACTTTCTTAAATTATTTGCTAGATCAAAATAAATGTTTGTTGTTAGACTGGAAGAAACGGTTCGACATCATCTTGGGGATTGCTCGAGGGCTTATCGGATTTTGGATTGGCAAGGATTGTTGAAGGAAAAGGGACAGAAGCAAACACTAACAAAGTCGTGGGAACTCTGTACGTCTTCGGTTTCCTTTAATATGGACTTTAACAATATTAAAATTACAAAAAAAAAAATATAGTAATATATATTGCTTGTGTTACTTTAAATCGTCAGTGGCTATATGTCTCCTGAATATGCAATGGAGGGGAAATTCTCAATCAAGTCTGATGTATTCAGCTTTGGAGTAGTCGTTCTCGAAATTATCAGTGGGAAGAAGAACACAGGATTTTATCAGCCGCAAGAAGACTTAAATCTCTTAGGATATGTGAGTTTCATGCATGTCGTAATTTATTGAGTACGTACGATTAACTAGTCAAATATATAGTATGTTTTTGCATATATTTATGTCTACAATTGATGTAGGCGTGGAGATTGTGGTGTGAAAACAAGGCATTGGATTTGGTTGATCCTATATTGGTGCAACAATCATGGGAGAAATCTCAAGTGTTGAAGTGCATAAACGTCGGGCTATTGTGCGTCCAAGAAGATCCCAATGATCGTCCCACCATGTCAAATGTTGTTATGATGCTTGGCAGTGAAGTAACAACTCTGCTTCCACGTCCAATGCGACCAGCTTTTGTAACGAGGAAACGTGATTGTAGCAGTGTGCCTTCAACTTCCTCTACTAAACCAGATACAATTTCTGAAAATGAGGTTACCATTTCTATGGTACAAGGGCGATGAAGGTGTGTTCTATTGCACCTTAGCTTGTTTGTAAAGTGATCTATGAATAGTCTATTGAATTGCATCAATATCGGGATGGATATTCAATCACACTTTGGTGTCACATTTTAGCGTCACACATGTAGATTCAGTGACAAGGTCAAAAGATCCTCTATAACATTTTGACGTCACATGATGAATCAACCATTCAAATATATATGTGAACCCACACTTTGCATGACAACCAGTACTCAACCATTATATTTATTAACACATGAAAAACGATCCACGTGACAGTGTTTAACATAATCAACTATTAGAATAGTTGATTTCTATATTGATAGATCCATCAAATTATAAATTTGCAGCTCATAAAGATCAATCAATATTTAAATCAACAGTGGAATATATATCTTCTTTTACTAAGAATATTATCCCAATATTAGAACAATGTGTTTGAAATTAAATTTGGCAATTAAGTCTCTTAAAGCACACATCTTAGCCTCACACATAAATTCATTTAAGGGTAGTACATTGGCCCACAATGTTTAATTAACCATCTCTTAAACCAATTAAGTCTAAAAGGAGAAAATCAGCAGAACATTAATTTTGCCCCAAATATTAAATAAATCATATTTAATTCCACAACCTTAGGCCCATAATGTCAAAATTGGCCCAAAATCAACAAAAAAAATCGTGACCTAATTATGGGACAGAAATGGCGCCGAAAACGACACCTAAAGTACTGGAATTATCGAACAAACACCGGCGTAGGAAATCATCATTTTATTTTCTTCATCTAAGATTCTGAAATATTAATTCATTCGGCCCATAATATTTCCTATTTATTTTATATTTTTTAAAAAAAAATTTCAATGTTGTAACAAAACTATATAATAACACTGAAATTATTGTTCATAATGCTAACACATCGTGTTAATTTGAACATAAAGAGTATTTAAGTCTTAAAAATTTAAAATAAACTTTAGTGTATTTAATAATATAATAATTAATGTAAAATTATTAAAAAAAGTACGCGTAGGCACACTCAAAATCAATTTTCTTAAAATTTTACGTTCTACGCTCCCGTACCTGCATCCACTCCCGTTCGGCGAATTAATTACCTAAGACCATCTCCAACAGACCTTTTAAATTCAGGCCTCTTATCTTAAAATTTGAGGGATGAACAGTGTTATACATTCTCACTTTTTACTCTGCACTCCAACAGCTTGTTTATATTTTAAGATTCTACTTTAAATAATCACACCACATCACTCCACTCCAACTTTAACACACTACTTTTACTTTTAAAATTTCACTTTGGACTCTCAAATATAAGAGTCCAAACTTATAAAATTTTGGTAGTCTTATTTTTTAAAGACTCCCTTGAAGTACATTTTTTATGCAATTCTTATAATTTTTTTTATAATTTGGGATATAAAGACTCCCTTGTAGATGGTCTAACACAAGACTACAAATTGACTTGATTTGAGGTAGGTCTGGACCAACCTAGATCAGGCTCCTGTAGTTATATCATTTTTACTGTTTAGTCGAAAGCCCATGAATCCACAAACTTCATTGTCAATGTCTCCCCATTTACCGTGCCTATAAGGCCATCTCCAGCTGAACCGGGGAGGCAAGCAACAGCCCCCCCGTCGGCTGGAGACGGATCTCCCCCCGGATGGGCAGGCAAGCATCCGGGGGGAGTTGCTTGCCTGCTGGCAAGCAGGCAGACAGGGGTTGCCTGCCTGCCTGCCTGCTGCTGGACGCGCCAATCTTAATTTTTTTTTTTTTTTTTTTTTTTTTTTTTTTGCAATTTGTCACGAGAGGGAGAAGGAAAAGAAAAGGCTGAACATATTTTCATCTTTTAGCAACTGATTCATCTCATTTTTTATTGTTAGAATTAATTTCACATGCTTACTTCTCATACTCACGATTATAGTGGATTGTTAGAATTAATTTAGGTTGAACATAGCAATTATTTATTATAAATTTCACCTGCTGGCTTACGATTATAGTGGATTGTTGGATTTAATTTCACCTACTTGCTAGATTGGTTGTAGATTAGACTCATGATTAAAATTAACACTTATTAACACTTGAAAATTATGTTTAATATATAAAAACTTTTTAACACTTATTAATTATGGTTTCATGTTTTCTTTAAAAAAAGAAACTTAAAGATACAATGTTTTCAAATCAATGTTGGATAAAAGCTTAACTATTAGAGTACAACAATTAAATTGATCTCAACTTGTTGTAGTGTTTGTTGTGTTTCTTTAATTATGTTTAGTTGTTGGTGTTTCCCTTGAAAATTATGTTTTGTTTTAGTGTGTAATAGTTATTTTTCTTTTCACTCCAAGTGCATTAATAATAATTGTTGATGTTTTTCTTTAATTATGTTTACTCGTTTTTATTTTTATGAATGCCTTATTATTATTATTGTTGTTGTTGTTGTTGTTGTTGTTGTTGTTGTTTAGTGAGAGTGGGGAAAGTTTAAGATTGAAATAAATGTTTTGAATTGTTGGTTCGGTTGGAGATGACTGATTTGGCAAGGCAGGCAGGCAAGCAGGCAGGCAGGCAGGAATGAGGGGGCTATTGCCCGGATCGGCTGGAGATGGCCTAATTATTGGTGGGGTTGCACTTAAACCACCATCCCAATTATGAGATGTAATACTGAGTCCTATATAGCAGGAAATAATGTGCCTACTTCGGTGGATTCAATCCACTGGGGTGCTGGATGAGCGACAAGTGTATATGAGAGGACAATTTTTTGTCTTCTTATGCACATGTGTTTAAGACTTCATTCAGGAAATTTAAGCAATCATATGAAAATCTTTAACTCAACAAACTGCATTTCTTAATTATCTAGTCTGTATTCTGTAGATTAATTCATCAATTAATTTTCAGTATGTATTATTAATTCATCTCTAGAATCTTACGAGAGTCCACTTTCAAACTTATTACTATTATATGTTTTGGACAAAAATTATTTAATATAAAGATATTCTAGATATTCGGATTGTGGAAATGTAATGTAAACTATCAATCTTGATTGTATATAACTTATTATGTCACACCAATTCGCAATTTGATTAAAAATGCAATTAATTATAGTTTATCTTTCTTATATAAAAAAACAAATGTGACCTTAAGAATGCAATTAATTATAGTGTAATTAGCCTTCTTTTCTGGGCCCATCGATTTATGTCCTCTTTCCTTTCTGGTCCCATGAGTCAGTCCGTGACCATACAGAACCAGTGGTCCATTATGTCCGTAACTATTTGAATACCAACTTTTTCACTACTTACTACTGGATCACAATATTTTTATAGGTAAGATAATAATGTCTTGTCATTTATTTACATTAATATTAATCTTTTATTTTTCAACGTTAAATATCACTCTATTCAATCGTTTGAATAGAGTAGTTAGATGCGAGTGGCGTTTTTTTTTATTGGGTCAACAAATTAATGGAATACATTACATATAGGAAAAGGAACAAAGCCTTCAACACCAAAACTATGCATAAAACATGGAGCTCATGTCAAACTGACTTAATTTCTTAGCCCTTTGTACATTGTCATATGACACCTTAACCAATCCCATGTGACACACACACAAACACTTAATGGTGGTGGTGCTGGCACTCGACCGGGGTGGCCGGAAACCTCGCGGTATCGGTACAGTAGTCGTAAATCATATGATTAGCCCTAACCCAAAGAAGCTGGTGGCTCTGATGTACGCTCAGCTCCGACATCATAGGCTCACCACCACCACCACCACTACTACATCGCTTCATGTTATCAACCGCAGCCACCGCATCCGGACACTTACAACCGTTGATTTCAAATCCCTTATATTCCGTGATGAATGGTGCGTGTGACCAATCGGTTTTCACTCGTCCGCCTTGAGTAGCCCAATCATCAGCATTCCAAATTGAGCTATAGACACCCATGGGTTGGTCTTTTGGATAGGGGATTCCTTTGTGCTCCAAATTTGAGTGTACTCTTACAGGGGTCTCATCCACCAAGAATCTGTAAAATTTGAAATTACAATTTTAACCATTGTGATTGATTGAAACATTTAAAGGGTACACAAATTTTGCTGCTTTAGGCCAGCTTTTTAACTTTTCAGTACATATGAATTCAAGGGTATGGACCATGACACAGTACAACATACATGTGAGTGTGTTTGTGTGTGTGTGTGAAAAAGAAAGAAAGAATACTTACACAACTTGGCGTTGGTTCCAGAGAATGGAATAGGAATGGAAATCTTTTGTGGGGTCAAACCAGAGGTTAAGTCTTTGTTCTCTGTTTCCAACTCCATTCACATACACATTGGTTTGAACATTGTAAGGTTCTCCTGTGGTGTTACCCAGAAACTCAAAATCAAATTCGTTGTGATATGCTCCTTCTGATGACATCTGCCCAAGAAAATAAATAAAAGAAAATTAATAAAATTTGATTTTTTTATTCTGGGAAAAACTAATAGATTTTCATTATGAAATGAATATTCAACTGTGAATTTGATGGAGTAGTATTCATGTGCAAAATCTACCTCAATTAGTTGAGGTTCATTCAATGCAAAATTAATCTGGTACATGAATACTGTCAATTTCACAGCTGGCTTTACATTCCATTCTTATGAAAGTCTATTAATTTTCATAGGGGAAATACCCCATCATGTCCCCTAATGAAAATACATAGTCATATGGAGTTTTCTCTTGTTTATTAAATAAATGAAGTAGTACTAGTAATACATACATATTTATCAAAACAAAAATTACATACATAAAATGCAGTGACGGTTCCAGCAGAGTCACCCTCAACAAGTTTAATCTGAAGTGTGACCTTCCCAAACAGATACTTGCTCTTTGATCCAAATCCAGCACCTTTAATTTCCCAAAAATAAAAATACCCATTAATAATGCAAAATAATTAATTTAATACATATATATATATATATATAAGTAAAGGGTATATAAATAATGTAATTTTACCAGAGTAGTTGTCAAGCTTCATCTTGATAAGTTCACCTTCATAGGTGAAATGGTCCATAGCCCAACTGGGTTGATAGAGTTCATCAAATCTTGATGAACTAGTAAAACCCAAAATTGCTGCAAATGCAACCCAAATCAAACAACCCTTTGACATTTCTCAGTTAGATTTTTCTTTTTCTTTTTTTAATTGGAAGAGATTATTTATGAGTGAAGGTTTTGCAGTGCAGTGGAAGAGACTGTGGAGTGGGGGTTTATATAGGCAGCTCAGCTTTATTATGAATTTAATGGGGTTTTGATTTGGCTTCATTGGAAAGCCACTCTGCCACGTCAACTGTTTACTGTAGACGTGGCAGTCCACGTCATGCGCAGTTCCTTATTTTTTAATGTTGGCTTACGTGATACGGCATACATCATGGCTAGTAGCCTACTACATTCAATTAAATTTTTAAGAGTAATCAAAATAAATAAATTTTGCATTTAACCTTTTCTATCATTAACGTTTTCATATACAGTTCTTAATTATTTTTTGATGTATAAATGTGAATCTTTCAACAATTTACTAAAGTTAGGGAGAAAATTAGTGATTCTAATTTCTACCTGAACAAATTATTGTTTTTATATATAATTTAACAATGAATATTTGTATAAACATTATATAAATATGGAATATCTTATATATGTTTACAAGTTAATTATTAAATTATAGCTAGATTCTACAGAGAAAGTAAATATAAACTTATCTAGCAAGTAACACCAAAAAAAAAAAAATATATATAAACTTATCTAATCTCATCTTTCATCTCAAAAACAAGGAGGAAAAAAATGTGTTTCTGTAATCCTAGTTTGGCAAATTAGATTTGAGATAGTTATATTTTCCCTTAACTAGAATATAGAATGACAAATATTTTATTCATGGATTATGATTTATTTTTCTTTCTATATTTTGATCAATTATTTAAAATAAATAAAAAATCTTTCTAAAACTTTTGAAAATATTTTTAAGAAATTAGGAAAAAAAATTTCATGTTTCACTAGGAACTGCACTATATTTTTTCCTTTGATCAAAAAATATAAATGTTTTTATAACTTATATGAAAATATATAAAAGCTTATAATACGTTAAATACATACATACAGAAATCAATGTAGAGTGCTCAATTGCTCTCTTGTTAAGATATTCAATTTACTTTTGAGATATTCAAATTAAAATATTAAAATTAAACAAAAAATAACCAATTTACAAAATCACGTCTACATTTCAAATAAAGTTTGTAAATAGACCCAGCCAAAAAGTTATTCCAAATTCCCAATTAAATGTTGGAGCCGTTGGCTCAGCTTAGCTGGGTTGGGGGACACACAGTAGGACGAGTCGCTATTGGGAGTAAAGATAAGTATAGATGATATCCAATCACAGTGCTACACGTGGAACGATACAGCTGTACACTGCAGTCTACAGTTGTCTCTGCCAATGGAGATTTAAAAAGGGACCTGGCCCCCAACCTTTTGGTCTCTTTATCTCAGAGCAATTCGATTCTCGTGCAATCCACCAATGATATTTGAAACAAGAGATATTTCAAATTAAATTTTATTTTTTTCTAATTTGTCCTCCAATTTTTGTTTTTGGCGTTTGCGAAATAGAGTACATGATTATGTCTCTTTTAAAAAACAAATTTGAAAATGTAATGGAATCCGACTTACTAACAATGACTTGGATATTATTTGCATGGATCAGAATTTTTACTATTTTCATTGAAAATTTTGAAGAATTTCAGTTTTTGAATAAATGAAAACGAAAATGAGGTGTAATTCCGAAATTATTTGTTTGTCTTAAAACTCTCTTATCTTATTTAATTTAGTAAACTTTATTATATTTTTTCCTGGTGTTTACGAAACAAAATTTCTCGATAATGTTTATCTGACCGAAACATACACAAAAAAAGGAACTTAAATCCATGGTTATTCGTCTCTACCACAATAAAGAATCTACTAAATTTATTACTAAAATTAAATTGTTCAATGTTTTCGTCAAACGTTAAATAAATCTACAATAGAAATATCAAATGTAAAAGAACCAATGCTTTGATTATATTTAGTGAAGTAATGATAGTAAGGACGACCTAGTTTAGCCTAACAATTTGAAAGAATTGATTTTCAGAATTGTTGTCAAGAGCTGATTTCCAATTTTTAGAAATAATTGTTCAAAACCCCTAAAATGATTATTGGTGACTTTCACTTAGGGTGCCAAAAAAAAATTATAACTGATATAAAAAAGAAAATCATTTGGAGATCAAACTAGGTTAACTTCATAGAGATTTGAAAATGATTTTAGAAGTTCTCACATGTCTAGGCCAAATTCACTCGAATTCAATAATTCATAGTTGATAAACTGATACATAAAAGACTTGAGTCTAATTAAGAAAAAATGGTATGGTCAATCATATAGGCAATTTAGGATAAAAAAAATATATCATATAGGCAAATGAACTTCTTTGTTTTAAAAATATCCATTTTGCCGAACATCATAATGAAATATAATTTGAATTTGTCAATTAATCTTGTAAATTTAACCGATAGTCAATGAAGTTATATCCCAAGGATAAAACTGAGACTCAATACAAGAGGTCATGTGTTCAATACTCATTAGTGTGAGGTTTCTTCTAATTTAATGAAGTATTAATGTTTGGTAGTTGATTTTCTATGTAATTTGATTATAACAGAATGAAATTTCTGATTTACTGATTTTGAAATAATAATATAATCATTGTTTCAAATAATTGCACATTTAATTCTGAATGTGTTTTGAATAATATTTTCTACTTATATACCTTCAAAAATAAATTAGGCAATCGTATTGAAAATAGATTGATATGTTTTTTGTTTGCAAAAATAAAATATTGTAAATGCGAGTATGGGTTGGCTTAGAGAATGATGGGGCGTCACTTTTATGCTTTGATGAAGCACTACCAGCTGGACGATGCACGTCGGCATCTTTATTCAAAGAATTCTTTTTGTTTTTATTAATTACAGTAATAAATAAATCAGTGAAATGAAATGAGTACCTCTCTTTTAGAACCTAGAAAAGCGTGCCACATAATTGGAGCTACATTTTACACTTTAATATAATATAATACAGTAGTAGACTGTAGTATTTAAAAGTGTATGAATGTATAATAAATTGATCCTGCAAGAAAATGTTTGAATAAGAAAGAGGGCAGGTGAGAGACATGTCCCAGAATATCTTCTTATGAAATGCGGTCCAGCTCTCTCCTATGTCCAATGTAGGCTTTAGGGTACGGATATAAAAAATTACTCCTACTACTAATTTGGATAAACATCTTGAATAGAAAATTAGGGCTTTAACAATACCTCAAAGTAGTGTTAATGTGTTTTAAAGCACAAATTTGTAGATTTGAAGTTTTTTTTTTTTTAAATAAATTCGTAGATTAGAAGTTATGTTTGGCAATTCCTACCAAAAATTGGGTTGTTGTGAAGTTTTTTCCAAATATCTTAAAAAATTTATGGTTTCATATGGTTTAGTATTGTTGAGTACTCGATCTCGATAGATTTTGATTTTGTAAAATATGTTTGGGTGTTATCAACGAAATTTGTTAAACCTTCGGGCCTGTTTGTTTGGCGTTTCCCAAAAAATTTTCGCGTTTGGGAAATGCCAAACAAACATGTTTTCTATTTTCCGAAATAAATTTTTCATCCATTAATTTTCTCAAACTACTCTCTCAAAAGCCAAACAAACAACAATTTTCTTATCTTTAAACAAAACCTATACAAACTCTACTTTGATTTGACATAAAGTAACATATCTCTTATACAATTTATCTCACATAACAAACATGATTTGACATAAAGTCTTACACATCTTACACCTACAACCCAACTCTTCCAAAAAAACCTACACCTACTTTATTTCTCAAACCACTCTCTCAAAACACAAACAAACAACATTACGCAAATCGAGATTATTTCACAAACATCAACTACTCTCCCAAACTACTTTCCCAAACACCAAACAAACAGGCCCGAAGTATTTTTGCGGTTTTGGGAAACTGATACCCATTCAACTATTAAAAAAGGAATAGAATGGTTTTGTTGCATTTTATATATGAAGTTATTACATGGAATACATGATACGCAACGAAACACAAGGAGGTAATTGCGAATAACTCTTATAACAACTTCTGTTTACCTACAACTATGATGATATAAATAATTAAATAAATTTGATTTCTGTAGTTGAAGTGATCTTATATACCCAACTATATATTCTTTATCATGATGCACCCAATTGTGTTTGCATTATTGTTTTTTTTTCTCTTTAATTTTTTAAAGTGAGATAATTAAGCTCTTCGGGGACAGTTTAGTCATTACTAGTTTTTGGTGATATTAGAATAATAAAATCATAATAATAATGACTTCTTTACTACTACTTGTAATTTGTCAAATATATTGCATTAGGATAATTAAGGGTATTTCTAACTTTTTGTACGGCCATCTCCAGCCGAAGCAGGCAAGTGTCTGCTTGCCTGTCTGCCTTGCCTAGTCTGTCATCATCTCCAACCGAACCAACAATCCAAAATATTTAATTCAATTTCAAACTTTCCCCACTCTCACTTAACAATAACAATAACAATAACAATAAAATCATATTTTTATATTCATACTATATATTTCAAAACTAAGACATATATAAATTAAAAAAAGTGACAAAAAAATTTAATTAATTTATGTTCGATTACTATATATTAATTTATGTTCGATTACTATATTAATTTAAGTCATATTGATTTATGTTCGATTACTATATTTTTTTAAAACTAAGACATATATAAATTTAATTAATTTTTTTACACACATAAGAAATTACTACAATTTAATTTAAAAAAATATATATAAATTAGAAAAAGTGACCAATTAATTGTTTTACACACATAAGAAAATAGTTCATGTTTTATACTACATGAAGATCACTCAAACACTACCTTCAAACCAATGTGGGATAAGGAGAGTTAAGCATTTATCCCATATTGTTTGAAAATAGTGTTTGAGTGGTCTTCTAGTAGTATAAATATGAAGGAGAAAACATTATATTTTTTTACACATTTAAATTAATAACTTTTAAAATTAAAAATTAAAACTAAAAAACAATAAAAAAAAGTGGCTTGGACACGCGCGTGCAACAGAGTTGCCTGCCTGCGGGCACGCACCTCGGATGCCTGCCTGCCTGCCTGCCCTCCGGGGAGATCCGTCTTCAGCCTACGGGGGGCTGTTGCTTGGCCTTCCCGGTTCGATTGGAGATGACCTAAGGTGAGATGGCACTTCACATTTTTGTCTGTCTTTCAATGATCCTCTTACATTCACTAAAAAGAGTCGATTGGAAGCGACTTGCAATTCTTAGAGATAATTTTCGAATCCTATTGAAATCACCACGCTTAAAAGAACAAATACCCAATTCGATCTCCGGTTCAATCAAGCTGGTGAGGTGAAAATTGAAATGATAAATGCTTTGCTTGTGGAAATGAACTTTGGCGCATGGGGATCTGCACTATTTTCTTGTGACTTGGACTGCAATAATATAATTAATGTGATTGCTTTTAGAGGAGTATATTGTTTTGACATTCAACTTATGTTTCTGCAAGTTACAACATGTCGAGCTTAGGCAAACGTGCCTATTACGTAGAAAATATTTAGAAAGTGAGTAAATAAGAGAACAACCACAACAATAATGGAGGAAAATTCTACCACAACTATAAAAAAATCTACAATCATAAAAATTTCAATGAATTTTGCCTTTCGAGTTTCTGGGCATGTTAATCTCGCTTTTTTTTTTTTTTTTTTTTTTTTTTTTTTTTTTTTTAAAAGTAGTTTCCAAAATAAACTGAAGTTCTAAAAAAATTATTGATTTACATTATAACTTTAAAATATTATTATGTTTTATTTTTAAATTAGAAAGAAGACAAATAGTGTAGGATAGCCTACTTGATGTAAAATTGTACTATTTGTATATATGTGATATATGATTATGTACTGGAAGAGATAAGAGATAGGTTACTATGAAGTTGCTTTATATAAAATTAAAGTAACGTTTGTTTAAGTTTCTTTACACGATAAGAGATTTTTTTAGATTAATTTTAAAATTGAGAGATGAAAAATATATTTTCAAAAAAAATATTGTTTGTTTGATTTTTCAGTTAGTACGAGAAACACGCAAGACAAATAGGCCCTCACATTTTCAAATGAAAAATCAAACATTACAATTTGAATATATCTATATTTTGATTCTATTGTTTTGAATTATCAGATTTATAGAAATTGAAGTTTCAAGATAAACGTATATTTATGACTTCATATGTTCCTCGACCAAACTTATAGTGTAAAAGAAAAATATATTTTAATATTTTTAAAGTTTAAAACATGACTTTTATAGCCTCATATTTTCTCACAAAAAAAAAAAAAGAAAAGACGCTTAAATTTTTTAAAACTTAACTTTTATAGCCTCATATTTTCTCACACAAAAACAAAGACTTCTATAATAAAAAAACACGAAGTATCAATTGGTTTTACACTTCTACTTCTACATATTTTCCCAAAATGTACACTAATTTTATATATTTTTCTTTTCTTAACTCAACCATGAAATTAATACACAAGCCACCATATAAACAAAGAGCAACAATCTCATCAGATAGGAAATGCTTGTATAGCGTAATAAGAATTTTTCGCACTTTGCACCCCTAAAAGAGGAGTAATTTAGCATTTAGCACCCCCTCCTATTTTCCGGCAGAGTTAACAACCGGAGTCAAAAAACTTAGGGCAAAATAGGTACGTATTTCATTTTGGATCTTTGGCACTTTGCACCCCCAAAACACGAAAAATTGACACTTTGCACTCCCGAAACACAAAATTATCACTTAACACCCTCAAATTAAGAAAAGCTCAACAACTATCATCCCATCATTATTTCCGGCAAAGTTGACCACCAGGGTAAGAAAAGCCTAGAGGCAAAAAGGTAATTAATTTATTTCTTCCTTAAAATTTGAGAATATGATTATGAATACTAGAATACTCATTTCTCTCTCTATCTTTCTTTTCATCAATATACAAATATATGCTGTAAAATTGGATTAAAACTTTGTTTTGTAATATGATTGGGTCAACTTTATGTAGTGAAACTTTTCTAGAATTTGTTCTTCACCCTCGAAACAGGAACAACTCAGCACTTAGCACCCCCACCTCCCCATTCTCTTCATAACTAAATCTAGAAAAGCTCATATTGATATGTATATGTATATTGATGAAAAGAAAGATGAAGAGGGAAAAGGGTATTCTAGTATTCATAATCTTATTCTGCAAATTTTAAGGAAGAAAGAAAATGAATTGCCTATTTTGCCCCTAGGTATTTTTGATTCGGTGGTCAACTTTGTCGAAAAATACGAGGGGGTGCTAGTTCCCAACTTTTTCTTAATTTGAGGGTGCTAAGTGTTCAAGTTGCTGAGTTGTTCTTAATTCGAGGGTGCTAAGTCTAATTATATTTCGGGGGTGCAAAGTGTCAATTTCTCATGTTTCAGGGGTGTAAAGTGTCAAAGATCCAAAAATAAATTACCTAATTTGCCCCTAGGTTTTTTTTACTCCGATGGTCAACTATGTTGGAAAATAAGAGGGGGTGCTAAGTGCTGATTGTTCCTGTTTTGGGGGTACAAAGTGCTAATTATGTGTTTCATGGATACAAAGTGCTTATTTTCCATATTTTGAGGGTGCAAAATGCAAAATACACGCATAATAATTCCTTGTTAATCATGGCATTGAAATATCTTGGCCAACCTCATTATGGATATTCCCATAAATGGCCATAGGCGTAGAAATCTTGTGGATATAATTCCCAGAAATGACACTAACTTGGTGAGTAATTATTTTTTCGGTGTAGTTGGTGGTTTATGACGCTATATACACCCACCTTGATGCCAAACATGTCTTATCAACCCGTAAGGGTGGCCTAGTTGGTGGAGCAAGTAAGCGCGGTATCTTTGACCCGAGATCGAATCTCCAATTGCCAACACTTTCTTGGTCGAGTTTGTCACACCTAGTTTGTCTAGTGCGGTTTACATCTTTTATGTCGTTTGCGAGCTATTGCATGAGGGCGAGGTTTACCTTGTGCATTTCGGTGACTGCGAGTTTTCTTATCAAATAAAAAAGCATGTCTTATTAGATAATTTCCTTTTTTAAACTTTTGTGATTGTTTGTAAATATATAATTCAATTTAAAATAAAATGTTAGAGAAGTAAATGAGTTAAATTCTTCCAAATAATCATGAGAATGCAAGTGATCTCTTTAACAAACTTACTATTTATCATATAGAATTGCAGTACAAGATAACTTATTTATGATATGGCATAGAACATGAACATGATACAAAGCTAGAGTAATTATTAGACGATTTCATTCTGTAATTGCTATGTAGCTGGGTGATTTATTATTATTATTTAAAGAGACCTAACATGATCAAATTCAATATGCATAAATATATAGTTTATATTTGTATCTCTACATTATTATAACTTTAAAGATTTGTATTATCATGTATGTATCGCCAAAGATTATTTGGTGTTCAATAACAAAGATTGAAATCTATGTAAATCATTTTTTGCGTATCAAAGCAATACACTGTGGGAGTGAGATTATGAAAATAACATTTTTGTAATCTTTTCCTTAAATTTAGAAAATAAATAAAATCTGCTCAATCTACTTCACCATATTATCAAATTGTTTAGTGTATCTGCGCCCGTGCAATATAAAATTAAGTTCCTACATACCATTACATTCTAAGGAGTAAATGCCATAGATAGAGTGCACGTGATTTATGGTGTGCGGTGCCTTATGTAAGTTTCAAGGCCATGGCGGTGACGGCTTATTGGAAAAGAAAATTGGCACAAAAATTAACCTCCAATCAAAACTTATCGAACGAAGTCAGTCCCCAATTATCTAGGTTTAGTTTTATTAAGCCTGTCGGATATCACGAGTTGAGTTTATGTTTGATGACAGTACGTTCAAATTTACTATAAATATTTGTTTTTTGATTTTTTTTTTAACTTAGCTTCATTTGATTTGTCTAACGGACAATATCACTAGGTTACTACACTGAAAATTGCTAGTGAACTTCACTTTGTTACAAAAAATTGACCAATTTAACTATCTTTGTAACTTTTTTCTTTCACTCCCCCCGTGATATTGCCTGGTGGGTGATTTACCTCTGATATTGTATGATAGGGAAAATTCTTAATCAAATTGAATTTGACCGAACTCCAATCTAACGTAACTATATGACAAGTACAATACACTTGTTTTGTGATTAGATAAAACTCCTAGAAGAGTGATCAATCATAAAGTAAGTGTATTTGTCGTGTTGTTGAATAGATTTGACCAAGTCAGATTTGGGTAAAAAAATTCCGTATAATAGGTATTTACCCCTGTTATTTCGTCCATAAATATGAGGAGGCAGTGAGCCTTTTCTACAAAAACTAAGGGGGTATATTGTCATTTGATTCACTACAGTAAGATAAATTGCCCTTTTAAAAATTATCCAGAGAGGTAATTATTTGTTTGCTCGACATACATTTGCAGGCTTTAAATTTATATCGATCGGACCACCGTATACTAATTTCTCATCAAATAAATTACATTTTATTGAAATGCACATGAAACAAGCTAGTAATATAATCCATGCCAACATAAAACAGGAATCAATATTCAGATAAAGAGTCATGTTATAGATGCTACAAAAACATTTATTATAAATTTTTAACAAGAAAAACTTTAGATATCCACTTTATAGAACACTGCATATTTATATCCTAATAAGTTTCAAATAAATATTAATTTTATACATCATACAAGATTATTTTAATATATATATTGAGTTGCACAGCCAAACGCGACTTATTGCGCTCATTGAAACCCAATAATAGTAAAGGACTATTATGAAAAAAATTATGGTTAAATTCCATTTTAGTTTGGTCTTTAAGATTGTTTTAGACTTTCACAGTTCTTGACGAAACCTTATAAACTTGATTTTTTAAACAGTTTCAATAGAATATTGAGATGGTACATTTTTCAAATAATAGATAATGGGTTTGGAATATATGATATGGAATGAGATTGTTGTTGTTGTGAGGGAAATAAGTAAATGACATAAGTGAAATCAATAACTTTATAAGTATTAAAATAAGAAATACACATCAAATTAACAACTTTAAAAGCCTCAAGTAGGTTTGAACAAGTCTCCACATGTTCCAAACCTGAAGTTTGGGCAAGACCTGCCAAATCTATTTTCAAATGAAGTTTGACCCGGTTCAAATAAGTCAAACTGTAATAGAGTATTTTCTATATAACTCAAAATTTTAAATCAAGTTAAGTCACAATGCTGGGTTTGATGGGCCTAACTAAAAATCGCAACTCAATTTGCAGCCCGGTCCACAATAGGACTCATTAACTAATGGATTTATGGGCTGCCGCCAGCGCCAGCCTGCCACGTTCTATAGTCAATGAAATTTCCTAGTAAAGTTATGTTTGCTAATCATTTTTGTCGTGGTTTTGATTCCCGAAGATATTGTTAGATCTTCTAAATCAACATGTGATTGGTCTAGTGGAACGGACTAGTCACTACAAAGTAGCAAACTCATGTTCGAATCTTGTTGGGAGAGGTACCCACTCAATGTGTCCAACCCGTCTCGAAAATGATTATACCCTTAAAAAACTAAAAAAAAAAAAAGAAAAAAAAGATCTTCTAACTTAATCTATTTCCAGATGTGTTAATAACATTACGTAAAAATATTGTTGAGCAGAGATTCCAACCCCGATTCATCACATTATGATTTGAAATGGGCTGATTTTATATTATTCTCATATGATGAATTTTGTTTTCCCTATGAATTGCTAAGTCTGTCAATGGGTCGGACTCGAACCATATGGGCTAACTCAGATCCAAGTCCGATCCCTATCCGTTCAGACTATGAAAATTAGCGATCGGATTTGAATCCGATGGATATCTAGAATCCGATTAAAATATATGAATCCATTTAACACATTTATCAACAAAAATATTTGCTTCCATTTTCCTCCAAACCATTTGCAGATTCCCTCATGAATGTTTCATTGGGATCTTTGTCTAAAAATTGTAGAAATTAAATATGATATATTAATGAGAAAGACTCAATGACGACCAAAACAAAATAGAATGAGAAGAAAAAATAGGGGAAGTGGCACAAAGAGGAAGAAAACACAAAATTGACAAGTTCGAATCCTACTGGAGACATTACATTGGGGAGTACCTATATCCTTTGCACTTTTTGGTCCGAGCTGTAAATACACAGTCTAGTAGATGAACAAAAGAAGAGACAAAAGGTAGAGGAAGATAAGAAGGGAAGATAGCGGCTATCGAATATTTACTCCTTATATTTAGGATTGCAGATCTTCTTAATCAAATCCGATTCACCAAATTTTTAATCGGATAAATATTTAAATAAATCGAATATGTATTGGATTCAAATTAGAATCCGCCCCATTGACAACCCTAAATTGCATGATAAGAGGATTACATTAAAAAGTAAGCTTTTGCTAATTTCATATTATTGACACGCAGTTACGCACTTTGATGCAGCCCAATTCTTAATAATCTTAAGTTAAAAAACATGGCCCAACAAGGGAAATCAAATGTGCGTGATAAATATAGCTGGAACTCAAATTATACTATCTTTTATCTTCTTATTACTATATACTATATAGTGTCATTATTGGATATGTAATTAAGATTATTAATAGATGAGTATGTGTTCGTGTGTATAATCTGAAGCAATTTGTGATCTTTTGCTTATAACATAATTATTATATATATATATATATATATATATTTATAAATTGTAATTATTATAAATTGTTTGAATAATTGGTATATTGTACTAATGGATTTTGAGATAATATTTTTTATTAGTGTTTACTATGTGGGACTTTTTTGTTAATATTTTTAGGAAGTGTTTTTAGTACTAAAAATCTAAACAAACAATACTTCTGTTTTTCTAGAATTCAGATACTTTTTTATATACGTGGCATTAGCATAAAATCAAACAAATATTAAAAAAAACCGAGTACATCTAAATCTATAAAAACACCTTTAGAAAATTCTAATAAACTGGTTGAAGTGGCGATTTTATCTTTAGTTGACCCAGTGGCAATTTCACTAGATATAAGGGTTATTTTGGAAACGTCTGCCCCGACCTGGATAATTAAATTGGGTCAAACCCCATTTGAAAATGGGTTTTGGCAGGTCTAAACCCATGCTCCATGTTTCGAGTTTGGTCGAGAGCTATCCAAACTTTTTGAAGCTTATAAAGCTATAAATTTGATACATGTCACATGTTTTTAACACATATAAAATTATTGATTCGACACCTATATCTACTTTTATAACCAAACTTCAATTCAAATCATATTTCAAACATTTAAGCTCATTAATTATTATTTTATTTATATTTTATCATCTCAATATTCTATGAAAGTCATTCTTCAAATCAAATTTCAAAGGTTTCGCCCAAAAGTTAGAAACTGAATTTTGAAACCAAATTAAAACCGAATTGAGCCGTAACATTTTCATAATAGACCTAAGTGTTGGCAAGTGCACAAGTGACTGATTAGTTTAAACGTGTGTGTAAATGGTCGGTGTAAATATAGAATAAGTTGCACATGAGTTTGAATATTTCTTTGGATTTTAAAATTTTGAGATATGATTTATATTTGTGTTTAAGAGGAAAGGTTATTGAAAAAGAAAAAGTTGATGATATGTGTAAAATAAATGTCTTAAGTAGGTTTAGAATACATCCCCTTGACCCCCAACTTGTGTGCATTGACATTAAAGCATTTTTCCCTGTTAAAAAGGGACATCTCATATGTGCATAATATTCTACTTGTGTTAATCCCTTGGGATAAGGATTATAATTTACAATTAATCACACATCCCGAGTCCAAGTTTTGCATAATGATGCAGACATACCTAAACATGAGAATTCTATTGAGAGGGACCTAACCATATATACACAAAGCATTCTCAGTGAAGAGAGAGGGACTTGACCTTCAGCAATGGAATGAATCCTCTAAAACAAATTGCAGAGAATAAACAGATTCTGCAAGAATAAATCAAGAATAATACAAGAATATACAGGCAGTGCTTCATTCTCTGTAAACGATAGCGACACTTCTATCACTACAATCAACAACACATGCAAAGGATTGTAATCTATGAACAAAGCCTAGGTACAGAAGATTTAGCATTACTTTGGTTTGACAGTCTTGATTTAATCATCTTTGTCATTTGTGTTTGCATTTTCCTACAAACCTTTTCCAATTCCACCACTCTCCATTGCATGCCTTGTAAATGTGCTTTGAGCTTCTCATTCTCATCCGAAAGATTCAGTTTTTTCGCGTAAAGCACAATTTGTTGCTCGGAGCCCTCGTCTTTCCTTCCCTTCTGTAGTACTGTCTCAAAAGAATTAAAAGGAGAATCGCTTAAGTTGGCTAATTCATTTGTATCTTGAAGCAAGCCTTTTAGTTTGCGTTGCTGAGATATGACAGCTAGGACTGCAGATTTTGATGGGAAGTTGGCATTTTCCCTGAGGTGGTTAAATGCTTCTGATGAGAGTTTCTCGTAATTTAGTCCACAACAAACTTTCATCTTTTCTTCTTCAGACAATCCCGAGTGAACCTACAGAAACAAACACAAATAACGAGCAATTAATCAATTATAGCAACTTTGATTATGAAGCCGATTTCAGTTGTAAAACGTAAAACTACGAAAAGGGTATTTCTTGGTAAAGAATTTTTGATACCTCTAGGTACAAGTTCACTGCATGATAAACTCCATCACACGAGTCTCTAGCAGAGTCGGGTAGGGCCCTGATTAGAGCCAAGAACTTTAACGGTTTCATGTAAGGGTCCGGAGCTACTTCAGCAAGATATAAATCTATCACCCGAGCTACTTTATTCAGTCGAGTCAATGGCACACAACAAGCATCTTTTCCGAGAAACGATTTCAAGAACCTAAGAACTAGATTCACGTCATACAAATAGCTCGCCTTGACTGGAGATGGAACAAGTAAATTATCTAAGCTCGCTTCATCTAATTGTGAACCGATCATGCTCTCTAACTTGTCCCTGCTGCATTGGCTTAAGTTAACATTTAACGCAACTCTTAGCATTCCAAATAAACTCTTGTAAGACACAGACCTTATATCCAATGAATCAAGCATCTCAATAACCGTTTCCATGATTTTAATTTTCTCGTCCGGTGTGGCAGAAGCAAATCTTGATTTTTGATAGTAAAAGAGAAATCTGCATATAATCCCTTGGTCGAAATTTCTAGATACCATCAACTTTACAAGCATTTCAATTACGCAGGTGTCTAATGTTAAGAGATCTTCAAACCACCATGTTGCTCGAACGAAATTGTTCTTTAAGCTCTCGGTACTTCTTGTGTCACTTGACAATCTGAACATAGAGCTATCTGGTGAAGAAGTGGAAGGACATGGACTCATTTCACAAGATGATGCAACTCTTCCAATGAGAGAATCTAAGCACTTATCAACAATACCCAAAAAACGAGCTTTCGGGAGTAAAATTTGGCATTTTTTCAAAACCATCATAAGTTCGGTCCAAGTCCAATACCGAATCTCATCTAATGATTTCTCCGTTTGCGCTACCAATTTGTTCATTTCCATAAAATGTGAAGCACAAGTGAGGTCAGTAATGTTAAAGGGATTTATATTCACCTTTCCTTTATTGTAGCAAAACCTTGTGATGAGCTCGAAATTTGCTGCTCCTCCAGGAAAGTCATTAAATATCACCTTCAGATGACCGGCTACACCTTTGGATTTACCAAAGATTTTGTTTATTCTTCCTGAATAAGAAGATATAACACCCTACAAGAATTTATACAAAATCATAGATTAGGGACCAAGTTAAAAAAATTGCAGTGGTCACAGAAACAACAATTAAGAAACATACTATGTTATTTTTACCAAGGGAAATTGGCAATTAATGCCTACAATATATTCACCAGCATAATTAAATTAACTGTACAAAAAAGGTAGTCTACCCAATTTGCTGATAAAGATAGATGAAGTCGTTATACAGCAATAAATTCTTGAAAAGCAATCAGATAAAGAGACTACATCCCTGCAAAGAAGGGAAACCAACAGTACCAATTAAAAGGACACAGTTTTTTTGCCTCTTGAAAGATGTGAGAGAGGCAAAAGCAAAGGTGTGAACAATAAATATCCATACTACTTGCAACAATTAATAAATGAGATAAGTGACTTTGATTGTTCAGATGTATTAGAATAAACCACACATTTCAGCAATATTTAGCTACAGATTTAAAGATGGTTTAGTACGGAGATATGAGTTAATGACAATAATTGTGAAAACAAAAAACTATAAAGAATATCATTGAACCATAATGAAGTAAAAAACAGAGAAAAAAACCCAGAAAAAAGAACCCAACTTTCTAGAGAAAAAAGAACACAATTTTGACAAGAACCCAAAAAATTGGTATCTTTACCTTATTTACCATGAAAACCTCTTCTCCATTGACATCAACTTCAAGATCACAATATTCATCCATTCCCCAAATAAATAAAGAAGCCAAACTCAAAAACTAAGAGACCCTTTTGAAAATGATCTCAAGACAAAAGGAATAAAAGGGTAGAAGCATTGAGATTTTGACAATACTAAGCTGGTTGGAATATGGAAAGGGGTAATAGAGACAAGGAGAAAAGGTTATATCTTGGTATTGAAAAATAGACTACTTAATTAATTACTGCAAAGAAGCTAATGTGGTTCCTTCTCCTAAACTGGGGTATGTGGAGAGACAGGAGTGTGAGTGAAGCAACAAGTTTTGTGGGAGGATGCACAAATTTGACATTAACATGAGAATATTATATGTGTGAGTATAAAAACAAACGAGAGATCAGAGGTAGGATATGTAGGGGCAAATACTTGACAGAAGGAGAGCTGTGTTTGAGTGTGCCCACTAATATTTTGTTGTGTTCCTTCGGATCTATTCTATTCTCTGCCATTTTTTTTTTAATCTAAAAAACTGTGTATTTACAACTTAGACATAATAGTGCATTGATTATAAGTTCTCCATAGTGTGGTGTCTCTAGTATGATTCGAACTTGAGTTTCGCTTTCGTCTATAAGGGCTCGCAAGCCACTACCTTTTGACCAAACCACCTTGGGGTTTGAGTTTGGAATTTAGATATACAAGTAGGCAAAATAGCGGAATGCGTCACAAAATACAAATTACTTGTCGATTTTAGTTTTCGCTCCAAGCATATCAATTCAGCCGTTTGTTAGGCATGGTGCTCTTAAAGCATGTATTTGACATTCTTTAAATGAAATAAATAAATTTAAAATTTATTTTTCATATAATCATTTTGATTATGCATTTATTGCATAATATAAACATCTAGAAAATTCCAAGTCTATTAAAGAGACTATGACTTAAGTATATATGTTATACTGGAGGATTTAAGTTATAGCTAATAGATTAAAAAGTCCGTAGTGAGTTAAAGTTGAGATCTTTAACTAAACACTACTAGTATGGTCCAAAGAACATTTACAATGTAGTAATCTTGATCCGAATTACTGATGTAGAGACATCGAAGGTGGAGGTACTTTGTGTAATTCGATTACATAGGACTGGACCAGACATGATCTAGAATCATAAATAAGATACCGTTGATATTATGGTTCTAGAACATGTCAACTGATGATCATATGTGAATTGATCTAAATCTTGAGTAGGCATAAACTCCTGTTTATGTTAACGAGTTCTTTTGACTCATAGGTAATGGTCCGTAACCATGTCGAGCCTAAAACTTATGTCTTGAAGATCCGTTGAGATAAATGGCTGGGAATGTGTTCTACAGATATGGAATCCAACCCTTATTGCGAGAAGCTGGAATATTGATTCCCTTAAATGTTAGTTTTGGAACTAAATCAAACTGTTTACTAGTGAACTAATGAAACTTAAGGATAAAGAAGTAATTAGAGGGGCAAAACGGTAATTACGCCTAACTCTAGTTACGAATCAATTATTGGAGGATCAAATAGCATGTAGTGATTATATCAATGGACTATCTTGATCTTTAGAGTAAAATATATTGTAATGACAAGAGTGCAATTCCAAGTCTTTAGTGGAGTCACTTGGAATTAATAGATCGAATAATTAAATTAAGGAGTTTGATAAATTATTTGATTTATTGGAGCTTGAAGTTACATGTCCATAGGTACTCAACCACGGCTCTTGATAATCTACATTTGAACTCAAGAAATTAGAACGAATTCATTCATGTTGCATTTTGGAAATAGTTTCCTAAAATGAAAATTCCGAATTAATTAGATGATATTTAATTAATTAATTAGAAAATATCATGATTAATTGTATTAGATTTAATTATAGAATTGAATCTAATGGAAATTGAATACTAAATTCAAGAAAAAGGAAATATTGGCATTTATAAAATTTCTAATTGTAAAAGTTTATTATTTAATATGTAAATATATATGATATATTTATTTCATAAATAAAAGAAAAAAATTATATATTTATATATGTAATTTTCGAAATTATATATATAAATCTATTTATGTATGTTTTAATTACTTACAAGAGTTGTATTTAATTAATAACTCTCTTAAGTAAGAGAGAAGATTTTTTTTCCTAGTAGGAATATTTGAGTGAGTCATGGTAGGAGTTTAACTCTTTCCATAACTATCTATATATATATATAAGATATAGATCTTAGATGAATTATTATTGATTTATGAAATCATTAAGATTTTACTCAAAAGAAAAATTTCTTCAACCCTAAACATACAAAAAGCCACCATTTGTTCAAGAAACAAGAAGAAGCTTTCATCTTGAACCTTTGATTTCTAAAACGTGAAAGAAAGTTCGATTCTCTTAAGTTGGTGCCCACACGCCTAGTAGAAGGAGAACGTGGTTGATATTTATGGTGAAAAGGATTTAAAATCAAAAAAAGCATGAAACAAAAGGTTCAACCAAAAGAACGAAGGACATGAAGCTTTCTGTAAGTTTTTTTATTTCTTTCTTATGCATAATTAAAATAATTATAGTTTATGGGATCTTCGTTTTTATGTTAGTTATTTTCGAAATATACTGTGAACATAAATCCCACCAAATTTCGCAATTGGGTCGAATTAGTTCGATCCTGTTTACTCGTCGGGTCGAATAGTTCGGATTCGATTGGGTAAAACACCAACACCGTTAATTTTATTTGATGAGAAGTATGTTAAGTGTCGTGTTGACGCTGGACAAATAGGTAAAATTGTAAAATTCGTCTTAAATTAATCGTTGATTTTGATTCTCGATCCAAACTAATTACGTCTTTAAATAAGAAACAAAAATATACTATACATAAATATTGGAAAAAAGAAAGGTTAGTTTAACACTCGAGAACAATTGCAGGTTTATGAAGTGTAAATTTTCGGGTTATAATGAGTTTTTCTTTTTCCGGGTGAGAAACTATTTTTTCTCCTGTGTATATATAAGGTAATTTTTTTATTTCTTATTTCGCAACTTGAAAACAAAGAGACATAGACTCGTCCGCGCTTTAAAACATAGCATTTTTCATCCCAATTATTTTTACTTTTTTTTTTTTTTTTTTTCCATTCCTCCTCCATCCAGCTTGGAACTAAAAAGGAAAATTAGAGAAATTATGGGATAAGATTTGGGTAACCACTAAATTGAGGACGAGATGATATAACTTAATACGAAAATCAAAATCAACAATTATTTTAAGACAAAAACCAAAATAGCCAACTAGGTTGAGAAAAATTTCGCAAGTTCACGTACTTGTCCAACACAAAAATGACACTTAATGCTATATTCTGTCAAAAAATTAATAACGGGTGACATTCGGCCATTATATTAAATTAAGGAACAAAATTCGGCAATATGATATATATGGGATAAAACCCAAATTTGACAACTAATTCAGGATGAATTTCGTGATTTTGTCAAAAATTTTATGTTTTTGAGTTAATCGGTCAAATTGGTTTAAACTATGAACATTGCAAGGCCTTACACTTTGGATCCGACTTAGCGCTAAAACAATAGGTGTTGGCTTTGCAAATTGCAATGGCCGATTGTTTGTGATTCTCGTCGACCTCTTGATCACTGGCCTAGGCACAACTAGGAGAAAAGGCGAAAAGGAAAAGGGTTGTGAGGCCTGTCAAAGGTCAGGTCCTGACCTGGACCCGGCCCAGACCCAATCAAGACCTTATTTTAATAAATTTCAAAGACCTGGACCCGGATCTGGACCTGGACCCATTGCAGACCCAGTCATGTGATTATGGTTGGACCCGGACCCGACCCGACCCGGACCCGAATTTGACCCGAACTGGACCCGACCCGAAATACGATCCGACTCGTTCGAGCCCGACCCGACCCAGTTTTTTTTTTTTTTATCCCGACTGAGACTGCCAATTAGAGATAATACATGGGTTGATTTGCATTTTACTCAGATTTTGTTTACTTCAATCAATGATTTTTTTTTCTTTTTCTTTTGAAACTAGAGGAATGAATTTTGGTTGAATGGTCTAAATTTGGGCCCAAAAATTTAATAGATTCAAAAAATTCCACTTCAGTCTTCAGATAATGAAAACAAAAATAAGCTTAAAGTCAGCTGAAATAATAAACCTGGTAAAAAAAATCTTACCAGATCTGAGAACTGAAAAATGAAAAGAAATAGTGTATTAGGGAAAAAAAAAATTCAGGTTCAGGTCTGGGTCCGGGTCTCGAACGGGTCCAGATCTGGACCCGACCTGGACCCGACAGTTTGGGTAAAAATGTCCAGGTCGGGTCCGGGTCTGGACCCGAAACCGAACGGGTCGGGTCCGGGTCCAGACCCGATAGTTGATATTCAGGTCGGGTTCGGGTCCGGACGCGACCTTTGACAGGCCTAGTGGTGAGGTCCGAGATGTATCTAGTATTTTCATTTTAGAAAAAAAAATTGTAATTTTTTTTTTTGGTAATTTAGCATCTCGTTTTTTAGCAAAAGGCTTACATAGGGTACCTCATCACAAAAAACATTTCAGAATTTAAATGAATTACTAATGGATTTATATATATATTTTTTTAATACGATGATTGATGCTTTTTAAAAAACAAATGTATCAAAAGCAATTTTATTTTCAAAAGATATATTCAATTTTGTTCTATATTTATAGAAGGCAACTTTTTAAAAAGTTATTAATTTTGATTGTAGACCTAAATGCCATAAATGTGGTCAATTTTGTTTATTACTTTTAATTTCTCAAAACATGTTCATAAGTGGAATAATCATCACCGCTACGTACTTAATTTTATAATGGCTATCAGTGATATGAACAAAACTAAACCTTTTCAAAATTGTTAACCACTCTAAGTATTAAATTTAGAATTACATAAAAAAGTAGGATATCCGATTAATAACAAATAAAAATTCGGAGAACTTGAGGAATAATGCAGCTGACGAAAAGAAAGGAGTAGTTTGTTTTAGTATCAGCTAAGCTAATCTTAAAGTATATTGACATTTCAAGCAAGAGTTCACGAGTAAAAAGATTAATATATTTGGCGCATTCAAGGATAAATTAGTACATTTATTTCATCCTAATTTAAAATGGTCAATGTTAAAATAATTTTTTTTTTGAGAATGTTAAAATAAATTATTTGAAATGGGTAAAAGTGTAGGTGGCAAAATGGGCCGAACCCCATGGGCCAGCCCATGACCCGCCCTGATCCAGCTCATAATTTATTCTATTCATTGTATTGACTTGAGTTGGGTTGAATTATAAATAATATGAGTCACATATGAGTCAAAACGGGTAAGCTTAAATTGGATCCAATAAATTTGATTCTATATTTATTTGTAAAAAAGTTTTTCGAGCTGGTTAATAATTTTTTCACGGGTTTAACTATTTTCATTAATCCTTTTTCATTAATTTTATATGTTTTTGCTAATTAAATCAATCTTCCTATTGTTCACCAATTTTCTTCAATTCAATCTGTTTTTTCATTAACTTCACCCAATTCGATCCATGTTATCATCAATTTTTCGCCATCCATTTTTAATCGTTTTGACTTGTTTTTCACTTCTTTCACCATTCTTTTGCCGGTTTAATTCTTTTTTTTATCGAGTTCACCCGATTTAACCAATTCTTCATCAATTTAACCACACTTTTCTTTTACGATTAAATATAAGAAATGCCGT
The DNA here is from genome assembly GCA_030819805.1 of Penstemon newberryi var. newberryi. Lineage (NCBI taxonomy): Eukaryota > Viridiplantae > Streptophyta > Magnoliopsida > Lamiales > Plantaginaceae > Penstemon > Penstemon newberryi. The sequence goes on along the minus strand of JAUALY010000003.1, from coordinate 5,744,418 downwards.
TCCACTTTAGTACATTAATAATGTACATAATTTGCACCAAAGCCATCCTACATATTCTTAATTTATCCACTTAAGGCTTTCTTTTAAGGATTCTTGTGTATCTAATGTTTTACCTAATTTCATCTTGAACATTGTAATTTCAGATATTTCTAGTTGAATGAAAGCTTCCCATGGTTATCTCAAAAAAAAAATTCCTGTGTACCATGAATATTAATTAGAATCATAACTCTCTGTGCATGAACAAGCTAATTATGGATTGAGGTAAACTATAAAACAAATAAATAATTCTATATATGGTAATTTAATTGGCAAAATTTTATTTTTAACCCTCTAAAGCGATTGCATTTCAAAATTATTTTTTTTTTATTATGGTACCTTGACAATATACGTATTTTATTGTGTCATCGTCATCAATTTATGTCTTATTTGACCGGATAAATTATTTTTTTGTCGAAAATTATCAATTCAAAAAAATATCATGTGTCGAGTAACTCTTAAAAGTTGGGGATTTCAGATTCTGACTCAAAAATTTGCAAGTCCAAATCACGTGATGAATTTATAATGTGTTCCCTCTGAAATCAAAGATACCTATTTATTAAAAAAAAAAAAAAGGTCAAATTCACAGTCACATTTACATTAAAAAATGTCATCATTTTCTACGAAATATATTGTACTACACACCTAATTCAATACATATATTAGCTCAGATTTTCTCTATACATCCAAAAATGTCATCATCTTCTACGAAATATACTATATAAAACACGCTCAATTCAATACATATGTTAGTTTTAGAATACCATTACGTGGTGAAATTTGAAATGAGCGTGTAGTATATTATATTTCGTAGAAGAGGGTGACATTTTTGGATCTATAGAGAAAATTTGAGGCCAATGTGATTTTGAATTTGACATGTTTATTACTTTGTAAATAAAAATAGGTATCTTCAATTTCTAGAGGAACTTTAACCATTTTTCATCAAAAATTGAAGCTGTAGATCCATGTGATTTGGACTTGGACTTACAAAATTTGGATTCAGAATATGAAACTCCCAACTTTTAAGTGTCACTCGACATATGCTATGTTTTGTGAAAATTAAATTTTCTGATCAGATAGTACATATATTGATAATTTTCAGCAAAAAAAAGATTTCTAGTCAAATAAGACATAAATTGATTATTTTTTGCGATAAGGACTGAAATTGATGACAGTGACACAATAAATGATGTATATTGTCAAGATACCACAATAAATGACCAATTTTAAAATTAAAATTTACCTAATCTAATTCGTTAGTATAACAAATTATGTAGATTGTGAGAAATATCCAATAGCACCTTTAAACAAATTATATTTTTATTTCTTTTTTATTTAACCATACTTAGTCGATTAATAGTAAATGATTAATGCAATATTAGTTCAATGCGAGAGATTCCACCCATCCCGATTAAACAAGATTATTCATTTAAAAAAATGTGTCAACTCAGTCGAACCTGTTTACGACTCCACCCTATTGGACCCATTTTATCTGTCTAAACCGATCCGACTCGCCCGTTTTCCACCTCTAGGTAAAATGTTTCCAAGCCCTTTTTAAATTGAGTTAAAATGAACTTTACTCTTAAATTTACACCTAGTTGTTGTCCATTTTAAAATGCGAAAACTGTATACATTCTTTTAGAATAAATAACATCGAGATTTTAAATGATTTCAGTTTATTTTATTGGGTGAAAATGTAAAGAATAGGGAAATAGTTATTGTCATCTACTATCTGAGCCTCATAGTACTACATCCACCTGTGCTTAAATCATTTTAGTATTTCTTCATTGGCCATCATTGCACAGTCTGCACCACCTTAATATTACATTTCTACCCTCTACTTTCATTCACCATCAATTCTAATAAAAAAATTCACTCACCATCATTGCACAGTCTTCAAAATAATATTCTCTAGTTATTAATAAGATAATTTCATGATATAATTCTCAAAATTTCCATGAGATCAAATTCCTTTAAATTTTCAACAAGCTTGTTCCTTAAGATTATATTTTGAACAAAACTAAGGTACTATAAGATAAACACTACTATGTAGTTATCTTTACAAGCTAACTTTTCTTAACTTCTTTGTTGTTGTCACTTTTACATAAAAATACATTTTATTTTACTCATGCAGATTATTAGTATTATATAGAACTTTTCCCAATTAATATTAATTTACTTGATAACTTTTGATACAACAACCAAATATTTTTTATTTTATCCTAAGTATGAATTTTATGGTGCAGAGGATGCTTCCTTGATCATTACTATATGCCAAAATTTTAGGCAAGAAAAATATATGATGTGTGTATTTGAATAAAAGTATACTTTTATTATTGGTAAATGTGGTTGATGCATATACATAACATTAACTCTGATACTTTTTACTTGATAAATGACATTATTAACTATGATATACTCGAATCTGTTATGATTCTACATCTCGGGGGTATAGGAGTAAATACCATCGTTCATTGTCGTCTACTTCCAAAAACAAAATTAATGCAGGTTTCATACATAATTCTTACTGTCTGCAAGTACAAAAAGATAACCACACGCCTTAATTTTGCGTCTGTCCGATCAATCCTTCAAGGTCATCCAACGGCTGAAAAATCAAGCCATTTCGAAACAACCAGTATACCCCTACGACGTATTCCAGCACCTGCACGTATACTGGCCGCCGTACAGACAATACCAACAGACTCATCAGAAAATTCTGCTGTGCTCACCTCCAGCTGTCGAATTCGGTACCTATCCTCCCACTTAGTATCTGACACGTGTTCCCCAAATTCCTCCCCACGTCCTACTCTATAAGTATTAGTGAAGAAACTTAACTTTATCCATTTAATTTGCACTCTTTGCTTCTTGTAGGCAAGAATTAATGGAGAGGAATTTTGAGTTTCAGTTTGAGAAACAGCCACCACCTCTTCTCACCGGCGGCGAATCGTCCTACGCCGTCGATGAGGCTTACTTAAACGGCATCTACGCCGGCCTCAGTTTCCGCTCCTTGCTCACCTACGGTTCTTCCCATCCGGTGACCTACGGTGGTTCGGATTCTCCAAATCTCCTGCCGAAATCCGAACCGCTCTTCATCACGAACGACGTCGTTCCAGCCGGTGTTCTTCCGTACGACTTCTTCTCCGCACCTTCGGCGTCGTCTTCTCATCTAAATATCCTCAATATGCCGAAATCGAAACCGCTCTTCACTGCTAACGACGCCGTTTCAAACGAGATTCCTCCTCAGTACAACTTCTTCTCCGAAGCTTCGCCGTCGCAGATGCCAAATCTCCTCTCACTCGAGATGCCTCAGAATATTCCGTACGGCCAGAAGCAGAGGAGGCAGCGGCAGAGGTTAAGCGATAAGACGCGGATTTTACATAAACTGTTGCCGCGTGATAAGAAGATGGATATGGCGACTGTACTGGAAGAGGCGTATAACTATGTCAAGTTTTTACAGGCGCAAGTTAGCGTTCTTCAGTCGATGCCTAGTACGACGAGTATTAATTTTAACGGCGGCGCCGGTACTGGTGGTGGAGATTTGGGGAGGCTGAATCGGCAGGAGTTGTTGCAGGTGGTGGTGAACTCGCCGGTGGCTCAGACGATGCTTTACTCGAGAGGTTGCTGTGTTTATTCAATGGAACAGCTTCTTTTGCTTAAGAGGAATTTACCTTACATGCTGTGATTTGATTCTAATTTCTAAACCCTAATTTCATGGATTCATATAGTTAAGTATCCGTATCTGTGTTCTTTTTGTATGTATGTCAATTTATGGGCATGCAATATTAACTACAAGTGATTTGATATAGTGAAATTAATGCTACTAATGATATAGTCCCCAATTTACTTGTTTATGTACAAATTTAATTTCACACACCTTCATCCTTTAGTACATAATGAATTCATAATTTAATTATCAAAAAAATAAAAAAATAAATAATTGTACTATATGGCAATGTTTGTAACGTACGATACCATGCATTATAAAATCATGGATATATGGTGGTTATATATGTCTTTTTCATCAGAGAAGTGTCATTAATTGTCTCACCAAGTTTTCATTTCCTTCTATCATAGAACCAAAAAAAAAAAAAATATATTTTTTAGAATCACCGCTAATGAGATTGTAGCCTGATGGTAATCTCTGACATATGTGAGATCCATGACCAAGAGGTCATGGGTAACTCTCACACTAATGATTGAAATAATTGATGATAAATATATTCTCAAAATAAAAAACTTGGTACAATCATCCCGTTAAGTATTAAATTAGTTAATAAATGATAGAGTAACATATTATAACTATATTTCTGTTAGATTATATCAAATTTCGCTGTAGTCAAACATATTTATGGAAATATTTCTATGATTACAAATTGTGTAAAATTTACAATACATTGCTATGTTTTTTGGTAATCTTGATATAGGTGTGCAAAATCTTTGAAACATTGTTACCAAAAAAATAGGGGTTTTAATTAGCATTTACCATCTAATATTTTTGTCATTTTGAACATTCATGTCTTTGCTTATATATTGAGGTCAAATTCAGATTTAATTTTTTGGCATAAAAAATAAGTCTTCTCTTTTGCTTCCTAACAAAAACTCTGTCCAAATCTCTATTTGTTTGATTTGTTGTGGATTTGCTTATCTTTTTGCAAAATAACAAGCACCATATATACTATCATTTGGATATCCAACTACTTGTACCAAGCCAGGTTCGAAAATACTATTGTATTGCAGTGAGCAAACCTTGATTTTTCTATGGGACTAATTAAATATTATGTTATTGCTTATAAGTTATAATTAGTAACTTACATTACATTATGTTAAACTCTATTTGTCAATTTTTTTTTTGGGTTTAGTAACCTATATACTAGTGTTAGCAAGAGTTAGTATTATTAGATGATATTTAAATTGCATGCATGAAAGTACTCTAATTTTATGGAGTCAATAGAATTAATGTTATATATCGTTTGTCTCTTCTCATACTTGGTATAATATTTATGTTGTATTATGTTAATCATATAGTTTAACAGATTCGGACTATATTAATTACTGTTATTAGATCACTGAAATCCTGTTTTATTATAAACTGATGCTACTTTATATTACTTAAATACTACACGGTGCAACACCCGAGTTATCACCAAAATGATACATGTCCTCTATGCACATATCATTCCAAGAAGGCACTCATACAGTCATACTTACAAGTCGTGTAATATCTAATCCTCTATGAATTCTAACATAGTAAATATTAAATAATAGGAGTATTTTTTAATACACAAATTGAATTAAGCCACAACCTTTTTGTGTTTTAACGATAAATTTGGATATGAGTAGGAAACCTTTTTTTTTTTTTTTTGTAAACTTCTTCTTATTTAAAAATAAGGTTTTACACAAGCATATAGTAATATTTGCCGCTTTTGCACATTATAATTCTTCCAACTTGGAATTTTCAACTAAATGATCAATTGTAATGTTTTTGCACTAAGGAGACCTATATTAATCAACACCTATGTATACATATATTCTTGTTTTTAGTTATTTTTGGAGTAATATAATAACCTACAATTACTTATTTTAAGGTAGAAAATCTTAAATTTTTATTAAATAGTACAAATTTATTTGCATATTCGATTACAAAAATTGTATACAAGTTTTTCTAATTTGGTGAATAATTGAAATTATATTACAAACATGGGTGCCAATTAATGTAATGAAAATTAAATAAATAGGTGGTAACTTTTTAAAATACATATGGTTAGTCCAATTTTTTTTTACTGATAGAGTTAGGGTGAAAAAAAAAAGGTTATATGGTTTAGTGCTATTTACTAAAATAATACTATATTCTATGAACCTGATATTTAATTGTTTGGTGCAATAGCACTCCTCGTAGCTCCCACTGTCGCCACTCACCAATAGAAACACATATAATCTTAAAGAAATAAGTTAAATTATACTTAGCCCCTCCAATTATGTTTAGTACCTACTTTAACTCCTTAAGTACTATCACTTGCATCAATTTATCCCTCCAATCTGCGGTTCAATTGCATTAGACCAATAGTTTCAACATATTCTTATAATTATCTTTACTGTTATATATGTTAAACGTACTTTCTCCTTGTAATTATCTTTAAAATACAAGACATCACTTTTAAGTAATGAAATATAAAAATCGGGCGGGGGGCGGGGGCGGGGGCGGGGGTGTGGTGGGGGTGAAGTAACAAAGTCTCTTTAGACCCTTAAATAAGATTTAGTACAGCTAGTATGTTTAGATTTATTACTTTGGAGTTTTGAGTCAATAAACCAGAAATATTAATTATGCATGAACTGTAAAGTGGAATTAATTTTACATTTTCTTAGAGGTGAAAGAAAATAAAATTACTTTAATTAGATAGAATAGTTATATATATTCAAGGGATAAATGCATGATACTATCTTGTGTTATGTGAAATCTGCATAAAATTACCTTGTGATTTTTTTTTTGCACCAAACTTTCTTGTACTTTCAAAAACCTGCATAAAACACCCAATTAATCTCCGTTAGTCATGAACACCGTTAATTTTTGAATAATTTTTTTTTTGCTTAGAACTCCCTTGTACTTTTAAATGTTTGTGCAAAACCCCCTTATACTTTTGAATGTTTGCACAAAATTTCCTTATATTTTTTAATGTTTGCGTAAAACTCGCTTGTACTTTTGGACCTTTGAACAAAACTCTCTTGTCATTTCAAATATATCTAGGGGTAATTTAGAAAATTCAGTTAAAGATTAACGGTGTTAGTAAGGTCAACTCCAATGGAGATGGCCGGGGCCGGGGGCGGCGGGGCGGGGCGGGGGCCCGGGCCTCGCATGAGCAAATGAAGAAGAAGAGGGGCGCGTGACGCGCCCCACTTTTAAGTCAGGGGATGGCGTCCCCTGATTGGTTCCTTTTTTTTTTTAATTTCTTTATTTAATGTTTTTAAATTTGAAAAAATTAATTATTTAAATAAATAATTAATAAAATTAAATTTTTCTCCTAAATTAAATGTGTAGAATTGAATTATTTAATAAAATTTGTTAGCATATTTATTGTATATTTACTAGTATTTAATAAATATATGTAGTCATCAATTTTTAATTGAATGATTTAATATAATAAAATTTAATTTTTTTCAAATTAAAATTATTAATAATTTATTAGAATTGTAATTAAATTTATTTATTGGCAAATCATTAATGATTAAATTCAAATTTTATTTTAATTATTTTATTGTAATTAAAAATTTAATCATTTAATTACAATATTGGATGTTGGCTATATAATTTTAAAAATTTCGAATTAGTTAAAAATATAATTAAACATTTATACAAACAATTTAAATTAATACTTATAGTTATGTATCAATTTTAGTTTTATGATTATTTACTCTCTTTAATTTTAATATTATTAATAATTTAATTTAATTATTAAAATAGTTATTAATATTATTAATATTAATATTAAAAACAAAATTAAAACTATAATTATAAGCGAGAGTGGGCAAGAGTTCGAAATCGAATTAAATCAACATCGGAGTCCTGCCATTGGAGACGACCAGACAGGGCTCAGGGTGGGGGCAAGGGCAGCCCCAGGGCTCCGGAGCCCCGAGCCCCCCCCCCCCCCACCCCACCCACACCATTGGAGATGCATAACTAATGGAAATTGGGTATTTTATGCAGGGTTTTGAAAGTACAAGAGAGTTTGGTGCAAAAAAAAATTCACATGATAGTTTGGTGCATGTTTCGCATAACTCTGGGTAATATCTTGCATTTTTCCCTATATTCAAAGTAAAAAAAGGCCTTGCATATGCACCGAAAACCTTCAAAAAGAGACATATGCTTACTCAGTAGCCACACTACTTCTTAGTTGGTTTATACCCTACTTTCCTTGTTCCCTGTTGAAAGGAATCCAAAGGTTGGAAAAAAGAAAATAAAAGTAGACACAGTCGACGCAAAAGCACAATAAAGTTACCACCTTATTGACAAAAGAAGCTTTTTCTCTTAAGAAAAATCTAAATCTCATCACAATCTATTCACATATACATATTAATTACTCTTACTTATTCATCTACATATACATTACTTCCTTCCTTTACACATTTCATGCTCTAATACAACGTCCTTCATCTTCTAATTGTTCCCTCAAGCCTAAATACTTGAAGAAATGGCCAAACTTCTTGGCATATTTGCCTGTCTTGTGATTGTGGCATTGGATGTCGTTGCCGGAATTCTCGGAATCAGAGCCGAAGCCGCTCAAAACCAGGTGATTACATTATATAGATCAAAATACTAAGACCATGTTTGATTCTTGAATTTCAGGGAGTAAAATACTAGTGTTGTGATATGGTCAAGGTGTCTTTATGTAATGTCGGGTTAACATATAGTATGTTTTCACTTATAAATATAGGAAAAGCATTTACGGCTATGGATATTCGAGTGTAAAGAGCCTAGCCACGATGCTTATGTATATGGTTTAGCAGCTGGAATTCTCTTGATCGTAGCTCATGTTTTTGCAAATTTGCTCGGAGGATGTAGTGTTTGCACTCGAGACGAGATTTCAAAAGCATCCCCTAGCAAGCAGTTGTCAATTACATGCCTCGTTTTCACATGGTAACCAGCATTTTGGTTTCATGAAATTAAATGAAATATCATGTTGAAAGTCTTCAAATTTTCTTGTTAATATTTTTGTAAATTGTAATGTATGCAGGATAATTCTGGTTGTTGGGTTGTCAATGCTGGTGATTGGGACAATGTCAAACAACAAAAAGAGAGCCTCATGTGGTTTTACTCACCATCATTATTTGTCAATTGGAGGGATTCTGTGTATGGTTCATGCCCTGTTTTCTGTTGCATATTATGTTACTGCCACTGCTACTCTTCCTTAATAGCAGAGCAGGATATGTATGAAATGTGCCTATTTTTCAACCTTATCTCTGTTAACTTTTTGACTTTAAGTGACTTGAATTTCTACTTTTTGATTATTACTCCACTAGCTTCCAGGGTTCATTCGAGGTCCTCGAGACAAGATATTTTAGTATAACCTTTTTGAAAGTTTTCTCAGTAAATCATGTATGACTACTGCATATATCAGTTAATATATAATTAATGCCTTATTTTTTTTTAATATATTTGAAAGAAGATATACTGAATCAGGTTATATGAGTGATCCTCACCTCTATCGAATCTACGAAAATGACTATTGTGCAATGTATTGAGCATGTTTTTTCTTGCATAATTCACCAAGAAGCAGACTGATTTCTTGAATTTGCTTAGAGAATGTGAAAAACTACGAAGAAAGAACATACAATAGAAGATCAAGCAACGTGAGTTTTTAAAGAGAAAAAACTAGGCAACAAGAGCAGTAACACATCTTTGCAGAAATACACAATATAATTACGAAAATGAGAATTACGAAAACTAAGCAACTAAATATTAGAGTCATCCTAAAGTCGGTATTTGCAAAAAAATCCCCATTGAACTATTAAATATGAAACTCTTGTCACAACAGTAAAAGAGTAACCTTGGCCTTAGCGCTAAGGTTCGACACATATCCAGACGAGGAAACAAAAAAAATCGATAAGGAAGTACGCCAACTTCTGATGGCTCAGAAGGTAAATCGCAAGATGATTTCCTCATATCTTTATAACATTATCATAGCTAAACAAAAATCGCACTGTAACATCCAAATTTGTGCTTGTAGTAGTTTTGTGCAATGGCCACATTGGCACTTACCCAAAATGGATTTTCAAATCTCAGAAATCTAGTATACACAGCCATTAGACTGTTTGTAGAATTACATATTAGTGCTCTCAAAGTTTTGATTATGAAATACACATTATTTACATACAATGTAGAAAAAGCACTATTATAAAGTATCTAAATATTCTAAATTGCTCTGCCTCTCTAGTAACTTAGTATTTCTTACAGTAACATCAAAATGCACAAATTAAGAATGCAAGATTGAATTTAACAAAAGAACTACAACAAACAAGCAATGTTTTAATGATATATTGCATAAAAGACTTCGACTTGCAGCAACAACATACTCACATTAACATGAGTAATCTCCATCTAAAACCAAGACATTGACATGTAAAAATTGTAATAAAAGCCTATACAATTCAAGCAACATAGTGATGAAGTTACCAAGAAATGCTTTAAAAACCTTCTTGAAGCCCAAAAATAGGAGAAAACAGAACATTTATTCATTGAATGAAGAAACTATTACTTGTAATGGATAGTTAAAAATAGCTGAAAATTCATCACATGGAGAAAATATGAACACAACTAGAGATAACAGAACAAAGAGTCAGATTATACAACAGCTAGGCAGATACATAGTAGACATAATCACCTAATACATATAGATCCAAAATCATCATCAAGAACTAAATCCATCAACAAAACAGATGTTCGATGAATTATGAACATAACTAACTAGTTAACCAAGTTTTTAAAAAAATCACTAACCCAACAACTTTTTAACCTGAACCCTAACGAAAGCTGCCTTCTTATAATTAAACTCGGTCTCCTCCACAAGCAACTGCTTCCACTTCTCATCCAATTCCTTAGCTTTCTCACACCCAATCAAACTCATATTATCCTTCACAAACTTCATACCCAACACCAAAGATGGATAGTTCCTCGCAGTATCATCAAAAGAGGCTTTCAAAAACGGGTACTTTGACAAAAAATCACCTTCTTTCTCACCCTTTTCTTTCTCATCTACAATTTTAACCAAAGTTTCTTTTTTTGCATTAGTCTCCTTAACCCCATTTTTGGGGGCATTCTTAATTTTTTCCACTGAATCACCCCATACTTTCTTGGAATGTTCAAAGGCCAAAACTTCATGTGGCTTTGAAAATACAGGGTCGGAATCATCCACACATTTCTTAATAGCATTGTCGAACCTCCTCCTCATACTACGAATCTTATTTCTCAGTTGTTCTTTTGAGTAATTAGCCTGTAATTTTCCCTTGATCCAGTCGTAAAAAGCACCCAAATCGGAAACTGGGTCTATACCTTCTAGGTTTTTGAAATCGTACATGCCCTTGAGTACAGTTATCTCATCCGCATTACTCCAAACCCTCGGGATAGCGAAACTAGGAGGAATGGATTTTTTCTCCTTAAGCTCGGTTTGATTTTTTGGCTTTTTGATGCTTCTTGGTGAGGAACGAGACGGGGTAGTTGTAGTGGCGGTACGGCGACGTTTTGATGGGATGGTGGTGGTTGAAGGCTTGTTGATGGGCTGTAATTTGTAGTCAGAAGGGGAGGCGTCGGATTCGGAGTCTGAATCGGTATCCGACTCGATCCACCCGTTATCTTTTGGTTTGCCGGATTTGGACTGTGGGTTTGGGGTTTTGGTCTGTTCATGATCCGATTCATCCTCAGATTCTTCTTCTTCTTCTTCTTCTTCTTCTTCTTCTTCTTCTGATTCTGATTCATTTTCTTCAACATCTACTTCTAGAGGAGGGGATTTCTCTCTCTCTTCTTCTTCTTCTTCTTTCTCTTTGGAAGATTTGCGAAGCTGATGAGAGCGAGAGGGGGCTTTGGGCGCCATTGTTATTTGGTGTTGTCTTCTGGTGTCTACGTTTAGGTTTTGGAGTCGTATATGTGAGAAAGATGGAGTGGGCACTTTTCTGGACTGACCCGTTCAGCTAAATATTACCCTAAGTTTCGATTTTTTTATTTCGTTGTATCGTAGTTATTAGATCTCATTAAAGAAATGTTTTAGCAATTGGAAAAAAATATTTAGCCTAGGTTTTTAAAATTATTTTACTTTGATTATTTTCTATACTTAATAATAATGAGAAGTAAATCAACAAGGGATTGGTTTAGTGGAAAAGACTAGTCACTATAAAGTAGCGGACTCAAGTTCGAATTCCTGTTGGGAGAGGTATCCACTTAATGTGTCCAATCTACCTAGGGCTGAGCACGGTTCGGGAAACCGCTCGAACCGAACCGGACTGAATGGTTCGGTCCGGGCCGATTACCTAACCGAAAATTCTGTACGATAACCAAAAATTCGGTTTGTACCGTTTCGGACCGAATCTCACCCGAAGTAGGATCGAACCATGGAAAATTTGATTATTTGTTTGTTTTTTGGACCGAACCGAAAAATTAGATTGTTTGTTCGGACCGAATTGGACCAAACCGTTGTGGTAAAAAACCGAAAAAATTTAGAAATTGGGAAGCCGTGGATTGAACCGGATCGTTCGGTTTTTGCACCGAACCGGACCGGAAATTTTGATCCGGTAAACGGTCCATGAATTTCTAGGACAGAACCGACCAGAAACCAAATTTCGATCCGATTTGGTCCAAATGTTCACCCCCAAATCCACCTCGAAAGGGATTAAACATTGGGGAAAAAAAATAAAAATAATGAGAAGTAAACTATTTCCTCCGCTCTTCATCCTCTTTGAGTTTTCTACTATAGTTAACGGATATGATCATTAATTTTGTGTAAGAAATTATAGTCCTTTTTCTCCTCTTTTGGTAAAATGTTGAAAAGTCAAATTTGCTCATAAGACAAATGGGGTGGTCTATAATGACTCACCACCGTTCAGAGTCATTGAACTGATCCAGTAAAATTGTGCCACTTGGACAAAGTACAACAGTAGCAATTTATGTGTACAAACCCTTCTAACATACAAAAAATAAAAAATACCCTCTGAAATATTAAAAAAAAAATTGAAACCCTTATCTTTCCCATCCACCTCACCTCCACCCACCCACCCCGCTTAAACCCCAATCCCGCGAGACCCCCTTCCCAGGCCGTCGGGACGGCGCCGACAACGGCCTGGGAAAGGTGGGAGGGTTGACGGTGGGGTGGGGTGGGTAGTTTTTTTTTTTTTTTTTTTTTAATATGCTTAATTGTGGGATAAAATATTCAATGAACTGATGCAAATATTGTGTAGACCAAAGATGTGCTTCTGGATTATACTTTGTGTAATCGATATTATAAGATAATTAATACATTTCAGATCTGGTAATATGCACATCTTAAGTTGGAGATTGAAAATTTTCTTGAAATTTCGTGGAAGCAAGTTTCCGGCGAAAACTAATTTTTAAGAATAATTGGAAAATTTAATACAAAGCAGGTTTCTGGCGAAAACTAATTTTGGAGCATAGTCAAGCCGGAAAATTAAAGAATTGGAAAAAACATTGGGGCTCTTCATCTTTGTTGGGTGAAGCTTTCTTCACCGGTGAAGGTGAAAAACTCTCAATCGGTGAAGAGAGCTTCACTCGTTCATATTAAAACCTAAGTCAGCGCCGTCATCGACAATGGTATGGTGAAGGAGGATGGAAAGTAGAAGTTCCACGGAGGCGAATAAACCATGGTGAAGGAAGATGGAAAGTGAAAATTATGAGAGGGGTAAAATGGAAAGAATAAAGAATGATAATGGGTATTTTAGTCATATTCGTGTGAACATGGTTTTTTTCTGGGTACGTACGCTCGTACACATCGTACTCAATTTTTAGGCTAAAACTCAGTGACTCTCGAACGGCAGAGAGTCACTATAGAATGTCCCAAGACAAATATTTGCTCCAGGCAAAAGTTAACTCAAATATGGCTGTATTCAACTATTCAAGTAAACCATTTGCCAATTTTAGTTCTTATTTTAGTAACTTATCAGACAGAAAAAGCAAAGAGCTTTCCTTCTTCCTTTGAGCAATTTCTTGTATTTAAAAGAATTAGAAATGAAACCAAATCAAGATTCTATATTTTAGTAAATAAAGTTGTCATATTTATGTATTGTTTTGAACCCCAAACATTACAGATTTCAACATCATCACAAGCACATCCAGTTTATATATATATATAAAAACATCTCATTTCGAGAAACAATTCACTTGTATATATATTTACACAAAAAATAGCAATAACTCACAACACTTCCCTCCAAAATTTGGCTATCCATTTACTAAATAGTGTCAATCAGATCAGCTTTCATCATCTGAACTGAAGTCATCATCCATTTGCCTCTCCCTAATTGCTGGAAATAGTCGTTTACGATAATCTGGCACAGACTCATGACGTGGTTCTTGAGAAGTTGAAGATTCTTTTCTTGGTGCCTTTGATGGAAATTTAGTCGTACTTTTAACATCTTTACAAGCCTTATCCAACATTAACAAGAAATCACGAACTATAACAAAGAGTCGAGCAGCCTCGTCTTTTCCAGCTTTACCATGGAAATAATCTCCCGTACTCTTAACCAATTCCATTATCCTCTTTTCTTCTTGTAGTAGCCAAGTAACATCAGATTCTGAATTCTTCACGAAACTATCAAGAACATCACGGAAATCACTCTTTCCCTCTATACTCTTCATCTCATTTTCCACAAACTTTTTAGCATTTACGAGCGACTGACCAAGTTTGAACAAAGATGCACTTAGATTCTCCGTATCAACTTGCGCTGCCTTTTTAACGTTCTCGAGCTCACTGCTAAGCCCAGAAACTACTTGAAGACCGAGGCTTCGGTGATAGTCTTCTGTTTCGTGTTCGGCATCAGCTTCAATAAGATCTTCTGTCTTCAAACTGGACATACTCTGACTCTCTCTTAATTTTCGGGCAGCTCTTATGCCTTCTGAACGAATTATTTCTTGCACGACAAAGTGAAGAAGAGTGGTCTTTCCATCGGTTCCTTTAACGTCAGACAATTTTAAGAGTGTTTCGAGTTTGAATGCTTGTGCACCTCCACGGTAAGTCCCGTCATTCATGCGGTTCCCGGTTTTGAGAACGGCTTCCAAGAGTTTTAAGAAGAGTCTGCTGTTCTTTAACTCCTTACATGCTACCTGAAAGGATTCTTAGACATATTAAATACCTTTTTATACTTAAAAATGTCGCTGTAGAGACTACAATCATGGATCAATTTTATTTTTATTTTATTTTAGTCGAAAATATCGAAAATTTTCTATTTATGAACACATAGAAACAGAAATAAAGTGCAGTTTTGAAACTTTTTGCTAATAAAAAAAAGCATATGTGGCTTTTTGGTAATAAACATAACAAAGTTTTTTTTGCTAATTAGGCAAAGCATAATGGGTATTTTTGCATTTCACACCATCTTTTTTTATAGTGTTTTTGAAACGTTTTCAATATTAGCTGACAGAAACATACTCTAAAAAAGAAATCTTGATCCTTCATTACAATAAGTATTATTGATATTTTGCATACAAACCTCTAAAGTTGCAAGTGACTCTTTGATTGAAGAAACTTCTTCTTGAAACGTGCTTATGAAAAGAAGTGATTCAAGACGTTTAAAAGCAAACGGAATGTCGACCATGACTTTGAGGAACCTTTCAGCTGGGCCAAGACGAGTTACGTCTCCACTGTATAATCTAAGTTTTAGTTCTTCCTCAGTTGTTGGTGCCATCTTCAACAAAGTTTGAATTAGTTCAGGTGGGAGCTCATTACCTGATCAATTTACGACAAAGGGCACTCCATCAAGAAGTTAAAAGTGAAGAAACTAATTAATATACATACAAATCGAATAGCTAACACGTACATTACAAACTTTACACCATTTATTAAACAAATATTGTAAAATGTACCTTCTTCGAGGGCAGTACAGACTTCGTCTGTAGTCACATTCAATGCTCTTAGAAGAATAGCTAAATTTTGTGATTTTTTGGGATCAATAATCTGAATAAACTGAGGAGTTTCACTGGAAGGTGTTTCCTTTTTAACTTGGTTTTGGTTCTTATTATCTGCCGGCACATATCCAAAGAGAGTTTCCATCATTTCTTCATTAAATCTGCAAATCCAGAGAGGTTCATATACGAGATATTTACTCGAAAGAATGTAATAAAAAAAATCAAGTCACAAGCCCAATACAAAAAAACTTACTGAAAGGACCCAGCTTGAATCTCGTGCCAGACCATCGAGTGATTAGGGCTGGCGAGAACCTTATCCCAGAAGAACGGCTTCAACTTCGTTTTTGGAGCATCAGATTCATCAGAAACTTCACTTGCTTCTCCAATAGAAGAGCGCCCTCGATTATGTAGTCCAAGTGGCGAAGGCTTTGCGATGCCAGGCACTGGTGGCTTAGGAGGAGGTCGACTGACTTTAGGTGGTGGCGGAGGGGCGGGAGCAGGGGGTTTAGGGGGCGGAGGTGGAGGAGGAGGAGCTGGTGGTTCTTGGATTGGAGTTGTTGTTCTTCCAGGAGGAAGTGGTAATAAGTTAACATTAGTTTTTTCAGATGATTTTGCATCAGCAGATTCAACTTTGGAAGAATCTTGTATTGTTGCCAAACTGCCAATAAGCATTGAAGGAGCCTTGAAATCTTTATTGCTTGTATTACCTGAACAAAGATAATATTAGCAATAAGCAATACCACTATAAGAACTCAACTAAAAAGGGTCACGTACCAGAAGATATGTAACTAGCGCCAAAGTTTAGAGGAGGCTTTGCATCGGTTTTCCCATCTATTGGCTCATTCTTTTTATTCAAACATAGCAATAAGACCACAGCTACAAGAGCAGCTCCTGCAACTATAGATGCAACTATAGCAACTACTAAATAAGTTACATTATTGTTGTTGTTGTTGTTTCTCGAGGGAATATTTTCTGGTGGAGGATGATTTATATGAGATGGTGGAGAAGGGTTAACACGACGGCGTGGAGGAGATGGCTTAGGAGCCTTGACTGGAGAAGGAGAAGGAGAGAGAGAGGGGGCCAAACTAACTGGGGTTGGCTCGATTTTAACGACTCCATGGTGGAGCCTTTTTTGCATTAGGTACCTTCTCCGAACATTAGCCGAACTAGACAACTGATTTTGGTTCTCATTTGACAGAGTTTCTTGCTTAGCTCTTAACTTTTGTGATGGTAAATTATTTTCTCTTAAGCACTCCAAAATAGATTCCTTCTTCTTTGGAGGAAGATCGGGTAATAAAGTTGAATCAAATTCTACACCATCATAACTACTGATTGTTGATTGAGCTAGATCGGAGTCCATGTCCTTAAAATCTTTTGTAAAGTAGCTCCATACTCGTTTCGCCTGTTAAGAGAACACCCTTTTTATTTCTCCAAGCAGAAATGTATCATGATCCGAGTTCAAGAAATGCAATATTACATTAATTCAACTCTTTCATGGAAATTATCATATTGCTTTTTCAAAATTCTTGAAGAGGTCTAAAGAAAATTTACTCTTGGCTGAGACGCAATTCTTAATGGCACTTGAAGATATGCAAACCAAATACAACAATTTTCTTTTTGGATCAATAGAAACATTGTTTAAAGAACAACACATACAAAGCTTGAAAATAAAAGCTAGCCCTTACAATCAAATACTAATAATTATCAATGTTTCCTTCACAAAAGAGATTACAAATGAAATTTATTGAATAATGATATCATAATTCACGATAAAGTATACACAAATAAGTTTACAGAGCAAAAGCAGAGAGAAATAAGCACTCGATTAGCATACCGTATTTTCATCAATGCCCTTAACATCCGAAGAATCTCCATTGGGGCCATTGCTTTGTGCTAATTTCCTCTTTCCTTCTGAATAATTTGCTGCAAAAACACAAAGCAGAGCAACAAAAACAGCCACAAATTGAACCCTTCCCGAGTCCATTGTTTCTCATTCACCCCATTGTGCTACCCTTCTCATTGAATTGAATCCAAACAACCGTACACATAGCTATGTCGATAACTATGCATGGTTGAGCCTTTATCAATTAAAATTCAGAAGGAATAATACTAATAAATGAATTTTTTGAAGCCTTTTCAGCCTCAAGTGAATTGCCTCCAGCGTCACAAAATTCCCAACAACGGATCCAATATATATCAATATATATACACAAATAGTCTAATACCTATTTTTCTTGGCCGATGTATAATAGAATATAATTTTTTTTCTTTATATAAGATCCTCAAATAAGAAAAAAGCTATGAAATTTGGGTACCCTTTTCAGAAATGGTGCTAATGCAAGTAACCTTGAAACCATTCAGCAAAGGGTTCTTTAATGGCTTTTCTGAAGAGGATTTCTCTAAAGCATTTAGGCCAGAACGAATTTTTGTTGGGAATTTTGTTCGTTGGAATGGTGCATGTTTTCCGGACGCAAATGAGAGAAAGACAAGAAAACCAGAAAAGACAAAGAAAGGGATTTTTTCTTCTTCTTTTTTTTTATAATTTTATCACCAGGGAAATGGTTACATATTATCTCATGTAATTAAGTCAAAATTGTATAATGTGTCCCAAATTAAATTTGCAATGTTGATTTTTCATTTTAAACTATATTAACTGTTTTGTAATTTAATATTATGCTTGAATATCATTCCATCGTTTAATAACTATGTTGACAGCACACGTGCCAGTGACTTGACCAAAGGACGGATCTATAGCGCCCCCAAATATTTTTGTAAAATAGAATTAGTACTACTAATGTATAGTAAATAAGTCAGTGGTTTGGGTTATATATATGATGATGGGACGACCCACGACCCAGTTTTCTTTTGTGCATGGGCTAGAAGTGTACACATGAACTTGACTTGACAGTCCAAAGCCAAGTCCGATAAGATTTGACATAATTTTTATTATCAACTCTAAATAATTTTAACTCGTATACTTTAATCTTGAATCTTCTTTCATGAATATTGCTTTCGTATAATAGTTTAAGGCTAGTGATAGGACCAGAGAATATCTCCTATTGTCATAACAAATTCCTTTAAAATGACTTAACTATCCTTTAACCCAGACAAGATCCCCATCACCTCCCGCGTTGACTCCGGCTGCCATTCTGTATTACCATGACTACTATTTTAAAGATATATCTCATTATAATCAATTGATTTTCGACTTAATATTTTAATCACCAGTCATGGTTTCAACTATAATTATTTAAGGAATTCTTTTACAATATATACTGAGAAAACACACATATATAGGAAAAGAAATCCCTTTGCCAAGACATATACACTCAAATTAAAAATTGAAATTTATCTATTTTGACACTTCTAAATTCCAGACTCAAGGTGTTATTAGCACAATAGTTCATACGGAAGGAAAGGCAAAAATATATCGGTTCTTTTTCATTCATATCTCTGCTCCTTTTCTTTTTCCCTTGGTCTACTCCATCAATTTTTTTTCCTTTTGTTTTAGAATGTTGATGTGCTTTTATTTGGGGTTGGATCGTATTGTTGTGAGCTAGACATCGATAACAATTATCCAGAAGAATAATGATAAAATTATTTAGTTTAGAATAGAAAAATTACAGTCTGCTTCCCTCCCCTGAATTTATTAGAGTAAGGGGTGTAAGTTGTCATTATAAAAAGTTTCCTCTGTGAATAGGATAAATGCTCTATGGCTATATCAACCACCATAGTTTAATCTTAATTTTTATTTTTATTTTATAATATGATATCGTGTAAAGTAAATGAAATAATACATATATTTATTTTCTAAAATAAATTCTTTTATGTTATATAATAGGTGACGAACTTGAAATTGATTCTGCATACATACATTCTATGATATGAAAGAACGTGGTACAGAACTTCGATAATAATTTCATTAAATTACTTTCATATTTGAATTCATTATAGTTCTTATTAACGATCAAATTTGTAGTATAACTATTTTAGTGAGTTTACGTGAATAAAAAAGTTGACATATTATTTTCAATAAATTTCGACTATGATTAAATTTTCGCCTCCCTGAACGTGGTAAATTTTGGCATGAATAATTATGCAAGAGTTTTTTTTCCCAAACAATATCAACTTGCCGAATTTTGTTCCGTAATTTAATATTTCGCATGAATATAGTCCCACCATTAAATTTTTAATTTTAAAGAAAATGCCAGTTCAATCTTTTACATTATTTTAGAGAAAGATGGTATGAGTTTTCAAAACTAAATAATATAAAAATTAGATTAAGTCGAGCTCATAATGAATTTTAGAATATATGAAGTGATAATTGTTGTTCAAACCCGATTTGATTCGTATATGAATCAAACTCAACGAGCTAAACTTGAATCAATATCGAATAACTTTATTGAAGTCCCTATTGAATCTTGACTTTATATTCAATTCATTTGAAAAAATAAAAATAAGAAATTGTAAGAAAAACACAATATTCCACTCTTGTAATCTTCAAAAATTGTGTGAATGTAGATTAAAATAATATTTCAACATAAACCTATTGAATAGGTAACCGGTGGAACAATTAATTTTCTAACTAATATAATGAAGTTGCATGGTTACAGCTCAGTCAAAAAAAGCATTTTCCTACTAAAATTATTAATTTTCATGCAAGATTTTAGGCACTCAAAGATGTTATTCATAGAGATAAAGATTTGATGGCACCGCTTTATATTCTAATTCTAGTTCCTTCGGGAAATTCTTATTCACTTCGGGTTTGACCAAATTCAAAATAATTACAAGGCAAGTGTAATATACTTGCTTTGTGATTGGATGTAACTTCCAGGAGAATGGCCAATTACAAAGCAAGTGCAATACACTTGCTTGGTGGTTGGATGAGTTTGACCAAGCCAGGCTTGGTCAAGAATTTTCCAATTCCCTAATTATGAGTTGCAATTTTTGAGACATGATTTTAGTAAGTGTTTAGATATTTCTTTTATGCTGATATCATTTAAAAATTTAAAAAGATTCCAAACTTAATTATAATAAATTTTGAAAAGCTTTCAAACTTAATTATAGATCGGTGATTAGCGAATCATTTTTTTTCTAAAAAAACTTTAAATTCTAATAAAAAAAGAATTGAGTCAAAGTTACATAAGTTGGATCAAAAGAGCATTGTCCTATGTAAAGTTGACGTAACTTCTCCTTTTGAATTGATACCTAAATATTGAATTATCATTAAATAGGTTCCTAACAGATTTATATACTACAATTTACGTCAATCTATACTAATTATCTAAATTTGAAATATTTTCAATTCAATATTTAATTTATTGGATAAAATTTGACTAGTCCAAATACCTAATGAAACTCTATAAGATGAGTTCTTGAAGACAAAAGCTAATATCTCCAACAACCATGAAAAATCTCTTTGTTTCTCTCTTTGTATTAGTTAACTTTCTCCATGTCTTCGCCCAAGAAAAAAACAAATGTATTGGGCTTCAAGTAATTAACAATGTATCTCTCGGCCAACTCTGCACCATTAGACATTCATTGTGCATCTCAAAGAGGTGGAATTGAAATTCATAGAATTACCTTTAGGCAAAATGTTACGTGGAAATTCTATTACAACAACTCTAACTTTAGTAGATTTTAAACTTGTAAATTTTGGTGGGGTTTAAAGAGCCAAGTATTCAATGTTTATAACAATAGTATCAGTCGAAGTTGTTTCAATAAAGTATGTTTTGGACAGCAAAAAGTGATTGTATTTATTTACCATTAATCCGTTTGTCCAATCTCAATTAGAATATTATTGGGATAATAGTACCCATGTTTTATAATTATAAACTCAATAAATCATTCCGAAAAAATGAATAATAACAATCTTTAGAATATAGTTGTCAATTTTAGCTTTTCCTTTTCAAATTCTTAAATATTAATGGACTGAACAAAGTTTTTTTTTTATTCTTCTTTGTGAATAATTTCAAACATTATTTTGAATCAATCATTATACTTACGAAAAGGTTAAATTTCTTAGAAAAGAAAAAAATAGGTTTTTTCGTCTCCGATAAAACTAATTTTGTATCCTTCTTCTTTGTTCTTTTTTCTTTTCTTTTCTTTTTATCTAATTCTTCTTTGAATTTGTTTGAAAGCAACCCATATGAATCTGTTATCTAATCAAAGTTTTGCATATTTTTACTTAATTTCTTCTATTCATAAAAATTACTTACATCCTTCTGATCAACTTATAATCCACCTCCATGAAATAAAGATCTAGTAAAGTTCGGAGTAAATATATATCTATTCAAAGAAGATAAATGCTCCTAAAAACAAAATAAAATATCCGGATGAAAGGGACCATAGGAATTTTACTAAAACAAAATTATTTTCCGGATGTTTTATTTTGTGGGCACAAGACAGACTAAAGTCAGTGTGAATGCTTCTAAATTCGAAGTGAAAATAGTTTTGATATTAATGAAGATTTTGCTTGAATTATTGAAGTTCCAAAGAAATCAATATTATCATATGGAGGGAAAAACACTTTTGATGCCAAACTTTAGTCCAAAAAATATATTCGGTATCAAGCTTTTCGAAAAAATACATTTAATACCATGATTCATACCTTCTTGACACATTTAGTTTTGCCGCCAATTTTCGGACGGAATTCAACACGTACAGCTCACGTGTCCGTTAAGTTGACAATGGGAGGAAAAACATGCACAAATTTTAAAGACCCACAATTGCTAACTTAACGGGCACGTGAGCGGCAACAACAACAATAATTATTGCAACATTTATTTAGGGAGGACATTATTTATGGAAATTAGAAAGTCTTACACTGGCAACAACATGTAATTATTGCTCGGGTGACGATATTGTCAAGTTGAAATTGTTGCTGTCAAAGCAAACTTTGTTGATTACCAAATTTTTCCTTGGATCTAAATCAAAAGTAATACGAAGTATGATATATTAATTAACTAGATAAATCTTCTATCACAATTTAGTGTTACATAAAATGCGATATAAGGGATTCCCTCAAGCTCGTGAAAAAAGAGCAAGTAAATAAAAAGTTTTCATAATTTCATTTTGTCGATAAATTCGCGAGTCTAGAAATTTGTTTCAGCCAATTGAACTTTCTCAAACTATTTAGTTTTAAGAACCAAAAAGATTTGTGCCAAAATAACATATGCCAATAAAAATGAAAGACCTTGGGCACTTAATGAAACTCGAAGTACTATTTATGCATCTCTGTGACCTAATCCATCCACACCGGGATTACTGGTTAATGGTTGATCAAATTTAATGGATCCACCCTTTTAAACAAGAAGTTCTAGTCCTGGAGGGATAATATCAACCACTTGACGTCCATCCCATGAATATGCTATGGATATTTCATACCCCCCATTTTCTTTTCATATGATTTTAATTACTATACGCACTCTCGTCGCAAAATATTTGAATTGTTACTCTTGCTTCCGTCGGGATAAATTATACCCCTTCCCTTATTTCCCCATACATATATAGGATATTTTAAGAAGTGAACATCTTTCTTAGTAGTGGGGTCTGGGAAAAGAATCGAAAATGTGATTTCACTATGTTTCTGACCAGGGACAGGCCCTATCACAAAAATATTTTTTCTATTAGGGCGATAGCTCTGAAAAGATAAATTTCATTTCTTTTTTTTCATCGGAGAGAAATACGATCGAAAGGAGTTCATTCAAACCCCTCCTGTAAAATAAGAACAACCCCACATTCAAACCCCCTTTCTTACCATTATCAAGTTGTTGGCTCGCACATTCACTTGAATGGTGAATTTATCATTTGACATTAAAATGGGACATCAAAGTGTCACATATAATCTTTTACCAACTACATTTACTATCATTCAATTTTCTAACTTATCTCCTTTCACCCTCTCTCTTAAATGTCGCAAATTACCCATTTTCTTGTAATAAAATTTCTCTTTTTTTCATCTCACGTTTTCTTCTACTTTCTCATGTAGTGATATGATACCTCTATATCTCCAAGAGGAACTGAGATATATTTATCCAAATAATATTATAAATACAGAACCTTGAATTTAACTCAATTTTTTTAGACCTAAAATAGATATAGACTATTTTCATAGTTAGAAAAATATTGGACCTTAGAAGTATATATGATTCAACATCCTACAATTGTCTACTTGAAACTTCAGTCTTCGTTCGCATTTTTTGAAAGTCTAGTTTCTTTCGAATTCAATATATATGAATTCTCATAATCTTTCTTTTTTCTTTAACTCAAATTAATGCCAGTTTTTCTTTTTCTCTTAATTTTTTTTTATTATCCTGTTAGTGGTATACCATGGTGTAATTTATTCATTCATATCACTAAAATTTGAATAAGAAACAGAAGAGAACAAAATTTAACTAAAATCTGAAGGGGTGACTTTGTAACAAAGGAAATACCTATCACAACAATTTTTTTTATTAGTGCGATAGTTCTGAGAAGATAAATTTTCTAAGTTATAAAGTTGTGGGCCTACACATTTACTTGAATGGTGAATTTAAAAATCACATGGTAAATTCATCATTCAAGTAAATGTGCGGGCCCACAACTCGATAACAATAACAAAATTTATTAAAAAGAGAAAATTGGTGAGGAAAGTATGGGTTGGCAGCTGAATTGTGATAATGGCGACTCTGTATGTATCTGTACCGGTGGTTGAGAAAAAAGAAAAAAAAAACCATAATTAATGTATAAAAAGTTTAATTATTAAAAGTAATAAATCATACATAAAAATAGCAAATAAGAGTACATTCAAAAGATATGAGGGCATTTTTGAAAATTACTTAATATTGCTGTGGCTCCAACAATTGATGCTCTGCCAATACATATCCCTACCTATAAATTGAGTTCTTGAAGGCCAAAGCTAATATATATTTTTCCAGGGCAGCTAGCCACCATGAAAAATCTGTATGTTTCTCTCTTTGTATTAGTTAACCTGCTTCTCCAACTGGAAGCCTTGGCCCATGAAGAAAACAATAAATGTATTGAGCTTCATGTAAGCAACAAGCTACCTGCCAATTCTTCTGCACCGTTGCAATTGTTTTGTGTATCTCCAGAAGGTTCCTTTGAAGATCTTACCCTTGTGTTTAATCAAAGAGTTTCCTGGAAATTCTGCTACCACAACTTTTCCCATAAAACTCTATACGCTTGTCACTTTCGGTGGGGTTCAAACAACACATTATTCAATGTTTATAACAAGCATAGGACTCCAAATTATTGCTACAATAACATATGTTTCTGGGTAGCGAAAAGTGATGGTATTTATTTCACTTATAATCCGTTTGTCGATATTAGATTACATTACCATTGGCATATTAATGGTACCCATGTTGTGTAATTATCTGGAGAAACAAATAATTAAGAACAATCTTTAGAATTAATACATGAGTTGTTTTGTTTAGCTTTTCCTTTGCAAATTATTTAATATTAATGGAGTTGAAGAAAATAATTTCATTTTTATTTGTGAATGATCTCAAATATTATTTGTTGAATCAACCATTATTCTTACAAAAAAATAGGTTACGCGCCTCGAAAGGCATTAAATCCATGGAAAATCAAAAAAAGAAAAAACTTGATTTTCTTTTGCAATCTAATAAATACTTATATTTTATTGGTCAAGTGGAAGGAGTAGCATAAAAATATGCATCCATATCCGTGTCATCGTAGCATAGCACCTAACCGTTACATTGCCTATTTCTAAGTTGAAAATTGAAATTAAAGTCCTTTTTTTTTTTTTATGGCCCAATATATACAGTACTTGATAATTAAATTTTAATGATAAAATTTTATGTGACAATGTTAAATTTATCATATCTTATATATATTAATTAACAAGAACTCAAATATTGTCATTAAAATAATTTTCATAAACATACTAGTGACAAGAATTGTAAAAATATTGTCACTATTGATATTTAGCGATAACCCAAAAGTGACAACAAAAAAATTATCATTAAATCATAGTGACAATATTTATGCCAGAATTGCATTTTTGGTATTGAATTTTATGTCAATTCCCACTTTTGGTACACAACTTTATGTGTCCAACACATTTGGTACAACGCTTTAATAAATTATGACACATTTGGTATAGCCGGTAAAAATTGATGTTAAATGGTGACGTGGCAATTAAGTCTAATTGCAAAGTTGATGCCATTACTTATGTTGACTGATAATTTTACCTCATAACATTTTCGGCTACCAAAAAAGCCCCACATCTTCAAATTTAGTGACGATTTTAGTCTACAATGTTGTCAAATTTCAAAATTGACTCGAACAAGACCACGTGCAGACCGATTTGAAAATTTTACTTATTTTATTTAATTAACTAATTTGATTTACAAATAATATTTAACATAAATATAAAAAAAAAATTAAGAAAACATATTCTTTTCAAATATAAGATTTATATAATAGCACCTAACCGTTACATTGCCTATTTCTAAGTTGAACATATTTAATTTTGTAAACTAGAAAATTAAATATCCACATTGGTGTTTGGGAAAATAGTTTGGGAGAGTAGTGTAGGTTTGCGAAATAATCTCGATTTGCATAATGTTGTTTGTTTGAGTTTTGAGAGAGTGGTTTGAGAAATAAAGTAGATGTATGTTTTTTTTCAAGAGTTAGGTTGTAGGTGTAAGTAGTTTTATGTCAAATCATGTTTGTTATGTGAGATAAATTGTGTAAGAGATATATTACTTTATGTTAAATCATAGTAGAGTTTGTATATGTTTCGTTTAGAGATAATAAAATTATTGTTTGTTTGACTTTTAAGAGAGTAGTTTGAGAAAATTGAGAGATAAAAAATTTATTTCAGAAAGTAAAAAATATTTGGTTTGGTATTTCCCAATCACGAAAAAAAAATTGAGAAATGCCAAACAGACAAACTCTAAATTTCTTAAAAAAAAAAAAAAAAAAAAAAAAGAAAATGACAAAAAAAGGTTCATAATACATTGAATTTAAAAAAAAAAAAACTACTATTCCATCAAGTCAAATGCTATATATTAAGCCAGCTATATTGTCAGAGCAACCATTGCTATTTCTAAAAAAATTTAAAATTGCCAATTTTGCCCATCGAACCAATTACAAAAAGGAAAAATTGTTTTTTTGGTACCATATGATAGACCTGCTTGCAATTTTTGTATCATTGGATACGAAAATGCAAATTTTGTACCATAGGATAGGTTTTCATTGCAACTTTGGTACCAAACCCATTTTTTCCCAAAAGTTAATGATACTTTAACCCCTATGAACCCCTATGAAATGCATAATGTTCAATTTACCCCCTCGTGGTTAAAAAAGGAGCATTTTACCTCCTGAAATTTTGTAAAAGTTTCACATCGCCTCCCTGATAATTTTATAGGCGGCACTTTATCCACTTTAATGTGGTATTTTACCCCCTGTGTTATGATTAATGGGGGCAATTTATCCCCCTATATTATAAAATAGTTTGCATGCCTACTCTCAATTTCGGCAAGTGAGTTACACTCACCGGCCGAAGGGGTTAATTGCTTCATTAAAAATTTTACAGGGGGTAAATTGATTTTTTTTCAAATTATAGAGGGGTAAATTGAACATTATGCATTTCATAGGGGGTAAATTGCCATTAACTTTGTAGCAAATTTGGGATTGGTACCAAAATTACAATGAAAACCTATCATATGGTACCAAATTTGCATTTTCGTATTCAATGGTACCAAAAGTGTAAGTTAGCCTATCATATGGTACCAAAAAAGCAATTTTCCTATTACAAAACTATAGAGTTTCTTTCTTACCTTAAATACTCTCCCCACACCTTCTCATCTAAATCCTATTTTTTCCTTCTAATTCTTATTTGAATTTCTTTTTGAAAATGTTTTTGAAAGCAATCTAAATAAATCTGTTATATCTAATCAAAATTTTCATAATTGACTTATTCCTTCTATCCTTAAAACGAGAAAGTCATAGGGTGTATGTTGATGGGTTTTGGCTCGATCTCGCTAAACTCGCGAGATCGAGCCAAAACCCTTTCAAAGTCAAACCCATAAAATCATCAAAAATCTATTTAAAAATTCACACTCAAACTCTTCAAACCTATAAAACATTGATTTGACACCTACCACCTACTTTTTCCCCCAAATCTCATTAAAAAGACATTGATTTGACACCTACCACCTATTTTTTCCCCTAAACCCCAACATTCAAACCCAATCCAAGTGGGGTTTCAACTTATTCAAACCACAAAACCTAACAACCAAAACTCATCCAAATGAGGTCTCAAAGGTTTCATCGAAACCTCTCAAATCATTTTTTTTAAACCGAGACCCGCAAAACTGAGCCAAAACCCATCCAAATACCTGCATGAATAAAGATCTAGAAAAGGAGCAAAGACCCATTCAAAGAATTAAGATAAATGCACTTTAAAACATAATACTGCGATAAATTTTCAGAAAAAAATCTCCGTATGAATGGAACTAGGAATTTTACTAAACATAATCATTTTCAGGATGTTTTATTTTGTGGGCTCAGATTAAATTCAGTGTGAATGCTTTTAAATTTTAACCGAAAATTAGTTTATTAGTTAAAATTTTGCTTGAATTATTGAAGTTCAAAAGAAATCAATATGATCTATAGGTTGTTAAAAAAGAAAAAAACTATGCTCTGTATGTGTTAAAAAAACAAATTCCCAATTATTTAATCAAAATGGAAGAATATATGCCACAATTCAATGTCGAGGGAGGAAGGAATGTAGTAGAAAAGAATATTTGTAGATTTTTTCCAAGAATATTTGTAGAATAATTTTGGAAATGTTTAGAAATACTAGGAATAATTGTGAAAAAAATACTAAATTAAAATAAATTGAAAAAGTCCCAAAACAAACAAATAGTTTCGAAATTACACTTCATTTTTATTTTCATTGATTTAAGAACATAATTTTTTCGATGTTTTCAACATTTCAACATAAATGGTGAAGAGTTTGATCCATACTTGTAATAGCCTATACTAATTATTATTTTCCTATTGCAAGTTAGTCTTTTGCCCATAAAGGAAAAAATAAAATCCGTGTGAAGCTAAAACTACTAATATTTTAAAATTTTACGCGATTCAGTATTAGACACCTATCAAATACGACGCTTAAATGTCCGTCTGACACTTATTAGAAAGGTCATGTAGCATTTCAGAAATAAAAAAGCAGAAGAACATTTCAACAAACAACTTCTATATTATGTAAAATGTCGAAATGGTCTTCCTGAAATTCTTGAACTTTTTTAAAAGGTTGCTTCTTGTGTTGAAGCTATGACACTATTCGAACACATAAATGTGAGCAACTCGGCATTGTTCATCTCAAGATGGGACGAGAAATGAGATTATGTCATCGAAAAAACTTGATTTTCTTTCATAACCTGATAATTAATTTTATTTTATTTTGTCTCTATGATTTTTTTCTCTTTATTTCTCAATAGTTTTACTAGTTATTTTTTCCAAACATCATATTTTACAATATATAATACAAGTATCATAACCCTAAACCCTAAACGAGCTTAATGATTTGTATTTTTATGAACAAAAATTGTAAATTTATTTATTTACATAAATCTGCAAAAATAATAATATTTCACGTTAAAAGATATTGCAGTTGCTTACAAAGTTCTTTCAAATAATAAGCTTTATATCAGTATCAAGTTTTTCAAAATTTTCGAGTCAAGTAAGTAATCAAATAATGCACACACAAGGTATCAATTGATCTTTTATCTTATTTCTATGCCATCTACATCGTTAAAAATATAAGTGAAAATATTAGAGATAAGAAGATGGAATTTACAACTAGATACAAATAATTGGAAGAGAAATTAGTCGTTTAGCGAAGAAGAAAAAGATAATTTGCAATTTTTCTTTTGTTTAAATTTTAGTTTTTAATTAAATCCTTAATGACAAAATACTTAATTAGCTCATAACAAATAATAATATGAAATAATTATCGTAATCTTATTTGGAGTTAGTATTGGGCTTGGTTTGGGGGAGTTAATAACTCTACTAATTGTATATGATTTATTTATTTTTTATTTTTTGGTTTTCCAAGGGTTTAATTCCTTTCGAGGCGTGTCGGACACATAAATTGGGAACCTCTCCCAATAGGAATCACTACAAAAAAAGTAAATTTTAGTGATAAAATTTTATGTGACAATGTTAAAGTTGTTACTTCTTATATATATTAAGTGACACGAACTCAAATATTGTAACTAAAATGGTTTTCATAAACATACTAGTGACAAGAATTGTAAAATAGTTGTCACTATTGACATTTAGCGATACCCCAAAAGTGACAACCAAAAAGTTGTCACTAAACCATAGTGACAATATTTATTGTCACTAGGTTGTCACTAAAAGAGTGTCGCTAATTGTTAATAGTGACAACTTAAGTCACCATATATTTGTCATTAATAGCTATTAGTGACAACTTAAAAACATATTTTGTCACTATTGCACTTGTCACCATTATTATTATGACAAAATTAATATTTTTATCACTAAATGCATACAAAGAGTGACAACTTCCACATTATCACTTAATTTTTTTGTCACTTAAGCTCAATTTTCTTGTAGTGAATTTGAACTTGAGTCCGCTACTTTGTAGTGACTACTCCATTCTACTAGACCAATCATCTATTGGTTTGTATATGATTTATAAATATATAGTACCACATAATAAAAAATAATAAAAATCTAAAATTCCTTGGGGGGGGGGGGGGGGGGTGCAAAAATGCCCTAAATCTGTCCTTGAAACCATGTGAGTTGTGTGTTTTGAGGTTTTCAATATGAATTCAGGGCAAGTGTCACAAATGGGCGGTTTGGGCTATGTTAGGACGGGCCAAAATGGGCGGATAATAAATAGGTCACTTTCTAGATGTGACCAAGCTATTATATACTCTGTTCGAACTTGTTTCATAGAAGCTCGTTGGAGATTGATTCGTCATACAAATCATATAAGTTTTAGAAAATATTTCTCGTTTGATAATTTTTGAAGCTCGGTTCGAGCTCAACTTGATAAGTTAAAAACTGACAAAATATCAAGTTACTCAGATCTTTGACCTAAACTCATTTGATAAAATCAAGTGCAAGCTTGATTCGTTTAACAATCAAACAAAACTCAAACTTAATTTCAAGCTCTCAATACAAAATTATAACCAAACTTAAAGAATATTTCGCTCAAAACTACTCGACTTGTTTACAGCTCTACTAATTAGCCTGTATAGTATATTTACACCCTTGAAAAACTCATTATCCAAATCTATAAATAGTAGTAGCTTGGTTCTCAATAAGCGCCAATTAAGAAGCAAGAAATGGAGACTCATAGAAATATTACATTTCTATTTTCTCAATTAGCAGACCTTTTAACATTTGGAGATTCTTCGGTTGTAAAAACCACTGATTTTCTTGATTGCTTACAACTTCAAAGCTCAAACTTAGAATCTAATGATGTCTCGTAAACATGGTATTACTGTAGACAACATCATTGTTGTCGAACTAACTAGTGCTAATGGCCTAATTATGGACCACAAATCTATGGGAGAGGATCTTTTTTGGGCCATTAGATGATGCGCGCAAAGGTACTAGTTTAGCTTTTGAGGTAAATTAATTGTAGTAACCGAAGCGGAGACCGTTTTCAATGTTTTCAAGAACTTTAGAACAAAATGCAACCGAACTAGAACACAAGTGATAGTACATTTCTGATCAGATTGATAAAATTCTTTTGCTTAGGCTATTCTTAAGAAGTGTAAGAACTCCAGGCCAAAACGAGAATAGGACAATACAAGCCTCTTTCACAATATATCTGGGTCGAATTAATGATCTCTTACCACTAATGCAAAAAGGTTTTTTGGGTAGAATTTTGTGGAACGAGATTGTATAGAAATGAGTTGGATCTAGTCCGCACTATTTTTTTCGCAGGTCTACATAACGAGTCACTCGATGTTATGCTGAGGGGAACTCAACATAGCATAACTTATTTTAATGGGAAATCGGAGACAACCAATTCTTGAAAATGTATGAGTGGTATATGGAATTTTCTTAACAAAGAGGACGAAAATTGAGCTGAATTGCAGTTCAGTCCTTATGGATACAAAACTTCATTTCCTCATAGGTTGGGTAACATATTCATGATTCGTTACAGAGTAGAGTGGTATAAAGAAGGAAATGCATAATTAGAAGTTGGACTCGAATGATTTATAGTTACATGACTCCTTATGTCTCAAATTCTCTAAGAGCTGCTTATTTTAACTACAAAGATCTTGATTTTGAGATGAATAATGAAGGATATGCAAGCTATAAACAAGCAAGTATTTGGGTGTTTAAATATTTCAAGAACAACTTCAATGGAATAGTGAATGTGAAAACAAAGGTTCATCTATCTAATTTTTCAAAAATGAGCAATGTGTTGCATCATTGAGAAATGTATGTTTTATGTGGGGGATTAAGGATTGTTGAACAATAAATGCACACTTGATACATTAATCTTTGATGTTACTAGCGGGACATGCATACTTGGTTTTCATAATTTGTCCTATGACTGACTATAGAAATAATTAAGACCAGCATATATAGATGAAATTTTAGAGGTGATGCTAAATTTTGATTCTATTGTTCAGAAGAAAATAGATGCATACATAGCAATTTTGTCAAAAGTACCAAGCCACAAATCTTTATATTCAGAGCTCAAAGAGGGTTTACTGCAGTTACAACTAACGCAGTTACAAAGAACTCCCAATTATTACTTGCTTCGGAGAAATTCAAGAAACTAAAAGTGCAGCATATTATTGCACATACAAAAGTTTATAGTATGTGATTTATGGAATTGCTGCCATTAATTATTTATATGGTTTTGTAGAGAAGAACTGATCACCTCACTGCTGGTTGATGCTATTAAATTTCCTTTGTCCTTCAATGAAGGGAAGGCTAAGATGTGGCCCCATCCCCATGGGTGGAAAGCTTAGCGGCCCCATCCCCATGGGTGGTAAGCTTGGCGGCCCCATCCCCATGGGTGGTAAGCTTGGTCCAGCCAAATGATCTTCATCCCTCGTTGAATTCATCCTGAAAGTATTAACATGATCAGATGAAGTAGAACCAGATATTGTTCTTCGTGGTAGTTTTGACTTGCTAAATGAAGTCGTTTTGATTTTGAAGTAACATTATCATCGATAATACACAAAAGTAATCAGTAACAATAAGTTAATGATGAAATTACAGTACCTGTTTTGGTTCACATAAGAAGCTTGACCAGTCATGGAAGCTGCATTATCCTGGTGAAGTATGTCTTCCTGTAAGCAGCATTTAAAAATGAAAAAGGTAGGCTACAAATTAATCTTCTTCTTGCAAAACTACTACCAGATTTATTTACCTCTGTATTCTCAATCCTCAGAGGAACTGCAGGTTGTTTACCAAGCAATTTGGCCTAAAAGGGAAAATAGATTTTCAATTATCTTATGGTTAATATGTATACTTGTCCCTATGAATAACTTTGGTATCTAACTAGATCCTGTAAGAATATTCCCATTGAAGGAAGAACTCACTTTGGACAGTTGTATGCGCTCAATGGCACTTGTAAGGAACTGTTGAGCCACTCCAGCTTCAAGAGCAGAACTCATTTTCTCTACATCAGGTTCATAGTACCTGTCACAAGAAAAGGTTATAAATAGGACTTGGAATTATTGTCAAATATAATATGAATTCTTTTCTATTTTGACAAATATTTGCATTATCTGATACTTGGTCATTCACAATGAAAGCCGAAAATGAAAAAATTACATTTTTAGTCCCACAGGACTGGACTCTCATTACTTGCAATTTTAATCGCAATCTTTTGAACGTTTTGCACTTTGGTCCTGTCGTCCTCATTCCATCCAACTTTTGCACATTTAGCCCATAGCATAGTCTCTGTTTTGAACTTTTCTCAGTTTTGCATTTTTGGTCCAATATTGGATGGGAATGGGGTGACTGGACAAAAATTGTCGTATTTTCAAAAACTGGGACCTAAATGTACAAATTTGTAAGCGAGGGATCAAAAGTGCTAAAGATCCAATTATGTGTGAGTAATTTTTTCAGATAAACACATGCCTTATTACTTGACGAGTTAAGTTTCTTATTCATTTAACTTAGTTCCCCTATTACAGGTTTGGAGACCCTCAACCAACAAAAAAAAAAAATGAAACAAAAAATTAAGAGATAATCGCTAACCTCATTTTATCCTGGGCCTCACGTTGTTTCCTGCTTAGTTTATCAAGCTTTTCTTCAAGTTCCTGGATTTAATAAACAAATTTAAATGTAAATCTTGCAAGGTTATTCAAAATAAACTTGACTTGATTCTAGTTCTGGTTCTGGTTCTGGTTCTGGTTCTGGTTCTTATAGAAAATGGCTGAATACTTACATAATTAACATGAAAATTGAATAACTTAATCATATTCCGCTTAAGCTTTTCCGAGATTGTTCTTATTTTAGAACAATGCAATTAAGTTAAAATGAAAAGCCCCATACTTAGATTTTATTTCTGCAATCCCTGAACAAAATCTCTTCATCTTTAAAATATTTCTTGGAGATGAGCATTGTAATAAAGAGAATCATTTTATTCTTTTATTTGCCCACCCACTGGTACATTTGTTTGCTGAGATACATGGACTTTTATTTTTTGTGAGATGAGGAACCTTTTTAATTAAAGTTTGACTAAAAAGGAATTTAAAAGTGAATAGTGAAAGTCATACCTCAATGCTGAACTCGTGGCATTTCATCAACAATGATTTGTTCATGTGAAATAAAGAAAATCTAGTTAGAAGAGAGATAGAACAATAAACATATGCATGCTCATATAAAGAAGAATAACCAAAGAAAAGTTTGTTCGAATATATAACTACCATCAGAAATAAAAGATTCACCAACAAATGTTATATAATTACCAACAGAAATAAAAGATTCACCATAAAAATGTTATATAAATACCTACAGAAATAAAAGATTCACCAAAAAAAAAAAAAAAATATCATTGTTGTTGCCATTAGCATTTTCTTATAGTGTGTGTCTATATTTTTCTCACACCATTTTAATCTCAGAAAAGAGGGAGGTACTTACATTGCAATCTTTTCGAGCATTTCTGCTTCATTCTTCAACTGCTTCAGCCTTTGAGACAAGAACTACAAATGCACAAGTCACATTAAAATCAAAATCTATCTTAGATTTTTTTTCCTTTTCAGACATAAGAAATTAAAAACAAATGGATTTGAAATTTTTCTTTGCTCACAAATCCTTCCAATAAATCCAATTTTTCTAAATCATATGTATTCTTAAAGAGTAGTTATATGATGAAGATGACTGAGAGAGAGACAGAGATTGAGAGAGAGAAAATGTACCTCTTCATTTGAAATAGGTCTGCATGCAAAAAATTATAGAGATTAGTTATAGAAGAAGACTGAAAGCAAAGAGAAACTTAATAAATCATCAACTTAATCACATACCCTCCTCTCAGTTCATCAGGTCGATCAACAAAGCGGAGGAAGATATCCTCAACCCTAAAGTTAAACAAAAAAATCTTAATTTTCTTGCAGGATAATTAATCAATTAATTAAAAATGGTATTGATGAAAAATAAAATAAAAATAAAAATTAAGTATTCTTTCATATCCAAAGTTTATATATATATATATATATAGATACACACATATATATACATCAACCTTCCATTGCTAGCAAAGCTGGTGAGTTGGCCGTTGGGTGAAAACATAACAAGGGCTACATCAGTGTCACATAAAACCGAAAGCTCAGTGGCCTTCTTCACTAAGCCATCCTTGCGCTTCGCATATGTAACTTGACGAGTTGTTGCATTCTCGATTCGCTTCATCGCAAGCTTCTTGCGACCCATAGCAAGCGAAATGAGAACACAGAAGTAGAAGCGGAAAAAAGAATGAAGGTATCTTTTCCTTTGGCTTTTAATATAGAAAAAGAGTCAACGCAATTAATGATAAGACTAGGCACACATTAATTATGGGGCAATCTCCGTAAGTCCTTGTGGTTTGAGCCTGATGCCTCTCCATCCATTGATTCTGTGGGGCTGATGTTTGTTTTACCTAACTCTAAACAATTAAAGGACTGTCTAGAGCTTGGTGTAAAGCACCATTACCACTCAATAATTTACTTACGGAAATGATGATTTGTTACCTGATAAATTTTCAAAGTCACAATCAATGGAGGATCCAAATGTAGGAGTTGAAGTGAGATTTTTTCCTTGCAAAAATATTAATGATTTTGTGAGGAGAAATTGAAGACACAATCCTACTACACAGAAAGCAGATCCTCTCTATCTCAACAAACTTAAATCCTCTCCATCTCAAAAAACAGAAAAATCTTTGTATACTTACAAATTGGTCTTGTCTAAGGTTGTGGCATTATTTTGACAATTTAGTAGAATTTCTAAAGTTACCCTATGAAACTATATCAGATATACTTGAGTAAAAATTACGTGATAAAATTGCAAATACTGAAATTCAATATTAAAAATAAAAAAATAAAAAAATAAAAAAATAAAAAAAATAAAAATGTAAATCATTTATTTATATTTTATCGTCAAGCTAAACGGCGGCAAATGAAACGTGTTACAATACCGTACAAAAGGAATCGTGCAAGAAGACCTTACAACAAGTATTATTAAACGGATTTTCAAAGGGGATAAGTACGCATCTAGGATACTTTGAAATCAGAGACTAAAAGTATGCAGTGAGGAGAATATACAGTACAATTTTTTATTTATCTTACTTCTTCTAGGCCCCAAAGGTTCATAAGAGATGACTTTTATTTGTACTAAAGAGAAAACTTACTCTACTTTTAGGCCGGCAGGTAACAAATTCATAAAAGTTATATATCTACGTTATCTATGAGATTACATAAGAAATCCTACCAATCTCTTGCTAAAATGTAAATCATTTATTACTATCCTGTCAAAAGCTACATAGACTATAATAAACGAACTGTGTTGCAAGACTGTACAACAAGAACCTTGCCGCAAGACCGTACAAGTATCATATAAGTAGGATTATGAGATCACAGGATAGGAGAATATAGCAAACAATTTATTATTTCTCTACTCAATATATCACTAGTTTCATTCTTTCCCCTCTTCTCTACATCTTACTTGAATTCTTCTCAGTCTTACAGGTTTACAAAAGGTAGTTCTTTTTATACCAACGAAAGATATAGTCAAGTTTAAGTAGGTAATCTATGATAAAAGAATCTAAGGATTAAAAAAGATATCCTAACACGTCTTTTTTTATTCTAGGAATCTCTAATTATCTCAGAAACTAAATCTAAGAAAATCACATTAATCTCAAACACGGTCGCTTTACATGTCTTTTCCATATCCCAAGTAGAACATGAGCTTCATATTCTTCTTTGTTAACGGACTTCGTAAAAGAGAGTCTCAATAGAGATAACAAAAGACAGCTGCATCAGGAGGGTCAATAAAAAATACAAAGGCATCAAGAGTCTCAATAAAGATAACAAAAGGGTGCAAGGGCATTTTGGTCATTTCATAATCAAGTCAAGATAATTACGATTCGAGAATGAATATGTTTAGATGGTACATGTAACCAGATTTCAAAAGGAAATGAGTACAACTCAAGAATGTGACTTAAGGGTCAATTCTCAATAAAATCCCTGAGAAACGAAATGATTCAGAAGGCCAACAAAGATGAAATAATACATAAATTAGCGGTAAACAGCTCTGGTGTTCAGAGGAAGAAGAGAAGAAATTCAATAATCTCATAATAACAAAGGACAAATTGCACGATTAAGTGAAGCCAACAAGTATGAACAACTTATATAATCAAAATAAACCAATTCTGAAACGACCACGATGCTGATGAGGTTAAAGAAAGGAAATGTCAATTCAAGATGAGTTGTTCGAATCACAATATCATTCCAGGAAATATCAAGGCAATCAAGAGTATGAATTCTAAAAGTGTAGAAATCACAAATAGAGTTAAAGGAAGTAAATTGACCAATTGGCAACAAAAACAACGAATCAAAATAACAAACAATTGAGTCCAATTTCCCAGCATCGACCCAAAATGTACAAATTAAATAAAATACAGAACCCTCACCCTAACATATGCGTAATTTGACAGTAGTCTAGGGATGTAACCGTAGCGTCCATGTCGGTCTTGCCACCTAACCAATATTGATAAGACAAATAAGTATTGGATCTAAAACTCTAATATTTACCACATATCTAATACTATCAAAATTTACTAGTCCAATTGATTCAAAGTACTCAACCCGCTATATACAAGTATGCTTGATTTATCTGGAAACTCATGCTGAAGTTCATACTAAATAGCTGAATTTAAGTTTAAGTAGTAAGTACCTAATCTAATTGCATTTGCACATAACTCAGCTAGCCCAAATGAATAATCTCTCAACTATATATTACTTTTCAAAACCTATACCAAGATCATAGAAGCCCAAATTCTACGAATAATTCTAAATCAGCATTATGATAGTTCAATAAATCAAGTCCATTTCAGCCAACTTATAGCTAATAATTCATTCATTCTATTTATTTACAATTCCTAATTGATATAAATAAACAACTGAAAAGTACACAAAAAAATGCACAAACCCAAACGATTTTCAGAACCTGGTCAGTCGTCCGTCGCTCGGGCATTCCGCCACAAGCTCTCCTTCTCGCACTGAATTTAATGTCCTTTAATTTTATTATTTATTTTGTTTCTGCAGTATCCCCCAACTAAATTTGATTCTCTTCAACATTAAATTTCATATGTATGTATGATGTGGACAGGTAGGACCCAGGGTGTCAAGTTTAGATAAAACTTTGCTTAAAATCCACATGAAATCTTGCAATTGTCACTCAAGTCCTAATATGTCAATACTAATGCAATTGAGTTCAAGTAATTATGTCAAAATATATTTATCTAGAATAACTATAGTACTATTTAAAAAAAAAAAAAAAGAATAACTATAGTACGTAAAAATAAAAAGAATATCTATTGTTAGTCATCTCAATTTCATTGATCAATATTTTTTAAATCACCACATGTCTCGACAAGGTTGTTAGTAAAAGTTAAACCACTAACATATAACACTGTATTAAAATATCATATTCTTATCAATAATCATATAGGGAATTTCTTATAATGATTGAATATATGGATTTTGTACTCCATCCCAAAGGAATTTCATGCCAAACTTTAAGTATGAGATAATTCTTAATTACTCAGATCGGGTTCAGAGGAACCCAAAACATTTATATGACACAAGTACGATACATTTAATTTTTAGTTGGATAATACTTCTAAGAAAAGTGATCACAAATACAATACAATTATCTTTTGGTTGAATGAGTTTAGTCTGACAGTTAATATCATTTGACCTTTTGATTTATAAAACTGCATTATTTATGATGCAAAATTCAGTAAAAGAGAATTTGAATGTACATTAAGGTTGAAGGTCCATCACCAGTTACAGTAATCTATAAGCATTAATCTTGCTAGAAGAGAGCATGTTCAAGCAACAATAAGTACGACAGCAAAACATATTAGAGGTGCTTCATAATATAGCTGAAAACTCCAAAGTTATATTCAAATTTAGCTCCATCACCTTAACTTGATACAAAATGTCAAAGCACTTAGTTTAGAAAAGAAAATAACTTGTCAAACAGATTATCTATATAATCAGCTAATGCACCCCCAACACTCATGTCTGTTTCTTCGTCCCAAGGAAATGGCTTGATCGGTTTGGTTGCTTCCAAAAGTTCATCAATTGGAATCTCGGGTTTTGATCTCTGCAGAGTAGCTACACTGCTCATCTCCCGATTATAGTCCTACGAAAAGACAATTTTAATGAGAACGAGAAAAAACTAATATACATACATATATAAATGTATACCTGATCAGCGTGCATTTTCTTGACGAATAATTTAAATATCTTGAAATTCTTAGGCTCTAATAGCTCGTCTGATAAGCGAAGGTAAGTTACTCCAGCCATCTTATGCTTTGGTGGACCATTTTTGTTGACACCATTTGGCCTAACATTTAGAAGAATTTGATTGTATCCTGCACGATCGTATCTTGAAAGAGCATTCTCGCCAGCGACTTCAACGTTTTCTCTCCATCCATCACTCAAAACCTGTTGGACTAATTCTTGAGGTCCACATTTAGCCTCGGCTGATTGTTCCGAGTTTCTCATCTCAAGACATGTGAAGTTCATAGTACCATAATGTCTCGATAACATCCTTGCAATGGGACGATAACCGTCCCTATCGTTTGTGTTGTAGTATCCTGATGTTAGCTCGCAAGCGTGCGTATCATCCTTGTACCACCAATGGATACCAGAAACCTGTTTCATTTAGCAATTAGAGATCAGATTAGTTGTGTGTAAAATGTAAAATTAACCCTTATTCTTTGCCTAATTACAAAAATCCTCGTGTTATTTTTATTACCAAAAACCCCATTATGCTATTGTCTATTAGCAAAAAAACCCCTCTTACATATTTTACAGAAAAATGACAATTATACACCAAAAATTATGCGAAAACACCTCTACCCACCTAAAAGTTTGAGAATAATCGAAAATTGTCAATAACCCCCTGTTAACTTTGTAATTTGGCAATAACCTCCCTACTGATTTAGGAAGGAATTTCAAATGAGGTTTTTTACTAAATGAAAAAGAACACAGGGGGGTTTTGTTAGTTAGACAAAGTACAGGGTGTATTTTTGTATTTAGCTCGATTAGTTTTTGATAATATATACTGCAGAAAAGAGATTGACCAAATATTTATAATACTACAGGGGAAATAATATTAAAGTGAATCAAGCTAGTTCCATTCAAGTAAATAATATCATAGTGATTCTAGACTGTAATCAACAACAAATACTAAAAAGTATGTACACATGGTTGATAAAACTTACTTTGGCAGCTAATCTGACTTTGTATCCCTGGAAAACTTTGTTGGCTTCATCAAGGATTTGGTCACCATGTTGTATTAGCTTGTTAGAATACCATGTCAAAAAGAACTTCCCTTTTTCTGTCAAATAAGTCCCATTTGATCCAAAGAAGCCCGTTTTTTCAGGCGTGTCATT
The DNA here is from genome assembly GCA_030819805.1 of Penstemon newberryi var. newberryi. Lineage (NCBI taxonomy): Eukaryota > Viridiplantae > Streptophyta > Magnoliopsida > Lamiales > Plantaginaceae > Penstemon > Penstemon newberryi. Next base: position 5,703,619 of record JAUALY010000003.1, on the reverse strand, counting down.
ATACGTTCCTGCATCATCCGGAAGCTCCCATTCCGCGTGCCCTGCCTTAGCTGCAGATGCTTTAAAATCTTCCCTCAAGTACTTGTCATAACACTGCACAATTAAAGATTAACTCGAATCCTTAGAAGCCAATTTAAATATTTAAATCAAGAAATATTATATATATATAATGAATCTCACTTGAAATTCTCCAATTCCAGGGAATTTCCATCCTTGAGTTTCTGGATATGATGGATATCTGAGTTCCCCTGCAGGGCCTAATCCTACTTCAATGTCCATAATAGTTCCATCTTCCAGAAGATCTGACATGTTCTCTTTAAAACTCTTCATGTAGTCACTATACATCTGCATCAAAATTAAATTAAAACTTTATCTCAAATCAAGAAATAATTAACAACAATGTAGTACCTCAACAGCAGTTCGACCCTGAAATAAGGGCCGGTTATCAACACCGAGGGAGAGGTATTCATTGTTCCTGTTTCCCGAACGATTAGTGTAGAAGATATCAGGGTCTTTTTCTCCAACAGAAAGAACCCATTCTGGAATAGGAATATATACGACGTCTCCAACATTGCCACCACATTGGTGGAATGACATTATAGCTTGTATTTTAAGTCCACATTTCTGGACAAGTTGAAATAATTTCTTGTAAGAAGACCAGTCATACTGTTTGGGGGCCTTGGCCTCTATGATCCCCCACCATACATCTACCATTACACCGTCAACTCCGGCTGCTTTTAGTTCCTTGAGTTGCTTCTCGAGTTTGTCCTCGTCAGGGAATTCATTTTCTTTAGTGACTACTCCCAACTGTAGAGAAATACCATCAAATGAAATGAACAAATTAAGACTTATTTAGCCCCCACCACTAAGGTATGCAATAGGAACTACAAATAGCATTTAGGAAATGAAGCCAATATTCAATCCTTTTTTGCACTCACAGAATCGAACCACAGGGCATCATGGAAAAATGACATAATTATCTAGCTAAACTTTTAATATATGTTTCTATATATATAGTACAAGTTACTTTGGAAAAATCATTCGAATCTAGATTTTTCAAATACCCATTATTTTGAAAATATCCCAACATTTTAAAGATTACCTGAAGCATCACGAAAACTGGCACGTAGTTTGCCAAAATGCCGTTGCCAAAATTTGAAGCTATTTTCTGTGAAAAGGGACAGTAAAATACTAAAATACCATTGCTGTGATAAATAATAAAAAATAAAATTGTACAATGATATATATATACCTCTGTAGGAGCAGCATCAGTTGTTATAGCCTGAGGAGATTTCAACATTTTGTCATGTGAAATGAAGTTGAGCTTACCCCTTAACCCTCCACTATTTTTCTGCTCAAATCTCTTTGAAATGTCAATTGGCAATTCAGGTTTTTGGAATGACATCTTTTTAGGTAAACCACATAGCTTAGAAGGTACAATACTAGCCATGAAGCAATTTTTTCAAATGTTAGTAAGTATATTTATTTAATTTACTTGCTTGATGAATTTATAGTACTGTAGCAGAAGTAGAAAATGGGGGGGAAATAACTGGAGTGAGGACAACAATACATGATTTCAATGGTGATTGATTGGAAATTTGGAATAGAAGACAAACGATCAAGAAAACTTATGGTTGTCACATGTTTCCACATTTATGTAAAAAGTAGCATTGGAAAATCACCACCACAAAAGTTTTCTTTTTATGGTTTTTATTATTTTGAATATTTTGCTTTGTTTGTCTACTTTGTTGTCACCATTCTCATCTAAATTCAAAATAAGAATTCCGTGCGTGAAATTTAAGAAGTCTAAAATTATTTTCTTCCAAATAATGATAATCAAAAAACAACAATAGGAAATACGCAAAGATCTTTGAAGGAGATAAAATTATGTTTCAAATTGTCCATTGGCATTAACTCATTTTTTCCAACAGAAGAATATCTCATTCAAGTGAAGCTGTTTGGGACTATGGTCTGAACAAATTTTTCTAGTCGAGCTCTTGCTAGAACGCCCAAAGAGATATCATCATCATTGTCGAACAACTACCTCATCCTGGGGAAATAAAAAAATAGAAGGATAATCCGGTTAAATCGGTGAAAAAAATGTCTGAATGGATGGAGAAACTGATGAAATTGATTTTCGACCCTTGATATTTGTGATTTCTTAGATAATATGCAAGGGAGTCTCTGGAATTCAAACTTTTCTTGATGAAATTTATATCGTAAAGAAATAAATATAATGATCCAAGACCTTAGTGGTAGTTTGAATAATTCCCCAAACATGTAGGGTGGCCAATAATTACACTAAACATTAGGGGTACTTTGAGTAATTCTCCCTTTTATGAAAATAAGACTACACCCCTCATTATATATCAAATGAAAAATTGTATTATATGATATATGAAATTATTTAACCATCTTTTAAGTCGGGCTTTATTTGGGTTGAGTCTAGCTAATCGCACACATGAATCATAAATTAATCGGGTCTAAAAATAAAACTCGACAAAAATAAGAATGGGTTTATACATCAGGCCCCAGGCAGGTCCGATCGAAAAAGTTAATTATCAAAATGAATGAAAATAAGATCTCAAAAAGTTGGCCGCAAACTGCTTTCAAGTTCCAAACTAAACCCATATGCCACATTTAGCAATGTTATTAAAATCGGACCGAACCGGTCAGTCCAACCGATTCGACCACGAACCGAAGGCCTTTACGGTCTAGTTAACCCCCTAAAACCAGCAAGTTTAAAACCGGTTTGGACCGGTTCAGTCCTGTTCTTATTTTCTTTTTTTTTTGCTTCTTTTTTAATTTTTTTTTTAATATTAAAAATAAATTGAAAACTCTTGTAAAAGGAGGGATTTGAACACCTAACCTCTTGAATAAGACATAACATCCTTACCATTTGAGCTACATCATTTTAATTAAACTTTTAGTATAGAAATTTCTACATTATAGAAAACTTTTAACCAAATTTATTTATAAATTAGATTATGATAATTAACTCAAATTAATATTTTACCCATTATCAATGAAATTAAAACTAATTTTAGTTTTATGACATAATTTCTTATTAAAAGTTTTTCTATAAGATATTCCTTTCCAACTACATATTTTTAGGATAAAGAGTATCAAAGTTTGAAAGTTGAATCGATATATTATGCAAATTTGATTTTGAATATTAGACTTGTATACATAATCCTATATTTAAATTTATTAATCTCTTACTTTGTTGTATTTTTAACTTACATTTTTATATTTTTAGTTAAATAAATATAATCATATTATATTTATATGAGCTTAATATTTTTTTTACTGTTTTATCAGTTATAACTTATTTTCACTGTTTTTACGATTTTATCCTTTTGTTTTTTCCCTTTTTTTTTACTGATTTCACACGTTTTTATCTTATTAACCCGTTTTCACTTATTTTGCACATTTTTTTTTATCGATTTCACCATTTTTCACCAATCGTTTTTCACGAAAATGATTCCATGAAAATTCGATGTTATGCATGTCTTGATATTATTGAATATTCTTTATATTTTTTTATTCTAGCCAAAGTAAAATTACGTTATTAGCTAAGTCATAAGTATTTTTTATTCTTTCATAGTAAGATGCAATTCAATTTTAATTTTTTGGTACCGAATGATATTTATGAGAATTTCATTCATTTAAAAAATTTATATTTGGAGTGTTTATGACTTATGTTGTACTAAATCTTTAAATTAATATTTTCTTACATAAATAAATATTAATGTAAAATATAATAATTTTGATATATATTTTAGAGGCTATTTAAAATAACAGTGTTTTCTTATTGTTTGTTTTTATTTATTGTAAAAGAAGAAGATTAAAATTACAAAAATTAATGTAAGAGAGAATTTATAAATTTTAAGAGTTTATGTAGGAGATATATATAATAAGACTTTATGTCATATCTCTTCAATTATTTTTAGTTTTTTATATGTTTATTATTTAATTAAATATTACTTTACAGATTAAATAGGAGTATTTTGATCCGCATAAAAATTAAGAAATATTTATGCTTTCATAAATAAAAGTAAAGATAGAGATATAGATTTATAAATTTTGTAGTATTTGAAACAAATTATAAGATTAAAGAAAATTTATTGTCGCCTAAAACCTTAACCACATCATCTACAGTACAAGATAGCTCAAAATTCGAAGTAATGGATGAAAAGATAAAAAATGTTTGGCCTAACACATTGATTAGATGAGCACTTTTTGAGATTTGGGCCTTTTCTATTACAATTTACAAAATAATCTCAATTACAAAAGAAATCCAGCTCTTCCAAAATCTAAGAACCACTAGCTAAATGTTCAATCAGGAAAAACTCTGAATCCCTTTGCAGGTCGGTTATATTTTCCAAGATACACGTCTCTTTTTTCTTCTCTGCTTCCTCATTAGTCAATTAACCAAGCACATAAAATATATATCCAAGAAGAATTGTTTTCTTATTTTTTCTTCTTCTTCAGAATTAGATGTTTTGAGAAATTTTAATACCTTTTTTTTGTTGAAATTTTGCTCTCAAACTTGTTTTCCTATTTCCTTCTGCAAATTTGAATCACCATTATATGCTTTCAAGCTTTCGATTGCTACCCGTCGTGTCCTAATGCCAAATTTATAAAATGGTGTGTTTTTGCCGGATGTACCTGAAAAGTGCAAAATCAATATCTAAAGAAGAAACAAAATATTGGACTTGATTGCAATCTCAATATATAGGCTAATATGGCCGACGATTGCCGACTGGTATGTGTACTTCCTACACCTCTCATAGCAAGCAGAACCGCCGACTCCATTGAATTCCCCGTCGTTAATGAGCCGAGCGGATCCACTTAATTTTTCCGTATCCATGGAATTACCGATTTCAGGTTCTGTGAGGTTGTAGTGGTGGCAGTGGAAAAGTGTGGGGTGGAGAGGACTCGAGAAATGTGACTCTGGATGGGGAGAAAAGGACAGCGATTAATTAATATGAGAGTTTAAGAACCCCTCTTGAAGCTTAGGTATTTGATTGTTATTCAATTTTTTGGTTGGAAAGTTGATGCTTTGTTGTAGTCTATAATGATGAAGCATCTTTAGGCAATTATTTTTTAGATGGTATTAGTGTTCAGGTTGGACTTGTATATAGAAGAGCAATTTAGGAATGCCTCTCAGCTTTTAGTATGTACTAGATTTATTATGCAAAATGCGAACACACTGTATTACTAACTTTGCTTGTTTCTTATGGAGTTCTGGTTAGTGATATGTTATTTTGCTTGTGAAGATTAGGTAGTTCTTAAAAGCTTCTTAATGTGAAGTGTGGAGTTGATTTACAGGCTTTATTGGTGCGGTTCACTATTACAGAAATTTTGAGTTGGATCTGACTGAATTATGCTTGATTTTAATATACTAGAATCACATTAAATTTTAGGTTCTCTTGGCGCCAGAGTTTTTAACCGCAGGCCGCCAGTAGCTTGGAAATTTCCCGTCTGCTAAAATCATGTGATCATTGAAGCATATGGTACTTACTTTGTTTATTCTTGATCCACTGAGCTTTAAGCTAATTACTGGTGTTCTATGTGTACAAAAGGAAATAAAGTTTTATGTTGCCAAAAAGCAACTTCTGGTTTCTATATTAGAGCTCTTTTAATTTCAAAATTCAGCTTTTATTTCTCTGGTGCTCGTGACAATTTTGCAATGTTTGTTATGACCTTAATATAAAGTTACGTTATGCATCAAATATTTTAGGTTGCTTGCTGTCTATGGTTGTTCTTGGAACATTATAATTTGTCTATGACAGGTAAGTATTGCTTTCTTCCTGAGTTTGTAACATTCTTTGTGTTCTTTGATGATGAGTTGCCATGTTACTTGTTTCTTTTGATGTTTTAGGATGGAATGTTGATGTGCATTCGGGTAAAGGTACACATTTATGCTTCTAAACCATCATCTATGAAATTTTATGCAACTAATGATTGTATGTTGACTCAGTGTATATGTGTAGTTACAATCTTGTTGTTGAAAGAGCTTTAATTTGCAAGAATACTTTTCCTGATTCCAGAGAACTTGAAAGGATTTAAAAGATTTTTGACATGTACTAGTGATCTTATATCCTAAGTTGATTTGCTTGTGTAGAAAGAGTAATGTAAATACTTATTCTTTGTGTGAGAACTGAGAATGGTTAGCTATATCCCCGCTCTTTGGATTGCATTGCTTACCACTCATCTCGATTCTTATTTTTTTTAATCAGTTGCAGAGCGTTGGAGAGCATGCAGTGGTAACTGTGGGATTAAAGTCTCTCACCAGTCTTCACAATATCTATGAAAACCTTGATAAAACCTGCTGATGAGAAGTATCAGAATCTGAGAGGTAATGTTGTTAGTTTTTTTGGATGGTTTAGGTTTAATGTTCATGTGCAACATACCTTCAATTTTCAAGTACTATGATAAATCGATGATATAAACATACAATACTCACAGGCATAGGAATTTAATTTTGGAAGTTCGAGTTAGAAATACATGTATATACGAAGACTAGCATTTCAACCATTGGATAATAAAATAAATGCATTGAATTACACATCCACATATTGGATTTGTCTGTGTACTCACATATGTATGAATCATGATGGTCGCTTATGGTGTTTAATTTACATATTCCTATGTATTAGATTTCATGCGGAAGGTTCATTAAATTTTGTCAAATCACAAATATTTCATTATTTTAAAGAACTCCTGAAACTGATGAGCAAATAAAATGATTTTGGGGCTTGAACTGAAAATTAAATTGTTAAGGGTTGGTTTGTGAATAAACATTTGGAAAATAAATTAAAATTTGCTAAAGTTATAGGGACCAAGTTGCAAAATCTAAACGGATGGGAGTCGGATCTAGCCTACTATAAATTAGGAATGCAGTCACATTTCCGCCGCAAGCACGGACATTCCCATTGCAAACCTATCAAAGTTCCACAGGTACGCCGTACGCCCCTTTCTTATATTCGTTCAAATATTTCGTTAGTGAAATTATTAATGCATATTTATTTAGTTTTTGTTTATATGGTTATTTTTATATTGGTGTTTGTGACTTCTTAGTAACCTAACAATAAATTTACGAGTCAAAAATAAAGAAATGTTTCAGAGAAATTCTAACCGGAAATATATACAATTTTTGGTGGTATGTGTGTCGAACATCAGACTTTATTGGTATATCGATCCATAAATTTTACAGTGTGGATGATTTCAAATGATAAAGAAGAGGTTAAAAAATAGTGGAGAAAGTAAAGAATGACTAGTTAACTAAAGAATGTAAAGCTACAAAAAAATGTAGAATCTGGAAAAGAAGTGAAGGCAAGCAATTGGAGTGAGGAAAGTAAACGTGTGTGATGAAGGAGTGAAATGTTAGAATTTCTTCATATTTTGATCTTAAATACCAGAGAGAAGTAAGATATAAGTGGGAGAAGGGGACTTGGGATTTGACACTTAGTATTCCTATACCTTAAATCTGTTCGCCTTTGGCCTACATTATCTAGTTACAGATTGTGCATCAAAACATTTAATGTATGTGTAAATGTCAATTTTCAATTGCCTCCCTAATGCTCCTATTGCCAATAAGTTTCTCATTTTGACTGACTTATTTGTCTTCATATATATATATATATATACTTTTCTAAGTTTTGCTTCCAGAAATTTGGGATATTTAAGTCAAATAGAAAACACTGACTAGGCCACACTTTTTTAAATTTATAAAGTTTAGAGATTTTCCATCAATTGCAAGTACTTGGGTTTTAATTTGAGCTTGTGAAAGTGTTAGACCTAATTGTAGTAAGCTCGTGTTCGAGGTTCCCATTTGTCTTTATTTTTTCCGCAATTGTGCTATCTTCTTGTTGAGATGTATGCACCTGCGTTTGTTTACACCAATACCTTGATTCTGGTATCTTCTTAAAATAAAGAGAACACAAATATTTTGTTTTCTCATCATCTATAGAGGATCTGAATTCCTAAATCTACAGAGATTAGTGATAAGCACACGTGGGGTGTATTTTTTAATTCGAGAAGTGATTGAGAAGCATTTGGATGTATCTTATTGTAGTTAAGGATGAAAACTATCACATTGGTCTATATCTATGTTTGAGTCCTTGCCCCTTGAAGTGGAACATGACAAATTGACAATCACATGCAAACCTTTATACAAGGAAAAAACTGACAAGACAAAGAACAGTGTTGTTAGATGTTTTGACAGATTAATTAGTTAGAATTAGTAAACCCAGTATTCTCCATGTGTCAAACGACACAGGGTCAATGTATGGATATATTATGCAACACTATGCAAAGGACTTGAGTGAATGCGTGCATGAGATTTTTGCAACTAAAAAGAGTTACTATATGCATAAGAAATCTTATTCATACAAAACATAAAATATAGAAAAATAGGATGGATCATATAACACGTGTAATACAACCTTGCATTAAGGTTTAGGGACTTGATATTAAAAAGGAGAAATTTTCTTATATGTTCAGAGATGTATCCATAGTTTAGAGGCTATAAGGCATATATAATAGCCAAGTTAAATGTATACCACCTAACCCATAGTTCTCTTATCCTCCACTTTAACACGAACAACATGTGTTATTAAGTTAGTTTACCATTCCCATGAGATCAAGACCCTCTAAATCATGCTAGTCAACAGAAACAGCAGAAATAATCTCTACTAAGAGTAATAGTTGAGTGGGTGGCTCAGGGATAGCTTCAAATTTTCACTGCAAAATCAAGCTTTCTACCATCATTGTCAATTACCTATTTCATGTAACACACAATTCAGAACCACCATAAAAGTAGGTAAAGTTTTCTAATTTCTGATTTTTTAAATAGTCAGAATTACTAGTACTATGTATTATATGTGATTCACTTTGTTATGTTTTGTCTACTTTCTAATACATACATAGTTTTATTGATATATGGCAGGGAACAATTTGGTCTGTCTTTTATGGCGGAGTCGAGTGAGGCCTCTCGTAAACATCGCACCACAATTAACAATCTCCCAGAATCCCTCCTCCTCCATATCCTTTCATTTCTCATGACTTTAGATGTTATCAAGACTTCTCTTGTTTGCCGCAACTGGCGCTACCTTTGGTATCAAATCCCGTCCCTCATGTTCGACATTGCTCCATTCCACTCCCCACCAAATACATATGTCGAAACACGAGAATTGTTTATAAGATACGTCAATCAAACCCTATGTATTCGCCCCTCTAGCCATTTGGAAACATTCCGCCTCCGTGTTGATTGTGGTGATGATATAGATATTGTCATTGTCGTCTCTTGGGTTCTCTATGCCATCAATTCCAAAGTTGTTGAGCTTGATGTGGATTTTAGTACCAGCTGGATGAATTATATGCTTGTCAAGGAAAATGGCGAAACAGTGTCTGAGGAGTTCAAATTTGATTTTGTCCATCTTAAAAATAGCTCGGTTAGGCATCTGAGGCTCTCTAGAAGCACCATTCGCTTTCCTTCCTCTGTTTCCACCTCTGATTTTCAATCAATTCAATCATTAGTTTTATGTGATTTGATTATTTCGGATTCGGATGTTGATCAAGCGGTTAAAAGTTGTGTCAACCTCGAGTACCTGGCTATCCAACATTGTCGTGTTTCAAATCATTTAGAGATTTTTTCATTGAAACTTAAGAAATGTGATATAGGATTTGTTTATCCAAACTCCTACATGGAATCATCTATGTTAGTGATTTATGCACCTAATCTACAAATAATCCACATTGATGATGTTTTAATGAAAAAGTGTATTTTGAAAGAAAGTCCGGACTTGGTATTGGCTCAAGTGAGATATGACTGCATATTCCTGCTATCCTATGAAAGCTGGTGTTACTTAATGAGCTCATTAGCTTACACAAAGTATCTCACAGTCCAAATTATGTACTTTGGTAAAGCAGAGTTGCTTAAGGTAATTACTTTTTGCTTCTTAATTCCTAGTGTATGGAAATAAATATTTGTGGTTTATTCTTTGGTCTATAAGTGTTGGTAGATCTAGCTAATGAGATTTTGCAGTAGACTCTCAGAGAATTTTCATGATAACAATATAAGTTGCATTCTCCGTTAGAACTGTTAATTTTTATGATTAAGTTCAGTTTCAATTATCATTTGTTAAAATATGGAAGATATCTTTGTTCAATTTTTAGTAAAATTAGTAATAAGTCTGATAGGCAAACTTATTACTGTCTTTGAAATTCAACCTTGTGATGCTATTTCTAGTTATACTTGAAGAGAGAATATGAACATTGTATAATAGGTTAAGACACATTCAGTTTCTACTTTGTACTGTTACCTTGTATTGTTTTTTTGAGAAGTGTTACCTTGTATTCAGGGCCAAGTTGAACCGTCTTATTGAAAAGCCTTATAACATATTTAACTTAAGAATTCTAAAGTTTTGTTTTACTACTGGTTATTGACCTCCTTCAATGCAAAGACTCCTCTTTCACTTGTTCTATATTTTCTGAAAGCATATTGTATTGACATTCAGGATTGCCCCTCAAATGTTCTGTTAGATTCTCACATTTGATTCTGCATGTACTTAGCTTTTTGACACAGAAGAGGATGCCTTACAATGTTACAAATTCAAAAATCTCCGCCATTTGCAGCTGCTAACTGGCTACACTGGAAATAATGTTATTGGGATTTGTTTATTTCTTGAACACTCCCACACACTTGAATCATTAGTTATTAACTATTGTGACGACAGTGATGAAGAATATAATAATGATGAAGAAAGTGATGAAGAAGACAATGATGATGAAGACGATGCTGACTATGAAAATGAAGTGTGTATTATTTGTAAAATCAAATAACTTATTGCAAATTGGGTTTCCTAGAATTTGGCATTAACCATAGTTCTTACATCCTTGTATTTCTTTCTAGGAAGGAGTAACAGAAGATTATATCAGCAGACCAGTTATTCTCCACATTCCTCAGTTGAGGCATGTCACAATGAAGAATTACAGAGGTTCAGAAGAAGAATTATATATTCTTGGGCTCCTTAAAATCCATCAAGTGGTCTTGGAAGAGGTGGTGGCCATCCCTGAACAAACTGGGGATACCAAGTTAATGCCATTTCCTCTTTGGAGGGCTTCAGATTGCCAATAAATTCTGGTAAGCTTTTATCACTTGTATACTTTGGGCCATCTGTTTTGATTGGTAAAATATAGCCTTTTGTGTTCATAGTATAAGATGTCAAATGAATTCATTTTTATGTTGAAAGAACTCAATTTCATATTGTGATCTCACTTTGCAATAATTGGAAATTAAATATTTGAATATGCTAACAGATTAACACTCTCAACAACACACAAGAGTATCATAGAAGTATCTCATAAGCGATATGTTTTACTCGAAGTTCTTAATTATAAATCTAATCTCAAAAGCAATATGTTTCAGTCTTAATTTTTACTTAGAAATTTAATCTCATTCTTCATTATGTAACAACAGTTCAAGTTTCATCGCATCTCTGCTAGTACTTCATCTAGCCTTAAGAAATTTTATCGGCTAAACATGTGAATTTATGAATGATAGATGACCCATTGTTTTTTTTTGTATGTTTCCCGCATCAGATTTTTAACTTGGAGCACAACCATAGGCAAGACAAGAAATGTTTGAAGAAAGTGATTGACTTCCTTGATGCTTAATATCTTTAAGAAACAACAATATGTTAGCCTTTTAAAACAATGATTTCTTCTTGTGAACCTAGGCTTATCTTTTGAGGATTTATGTTTGTTTGTGTTTGAAATCTGTTTGCTGTTAGATGGGAAATTTATGAATATTTGGATTGTCGATCACAAACGGATTTTTTTTGCAAAATTGGTGATTTGGTTTGAGATTTTGTTGATTAGTCTAGCTACAACATCTGAGCATGTTGTACATTAAATTGATGGATTTTATGGATATAAGCTATCTTTGGAATATTCTGCTCATTTTTGCATGTCTTTGAAAGAAGTATTCTCACAATGTTTCTTTCTTTCAACATAGTTGGGGAAGAACATTATACTTTTACTCCCATATGATTGGATTCTCATCACTTCTAGTTTCAAATTTTACAAAACTGTATTTTTGGTCCTATTTCTCGAATAATTTGTACCTTAGTCTTGTTGCATCGTGTGGGATCAAAAGTGCAAAATCTAGACAATCTTATGGGTCTAAAATTTCTAAATGGAGATTTAATGGAACGAGATGTGCAGAATAATAGTACAATTTTGTAATATTTGTTCCTTCTATGATAAGTTAACAAACTATTATACTTATAGTATATCTTTTAGTTCCATAATTTAAAATATTTTTTCAATTATTAAATATATATAAGACTAATATTATTTTTCTAATATACATATTTCCATATTTATATGATAAGAAATTTTATTGTATTTAATTTTCATCTATCAAGATTAAAATTTTGAAATTTAAATTTACGTATACAACCATGTTTTTGTAGTATTGTCATAATTTTTGCACGCATTTTTGAAGAATATAGTTGCTCAATCAAAGTCAAGGTCAACGTTTTCTCTTAAAAAAAAAAGTCAAGGTCAACCTTGGTTTGGTCTGGACTCCGGAGTAAAGCCAGCATATTTCATTAATGATTATATAGGTTTCACCTCTCTTTTGTACGGAGACTACTTGTATGGATATTTAATTATTTATCAAGTGGAACCTAAATTAGAGGAAGGTTTGATCATCAATGGAACTTGAGAGATGATTTTGTAATTTCAGTCCACGCAATTTATAAGAATTAATTTTCGAAAAAGTTGAATGAGCAAATGGTGAATGTATGGGATGGACCTCGTTATGTATTAAGTAACTGCTTGATCCTACCCCTGCGGTAGCCAAAGCTGCATTTTAGGCGCTTCAACTACCTATGAATCGGAATTGGAATAAAATAGTGATTCAAGCATAGTTATTGCTGCAATTGAAGGCGATTTTGGGAATAAAATAGTGATTCAAGCATAGTTATTGCTGCAATTGAAGGCGATTTTGGTGAACGAGTAACTACGGCCCTATTATTGATGATATTAAAGCTGCAAAAGAAACTTTTGAACCCGGTCCAATCCGTCACATTTTGAGAAAGGATATATAAGTAGTTCATGAAATAACAAAACTTTCGTTCATAGATTTTTTTAGTTAAAATGTTTTACCTGATTTTATTTTAAACATTGTAACCTCTAAATAAGTGATTGAATGAAATCTCTTGGTTTTCTTAAAAACCTAAATAATAAAAATGAGCAACTTATATGTAGGAATTTGGGTTTTTGACAAGTTAACTGAACTTCCTGTGATATGTTTAATGGACAATTTACCTTCATCACTCCATGTGATATGAAAATAGGCAATTTACCTCCTCATGAAATGAAATAATTAGCAATTTACCTCCTTGCTAGTGAAGTTGTTGTACACACACTCCATAATGCGACTGATACTTCATTTTCATGTAAAAATGACCAATTTAGCCTTACCCTAGACAACATAGTCACATCAGTTTACCCCATGTGATATGCGTAAATAGGTAATTTACCTCCCTACGGTATGCAAAAATGGACAATTAACTCCCTGTGACATTGCATAATGAGTATTTTACCCCCTTGTAAAAATGTAAAATCAATAGGGAGGCAGTATGCTTCTTTTATAAAAATACAGAGAGATATTTTTGCCATTTTATTCATCACATGGGGTTAAACTGCCCATTTAAAATAACACAGGGAGTTAATTTACTAATCACTCGTAGGAATTTATACAATGTTGATAAGACCGAACAAGATGGGAAAAAAAATGATAAGACTGAACAAAATAATTGTTAATTTGAATATTATGAATTGCGATTGTTCCTAAAATGAGCTATTTTAGTGCTAAAACATGAAGACTATTTAGCTTTCGCACTTGTCCCTCACTTTTTTTTCCTTTTTTTTTTTTTTTTTTAATTACCGCTGTTCACAATAAATAATTCAATGGAAATCGTGAAAAAATAAAGCGTGAAATGATGGAAAGAATAAGTAGTGCACTACGGTTAAAATTGTTACATGATTGATATTAGGTGTGAAGGTATGTCCACCTTAAATACAATTGTGAAGTACAATAATGTAAGACCTTGAGAGAAAAATTCAAATACTATGTTTTAAGATCGAAGTCTAACGTAAAAGCCAGGTGTAATTTTCTTCTATTTTTTTTTTGGAAAGTCCTTGTGTTATTTTTATTAGCCAAATCTCTACTTTAATTTTACTAGCAAAGAAAATCCTCTCTCGAGTTGGAGTATGTTTCACTCGTTGTAAGTGCAAATATTCTTCATATAGTTTGCAAGGAAAGTGACAATTGAATTCCCACGATAAAATGCAAAAAGCGCACATGTTCATATAAAAAATTGACAATAATTCTTCCTATTAACTTTAGAAATCATCAATAATCCCTATATTCACTTAAAAATTTGGCAATAACCCATATATTTTGACGTAAGAGTGTACTTTAAATGAGTATACTGAGCTAATAAAAATATAGATATAAGGGGTTTTTTTACTAATAAAATAATATTATATGGAGGTTTTTGCCAATAAAATTAACACAAGGGGTTTTCGGCAATTAGACAAAGCACATGGGGTGTCTTTTGATTTACCTCATCAAAATTTTATTTTTAGTGCATATTTCAGCCAGCTAAATATTAATAATTTTTTGAAGTTTTCAAAAATCTTTCGGAATCACTGGAAAAAATTGTAAAGAAATTAGTAGATTAAAACGATTAAGAGAGTCTCAAAACAAATAAAAATTTTCATCTTATTTTCATTTCAATTATTAAAAAAGAGAGAATTTTCAATGTTTTGGACGAATACGATAAACTTTTTAGTTCTCGCTCATTATCATGTCGGTTTTTTGCATCAGTTTTATACTATGTGGTACATCGGAATAATATTATAAATTGTTGATAGATAAAAAATGAAATGCACACAGACACAGGTTAATTAGTGAGCTACAAACAATGGAAACAACTTTTTTTTCACTGATTAAAGACACATTACTATTTATCAAAAAAAAAAAAAAAAAGAAGATTCGTTATTAGTAGTAAATAAAAGTAACACAAACAGCCAAAAACACAGCAAATTACACTGGAGTGTGGAGTAATTAGTAGTATTTTTCCCTTTTAATGGCCTTCACGTGACACAGTGCATCTTTCCATTCCCAACCAACAAAAAATGCAAAAACACCTCACCCCACACCAATCTCCAAACCATGTCCACAACAGCATAGCATACTAGGAAAAAAAATGCAATTTAATCCAATCCAAAAACAGACGATGCAAAAGAACCCCTCTACAAAGATACAAAAAGAACCCAACTCATAATCACATTCATAGTTGTATTTGTATTTGTATGTATTAATTAATAAAAAAGAAATTGTAAAATGAAGATGTGCTATATTGGAAAAGCAACAAAGATCTTCATCTTCATAGTAACTGTTCTGGTTGTGACTGGACTTGTATTGGGATTCGGTTTGCTAAAGCATCATACCAAATCCCAAAAATGCTCATCTGATTCTTGCTCACAAACCACCCCCCTACTTTACCCTACCCCCACCAACCCCAATCCTTCCAACCCTATTCCGCCTCCGCCTCCGCCGCTTTCGAGCGATAATCCGGGCACAAATGTTCCTGATTCATCTCCTCCGCCACCACCTCCGTCGCAGCCGCCGCCGCCATTGTCGTTCTCGCCACCTCCGCCGGTGCCAGTACAACCATCGTCATTTCCGCCTCCTCCTCCGGTTATGGTGACGGGGGCGCCGCCGCCTTCATTTAATCCTCCCAGCCCCGTGACGGTGACCCCAGGTCCAGTGAATAATTCTTAATTAGCTTTTATATTTGTTTATATGTTTATTTATTTATTTTACCTTTTGGTTTTTATCTTATAATTCTAGGAATTGATTTTTCAATAGGGAAATTGGATTTTGTGTAACATTTTAATTGAGATCATATTCCAGTTGATTGCAAATGTTGTATGGCTATTGTGAATTGATAAGGATACAGTCTTGCAAATGGCTATAGAAATTGATAATTTTGTTGCCTCAATTTCTAGTTTTTAAATATTATTTTAGTTGGGTTATAAAAGAATAATTCTTATATATTTTTATATATATTGATAGAGTATAACAAGATAGAAGTATAACATTTCTTTTGTAGCCTTCAATGCCATCATCATTATTTAAATGGCTGAATCCGATGCAACCTGGATAACAGATGATTATCTCTTTAAAACTCATTTGCTAAGAATTAGAATTACAAACATATAGTAGAATAAAAAAAATCATGAAACAATTTTCATATTAAAAAAAATCATCTCTGTGGCTACTCATGATATCAAAAGTTCAAGAACATTATGAGGATTGAACCAAACCCAGAAGCTAGACCAAACATTGCATTAACCTTGTTGGCAGTTGAAGGTGGCGGAGCCAACAAGGAAGTGCTCGGAGATTGAGCGACTGTAGGTGATAGTGTGTGTGGTACGTTGGATGGCGGCGATGCATTCGGAGCAGCTGGCAATCGTGAACTCGCTGGTGACGGAGTGGGAGCCACACTTTTTAGTGGCGATGGAGAAATTGGACGACTAACTGAGGGTGTTGGTGGCAGGAGTGTAACAGAAGGAGCTACGGCTGGCGGTGGAGATGGAACTGAGGGTGTTGGTGGTGGGAGTGGAACAGAAGGAGCTACGGCTGGCGGTGGAGACGGAATCGAGGGAGTTGTGGCGGGTGGCGGCGGTGTGACCGTAGGAGGGATGGCGGGTGGTGGACGTGGAACCGGGGGAGGGATAGTAGGTGGTGGTGGTGCGATGGTGTCGATTTGGACTTTCATGCCAGTGCGACAATGACCTGCTGTTCCACATATGAAGTATCTGCTGCCCGGGGTTGTGAGAGGTATGGTGGTGGTTCCTCCATTGAGAGGAGCTCGTAAAGGGTTGTTTGCTGAGCAGGATTCAAAGTCGGCTTTGGACACTTCAGTAACATCATGGTTCAGCGAATGCTGGAAAACTGCATGCGAAAAAATTCATGATTAAAAACACCAAATCCAACTCTTGAGATAGATGTGCCAAACATGACTGAGAAAAAGGAAAATAGGGGAAAAAGTGAAAAAAGAATAAAATTTGAGAAAATTGAAAGCTGAGTATTGAGTACTCACTCAAATTATCTCCAACTAAAAATGTAATTGAAGAAGCCCAAGTTTGATAATCAATGCCTTGGGTCCACCCCCCATTTGGACCTCCTACTGAATAATCTACTGCAAAACCCAAATTCATGGACATGGCTATTGTAGCCAACCACAAAAAAGCTTTGAGCATCTTCATCTAGATTAATTGCTATAGCTGAACATCCACAATGTCTGCATATATATATATATATATATAGATGAGTTAGTTGTATGAGAATTATTAGTACAATTAATCTAACAAGACGTGCAAATGACATGGTGTTTTATGGGAATTTTTAATTTTTTCTTGGTTGTCTGCAAATTGGTCATTTAGACTATTTCTGACAAATATATCAACTTGGTATTGGGCATATTTCTCTTTCATATATGTATGATTTAATTAGTACAGGTCACATTAGTTGAATTTTTCTTCAAGTTCATTATTTTCAGGTCATGTTTATGATATGGATCACAACTCCTATAGATTGGAATATGGTCAAAGCTTTTTTTCTTTATTTTATTTTTCTTCCTGGAGCAATACCAATGTTAAAATTCCCAAAACGAAAAAGTAACAACTGAATAAACGTACATGACTATATTTGAAAACTAAAATTAATAGTAGTACATCACCACAAGTAAAGGCTCCGATCCCCAAACTATGAAATCAGTAGTACTTGTTCGGATCACTTAGATCTGTGATGAATTTCAAATTATTAAGTAATGATTTTATTATTATACTGCCAACCAAAGCAAATGATAAAATTATTCCAATAATGAAGTCATTTGCACTTCTTTCTCCAAATTCCTCCTCAAATCCAAATAAATTTCAAGAATATATTTGCAGCCCAACTAATTAACTCCGAGTCTGATACATCATACAATAAATATATAAAAAAAAGCGTAATTCCACTTGACCAGAGACTTAGAACTAGAAGTTTCTAAAGCTTTTGAGAATCGATCGTGTGCGCAATTGTGTGAAGCTTCAATTTACAACTCTCTGGGAATGTTTTCATAACCGGACCGAATAATGAATCGATGAATCGACTGACCACTAGTTTTATTGGTCAGACCAGTCGAATCACTGATTGAACCGGTATAACGTCATAATGATATAATAAATATTTTAATTATTAAAGATATGTTATGTACATAAACAAATTAAGAAAAAATACATAAAAATTTGAACAATATCCTACAATTGATTAAAAATATTCAAAAAATTAGATATATTTAAATTAAAATCATGTATTTTATCAAAATTTTGTTGCTGTCTTAATTTATGTCTATCACGATCGACATATGTTTCTGAAATTCGTCGATGTCAAAAGTTATTCCAATAAAAATAACTACCAAATTTGGTTGAACCGAGGGCTCTAATTCATGGGTGATGTCTTCCTGTCCCATACATAAATGAGAAATGGGCTATAGTATACCATTCTAAATTTATAATATTCTCTGTCGGGCATATCTCAAAGCACAATAACTCGGCCCGCTAAATTTTACTAGAGTCTAATAGTTATGGGTCGAGGATTAGTTTAATTAGGCCCAGCCCAAATAAAATTCGACTATATTAACATTTAAAGTAATTTTATGTGTTGTATAACATTAAAAAAAATGATAAATAAATAATTAAACAGAGATTATGAAGTTTTTAAAAGTCAAGTTCTTTAATTTAGTTTGCTTAACTTGGATTAATCTAGCCATTTAGGTCTATATCACTGTACAAACCTACTTTTTTTTTTTTTTTTTTTTTTTTTTGGTGAGGGCAACAATGATTTATTTAAGTCCTCAAAAAAGAAAAAAAACATGGTCCAAGGTATCCCAAAAAACCGAGGCAAGAAAATACAACGCATTAAGGGTAGTATTTTTTTTTTTAGTTTGGATAAGTTGAAAGAATAGTTTACCATAAACAAGTTTTGTAATCATATCATGAGGTGATGAAATATATGTTTATTCAGAATAACTTTTCAAACTTTATAAATGTGGTAAATACTTGCTAACGCTCTAATTTACAATTAATGCATGTGCCACTGTATTCTTCATAAACGTACTCACGTTAATTGTTGTTTAATACTTCATATTAGGGACTATTAGTATTGAAGTAATATGTTCATGTCCATTATGTAAAATTAGTGTATTCGATCACTTACCTTTCAAATAATATATAATTCTTTATTATATGAGCAAGCCTGTTATAAAAATTTAATTTGAGCCACTCAAAGTTGAGCTCATAAGAACTCATTGATAGTCATATCCATATATATATATATATACGTTGTATATAATAGTAGAAAAGTATTTTTTGGAAAAATCTTGGCTTTGGTATCACTTTGTTGCATGATGGACACAAAATAACGAATTTTGTGCATTGAAAAATGAACGAGGAGGAATACTCTTTCACTCCACAAACTTAAATATTAACAATGACTAGATAAGGAAATATAATAACAATTTAAGAAGATAGAATAACAATATGACAAGATAAGTAAATAAAAAACAAAACATCTCAACTGGTCCATATATAATTCTAGCATCAAATTAAATTTACATACAGAACAAAGGCTTTGAGAATGATCATGCTTAGTTACTTTCCAAATAGTGGTAGTCGTCCACGTCCACTAGAGGGAGTGGTGGTGGGAGGTGGCGATGATGAAGGAGACGATGAAATCAAGGTAGGCGGTGATGCGGATGTGGCAAGAGTGTCGATTTCGACTTTCATGCCAAGGAGACAGTGATTCGATGTACCACAAATGAAGTATCTGCTTCCCTGAGTTGTGAGAGTTATGATCGTAGTTCCCCCTGTAAAACGTGGTTGCAAAGGGTTGCTTGCTGAGCAAGAATCAAAGTCTTCCTTGGACACTTCATTGACATTATGATTCAACGAATACTGGAAAACTGTAAATAGAAAAATTATAAAAGGATCGATAAAGTGAAAATTAAAGAAACTTAAGTACTAGCTCACTCAAGTTATCTCCAACTAAAAATGTAATCGAACAAGCCCAAGTTTGGTAATTAATGCCGGC
Source organism: Penstemon newberryi var. newberryi (assembly GCA_030819805.1). Classification (NCBI taxonomy): domain Eukaryota; kingdom Viridiplantae; phylum Streptophyta; class Magnoliopsida; order Lamiales; family Plantaginaceae; genus Penstemon; species Penstemon newberryi. The sequence continues at coordinate 5,683,392 of JAUALY010000003.1, read as the reverse complement.
TTGTTGGAAATGCGTAGGAAAATTACTAACTGATTTTCAACGGCATAAATTTGTTGGTGTTCTGTCGCCAATCCGTTGGAAACATTGTGACGGAATATAGCATCAAAAGTATTCCGTTGGATAAAATCTGTCGGTATTTTGTCGCCAATCGGTTGGAATCATTCCGACGGATTTAGCATCAAAATATTTCCGTTAGCTTATTTTTGTCACTAATTTGTTGAAAATCAGTTGGAACCTAGTGACAACTTTTTTGTTGCTGATTCCGTTACTAGCAATCGGGTCGAAGCAAAAAATTGAACCTCGACTTAGCATTGACTCAGTCGTTCCTGGGTGCACCTAAGCCTCTGACCCGGGCGCCCAGGTCTCGCCTGGGCTTGGTTGAGGCGCCTAGGCCATGCTTGGTTTTTGTTGCTGATTCCGTTACTAGCAATCGGGTCTGAGCAAAAAATTGAACCTCAACTTAGCGTTGACTGAGTCGTTCCTGGGCGCACCTGAGCAAAAAATTGAACCTCAACTTAGCACCTAGGTCTCGCCTGCTTGGCTGAGGCTCCTATGCAATGCTTGGTTCTGGCCCAGGCGCCCGGGCCACTCATGGAGCTGCCTCGGGCGCCTCAGTATCGCCTGGGCTTGGCCTAGGCGCCCGGGCCACTCATGGAACTGCCTCAGGCGCCTCAGTATCGCCTGGGCTTGGCCTAGGCGCCAATGCCACGCTTGGTTCTAGCCCGGGCGCCCGGGCCACTCATGGGGCTGCCTTGGGCTCGCCTGGGCTTGGCCTAGGTGCCTGGGCCACGCCTGGGTCTTGCCTGGGCCACTCATGGGGCTGCCTCGGGTGCCTACATCTCGCCTGGGCAATGTAGGCCCGGGCGACGCCTGGGCGACTAGGCAATGTATTTTTAATTAACTTGTTGGATGTAGGATTTGAACCCTTGACCTCATATATATACATATTAAAGGATTAAACCAGTTGAGCTGGACAACTTTGTTGTATTTTCATTAAACAATTATATATATGAGTCACCTAAAAGTTTATTTCTTCAAGTTTTTCATTGATTTAACTCATTTTTCATTAATTTGATCGATTTAAATCATTTTGAATTTTCCCCCTGTTTTCATCAATTTTTTTCACTAATGTCGTTGATTTAAACATTTTTTGACCTATTTAACATGTTTACTCATCGTTTTCACCAGTTTAACCCTCTTTTTTAATAAATGTAAGCTATTTTTTTTCGGTTCAACTCATTTTTCACCATTTTAATCTATGTAGACCGTTTCTGACTGAGGTATCCGATTATTCACCGATATCATTTGTCCTTGCGCTAATTTCATCCAATTAAAATATTATTGATCGATTTAGCCCCTTTTTTCACTATTTTTGATCGAGTTATACGATTATGATCGATTTAACCTAATTTTCATCGATTTCATCTTCTTTTTTTCAATAGTTTCATCGAGTTGCACTGTTTTGATCGATTTAAATTATTTTCACCAATTTTTCATCGATTTAAACCATTTTTAATCTTTTGACCCATTTCCCTCCGATTTCATCTGTTTTTTCATTAATTTCATCGATTGTAAATATTTTTTGATTGATTTAACTCGTTTTATTCACAAATTTCAGCGATTTAAACTTTTTTGGACCAATTTAACTCGTTTTTTCACCAATCTCATAAGTTTTTTTTTTAATTTCATGATTGAACCCATTTTTCCCTCACCCATTTTTTTCACGAATTCATTGATTTAATTTTTTAATCGATATAACTAGTTTTCCCCTTAATTTCATCAATTTAAATCATTTTGACCAATTTAACTAGTTTTTCCACCGTTTTCATCCTCTTTTTACCAGTTTTATCGATTTAAATTATTTTTGACCGATTTAACTCGTTTAATCATCGTTATCACTAATTTCGTCGACTTAACCAATATTTTTTTAATTATCACTAGTTTTTCTCACTAATTTCATCAATTTATATCATTGTTTTGCCAATTTGACTCGTCGATCTAAACATACTTTGACCGATTCAACCTATTTTTATCATCAATTTCATCGATTTAAAATAGTATGGTCTGATTTAACTCAATTTTTCGCCAATCTCACATGCTTTTAACTAATTTCATCAATTTACCCATTTTTTCATCGATTTCACCCATTTTTCATCAATTTTATCGATTTAAAATATTTTGACCAATATAACCCTTTTTCATCGTTTTCACCCATTTTCATCGATTTTCGCAATTTTCGTCAATTGTTTTTTTTTTCACAAATTTTATCAACTTGATTTGTTTGACCGATTTAACCGTATTCACCCATTTTTCACCGACTTCACTTGTTTTTAACTAAGTTAGCTGATTCAACATGTTTCAAAACAATTAAAGTCTTTTTTTTTTTACCGATTTCATTCGTTTTTACGAATACTTCATCAGTTTTACATGTTCCTGATAGGTTAAACCCATTTAAAATCGAATTCAACAAAAAAATTTCTTCAATATAATAAAATAATCTGTTTTCAATGACTTAAACCATCTTCACCATTTTTTCCACCAATTTACAGATTTACACGTTTTTTTCACCAAATAACTTATTTTTCACTAATTTTAGCGAAGTGTAAAATCAGTGAAAATATATGGAATTTATGAATCGAGAAAAAATTGGTTAATCCATTGTAAAATGAATTTAATCAATGAAAAATCTGGTTAAATCAATTGAGAACGAGTTTTATAGGTGAACGAGTGAAAACATCGATGTTATAAAATCGGTTAAAAGTGTTATAAAACGATGAAATTAGTTAAAAAATTGATGAAATCGGTGAAATTATTGAAAATATGGTGAAATTCGTGAAAAATATGTTAAACTGATTAAAACGAGTAAACCTGATAAAATTAGTGAAGAAAATTAGTGAAGTCGGTAAAAAATGAGTTAAATTGGTTAAAAATTCGATGAAAAACGTGTTTAATCGTTAAAAATGGTTAAACTAGTGAAATTGGTGAAATAATCGATGAAATAGAAGTAAAAACGGGTTAAACTGATTAAATATGAGGAAATCGATAATATCGGTTTAAAATGGGATATACCGGTGAAATTGGTAAAAAAAAGTTAAAACGACGAAAAAATGGGTCAAAATTAACTTGAGTTTGATTAGGTCCAGTTTGAATATGGATCCAACACATAAGGGTGATCCGTGTGGAGGGTGGTTGGTGCCCGGGTGTGGGGATGGTTGGGAGGTGGCTGAGGATGGGGGTGGTGGCAGGGTGGGGGTGGGGAGATTGGACAATTGAAGTTTACAAATATTTTCTTTTTTAAGTTGATCCAGTATGTTTCCACAATTTTCATTTGTGGATCCATAGTGGATTGGATCTAGCAGATTTGATAATGTTGAAAATTTAGTGGATCCCATCCAGCAGATCGATCCATAATACCAGTTCTATGTCGAGCTGATTTATTAATGATCTTAGTTACAATGTAATTGATTAAGTGTAATTGCATTTACTCTACGTTCCTAGAAATTTGATTAGTTGGACATAATTATTATCTTTGGATTGGGGAGAAATATCTTACTTCAAGAAAATCTAAGTTATCGGTTCTTGTTTCATAGTGCTTAGATATAAAATCACTTAAACTTTTGTGTGTTATGAAAGAGTAGTAGTGACGTATCTTTTTCACCGAAATGATTTCACTACTGTGGACCATCTTTCCGACAACTTAATAACAAATGTCATACATAGAATATTTTTTATTTCAAAATTTCTTTGGTAATTTGTTGTTATTATTCGTGAAACATATTTCTATCGTTGGTTTTGTTGCTGTTCAGTTACACATTTGTTACTAGAGCTAAATAGCAACGAAAATTTTCCGTTGGAACAATTTCATCGCTATGGATAACTTTTTCCTACAACATAACAACCGAATTCCTATGAAAAATATTTTTTCCCAATTTTTTGTTGGTAATTTGTCGTTATTATTGGCGGAACAAATTTGTGTTGATGGTTCCGTCGCTGTTCAGTTACTAAAATCTAAATAGCGACAAATAATTTTCCGTTGGAATGATTTCGTCGCTATGGATAACTTTTCCCTACAACTTAGCAACCGAATTCCTACAAAAAATATTTTTTTTCAACATTCCGTCGGTAATTTGTCGCTGTTATTGAAGGTAGATTTTTTAATTGAAATTATGTTGGTATTTGGTTACTAATCCGTCACTAATAGCGACAAATTTGTTTTCGTTGGAATCAGGTCGTAGGTGAAGCCTCCTTTTTTTGTAGTGATCGGTTTAATATATTTATACAAGCTAGAGTTTCATTTATAAGATCGATGTCATATAATATTTTTCATTTTAATAATATCTATAAAGATCGACGTGCAAAACATTATTATGTATGAAAGGCATATATATATATATATATATATATATATATATATATATATTTCTCTTTCACATGATTTAGTACAGGTCATTTTTCTTCAAGTTCATTATTTATGGTTATGTTTAAGATCTGCCATATCATGGAAGAATAAAATAATTTTACTAGTTTTCTACTTGATATGTTCAGTTTTGTTGGCATCACAGTTTTACATTGAATAATCAACTTCCTTGTCTTTTAACCGTCGAATATTTTTTACATTTTATACCCATGTTTTATAATCTTACTAACATATGTACACTACTTTTGGATGGATAGAATTAAAAGAACCCACCTAAAGTTAAAAGCAAAAATAATCACCAAAATTATAACAAAAAATATTTCAATGTAGATTTCTGAATTATATTATACCCACGGTCTCCGAACAAAGTTTTCTAACATAACAAAGCCACAAGATCCTTAAAGCTGGCAAATATATATATTTTTTATCAGTCAGACAATTCTCCCACAACTTTTTAGGAGATTTTCATGTCTATTTTATTCTGACTAGCTACTGCAATATTCTTGAAATTTTCATAATTATATTTTACAGTTTCATGTTTCTGGGATGATGTATATAAATATAATAGAATTAAGAGATTATAATACCAACATGTGATTGGTCTAGTGGATGAGACTAATACTCTTAGGGGGTGTTTGCAATAGCTTCTCTATCTGGAAAAGCAGTTGCTTTTGCTTAAAGTAATTAAAAAGTACTTTTAGAAAAAAGCATAGGGTGTTTGCAAAATAAGGTAAAAAGCAACTTAAAGCAATTATGTAGGTGTTTGCAATTTCTTAAAAGCAGAATATAGTAAGTCTTTTGTTTTATATGAATTTTATTAAAAGTCCTATGTTACCCTTAACTTGGCATGTTCATACATTAATTTTATTTTAAATGAATTTTATTACAAGCCCTATTTTACTCTTTACTTGACATGTTCATAAATTAATTTTGTTTAATTTTTGAAAACGTCTTTTTGTAAGACACATGTAAAGCAACTAAGATCAAAACAAACAATGATATAATTATATATGTAAACCATTGGCAAAATAAAAAACAATAAAAAAATAAATAAACAAGTTGAGCATAAAAAACTAACTAATTTCAAGTTACCACTATAAAAAAACTTATAATTAGCGAACAAACAAAAATAATAAAACCCTACATAAAATTAAAAATGGCTACAACAATGCACAAAGCTAAACTCGAAATTAAAAAAAATATATATATATGAACAACATATTCTGAATCGAAGACGACACACAAACAAAAATAATTTTTTTGTTGGAAAAAATGAATATAATATTTTTTTATAGTCATTATCCGCAAGAATATAAATAAAATTGTGAAAAGTAAAAATAAATAGCATCAATTACATAAAATAGAAAATGAGGGTATTTTTGGAATTAAGAGAAAATATTAAGGATATAAATGTCACAAAACTGCTTCTATTTTATTACAAGAATGCCATCAGCCCCAAAAGCAGGTCATGACATGCTTTTCCAAAACCAGCTTCTAACTACTTTTTTGTTGAGAAGCAAAAGCAAAAGCAGAGTTTGCAAACACTAAAAAACCGATTTTCGAGGAAAAAAAGCTGAAAAGTACTTCCTAGAAGCATTTGCAAACACCCCCTTAAAGTGGCAACACAATTTATAATCTCTTTTGGGAGATATTCCCATATAATATGTTTGATGCGTTTCGAAAGGGATCGAATTAAACAATTGGGAAACAAAATAAAATTAAGGGATAGTAGTGAGATAAGACCTACACACATGGATCAAAATTTCGATATGTTTCCATCGAAAAATTATTTATGTTTTTGAGTCGATTGAAACGAAATTATAAAGTAGTTTCTACTTTAATACATTTGTTTGATTTACAATTATTTCAAATGTTTCTAGAAAAGTTAGGATGATGAAACTTTAATTCATGCCTACACACTCCATGAGGTTCAATAAAATACATAAATACCCCCAAGGTTTCAATATATAGTTATCAGCACCTCTTACAAATGCACATTGTAGTTGGTCTAAGTCATGCTGATGGCAGAGGCATCAAAAAAAAAAAAAAAAGGAAATGCACATTTTAACATACGCTGTCAATATATATTGACTTAGGAGAAAGATACATTTTTAGAAAAATAAACATTTCTTGAATTATGTGACGGCAATATGAACAATGCAACCAATATTTAAATTGTGATACTAAATGTGTATTAACGTATTCAATGATACCAATATTGCAAAATGCCTATTGTATAGTATATTTGAATTGTGATACTAAATTTGTATTAACGTATTCAATGATACCAATATTGCAAAATGCGCGCCTATTATATGGTATCAAATATGTAATTTTCCCCGTACTCATATGATGTGTTTCGTCCGTAACCTCGATCCATCCAAGAAGGTTTAGATGTGGGGCTTGTGAATGATATACCAAATATTCAATCAATGACATGGCAAGTTACATGTCAGAATAAAGTCAAACTAAGACAAAAATCTGCTCTTATTCGACATAGACCAAAATCTGGACCTGTTCGACATAGACCAAAATCTGGACCTATTCGACATACACCAGACTGGACATGTTCGACATACACTAGACTGGACTTGTTCGACATACACCAGACTGGACATGTTCGACATACAGCAAAATCGATATACATGTACTTGATCTCCAAATTGCCTTGAAAACATGTCACTCGACATCCAAGCATGGCCATTCGACATGCCCACATACATATCGATATATATGGGCCTTATTTCGACATAACCACTAAAGATCCGACCCGAAAGATTCGACCCGAAAGATCCGACCGATCCGAAAGATCCGACCGATCCGAAAGATCCGATTTCCCCTCCTATAAATACTCCGCCATTTGTTACATTTAAAGGTAGATTCTGCTCGACTTAACTACTACTTTTCTGCTATATTATGCTATGCTTTGAATTGATCTGACTTAGGCATCGGAGGGTCAGCGCCGGGTCAACCACCGGCACAACCTGACGAGTTTCTTTGAGCACAGGGTTAGGAACCTTGAAGTGGAGTCCAGCTCGATCTGACCGGCTTAGGATTCCATACTGTGGAGCGGAAAACATCATTACGTGGCACATTAGACGTGGACCAGACACACTAACGAAAATTCCCTTCATCAGTTGGCGCCGTCTGTGGGAACCTCTAACCAATGCTCGAACAAGAACGACGATCAGATCAAGGATTGTAGCAGCAACGCTAGAGTATGATCAGATTGGAGACACCATTTAAGTTGATCGAATATGCATATGCGATGAGGAACAATCAAATATAAAGACCTTCAGTAACAGAACGATGTTTTATCAAGTTACTCGACCAGAATTGAAGGAACTCATCGATGACACTTATGTATAATTGATGAAAATGAAAGCAAAAGGTGATGAATCAACTATAAAGGTCTTGAACTACCACATCGATGAACAAGCAAATTTAATGAGGAGGCAAAAAGGTCTACTTTGACATAAAGGTGTTGTTCGACGTCATAAATGACAAGCTTGATGATGAAGAAAACACAAGTTGTTTGTTCGACGTAAAAGAAGAAAGCACAAGTTGCTTATTCGACGTAATGTCAAAGAAGAGAACAAAAGTTGTTTGTTTGATGTAAAAGAAAAAAGCACAAGTTACTTGTTCGACGTAAAAGAGGAGAGCAAAAGACCTTGTTCGACGTAAAAGAGAAGAGCAAAAGGCCTTGTTCGACGTAAATGCCTTGTTAGATGTAAAAGGCTTTGTTCGACATGAAAAGCCTTGTTCGACATCATCGATGGTCGAATTCATCAGATGCAATGGAAGTCTTCTTCGACATCATCAAATAAAGTGTTGTTCGACATCCTCGATGATGAAATCAATAACAAGCTTGATGATGTAGAAAGAAAAAAGTCATCAGCTGTCAAAAAGGCCTTTCTTCGACGTAAAATGTGTTGTTCGTCATCAAAGTCTTGTTCGACATAAGCATCTTTGAAAAGCATTCAATCGACTTCGTCGATGATCAAATCAATAAAGAGTGGAGCAGAATGTCATGTTTATCGACATATCAAGGAAGAGGAGCAAAATCTCATGTTCTTCGACATAAACAAAATCAATGAAGAGCAGAGCAGAATGTCACAAGCAGCTTCAAAGCCTTGTTCGACATAAGTATCCTTGAAAAGCATTCGTTCGACTCCATCAACGACCAAATCAATAAAGAGTGGAGCAGAATGTCATGTTCTTCGACATATCAAGGAAGATGAGCAAAATCTCATGTTCTTCGACATAAACAAAATCAATGAAGAGCAGAGCAGAATGTCACAAGCAGCTTTAAAACCTTGTTCGACATAAGTAGCTTTGAAAAGCATTCCATCGACTTCATCGATGATCAAATCAATGAAGAGTGGAGCATAATGTCATGTTCTTCGACATATCAAGGAAGAGGAGCAAAATCTCATGTTCTTCGACATAAACAAAATCAATGAAGAGCAGAGCAGAATGTCACAAGCAGCTTTAAAGCCTTGTTCGACATAAGTAGCTTTGAAAAGCATTCCATCGACTTCATCGATGATCAAATCAATGAAGAGTGGAGCATAATGTCATGTTCTTCGACATATCAAGGAAGAGGAGCAAAATCTCATGTTCTTCGACATAAACAAAATCAATGAAGAGCAGAGCAGAATGTCACAAGCAGCTTTAAAGCCTTGTTCGACATAAGTAGCTTTGAAAAGCATTCCATCGACTTCATCGATGATCAAATCAATGAAGAGTGGAGCATAATGTCATGTTATTCGACATATTAAGGAAGAGGAGCAAAATCTCATGTTCTTCGACATAAACAAAATCAATGAAGAGCAGAGCAGAATGTCACAAGCAGCTTCAAAGCCTTGTTCGACATAAGTAGCCTTGAAAAGCATTCGTTCGACTCCATCAACGACCAAATCAATGAAGAGTGGAGCAAAATGTCATGTTCTTCGACATATCAAGGAAGAGGAGCAAAATCTCATGTTCTTCGAAATAAACAAATTCAATAAAGAGCATAGCAAAATGTCACAAGTAGCTTCAAAGCCTTGTTCGACATAAGCATCTTTGAAAAGCATTCGATCGACTCCATCAATGACCAAATCAATGAAGAGGAGCAAAATGTCATGTTCTTCGACATAAACAAATTCAATGAAGAGTGGAGCAGAATGTCATGTTCTTCGACATATCAATGAAGAGGAGCAAAATGTCACAAGTAGATTTTGAAAGTCTTGTTCGACATCAAAACAGCTTTGAATGTCTTGTTCGACATTAACAACCATAAAGAGGTTGTTCGACATCATCGATGATCAAATCAATGAAGATGAGAGCAAAAAGTAACAATCAGCTTTGAATGCCTTGTTCGACATCAACGACCATAAAAGTGTTGTTCGACATCATCGATGATCAAATCAATGAAGATGAGAGCAAAAAGTAACAATCAGCTTTGAATGCCTTGTTCGACATCAACGACCATAAAAGTGTTGTTCGACATCATCGATGATCAAATCAATGAAGATGAGAGCAAAAATATCACAAGCAATTTTGAAAGCCTTGTTCGACATCATTGACGATCAAATCAATGAAGAGGAGAGCAAAAAGTCACAAGTAGCTTTGAAAGCCTTGTTCGACATCGATGACCATAAAAGTGTTGTTCGACATCATCGATGATCAAATTCATCAAATGCTATGGAGGTGTTGTTCGACATCATCAAATGCAAGTTTGATAATCAATAAGCAAAATGTCAGTCATCAGTTGTCTCTAAGCCCTTATTTACCTACTTAAGAGGAGCTCGACGATAATCTTCGACAAGAAAGCAAAAAGTGATCGACAACTGTGAAAGCTTCGATCAGCCACATCGATAAACGAGTTGATGAAATGCAACTACAAGTTATTTATTTGATAGACTTTCTAGAAATACTAATTCGATAGCAAAAAGAAGAAAAAAGTAAATCGATCATCACTCAACAATCGAAAAGGAGAATCAATCTTTCATCGATTAACACTAAGATAAATTGATCTACACCCTTCAAAGCTTCAATTCCTTATACTATAAAAGTGATAAGTTGAACAGTTGATAGCTTTCAAAACATCAATCATTTCGACAGCTTTCAAAGAATCGAATCCTTACACTATAAAAGTGATAAGTCGACAAATCAAAAGCTTCAAAGCTTCAATTCCTTACACCATAAAAGTGATAAGTTGAACAGTTGATAGCTTTCAAAGCATCAATCATTTCGACAGCTTTCAAAGCATCGAATCCTTACACTATAAAAGTGATAAGTTGAACAGTTGATAGCTTTCAAAACATCAATCATTTCGACAGCTTTCAAAGAATCGAATCCTTACACTATAAAAGTGATAAGTCGACAAATCAAAAGCTTCAAAGCTTCAATTCCTTACACTATAAAAGTGATAAGTTGAACAGTTGATAGCTTTCAAAGCATCAATCATTTCGACAGCTTTCAAAGCATCGAATCCTTACACTATAAAAGTGATAAGTCGACAAATCAAAAGCTTTAAAGCTTCAATTCCTTACACTATAAAAGTGATAAGTTGAAACAACTGATAGCTTTCAAAGCATCAATCTTTTCGACAGCTTTCAAAGCATCGAATCCTGAACAGTTGATAGCTTTCAAAGCATCAATCCTTTCGACAGCTTTCAAAGCATCGACCAAAAACACTACAAAAGTGTTAATGAAGAATCTGGTCGACATCAAAGCATCGACCAGAAAGATTTAGGTCGAATAGCTTTAAAAGCATCGACCAAAAACACTACAAAAGTGTTAAAAAGAATCTGGTCGACATCAAAGCATCGACCAGAAAGATTTAGGTCGAATAGCTTTAAAAGCATCGACCAAAAACACTACAAAAGTGTTAATGAAGAATCTGGTCGACATCAAAGCATCGACCAGAAAGATTTAGGTCGAATAGCTTTAAAAGCATCGACCAAAAACACTACAAAAGTGTTAATGAAGAATCTGGTCGACATCAAAGCATCGACCAGAAAGATTTAGGTCGAATAGCTTTAAAAGCATCGACCAAAAACACTACAAAAGTGTTAATGAAGAATCTGGTCGACATCAAAGCATCGACCAGAAAGATTTAGGTCGAATAGCTTTAAAAGCATCTACCAAAAACACTACAAAAGTGTTAAGAAGAATCTGTTCGACTTCAAAGCATCGACCAAAAAGATTTAGGTCGAATAGCTTTAAAAGCATCGACCAAAAACACTACAAAAGTGTTAAGAAGAATCTGGTCGGCATCAAAGCATCGATCAGAAAGATTTAGGTCGAATAGCTTTAAAAGCATCGACCAAAAACACTACAAGAGTGTTAATAAAGAATCTGGTCGACATCAAAGCATCGACCAGAAAGATTTAGGTCGAATAGCTTTAAAATTATCGACCAAAAACACTACAAAAGTGTTAATGAAGAATCTGATCGACATCAAAGCATCGACTAGAAAGACGTCGATAGCGTTAAAAGCATCGACCAAAATTAGGTTGATATCATCCAATAACATGTTCGATCAAGAAAGTAAAATTGAACACCCATTGAATTGACAATTACATCATAAAGTTCAAAATTATAACTTCCAGACTTCGATCTACTATCGAACTCTAGAACTTGGGGGACTATTGATATACTAGAAATTCAAAGTTACAAACTTCAAAACTTCGATTTACAATCGAACTCTCGAACTTGGGGGACTATTGATATACCAAATATTCAATCAATGACATGGCAAGTTACATGTCAGAATAAAGTCAAACTAAGACAAAAATCTGCTCTTATTCGACATAGACCAAAATCTGGACCTGTTCGACATAGACCAAAATCTGGACCTATTCGACATACACCAGACTGGACATGTTCGACATACACTAGACTGGACTTGTTCGACATACACCAGACTGGACATGTTCGACATACAGCAAAATCGATATACATGTACTTGATCTCCAAATTGCCTTGAAAACATGTCACTCGACATCCAAGCATGGCCATTCGACATGCCCACATACATATCGATATATATGGGCCTTATTTCGACATAACCACTAAAGATCCGACCCGAAAGATTCGACCCGAAAGATCCGACCGATCCGAAAGATCCGACCGATCCGAAAGATCCGATTTCCCCTCCTATAAATACTCCGCCATTTGTTACATTTAAAGGTAGATTCTGCTCGACTTAACTACTACTTTTCTGCTATATTATGCTATGCTTTGAATTGATCTGACTTAGGCATCGGAGGGTCAGCGCCGGGTCAACCACCGGCACAACCTGACGAGTTTCTTTGAGCACAGGGTTAGGAACCTTGAAGTGGAGTCCAGCTCGATCTGACCGGCTTAGGATTCCATACTGTGGAGCGGAAAACATCATTACGTGGCACATTAGACGTGGACCAGACACACTAACGAAAATTCCCTTCATCAGTGAAGAGTGGAGATGGTGTGTGATTGGACGGAAAATGTGAAGGGACTCAGGGGTAAATTATAAATACGTCTTTTCCTTTATCAAATAAATTTCATTATTTTTAAAATAAATGAGTGCAAGAGCTAAATTCAACATCGTCAGCCTGCGTTAAAGCTTTATATGGGTTTATAAACGGAAGGCCATTTTAGTTATGATAATTGGAGTGGAATAAACGCGTATTATTGCAAAACTTCAGGGGAGGTGGACCTAATTAATTAACTCTTTTAATTATTAAAAAATAATCCTTCGAGTATTTTTTTTTTTTTTGGTACAATCCTTCGAGTATTGGAACAGCTGAAATATGAAAAAAAAGAATCAATCTTAGCCGAGATGACGGCAAGGGAAGGGTAACCTAATATTAATAATAAAGACGGTTTTTCCCTAGAAGTGTACTTTTCTCATTTATCTCAACCTGGTGTTCCACATTTTGAATAAACTTCAGCTCAACATTCATGAATTAAAATTTGATATACCCATTTGGACAATTTTTAAATATCGTTAATTACTACTCTCTCGGTTATTTTTTATGTCGCTTTGGCCAAAAAAAATTGTTTACTTTTATTTATCGTTTTAGGACTTCAAAATGTTTTTTCTATCAATTTTACATAGTGAGTGAGTGCATTCATCATAGTTAGTAGTTCCAGCTCCGTATCAAGGTCACGATCGATATCTTGACTAGCATCAATATCATCACAAGCATCAATATTGTCACGATCATCAATATCGTCACGCTAGCAATCAATATCGATATCATCAATAAGAAAACCTTTAGGCTTGTTATCCAGGAACTTGTTGACAAATACTGTAATGAAAGGAACGTAGGAGTTTGTCGCTATGCATTTGACCAAATAGGAGCGTCCAATTCCTATAGAACCTATCACTAAAATCCCCCTAGAGGGGGATAAGGCTAAACGGAGCGAAAAGGGTTTTCCATGAGATGGGAAATGCAAAGTATTAGTCCCACACGAAGGGTGAGTTTGGCCTAGCGATTCGAAAATCAATTATTGGAGAATTAATTTTACAATAAGTGATTATGATAAAATTCAATTATAAAATAATTGCTTTTGGATAATAGCTTTTGCAAAAGTAACACTTTAGTAGCTTCTGAAATAAGTTGATTTTTAGCTTCTGGAGATCTCAAAAGCGATTATGATATTAGGGGCCAAACACCATTAAAATCACGATTGACTAAAAGCAATTTCTATAATTGGGGCCAAACACTTCAAAAATCACAATGAAGGTCTAGAAGTGCTTTTAGGAGCTCCCACCGCTGGGCCAAACTCACCCGAAGTTTGTAAATAAGTGATTGTCTGATAATGAGCAAGTTGTCATTAATGCTAATTAATGATAAGATTATTTGATTAAAATGGTATTTTGAAATTTTTGCTTAATAAAAGTGATTATTTATGACATTTCTAATTCGTGTACAATCCTCCAAAACGACAAATAAAAAAAACGGAGGGAGTACTATCAATATCGTCCTATCATCAATATCTATCATAATTACGAAAACTTTTAGGTTTGTTATCCAGGAAACTTGTTAAGAAATACAGTAATGAAAGAATCATAGGAATTTTTCGTTAGGTATTTGATCAAATAAGAGTGTCAAATTCATATAAGGGGGATAAGGCTAAGCGGAACGAAAAGGGTTTTCCATTAGATAGGAAATGTGAAGTATTAGTATTAGTCTCACACAAAATTTGTGAATAAGTGATCATTGTCTTATTATGAGCAAGGAAGTCAATCAAAACGAAAATATAGAATAGTTTTCCTTTCTATATTTTCTTTAATTTACCATTTTCTTTAAAAAATTCTTGATAATATACAAAAATAAATCCCACAATATATTTAAATGATAGAATTTAGAACAAAAATGAAATTTTAATCCATGTGAACGATTACTTTATTCCATTAATCATATTTACCCTGAAGCATCTTATCAATCTACAAATTTGATTGTTTCAATCAAAAGTGGTATGTGTTATAATTAATATAAACCATGAAATTTTAAAAATATGAATTGTTCCACTAATGTGGATCTATATATTAGTTTATTACTAGTTATCTATTGTTAGCAATTCTTTGTACTTGAACAATTATTGAATTTATGCATGTATTTTCTAAAAAAAAAAAAAGCAAACAGAGGTCATTCTATTGATAATTAAATTCAATTAGCTTTACAAGATAATTAATAAAAAGACAAAATTAACATAATTGGGGAATTAGTTATTCATTGTAAATAATTAGTTGCATCATTAATGAATTAGATGCTGATTATACAATAATATAATTAATAAGTACCATATTAACTAAACATTAAATAAAATAAATTTTGAGGTTTCACAAATTTAAAGAATAAATAATAATAATTACGAACAACACATTTGATACGCGCGCACACACACACATATATACGTATTCATATGGTGGGTGACTTGTTTGCCACCCTACAATCTACATAGCTTCTTTGTACGCAGGATCTTTATTAAGCAAAGCACCTGTGAGCAAAAGGCCAATTTAAGTTAGTTAGTTATAGTACTAATTAATACTATATTTTCACGTGGAATTAAAAACTAATTATTAATACTCCTATAAATAAATAATCAGTAACTTAATTATCAATAATAAATTGCAAAAAAACCCTTGTCTTTTGTAGGATCTATTGAAAAAATTAAAACTATGGCGACTATACATGTAGCAATTAAATTTATTACGTACCTTCGACATCCTCTGAGAACATAAGATGGGTGTCGGGTAATGAGTTAGTTCTGGTGAAAGATTTTATTTGTTTTTGTGATTTTATTGTACTTGTGGTATTTATCAAATGGCCCAACATCATCCAACAATTATTAAAGCTGGCTGATCTTTGTGGCACACTTCGAGGAGCTTCAACTGCATGTAAAATGTACACCCAAAAAAAAAAAATAGAGTATTTTCATTGTCGAGAGATATTAAGAAAGAATCATATGTTATATACTAATTTACTATATTACTACTACTATTCTTTTGTTTTTTATTTAGCGTGTAATAAAGGGAGAGTTGTATAAATTATGTGTGATAGATAGTCAAAATCCATAAATTATTTACAAAATATATATATATAAAAGTAGTTTTAGTCACTAATACAAATGAAATAGCATAAAATAAAATTAAATGTATGGTTTTGGGTCATTAATGTTTGCTACGAGAGTGAACTAGCTTACTGATCCATGAGAAATCTTATAAAGTTTTCAATGCAACAAATTGTAGGGAACTATTCTTCAAGAAAAAATACAAGATATTCCCTTGTGTTGCGCAAAACATGCTTGGAATTATAATGTGAAATTTTATTAATTAAATAAAAGTTCATGAATGTACTATAAATATGCGGTACATGCAAAACCCCCATATATACATAAAATGATGCAAAATAGAGGTCAATTTTTTTTATTTAAATAAGAGATTTTATGACGAATATTTAATAGTACACGAGCACTAATTCTATGAAATAAAAAATTTGCATAATACAAGGAGTGTCTGGCAGTTATTCTATATATTCTTTTAATTAAGTCTCAATTGATTGTATAAATTACATTGTAAAACGAATTAAGTCAAGAACTCACACATGCAAAGAAATTACAAAGAATAGTATTTTCCAAAGAATTAAGTGTACATATATATATATAGATAGATTATTTAAGAAGAAATTAATTAAATAAAGAAACATTAAAAAGTAATTTTATATTGCTACTAATTAATTAAAATTAATTTACCAATAGGAGGAAGTTGATGCTCTGAATCTTTTGAAAGTAGGCGTTTTATTACCCCACGCTTTTTCTCTAGGTTAGTTATCAGGCGTCCAATATCCCATTTATGCATTTGTATCACCTCTCTGCAATAATATATATATATATATAAATATATAATTAGCATTGGCTAGCTCTTAATTAATTAATCTCAAGTCAATTAATTACCTGCTATGCTTGATTAAGACGGTCTCAACTTGTGAATAACAAAGAACAACAGTGGTAATAATCCTCAAAATTGCTGTGAAATGAAGAAGAGTATTTGTTTCGGGTTTTTTTATTTGAGATGACTTCATATGAAGAACCTGGTCGGCTAGATCGAGGGTGGGCTTGAAAATATCGTCGATTGATTTGGACCACTTGGTGAATTCATCATCATTTGGATTTGGACCACCTGCAGGTAGTGTGTCTGGTTGTTGCTTCAATAAAGCAATGGACTTGGCTAGCTGGCTTGAGCCGTGAGCCACCTGCTGCTTTAGGAGCCGGAATTTACCATACATGGTCGCAAAAGCTGCTAAGGCTAGAATACCTTGTGTTGTCAATGGGATATCTTTGTGTTGTTCTAGTATTGCCTTTGTTTCTTGTTCTAGTATTGCCGATTCTTTTAAATCCTTGTTTCCTATCTAAATTCACAATAAATGAAACGAATTCCAAATTAATTAATACTCTTAGCTAGCTAACTAGGATTAATTTCAAATCCATATATATATATATTTGTATGTACTTACTTATGTACGTACGTACCTGTTTGCGTATGCTGTTTGCGTAAGGTCGTATTAACCCGGTTAAGCCACTGTTAGAGAAGGTCATGATCTTTTCAAGATTTGGTGCCTCCTCCTCCACCTGCGATCGCTTAATTATTTATTAGTAACCATGCACAATATATATATATATATATAACACGACCAATTAAGTGCATGTCTATATTAATTGCACGTACCTTTGGTTGGTGCATACCCATGATGATCCTAACAAGTTGAAGAAGATTTCTCAAATCAGTTTCATCCTCATCGCTATGCGGAGATTTCATTGCGTTTGCCAAATTTAGATATTCTCGATCGTTGTTGTACAAGGGTTCATCACTTTCGAGGCCATCTGTTCTTCTATTGCTAGACATGTTTGTTAATTTTCTTAATTTGTGTTTTAGCTAGATTGTAATTCTTGCTAGTGGAACGGATATATGAGAGATATGATCGATGACACTTATATAATCCTAAATATATAGAAATTAAGGAGACAACAATTGCATACGTAAAGACTACTTTTATTTGTTTTTTAGCTAGGTTTGGAATAATATTAAAGGGACAATTATATTGCATGCATCAAGTATACCTTACTTCCCAAGTGAAATTAAAAAAATTATATTGGTCGAATCTGCCAGTTGAGTGGAATATGATACAAATTGTTAATTTATACTCAACGTGATTCATGCATTAAAATCAGACACACACTTTTATTAAAGAAACTAGGTGTGCTACACGCATGCATATCTTAAGATTATATTTATGGGAGAAAAATTGTATATTTTATACCATACCATACCTACTTAATTTGCAATATTGGTATATTTAGTATCATAATTTAAATATTAGTTGCAATGTTCATATATACCATCATTAAATAATTGGACTGAAATCGGCCAAGTGCACCGCACGCGACCGTTATCTCGTCTTTTGAATGAAATTATCACATAATAATGTGATAACGTGAGAAAAACGTTATCATTTTTCCTACAAATAATGAGATAACATGATAGTTTTCCCTCAAAAAATGAGAAAAATGTTATTACATATTTTTCTTCGATGAGATAACAGCCCCCGCACGTGGCTAAATCCGTCCATTTTCGTTCAATTATTTGACAGTGCATGGTATGAACATTGCAATCAATATTTAAATTGTGGTACTAAATGTGCATTTACGTATCCAGTAGTAACATGTTGAAAAGTATCCTATTATATACTCCTATTAACAAATGTGAAATTTTCTCTTATATTATTCATACATATTACAACTTTTCCAGAAAAAAAAAAAAGGAAAAAGATAAGAATTTGTGAGAGAAATATAAAATTATGTAAAGGTTCCGCATCATTAGGGCTGTCAATGGGTCGGATTCTGGTCGGATCATGCTCGTTCAGATCCGACTCCATTTATATCGGATCGAATCCTGTCGGATTCAGATCTTGCTCGGATCTAAATTTTTTGAATCCAACGGATCTTTGTCGGATTTGGCCGGATATTAGATCTTTTTCGGATCCAATAAATTTTCATTTAAAAAATTAAATTAATATTTTTTCCTAAAACAAGTTTATTAACTTTTCAATTTTATTTCATTTTAGCTCACATGTTCAAACTTTCTTTACTATATTCATATTTGTAAAATGAAAATATTAGTTTAAATAAATTTATATACGAGTTATAAATTACTATCTTCTTAAATTGACAGTGAAATATTATTAATGATACTCACTTTTATAAAGCATTATGTATATATATCATTCTTTTTATTTATTGTCGGATACGGATCTTTAACGGATTGGATTAACCTAAATCCATATTCGCTCCATGAGTTTCGGATTACATATCTTTATAATCGAATCAGGTCCATCGAATCCCTAAATTGTCCTAATAAATCGGACCGGATTATGAAAAAAAAGATATATGGTAGACAAATTCAGCGGATTTCTGAATAGCAACTCAACCTACTCTTCGCTGTAGGAAATCGCCTAACTACTGTTGTACAATATATTATTAATACATAAAAGATAAGTTCATCTCTATAATAAAATAATAAGTACATCAATAAACAAAACTGCTTCAAGAGAATAAGATCAAAGAAATTAAATCAAATTAATTCTTTAAATCTTACAAAAGACAATATGGAAAGTTCCTGCATAATTTGGCTTCACCAAACACATTTCAGAATCATACTTTACGCTAAGAGTAACCATTTCAGAATCATACTTTACGTGAGCATCATTTCAGAATTTATTTACATACTGTCATTTCCACTTTAGGTTATTCCCTTAACTTCTTTTTCATTAATGTTACAAAATGAGATCCTTTTCGGGTACTATATAATAGTGATGGTACAACTCCAAAGGCCACTAAAACTAATTAAACTAGTATTATATATTTAATCTCAAATCCAGGTTGAAAGTTTTTCAATTTCCTCACTTGTCTAGCATATATTTATCTATCTCTGTTTAATAATTTAATCCTCCGTACGTACTTGTTCATTTTTCTTTGTTGATATAGACTCTTAATCTTTCAATATTTTTTGTTTATATATGAGATTTTGGACATTATGAATAATTAAATTCCAGTTTGATATTCATTCTAGCTGTCATTAAGAAAGATGTAGTATATAGAAAAGGTCAAACTTTATGCTTTTAATTAATAATATAATTTTTGTTGTTGTGATCATAAGCAGTAGTAAGAGATTAATGAGTGATATTAAGTTACACGATTAGGAACATACATATATATAGTAAGTCGTATCTATGAAGAGTACAAGTCATATGGATATATTACGTACAATGATCTTTAATTTTACGCAGACTCTTAAAATTTATAAAAGTTTTGCAATAGGTTTTACCGCGTACTTTGCATATGTTATATAAATGTATACGTCTACATGAATGTTGCAGGGCCAAATTAAAATTCAAATCTATTAATTAATTTGAATTTGCAGCTTGCAGGAAGCTAGTAAATTAAATACCTTGGCTTGGGTATAGAGTATAAATGCGCGTACGTGAATATTCATCATCAATATGGTTGAACCTGAATCTGGTACAAGTGAGCAACAGCCGAACATGAAATTAGAAGCTGATCAATCAAAACTTGAATCTGCAGCTAGTATAAGCATTAAAGAAGCTGAATCTCCTGAGTCCGTGAAGAAGAAACTAGTATTAAAATTCTTGGATCAAATGGCTAAGCTACCAACGCCCATAACATCTCCCATTATCTACAAAGTTCCCGAAGAATTTCGTACTAGCAAAAACGAGAAATGCTTTGATCCTGTTTCGATACCCATTGGGCCTTTGCACCACGTGGACCCGGATAGTCCGGCTCCGGCACAACAACTCAAGCAAAGGGAATTGAAAAACTTCATTCATAGAGTTAATCAAGATATCAATGGACTGGCGGACATGATGATGAGTGGCTTCGAAGCACGGATTAGAGACTGTTACAGAGATATAAATCCGAAATTGGACGGGTCCCAACTTTTGAAGATAATGTTGCTGGATGGAAGCTTCATTGTTGAGCTTCTGCTGAGTCAAGATATGAGTGAAAATAGTACCGCAGATGCTACTGTTGAAAAAGTACCATTCTATACTTTGAAACAGGATCTCCTCAAGATTGAGAACCAGATCCCCTTTTTGGTGCTCACAACTCTAGCGGAATTCGCAGCATCAAGAACCCAGCCCCCCGCGGTAATTATATTAATTATACTAGCTAGTCCATATTAATTAATTAAATTAATTATATATCCCTAGCTTTTTCATACTTGCCTCCGATCGATCCAGAATAAAAGCACGAATCAAGAAAGCAATCAACCTCAACCTCAACCTCAACCTGAATTAATTGATCGAGCTCTCCATTTTTTCAACATCAGAAACCCGGAGAAGTTTAATGGACAACCAACGCATCTACTAGACCTTGTTATGAAAACCGTATTCTATGACAACACCACCAATGATTCTACAGTTGATGTAGATCGTAATGAGGTTAACAGCCTTGTTAACGAAAAGTTCCTTAAAGAGGCCAAAACTGCATCCGAGATGGACCACTACGGCATCAAGTTCGAGGCTGTAGAATCCGACGTCTTAACCCAAATTGACTTCAGCAAAGGCATCCTCAAAATCCCAAAAATCTTTATTGAAGAATCAACCCCGGACTTGTATTGGAATTTCTTGGTTCACGAGATGCGCTCGTCTAAAAGAGTCTTCGCTTCTTACATTGTCCTAATGGACACACTCATTAACGATGAAAAGGATGTCCAAATTTTGCTTGATGCTAAGATATTGGTCTCTCGGATTAATGATACCAAGCGGTTGGTTTATCTGTTTAATGATTTATCGGTTTCTGTTAAGCCAAAAGACTTCCACTTTGCGCACATTTTGAGAAAGGTGAACATATACTGCGAATCGAAAATTCCTCGGGTACGAGGTTATCTTGTGAGAAACTTCTATGATGCGAGGTGGGACGTGCTCAATAGTTCTCTCATCTTCTTTTTCACTGTCACTCAGACAATCTTTTCTGTACTCTCTTACAGCCCCCACCCCAAACCTAACAAAAACGGTAGTTAATTAAGTAGCATATATATATATATATATATAAGTATTTCCTATATAATATGTTACTTAATTGCCGTTTTTGTTGGTTGAGGTTAAACATTGCATGCTCATTGATCATGTACGTGTTTGGTTGTGTTGCTTAATTTCTTCATAGTTGTTGCATGTATTGTTAAGTGGTTGGGATTTGGATTTGGTTTTTGTACTTTTGAGAGTTTTCTAATTAAGTAATAATATGTACGTGGTTGGTTGGTTGGTTTCACTCGTGTGTGCTAATTGGCAAAATAAAAACTTTTTGTATCATTTTTATTAGCAAAAAATTAAAATCATTTATGTTATGCACCAATCAAGATATGCTCATAAGTCATATATATAGATATTGCTATATTTTTTATAGAACAAGGGTAGGCCAATTTTCAAAGAGATAGAACAAGACAACGCGATCATTTCCATGGGGAATATATAATTGTTACTCTCTCTATAGATTATTATGAATAATATCGTACTTATAAAGAATGAAGCACGCACACTGCCGCTTAGAAATGGGTTAATGATAATAAAAAAGAAAACACATAAGTCGTTTAGCTAGCAATAAAAATAATACAAGTTTTTTCTTCAATTAAATAAAACACAAGAGGTGTTTCTGTATTTGACTCCTTACGTTTTGAGTATTTTGCAATTAAACTTGTTCTTTCAATATGTCTATTTGCATATAGACCAAGTTAAAGCCAATTTTTTTGGCGGAATTAAATCCTACTAGACTAAATTGTACTTTAACCGTTGATTAATTCACACAATTTTAATGTGGACGCCTAATGGTTTAATGTACGTTTGTTTGAATTTTTTTATGTCGAATAATTTTTTGAGATGTTGGTTTTCAAGCATTTGAAAAATATTGTTTGTTTGAGTTTTTATGTGAAATGATGAACACAAGTTTTACGAAATAACATAATTCACGATAAACTTAAAATATTATTTATTTAAGTTTTTAGAAAATATAAATTGAATTCCTCAAAACCCGTTCAAACTGACCACAATTTCAATGAATAAGTTTACTGTTTAGTCCAAATCAAAACCACTAACCAATTGTTATAGAAACTGGACTTAACCCAGTTTGATTCAGTTCGAGCTCAGACTCTTGATATGACTGAATTTCAAGAAGATTAATATAAAGTAAACTAAATGTTTCAATTTTCATTCAAAGTGCTAATTGTAAGTTGTAACATATCATATCTAATGAAAATAAAAAAAATACCAACCTTGTTATTGCAAACATAAGTAAATTATTCCATTCAAAATATCATATACTCAAACAATATATATAGTAACATAATTAAGACAATATATAATAATAATAATAATAATAGAATAAATTTCAAAGATAGAGAAAAGGATAGATCTCATATCTTATATTACAACTCCCACCAACAACTCTCCCCCCTTGCCTCCCTTCACAACAAACCGGAAGTTCACTAATAGCATCATCAATGCATCTCTTGCAATCAACATTCGAAAGATCTCTACTACTTTGCACCATTCCATATATTTTCATCGACGAAATCAATTCGACCTCTCCGTTCGCAAACATCTTGGTGGTCCCACAAGCTTCGTTCGAAAGATTGCTAAGCAACTCTCTAGTCCTCTCATTAAATGCCTGGTCACGAGTACCATTAGTGCTCACATTTTGCAAATTCCACGTATAGAATATGTTTCTAGTATCGATTTCTCCGAAGAAATCAATGTCGGAATATTTCAACAAACAATTGTCGTACCAAATGATGGCACCTCTATTATTTGGACAACGTTTGAGGATCTCACTGCTTGCCTCAACGACACAAGCCGCACAGTTGCTTTTCGATATGTCACCGCGACATAGGGACATGCCGTAAGCCCGGTCGGCATAGGATTGGGCCGAGGAGGAAAGCCCGAACCCGGTTGGAGGGGTCTTGAGGTAGAGATCACCTAAGAGATTGTTGAGGTTTCTTTCGTATGGACTGTTGGTAGTGAAATTTTGGGAGTTGGAACAGATGTGGTAAAGTGGGGAGGTAGCAATTGAGGTTTGGATGAAGAGAATTAAAATGATAGTAATAATTGAGAGATATTGAAGAGAATGAAAATGTATTTTTGAGTGAGCCATGTTTTGATCAAACTGAGGTCGTTTATTATGATTTGTGGTACTTACTGGTGCATTTATATAGTTTGGTATTGGGATCAATATATTCTTAGCTGAAAAGGCTGACTTTTTTTTGGTTGAATTTTCGATCTTGATTCAAATCCTTAATTAGAAGTATTCAACATCAAATTATTTATTGTTGTTATTTATATAAGAAACTTCCAATGAGCTTACCAATTCTCTATTGATATCTATCTAGCTCTTGAATTTAATTTGTTTAGACAAAGACAGATTATACACATTGAGATTGAGACTCAGTCCACTCAGATTCAAAGACAAGAAATACTAAAAATAATAGGATTAAAACACATTTTTTATTTCCTATTTTTTTTGGAACATATATGGCTTAGAACATGGGGTAACGTGGATTATCACTCCACATGTCACAAGTGCAGTGGTGGGATGCACCACGTGTATTTGATGATGTGGTACAACGGTTGCACTAAATATTTCACATGATAGTTTTGTTGTAATTTATGTTGGATGAGTACCAAATTGTTAGTTGAAATCCATAGATAAATTAGAAATCTGGGCTGGGCTGGGCTCGGGCGTTTGGGCGAATTATCTCTGTCTCAGACTTATCCTTTTGGAGGAAATTTGAATTTTGAATTTAAAACATTTTGAAATTTCAGTTACAAGAAATTTGAATTGAAAAACGTAACGTTTTCCGTTACAGAATTAAGTGAAACGTTTTATATTCATTGCTGCCGTTTTATTCTGATTAATTAAGCAGCTATATATATGAGTGTTCTTCATTTTCGGAAAAACACACCAACATAACAAAATACAGTGTTCTCTGAAATCGCTCTGCATGTTTCATTAGAAATTTGGGTTGATTCTGAGTGTTTTTCCGAGGTGAAGCTTCTACCATTGTGCAATGATTAAGTTTCTGGAGCCATATTATCCTGGAAGGAGTTTCAAGTTACCCAATTGCACCAAGGTGGGTCGATAATTCTTCAAGGCAAGCAGACTTCTTTCTGCGATTTGGTTAGATCAATTTTGTTACTATACATAATTGTAAGATAAGATTGTGTTAATTTATCTATTCTGTTATGTTCTTTAACTAATTGTACTTTCCTTTGCTATTCAAATTGGTTTGTACGAAATTGGTTTCTTTTGCATTACTGTTCTAAATTGTTTTAAAACTGCCAACAAGTTCAGTGTAATTTTGATGCAATAAAAATTTCACATGATAGTTTACTACAGATTTTACGTAACACATGAGAATATCTTGTATTTTCCCATTATTATAACATGGGACTAAATGATCGAGGTAGATAAGCCTTGTGGAGTTTGACACTTCATACGTTTGATGTATTCTTTTCTTCCAGAAGGAATTTGAAGATTTAATAAAACGTTGAATACAATTAGCTTTTATCTGCGATATTGCGTGAACATTAAATACGTGAAGATTAAAATATTCATTCCAATATTGCGCAAAGTAAAATAAGCCCAACAACTACTTATACCACTAGTTTCCTTCCACGTGTATTCAGAATTCAGATATGAGAAATAACAACATTCAGAATGTTTGAACTTAGCTCTAGTTTAATAGTTTCAAAAATTCAAATTTAAACTTCAGCCATTAAATTGAGCCACCTCATTTAGCTTATTTACTTATACTAGATGTAGAGCCTGTATATTGTGCATATATGAGTGCTAAACAACCAGAAATTGGATAACTTGACCTTATATATATTGTTAGATTATATAAACTAGTGAAATTATAAAGACATGAACTCAAATTAACAGATTTTTTTATTTTTTGATAACCCAGAAAATTTAATTCCACAGTCAAAGTAATTACTAATTCTTTAATGAATATCCTAAATTAAAATTTCAAGTGTGACCAACTCAAGAAAGAGAGAACTGACTGAGTCAAGCTTGCGATGCAACTTAGACGATACATAATTGAAATCTTCTCAGAGACCTTTTGACTTGATTGATTAATTTCTTTAGTTCTATATTACTACCTACACTGATTGCCCGTGGAAGTAATTAGACTATATCCAAGATAAACAAACGTTTCACAGTAGCAAATTAATGTTGGAGAGAATTTTGGAAGCTCCTTTGGTTAGTTCACAAGTTTCATGAAGATGCATGTATGCTTATGAGGAATTTACTAGCTATTTGCATGTTTTATTTAACTTAACAATACACACTGATTATCAAAAACAAAAACAAAAACAAAATTTTGAAAAACTAGGCGATGAGTCTAAAGACTATGAGCTCACCACCCGAAACAGAACCAACTCTCCTTTGTCTAAAATTCCGATTTCTTGAAAGTAAACGACGCTGCACTGTGCTAATCTTTTCATTAATTTTCAGATACCTTTAGCTCGATCAATGATTTCCCAAAACACGTAAGTTATACAATTCCATTGCATACAACAAATTAATCAACAAATGGCACAAATTACTCTTATTAAATAAATTAAATTAATTAAGGATGCATATGAATTAACTCTTCATGACCACATTCCCTAATAGCAATTTCCATAATATTACCACTAGAAGAAGAAGGTAACACATCACAACAATGTCTTCGTGGAGCTTGCATCTGTACAGTAATTAAAAAGGAAGAAATCCAAAAAAGAATTATCAGATAATTATTTGAATGATTCTAAAGGGCTCTAAAATCATGTTAAAATATTTACATACCTGTTTGGCATCAAGCTCTAGCTTTCTTGAGAATACTCTGATTTCTTCAATCTTCCTTGGAGAAGCCATGTCGAATGTGCAGTTCTCAGAGGTCATAATCCTGTAACTTGTTGTTATTCGGTCTCTCCCAAACGACGCCGTGTGGAAGAAAAATAGAGGTGGCCTTCTGCATGGATCAGGATCATATCCCATTGTATCGACATCGTAAAAATCATTTATACCGCCGCCCTTTTTCAAAGGAATGTAAGTCTCTTGTGTGCGAAGAGCATCTGGCAAGAACACGTGATGAGGGAAGATTTGAACAGCATAACCCCAAGAGACAGAGATAGTCCAAGAAAACCATCGATCATAGCACACTGTTTGTTGCATCACCCTTTGTGAATCTATAATCACAGCTTTAAATAAATGTTCTAAAGACATTATTGCTGTCATGTTGGGGAAAATTGGATCAATTGTGTCCGAAGCACGGAGAGAAACCAAAGGACTAATTGGATGGGAAGTCAAGAAACCAAACATACTTCCACGAAAATCCATCTGATTGAAGAAGAAAACAAGAAATTAATAATGGTGATTGTGAATAAAACATATTAATAATGATAAATGTGTATACATACCTGATGAAATCCAGGCTCATGTGTTAAACTAATGCCAAGCTCTGCGATACAAGCATGAATCCTGCCATCACTTCCGTAGAGGTGTGGGTACCGATTTAGGCACGAATCAAGAACCTTAGACAAAACCTTTGCGAGGGGATAGCTTATGGCAAAACCAGCGCCTCCAAAAGCCATTTTGTAGGAAAAAAATTTGTTTTGAGCGAAACTTTCTGAACCTGTCCCAATGTAATACCACAAGCCATGATCATATTTGGACAAAGTCTTCACTAGATTTTCTGGAAAGAAAATTGTGTTATCATCCCCAAAAACAAACCACCTCACATTGGAATGGTTTAGATTAACTGTTTCCAATACAATGCGGGCAATACGTACAGCTGATCGAGGGCCATTTCGGTAAGTGTAACGAAACCGGGATGTGTCTTCTGATATGCATATGGGAGGAAGAGAAATTGCATCACTAAATCTTGAATTTGGTGGCATGGTTTCAAGGAAAACACAGCCCTTCATTTCTTGAGGCTTCCACCAGAGCTTAAGATAGTTCTTTGTACTCGACCATGATCTCTCGTTTGAGGCTATGCCAAAAACGATGTGTTGAAGGGAGGTTGGCGATGATAAATCATGTTTTATTGAAGTGGAGAAATAGGGAAGATTGTTATTTGGGAGGATGAAGAATGATGTAAGGAGGTAAGTCATACATAAAGAACATGAAATTATCATGAATATTATTATGAGGCGATTCGGTTTTTGGCTTATGGAATGTACTTGAAAAGACTGCATTTTTGCCCAGGTGAAGGTAAAAAGTTGAGGGACTTGGTTGAGGTTCTTAGATGAGATACAAAAGGATAAAAAAATATTCAAACTTAATTTAATTATATTTTACTTAATTCAAAAGATCTTTTGATACAACTAAACCACATGCCTCAGTCAACTCAAAAGTGAGTTTAGCTTGCCAGATTCAAGGGCAACTCCAAAAGTCAGAGAGGCTCATATAATGCCACTAGACATTCCTGTAAAGGTACTCAATGCAACTAGAGAAAAATCCAGCTAAAAATGAGTACTATAGAAGAAACAGTTGTGTTGTGTATAATCAAAGCAATCTGGTCAATGAATTTCTGACTACATTCTCAGATTTGATTAAAAAAAAAAATTACAAGGGAAGTCTGCAACTTGGATGCACCAGGAAAAAAAAAATTTATACACGAGATCTGTACTGCATTTCCCCCCTGTAGAGGTCATCAAATAATTCCCCTTTTGTATACAGACTTGATTATTTTGAATGATTCAGGTTCAAGCTGGCAAATTTTCTCTTTCCTTAAGATCCTAAACACCCAGCCAAAAGGTCTCCTATTTCCCTTTTACAGAAGTAAGAAACAGAACAAAGTATCAGAGCAATGAATACATACTCCTCCTATCTTTTAGTGAACTAATGTATTTAAACACTTTTTGGTGTAGTTTCAATACTGAATACTATATATATTTTCTCAGTTCTCACTATCATTGCGAGAAAATTATGTATTGCATATTAAATGAAGAATATTAAGATGGACTTCATTTAGGAAGGAAAAGAGTGACAAGCATAATCCGTAAGTCTCCAATGTATAGAGATATCTAAATGGTAAAACTAATAGAACCAATCTTAAAGGAGAAGAAACATGTGGGAAAAATAGTGGCTCCATACCTCTTTCCCTAATAAGGTTGCATGTCTCCATGTGCGGGAAGTATTGTATACCAATTACCAAGTGCTTTGTCCATCTCTCTTTAGGCGGAATAATAAAACATATTCTTTATGCAACTTTGATATTTCTCCACATTGCAATCAGTTCATCTACCCCACATTTTCTCATTTGTATATTCATATTTCCATCAAAAGACGAAGAAATATCACAGCAATCACGACGTGGTGCTTTGATCTAACAAAAAGAACAATGTTTCATGAAAGAATGAAGCAACATAAATATTGAAGAAAAGTAAAGTTAATACCTGTTCAATGTCAATATCTTGATACATCGAATAAACACTGATAACTTTCAATTTTTCGATTGCATTTGCTCTAGAACAATTTCCGAAGTTATTTCTAGTATAGTTGGTCCAGACTCCAGCTGTGTCAGCAGCTACAGTATGCAAAAAGAAGACAACAGGTCTTTTGCATGGATCCTTAGGGAACTCTCTTGTGTTAAACATATAACGGGTTGAAGATACATTTTTTCCTCTCTTCCATGGCGTAAAAGTTCTCTGAAGAGATAGTAGTTCAGGAAGAAGTTGATTTCCTTCATATACTTGAAGAGCATAGCCCCATGAAATTGAAACAGTCAATGAGTTTGCACGGTCATAGCAAACAGTCTGCTGCAGAATCCTGGCAGGATCAACACGGACAGCTTTGAAAAGATGTTGCAGAGCACGAATCCGGCTCATACCAGGAAAGATTGGTTCCACAGCATCTATGTGATGCAATGATGCAACAAGTGATAGTGGGTGTGCAGAAAGCATCCCAAACAAATCTCCACGGATATCAACCTAAAATAATCGGCATTTGAATATATAAATTGCAAACAACAATGATGTAGATCATTTGTATGTGTTAATAAAATAAAATAAAAAAAGATAAATCATCAAAATTTCAAAATTATCTGCTTCCATGCTCCGTAATAAGCCAGAGAAATAGCATTTGAACCTTGAATAATTTTAGGTTGTGACCAAAAGAATACAAAGCTCACCCAAAGTCCGTATGATTTTAAAAATGTGTAGAAAAGTAAACAAAGAACATTGGTTTAGCTTCTTAATAAGACCTAAAATAGCTTGGTTCACACAATATTCCTTCATTCTACTTCTCTAACTTGTATAGCTAGCAATAATATTTGTATTGTGAACCCAAGTCCCAAGTTACAATCAATTAAAACGATACAAACACAGATATTGATTATAAAGAATACAAGTAGAATGTAATTTAGGTAAATTGGTTTATCACTTCTTCCAGTGACTAAATATTGATACAAATCCAACTTATGAGAACAAGTAAAAGAAACCATGTGCACATAATCTTTAAAAAATGATGAAGTACATGATTAAATCCAACATATCATTTAATAACACAAATATATCCACACATAAACAAGTGAACATTAAAGACATACAACTCAGCATAAAACACCACATAGTTTGTTTATAATTAGAACATCATCAACATAACAGCAGTGACAAATATGCAAGTAAAAAATTGGTTCCAAAAATTCATACAATGCATGATCATCCTCAATCAATTACCTGATGGAACCCCTGTTCAATTGTCAACCTAACGCCAAGCTCAGCTACGCAAGCGAAAACCCTAGCATCGCTGCCATACAAATGATGGTACCTATCAAGACAAGAGTCAATAACCCTAGCCAAAACCCTAACCAACGGCGCACTAATCGCGTAACCACCGCCTCCAAACGCCATTTCGAAATAAAATTTCTCATTCTGTTCATAACTCTCGGAACCACAACCAATGTAATGCCACTTCCTGTGATCGTACTTACTCAAAATCCTCACTAAATTCTCCGTAAAAAACACGGTGTCGTCGTCGCCGAAGACGTACCAGGAAATTCCGGAGATTTCGAGGGCAAAGGCGTCTTTTACTATGCGGGCTAAGCGGTGACCAGAGGAGAGGGAGGAGGAGTTAGGGGGGACGATTATGTGGGGGAGTGATGGGTGGGGGGTGGGTGGGGAGTGGTCGAGGAAGAGGAAAGTGGTGTTGAGGTGAGAAATTGGATTATGCCAGAGACGGAGATAAGGGGAGCGGGAGGGAAGTGAGGTAGAGGAGGAGCCGACGGAGAAGAGGATGTGGCGGAGGGAGAGTGGAGGAGACGTAGGAGGCGGTGATTGGACGGTGGAGAAGGTATCGGTGTTGAAGTGGAGGTGGTGGAGGTAGAGGAGGAGGGAGATGGAGAGGAGAGAGGAGAGGAGGAGGAGTGTGTCCTTATTGAAGCGTGATCTTCGAGTGATGGTGAAAGCTCTTGAAATCATGGGCGCCATTTTCGTCCTTTCTTTAAGAATTAATTCTCAGAGGTGAAGTGTGAAATTTGATTGAATCAATGGAAATACATTCTCTTCTTAACTGAAATAAAACAACAATGGTGTCTGGCAAAGAGCTGAAAATAATAAATCTAAGCCTTTAAAAACAACTTTTCTAATGAGCCCTTTTTGGATTCGAATCTTACTACAATGTGTATCTATTTAGTTTATGCTTTTATGTTTACTAAATTGTGGATCACACCAGAGATGAATAGCTTATCGGATTTTATCGGGTATGGTGATTTTATAAGTTACAGCTATTATTATTTTATTGTGTACCCAAATATTTTTTTAATATAATTTTTTTACTATTTTATTAATATTATTCTTATTCTTATTCTTATTATTATTAAAATGCGAGTGGGATAAATTGTGAATTGGAAGTAATTGGTGAGGGAAATTGGGAAAAAAACATTTTTGGCACTATAAAACTAGTTATTTTTCAATTTTGGTATCATTGTGTCAATTTTGGTACCAATTCTGACTTGCACTTTCAATTTTGGCACTTCCGTCAGTTGACTTAACGGTCAACTGACGGAAGTGCCAAACTTGAAAAAGTCAATTAGAATTGGTACCAAAATTGAAAAACGCCTAGTTCTATGGTGCCAAAAATGAATTTTTGCCAAGCATAAGGGATATTTTTGTCTTTCTCTATCAGGGGTAAAATTGTCATATAAAAAATAAAATATGAACAAACACTTGTAATTTTCGCTTTTGAATCACACTCTCTTTTCTGAGGGTGTATTTGACGCTGATTTGAGAGCACATGGGATTTTTTTGAGAGTTAGACAAAGCATTGAGGGTGATTTTATCTTTCGTTCATTGAAAATGATAATAGGATAGTGACTCTTTACATTTGTTTTGTGCTTGGTCAATAATTATTTGAAAAGATGACTAAACACTCAATTGCATGAACCTATAATCATAGGTTCCCCCAACCATATTTATAATAGTCTACATAGTATGAAGGCTCAGAAAGGTAGGAATGCTAACTTTCCTCTAGAACACAACAGAACATGTATACGGCCATTTATGCTTCAGAACGCAATTACAAAGTTGTGAGCTAAGAAAAAACTTCTTTCTACTTCATTCAAAAGTACAATGATCAACTATCTGATGGCTTCAAAAGGACTAAAATAATGAGTCTAGCTGAAGTTTATACTCGCACCAGAAGAACTTCGTTTGCTTCCATGACTGAAGTAATGTTTACTCATCTGAAAATCAAATGCATGGAATCAAGGAATCATAGATTAGTCTCCACAAAATCAAACAGAGAAGAAAAACAGACTCCAATAGCAGAATGAGCGAAAAAAGCTATGTTACCTTAATATTGCATATTAGACACCTCCAAAGAATTGTTCCAGGGATGTGGCGGTGGATACATTGGACGCATGTTGTTCAAGCTTGACAGACGAGATGTAAAGTTGATACCTGATAAATCTCTGGAAATGGTAAAGAATATAATTAATAAAAACAAAGCTTGTAATTGATATATTATAGTAACGATGGAAGAATGACTTTTAAGTTAGAATGATATCCCTAAGATCCCGCATCTCAATAGAAAACTTACTGAGGTTATTAGATTAAATTAGCATAAAGAAAATGCAAAACTGATATTTTAGACAAGCAGTTTTTAAGTTTAGAGAAACTTGAAGTTCAAAGAATCACATTCACATCATAGTGATGGAACTAAAATACAATAGCTAAAGAGGAAAAAAATTATCATTCATGGAACCTTGATCTTTGGCTCCTCTGCTTTCAAATGGAGACAAAATAACAAAATAAAGATACAAGAATAGAAAACATTTACGCAAGTCTTTATACAGTAAGTCATTATCAAAATGAATTTGTAAGTGAATATAGTAAATGTGCAGGTTTGAGTGTGTGGTTTGAATAAGAAACAAGATGATTATGAAAGAAAATTCTAAGAATCTTCGTAGCTATGAGTCTAAAAATTGTCCAGTAATTGGGCACTTAAAGGTTTGGCTGATATAATGGTAAAATTAGACACAAATATGTCACAAAAATCCTAGAATAGACAGGATTCAGATTACTGTCTCGTTCAAGTTTCCACTAGTAAGCAAAACAAATAGTAATTTTTTTTCAAAATCGAACAGGATAAGATAAGGATTTTAAATAAATAAAATGGGTATGTACCGCTAATTGGGTAATAATTTCAGGATTTGAGTCAATATGCCAATCAGGTTCCAGTTGTCTGACAAATGCCATCGGCCCATTCTCTGTGCTACAGAAAAGAACCTGCGGGTAAATCCAAAATATAAGGCTATGTTTGATTTTGGATTTCAGTGAGTAAAATGAAATGAAGAAATGAAAACAAACAAAAAAATGAAACTCAATGTTCTATCAAAATATCTATTGATGAAAAAAAAAACATACTCATTAGCGCTTTACTCACTAAAACCCAAGAACGAAACATAGTCTATAAAGGAGCAATAATTTACAAATACAGCACTCGACACTCGTAGTTGGGCATTACCTTATCTTTGACTAAGCCACCAGAAGTAAATACCCCAGCATCATCCAAAGCCACAATGACTCTCTTCTGCGTAATTTTTTTCAGCCAAGTAATGATCTTAAAGAAATTCCCATAAATGGCCATAACAAAGTCAAATCCATACATAATAGCATTATAACACATCTATCAAAATACCAACAGAAATCACTTACAGTAATACTTTTACATGAAAGTTAACAAACTATGCCCAGAAAGGAAACTTCTTTTAAACCAGAAAAGCCAAGAAATGTGTATTGTCATTCAAGAGAACTAACTGCAACAAGCACAGGACAGCTACTAGTAATATTTGATCACGAGAAAACTATTAACATCAATTATGTTGTTATTTCAATATTCCTATTTGCTTATATAGATGCCTTATGGAATCAGATAATAAATACAAGTAATCTTTTGCGCTGCATATAATAGACAAAAAAGTTCAAGCTTAAGAAGGAAATGTAATGTACTGCAGTAATTTAAAATGTCATTACTCAACAATTTTGTTATTTCTCTCCTTATAAAGGACAAAAAACATGGGTCACTATAACCATTTCTTCAGGGAAAAATTCGATATTCTTAATTTGCATTAAAAAAAAGTGGCAATAGGTTACAATTTCGTGTAGCCTAGACACCAAAATATATAATATAATAAAAATTATGTGACTAAGAAGATCTGGGTTCGAGGTACTATGCATATGCACAGCATACGAAAAGGACTTGCAGCACATTAGTGAAGACATAAACTTCTTTTAATTTTGAAAGTGAAACTACTCTTTCTTACAATTTACCCCTCCTCCCCATAAGAATGCATCATTAACTAAACTAACTTTTAATAGAACATCTAAAGCATTGGGTTGTACTACCTATTTGACTAAATATGTAGTGTAATTATATGTCTTTTGATATGAAATCTAGATCCTTAGTTGGAAGTTTGTTTGCCTTACTGCAACTCATTTTACTTTGTAAAAGACAACACGGGGGCAGAGAAAGTGCATTTGTGAAACAAAAAGAATATAGCTGCGGCTAGCACATATCTAAAATTCTTTCTGGACCTCGTAAAATAAAAGTAAAACATGGCAATTAGAACATGGAAAAAAATCAAGGAAATATAACAAACTAGGATAAGAGACAGTCGGTGCTTTACTTCGCTTTCATCATCAAGCACCCTTTCCATGAGATAAATATCACAATACTTTGTGATCTCAAGCAGTACCTCCAGAACTGATGATTTGACAGTTGCTTGCTTCTGCCAAAAATCAAGCAATCCACAATAATGAGTAATTTCATACAATTAATTCAAAATGTAAAGGATTGGAAAATAAAGAAACAACCTGCAGTTCCTCTGGGCTACTTTCCTCCAAGATTACACCAAGCAACCGACATGTTACCTTCACCAGTTTTAATTGTAGAAGAAAAAATTAATTGTTTCTATCATAGTCTAAAATGCATAAAATTCCCAAAAAAGGGCTAGCAAAGAATCTTTTTAATATATGAAATATTACCTTCCTTCCTTCGCTCAGCCTTTGCCTAACTATTTGGCCAAGAGTTGGCTGCAGTTGGATAAAAAGATTTTTAATCAAAATTTGAGTTGCTTAAAACATTATAATTAATAAAAGACGAATAGTTTTTTTACCTTTACAGGCTGAAATAGCTCATCAATCACATTCTGAGTTCTGGAATCTTCTGAAGGATTGTTATCCCCTGATGATGCAGCATTTGCGCTAGCATGACCACTAGCACCTGAAGTACTAGCTGTTGTTGTTTGCCTCTTTGGTTGCCTTCTTTGAGGTCCACTAGGTGTTCTCAATAGTCTCCAGCTAAAAACAATTGTAAATGCTAGCCCCGCAATGGCCACGACAGATCGTGAATCCTGCAGTCCATCAAATAAAAATAAACATCATTTGTTTTAACTATTATATTTTCATCTTTTCTATTGTGAAACATAACTGCCAAATAGCAAATCACTGAACAAGAATAAATAGGCACATGCTTCAAGAAGTGTGGGAAATACAGGCCTAAAAGCCAGGTTCTGAACCTCGTATTTAAGTTTTATTTGCTGATTACTCTTTATAACTTGGAGTTTTATATGGGAAATAGAAAATTAGATTTTTGGTGGGGCCAAAAAGGGTGGAATTCGATAATGGAATAATGAGAGGAACGCAGGATGATATTCTAATGTAACCTGAGGACTTTGGTTTCTAAGAAACCAGACTACTTTGGCTGCTTATGTTGTTGTGTACATGTGGGATCTATAACTTACTATTAAATCCATGATCAGAACAAGAATTAGATTCTGAAATTGCAGGAAAAAAATAATTACTCATATTAGCAAAAGGAGACACAAGATAAGACAGAACAAAGAGAAGATAGATGAAATGAGCATCAAATTCAATAGACTCCATGGACTCCATAATCTAGCTGGATTACAAATTCTAATTTGGAAACTCTTTGATTTTCATACCACTAAAAATGGTAACAAAAAGATGGCTCGAATCACTAGTAAAAAAAGAAATCATCCAAAATTTGTAAAACAAATATTTATTTGGTAAGAACACCATGGCACGGAACTTCAGGCTTGAGACTAATTTATGGTAGTCCAACATAGACATGATTCAGGTGTAGTTTGGGTTCTAGAGAATTGCCAAATTAGACATGAAAGAGAACTCGTTGATATTATGGATAAGTCTTCACTTGTTCATCAATAGTAGGGTGGGCGAAGTTGTTAAGAGATATTGTTACATTTACATCCATCCAACCAACAAAGTTTCTATCATCTAACTTCACAATGGAAAGATCCAGATATGGTTCCTAAATACAAAAGCCATAATTAATATACTAGTCCATAAGGATTCTCAACCTTAAAGCAGTGCAAACCACAAACAAAGTTCATCTGAAGAGGAATCAAATATTTCCTAGGAACCTACATTTATTTAGTTAGTTACTGAAGCCGAGCTTTCTAATTTACAAATAAAAGTCAAGAATGCATTTGTCAGCATAAGGCCAGTCCAAAATCCAGTCTTTTGTTAATAACATAGGTGATATTCACCTGAGCAATAGAACACAGAACTATTTTAGGGATGAACTCTGCAATCTAATCAATAGGCAGCAACACTTCCCAAAGCTCTAGAGTTTCTTAAACTCCATACAAACCACATTAAGCAACGTGGCATAATCCGCAGCCTTAAATAGACTCCGGTTAATATGTTCTTCTGACTGCTGCCGAAATAAAGACTCATTCTATGGTGCCTTACTCTTTAACAAGCTTATATTTCTCAGATACCAAAAAAGCACAAGTCTTTAATCACTAATCATTAACTCCAGCAATATCTCATATTTTATAGTTAGCTAATCGACATCATTAAGCATTTCATTTGCTCCAAGGGTAACCGTTAGTTATTTAACATGCGCGAAAGTTCTAAACTTGTAATTCATCACACAAAAGTACAACACCCTACAGTTTGATTTATTTGTGATAATTATTTCAGTGAGCAAGAAAGATAAGTTGAAAGAGGAGTATACTACTCAAATACTAATACACCATTTTCTATTAATGATCACATTCAACATAAAACTCATTTTCAACAATAAAGTTACCTAGCTATCTTTAAAGCATGAAAACATAGGGTCGTCAAAATTTTCATCCAAACACAAACAATTCGTATCCTAGAATCAAACTAGAAACAAGAAAACCTCACCAAATGGAGTAAATGCAAGAACAATAGCCAAATAACAAAAAAGAAGATAAAAATAGAAAGAACTGAAAGAAACCAGGTGGCGGGAGAGATTGGAAATCTTGAGGGTGAGAAAAGTTCCGACACGCTTGATCAACTGTAGAATATCTTCTTTTGACTTATCAGCCATTGGATAGATTTATGTTGCGAATTGAAGCAATCCGATGAGGGTTTTATGTGAATTGGAAGCTTTAAAGTATTGGGCTTTTTCGCATTTCTTCACACTTGACTCTTCTGGTCCAAGATTTTATCAGAGCAAATGTTTTTGCACAAACTAAGTAAATCGGGTGCCTGGGTGACAGGTCACAGGTAAGGGGAGAAGGGCTGAAATGGAATTTTGGATTTTATAAGGCCTGTTTGAGCAATTTTCAATTAAATTTTATAAATGTGATTAGAATATAATACTAGTAGGCTTGCAGTTGAATCATTGAGAAATGTAGGTAAGGTTTTAAGGGTTTGAATTGAAAAATAAATTTAATTTATTACTAAAATGAATTTGAAGAAAACAAGTGCCATATTAGGGGTTGACGGACACTAATTTTTTTGAAGTGTACATTTAATATTGTGTCAGAATAATTATTATTGAAGTATAAATATAATTAACTATTAATACTAATATTAAATTAGATAAATATCCATACTAGTGACACTTGTACATTTGACCTCTTAATTTTAGGACCTCAACTTTTACAAGTAAGTTATGTTCTCATCGACAATTTGTTATGTAAATAAAGATAAGCTGTAAACTTACAAGGTTGTAAGATTTTCCTATTAGGGGGTATTTTTGTAAGAGCTTCTCCGTTTGGAATTGCAAACACTATCAAAAGTTTGCAAAAACAAATGGCTTATTTGGGAAATTTCACACTTTCCATAAGTAATGAGTATATAAATATTTAAATTCTGAATGTGGGACATATTTTTCCGAAATGTAACCGTGAAATATTCTTAGATCTTAATATTGAGATCGAGTTTATATCATGCAACAATTGTATATAATGTAATACAAGTAATTCATTTTTTGTGAAAACATAGGATGAAGATTTGATATAAAGTATGACTTGTTAAATTTAGGAAATATGTACTAGGGAGTATATTTTATATTGATGTTTTGCACCATGCATTCATTTTTTTTTTTTTAGAACACCATGTCATTCATTAGACACAACAAATTTTCCTCACCTTGGGAGATAATGATGATCCGACGAAATGCTCTCTGGCGCATTTTATTTTATGGAACGACGGTCCGCCCCCAGTTTCCGGAGGCCTGAATCAGAGCCAAGCTTATATACTACTACAATTTGGTTAAACATTTTCCATATCAGTAACGTAACCCAATCATTTTCCTCAAACCACAGTTTATCAGTTGTTAGATGGCAAACTATATATCTCTATATGATGGGGGAGGAGGATGTTTTCCATTAATGTCTTTAGTTCTTGATTGTAACACACGCGCAGCAGGTGCAGAAGTTGTCTTGATAATGGCTGGTGGGAATGAAATGACGACGTTGTTTAACAGCTAAATCTATTTTCTCATATTGTATTATATATAGTCAAATGAATGATATTAATTTGCTTGTCCATTTGAAGCTAGCTAGCCAGTTGCAGCCCGGCCACCGGCAAAGGATATATACATGCCAAGATGAGGTACGTAGTACGTACAACGAAAATAAGAAAACAAGAATACCAACAGACAAAGTCATGCACTTAGTGTGGGAAAACAAACTCAAAGGTTTTCATCTTCTCTTTCTTTCTTCTCATAGTTAATAGCTGAATCACAAAAATTACATGATTTGCTGCTAGAAAATAGAAATGTTAAAATCCTTAAGGTCTATAAGGTGAAGAACCATTCTAACTTCTAAACTCTTTCAATCAGTTATATAGGACAAAATGATACCACAAAGATGGAGGCTGCTCAGTGGGGAGAATAACTGGCAAAACCTCCTGAGCCCCCTCGACGATGATCTAAAGCAATACATCAATCATTATGGTGCTATGGCTCAAGCAACTTACGACACTTTCAACATGGAGAAGAGTTCAAAGTACACAGGTTGCAGCAGATACTCGAGAAGGAATCTTTTCTCAAGGGTAGGATTAGTTAACGGAAATCCATTCAAATACGAAGCTGTCAAGTATATCTATGCAACTTCTAACATTGGTGTTCCAGAGTCATTCTTATTGAAGTCCATGTCACATGATGCTTGGTTGGAGGAATCAAATTGGATTGGGTATGTTGCTGTAGCCACGGATGAAGGAAAAATCGCACTTGGAAGAAGAGACATTTTGGTTGTATGGAGGGGTACAATTCAACCTATAGAATGGGTTAAAGACTTCGATTTTCCACTTGTACCAGCATCAAATATCATTGGAACAGATGGTGATAATGCTTATGTACACAAAGGGTTCCTTTCTGTATATACTTCAAATAATGAACGATCGAAGTTCAACAAAACCAGTGCACGAGATCAGGTAACTTCACCTCGAACTCAATGTTACCAATGTCTTGTTTTAGAGTAAAATGCAAACGTACCCCCTATGCTCACTCCGATTCACCTAAAAAAATGACAATAACCCCCCTTTTCACTTAATAACTTCCCTATTGATTTATGAAGGAATTTCAAATTGGTTTGTTTGCTAATAAGAAGGGTTTTTCCCAATTAGGCAAAGCGCATGAGGTATTTTTGGATTTAGCTCTTCCTTTTTACAATGAGAAGATCATTATCTAACTAAAAGAATCCTTGCCAGGTTCTGTCAGAGGTAAAGACACAAGTGAAACAATTCAAAGACGAAGAAATAAGCATAACGGTAACAGGTCACAGTATGGGAGGAGCGTTATCGGCAATGAGTGCAGGAGACATCGTGGCTAACGGTTTTAACAAACCGAGTGACCATCCAAACAAGCCATGTCCAGTGACAGCCTTCATGTTTGCTAGCCCACGAGTAGGTGACTCTAACTATTTTGACGTTTTACAGTCGATGAACGATCTTCGTATACTAAATATAAAAAATGCTCCTGATATTGTCCCTACTCTACCACCATTCCCATACATTGATGTCGGAGTAAATCTAATGATTGACAGTAGAAAATCGCCTTACTTGAAACATCCCGGAGACTTTATTAGTTGGCATAGTTTGGAAGGTGCTTATTTACGTGCAGTAACAGAAGCAACAACGAGGAATGAAGGAGGGGCTGATCCGGAGTTAGAAGTGAAAAGGGATCTTGCACTTGTGAACAAGAGTTCATATGCTCTGAAAGATGAGTATTTGGTTCCTGTTTTTTGGTGGATTGAAAAGAATAGGGGTATGGTTCAGAAGAGTAATGGTTCTTGGGTATTACATGATCATGAAACGGATGATGATGATCCTTAAGTGTAATCTTTTTTTATGAATATTTGTTTGACTTCTTGAAATAATATTGGTTTTGTTTGGATCATAATTAGGAGGATTTTGATCTATTTTAAAAGACATTTCATCGGATTATAGTCCAAAACGGCAGGACTCTTGTAATCTTGTATAATGTGAGCGAGACTTCTCTTGAGAAAAAATACAAGATACTTTTACTTCTATTTTCTATTTTTTTTCAGTATATCTCAAAATAAGAATCATACATGATCATTATAGATCATTAATCAAAAATCTATTTTAATCAATAACAATTTGCTACACATGTTATCATCTAACCATTAACTCAACTTCATCCAACAATTCCCCTCTTTTTTATGATAGACAAAACATTCAACTAAGAACGTCTTCTAAATCTTAATTTATTAAAAAAAAACATTTATTCATAAGTTTCATAATACTTCTAATTTTAAATTAAGGAATATCTCTTGAGATACAGCGAAAAAGAAAATTAAGATCAACTCCAAAGGCTAAATGTAAATTTGAGAATATAAATATATTATACATTCTCATATAATAGTTTGCATACTTATTTAAAGTATTTTATTTTAACTATGAGTATATATAAAATTAGTCTATATTATTTTATTCATATAATTTTTATATAGCACATCAATGCAGTCTATTGATTTGTTCATTTATTATTTCGACCCGACATTCAAATATGGTTTAAAAGTTGTTATATAATTTCGAATGATTTAAAAAGAATAAAAAAATAATCGCTTCTAACTCTTCAAAATGAGAAGAAGTAATGCATCTAAGTAACGTCTTCATTATTGGAATAATAAGGAGAAGAAGAGAAAGAAGAAAATGAGAAGGAGGCAACTTACAATTGAAAGAAGGATATAACTGATCATATCAGAAGATAATCGTATATCCTTATTCAGCCAAGTGATTTTCATCTTTGAGTAAAGACCAAATTGAAGACTTAGAAGACGTTCTTAGTTGAATGTTTTCATCATAAAAAAGAGGGAAATTGTTGGATAAAGTTGAGTCAATGAGTTAATGGTTTGATGATAACATGTGTAGCAAAAAAAATATAATTATTACAACCATTATTATTATTGTGTACCCAAATATTTTTTTAATATAATTTTTTTACTATTTTATTAATATTATTCTTATTATTATTAAAATGCGAGTGGGATAAGTTGTGAATTGGAAGTAATTGGTGAGGGAAATTGGCAAAAAAATCATTTTTGGCACTATAGAACTAGTTATTTTTCAATTTTTGTACCATTGTGTCAAATTTGGTACCAATTCTGACTTGCACTTTCAATTTTGGCACTTCCGTCAGTTGACTTAACGGTCAACTGTGCCAAAATTGAAAAAGCCAGTTAGAATTGGTACCAAAATTGACACCATGGTACCAAAATTGACACCATGGTACCAAAATTGAAAAACGCCTAGTTCTATGGTGCCAAAAATGAATTTTTGCCCCTTATGATTTGTCAAAAATCCTCCGTGTTATTTTAACTCCCATAACCCCCCATTGTGTTTGGTTTTAATTACCACACTCGAATCAAGTAGTATATACTTGGATTTTCAAAAGAAATAAATTAAAAAAAAATTAATACATAGGGGTACTCTTGTCATTCCCAAAAGTCAAAAGTCAGATTCTACTTGGGTCGAGTGTTGTAATTAAAACCAACACATAGGGGGTTTTGAGAGTTAAAACAAGGATTTTTTTTGGAGTTAGACAAAGCATAAGTGATGTTTTTGTCTTTCGCTCTTATTCAATATTAAAGTAAGTGTTTTGCAAATGTTTTGAGTTTGGCCAAATCGAGTTTGGGCAAGAATATCCCATCTTTTCTCTTAATGCTCTCAATATCTCTTCCATTGTTTTCTAGGCCGCAAACTCAACTTGATCTTTTTTTTTTTTTTGTATATGGTTTATAAAAAAAGGGATAATTACAGGGACCTCCCCCGAGGTTAAGTGTGATTACCGCACAATCCCCTTTGACTATCATAATTACAGGGATCTCCCCTGACATTTCAAAATGATTATAAAATCCTCATGGGGACTAATGGACTTGGATGGAATTCGTGAATTGACCGTTATGCCCTCGAATTTTTTAATTAAAAAAAGAAAGAAAAAAAAGCCCTAACCCCCACCCCACCTCACCCAACTCGTCCCTCTCTCCCTCTCTATTTGAATCTCTCCTCCAGGTCGTGCCGTCGACCTGGGATCTAAGATTCCAAGCCGGTGACACCCTGGAAGGAGTTAGGCCATCGCCGGCCTGGGTTGAAGAACCCAGGACGACACGGCTTGGAGGAGTGGGGTGGGGACGGTGGTTGGGGCGGGGGTTGTGGTGGGGTGGGGTGGGGTGGGTTTTTTTTTTTAAAATATATATTAAAATTATTTATTTATTTATAATAATTATTTTCAATATTTATAAATTTATAATAACTGGTTTATTAAATCGGGTATTTGAATGAGTATTTCTACTTTATGTAAAAAATTACGAATTTTTTTTAGTACGGGTTAATTATGAGTATTTTTATAATGTCTACTAATTTATGTTCTAGTTTTTAGTTAAAAATTTACCAAAAAAAAATTAGAACGGTTAATTACGAACAATATGAGCATTTTTATAATGTCTAACAATTTATTTTCATTTATCCTTGTACTTTAAGTATGAATTCTTTTGAAATTATTAAATTTATGGGTTAAATATTTACATTTGTATTTATGTTCTACAATATTTTTTCTCATGATTAAGGTTGAATGTATTTACATTTGTATTCATTTATCTTTGTACTTGGATTTTATTTAAAAAAAAAAATTGGAAAACCAATAATTTTGTTTTTAAACTATTTTCTGGAATTTATACACAATAAAAGTTAATTATAAAGACAAAGAACCAACATGTGATTGGTCTAGTGGAAGGGACTAGCCACTACAAAGTAGCGGACTCAGGTTCGAATCCCTGTTGGGAGAGGTACCCACTTATTGTGCCCAACCCGCCTCGAAAGGGATTAAACCCTTGGGAAACAAAAAAATAAAAAATAAAGACAAAGTTAAAATATAACATTAGCACCCTTTCATAATTTTAAACATTACAATAAATCCTCTTCCCATACAAACAATTGAAAAGGGTAAAATGGAAAATTAAAAAAAAAATAGGTGATGAGGTCAACAAAAACAGACGAAAACCTAACGGATGTAATCCTTTTGAAACGTTGGGGGAGGCCCCTGTAATTATGATAGTTGGAGGAGATTGAACGATAATTATACCTAACCTCTTGGAAGGTCACTGTAATTATCCCTGAAAAAAAGGATGAGATCAAAGTCAAATTCAACAAATATTATTCATAAAAAAAAAAAAAAAGGGTGAAAATACACAGTTTTGGAAAATATTTTCAGCTTTTATTTTCGGAAAATTATTATAGGATGCAGCTAATTTGTTGTTGAGGATACACAATAATCATTTTAACAATGCTATTTACCAAAATATTTATTTTTCAACACACGTCCATATTTATTTTGCCACGTCATTTTTAGAATTTAGAAAATGAATATAATTTGAGAAAACGGTCCATCCAAACCCGGATACTCCCCAGTACCGTATGCACCGATTAACTCCCGGACTCATTACGTCGTACTTGCACTCCCGCCGCCTCTTCACCAC
This sequence comes from Penstemon newberryi var. newberryi, assembly GCA_030819805.1. Taxonomy (NCBI): domain Eukaryota; kingdom Viridiplantae; phylum Streptophyta; class Magnoliopsida; order Lamiales; family Plantaginaceae; genus Penstemon; species Penstemon newberryi. The sequence continues at coordinate 5,638,639 of JAUALY010000003.1, read as the reverse complement.
CACCAGAACGACACCGTTTCGCCGCCTAATTTTACCACTCAGATCTCTTGCCTTCGTCCACACATCTCGTCGCCGCGACGAGATGGACCCTCCGTCTCCCACGGCCATCGCCGGCGTCGACGATTTTGTTCACGTAGAACAAGGGGACCATCCACATACCGAAAAAGACGACGCTTTTCCCATTGATAACAGTGATTATATGAGTGAAGGTTTGGGTGAGGCTAATAATACTGATCATACTTATTATGAGAGGAAAGTTCTGCCACCGGAGCTTTCGCGGAGTGCGGTGACGATCACTTGCGATTCGGCGGCGGAAGGTGGCGTTTGCGATGTCTATTTGGTCGGTACCGCACATGTATCAAAGGTAATTTAATTTTGATTATCCTTTTTTCTATTTCTCGATTTTAATTGTCTACTTTCTGTTGATTTTATTCAATTGATGAGGGTGATCGAAAGTTTGATTGTTGAAATTTTTGGTTTAGTGGGAGATTCATGAAGGTACATTCGACAAATCATATGGATTGGTTTTTCCCTTCTGCTGTATGAATTGAAATTTTACCTTTGGTGCGAGTGAAATTGGTTGAAATTGGTGGCCTTATGTTTTAAATCAAATTACCATAATTGTTTACTTTCTGTTGATTTTATTCAATTGCTGAGGGTGATCAAAAGTTTGATTGCTGAAATTTTTGGTTTAGTGGGAGATTCATGAAGGTACATTTGACAAATCATATGGATTGTTTTTTCCCTTCTGCTGTATGAATTGAAATTTTACCTTTGGTGTTGTATGGCATGAAGGGGCAAGTCAAATCGGTTGAAATTGGTGGCCTTATGTTTTAAATCAAATTATCATGTAAATTATTTTGGCTAAGGTGACATGAGTCAGTTACTCATCAACATGTGACTTCTTAACGTCTCTCTCCGTTTACCTCTCACAACATGTGACTTCTTAAAAGTTATGTTCTTTTGTTTGTTAGAAATATATTGGTGATTGTTCCATTCTTGCAAATAATCTGAGCTTAGCATACTGGTGATTGTTCTTTTGGTTTATCTTTTGCACTTTCTATAATATCCAAGTGACTACTTGTAGGCATCTCTTTTGCACTTTCTGTTATAATTGAAACTAACCGAATTCTTATTACGAGATTTTAGTCCTCGAATATATCGTTCTGTATATATTTTATTTTAAATGGTCATGCACAGGATTATTAAATCTTTGATAATGACAATTTAGGTGTCACTGAAAGATTGTGTTAAAATGTATCTTGAACAAAGTGGACATATGGTATTAGTAGAATTTAAATCTGTAATAAAAATTGGAGAAACTAGTATCTGATATCACATACTAAATATTGTATTGTCAGTTTGCAGAAGTTTTGTTACACTTAAAACTTTAGATTTCTAAGCTGCAATTAGTTATTGGGGAGTTACTATAAAGAAGTTTAATGTTATAGGTCAGGACTCTAATATGTTGTTTCCTAACTTCCTTGTACACAGGAAGGCTAAAGGTTTAAACGAACTGTTCTGCCCTTTTCTGTTCAAACACAACTTTCTTTTCTTTGCAAATGTATATTGTTAAGCCGTGTTGTTGTTGTTGGTTTTCTTTTTCTTATTTAGCTATTTCCTTTTACAACTTTTGCTATTGCTCTTTGATGCTGGAGTTGTCTCTTTTTTTTCTTCTTTAAATGACACAAAAATGGAATCAAAAGGATCCAATATTATCACATAAACTTTTTAAAAATCATTGCATTTTCAGGAGTCTTGCCAAGAAGTCCAAGCTGTGATCGATTACTTGAAACCTCAGGTGCTTCTCTTTTAAATTGGAATCCTTGCGTGATTGATCAAAGTATAATATGCTACTGCTCTTTCCATTCTGTTTAGGTGATTATAGGTAAATTTTCTGTTTATTATCACATATATAGAAAATTCACATACATCTGTTTTCTTGTAGGTTGTTTTCTTGGAGTTATGCTCTAGTCGCATTCCTGTTCTTACGCCTCATAATTTGAAGGTGTGCTTTGTATCTTCTTTATACATGCTTCTTTCTTTAGGTTTTTATATTAAGGAAATGTTTGCAATTAGTGGATGTACTCTCAAATTTAAGCGTCCGTTCTCAATGTCAGATATAAAACCACAAAGTCCCTCATTTTCTTGGTGGCTCTCAGACTTGCGTGTAAATTTAGTTTCGAAACAAGTTGCCTAGTGAACTGATTGAACTTTTTGGCATGATCCATGCTACTTGTGGCAATTTTGGTTGTTTTAAAATTGGCTGGCTACATACCATATATAAATGCTAACTTTAGCATTTCCTTGTCCTGCAAATATTTTAAACTTGACTGCAAGCCGTGGAGAAAAGAACTGAAGCTGTGAAGGTAGTATTCCATTAACTATTATGTGAGGAATACTTAAGTCTCACACCCGTGGAGATGTTGAGAGAATAAAAGTGTTTGGTTTTGTGAGATACCAGTTACGAGATGGAGAGGATGTATTACTCTATTATATTGTTTTCTCTCCACAGGAATATAAAACCACTTACCACTCCCCTCATTAGGAAGCAAATATCATGTGGTCTGAAACTTCAAAATCTCGATTTCAAGCAACCATTTATATAATTTAGTCAGTATTCCAATAATGCAATACACCTGGACCATTGTTTCCCTTCATTCCCCTGTATGACATAATAGATGCAGTTCCTTAAGTGAAGGTTCTAGCTTCTAGGCATCCATATTCTTTGCATGAAACTTTTAAATCTCAAATTCACTCGGCCATTCTTTCGAAAAAATGTTCAGCATAATAAAGTGGTAAAGCTAGAGCATTGTTTCCTCAATGCATTCAACTCAGACCTGTATGACGTTATGGGTGTAATTCCCTATCTACTACCCCATAGTGCAAGGTCCTAACTTCTATTTACCCTGGTTCAGCAGTTTCTCTCATTACTCCTCACTTGATTCAAAGTCTATGGGGGAGAAATTTAATAAGCTAGTCATAATGAGTAGTTATTTAAAAGATATTCATGGTTTGGATCATGTAGGCATGAAATTACAATATACTATCAGTTAATATCGAATAACCTATTGTGATCGATAGAACACTTACATAAGTGATTCATAAAAATGGCTTTTTCTTACTCCCTGTTAGGCTGTGTAGTTTCGTTGGCGATGTCCTGATTTTTTCTAATTGCGAACCAATTCAATCTTGGAATATTATGTTTGTGACCTGTTAAGGAGTCCAATCTGATAATGATTCTGGATGTTTTACCATCTCTCGAGTTGAAACTTGGACACTGAACTAACAAGTATGCTTAATGCACCAGGTGCCAACAATGGGAGAAATGTTGGAGATGTGGAAGAAAAATCAGAACCTTTTCGGGATACTTTACAGCTGGTTTCTTGCTAAGGTAAGGTTACATCCAAAACTTATTTAGATTTCTCACAAAGGAAGCATATTTTGTCTTCTTGGAAAAAAAAACTATTCATATATGTTTCACAGCTGGTTTATCTCATTTACTCTTGTGTTTTTTAGGTAGCTAGTAAGCTTGAAGTTTTGCCTGGAGCAGAGTTTCGTGTGGCATATGAGGAAGCAATGAAATACGGGGGGAAAGTTATACTTGGCGATCGACCTGTCCAAGTAAGCTCTTAGTGTTTGTACCTCTGTCTAAGTAAATTATACTTGTGAAGTAGGGGGAAATGGTTTTATTGCAATCCGAGCACCTCCATGTTTGAAAGTTTAGTGAACTAGGTCTATTCTGTTAACTTAGCATGATGACAACATCAAGCTTATCATGCTTTTTCTCTTTGTAATCACAGATTAGCTTTCCCCTGTGCCCCTGTGCCCCTGTGCTATGTTTAGTTTCACTTTGGCATACTGAAATCAACTCATCATCCCTTTTAATCTTAATTATTCTGAGGTTTTTCAAACAGTTCAAATTTTGAAGCTTTTTTCCTCAGCAGATTTTACTTTTTAGATCTATCCTACCCCCATTCTCCCCATATTTCTTAGGCCATCTCCAACCGAGAAGGCAACCGGGCATGAGGGGGGCTTGCCGGCTGCCTTTGGTTGGAGATGGCAAAAGACGGAGAGGGGGACTGGGTGGGCAGGGGGGGTTGGGGCAGGGAATTGGGCAATTGGGCGGTGGATCATTGCCTCCAGGCATACGCTCCCAGCTTATGCCAGCCACCCATTGCTCTATTTTTTTATTTTTTTATTTTTTTTGTAAATTAGTTTTATATATAATAATTAGTTGTATTTATTTTTAATATGTGAATTGTAATTAGTTTTATTTATTTTTAATAAAACTGTATTTTTTTTTGTGTTGGATTTAATAAAGTGATTAGTTTAAATTGTGAAATTTAATATTTCTAGATTCATAAAATTCATTCAAATAAAATAATTAAATAAACTAGAACAATTTTTGGTTAGTTTTTATTTTTATATCTTTAATTTTGAAAATATGAAATATTAGATTATGATAACGAAAATTACGACTTAAATTATTTTGATTTTAATTAAAAAAAAATTTTATTATTATTATTATCATTATTATTATTATTAAAATAAGTAAAAGTGAGGAGAGTGTGGAAAGTGAGAGTGGGGAAAGTTGTGAAATTGAATTAAATGGAGGGTGATTGTCCTTCGGTTGGAGATGAGTTTTTAATTGGGCAAAAGGGCAATTGGGCAAAAAGGGGGTCAAAGAGTCAATTGGGCATTGGGTTCGGTTGGAGATGGCCTTATGTCAGTTTTAGTGTTGAATTAATTGTTGCACGTTGCATTTACTGTGACTTTCTCTCTAATGTCATTATATTTTCCTTGGTAGATTACATTGCGGAGAACATGGGCGAAAATGCCGCTTTGGCACAAAACGAAGTTACTATACTCCTTATTTTTCCAAGCATTTTTCTTGCCAAGTCCTGAAGATCTCAACAAAATGGTAGACTTTCTTGCATTCTCAGATAGATGACTCTTATCTGCAGTATATTTGGATATAGGAATTGATGATGTTACTGGGTTTAAGTCTTTTGAGCTTGATTGCAGCTGAAGGATATGGATGATGTTGACATGTTGACTCTTGTAATACAAGAGATGAGCAAGCAGTTCCCCACTCTAATGGAAACCCTTGTGCATGAGCGTGACCAGTTAGTGTTCTTATCTTCTAATTTTTATATAAGAACCATATCCATGAGTTATTCATTATTCAAAATTGTCACTAGTTTGGTATTAATAGAAAAGTTACTGAGAAATTTCGGAAGAAGTGTCATATACTGTAAAAATTATATTTGGCAAATTCTTTTGTCATTTGTTTGCTCATTATGTCATCAAAACATTAATCTTTCTTCTTTAATTGATTTTGTTTTTGCTTTTGCTTTATGGCTACTTTGATTTAATGTTTCAATATGTTAACATATAATAGAATAATACTGGAATTCAAGTTTAATACTTAATAGAATACATAGCAGCAAATAATTACTTTTTGAGTTATGTATTAATATGTTGTCTTGGATCTATTCAGAAGAATCTGTCTCTGACACTTCATCTGCATAAACAAGTCCTCTCTATGATATAAAAATAGAAACATATGTTGAGTACAAAACTCCTCTGCGCATAAGAAGAGATAACGACTAGCAGATAATTAATTTATTGAGCTTATATGTGGAAACTGGGGAAAGTACTCAAAGTTTGTTTAGTAGCTTTAGTCAGAAAGTTAATAAAGTCGGATTCTTATTTCTCAATAGCAGTTTTCCCCTTCAAATGAAAGTGGGGGATAGCCAAAAGGGGAGTAACCTGGATACATCTAAAGGCGGCAGCCTGAATGTATCTGACGGTACTGATATTGATGAATGTGGCTAAGTTTCTATTTATTCATTCCGTTTATACCAATCAGAATCAATTTATATTGATTGAACCATAATCCTTCTGATTCTATAAGCTTAAGGTGAACACATGTTTTCTCATTTCCGTCTGGAGGAATGCATCGCAGATACAAAAATAAAATTACAATAATGTGAGAAACAAAAGAAAATGACAATGATGTGATATTCAAGTTTTGATCATAACTTGTTTCAAAACGTGTTTGGCTAAGCTTGTTTTAAACATCTTCTAAGCTCCTACATTAAGATGTTATCGTATTATATGTTAAAAGATAAGGTGGGGAGAGGTTCCTTTCTTAAGAGATTATACGCGCCCTTATTTCTTGAGCTTATATAAGCTCCTTTTTTCATTTTTTACCTCATACAAGAAGGTTGTAAGTATGAATTATATTATAAGATGTGTTAAGGAGTTTTAAGCTGGCCAAACACTTCTTAGTTACATTAAGATTTTTTCTTTTCTAAACTTTTCTTAGTCACATCAAGTTAGTTACATTAAGATCTCCATTTTACTATAAATATGAAAAAACCTCTCATCTCTTTTGCATCTTTTAATCTGCCTCAAATATTTTTTTCTTTTCTAGACTTGTCCTGTTAATATTTTTTATTGTTCTATATTCAGATACATGTCAGCCACTTTATTGAAAATATCCAGTGAGCATAATTCAGTGGTAGCAGTTGTTGGAAAGGGGCACCTTCTAGGAATCCAGAAGAACTGGAAGCAGCCAGTCGATGTAAGTAACAATCTCTTAATCCTAGTTCTCTGTGTTTGGATATTCTAGTGTTGATGCAGTCACACTTTACATAGAGCAAACAGCACCTCACCTACTAGAGTTTTTCTACTTTTTTAAATATCCCAGAATGAATCTCGTGAAATTGCTCTCCTTGTAGTTTATCGCAATAAATTTGCTTAATTGCTTTGCACCTCACTCCCTGAATTAGGTATTTTTGGAAACTATTTCATATAAATCATGAAACATAGTCGTCGTTAAAGGCTAAAGCAATTTCAATAGGTGGGGATCTCGCATTTTTAGATATTTTGGTTTTGAATTTCAAATCCTAAGTAATCATTTTGTTCTTTTGCTAATCAAAATATGATTAATTTGAAATCGACTCGGTATTGAAATCATTTGAAATCCTATATCTAAACGCCATCAAGTCTCTCTTTCTCGAATGTAATGGTTGTTATATATCCACCTCTTTTCAGGTGAAGCAACTTCTGAGCATGCCGCCATCTGCAAAAACTATTCCAGTGGGCAAGATTATCACCACTTTCGGGGTTGCAGTTGCAGGGATTGCTATCATATCTGGCCTTTATCTCTCAAGCAAGAAATAGGATCAGGAGTCTATTATAGAGCATGATTACGTACATTTGGAAAGTAGTATTCGAGCTCAAAGATATTTATTTATTCTTTTAATCCTCAAGATAAAGGGTGTGTCTTTTTCTGTTGTTACATATTCTTCCTTTAAAGGTAGATTGGCTGTAGGTTAAGTCCATCCATGAACTAGATGTTTGGCTTAATGTTAATAGGGAATAATAATATATATAACTATATAGTATAGGAAAGGTGGATAGGATGTTTGGAAAGTTTATCTGGATCTATTGGTTTTATGCTTCATAGATGTTATTGCTTTCTACTATATTGAAATCTTCTTGGATTTTTTTGAAGTATATGTAGTGCGGTACTAAATAAATTTCCTTGTACCTTTTATATATATATATATATATATATATATATATTTTAATTTGTTTAGTTTTTTTTAATTTTTTGGTGGTCTAGGCACCAAACTTTCTGATTGGAAATTTTCAGCGACATGAAAAGCAGTAAATATCAACTCCAAGGCAATGCTTTTTGGCCTATATATATATACACAATTTATATGTTCGAAACAAGAAAAACAGTTACATTTATAATTAATGATTCTGTCCCGAACCTGTATAAAGCACTTCACTTGGAAATCTGCAATATGTTCATCTTAAATTTCAAGAAAATAAATATGCAACAAAGTTCATGAATATTCATGACAAATTTCAAAGTGAAAAAAATATAAAAATTGAAAGTGCGCATTTCTTTTCCCAACTATTGGATAAATATGTTTGGATTTAATTTTTTCCTGAAGTTTTATTAATATGTGTGGAAATTGTATTGTTATATGAAACTATGCAAGTAATACTTGACTGATGTTTTTACAATGCATTTCACTCCGAAGACCAATTGCATTTCACAAATAACATCAACTGAGAATACTTGCACTCCGGCCCCATTTATTATGATGTTTGTCTGATTTGAGGCCCAATGGAGCTGATCTAATTATGAAGATGGATAACTACAAAATATGTTAAGTGAATATGAATCTAGATTCATTTGCTCGACGATAAATGAAAATTGTATATCCATATGCATAATGTTATAATAAGATAGTATATACTACATAACATGCTATTTGGTTCAATTATCTAAAATAAGTGGAAACTACCGGTATTTAGAATAAATACAAAGATTCCAAACAACATAATATTTACATCAGCTTAATGCCATAAATCCATCAACTCTTTATTTGCTAAAAGAGATAGGAAAAGGGAAAAGAACATGACCAACAATTCATTAGGTAAATGTCAAGATGCTTTCTTTGATTTGTATATTTTGGCACAGTAAATATAAATCACCATGTTGAGGAAACTAAGTCCAGCAAGGAGCCAGAAGAAATAATCAAGATGACCCTTGTTCAAGTTATCAGGAATCCACCCATCCTTTCCTCCTCTGGTCGTTAAAGAAGTTACGACTGTCAGAATAAACGAGCTCAGATAATTACCCAACGAAGTAGTGAGAAGCGACAATGCACTACACAAACTTCGCATAGCGTCTGGAGATTGGTCGTAAAAGAACTCAAGTTGTCCAATAAACGTAAATATTTCAGCAGCACCCAATAAGAAATACTGAGGTACTTGCCAAAATATACTTATCGGTACTGGAACTGCTTCATCAACCAGACCAAGCTCGTTTGCAAGATTGAGTCGCCAGATCTCGATAACAGCAGCAGCTGACATGCACAGAACTGAGATGAAAAGGCCAATTCCCATTCTTTGCAACTCCGAGAATCCTCTTTCTTTGCCTGTAAGCTTTCTAGCAATTGGGACAAGGAATTTGTCGTAGACTGGGACCCAGAAAATAACACTAATGACATCAAATGTGGATAAAGAGGCAGCCGGAATCGTGAAGGAACCAACGGAAGTATCCATCATCATGCCTTGTTCCACAAACATTGTCGACATTTGAGCATAGACGGCAGAGAAGACTATTCCGGTAGCCCAAATGGGGAACATGCGTACAAGGATCTTTAATTCTTCGACTTGTGTTACAGTACAAAGCCTCCATGGGTTTGAGTAATTTCCGGTTTTGCTTTCCTCTTCAACAATTACAGCCGCTTTATCAAGGCACCTACAAACAAAGACATCCATCACAGAGGAGACTTAGAACTTATAGTGGGAAATTCAATATTAATTATTAATTTGAAGAACAAAGAGCAATTGGGACTTTGCACCCTGAAATTGAAAGTTTGGCACTTTGCACCCTCTAGTTGCATATTATTGGCAAAACAATGGGCAGCCAAAGTGATGTTTTTTGGGGTGCAAAGTGACAACTAGTCAAGAACAAATCATAGTTCAATCTAAGTAGGCAAAACAATTTTTTACTTCAATTCATCGGTGTGCAGCAATTTTCGACTTCCTTCAATTGCAGAGCTTTTATCTGGTGTTTCGTATAAAAGGCTACTATCAGTAGGTAAAGGCGAATTCCACTTGTGGCAAGTTGCAACCAGGACCTGACACATTCTAGTAAGAGGGCTTCCTCCAGGCTTCTGAAACCTATAGAGAGGAGTGCCTGAAAAAAAACTTGCTATAGCAATGCCCATAAACAACGCAGGGATGCCGAAACCGAGGCCCCATCCTGCATTATCTTGAATCCACACGATTAAACTACTTGATACAAGAGCACCAATATTGATGGAAAAATAAAACCAATTGAAAAAGGAACCCTTTTTGACTCTCTCACGAGGATCGGTATCATCAAACTGATCAGCCCCAAAAGATGAAACACATGGTTTGATCCCTCCAGTTCCAAGTGCTATAAGATAGAGCCCAAAGAAAAATATTGCATATTGAGCAGGTGTAGCAGAAGGGCACACGGAGTCAATGCATTCAGGAGGCTTGAAAGAAGGTACAGTTGCAGACAATGTCAATGTGCACATCCCCTTCATAAATTTAGAGAACACAGTTAGAGAAGGATATGTATAATATAGGAGACAAAGAACAAAAAAAAAAATTAAATAACTAGTCATAAGCTAAGTTCAAGGAACCACTATGTCTAGCTAACATAAAAGGTCACTTACACTGGTTCTAATCATCCAAAAGGATCCTTGGTTAATGCAAGTTCCTTTGAATTTTTTTGACTTATCTAAATCGATTGTTAATTTTGAAGTGTTATCTTTACTGAAAAATAACTTTATTTTTGAACTTCTACAAGCATTTGGGTTATGAACCTGGAACACTACTAGTAATGGAGTCTGTATGAAGCATTCTATTGCCTCAGACTGACTAGAGAATTTATCATCACAAATATTTGCAAATATGCTTAAATTTAACAAGGGACGAGCTTCTCTTTTATCTTATCTTTTCTTAGTTTTTTTTCTCTCTTTTCCTACTACTACAGTTTTTTCTATCCCTAGCAATTCAACACTTTGTTCTCTACTAAAGTCCATACACGCCTACTACACAGGCAACCAAAAACTCACACTCATAACATATTAAAATTTACCCAAAATCCTTAGTTAATATCAAATCTAACAATGCATACTTTGGCCCTAATCTAGCTAACCCACCAAAAAATCCAATTTAACAGATTCATCTGTGACATGGCTCTAGTGATTCAAACCCTACAGGCCACGGGAACAAACATTTACAAGTTGATCTTTCAAAAGTTCACAAATTTAACCTTGCATAAAAAATAATAATCTAAATTAAATTGCATGTGTTAAGTGAGAGTAAAAGGTGCATCTAAGTAAAGAATAAAGTTTCAAAGAGCAGTAACAGTTTCCCTTTTCACATTTTATTGAAATGAAGGGTGCAAAAACAAATTAAGTGGAATTATGCATAATCATTACATGTATCAAAGTCTTTTTCAGGATAAAGTTCAAATTTGGATAAGGTGACGGAAAATAAAATGATGAGCACATGGGTGCAAGATGAGAAACCATGATAGCAAACAAAATAAGAGAGAAAGAAGCATCTGACATATTGAAGAATATAGAAAGGTAATGAGGAGTTCGGAGGTTACAATGAAGTAAATAGTCGAGAAGGCAGCAATCGTCCAATATCTTCCCCAGCATGCATCAGCCAAAACTGCCCCAATAAGAGGAGTCAGGTAGCAAGTTCCTTGCCAAGTGGTCACATTTCTAGCAGCTGACACATTCCCTTGATTTAACTTTCTAGTTAGATAGCTCACAAGGTTCGTAGAAATGCCATAGTAAGCTAGACGCTCACAACATTCGGTCCCTGTCACCAATGTAAGATATTAGAAAAACGAGTTAATAATCAACACACATTAAGGATAAGGGCTGTATTACTTAAAAATACCTAGAATGAAAGGACATGCCCTCCAATTTCCAGTGTTACTCTTCAAAACAGGGTTCCCCTTTACATCAACAGAACCATCACCAGTATATAGTCCACTGCTTTCACTCTAAGAAGATCATCATGAAAGCACAATTTACAAAAAGTTAATCCAAAATCATTCCAACTGTAGCTTATTAAGAATAAAAGATGAGGCAATACTAAAGAACCTGTTGTTTATGTTTTTTTCAACTTTGAACAAAGAATGTATCACTGTGGAGAATCATGAGACATATACTCATTTATACTTGGTTGATCAAAAAAGTTATAGAGTTTTAGGGTAGAACAAAGCCATAGAACTCATACAAAGGTGAGCAGGTTTATAAAGCCCAAATTCTTGATCTTACAATAAGTTTTTATTCGTGGGCGAAGGTCTTTGTGTTGGTTGACAATGAACACAACACTGGAAAGTTAACTCCATCTACATTATTGTTGACTATCATGGTTTCTTCCTCTCCACCATATACAATTAAAACAATTATCTCAAAACTACAAGTAATGATTTCTTAAAGAAAAATCCTAGAAGCTGAGTCTATATTATAGTAGATCAGTAAGTGTTAAGGTCATGGCATGATCATTCTATCTGAAGTGTCTGTTTTAAATAATTGAAGTAAGTTTCAAACATTATTCATGTGTCTCTGAACACACATAAACCGTGTGCACTGTGCAGAATTTATGATAATCTCTTCACAAACATTTCTCTATACATCTGACGTACACAATTAGCTCCCTTTTCCCCATCTTACATTCAATGGCAAGTCAAATCAGATCAAAATCGGTTGCATTAAATATAATTTGAACCCAATTTAGTTTAATTCAATTAAAAAATAGTCTTTCTCTCCCTGGACAAGTTACCCAAAAGAGTCTAATTCTTAAATACAAAAAATTCATGGATATCTCCTCTTTATTTAAAAAAAATATATATACACATTTATTTACTATAGAAATTTCTGCTGTATTTCCTTCTTTCTCTTATGGCAGTTGAAATAAAATTGATCCAGCAAACAGAAAACTAAAAAAAAAGAAAAAGCAAGCAAGCACAATTTGAGATGGAAATAGAGGCACCTGTACAAGCCCCTCCTCCAGGAGCGATCTGTCTTCCTCGTGGGTACCCATTATCCAGGTGCTCAATGTAATTTTTGGTGAAGGTTATGCGATCGTTTTAGCAATTACAGGTTGTTTTGTTTAGGACTGTTTAGGACGGAGGAAGAAAAATTAAAAGGGAAGGGACTTTTTGGGGATAAGGTCCAAGGCGTCCCGATCGGTTAAAAGTTGATGATCCACCTTTGATTAAATATGATCTACTGAATCATTTTAAGTTATATTAATAAAAGAATATATGTAAAAAGTATTATAAATCAACAAAATCAAATTTCAGTGTGTTTTTGGCCAAAATTCTAATTTTATAGAATTTGAATTTTATTTAATTAAATTAATAAAAAAAAATGGGTTCATAATTTGAAAGAAGAAAACGAACTCCAAATTTACCATGTCTCTCAGAAATATCTACAACTCTTCTTTAATTTTTCTTCTCTTTTACTTTTCAATTAGTGTGTACGTCTCGTGTTTCGTACGTGTCTACTGTCTATATTAAATGTAAGGGCAAAAAAAGGTATGTAAGAGCATATACAACAATAGTAATCAAAATTGAGGAGCTAATTTTGAATTTGACTCTTATATAGTGTGATGTGACTATCTAATTTTAGCTACTCTTTCAACAATAACCTTCAAATTTGCCTATCGATTTCATTTCAAACATTTAATTACAAAAGATAGTATGCACAATATCTTATTGCATTGTAAACATAGAATCATTAATTATTGAATTAATTTTTAAAAACTTACTTTTAGAATAATAAATAAATATTTGTAATTTGAGATCAAATTATTTATTGAAAAATTCAAATTTAACAATCATATTCAGATTCAATGGTTATATTAAATTTAACGAATATATTTATTTCACAATTTTATTCAAATTTAAGGGCTAAATTCAATGTTAAAACTTAAACTACTCAAATTTGGCTGATCAAGTTTCTCATGGTTTATGTTTATTTTTGTTTTTTTAGGAGGACAACCTATTTTAATTTGATTAGCTAAATCATATATTTTTCGAGAGAAATTTAACTTTGTTTATTTTTGTTTTTTGTTGGAGGACAACCTTATAATCTATGTAAACAACACTAATTTACATAAATAAGCGACATAATTTAATGTTCAATCTTAGAAAATAGTTAAAGAAAGGAGTTTCAGGTCTTACAAATATATTACTTTGGACTTTCAATGTCGTTAAAAAAAATAAAAAAATTCTAATTGGTGGATATCTGCACACCATCAATGTTGAAGTAAATACCTGTATAATGCACAAAAATAATTTATTAGCAATTTTAAACAATTGAGTCTTAGAATTTAAGTAATATTTAATATAAAGTATAGTTCAACTATCATGTAATTGACATATAAAAAGAAATATGAAAGCTAAATAATAAATTTTACGTAGATAAAATGAACCACTAAAACTTTATTTTAATACATAGTAAATGGCTAATACAAAGTTTTAATGTTTACAAATGGAGCATTAACTAATGAATTAAGTTCCACGTTTAATATCGATAAAAATTTGTAATTGTTTGATGTATTTACACCATCATTTGTTGTACACACACGCACACCATCCATATGTATTTATATTTTGGCTCAATAGGCAATAGAGACTATGCATCATCCATCCAAGTGGAATGAATCCAATTATCCAAATGTGGTTGTGAAACAACTCAAACTTGCAATTATTTTCTTCCAACCTTAAAATGCTCAGGAGATATGATGTAAGTTGAAATTATGATTTCATGTCATTATATGCTTTGGAAACGAGCTAAAGACAAAAACACCTCCTATATTTTGTTTAACTCCCAAAAAAATCTTTGTGTTATTTTAACTTCCAAAAAATTCACTGTGCTTGGTTTAATTACCACATTCAACCCAAGTAGATTTTACTTATGATTTTTGGCGGAATGACAATATTACCCCTATGTGTTTTTTTTTTAAATTTATTTATTATTTTTGAAAACCTAAGCATATACCACTTGGATCGAGTGTGGTATTAAAAACCAAATACAGGAGGTTTTGGGGATTTAAAATGACACATGGGTTTTTTTTGTCTTTCGATGTCAGGGGTAACATTGTCATATCAAAAATAAAATGTGAATAAATATTTGCAATTTTTGCGTTGGAATCACGCTCTCTTTTACGGGGGTGTATTTTGCGCTTAATTGAGATCACATGTGAATTTTTGGGAGTTAAAAAATTACGAGGTTTTTTAAGAATTAAACAAAGCATAGGGGAAGTTTTTGTCTTTCACTCATTTGGAAACCTATAATCTACTTCATGTCAAATTTACAATATAATTTTTCAAGAGAAAGGTCTAATGCCTGAAAGCTTGGGGCAAAGGTTCTTAGGCCCTCTCCAATCTTGGAGGCATGGGAAGGGGGAGGTTGGGGATGGAGAAAAACCCATCTTCAACCTTGGAGGTTAGGTTTGGAGCAAAGAATGGGGTGGAGGAGGAGGAGAAGAAACTCCTCCCCTGTCCCGTGAGGTTAAACGCGTTGCACGGGCAGCACATGTTCGTGCAACAAATCAGGTGACGCCACCTGATGCATTCCTTATTCAATTTTTTTTTGTTACTTTCAATCATGGGTACAAATTTAACGATTTTAATCAATCCGTGAAGCATCCAATTTTCTGTCTCTCTCTCTCTCTTTTTTAATTAATTTTTACATCTCATCTTATCAACCGACGAAATCTTATCAACGAATTATAAGCTGCACGTATGCCAAACAATATTCAACCATTATTTGAAGTCTATGCACATTACTCTATTTAAGAAGATATATTTAAGAAGATATCTAGGTATCAAAATATCATCCACATCCACCTCTTTTAAAGAAATCCAATTTTTCTTTTTCGAAAATGTCTCACAAACCAGGTTGATCATATGCTGATACGAAAACATACATTGAGGCCACGTAAGATAATATAGTCAAAATAAGGCAAGAGGACAGTTCATTGTGGCATAAGATTATCATGTTAATGTACCACATACTCAAGCTGATGGTGACCAATATGAAAAACGATCAAAAGACGCAATCGCCAACCAATGTAAAACTTATCGCAATTTGAACAAATGAAACTAGACATTTAAAAATGCAAACATGCAATGACAAAGTGGATTTGACCTGACGAACGTGGTAAATGTTATTTATTCACATTTTAATTATAACATTTTAACTATTTTTTGGTATTTGTAGAATCGTTTGACATCATAAATTGTAATTGTTTAAGATGAACACTATAAAGCCTTTTGCCTTCCCTCACTAGTGGAAAGTTGTTTAAAATGAAAACTGGAAAGCCTTTTGCCTTCCATCACTGCTGGAAAGTTGCAGATGATTAGGTTATATGGTTTGAACAATAAGAAACTCACACTCAAATTCCCCAAACTATGTCTAACATCACCTCAACCTCCAACTGGAAACTGAGCTTGAAAATTTGGAGACCCCCCCATAAGCCAAAATAGTTGGAGACTTTGTTGAAACAAAAAAAAGCCAAGGGAAAAACTTCCACTAGTTCTAAAACAGCTGCTCAATCATACCAATTTATCATTCTTGATCTAGCACCAATTTATTACTGGAGTCCTTCATTTCATCTGATGTTCGTTCACATGGATGATAAAGATTGGCCATAGTTTATTCAGAATGTTAATCATGATATATTAACTGAGGTATAAGTTTTTATAAGATCGTGCAGTACCTAAACTTAACTGTGTTATAGTCAAGTACTTGGAAATTCATTTACATACTTTTGTCATAGTCAGCAATGTCTTTATTTGGTGTACTTCAATTCTGTTTATTGATAGAGTTCTACACATGTGTTTGTTTATACATCAACTAAAAAAACCAAACCACTTGAATAAACAAATGAAGTGTATAAATAAGGGAGAAAGAAAAATGTAGCAGGAGACAGGTAACACGATGAAATAAGAAAGACACATCGTGCTGTTAAAACCTGACAAAATTTTATCTATGCTTCGGAAACTAGAACATCTCTCACTACATCAGAGGGAGTTCACCATATGAAGCAACTGATTCAAAAAAGCAATAAAATAAAGATACAAATTTAGGTTTCAACTTTGTGTGGTTTTTCCGGGATCTAATGGCACTGAAAGAATCCATCGATCAGGATAATAGCCACATTCATCAAATATTGCGCCCGAGCCATTATACCAAGAGGAATCAATCACCTCCCAGAATTGGTATTGGGCGCATTTTTTAAACATGCTTAATAACTATTATACGCAGATTATGATAATTTGAAAAAAAAAACAAAAATTTTGCTCAGTGGAAGGAGAAGTCGTTTAATATATAGGCTCACGGATGTTAATCCATCCACTGCCCTAAAAACACCTTAATAGGCGTCTAATCTCATCATCGCATACGATTAAATATAGAAAAGGCTTCAGTGTGTGTAACAATTCAGATCATTGATTATTAATAATCTCACTGAAATCCGCTAAGATAATTAGATTTATCATCATAAGCCGCAAAGCAAAAATAATCAATCATATGAAATGCATAAATTGTTTTTTTGGAAGAGAAAAATGGTGTGCTCAGACAGCCAAGGGTTAGTCTTCAAATGCAAGATCAGAAACTCTAGTCCACATACATTTGCATCATCACTGCACACAGATAGTTTATAACTAACAAAAAAATAATGATAAATTTGTAAATCAAAACGCAGTAGAGCTAGGAAATGAGAGAGGATAAACCCCTACTGATTATTATGCAAAAAGAGATCCGCTGTGGAGAGATACAGATACAGAATGGAGCAAATAGAGAGAGCTGTATTTATTCCTGATTGTAGAAGCAGGGAAGCAGCTAGGGTTTTAATCGGCATTGTTTGTAAAGGGTAATGGGTTGAGATGTAAGTGGGCTTGCTGTTCGAATAATTGATTTGGGTCGACCCATCTAAAATTATGTAGTCCACCACGCTATTTCTGAAAATACGAATGTGATTTTTAATTGTGCAGTTTGGATACGGTTTCAGTACATAATTGACAATTTTGTGTGGGGATTTAATGGGCTTGGTACGGTTCGGATCAGGGTTGATACCCGATTTTATTTAAATTCGATTTGATTTGATTAAATTTTTCTGAGTCCTTCAAATTCGTCAGATATAAGATCTTTTTTGAATTCAATAGCATCTCCATTTTCGATATTCGCACCAGAATTTCTCTTTTTGGAAAAAGTTTATTTTAGTTACAATTTCATTTAATTTAGCTTGTGTGTTCAAACTTTATCAACTTATTTCAATACGCATAAAAATTAAATTATGGATTATGAACTAATATCTTCTTAAACTGATAGTTAGATATTATTAATATTATTTATCATTTAATAAAATATTGTGTGTGTATATAAAATTTTCATTTCTTGTATGATATATATGGATTGAATCGACTTAGATGGTATTTGTTTGACATATTTTGAATTACATATCTT
The DNA here is from genome assembly GCA_030819805.1 of Penstemon newberryi var. newberryi. Taxonomy (NCBI): domain Eukaryota; kingdom Viridiplantae; phylum Streptophyta; class Magnoliopsida; order Lamiales; family Plantaginaceae; genus Penstemon; species Penstemon newberryi. Next base: position 5,620,562 of record JAUALY010000003.1, on the reverse strand, counting down.
CATAATCGGATCAGATCCATCAGATTTTCTAATTGAATTTAGATTGAAATTCCACCCATTTACGTGCACCTAAAGTAGCAACCGAAGAAGGGGAAAATAAATCTAGAATAGGCTCATTGCGCACAAAATATTTGTATTTACATCGTCTTATTTTATCTCCTAAAAATATTATTATTCAATAACAACATATATCTTCTGAATTTTTTGTGTCGATTGAATCCAGTTTTGATTAGAATTACAAATACTGGTATTCTTCATGGCAGAACTGCAATTTCAGTCCCTTAAACTTCATTAAGTCGTAATTTTGGTATACTTGTTAAATCGCCTAACAATTTTGATCATTTAAGTCATCAGTGCTGCGATTTTAGGACGCTTGACCGTTACTTTGGTCCTTTAAGTCTTCAAAATCATGATTTCGTTCTACAAGTCTTCAATGCCTCAACTTTAGGACGCTTTGCTGTGATTTTGGTCCACCTACCCTAAACTTTTTGTCCATCCAAATGCATCAATTATTTTCAGTTTTAATTTACTTTGTCTTGGTAATAGCTAAAGTTAATGTCATATTTTCCAAATTATGAGTTTAGAAGTGTCAAGATGTCGACCACTCTTGACCGTTACTTTGGTCCTTTAAGTCCTCAGTGCTGCGATTTTAGGACGCTTGACCGTTACTTTGGTCCTTCAAGTCTTCAGAATTGCGATTTAAGGACACTTGGTCACAATTTTCGTTCTACAAGTCTTCAATGCCGCAACTTTAGGACGCTTTGCTATGATTTTGGTCTACCTACCCTAAATTTTTTGTCCATCCAAATACATCAATTATTTTCAGTTTTAATTTACTTTGTCTTGGTAATAGACCAATAGCTAAAGTTAATGTCAGATTTTTCAAATTATGAGTATAGAAATGTCAAGATGTCGACCACTCTTGGAGAAAAATTGTGAGTTATTTCCTACCAAAATTTAGTGACACGAGGTTCATGTTTGTTAAGTTATTCGCACGTGGATGCAAGTAGAGCAATTTTGGTCATGCATGATTAATTCTCGAGATAGATTTCTAAATTTCATGGGAGGTGGATGAAAATTGCGGTCAAGTATCCTAAGATTGTGGCGCTAAAGACTTAAAGGACCAAAATCGCGGACTAAAGACTTGAAGGACCAAAATCGCAGCATTGAAGGCTTAAACTTAATGAAACAAAATTGCTTGCCGACACATTCTTCACCAAATTTCCTTCTAGACAAAGACACTTAAAAAGAAAAAGGATAAAGTCAACATACTTATCTAATAGTAGCACATAATTAAAATCATTATACATGCTTATTCCATGCAACCATCTTAATAATTCATTACTCATGAGCACTGGAATCTTCCTTAACATCACAAAAGGACATAATGAAGATAATTTAACTAACATGATTTGGAAACACAACATAATTAAACCAATAATAAAATCAACAGCTTCATTTTGAATAATACAACACACAAAAGTCTCCAAAGTCCAAACATAAACTTAAACAGGAAGGAAATGTAATAAATAATCTAAGAATTAACAACAGCACAATGTTTCCTAATTTGACCAGAAGTTCCTGTTTTCACTCCAATATTACCCATTTTCTCCATCGACTCCGCGAATTCTTGATAGAAATTCTTGACAGATCCCTGCTCGAGTTGAGTTAAAAACGACCTAGTTCTAGAGTCTGTTAACAGTGCTGCATCAGACTCGAATAGACCCCTCCTTTTAAGCACGAGGGTATAATAGCTAAGATCGAACGTCCTGAAACTTCCTGGATCCATCTCCACTATTGTTGTGGAATTGATGGATCTGCACTTTCTGGCTTTGAGATTAGCTGCGTACTCGCTGTCCAGGGCCGGATCCTGATCCCCCACACCCGTGAAATTGTACAGACGGCTTGCAAACGAAGAACAATGTGAAATGCCAATTGTATGAGCACCTGAAATTTTTTTTTCAGTTTATATTAGTTAGTACTAAGCGAAGTATGGATCCTACATATATACTCCTTACTTTCTTATTCTTGTTCCACAATTATGCTAGTTTTACAAATGAGAAAATTGCAAAAATACCCCCTATGCTTTGTCGAATTAGCAAAAAACCTCCTCCAATGTTGGAAAACTGGACCATTTACCATGATCGAGACTGACTTATTAGTTGTTGTTATTGTAACTCACCAGATAAGAGTACAAGATCTTTGAGATTAAGACCCTTATTAGCGAAATCCGTCTGGAGTGTGGAAAAGTTACTGGTAGGAGCTGGAATTTGTGCTAAAGCTTCTGAAGCATTTGATACCACCCCATCTCTACGCCCTGTCGGGACTCTCCAGGAAGGACCACCCTATAAGAACGGCAAAAACAGAATCATATACATAGTCAATTGTAATTCGAAAAATTGGTTGTTTTTTGGATGCTCACAATGGCAACAACGGAATCTCGTGCAACCAAAGCGACAATATCAGCACAAGAGATCACACCAGGGCATTCAGCTTCTAGCAAGCTCTTCACCCTGTCGATGAAGCCGAAGCCTCTGAGAGTTTGATTAGGAACCGCAACCTTCTCTGTTTGGTTTCCCGTGCTAGATGTGAAGTTGAGCAGCACAGAAGCATCACATCCCTGTGAATTATATGTATTCAGAATTAATCAGGAAATTCATTAATTCTTGACATAATCATGAAAATGCATTCAGAAGCTAGCCTATTGATTAGTACTTACTCTGACAAAGCAATCATGAAAATGCATTCTTAATATAGCTGCAGAAAGTGAAGGAGCATTTGGGATGTGATTATTGACATAATCCAACACAATCTTCTCAGCTTTTGGACAGCTTTTTGCATAGAAATTCATCGTTAGAGCAGCATGAGTTGAACCTATAACTAGACTTATTAAAACCACTATCACAATGCCATAATACCTAACCTTTTCCATTTTTGATGAAATCTCTCAAAACAAATACTATATCTATATGTATGTATGTATGTATATATCCTGTTTACTTTATGAAATTCAAAAATGCATGGCCTAGATTTTATAGACACTTGATTAGAAAACAGGGCAGTGGCATAATACTAAGAAAATGGTGCAGTTACAGTATTTGTTAACCTAACCACATATTCTAATCAACTAATTAATCAAGTACCCTTTCCACAATTTAATTAGAAATATTAATTTGGTGGCATTTTAATGAAGGGTATCCTAGCTCCAACAAGGTTCGATCGTACAATAGTTAAATATAATACAATATACTTATTTTGTGATTGAATAACATTCCAAGAAGAGTGACCTATCACAAACATAATATATATGCAAAATAGCAAATAAAATTGATTTGTGATATATAGTAGTGGATGAGGTGTGGTCAAATTATCCAGACTAAGAAATCCAACATCAAGATTAAATACTCTTTATAAAGTCTTGATTAAACTATCATCACTTCTTAAGCTAGCTTTTTAAACCGATTAAACATATGGACTTAATTAAATTTGGATTAGAGTAGAATAAATTTAACCGTATTGCATGGAGAATAGGAGCTAGCACAAATAAACTCTTCTCTTGGATTCCACTTACTACACTAACATGCAAAATGGAATTATCATGTTATGAGATATCTTTTTCTTTTAATTAATTATCTTTCTAATAAGGTTGTCTGTTTACTATCTTTGCAACGGCAAGACAAAGTGGGGAAAATGCAAGATACTCCCCTGTGTTATGCTAAACCTGCAAGAAATTATCCTGTAAAATTTTTATTGCGTCAAACTTCCTTGTGTTTTCAAAAACCCTGCAAAAAATATCCAATTTGTAAAAAATAGGTCGTTTTGGATCGATATATTTCAAGAAATTATTTTTAAAATATATCACGTGAAGTTGTAGGGACCAACTTGAAGTATTTTAAAAATGATTTCTTGAAATATGTCGATCCAAAACGACCTATTTTTTACAAATTGGGTGTTTTTTGCAGTGTTTTTGAAAATACAAGGAAGTTTGGCGCAATAAAAATTTTACAGGATAGTTTTTTCCAAATTTAGCATAACACAAGGTAGTATCTTGTATTTATCCCAGACAAAGTAATGAATATATATATATATATATATATTTGGAGCCTTCATGGACTCTTATTAGTATTAATTAATATAGATATATCAAGAGTACCAACTACCACATGAGAAGCCAGCTCATTTCACGCTATACCGTTTTTAATTAATTAAGACTTATGACTTATGAGGAAAAAAACAAAACGTGAAAAATGAAAGGGTGAAAAACCTAATCATCATCTTACGCAATTTTTTTTAGCAGACATTTGAAGCAAAAAAATTCAAAGTATCAAGATAGGTGGCATTGATCCATTGTAGCATCGGATTCAGACCATAAAAGAGTACCATATATAGTTTTTTTTTTTAATTATATATATTCCATGGAATGGGGTTCTTCACTTCTTTGTTTTAATAATTCACAAAGAAGGTTAACTACTAGAAATTATTTGAAAACTATTTTGTATCGTACATACATATATATATATAAACAAGTTGTAAAAATTGTACGATGGGGATTATTTGTTGACTATTTTATAGGACCGAGGGATTCCTACCAATAAACATTTCAATATGGAGTTTTGTGCTGAATTAAATTGTATGAAAATATTCTATGACATAAATATTTCACATATTAATTTCATTCAAATTTTGCATAAGACAACAAATTAGCGACATGTCTTGCATTTCTCCCTTGTATCTTTTGTATTCCCCGATGAAAATTAATTAGATTAACTGCAAAATAACTGCAAAAATGTAATGTTATATCATAATCCCGAAAATGCCCCTGGATCAAAATTATACACATAGTAATGTTACTTCAACTTGTTTAAAGATCCATAAGTCATTTTTAATTAATTATATTAACTTGTGGAGTATAATCTACACCATTTGCCATATTTTTAAACAATTAAATCGACTAGGAACATGTTACACCTCCAGGAAGGGTAGTTTGAGTAGAATTATTCTTCTACTCCTTTAATTTCTTAATTCTGATCCGATCGAGGATGATGAGATGTGTCTGTTTCGACTGTGTGATAACGAGGGGTGGTTCTCCGGCCTCCTCAGACAACATCTATCTAAGATTCGTTAAAATTTTAAAACGTCCAACGTTGAGGAAAATTTAATTTGCAATTTTTGATATGTTAGGAAATGCAACTAAAAATTGGACCAACTTATTGTTTTTGTATGTATAATTTCAATAACTTGGCTAAGATAGATATTTGCCTCTAATTGAATCTCATATGTAGAATTGTAGATCATTCATTCTACACATATTAAAGGCATGACTAGGCACAAGATAAATTAATATGAACACGTACGACTCATGAACAATTAGAGTTATGGAAATATCTATTGACCAAATTGCTTCTAGTCCCATGGCTAATGCTTGATACTTCCTTTGTCTTATTTAAAGTGACAATTTAATTTTACTCTATAACTGGAATTTTGACAATTGGAGTCTACATTCCAAAATTTTGACTTGTTCCCAAGTCGTCTCATGGGCTTTAATTTAAGAATCTTCCATGATGTCGCCTTAAGATGTTACAATATCTTAACAATAGTTTAATTTAAGATATCTGCAATGTTATTTAAAAAATGACACGCAGTTTAATATGGTAAATATTTTTGGAGTCCTTTTGTAAGTTGTATATACACACAACTTCAAATATAAATTAAATTTTCAATCAAATATTGTGGCATATGTGGCCCGCATGGGCAATTAAGAGATTCACGCATAAAACTGAATAGTAATTGATGAAATATTAAGTGGTGGTATATATGAGCTAAAAATATAAGCTAAGATTGCCAGTAATCTTTTATCGTTCAACTAAATTTAAAAAAAAAATCAGAATATATTTATAAGTAAATGGAGATATTTTATTGGCTCTATCTTCTCATACAATGGTTAATACAAACTATAACTTAAAAAATTTTATTCGATATGTCACACAAAACATTTCAGTATATTTCACAATTTAACAAGTTGAAGGGAACAATACATATGAATACAACAAATCAAAGAAAAAAAATGCTTAATGAAAAGTTAAAAAGGCAAACTGAGATTATGACACTCAAACTGAAGCAAATTAAATCGATCATTAATTAACGAAAGCACAACTCTTCCTGATCTCACCAGCATTGCCGGTGAGGACTTCAATGTTTCCCATTTTTATCATGGACGCAGCAAAATCATCAAAGAAAGTTGATGTTCCGGAGGATGAAGCATGACCCCTAACATAATCCCTGGTCTCGTTAACAGCCAGAAGGGCTGAATCAGATGTAAATAGGCCTCTTCTCTTGGCGACAAGAGTGTAGTAATTTATGTCGAATGTTTTAAAGCTACCGGGATCCATCTCAACAAGTGTTGTTTGATCTGTTGGGCTGCATTTCCTTTGCAATCGTGGAATGTACTCTGAATCCAATGAAGGGTCGCTGTCGCCCACACCGGTGAAGTTGTACAAGCGGTTGGAGAAACTAGAGCAGTGCGATGTTCCTACAGTGTGTGATCCTGTACGTATATGCATGTGCAGATATATATAAATAATACTATAAATCTTCGATTAAGTATTCATTTTTGGAAAAAAAATTATATAATTCAAGAAAAGCAGAAAAAATGCTTTAAATTTGTCATAAGAGACGTATAATTAAGATGTTTACTGACAAATAAAGAGCACACCCTATTTCGTAATTTCTAGCAAACATTTCACTGTGTGTCATAAAATATAACATATATGTTACCCCTACATTTTATCGTTGACCTTTAATCAAATGTTGTAATATCTATACATGTTATGCTTTTACTCGTGTTCTACATGTGCAACAATCAGTATGTAAGAGTTATCGTGAGAATATTTATTATGAGTGGCAGAAAGTTTATAAATTAATTATCAAGAACATGATTTAATATTCTAGCCATATATAAATTGAAAAATTGAGATTAAATTTTATCAAAAATATTACTTGTATAAGTCATTTTATCATATAAATTTTATTACTCATCAATATTATTACTGGTTGGAGTACACAATTGAACCAATGATTTTATATGATATTTCTTAAAAATACAAAAAAAAAAAGTTGTTCTAAAAATAACTTGTTATATAATTAATTATAATTAGGAACATGCATGTACGAGTATATTGCAATTAACCCATATTATAATTAAAGTGACTTTTTAATTGTGGATAGACAAGTTACCTGACAAAACTACAAGATCCTTTACGCTCAAACCCTTGGATGCAAATGATGCAATGAGTTGAGTAATGTTGAAAAACGGTGGTGGTAGATTGGACAAAACAACACTGAAATTTGATACTCTTCCATCTCTTCTTCCCAGTGGTACTTTCCATGTAGGTCCTTTCAGCTGTTGAGATAATTAATATTATTTAACATTAATAAATAATCTCAAATTTTATTTAATTTCTCAATCTGTAGATATATTTCGTTTCATATCTTACAAAGGCAGTTGCATCCCGAGCAACCAAAGCTAAGATATCAGCACATGAAACAACACCAGGGCACTTTTCCTCCACGGCAGATTTGATTCTATCAATTGATCCAAATCCTCTTAAAGATAGATTTGGAATTGCATCTTTCTCAACTTGAGTGGTACTGTTAGTGGTTGCATTCAATAAAATTGAACCATCGCAACCCTGCAAATTAACATGAATATATTTATTAATTTATAATATATGTACGGAGAATAAAGCAATTAACTAATTACAGAATAAGTAAAATCGTACATTAACAAAACAATCATGGAAGTGCATCCTGAGTAAAGGAGCAGCTAGAGTTGGGGCTCTTGTAAATATGGTATTGGTCGAGTTTTTGACAATGGCCTCAACGTTAGGACAAGTACTCTTGTAGAAGTCAACGTTCAAGCTTTGAGCATTACTACATATGCCAAAAACTGCAAGGACGAGAACAAAAGTTGCAATAACAATAGTATTTTTGAAAGCCATTTCAGTTTAATTCAATTCCCAGATGGAGAAATCTGAGATTGATTGAATTTTGTTTGAGTACTTAACTTGCTTGTAACATCATGTATATATAGTAGAGTTGATGGCTTTTGAATGTGTCATACACGAGTTGTCATCACCCCACGTTAATGACTAATTATTGGTGTCAAGTTAAGTAATCTTAATTAATTAAGGTTGACTTGCTTAATAATATACATATTAGAAATTGCATGTGTGTGCTATTTTGGTGTTTCTCATCAGATTTTGAAATGCAATAATGTTCCGAATTTAAGTGATACTGACGGGTAATTTTTTTTTACATTCGAGTCGCCCAACTTGTACACCATGATCTAACAGTGAAAATGTGAAATTATGATCCAAACTTGTGTGTATACACCAAAACCAATCCACTTACAAGTCTTTCAATCTAGTATAATAATATTCCAATAACTTGATATCTTTTATCTATTCTATATTATCTATATCTATACTACTACTAAAAGTGTGAATAATTTAAGTTTTTTTTTTTTTTTTTGAAGACAAAAATACCCCTTATTTAAGTTGTAAAGTAATATTGATAAAATAAAATTATATATGAATTTTCCTTAAATTTTCTCATCAAAAAATTGATAAGAAAAATATTTTAAGAAAATTTGTAACTTTCTTTCCTTAATCAAACACCTTTCGGGAAAATAAAAATTAACTTTCCAAAAATTGGATATGGAAGAAGAACAAAATTATACATTCAAAACGTCATAATAGGTATAATTAGACATGGAATCATATTATAGTTATTTCCTCCATTAACTCCAAAAGTTTAGAAATTAACTCTACATCACTTTTAAAATTTCATTCTTCTTCTCCTATAACACAAAAAAATAAAAAACACTATTATTTTTAATAGTTGCTATTATATATATGTAATGTTATTATAATGTATCATCAATATGTTTTTAAGTAAAAAATATTATTTGTTTCATTTAAAGATTTAGTACAATATAACACTCATAAAAAATCAAATTCTCCTAAATCATAAATGCTACAAAAAAAAAAGTTGAAGTATAATTGCATCTTACCTATGAGAGAACAAAAAATATTTACGACTTAAATAACTAAGTAATTTTTCTTTGGCTTGAGAAATAAAATATAAAGAGTATTCAAAAACATGCATTACCTTAAATTTTCATGGAAATATTTTCGCAAAAATATTTTGAAGAAAATGTCACGAAAAATGAATATAGTTACATTTTTTAAATATGTCAAGAATTATAAATGTTAATCATACTGTTTAATGAAATTTTTATATTATTATGACATTTTATAATGTTACCTCTTGTTATGATATTGACATTTCACTTTTAGCCACACCGCTACAAGTGGCAGTTTGAAAAATGTCGTTATATATAAAATGTCACTAGCAAAATGCCACCTGTAGCGGCGTGGCTAAATGTATCAATGTCACAATTGTAGTTAAATATAACATTATAAAATATCACTATAGTATCAAAATATCACTAAACAGTCAAATTAACATTTATAGTTTGTGACATTTTTCAAAAGTATGACTATATTAATATTTTGTGACATTTTCTTCAAAATGCCATCAAGCATGGTGCCACCAAAAATCATTTTTGTTGTAGTCCTAATTGATGAAAACTTTTAAAAACAATCCGAGTGAAAGTTATGAACACTGGTGAAGTTGGTGAAAAAATGGATAAAATCGGTACTAAAAAGTGCTAGTAAAATCAATAAATACATGTGAAATCGATAAAATCTAGGTGACATTCATGAAAAAATCGGTGAAAAACGGGTGAAATAAATGAAAAATGGGTTAAATCGGTGAAAACAATCTAAAGTTTGTGAAGACAAGTGAAAGGAATGAAAATTGAGGTGAAATTGGTCAAAAAAATATGTGAAATCAGTAAAAAATAAGTTAAACTGGTAAAATCAGTTAAAAAAAACAGTTTAACTAGAAAAAACAGTGTGAAATCGGTTGAAATTTTTTTTTTTGTTTGACAGGGAGAAAATAAAAGAATTGGATGAAAAACTATGAAAAATTGGTTATAACTAATTAAGAAATGAGTAAATCAGTAAAAAAAAATATTAAACCAAATTAAACTAATAAATATAAAAAGTGAAAACAACTTAGGTCGATTAAGAAATGTCTTTCAAATGACAATGTAAGATAAATAATTTGATATCTAATTAAAAGTAATTGAAGTTGTATAATTGTTTTAGTTGAAAATTCGACAAATTCATGTGAAATCGATCAAAATTAAGGTGAAATTCGTGAAAAAATGGATGACATCGGTGAAACAGTGAAATCAAAGAATAATTGATGAAATAGGTGAAAAATAAGTAAAATCGGTGAAAAAAACTAAAGTTAGTGAAAACATGTGAAATCAATCAAAGTTCACGTGAAATTGGTGAAAAAACATGTGAAATTAGTGAAGATCGTGTGAAAATTAGTTAAACTGGTAAACACGAGTGAAATCAATAAAATGAGAAAAGTTCAACCAACAAAAACAAGATCAAACCATTATAAAAATGGCTTAAATCGAAAAAAACTAAAGAAATCGATTAAAACGTGGAAAACAATAAAAATAGGTTGTAATCAATAAAAAACACTTAAAAAGAGAATTTTTTTCACTAAAAATGAATGAAATCGGCAAAAAGATGGATTAAACCAGTGAAAAATGAATTAAACTAATGAATTGAATGAATGAAAATGACCTAGGTTAGTGAAGAGATGTTGTACAAAAAAAAAAGGTAAAGATATGCATTTCAAATGATAGGGCAAGAAAAATAATCGAAATCTACTTAAAATGGACTCAAATTCATTTGATCAAAAAACAGGATTTCACAATTTTTATTGTCAAACAGTGCAAGAAATTTGAATGGGTTCTTAATATATAAATCAACATAATTATTTTTATTGTATCATACTTGATGTCATATTCACATTATAATTTGTGATGATAATTAAAAATTTCTCGTGTTTGACAGGTACAAAGACAAATGATATTAATTTTATATTGGTAAAATAAAAAAACTAAAGACGTTCAATGATGTATATTCCTTAAAACGGAATATGGAAGAGCTTAATAATTTTCTTATGATATTATTTTAGAATAAATTTCACAAGATTTCGTGACTAAATCATTCATCATTTTATATTTGATTACAAATAATTTTAATAAAACAATTATAGAAAATAAATTGAATATGAATCATTAATATGTTTTATTTTATGACATAATGAAGTTAGTTTTACTCTTATTTACAACAAATACTAAGAAATTAACTAGACACGTACGTACAACGTACGTGCACTTTTCTAGTACATATAAAAGTACGGGTTGGTCAAGAGAATTTCTTCCCTTTTTTGTGATGATTAATATACCCCTACATAAATGATAAATAAAATAATTGAATAATCATATACTTTTACATGAAAAAGAAGTCTACTTTAATATAAACATTGTTGTATCAAAATAATAGTAAATACAATAAAATAAAAATTGGACAATACATAAAATTGGTGGACTTCATAATGTAGGTGAAGTTAAAAAAGAAAAGAAACTTAGAAAGTTGCTTACGGAAACTAATATGAGGACAAATTTTACTATCGTTTTAAGAATAATTTGCTTATTTGTGAAATATATATACAAATTCTAATTTTTGTCATTATTAAATGTTCGAAAAAAAAAGATTGATTTCTATCTACCTAAATTTCTAACAATCAAACGTTCCGCAGATGGGTAAAACTGGTAAAAACTGAAATCAAGTAAACACGGGATAATAAGAAAAAATGGATCAAACTGATAAAAGAACAAGAACAAAAAGATGAGTTAAATTGTCGGGAACAAAAAGTTAAATAGATGAGAAAAAATGTTAAATCAATAAAAAAAAATAAGTAAAATCGACTAAAATTGGGTTAAACAGGAGAGAATGGATGAACAGATTAATGAATGAGATAAAATCAACTAAAACTGGGTTAAACCGAAGAGAGTGGAAAAAATGATTAATGAATGGAATAAACCACAAAAAATAGGTGAAACCGGTGAAAGAACGAGTTAGAATAACAAAAAAGAAATAGTAAACTCAGTGTAAGAGCATGTGAAATCAATAGTTCTTTGGAAAGCACTTACGAAATTATCACTTATTAAATAACCTCAAAAATATTAAAGAACCTAAAAAAATGCCACCTTCGTGCTATATTAATAAAAAAAAAAGGTACTATTTAGTTAACAGAAAAACTTATAATTGGCTTAAGAAAAATAAAGACAAAACATAGAAATGGTTAAAATCGGTGAAAACAGATGAAATTCGATTAAAAATATATGATACACAAAATGGTAAAATCAATGAGAAAATGTGTTAGATATAAGACAAATGAGTTAAACAAAATATAAATGGTACAATTGATAAAACATCGTGGTAAACGGGTAAAATCGATAAAAAAAAATGATATCAACTAAGCAAGAGATAATAAGAAAAAAAAGGATCAAATTGATAAAAGAGCAAGAGCAAAAAAAATGAGTTAAATTGGCATGGAAATGTGAAATAGGTGAGAAATAGGTCAAATCAACAAAAAAAAAATCAAAATCGACTAAAGTGGGGATAAACCAAAGAAAAGAGAGGAATTGATTAACAAATGTAATAAAATCAACTAAGTCTGGTTAAATCGGGGAGAATGGGTGAATTGATTAACAAATGGGATAAACCACAAAAGGGTAAAATCGGTGAATGAACGGGTTAATATAAATAAAAAAATATGAAAAGGTAAATTCAGTGTAAAAGCTGGTGGAATCGATATTTCTTTGGAAAGTTCTTAAAAAATTATCACTTATTAAAGAACCTCATCAAAAAATAAAATTATGTCACATTTGTGCTATATGAATAAAAAGGTACTATTATTTAGTTAACTGAAAACCTTATAAATGAACTTAAACCAATAAAAACTCAGAACATAGAAATGGTTGAAACCGTTGAAAACGGGTAAAATTCGATTAAAAATATATGATAAAAAATATGAAAAATGGTTTAGATCGAAGAAAAAAAAGTTAAAGCAATAAAAAATGGTGCAATCGATAAAACAACTTGGTAAACCGACAAAAAATGGATAAATCAATAGAAGTGAATGATATCGGCTAAACACGTGATAAAAAAAAGGTCAATTCGATGAATAACCAAGATCAAAAAAATGAATTAAATAGACAACAAAAAAGGTGAAATAGGTGAGAAAATAGGTTAATCGGCAAAAGAATAAGTAAAATCAACTAAAATTTGGTTAAATCGGAGAGAATGCGTTAATTGATTATCAAATGAGATAAACCACAAAATGGGTGAAATCAGCGGATGAACGATTTAGTATAACAAAAAAAATGGTAAGCTCAATGTAAAAACGGATGAAATCGGTGAAAGAATATGTTAAAATAATAAATATATATATATATATATATATATATATATATATATATATATATAAACTCAGTGTAAAAGCGGGTTAAATCGATAAAATAGTTTCACTCGGAAAAATTGAGGAACATTGTTAACAACATGTCAAATTGTTTAAAAAATGGATTAAGCATGTAATTGAAAATGGATGAACTCAGTAAAAGACATGTATAACACGTAAAACTGGTGAAATCGATAAATAAAAATGTGGTTAAACCTGTGAAAATTGTTTAGATGGAAATATCAAGATCAAGAAAGAAAGAAAAAATTGATGTTGTCCACTGGTAAAATCAATGGAAAAATGGATTATATTGAAAGAAAAACGAGTTGAAGTTGATAAAACAACAAGGTTAACCGACAAAAAAATAGGTAAAACCGATAAAATAAATGAATGACATCGGCTAAACAATTGTTAAAACCGGCAAAAACAGGTAAATTTTGATTAAAAATATATGATAAAAATGGAAAAATCAATGAAAAAATTGGTTAGATAGAAAGAAAAGCAAGCTAAAGCAAAACAAAAATGGTGTCATTGATAAAAATAAAAAAAAAACAAGGTTAACCGACAAAAAAATGGACAAAATCGGTAAAAAAGAATGAATGACATCAGTTAAACACGGGATAACAAAAAAATGAAACAAATCGATCAAAGAACAACAACAAAAAAATGAGTTAATTGGCAAAAAAAAGGTGAAATATGTGAGAAAATAGGTTAAATAAGCAAAAGAATAAGTAAAATCAGACTAAAGTTCGGTTAAACCGAAGAGAATGAGTGAATTAATTAACAAATGTGAAAATCGACTAAAATTGGGTTAAAATAGAGAGAATGGGTGGATTGATTAACAAATGGGATAAAACACACAAAAAATGGTGAAATATATGAAAGAACGGACTAAAATAACAAAAACGAATGATTAACTCAGTGTAAAAGTAGGTAAAATCGATATTTCTTTTGAAAGTTCTTAAGAATTATCACTTATTAAAGAATCTAAAAACAAAGGTCACTTTCGGGCTATATGAATTAAAAAAAAAAGTAAAATATTTACGTAACTGAAAAACTTATAATTGGCTTAAGCCAAAATAAGTCAAAACATAGAAGGGTTAAAATTGATGAAAACTGGTAAAATTTTATTAAGAATATGTATGATAAAAAAATGGTAAAATCAATGGAAAAATGAGTTACATAGAAGAAAACGTGTTAAAGCAAAAAAAATGGTGCAATTGATAAAACAACGGGGTAAGCCGGCAAAAATAGATAACTGGTTCAAAATGAAAGATATTGGCTAAACATGAGATAACAAAAAAAGGGGGGGTCAAATCGATGAAAGAACAAAAACAAAAAATGAGTTAAATTGGCAAAAAAAAAATGTGAAATAGGTGAGAAAATTGGTTGAATCAGCGTAAGAATAGGTAAAATCGACTAAAATTTGGTTAAAGCGGAGATAATGAGTGAATTGATTAATAAATGGGATAAACCACAAAAATGGGTGAAATCGGTGAAAGAACAAATTAAAATAACAAAATTGAGGAAAATTGGTAAAATCGTGTTAGATTAGTTAAAAAATGGATTAGGCATGTAATTGAAAATAGATTAGAAATACTTAGTAATTATAGTTCATTTATTATTTTAAAGTTTGGTTTTAGGGATTTATGATAACAACTTTAAATATTTGGTAAAATTATAGAAATAATTAAATTGATTTAGTCAAAAAATAATGTGGTATGTCATTAAGATCATAATATGATATTATGAAAAATAATTATATAATTCAACTAACATAGAAAATTAGTTAATCACGTGCAACGCACGTGTACCTTTCTAGTTTAACTAAAAAAATAGGTTATATTTGAGTCAATCTCAAATCTAATTTCAAAAACTATCAAACAAAAAATATTATTCAAATTTTATTAATTCGACATGTATGTATAATGAACAGAGTCAAAATCAACTTTTATATATCGAATTGTTATGCTATGAATTTTAAACCTTAAGATAAGTTGTTTACTCATTATGATAATTATTTTTGATATAATGATTGATGATGAATGTATTCTGAAAAAAGAAAAAAATTGGAAAAAAGAAACATGAGAATTATCTGAATACTTAAACAATACCTTTGTATTTTTAAAAGTCAAGAAAATGAATTTAAAACACATGTTTTTCACTTTTTCTTATAAATATCAGAGTTTTAAATCTCGCCTTACCCTCGATAACTAGAACCGGCCCAGCCCATATTGTGTTTTTTTCTTTTTTTTTTTTTTTGGGAGATACCATATTGTTTATCACAACTTTTTGTTTTCTGTATGCTTATTTATATAAATTTTAGTCTTGTTTTTTTTGAAAAATATATAAATTTTGGATGGGTGCGGCTAATTTATTTCTAATCCTTCTTACATATAGTTCATTTTTTATTTTGAAGTTTAAATATAATTATGCGCATCTACATTTTTTTAGAGTGCAATCAAATTACAAGGAAATATATAGCCAAACCACTAGTATTAAAACTAGAAAGAAAATCCACATTAGAGAAAATATAACATATATACGCGCGTGTATGTTAGTGTTAATGAAATGATGAGACCAGTTAAATTTAAATTGTAGAAGTATGTTAATTGGATCGACATATTTGTACATCTCAGTTGGGGGTTCAAAACAATTCGATAAATATATGACAGGTAGAATGTAACTGTATGAATCTAAAGAAAATAATATCTCTAGCTTCAAGTTAGAAGAAATTGACACTGCATCATATGATCTGATCGATCCAATGGAATCTTTACTATATTTTTATCTGTCAATTATAAGGAGGAATTAAAAAATGCACAGTACTAAAATAATTGCCAACCAGTCAGGACATGTGCCCGCACTAATCTGTTAGAGTCAATTAGTTTCACGATGTTAATAATATAATAGTTTGCAAATTTATATGAAACTCTCACTTTCTTTCATGTTATTTTTTGGGTTTCTTTAGCCCGTTAGCCCTATGATATGTTTAGTGATAATTTAATTTTATGTGATTGGAAATAAAAATATTGCACCCTGTAAAAAATAATAACAAGCTTTTTGCCTCGTTCCTAGATGGGGTATTGTACATGTGTTCAAAATTGTGTGTGGCCCTTCATTTGAATACGCAAAAAGACCAATATAATCTTCTGCGAATAACAAACTCCATTTACTTTACTCCCTGTGAAATGTCTAATGAGCATTTCACCCTATGATATTGTCTAATGACGTTTACTCCCTCTGATATATATATATATATATATAATGAACAATTTACCCCACAGTTATATTCATAATGTACACTTTATGATATTCCTTATGGACGCTTTATCCCCGCGACATTCTTAATGAACACTATATAAGTGACGGTAATTTTGTCCATGAATATGTTAAAAAAAAAAAAAAAAAAGACAACGATTTCTTTTTACAAAAGAAGAGGAGAATAAATTGTCATTTGATTAGTTCTAATTTTACTGCAGTATTAATATTTCTAATTATGATGCTCAAGAAAAAATATCACTTATTTGAGATTTGATTTATACATGCCTAGGGGGTATAGATCACGGTTGCGACACACGCCTTGTCTTCCGTGATAAATGCATTACTCCATGTTCCGTAATCTAATAATCTCAAGTTACTTAAACCATGATTTTCTCAGGAAATGTTTGAATAAATAATCAAGACACGGTAACATTAAATTTCTTGATTAAACAATCAAGACACGATGACCTTAACCATATCTTGCTAGTCACTCTGAGAAAAAACAACAATTATTTTGTTAATCCAGATCTTAATTACTTTAAAATGAATTTTCAAAGCCGCTTGAGTGCTTCTCTCGCCATTTGATTAATTAAGCAGCTTCTTGATATTCATTTGATCGTCTCACATTAGTGGTGTACCATTAAGGTTGCACTATGGACATTGATTGAAAAAATATGAAGTAAAATAAATGTATTACATAGCAAGTTTCTTTTTTCTTTTTTTTATAATTTTGTTAAGTTTTCACGTATAATAATGTAAAGAATAAATGTTTGATGTGAATTAAAACTAAAAATTGAATGATTTTATGGTCTTGGTCCTCTTGGACAATCTTTATCTCTTGAATTACCTTTTGAAGTAAATTAACTCTAATTCATTTAAGTGTACCTTAATTTATGTGTAATGACTTTATTTGTTATTGTTCACGTGTTAGGCTTCATTCATTCTTCACTAACATGCTTTGCCAAGTTCATGATTGTTCGCGCGTTGGCCCTTGATTAACCATATATGTCGCGATTCAACATGTTTGGATTTTCGTGTCATGTGTTGGTGCCCTCGCGTGAAGGGAGAACGTTGATAATAAAGTCCCACACGAATTGTTTATCAAGACTAAATGAATGATTATTATACTCTTAGACAATTATTACCTCTTGAATACACGTGAAAATAAATGGATAAATTACATCCACCCCCTAAACTTTAAACTATTGACATCTATCTCCCTTGTTCTTCATAAAATTTACAAAGGCAAAGGAGGTGGATATGTCACTTGTCGAAAGTTCATGGGAGATGAATGTTATTCACCTAAAAATAAAATGTATGTTATGGTAAATTGAAGCTAGAACATATTAGATATTAATTTGTAGGCACAATTTGAATCACAAGATTACTACAAAGGAGGAGCATGGGTAAAAACGTGAAAATATACCAAAAATAGCGAAATCGAAACTAATAAAAAAAATGAAAGTTCATAATTAAATAATGTGAGCCACCAAAATCTAGCCCAAACGGAGTTTAAATGAACTTCCTAATCAGTTGAATAAAATTTATCAAAATTGGCAAAAAAATAACTATAAATCCATTTTTGAAGGAGAAATGATGGATTTTGGGGTCGAATTTGATGTTGAGAGGTATCTCAATTCGAGTCTTAATATTTTAATAATCATAGCAAAAAATTGTACACCGTGCCAAAAAAAGTCTGATTTGAAAAATGAACTTCGATTATCTTTTGTTTCTACGTCAATTCAGGAGCTCGATAGATGCAATCAGTAAAGCCTTCTTCATTCATGATTATTGTGGTTTTATAAGTCTAATTTTTCATATGTAACAAAAATAGTCATTTACCTTCAAACTGGACATATTTGGTCCTAAATTTGTCGACATAATTAATTATTCATTTTTAGGTCCAACACATTAAATCCTTCAAACCCATTAGTAGAAATAATGGTCTTCTATTGTTTGAATGATATAAGATTTCTCCATTCTAACATATAGTCTGCAAGTCAAATAAGCTTTAAGGGCTAAATGTTATCAAATAGGAGAGCTAGATAGATAATCAGATGAGTTGAGGAGAGGGCTAAATGTACAAAAAAAAAAAAAAAAATAAATAAATAATGGAAATAAGGCCAAATGTAAATATAAGAAGGCAACAAAAGTTGGGTCCCAGTGGAAGGAGTCCATCACAATGTGCTCATATTATAATCTACATTAAAAGACGTGATCGTTATATAAAATTTAGAAATATACACCTAAAATAGCTTCTTGCTTATGTAAAATTTAGTTAGGATTTCTGTCTTTTCGGAAAAGTTTAAAAGTTTTCATCAAATTAATACTGTAAATATTGTGATATGAAGTGGAAATTAACAGGTTAACAAACCTAGTCTCTGTCAATGATTTGTTGTCGGTTCATTGCAACATTTAAATAACAAAAGATAAGATTAATTCATCAATGCTGGATTGACAAGTCAACTACGAAACTGTACTAGAAAATGGTTTGGGGCTTGTTAATTACTTAAGGTCAATGGCTAATCACATCTAATTGGTTCTTGTTATTAGTATATTAAGTACATAATCAGCAAGAATATGATATGTAATCTTCCAAAGAAAAACTTCTTCCACGCGAAGATAGTAAATTGTGCATAAATGATTAAAATCTAAGTTCATTTTCTGTCCTACTATTGTTATTGTGTTTGATCAAAATATAACAGCCTGTCACAAGTTCCATTCTTCGGTGTAATTGACCGCTTAACTTACACACAGATTTCAAAATAATATAACATATTTATCTAATTAATTTATTACAATAATTTAATACTTCTTCCGTCCAAATTAGTTTTATTCATTGGTACAATTTGACTAAGTTTATAAAAATTATAATAAATAATTTAATTAATAAATTTTCACTAATAATTTGATAATATTATATGACACCATATATATTAATTTTTAAAAGGTTTGATACACCACAAATATGAATAATATAGCATGATAAGTCACTTAAAGAATTGAAAAGTTTGACCGGATACTGTAACTAATGAAGTAAAAATAATGGGATGGATGGAGTAATATATTTATATATTAATATAAAAGCTGCAAAATATGATAAATGTAAAAAATGTAACCTGATAAGTTACTTAATAAATTAAATTTTTTGACTCTGCACTGTAAATATTTGAGCAAAAACATTAAACATGAAAATTTTGGGACAAATGAGCTAAAGATAAAAGAGTAAAATGCAAAAATACCCCCTTGCACTTCATTTAATATGCTGAAAACTCCCTGTGTTACTTCTGAACAAAAATTATACATTATATTAGTATTTTATTAGCTCAGAATATTAAGAGTTGACAACATACACATAAATGAAAATATCATCATAACTCAATAAGGGGCTCATCGCCATTTGTTTAGTGAACAATGAGGTTACTGTTATATTTGTAAGAGAAGACATGAATTAATATCAATTTTTTAAGTGGGTAGGAGTTATTGTAAATTAATAAAGTAAAAAAGGGGTTTTCGGACTTGATTCCCCGAAAATTATGGGAGTCTAAAGGGGCAGATTTAGTGAAAATCATGTGGAGTAAGCACTTTCATTGAAAATCACATTGCAACCACTAATGAGGTAAATGGTCTTTCACTTGTTAACACATGAGTTTTTCTAATAAAATAATACAATTATTTAGGAAACCTGCAAATCAATTTCAAATTAATTGTTGATTTTAGTTTTCATCCCAAGTTATATCATCTCATGAAATTTCGTTCCGTAGTTTGATATTTTGCTCTACATTTATCCCTTCATTAAATTTTGATGGGAAGTGTCATGTTGGTGTTGGATAAATAGGTAAAATTGTGAAACTCGTCACAAACTAATTGCTAATTTTGGTTTTCGTCCCAAACTAAATGCCAATTTTGATTTTCATCCCAAACTATATCACCTTGCCAAATTTAGTTCCGTAATTTAAAAGTAGTTTAAATCTCATCCCGCAATTTGACTATTTTTTCTTTTTGGGTCCCATAAATTGGACGGGGGAAGGATGAGTCGTAATGCAAGAAAAATAGTTCGGATCAAAAGTGCTATTCTCTAAAAGTGTGGGACTAAATGTATGACCATTCTTATAGGACTAAGAATTAACATACAACTTACTTCGGAAAAAGAAAAAAAAATGACTGGTTTATCACCCGAGAACAATTACAGATTTACATAGAGTAAATTTTTGGGTGATAAACAAGTTTTTTTTTCCAGAGTATATAGCTTCTTATTTTGCATCTTAATATATATCACTTTCATCCCAATTTTTTTTAGTGTTTTTTTTTTTACATTTTATCTCATCCATCCTCCACCAAATTTCAGACTTAAAAAGGAAATTTAGAGAACTTACAGGATGAGATTCGGACAAAATACTAAATTACGGAACAAATTTGATGATGTAATATAGTTGAGGCTAATATTTCCAAACATTCTTCGGAACTAAGTACGTGTGCTATTAATCATCGGACCACAATACCTTTCAAGGACTATCTTTCTCCAATCCAAGAAAAATGACAAATTAACCGCCTCATATATCGCAAACGCCTCAATCGCTTCCAGATCCATATAAAAAAGTATACATTTTGATTTTCAGCCCAAACAGTTATCCAAATAACATCGAACAATCACCCATCATCACGGCAACAATCCGAGTATGTGAATTATACAAATGATTGGTTCTTTATTTATTTATTGTGTACTGCTTTCTTTGAGGCCGGCGAGACGAAAAGAAGGGGCCCTAACTCTTTAATTTTCAGAGAGCTCGAGCAACTAATTTAATTTAGACGAACACTTCGTGTCACGACTTTAGTACATATAATTAAATGGGCCTAGATATACTTATTAAAGTAACATTACATTCGTGGTTGGGTCGTTTCCAACAAAACCCATCGAGCAATTAAATTATTTCATAATTTAAATGATTAAATCCATATAATCATTAGAGCTAAAAATTAATAGGACCCATAATCAAACTAAGCTATACAAACTCAAGCTGAACTTTTTTCATATTTAAAAGTTCTTTCAAATTCGATTCGTCATACATATTAACCAAGTTTAAACAATATTTTTCATTTTGATAAAAATGGAGCTCGGTTCGATAAGTTAAAAATTAGCAAAATATGTGTAAAATATCAAGCTACTTGACACTCGATTCGAGCTCGTTCGATAAAAGTTCGTTTCTCGATCAAACAAGTTTAAACAAAATTTTTCATTTGATAAAATTGGAGCTCGGTTCGATAAGATAAAAATTAGCAAAATATGTGTAAAAATAATGTTACTTGACACTCGACTCGAACTCGTTCGATAAAAGTTCATTTGACATAAATTCAAGCTCCACAAAAAATTCAAATCAAACTTAGAACAATATATCATTACTTGTCTTGTTTACCCCTCTAGAAACCGAGCTGGAGAGAAAGAAATCTTGGGCGCCCCATTTTGCATGAATTTGAATGAAAAATTCGCATGATTTCATGCATCAAGACCACACCCAATGACATCAATTCCAAATGAACACAACTGGTAACTCTCATTTTTTATGCATGATTATGCATTTAAGTAACATAAGAGCCTCTTCAAACAAAACAAATTCATACCAACAATTAAAGTAAGTAATTCGAAGAAAAGAAAATGAAGGTCATTATTGTAGTGAAAGGGTATTGTGAATTTTACTTGGAGGTAGGTACACAAGAACCCATTCTAGAAATCAAAAAGAAGATACAACATTTTCTTGATGTCCCCGTGGATTCACAAACGCTCACAATTTTCGACATCGAGTTAATGGACGGCCTCGATTTATCCGATTATCCCCCCCTCTCCGAAGGTACAAAGATACACCTTTCAACACAATACATGAATATCCCACAAAGTAACACCAAAACAAATATCACTATAAAATTCCCCTCCAAAAAAATCGACTTAGAAATTGATACGATGGACACTGTCCAGAGCCTAAAAGAAAAAATCCATATAGTTGATGGCACCTCAATTAAGAGAATGATACTTTATTTTTGTGGAATTGAAATGGAAGACGAGTTTCGTAGTGTAACCGAGTACGGAATTGAGGAAAGATCTGAAGTGATCGTATTTTTGAAATCCTCGACGAGGGAGATGGTTAATAATAATCGTCCGCCGGGGAAGTTTATAAATGTGGTGGTTGAGACTTCTTCTAGTTTGCTTAATTCGGCAAAAATACCAATTGAAATTATTGATTCGAGTAGGGTTGATGAGTTGGGGAAATTGTTGTTGGAGAGGAAAATACTCCCGGTTGATGAGTATATTTTTATTCATAAACAAAGAGTAATGAATGATGGTTGTAGTTTACGTTGGCATGGTGTGGAAAATGGTGATTATATTTATGTTTTTAAAGGGACCGTTGGTGGAGGTGAATAATTCCGTAAGGCAGTAGAATTATTAGTCTTTTTTTTTTTTTGGTTTTTTAGGGTGCTAATGATCAAATTAATTTATGTAATTTCTAAGTTACAATTTAGTGGAAAACATGCACTTGCTATATGTATTTATGGTTTCTAGATTCCTCTTTTGTTATTAGAAGACTATAGATATAGTTAAGATTATCCAATGTTGCAGTGAATTATACAAAGATGATCTTATATTATGCATGCTTACTACCTCTAAAAAAAAAACTAATGCAATTTAAAATGTAAAGTACATGACAATAGCATACTCTATATATCTTCACAGTATATTCTCCAATACTTGTCTATTTTATTAGCAGATAAAAGAAAATATGCAAATTCTGCGATTTGTAAATATATATTAATTACTCACGTTGGGTGGTCCATCTCAAAATTGATTATGCAAGCCCATTGAGCAGAATGATGTCTCGTCCAAAAATTTATCGAGTATTCAAGTTACTTTTTCTTTTAGGGTGATACACCAATATTGAAACTTAGTATTTGAATAAGTATAAAAAAAATAATTAAATTATCATTTGAACGTGTATTAGGCTTTCAATCGATGAAAATTAAATTCAAACACATATTTGAGTTTTACTTGGGATCAAAATTTTCTTGTGTTCATTGAACATGAAGTATACAAAATAAGCAGTAAGCACCGACTAATGGATTTTTGGCAGTTTGCACTCTTAAAAATTGGTCTTTTGACAGATTGCACCCTAGAATAAATTTTGGCAGATTGCACATTCGAAATACATAAGTTTTGGCAGAGTGAACCCTCGAAATATTGACACAATGCACCCTTTAATTTTTTTCGGCCCAATAGATCGTCGGATAATCGAAAATCCTTATATTCATATAGGTAAGTTTATATAGCTTCAAACAAAAAGCATGTGACTGTTGTAGATTAAGTGGAGCAGATATTTATGTTTCTTCTTTTCAGAATTTAGATTAATTTAATATGTAAATGGACAAAAATTACCTCTAAACTACACATTTAATTAATGTGACTTAAATTTTTGGAGGGAAATCAATATTTTTTTGGAGAAAAATGAGTTAAAAGAGCAATTATGCCCCTTTAATATTTTTCAAGGGTGCACTCTGCAAAAATTTAATTTCGAATGAACCATTTTCATACAAACAATAAATGAGTTTTTCAATATAAAACAATTGGTTGCTTGGTTCATTTATACTTACAATAAAATACACTAAAATCCATATTGCGTGAAACCCTTTTCTTACTGAAGTTAGAAGTGCGTAAACCACATAATTTTAAATGACATATAGCTATATCCAAATATGAGAAGAAAATGAAGACTTCAACGCCACCCCAATGTACACAAGGGATTCAATTTTGTGAATGTTAAAATGGTCTATTTAGAAATGATATCAGAGCGAAAAACAAAAATATCCCCTATGTTTTGTTCAACTCCCAAAAAATATTTTGTGTTATTTTAACTTCCAAAAAACCTCTTGTGTTTGGTTTTAATTACTACACTCAACCGAACTTAACCAAAGTAGAATTTGACTTTTGACTTTTCACGAAATGACAAGATTACCCGTATTATTAGTCTTTTTTTTATTATTCCTTTTGAAAATCCAAGTATATATTACTTGGGTTGAGTGTGGCAATTAAAACTAAACACAGGGGATTTTTGGGATTTAAAATAACACAAGGAGTTTTTTTGGGAGTTTGGTAAAGCATGTGGGGTGTTTTTGTATTTTCCTCGTACAACTAAGTATAAAGGGTAAAATTGTCAAATGTAAACAAATACTTGTAATTTCTGCGTTTGAATCACACACTCTTTTCTGCAGGCACTACTAGAAACAATGAAAATTCCCACCGAACATAAATCGGTGGGAAATTTCATGAATTCCACCAAAATTATTTTCGGTGGGAATTTGAATTAAAAAATTCTAGAATTTATTTAAAAAAATCGGAATAAAAAATATTCCCACCGATTTTTGAAATCGGTGGGAATAGTAAATTCCAACCGATTTCAATTTCGGTGGGAAACTTAATGTTATTTCTCTCTCCCCAGTCCCGATTACACAGCTGCACTTTAAAAAAAAAAAAAATTCACTTCTTCTCCTTCTTTCCTTCTTCGATCTGCCCGCGGCCACCACTCCTAAGTCCTAGCTTCTTTCCTTCTTCAATCAAAGTGCACCAGGCAGCAACGGTACGTACACCAGCAGCGCCCACACTGGCCGAACCTCCACCGGCGAAGTATCACCGCCGCCGTATACGTTCTTGAAGCTTTCTGCAGGCTGTGGATGCATTTAGTAGAAAGGACTACAAAAAAGCACAAAAGTTCACAGAAGAGGTAAGTTATATCTGTTCTTGAAGCTTCTATCTATTAGTCATTAACACTTAAAAAAACTTGAATGGCAACCAAAATGTTTATATCTTCTAACTATTAGTTAGTTTTTTTTTATCAGCTTCTAAGGATTGGTTAGTTATTATTCAACTTTAGGAGTACTCATTTTGTTTTTTTGTTGTGATGTATTTCAGGGTAACTTCTTTATGAAGAAGGCCCGAGAAGCAGATGAAAAATCTGCTCAAAAACTTATTCAGGACAGGTTAGAACAAAGGATTAATTGATTATACATCTTTTTTCGTTTTTACCTTTCTCTTCTGCACCTTATAGTCTTTGATCACTTTGGTTCACCCTCAGTGAAGAAGAAGAAGAAGAATTTTGCTTTAATTTGCATTATTTTCGGGAATTAAAAAAAATGAAATATATGAATTCCCACCGAAATAATTTCGGTGGGAATATAAATTCCCACCGATTTTGAAATTCCCACCGAGAATTTCGGTGGGAAAATTGTCGGTCGGAATTTCGGTGGGAATTCGATTCCGACCCGACTTTTTCCCACCGATATTTTCGGTGGGAATTTTATAATTCCGACCAATTTTTCCCAAAATCAGTGGGAATTTCGGTGGAAATTTTCCTTGTTTCTAGTAGTGAGGGTGTATTTGACGCTGACTTGAGAGCAAATAGAATTTTTTGAGAAATAGAATAACATATGAATTTTTTTGAAAGTTAAACAAATAAAAAATGATGGTGTTGTCTTTCGCTCATAATATCAAAAGGTTACTAAAAGAGATACGCGTTACCTGTCCGTGTCCTGCTACTTAACAGATGTACATTCGAACATGACCATATATAATGATTTTAACTCATCATCTAAAACTTAAAAGAACAATTGAATTTGTAATCTTCTCAAATCAATTATGTAATGATTGTAAGATATCACATAAGTTAGAAGTTAGAACCAAACAAAAGCTAACTCATTAAAAAAAACTGCAAAAATAACAGTCTCTCATTTATTTTTATACTTTTTTTTCTTATTCAACGGAAAAGTTTATCGTTTCGTGTTTGCTTATTTGAATTTCTACTTTTAACTAGTGAAGATTAAAATTAATCTATTAGATCATTATAATTATTTTTTAATTGAATGCTATTAGTAAGTACTAAGTAGTCATAAAATGTATAGTTTTGTAAATAATCTATTGACATTTTTTTTGTGATAATCCAATTTATTTATTTATTTTTTTGAGATTTGAAAAACCTGAATCATTCCAAAATATTGTATACTCTTTTTGTCTATATCAAGACATCTAATTTTGAAGGGAAAAAAAGATCTAGTACAATTTGAAATGGTTGATAAGGTCGGACCCCATATGGTGAGGTCCTGATATTATCAATTTATCATAGGATGAAAGAGGGGTTGTGTGGGTTCGAGGAAGAAGGTGATGGGGATAAATTAAGAGTTTTTTTTTTTTGAAAGAGATATGAAATTAATTAGATATTAGAGATAACTTTTTAAACATACTAAGTAAAGAATTAGTATATGATTTAACATATGTTTATTTTTTTCTAAATGTCCGATGTCACATCATCATTTGACATTTTGACCAAAAATTGTGGTTTAGATTTGCTGTTGATTTTTTTAGTGCTTGAGATGGATATCTCATGTAAACATTTAATCCATAAAATCTTATTTTAGAAAGACATTGAACTTTGAAAATAATCACATAACTTAGTGAACGCTCTATATGTTGGTCATTGAAAATTGAAGCCATTTGGTCTAATCAAAATTGCGCCACTCGTGGTAAGCCTTCTCCCGATCTTTTGGTTATTGTTGCCTCCATTGAAAGGAGTGCATACCATGATATCGCCCAAGCCAAAATCTTTGTCGCTTCTTGTCCTTCTGCAAGATTCCTCCAAAACCAGGGGTCTTCAAGGTTAATTATGACACCACATTCAAAGGTGTCCTGGTGCTTGCTGTTATCAATCGGAACTCTAAATGTTCGGTTGTTTTCGCTTCCATTTCCAAACAACCTTGCTTGAACTATTTTGCGGCAGAGGTTCTTTTGATCAAGTTGGCTTGTACCATAATTGCTCAATGGAAAATTGATGAGGTTTGTTTTGAAAATATTGCTTCGATCGGATATCCAAAAATTTTGGAAAGAGCCGGATTAGGTTGGTCGAGACTTGATTGAAGAAACGAGATGTTTTGGGCATATTGGCCTAAATGGAAGTTCCGTTAGGGCAAACCCAATGCTGGGTGCTAGGAGTGGAGCTCCAGAGCTCCCCAGCTGCCTCAGCCACCAGCCTCAGCCCCTGTCTATCCAAATCCAATCCTGGGGGTTCCTACTCCATTTAATCTCAATTTAATTCTTCCCCACTCTCACCATTATAATAACTATATAATAATAATTCTAATAATAATAACAAATATAATAATAATAATATTAAAATATATAAATATATAAATTAAGAATAATAATAATAATAAAAAATTCATTAAATTGCCGGAGTACAACACTAAAATACATCATTTAATTAAATATATTAACAAAAAATTCAACACAAAAATATGTTATCAATAATATTATAAATAAAGTATGAATTTGAATTTTTTTGTCTAAGTGCTTAAATTATATTTTCAAAGTAATTGAAAAAATATGTTGCTCAAACATATATATGGTCACTTATATTCTAATTAAATGATTTAGTTTTAATTGTCATTTTTTAAAATAAAATTAAAATTTTAATTCAATAAATTAAATTGTCATACAAAATATGAACCATAAAAATTAAACAAAAAAATTTAAATTAAAAACTATATCACAAATCACATAAATATACTACACATACCTCGACAGGCACTTCTATGCGCCTGCCACCTGTCTGGGCGCGTGCGCCCAGGCAACAATCAGGGGACGCCAAGTGGCGTCCCCTGATTAAAAATATATATATATATATATATATATATATATATATATATATATATATATATATATATATATATATATATATTTTTTTTTTTTTTTTAATAAGTGGCGTCCCCTGATTGTTGCCTGGGCGCACGCGCCCAGACAGGTGGCAGGCGCATAGACGTGCCTGTCGAGGTAGCTGGGGAGCTCCTCCTCTCCCACTAGCCCAAACCAACTCCCCCCCCCCTCCCCCCCCGGCAGGCGCATAGACGTGCCTGTCGAGGTAGCTAGGGAGCTCCTCCTCTCCCACTAGCCCAACCCAAACCCCCCTCTCCCCGGCAGGCGCATAGACGTGCCTGTCGAGGTAGCTAGGGAGCTCCTCCTCTCCCACTAGCCCAACCCAACACCCCCCCCCCCCCCTCCCCATTAATTTACAGCAGCCCAACCCCCCTCCATTGAGTTTGGCCTTACATCACTTTAAGAACCAATTTCGCAGCTCATAACCTTGTTGTTTGGGCCGATATTTTGAGTTGGAAAGACCCACTTTCTTGTATTATTTTTTCTTCTCTTCCTTATAATGTTTTTTGTGATGAAATATCGGGAAGTCTATCCTGACTCTTGGCTGCTCAAGAGTCAAAATAAATTATGCTTCAAAATTTGTACTTCATGCTATTAAAATTGTACATAGGTGTATGATGGTATAAGATGTGGGGTAAAAGAGTATGAACCCACAAATTAAATCGTACACCCCTAAATTGACAATAATACCCTCACAATAAAAAATAAAAAAAAAAATAAAAAAAAAACTACTTCATCTTCTCCAACCCACCCCACCCCCGCCCCACCCCACCAAACCCCACCCCCGCCTCCCACCACCTTCCCAGCGGGACGACGACGACCTGGGGAGAAGTACCCAGGCCGTCGCCGGCCTGGGGAGAAGTACCCAGGCCGTCGCCGGCCTGGAAGTAAAGCTTGAGTCCTGCGACGGCCTCAAGTCGGAGGCCATCGCAGGCCTCGGAAGTTTAACTCCAGGCCGGCGACGGCCTGGGAACTTCTCCCCAGGTCGTCGCCGGCCTGGATCCGGTGAACCCAGGCTAAGAAGATGGGGATGGGGATGGTGGGGTGGGCGGCCGGGTGGTGTGGGCGGCGGGGTGGGGTGGGGGTGGATGGGGGGTAGGGTTTTTCTAAAAAAAAAATTATTTAATTAAAAACAAAATAAATATTTATATTTAATTTTAAAAAATAAAATGTTATTATGTATATTTTTTAAAAAAAAGTTGTTATGCTAAATTTATAAATAATATAAAAAATGTTCCAACAAATAAGTTCTTTAATTATTTTTTACATCATACCAATAAAACTTGAGTTGATATATTTGTAATATTTTTTCTAAAACATTATTGGCTTTTATAAAATTTTATAAACATGTGCAAGGCTTGTAGAAAAATATTTAAATTTAGGAAAGTGTATTTCAAGAGATGAGTGAATGATCAAGAGATGAGTGATCAAGAGATGAATTTTTTTTTTTTAAATTATCTCTTGAATGTTTATGTATATAAATTCAAATAAATAGAATATATATGTTATTGCATTTTCTATCATATAAAATATAAAAACATTAAAATAATAAAAATAAATTTGAATGTTTATGTTTATTTGAATTTATGAACATAAACATTCAAGAGATGAGTGATCAAGAGATGAGTGAATGATCAAGAGATGAGTGATCAAGAGAAGAATTTATTTTTTTAAATTATCTCTTGAATGTTTATGTATATAAATTCAAATAAATTGAATATGTCATTGTATTTTCTATCAAGTAAAATATAAAAACATTAAAAGAAAAAAAATTGAATTTTTATGTTTACTTTTTTTTATAAAAACATTAAAAATTAAAAATAATAAAATCATTATAAAAACAAGTAAAATATAAAAACATTCAAATTATTATTTTACTTGATAAAAAATATAATGACATATTCAATTTATTTGAATTTATAAACATAAACATTCAAGAGATGAGTGAATGATCAAGAGATGAGTGATTAAGAGATTGATTTTTTTTATAATTGATCAAGAGATTAGTGAATGATCAAGAGATGAGTGATTAAGAGATGGATTTTTTTCAAATTATCTCTTGAATGTTTATGTATATAAATTCAAATAAATTGAATATGTCATTATATTTTCTATCAAGTAAAATATAAAAACATAAAAAATAATAAAAACAAATTTGAATTTTTATGTTTACTTTTTTATAAAAACATTAAAAATATTAAAAACATTAAAAATTAAAAATAATAAAAACATTAAAAATAATAAAAACAAGTAAAATATAAAAAGATTCAAATTATTATTTTACTTGATAAAAAATATAATGACATATTCAATTTATTTGAATTTATAAACATAAACATTCAAGAGATGAGTGATCAAGAGATGAGGGAATGGTCAAGAGATGAGTGATCAAGAGATGAATTTTTTTTTTAAATTATCTCTTGAATGTTTATGTATATAAATTCAAATAAATTGAATATGTCATTATATTTTCTATCAAGTAAAATATAAAATCATTAAAAATAATAAAAACAAATTTGAATGTTTATGTTTACTTGTTTTTATAAAAACATTAAAAATATTAAAAAATTAAAAATTAAAAATAATAAAAACATTAAAAATAATAAAAACAAGTAAAATATAAAAACATTCAAATTTGTTTTTATTATTTTACTTGATAGAAAATATAATGACATATTCATTTTATTTGAATTTATAAACATAAACATTCAAGAGATGAGTGATCAAGAGATGAGTGAATGATCAAGAGATGAGTGATAAATAGATGGATTTTTTTTTTTAAATTATCTCTTGAATGTTTATGTATATAAATTCAAATAAATTGACTATGTCATTATATTTTCTATCAAGTAAAATATAAAATCATTAAAAATAATAAAAACAAATTTGAATGTTTATGTTTACTTGTTTTTATTAAAACATTAAAAATATTAAAAACATTAAAAATTAAAAATAATAAAAACATTAAAAATAATAAAAACAAGTAAAATATAAAAACATTCAAATTTGTTTTTATTATTTTACTTGATAGAAAATATAATGACATATTCATTTTATTTGAATTTATAAACATAAACATTCAAGAGATGAGTGATCAAGAGATGAGTGATTAAGAGATGAATTTTTTTTTAAATTATCTCTTGAATGTTTATGTATATAAATTCAAATAAATTCAAATAAATTGAATATGTCATTATATTTTTTATCAAGTAAAATATAAAATCATTAAAAATAATAAAAACAAATTTGAATGTTTATGTTTACTTGTTTTTATAAAAACATTAAAAATATTAACAACATTAAAAATTAAAAATAATAAAAACATTAAAAAGAATAAAAACAAGTAAAATATAAAAACATTCAAATTTGTTTTTATTATTTTACTTGATAGAAAATATAATGACATAGTCATTTTATTTGAATTTATAAACATAAACATTCAAGAGATGAGTGATCAAAAGATGAGTGAATGATCAAGAGATGAGTGATTAAGAGATGAATTGTTTTTTAAAATATCTCTTGAATGTTTATGTATATAAATTCAAATAAATTAAATATGTCATTATATTTTCTATCAAGTAAAATATAAAAACATTAAAAATAATAAAAACAAATTTGAATTTTTATGTTTACTTTTTTTTATAAAAACATTAAAAATATTAAAAACATTAAAAATTAAAAATAATAAAAACAAGTAAAATATAAAAACATTCAAATTATTATTTTAATTACTTGATAGAAAATATAATGACATATTCAATTTATTTGAATTTATAAACATAAACATTCAAGAGATGAGTGATCAAGAGATGAGTGAATGATCAAGAGATGGATTTTTTTTTAAAATTATCTCTTGAATGTTTATGTATATATATTCAAATAAATTGAATATGTCATTATATTTTCTATCAAGTAAAATATAAAATCATTAAAAATAATAAAAACAAATTTGAATGTTTATGTTTACTTGTTTTTATAAAAACATTAAAATTATTAAAAACATTAAAAATGAAAAATAATAAAAACATTAAAAATAATAAAAACAAGTAATATATAATAATATTCAAATTTGTTTTTATTATTTTACTTGATAGAAAATATAATGACATATTCAATTTATTTGAATTTATAAACATAAACATTCAAGAGATGAGTGATCAAGAGATGAATTTTTTTTTTAAATTATCTCTTGAATGTTTATGTATATAAATTCAAATAAATTGAATATGTCATTATATTTTCTATCAAGTAAATTATAAAACATTAAAAATAATATTAACAAATTGAATGTTTATGTATATAAATTGAATATGTTTAACTTAAAAAGATACACTTTCATCAATTTTTAAAAAAAACTATCGTTATATTTTAAATTTTGGAGGACTTGGTGTTACATAACCTAATAGACAATTTGATCGAAATAATGACCGAATCAATGATTTTTTTTAAAATTATCGATATATTTTAAAATTATCGATATATTTTAAAATTACGGAGGACTTAGTATTACATACCCATCTAATAGACAATTTGATCGTAATAATGACTGAATCATCAATTTTTTTTTAAAATTATCTATATATTTTCAAATTACGGGGGACATAGTGTAACATAACCATCTAGACAATTTAATCGAATTAATGACCGAATCATCAATTTTTTTTAAAATTACCGATATATTTCAAATTTATGATCTCATGAAGCAACGAAAAGCTGAGTGCAAATCAGCTAACATCTGAGTGCAAATCAAATAACAGATGAGTGAAAATCAGCTAACATATGAGTGCAAATCAAATAACAGCTGAGTGCAAATCAGATAACAGCTGAGTGCACTCAGGTGTTAGCTGATTTGTACTCTTATGTTAGCTGATGAGTGCACTCAGCTGTTAGCTGATTTGCACTCAGCTTTTCGTTGCTTCATGAGATCATAAATTTGAAATATATCGATAATGCTTTTTAAAAATTGTTGATTTGATCATTATTTCGATCAAGTTGTCTATTAGATGGTTATGTAACATTAAGTCCTCCGTAATTTGAAAATATATCGATAATTTTTGAAAAAATTGATGATTCGGTCATTATTTCGATCAAATTGTCTATTAGATGGTTATGTAACACTAACTCCTCCGTAATTTAAAAATATATCGATAATTTTTTTAAAAATTGATGATTCGGTCATTATTTCGATCAAATTGTCTTTTAGATGGTTATGTAACACCATGTCTTCCGTATATTGAAAATATATTGATAATTTTAAAAAAAATGATGATTCGAATTTTAAAATATATCGATAATTTAAAAAATTGATGATTCGGTCATTATTTCGATCAAATTCACTCATCTCTTGATAACTCATCTCTTGAATGTTTATGTATATAAATTCAAATAAACATAAACATTCAAATTTGTTTTTATTATTTTTAATGTTTTTATATTTTACTTGATAGAAAATATAATGACATATTTCGATAATTTTAAAAAATTGATGATATAGTCATTATTTCGATCAAATCAATTTTTTCAAAAAGTATCGATATATTTTCAAATGTTTGATGTTACAAATTTTGACATATATTTTTACAATATCAACTCAAGTAATTGCAAAGTAGTTGAAACGAATTTGATTACAATTTGTAAGTGTCTTTTATAAAAAAATATTGTAAATATGTCAACTCAAGTTTTATTGGTGTGATGTAAAAATAATTACAAAACTTCTTTGTTGGAACATTTTTTTTTAAATTATTCATTAATTTACAAATTATAAATATTTATTAACATTTTAATTTTTATAATTAAATTTAAATATAAAAATATTTTTTTTATAAAAATAAAAATTTAATTAAAAAAAAACCCTAATACCCAAACCCACCCACCCACCCCGCCCGCCGCCGCCGCTCCCTCTATCCCAGGCCGTCGGAACGGCCGATCCTAGGCCGGCAACGGCCTGGGATCAACGATTCCAGGCCGGCGACGGCCTGGGAACTTCTCCCCAGGTAGTCGCCGGCCTGGATCCGGCGTTCCCAGGCCGTCACGACGACCTGGGAAGATGGAGGGAGGCGGGGTGGGGGGGTGGTGGCGGGTCGGGGGTGGGGAAGAAGATGCAATTTTTTTTTTTAATTGTATGGGTATTTTGGGTATTTTATGCTTGAGTAGGGTACGTACATTGTGACAAATGACACAATTTAATTGAAGTCGTTCATGACTCTCAGCAGCCGATAGTCACGATAGACAATCCCATGAGATATACCCCATTGTTGACTTTATTGTACCTTACTTTTGAGTTGGTACAATGTTCAATGTATTATATATCAAAAAAAATAAAAAAATGGCTCTATATGTTTTTTTTTTCAAGTACCAAATTAAATTATTCCTTCTTATAGTCTTTCTAACTTAGAAAATAATCACACAACTTAATATATATTTTCGATAATAGAGCGCTCCATATGTCACATGTCATAGTCACCTCATCAAACTTTTTTTTTTGGGATAAATACTGCATTAATTGTTTGATGTGATGAGGAATATGCACCATTTGCTTGGATAAATACGGATTTTTTTGGGAACCTTAATGATCATATAAAGTCGTTTATTAGATAATTCTATGATATTTCTGAAATCATCCGAACTGCACTATACTTCAAAATATCTAAAACTACTTACTAGTAACTACTATCTAAATGAAAGAAAGAATTGCAATTGTGGTATCAAACTATATACTGATTCTCACTTGTGGTACCATAAAAATCGAGACCGACACATTTGGTACCACAATTTAAGAAATTGAATCACTTTTGGTACCACCGTTAAAATTGGACGTTAACTGATGACGTGGCAGTTAAGTTTTATTGCAAAATTGATACCATTACTTATGTTGACTGACAATTATACCCTTAACTTTTCAAGTTGTCAAAATAACCTCACATCTTCAAATTTACTGACAATTTTAGTCCACATTGTTGCCCAATTCCAAAATTGGCTCGAATAAGACACGTGCGGACCAATTTAGAGATTTTACTTATTATATTTACATATATTATTATTAATAAAATAATTATAATTTAAAAAAAAAAAAAAAAGAAAAACCCATCTCCTACCCCCAACCCCATCCCCCCCTAACCACCCCCCCCACCCACCCACCCAAATCCCAGGCCGTCGGCGGCCTGGGACCGACGATCCCAGGCCGGCGGCGGCCTAGGACGGACGATCCCAGGCCGCCGTCGGCCTGGGATTTGGGTGGGGGGGGGGGGGGGGGGATGGGGTTGGGGGGTAGGAGATGGGTTTTTTAATTTTTTTTTTTAAAAAAAATTATAATTATTTTATTAATAATATATAACTTTATTTTTTAATAAATATTAAATATATTAATATTATTATATAAATTTTAGATTTAATTAATATGTTATCGAATTTATGATAAAGCATTATTTGGTCTATTAATATTATTTATAAAATTAAATTAGTTAAATAAATATGTAAATATAATAAGTAAAATCTCTAAATTGGTCCGCACGTGTCTTATTCGAGCCAATTTTGAAATTGGGCAACAATGTTGACTAAAATTGTCAGTAAATTTGAAAATGTGGGGTTATTTTGACAACTTGAAAAGTTAGGGGCATAATTGTCAGTCAACATAAGTAATGGTATCAATTTTGCAATAAAACTTAACTGCCACGTCATCAGTTAACGTCCAATTTTAACGGTGATACCAAAAGTGATTCAATTTCTTAAATTGTGGTACCAAATGTGTCGGCCTCGATTTTTATGGTACCACAAGTGAGAATCTGTATATAGTTTGGTACCACAATTGCAATTCTCTCCTAAATGAAATGTTCTAAAGAACCATGCAGAAGCAAAAAGAATATCCCTAAAAACTCCATGCATGATTGAGGCTAAATTATTGGATCAAACTTAATCGACCAAGTATTTTGTTGACTCAAACACTAGTCTTAATGTGTCATGTGCTGGTTCGGATGTGAAATTGGAAATATGGCTGGAACTTGACATTTAGCAACTACTTAAGTTATTTATAATTCTTTTTAATCAATTAATTAATTATGTAGCGCCTTTTTCCATGGCCAAATTGTGAAAATAGACATTGCATATAAATCACACATGAATATCCTATTTGCACTGGAAATTTGATAATATAATACTTTCCGAAAAGAGAGAATTTTACTTTTGGTACCATAAGTTATCCTACTTTAAGGGTATGGTACCATAAATATTTCGCTCAACACATTTCAAACAATTACTTAGCGGTCAGTTACACATTTGGTACTTCCGTTCAATAATTGACGAAATTCCCAAATTTGGACTGAAAATGAATGAAAGATTTGCAAAATTGGTCCCATAATTAAAGCTTGTTGACAAAGTTTGCCCCACATATTTTTTAATAGGCAAATTTACCCTATAATTAACAAGTTTGAAGCATTCAGTCCCAATTGCAAAAATAGTTAAATTATTAATCCTATTTAATAAATATATTATTATTATTAAACCTTTTAAGCTAATTAGACTTTATATTTATATTTTATATATAATATATGTATATTAAATAATATTTAAAATAAAAACCTAATTTTTTTTTATTAAACTTATTACATTTTTTAAATTCAAAAATCTTTAATTAGATTATACATATAATATATATATATATATATATATATATATATATATATATATTAAATAATATTTTATATAAAATTTGGAAAACAAATCTTCAAATTACATAAATATTATTAATCATATTTAATAAATAAATTTTATATATAATTATTGTAATTAAAAAAAAATACAAAAACTCTTAACTCCTCAACCACCCCCACCCCCACCCCCACCCCCAAGATGGAACCCAGATCGCTAGTGACCTGGGCCGGCGAACTCAGTCAAGCGACGACCTGGTTTCTATCTTGGGAGGGGGGAGGGAGTAGGTTATGGGTTGGGTGGATGAGGGGTTAGGGTTTTTGTATTTTCCTTTTTTTATTTTTTAATTATAATAATGATATATAAATTTTATTAAATAGAATTAATAATATTTATATAATTTAAAAAAAATCAGATTCTATATAAAATATTATTTAATTAATATATATTATATATAAAATTTAATTAGTTTAAAATATTTAATAATAATATATATAATTTATTAAATAGGATTAATAATTTAACTATTTTTGCAATTGGGACTGAAATGCTTCAAACTTGTAAATTGTGGGGTAAATTTGTCCGTCCGAAAATATGTGGAGCAAACTTTGTCAGTGTTCTTTAATTATGGGACCAATTTTTCAAATTTTTCATCTATTTTGCGTCCATAATTGGGAATTTCGTCAATTATTAGACGAAAGTACCAAATGTGTAACCGATCGTTAAGTAATGGTATGAAATATGTCGGATGAAAAACTTATGATATCATACCCTTAAAGTAGGATAACTTATAGTACCAAAAGTGAAATTCTCTCCTTTTTGAAATCAATATAAATTTGTTTAACTTATAGTATTGACTGATTTGATTTCTCAAAGTGCAAATTATATGAAATCCTACCCAAAATTTTGATTATTTAGCCAACGGTTCGTGCCACAAATATACCAAATTAGTTTTGAAGGCGGTTCACACACAATAACAGTTGAGTAACTTTTAATCTTGTAAATATCTTACATAAATTGAAAATCAAGATTATAAGTACACCTTAGAAGGTCTAATACAATTCTCACCACTCGACGTGACTTTTGAGGTGAGTTAGGTCTAAATAAACTTATCACGATCCATATGCATCTAACATATAAGTTTGTATGAACTTAATTAAAGAGGAATGCTTTAGCGTTGGCAAGAAATTGAACATTTTTTGTGACAAAATTCCATAGATTACATTGTATCGCATGCTTAGTTGTAGTTAGGGTTGTCAATGGGGCGGACTCGGAGCGGATCAGGTTGGCTCAGAATCCGAAAATTAAAAAATGTATCCGGATCCAATCTAAGATCCTATCGAATTTCCAAAAATGCTACCGAATCCGAATCCAAAAAAATCCGATATCCGTCACAAAGATCCGAATTCGAATAAAAAATATTTTTATGCATATTTTTACTTAAAAAGATAAAAAAAAAATTATGAATTATCCAATCCAAAAAAATTATACAAGCTAAAGAAGAATGAAAATCATTGCAGATAATTTGTAGGATCATAATACAAAGTTCACAAGTTCTACAATAAATGGTAAAATATTAAACACCATCACTCATAATTGAATGTAGGTTAGCTTGTTGGTAATATCAACTTGGTACATTAACATGTTTAATTGGTAACATAATAATATAGTTTTACCATAACTACTTTTACAATTTATAGTATTAGTATTTTTCCTTCGTTTATTAAGTATAAATCAAACAATATGATAATATGTTGTTTTTTAAGTTAAATAAAATATCTTTCATTTTTACTTGTAGCTATCAATATTATAATTCAAAGTCAACATAATAATTTCAAAAAAAGAAATGAACATTAGAAATAATTTTATGAAACATGAAAGTTAAATGTATATAGTAATATATTAAATATTAATCGGACGCAGATCTTTAGTGCATCGGATCAGCCCTAGATCTTTATTCGATCCATATAATTCGGATTACGAATTTTCTTAATCGAATCAAGTCCATCAAATCTCTAATCAAACAATTATCCTAATAAATCGGACAAAATTCAGATCGGAACCCCATTGAAATCCGTCCCCATTCACAGCCCTAGTTGTAGCATCCAAATATGTATTATTTTCATATTTTTTCTGAAATATTTAACAAACAAAAAATATATTTTTTATGAAATAATTAATCAAATTTATTTGCCTTATGAAAAGTTAGTTTAAGAAAATAAAGAATATTACACATGGATCAAAATTTCGTTTCAATTGTATATTTCGGTCAGTCAGATATTGAAAACTTTTTGAGACTTTTCGATAATGTTTCGCAAACACTAAGGAAAAATTATAAAAAATGTTACTAAACTAAGAAAAATAAGAGTGTCTCAAGCAAATAAATAGTTTCAGAATTACATCTTATTTTCGTTTCGTTTAATTCAAAAATGAACTTTTCGATATTTTCTATGAAAAAATCGAAAATTTTGATCCATGCTATTACATACCAAGGTTCCGTTTCAGAGAAAAGGAGAAAGTCAAAACAATTTCATGTTTTGCATACAAACTGACATTAGAGGCTGAACCAATTTGTCACTTCAAGGCACTTTTATGTATAATTAAACCTTAGTCTACAGTATGCATATTCTTTAGGGTAAATTACGAATACCCCCTCAGGTAATCCTTAATTACAAAAATCACCCTCACGTATTGGATATTACAAAAATCTCCCTCAGGTTTGTCACCTTCTTACAATTAACCCCTTGCCCATAAAATATTCCAATTTTGCCCTTGGATGTTATTTGTATTGTTTGTAATGTCTTATAAATGTTAAAACTTGGGATCTAATTATTATATCTTTTTAATTAGAAAAGAGATAATTATACATTTACTACCAGAATAATTGATAAAATTTATAACTGTCCATAAGTTTTAATAAATATTGCAAAAGAAAAGGTATTTATATATTTATTAGCAATTTAAATTGTAAAATATTAAATTAAATAGAATTTTAATAATATATTTTATAAATATGAATTGTTTACACATTAAATTAGTAAATTTAATAAATTATATTGTATTATAAATAAGATATTTTAATTTATTAAAGTTTATATTGTATTATAAATTGAAATATTTATTGAAATTTATGCGAAATTATAAATTATATCAATTATTTTGGTGGTAAATATATGATTATTATTTTTATATTTACAAGATAAAACAATTAACACCCAATTTTTAAAATTTATAACATATTATAAACATTACAAATAACTTCCAAGGGCAAAATTGGAACATTTTAGGGACAAGGGATTAATTGTAAGAATGTGACAAACCTGGGGGGGATTTTTGTAATACCCAATACGTGAGGGGGATTTTTGTAATTAGGCCTTACCTGAGGGGGGTATTCGTAATTTACCCTATTCTTTATTCTCTAACTCATATTGCTTCGATTCATGCTTCCCCCAACATTATAATAATTAAGCCACCTAAAGTACTAAGCTTGTTTACTCTATTTGGGAATGAATTGCTAGTTAATTACTCTCTATTTGAAATATTATATGTGGATTAAGAAAATATCTTTTATTTTACTAATTCATGGATCAGGAACATCATGTAGGCATCTTCGAAGATGAACAAACAATAACTCGGCCTTTCGTAATTAAAAAAGATGAAATAATTTAAATAAAGGTAGAGCCAATGAAGGGATATATATTTCTTAACTTTTTTGTACAGACTAAAATACCCCTAATTTAATTAATGGGTATTTATATGAAAGATTAAAAGTAATTAAAGAGGTATATTTAGACATGAAGTCTTATTATATTCATTTCCTACATAAACTTCTAAAATTTGAATTCTCTCTTACATCAATTTTTGTAATATTAATCTTCTTCTCTAATAATAGATAAAAACAAACCATAAGAAAACACTGTTATTTTAAATAATCCTTAAAAAAAATTAAATATTATTATATTTTAGCATCAATATTTATTAAAGTAAGAAAATATTAATTTAAATATTTATTACAACATAAATCATAAGCACTCTAAATATAATAAATTAACATGAAATTCTCTTAACTATCATTCTGTTACAAAAAAATAAAAATTGAATCGCATCTTACTATAAAAGAATAAATAATTTTTATGACTTAACTAATTGCGTAATACTTTGACTAGAATAAAAAAATATACAAAATATTCAATGATATCAAGACATGCATAACCTCGAATTTTCATGGAATTATTTTCGTGAAATTGGTGGAAAATGGTAAAATCGATAAAAAAATAAAATAAAAAGTAAAATCGATGAAAGTTCTGGTAAAATTGGTGAACACTGGCGAAGTTGGTGAAAATTTGGGTGAAACCAATTAAAAATGTGTCCTTGAAATCGATAAATACATGTGAAATCAATGAAAATTTGGGAAAATAGGATTAAACCGGTGAGTCAACAACATTTAGTGAAAAACAGGTTAAATCGGTGAAAAAATGAATATAGTCGGTGAAAACTTGTCAAATCAATGAAAATTCAGGTGAAATTGGTCAAATGAACTTGTGAAATCAACGAAAAAAATGTGCGAAATAGGTGAAAACGGGTTAATATGATAAAAACAAGTTAAATAAGTTTTAAAAAAAAGTGTAACCGACTAAATAAGGTGAAATGGGTAGAAAAATGGTTTAAAACGGAAAAAAAACAGAAGGAAAAATCGTAAAAGTGTGAAAATAAGTTATAACTGATAAAAATTAGGTAAATAGTAAACAAAATATTAAACTGGTAAAACTGAAAAAAAATCAGTCAATAACAGGTTAAACCGATGAAAAATGAATTAATTAGGTGAAAACAAGTTCATTTGCTCTATTTTATGACATAATAAAATTATTATTACTATAATTTATAAAAAATATCCATGAAATTAACTAGACACGTACAACGTACTTGCACTTTCCTAGCTAGTATATATATATATATATATATATATATATATATATATAATCTTTTGGCTAATTTATAATGCTTTTCAAAAAAATTAAATTAAGCAAATTAAATTATACCTTGTGTGGTTTATAAGTATTAAAATATATGTAAAATATTATATTATATTATATATTATAAATAAATTAGCTATCTTATTAACTACACATGGATTGTACTAAGTTCATATGACTTAAATCGAACTCTCCTTAAAAGCTAGATCAATAAGTGATGATTGTCCAAAACCTTACAAGGAGTGCATAGTCTTCATGTTAGACATTTTACACTCAATACTCCCCCATTTACATGCGGATGGGCACAACGTGGGCATGAAGAAGTCCAACACATGACAAACAAAAGCTCAATTTTGTGAATTGTGATATGTAGGTAAAATCCTAACACACGAATAATGACAACTCAGTCTAGTTAATTATCTTTGGGCAAAGCGTGTGGATGAACAATAACTAACATGTGAACAAGGTGAATCTTATCACGGATGCCCACATTAGTTAATTGTTCTAACATCATATTGAATACACTTGGATTGTGCTAAGTTCATATGATTTTAGCCTAATTCACCGTAGAACTAACCCAAGAGATGATGATTGTTCAAAATCTTACAAATCTTGATATTCAATATATGTGAAACTTTTTAGTTATAAATAAAAAAAAAAAAATGCTACATTCACATATTAAGGTTATAATCAGCTCTAATAAATTGGACCTTCAATATCTTGAATGAGATTAATATAAATGTTCCTACATTATTAAATCCAAGTTATTTTAATTGCTTTAAATATCATTGTTTATACCATGAAATAGGATTGTTGTCACTTTTGATACCATGTACTCGCATATTTAATACCAACAGTGAACGATCGTTACACATTTAATATTGTCATTAGTTTTAAATGGAAATATCACCTAGCCGTTAACCCGGTCATGAGGGGATAAAAATAGCGCACACAATTATACCATATAATAGGGTTGTTGTCACTATTGAGATCAAAGAATAGGATTGTTGCCAATTTCGATACCGTGTTCATGGCCGAGTAAAACAACCACATGGCATTTTGCATTTCCGTCGAAAAAATTAATTTTAGTAATAAATTTG
Source organism: Penstemon newberryi var. newberryi (assembly GCA_030819805.1). NCBI lineage: Eukaryota > Viridiplantae > Streptophyta > Magnoliopsida > Lamiales > Plantaginaceae > Penstemon > Penstemon newberryi. The sequence continues at coordinate 5,577,387 of JAUALY010000003.1, read as the reverse complement.
TAATAGCCGTCCAATGTTGATATTAAGTTGAGGAGCATGGTATTAGAAGTGGAGAGAATTTCACTTTTGATACCATAATTATACTTACTTTAGGGATTTGGTACCACAACTATTTCTATCGACACATTTGGTACCATATTTCAATTCCACTTTACAGATTTGATACTTCCGTCAAATTAATGACGGAATTGACACGTGATTCTCACGTGCTCGTTAAATCTCGTTAAATCTGAATTGAGAGAATTTCACTTTTGGTACCACAAGTAACCCTACTTTAAGGTTACGGTACCATAACTTTAAAAACATACACATTTGGTACCACATATTAACTGTCCTCGACACATTTGGTACTTCCGTCAATTTTTGGACCGAAAATACAATTTCGGACGAAAAGTTAATGAAAAATTTGCATAATTAGTCCTATAGTTATAGATTACTGCCAAAGTTTGTCCCACATATTTTCTGGCAGATAAATTTACCCCAAAGTTCACAAGTTTTACAAATTATATATATTATTATTAATAAATTTCTTAATCTAATTAGATTATATATATAATATATATAAACTAAATAATATTTTATATAAAATCTGATAAATATAAATTAAATTTATTAGAATTTTTTAATTTCGAAAAATAATCTTTCAAACTAATTAGATTTTACATATAATATATATAAACTAAATAATGTTTTAATCTGAAAAATAAATATACTTATTAAATTTTAAAATAAAATAAAAAATCTTTTAGACTAAATTAGGGTTTTTTTTAATAATAATAAATTTATTAATTAAAATTATTATTATTTATATAATTTTAAAAAGATTTTTTTCCAGCTTTTATAATAAATACTATTTAATTTGTATATATTATTATCTAATTAGTTTAAAAGATTTTTTTTCAATTTAAAAAAATTAATAAGTTTAATTTATATTTATTTTTCAAATTTTATATAAAATATTATTTATTTTATATTTCTTATATGTAAAATATAATTAGTTTTAAAAAAATTATTGATATTTTTTTTTTGGATTTTATATAAATATTATTTAGTTTATATATATTATATATAAAATCTAATTAGTGTAAGAGATTTAATAATTATAGTATATAAAATTTATAACTAGGATTTATAATTAATTATATTTGCAATTGGGACTGAAATGCTTCAAACTTGTGAATTGTGGTGTAAATTTGTCGGCCATAAAATATGTGAGGCAAAGTTTGTCAACAATCTATAACTATAGGGCCAATTCTATAAATTTTTCATCAATTTTCAGTCTAAAATTGAATTTTCTGTACAAAATTTGACGGAAGTACCAAATGTGTTGAGAGCAGTTAACATGTGGTACCAAATGTGTATGTTTTTAAAGTTATGGTACCGTAACCTTAAAGTAGGGTTACTTGTGGTACCAAAAGTGAAATTCTCTCGAATTGAATTTGGGGGGGCGACTCAATATATAACGAGATTTAACGATCGAGCACGTGCGAATCACGTGTCAATTCCGTCATTAATTTGACGGAAGTATCAAATCTGTAAAGTGAAATTGAAATATGGTACCAAATGTGTCGACAGAAATAGTAGTGGTATCAAATCCCTAAAGTAAGTATAATTATGGTATCAAAAGTGAAATTCTCTCTTAGAAGTGACAACAACTTTTTTCTTTGGTATAAAAAATATTTTCCCATTTTATATATATATCGGTTTATCAATATCAACATTACTATTATATATTAATATTTTTGTATATCAAATTTTATTATAGTAAAAGAGGTTGCCATTGGAAATAATAAATTTTATGTTGGTCTTAGTCTACGTGTTATATTGAGATCGAGCACCGTTACCAAAGTCTTTCCCCAAGAAGTAATTATTTTCCCAACATATATATAGAATTAATATTATATAATACTTATGATATTTTAAAGTTCAACTACCTATCAAATGTGAACCTCACTCACCCGTGTTATCAACTACCCTTCTCCACTTTGTCTGCCTTTCTTCTTGTCAACTACCCATTAATTCTCCAACTTCAACCAGATAAAAATATATATGCAATCTCATCATGTTATGATCGGAACCACTTCTTATGTTTATATATATACACAAACAAACATCCATATATACATACTATATATTAGAAGTTTTTAATTGAACATATATATATATAATGTCGGATGATCTTAATTTGGTGAAGTCTAGTACTTGTGATGATGTGACAATACTAAGCTCTGAACAAGGTAACTAATTTTACATTTTATGTAACTATTTCTATCTTCTTTAATTTTATCGTAGTATATGTATATGTAGGTAGTATTATCTTCAGCATAATTCATATAGGTGATTTCTGCATATTATTTAGGCTATGTTTGATTCTTATATTTCAATGAATATTGAAAATGGAACAAGCTCAACTTTCTTTCATTTTGTATGAAATGAAGTTATTTGTGCGCTTTACTAATTAAAACTCAAGAATTAATCAAATATAGTTTGAACGTGAATTTTCAACGTAGAAACTCAATATTTTTTAACCTCAACTTTTGGCTATGTTTTAGGTCATCATGTGGTAGCAACTGATCAAAGTCCGAGCAGTGAGTTTTCAATTGACGAGGAAACCCTAATTATAAGGATGTACAATTTGGTTGGAGAAAGGCAATTTCTTTTCATTTTCCCTTTAATTTCGGATAATTTTTATTGATTTACATTATTTCCTTTCCTTTTTTGAGTTTTAGAAAATATTGAATGTGAAGAAATTAATGTAGAACATATATAGGTGGTCTCTGATTGCTGGAAGAATACCTGGAAGAAGTGCAGAAGAAATTGAAAAGTACTGGATTGCCAAACACTCCGCCACTAGTACGACCGATAATTAATATTAATTAATTAATCCCAGAAATACCTACATTTGTTCAGTGGTGATTTCCTTCTACATGCTAACCTATTGTACGATCAATTCTATGGAAGTTTTTTAAAGTATCAAAAAAGATAGGAAACGAATTAAAGAAATTAAATTTTCCTCACATTCATCCATCTAACTAGCAGGATAAACGGGTCATGGATTCGATTCCCATTAGTGAGATTATCTTCTAGTTAATACTAGTATTTGTTAGTTCATTTTTTTGAAATTTAATTGTTATTTAATATTAGTGCTTGATAATTACTTTTCTTTGTAATCAATTTTAATTGAACAGATTTTATGATTTGGTGATTTATATTGATGTAATTATTTAATTATCGTTTCATTTAACATCCATCTAACTAGCAAAATAAGTTTAATTTAAATCATAAAACTTTCTAAATTTAGTTTAGTATGATATATATAGAACTAGAATGCAATAAACATAAGACTCTTCGATCTAAATGTCTTATAATTATACAAAATATTTCTTCCTGTTAGAGAGCATAGAGACGTTGCTATATGTTTCTATACTAGTGCTCTTTTTTTCAAGATAAAACTGCTCCACCAATACATTCATTGACATGTATTTATGTATAACTACATAAATATTAATTTGAGACATTTTGATAAGATGCATATCAGCATATGCATGTATTACATTAAAGTGGAAAAAGATGGTCCATTCGATCCTTACAATACTTGATCAATTAGTATTCCACCCAAGAGAGTGTTCCTATTTTGTCAAACTCGTTTTATGGCTGCATTTTTCCTTCGACTATATATATATAAAATGATTTGTCAAGGTTGGGTAAGGACTTACTGGAAGAATAATGATTATTTTACGAACAAGTTTTAATCATAAATCTATAGATGTGGAGTGTATGAAAATGAATATTTTACGGGCGAGTTTTAATCATAAATTTATAGATGTGAAAAGTATAAAAATGAAATCAAGATGGATAAAAACCCTAGAGAAAAACTTATTTTCTATTTTTCAAATATCAATAATAATATCACCTCCTTTAAAATAAGTCCATAAGTCGGACTTTTATAGGTGAAATAAAATAACTAACTAAAAATATGTAGACTCCTAAAGGAAATAAAATAAGTAAAAGATAACAATTAAAACTTTTGGGGAAACAAAATAATTAAAAGGATAACAAAAATATTCTACAAAATCTCATCCTTAATATTCTCCCAAAATTCTCCCTCATCACTTACAAACTCCAGATTTAATAAATTATCAAAAAAAAAAAAAAAAAAACTCCAGATTTAATTACAGTCAATGTAAGAATTGACATAAAAAAAAAAAAAAAAGTCAATGTAATAATTTAAATTCGGGATGAATCTTCTATTTTACTTCGGTGTCACATTTTTGTGTCACGTATAAATTTATTGACAAGTGTTCCAAAAATATAAAATTTAGTTCTGGAAAATTGTAATATAATATATACTTCTGGGCACAAAATACTTTTAGAACTTCACTTCTAATACTATCACAATTTATACAAAATATAACAGTCCCTATTGTAATCGTCCATTATAATGATCACTTAAAAGTTCTTTTAGTTGCTATAGTTTAGTTCAAAGATATAAGAGCTAATGGTTTTTTTTTCTTTTTCTTTTACCTCTTATGACAACTATATTTTAAAAAAATACAATTGTGACAAATAATATTTTTATGTTATCGATCACTAATAAATTTGTGTAGTCTAGTGAAAATAAAATTTGTCACATGATTCAGTAACGATTTTCCGATTATCAATTTGACATTTTAATTAAAGACCATTTAATTTTCTTAACGTTTATTTTTACGAATTTCATTTTAGTGTCAGAATTCAAATTGGAGTGACTTAATATATGTAATAAATATACAGTATTAAATATATTGCAGAGAAGTTTAATACTACTATCTAGGGCTATCGTCGATCAATGGGTTGGATCGGACCGGATCAAGGCCGATTCGAATCCGAGTTCGATTTCCATTTCTTCTATCCGAATTCGGATCTTGAATATTAACAACCGGATCCCAATCCGGTGGATATCCCGGATCCAGATAAATTCTCCGGATTTATTTAGCAAATTTAACAATAAAAATTTTTTCTTTTTGTTTTCCTCCAAATCACTTGCAGATTCCATCATCATGAATTAAAAATATAACATTGTATTATTTCGTCGAAACTATTACCTGAAAATTGTAGAAGATGGAATATGGTAGGAAAATATAAACGATAAAAAATTGAATAAAAGAATAAAATAAAATTTAAGAAAACTCAATATTCAGAAATGGAAGAGAAGACAAAAATTGAAGGATAAATGGTTAGAGTTTTGATTTTTCTTATTACATAGCATAAATTAATATGTTGTAGGCCTAATTAGTTATCAGGTCAGTCCACTAACATCTCTCATGCATTTCTTTTTAAGATTATTTTTTAATATAGTAAAAGATTTTAGTGGAACGTAGATAGTTGTATAGATTTTTATTTTGGTTTAAATACATAATAAATAAACAACATATAGTAATACATATCGGATACGGATCTGTAACGGATCGGATCAGCCTAAATCCATAATCGCTCTATATAATTCGGATTACAGATCTTATTAATCGGATCACTATTCGGATAATTATCCTAATAAATCGGATCGGATTCGGATCGGATCCGGATTAAAATTCGCCCCATTGACAGCCCTACTACTATCACTTAACAATAATTTAGTAAAGGTAATTTTTTGGAAGTGATATTAATTGGAAAAATGTACAAGGTTATCGTACTTAAAAGAAGCCAATATAAACCCAAGTTGGTTGAGCGAAGTGGTAGAGGGCTTGCGACCCCCAGAGGTGGAACTCAAGTTCAAACTACTGGAGTCACCATATTGGGGATGTCATATACCCAATGCTCTCTTCGATCCGGATTGTAAAAAAAAAAAAAAAAATCTTACAAATATCTTAAAAAAAATATGTTGGGGATTCTGGAATAAAGGCAGTGTGGCCGGATTAGGGAGGCTAGTAAAACACCGAACATGGCGATCAAAGAATTCAGATGTGCAAGTCCAAACAAGAGTGTGAATACGTTCGTCCGTGAACAAGATTGATTATTGTCCAATTTAATTCCAGGACTAAATCTAAATTTGAGGTTGACCTCTAGGTCTTTAGCCTCAACTTTATCACTAGGTTACGACTTCGTTAACAATTTGGAATAATTTGCGAATGACATTAAAAGTTAGTATATGGTCGAAATATAAAATAAGTCTTACCTAAATTTAAAAGGATACATAATTACCAAAAAGAAAAAGGAAATTAAAAGGATACATGGAATTATATAAACGGCGGAATGAGTTTCCCGAGCCAACCTAACAAGATGAGGTTTCAATTCTCAGGCCTTGAAGAAAGCACCAAATGTCATCTCTTAGTCCCACAATAAATCGAGTATCCGAAAGCAAGTATTCCAACGATAAATTTCGAAATTTACTATACGCATATCTCTTGTCTCGACTTCATCTTATGCCCACCCTGTCACCATCTACGCATATATTCCCAATGCATATACTTCTACAGATCCACAACTAGCATAATATACATGAGCCCCATAAGTACAACTGTACAAGTTTACAACTTCAATTATCAAAGATAAAACAAATTATATGCACCCATACAAAAGGTTATTTTCCCCTTTTAATTTGTCGAGTATAATTATTTGATATATGTATGGGCATGATGGACTTTATGACATCCACAAGTAGTCTTAATTGTTAATGTTAGAATAAAATTTCGCATACTATTATCCTTACACGTACGTTTAATATTTAATATAATACAATATTATACAAAACATTCGTATATTAAGAAAATAAAAATTGTGTGGTAGACTGAATAACCCTCGTCGAATACTTTTTTTTTAAACCAGACCAGTGCAAAAAACTTATTTTGGAAGCTCGAAGAACTTGTTTAAATTTAGATTTGTGGATTCAAATTAATTAATTACAATAAGCTTTTTGGGCTTTTTCATTAATTCCATAGTGGGTTCTGGGCATTTAGCTTTCGTTTAAGTGATGTTTCAAGAATAAACGTGAGATTACCTGGTGTTATGAGAAATTTACTTAAAATTACTACACAAAAATTTTATTGCATGAAATTTCTCGGTATTATCAAATATCTGACATGAAAACCCCCAGAAGTACAAAATTAATCTATTCAAATCAACATATTTCAAGAATTCGTTCTTAAAATATTTTTTAACTTGGTCCCTACAATTTCACACGTGAAGTATTTTTTAAATGATTTCTTGAAATCTTTTTAAAGCAATTTTGTATAGATGGGGGATTTTGTGCCGAATAACTAATAATATACTGGAAGGATTATATGCAATAAAAATTCATGTGGTAGTTTCTTGCATGTTTCGCATAATACAATGTAATATCTTGCGTTTTTCCCCATTTGTTGTGACTTTCATAGTGATTCAATTTATTGATAAAAAATCATATTTGAAATCAATTCAATACGTGCACAAACACAATAATTTCTGTTTTCATAGAAAAAAAAAAATGGCTTAGATCTTATGGACCTAGATAGGAACTAAGCCACATGCTTCTACTTAGTTATTTATTTTATGAAACTTGAAACAAAATAAAAATTATGAGCATGTAATATATAGAGACATTATATATAGAAGATGGCCAGGAGAGATTGCTCTTTACTGCTTCTTCCATGGTTTAAGGATGGAGATTAGTATTATGGTTGCAATGAGCAAAAACAAAATAATGGCTATCATCATGCACTTTCTTGACTTTTTCTGCAAGCTTTTCGCAGTTTGAAGAGCATCCGTACCCAGATTTACATGGTCCACTGCATTTTTTACCTATAGTCACAATTCGTGCATGCAAAGTTAAAATTAAATTAACAAAAGGTTAAGTCTTGGCAAAATGTAATATTAGTCCTTTAAATTTTACAAGGACTCAGAAAATGTACACATATACTTTTGACAAGCAATTTACCTCATCTATTGTTTTAGTTGTTTTAATTTTAGTCTTATTTTTGTCGGAATTTAAATAATTATCCATAAATTGACATGCAAACAAACAAATTGAGGAATTATAACTTTTCTGCCCTAATAGTCAGTAGGTAGAAGAAGAAATAGAAGGAAATAGGGTGTTACTTTCCCTCCAATTTAAGTCGATTTGACAAGGTGACTTGGTGTGTTACAACTCCGTGGCAGCCAGAAGTACAAAATCCGCAATTTATTTGCTTGCGTGATACTTTATGGGTATTGATTGTAATCTCGGCTAATTTAGAACTAAAATTACTGGTAAAAAGGACTGCAACTTAAAAAATAAAATGATGTTGCCGACTACATATAGGGTTGTCGATGGGTCGGATTCTGATCGGATCGGGCTTGTCCAGATCCGACTCCATTTATATCAGATCGGACCCTGTCGGATTCGGATCTTATTCGGATTGTGCTCAGATCAAGATTTTTTTAATCCAGTGGATCTTGGTCGGATTTTGCCGGATATCGGATCTTTTTCGAATCCAATAAAATTTTCATCTAAAAATTACATTAATATTTTTTCCTAAAACAAGTTAATTAACTTTACAATTTTATTTAATTTTAGCTTACATGTTCAAACATTCTTTACTAATGTTCATATATTTAGATGAAAATATTGGTTTACATAAATTTGTATACGAGGTGTAAATTACTATCTTCTTAAACTGACAGTGAAATATTATCGGGTACGGATCTTTAACGGACCGAATCGACCTAAATTCATATTTATTTCATGTGTTTCGGATTACGGATCTTTATAATCGGACCAGGTGCATCGAATCTCTAATTAGACAATTATCCTAATAAATTGGGCCGAATTCAGACGGATCCGGATTGAAATCCGCCCCATTGACAGCCCTAACTACATATATCTTACTCTCACTTTCCTGTGAAAGGTAAAATACTAATTTTGCTTTTTGCCGTTCATTCATGATTAGGCTGAGGCCGAGGGATCTAGGGGTACTGGTTTTTTTTTGTTTTTTTAGATGGTGAATACATTTGTTATGTCAAACACTATATCGAATCGAAACTATTACAATGATATCAAAGTAAACTAATTACTAGTATTAAACTAGAGAAATGCTATGAAACTAGAGAAAATACCCACATTCGTGGGAGTTGAACCCATGACCTCCTGGTCATGGAACCTCATCCTTAATCATTTGACTAAGGCCTCATCGGGTACTGGGTTTAATTATCATTAGTTTGAGCTTTTCTCTAATTGTATTATTGTAGTTTGAGATTATTAAATTGATTCTTGAAGTAATGATGATGTATTATTTTTTATTTTATTATTATTGTAATGATGATGTATTCTTGAATGATTTGAATATACGGCTGATGTATTGATGTAACTACAGTCTCAAAAATAAAATAAAATAAAAAATGTAATTGGGGAAGTTATGACATTTGCTCTTATTTGGACCTATATTTGTGGAACATATCAACTACTCTCAAGACTAGATAATATTCTTTTTTTTCTTTTACTATTATTTCCTTTGCATATCACAAAATAATAATCTATTTATTAAAAATATTTTTTTTCAAAAATATGTTTTTACTCACATAAAGAATTGATTTAATACTATTACTGGAGGGTGTACCGGACATCTTAGGCCCAAATATTAGGGCTGTCAATGGGGCGGATTTCAATCCGGATTCGTTCGAATCCGGTCCGATTTATTAGGATAATTGTCCTATTAGAGATTTGATGGACCTGATCCGATTATAAAGATCCATAATCCGAAACTCGTGGAACGAATATGAATTTAGGTCGATCCGATCCGTTATAGATCCGTATCCGACAAATATATAAAAAGAAAGATACATATACATAATATTTTATAAAAGTAAGTATCATTAATAATATTTCACCGTCAATTTAAGAAGATAGTAATTTATAACCCGTTTATAAATTTATTTAAACCAATATTTTCATTCTAAAAATATGAATATAGTAAAGAAACTTTGAACATGTGAGTTAAAATTAAATAAAATTGAAAAGTTAATAAACTTGTTTTAGGAAAAAATATTAATTTAACTTTTTAAATGAAAATTTATTGGATCCGAAAAAGATCCGATATCCGGCCAAATCCGACCAAGATCCGTTGAATTCAAAAAATCTAGATCCGAGCACAATTCGAGCAAGATCTAAATCCGACAGGATTCGATCCGATATAAATGAAGCCGGATCTGGACGAGCATGATCCGACCAGAATCCGACCCATTGACAGCCCTACCAAATATAACAAGCAACCAACTAAATTAAAATTGTGCCTAATTAGATGTTGGGCCTTATCTAACTACCCAAACCTAACAAAAATGTAAACAGAATAGAATTCTTTAAAAAAAAAAAGTTCAAATTCAAATTAGCTCGACGTCTAATTACCAAACGAGTGCACTACACGTGTATTTGGCTAAGATATTAATAATGTTGATTGTAGTCCACTAACATAAAACAAAGCAACAAGGGTTTTACACTCATCACTCAAGGAAAAGAAAAACTAAGTCTTGACAAGACTAAATGATTCGAATTCAACTAAAATCCGAGACACTAAATGTCAAGTCAAGATTTTTTATTGTAAGTATTGGTAAATAAAGTAGCAAACATTATGCCTCTTGTCTTTTTTTTTTTTTAGAAACTACTGTTAAATATACACAATTAGCATATGATAGAGGAAAAGTGAAATTGAATTTCAACATTTTCCTTCTCAATGGAAACTTGCCTTAATACCATAAAGTGTCTTAAAGAGAGTAAAAAAAAGTTATAGGAAAAGGTTGGGATCTGTTAACATGTTCTTGGAGGCGAGCTCTCCGATTGCAATATCCAAAAGTGATCACAAAAGCCAATTTTGGCACTTTTAGATGACACAAGCCCATAACATTCTCTTAAAAATATAAAAATGAAAAGCCCACAGATTGTTCTCTAATGGATTGTTCAAAGTATAGATGGTTATAATTTGGGTTTTGGTTTGTCAAATGCGAGGAGAACTCAAATTATAGGAAGCAAATGAAATAAAAAATAAAAAAAATAGAGTATATAAAATTTTAAATTGAAAACAATATAATATCTGAAATCGAATAAAATGTAAATTATTTTGTATAATAATATATATTTGTAATACTATAAATTGGAAACAGTGTATTACTATGTCTAAAATATATACTATATAAATATGTTTAACAAATGCAATTAGAGTTGCTTTTATAAGCGTTTCCGGCATAATTTTCTTCAAAACCAAACTTTTTAAAAAAAATAAAAATGTCTATTCAATGTTATGCTAGATGGTATCCAATTATCCATGATCTCAAAATATAATTATAAATAGAATATTTTTTTTTAACAAATACTTCATTTCATAGCTTAGAAGAAAACTAAATTGATTGAGAATATTTGAACACGTTCTTATATCTAGAGTATTTAAAATTCAAATTGTACTTTCGGTATAATAATTTCAGAACCTTTTTGTTTCATATTAAAATGTAAAACATAGATATATAAAAAAAAATTAAAAAAAATTAAAAAACTTATAAATTTTTCCTAATATATAGAATGTGTTCTTCTACATTCATTCAATATAAAAAGTTGACTTATTGAAGCAAAGTTTCTAAGATGGGTAGTAAATGCATCTCCACAAACCACAGGGATGCCAATGCAAATAAATCCTAATGCTCATGTGTCCCTATTCCCCGAGGGCTGAGCAAAAACTTTTCTGATGTTTTATGAACATGACAAAAACACCACCACTTCAGAACACAAACTACTCACAAAATATTTACCATCAACTTTAAAACATCAAAACAAGCATATGAAAACATAATCAGACGGACAAAATCTAGGACCATGATGTCATAATCGTGCAAATACTCTTCTAGCAAGCAAGCTCTACCAATATATAGACACACTGACACATGATCAAGGGGAAAAAACCTAAGCACCATTCCCGTTTTTCCAAGGTTTGAGAACACCGACAACTATAACAGCTACAATTATTAAGAGAATAATAATGGCAATGCACATCCATTTTCTCGACTTCCTTTGAAGTTTCTTTGCATTCTGTAGTGCAGTTGTCCCAGATTGGACATGATCTACTGCATTTGTCACCTGAACAATACACCATCCATTCACCGTACCCTAGTAATTTCTAACTTATATAGAGTCTAACATTATTAAAAATGTAGAAACAAACCTGGCTTTCGATGTTGTCTAATGTGTCTCCTTGAGCCTCGACTAAAACAGCCATATCAAGGTAAATCTGCCATAAAAAGAGTAATTAATCATCATGAACAATTGAAGCATGCGGCATGAACAGTTAAATATAGATATACCTGATGTAAGTCGAGAAGCTTTTTTTCGATCTCTCTTACAGCATCGTGCCTCTCCTGAATTTCTTCCAAAGTATTCAGTACCTATAACAAGAAACATATAAAATAGTGTGGTAAATAAGACTGCAAATGTCCACCTTATGTACAAAAGGGATTCAAGTGGAGAAAGTTAAATTGATATTTAACCATTAGAAGAAAATGCATCCAATTGAAGGATTATATAAAGAGAAGATAAATATATATAATAACTAGAATAAAATGTGGATTACCTGTCCGTGTCCTGCTTCTTTCATAGCGTTCTGGAATATTTGTTCACTGTTTCCAGTTTCAATCAGATGGTTGATAGTCTGTTAGTCATCGTGAGTTTCCCAGTATAAATATCTTCTTCCTTATCGTTTATAAGCAAAAAATAAATAAGACCATAGGCTCACCTCTTCATCTGGCCTGGTCCCAGTGACTGCATATATAGTTATTAGAGTTAATGAGTTATCTAACAAAGCCGAGATGACTCGTAAACAAGAAAATACGAAATATAAATGTTATATGTACAGACCTGTTATTACCCTTCTCTCGACAACCTCGCGGTATTCGTCATCTAATCTCTGTCTCAAGGTCTAATAGAAGAAATATAATATGTTTAAGTATATAAGCAATAGGAGAAAGGCAAGGTAAATAGTTTTACAAATGAAAACAAAGACCTGAAATTCTGTCATGAGGTCTCTAAATTTTTTGGTCGAGGCACTGCAATACAGTGAAATATGATTACACGCCTGCTAACATATAAGTGAAGAAACAACAGAGATATTTATAATTTTATAGCTATATATTATAATGCACACACTTTGTCATGTTCATCCTTGATCTATCTACAGCAGTTCCTTTTCCGCACCCGGGCTTTTCTCGATTAGCTAAATTCTGGAACAGAAAAGGGTATTGCTTTATACTATAAGGATATAAATATCTTGAAAGTACAGGCAGAAAATTAGAAGGATGTGGTATGAGCAATACGTCTTTATTTATTGCTTCAATTTTCACTTTTACATTGCGTGCTATCTTTCCAACTTCATCGATATCTTTCTCCATTCGCTTCCTGATAGCTGGAAACAGGTCATTAATAAAAAAAATGAATGTTACTTATCTATAGAAAACCTATATTTGCTCAGATATGCATACTCTCCACTGTTTAATGGGGTAAATATCCATTTGCAGGAGAAAATAGACATCATAAGAAAAAAAGCATTGTGCACCTTTCATAGAAGATGCTTTCGTGACTGATTTTGACTCCTCATTGGCTTCCTGGACGAAGAAAAATACTCACAAAAATTAAGTAAATGAAAGATAAAAACCCAGGCAATCAGATGTTTTGATGTTGACTAGAAATTTCCAGTAAACAATCTATTTTTATTCTTTACTTTTTTAGGGCGGTCCAAGAAGAAATAAATCCAACACAAATGCAATTTGCTCCAACAAATATGCATCTTACTTTGTGAAGCTTTAGGTAGCCTTGTCCTTCAATAATATATCTAGAAGTTTAATGAAGATGCCTCAATTATTTTCAAAATATACATTGTATGGATGCTCGTAATCAGACGCACTATAAAATTTCCCTAGTTAGCATGAAGAAATTTGACGTTACACTTACTAGAAGAGTGTTTCACTAAATGTCTTAATCCAGCCAGCATCCATGCTTTAAGAACATCAGCTCTTTTTTATTCAAATGATTTTTTTTTTCTGTTCATCTGGCATGCTTTCAGTCTAATTTATTTTGTCCAAAAATCATTCCAAGGGTCTATATCTTCTTATACATCGAAACCTGTGCTATGATTTTGATTCAACATTTTTCAAATAATATCTTCACATCTTTCTTTGATGCAATCGTAGTTTAGTTCACTTCCTTCTAATTGCAATTTCTACACTTTTCTAATTGCAATTTCTACACTTATAAGTCCTAGTTTCAGTAAAGTTTGCATTTAGGCTCTTTGACATCCCTTCCAGGCTCCTGTCTGAGCTATAAATAGTTTATATCTTAATCCTAGAGCTTTCTTGTTCTTCTTCCATCCAACAGAAGTCTTAATTTACAGCAATTCTATGTTCATATTATCATGCCAATACATTTATCGATACCTCCACATTACAGATTCATATATTATCATGGTCCTGTTAAATTTTCTTGTTTAATCTTATACGGATTCATGGAATCACGAAACCTCAAAGAAACATCAAATTACTCAATACCAAGCAACAAAAATACTACTGATAAAAAAAAAAAAAAGAACAAAAATACTAGCTTTCATGATCATACAAATATTCTCTGAAAAGTTGAACTACACAACTTCATCGCTGATGATATAACGGTCTAAAGAAGCAGTATTCATACCTTAAGTTTCACAAGTAAACCAGAGAGTTTTTCCACTTGCTTTTCAACCTCTTGTATCTACATGAAAGAAGAAAATTAACCAATAAGTAACGAGAATGAAGACCAAAAAGCAAATAATTGTTAAATAAAAGAGGCGTGAAAGAATTGCATAGGAACTACTACTTCATGATTTACCTGCTTATTAAAGGATTCCATCCCCAATTCCGAGTTACTTCTAGTATAACGACTGCCCATCTCAATATCATGATCATCTCTGGAAGGATTGCCTTTTGCATCACCAACAAATGAGTCCTGAAAATACAATTCAAACACCGAAAAAGACGATGAAAGGACAGACCACAACCTAGAAAAAGTCAAATTCCTTACTTATGGCAATGAACAAATATCATGGAAGTCTGTTTTTTTGTCACAATCATATGAAATAAAACTACATGTAATGTAATCGTAAAAGCAAATTAATTTTAACAACTTAGAACTCCCAAATGGCTATGATTCACTAAAGCAACGAGCAATTTGGGATTCATTACTAAGAAGAAGAATGATTACTATGTACTTATATACATCAGTAACATCACTATTCACTAAGAATGATAGAGTATGATCAAGAACTACACAAAAATAAATAAATTTCTCGAAAGGCCATTAAAGCTTTAATCTTTAAATATCATGAAGCAGGAAACTGTGTGCAAAAACACAACCTAGTTCAGCTCAAGCAGAATCCAATCCAATCCAATCATCTAGTTCCAATCCAAAATATTATAAAACCTATAACAATAAGCATAAAAGAACGTAATTGTGTAAAAAAAATTGAGGGGTTTTCTTATAAAATACTAACCGTGAGAAGATCATTCATTTTGGAAAGGTGATAATAAGTGTCTGAATGAATTATACAAACGATTGGTTGTTTATTTATTTATTGTGTACTCTGCTTTATTTGGGGCCGGCGAGAATGGGGGAGACGAAAGGAACGACAAATAAAGGGAATTGTTCCAAGTTTTGTTGGATTCGTGCTGTATTGTGCAACAATGTTATAATAAACAGTATCATAAAAGGCAGGGCGTTACCTACAATTTCATAATCTCTCTTTTTTTTAGTTAGAATTCTACAATTTCATAATCTCAATTCGGCTAACTATTGATATATTGTATATTGTGGTGTTTTTTTTCAATATTTAAATAATTATTATCTTTTATATTTTTGAATCAGTGAAAACAAAAATAATGTGTAATATGTAATATTAAAGTTCTTTGCTTGTTTGCTTGTTTGTATTTTTTTAGAAAAAGAAGTTGAACATAGATAAGTTTTCAAGTACAAGTTGCATATTTGTTTGCGATTATCTAATTTTTCTTAATTTAGTAATTACTTTATAATTTTTTCTAATGTTTCTGAGACGTTCTTAGATAGCAAAACTAAAGAGCAATCGAACAATTTGATTAATTGTAACTCATCACCTAACAATAAAAAGATCAATTGAAATTGTAATCTTTACAAAAATTTCTTCAATGACAAAAAAATAACTTATAAAAAAACTGAAAAAATAACAATAGCTCATTTATTATTTGTACTTTTTTTCTTATTCGGTAGAATGGTGTTTGCTAATTTGGATTTGGCAAACATTTAAAATTAGTCCTGTAATTTTGAGAATATTTCAAAAATCGTCCTCTAAACTATATGAAACACACATTTAGTTATTTAACTTTTACAAAATTTCAATTTTAGTAATTTGCATAACAAATTTCGTCCTCTAATTTTCAATAAGTTTTAATTTTCGTTATGCAGTTACAATGTTGGTCCTCTAACTTTCAATAAGTTTCAAATTTTGTCCTGCAATTACAAAGTTTTTCTTCGATAATAGGATCAATTTTACAAAGTTTTTCTCCGATAATTGAACCAAATTGTAATTGTAGGACGGAAATTGAAAGTTAGAGGACCAAATTTGTTATGCATATAAAATTGAAATAGAGTGAAAGTTAAAGGAGTAAATGTGTATTAACTATAGTTACATGACTATTTTTTAAAACCTTCCAAAGTTATGGGATCATTTCTGATATTTTTCCATTTGAATTTCTACTTTTAGGTAATGAAAATTAAAATTGCTCATTATTTTGGCTCTATTAGAGCTTTTTTTGTTTTTCTTCCTAATTGAATGGGTTAGAAGTAAATAGTCATATATAATGTACAGTTTTATATATTTTCTTCTGATAATAATATGTTAACATTCTTTATTAATTAAGGTACAATATTCTTCTTTGTTATGAGATCTCAAAAACTTGAACAGGTGATTGATCTAGTGGAAGGAACTAGTCACTACAAAATAGCGGACTCATGTTAGAATCCCTGTTGGAAGATATACCCACTTATTGTGCCCAATTCGCTTCGAAATGAATTAAATCCTTGAGAAACAAAAAAAAAACTTAAAACATTCCAAAATATTAAATATTTTTATAATAGAGTTTGGCTCGTTTGGATTTACTGGACAATTCAGTAGCCCAATAATTTGGCCCTGTTTTGCCCACAAGTTTCGGTTTTTCGCTGGGCATCAATCCAAATAATTGAAAATGTTCAAACAGCACACACTTCCCATTTTTTCGGCCCAAAGTCTTCTGACATGCAGAACCATACAACTTGCACAAAAATTAACATAGAAGTATATTGTATGTATATATACATAGTATTATATACACACGTATATATATTTAATTATGATATATTAATTTTTTAATTCTAAATCTTATAAAAGTTACATATTTAATTGTCTTTGTAATTATTTTAACTTAAAATATTAATTTGTCGATCACTATTTTAATTGTTACAGAATATTATATCAATATACTTATTTTGAAATGAAAATGGGACTCGGACGGATCCGAGTCCGGCCCATTGACAGCCCTAATTAATATGGTTAGGTGAGTTATATCTAACATTTATTAGGTGTATCAAAAGCCGATCTAGATTGTATTTAACCAAGTTGTGTTTAAATCTATATTTAGGTGGTGTTTTCAAAAGCTTATAAAATCACTTTTCTGTTTTTTTTTCTTTCAAAAGTACTTAATGATGTGTTTTCGATTTCAGCTTCTCCATTAGATTCTCTTAAAAAAAACTAAAAAGGGCTGCTTTTAGCTTTTAGTGGTCTTTTTTTCCTCTTAATTTGCAAACACTACCCAATAAAGCATTTTTCTTCTTAAAATGCAAACACCTCCCACTTTCTATTCTCAACTACTTTTAAGTGATTTTTCAAAAATATCTAGATTAAGTAAAATCTCAAGCATTTGAAAACACCACCTTAGAATTTTAATGAGAAGTTACTGGGTGGACCTTCCAGGAAATTTTATTCCTGATTGAATTTTGCAAAACACGTTCAATCACAAAGTTGGTACTGTACATATGTCTTGTGTTTAGTCATTATTCTATGACCTAGTGATATCTAATTCTAAAGAAATATTTTGTTACTCTTTTGGGTTCGATCAAATTTGATTTGGGCAAGACTACTCGGACTTCTGTTGATAGTTTATAGGGCTTGTTTGGAATAGTTTTGGCCTAGTATCGCGAAATTAAGGCAAAACTCTTCCAAATGAAGTATGACAACACCCATGAAATTCATATATATACTCAAACTCTTGAAACCAATAAAATTTCGATTTGACATCTACCACATTCCTCCCCCCCCCCAAATTCTATAAAAATATTGATTTGACACCTACCAACTACTTTTTTTCCTAAACTCCAACATCCAAACTCAATTCAAGTGGGTTTTCAACTTTTTCAAAACTACAAAACCCAATATCCAAAGGTTTCATCAAAACAACCATTTTTTTTTCAAACCGAGACCCGCGGAACCGGACTAGAACCCTTTCAAATAGGGCCATAATGATTGATGACATTTTTTATTTAAACTTTCATGTACCAAATATAATTATGTTCTTCGTTGTTATTAACTTTGTAGGTTAATTTTCTCAGAAAAATATATTTGCTATAATTAGAGAGCTCCTCTCTATATGTCACATTTCCTAGTCACCCCATCAGTTGTTTGATGTGAGGATTATTAGGCACCATCGCTTGGAGATAAGAGAGCTAGCTAGAAAGAACTCAGAAGTTGATAATTTGATTAGACCAATATAATATATTTATTGTAAATTTTTCATTAGTATAGTTTCGAACATTTAAACAAACCACGTCGTACGTGTCACTTAATTGACCACTTATTGTTTATAACCTTGATTATGATGGCAATTACCAAATGTTTATTTGTCAAGTTTTCATTATAATGGAGCATGTGATCATGCTTCTTTTAGTCGTTGGTTTTTCTTTCTTAAGGATCAGGTTATAAATGATAAAGTTTCAATAACCAAACATAGGACTACAACTTTTACAGTTTGTCAACAATAAACGTCATGTCAATTAACAAACCACTTAATCTTGATTATGGAAACAATTATACATATAATGAGTCATGTTAATGGATAAGTTTTAATAATTAAACATGGAACATGGTGTGCTTAATTAGCTAATACGTACCATCATCTACTAATTTAATTATGTGAAACGATCTTTGATGTGATGAGACATCCACAGTATTGATGTTTACAGACCAAATATCTTGACGTAATTAAGGCCCTCATTTTTTCTCAAATTCTATAAGATAATTGATTAAGCCCTTGATCGATCGTCACCATATTAGCAAAGCAATATTGTTATCGTAAGACAAAACATTTTAATTTTACTAATCTGTCATTTATTTGAAAAGCTTTTCTGAAAGTTGAGGTTCAAATTAATTTGGTATATTTCATGGTATTCAGTGATCGATAATAAGCGACATGTACGTATAATATAATTGTACTATTAAGAATTGAGATGTGTGACTTCTATATATCTTAATTTGCGGCTCCAACATTTGATCATTCAACCCAAATTTTTTAGCCCAAATACGGTGACTCGCATGAAATCGAAATGATTTGAATTAGAAAAAAGTGCAATATTCTTTTGGTTTTTTGATTGAATTTCTGCTTTTGTAATTACTAAGTATGTATAAACACATTTGATTTATGGTTGTATGTTACCGTACGTCATATAGAATATGGTTATATAGTGACAGTAATTGGCAAGCCCCATGATCAAGAGGTAATGAATTCAACTCCTACGAATGTACATGAGTATTTCTTTAATTAAATATTCCCTCCGATTTTTTATTTATTTATAGTTTTAGAGGATTACATACAAATTAAAAAATATAATAAATAGTCACTTTTTTTAAGGAAGAACCCAAAGCACCTCTTTTTAACCAAATAATCACATAACATTAATTAGCATGCATTAATTACAACCATTAACAAGAAGGGTAAAATTGGTAGAAAATAATTAATTTTGCATTGAACTCCTAAAACAACAAATAAAAATAAAAATAAAAAAATTGCCAAAGTGATCAATATAAAAAGACGGAGGGAGTACTAGTCTTTCGTAGTTGTTTATTATTTGGGCAGTTATTGAAATGATTTATAATGTAATGATTGATGATAAATGTATGGTAAAAAAAAATAGAATATGGTTAGTAAATTTTGGTTTGATCCATTATTTTTCTCAATAGGAATGATCCCTTTTCTTTCATAATTTTTTTTCACCACATTGAGGAGGACCTATACCAGATACACTCTTCGGTCCGAGCTGTAAATACACAGTTTATTAGATTAAAATATATATATATATATATATATATATATATATATATATATATATATATATATATATATATTTTTCTTTCACTTTAGCGTTGGAGAAGCAAGAGTCTCTTGATGACTCGATCATAAAATTTGTGATCTTCTCAAATTAGCAAGAGTACTTCCCTTGCCAAGAGAATATATCAACAGAAGAATTAATCTAGCTAATTTGGTTCTAAGGAATGTTCCAAAATCTAGTTAAACAACGTAATTAATTGGTAATGCATATATATTAATATAACTCATCACCTGCCTCAATTCATCCCCCTTGAATTGATGACTATGCACATGCATGCGCCTAATAGCCGTCTCAACTTCCATTATATTCCTAATTAAGGTTGCCTGCAACAACTTCATTTAATTTGCCAAGTCTTAATAATTATTCCAATCTTCAAATTAATTAATGTGCTTTACCATATAGCTAGTTGGTGGTCACATCTTGGATTCAGGTTTCTAATAAATATTTTTGTATTGGAAGTATTTTATATATATATGTGCCGGCCGGATATATATAGATTAGATAATTTTAAAAAACCAAATCCTCCCTTCTTTCTTTACAAGTCAAAAAGTTTACACTTATATCTCTTTTGCACAATTTGATTTTATACTAATTATATTTCCGCAACTTTTGGGAGAAAATTGACCCCATGTGTCATTCAAGTGTCTTTTAAGAGGGATAATTTCGGCACATCATCACATTAGACTTACCAAAACTCAAAGTCCACAACCTAACTCGATCCATGAAATGTTGGAATGGAATAATAGTCTTGTAAATGGTATGAAGTCATTTTGGCTAGAAAATTGCCAAAAATATGATTGGTGTAATAAATATTGTGTAATATATATATATATATATATATATACGAGTTGGTCAAGGAAATTTCTTCCCTCTTTTGTGAAGACTAATATACCCCTATTTAAATTATATTGTGATATTTAATTTTATGGCAAAAAAATAAAAGAAAAGAATCATAAAAGAAAAGAATCCTAGAAATATAATTAAACAAGAAGTCTCTCCTACATTAAACTTATAATTATCTTTTAAAGTTTTACAACTCATTAAAATATTAATGATAAAAAAAATTTAAAAATATTACTCTTTATTTCTTCAAAAAAATATTTGGAAAGTTCTTAAGAAGTTATCACTTATTAAAGAACCTAAAAAAAAGTGTATCACATTCGTGCTACATGAATAAAAAAAATTCCTTTTAGTTAACTAAAATATATATAATTGGCTTAAGTAAAAAAAAGTCAAAATATAGAAATTGTTAAAACTGGCAAAAACATGTAAAATTCGATTAAAAATATATGATAAGAAATGAAAAAATCAATGGTAAAATGGGTTAGATAGAAAGAAAAGCGACTTAAAGCAAAAAAAAATGTGCAATTGATAAAATAACAAGGTTAACGGGCAAAAAAATGGGTAAAACCTGTAAAAAAAATGAATGACATCGGCTAACACGGGATAACAAAAAATCGGATAAAATCGATAAAAGAACAAGAACAAAAAAATGAGTTGATTATAAAAAAATTGAAATATGTGAGAAAATAGGTTAAATAAGCGAATAAGAGAAAATCATACATGTGAAAATGGACTAAAATTGGCTTAAACTAGAGAGAATGGATGGATTGATTAACAAATGGGATAAACAAAAAAAAAACATGTGAAATCGGTGAAATAACAGGTTAAAATAAGAAGAAGAAAAAAAATGATAAACTCGGTTTAAAAGCAGGTAAAATCGATATTTCTTTTGAAATTTCTTAAGATCAAATTATCACTTATTAAAAAACCTAGAAACAAAAAAGCAACCTTCGGGCTATATGAATAAAAAAACTATTTAGTTAACTGGAAAACTTATAATTGACTTAAGTCCAAACATAGAATGGTTAAAATTGGTGAAAAGGGTAAAATTCTATTAAAAATATATATGATAAAAAAATGGTAAAATCAATGGAAAAATGAGTTAGATAGAAGAAAAAAAATGGTACAATTGATAAAACAACAGGGTAAGTCAGCAAAAAAGGGTAACTGGTAAAAAATGAATGACATTGGTTAAACACGGGATAACGAAAAAAGGGGGGTTATATCGATAAAAGAACAAAAATATAAAAAAATAAGTTAAACTGGCAAAAAAATGGTGAAAGGGGCAAGAAAATGGGTTGAATCAGCAAAAGAATATGTAAAATCGACTAAAATTGGGTTGTACCGTAGAGAATGGGTGAATTGATTAACAAATGGGATGAAAACACAAAAACGGGTGAAATCGATCAAAGAACATGTCAAAATAACAAAAAATAAATGAACTCAGCGTAAAAGCGGGTGCAATCGGTATTTCTTATAACAATTCTTAAGAAATTATTAATTATTAAAGAACCTAAAAAAAAATCCATTTTTGTGCTATATGAATAAAATAAAGTATTGTTTAGTTAATTGAGAAACTTATAATTGGCTTAAGTTAAAAAAAGTCAAAACATATAAATGGTTAAAACTGGTGATAACGGGAAAATGGGTTAGATCGAAGAATAACAAGTTAAAGCAACGAAAAAAATGGTACAATCGATATAACAACGAGGTAAACCGATAAAAAATTAATGATATCGACTAAATACGGGATAACAAAAACTAGATCAAATCGATAAAAGAACAAGAATAAAAAAACGAATTAAATTGACCAAAAAAAATGTGAAATAGTCGAGAAAAAATAGGTTAAATCAACAAAATATTAAGTAAAATTTACTAAAATTTGGTTAACCGGAGAGAATGAGTGAATTGATTAGCAAATGCGATAAACCATTAAAATTGGGTGAAATCAGTGAAAGAACGAATTAAAATAACTTAAAAATAAATGGTAAACTCAATGTAAAAGCGGATGAAATTGATGGAAGAACATGTTATAATAACAAAAAAAATGGTAAACTCAGTGTAAAAGTGGGCTAAATCGATAAAATGTGTTTACTCGACAAAATTGAGAAAAATTGGTAAAAAAAGAGTTGAATTGGTTAAAAAATGGATTAGGCATGTAATTGAAAATGAATGAACTCGGTAAAAAACAGGTATAAACGACAAACTGGTGAAATCGATTGATAAAAAAGGGTTAAACTTGTGCAAACTGGTTTAGATGAAAAAGTTGTTTAGATGAAAATATCAAAGTCAAGGAATAAAATAACTGATGTTGTTCATTCGTTCAAATGGTAGTTTTAGAATAATAGTTATGTGGACATTTAGTTTTAGGTTGAAATTAATAATTAGTAATTATAGTTGTTTTTCATTTCAAGTTTTAGTTTTAAGTATTTATGATGACAACTTTAAATTCTTGGTAACAACATAGTAATAATTAAAGTGATGTAGTCAAAATAATTATGTGGTTTGTCATTAAGACCATAGTATGATGAAAAATTATTATATGATTCAACTATTTTACGAAATTAGTAAATCACGTGCAACGCACGTGCACTTTCCTAATATATATAAAAGTGTAAAATTTTTTGACACGAGAGGCGAAAGTGTAACAAAAATCAAAGTTAGCCAAACGACAATTAATGTGATTGAGCCGACAAGAAAAACAAAAATTGAAACAACTTCTAAAAAGTATGTATAGAAATATGATCAACATTAGTTAATTTATTGAATTAATTTAATCAGTGATTCATAATATATACTCCATGTTATAAAAGTTTTATTAAATTGAAAAGGACGCCGGCCATATAATAGATCCAATCAAATCAAAGTCTGATTTCAACATTATTCTTTTAATTTGACCCCTTGACCTTATAACATTGATTTAACTATGGATCAAGTATATATGTTTACTTATTACTTCCAATTAATCATTTTTTTTCATAGTTTTTGCCATTCCAATTCGTATATGTAGAGGCCAAAGAGTAATTTGTGTTTTCCTTGTAGTTTCATAAATTAAATTATTGGGGAGGGGGAGGAATTCTTACAATATACAATATGCTAATTCATATCTGTCATGCTCATATATATTAATTCAATTTCAAGTTTATCGTGTTAACAAAGCTACAAAACGGACAATATATGTCAACACATCGAAACTTTAACTAGTCGACAAGATTCGACCTTTGATTAAGAATGATACCAAAACATCATAACTAAATCCGTAATATAAAAGAGCAAACTCTAAGTATATATCAAGACATGTGGAAATTAATTAGCTAGTAAGTAATTGAATTAAGATTTTAATCAAAATATGGATACATGCAGTTCTATTAAAAACCGGGGAGTGGAAACACAAACATATATATTAACACGCACAAAATGTTATTCTAAAGATGACAATATATAGAGTACTATATATATGATCAATCTATAATCATAAACTCTAAGGAAATTTTTTTCTTTACAATTCCTATACGTTTTGCTACACACACATTCATACATCGATCAATTCTATTACAATAGTCAATTCAACGTATTGTACGTCTTTAAAGGTTGTTTATGTCTACCTTTTGGAATTAGCAAGCAATTTTAGATACAAAAACCATATATATATATATTTATAAATTAAATTCGGATTTAGTGAAGGTAGTTTATCAAGGAAGACATAGGCACCAGACACATTCCCCTCTTCTTTAAGTCAACATTCTCATCATTAATAGTATTTCTTTTGCTATCAATAATAATATTCTTCCCATTTTTCTCATCATCCCAGCTCCCTATATCTGAAAAGTTTTCCGGGCCGCCGGCCTCTTCTTCTTTACCCTACAAAACCAATAAATATAAACTATATATAACTTTCATTGCCTCATTTAGTCTGTCAATTAGATATCATGTGTTAAGACTAAAATGCCCTTGTGTAATAGTATTAAATAAAGAGGAAAAAACACTTTTGATACCAAACTTTAGTCCAAAAAACACATTTGGTACCAAGCTTTTTCAAAAAACATATTACATACCATAATTCACACAATCTTGACAAATTTAGTTTTGCCGTCAATTTTCAGACGAAATTTAGCACGGATCGTCAATGTGTGGGTCTTTAAAACCCGTGTGTATTCTCCATCCCACTGTCAATTTAACGGGCACATGAGCGGCACGTGCTGAATTTCGTCCGAAAATTGACGGCAAAACTAAATGTGTCAAGATTTTGTGAATCATGGTATGAAATGTGTTTTTTGAAAAAGCTTGGTATCAAATGTGTTTTTTGGAATAAAGTTTGGTATCAAAAGTATTTTTCCCTCATTAAATAAATAAAAAATTATCACCGGCCACTACGCAACCCTTTTTTGATTTCACAGGGTAATCTGCATATTTTTGCAGAAGATGTAGATTGACAATAATTAGGCATATCTCAGGAAGGTAAAGTGGTAAAAGATATGAGATATTACGCACTTCAAAAACATACTGCAAGGGCTAAGTAGATTGACAATTAGGCATATAATTACCAGATCAAAAGCAACATCATCTGTTCTTCTGTAGTTGACACCCATCTGCTTCAAAGTGCTAACCTATTTAATTTTTTGACAATAAACATATATATATGTATGTTCATAAATCAATTTGATATCAAAAGAATTGAACTTGAATATATAAACATATATATATTGATCATAATTAATTAATTAATCATCACCTTGGGGCTATTGACAGGAGAACTAGCAGTATCTTCCAAATCATCATCGCGCAAATATTTCTTACAATATTTATTTGGATTATTCTTGAAATTTAATCTCTTGAGTACTGGATTAGTAATATTTGCATTAAAAGGACCATTCCAAGCAGCATCAGAAATCAAAGAAGAAGAACATGATGATGAGCTCATGATCAGCATGTTTCCGTCTTTCTGGTAATTATTATTAAAGGAATAGTCCTGCAAATAAGTAGTCCAACCACTCTCCTCCTCAGATAATACTACATCTTCTGAATTAGTAATACTATATTTCTTCATATGGCTCAAAGAAGAAGAAGAAAATATGTTTAGTTTGAAAAATATGAAGAGAAAAAACAGGTGGTTGGTTGGTGCAGGTACTGCAGAGTGTTGAGGATGATTATAAAGAGGAGCTATATATATATATATATATTTTTTTTTTTAAATTTATTTTTAAAGAGTGTGATGAATATGGAGAAATAGGGTACCCACCATGTGGAATCTTGGTATATTGAAATTGGAGGAGTTGAGGCAGTTAAGATAGTTGGGAAACTAATTAAATAGTGTAAAGTTATGAGGACAATTACAAATTAGGGAGAAAAAGAATCATGGGAATATTGTATAGGTTGACCAGCAGCCCATGAACTAAACTAAATCACTTATAAAGATATATATTTATCTGTCTTATATAATATAATAATAATTATTAGTATTATTATTATCATGGGTACACATAACTAAACTAAATCACTTTTTGAGGTGGTTTGATGACTATATTTCGTATCATGAAATCAGATAGGAAGATATTACATAGGAATCTCCTACCATATATATTCGAAATTGGTTGTCAGAGTAACTTATAAAGATATATATTTATCTGTCTTATATATAGTTCAAATTCAAAGGATAGAATTGTGAATATAAATCTAGTCTGTTCCATTATTTATTAAAGGAGAGAATTTCACTTTTAATGTTACAATTTACCTTACTTTAAGGATTTGGTATTATAAATAGAGGGAAAAATACTTTTGATACCAAACTTTTGTTCAAAAAATACATTTGGTACCAAACTTTTTGAAAAAACACATTTCATACCATGATTCACACAATCTTGACACATTTAGTTTTGTCGTCAATTTTCGGATGAAATTCAGCACGTGATGCTCATATGCCTGTTAAGTTGACAATGGGAGAGAAAACATGAACGGGTTTTAAAGACCCACAATTGACGGCACGTGCTGAATTCCGTCCGAAAATTGACGACAAAAGTAAATGTGTCAAGATATTGTGAGTCATGGTATGAAATGAGTTTTTCCGAAAAGCTTGGTATCAAATGTGTTTTTTAGACTAAAGTTTGGTATCAAAAATATTTTTCCTTCATTATAAATATTTTGTCCGACACATTTGGTACCATTATTTGACGGGACGTTACACATTTCATACTTCCATCAAATTAATGATTGAATTGAACACGTGAGGAGCATGTGCCCGTCAAATTTGACGGAATTGATGAAAAAATTGTAGAATTGATCCTATAATCAAAGATTGCTGGCAAAGTTTGCCCCACATACCCCACAATTCACAAATTTGAAGCATTTCAGTCACAATTGCAAAAATAGTTAAATTAATAATCCTATTTAATAAATTTTATATATTATTATTAAATTTCGTAAAATAATTAGATTATATATGTCATATGTTGGGCTTTAATATGTCACGTGTTGGGTTTGTTTCACCCACACATTCAGCCCTCCCACACGTGAAGGGGGAGTATTGAGACTAAATGTATCACATTGATTGAAAATCATAGTGAAGTTCACTTTATAAGGTCTTGGACAACCCTCACCTTACAAGCTAACTTTTGAGGTTGAGTTAGGCCCAAACCATTAAGTGGACTTAGCCTAATCCATGTGGTGAATTTTAATAGAAGCTCTTCAGGAGTTCCAATAATATTCCCGAATCTTTTTATAAAAAGTAAAAACACATGGTCAAGTCGGATCATTTTTACAACCTTATTTTGACAAGTATTCACTAAGTCGATTTCAATTTTGGAGAGACTATGTAAACAATAACATTTTCTTAGACAATATCCATGTATTCGCAATGTTACTCCATATGGCACAATATTAAGAGCGATTTTAGAGAAATTCCTCTAATTCTACGTGAGGTTTAACTAACTCCTATATTATACAGGAAAATATTGATGCTTCTTTCTGAATCAGTTCAATGACTATATTCGTTGAAATTATGCTAACGTCCATGAGCTACCATGAATCCAAAGTAAACTCTAAGGTTCAATTGAATCTAAAGGTTCTATCTATGTCTACATGATCTAGATTTAATTCCTACGATTTTCTGGTTCTTCTTCCATCCAATAAAAGTCTTATTTTATAGCAATTCTATCTTGATATTATCATCTCAGTACATTTTTATCAATACCTCCACATTACATAACAATATAATACCATGACTCCTGCTCCTGCAACCATGCGGTTGAATTTCGTTTTTAATCATATATGGATTTATAGCAGCACAACACCTCAAATAAATTCCAGATTTCTCGATACCAAAGAACAAAAATATTAACTTTCACGGTACCAGGAAGCATTATTCGGCTTATCTAGGACCTAACTGCATACAGTGCATTTACATGTCAAGTTTCCAACATGATCATTGTTCTCTGAAAAGCAACTATAAGTATCCATCACTGATGATGTAATAATGGTCTAAATAAGCAATATTGGTACCTTGAGTTTTACAAGTAAACCAGACAATTATGTCAATGAATAAATATCAAGAAAGTGTGTTTTCCATTATAATCATACGAAATATAAGAACTTGTAAAATCAAAATAGTTTAAACAACCCACATACCCCATTTTGGCTATGATTAACTAAACAATATAGAATTCATTGATAAGAAGAAAAATATATATGCATATTAATGTACTTATACATCACTGTTCACTAATAATGACAAATATGATGAATAAACTTTCACAAAAAACGAATAAAGCTCGAATCCTAACATAACTTTATCAAATATCATGAAACAAGTACAAACGTTAATAAGTTTGGGATTAAAACAAATAATAAAATAAAGAAGCTAAAACCGCAAAAATAAAGAACACGTAAGGATGAGAATCATTCTCACGAAACCATGACATAATAAATGATCTCAAATAGGGTTTAGTGGTTCGACAGTAGCGGTTCTCCTTTCGTAATTGCAGCTCAAAAAGGAAGTCTTCATTGCTGACAGAGGCCGACAAGTTCTCAAAGAAAGAAGCAAGCATGTCTGCATCGTTGATCGGAGAACTGATTATCTTTGCCTCCAACAATACTTCGACATCCTCTTTGGTCTTGATGAGTGTCTTCATGAACTTGATGTAGGATGTGAAGATTCTTGATTGGCAAAATAGCGTCTCGAAAATCAAGAAATTCCGGTACAAGGTCATGGTTGATTCTTGAATCCTTATTTGAGGGATTTTGAAAATCCCATTGTCGAACTCCACATTGGTTAAGATGTTGGAGTCCCCCGGAATAAATTTGATTCCATAATCAATCAGCTTGGATGCAGGTTGGGCCTCTTGAAGCGAGCCAATTTCAATTTCTTCATCATTGTCCACTTGAACAATAGTACTACTAGACGGGTCTGATTCAAACTTATAGAACAAGGCATTCATCGCAAGCTCTAATAGATGCCTTGGTTCATCATTGGTGGTCAACTCCGACTTGGTGATGTTAAAAAAGTTGAGGGCCAGATCAACTAACTCGTTTCCAGGATTTATGTTGTTATCCTGTCAAAATAACCAAAATTATCAATTTCAGAACTTTAGAACTAATTTATTTGCTCATTAATTTCATGGTATTTTTAGTCACTTAAATGTATGACGAATAAAAAGACCAACTGACCTGATAACAAAATATCATATTGTAAAGCTATACATAAGTAAATAGAACATTATTTATCAAAAAAAAAAAGTAAATAAAACAAATTTAAGAGAGAATGCATCATAAATCATTCAAAAAATCGACAACCAAACGAGACCAAGGGATCGCGCGAAGTGATTTCATTAGCCAAAAAGGTTTTTCGCAACTACTTTAGTGTAGACATGTATAATGTTTTCACCAAACAAAAAACCATTCTTTAAACTCCAGCAAGAACATATTTTTTTCACCCAAATAGTTTCTCATTCATCATAACAATAGATCAGCACCATCACAATCCTAATAGTAATACTAAACCATTTGTCTAATGCTCTCTAATTATAAAGATAAAATGGATAAAGGCGCTTATTCAACAGCATGCAATGCAATCTATAAAATGTCAACTCCAGTCAAAATTTTATATTGGAAGAATACTAATGGTTCAACAGAACTTAAAACTTGCACTTTCATTGCACTTGTGTAGAACACATTTTTTTTGTGCATACTGAAAAGAAATACTTCCTCCGTCTCAATTCTTTTACTTCCTTGGTACAGTTGATCAGTCAACTTGATCAAATTTAAAAAAATTATAATAAATAATCTACTTAATTTATTTCAATAATATATAACAACATATATCTTAATACTTAAAAGATTTAAAACGCTATAAATATGAACAATTTCCTTGATAAGTCACTTAAAAGATTAAAAAGTTTGACTTTGCACTGTAGCTAATGGAGGGAAATTTTGGGACAGAGGGAGTAGACAAATAAGACAGTCAAAATTTACGAATGATAGCAAGGAAAGTTCATTAAACATGGCCAAGATCCAACACTAATTCAGAAAATACAAATGTATTCTTATCAATTCTAATACATCATTAACAAACTAAATATGAACGAACTCAAGTCATGAATGAGCATTAAATATAGTATGGAAGTAGATATGAGAGATATTTTGAGAATTGAAAAAAGTAATTTGTGTCTGTAAGTTTTACCTCGCTTGATGGTACGAAAGCTGCTATAGTTTGGAGTAGAATGAATGGCAGTTGGTTCTCAATTTTGAGAAGATCTTGCTGCAAGGTGGCGAGAGGCGCCATGTTTCCAACAAGGGTTGTACTTGCGTTGTTGTCATGGCTCATAAGTAACTCAACTACGAAGCACCCATCCAACAACATTATTTTCATGAATTCATCATTTTCCAACAAATTCGGATCTACGTCTTTGTAGCAGCCTCTAATAGTTTCCTCCAAGCTGCTCAAGGCTTCGGCTATTGCATCAATATCATTGTCAAATCTATCACTGAAGCTTTTGAATAACCCTTTCTTCAACTCTTGTGCACCAATTCGATCAATAAAATTCCTCAAGAATTGTTTCTTCAACTCTAGTGTTAGGATGTGGGGATCATGATGTAAAGGTCCAATGGACACTAGAGTTGGAACAAAATATTTTTCACTATCCCCGCCACAGAATCCTTTGGGAACCTTGCAGATGTACGGTATAGTTGGTGTTGGACTACTTATCCCCTTCATGTACTCCGATAATACTCTCTTCGTGGTGTTGCTACTTTCAGGTTCTCCCATCTCTTGTTTTTCTACTCTGTTAAGATAGTTTGCAACTGTCCCTATTTATACTAACCACCTCATTAAATGGACGGTGAAGATCAACTTTATCTAGTGGCTAAGAATGATCATATAAGGACGTTTATTAGATAATTTTATGATATTTCCATGGAATTATCCGAAATGCACTATACTTTAACATATCTAAAACTACTTACTAGTGACTACTATCTAAATGGAATGTTCTAAAGAACCATGTACAAGCAAAAAGAATGTCCTTGAAATCTCCATACATGATTGAGGCTAAATTATTGGGTCAAAGTTATTTGACCAAGTATTGTTGGGTCAAATACTAGTCTTAATGTTTCATTTGTTGGTTCGGATATGCTAAGAAGTATGTGCACTCTAAAACAGTATAACAGTTTTATTATTTCACCTGAATTCGAGAATTATCAGTTATCACAGGTGACAGAAACCACAATTACAAAAACCTCACCGGGTATACTTTTGACAAGAGCCTAATGAACACTACAACTTTCTAAGAAAATGTTTTTACTTCATATTGCAATGACTTCATTCTTCATCCATGCAACAAAAATGTACTACTCCAGGGAAAATGCTTAGCCCAAAAGTTTTCTCAGTCCATCCATACGCATCCTTAATGTTTCAAATGCTTAATGGTTGTCTCAACA
Source organism: Penstemon newberryi var. newberryi (assembly GCA_030819805.1). Taxonomy (NCBI): domain Eukaryota; kingdom Viridiplantae; phylum Streptophyta; class Magnoliopsida; order Lamiales; family Plantaginaceae; genus Penstemon; species Penstemon newberryi. Next base: position 5,545,241 of record JAUALY010000003.1, on the reverse strand, counting down.
TCTTTATCTCCTCTGGCACTGCAGTTCAACACTAACTTCGTTCGATCCGGAATAGTTGGGCATAGCTTCTCTAGATAAGCTAGTGCATGAGATATCTCGAGTGCATGTATAATACCCTCTAGCCTCGATAATTAAAAGCTTCAATAGTCTCATCATCCGTTATGCTATAATGCACGGCCCTTCCAATATCTTTCTGGAAATTGTGCTCAAGTTCAACTTCAGGGTAATCCAAGCTATAAAGAACCGTTAAGAAACACAAATTAGTCATTGACCAAATCTAATCTTAAATTAATTTGCGTAAACAAAAATAGACCTTTTTTTACACAGCTCTTATAGAATGTGGCTCGATTATTTGTCCATCTTCATCTTGCAACAAATGACTCATAGATCCATGTAAAACCCCGACCTCGCCTTTAGTCAAATCAATGTAATGTAAATTGCTGGATTAATCACGGGAGGAGAGGGGTAATATTTCACAATGGGGTAAATTGCTCATTAGACATATCATGGGGTAATTTGCCAAAAACCAAATCTTATAATTAATTTCTTCAAGGTATATATAAATTTTTCTTTGTAATAATTTATATCTTTGTTCTGTTTAAAAATTGATTAAAATATACTTTGACATAGGAATATAAGGACTTTATCTATATTCTTTAGTTATCCCAAAAAAAAAAAAAAAGAAAAAAAACGAAAAATGAACTTGTAGAATATTCTTAGCCTCTCAAGATGTCTTCTTGCTTCCTAAACTCTTTTCCTCTCCTGCTCTCATACATTAAAATCCAAGAGTGAGAAAATGAAGACTTTGTATTATTCAATGACATTATATAGCTCTAGTGTGTTTGAGATGTGATGGGGTGGGGGCGCAAACCAGTCAAGTATTGTCGAACGACGTCTTATTCAATTAGTTTGGGTTTTAATTTTAATAAAATAAACTAAGTTCAAGTTCAGTATCGAGCAACTTGATATTTATATAAGTATTTTGTTAATTCTTAATTTTTTGAGCCGAGTTTTAAAAATTATTAAAAGAAAAAATTTATTCCTTATTTGATCAGTATAATAAAACAAATTCAAATGAATTTTTTTATCAAATGAGCTCTAATCAAGTGCTATCAAATAACTTGATTTGATTTGAATCCTAGATGTTGTGATTGGTTATGATATTCTCATTAATTTTTTAAAAGAGTAAATAGTGAAATGACTTTGGGAGAAATAGTCGAAACCCAATAAGGCTTAAAATGAGTAACATCATCATCATGGATAAAACTCAGGATTTGGCCCAGCATAAATCGGCCATACCTCGAACCCTCCCAACTTTACTTTTTGATTGTTGTTGACTTGGGACTTGCCGGCCCAATACCCAGGATCCTTTTATTCGCTAAGAAGTAAGAACATGTAAACAGACAATCCATCCTCCATAGGACTGTGAAGTTAGTAACTTTAAATTATGTTCAACTGTTTCAAAAGCAAAAAATGGTGACATGCTCACCATGTGTTCGACAATTTTCTCAAGTGACCGACACCTTTCTTGAGTGCTGCACAACTCCTGAGTCTTTAGATTTCACTTGCTTTTTGCGCTGTTTTTAATGAGAGGGTCATTATTTTAGTCGATTAGTTGTTGGGTTAAAGTATTAAATTATAGTAACGCATTAAAAAATAATATGTGGGTGTTGGATCTAATGGAATGGACTAATCCTCTAATAATTAAAAAGATATAATCACTTAATATGTTCAATTGTGCCTCAAAACGAATTAAAAAAAATAACCAACTTGATCAAAGAAAAAGAGGGATTAATCTCAACTATATGGTTGTTGGAATTTTATTTCAATCGAAGATATATGCAGTCATGCTGCATTTCTTCAATGATATATTTTGTATGTCAATTGTGGCTACAACTATTTGATTGACTAGCCACTTTGGTGGTCTAGGGAGTTTTTGCTCTCTTAGAGTTGCTCATTTACAAATGACTTAATGAATCTCTATTTATAATAGTCTAAGAATACTCTAGATACATATTAATGTAGATACATTCATGTATCTAACTATTTTTTTAAAATACTAGTTCCTTAAATTTAAAGTCAATTCATGAATTGTGGAAATTTTAATTATTTCCAACAATGGTAGCATACCTTTTTTGTCTTATAAAGGGCGGAGGTGGGGGGTGATAATTTAGAACTCATCCCTATAATTTTCTTGACATCTAAATCCAAAAGAGGATTAACATGTCTGGCGCAGAGGAAGTTAGATTCTCCATGAAAGTGATGATAAACAAAGAGAAAACAAAAGTATTATTTGCAATAGTAGATAACAATTTCGCAGACATATTGCTAAGCTTCCTGACATTACCGTTGGGTGTGATTCTACGACTCCTGAAGAAGCAGTATGAAGATGAGGCACCTGTCATTGGAAGCTTCAACACTTTGTACAATGGTTTGGCAAATTTGGATTCCGTCCATTTCTCGACTGAGGCTGGTAGGCTTATGTTGCTTAATCCAAGAAGTTCGCTCGATGTTGAATGCCGTAAACTCAAACTCAATATAGATGATACTCAGCCCATCAAATACTTTGCTTGTGAAAATCGAGGTTGTGGGAGTATGTATTCAAATATAAACATTTACTATGATACTGCAAGAAGGTGCTCTTGTGGGAAATTTGTTAATAGAAAAATATTAGTGAAAGATTCGTCAAATAGCAGCAGCAGTGATGGGGATGGTGAAGTTTTTACAGTAAAAACAGTGTCTTTCTTAGTTAGCGATGAACTGCAAATACTGCCAAATGTAACTCGATCATTCATACAAAGTCTCAGCAATCTGGGCATTGTGGACACGGATGGAGCCGAGCAGAGCACTGTGACTGTTGGATTCAATGAGGTAAATGAGTCTTCCGTTCAAGTTTTTAAGATCTTTTATGAGTAAAATGCAAAACAAAATTAAAAAAGGAAAAAAATAAAAAAATAGATGAATATATCTCATAAGTGAACATTTACCCCACCCATAAGTGAACATTGGGTTATTCCCAATTTTTTAGGTGAACATGTGTGTTTTTGCGTTTTATTTCAATGAATAATTAACATATTGCAGATTGGGAGGAGGTATATGCTTATGAGGGAATTTTTAACATGGTCTATTTTTTTCTTTTTTGCTTCTAACTCAATCTTTGATTACTGTGTCGTACGTATATTGTTTGTTTGCATCATCAGATTATGGATTTGTTCAAGGGATCGTTGCTGTCCAGGACTCCATTAACTGACCTTATTCTTGATAAGAGACAGATGCATCAATCTGTCGCAGCAAAATCTGAACCATATAATAATTTACTACCTGATATGGAAAAAGTAGCAAATTCTTCTGGAGCTAAAAAGATGGTAGTGAGAGCCATATTACAAAAATCTACAAAAAAATTGTTGTTTGTTCAAGCCGAGGAAGATTTCATAGATTTTCTATTTAGCTTGCTCACCATTCCTATAGGACAAGTTGAATGCCTACTCAGCGGTAACGCTTGTCTTGGGGGTATAGATAATTTGTACAGGAGCATAGCAAATATGAATGGTGACAAGTATTTCAAGAACCGTAATACAAAAGACATGCTGCTCAAACCTACACTTCCTCCTAAGTTTGTATCCAAAAACCAGTTTTTTTGTCTAACTGAACAACGAATTCCTACACTATATTTCGGCAAAGACGCAGATTCTCTGTTTCTCGACTATAAAGGCTATGAGGGTGCAATCGGTATCAAGGACCCGAAAGGTGAGGGAACTAAGTATGTTAAGGGACCAGGAATGTTTATGGTAACTGATGATTTAACTGTTACACCTTTGTGTATGCTCTCGAGCCTTTCTACGCTCAAGAAGCTGAATATACCTTTATCTGATGTTGAAGAACTTGAGCTTGACATTGGTTTCGAAGAGGTAATTAATGATTTATACATCTATATAAATTGATTTCGTCCGAGAAATATATATATGTAAATAGTATTTCAAAAGTTCATGTACAAATAAATCTCATTCAATTTGTTGATGCAGGGTTTAAGCATACTGAAAGCATCGCTCACCTCTACTTATGCTTTAACCAATGGCCTCATCAATCCCGTCTTAATGAAACAACCAAAGAAAGAACACTGATGTTACATACAGTTGTTTCATTAATAAGTCATGTTTCACTTCCTAATTTGTTGTGTGTAATAAATAAAGATTTCGTTTTTCTAATTGCAGCAAATGTATGGATAGTATATACGCAAATACCAATTGTCTGATTCAACGGAAAAGCTCACATTTTCTGCCCTTATAATATTGTCAAGGTATCCAGAAAAATATAGTTAACTTGCTTAATAAATGTGTGGAGAGTATTATGAATTATATTATGTATTTAACAAGTTGTTAACATTGAGTACAGATAAAGTGAAAAATGAGACTATATTGGGCACATTCTGTAGAGGAATTATATTCTATTACAAAATGGATTTTGTCAAATTCAAAGTATTCCACATAAATTTTAAATTTGTGCACATAGATTTATTCGTATGACACCAAATTGAAATAAAAGATTCATCGTGTCTTTAACATTTTCTTGATTACTTCTACTACTAGTCTACTACCATGGCTCTATTATTACTTTAATCCTTATTTTTCCACTTTAAAGTACCAATTAGTAAGTCCAATTACCTTTTTCTTGATTAAATTTAGTACAATAATCACGTTTTTATTACTTTAATTCTTCTTTTTCCTCTTTTTAGTACCAACTTGTAGACCCAATTCATTAATTCTTTCTTCTTCTTGATCTATATTTTTACTACAATCACGCTTTTCTTTATTTAATTAAACCTTTTTCGCCTCTTTTTTCTTTATCTCTATAAATGCACTCTCAACACTTTTAGCTCTTCAAAGCTAACATATCACTTCGGAAGTTTTCAAGTTTATTATTTTATTTGTAGAAGAAAATAAAAACAAATATGCGAGAATCCTAGAACTCAATAGAAAACTCTTGTCTAATCAATATCTATCAATTATTAACAAGGGCTTAACTACAAATGAATTTGAATAACGAATTAATGCATCCCTTAATTTTCAATTAGTTTAAGACAACCTCACTGAAAGTAAATAGTAAAAAAAAAAAATGTATTACTCATTTGTTAACAATAGGAAAAAAGTATGATGCGTTGTTTATTTTAATACAAGGGATTTCCAAGAATTATTTTATCACGTCTCGGGTGATAATTATTTTCTTCTGCTCTTAATTTTTTTGACCAAGTAAAATTTTGATGTATCTACTCAATGAAAAAGCGTCGTTTCACCTATATTTATACTCTTTTTTTTTTTTTTTGTTACCCAATGGTTTCATCCCTTTCGAGGTGCATCGAACACATTAACTGAGAATCTCTTAAACTAAGGCTTAGTCTACTTTCCATGGCTTAACTAAGAAGGAAATGATATTCTTCATAGGTTTATTTTTCAAAAAGAATTATCTAATTAAAACTTATGACTAATGTTTTTCAAGGCTTAGGAATGGTGGCACACATTAAATGAACACTATTTTTTTTTTTCCAGAAGGAACTGTTGGAATTTTAGAAGTTTATAAACTTCAAAATAATTAAAACAAATTTTGTAACGTTAATTGCATTAACATCCCCTTAATGTGCCATTATGTGGCCCTTAATATTTTGACCATTAAGGTCTCCCATGAACACTATAAATAGGAGTGTCCTAGGGTCTTAGAAACACACACTCACTAGCTAGGTTGCATTCACGAAATACTTTTCTGATTGTTATTGGGCACTAGAGATAAGGTTTGGTTCTTTGTCTTCCTGTGAACGTGCTCACAGACAAGGACGCCGGCGTGGCCATTGGGTTTTATCTTGGGATTGTGATCAGCCGCCAATACCTGCACGAGGGGAGGCAATCACTTTCTTAGGACGAGCGTTTAGTAACGTGACTCTCAAATCAGGCCAGTCGTTTTACTATTTTTGTTTATATTATATTTCTATTAAATTTTCATATTGTGTTTATGATTCTATGATTATTAAATTTACATAAAAAAGGTAAAATTTCACAACAATCTAAGAAAGTGATTCTTAAGTTTTAGTTGATTTTGTTGAATATCATATTTGTGAAATCTCAATTAATTTCACAGCTATTGTGAATCAATATTTGATTGATTTTATATAATAATAAAAAATAAAAAATAAATTGTGACGAACTTGTACTTCTTTGTATGATTTGCATTTGAGGTAATCAATCTCCACCAATTGTTTGCTTCAAGAAGTTCACACAACTGATACATATGCTCCATCAATCCACTAAGATGGTTTGTTGAAAGGAAAAGAACATTAAGATACAAATTGAGGTAAACATATTTCTTTCAAAGAGTTTATAGGATGAAGGTACGACGCTCTGGTTTTCATTATCATGCGTAATACTCTTTGAATATAAAATTCTTTTAACTCGTGAATTGAAACTTACTTCTATCATAAAAGAGTCATAATGTTTTAACATGTAAACATATGTAAATTTGAAATTTTTGTCATATGAGATAATAATTTATTTGGTGTTTCAATCTCATTTGGTAAATTGCATTATAATGAACACATGCAATATTTCATGTGTTATATGTATATTTTGATTATGGGGGATTTGAAATAATGAATAACGTTGTCTCTTGATTGCTATTGGAAGAAGGCTATTATCAAGATCTGGTACTAAATTCATATGACGTTTTGAATTCAGGTTCATCTTTAGCCGGTTATCAAAACTGCTATAATCCTTTTAATTTTATAGTTTTAATGTAACTGATTTTTTTAAAGTCTCTAAAATAAAACTAAGGTCTAATTTTCAATAAAATCTTATTGGAATTAGAAACACACATGACAAGTTTGAGTGTACTTGTTATTGCACTATGTTATTTAATGATATGAGAATCAATGTGATTGTTACGTTTTAACGGCTAATTAACTTGTTAGTCTTTATTAGAATATTTATGCCAATTGAGTGGTCAAATATAAACATATTCAAAAATAATTGAAAGCTATTAGAATTTGAATGCATGAATTACCAATAAACATTTCTTCTTTTATGGATAGAAAATCCAATGTATACACTGACAAGGAAAAAAAAAAAAAAGTTAATTAAAGCCGCTTTATTTGAAGACATGTATTGCTCTATTAATTTCCATGTCATGAGTAATTATATTACCGTTTCCAAAATGAATTAATTAACTTTTATGACCTCGAATGTTTTTCCAGTTAATATTCCAATTGTTCTTCTTCTGGTCATATCAACTATTTGGCTTTACTATATTTAAAGCTTGTGATTTATTAGCTCAAAGGATTTATCTAATCCAAGCTTCGTATAAGGACTATATATTTGTTGGTAGACTAGTCCTAGCATTGAGAATAAACAATTCTTAAATTTATATTCACTAGTGATATTTCTTTTAAGGAAAATATTTTCTATAAGTTTGCTAATGATATGACCTATATATTAACATTGAGAATTCCATGTCGTAGTTTACCTTTAAATGTACTACTTGTTGTCTTATTGGATGTGTCTTTCTTTGTAACATTTAAAAAAATTAAAAAAAAAAAAAAAATATATATATATATATATATATATATATATATATATATCTAAAATGCTAGCAGAGTTCCTCATTTATCATGATATGTTTTAGTAAACATAATTCTTTGAGTATCTAGTTTCTATTCTGGCTAAACTGAATTTTGTGTGAATTAAATAACTTAAAGAGGTATAAAGTGCCCATTAACATACTAATTTTAAAAGGTTGTTAAAAATACAGTAGTTTTATTTTCGTAATAGTATATTTATGAGTTATACAAATAAATAAATAAAAGAATTGTATATCATGTGTATAATTTGCTTAATGTAATGTTATAATTTACTGTGAGAAAGTTATTATATGGATTATAAACAAAATCATGATATTGCTATGTTTGATAGCCATCATGTATTTAGTGCATCATCATGATTGGGGGGTTACACAATGTATCTTAAAACTAATTCCATTAAATTATTCTTGCTAAAATATTTTGTTCCTCCTATTTAAACGTGAAAGTTCTATATTTATTGAGGTCTCAATAAAATATTTGTGTTACACTATTGGGAGGAAATGCACTTTGATTTAATCATTTCATGAAGCCTTATTCTTTGGGTAAACTAAATTAATTGATTTTGAGATCAGTATACATTTATTTGTTTATTATATATGTGACATTATGTGAGAGTCGTTATTTTAAATATGTGCATTCTCTAATAATGATTTAATAAGGCGTTTTACTGTTAAGTTATATGACTTATACTTGTGTAAAATCTTATATAAGTCTGAATTATTAGTTGTTTGCAAAATCTTCTTTTTGAAAAGATATGATGAGGCAGGTTATGAATAAATTGTTGATAACAAAATAAGGTATTGGTGCATTTTACTAATTAACAAAATCTCAGAACGTTTTCATGAATGATTTATTTGTGCCTTCATGCATGTGCTCAAACATTAATGAATAATTAGACTTCAACATGAAGTGTATAACAGTGTTTTATGAAATACTATCTTGATTTATTATGTTGATGTTACAAGTATTTCTATATAAATAATAAATTTTCAAATATTAATATTGTTATTAAAGCATTTTGAGTAATACACATTAGTGCAATTAAAAAACCCTTTTGTGAAAGAAAGAAAGAAAAATTCTCTATCATATAAGAAAAGTGTGGAGGCTTAATATGATTATTATTATGTTGAACATGATAGTTTCAACTTTCAACTGTCATCTACATTTTATTTAGATGAATATAAGTGTGATTTACATATGCTATATCTCGAGTTAATGAGATTAATTCTAAGTGGTGAAAAGTGAGGACTTCAAAACAATTATAATTAATGTAGCTAGTGCTTACCTCCAACAACTTTTGTGGTGATTGTTTCTTATAGCTAAACTATAATTATTTCACGAAATATGGTGTCTTATCATTCATGTATATATGTTACATCTTGGGATTGACATCGTAATCGATGGATACATGTTCAAATTTATCTATCTTATATATTAGATATGACCATAGTAAATTTGATTATCATATAAGATAATTTGGTTGGTCATGAGGAAAACAATCGAATATGTGATTAAATTGGATACTTGTTTCTTGACCTGGCTGTTATATGATCTCGTGAAATGTGGGGGTTGGTCTTGATATATTTTATCCTCTCTAATTTCTACTTTTAATAAAGGTTGTGAGGAAAAAAAAAATTTTGATAATATTTTGACAAAAGCTAATATAGTGGTGCTTGTGGAAGCTATAAAGTAAATAAAAATGGCAATGACCAATTTGAGGTATTGTTATTAATTTATTTGCGATATTGTTAATTTATTAATCACTTTTGTTGTGGAGTTCAATTTTGTACAGGTGCACGTGCACGAGTCAAAAGAATATTGAAGAATCATATGCAACGCAGGTCATATGAAAAAAAAAAAAAAAAAAAAAAAAAAAGCAACAACATATGTGAAAATTAAAACTAAGAGGCAATATATAATAATTTCACGAGGTGGAATTTTGTCTCAGGACTAGCTGTAAAGGCTAGATCCTTAATCATCGAGGGGGATGGGCGTAAGCCCGTAAGGGAGTCACCTCCGGGAGTAACCCAACCTTTGTGATTGGAGACCCCATGAAGAAGGTTCAATGGGTAGGAACAACCTGTACTGCGTGACTCGTTTAACACTAATTTATAGGAGAGCACCTCCTTCCCATCCCTATGGTGATAGTGTTTCATAGTGTGATATTACGGTTGGGTTTAACCCTTAATGAGATCGAGGCGGGAATTCCGCAGGGTATAGGTCGCACGTACCCTTGGAGGTTTCACCTAAGTGAGAGTTGCCATGGGGCCGTGGCTATGGGTTTGGGCTGACCCTAGAAACTCTCATGAGAATCAAGATTCGAGCGCATGGCCGTTAACGCGCTAACCCGCGAACTAAGACCGATGTCGATACTGTGTGTGTGATGTATTGAAGTTTGGCCAAGGGACCTAATTCAAAGCGCTTGCGCCATTACGGTTTTCTCAAATGAAAATCATCAACACTAAGTGTAGGTTCAAGCCCAGAAGGCTCCTGCACCCATTGCATGGTATTTTAGTGCCCAATTATTTTATATGCATATTTTTAAGTTTTAAAACTTGTGGGGGATTGTTGGAATTTTAGAAGTTTTTAAACTTCAAAATAATTAAAACAAATTTTGTAACGTTAATTGCATTAACATCCCCTTAATGTGCCATTATGTGGCCCTTAATATTTTGACCATTAAGGTCTCCCATGAACACTATAAATAGGAGTGTCCTAGGGTCTTAGAAACACACACTCACTAGCTAGGTTGCATTCACGAAATACTTTTCTGATTGTTATTGGGCACTAGAGATAAGGTCTGGTTCTTTGTCTTCCTGTGAACGTGGTCACAGACGAGGACGCCGGCGTGGCCATTGGGTTTTATCTTGGGATTGTGATCAGCCGCCAATACCTGCACGAGGGAAGGCAATCACTTTCTTAGGACGAGCGTTTAGTAACATGACTCTCAAATCAGGCCAGTCGTTTTACTATTTTTGTTTATATTATATTTCTATTAAATTTTCATATTGTGTTTATGATTCTATGATTATTAAATTTACATAAAAAAGGTAAAATTTCACAACAGGAACAACATCAAACTTGACTAATTTTTTCTAAAACTTTACTAGTCTCTTTCAAGGTATATATTCAAACACATTAAATAGACAATACTCCTACCCGGGATTCCAACTTTGACTTCCTAAAATATCTTTTGGACATAGCATAACTATGGCTTATTCGTGGATGCTTTTAGGTTAAGAGTTACCATCAAAAGTTTCCTCTTTAAAGATAATTTTGTGATGAATAAATATTAAAAGTAAATAGAATAGTATGAGGTTACTTGATTTCTTTAATTTGAATAGTATTCTTAGCCTCTCAAGACAAAGCCTCTTGTGATTTTACCATAGCCGTTTTCTTGCTTCCTAAAACTCTCCATCTCACTTTAAAATTCAAAAGTGGAAAAAAGCTAAGCTGCAATGTGTATGGGTTTGCATAAATAATATTGCAATTTTCCTGCCAAATCATTTCGGGTTGTCTGTGTCTATCTTTTTCCACAAAACTTTCATCTGTAATCAGTTTTATTTTTACATGGGCCAGGTTGCTGCCACCAAAGATTATCATATTGCCCCCAATAATCTAACAAAAGAAAAAAGAATCAACACACAAAATATCTTCTGCTTGCTCCTGTTTATAGAAGCCCAAAACTAAATTTATTCCTCTCGCACCATCTCCAACCGAGCCGGCACCCGGGCATGGGGGGTTGCCGCCTCGGGACTACCCAAAAATAAATTTATTCCTCTTCAGTTCTTCACTTCTTCATTCAATTACGGGACTGCCCAATTTAGACTTTAGAAGCAAAACCCCTCTTCCTCAATTCAAAATCAATCCCTAACTACGACCACCACCAGCGCCGCCGCACCGCCTTCCACCACAACCTCCTGTTCCGCCATCTCTCTCTCGGCCCAGATTAGTAATTTACAGAGGTACGTACTAACAATCTTCCTCAATTCAAAATCAATCCCTAGCCACCACCCCCACCCGTGCCGCAGCACCACCCCCAACGCACCGCCGTCCGCCGCAACCTCCTGCTCCGTCATCTCTCTCTTTCGGCCTAGATTAGTAATTTACAGAGGTACAACTCAAATTGTAAAACCCCAATTTTATTCCTATTTTTGTTAAAAAGTTAATTAATTTTAAAACCTCAATTTAAAGTGGTAAAAAAACCCCAAATTTTCAGAAAAGTAAGAGGCCCAAATTTTTTCGGTTTTTCTGTACCGAAGCACACCGAACCGTGCCGAATCGGTAATTTACGAACCGAACCGAACCGAAATTTTCGATTTGGCAAACGGTACGAGATTCCAAAACACCGTACCAGCCGGTATACCGAAATTCGGTACGGTTCGATTCGGTTTTACCGTTTGCACAGCCCTTTATTTATATCACTCAGCTTAATCGAACGGCTGTTATTCACTCTAGATCAACGGCCATATTTTAATTTACTAAGGGCATAATGGACTTTTCACAGTAATCGATCCTAAGTCAAAATCGGATGGATTAATAACCGAACACAATTCAATTTTATTGGGCCGATTATGTAATAGAGAGAAATAGCCAATCAGCCCAAAAATAATACTACGAAGTCCGAACCGAACTGTGATCAATCTTATTGGGCCGATTATTTAACAAAATCCCGCTCTATCCAAAACGACCAACAACAATGAGTCTCCTCAAACTGAACCTTCACCACTACTACCACCACCCTTTCCGCCGCGGCAACCACCATTTAAATCTCTGCCCGCAGTCCCACTATCTTTTTTTCCATTCCCTTCCAAATAAAATTAATCTTTCAAAATCATTTTCTACACCTAGAAAGGCTTCATCAAGATTGTATGCTGCAAACCCAATTTCTTTTTCCATTGACAAGAATGAAGAAAAAGAAATTGAAGAATACTTGGCGGAAGATGGGGAAGTTTATCAGAATACTTTGAGATTGGTGGAGTGTGCTATGTTTGCAGCTGTTTCTGGGTTGGCCTTTCTTTTGAGTACCTCTCTTGCCATTGAGGTATAAAATCCGTTGATAAAGTTATTTTAATCAATGTATAAAATACTATTAGGTTTTGAGAGCTCTTTCATTAAGCATTAAGTCAATTAGTTTGGGATAGACGGAAGAATTTTGGTTTTTTTTTTCCTTTGTATATGGCTCTGTACTATTGTGTTAAGATTAAATTTTGGTTTTTAGTACAATTTAAGGTTGGTTTGGTGTTTACAAAATCTTTCCATACATAATGTGGACTGTAACTTGGAAGTGTAGAAAAATGAATGAAATCTTGGAAACTTAGGCATTTGGGAAACTTAGGCATTCACATCACAAGGCTGCCTCATAGGCGTATAGATTGTAAATGTTAGCTAGGTGCTAATACAAGTTTAGTAACTTCAGATATAATCCAAAAATTACAAGATTTAGACTTGCAAATGCAAATATTACATCTATAAATTGAAATATAATTAGTCTTGTTCGTGCACGAACGTAAAATTTAATTTGTAATTGTTTAGATTTCATTTATGAGTTTATACAAACTATAACCAGTGTATCCATCTGTTATGAGGTAATATCGACAGTCTACAATCACTTATGCATAGTTCAATTTGATTTTGACAGAAATACTTTGCCTGTTTCTTTGCTTTGCCGATTGTATTGTCCACTATGAGATGGGGTACTGAAGCTGGAAGAAAAACCATGGTATTCCACGTCTTAGCTTGTATTATTTAAATATTTCTTTCAATAATTTTATGTAGGTGATGGAATTTCGTATTGTTCTTCAATCGTGTGCAGGTGGCAACTGTTGTATTATTGTTTGTGTTATCTGGTCCAGTAAAAGCAGTTACCTATTTGGTGAGCTATATAACTTCTTACAACAAAGTCTACACTGCTCTTGCTTTTGAATTATAAAGCATTATGGTTTTGTGATAATACTTGTTGATTCGTGTTTAGCCATTTTTATTTTATTTTATTTTTTGTGGCGGCTGAGTATTTGTCGACTAAATAAAGCTTAAAATGAGAGACTGATTTGTGTTTTTATTTCTCGGCCAGTTATTGCATGGTTTGCCTGGTTTCGCCATGGGCACTTTTTGGAGGTATACATCACATATTTGCTACAATCTTTTAGTATGTGTTTAACTAATATTAAATTTCTTTATCTCTACTGAAGCTTCAAAAGGTAACCTTCATAGCATAATTATAGCCTTTTTGTTTATATTTACTTTCTAGAAACTCTTTAAAGCAGAACCTGAAATTACATTATAATCACCATTTTCCTATAATCCTTCTGACTTGTGTATGTGTGAGATAAGGTATTATATATTCTCATTACTATTCTTCTAAGGACATATTTGCTTTTTGCACCCTATAAGAAAATATCTAAGTAATGCATTCCCTCCTCCTAATGTTATATACTTAGGCAGTTAGGGGCATATGGTAGAATTGACAGGATTAGAAGCCCAAAGATTGAATGTGGAGATAAGGAGATTAGATGTAATATATGGTACTACGTATATCATATATGGTATTTGGTTGAGTAAAGTAGTGGAATAACAAATTAAGAGTTGTTGAATTAATATGGTATTTTTATCCTAATAAAATTAAAGTGGGGGTGGATTTGGTAACTTTTTCATGAATTATAGGGATGAACCGATGAAGTAGTCATTTCAAAACATATAATTGCAATCTGTGGTTTCGACATTTGGAAAGCAATCCTTTTCTCCAAAGATAGAATAGTAGGCCCACTAGTCAAATGGCTTCTTATTAGCCTATATTAAAATCTCAATCCGGGCTCATCATTCCTTAAGGGCCTTACCGAACGTCTACTTCGCTGAGCATACTCTTGTTTCTTTGTTGTCTGAACCTTGCTATTGTGACATTGTCTGAAGAATCTAAGTGTTCTAACTATGCATTTCAGGTCAAAGACAAGTTGGGGTGCTTCAGTGTTCTTGTGCTCAATTGTATTGTTTGTCTCCTTGATTCTTTATTCCTCTCATAAACATGTTATTTGCTAGTAACAAGCGAACCTATAAGTGGCTTCCGTTTTCAGGTTCGAGCTATCGGAGCTCTGGGTAATGTTTTGATTATATCATATTTAATTGGAGAAAACATACTAAAATTGGTAATTTACTATCCTTATTCATTCATTTAATAATTCTCTTATATCCTCATTTGGCTATTCCAATCTCCAATATGAATATTCTTTTTGGCTTGTAGATCACTATAAATGCTCATGCTGGTGTCACATATCTCCTCTCCTCCTTGGGCACTATTGCGGTTCCATCAATGAATTTCATATACTTTATTTTCGGATTTCTGGTACGTGTGATTAATATCGGGGTTTTTTTTTAGTGGTTCTTAATATACATTTTCAGTCTTGGACCCTCGAGCACTTTTGACCTCACGTTTTATAAAATTGCACTTTTTTGGTCCTATTTTTTCAAAATGTTTAGCAACTTTTGTCATATCGCTGCCTCCCTGTCCAATTTGGGACCTGAAGTGCAAAAACGATATGGTCCTATGAAAGTACAAACATTCTACAAAAGTGTGACAGAAAATGCAATTTTGTAAACCCCGGGACGAATAGTGCTGAAGATCCAACCTATGAGACTAAAAGTACAATTTTGCCTTAAGAAATTAATACTTTCGATTCTCCTACAATTCCTGTCTTTGTCTCTTGACAGCTTATGCTGAATTGTGGCTTTTATATATTCTTGCTGCATCTATTATATGCTGTGTTTTTTACGAGACTTGGGATGAAGGATTCGCTTAGACTACCGAAATGGCTTGAGGCTGCGATCTAGCGTTCTGAAGCGAGTAATAGAAAACATGTGTGTTGTACTTGTGCATGTACATTTTGAAGCTTCATAATATGGGAGAGACTGAGAGAGTAATTCAAGTGCTGATTTTGTACCATGAAGTATTATAGCATAGTATTGCATTGATATCATACAATGCTTTGTAATGGAGTCTGGCATGAGAAATTGTCGGGGAAATATTGCTATGTGAATTATCATACAAATGTATAGCTTTAGTGTCTGCCATTTTAACAATGTTCTACTATATGGCTCAATAGGGATACCTATGTACATTCAAATTTTAACAACGGGTATTTTGTTATATTTTAAAAATTATAAAAATAAAAAATTGGTCGGAAAAATTAAAACCATCCTAAATAATTCAGGGAATATTTGTCAAAATTAGGGAAATTACAAAGTAATTGCATCTTTATTTATCAATCTTAATGATAATAATTTCAATATTTTAGGGTTGGACACTTTAAAATTCTACATCTAAGACAAATTAAGATCAAATATGGTAGTTATATTTAAAAAATTAAATTAAAAAAGAAGTGTCCGTGCCGGTTGAATTAAAAAACATCTGCTACAAGCAATGCTTATGGATTTTGGTTGCTATAGCTTATTTTTTTCATCCAGTGAAACTAATACAGCAGAACACAAACATAATAAACGAAGCCAAAGAAAATCATTTTTCATAAGCTCTTGGAAACAATCCCATTATTTTACATTTAAAGAAGGATCGTTTAAGTGAAGGCAAAATATCAATTTACGTCACTTAACTTTCACTCGTCCGCAGAATCAGGACACTTGATTTTCCAGTCCGCAAAATAAGGATACTTAATTTTCCAGCAAGCATTTTACGTCTCTTAACTTTCACTGGTCCGCAGAATCAGGACACTTAATTTTTCAGCAAGCATTTTACATCCTTAACTTCACTGGTCCGCAGAATCAAGACACTTAATTTTCCAGCAAGCATTTTACATTCGTTAACTTTCACTGGTCCGCGGAATCATGACACTTAATTTTCCGGCAAGCAAAATACGTCCTATAACTTATCTATACCCGCAATTTTAGTTCACTTGACCGCAATTTCAGTCCTATAAATTTTCCCGACGTCCTATAACTTTACATCCATTATGCTCCTATGTCTTTAGTCGGTTTAGATAGGTTCTTATTTATAGAGCACTATGCAAAATAAGTCATATTTGACACATTTTGGCCACAGGTCATCAAATTCCACTTGAAAAACAAACACCCACTTGACAATCACTTAACAAACTGTCTACAACTATTTAACAACATCAATATTAATTCAAATCCACAAATTAATTGTCCAGTTGGCAATTATGGAATTTTCGGCAAGTTGTGGACTGAAATTGCGGTCAAGTGGACTAAAATTGCGGGTATATAAAAGTTATAGATTTCACGGACCAGTGAAAGTTCAGGGATGTAAAATACTTGCTGGAAAATTAAATGTCCTGATTCCGCGGACCAGTGAATGTTAAGGGACATAAAATGCTTGCTGGAAAATTAAGTGTCCTAATTCTGCGGATCAATGAAAGTTAAGGGATGTAAAATGCTTGCTGAAAAATTAAGTGTCCTGATTCTGCCGACCAGTGAAAGACTGAAAGTTAAGGGACGTAAATTGCTTTTTTGCCTTTATATGTGACATATGTAATCACTTTTAAGGACCCAAATTGAAATCATGGTCAAGTTATAGGACATAAAATAAAAGTGACCATTTTTTTCACACAAATTTTACAAAAAAAAAATTAATGTTTACATCGTCCCCTAATGCATATTTAAAAAAAAGTGACCAATTAACTTATAGATCATAAGCTAAAAGGGTAAGTGTTACAACCTCATAATTTAGAGAGTAAATTATGTTTAACCCTTGTTATTTTATACTTAATTTAAATAAATATGCATTAGGGGTCGATGTAGTAAATTTTGGTGAATACATAGGGGTATGCGAGAGTAAGGCTATAAACGGGTCAATTTATTTTTATCCAATCAGTTTTCAAAATTTTATCAATACTTTGTATTCAACATGTTTGTTGTTTGTTAGTGCTGCATTTTCATTAAGCCGGCTTACATGGCCAAACTTTCAACATAACTCACAAAATTGATGGTATATTAATCACGAACAAACTATGAACTTTCTTGTCAAATTGATGTTATATTAATGCTATTTACAAAAATGTTAACATATTTTAATATTAAGTTGAAATATGAACTTTCTTGTCAAATTGATGGTATATTAATGCTACTTACAAAAATGTATACATATTTTAATATTAAGTATTGGATTCGTTTTTGACAATTAAATCGACCTAGATTTATGCTTCACGCTTCACGTAGTTTGGATTGCTTATCTTCTTAATCAAGTTAAATTCATAAGGTCTATAATCTAATAAAAATTCTAATAAATCGAGTCAAATTTGAATTCAACTCGGATTAATATCCAGCCATAAGATAAATTGGGCCGTTTTCCAAACCCGAGAAACCTAAACAACATCAAATGAACCCAAAATCAGAATAAACTTGTGGAGATGGATGGGAACATCTCATTCTCTTGGCGTCCACAAAACCAAATTACCAATTATCCAAATCTTTTTTTGGCTCCTATTCTCCCACTAAAGCTTCCTTCCATCAAAACTTAACTCATCCTTCATACCCATAAGCGATCACAAAACATCAAAAGGATGATAATAAACCTCTCATCCTCCTCTTCTTCTCACGCTTTCCCCAGATTTCTTAACCCAAAGAAAACATTTTCAGATTTCAATGTAAAAACCCATTTCTCTAAACCATTAGTAGCTTCTTCATGTTCAAGATTTTGCAGCAATAGCCCATTTCTATTCAAGAGTTTAAGATTTAGACAAGGAAGGAGAAAAAAGTTCAAAACTTTGGCCATATCCGGGCTTGATTTTGGTGGGTTTGAAAGCACTCTTGAAGCAGCTGCAGTGTTGACTGCTATTATCATTGTTCATGAAAGTGGTCATTTTTTGGCAGCTTATCTTCAGGGCATTCATGTGAGTAAATTCGCAGTTGGGTTTGGTCCAATCCTAGCTAAGTTTAATTCAAATAATGTGGAGTATTCAATTAGAGCATTTCCACTTGGTGGGTTCGTGGGATTTCCAGATAATGATCCCGATAGTGATATTCCTGTGGATGATGTGAATTTACTTAAAAATAGACCTATTCTTGATAGGGTTATAGTTATTTCTGCTGGTGTGATTGCTAATATAATATTTGCTTATGTAATAGTTTTTGTACAAATATTGTCTGTTGGATTGCCTGTTCAAGAAGCCTTTCCTGGGGTTCTCGTACCCGAAGTTAGGCCTTTTTCGGCTGCTTCGAGAGATGGGTTATTACCTGGTGATGTTATTTTAAGTGTCAATGATAAAGAACTCTCAAAAACAGGTCCAAGTTTGGTTTCTGAAGTTGTTGATGTCATTAAGAATAATCCACAAAGAAAGGTGTTTTTCAGGATTGGGAGGGGATCACAGAATGTGGAAATTAATGTCACCCCTGATGAGAACTCAGATGGAAGTGGTAGAATAGGGGTTCAACTATCGCCAAATGTCAAGTTTTCAAAGGCTAAGCCTAAGAACTTCTTGGAAGTTGTTCGTTTCTCAGGGCGTGAATTTTGGGGTCTTACATCGAACGTTTTAGATAGCTTGAAACAGACATTTATGAACTTCTCTCAAACTGCAAGTAAAGTTTCTGGTCCTATTGCGATTATAGCAGTAGGTGCAGAAGTAGCGAAATCGAATGCTGATGGGCTTTACCAATTTGCGGCTATTTTGAATCTTAATCTTGCTGTGATAAATCTTCTTCCTTTGCCTGCTTTGGATGGTGGTTCTTTGGCATTGATTCTTGTAGAGGCGGCTAGAGGTGGGAGAAAGATTCCGTTAGAATTAGAGCAGCGAATCATGTCATCTGGCATTACGGTGGTCTTAGTTCTTGGGGTTTTCCTTCTTGTTCGCGACACCTTAAATCTTGAGTTTATCAAAGACTTGTTATGATTCCATTTGGTATATGAAATTGCTTACCAGCTTGTGATACCTTTTACATGTGAAAGAGTACAGACTAGTCGCTTGGAGCTGTTTTTTCTTCTAAGGGCCTATGCTAAGGTGTATTTCACACTTTCTTGATCTTTGTTTCAAGCCAATGAGTACCCAATGCACTGTTTTTGATTGTTGATAAATGATAATATACCGATAGCTTCATCAAATTTAATGAAATCGTATGATTCTATATTAGTTGCTTGGAGCTGTTGTATTCTTGTGAGCCTTCACTTTAAATTCTTTATTTCATTACTAACAGGCTGATTATGAACTCAATATATTACTACATATTAGAAGCTTGCAGTCATAGCAAATTACAGAGAATGGCCGATTTTGCTACTTTTATCAACTGTTTATTGCGTAGAGTGGTATCTTTTTCGATTGAAGTTCATATTTGTTGCCACCACCAAGTATCAACTTCCTACTATACTGCCATCACTAGATATTGTTGTTGGTTTTTGTCTCTATAACATATGGATAATTAGGAAAATCATTTCAACAACTTTTTCTTTTGGAATTAAAAATACCAAATCTTTTCCAGTACCTGCTGGTTTGCTCTGCTTCAAAGGAGAACTTGCTTACATGTTATATTTTTGAAAACCATGTTAATTTTTCGCTTTTAACCAAAAACTAAAATTGTCAACAGTCCAGAGAGCAAAACTGCTAATTAGACGAGAAATTGGAATCTCAATCCAGTTCAATTTATTCATAAAGTTTTTTTTTAAAAAAAAACAGTTATTATTAAACTAACAAAGAGTTGCCGATCATCATACATGTATAAATGAAAAATAAGCATGATGACATTGAGTTATGAAGAAACTTCAGATGACCTTTTCGATTGGAAGAACTAGAAAGTGGTATATGGCTCCGCCATTTCTGTAGCTGCTCCCAGACTGAAACTTCATTCAGGTTAACCTAAGAAATGGAGAAAGTTATCAATTTAAGTGAATATGTAGATAGACCTTCTAATTGTAGAATATAATGATTGATCAAAAGAGTTTGGATGCAATGCAATGACATAACACACACAACAGAATTAATCCTAATTACTATTGATATGAACTAGAAAATTTTTGCTTGTTGAAATGTCCAGTTTACGCTGAACCCTGGGCGTCATCCAAACTTCAACTCGAATGTCCTCATTCCCGTAGCTCAGTTGTTCCTCTAATATATTCATTGCTGAAATGACAATAGAATCCAAACCGAAGTACAACTTGATTGATTGAAGTGTAGGTATTTCTCCAATACCCATTGGGATCTCTTTCAATCTATTTGATCTGAGAACGAGGTGAGTCAAGCTTGGAAAATGGGTGATGTCTGCCCCCCAGTACAACAGATCTCGCGAATATGCAACCTGTAGGAACTTGAGGCTAAGGAATTCCCCCTCCACTGGGTTCCACTCAGATCCTATGAAGGAAAGGGATTCCAATTTGAGCACCTCAAGGTGGGGCAACGAACCAATCATTGTCATATCTTCCCAAAGAAGATAGGTGTCGTGCATTGTTAATTTCTTGAGCGAACTCGGGAATGTGAGCTTCTGCCACAACTGACACCAACTTTGCCACATAATGGGTAATCCAGTGGGTCTCCATGATGGTGGGTAAAGAACAACATAGTGATTTGAGTTTTTCTAGACGGCCAAAATTGTTAAGACAATGAAGTGCCTCGTTCTCATATTCCGTCGATAAATCACAATAACTAACTTGCAATTTCTGAATATTGGGTATTCTTTTGAGAACCTCCTCACTACATTTGAAATTTTCTACTTTCAAGAGCGACTGCAGGTTTTCCATAACATTGAATCGACCACCGCCACTTGGAGGATGATCAGGGAGAACAACTGAACCAAACTTGACATGTCTGAGTTGTTTCAACTCCCAAATTTCAATTGGTGCAATTACCGTATATGTATTATCAATCACCAACGTCGGTAAATTCCAGAGTAGGTGTAGTGAAGAAGGAAACTTGAAATCCGAACCCAAACTAACGGTGAATTCAAGGTACCTCGAACATACTAGCCTTAGGTAATATTTTTTATCCTCTTCTAATTCAAAGAAATATTTACCAAGAATGTCCTTCACTACCGTCATATATCCAAAAGCACTCGGAGGAATCGATTTCGAAATTAGCTTTATACATAGAGCAGATGACGGTGACCCAAAGGAACCAAGGTAAACTTGATTCCAATGTGTATCATACGATGTGCTTTGACTAATAACATGATAACTAGGGCTTTCTATATTTTCATGAGAATACAAAAGACACGCCCTTGCAGCACTAATAAACTTCTCCTTTTCAGCATTCCTCAGGCTTAGGTCCCTTAGGAGATCATGCATGTTGCAGGTTTTCATTTTTCCACTGGACCCCCACTCGTGAACCATAATGAGATTCCTGTCAATAAGATCGTCCAAGTACTCCTTTGCAACCTCCTCCAAGCTTTTGTTTCTAACTGGTTTTATAAAGCCTTCAGCAACCCATGATTTGGTGAGTTCAGAGGCACGTGTCACTCGAAGAACTCCCATGTAGAGAAAACATGGTTTGAGATAAACAGGTAAGTGATTATAACTTAAAGATAATATTTTCAAACAATCATCTTGTGAATTTACAATTGCATTAACATCACCTTCAACAGCCTCCCAGAATTCCAGTATCTTCGTAGACTTTGCAAGGAGTCCCCCAATGACCACGAGTGATAAGGGAAGTCCTCTGCACTTGTTCGCTATCTTCTTCCCAACTTCTTCTAATTCAAGAGGGCACATTTCTTTATCAAACACCTTCTCGCAAAGAAGTTTCCAGCTTTTATCCTCATCTAGGAAGTTCATCTCAATGCCACTAGAGCCGAAATCATTGGCAAGGTTTGATAGCCTAGTAGTAACTATGACTCGACTTCCATTGGAATTGGCTGGAAAGTAATTCTTTGTGTTGTTCCAGATATCGACACTCCACATATCATCCATTATTATCAAATATCTCCTGCCATACAAAATTTTATGTAATTGTTCTCCGAGTTGACCTTCACTTGTTTGACTCATTTTGCCAATGAATGCATCTAAACTTTCAGCAACCTCTTCTTTTCTTAGACAATAAAGAACTCCTAAAAGAATTTTTCTGACGCTACATTCTTGAGATACTATAACCCAAGCACGAATATCAAAGTATTCCACAGCAATTGGATGGTCATAAACATTTTTAGCAAGTGTTGTCTTACCAATACCGCCCATTCCAGTAATTGGGATTATTTCACGATTAGGTTGTTGTGGTTTAGTGAGTCCATCCAGGATTTGAATCAAATATTCATCAAATCCCACCATTGGAGAAGATGGCATTGAACTTTTGAACTCAAAAACGTTGAGATCAACCAGATCTTTGACTCTGAAACATCCAAAACAATGGAGCTTGACTGCATCTTCGATCCGGGTCTTGCATTTAATCATCTCCGCCCTTACCCTGATGGAAACAATTTCTAGTAGTACTCTCTTTACACCCCGATTTAAGAGAGTGGAATTTATTTGGACATGGCTTCTGGATCGTACAAGGATTCGACCCCCTACATAGAATTCACTGATGTTTCTTGTTACATCTACTTCGATGATAAATCTTGCTGCATATGATGCCTCTGTGATTGAGCTCTCCAACTGTTCTGTGATAGAAATTTGACAGATATGCTATGAAAACATGAAATACATAAACCATAGAATCATACATATCTCAGGACCTATTCGCAGATGATTAAGCAAGATACGTTTATGTTAAAGAGACGCGTACCTGAATCCATTGATAGAGTAGCGGAAGAATCACAAAAGATGGATTCTGGGGGTTGTGGTCTTCTAAGCCTTATTCACTATTGCCTTATGCTTTCTCTAGATGGGGAAGATGAAAGTAAAAGTCTGAATTGGCTTAGGGACCATAACCCTATATATAGGAAAGTATTAACACTAACTCTAGTAGGACTCTAACTCTCAGCCCATCAAGAACAGTTACAGTCCAATTAGGTCTCTACACATATAAAGAGTCCATACTTAATTAACTAATATTTCTTAAGTGCCACATAATTATTATTATTAGATCACAATTAATTAGGCACATAAATGAAATAGCCTATCATATACAATTAATCAACATGTAAGTCCACATTATTAGACTGCCAAAAATAATAATTCTAACAATCTCCCACTTGGACTACAATGTTTTCTTTAGATTGTATAAGCCTAAGTGTGCACAAAATTTGCTATTTCAACTACGAAATATCCCAAACAATCTTGTTCATCAATTATGTTAATATAGGATCAAAGCGGCATTCGTCGCATGATTTCATGACTAAACCTTCAATGGTCACGATACCAACATAATCAACAACATAGATCAAGTATGGATGTGTAGCATGGAAATTACATCTTATGTGATCTATATCATGTCAATTTCCAACTGGTCCAACTTAATGACTCCGAGAGTCAACTTTCTTTACCAAATGTTTAACCTTAGTAGAAAATCACAAAACTTGACCTTACTTCAGGGTATTCAAAATGAAATGAATAATATCATTTAAATCACAAAACCAAAGTCTGTACAGAATAAAATCAAAACTATATTTATAAAGCACAAAACTTAAGGACAAACTCCCACTAATCGAATATATCATTAATTCCAAGAACACCCATATGAGCAATACGCTCATGAAGCACCATAGGCGGCCAACCTTTGGTGAATGGGTCTACAATCATAGAGTTTGTACTAAGATGCTTTATTGACACTCGAATACCCCAAATATTAATTTGATAGGTTATATAGGATGCCTAGAACAACACTGATATTTAGTCTTTGGACATAAATATCAACTGTAAGTGGCACTCCCCTTTAGTGATCAAATACTGTATTGATGTATTTATCACCATATGTATATCTATTAATCGGCAAATCAATGATCTTCCTTTGGGCCGATCATTGATGGCATGATTAGTAGCTATACCAACAAAGTTTGAATCAGAGAATATGTGATTTTAAGAAAAATCTGATCTTTGATATTATAAGCGTGTAATCAATTGTCCTTTACAAGTATTGTAAGACTCGTTTGACCATTTTCAAATGATCCATAATTGAGTCATATAATTATATACCTTGCATCCCAAATACGTAGGCAAACAATATCAGAACGCGTACATTCTTCACATGCATGAGGACTCCCAACGGCAAATGTATATGGGTTCGTCCACATTTCATTCTTCTCAAGGTTCATCTCTCGGTGCGCATTTTTGCATGCCAAAATGGCTAAGCACCTTATCAATGTAGGCCTTTTGGGATAAACCAAATATACATTTAGATCCATCATGATCTATATGTATTCCCAGAACGAATGATGCTTCACCAAGATCTTTCACCTCAAATTTACTCGAGAGAAATTTCTTGGTATCATGCAAAAGTCTTACATCACTGCTTGCTAGTAGAATATCATCTACGTACAACACCATGATGATAAACCTGCTCCCACTGATCTTGAGATATAGGCACTGATCAATGGTGTTTTCCTCGATAATGTAAGAGGTAATCACATGATCAAATTTCCGGTACCATTAGTGGGATGCCTACTTTAAGCCATAAATGGACTTCTTAAGTTTACATATCGTTTATTCAATTGTTTTAACGTCCATTTATTGTAGCTCTAAATCATAATGAGCTACTAATGCCATGACGATCCTAAACGAATAATTCGTTAGACCACACATGATTCGACCAAGTTGGATCATTTTCCATCCTCAAGTCAAATTCATGTTAAGAAAATAGACAACATAAATTCCCAGTATTGCCTCATTTTTCTTGTGGATCTCCTTATCGGCTCGTTAGGTTGAGGTTGCTAAACTAGAGTAGTGGGAGTGAGTGGATGAATGATAGTGTTTGATACGAATCTTGATTTACAGGTTGAACTTTGATAGGAACTTTGAGGTATGCTAATTCTCGATTCCCTTGACTTAATGGACCTTAAAATCTGTATAGAATGCACTAAGGGAAAACAAGGAAACAAACGAAATAAGGGTGCATATAGAAGTAGTGAACCTTCAAGAGTTGATAAATACCTACATTTGTGGTCCGTTTTCTAAGGCTTCTTTGAATGGACATTCCTATTTTATCAGCTCTATGGATGATTACTCTCGATATGGTCACCTTTACTTAATCCATGAGAAGTCTCCATAATTGGTGTGAATGACATGGCCTTTTGCCAATGACATAATGACATGGTGAGAAGTATGATTAATCACTCTTCTGTACCAGATTCACTTTGGGACAAGACTCTTAAGACTGCAGTTTTCATACTTAATTGTGTACCAAGCAAGGTAGTAGCTAAAACTTCATACGATATGTGGACATATAAGAGGCCTAGTATTAGGCAATTGCATGTCTCGAGTTGTCCAAATGAGGCTAGGTTTTATAGGCCTAACAAAAGAAAATTGGACTATAAGTTTATTGACTGCTACTTTACAATTTACTTAGAAAGATTGAGGAGTTACAAGTTTTATTACTCCTCAAATAGATCCTTCTTTGAAATAGGAGACGCCAAAATTATTGAGCATGCTTACTATAGTGGGAGCAATAAACGATGTAGTGTTTGAGGGGGAGAGTGTGTAAATATTCTCGCAAAAGGCCATGTCATTCACACCAATTATGGAGACTTCTCATGGATTAAGTAAAGGTGACCATATCGAGAGTAATCATCTATAGAGCTGATAAAATACGAATGTCCATTCAAAGAAGCCTTAGAAAACGGACCACAAATGTAGGTATGTATCAACTCTTGAAGGTTCACTACTTCTATATGCACCCTTATTTCGTTTGTTTCCTTGTTTTCCCTTAGTGCATTCTATACAGATTTTAAGGTCCATTAAGTCAAGGGAATCGAGAATTCCATCAGACGCAAGCCTTCGAATTCTCTGTTTAGAGATGTATCCTAAACGCTTGTGCCACAATAATGATGAATTCTCATTAGTTAATTTTCTTTTAGCACCTAAGTTATGAATGCAGGTTTTCGTTATTGGTAGATAAGGTGTCCAATTTGTATATTTTATCTATTAAAGTTCTAGTACCAATAACTTTTGAATTTAAAAAAATAGTAAATAATCCATTTCCAAATGAACAGGAATAACCAAATTTGTCCAAACATGAAACAGAAATTAAATTCTGTCGAAAAGACGGTACAATAAAAATTTCTTCTAAATCCAAAAAATAAACTAGAACTTAAATAAATCCTAACGACACCTATAGCTTCCACTGCAACCTTGTTCCCGTTGCCCACATAGATGTATCTTTCATCATCATTTGGCGCTCGGTACTGGAGGCAATCCTGATGTGACACATATGTGAGTAGTAGCTCCCGTATCTATCCACCAAGTGTCACTAGGTACCAAAGTCAAATTAACTTCAGAACAAACGAAGTTGAGAAGTTTACCTTTCTTTACACGCCAAGTGGCGTATCCTGGACATAATTTCTTTAAGTGGCCAGCCTTCTTGCAAAAGTGACAGGTAATAGCCGAATCCTGTCCCTTTTGGCTCTTGGGCTGCGAAGTTCCAGGAGGAGTTGCAGTTTCTTTACCTTTATCCCTCTTTCGTTTCATGGTGGCGTTTTTACCATTAGATATGAATGCCAAATGAATATTGTCAGTCTTTTCTTGTTTCAGTCTCTCATCTTCTTGCACACACTGAGCTATAAGCTCATTAAATGTCCATTTCTCTCTCTGGGCATAGAAAGAGGTAGTTAAGGGACCAAAACGTGCAGGAAGTGAGATCAAGACCAGGTGCACAAATATGTCATCACACAAATTCAACTTAAGGGTCCTTAGTCTTGATACAAGTCTGGACATAACCATAATATATTCTTCAATATTTTCTTCGCCCTTATAGCGCATGGAAACGAGCTGTTTCAGAATAGTGCTCGTTTCGACCCTTTCACTAAAAGTGAATCGGTCTGTTAGTTGCGTCAGAAACTTTATTGCATCATTATCCTCAGATATATCACGCCTTATGGTTTCCGGAATGGAGTTTTGCATCATCATCAGACTCATGCGGTTCGATCGCTCCCACTCTTCACGAGCCACCCTTTCAGCATCAGTGCTTTCAGGTGTCAGATCGGCAGGGCGTTCGATTCTTAATGCATGGTCTTTGTCCATGCAACTGAGCACTATCATGATGTGCTCTTTCCATTTATCAAAATTTGTGTTGTTAAGCACAGGTATGTTGTTGGGAGTTATTTCAGAAGACATTGAAGACACTGAATCCGAAAAGACAATGAAAAACAATCAAATTAATTTATTAATGTATGAACTAAAATCATTATTAATGCATACACAAGTTGGCGGGCCCATCTTAAGATACCTAGCACGTCGTTATTATTTAGTCTTTGGACAAAAATAATAATCCGTAAGTGGTACTCTTTTAACATAGACTTAAATATTGATACTAGTATCGGCATAATGGTGTGCCTTCCTTTGGGCCGACACAACAAAAGCATGATAATCCGAATGTAACACATATTCAAGACTACATTGTCCTGTCAAAACAACCTTCCTTTGGGCCGATTGTTTCACATGGACAACTATGCTAAATTAATTAAAATTATTCAATCTTACCCAACAGAGGTTACTTTGGCAACGTGTTGGTTCGATCGAAATATTTTCGATTAATTAGCATACCTCAGGGGTAAAAGCAAAACATTATTCGGTCAAAACAACCTTCCTTTGGGCCGATTGTTTCACATGGATAACTATGTCCCCTTATTCAAAATTGATCAATTTTACCCAACAGAGGTTACTTTGGCAACATGTCGGTTCAATCGTATCAATTATAAATAATGGACATATCAAGTATTGCCAAAAAGGACTTTTTTTTTTTTTAATTACCAAATGCCCCACCCCCGGAATTAGAGAACACGCAGCATCCCCAAAATAGGGATTGTTAGCACCCAATCAACGAAATATGGGTAATGATCACATACGACAATGTATTAATTTATTTTATAATACCATAATTCTTTGATCATAAACAATTCCAAACGTGAAAAAAGAACTATCTTAAACTTTAATGTACTTTAGGTTTTGAATTAGACAAGTAATTCTCAACAGACAAAAATTAAAATCCACACAAGTTGATTTGATCGGGCCATACAATTCACACCACTTCCACTAGTTCTAACTTTAATGTGTGAGCACAGATATACAGACCCCAAAAAAAAAAAAATCATCTCTTGCTTAAGAGAAGGAAAATAATTCAACAAACACTCGTGTCGTACTGTACTGTCATTCATTATTTATATATATCAATGGCAGATAGTAGACATTATAACCAATCATTTGTATCACTAATTAAAGGGGAAAAAAAAAAATTATATCCTTCGATGAATCCATTGTTGAATTAAAAACAGAATCAAATCATTAGGGGGCACCAATAGAAAACCCAATTTGGAGTTTATTCAGAAAATCCGAAATTTATGAATTTTAACCCAAATTGTAATCAAATCAGATTTTTATTTCAAAGCATAAACACATAAACATGCCCGTGAATCAATTGCAATTTCAATATAAGCATAATCAAAGCAAAGTTTAAGCATAAATAAAAAACTGAATCTTGATCTTGAATAATCATATAATTATAAGATCTAATTTCATAAAAATCATATAAACGAATCTGGACTCTAATCCTCTAACGAAAGGTGGCTCTGATACCACTTGATAGAAATTTGACAGATATGCTATGAAAACATGAAATACATAAACCATAGAATCATACATATCTCAGGACCTATTCGCAGATGATTAAGCAAGATACGTTTATGTTAAAGAGACGCGTACCTGAATCCATTGATAGAGTAGCGGAAGAATCACAAAAGATGGATTCTAGGGGTTGTGGTCTTCTAAGCCTTATTCACTATTGCCTTATGTTTTCTCTAGATGGGGAAGATGAAAGTAAAAGTCTGAATTGGCTTAGGGACCATAACCCTATATATAGGAAAGTATTAACACTAACTCTAGTAGGACTCTAACTGTCAGCCCATCAAGAACAGTTACAGTCCAATTAGGTCTCTACACATATAAAGAGTCCATACTTAATTAACTAATATTTCTTAAGTGTCACATAATTATTATTATTAGATCACAATTAATTAGGCACATAAATGAAATAGCCTATCATATACAATTAATCAACATGTAAGTCCACATTATTAGATTGCCAAAAATAATAATTCTAACATTCTGCTTCTTTGCTGCCTCTCTCTGAACAAGCTTCCAGAAAATCAATCAAAAAACTAACACTTCCCCGTAAAATTTCAATCTGTAATCTGTCAAAAGAAATAAGATGACGAGGATGATGAAGCTGGATCTCATCCATTACATTCATGAGAGAAACTAAAGCTGCATAAGCCGCCATATTAACAGACTGGTTTTGCAGATCCTAAGAAAACTTTTATGATGAAGTAGTATTACTAAGTATTTTTAATTAGTAGTATTTGTTTTAACATAAATTTATATTGTATTTTGAAAACTTTCTCTTCTTCTTGTCCAATGTGATGATGTCTTCATATCATTTTGCATTATCTCTATCTCTATCTCTCTACTATTATAAAAGCATGAATATTTCTTAACTTTTTTGTGTAGGTTAAAATACTCCTATTTAAATTGTAAAGTGATATTTAATTAAATATTAAATATATAAAAGACTCAAATTAATTGAAGATGTATAATTAGACATGAAGTCTTAATTTATTTATCTCCTATATAAACTCCTAAAATTTATAAGTTATCTCTTAAATCAATTTTTTTAATTTTAATCTTCTTATCTTATAATAGATTAAACGAACCATAAGAAACACTATTATTTTAAATAACCCCTAAAATATATATATATATATATATATATATATATATATAAATTATTATATTTTAGCATCAATATTTATTTAAGTAAGAAAATGTTAATATAAGGATTTAGTACAACATAAATCATAAACACTCCAAATATAAAAATTTAAAATTAAATTCTCTTAAATACCATTATGTTACAAAAACAAAAGTAGAATTGAATCGCATCTTACTATGAAAGAATAAACCATTCTTATGACTTAACTAATTATGTAATTTTACATTGACTAGAATAAAAAAATATAAAGAATATTCATTAATATCAAGACATACATAACCTCAAATTTTCATGGAATTCTTTTCGTGAAAATGGGTGAAATTAGTGGAAAAGGGTGAAATCGATAAAAAGAATCTATGAAATCATTGAAAACATGTGAAATCGATGAAAATTCGATGAAGTTGATGAAAATTTGGGTGAAACCGGTAAAAAAAAAAGTACCTCTGAAATCGATAAATCAATGTGAAATCGATGAAAATTCGCGAAAAAAAATGATGAAATCGGTGAAACGACAGCATCAGTGAAAAAAAATTGAAATCGGTGAAAAAATGAATAAAGTCGGTGAAAACGTGTCAAATCAATGAAAATTCAGGAGAAATTGGTGAAAATAACGTGTGAAATCAGTGAAAAAAATTACGAAATAGGTGAAATGTGAAAACGGGTTAATATGATAAAAATGTATGAAATCAGTAAAAAAAAAATTAATCGACAAAATAAGGTGAAATCGGTAGAAAAATATTTTAAAACGAGAAAAGGATAAAATCGTAAAAACAGTGAAAATAAGTTATAACTGATAAAAATGGGTAAAAAGTAAAAAATTATTAAACTGGTAAAATGAATAAAATCGGTTAAAAAATATGTTAAACCGATGAAAAAAGAATTAAACTAATGAATTAAATAGATTAAATTGAGTTAATTTGCTCTATTTTATGACATAATAAAACTAATTTTACTCTATTTTACAAAAATATCCATGAAATTAACTAGACACATACAACGTACGTGCACTTTCCTAGTAATTATAAAATCCATAAATTATCTACTGTATCGAAACAATTATTTATACTCCCTCCGGTTTTTTTATTTGTCGCTTTGGCAAAAAGAATTGTTTACTTTTATTTGTCGTTTAAGGAGTTCAATGTAAAATTAATTTTTTTCTACCAATTTTACCCTTCTTGTTAATGGTTGTAATTAATGCTAATTAATGTTGTGATTACTTGATTAAAAGGGTGTTTTGGAGTTTTTGCTTAAAAAAAGTGACAATTTATTACATTCTTAATAATATATGTGTAATCCTCCAAAACGACAAATAAAAAAAAACGGAGGGAGTATTATTAATAACTTATTTAATACAGCTAACAGAGAAACCCGCGTACATACAATAATATAAAATTTTCATAACTAATTTATTTTTAAAATATAAAATTAAAAGAGTACCAAATATCCAGAGTAATGGTCTAGACAAGAATTCTCCTATACGAAAGATGAAAAGTATAAATTTAAGCTGAATAAGAAACCATGCTTTACCATTTTCCTCTTAAGTTTTCACCTATCACAAGTGCACTTCATATGCACATTAAAGTTCTTAACAATTTTGGTCTAATCATAATTAAATCAATAACTTTTAAACTTGGGACAATTTATAGATGAACCAAAAAATTAGAAGTATGAGGTGTAATGAGCGGCGCACGGTGGCTGGAGGTGGATTGCAGTGACAATAGGATGGGTTGGATTTAATTATAAAGCTTTAATCTAATTTTCTAATTAGAAAAGTGCACGTACGTTGAACTTATAATTAATTTCATGAGTAAATTTTATAAATTAGAGAAAAATTAACTTTATCATGTCATAAAATAGCATTAATTAATGATTAATTTAGCAAGGACGTGAACAGACAACAAATAAATAAATGACAAATATAATATGTTAATTGTTTAAGTAATACTAATAGTTAGTCTAATAAGACATTAGGTAATATTTTTATTCATTATGGTTGTTTTTCAACTAGATCTGATAAATATTTTAAAGTTAAATGTTTAAATATGTTGATGTTGATTTTTTTTTGAAAAAGTTTGAGCTGATAGAATGAGTAGTAGAAATAGGTATCGTGAAGAATCTGGTTGTAATAATTGATAAAATAAATCTTGTCAAACTATTACTTTATGGAGAGTGAAAAAAAGAAAAAAATTGGAAAAATACTAGAATTTTTGGGACATATGAAATGTTATTTGTCTTCTGAAAGTAGATACATAATTAAATACCACGTGATAAGTTATCATGTTTGACTTTAGACCAAGTGTAATAGAAGTACGTATATAATTTGGAGAGTTAATTTAATTGTGCAACTGGACTGGACCTTACTTACTAGTAATATTGCTAACTAGACTAGAACATAGAATATGAGCAGAGAGGAAAGTAGACCTTAATTCTCATAGTCGTCACATATATTTAACAAATCCCATATATATATATATATCTCTTAGTTACAGCACCAAGAATACATAGACTACTAGTTTACATTTGAATTTGATCTTCTTTCTCGATTGTCAACGTT
Source organism: Penstemon newberryi var. newberryi (assembly GCA_030819805.1). Taxonomy (NCBI): domain Eukaryota; kingdom Viridiplantae; phylum Streptophyta; class Magnoliopsida; order Lamiales; family Plantaginaceae; genus Penstemon; species Penstemon newberryi. Next base: position 5,512,279 of record JAUALY010000003.1, on the reverse strand, counting down.
TTATTAGATGCTACTTTTCTCGCATTACATTGATCATGTTAATAACTAACACGTGTTCACCAAAATGAAAAAATAATACCAAAGTTTTATTTCTTATATCACGTGTCGTTTGATTGGATAATTTAGTACAATGTAAGTAGGTAGATTAGCAACTAAAAAACTTACGTCAACGTTCCCATTTTGTAAGCCGAGTCATTTGCTCTCACAGTAGACTTCCCATTTTAACTGTTTTTTTTTTCCCTCTTCTTGATAAATGGACTCTACCACATTTGATCTGGATCCATCAAAGTACTAGTACTATCAGCTAGACCATTTCTTATTAGTGAAATTGATCACCATCTTAATTTCCCTCAACTCAAGCTAAAACCCTCTTCCACTACCACAACCTCGTACGTACTCGAACAATAATCTCGATCAATTTGTTCATACATCATATCAATGGATCATTCCTCATCATCGCCTCTGATTATCCAGTTCCCCTTAAATTTCAACTGTGCTACTACATCTAATGAACAGTCTGAAAATCACAACGGAAAAAGTAAGATCATCAATGAAATGGATTTCTTCGCTGATAAAAAAGAGGTTGGGGGCTCTGCCATGGATGATGCTAATAAAACAATACATTCAATTGTGGATTTCAATGTAAACGTAAGTTCACCACCACTCATCAACATTTTAATTTGCTTTATAAAATATTGGACAATCATCACCTCTCGAGCTAGCTTTCAAGATGAGTTGGGCTCAGTTCATTTAGATCATGAATTTATGTGTTCACTATATCGATCGAAAGCAGCTATAAAATGACAACCTTTAATTTTAACACTTGATGATGAGATAGTTTTCATTTTTAATTACGCAGACCGGCTTGCATCTTCTCACTACCGCTAATACGGGTAGTGATCAGTCCATAGTGGATGACGGGGTTTCTACAAACTCCAACGAGAAAAGATCTAAAAATGAGGTACATTGATCTTTATATATAAATTAGTTCTTGTTTTGATATTAATTAAGCACTCATTAACTAAATTCTACGCGGAAAAAAAGAAACAGCTAGCACTTCTACAAGCAGAATTGGAAAGAATGAATTCAGAGAACAGTCATTTAAGGGATATGTTGAATCAAATGGGAAACAATTTCAACAGCCTTCAAATGCATATGCAAACACTAATGCAACAACAACAACAAACTGATCAAAACAGAGCAAGTGAAGAAGAGCAAAGAACTAGTGATGGATTAATGGAGCCTAGACAATTCATGGATCTTGGACTGGCAGCAGCGGCTAAAACTGGGGAGGCTTCATTGTCGTCGTCCGAGGGGAGGAATGGTCTAGATCATTCATCAGCAACAGACAAGGACATTGGTGGAGGAGAGGACGAACAAGGTCCAGAAAACAAGATCCCTACAAGTGTTGATCAAGCTACCGAGGCCACCATGAGAAAGGCACGTGTCTCCGTTCGTGCCCGATCTGAGGCCCCTATGGTACGTATGTAGCACTCATTTCAGGAATTGTACTTCTTTATATTGAAAGTCTCACATGGACTGAATTATCCATATATGATTTTAGGCAATCATCATCTGTTGAGCTAAGTTTTTTGGTGAGATATGTCTAATTCTGCGATAATTTCTAATTATGAATTATCGTTGTTAGATCACAGATGGATGTCAATGGCGCAAGTATGGGCAGAAGATGGCTAAGGGAAACCCCAGCCCTCGTGCATATTATCGTTGCACCATGGCGGCTGGTTGCCCCGTTCGTAAACAAGTACGCACAGTTTGATTTAAGCAAAAACTTGATCATTGAAACTTGTTGTGGAAATTATATTTGATTAATGTTATTCACTTGTTAGAATTTTTTTTTTTTTTTTTTTTTTTTTATCGAGAAACATACATCATGTTATATAACAAGTAAAATGTCTAAATACATACATTATGTACTCCGCAGGTTCAAAGATGTGCCAAAGACAAAACAATTCTCATTACAACATATGAAGGCAATCACAATCACCCGTTACCACCTGCCGCCATGGCAATGGTCTCAACAACATCCTCCGCCGCCAAAATGCTCCTCTCGGATTCAATGCCAAGTGTCGATAGCCTAATGAACTCAAATTTCCTAGCCCAAACCATGCTCCCTTGCTCCTCCAGCATGGCCACAATCTCCGCCTCGGCCCCATTCCCTACCGTTACACTTGACCTTACACAATCTTCTAATCCATTGCAATTCCCAAGACAACCTAATCAATTCCCAATCCCCTTCCCCGATGCACCCACCGTAGGCAATTCATCAGCGGTTGCACTATTGCCTCAAATCTTTGGCCAGGCTTTGTGCAATCAATCTAAATTTTCAGGGCTACAAATGTCTCATGATATGGATCAGGGATTACCACCAATGCACCAGGGCCAATTGAGTGATACTGTAAATGCCCTGGCGAAGGATCCAAATTTTACTGCGGCATTAGCTGCAGCGATTAGTTCACTTATTGGTGGATCGTATTCGAACAACGGTGACAATAATACAAACAACGTGGTCGACACAACAAGCAATAATGATGAGAGTGGTACCACTAGCAACAATAATAGCAATGACAACCATAAACGTAGCAGTTCAAGATTTCAAGTCAATTGATCAACTATATATTTCACTTTAATTTACATTCTTTTTAACTACCTCCATCTCCAAGTAGACCATTAACAACCACATCATACGGTTGTTCTCATTCTTTATTTTTTCTTTGTCTGAATAATGTAGTTCAATTTGATGTAGACCAAAAATGATGGATACATTACAGAAATTTAGAGCTTTCTTATTTGTTCGGATCCGGAATTAATCTTGATTAATTTTGCGCGTCTTTATTGCAGATTTTTCACAATGTCTTTTTTATAACAATTATTTGTGTCAAGACAAATGCTTTAAATTTTAATTTTAATAAAAAAAAAATAGTAGCAATTGACATTTTGCATCCCATAATTATATATAGTTTGTATACTTTGTACTCGGAGTTGCATATTTTTTGGTAAAACCATATTGGGGTCAAAATGTCCTATGTATAGCCAAAGAATATTTGTCAAATACCGGATCTTTTTTCGTTTTTAAATAAAATCTTCACTTTCAAGATTCACACCAATATTTTGTTGATATTACAATTTCATATAATTTAGCTAATGTATTTAGACTCTTAACTAATAGTCACATTTTTGTATGAAAATATGCATAAAACTAAAGTTATGAATGAATTAGTAACTATTATCTTCTTAAGCTAATGGTAACTTATTATTAATGTTACTTATTTTAATAAAACATTATGTATATGTATAATTTTTTTTTTTGTTTATTTACGAATTGAGTTAACCTAAATTTATATTCGTTCTATGTATTTTGAATTACGAATCTTCATAATTGGATCAGATCCATGAATCGTCAATCGGAATGAGGATAAATCGAATCAAATCGGGATTGCCAATTATCCACTATTCCACTATATTGGATAGTGCCGATTTTAAATATTTAAATTGCCGGCCCAAACCCAAATTTGGACTGAGCCCGACCACCATTGTTCAATAATGTGTAATATTGCAGCCCACGCGAAACCAATTGAAGAAAGTCCTTCCCCTTTTATCATTTTTCACGAATAAGTTACTAATTTTGCCTTTTGTAACATAATTGTTCAATTCATCAAAAAGTTATTTAATAATAATTAATTTGCTCATTTTATACGCTATAGGAAACATTGTTCGAAAACCCATATTATTAAATAAACCCATAATATTAATGTAAATGAAAATTAATAGATCAACTTGGTGCTCTTTGTAAACTTAATATTTATAATTAATAGGTTCGTTCAATATTTATTTGAGAGAAAAAGTATCTTGTTCAGTAGAAAATAGAGGGAAATTTTTCTTAAATACAGAATATCCCCTTGCTTAACAGTCGAGAATGACTTTCGGACGACATTAAGGTGATTGAAGATTTTCAGGGTGCAAAGTGGAGTCATTAATGCAATTTGAGAGTGCAAAATGGAATAATTAATTTATGAGGGTGCAAAGTGATAAATTGACCTATTTCTAGGATGCAAAGTGGAATTATTCAAAACATATTAAAAAGAATAGAGTATTTTGCTATCATGGCATGTATATATTCTTAACAAGGGTGGTTAATGGTAGAATTTGGATTGGATCAGATTTGATCCAAATCCTACCTCTTATATCGAAGTGGATTCGGGTTGATCTTAATCTGTTTGAATTCTATTGATTTTTAAATATTTTTCAAATCTAATAAAATCTTTAGATTTAATATTTAACTTATATATATAACATTTTTTTTTACATTATTATTCACCTTGTCTACATGCTTAAATATTTTTCATAATTCATTAAATTTTAACATATAAAAAAATATGTTGACACATTTAAGCATTTAATTCAAATGATTTAACATATCACGTTTTAAAATATTTGAATTGATGTTAATACAATAAAATTAACTCAGATGAAATTATGCATAAAAAGAGTTCATGAATGAAATATATCAACTTATATCATATAAAATTAATATTTTAATGTTGGTTATAAAAATAACATACATATAACCTTTTTTAATTAATGTAATTACCGGATTCTTAACTGATCGATCGGACCAACAAATATTTACATACTTTGGATTACATAATTTCTTTATTGAACAAAAATAATCCATCAATATCTAACCGAATAAATTATATTTAATTAGGTCGAACTAGGATTGAATTAGGATTAAAGTTCACCTCAATGACAACCATTATTATCTATACATTTTAACATTATTTATTGATATCTCGCAACAACGTAATTTGGTCCGTGCATCACATAATTGTTATAACGATATTTTGCGAGAACAATTGCAATAACAGTATCAAACCAAGGGAAAAAAAAAGGTTATTTGATATTCCATTTTCTTTGTCATAATTAGAAATCTACAATGTTAAATGTTGTATTGCAATAATTAAAATATAAACATGTCCATTATTATTTACATTCACTACAACAAATATGATCTATGGTGGCACCATGCTTGCTGGCATTTTAAAGAAAATGTCACAAAATATTGATATAGTCATATTTTTGAAAAATGTCACAAACTATAAATGTTAATTGTACTGATTAGTGACATTTTTATACTATAGTGATATTTTATAATGTTATTTTTAACTACAATTGTGACATTGATACATTTAGCCACACCGCTACAGGTGGCACTTTGCTAGTGACATTTTATATGTAACGACATTTTTCAAACTGCCACTTGTAGCGGTGTGGCTAAAAGTTAAATGTCACTATCATAACAAGAGGTAACATTATAAAATGCCATAATAATATAAAAATGTCACTAAACAGTATGATTAACATTTATAATTCCTGACATTTTAAAAAAATGTAACTGTATTCATTTTTTCTCACATTTTCTTCAAAATGTCATCAAGCTTGATGCCACCAAATATCATTTTTGTTGTAGTGATTGTGTCGTGATATTATGTAGAAATCTTTACCTTTAATGAAAAAATAATTCTCGCCCATGCTTTTTTAGCATACGGTGCACTATATAAATTGACTTGAAGAAGAAACACAACATTTAGAAACTACTAGACATAAGCTTCCAATAGAGGTGGGTGGAAAAGCCTATAGCTATTGTTTAATTCTAATTCAATTTGCTAGTCCCGGTGTTTGAGATTGAGACATAGAGATTAAATTAATATTTAGAGTTTCTTTTCAACAACAAATTTGTTTTGTTAATTATATATATATGGTTCATAAAATTCACTTTTATGCCAGTTATATCTTTATGTGTTATTGTTAATCGACGAAAAATTATCAGTATTATTTTTCTTGGCAATAAAAACCCCTATGTTAACGGTTTACTAGCAGAAAAATATGTACATGTGTTATTATCTTATTGGTTCATTCCACCCAATAAATTAAAAGTTGACCACCTGAATGTTTCATATTAAAGTTGGACTAATTTATTTATTTTACTTTCAATGCAGATTTAGTGGTTCACATTAATACCATACATGGCTAGTACGAACGTTGTTATTGCAGTTTCTTTATTACTTTTATTTGCAGGTGGTGTGATTATGATGGTACTAGGCTACTAGCTGCTCTGCTAAAGGACTATTTTCACACAATATTGCGATATTGTTTATTTGTTGCTGGGTTAATAATTTGTTTGATAGTGGTGTCTTTTGGTTGTAGTCTACTACAAAGCAAAGCTCGTCGTGACAAACATCAGGGCCGGCCCACTTGTTAGTCTATCTAGGCAACTGCCTAGAGCACCATTCAATTGGGGGGGCCAGCCCATATATGAATGTATATATATATATATATTAGGGAAATGCGAGCGATTATTTGAGCTTCATAAAGTCCTTCCCCTTTATCATTTTTCACTAATGACAAGTTACTAATTTTGCCTTGTGTAACATAATTGTTCAATTTTGATTTGCTCATTTTATACGCTATAGGAAACATTGTTCGAAAACCCATATTATTAAATAAGCCATAATAATAATGTAAATGAAAATTAATAAATCAACTTAATTGGTGCTCTTTGTAATTTTACAGTTAATTCTTTTTCATAACTACATAACAAAATCACATTTATAATTAATAGATTATATATATGTAATGTGAAATCATGTCCCACTGCTGCACTACACTTGCATGGGTCAATATTGTGCCACATTTTCACTAACGTCATTCTTCCTTTTTCTTTCCTTGCGTGCATGGTTGGCAATATGGCATGGATATTCGATTTTTCAAGCATATATCTAACTAATAACATTTTTAATATTACTAATATATATATATATATATATATATATATTGTTGGATTAAAAGAGTGCCACGAGGCCTTGCGTAACTGGGCTTCGATGCTCATTGCCGACAGCGACAGGCCGACAGCAAACATTTATTGCTTATTCCTTAATTGGCACTTATATGCAAAATTAGTTCAAAGATTAATGTTTTTACCGTTGTAAAACTATGTTAAAAGACACGACAAGCTTGGGCAAGTAAAAGATAAAATAGTTGGGAGATAATTTCTTCTTATTTCATTCTTGATTTTACATACAAAATACTATACAATTGGCCTATTTATAGGACTAAAAATACAACTCAAAGGTCAACGATATGTTTATTTAATATTTGGGAGAATAGTTTGTGAGAGAGGTGGGAATTTATAAAATAATATCGATTTACATGCGTAATATTATTTAATTGGATTTTGGGAAATTGGATATCTAATTAACTAGCTAGGGAATTTCATATGTAAGACGTAAGAGTTACAAGACCAACTTAATAATGTTCAATGTATACTGAAGAAGTCCCTTCATATGGTGTCTTCAATAGAGGATGAATGTGGCTAAGACATCCACAAATGTCTAACTTTATTAGTAAGATGAAATATCATTAAGCGAGAAGTTTAATTTATTGATAAATTTTTAGAACTTGACTTAACTTATAAATAAAAATTAAACATGCCTTTCTATTTTCAATATATGGTAAAAGAACAACTCAAATAAATAACATCCGTATATAATTAATAATTATTTCATTAAATGATATGATTAACATATGAAATTAGTTAATCACGGGTACCAACAAGTGATTGGCATAGTGGAAGGGACTAATCACTACAAAATAGCGAACACAAGTTCAAAACTCTGTTGGAAGAGGTTCTCACTTAATGTGTTCGACGCGCCTCGAAAAGAATTAAACCCTTGTGAAACAAAAAAAAAATTAATTATGGACAATGTGCGCGCACTTTTTTAGTATATATAGTAATAGCAAATAGTTGCAGATCCCATGCCACCGCAACCTGAGATTGGGTTGGGGTGGGTGAAAGGGGGGGGGGGTGGCGTTAAATTATAGTAATAATTTTATCAATAATATATGAACTTTATTATTTTAATTAAATATTAAATAGAATTAATAATATATATATATATATATATATATATATATATATATTAGATAATTAAAATTTTTACAGATTTTATATTAAATATTATCAAATTTATTAATATTGTATATAAAATCAAATTATTTTAATGTATATGTATATATAATAAGTAAGATCTTCAAATTGATCTGCATGTGGTCATGTTCGATGTAATTTTGAAATTGGACAACAATGTTGGAGTAAAACTGGCAGCAAATTTGAAGATGTGGGTAAATTTTTTCAGTCCGAAATGTTATGGGGCAGAATTGTCAGCAAGAATAAGTTATTATGTCAATTTTGCAATAATCAAAGCTAACTTAACAATCACATCACCAACTTGACGATGATTTTAAAATATTTTCAACGACGATAACAAATGTTGAATGATTTACTAAATTATAATATCAAATGTGTTTACGCGCATTTGTTTGTTTTTACCAAAAGTAGAATTTGACATAAAAATACAATTATCTCATTATTAGGGTTTATCTTTCTAATTTGACAGTTACTTAAAATATTCTGATTTAATAGTTGATAATATCTGAATGTCTTCACGATCTAATATATATTGGGTTATTTTGGAAATTGCAATTTTTGTATTAGTTTAATTGACATATAGAATATATAGATACAAATATCATTGTGTTCATAAAGATATAGTAATATATACGCAAGTATTCGTCCGTGAGTATTAGGTATATCATTTTATTTTAATATATTAAAATAGATTATTATACAGTATACGTCCAAAAATATATGGGCTTACCGTGTCAAAAGAGTAGTGGTCCTTTGAACTAATTCACTACACCAAAATTCCACCTATTGTTGTTAGTGTTTGAATGATAGTAATTTATCTGTTAGATTGGTATAATTAGTTACACCTTCTGTTTGACCATTTTTGCTTGTTCCCTTAAATTAAACTCTTTATGACTTGTTTTCCGCACATTTCTTATATTTTTAAGTCCCTATATTCTTTAATTTTATGTAATTACTCCACCATTTTTTCTTGAAATGTCTTTTTAAAATTGATGCATACATTTGATTATATTTAATTTGTGTATGTCAATAAATAAATATAATTGAATAACGGTACTACTATTTTATTAATTTGTTGAGTGGTTAGCTATATATGATTATATTGTACTAGTTAACTACTCAAGTTAGTCATTTTTAAAAATTATAATTAAGATTAATGATGTTGGCCTTCATTTTAAGTATGGATATGGCATTAATAGAGTTAATGTATGACTTGCATTGCAAAGTTAACTCATGGCTTGTCATGATATATATAAATAGTCGCCCAATCATCTCTAATGATTGTAGTAATTCGATTGTTGGCATCATTACAGATATGCACCCTTTCCCCTATTAATTGGATCTCTTTTATTCAAAGTTAAGATTGAACCACTACAACGTATGTATAATCAAGTAATGGACATGCTTGAAGTCTTAAGATTTAAACTATGATTATTCCATTCTAGGATTTCTTAATATACTCTGATCCTAATTTAAGACGTCCCCTAGAAGATTTGAAAAATGTAGGACAAAATATCAACATAACAACTACACAAATGTATATAGGACAAATCTTTCATCATGGTCTCGTATGGTACAGAATTATATTTCTTGAAAAATATTTGGCACTTTAGTCCACCACTATACAAAATTGCACCTTTCGTCCTAATTCTTTAAAATTAAAGTACATTTTTCATCCCGTGAAATAATCATATGCTAGCACTTTTGGTACAAATAAAGTGACGGACGAAAGGTGCAAAATATTTTCAAGATAATTAGGACCAAAGTTATAATTTTGTAAATTACGAAACCAAAAGTTCTCATGATAATTCTTATGATCTAAAATACAATTTCGTCCAATATACTCATAAAAGAAAAAAGATTTTATTTGACTCACAATTTGGATCGACAGTCAACCCCCACCCCATAAAAAATATAAAGTGTGAGGGAAAGTAATAGGCACTCCAATACAAAATGGCGCATCCAACTTGGATTATTCAAACCCAATTTATCCACGAAACTCATATCTGCTCAAAAAGATCATTTTATACAAAAGTAGTCAGTCGAATCATATTTTGAAACTTTATACATTAAAAAATAATGAGCATCCCCATTCTTAACCTTTATTCCAAGTCACCACGTGGTGAGTTCCAATTTGTCCACGTAACAGCCTCCTCCCCTACTCATTGGTGACCAATACCCACAAATATTTCGCCACGTTATAAACTCCCCGTTAAAGCAACACTCAACCCACCAGTCCCCAACTAATTTGGACAACTTACTTAACATAATACGAAGTAGTATATAATTGACAAAATACCACACCTTTTTCATGACATAATTTTCACATATAAAACTTTAGTACCCAACATAACACAACACAGCTCATATTTTCCTTCTTTCTTAAACTCATTTCAAAAAATTTAATGGACTGGACCAGAGGTCGTACCATAGGCCACGGCACCTCCGCCACCGTTTCCATCGCCACTTCTCGAACTTCAAACGAATCCTTTGCCGTGAAATCGACCGAGCTATCACGTTCGGAGTGCCTACAAAGGGAACATAAAATTCTTTCCACATTGAATTGCCCTCATGTAGTTGGGTACAAGGGATACGACTTTAGAACAGAGAATGGCAAATCCATGTTCAATCTCATGATGGATTACGCACCCGAAGGCACGATATCCGACGAAATTTTCCGACGAGGAGGCCATCTTAAAGAATCAATGATCAGTTATTATACTTGTCAAATTGTACAAGGACTAGAGTACTTGCATTCTAGGGGCATAGTGCATTGTGACATTAAGGGGAGTAACATACTTTTAGCCGAAGGCTGTGTCAAAATCTCCGACTTTGGTTGCTCCAAGGCGGTAGACGAGGCGATGATTGGCGGCACTCCGATGTTCATGGCGCCAGAAGTCGCACGTGGGGAGGAGCAGCGGTTCCCGGCTGATATTTGGGCACTCGGGTGCACGATTATTGAGATGACCACTGGTCGTGCACCGTGGCCTAATGCACCAGACACGCTTAACTGGATTGCGTTTTCGGGTGAATCGCCCCAGATTCCGGATTCTCTTTCCGATGTATGTAAGGATTTCTTGGACAAGTGCTTGAGAGTCGAGGCGAGAGAGCGATGGACGGCTGAAGAGCTTATGAAACATCCATTTCTTGAGGAATTTCGATTTCTTCATGTAAAGGAAGCTCAAGAGGAGTTTTCGAGTACTGATTCTCCTACGAGTATTCTTGATCGAGGTGTATGGAGCTCAATTGAGGAGGATTGTTCAGAAGCTGCTTCTAATGATTATTTGAGTTCAAGAATGCAGAGGATCAAACAGTTGGCGTTGGATTCAGGAAGGGTGAATTGGGAATATTCGAGTGACAATTGGGTAACAGTTAGAGACAGTAATAGTAACAAAGTTGATTTTTTAGATGAATTTGTTAGTTTTAGCTGTATAGATAGAGGACAAAGTAACGTAATTACAAGGAATACCTGGGTATCAGAACAATTTCAATTTTTATGAAATACCACACTTTTTCAATCATTTGACTGGAATTGTTTTAACATATACTATACACAATGTGCTTGAAATTTGAAATCTGACTTTTAATCAGAAGTTATATGGATCAGACCATGGTTTTATGTGGATAATTAATTACCCTCACATATCACTATGTGTTGCAGTTGCACCACGTTTGTTTTTGTTACATGAAGCAACAGGTGCATAAAAAATAAGTTCTCAAAGTCAATAATAGTTGCAAGTTTCTTCATATATAATTATATATGTTCTTTCTTTGGTTGTAACTTGAAGATAGGATTCAGCCATAGGTTATAGAAGAAGTAGAGGTAAGTGATGCTTTCAGCATTCTTAAACCACGCCACCAACAAATTTGTGTCAATATATATGGATATATTATCATTTTTTTTTTTTTTTAGAATAATGGGTAATATATCATATATCAAAGTGGAAAACAAGTAAAAAATATTCACCTCTTCCAACTCAATATCAAGTTCTTGAAAATCAGTTAAAGGGATATTGAGCCCCTTGAGAGTAGGAAGGCTCGAGAACAACATACACAAAGGTGAAACGGTCAAAAAATTACTATACCTTTTAACATAACTTCCCTCACCTTTCGGGTCCTTCATAATTAATTCCACATCCTACTAAGTTAAGGAAATAAATGTTCTACCGATGATATGGTACAACAACGTACATATATGAATAATATTCTACAAAATTTTAGGAGTAATGATACTCCAAAAAGGAAAAAGAGAAAGAAATAAAACAGCAAACTACACCGAATCAGCAAAGACGGAAGCCTTCTTGGCTGGATTGTAGACCCTAAGTTTCCCAAAATCTCTTCTACCACTGGCAAAAACTCGTCCAATGTCAAATCCTTTGAACAAATAAAAAATTAATCAGTAACAAATAATAATCGAATTTTCTAATAAAACTTGTCCTCGTCTAAGTGCAAGAGCCTCATTTCAAAGTTTAAACCAAAGCATACATGTGCATAATATCCCAGCCAGCAGGTAAGAAACGAGGATGAAGAGCTTCAACAAAAACTTGTCTCCATCTCTGACAAAATTCACGGACACCATCTTCCCCATAATCCTTTAGCAGATTTTCAACAACCTGCTTTCCATGAGGTCCATGTCCTAATAACGACAATTTTGATTCATGCTTCAGTGGAATATCTGTAGCATGAACTGGACTAATCGTCTCTCCTGATAGATTTCCTGTTCCAGAAAAATCAGCATATTTAGAGTCTGACTTTATGTGTGGCATATCATTACTATCAGCAACTGCGGCACCTCTATCATCTAAATCCTTCAAACATGAAGGCTGCGTGCTTACTGTCATATCCTCCTCTACCATTAAAATATCAACATCATATTGTTTCTGATCAGTCTCTGATGTATTGGTGCATAAAGAGTCCACATTTTCACCCTTTGATGCATTCTGAATAGAGAGAGTTTCTTTGTAACCAATAGTATGTTCTTTCTCCTCATTGAGATTGATACGTCCAGTCAGATGTTTAAATGCAAAGCCTTTCTTTTTCTCATATTTTTTTCTCTCATGAGGACTCATTCCAACTAGCAAAGCTCTTTCAAGATCTTCATCTGATATTTCTCTCCCTCCATAGTACTTTATGACAATCTGTTCAAAGTAAGGACTTGTAAGTAACTGGTGCAGAAAAGGCAAATATAAGATTTCAAATAATGTACAGGAGCCAAGTTTTACACTTTATGAATACGAGAATATTATTTTTGGAATAGAACTTTAAGTGCTTAACTCTTACATGAAAAACATTGGGTTGCACCTATTCATCCATATTTATAATCTTAACGTGGAGAAGAGGTTTTACAGCAGAATATTAAGAATCAAGCTTCTACTTGATGATGCAATTTACTACAAATTTGTGAAGTATAACATTTCAAGAACAAGAAGCATCCAACAATAGATAGGTTATGCTTTCAAGACAAAGAGACAGCTGTATATCTATTTAAATCTATGTGCCTTCCAGAAAGAAAAAGAAAAAAAGAGAGAGAGAGAGACAAAATTCTGATTATATAAGCATCATGTTTGAATCTTCAACCAACAAGAGTCAGGAACCTCTAATATAGTCTTTCCTCAACTCCCACCCAAAAAAAAAAATCAAGTCAAGAACTTTGGATAAACTATTGAGACAAAACTAAAGTTGTCATAGATATACTGTAAAGAAAGGTGATTTCTTGAGAAATAACAAATATTGCACATACAGCTTGTATTTGGTTTAGAATGATATTAACCTTAATTCTCGCCATTTGGTGAGAATTTAGATAACCTATGAGGCAAAGGTACAATATGGTTGAAACTATTTCCACAAATTACTTTTACGATGTGCTTAAATAATAACAAGGAATCCCGAAACTATATGTTTCCTTACCTGCATTAATGCTTCACGGCGCTCGGATGGGATTTGTGGCCCATGGCGTAGCAGAGCCATAGAAGCTGTACGCAACTGTGAAGGTGACACACCGGTCTCCTCAGAAGTCATAAGACAAAGACGATACAGTTCTGTTTTGTGTCTTATCAAAATCAACTACTTTACGAATAAATAGTGGTACTTCAAATTCAGAAGCTATTTGTTTTTTGTACTTTTCAGCAGCAGCATGGGCAATTTCATGGCAATCCACACAAAGGAGGACAATATCATGGGAACGATGGCTTTTTAAATGCTCAGGAAAATGAATTCTGTAGCATGACGGTATAACTGTACCGTAAATAGTGGTTTCCTCACCACAACCGACACATATTATTTTCTTACTTTGAATGTAAAAGTCATTACCCTCAGCTTATGGACGCCCTTTGGGTTCAAAGAGAAGCACGATGGAAGAAGGATCTCTTTCAACAAGTTTTGCCAGATTTCGATTGAGATACCTGAACATGTTATGGGAAATAAACATATTTGACATGCATAAGCACTGAAGTAAATCATTGGAAATTTAAGAGAATAGTCATCTACCCATTCAAGCTTTCTTTGATCACAGTAACACAATAATCGACCATTATTAGCATAGATCTTGCAGTTGTGATAAACTTGGGATTTGCATGAAAATTTCTTGACAAAATTTTCTCGAGAAGACCTCTTTGTGACCTGTTTCGTAAATCCATTGCGATTGGAGATGGGTCTATGGGTCAGTCTCAGGTTAGTTTTGGACAACAAAGCATAATTGTATGCAGAAAGAGGACAACTACCTCTTGAGCCTAGATGTCGCTGGATAAACAGTTCAAATATATTATCAAGATTGGTTATGTTTTCTTGGAACAAGTAAAGAATGTCTTCCAAATGACATGAAACTACAGGAGACGGAGATTGGAGAGAACCAAGAGTCATTGATTCAACGTCTAGATCAGCTTTTGATATAATGTTGCATATATCTCTCTCGGTAGTTGGGATTGTACTTGCTAGTGCAATGATAGCATTCTCTGATAAAACAAATCTCAAACTCTCATCATGGAGACGAGCCTGAATAATTTGACATCCAACCAAGTTAGTTATCACAAATCAGGTCTGAATAAGAAGTTCAACTTAAACAATTGGTAAATTTTAAATAGCAAGTACATAGCCACTTCTTCCAAAACTAACCCCTCCCCTTCATCAAAACAGAGATAAATAAATAATTTAAAATTTGAATTACCATTGTATCGTCTATTAGCATATTATAAAAACAACTTACTTACAAGGAATCATTAGCACCCTGTTCCAAGCTTATATCCTAAATCAGATATCTATATCTATACTACCACGGAATTCAAAATTTAATTTGGATCAAATCTTGGAAATGGCTTTCCAATACATTATCATCATCATTCTTATTGTTGTTCTTGATGTGAAATTTCATTTAATAATTATTTTCCTACACATCATCCATGTGTACCAATTTCATCATCATACTAAGATTTATATTCTCTTACAAATTAAAGGCACTAACGTGTTGCCGCACTTGCACTACTTATTTGCCTTGACATTATGTGAATAAGTATTGCCACAGAAAATAATGGCCTTCGTAAAGTATTCTTCGACAATGAGCTTTCCGATATGTTTCACTAATTATAGTTGACGAGTTTTAGTCACAAAATTTCTACACGTGGGACTCAGATACTGCATTTTCTTTTTCCTTTTCTTTTTCTTACTACTTATAAGCTGTGAATTTACAAGAAAATTAACTAACTCTTCTCAATAATTCACTTTTTATGCCAGAAATAATATTTGGGAATATGTTTTCTCAAGTAATTTGAAATTTACAAGAGTTTTCTAAAGTGAGCAAGCAAAAGAATTGTGATCTACAAAAGTACAATACTTAAAAAGCACACAGTCATTTGAACTGACCTGTTATAGAATTATCATTTAAGATATTTTTCCCCTTAACTAATAACCAATATGTCTAAATGTAGCGCATATCCAGATACTATTCTTCTCAGAGAAACAAACAAAATGAGCCTTAATTTTATTCTATATATTAAAAATGGAAGAACTGCATGAAAATCATGAAAACTTGACGCAATTATTATAGTCTTCAACAACTAATCATATCCTTGCATCCTTAATCAATAATTATTAAATGGTTAACTGTAAACTTTCTAAGGTTTCAAAATCAAATCACAATTATTCAACTAAGTTTGTAGCCATTTCCATGATATAAAGTGTGCATGATAAACATGTTTACACTAACCATTATATCCCTCCATAAGCACAGTCGTTTCACAAGTTCCTGAAACTAAAAGAGGAAGTCTATCAGTATTGTCCATGCATGCCAACCATTGATAACTAGATATTATCTCGGACATCATGATACCTTTGAGTCACTATGGCTAGACAAGATATTTCCTTGATCATTCAAGCAACGAGTAACCATCGATGAAGCAGCTAATTCTCCTAAACAAACTTCAATATCTTTTTGCAAAAAGCTGCAAACAAGTTGCATTGGAACGTCGTATAGCCTCGAGAAGAAAATGGAATTCGTCACCAGGAGATGAATTTTCTGATGCATTATTATCTTTAGGATGCTGACAGAATGAATAGTGGAAATAAAGAGTAGAAATACAAATTTAAAGATTAAGCTGGACATGTATCCTTCAGGTGCGATTTTTGCCTGAATGTTTTTCAATCACCAATCACTACATATTCAAATTTTAATGGCTCACAGTGAAATCACAGCCTCCAAATCTACTGGCCTACATATTGACACTTTCATTTACCCAGTATCCATCTTAAAAATAAAATAATGCTTACAGGATCATCATTATGCAGACACTACTTATTGGAAGCCTTTAGCACATCAAAACTGAAAAAATCATCATTTTTAGGGAAAGTTATATCTCATTTCTCAGCTCTTTTTTTTTATTCATTACAGCTTGAAAGAAATCACCATTATATTAGCTACCATTTGTGAACTTAAGCATAAGATGTCTTTCATATGATCTATAATTGCATTAAGAGAACTTATGCATAAGATATCATACATATTTTCCGATCTATATTTGCATTAAGTTAATAATTATAGGTAAGTTAGTCAGAGATTTGAAAATTATCACAGTGTATTCAAGAGAAGACTGATGCAACATCGTTTTTTCTTATCCTTGTATAAAAGTCAATGATTCAATCAAGTATTTTATATTCGGCTTGATTAAATGACATATGGAAGATTGAACAAGTACAGAAGAAATGGGTAGTAACAAGTTAATAAAGCTGGAGCCAATCTATTAAAAGAAGCTTGAAGGGGAAATAAAGCTTTTCTGGATTTAACCAGTTATTTTACAATCTCTAAAGCTTAAAATGATTAACAAAAGGACCTGCTAAAACAATTTATTATGAATGTATTTCTCAATAATGTATAGATTGATAATATAAAGAAGACCACAGCATATCTAATTGGAAATGCTCAAAAGATAAAGCCAGAAGTTTTTTAAGTATGTATTTTTGCTATACCATTCTTCTGAAGTTTGAGTTCTGAACAAAGACAACGTGCGATATACAACAAATAGTGTGCATCTGTTCGGGCATACTGTATCATCTCCTCAGGCAAGGGACGTTGTCTCCAGTCTTCTCTCTACAATTTAGACAGTAATAAAGTCAGTCAAACGGCACCATTAATTAGCTTCCTCGGTTATGCCACCCAAAAAAGAGTTATCAATTTGGATCCCATTTATCAAAAAAAAAAAATGGATTCCGATGCAGTTATCACATCAATCAAATCAAGATTATAGCATACGTATTATACCTTAACCCCTATCTGTAGAAGATAATTGCATATTTCTATGCTTCCATGAAATACATCTATCAACATGTCTATCAGACAACAGTACTTACTCAATTCTGTTACTTGAATGACCAGTAATTTTCACAAATGGTAATAGATACTTTTGCCAACCATACAACATGGTAGAGTAAAGACATACATAAAACCATCATCGGTGAAAGGCTGTTTATACTGCTTTTATGACCAGCTCAAACCCACTTATGCTCAAGAAGACAACCAGCTAATTCAAGATCTATTTTTCACTTTTAACTCCCTATCTCAAGCTCAACTTCATGTCTTCATCTCATTAATAATAGTTAAGACAAACTGGCCTTGTTTGATACTCAAAGCTTAATATAAATTCTTGATTCTGGTCTAATAAAAATACTAGATCAACATTTTTATTAAGAAACAGTACATAATAAAATGGAAATAAGCTAACTCATCCAATAACAAACTAGTAACTACGAAGAACATTGAAATATATGCTACAACATCTTCATTTTTTACATTGAGTTACCATCTATAACAACATTTGAATAACAATACATGAATTAGTTCATTAATGAAATTAAGCTCAAATTTTGATATAGATTGCTCATAAGATAAGCTTACAAATTCAAGTTGAAACTCAAAAGTTTACTTGAGAAATATGGAACTAGGAAATAAGCTGAGCATAAGATATTCATGCACATCTTACAGCATAGGAACTAAAGTGTTTAAACCTCAATGACATTACAAGGAGAATTTATCCATTCATTTTGGTAATTGGGTTTTCAAATTCAGCACCTTCATTTCTTGAGTTCCTATTATTAATCAGGAAAACAATCTGCCAAAGAGAGCTTGAAATATGTAAAGGATGAAGTTGTTAAGACAAAGACTTATTAATCAACAAGTAAGTGAATACACCTAAGCACATTCTTCAAATGTGCTGAACTAGTGTTCCAAAGAATGGTTATCCTTGTATGTTTGTGTCAGGACTTTATCTTGTGTACATCTACCCACCAAAAGAAACTTGTTAAACATGATAATTAACTATATTGTTAATGTACATATTAGAGAAAATTAAACATAATACTCAAACCTGTAACAATTTGTTTGTGGCAACCCCACAGTATGTTTCAAGCAAATATGTCAGTGATCTATGTGGTTTTGACATCATGTCGCATGCCTGCATTATTGTAAGCAACAATAATATTTAACATAGATAGGTTGAGCACAACTATTTTCAACAGAAATCCAGGAGTTATTATCTCCCCTCCAATCCTCCAACTACAAGGTAGTTAGAAATTATGCAATCAAAATCAAAGAACTTGCTGAAGACATGAATATCAAATGAAAATACCAAACGCGAGTAGATCTAAAATTCACCTTTCCCGTGTCAAATAGATTGACAACATATATGTGGAAATCTCTTTGAAGCCAGAGAACATCATTATCAGCACCATGAAACACCTGAAATATAAACTCCATCAAAAAATAAAATTTCTATCACAGCGAAAAATTAACACAAACATAACAGGTTTCTTATTGTTATATTACTTCTACGAGATTCTATGGATCTCATGAAATTGTGCGTAAAAAATTAAAGGTTTTCATGATCCTCTAAATCACTAAATTATAGAAAAAGTTCTTTTTGCCAAAAAAATATATATATAAACAAATTATTGTATAATAATTAACTCTAATCGCTTCAGTATTGTGTTTTGCTGAGTCAGGTAAATAATCAAGCATGCTCTTCTACATATAGGTTTTATGAAGTTGCACCTACTTATAAAGCACTACATTTTAAAAGAAGCTAAACCGGAGCCTCCTAAATTACATTATGGACAAAGACATAGTTTGGAAACCAATATGTAGCAGTCTTCTTTGGCATCAGTTTTAACTTAGTTCTACAGACGTGTTCGACATATCTAATTAGTTCATGTAATACCAACATATATATGTCCATATTCTTAATCATTTTATTTATCAATACACAAACGAGTGAAATTCCTAAGGAGCTCAAAAACTAAGTTTATTGCAACCCATATACTTGATATGAGATAAACAACATAACAAAGAACCAAAAAAAAAATAATGGTCGTGGGAACATGAGGGATGGGCATTAAGCTTAACAAAATTCAAAACAAGAATGTAACATCACCTTACATATTTCAGGATTTGCAAAAACTGGTTGAAGAAGTCCCATGGCGTCATGCAGGTTAATTGTGTCAACTAGATAATCCTCCTTTATAGTTGATATCTGTTAAATGTAGCAGAGCATTGTCATATTCAATTGAAAACATGTTGCACAATTAGTCATGCAAATAATCAGTAACTAATACACATAATCTACTCGAACATAACATGTTTGAAGTAATGCCTATGTGACCTGAATGAGAGCCGTGAAACCTAAGAAGGATCTAAAGCTGTGGTGCTCAGTATCCACCGCAAAAACACATTCTTTACTCAACACCTCCACGAGCTTTAGCAATTGCTCCTCATTTTTGACCCGCACATAAGTACCCCCCATTTCATTACTGTACTCAGGAAGAAACTCCAAAAACCCTATATTCGGATTTTTCATAAACTCCAAGATTTCTCCTTCGTACGGATGCAAATTCAGCAACTCGTTTTGTGATTAAAGCTTGAGGTGTTTGAATTGCGAATAGGAGTTGTCTGCTAAGACTCGTTTGAATGCGTGCTGAGGTTTTGGTTCTGTATTCAAGTAAAATGAATTCTTCTTCCGCTTAGGGCTCATGAAGAATTGCTTAATGATTGTCAATGTGATGAGGATACAGGTGGCGGCGATTGTGAGTGCCCTCAGGTTATCATTATCCATTGCCATTGATTGCGGTTTCTTATCGTCGTGTAAATCCATTTTTGTCAAGATTCAGCAATTAAGAGTCTAGATATTAATCCTCTCAGTTTAAAATTTAAATCTGCTTACGTTTGGGTTGTTCGTGCGACTCTGAAGTGAGAAAGAATGACTGAAAATGTTGAGAATATTATTCAAGACTGATATTTGAAAATTGGAACCAACTCCCTAATTCATTTTAAAAATTAATGAAAAAATATATATAAAAATATCAAGTTACTCAGTTCTTAAATCGAGCTTCATTTATTAGTAATCAAACCAAGTTCAAAATCAATGCAAGATTTAATCCAAATCTAAAAAGGGATTTTTTGTGGTTAGTTCCTATTTGTGCTAATTATTATTAGGTCCCTTTAGTATTTTGCCAAATGGCATAAATTTTACATGTCACCTATTTAAAAGTTAATGATTTTTAATATGAGTTTACTTAAACAACCCCAACTTATTTTAATTTATTAGAATAACAAAATATTTTAATTATGAAAAAAAAAAAATAGGTCGGTTTAATCTTTCTCTTCACATTAAACAACACAATATCCTCCAACCCCCAAAATTGACCAAGAAAATGCTTGGTAACTCCTCCCTTTCTGCAATATTGGCATTCCTTACGTCTTCTCCATTTTTATTGCTCCTTTATTTTAATTGAAAGCATTATGTATAACACAAAAAAACTAAAAATATTAGAAGTTCTATTTCAACCAAATTTAGAGCATCTTTACCCTGCTTTCCATTTTTCTTTTTATCAGTCATCCCTGCCCGACTTACAGCTCCATTAAAGTGTTGTGAGTCACTTTCTTGACAAAATATATGTTGCACACACCATCTTAAATATGAGAACAAAAGAGAATAATGACATTTTTTATTTTGAGAATGAATAAATCACAAATCTGTAAACCACCAAAATTCATTAGAAAATACTTGCAAGAACTCAATCAAGTAAAAAAAGACAAAAAAATTCAAGGAATGAATAGTGAATCTAAGATTTTATGTGTCGACTCATACTTAGATCTAGGGTAGACAATTTTTAGATCACAAGAGCCTGGGAAATTTTTTTAGACAATTATTTATTTCATTTAATCGTTTGAAATATTTCTCAAAACAAAAAATGTTAAAGGAAAATTCATTGGGGGGTTTTTTGGGAAAATTACTTGTAAAAGCTTAAAAAGAGTTATTGAATTTATGGAGTACGATAACCTGGTATTCAGAGTCACCCTTAAAAAAAATGAATGGTAGATTAAAAAATAAATATGATCCAACGATAATTAAAGGGGGGCCTGATAAATACTTAACACAAGTGGTACTAACCATAGAAAAGTCCATCTAAAAATGTCTCGTTGAATAATACTCAACTCTTTTTAAATCCCAACAAGTTCCCTGTTGAACTTAAATTGATGGTTGTGGTAAAAAAAAATATGTTACCATGAGCCAACCATGGGAAATTCTGAAATCAGTATTTTTATTTTTTTTTCTGTTTCCATGAAATTGTAGCTAAGAGCATCTCCAGCAGTGTCTTCTATAAGTAGTCATCTATATCAAATTATACATGGTGAACAGTGTTTTAGCTACTCAGTTTTAGCTATTCACTCCAGCAGTCATCATCTAAAATTTCAGAATTATTATATTTTATTCTTCTTTCAATATTAAATTATAAATAATGTTTTATTACATTTTCACGTAAAATATAAATAATAAATACATGTTTTAATGTTTCTTATTTAAATATAATAAATTAATAAAAAAAACTTTTTTTGAAATAAATGGCTTTAAATAAAGATTTAATAAAATATTTAATTCAAACAAACATTTAACTCAAACCAATAATTTTAGTTTTTTATTAACGATTATATCATCAACGGCTATATTCCCAACGGCTCTATTCCAACGGCTATATTGCCAATGGCAATATTTATACATCTCTATGAAGTAGTACTCATTTGCTTTCTCATTTCATCAGATTTATCATAAGTTCTCTCTAAAAAAAATTGAAATCTCTATATACAATGGATCCATTAAATTTGAATGATTCTTTTTTTGGTGGAATGGAAGATATGTTTGATTCACCGAACAATATTCCTCTTCTTGAGGCTGTGATTTTAGAAGAACAAGAACAAGAAGAAAGGGCAAGGCAACGACAATCGCGTCGGCGTGGGTCGACTCTTGGTCGTGAAGTGATACCACGTAACAGGGAAGAAGGCAATGAGACACTTTGGAAGGACTATTTCGCTGAACGCCCTAGGTATCCTGTGCGTTTATTTCGCAGGAGGTTTCGAATGAGGCGCGATTTATACCTCCGTATTCAGACTGCCGTTGAAGCTCATGATAACTACTTTAAACAAAAAAGGAACGCTGCAGGAACTCTCGGTTTGTCATGCTACCAAAAGTGTACGGCTGCGATGAGGATGATTGCTTATGGCTATTCAGCCGATGCTGTAGATGATTATGTACGTATCGGAGAAAGCACGGCCCTAGAGAGTCTCCGAAGGTTTTGCAATGCGGTTAATGCAGTTTTCGGTGAGCAATATAGAAGGTCACCAAACAAATTTCAGATAGCATTTTACAAAATCTAATTTTTAAAAATTCTTCACAATTAAGGACGTTCCCAATTAAGAAAAAGAAACTTTAAATCAGTATTCATCTTTAATTAAGAAATAAAGTAACTTTAATTAAGAAAAAGATACTTTAAAAAACTAATTAAAAAATAAAGTAATAAACTACAAGCACGTTCCCAATTCTCAATTTCAGATCAGTATTCATCTTTTGCCCCATCTCCTCTTTCTCTCTAAATCTAATCTCTACAACCTCCATCTCCGGCATCCTTCTCCTCTCTATGCCGATTCTAGTCAAGAAGATGAATAAATTCTTCTCCCCTTCCTTGTACCCCAAAATTAAACCCATTCCCCCCCCCCCCTCTTTCTCGGTCTCATCACCAGGCGGTTCCACCTCCGGTGAAATTCACAAGAGATAACCGCCTCTCACTGCCCTCTTGTTGCAGCTAGAAAAAAAAAAGTAATTATTTTTACCTTTCTCCTTTCAATCTCAGATTTAATTTTTACTTTGGTGTGTTGTTGAGGTAAAATAATCAGCTATTTATTGATTTTTTACTCTACTCTAAAATTTAATTTACACTTCAATGGAGTAGCCGTTGGGGGTTTTGGCCGGGGAGGTGGTTGGGGAGATTTAATTTGCTGATGTGGAAGTCTTGTAAATTTATACATGAGCCTTTATATATACAAGTTCAATCCTTCAATATATATAGTCTTCTATTTTTACAAGTTACTACTGGAGCAAGTTTTTTAAGTTTGATTATGTATAAATTCAATTTTAGCTCTTGGAAGAGCAAAAAACACAACTGCTGAAGGTGCTCTAATCAACAAAGTTGTAACTACTCTTTCTAAAATCTAATTAAATTTTTACTTATTTATTCTGGATCTAATTACCTAGAAAATTGGTCCAAGGACCAATTGGTCAAATCCAATCAATTAATAGCCCATTTAGTCAATGTTCAATCCAACAATGTTCAGTTCAACCATAAAGCCTATTCAGTTTTCACAATATATTTGTCAATGAAGCCCAATGAGAAAAATGTTTGAGCCAAATTAAAATAGCTCAATATTAAAAGTTTAGGATCTGTTTGTCTAACTTTTTCCAAAATTATTTTGTGTTTGGAAAAAATGAAATAAACATAATTTTTAATTTTTAAAATAAATTTATTATCTCTCAATTTTCTCAAATTCTCTCTCAAAAGTCAAACAAACAATAATTTTCTCTAAAAAAAACTTATACAAAAGCTATTTTGATTTGACACAAAGTAACTCATCTATTACACAACTTATCTATTACATGTATGATTTATCATAAAGTCTTATACCTACAGTCTAACTATTCCAAAAATTCACACATCTATTTTATTTCTCAAACCACTCTCTCAAAACTCAAAAAATAACATCACGCAAATTAAAATTATTTCACAAACATGCACTACTCTTCCAAATACTAATCAAACATGCCCTAAACTTCGATTACTCCAACAATTCAAACCCACTAAAAATACCCTGAGTCCATTTGAAATTTTAAGTCCAACAGAAATTTATATAAGCACGGATAGGTAACCCAACAAACATAACATGATCAAAATTTGGTTTCATTTGTGAAATCAGAAAAAAAATTGATATATTTATCAAAAAATTCCAGAAGTATTTGAAGAAATCATAAACCAAAGAAACACATCAAAACATAAACTATTTTTATATTTTCATTTTGATTATTCGAAAATAAAAATATTTTCGTATTTTCAGCGGGAACATATGATTTTTTTTTATCCATATACCATGATCTTTGTCGATTGTCGCCATCTCCCGATCACCGTGCTTGGCCTCTACTGACTGGACCAGACCAGACCAGCATCATGATTCATGATATTGAAATCCTTTCATTTTCTCCCTCATTTCAAACCCACACCCAACAATAAATCCCCAGCCATAATTTTTAAGAAAAATTGATTAATAAAGTTATTGTTGCTTGCCATTTTTAACTTTCCAAAAATCTTGCGTTTGTTTTTCTGCCTTTGAACATTTCAAAAGAATCCAAATACTTTTTTTCTTTTTATGATGAAAAAAATAAAGGAATCCAAATACAACCAACCATTTGTTTCGCTTCCGGCTGAAATCAGTGAAATGAGTATAGGAAATAAGTTACTACCTTTTCAAAAAGAAGTAACCAAGTTCCAATTATGGCACCTTTAGCTTCTTTGGAATATTCCATTTAATTTAATTAAGATGCATGGCTAACTATAATATAATTATGACAGCAGTTGGCGTATCTTTTTCATAGAATAAGTTACATATAATATTAATATTGAAATGCAAAAGTAAGTGATGATTATAGTTGAAATCATATAAAAATTATTCAATACTTTTCTCGAGTTTATTCCATAAAAACTCTTTTGAACTCAGTTCTTTATACAAATCAAACAAGTTTGAACATCATTTTTCATTTGATAATTTTGAAGTTCGGCTCGAGCTCGACTCTATGAACTAAAAATTGACAAAATCTACGTGAAATTATCAAGCTACTTGATACTCATTGAAGCTTGTTCGATAAAAGCTCGCTCAAGATCGGTTTTATCAAAATAAAATCAAACACAATATTTCAAGTTCGATAAAATTCAAACCAAACTTGAATAATATATCGTCCATAATTTACATCTCTGGAGGCTTGCTATGATGTGATGAAAGCCCCAAAGGTCAAGTGTACTCATATAAGCATTATTTAATTGTAATAATTCTACTCCTGGGGGCATGAATCAGCCAATATTGTAAATAACAACTTGGAATTTACTAAAAACTACATAGTCAACAAAATGCAACAGCAATGCCCCGTGCCACCGTTGAATACAAGAACAAGTTTAATCGGCTCACCAGTTGTCGTAAATTATGTTGACAAGACAGCAAAACATTCTAAATTGTTTAACACAGTTTGGTTAAGTGTAATATTTTTATGGTTTATTATCATATTGTTTGAAAAAATTACATAAATAAATTATTAATAATAAATTGTTCTTTCGGAAAAGATTGCCAATAGTAAATTTTGACGAGGACCATCACAAAATATTATGCATATTGTTCCAAAAAAGCAATTATAGTATTTATGTATATTTATTTGAACTTATACATGCATATGCATAATGTTTCTAGTTTACCAATTGCATAATGTTTCTAGTTTAATGCTATAGGGTAAAAGCCCTAGTTATTAATTATTATGTGTTTAACGTATTATATTTTATTTATATCAACGATTTTAATTCGTATTTGTGCTTGAAATTTAGATTGATTATTTTTTTCATTTATTTTCTATGTCTCCAAGAAAATGGAAAATATTAAAAATCTCAAAGAAAATGGAAAATATTAAAAATGTAATCCTAATGATGCTATTGGGAAAGAGAAGGGACATTTTTCCATAAACAAATTATTAGCTAAATATCTTCGATTGGTAACAATTAGAAAGTTACACAATCAAATTAGGTAAGTCTAAACTAGTAAGACCAAATTGATCAACGGAGAAACTTTTAAATTTTTTGGTAATTAATTCTAGATGTTAAAGTGGAAAATATGATTCCACAAATTGAGAGAGAATATGCTAAAAATATTACACAAATAGTGGGCTCCACAACATTAAATATATACTTCTTGTATATCAATTGGCATTTTGTCAAAAGATATACAATTAGAGAATGTATAGTATCAAAGTTTCGCTTTTAATGTGCTAAAATAATTTTGGGTGTAAAGTATTAAATCATTTCTTTCTCCGGAAAGATGAAGATGGTTGGAAAAAAAAAAACTTTCAATTGAAACCCAGATTATTAAAATGTAAAAGTGTACCAGATTTTGTTTTTGTGATGGAAGTGTCACGTTATTTAAACTTTGTAGTCCCTTTGGGTAGTGATTTTTAAATAAAATGTTGTTTTTACAAAAAATAAAAGGAAAAAACAGATTCTATTTAGTTTGCCAATACAAAAGAGGGAAGAAAAGTCGCCCCTTATTTTTCTCTTTAGTAACCCTAACCATCTGAGATTTCGAGGCACGCCCATAAAACCACCACCTTTACTTTACTATCACCCCTCTTCTCTAAATTAAAGAAAAACACAAAAAAAGAAGATCTAAATTACAAAAACAGTACCCTTTAAAACTCAACAACATTGTTTCACTGGATTTTTAATCACCGTAGATTTTCTGAAAAAGAGTCATACTTAGTTAAATTTAGTACAACAAAAGATTTGCAGACTCATATACACATGGTGGTTGTTCTTTCTTACATAGAAAAGCCGTGAACAACAATCTCTACTCTGTCCTTTGGGACTACCAAAGTTTAATTTAAAAATTAAAAATCTCTTTTTATATATATATATATATATCATAACTTTGTTTCGAATTCTCGAACTGTATTCAAGTCAAAACAGCTTTACACCCCCACATAAAAAAATTCGCCATATATTTTACTACTATGATCTCTTCTCTCAAGCATCCATCTTTATCAATTAATGGCTCAGATTTTCTCCAATCAAGGAAGGAATTTCTCCCCCGCCGTCACTTGCCGGTTCTTCCGCCTCTCACGGCGGTGAAATCCCGCCGGAGTTCGGTTCTTTCCCTTTCTAAACCGCTCCACATAACAAAGGTAGAGTCTTTTTCCTCCATTAGTAAAGAAAAAGAGCGATCTTTGTTAACGTGCAAGGCTTATGAAGCCGACCGATCGGAGCCGATTGGGGAGGCGGCGGCGGCGGTGGAGCCATCTGAAGCGGCGAGGAAAGTGAAGATCGGGATTTACTTCGCCACTTGGTGGGGTTTGAATGTGATTTTCAATATATATAATAAGAAAGTGCTGAATGCATATCCTTTTCCTTGGTTAACTTCGACGCTCTCTTTGGCGGCTGGGTCATTAATCATGTTGGTTACTTGGGCGCTTAGAATTGCGGAACCTCCAAAAACTGATCTTGATTTCTGGAAAACCCTTTTTCCGGTGAGTTATATATAGGGTTTTACATTTTGGGTTTAACTTTTTACTCAATTTTGCGATCTGGTTTTGTTTTGTATTCAATTTTGCGATCTGGGTTTGTCTATTTTTTTGGAAAAAATTTACCTTTTGTTTTTGGGTGTGGTTTACATCTTTAATTTTGAATTTTGTTGATTTTAGGTTGCTGTTGCACATACAATTGGGCATGTTGCAGCTACAGTGAGTATGTCTAAGGTAGCAGTTTCATTCACTCACATAATCAAGAGTGGTGAACCTGCTTTCAGTGTTTTAGTTTCAAGTTTAATCTTGGGAGAGTCATTTCCGCCATCGGTGTACCTTTCCCTCCTTCCAATTATCGGAGGCTGCGGTCTAGCCGCACTTACCGAGCTCAACTTCAACATGATTGGTAATTCACAAAACCTTGTTTATTTTCGTAAGGGAGATTTTTGATATAATAATCATGGATTAGATTGATGACTTTCTCCTGTTCTTGAAACATTCAAAAGCTTGATAGTTTTCTTTAGTCGAAATCACGTGGATACTTGCTAAAGTAGGTGGCTATGTTTGGCAGTTTCTGGTATTTTAGGCAAGTTGGGTTTGTTTTCTGATGCCTTTATGTTGGTTGTTGTCTGTCAATATCAGGATTTATGGGGGCCATGATATCAAATTTGGCGTTTGTGTTCCGGAATATATTTTCCAAGAAGGGTATGAAGGGCAAATCCGTTAGCGGGATGAACTATTACGCTTGCTTATCTATGCTATCTCTCGTAATTCTCACTCCATTTGCATTTGCTGTTGAGGGACCACAGCTTTGGGCAGCTGGCCTTAAAGAAGCCATGTCTCAAATCGGACCCCAGATCATTTGGTAACATCATATGACAAAACTACCTACTCTAAATTCATTTTATTCGCAAATTCTAATTAGTGTTAAATTATGCTTTTAAAGCATTAACATTGAAACTACTTGAAGTCCTAGTCTGATGTTGGATTGATTGTGTGTTTTTGTCAAGATTTGGTTTTTGTTTGTTTATTGAATTAGTGATGGTTATGTTTTTGTAACTAGGTGGATGGCGGCCCAGAGTGTATTTTACCACCTCTACAATCAAGTGTCGTATATGTCACTAGATGAGATATCTCCTTTGACATTCAGTGTTGGGAATACTATGAAACGAATATCAGTCATTGTCTCATCTATCATTATTTTCCAAACACCCGTACAACCTGTTAATGCTCTTGGAGCTGCAATTGCAGTCCTTGGAACTTTCTTGTACTCTCAGGTATTCTTCGCTAACTCTCAAAGATTGGACCTTTTTGTTATCCTCTTTTAAGGATTTTGTTTCTTGAGCCATTATATTCACAAGTATCTATTGCATCGATAATTGATTAGTATTTTGGTTTATTTGATAGGCAAAGCAGTGAAGATTGAGGAAGTAGTAGTTCAGTATGAAGAATTTGTAACCGGCATTGAGGCTGCTTCAAGGTTTGATGATAAAGTTTACTTTTGGTCGCAATCGCCAACTACATTTAAGAAGTGAAGCAGTACGGCTTTACATGTAGATATATCAATAATGAGTTACAAAAACATTTTTATCTTATATACTACAAGTTTAATTAGGCGGGTTTGTATCTTTGAAACAGAGAAGAATTGGGTACTTTTGCAATAAGAAAATGGCAAAATTTTTAAACTCCAATATTTGACTGCACTAGCAAATAACAATGAGATGGACCATCAGAAGAATTTACCTAAGTAAGTTATTTTTATCGAAAAGTAGTTCTATGATTTGTAGATATTCTTCAACTTTGTTTTCACATAATTTCTCTTTTAACAAATGTAAGTTTGCGAGAAACTTATTTGAACTAAAGTGAAAAGTGTTAAAAATGTCTCAATATACTCATGTTTTGTCATGATGTTTCAAATAAGAAGACGATTTTAATATATAAGACACAATGTGTGATTAAACAGCTTGTACAAGAGAAAATTAAAGGGATGTTAGCAACTGCATCATGCTTAAAGCGAAATTAAAAATAATTACTTTTGCAAGAAGCGAAAAGGCGTTTTAAGCGGATCCAGAGTTGTTTGCACTCAAAACAATAAAGCATCTTTAAGCATATCCAATTGACAAAATTCTCTCAAATTTGCTTCTTGTTTATAAAAGGGTAATCTTATTGAAATGCATCTTGCTGAGTGTTTGTTTCGAACCAAATTCTACCTGCTTTCTGATTGATGAAAAGTAACATCAGAATTATATCATTGCATACATTAAAAAAAATTGAGCGAAGAAAAAAACTCTTAAAAAATCCTGCAAAGCGACGAAATAGTTTTGATGGCTTAAGTGCAACAACACATACCAAAATTCAGGAGCTAAGCGTAGGACTGAAAATCAAACCAAGCTATTCGATACTCGGCTCGAGTTCGTTCGAAAAAGCTTGTTTGAGCTCGGTTCGTCAAACAAATCAAACAAGCTTGAACAAGATTTCTCGTTCGATAACTTTTAAAGCTCGGCTCGAGCTCGACTCGATAAGCTTAAAATTGAAAAAACACATGTAAAATACCAAGCTACTAGATACTCGACTCGAGCTCGTTCGATAAAAACTAGTTTGAGCTCGGTTCGTTAAGAAATCAAACCAAACTCAAACATAAAATTTCAAGCTCGATAAAATTCAAACAAAGCTTGAACAACGTGGCGTTCGATATTACTCGACTCGTTTACACCCCTAGCTAAGCGCAACTATTTATAAACTGTTATGAGGCTTACTCCTTTCTTTTTCTTTTCGAGCAATCGTCATGGGTGTTTAGTACAAGAATAAAATAAAATTAAGGGGTCAAGTATAATTTGTCCTAAATTAAATCGTTCATTCAAATAATATTATATTGAAGGTGTAGATTTTAGTCAAATCATGTTTTTAATCAAATCATAATTGTGTGTGATATAAATATTAGACTTATTCACTTGTTTTCACTTGATTTCAATTGGTTAAGCTAACAAAATAGTATTTTTGTTGAAACATATCGAACTAACGTGTAAGCTATAATTTCGATGTAATTCTCAAATTATTTTCTAATTTTAACCATAAAATAGTTTATGTTAGATAATACATCTCTTTATCACCCCGATAAACAATAAGAGGAATGCTTGGGACAAGTATATGCCCTCTAAATTCTAAACTAGTACCAGTTTTATTATTTCACCTGATTCGAGAATTTTCAGTCATCACAATTGATAGAAACCACATATAGGAAAATTCCAACAGGTTTACTTTTGACAAGAGCCTAACTTACACTACAACTTTCTATGAAAATGTTTATACTTCATATTACAATGACTTCAGTCTTCATCCATACAACAAAATTGTACTATTCGAGAGAAAAATGCTTAGCAAAATTTCCCAAAAGTTTTCGATTCCATCCATACTCATCCTTAAAGTTTCAAATGCTTAATGGTTATTTGAACGTCTTTATGCAGTTCAACACCAACTTAGTTCCATCCAAAAGAGTTGGGCATAGCTTCTCTAAATAAGTTTGTACAAGGAGTATTTAAAATCAAAATATAATAGAGATATTGTCTGTAAAATTGTAGAAATAAAGAGAAATGTTGCGTATTTCTTTATATTCTGTGTTAAAATTCATGATGATTTTACCTGCAACAACAGTGGAGATTAATGAATTTCTTTTTTCCCGATTGAGGAGAGGATTTTTTTTAGAAGAATAATTATGCTGCTAAGAGATATATTAAAAGATGATCGGTAAACAATTAAGTTGTGATAATATTTCTGAAATAGCAAAGATGCTAATAACGGAAATTTAGATGCTACATGTCGTGCAATGAACGGGTGTTGTCATTAGGAGAATGCATCTGTGTGCACGACGTGTAGTATCTAAGTTCCCGGTAACAACTGTCTCAAAAAGGTATAAGCCCCACGTTTAACTGAATTTGTTGTGGTCGAATTTTTCTTTTTAATATTATTTTTATCATTAACATATCTATTTGGAAGAATTATTGTCAGGTTTCGCAAGGTCTTCAACAAAACTGATCCAAAACTCTTTCAAATTTAGTTTGACAACTCATAATATCTAAAGAATATTGAACATTGATTTGATATTTACTAAAAACGACATTGATTTGACAATTACTACATAATTTTTCCCCCAAACCCCAACATAGAAACCCAATACAAGTGGAGGGTTTCAACATTTTCAGAAAACCCAACATCCAAAACCTAACTAAATGGGGTTTCAAAGGTTTCATTGAGACTACTCAAACCATTTTTTAAAACAATGACCTTTGAAATTAAGTCAAAACCCTTTCATATATGGCCATAATGACCCAATTAGTCTTTTTTCTGACTACGTCACTGGGTCAAATACTAGCCTTAATGTGCCATGTGTTGGTTCGGATGTACCGGTAATATGATCGTTACGTGACATTATTTAACTAACAAACTAAAATGAATCAAATATTGATTGTATTTAAATTTCAGTCTAAGCATAGTTATTCATTATTACAATCATGACGAGTAAGATTGTCGTTTGTGCACAGTTCGATAAATCTCGGACCACGTCAAAATCAAATGTTCTACTCATATCGAGTACCGGATGCCGAGTAAAAATATCGATTTAGTATGCAATACATGTCTAATTACTGAAACTTTTTTTATTTTTTATTATTGCGATAAAATCATATTTAGCTTTTAAAATTTTATTTTTATTAAAGTCGTTAACGACTCTTTGTAACTATTGGAAAATGTCTCACACCTCAAATACTATTACTCCTCCTCCCTAAAACCCTAGCCCCTTCTCACTTAGCTGAAGTTCGCCTGTCCGTCCGCCTCTTCCAATTCTCCCTCCGTCGGCCGTTCATCTCTTGGCAAGTATTCCTCATGCCCAAGTATTTCCTTTTCTTCCCCGACCTGGAGTTCTTTCCAAAATTACGTGAATAGATAAAATTTTGATTTAATTTCAAATCAGCATATAATGATCCCTTGCAATCAGGTATGGTAACGGAAATAAAGTTCTCTTTCCTTATTTTTTGTTTTCTTTTTCCTGCTTTGTTTGTTTCGAATACAGTTCACATTTTATTGAAATCTCTTTGTCTCTGTTATGTAAGCTCACTTTAGCCAATTGGTGTTTAAAAATGATTATTTTATATTATTGGTGTTAAATGAAGAAGAATCTATGACACTGTAACTTAGCAAAATACTGCAGTAAGTTTAGAATTTAGAGGTGTCGGTCAAGAGTTATATGGGGAATTAGCTGGGGCATGGAGGTATCAGTTTTGTTTTTTCTTTTCTTCTTATTATGGTATTTGGTGTAAGCTAAAACAAATAGGGTTGATATGTAACTTGAAACAATGATTTTGGGTTAAGCTACAGTTTTTAATACTTAATATGTTTGACCAGCCTGAAAAAATGTATG
Organism: Penstemon newberryi var. newberryi; assembly: GCA_030819805.1. Classification (NCBI taxonomy): domain Eukaryota; kingdom Viridiplantae; phylum Streptophyta; class Magnoliopsida; order Lamiales; family Plantaginaceae; genus Penstemon; species Penstemon newberryi. The sequence goes on along the minus strand of JAUALY010000003.1, from coordinate 5,478,735 downwards.
CCATTTCTTTGGCGAAATGAGGTAGTCAGATTTTTTTTTTTAAAATCAGATTAAATCGGACTGAAAATTCATTGCCCCTACACCCTTAGTTTACCAAAGTCCAAACACTACATTAGTTAAAGCTACCTACATATATCTGGACTTGGGGAAGGCTAACTTGTTTTGATCTAATTCTCAATTTTTATTTACACTCATTGCTGGTATATTATTTTTTCTTGCAATGTGTTTGTGAAATTGTTTGGTTTCTGTTTTTTTATAGATAATGTTTTGAAGTTAGACCACTTCCATGGCGCGCAACAACTCAGTATCTCCTGTCAGGCCCCGAGGCTCTCCTCGTAGGAGGAGCCCCCCACGACGAGAAAGGTCTCCTGCTCGCCACAGGAGTTCGAACTCAGAGAAGCTTTCTAGTCGTAAGAGATCACCAAAACGTGCTAGGTCAAGATCCCCTGTAGTTCATTCATCAAAGAAGGAGAAACCTTCCAGTCACACTAAATCTCCACAACTTAGAAAATCACCATCTCCTGTATCCCGCTCACCTGTTAGACAAAGAACATCTAGTCGCACTAGGTCCCCAAAACGTGTGAAATCGAGTTCACCGCCACCTCTTTCGCCAATGAAAGAGAAACTGCCACCTCGAACTAGGTCTCCTAAACGAGTAAAGCCAAGGTCTTCAGTTTCTCGATCACCGGATAAAGGGAAGCTGTCAATTCAAACCAGGTCCCCTAGAAGAGATAGATCAAGGTCTCCTAAATCTCACTCTCTTTCACCACGCAGTAAGAGATTAAAGAGAGCTAATGCTGAACGAAATGCTGAAAAGCCAAATGAGAGGGAACATGAGAACAACCATGACAGGAAGGGTGACAAGGCTACATATAAGGAAAAGAATTCAGACAGGGAATTGCTGTTTGAGAAAAAAGATAGAAGGCCAGTAAGGGATGCAGTTGACAATGGTTCTTCTAGATCTAGACATGGACATGCAGCTTCGCCTTCTGACCATCACCACAGGGGTCGGCGTCGATCAAGATCGCCTTTAGCTGCTGAAAATAGAGAACGTGATGAGGTGTCTGTTGATATCCACTTCTTATACCTGATTCATATCTGCTAAGAATATTATGTGTATTATAACATAACTGTATCTATCATAGGAGAAGCACAGAGATGAGCGATACTCTGGTAGATATCACACATTTAGTGATCTGTTGAAAGTGGGAATCGTGAAGATAAATTTTTCTAGCTTCTTATATGTTCTAGGGTGGTATGAGGAAATTGGTCCAAGATACTTTTCTACATGAATACTGAATAATGATATTTCCTAGCTAAAATGTTAGATAATGTTTGCTTGATCCTCACCTAGTTGACATGAGAAAAATGAGAAAGAATCTAAGATTTCATGATGAGTTATCCTATGACAAAGAATAATGTTGCCATTTTGTTTTTCATCAGCAGCAGAACAGCTGTGTGGATGCGTTAAATCAAATTATTTATAGCTTTTCAGTTAGTATTTTAAACTATACTAGTTATGTTTTAAGTTGCTTGAAACAGATAATTTGGTCGCATATACACAAATGTTTAAGTAATATAATTATTCTGTAATTTTTGGCTGTGCAGACACCAGTTTCTAAGTATTAAGTTTTAAGAGTACTCTGTTAATTTTATTCTGAAAAGCCGAAAGTTGAATAATCCATTTTTCTGAAGTAGAGATTGCAACTTAACCAGATAAGACATTATCTGATTTTTCTTCTTCTACATGTCTGCAGTTGCAAAACTCAAGAGATGCTGAGCAACGGTGAGTTATTTCATGAACATCATACTGGAATTCAGCTTTTCCAGATTCTATTTTTTTTTATCAGTCATCATATGCTGGCTGCATTTAGCAATGTAGCAGTATGTCTTCAATTTTTAACTTAATAATTATTCATGCTTCAGGAACTCAAAAAATTGTTTTAACTAAATGGTGCATATTTTTGTTAGTTTTCAGTTGGTATCTAGGATCTCTTGATAATTGATACTGATTCAGAAATCAGAACTGTTGATCTAGATTCTGACAATTGATGGTCTATGTGGAGTGTGTATTTTGTGTATAATTATTCTTGATATTAAAGGAAGCCTGGCATTTGTTTCTGACCAAGCAATCACTATATGCTTAAGACGACTTATCAAGTGTCTCTCTTTAGCCTTTTTTTTTGTCCAATCTTTCTTCATTTCTTTATGTCTTTTGCTTTCTAATTTTGTAGTTCATAGTTTTGGGTGGGAGGTTCACCTGGAACAATATTTCCGAGTGTGTATTATGGTGTTTATTATTGTATATCTTCTTACATGGTTTTATCTTTTGCTTGGGCAGTAATGGTGACAATGATTCAGTAGCTAAAATGAAGGCTGCTGAAGAGACACTGGAAGCAAAGGAGAAGGTACCTTGCTTTAAGTTAATATTGATTTTGTCAGTTTTCCATATTTGTACATTTTTCCTTAGCCTCCTCAAGACTCATAAAGGTTGAAGTTAAAACAAGACTAGTTTGAACTGCTATATATCATGAGCACTAATTGTGTACATATATTCATTGATTTGCTAATGATGATGTAGCACATTAATGTATAGACTTATGCCTAAGTTGTCATTATGATTTGCAGCATAAGCCCTCGTTTGAGCTGTCTGGGAAACTTGCGGAGGAAACTAATCGATTCAGAGGTGATTATGGGCTGCCTTTCCAAATCAAGATAAAATATTCAATAGTTTCACCATGTAAAAGTGTTACTGGGATGGGCAATAGATTCATCATGTAAAATATTTCGGAGTTGCTTTTTGGTTGTATCATCATAGTCTTATGTTGTTTTTGTGGCCTTCGAGACAATGATCATGAACTCATTTTACTCTCTGCAAAACTAAGGATCTTTAATACCCTTGAATTGTCATAATTGGTTTTGACATTCTTATGTCAAACTTTCCATTATGGTAATGCATCTTCATATTCATAAAGGACCCGTTATTACTATACCCCTCAATATGAGGTATTTTCTGAAATTCTCTAGGCTGTTTTAGTTGGCTAACCTTTTGGACTGTGATCTCGTTCCACTTTTATCTGAGTTGTAAACTAAACCGATTGGTAAATCAGCTTTATAGCAAGCATATGCTACAAATATTTTGTTCTGTTGAGTCATCACTTAAGTGACCCTAATGAGTTTTCCTTTTTAAGATTTTATGACTAAAATATTATGTTCCTCTTGGTCTCTCATGCTAAACGCAAAGTATTAAAAATTCATTTGCGATCTAAACTGATATTATATGTGGCAGGTGTACTTGAGGGTTAATAATGCTGAAACTATAAGAAATAATGTTTTCACGCAGATCTCTTTGTGCAATATTACCCAATGTTAAACCTTATTTCTTATTGTTATTGTTACTGATGCATTTTAAGGGCATTTTCAGGTGTGACTTTGCTGTTCAACGAGCCTCCTGATGCCCGAAAACCAGATATAAGGTGGCGATTGTATGTTTTCAAGGGTGGTGAAGTGCTTAATGGTAAATCTTTGCTGGCTACATGATTATGTTCCTGAATTGATCCCAGTGTATCGATTTTATTTGACCTTTGATTCATGTTTGAGCCCTCAATCAGCAGCCTACCTTATTTTCCAACTTTGTACGTTGTTATAAGCAACCTACCTTATATCCCAGTGTATGGATTTTCATTTTACCTTACATTCATGTTTGAGCCCTCAATCAGCACCCTATCAATTTTCCAACCTTGTACCCCATTGCACCTTAGTTTTCCATTGGCTCTGTGAAAAGTTATCTGTTTTTCCAAGCAAGTTTCATTTACTTTTTTTGGCTTAACTGATATCGAACCACTTTTTCTCTAGAATTCCATAATCCATTTAACCATCTTAATGAATTTGTCTCTCAAGTCAAGGAAGCCACTGATCACCACTCCTTTTGACCTGCAGAACCCCTTTATGTGCATCGTCAAACCTGCTATCTATTTGGGAGGGAGAGGAGGGTTGCTGATATTCCTACAGACCACCCATCCTGCAGCAAACAACATGCTGTTCTTCAGTATCGGTAAGAGTAAGACCATAATTCAGTATGTTTATTATTTCTTCATTTATTTTATTTATGTGATGCATGTGTTCATTTTTTCTGGGTTAATGCAGACAAGTGGAGGAGGAAAACCCCGATGGTACTGTGTCAAAGCGAGTCAGGTGAGAGTAGGGATCTCTGCTTTTGGCATCAATGAGATGGCTATGAGTATGTCGAGTAATACAAATATGACTAATTAAGTATATATATCTTGTGTGATCTGCTAGGCCTTATTTGATGGATCTTGGAAGCACAAATGGGACATTCATTAATGTGAGCAATAACCTGAAATATTCCATTATCTTTTTTATCAATCTTGTGTATATGGACATTGGAAATTAGTAGTCATCATTTGAACTGACATTTGTTTTCTCTTTTGCAGGATAACCAAATGGAACCTCAGCGATACTATGAACTTTTTGAAAAAGATACTATAAAGTTTGGTAATAGCAGGTAAGCTACTTACTCAGATGATGGATTTCTTATTTGGATGCCTGAAGCATATCACAACACTTGCATGAGTATCATGCTTTCTAAGATGTGCTTGTTACTACCCTTTGATCATCTTATGTTTGTAAAATATACCTGCACATTAAAATAGACAAAAACAGTATTTATTCAGTTGTTGGCTGTTTAAAATACCTCAAAGTTATTTATTAAGTGGCAATGTTTCCCAACACTTTTTGAATGAGAAGTTGGAGAATTGGTTTGCCATTGAAGAAAAGTGGGCATCTGAAGATGTATTTCCTCTTTCCCACTATTTTTTTTTTCACGTGGTAGTTTCTCTTTTGAATTAGACAACTGCCCCATTCCCCCATGCTCTTGTGGTGTTTAATTAGCTGGACATAAGATGTCATACTTTTCACACTGAATGAAATGTTTGTACTCGAGAGTATTTGAACTTCATTCGTTCATGTTGTAAGATAGTGTTCTACCGTTTGGATTCGGTCTACTGCTGATATAATGGTGAATATGTGTCGAGGATGGATACTTATGGATATGTTGAATTTGGCTTTGGAATTTGGATGGATTTTTCCTTTTCCGTAGTTCTTAGACAATCAACTACTTATTTCTATTGTTAGTAGAGGCTTTTCCATTCTTCTTGGAGACGGTTTTTTGCACTTCTAGGGGGTCCCTGCACTTTTTATTATTGTTCATCTGCTCCGGATCTAATTTTCCCCAAAATGAATCTTTATTTTAGGGTAATTGAATCAATTTCATGCTGTTTTCACTTGATATTATCTTCTTGCGAGTTCCTCATGAACTAACCATTGATTTTGAGATTTCAATTGCTCTTTTTTTGTGTTTACTATTTCAAATACAACATTGTCCTGAAATATTAAATTTGCCCAATCTCTTTCTGGTTTTGCAGCCGCGAATACGTTATACTACATGAGAATTCAGCTTGATGATCCAAACCGTTGGATGGTTACCAAGAAAACTCACCATTTCTTATATGCCAAGGCACTTGAGTGTGGGTGGCAGAATGCACTGGTGCGATGCTATATTTCCTGTGTTAGTGCTGTGTTTTTATACACCTTGAATTTTGCAAGGGTATTTATTAGAATTTTACAATGAGTTGTCAATGCACACTTTATGTAAATTGATGAAACCAAAATTATCTAAAAGTGTCTCTCTCCTTTGTTTTTTGGGATGAAACGGGAGTTTTTATTTAAAGGAAAAAAACAATTTAGAATCCTATAGTCATTGCTATTTACAAAACTATTAAACATTTCACATGGAGTTGTTATTATGATAAAAGGAAAAAAGATTTAGAAGTCAATAATTGGTTCGCCAATGGTCAAGTTTCTGTGGACAGTCCAAGGCAAGTTAAAGAGTTTGGCCATTATGAATTTGAAGATCTTATTGACGTTGATGTTGTGTTTTGCACTTGAGAAGAAAAGTGTTGCTTTCATTGCCTTTGCATATGCCCGTGCCTGCAGTCATGTTATAAATCATACACACAGACTTTAGTTTTGATGAATACGTATTAACAACTCTAGAAAGAATCCATAGCCGTAGGCATATTCTCTATTTAGTCGTTTTTGACTGAGAAATAGATGTATCATAAAAAAGAATGAAAGATGGAAATGCTACCAACCGTCCTTGTCTATCTTCCATGCCAAACACACAAAATATTGAAAACGTGTAGTGTTTTGTATTTGGGACAAGTGTACGTAAGGATTGATATCTTAAGTCTTAAAATACCTAATCCATTAAGAAATACTTTTATTTGGAGTAAAAATACATGTAAAATAAAGATTCATTTTGGGGAAAATTAGATACACGTGGTTAGTTCCTAAAAATTCGAAGCATATGATGGTGTCCTTTCAAACGGACGGAAACATGGGGTGATGTGAATTTTTTTACTCTACATGTATTTGTGGAGTAAATACTCAAATCATATGATGGTATCCTTTCAAAACGGACTTTAAGGTGTGATGTGAATTTTTTACTTTGCGTGTACCCTTGAATGGTTATATGTGGAGTAAAAATTCAAATCATATGATTTACTTAAACACGATGCGAAGGAGGTATCCTTGCAATTGGTTTCCTGCATTACGTGTATCTTCGAAAGAACAAGTAAATGCCAAATTCGTTACCATAGAAATTATTATACATCTGTGGACCAAGATTTTTCTATAGGTAGTAACATGCAGGGACAATAATGACGTGTGAGGAAGTTTCTGACTTACCAAAAAAACATTCTTTTACGCGTGGAGCAATCCCTTCCTCGTACTTGTTTTTTTTTTTTTTTTTTTTTAAGGGTACTCTGATTGATAACTTAGTTGAAAAACAATAGACATTTTTGTTTGGATATATGACACTTCATGGAGCATGAGACTAAATGTCACATTATGGGGGGTTATATATTATTCTAATTCAAAATCTTAGGTGCCACGTCAATTGATCACATCAAAAAGTTCTATTCTTGGATTACAATTTGAAATCATGTTGATTGTTAGAAACGTGGAAAGAATCCATTTTATTTCATTATTAATTTCTTGATGACCAAATAAACTATTAATATAAAGACAATTTAATGGAGAAAAGTTACGTACCTGAGTAACAACAGTCCCTTGAATATCAGGTGGAAGTTGCACAAAATCATCGAATTTTGTCCCTATTAGTATTGGAATTGCATTCTGCTAACAACAATAAATATACTATTAAACAATATTGCATTTGTTACAATATTGTAAATTTCAAAGCTCTTAGCTATATTATTGCAGAACGTACTTTGTAAAAGTGCTAAATTTGACATGCATAGAATAGAACTATAAGTTGTAGGAACATTGACTTATTCCTTTATTTGGTCCGGACCAAAATCAATTTGATTAGGAAAAACTTGTCTATTATTATACATAAAAACTTAAATGTTATTATACATAAGAATCAAATTCAGATATTTCTAAACTTAATTAAAATATAACATTAATATAGATTTAAATAAAAGTATCAATCTAAACTTCAAGCCTACACGGCAATTACCAGTCCAGGTACTTGTCCTACACGTACACGTATGTATGATGATGTCATGTAGTGTAGATTTAACTTTTTTGAACAAACGAAAACTTGATGAATGATTCGTGGAGTGCTGGTTACGTTCCTTTTATTATCCCTTTATTATATAAAAAACATACAGATAGAACCAAATTAATTAAGTGATAGAAAAGTAAGTAAAAAAACAGAATATCATTATGGTTTGGTGGGTAATTTGCGGTGAAGTCCAACAACTAGATCGTAATTACCAGATCGTACTAAACCGTGTAAGGAGTTGCAGAGATGTACCCTAAAATTCTAAAAATTAATCAAATCCCAAATACTAATTATAAGTAAATACCAAACCACCTACTCGAATTATTATTGATGTTACTGTTATGAACTCAGCTTTAGCGCTTTTCATCAGAAAAATAAAGAATTGCATGTTGCCAAAGCATACTACTACTACTACTTTTGAGAAATGTAAAGTGAAAGTCGTGTGTTTAGTACCTGATTCCACTTTATTGCTTCACTGTACCATCCAATTATACTGCAATTTCAAAAACAAATTATATTAGCAGCAAATTCACTAAATAAGTAATCACTACATACATATATAATTATTTTTATTTAATTTATACCTATGAGAAAAGAAAAGAAAAAACAAGAATGATCTATACCTGTTGAGTGTACATCTACTGGTAAGATCAAACATAAACAAAATTGCAACAGCATCTTTGCACGCAATTGGAACTTGATCGAACGACCTCTTGTCACCTGCATATATATCATCAACATTTCATATTAAATAATTAATTTCATTAAAGATAAAAAAAAAGATTACAAATTAATTAATTAATGTACCTAAAATTTGACTGAGCAACAAGGAAAAAAGAGATACCTCCAACATCCCACATTCTGAAAGCAATTTTTGCACCATTGATATAAATTGTTTTGTCCATTAAATTTATTCCTTTCATCTGCAAGCTTCTTTTTTCCTCTTCATCCCCTACATACTTTATCTAAAAATAAAATAAATTATGAAAAAAATAAAAAGAATAACCTAACTAAGTTGATTATAATAGAATTAAATATATAGTAATTACCAGAAAGCTTGTTTTTCCAGTTTGGCAATCACCAAGTAGACTGATTTTCAAGGAGACTAAATCCGAATCGCTTCCATCATAGCCAGTGCTAGACGACGTCGTACTGGGTTCTCCTTCATTTGGACAGGAAGGAGAACAAGTATTAATATTTCTTCTAGGCGATAATATTCTTCGATAACGAGCGTTCTTTGTGGAGCAAGGAAGAATCCTGTCCCATATTAACCTTAAGAACTGTCGGAATGCGGTGACTTTTTCTATGATGTTCCACCGGACGTTAAGGTGGACGGTTTTCCGGCATAGCTGAGTCATCTTTCCGGTTGGAACTTTTGAGTAGCCATGATTGCTGGCTGACATATATATATATATATATATATATATAGTGAATTTTCTTGTTTTGTAGGAGGGAGGGACTAGGGAGTAATATTAATTTATTTAATTTCTTGGTTGTAATTGATTGACAATTACACGAATACCGTAATGGTAATATGTAATCTGGGAAGGGGGTGGGGTGAATTTGATTTTGTGGATAAACAAATTACACAAACTGCCGACTTATCGATTTTATTATAACATTTTACGCGGGGTAAATAGAATAAAGTATGTTACCAAGGAATGGTTAAATTAGTAATTTTTTTTTACTTTAAAATGAAATCTCACTTGCAATTTGAGCGCTTGTGTAACACCCCCATCGAAGAAGGAGGTAATATGCTCGTGATTATTTTCTACATGGAGTATTATCCTTATTTTCAGAGTTAAACTATCCATTAGACATATCACACTGAATAACCTGCAAAAAAACCGTTTATAAGATGCTCCTCCTTTGTCAAATTTTCACTAGTACACAAATTTTATCATCTTACGTCATTTTTATAGAGGCATTGTCGGATACATTTGAGTCACTTGGAGTGTTGTATTACCAAAAAGTTGAGAACTATAATATGATAATAATGCATTGATATTTTTTTATAGGATATTTAAGTGCACTTTAATTTAAAGCCAAAGTTTAGGTTAGATTGGACAATATACAAGAAAATAACCGGATATAATCATTTTTTTTTTTGATCCACTAGACTGTTTATATACAGCTTGGACCGAATAGTGCAAAGGGTATAGGTCCTCCCCAGTGTGGTGTCTCCAGTAGGATTCGAACTTGAGTCTAACCTCTGGGGGTCGCAAATCACTACCACTTGGCCCAACCACCTTGGGTTACCGGATATAATCATATACATTTTTAAAAGTATTAAATTCCAACTTTAGTACTTTTCAATGAGAAGGCCATTTTATTATGTTAGGTTAGCTATTTTACTCGACTGGCTAACAAATGGACCCTTTTTAACAACATCAAATATGGACCCTCAGAATAATTTTCATCTTTCATCTGAAAAGAAATGCAATTATAGTAGTACTCCAAATTCCAAGTATTCCAAGTTATAGTACCATTTAGCAATTCATAATAGTCATAATTACAAGAATATAAAAGCTAAAGTAACTGGTCAACACATCAAACTAGGGGATATAAGTTTGAATTAGGACCCAATTATGTACAACATGATTATAAACTATGACCAAGTTTACTTTAATCTCATGTAATTATTTACCAGAAAAGGCATAAAATATTTCTCAAGCTTAAAATGTGAACAATCCATATGAGATGTCTCACATTGTTTAAAATACATATGTAATTGATTTTTTTTATAAGTTATTTAATTGGTTAACTATTTTTTAATTGATTGATGCACATGAATTAATCATTTCTTGTCTTTTGATTAAATAATACTTCTGGAAGAACAACTTATTAGTCCTATAAAACAAGTTTTTTGTGGTACTTGATTTTGTGATTGAATACCCAAATTTAAACAAAAAAAATCTTAACTGAGACTAGCTAGTTTAAAACTTTAAACTAAACTGATCGGATGTTGAAAACAACTAATTTAATGTTCTAAGTTCCAATAATATAGGGAGTTAACAAGGGCAAAAGATACTCTATGGCATTTTCATGTCTTATTTTTGTGTCACGTGATAAATGCACCCTCTAAATAAATGTGTGAACCTACATAAATTTTAATTTGTCAATAAATTTATATGTATTTATACAAAAATATGATAGCTGATAATTCCTAGTTAATAAGTGGAAAAACAACATTGGACTGATGGATCTAAATCCAAAGAAATTATTTTAAATTTTGAACAATTTGTGAGAATAATAAATTAATAACTAAAAGAAGAAAGCTGCAAATGCTTTTCCAAAAGGCCCTGCTTCTCTGAGAATTTTATTGTGCCCCTTCTAGGCAACATGGATTTGGACTTCAAGTTGGGTGAATGAGTTTAGGCTTTGGCCCATTTTATCAGGCAAAATCAATCCAATTTGATATTACCTTCATTTTAAACTTTCCACGGGTGAGGGTGAGTATGAGTATGAGTATGTATAATCAAAACAGTTCAGCTGTTAATGTAGCGAATATGAAATTATATGCAATTTGAATTCAATCCAATTATTTGATTTTTTTCCGATTAAAGATATGTATCAAATAATAAATGAAAACCTTGTATATATCCATAATGTTATATTAAGATAAACAATAATAAAATCAAAAGAATATTGATGTGATTTTTTATTTTTTAGAATCAATATTGATGTGATTTTGAAAATAGATATTCTATTGAATAAGCAAAAAATATGATATACGATCTAATCCAAACAAAATACAAATGACTCTAAATTTTAGATCGGTGCCTAATTCAGATTTGACTCGAATCAAGTCTTATATAACTAGAGCCTTATCTGAGTTGACCCTGATCCGATTCAAATACGACCGGTTGACAGTCACAGTTCAGTTGATCCGTTCCTATAATCGTTTTAGTTGCATCTTTCACGAGTTACTACTTTTGTAGGTGATGAGCTTTTCAACCAGTGCTTTAATTGCAATGCAATCCGATTAATTATTTAATTTGTCTCTTATTCAAACGTAAAATCAAAATAATTTAGTAAAAGAAGCCAAACAGCCTACTGCTTTCAGGTTCAGATTTTAATATGAGCAGCCTTTCGTGATAGGGTTTAACAAGGGTATTAGCTTTTAAGTAGTAACCAGCCAAAGTTTGTCATTCTATCACTTAATCCAATAGGGCAAGCTGCAAATTTTGTGTTAATTATGCTGTATATGTGTTTGATAAAATGCCGGGGAGAGAGCGAGGTTCTTGACAGAGCACGCCATGTTAGGAATTTAGGATCTTTTTATGTCTTTTATAGTAAGAAATAAATGGGTTCAGAGATTGAAAGAACTGAGCAGCGACTGAAGTCTTTTACCGGTCAGCTGGAAACAGAATTTTGTATTCTGGAGAGACTTGTGTACAAACATAAGAACCAACACCGAGGATGCTCTTACTTTCAGTATATTCTCAAGGTTTAGGCTCTAACTAACGCTTACTTTAATGTTTAAACATATACTTAGAGCAGAGATTTGAGAGTGTGATTTCATGTACTTGTTCAATAATTGATACTGATATTGTTTGTCCTTCTTGGTGGACAGGTGAGAAGGGATTTGAAGCTTTTGAAATTAACAAAGTTGGAGGAGATTTTGGATGCCTCTTTTCTGGTTATAAATGGGAATGGACCCAACGGAAATCTGCAGCTTGTACAAAGGTATTACCTATGTTCCCACCAATTTCATTTACTTTATTGTCTTTGTTTAAGTTTTCATTTGATTCTGTCAGTGAATATCTAGTCGGTAGTATATATAAATCTAGTAACCTTTATGAGATTGAATACACAATGGTGTCAATGTAGGAACCTCGATAAGGTTTTCTTTTAATTAGCTATGAATTTTGAAGCTTTAAATCATAATTATTCCCAAAGGTGCTTATTTACTTGTTTGTACATATGTCTTGTCATACGCTAAAGCTGTCTACTTAATTATAAAGAAAGAAGTTCGGTGTTTGGCTTATATTGCTTGTGTAAAATTTTCACTTTAACTTGTTAGTTTCACTCTAGTATGAAGGAAACTTGAATATTACCTATTTATTCTTGATTTATTTTTTCTATTTTCTGTGGCTTCAGTTTGAAGAGGAGAAGATGTGAGAGTGACAGATATAATATTTTGGAGAGGCTTTTAGGAGTTAACCGCCTCTTGTCGCAGGTGGTTTCTTTTTCCCATCCGACTTACCATTTCTTTTGGTCGAATCTATGCGACAATCCTTTTAACTTCTCCTGCTATTACAGATGGTTGAGCCAATGTTAAAAGCAGCTATGTATCCTTTCAGGTTTAATGGTAAACTATAGTTATGATGTATGGGGTTATTTTTTCAAAAATTGTTGAATCACTTTTTATATCAGAAAAATATAGGTTTTATCAAATTGAGTTGATGATATTACTAAGGTTTACTTACTATCAACTATTAGTTTGCATGGAGATTTGTATGTTTACATTTTATTTTTATTATTATATCTGACAACAGTAATTTCCCAATTAACAGATTACTGGCTGAATTTATCATCCTAATCTCGAACTATTATTGTTTCCTTATTACAAGTCACAGTTGTTTCTCTTTATTATTTGCACCTTATAATGAACTGTTACCGTTTCTACCATTGTCATTGAATTTCTGTCTTTCGTGCTTTGCTATTTTTTAGCGAGTTCTTTTCCAACTCTTAAAATCACCTTATAATGAACTGTTACCGTTTCTACCTTACTAATTCTTGATCACTTGGCATTTAAATTTTCCATAATGCAGGCTTGGGAACAACTATTTGATAAGCTCTTTTCTTTAGGAAGTTGTTCATGTGGTAGCATAAACTTCAACTAAAAAGTTCATCAATATTTTTTCTTAACAATCCTAAGGGAGATATCTACACTGCTTGCTCGATCATTTTTCATGAAATTTTCACTGGCGATGTTGGCTGTGCTTGCTCGCATTAGAGTACTGGTTCAACAAGTAAGCATATATCTCACTTTATCAGACAGCTAAAAATAGTTGCTCTCCTTTGTCTTTTCTTTCTTTTATGGTGGTGGTGAGAATGTGTTTTTCTTTTTGTTTCTTTGTTAGCAGATACTTGTTGATGCTGTTCATATTTACAATATAGTTTCTTCTCTTTCTCATAAGGAACAGACTGTAAAATTCAATCAGGAAATATACAAGGTTAGGAGGCTCCTTTCCATGTAAATGAAAAACTTCTCATGTGTTTATGATCTCGATTCATTTTTTTATCTAATTATTTTGGATTTCTTTTTCCTTGCTTGTTTGCAGTTTCCTTATAAAGAAGATCTTTTGTCTGCACTGAATTTTCAGGTCCTAAAAAAAGAGGAAGCAACTGTCGTTCTGGAATGCATTTGGCAGACAGATAAGTATGTCTTAGTTGAACAAAGAACAGGTGATCGAAAGCAAGACTTAGAGATTATATGACATCTACAGTTAGTTCTATATGATTTCTCTATGTCAATGAGAAGTCGATAAGTTTATTCAGTAACATTCATGTTGCTCGACCTTCTGATAGGCTTCTTTTCTGTTCAATAACGCTCCTAAATTTCTTTCTGAATGACCTTAAATCACTTATTTGACTACCTTCATATTCCTTGCTATGTATGAAATATAGTTTCTAAAGAAGTTGACATTTCATTCATCAGAGGGTATTTCGTTTCAAATATAATAAAAGGTGGATATATATAACCATTGAAAGAGGCACATTCAAACTGAAAAGAAATTCAATTAATTGATCCAGTGTGAAAATTATAGTATTAAAATGCTTGGAGCAAGGGGTAAAGTATAGTGTATAATAATTCTTACACATTCTCCATTGTTCTTTATAATGAACCTTCTACACTAGTAGACATTGACAGGTTGAGAGACCATAATCTTTTTTTATTTTTTATTTTTTATTTTTTATTTTTTAAAATTATCTAGACAGACTAGAGATATCTATATCTTTATTTTTATTTTCACTAAATCAAAAGAAAAGAAGATGACACCTACATTCATCAGAGGGTATTTCGTTTCAAATATAATAAAAGGTGGATATATATAACCATTGAAAGAGGCACATTCAAACTGAAAAGAAATTCAATTAATTGATCCAGTGTGAAAATTATAGTATTAAAATGCTTGGAGCAAGGGGTAAAGTATAGTGTATAATAATTCTTACACATTCTCCATTGTTCTTTATAATGAACCTTCTACACTAGTAGACATTGACAGGTTGAGAGACCATAATCTTTTTTTTTATTTTTTATTTTTTATTTTTTATTTTTTAAAATTATCTAGACAGACTAGAGATATCTATATCTTTATTTTTATTTTCACTAAATCAAAAGAAAAGAAGATGACACCTATTGTGTGTAAGTAATCCAATTTGTTAAAACAAGAAGATAAATGAAGTCAATACCAAATGCGTCTTGACCGAAAATAATAAACTAAATAAGTAGCCTCCCGGGGCACAGCTCAGTTGGTAAAGGAGGTGAACTGCGGGGCTCACTCCCCCAGGGTGGGGAGTTCGAATCCTGGGAGGAGCAGCCAAGTGTTGTAAAATCTTTGAGGGAGGATGGAGCAGCTTGGTGTTGTAAGTTCCATGGTAGTAGGCTCCCTTGGGGGCCAGGAGTATAAAGAGTGAACAAACCCTGACCAACTCAGGCACATCCCGCGATTTACTTCCGCACATTGCTGAGAGGCAAGTGATGGGTGGTCCAGGACTAAACCTGGGTTAACAAAAAAAAAAAAAAAAAAAAAAAAAAAAATAAACTAAATAAGTAAGTTGCCTAGTTACCAAAAAAAGAAAATACTCAAGAAAACGACGCCGTAGAAAGGGAGAGAAAATAAAAGGTGGTTGGTAGCCGGTAAAATAAGGCGGAAGTGGGAACTGAAAAGAGCTAAACCTTTAGTTTAGTTTAGTTTATCTGTCGACCTTTTATTTATCAAAAAAGAAAAAAAATCTGTCCTTATTAAAACCCATCACTTCATCACTCACTTTTCTTCGCAAAATAAATTCATGAAACTTAGCTATATATTATACGATCATCCTTTAAAAGTTCAAATTTCAATTTAGGGAAGCTAATCTAGTGTATATATACTCAATAATTCTGGGTATTTTATCATATAAAGAAATTTTTGAAAATGGGGTATCAATGTAGTAATCTGGTTGCTGCACAATCCCGACCTTTAATGCTTCTATCGCATCATCCTCCAATAACTAGGTACTAACCACCCTACCTCTTATTACCCTTTTCGTTTAATCTTCACACAATAACTCTGTTTAATTTGTTAGTTTACTGATTACACTACTTTAACTTTTTGATGTTCTGCCTGTTTCCCTTTTTTGGTTTCGTTTTGATGCTCCAAGTTAGAAGTAAATATTAAGATCCATAGAATTGTTAATTTTTTGGTGTGACAATTTGAGTTGATATTCTTGAGATTCTGCAGAAGATGAAGAAACTCATTTTAGTGCCTTTACAGCTTATTGGTTGGGTTGCTGAAAGAGTAGGATGTTCTTTGAGATTTTAATGTGTAGAAACTAATTACTCGAATTTTCCGCATTATGATATGATGGCATGTTTATGGTTTGTGACTTTGTGCTTGTATTCACATTTAAAAAAAAAATCTTGTTTACTTTATCGATCAAGATTGAGATGACACAATTTAACTTTTTCATGTCACCAGCCATCTGATTCAATGTGAGCCTCTAAAGTCATATTATAAACACCCTGCGATTAAAAGAACTATATATACTTTTTGATTGAAAGAGAGCTTTAACTTAATTTTGAACTTGGCTATCATTTAGTATATTCTCTATTGCTCTAGGCAGATATCTAGCAAAGAGACATCCAACTACTGTCTTGAGCACCCTACATCAATTACATTTGGTGTGAAACAAGCAATATCAGGTCTTGCAGCATCCGTAATATTACTATCTCAGACGAACTTGGCTACTGCAGTCGATATTTCCCATAACAACATATGCCAAATCGCAAGTGCTACAACAGACAACACATTGCGTCTTCCTTTGGACAATGATACTGGAAATGGAATGGCAATGATGATGAGGGCCATGACTCTAAAGAATTTTGATCCAACTAGATATGCTGGAAGATGGTTTGAAGTCGCTTCCCTTAAACGTGGCTTTGCTGGCCAAGGTCAAGAAGATTGCCACTGCACTCAGGTAACCTCAGTTCTAAAGCCTAATGATGGAATTTTCAGTTATGCTCATTGATTTGAGGTACGCATATGACATATATATATAGGGTTAAAGATGGAATTTTTACAAAAAATTGTTTCTTTTAATGGCAGGGTGTTTATACTTTTGATCTGGATACACCTGCTATCCAAGTTGATACCTTTTGTGTTCACGGAGGACCGTCTGGTTATATTACAGGTATAAGGGGAAAAGTTCAATGCCTTTCTGAGGAAGACAAAGATAAAAATGAAACTGCTCTAGAAATGCAGGAGATGATCAAGGAGAAGTGTTACCTACGGTTTCCTACTCTGCCGTTCATTCCCAAAGAACCTTATGATGTCATAGCAACCGATTATGACAATTACGCTCTCGTTTCTGGAGCCAAGGACAAAAGTTTTGTACAGGTGTGCATGACTATAGTTTTTCCTATGTGCCCATTTTACTTTTACTATTACTAATCGATCGTGTGTAAATATTTCAGATATACTCGAGAACACCTAATCCTGGATCCGAATTCATTGACAAGTATAAATCTTATTTAGCAAATTTCGGGTATGATCCAAGCAAGATTAAAGATACTCCACAAGATTGTGAGGTTATGTCAAATAGTCAGCTCGCGGCAATGATGTCCATGTCCGGGATGCAACAAGCTCTGACCAATCAATTTCCGGATCTCGAACTAAGTCGCGCTGTTCAGTTCAATCCTCTTACAAGTGTTTTTGATACACTGAAGAAGCTTATTGAGCTTTATTTTAAGCAGGGATCGAAATAAATCAAGGAGAGTCTTTTGTATGTGAAGCTGATTTCAGTGTGCAAATCTATTTGTAAATGATGACACATCTCTTTGCTTTCATGTGTATGTATAATTGCATATTAGTGAGTGATAGCGTAATGACAAAATTGCCCCTATACATTTATATCCTGAAGTTATTTACTCGAATAAGAAAAGGGAAGATGGCTTTGGTATTTGAACAAGATGAAGGGTAAATCTGTCCTTTCATCACTGAGTTTCCACTCGCGTCTACTTGGAGTGCGTATAGCACAGTGCGTGCTTGCAGAAACATGATTTGCAGCATTCCTGGAACATTGCCAACCAAGTTATACAACGCGATATTTACTGCACTGGCTAGCATACTTAAAGCCTAACAAATGGAGCAAGAAAATAATCAATGCCAGTAAATTTTAAGATCTTCTGATAAGAACTGAAATTCTTTTACAATAGCATTCTCCTCTGATACTGAAGAACTAAAAAAATAAAGGAGGAGACAGCAGGGGAAACGGAGAATGAAATATCTTCAATCTCTCACTGTCTACGTATGTATATATGCTTTTACCTACTTTACACATTTGGTACCAAACCTTCGAGAAAGACATGTTTTATACCAAAATTGAAGGTCGTTTGACACATTTGCTTTGACCACCAATTTTTTTGACGGGAACGACCATGTGCGGTTAAGTCATGAAAATTGCACGATTTTTGCACCTCAACTTTTTCCTATTTCATTCATATGATAAAATCGAAACTTTGTTAATTTTCTGAGAATTATCTATTGCATCTCATGAATTGAAACTTGTACCGTTAAAAAGCTCTCGTCAAGAGCTTTCGAGCCATATTAAGAGCAAGAAATTTGGCCTTGTAACGGAGTTATGACAAAATTAAGATTTGGTTCAAATACTCCTGCCCGAGCACATCACGTGCAAAAAGCGTGCAATTTTCATGACCTAACTGCAACATGGTCATTACCGTCTAAAAAATTGGTGGTCAAAGCAAATGCGTCAAACAACCTTCAATTTTGATATTAATGTGTCTTTTTCGAAAGTTTGGTACCAAATGTTTAAAGTAAGTAAAAGTCTGGTATCAAAAATAAAATTTTAACACCAATAAGGAGGAAGATTATCGAAGTGTCTCATCTTAATTCAAGTCTATATATAATTAATCAAATTATTGCAAGAGCATTATGCAAACTTAGACAAAGAGAAAGAACCATGATACTAGGTCGAAATGTAAGTATAACAAAGTTGTAAAATATTAACTAGCCTGCAAATTTTCTCAAAATCCCTACACTTCTTGTTCTTCATTCAAACTATACAATGGTTTTGGCTCTAAAACTCCGAAACATAGAACTCAAAAGGCAAATACATAGAGTTGATATCTAAAGTGTTGGCTCATTAGCCTCAATCCATGTTTGGTTGGTTCTTTGATTTCGGTGAGGAAAATAAAAGGGACAATAAAAATGAACAAGAATTTGAGCTCAATTTTCTATCATTAACATTTTCCCTAGCATTTACACTAAAATTCAAGAATCAAACATCACTTAGAAATAATATTAGGGAGAGAGCAGTTCATGGTGAACTCCATCCAACAGCAGATAATTCCCATCCATCTTGAATAGCACGGCTTTGTAGGGATCAGGCTTTCTCAAAACACATTCCATTGCGGCTATTACTTTGGATCATTGTGTGCAATTCTAATCCTCTTCGTTTTCAGTTCTCCATTGTTGGACCTCTTCAAAAAGGCCTTCTGGTGGATCATAAACAATCATGTCAGGGAAGAGTCCTAAAAAGTCGTCCTTCACTTTCTCCCTCAGTTCAGGATATGGGATTAGCCTTTTAATATGAAACGAAAAGGCAAAGAGAGTGGAGGGTCGGGAGAGCATTTCATTTCATCATATATTTGCATTGCTTCTTTTGGCAATCCACCATCTAGGAAGGCCCTGATGAGGTCTCCGAAAGTATGCTGATAAAAAAGGAATTCCTCTTTCTTTAAATCCTACCATACCTTCCTTGCTTCATCAACCTTTTTTGTTTCTAGCAAGCATCACTAGCATATCTCGGTAGAAGAATATATCTGGTCGGTACCAAGTTTCCTTCCGAACCATATCATATATCTGTGAAATAAAATGCAAGCAACGGTACTTTAGATATCTTAGGTTTTGCATTTTTCTCATGTGAATACAATTGTGGACAAACAAGTAAATGTAGCAATTATAACATGTAATAGAGTGGCCTAATTATCATAAATCCCCAGAATTTTAACTTTGAAACCAACAGTTCACCACTTAGCCAGTTAAAAATACGGAGATGGTCATATCATAACATCTCAATATCCTTGTATTATTTTTTTCAATGGTATATACGCCATCTTTCTTAGCTCAAGGGCCATCACATATATCTTCATCACTGTTTTACACAGTTCAGTGAAGATATGCCTCAAGACAGATAAGCAACATGTTCTTAAAAATCAGCTAAAGCCACTAGAAAGCTAATAGATACCCAAATGAGAAAAATATATGTAGTTCCACATTCCATCCTTTCCCTCCTACACTCAAAGACCTTCCTTTTCATTTCCAATGACTAACATGCCTGATTTTCTATAGACCTAAATTCCTTTTTCAAAAGACCAACTATTTTTTTTCTCAAATTAGCAATAATAGATCAAACTTCATGGCATTGAGCAAGGAAGATGTTTTTAGTAGGACATTTTCCTAAATTCAATGCAGTTATGTCCCAATAATTAGAATCCTTAATTAATTTATCCTTAATCCATGCTCTCAATCATAGATAAATAACAAATTCTTACATTAACCTACCAAAGTACATGTTCAACAATTTGTCAATGGAAAAACAATATCCAAACCTTTTTAACCAATCTAGACATTGAATATCCTCTGATAAAAACTAAAAAGACGATTATAATTCATTTGAAGAAACTTCATTTGACCAGCATAGGCTAGAGAAAGAGAACAATTAGCAAGCTCAAGACAAAGTAAATGAGTCATTTGAAATTAGGAAAAAAACTGTCCAGGAAGCAAACATTGGAGTCTGGAGAAACACGAAGAAGAGAAATCCTGAAGTAAACCAATAAATAGTAAACAGAAAAAAATGGAGAAATAGAGAAAGGGAACCTACCTTTATGGAAAGAGAGACGAGGTTTTGTTGCTGGAACTCAACGAGGACGGTGATGAGATCAGACTTTGAGGAGGGGAGACACTTGGCTCTTCATGAACTGTTCATACCGCACCGGATTGCTTTGCAGGCGCTTCAGCTCCTTTGTCACCATTAACCCTTCCTTTCCCATTTCCTTCTTCCTCTGCCATATCGACAGCCTAAGGCTTGACGACGCTCCGGAGATGATGTGTCTTCTGCTGATTGTGCTCCGGTGAGGGTGTAATTACAGTTGTCGTGAGGCTTGCCATAGCAACTTCTGACCTTGTCGCAACATTTGGTCGAAGTTCCGGCTTGGAAAACTTTTCTCAGGTTGTTCTCTTAGAAAGAAAAAAAAAACTTAAAAATTTTATAGGATTATGAATGCACCAGTACCGAAAGATAGAACATCAAATGTGTTGTTTGTGTGCATTCTCATCTTTGGGGGTTGGGATGATAAGAGCACATCTAAAGATATAAAGTCTAACAAAATTTTGCTTTGAACCATGCAGTTTTCTTTGTTTTAATCTTGAGTAGTAATCTAAATATAGCCGGATGCAAGAATATGCACATGCACTTCATGGGGTTCTCTAACATCAACCAATTGTGCCCCTTCGAGAAAAGTTGGATATAGCATTTTCTCATGAATTTCACTAGGCTGAAGATATTCGAGAACTGCTTCCTCCCTGTATATAAACAAAACGAAGAAATCAAGAAATCACATATCCACTTCTTTCAAAGACTCACTTCCGATATGTTCCAAATTACCTCTCAGACAAAACTTGCAATAAATGCCATCCAAATTTAGTCTTGCACCTTACAACTTTATTCAGTGGAGCATGGACGCAGCCTCCTCAAACTCTGGCACCTGATACATTTGATCATAAATTACAACTTTCCCAGATGCAAAATTGAAGGTGACTTCAGGAGATATACATATGAATTACAGGCAAGATACTGTAGAGAATTTCTTGCAACAAAACAGGACAAGGTCTAAGTTGTCCTCTTCCTCTCATATTTGCACTGACCTTTTAACTCAAGAAACTATTTACTAAACATAGAAAATCACAATTTTGAAAATCCAACTTCATCCACCGTGTCAGTTTACGGGCCAATCCTCAGAAATTTGCAAAGAATTTGACCTTAGATATAAAAATAAATCCCTTGTTATGATCATCATGGTAAAATTCCAGAATGGTTAAAATATACGAATTTGAGTTTTGATTTCTCAAAGCTAAGATGTCAGACACACACTAGCTGATTGCACGCATTCAACAACCTCAAGGAAAAATAACAATTTAATATCACTGAAACAATCAACATCTTAATAATTAATTTGATTGGGAGAAGGTTGTTATAAAGAAGCATATGAACACCATACCATCTGCCCCGTTCACCCAACCAAGCATCCCCCCTTCCTCTTTTGATGGGCAGATTGAGTATTCAACAGCCAAGTCACTCAATTCTTCTCCTGAACATAAGAAGTAATGCTGTATCCAAAATAAACTACAAAATAATGATATGCTTGTTTTTCCAAATATCAACCAATTACAATTTACACCCAGTATTAATATAATTCATCTATTCAATACCATTCCAAATTGTCATTGAATCAAAACATAATGCTGCAGTGCTGAAGAAGCTTATTGAGCTTTATTTTAAGCAGGGATCGAAATAAATCAAGGAGAGTCTTTTGTATGTAAAGCTTCAGTGTGCAAATCTATTTGTAAATGATGACATATCTTTTTGCTTTCATGTGTATGTATAATTGTATATTAGTGCAAAACGACAAAATTGCCACTATATGTAATTACTAATGTATTCGTTATTTATTTCCGAAGTCAATGGTTTGATATTTATTTATACAAGACGAAGGGTAAATTTGTCCAGTCGTCACAGATTTCCCACTCGCGTCTACTTGGCGTGCGTATAGCACACACACTGCATGCTGTAAGATGTTTATTTGCTGCATTACATTCCAGGAACACTGACAACAAAATTATATGAAGGGATATCAGCCATTTAGACCAATCAAGCCAATTTGCAATTTTCTCTACTGGCTAGCCTACTTAAAGCCTAAAATCTGGAGCAAGAAACGATTCAATGCGAGTCGTGAAACAAATGAAATTCGTTTACAATAGCGTACTCTTCTGATACTGAAGAAGGAAAAAATAAAGGAGGAGACAACTGGGGAAATGGAGAATGAAATCCGATTTCATCAATCTCTTCCAGGCGTGTGTTGAAGATCACACCATCAACATATCTATGCAACTTATCTATGCTAGCATGCCCATGTAATTGAAGTACTAGTGTTATTAGAAGGAAAAACAACCATTCTCATCAAATGCTTCTTATTCTTAACAACTCAATGAATTAAGAAAAGCATCTGAACCGCGTTTTCAGATATAAATTTTTCTTCAATTGCAAGAGCATTTAGGATTCTAGGTCTGACATTCCCAAGTTGTCAAGAATCTCAATACATGTAGTAAATTGAATCTGGACACCGTTGTCTTAATCAATCTTCTAAAACTAATTCTTTTTCTTAATTCACAAATTTCACTAGAGTTTGGGGAAAATTAACTCTTTTGCAATTAAAAAAGAAAAATAAAGAAAGTGCCTTGAAGACTTTGATGAAAGATAAGCACACTATTAACTCTACAAATTTCTTACCACCTTATCTTCATTGTCCTCTCTAACTAAATAGAAATTCCAAAAAAAAAATGCCGCCTAAGATTCAGAAACTGGGGGCATTCAAGCTCTTAATGCATTCTGCTTAAATTATAGGGTTTGAACCTTCAATGGATATATAAGTAATTATGTTTAAACTATTAAATCCAAGCACCTCAAGGCAATAATAGATAACAAGCATTTCTACTTAATAATTCGAATCATCCTACAATACCACATTAACCAATAGAAAATACCAAATTAACAAATGGAATTTAGCTAGCTATCAAGGAGAAGAAGAGAGGGATAAATCTGTTCAATATACCTACCTGTTCAATTTCGGAAGTTCAGCGTCCACATCATTCTTTCCGAACCTGAATTTCCTTAAACCCGAATTCTTCAGGCCGAGTAGTTTCATCGTCTCAGTTCAGACGCTCAAAACCAACGGCCCTAATTATCTAAATCGATAAACTTATTAAAATGCATAAATTTAGCAAGAAATCAGAGTGGCGCAGCGGAAGCGTGGTGGGCCCATAACCCACAGGTCCCAGGATCGAAACCTGGCTCTGATATTTGCCTTTTTTTTTTAATTATGTTTTTCAATTTTGCACTGCTATTTTTTTTAATATTAAGATACTAGAACATGTTTTATTATTTTATTTACGGAACAGTAACTTTTAATGGTTACAATATTAATTACCATTAAATTTCTAGATATTTCGCCTTTCTTATTATATAGACCAACAATCCAACATAATGTGTAAGAAAATGTTGGCGAAAATTATTTTGTTGACGAGATGTAAGTGTAACAGAATAGTTTTGTAATTACACACATCACACTTAACTACAAATAAAGTTAAACCCATGGTAACAAAATTGCAATTACACACATCACACTTAACTTGAAATTCAAATTTGTAAAATATAACAAAATTCCAACATAATTTTGTAAGTTGAAATTTTGAATTATGGTAACAAATGATTTTGTAAATAATTCAATTTTTTTTTATATTTTAAGTTAAACCTATGGTAACAAATAATGAGTCTACAACGAATTTGAACAAACAAAAATTTCGAACTAAATTTTCAAGAACATAAGAGAAAGAGAATGATATTTTTTCTTTAATTATTATAATTGATTTAAAATTGATCAGATTTTGTCTCATATTTATAAAAGCAAAAATATCTCTTGGAAAGAGACACAATGTTTCGGTCCAAAGTCCAAATGGTATCTCTTCAAAGTGAATAAACATCTCTTACTTTTATTTATTCACTCACATATAAAGACCCCAACACTTCATTTTCCCATAACGTGGGATTTCAAGTATAGGTTTTTTATTTTCTTTTCCCACGCTTCACAATTTAGAAGACCTAGTATTTAACATGGGATTTGTTCTTTACTTTTTTTTTTTTGTTTCCCAAGGGTTTAATCCTTTTCGAGGCGGGTTGGGCACAATAAGTGGATACCTCTCCCAATAGGGATTTGAACCTGAGTCCGCTACTTTGTAGTGACTAGTCCCTTCCACTAGACCAATCACCTGTTGGTGGGATTTGTTTTTTACGTGTTCAGGGCGAATCAAGGAATTTTTTTAGGGGGCTAAAGTAAATACAACGAAAATATCCAAACAAACATTTAAACTTAAAAATTATATTTCATTCACGAGAAAATATATAACGAGGTATATAAAAGAGAAGGTGAAGTTTGACAAAAATAACCCTTAAGTTACTTTAATTATATACAATACTCCGTTACAAATTTGTTATATATGACGAAAATAGGGGGTAATGTGAAAACATATTCGTCACATTTGACTGTCTTTTGTGAGAAAATTCAGTTTATTTGAGGAAAACAAATTTTGTCACAATTTTTTTTTTTATTTTGCAAGGGACAGTTTTTTTTGTGTTCGACGAATTTTTTTCGTCATATTAATGTTTTCGTGAAAAAACAGTAACTTTTTCCACAATTTTTTTGTGGCAAAAAGTTAAATTTTTTGTAGTGCATTATTCTCGTGAATCTACATAGCTCAAACCAACCGTCATTTGCTCCCTACAAGATATATCACGAGATTCATCGACAAGAATAACAAATAACCACCCAGCGAGCTCTCTAATAATAGCATTGGTAGTTTCAATTGAGGAAACATTGACAATGTCTTTTTTAATTGATGAAGCCGTCAACTTAAGATTTTTTGGAGCATTCCATAAAATAACGGCTCCAACAACCTCCTTTTGATCCTCTAAAAAACTTAAAAGCTTAAGAAAGTTTTCTTGGTTGCTTGAAAAATCCAATTTATCATGGATACGAAATGCAAGTACTTGTTTAAGAATAAACCAAATGCAATTGATTGATGCAATCAATTAAATTCGATAGTAATTGGACAAGAGTTTTTGGGATGATTATAGATTTATGATAGATCAACTTTATGAGTTTGATTGAAAATTGGGTCAGTCATTTTATTTGGGCTAGGATGGGTAAGAGTTTTAAATTAAATTGGGTGAAATACAGTTTCTCGCCTTCAAGTATTATGGTGGTATCAGTTACCCTCCTAAAATATCATTTGTAACACTTACCCCTCTGTTAGAGTTTTATAGTTTTTATTCCAAAAATACCCCAACCATTTTCATAAATAATAAATTTCTTTATTAATTATGAATCCATTCATCCACCAAACAACATTATGTTTCAATTTTTTCATTTATTTTGTTTCATTCCTTTTTTCGATCTCAATTTTTTTCTTTATTTTCATCTCATTTTTTTCTAACCGAAGGTAACAAAAGAATTGAAGAAATTGAAACATAATATTTTTTGGTGTCAAACTTGAATTTTGCGAGAAAGAATTTGAAGGAGGATTACTCAACATTTTGAATAATAATTCGTACCGAATGAGATAATTATCACCAAATAAAAACTCAGAAAAATAAAAATATTTTTTTTTAGATAGAAATAAAAAAAATTGAAACATAAACTAAAGAAAACAAATTGAAACAAAATTAATTAAAAAAAATGAGACGAAAATAAAGAAAAAATTTGAGACATAAAACCGAATGAAACAAAATAAATGAAGAAATTGATTTATTTGGTGGATGGATGGATGGATGGATTCATAATTAATAAATATTTGTTTTTGGATAAATTAATAAAGAAATAATTTATTTGTTATAAAAGAGGTGGGGTTAGTTTTGGAATAAAATGTTTAATACTATAACAGAGGGGGGTAAGTGTTACAATTGATACTTTAGGGGGATAATTGATACCACACTTATACTTTAAAGGGGGAAACTGTATTTCACCCAATTAAATTATCATATTTAACTATTTAAGCTTGTATTTTAGAATCAATATAGATATTACAACTATATTACAACACCAAAAAAAGAAAAAGGTTGAGAGTGGTCTATAGACCCCCTAACCCCAATGTGCATCCGCCCATGCACATATTAGAATATAGTTGGATCGCTGCACCACATCACACTAAAGACGTGATGCAACGGTTATATCAAATAAGACGAAACTCTCGGTTGCTTGATTTTAAAATTTTAATGCATCTTGCCAGGCCAGCTAATCTTTTTCCTCCTTGAGGAATACTTTTACTTAAACGGTTAAACTATACCTTTCTATAAAAAAAAGATCAACTATATTTCTAGGACATAATTCTACAAAAACATCAGATTCTCATAATCCATCCAACAAAATAAACGAATGAACAAGCTTTTCTTTTAGGAAAAATTAACACGTTTCTTTATCCCAAAATTTAAACAACAAATATTATTCAAAAAAGAATCAAAGGAAATTTAACATTTGTCATTATTTCAAAAAGAAAAAAACAATTCGGTGCAAACAGACTAGCAAGCATTTAAGAAACCCTCCTGGAGAATGAAATATTATATTCCGTATTTGATTGTATACTTTCGACCAACATGTGATTGATCTGATGAAAGAGAATAGTACCCTCAAAGTAACGACCGAAATTTGAATTTATGTTGATAGATATTTCATATAATATATCCAATGCGCCTCGAA
Source organism: Penstemon newberryi var. newberryi (assembly GCA_030819805.1). Classification (NCBI taxonomy): domain Eukaryota; kingdom Viridiplantae; phylum Streptophyta; class Magnoliopsida; order Lamiales; family Plantaginaceae; genus Penstemon; species Penstemon newberryi. The sequence goes on along the minus strand of JAUALY010000003.1, from coordinate 5,451,307 downwards.
AGGGATTAAACCATTGTCAAACCAAAAAAAAATATACTCATTCTTCGAGAATGAAGTATTATAATATTTGATTTTTATACTTTCATGATTAAAAAGTTTTAAGTTTCACATGATGAAGCAAACAATATCCAATCCCACATCACATGATGAATCAAACAATATCACAGGGCCCCCATGACCCAATCAAAACACGGAAGTAATGAGATGTTACATCCAATTCAATCAAACAAAATTCCATAATAATGAGATGTTACATTCAAACTAAACATCAGTATCTTACTTTACCAAAAATGAGAAAAACATCAGCATCTAATAAGTAACATAATTCATAATAATAATAACAAGACTTCGTACAAAATGAAATGAATGTTGCCCCTTGTTATAAAAATAAAAATAAAAATAAAAAATGAAATGAATGCAGTAGTAGTTAGAAGATGGTCCACCAAAACAACTTAAATTCATTTAACTACATGCACATGAATCCAATGACCACAAGTCTCCACTTTAGACAAGAATATAAGGTTAAACAATACATGTTAAAACACAAAAGATCTAACAAAGACGCCTCAAACTATAACCAAGTCTCCAACCATGACAAGAACCAAAACCACCTCTCTTCAACCACAAGCTTCGATATTCCCTCCTAACATACACAAAATGGTACAAAAATCCCATAGTTTTGGCTCACCTAATCCAGTAGCTATAGGGACGAGAGGTACCGTTGGATCCCTCATCATGCAAGAACTAAATTACTTTAACCAGCTTGAGTTGGTCCATAATAAAAGCTCAAACAAGGCTTCAAATGGTGAGTTGTCAAGACCAAAGCTTCCAAAATCGATCACTATAGCAGGGAAAAAGAAGAGAAGCAGTAAAAAGTTCATATCAAGCATGTGTTCTACGGTAGAAGTAGCAGAGAGCAATCAGCCTAGTAAGTTATCGAGATTCACTTACAAGAATTTAAAAGATGATCTTAAGATGTCGAAAACTTAGCCAAAGTTGTCTGATAATTTTGAGAATCCAAGCTTCCTTAGACGATTAGTTATAGGATTTAACCATGTCTTGTCTTGATTTAGACATTTTATGTCCACTATCTCAACTACGCCAGGCGCCCGTTTAACGGGATTTTGTCTTATTGGAGTTCCTTCTATTGATATATTATCAGCTGTGAGCATTGGAATTTGATGACTCCTTCCAGTGTAGTTCTTCGTCTTCTTTACAGTTTCAGGGCCTTTTTGATTTTCCACATTGCTTGGGCTACTGCTGCTTGCTTCTTCCACTGACAATCGGGATTTTCTAGGAGTGGTGTTCCCAGAGGAAACTGAAGTGGGGAATGAAGATACCTTTGATGAAGATTTTTTGGAGTCTAATTCTCTAGACATAAGAGCACTGATAGTCCCAGTTGTACCGACTTTAATGGATCCTCCGCCACCCCTGATAGCTTCTAATGTCTGAACCATAGTGTTTCGACCTGTGTACAAAATCTAGTAAAAATTTATCTATGAATGAAATTAGTGTAATTCTAAAGCTAGTTCAAATATATATCGGATCAATCCAATCAAGACCCTGCACAGAGTAACACAAATTGCATGAGTCATACATAGAGTACATTTATATAATTATATATACATGATGCTTATGTATTTTCTGTTTCATTTAATTATTTTGTACGAATTTTTTTATTCTTTGTTTATAAAGAATACGGGTTTACTAATTACTTAAATAATGGAAATCAGAAACTTCTCAGAATGAAACAGAAAGTAGTTCATTGAATAACAGAAGGTCTTGTACAAGAATCCACATTAACAAGCAATATTTTGATACATCAATGACACTATAATAAAAAAAATTGGACCAATCACATTAATGCACGAAATGGTTTCATAATCCATTTAATGGGCATTACAAATTTATGGATTCTGATATGTTGAACAGAAAAAAAGGAGAAAAGAAATGAGCCATCAGCACCGGAAAAGGGTAGTGCCCTTGCTAATGTCCCTCGAGTGTTCAAAGTTCAACCATCTGACTCCCTAAGAAATAATGCACAATCCCACACCGAATTAATTCGTCTTTATACTCAATCAAAAGGCAAATAGGAAAACTATTAATTCTTTCAATTATAGAGAAAATTACTGGAAAACAGGAATATAAACATCTTCAAGAGTCAATCAATTTTCTAAGCTCACTGCTGCATCATTTTTACTGAATTTTGATACAAAAATTTTTCACCATAGAACACATAAATTAGTAGCTTGACCATAAAAATCTTACACAAATGCAAAAGCCTAGTCTACCACACAAACCATCATTGCATTAAAAAAGACATCCATTCATATATATGTGCTACAAATTAGACAAAACCCTTGAGCAAAAAACATATTGAAATAGAGAAGGTTATTACAAAATCGTAAGGCAGATATTCAGCAGGAAATCAACAAAGATATAGCTATCAGCAAACACTACACTTGGATTGTCATTTCAAAAATCAAATGACACGACATCATAAAGATAGATTTTTTTCTCGACTTGTTATGCATTTGAAAGAGCTAAAAATACTATTAAACAAAGTATATGATGATTGAGAATTGAATTTTACCAACAAAACCCACTATCTGGAGCTTCTACAGGGGTAAGCAAAATCGATTCTTCAATCCAAAACGTCCGAATGAGATGAAAAAAGAGGGACTCAAATCAAATAATACACAGCAAAGTAAACAGATTTAAAGTCTTTGCAAGGAAAATTGAATCTTGGAGAAAGGCGAACAGTGGTGTGGTTGCAATATCGCTTTCAAGAAATCTACTCTCCCTAAAAATGTGCATTTGGTAAATTTATTTTATTCGCCATAGGGTGTACCTTATTTTGAAAAAACGAAGATAGGGTGTTGTACCTTGTGCTTCTCGGATGGGTTAGGCTCCCCTTGGACTTTTGCTCTTAAATCAAATGAATTATAAAATAAGAGTGAAATGCAAAATTATCCTTCTGCTTTATTAAATGGGATAATTACATCGACCTCCCGGTTTGGTCTAATTATTGTCCAATCTCCTCGCAATTTTATAATTACATCCACCTTTCCCACATTTGAAAAACCTTACAAAATGATGTAAAATGATCATATTGTCCTCGTCAGTTTTAATTAAAAATAAAAAAAAATCAGATTAACAAAATGTCCTATTTACCCTTGCAAGGAATAATTACATTGGCCTCCCCTGAGGTTTGGGCTATTTATTGCCCAATCCCCGCGCAATTTCATAATTACATCCACCTCCCCCCACATTTGAAAAATCTTACAAAATAATGTGAAAGTACACAAAATTACTATATTACCCATGCAATAATACACAAAATTACAATACCACCCTTGCAAAAATTAATTTTATACATAAAAAAAAAGACTCTAACCCTAACCCCCCACCCCACCCCACCTCCACCGTCCCAACCCCGCATATATCCTCCCAGGCCGTGTCGTCGGCCAGGAGATTTGCAGGGTTGGGGACGTCGGGTGAGGGGTTGGGGACCGGAGGGTGCGGGGTTCGGGATTGGGGTGGGGGGCTCTAGGTGGTTAGGGTGGGAGGCTAGGGATGATGAGGGTTTTTTTTAAAAAAAAATTATATTAAAATAGTTTATTGATTTATTAATATTAATATTTTTATATAAATAAGATATGATTTTAATATTATTGTATTTAAGTAAGAAATATTAAAAAAAAATTTATGATTTTATAATAACTATTTTATTAAATCGAGTATTTTTAATTTTTGTAAAAAAATTATTGATTTTATAATAACTATTTTGGTTAAAAGGTTAAGAAAAAATTTAGTAAACATGTGAGCATTTTTATAATGTCTAATAATTACTGTTCAAGTTTTTTTTCTTCTCATGATTAAACGTAATTCATTAATTTATCCTTGTACTTTAATTAAGAAAAAAACTGATATTATTAAAATTACGGGTTAAATGTTAAGTTGAATGTATTTACATTTATTTATTTATGTTCTAAAATATTTTTTTCTTATAATTAACCATAATTTATTTACTTTTCCTTGTACTTTAATTGTAAAAGCATTATGAAAAAAATCATTGATGTGCTATTATATTTTTATTTTAATAATACATATACACTACTATTAAAATTCATTTATTCTTTTAAACCTAATTCATTCATTTATTCTTTTACTTTAATTAGGAAAAAAATTGAAATTATTAAAATTGCGGGTTAAATGTAGAGTTGAATGTATTTACATTTTTATTTATGTCTTTTTCTTATAATTATCCATAATTTATTTATTTTTCCTTGTACTTTAATTGTAAAAGCATTATGAAAAAAATTGGAAAGAAACGTTCATGTGTTATTATATTTATATTTTAAGAATACATATACACTAATAAACTATTATAAGTTTCATGTAAATTTATAACATTTGAACCCATATATACTTATACATATACATTGCAAAGAAACCCCTCCTATGTACCAAACATAACAATGGTATAATTGTCCAACAAAATAGCTACAGTAACCTGAAGGGTAAAATAGAAAGTTCAATAAAAATTTGACGATGACGTCATCAAAATGTAAGGTTTTCGAAACGTCGAGGGAGGTGGATGTAATTATGAAATTGCGAGGGGATTGGACAATAATTACCCCAAACCTCAGGGGAGGTCCCTGTAATTATCCCTTATTAAATTGAAAAGAAACTTTTGTGTTACTATATTTTTTGCAAAACATCCCTCCTGTACTACTTTTTATTAGCAAAAAGTCTCCTTCCAAGCCAAATTATATTTTGTAGAAAAAATGATAATTACTCTGTAACAAAAAAAAAAAAGATAATTACTCAATCATCATTAAACGTGAAAACACATCTATTCACCTAAAAAATGACCATATCATATATTAACTTTGAAAGTTGACAATAACCCAATGTTTGCTTAAAATTTTGACAAAACCTCCCTCTTGACTTATGAAGGAACTCCCAATAAGGTTTTTTTTATAATAAAAAATATTACGGTGGACTTTTTACTACTAAAAATAATACGGGATAATTTTGCTAATTAGACAAAATACAAGTGGTATTTTAGCATTTAACTCACGACAATAATTAAGAAAGTATTTGTAGGGGTTGTTTGTTTCAGATTTCAGTGTGTGCTGTGAAAATTCAAACATACAATATTTATTATGGGAAGTAAATTTATATTGTATATGATATAAGTTTTATCTCTCAATTTTTATGAAAATCTCATATTCGGTTTTATGTGACTCTTAGTGAAGATCAACATGTTATCCCTAGAGTATTTTTATCCGTTGAGCAACGACCCTTCCACTCGGCACTGTCGGATCACTAAGGCCAACTTTCGTCCCTGCTCGACGGGTGGGTCTTGCAAAAGTCAAAGTCGTAATTTGGGTTTGGGTATTTGGCCACCCAAACTCAATATTTTTAAAAACACATAAATTATACATGTGCTATTGAAGAGCAATTTTATTGATAATTTTAATAAAACTCTTATAATTTAACTTATACATTTGTTCATGGAGATGACCTAATACCTCTAAATAAGAAGTAAAAAGTAATGCTAAAAACCCAAATAAATTAAGTCATTCCATTTCCATAGTGTTACCTAAAAAATAAATAAACTGAAAATTCCCCTGTTTTCAATTTCAACAAACGGATATGAAACGGGACAACACGTCAAGAAATGCATAAATTTAAACCAAAAAAAATTCAAATTTCCATGTGCGCTCTTCTGCTTTTATTCTATGACCCACATTATTTCAATTGTTTAGCATTAACCTTCCCTGTCAGATAATGAAATCAGATCTTAATCTTTTTCTTATTTCCCAATTTTTTCAAACCCACAAGAAATAGAAATAGAAACAGAGAGGAAAAAGAAAACTACAGTGCTTCACTCATGGAGTCACAGATCTCACTCCCCTTTCCAGCAACCCAGCTGCTCATGTTTGAGTAAAGTAAACCCCAACTCAAAAATATCTCAACCCCGCATTACATTTTCCGCCATTGCTGGAGAAACATACATACAAAACAAAATGAGCTCTCAAAGATCCACAAAACCGCCAAGCAACCAAACAACCCCTTCAAGATCTTCTTCACTCTCTTCCCATTTAGCCATGGTTGAATTGAAGCAGCGTATATTAACTTGCCTTTCAAAGCTCGCCGACCGCGACACTCACCAGATCGCCGTCGAAGACATCGATAAAATCATCCAATCCCTATCCAACGACGGAATTTCAATGTTCCTCAATTGCCTCTACGACGCCGTATCTACCGACCCTAAACCCGCCGTTAAAAAGGAAGCCCTCCGCCTCCTCGCCGCACTATGCGCCGCCCACACCGATTCCGCCGCCGCTCACCTCACCAAAATCATTGCCCGTGTCGTTAGAAGGTTAAAGGACGCGGATTCTCAGGTCAGGGACGCGTGTCGCGACACCATCGGCTCGCTTGCGGGACTGTATCTTAAGGCTGGTGGAGACGGGGTCGTTTCACTTTTTGTGAAGCCATTGTTTGAGGTGATGAATGAGAATAATAAAACTGCGCAAGGGGGTGCGGCATTGTGTTTGTCGAAGATGGTGGAGTGCGCATCAGAAGTTCCTTTGGTTGCGTTTCAGAAGCTTTGCCCTAGGGTTGTTAAGTATTTGAATAGTCCTAATTTCATGGCGAAGCCTTCTTTATTGCAAGTTGTGTCCAGCTTGTCGCAGGTTTGCTTTTGATCCTGATTTTTCTTCTTCTTTTGTATGTGTTTGATTGGCGTTGTTTCGAAATGAACACATGTAAGTGGAATCTTGATTCATGGCCATAGTGACAAATTAAGAAAGTGATGTCATATTGCTTGATAGAAAAAAGGAATGAAAGTGTTGACTTTTTGCTGAAGATTGTTATACTTAGCTTATGTGTGTTAATTGAGAAGTCCTACTTTATGTTTATATTGCTATATTGCCGTTTGTTATATACTACCAAGTAGTTTCTTATAGGTGATTTACTATTAGCATTATGTATGCCTCCTTGTTTTCTTAAAGTGATATTCATTATTCTTTCTCTCTGTGTAACCTGGAATGGAAAACGAATAGTGAACTGTTATGTCTTCCACAAAGTATGAGGTCTCCGTTTGCATATAAATTGCTTTTTGTTCCAGTTCTATTCAGTTGATGGAATGTTTAAGAATTTTTACTTTGCCAATTGAATCTAGCTTTATTTAGCTTGTTATCTGCTCCAGATCAACTCTCTAATTTTTTTAATAAACATGAAAAATAATGTAAATCCTTACTACAGCTTATAAGTATTATATAAAGATCAATGAATACAACCAATAATCCATTTATGACTGACATTACTATGAATATTGCTCATTTCATATGTTGCTCTGTTTGAACCAGATGAAAAAAATCATCTCATTCTATATTACTTTATACCCTTGGCGATGTGCGTATATTAGTAGTTTTATAGAGGTGGTTGCTAATTTTAAGAATCTAATATGTCTGCACTTATGAAATTCAAACAAAATGTGGGCTTTAATATTCTTCTGTGTTAGTGAACTATGATGCTTATTGTTGCAGGTAGGAGCAATAGCACCACAAAGTTTGGAACCATTGCTACAGAGTATTCACGAGTGTCTTGGCAGTTCAGACTGGGCGACTCGAAAGGCTGCAGCCGATGCCTTAATTGCCTTATCTTTGAACACAAGCAACATAACACCTGAAGGAGCTGCTTCAACTTTGAATGCGCTCGAGGCTTGTAGATTTGACAAGGTATCTAATATCTATCAAATCAGTATCTTTTTAAATCATCTGGCATGACCCTGCCATATATAAGTCCCAACACATTATGAATTCATAGAGCTATTGAGAGTTCTTTTCTGTATTCTGTCTCATGCATTGGTGCAAAGTTAGACCAAAGAGCCAGTTTAGGTCAGGAATATACTAATTTTGGTATCATGGATGCAACCCATTCATCTGAAACTAATGTTAGATATTCCTCAGATAAAACCCGTTAGAGAGAGTATGAATGAGGCTTTGCAGCTTTGGAAGAAACTTGCAGGAAAAGGAGATGGTTCTTCAGATGAACATAAAACTTCATCAAATGGTAGGGATTGAATCCAAATGATTCATTTTTGGATTTTCACTTAACTTACAGTCTTGAATTTTTCTGCCTCACACGCTTCATTTTATAATGCTCGACACTTTAGATGGCGAGGCTTCTGAATCCGGTGACAAGGATCTTCCAAATCTTGGTGAGAGAGGAATTGAAAATTCTGTTAAGGACTCAGCCAGTGGATCTCCCACTGATTCTCATTTTAAAGCCAAGGGAAACAACATCTACGACAAGGCAGTTGGAATATTGAAAAAGAAGGCTCCAGCATTAACTGACAAAGAATTGAACCCTGAGTTCTTCCAGAAACTAGAAACAAGAGGTTCAGGTGATTTGCCTGTAGAAGTGATTGTCCCTCGTCGATGTACTAATCCTTCAAATCCACAAAACGAGGAAGATTCTGAAACTAATGATATAGATTCTTCAAGTGGGAGGAATAGGCTGAGCAACCAGATTAGTGATGGAACCTTCAAAGGGAAATATGAAGGTTTGGATAGGGGAGCTATTGGAGATCGTAGCGATTCTAATCCGAGAGAGTCATCTAGCGCTTATTCCGATTTTTCCAGAAACCCCGGTCAATCCGAGGGTATGAATAATAAAGGAAACTGGTTGGCTATTCAAAGGCAATTGTTACAAATGGAGAGGCAACAGGCTCATCTCATGCATATGTTGCAGGTCCGTTTTATTTAGTTTGCTCTTTTAACATCTTGATTCCAGAATTTGAAATTTCACTGACCCTCGTTTCCTGTTTTGCAGGATTTTATGGGTGGGTCTCATGATAGCATGTTGACATTGGAAAACAGAGTACGAGGCCTTGAGAGAGTAGTTGAAGACATGGCACGAGATCTTTCTCTATCAACAGGTAGGAGGGGTGGTAGTACTATGGTTGGAAGTAAGTACAATGGGTTCCCCGATTATTCCAGTGGTAAGTTAGGAAGAGGGAATGATGGGCGAATTCACTTTGGGGAGAGGTATGCAGCATTTGATGGTATTGGTTCAGGAATGAAGGGTCGTAGCCCTTCTTGGAGATCAGATGCATCAGACGGCTGGGACTTCCATGGATATGGTAAAAATGGGCAAATGGGTTCGAGAAGAGCCGGTGGTGGTGGTGGTGACAATGAGGATCAAATTGGCAGCAGGAGAGCTTGGGGAAAAGGAGCAGGGCCAGTTAGGTTTGGTGAGGGACCTTCTGCAAGAAGTGTCTGGCAAGCCTCAAAAGACGAAGCAACTTTAGAAGCTATTCGAGTAGCTGGTGACGATAATGGAGTTGCTAGAAGTGCCCGTGTAGCAATACCAGAAATGACAGCAGAAGCATTAGGAGATGATGGAACAGTGCAAGATCGTGATCCTGTTTGGACTTCTTGGAGCAATGCAATGGATGCACTTCATGTTGGTGATATGGATTCTGCTTTTGCTGAAGTTTTGTCTACTGGGGATGATGTATTGCTCGTAAAGCTTATGGACAAATCTGGCCCTGTAATTGACCAACTCTCGAGTGAGGTAGCAAGTGAACTTCTACATGCTGTTTCACAACTGCTCATGGAGCAAAACTTGTTCGATATGTGCTTATACTGGGTTCAACAGGTACACACTCACACTTAGCTTTATTTATACATTTTGTTTCACTTTGAGTCCGTTGGATTAATGTTAGGTTGGTCAATTTGATTGTACAATGAAATCTTTGTCTTGTTTCAGCTGACGGATATTGTTATGGAGAATGGTCCCGAAGTTTTTGGGATTCCTACGGAAGTAAAAAGGGAGATGTTGCTGAATCTACATGAAGCGTCTTCGTCTGTGGAGCTACCCGAGGACTGGGAAGGATCATCTCCAGACCAACTGCTAATGCATTTGGCTTCAGCTTGGGAAATTGATCTCCATCATTTCGGGAAATAGCTTTTTAGACCATTTTTTTTTTATTGATAATAGCTTTTGGATATGATAGTTGAGACATGTTCTTGTATCTACACATTGAGAATGAACTGTGACCTCAAATATATGAATGATTGGTTTTCTATATATTTTTTAGTAGCTTCAAGATATAGAAGTCCTGATTAAAAAAAAAAAAAAAAAAAGATATGGTATATAGATTTCAGACTAAAGATTTATTGCTCATTTGCTGAGTTTTCCTCTAATCACAAATTTTTATAAAGGATATGAAGATAAAAAAAAAGGGAATGTTCAATGGTTTTGTAGCAAGATATGAAAAAGTTTCATGAATCCGTCAAGAACATCTATTATACCATGGAGAAAACATTAAATGATACAAAAATTATTTGCTATGTCCGCCCTACAAGTAGGCTACCCTGATTGCCTATGTATCAAAAACTAAAGAGCCCCTTTACACTCCTTCCCACATTATAACCAACTCTTATAAGAGATCCAAAATTTGTTTTTCCTTTTTATTTTGATGAACTTTTTGATTAGTTTTTTTCACAATTTATTTTTGGTATTTGTTTTATGCAGGTGAGCAATTCGCCTAAATCCCAAAAGAGAACGGTCCAGACTCCTGGATATTCATTATATTAGAGAAAGTATAAAATTTCTTCATTAACTTTATGCTTTTTATAAACTTTTCAACTTTCCCCAAATTATAATATGTTGTACTGTACCTGTGCCACCAAAGTCCATTGATTAATTATATAATAACCTTATAAGAATAAATAGCACCCCACACTAAATAGTTATATTAATACAATGAGAACCATGGGTCATTCATTCATCAAGAACATTGATACTGATGTATTACAATTTCACAATTCCTCAAGAATAACACTTGCATTAAAGAAAACGATTGAAAACTCAAAAATTGGAGCTACATAGCCTGAACATTCCATCTCCACCTTATATACAGCTCAAGAACCTCTTCTCTTGCAAGCTCCCGATATAGATTACAAAATGCTCACTCGCATCACCCCGAACCCGAAAAAGTCAAGAACCCAGTACTCCATATTCACGACAGGGCAAGATTAAGCATGCGATCACTTTGCCAGGGCAAGAGATTCACTGGAATCGAAGAAACAAAAAGAAAAACACATATTCCATCTACTTGGCAGAATACCAGTTTTTAGCACATTTAGCATCAACCGATAAACCAACTCTAAGGAAATTTTCCCCGTTAAAAGGCTTTGACATGCAGTCAACAACTATAGCCTTCGCCTCCTCACCAGATTCTTCTGGCCCTTCTAGGATAACTTCATCATGAACTTGTAATAGAAGTCTCCACCCTAGCTCCTTCAATCGAGCATTCTTTGATATTTCTAGCATGGCACACATAGCCACATCAGCAGCACTTCCCTGCAAGTTCCGTAAATTAGAAAAATAATTCAATGCCAAGAAGTGCACAGTCGAAAAACACATGTTCAAAAAATGGGGAAATAGTAAACCTGCACTGGGGTATTGATGGCAGCTCGTTCAATGTGATTTTTATGGGCCGAGCTGGCATTTTGTAGTGATGGAAAGTGGCGAGCCCTTCCTAGCAATGTGTGAACGCTTCGAAATTTACGAGCTTCCTTTTTACGTTCCTCTTGCCAAGCCAACACTTCTTTTCTGTCACTGTACCAGAGATCAACTGTTTCCTGAGCTTCCTTTCGAGAAACCTGAGAACATACATGTATAGCATCAGATATTGTATGAAGACCTAGTTTCTAACAGAGAACTCATTAAAATTAATGTACCTTCCAGTCACGGGCAAGTCCCACAGTAGTTTTACCGTATGCAATGGAAAAGTTAAGCATCTTTGCTTTCCTTCTTTCAGAAGCAAAAGCATCCTGAAAATAAGATATTATTAAGAAGATTGTCCATGGTTATAGAAGGTAGAAGCACTTGATAATGAAGTGATCATTCCTTAAATGGTAAAAAGGGAGAGGTCTACAATTTATGCTTTTGCTTGTCTTTGACACTATTATGCAGTTTATTTTGTTTGCTCATTTCAAAGTGTTTGACCTCTACCTCCTATGCTAGAAGATACTGAAGTCCAGGAAATAGAAGGAGGTCCTTAACTAAGAATAATGTACGATACATCTCATTTTGTAAGGTAGCATGCCTCCAAGAACTTGTCATTCAATTCCACTCATTACCAGGTTTCTTAGATTCAAAGGCTGAAACTGTTGCAAGGAGTTGGTCAAAAGAACAAACCTTTAGTAAAGGGGCTGGAGGCTTATCTTCACCAGGTTGAGGATACCACTCAAGCAGCACATCCTTTCGCTCAATGGCTTCACGAATGTGTGGATACATGTTCATTGCAGTCCTCGAGTGGAAATCTCCACCAGCTTTGAAAGCATTCAACATGCTCTCACAGTTGGCCAGATGTGCAAGAATTCTAAGTTCCAACTGTTATGAGAACACAATTTATCACAATTAAACACCGGCATAATAAAAACAGTAATGTTCTCGAAGGCTAAAGGCATTACCTGTCCATAATCAGCAACTATCAGGGAGTTTCCAGGTGCAGCTATAAATGCCTGACGAATCTTATATCGATCTTTCTCCAAAGCAGGCTGGTTCTGGATTTTTCAATAAAGAAAAACATCAATCACTATAGATGTTTGAGACAACTAGGAGAATCACACTTGCTTGGTTGGAAAGTTAGAGGATTTCATTTCATGATATCACATTACCATCAACTGTTATCTCCAACTACCAGCCAAACATTTAACCAGACTTGAATAGAATGTGTTCCGATAATATGGATAATTTAAGGTACTGCCAGCTTGCTACTCTAGTCAACATGACTTATGACAAATACATGACTCAACGGATTTATGGTTCTATTCATTATCATTTATCAAAACACAATTTATCTATCTTAGAGTATATGGTTATATTTGAGCTAATGGACTGCCTCATTTGTTGATTTCTGTTACTCCACATCACCTCATGTACTAAAAAGTGTAAAATTTGCATTCATATGCCTTTTGTTTATGATAAACTTTAAGGGGCATCTCGAGGTAACTCATGATATCTTTAAACAGCAAAATCAGAAGGTTATCCGAAACCATCCACGAAGGATTTTTTTTCATTTTAATGAGAAGATAATCAAAGAAGTAGCAAAATCTGAAATGATGGTTAATTGTGAAAGAGGAAAAACAACAATTGCCCTCTTCAGATTCATGAATCATACTCAGAGGCCAAAAAGTGATGAGATGCCAAATCCAGGATTCAACAGAAATTTCTACACACTCACTTCTTTTAGGCAACACTTTTGCCACTCATCAAGCAAAAATTCCTTTTTTTGGCAATAGTTTAATAAGAAAGTAGCTTAGGCGCAACAAAATGATTCCATGTAACATGGGCTTTTCATCAGGCTTCAAACAAGAGTTACAAACTGATTTTTTTAGAAGCGCTGTTAAAAAAAATAAGAGTAATTATTGGAAGATAGATAATGTACAAACCTGCAAATTTGGTCTTCTTGCAGACAACCGCCCGGTTTCTGTGTTAATATTCAATGAACAATGGATTCTCCCATTTTTGCCTTTTATATGATCACCCTGAGTTAAACAATGAAAAAAAAAAAGTATTAGTCAAACTATGTTACCTTTTTGGCCTTAGTGGTAAACTCAGGTTCTTAAAAAAAGCTGAAGTTTAGTAGATGAAAACATTCTATGAGTTCCACTTAAATATTTATGTCAGATTGATATCTATTAACAACTAACACTCATACTTGAAAATTGAAATATTCTCAATATTTTGAATAAATATTCCTTCAATATAATTTAAAAAAATAACAGTGAAACATCCTCATGCATAGGACTAGAGAACCAGAGACTTCCGTCGAGTTCATATAAAATATTCACAGGTAGATCAAAATAGATGACAAGTATGAATCATGCATGGGTAAAGGAATAAACAAATTAGAACATTGGAGCCAAACAGATGACATATGGACAGAAATGAACAAGCACAAACTGCAATTATAATTATCAATATAGATTCATATTTTAGATTCAAAGTTGTTTGTTTGTTTCTCAATCATTCAGGTAGGAACTTGTTAGCAGCACTTGAATGGAAGTGCACGCATAAAGGTTTGGAACTCTTGTTTTATCCGAGCCTTAAGGGCAGGACACTACCCTATCTCTGCCTAGCTCTACATTGTCCGCATTTCTTTTTGAAGGGCCAAAAAAGTGTCCCAACTGCTTTCAACAGCCTCTCCTTGGAATTCTACTAAATGGGTTGGTTCATTTAGATGTCAGTAAAGCACAGGAAAATGGAAGGTTACAAGCCAATGTGAAGGAGGTAGATCAAGAGCAATCTCTTGCAGCAAAGAAACATGAGAAATTTGGAACAATTGAGAAACTAGAGTCAACACCCATTCAATAGGCACTTATGCTAATCTTAATTTCAATTATGGAGAAACAAAAACAAGAGAGGAGCAAACAAAATAAATCCATAAACCAGAAGAAGCTTACTTCTCCCCCAACTCATACTAAACCAGAAAAAAAAAAAGGAAATACACAAATATCATTTCATATATAAATGAAAATAATTTTTATTATATCCTGGTAAGTTTAGAAGTAAACCTGTAAGGGGAGAATAAAGTTGGATATCAGTGAGTCTATGGAACAAACTTCACATAAAGCAGCAATGGCATGACAAGCCGCAATTCCTGTCTGTCCACCACCAAATGCAGAGTAAGCTGCTCCATATGAAGATGTATCAGGGTCTTCACTCAGGGTTGCTACACTGTCTTCACAAGCTTTTCCATTCACATTTTCAGGCACTTCTTCATCAATGTCATCCAAGAAGTCAAAGTCGGCAGAAACTTTTCCAGCAAGATGCCTTAAAGTATCTCCACCAACAGAAGGCCAACCACTTGCAGTGTACTTATCAGTCGTCATAATGTCAACACCATCAGGCTTGCGCAGTGTGATTTTACGAAATTTTGTGGGATTTTTCTTGCCTTCTTCAACAATGTTTTCTGTATTGGGAATTCGAAATTCCTTTTCCACTGGAAGAAACTCATTGGAGTTCTTACTGCAAATGAAATGTGAAGAACAATTGTTTGCGTAAATTAAAATGAGAAAATATATGTTTAGTACAAATATTATGGTTATGTATTTCAATAATGCAACAATTTTTTTTCTCAAAGTAGAGGTAAAATAGAGCAATTTAGACAAAATTATAAATTATGGCACACATTTGATTAATTGTTTACCCAAGGAAATGTATTATCTTGGTTATTATATTGCTAAGTTGTACATCCTGGTCCTAGTTTGTGTTCAACATTGATATTCAAATTTACTACTTGCGCTTTCATGTGATTTTTTTCTATATGCTGTAATAAAGAAGAAAACAAGGACGAAATTTGAAACAAAGAACCTAAATTAATGGAATTTTTTATCAGAATTAATTCTAAGAATAATTTTTAAGCTCCACAAAGGCTATACTACTCAGAACCTCCAATAAGAATGTTAATTCATACCTATTCTGTATACCACCAAAAAACAATTGGCGCAACTGTGCATCACTTCCCACATTCATAAACTTTGCATCAGGGCAATACTTTGATGCCCATCTCCTAAATCTATCAGCAGCAATCTGCTGCTCTGATTTAGCCACCTTTTCAATCTCAGCAAGGTAAGAACGATCAACAAGCATTCCTTCTGTCTCCATTTTTACAAGAAGCTCACCAAAGGGCCGCATATATTTTTGGTAAAATTGATACATTGATCCTTTGTATTGTCCATCAAGCATCCAGGTGGTTTTCAATAGCTTCTTCTCCAAACTTTCATAAAGCATCAATGTGCTTATTGAATCTAAAGCAGAATAACAAATCCATAATTTTCTCTCAGATTTTTGTAGCTCTTCAACAGGTGGAATGGTGATCAACTTTCCCTCAGATCCATCTTTCTTCGTTTTTCTCTTGCCAAAAATATTCTTCATCGATACTTTTCCAATAACTTTTTCACCAGGGCCTCTCTTAGCATCTGACATGACCCTGGAATCACTGGTCAGTGCTTCTAGTGAGTATCCCCCCTCTGTTCGTCTAGCGGAGTTCCATAAGCGAGCCATGTGCATCGTATCAGCAAAGAAACCAGAAAGTTTAATACCATAGTTCTCTATGATGTGATTATCAAAGCTATAATTGTGCCAAACCTGCAATATGCACGAGGAAAATAAAAGCGGTGATATGCATTCAAGTTCTTAACTATGCCCTGATTAAGTATTGCTTTTCCCCAAATAAAGTTTCAATAATCCTGGAGGAATAAACAGAATTACAATAATTTACCTTTCTAATGGACGGGTCTTCAAAAAATGGAGCAAACTCGGCTAGAAGAACCTTGCCACCTCCATCAAGGACATCTATCCAGATACAAGACTTTCCATCACCAAAATCAGCCTCTGGACCAGAATATATACTAAAACATATAATTTCTCCATGGCCCACAGGTGTTTCTTCTTTAACATCAATATTTGCTACCTACGATTATCATAAATCACACGATAAAAACTAAGAAATAGCTCAAAAATGCACAAATACATGAATAAGAGATAACAATCAGATACATGAATTCCATACCCCCAACTATCTACTAGCTTAAAAATATAAATGAAGTTTAAGTCAATTCATGCCTCTGTATCACATGCGTGAATGAGATCTTTGTACTGATTAGTTAGCATACTGACTACTTCTCTAGCAGCAGGGATGCTATCAACTACAAGAACCTTCTCGTAAACTGTACTAAGCCTCTCGTGAAGTTCTCTGGCTTCAGCTGCAGCAGTAATTTTCTCTATGCGAGTTTCATCAACACTATTACTTGTAACAGTATTTCTTGCAGCTGCATCAATTTCTTTTTTATCATCTACACTAACCTTGTTAGCTTTGGAACCTTTCACATTTCTCAACCCATTAGGTTTAGCACCATTTGACATTTTCTTGGGTACTAATTTCTTATCACCGTCATTTATGTATGGTACTTTGTCACATTCAGTTTGAACAAAAGACATTTCGTTTTGGGAAAGATAAAGCCCCTGTTGTTGAACAGTTCCAGTATGTTCCATCTCGTTCCTCCTAACTCTATTCCCTTCACTTTCATACTGCAAAATAAGTTTTTTTGCCAAGATCAGAATGCTTCAAATATGTTGGTTACACATTTTCGAGAACAATTTGTTTTTTTAGGTTTCCAGTGTTAAAAATATCATACTATGTTTCTACTCACATAATTAGAATTTTCTGAAATAGTATCTTCTACTGGAAACATTTGAATATTTGCAAACGCTCCCTGAGCATATTGTTGTTTGATCTTTTTACATTCTTCAGTAGCCCTACCCCAGTCTTTAGCTGTATGTCCAAGAGAATTTAGGCCATTCCGAACTTCATTTTTATTTTCCTCTCTACTTCCCACCACTTCACGACCAGAAGGTCTATTCCAGGCAGGAAATGAATAATTATTTCTTGGTGAATCCAACATTTCACGACTATAATTGTGATATTTTCTGTAACTCAATCCAAGCTTTGACTCAAGTAAATTCACATTGGGGGCTCTATCTTCCAGCCTGCAGAATAACATAGGCAGCAAATGCACATTTCTAAGTTCGAAAACATAATATCAAAATTTAAACTTTCAACACTATTTTTTTAATGAATAGGAGGCATCTCAGAAAAATTGTAGTAATATACATATAATGTTCAAGCCTAAGAGTACTACCCACAGAAAAACCACTACATTCCCAAAGAATATATCCCAATTTCCGAGGAACCGAAAAACCCTATGAGAAGGGTTTAGGGTTTATGTTTAAACCAAAAGAATATGAATTACATTCCACCCAACCATCCACACGCGAACAACAAAATGGGCAAGTGAAAAAATACAAACCCACATAATAAAGTACCTAAAAAAATCATAAATTCAGTGAGTTCAAAAGGAAGCTTAACCTGCAGCGAACTTTGGTGGAAGAAGTGAATGAGCAAACTTGAGTACAAGAACGGCAATACCAGAAATACGGAGGGCAAAAAGGGGAAGGCCTAAAGGGGGTAGTCTGAGGAGAGAACCCCATTTTAGCCATAGCAGCT
The DNA here is from genome assembly GCA_030819805.1 of Penstemon newberryi var. newberryi. NCBI lineage: Eukaryota > Viridiplantae > Streptophyta > Magnoliopsida > Lamiales > Plantaginaceae > Penstemon > Penstemon newberryi. The sequence continues at coordinate 5,433,204 of JAUALY010000003.1, read as the reverse complement.
GTAACTCTGCCCAGTTTATTGCTAGTTCTGTTACTAATAATACTACACAAAGCTGCCGTTTTGATAACTTATTTAATGAACAGAGTTAAGATTTTTGAAGGGCTAATTAATTGGCGGCTGTAAATAAAAAGGGTTTTACAGAGGTTTATCGGTTGTTTGTCAGGAAGTGTGGAAGAAGCACAAGGGGGTGAGGGCACATGCGTATTTAGAGAGAGAAAGTGGCATGGGGGAGGGGCTAATAAGAGAAAGAAAGCAGAAAGAAAGGGGGAAATGTAAAACGTCGTATATTTTAGTTTAGGTCCCCACTTAAATTATTAAATTATGAGGTGGTAGTAATAATTATAATTACTTGTAACACTTATCCCATTATTGAGCATTTTATTTTAAAAATATCTCGATCTTTTTATGAAAAAATAAACTATTTCTTTATAAATTTATCAAAAAAAAATTTAATTAATTATGAATTCATCCATCCACCAAATAATATTATGTTTTTATTTCTTCATTTCTTTTGTTTTCTTCGGTCAGGAAAAAATGAGATGAAAATAAAGAAAAATTTTGAGATCGAAAAAACGAAGGAAATAAATAAATGAAGAAATAGAAATATAATGTTGTTTAGTGGATGAATGGATTCATAATTAATAAAGAGACAATTTGTTTTTGATAAATTAATAAAGAAGTTTATTATTTATGAAAGGGGTGGGAATATTTTTAGAATAAAAACTATAAAACTATAACAGAGGTGTAAGTGTTACAAGTGATATTTCAGGAGGTAACTGATACCATCCTCATATTTTTTGCTTAAATAATTTATTGGAACATTAATTAACAAATGTGAATATGGAGTATCAAAAAAAGCAATTTCAACACATTTGATTATTAACAATATTTAAAAACTGAAAAAATTAAAAATAAAATAAATTTTATTAGTTTTATTTTCACATTTTTAGCCTTTATATAACAAAACGAAATATTTTAAAAAAAAAATTGATGTTGAATTTCCATTTCAATTTCAAATTCACTAAAATAAACATCTTTTATTACTATGATAAAATTAGGTCGAAATACAATTGAAGAATCATTAACTAATAAGAGTCTAAGACGCACTCTTTCATGGAGTTGTCCATCATTCCTCGCCCTCATACTAGTGGAATCATAAATATTGAATCTAAACCATTCGATTTAGAAGTTTTTTTTTATCATGACCGTCCAACTTGGTACAACTTGGTCCTTATAATTTTTTAAACTACAGGAGTTCCTTGTAATATGACTAAACCTCAGGGGGTCTAAGTGTAAATCACCCAAAAAAATAATCACATCACAAAATTCAAAATAAATTACTTATCAATTACTTAATAAGCAAAAGAATATAAATGTAAAGTGAAATAGATTATTTTTTTCCATTAGCTAAACAACAAATAACAATATACATGGACTAGAACATATAAATAGACAGACTAGAACTAGAAAAACAACATTTGTACGAAATTTCATGAGTAAATACCAATTATTGACTAATTGTTTTATCTATCTTAATTCATTTTATTTTAATTGAGTTGAAATTGTTAAATTGTATTTTAATATTTAAATTATTAATTATCATATGCATGATATAATTTTATCGAATTATTCATAGCTTTATGATTCTACCTCTGCCTTTGTCTTAAAAAAAAAACCATTAGACACAACGAGGCAACACGCAAAAATGTATGAATTCCCTTGAAAATAAAAATTAAGGTAAACACCACTAATGGTCCTCCTTATCATTAACTTTTTACAGAGTTGTCAAAAACCACTCTGTAAAAAGTTAATGATAAGGAGAACCATTAGTGGTATAATACCCTAAAGATTATATACATCATTATCTAAAAAGAATCAAATAGCATTGTAATTTAATTATATATATACAAGTCTTTCTGCTATTTTCAACAACTCTTATATCACAATAATCAAGATTTCATTTTATTGATAATTTTTTTTTATAAAAGTATATAGTGAGCTTGCATAGATTTCAAACAAAAAGATGTTTTCTTTAATTTTTTAACATAAAAGTTTCATACGACATAATAATCAAAAATCAAATAAATATAACACAATATTTTGTACACAGTTTTACCATGAACTCATCTCCTACTTGAATCATGTTACACATTTGCCAAAAATGTCAAGCTTCAGATAAAGCTAAATTAAGTGAGAAAAACACAAATGGCAGGTGTTTGGTTAGCTTTTAATTTACATGCCTGACACATGAGTAGGATGAAATTTTCTTCTAATTTGTTACTATATACATAATTTTTATAAAAGAGGTTTGTATATATCCACATATCTACCATGAAATTATAGCCATAATCGTCATATTGAATCTGACTGGAAAATACTAACTAGGCAATATCATAACTTAGTTGCTTTCATTCCATACTCTAATTAATCAGCTGTAAATATTTCTAAGCAATAATTTAGAATTTATATTATCATTATCGCATATACATAAAAGGATGAAGGCAACATATTTAGTACGAGAGTTAATCAAATTACAAATTTCATTATAATATAAATCTAATTACATGCATTATAATAAATCTAATAACATAAAAGTATGCGCGTTCATTGGTGCCCAGTACTCATGCGGTTTTTTAGCTGGTATAAACTTCCAATATAATATGACACGCTTTTTCAAAGCTTATTCGATGTGGCGGGTAGAACATGAACACAATGCATAATTAATTCTGCTCTAAAAATATTTATGTAGAGCTATGGGCTAACATTCTCTTCAAGACATGAGCCCCAAAAAAAAAAAAGAATAATGTGGTGTCCGAGACTTGTTTACACTTCTAAACACAAGGCACACATGTAAGTACTCGGTGATGTACTAATTAAGTGGAAAAATATAAGCAATAAGCTATATATGTGAGTGCACTGATTAACTACCTACATTAATTTCTAAAGGCAGACCAACCTTTCGGTAAACTCGTGGATCATATATATTGTGCATCTTCTGCATATGCCAAACGAACGAGCTGGAATTGGTTGAATTCCATTGGCAGCAACATACCGAAGATCTCATAAGTCATGATTCTTGATGGAAGTGTAGAGACAAGCTCGGTGTATCTGACATTCGTTGTTACCCTGCCTGATCGATGTCATTTAAGAATTATTACGAAGCTAGCTAGCTAGGCATCAAAAAGACCAAAACATAATTTAGACAATTCCCAGCACACAAAAACTATAGCATTTATAAGGCCATCTCCAATGGAGAGGGCCAGCCCCGGGGCTCCGGAGCCCCGAGCCAGCCCTGCCCCCCCCCCCCCCCTCCCGAGTCCTGCCTGGTCGTCTCCAATGGTAGGGCTCCGGAATGGAATTAATTCAATTTTCTTCCCTTGCCCACTCTCACCTATAATTCTGGTTTTAATTTTATTTTTAATATTAATATTAATTATAGTAATAATTATTAGTACTTGTAATTAAATTATTAATTATATTAAAATATTAAAATTAAAGAGAGTAAATTATTTTAGTATGTATTTAAATATTTAATTTAGATTAAGTATCAATCTAAATTATTTGTATAAGTGTTTAATTTTATTTTTAACTAATTCCGTATTTTTAAAAAAATATAGCCACCACCAATATTGTAGTTAATTGATTAAATTTTTAATTACAATAAAAGATATTAAAATAAAATGGGCTATTTATTTATGAATTATTTGTCCATAAATAAATTTAATTACAATTCTAATAAATTATTAATGATTTTAATTTTAAAAAAAAATATTTTATTATATTAAATAATCAAATTAAAAATTGGTGTCTACATATATTTATTAAATATGTACATAATATACAATAAATATACTAAATAAATTTTATTAAATAATTCAATTCTACATATTTACTTTAATTTAGTAGGGAAATTTAATTTAATTAATTATTTAAGTATATATATTAATTTTCCTATTTTTATTTATTAAAGAAACAATTTTAAAAAAAGAAAAAAGAAAAAGACCATCCAGTCAGGGGACGCCACTTGACTTAAAGGGGGCGCGTCCCAGCCCCACGCGGGAACGGGCTGGGCGCAGGGCTCCGCCGCCGAGCCCTGCGCCCAGCCCGTTCCGCCCCTGCTGCCGCCCCGCCCAGAGCCCAGCCCCCACTGGAGACGCCTCCTTTCCCGCAGCCCCACCCCGCCCCCAGCCCAATGGAGATGGCCTAAGCATTGTAAAAGCACGCACTTAGTTATTCGTAGGAACTAAAATACCATTTCAAATATATAACATACTAATAGTTTTGAAAAGTTTGCCTTCCCAAAATATAAAAAGAACAAAAAACAATAACAATACTTTAACTTTCAATTTCAAATATATGGCAAAGTTTCTCTTTCAAGATACCAAAAGAATATCGTAACAAGATTATAAGGATTCAGTATGGCCCAAAAACATAAATTCCTTAGTGAATATTAAAAGAAATAACAAAAAAGTAAATTGCTTATAATTAGATCAACATATATGAAGAACCTGCTACGGAACAAAATTCGCAGGATTTTGCATGTGGTACGTACCTGAACCTTAATGCTTAAAACTATCTTAAAAATTGGTTGACTACGGTTAAATGAAGTAAATAAACTAACGGAAATAGAAACGAAAATGAGACTACAAGTTTTGGCAAGAAATGTACAACTTCCAAGTATATATAATGCGTCTGTTTTTCATGATGATAGATTGCTCAACAATTGCATGCCGAGTTTCTTCCAGAAGAAGTTTGGGCTTGTTGTGTACATCCCATACTTTATCATTACTTCGTGATCGTTAAATAAGAAAGATAGCACATGTGATCAAACATAAATTTATTGATAACTAATTCAGAAAATGTAATGCTTACTATACACAGACAGAGTAATCATCCATCTTCAGTAAAGGAAAAGAAGCGTAATTGTAGATAACGGATAAAAATTAGCAAGTTCTCGAGAACAACATTGTTGCATCGATTTGAATAAAATCAAACTATATTTAAATTTGCACAAACATAAGTAAATTATGACAACATTCATATTTCAATGTTTTATCACATGCACTACAATTCCTTTCTCCAACCTATGAGACAACAAAATGTACTTGCATATATAAGTGCACCCTCTAAACCTTGGAAGATTTTGATTTATGATTTTCTGGCTTAGAAATAATTTAGTACCGTGTAAATGACTTTCTGAGTTCAAAGTCATTTTCACTCTACATATCATTTTGCACTTGTCGAGTGTCGACAAAGTCTAAACAACTTTCTTAATGGCTTGCAATGTAATCAGAAGCAATTACCAACTGCAATTAATGATTTCTAACTCAAAAAATTGAAATTAGCTGATTTTTCAGTTCAGTTGTAATGCAGCTATTACAACACATTGATTTAGTAGCTTTGATTTAGTATTGGGGTTCTATGTTATAATTATTGTTTTACCTTGAGGCTAATTAGAGTTGGTATAAAAGGGAAAAGCTGGAAAAAAAAAAAAACTAAGGAATGGAATGGAATATTGTGAACTTTGAGGCTATGTTTGGTTCATGGATCTTTGTGAAGAAAATGCTAAGGAATATGTGGCATCATAGAACATTGAACTTCTTAATTATTTTGTTATTTTCCTTTATCATTCTACTCACTTTTATTCATGATTGTAATCCAAAGACCAAACACAGTCTAAACGTTTAAGGTCCAAGAACACAATGACCCCGGGATTGGTTTAGAAATCGTGCAATAATTTGAGCACTTTTAGTTGCCAAGTACAGGACATAAGCTTCTTTTCTCAAATGTGTAGGATGTAGCCATCAGAACCTAAAAGTTGCATGTCTAGAACCTTTTTCTTATATAATATCACTAATTGGAAGGGGTATATAATCACTATACATCTTCAAAACAACTTAATAAGTTGTTAGCCAATTGTGATTCAAAAAACAAGTACACAATGCTCTTTTTTTAATTCAGCTATCTGTTTACAATTTTTTTTCAGTCCCAAACAATTTTTCCAGCTTCAATTAGAGCAAGGATTCTCTCGAGATTTTCAACCCGAGCTTCAAGTTGATCAATTCCACTTACATTACCCGCGCCCAATGTAACATCTTCTTGCTCAATTTCTACATTCACCTCTTCATCCTGATTTTCACCTTCACATTGTGCAGCAATTGGAGTCTGATTTTGTGTACTCAACTCATCAGGTGTCATCAATGAAATCTCCTTTCCTTTATCACACTTGTTTAATACAGTTGAAAAACCAAAATGAACTTTGTTTTCCCCATTTGAACGCACTTTTCTTCGGCTCAACACTTCCTTAATAGTTAGCATATCATCATCATCATCATCATCAAAAGTTGGTATTTCTATAGTTTCTCCCTCTGCGGTATGATCCTTTGAAAGAAGTTGATTAGTTAAAACACCTATAGGTTCATTTTCTGGCAGTACGATTCTTTTATTCCACCATTCAACATATCTGGTGGTAACATCTGATTCAAAGAGTCGTGCTGGTACATATAATCGAGCATCGATAATTGGCCTAATATAATTGTTCCATGCAATTCTTGGAGATTGATTAGATCTACAAACATTGCCAGGAACATCTTGATCGAAACCAAATTGCCTCGCTACTCTGTGTGGAAGATAAAGTTCCACACACTCCATTCCAACAAGTTCACTAGCTCTCAAGCACCGAACATAAGAATCTGTTTTCGTGTCCAAATTGGATTCAACCGAAATACACTCTTCATTTTCCCAATAGAACATACTTGAATCCCAATTTTTCAAAACAGTGGTATAAGGACGCCATCGAAAAGACTCAACCGAAGAACACAAAACTTCTCTAACATCTCCAACTTTCAATTTTTTCACTCTATCCCATCTAGCTACTCTCGGTTCTTCACGTTTCAGTGTATTCGGAATAGGTCCCAAGGAAGGGAACCTCTCCCAAGCCCATAGCTGCACCAACTGAAATGGAGCCCAAATGTTTACTACTTCCGAATCATTAACCATTGATTTTTTCATCAAACTCAAATCTCTATAAATACTAGCAAGAACAGCAGGTGCAAGAGCAATTCTTGTCCCAACAGACAGGTGAAGTGCAATAGGCAAAACATGTACCCCTACAACACCATACTTCATAGGAAATACAAACCTAGACAACCATAAACAAAGAAAAGCCTCATGTTCTAACAAATCTTTGCTGCCCATAAAATGTTCAGTCCATTCGATATCAGTAGTGAATGGCATATTGCTTTTCTTTCTAACATCTCTATGAGCCCTTTTCAAATACTCATGTTTTCCAGCTAAATATTTTGTTTCAACAGGGACTAAAACAGAATCACCCAAAACAGAATAACCACCCAAAACCATCATATCTTCTAATGTTATAGTTGCTTCCCCCCATGGAAAAATAAACGTGTTACTTTCTACAGACCACATCTCAGCAAGTTTAATAATCAAATCATTATGTCTCAAAGTGTTGTATGTGGAAGCCATTATTGCTTCAAAAACACCTGTTTTTTTCCATGTGTGTTGGTATTGAGGCTGTAATTGTTCAACCCATTTTCTCCATCCTCTATGTGGGCTTTTTCTTCCTCTGAAATCCACTTTCAATTGGGTTTCCTTGAGTTTGATGGTTCTTGAGAGAAAAGGTGAAGAGTGGCCATTTGTGCTGTTAAAATTGGGTTTGAGAAAATGAGCTTTCCTTAGTGTAGAAATGCCACAATTAAATGGAACCATAAGCTCTTCTTTCTCCTCCATAATGGTTTCAACGGAAAGATTTTCCATTTTGGACTCAAAGTTTGGTTTTTTTTCTTAATATTTGGTCCCAGAATTTTAAAATCAGGGTTTTAAATTGAAGAGTGGTACAAATAAAGCAGCACTTTCAGAATTGTGGGTATGGAGCACTTTAATTTGATTACAGATGCAGAGCATTTCTGTGGTAAAAAAATGGCAGAGCAGCGACTGCTTTTGGCATTACTATGAACGGAAATTTTGTAGTGCATGATCTGATACAGTTTTCGCATGTTAATAGGACACTGAAAGTACCTTAAAAAGAAAAGCTACTTTTTTTCTTTTTATAATTATATAAAATATAATAAGCTACTTTTTTTTTTAGGTGATGAAGGAAATCAATACAAATTCAGAAGTCCAGAAGTATAAAGATATTGGGAAAATTGCAATATTTGGTACCATTGAATAGGGCAATTTGCAACTTTGGTACTATTTGATACGTAAATGTACATTTAGTACCATAATTCTTACCTCCGCCAAATAAGTGAATCGAAATTGACAGATTAAAAATAAAGCTAACATAAGTTATGACACTAATTTTGTAATAATTAAAAATGGCTTAACGGTCACATCACCAGTTTGATGGTGATTTTCAAATTTAGTTAACAGTGATACCAAATGTGGAACGATTAGTTAAATTATGGTACCAAATATGTTGAAATGCATCTGTTTGGTACCAAAATTAAAAATTGATATAAAACTCGGAACCAAAATTGCAATTCTCTCGTTACTAAATTAAGAAAAATGAGTCCCAACTCTCAAGGGCAAACAAAATTTTAACTAATTCTGCAACCATTATAAAACAGGATTCCCTTCAACTATAATTTTAATTCAAAAATTCGTAACTATACTTCTTCATTTTAATACTAGATAAATAAAATATTATTGACGCATCTCGAAAGAATTAAGTCAGATATAAAATATAAATATTTTCGAAAAAGAAAAAAGATTAAATAAAAATGTTGAACATCCTTCCATAATTAGGAATATGAGAAAGGAGTCAAATGGCCCATTTCACGAGTCCACAAATTTGACTCCTGACTCATATATATATATGTGGACTGCGGTTATATATATCCATGAACCATGGGTTAGTTCGAGATCAGTCTAACTCAATTTGATCTAGCCCAATAGGTTGAGATTGATTGTGTTTAGTTAATATTATACAAAATGAAAATGAGTTTGTGAATGGGTCACGCACAAAAAGGTAAACTAGTTAAAATTGAATGCATCAATTGTCTCAAAAGTAGTATTATCCTTTTTCTCCTAAATTCATGAAAATTTAATCACAATATTAGATATATTTAATTTTTGAATTAAATCTAAATATCTAATGGTCAATTATTTTTATTTTTATGCATTTTTTTTTTTGGTACAAAGGAGCAAGAAACAAAAACAAAAAACAAAGAACAAGCAAAACGGGGGAGAAACTAAGTTAAATCCCCTTCCAGCAGGGGGAGTAAATCCATAGGAGCATCCACCCAAATCTGATGACCACTCAGAACCCTGTGACCCTTTGCGGCAAGTGCATCCGCACAGCAATTCCCACTTCTCAAAGTATGGAGAATTTTGCTCTCCCATGGCATGCTAAGTAGTCTTCTACAGTCCTCAATTATATTTCCCAAAGGGTGGAGGTCCACATTAGCCTCCCGAATAAGGTTAACAACCACCTCCGAGTCCACTTCTAATTCGACTTTCGGCAACCGTCTCTCCCAAGCCATGCTGAGTCCTTCCCGAGCCGCAAGGAGTTCGGCCATGGTGATCGAGACGTTTCCCAGCTTCCGGGCGAAGCCAACGATCCATTTACCCCGGTCGTTTCTAATTAACCCACCGGCTGAAGCACTTTTTTCAGAAGCAATGACGCTTCCGTCAGTGTTTATCTTGAACCAGCCCTCCTTCGGACTATTCCAATTCACAACCTTTTTTGCTTTACACTTGGTGCTGCCCCTATTTCCAAACACACATTCCAAATCCATAACCAAACGTTTTGCTGCTTGGATGACTTCATGCCTAGACATTCTCACATTCTGAAATATGAATTTATTTCTCGTTTTCCAGATGTTCCATAAAATCGAGACAAACATGAGGGGCCAAGGGGCATTAGGAGAAACAATGTTGTCAAAGTTATCCCTGCTAATGTTGTCTTGAATCCAAGAGTTGGAGTTTAGGTGGCTGAATTTCAGAAATTGCGTGGGGGAGATAGCAAATTCCCAAACTTCCCTTGCCTCAATGCAATCACGAAGAGTATGAATCAAAGTTTCCGGGTGATTATTGCATCTTTGGCATGTACTAGAATCTGTCAACTGCCTTTCATACCTCAACACGTTCGTTGCAAGGCTGTTGTGCATGCAAATCCAGATGAAGAATTTAATCCTTTCACTACATTTAAACCGCCACAACCATTTCCAATTCCGATCCAAGCTCCTGCTTTCGGGTCTAGCATTCTTATTCAAAAAGTGGAAAGCCGACTTACACGAGAAAACACCATTAGTGGTACCTCCCCACACCCTTGCATCTTCATGGTCCCGGAATAAAGGTGCCGGTGTGCACCGGATCTGTTCGCAGACCTCTTCTGGAATTTGCGTAGAGATTTCGTCCAAAGCCCAAACACCATCTTCATCAAGGATGTCCGCCACTTTCAAATTCAACTCTCCCTCATCGATCCCACCTTCAATCAATTCACCAAGAGGGCCCGTACCCACCCAGTGGTCTTTCCAGAGGGAAATAGACTTGCCGTTTCCAAGTCTCCATTTGATACAGGGGCTGACCGCTTGGATGCTACGCACAACACCCTTCCAAGTGGGGGAATCCCCTTTTCTAATTGCATAGCTCAAGAGGTCAGTGCCTTTCAAGTATTTGCGCCTAAAGATCTCCCCCCAAATAGCTTTGGTGTCTTGTAGAGTTTTCCAGCCGATTTTTGCTAGCAAAGCAGAGTTCGTTTCTCGAGATTGTCTTATGCCAAGACCTCCCTGATCCTTCCCTCTTGTGACTTTCTCCCAACCAACAAGGTGAAGCTTTCGTTGAGTGAAATCAGAGGACCATAGGAAGTTCCTATTAAGGCGATCCAATTGAGCGCAAGTTGTGCTCGGCAACCATGTAGTTTGCATGATGTGGTTCGGGATTGCCGAAGTAACCGATTGAATGAGAGTGGCCCTCCCCGCCATAGACAAGAGCTTGGCTTTCCAAGCCGACAGCCGATTAGCAACCCGGTCAACCAAATCCCGAAATAACCTTGGGGACACTCGTTCGTGGAAAAGAGGAATCCCGAGATATTTACCAAGGTTCTGCGTACCACCAATATTGAGAATCGATGTAATTTCTCTTCTGATTCTCCTGCCTCCATTCATAGCAAAGAACACTTTTGACTTGGGGTGGCTAATTTTTAAACCCGATGAATCACAAAAATTCTTCAAAACTTGATGGATACATCTCGCATTTTTTGTTGTAGCCTTGGCCATAAGAACGAGGTCGTCCGCAAAGAAGAGGTGTGACAAATTCGGGCCCCCCCTACATGGGCTAAGAGTTTGCCATTTCCTTTTCTCAACCGCTTCACCGATCATATAAGAAAGCCGCTCAATGCAAAGGACAAAGAGGTATGGAGACAGGGGGTCTCCCTGCCGTAGTCCACAATTCGGCTCAATTTCATCCAAAGGTTCGCCATTCCACAAGATACGGGGCTTAGCGCTCCTTACGCAGCAGAGGATCAGACTAATCATCGTGCTCGGCACTCCAAAAAACTGCAAAGTTTGTTCAAGAAACACCCAACTCACTTTATCATAAGCCTTCTCCAAATCCAACTTAATGAGCATACTTCCCGTTTTGTTATTCCGTCGTTTTTTCAAACTGTGGAGAAGCTCTTGGATTAACAAGATGTTGTCATGCGTCCCCCGCCCCGGTATGAAACTGCTTTGGAGAGGGCTAATGAGGTCCGCCATAAGGGGTTTAAGCCGATGGGTAATAGTCTTCGTAATAATCTTATACAAGACGTTACAAAGGGCGATAGGTCTAAACATCTTGACGGATTCAGGTGATGTCTCCTTCGGGATAAGACAAATGAACGACTGCCCCAGAATGTTGTGAATTCTTCCATAGAGAAAAGCTTGTTCCACCATCTCCACAACCGAACCACCCACTGAATTCCAAAACTTTTGATAAAAGAAAGCTTGTAATCCGTCCGGTCCCGGTGCTTTGAACGGACTAAAACTGTTCACAACTTGTTGAACCTCCTTATTTGTAATCGGCTTCGTGAGGCAGGCGAAATCCTCTCCTGCCAAGGTTTTTTGAAGGTGGCTGCGTGGTAAGTTTGAGTTACCCCCATTTGAATCCTGTCTAAAGAGAGAGGCGAAAAAGTTCTGAACATGGGACCGAAGAGTTCCATCATCAGTTTCCCAAACCCCGTCAATCTTAAGCGCCGTAATCTTGTTTTTCCGCCTCCGACAAATCGTGGTCATGTGATAGAATCGAGTGTTTCTATCGCCTTGGGACAGCCACTGAGTTCTTGATTTTTGGAACCAAAATAACTCCTCCTGTTTCAGCACCACATTATACTCGTTGATAAGCTCCTTCTCAAGGGAAACAAGGAAGGGATCATCCTTAAAGCAGAGGTTTTTCTGGATCCCGTTAATACGCGCCAGAAGGATTCTTTTTTTTTTAAAGATATTCCCGAACGAACTCCCATTCCACTCCCTCATGGCTCTCGGCAGATTCCCGATAGCCTCAAAAATAGAATGAGAGGCTCTCCAAACTTGACTAACCACTTCTTTGCATTGTTGGTCGGTGGTCCAAGCTAGTTCAAACCGAAATGGTTTTGTTGGAGAGGGTCGTTCCAGACCCTCGCAAAGCGTGAGCAAGGGGTGGTGGTCCGAATGTGTTCGGGGGAGATGAAGAACCATCCCCTCCGGGAAGCGATCTTGCCAATCAATATTCGCCAAACATCTGTCCAGTCGTTCCCGGACTCTTGCCAAACCGTTGCGAGAGTTAGTCCAAGTAAACTTCGGTCCCCGAAACCCAAGGTCAATCAAACCACACGTATTCATCATGTCCTTAAACCTATTGCATCTACTTAAAACAAGCATATTTCCTCCACGCCTCTCTTGGGCCGAAACCACTTCATTAAAATCTCCAGTGAGTAGCCAAGGGAGGACTACTGCCATACTCATCTCCTCAATCCTTGTCCATAAATTTTCCCTGAGAGCAGAATTTGGCCTTGCGTATACACCGGAGCAAAGCCAGCCACCGTTCCACTCAGCATCGATGATCCCATGAATAACTTGGGGTTCAATGTGCAAAATATTCACCTGCGTCTCCTCTTTCCTCCATAGCATCCAGATTCCTCCTCCTCTTCCTTCCGTTGGTGCGCGACATACACCAGAAAATCCGAGGCCGAGAGAGATTACTTGCGCCCTCTCTTCCGACACTTTGGTTTCAATCAAAAACACAATATTTGGTTTATGGATTTTAACTAGCTCATTAAAGGTAGTGCGAAAATTATCACTTCCCACCCCACGACAATTCCACGTTAGAATCTTCATAAAGACTGATTGGGGAAAGGGCATTGATAGATTACTGACCTTCGCAATTGTTGCCCACAAATTGCGAAAGTGACTCATCATTACTGGATTCCATCTGTATGTCGTCAATCTGCTGCGCTTCACTCCGAATGCAGTCATCTTGAACCATATCCTCACAAAAACGTTGAGCTTCGTTACCATTATGGTTAGCCAGAGAAGGGTGCTGATGTAGGTTATTCTCTACATTAGCCAGGGGGATACGACTGAACTCCAAAGGTTCTTCCCCTAGTCTTTGAGACGGTTTCAGCAATGGAGCAGGTGGCTTATCCTTGAGGATAGTAAATTCAGATTTCTTAAAAGAGTTCTGGCCAAAATTGTTATTGGGCTTGTTTTTCTGTTGAGACAAATCCGAATTATTATTGGGCTTCATAGTAGGGGTGGTTGTCGATTCTTGGTCCAAACTCATGGGGTCAGCAAGTGGGCCCAAACTTGTCTGGCCACAGTTTGAGTTCTTGGGTATTTGGGCCAAATTCTGGATTTTAGCGTTTTGGGCTGGCAAGGTTATAGTACCTGGATTCTTTCTTTGTTCTGGCCCATTAAGGTTTTTAGATAAAATATTACCAGGTCCACCTCCCATTTTCTCAGACTCCTTAAGCGGCATCCCTTGTCTACCTCGTACAGTGTTGTCCCTTTCTTCCCCAGTACTTTTCAGAGGTTGACCACCTGCTTCTGTTGCAGGTGTTTGGTCAGCGGTCGAACCCTTTGTCCCATCCATATCAACAATCTCTCTTTCCAACTCACTATCATCCTTTTGTGCGAGATTTTGAAATCTGTTTTGGTGCGCAACTCCAGAATTTCCCTTAGTTTGTTTACTCTGCGTACGAGATCCCCTGCCTTTGCTCCTCTGGACTTTCATCCAATCACCATACCGGTCCGTACGAAGATTTTCTACAAGCCAACTCGGACCTGACTCGTCACTCTTTTTATCCGACTCAGTCCCAGTTGACTCACTAATTTCCATGGACTCTCCAACTTCCTTTGTTTTCTTAGGGCATTCTGAAATTCTATGACCGACCCGTCCACATTCATAGCACAAAACCGGGAAGTTCTCATACACAACCGGATACAGTTTCCCGAGCACTTCAACCGCACGTTCCAAAGGTTTTTCCAAGTCGACTTGAACACATACTCGAGCAAACTTTCCCTTCGTCATCCAATAGGTATTATAGTCGATTTTAATCGGAGTACCGATGCCGCTGGCAGCCGCGTAGACAATTGCCTCCTCGTAGTATTCTACTGCTAGTTCCTGAATCCGCACCCATGTAATTGCCGTTGTGATACGGTCGGTTGAGGCCCTGAAATTTGGAACCCATTTTCTTATGGCCAAAAAATTACCAGCCAACAACCACGGACCCTCCGTCAATATGTATTCGCACTTGTTCCTATCTGGTATTTTGAGAACATAACAGTTGGATCCCACGTCGATTGGCTCGAAATCACCGCTAAGCTTCCACATATTATCAAGTTTGGCTGATAGGAGGTTAAAGTTCCATGTCCTACCCAAGACTTTCAAGATTAGGGCTTCTTGCCATGGCTTTCAGATGCTTTCTATCAGGTCCTCCGCCAGTATAACCCTCGGGTAAGGGTGGTCTTTGGAGGCTTTTTCCACCTTAATCTTCTCCAGATTGTAGAGGGTCTTTGGATCAAAACGGACGGCTTCCTTGCCAACCCGTTCACCCATAACCTTCTGCACATAGGATGGTTTATCCACCATTCTCACATCTCCTTCAACAACTACTGGTATTTCCGTACTCTCCATAGGGCAAAGGTCCGGGTGGGGTTCGTGAGTTCGCACTTTTTTTGTGCTCATTTCCTCCAGAGATTCAAGAAGTTGGAGCCGATTCATTGGAAAGAGTCAAAAGGGTTACACAAAATCTCTAGAGAGCATAATTTCTAGAGAGAGAAAAAAAATCAGACATTTGATGATTTAATATTACACTATAATCCCTTTTCGTTATATTTGAATATTAAAATAATTTCTATGTACTATGCGTGTTTCTTAATTTATAATTAGTAAAATATACAACATTAGCAAAAACAAAATGGATTGATCGACCCAACTCAACTCAACTCAACCCATTTTTTACCCGACTTATTTTCAAAATCGACCCACTATTAACATATTAAGTGACTCGATTTTAACCTAACCCATTTTCCACCCGTCCGAACCTGACCGAACCCACTCGGCCCAAAATAAGTAGCTCAGGAGAAATGTAGTTTTAATTATTAATAATTTACATGTTAATTTTTTATATAAAATGTAAGCCAGTAATTTTCACATGATATTGAGTTTATTGAGTTACCTAGTTTCACAAAGTATTGTAATTGTTGAATAAAAAATGATCTTTTCCACCCAAAAAAAGTTTCCACGTTATATTTATTATCTCTTTCATTAAAGTGATTTAGATAAACCCTAAAATTTGTTAGGAAAATGATTATATGACAGCCCAAACTTGACAGTCATTTGTACATCCCATATTTTAGGCTTTTGAAGTTAATTGTATTACCTACTACTTGTTCAACAGGTTTAGAGTTTAAAATTTTAAGGTTTAGGGTTTAATATTTACAAACATGGTCTATATTTTCTTGATAATGATTTATGTGTCATATAATTAATTTTTTTTCATATACATTAAATATATAAATGACAAAAAAAAAAAAAAAAACGACAACCGACTGTAATTAAAAAACGTGTGAAAATTGTAATTAAAAAAAATCGAATTTCCCGACTTACCTCCAAAAATAAAAAGATATACTGAGTCCAAGTAGTAAAAAGCGTAAAGAAATGAGTCAATCAATTAGCTAATTTTAGACCACATTTCGCAGCAAAAGAGGAAAAATAAACAGAGAAGATCTCCGTCGGTGGGTATGCGCATATAAGCAAAGGCTTTGGTGTTTTGACTCTTGCGCGTGAATTTGTGAATGGAGTTCATCAAGCTGAGGAGAGAGCTATTATTGGCTGTGGCACTTTGGTTCACAATTACTGTAGGAGCGAGTGCGTGGACTGGTGAAATCCACGGCAGAGTGGTGTGTGATGTGTGTGCAGACTCTTCCATTGGTCCCGAAGACCATGTTTTACAAGGCACCTTCTTCAACCCATTCTTTATCTAGTATTCTCTTCTATTCATTATAATATTTTTTAGCCTTTTTTTTTGTTTAATTAATTCTGGTTCTTTTCCTGTTGATCATTATTTGTAGCTTTGATTTAGTATCTGTGGGGGTTCTATGTTATATGTCACAGTTTTTGTGTTATCTTGGTGCTAATTAGAGTTGGTGCTAAATGGGAAAAGTTTTGAGTATATACATGAAAGTCTAAAATGATGTTTATACCTCTAATTTATACACATTTCAATTGAAATTGTTACTGGGGATTTTTTTTTGAGGAAATATAAGATTTTGAACTTTAAAGGTTTAAGGTTTAAGCACAGCATGATCCCGGTCTAAATTTAATAAACCGTGCTATTTGAGCACTTTTAATTGCACGAAAGCTACATAGAGGGAGAAAAGCTCCTCTGGTTGGATAAATGATCTAAATGAAATGACTAAGGTGTATAGAAATGAAGGCCCCTTATCCATTATCTTCCCCTGCAAAATTGAACTTGCTGGAATCCTAGGGATGTAGTTACATGATCTTAAGCATTTTTCTAATGTTAGATGATTAGATTGATATTCAATTTCTGAACAAATTTATGTGTGATTAGGAGATTTTGACTGTAATAATCTGCATCGTGAATATCTGATGGTCAAGAACGTTTTTTCTTTTCTCAATGTGTATAGCAATAAGGACC
Source organism: Penstemon newberryi var. newberryi (assembly GCA_030819805.1). NCBI lineage: Eukaryota > Viridiplantae > Streptophyta > Magnoliopsida > Lamiales > Plantaginaceae > Penstemon > Penstemon newberryi. The sequence continues at coordinate 5,416,064 of JAUALY010000003.1, read as the reverse complement.
TGAAAGTTGCATGTCTTGGCCCTTTTTCTTATACAGTGATTAACATTCTGGTTTATTATGTGCTGAGACTGTTCATGAGATGTTATCCGTGCTGAGTGTATTGAAAGTGTGTTTTCTCAACCCTTTTCCTTTTGTTTCCTTACTTTATGTCGTTGAACTATGGTGAACATGGTCCCTATGTGATTTGCCTTCGATGGTGCTAGGAAAATGCCAAAACTGGTTTTGATAGGCATAAATACAGCTTCAAAAAGCACGAAATAGATATTTAAGGGTGCTGAAATGAGTAAAAAGCTGGGTCAGCATGTTAGAGCTCTGGCTTTGGGGTAGTTGTGTGTGTGTGTGTGCTCAGGGAAATTTGTTCTACTAGTGAAATAATTTTAAAGCTTATCAGAGGAAACTTGTTATGTCATCTTTCCAGTTCCAAATGCTCTTAGTGTAGCATGTTTGATTCTTAATTGCTGTATATCTGCAGACTACTTAATGGATTGTACCATGTAATTATTGTGTAAGGATCAAGATTAAATTAAAACAAGATGTCATAACTGGTTTTAAATTTCAGTTCTTTCTGAAAAAAACATGTTAAATATGTTGTACATCCAGAGTTATCCAAAAGATGGTTATTAACTCTAGGCAGATACTTATGAATCATGTGGACTATTGTCATTCTGTGGTCTTTTGTTCAACCTATGCACTGTTTCTAACGAAGAAAATTTTTGCGTTTCTTTGAACAGGTGCTGAGGTAGCTGTACTCTGCATAACAAAGTCAGGGGAAGTTCTAAACTATCAAGCTTTCACAAATTCAAACGGGCGATACACTGTGGCAGAGACGATGCCCGAAAGTGAACGTTGGGATGCTTGTCTAGCCAGACCTATCAGCAGTTTTCACAATCACTGCACACATTTGGGAGATGGCAACACTGGTGTGAAGTTCAGTTACAATCATCCATCAGGCTATTCTCATACTGTCAGACCTTTCGTTTATCGTCCAGCCAATGCTCCTACATACTGCCTTTAGAAAGTTTCATGTACTACAAGTGAAAAATTAACAGTGAATTGGAAAGGAAAATATGATTATACTGTAAGTTACGATCAACTGTGTAAGCACAGTTGAATATATAATGAGTCATATATAATGTACTATTAAACATCTGCAATGTGTATTTCTTACTAGCTTATTTGATGAGGTAGACAAGGGACATGACCATTTTTCCAACTCAAGATGACATTCCTGACCCGGTTTGTGGGTCTGTAAATGGTTGATCCAAACTGGACTGGACAGTTTTTCCGACTCAAGACACACACAACTGGGCCCAGTATGTGTCTGTCTATCACCTGCCTTTTCTTTTTCATTTTTGCCCAAATCCTATTAACAAAAACTTGTAACTCCAGCCGCTGAGTCAGTTTGAGATTGAGTTTTCGTTACTTCCCTGTTGCAAAAAAGTTCTTTGTTAGAGCTTCTCCAACAGACAACATAAAAAAAAGCATTAAATCACTCTTTACTGTCTGCTACAATGTTTTGATATCTGCATAAAAAAAATTTACTCTAGCAATAAGCATAAAAAATGGAGCAACATTTTAAATTTACTTAATATAAATTAGGTTTAAATTCAAATTAAATTAAAGCATACTTAAAAGTAAAGAAAATTACCGTACCTTGTGTTAGATTATCAAGATAAGATTTCTGACAATATTTTTATCTACATGTCAGTGTCTGATTCAATATTGAGATATTTGATAAAGATTTTTATCCATGTTTTTTAATCAACGTGTCAACTTGTGATTCAACGTTATATATCTAATAAAGATGTTTATTGATAATATTTTATATACACGTGTCAATTTGTGATTCAATATTGAGATATATGATAATGATTTTTGTCGAGATTTTTTTTTCTCGAAAATTAATTTTCTCTGATTTTTTATTTTGCTCTTGATTATTGAACTTGTGTATTTTAATTGAAATTTGTGGCCATTTTAATAGTTGAAATTTTTTGTACCATTACAAAATTTAAAAATATAAGCCGTTAGGGAGAATTGGGAAGGACAACTAGCCGTTGTTAAATTTCTAGGCAAAAAGTAATGCCCCTTACCTGGGCATTACTTTTGATGCCAAAAAGTGTTGGACTTAAATTTAGGTCCAGAGATAGTGTCTTTGCTGGAGCAGATTTTGACATCATTTGAACAGTAAAGACACTATATTTGACTTTGATTTCTAATGTTGGAGTTGCTCTTAAAGAGTCATCATTTTCATTCACCAGTTATTTCTAAACAATCTAACAATAAGAAAAATTGCCGAGAGGTAGTTTCAACTAAGAACAACTTTATTATAGGTAGATCTATTTGTCTTTTCAACAAGTATTGATGCATAATTTGTCTCTTTATTTATTTAATTTAGCAATAAGTGTAGAGAACAATTTTATATGTCTGCCAAAACTTAAGAAACAATAAAATAAGATGTGACAAATGATAATAATTTAAAAGTGATTACAGCATATGGATCCAATGACTTTTGAAGCTTGTTCTTGAATAATGAGTGTAGGAAAATTCTTGTCGGTTTGGCCAAACTTATCCAATCACATATTTTGTAAATGATCACTCTTCTATAAGTAACATCAAATTCCAAAGCAAGTGTATTACACTTGTCATGTACTTACTTTGAGTTAGGCCAAACTTAATCTGGATAAGAATTTCCTATGAGTGTAATCTTCTTCTAGATTTGTGGATGTGATCATCAATTGCAAAATCAAAGACTTCATTTGCAGCACTTGGCAAGGACTTGAAAGCTTGGGAAAATGCACAATACTCTCGTATGTTATGGAAAACCTGCATAAAACTCTCCTATGAATTTTTTTTATTATGCTAAATCCCCTTCTTAATTTCATATTATCTACACACTTTCCCCTTACACCGTTAGTTTTCTCGCAAGTTAATTTTAATTGATATATTTAAATTACCCCTAGATATAATGCAATTATGTGTTAAGTTTAAAAAGTACAAGGGTATTATGCGCTAAATTTAAAAAGTACAAGGGGATTATGTGCTAAGTTTAAAATTTACAAGGGAATTATGTGGTAAATTTTAAAATTACAAGGAGATTCCGTGCTAAATTTAAAAAGTACAAAGAGATTCCGTGCCAAGTGAAATTGATAAGGCTGGGTAGTGAGTAAGATTATTATTGTCATTTAGGTTGAATAATTTAGACAAAATATAAGAAAAATGCACCAAAGCCACGTGTTCCCTTGTCAAAAAACTACGAAAATATATGAACAAAGGATTTTATACAAAAAATTTAAAAGTACAAGGGGATTTGATACATTAAAAAATTTCACAATGAAATTTTGAGCATTGTTTCGCATAACACTAACAAATATTAGTGCATTTTTCCTTTAAAGCTTTAAGTTCATGTGTGAGAATATATGTAAATGTTTGTTGCTAAAATGAGCTGTAAAATATTCGTGCATTTAATTTGTTACATCTTGGAGTGGAGAGTTATGATCATAATAGCTTAATGACGTGGCTTTGGTTTTGTTGACCTTTGTGTATGTGGAATGGAAGAAAGTCAAGAAACTATGCGCTCATTTTATTTGCTGGAATAATTTGATTGGTTCTTAGTTTCTTGGATTGCAAATTCTATTTTGATTGGTGAAAATATGCTATCTTGACACATCATATTTTAAATAGCCACATAATATGTTTTGGTAGGCTCAAATACATCATTTTGACATGTGGCATAATATAATTGGTCAACAAATAAATATTAGAATTCAATTAAATAATTATTTACATTTTGGAATTAAATTTAATAAAATTCCAAAATATGAAATAAATAATTTAATACTAACTAATAAATTATCTTACATTCACCTAAAAAAAAATATCTTACATGTGCTGTCATTTGATTGAACATAAATTTATTACTCATTTCCGAAAAACCATAATAGTTTTATATATTTTTTACTTAAAAAATATAGACAATTTTTTAAGGGGAATTACTAGAATCTACCCTTAATTATAATTTTTTTTTGTCATAACCCCTAATTATAATTATTAAATAAGAAAAAAGGGTGGGAGGGAGAGTTGCAAAGAGTCGAGTAGTCAACTATACTGTATAGTTTGACCAGAACGGAATCCGTTGTAAAAATAGAAAGAAGGAGAAAGGATTTGTTGCAGATTAATATACACAAGCAAAAGAAAAATTATACGTAATCTCGCGAAAACCTCCAGATAAATTAAGATAGAGATTTAGTAAATAATTAAAAATCACACTCAGGCAAAATTCTCTATTCTACCCGATTAGATTAGCAAGATAATTGACGGGGGGAGTTTGAAGGTGGCGGGACGCTAAAAAAAATCAGCCCACCACCAAAAAGAAGAAGAAAAAAAATGATACATTGGTTAAAGCAATTACGGATCGCATTTGGGGCCTCATTTTTATGGCTCGTTTGCTTGATTTACTTCACCCAGGTATGTCCCCTTTTCATCGTTCCTCTTTTCTCCAGTCTGTTTCTCTTTTCGTCTGATTATTGAAGTGGAATTCTGATTATGGTGTCCTTCTTAATTTTGACATAGATGGAGTGAACTTCTTGTATCTTTGGTTTGGTTTATAATTAAGATTATGTTTTATGCTAATTGATTTATTAGGAGCTTTTCGTTCAATTCAGGTTATTCAATTCAAATTCTGGTGAGCTTTTTTTGTTGTGTGATAGTCACATCTCAGAAATGCGACTCCATGATATATTTATTCTTTTATTTTGTTCTCCCTAATTGTTGAAAATTACTAGTGAATAGCATAATCAGAGCTATGCTTGAATTGATTTAACTTGAGGTTGATATTCTTTGCAATATTAGTCTATTAGAAGATGAGACATGAATAGTTTTTTTTTTGTTATCCACTATGATCTTATAACTCAGTTTTAGAATCCTTGTAAGCTGGTTATTTGTTGCTTACTTTTGAATTCACCCTGATATATTCAGCCTTTGGCTTGTCGAACTGACACTTAAAATATACCTCGTTTTGCATATGTCGAGCAAGACATGCTTCTGATGCAACAGTTGATTTGTAAATGAACTCTCAAAATTGACTCAATAATGTGGTACTAGATGCAAGTTCTTAAGAGATACCACTACTACAAATATAACTTATGTCCCCTCACTCAATTTATCATTGGAGCCATAATGAACACTTATGTTGAAATGCTATAATTTGAACACATCAACATTATGTAACTTATCTTTGGTTCATCCAAGTATTTGCCCCTAATTTTGGTACGAAAAATTGTTTCCTTCCATGTCTAAAATCCACACTTCTTCAAAATGAATTCCCTTGTCCTGCAATATAAAACTTCATATTTCCCACATAGATCTGAACATGCATCTAATGCTCTTACCCGACTGCAATTCAGATTTTCGACATCAAATATTCTTTTCTACAGAATATTTAGTATTTGGACTTTTCAGCAAGTCAGAAAATATTGGTTGTTAATCAATCATTTAAAATTTAACGATCACCAAATTTAACCATCTAATATGAGATGTTTCTACTCTAAAATTGAATATAAAAATCTAACTACTTTGTGTCTTCTTGAACAAATATTGAATATTTTAGAACCTTATAATGCCTACTTGTGCTTTTCTTGCGTTACTGAAGTTGTGACTTTTAATATTTATGTTTTTCATTTACATGATTGTATTTGACCAGGGTTTCAGGTCTTTCGTGTGGACTGCTGTGTCATATCAGCTGAAAGACAAGCTAAAGCTATCGCCCTCAGCATCTCAGTTTGTGACCTCAATAGCATTTTTTCCATGGAGTATCAAACCATTATATGGGTATGGATCTAATTGTGATTTTCATATCAGAGTAGCTTGGTTTGAAGACATAGAATCTTGTTCTTTTCCAAAGAAAATAATGGACCTGGAAGTTTATGCGCCTGGAAGATCTTTGCTTATTGCTTCAACCCATCTCTCTAAACATGAACTTTATTTTACTCGATTTACGCTAATTTCATCTGTGAGGGAAAATTGAAAAAATGGGAAAACTAAGAGGACCGAGTGCAGTGCTAGGTTGAAGAGCCGCTAAAATATCATGCCTTGTTTGAGTTTAGAAATCTTGAAGGGACTATAAAAATCAGAAAAATGACCATCGATTGCTTAAACTGGTGATAAGATTCATATCAGTTGGTTATTTCTGTTTTACCAATCATGTTGAGTAAGAACTTTGTGGATGATTAAGTAGAATATTATGCGAATGAGGGTTGGTTTAGCAGGCAAGGTTCAAATTACTTAGCTTGTAAGATCTATATTCAAATCCCACTACCAAAGGTCGCCCTTGGTGGGCGATCTGTAAACCCAATGTAAGACCTCGAATAGACCTGTGGTATAACCTGGCCCTAGGCTGGGGTAGCCTCCCCTCACCTAAAATATTTTTTACCTAAAAAACTACTGCAATGTTATCTTGGTGTGTATAATTATACTGCATTTAGGTCAATGTAGTACAGTAAAATTTCAGTTTTTTTTAACCTATTAATTATGTTGTTCTACAGTGAAACTTAATTTTAAAGAAAATGTTTTTTATTTTACAAGTAATGTTGATGTTTGATCTGAATTTATTTGCAGAATTATTTCTGATTGCATACCGATTCGAGGAAGAAAAAGGATCCCTTACTTAGTAATAGCAACATTACTTTCTCTTTTCCCATGGCTTATTTTAAGCATCAATATATCATCAAGAAGCTCCAAAATGCCACTTATGATTCTTTTAACGTTGCAAAATCTGGGTTCTGCCATGGCTGACGTTGTAATTGATGCAATGATAGCTGAGGCCGTAAGACTTGAACGGTAATTTTTTTTTTTAATCTGGTTTGCTCCCTCTTTGTGACTGCAATCATTTCAGAGTTTTGGCAACTTTGTTTTATTTATTAAGATCTTCATAATTTGTCGAACATGAGTGTGGTCCGCATTTACATATTACATATTATTCCTGACCAGGTCCTCCTTTGCTGGAGATCTTCAGTCGATATCCTGGATGGCAATGGCTTTTGGAGGCATCTGCGGGAGTTTACTTGGAGGATATGCCTTAACTACTTTACAAATAGAGGGAATATTTCTACTATTTTCGGCAATACAAATCATACAGCTGTTTTCATGTGGTTTAGTTAAGGAAACTTCTATAGGCAGTGACCTTCTTCCTGAAAGCTTTTCTTCAAATGGAGGCTCTGACTCAATAAAAGTCGGAGGTGTTCATGAAGATAAAACTTCTTCTGAGAAGGCTAAAAACACCACTCTACGGAGAAAAAGGAGCCAAAAGAGTACAAAAAAAGGACCAGTTACAGCAAGTGAATTTCAGGTTCCTGAAACCGATGAATCATTGGCGAGAAAATGGTTTCGTTCTTTGAAAATGGCCAGCTTTACACTGTTTAAGGCTTTTCGACAGCCAATCATTTTGAGGTAACTACTCGTTGTGAGTTCTTTCTCATGAGACGCTTGTATAAACTAATGATGTGTCTTTCATGCCCATATTCTCTTGGATCTACAGGCCAATGGCTTGGTTTTTCTTGGCACATGTGACTGTTCCAAACCTTTCAACAATCATGTTCTATTACCAGACTGAAACTCTGAAATTGGAAGCATCCTTCTTGGGCACAGTCCGTGTTGTTGGATGGTTTGGCCTAATGTTTGGAACCTTAGTTTATAATCGTTTCTTGCAGAAAATGAAATTGCGTAGCATTCTCTTGTAAGTTGACCTTAGATTTATTGTTCTACTTTTTGAAAATTAATTTCAATTTTTTGACAATTAGTGTTACTTTTATGTGATTCATGAATTTGATTCAGGTATGCTCAAATTGGCTTGTCATTATTGAGTCTTCTAGACGGAGTTTTGGTGTCGAGACTAAATCTTTCAGTAGGCATATCAGACAAGATTATGGTGCTTTGTGGTTCAGCTCTTTCTGATGGCATCAATCAATTTAAGTATGTATTACACAACGGAATCATCAATTTTAAACTTCATTTGCCATTTTCAGCTGATTTTATTGTGTCTTTGCAGGTTTATGCCATTCCTTATCTTATCAGGACAACTCTGCCCACCGGGTATAGAAGGAACTCTATTTGCTCTCTTTATGTCTATAAACAACTTGGGTTCGACAGTGGGATCGTTTGTAGGAGCAGGGCTGGCTTCAATTCTCGATATTTCTTCAGGATCATTCGACAACCTTCTCTCGGGTATCATTATCCAAGTAGTGTGCACATTCATCCCGATTGCCTTCTTATTTTTGATACCAAAAGAAGCTTCAGGAATATCAACATAGATTACATACAGTTAGTAGTATTATTCAAAGGAAAAATAGATTCTTACTAGTTGATAGAACAACGCGAGATTTCTCCTTCTTTTGACCTTGCTGGTATAATTTTCTTTTGACCAGCCATACTTAGATAAAAGAGATCAAACTAGAGAAAAAATGAGACATGTTATCATATATAGATATTATTAAAGGAAATTGGTTTAATTTCGTCCTATGTAGGGCGACTTTGAGGATTGGTTTTTAACTTCTTGAAAAGGCATGAAAATTCTATTTGAGACGGGGATGAATGTGGGTGCTGATGACTTCATTTTTGTTATTATCCAGGATTGAATGAAAGTGTTGCTGACTTTCTGTAATTTCAATTATCTTTTTGTTGTTTTTCATCGGTTTATACATTTTTTCAATTAATATCTATATGAATTTTAACTGATTATGATGAATGGTACACATCTATTGTTTATCATTTGTTGTTGCTACCCACGAGCCAAGGAACCAGTACTGGATTTTGAGAGTTGTTAGTTTTATTTGGCTTAAAATATTTTAGTTGTGTTAGTTATATTATATGTATCATGTTGATTTCTCTTTAAATATCTCCGTTTTTTACCTTCCAACTTCCACGGGAAAAATTCGTTTGTTTACCTAAAAAAAGTTACACTTCTACAACTAATATTTCTAATGATTCATAGAAATAAATAGATTTTCCCAGCACAAAATTTTGGTAATTTTGGATAAAATCAATTTTTATTTTCACAATATTTTTGGAATAAAACAGGTATTTTGCTGAATTTTCTGAACACTGAAGCACGTGTAAAAACACTGGATTGGTTTTGGCTTACTCATTTAGAGAGTTCTTTAGGGTGCATTTGGATTGAATGATCCAAACAAAGTAAGGCAGAAAATGTATAAACGTGTAGTAACGCTGGATTCTGGGGCATTTGCAATAAAATCATTTCTTCCTTTCCTTTAGGGCATTTGGGATTGAATGATTTTGATTTGAGGAATGATTTTGAGAAATGGCTTCTTTATATTTCAGATTCGCAGTTGGGTTGAATGAACAGCACAAAATACTCACTTGAAGATTTGTAATTCATGCAAAATGAAAATTATACAGTGTTAAAAATAAAATAAAACATAATACAATTTAGAATGAGTTTATTATGATGATTTTAAATACTTATCTCTAAATCAACTTATTAACTTACTCCCTTTCCTCTTTTTGGTAATCAAACACAGCTAAAAGAATAATGTAATGCATTAGTTTCAGAATAAAATTCAAATTTTTTTTATCTAGAGTTTCAGACATCAATTCATAATTTAATCTAGTTTTGGTTTTGATTTTGATTTTGAACAGTAATACTAGGCCGTGTAAATTGGATGGTTCACTACTACCTCGCTTAAAAAAATCTTAAGCATAAACAAATTAGAGAGAGAATAAAACGAATGACATTTTAGCTAGATTTTTGTTACATAATTCCTTTAGTTAGGCGTTTGAAATTATTTAATCAAGTATTTTTGGCCAACCAAACATTAAAAAAAAAAGAAAAAAACAGAAAAACCCAAATATCAGAGCCAGGTTTCGATCCTGGGACCTGTGGGTTATGGGCCCACCACGCTTCCGCTGCGCCACTCTGATTTGTTGATATACATTTCTTCTAAAATATATATAAACGCATGTGTGAAAGCTTTCTGACATACGGGTAAAGCTCTTGCCGTTAATGGCAAATATACTGACTGCAATATTACAACAGGATCAGAATTAGCAGCAAAAAGAGAGGCGTCCTATATTTAACAAATACAATACAATATACTTACAGTAAATTTTCGGTCAGTCGATCCAAAGTTAGAAAATTGGAATGAGGCGAAGACCTGGAATCGGAGGTCTGCAGAATGCTGCCGCTGCTAGGGTTCGTCTTTCACTTTCCCTCCATATTTACATATGTTTGATATTTTGTATAATTAATTTTATTGAACAGCGATTTTCTATTTATTTATTAATTAAAGGATCAATATCGTATGCTGGGAGAAAATGTGGCGAAATTGCGGACCGATCTCATGAAAGAACAACTCTCTACTTTTCGCTCTCAATTAGAAGACTTTGCTCGCAAACATAAGGTCCTCTATTTTTCTCTAATAATAATGTGACAGTTACACAGTTTACCTTCACTAATCGAGTCATATATTCATTAGGTGGTATATATATGTTCTTTTCAGCTGAGTTTCCCAGAATTCAGTTACTAACACGAATTTGTTAGGAAAATGTGAGCTTATTAGTAAAGAAGCAAGCTTTTTGTTCGTAATTGGATACATGGAAAAGAGTTTGTTAAACTTACCAACCCAAAATTTGTGTTGTGTGAGGAAAATAAGAGGGAAATCACCTTGAGTAAATTAAATAATCTGGAAAAGAAAAAATAGTATTAATGTTTTTACTTAGTTGTTCACGTAGCATTTGTACTCCATTTGGCTTGTGCAGAATGATATTCGCAAGAACCCTGCATTTCGGTCACAGTTTCATGAGATGTGTGCTAATGTAGGAGTGGATCCTCTAGCCTCAAATAAAGGTTTTTGGGCTGAGTTGTTGGGGATTGGTGACTTCTATTACGAACTTGGTTGGTAACAGCCTTCTTGAATTGTGCTTATTTTCATGTATTCTTGTAGTCCGTTATCTGCTATTTTTGTCATTGTATCAGCCTGTCATGATTGGATCTTGAGATGTGTGAAACTGCGATTTCTTTGATTGTATAACTTTGACAACTCTTATTATACAGTACTGGTTATACTAACATTATGATTAAATTAACATTTGTATTCCATTTTCAGTTTCTAGATAAATTTCAATTTTTCTCTCCTATCAATATCCCTAATTACATTGTGCTTTCTCATTATGTGTCAATGGTTTTACTTCCAAAAATCTTTATTCGATCAGCACCCATGAAAAGTACATTTGTCCTAGATATTTTTCCATATGTTTGCTTTTCCAAATAAGGCATTTTATCTAACACTTCTTTTTATACAATTATCACATGTGATTAATGTTATTGCTGCTTAGATGTCATATTTTTGTGACATATTTAATATGTTCCCTTCATTGGACTTTTTATTGTGTTCTCTGATTCTGGGAGAAATTTTATTAGTTGCATTCCTTTTGAACTTTCAATTCTTCATTTAAATTGCTTGACTCCTGCTTCTCGAATTTAAAATCCAGTATTTTGTTATTTTCTGTCTAACCCGAAACCAACATATTCATCTTAACAGGAGTGCAAATTGTTGATATTTGCTTGGCTACCAGACCTATCAATGGAGGTATTATTAGCCTGGAGGAATTGTGTAAACTGCTTGGTCAAAAGAGGAAGGGAGCTCGTGAGGCTGTCTCTCAGGATGATTGTTTGCGTGCAATAAGTAAGCTGAAGGTATTGTGGTTCAGCGTTTCTAATACTATTGGAACATTTGTAGAAGCTGATGCTAGACTTGCTAGATTGATTTTTGTAGTGTATTAGTGAACCCGATGATTTAATAATATATAACGACTTTGATAAATAGTAACTTTTAAAATTTACATATCAGGAATCAGATGTAGTTGGAACTGCAGTGATTTACATCTTTTACTATACAATGATATGATTTCAACTCATAATTTCAATTTTCAGTTGAAGATTATAACATGTTGAGTGGTAATCAAATTATCTGATAAATCAAAATTTCAAACAATCAACTATAATGTCATATCATGCATGTTGGCCTAACAATCCTCGATTTTTTACGGATTGGTCAAGGATCTCAATTTCGTCCTAATATTTTCTAAGCCTGTTCAGTCTCTGTCCACAACTTTACTGCACTACCTGAACATGTAGTTTTCTTGCAGTCAACCTCAGTTACCTTTCCATAACTGCTCTCTCTCTCTCTCTCTCCTGTTTATTTTTGCCTCGTCATTCAATGTATATTTAGCAAATGATATAACTTGCTTTTACTATGTTACATTATTAAACCCCTGGTTGTTTTTCAGGTTCTTGGTAATGGTTTTGAAGTGATTTCTCTTGGTAAGAAGAAGCTCGTTAGATCTGTTCCTACTGAATTGAACAAAGACCACAATGAAATTTTAGAGCTGGCTCAGGTTTCCGCTTTTATCTACTATTTTCTTGCAGTATTGCTGTTGTCTACTTTATGGTGATGGTTACATGATGTGTTAGGAATTTGCATGCTAGCATTGTCGTACAAAAAGAAGTTACAAAATAAACAACAAATAACAAATTCAATAATATAACAGGTTACTGAAATGTGAGGGTTTCATGTCTATATACTTGTTGCAATTCAATGGGGATTCAACTTTTTATTTATGCAACAAAGAAAATTTCTTGGGTGTTCCTTCTTGTTGTACTCTACTTGTGTCTCTGTCTCATGGTGATGAATTGGTGATATTAATTTGTCTTGCACTATCATCTTATCAGAATGGACATTGGTCTATATAATTATTATTGTGACTACTTTTCATTGTTAATGGTAATTTCGTTTGCTGCTTTATTAGGGTCAAGGCTTTGTGACTGTTGATGAGGTACAGAGACGGCTCTCCTGGTCTTCTGGACGTGCAACTGATGCCCTTGAAACTTTATTAGAAGTAAGTAATTGGTAAAATTATTTTTGCCTTTGCTTTAGATGCTTCATTCGTGGACCAGTATAATGAGCTGCTACTATTCTTGGGTAATGCAGGAGGGTCTGGCTATGATTGATGATGGTCACAAGGACAATAGACGTCGATATTGGTTCCCGTGCATATCTTCTGTCTCTTCCTACACTGGAATCGATACAAGTTGAGGTTTCTTCATCACAAATTTTGCATCTTAATATGCATAACAATGTTATGTCTTAATATTGATGTTTACCAAAGGCATTTCATTTTTGATATCTAATATTGTCAAAAGTGTTGTCGAAACCTACTTTGTAAGGGCTTTATTTCTGCAAAGTAACTATTTCACGTTTATATATTAGACGACATTCCACTTCATCTTTCATATTACTACTTGAAAGCATTACTCTGTATGATGATTGCAAATTCTACTGCGTATATATATTTATAGATCCTCAAGTGATTTCAAGTAGTATGACTTATTCTGATTGCTTGTATTTATTTTGTTTAGGCTAGTAAACAATTTTACAGGATTGAAACAAGTACAAATTTGAGGCAAATATTTCAGGTACGTTCAATTCTAATTCAACAGCCATTTCAGCAATGTGTATGTCAAACAATTACACTACTGAATTGACATTGAAGCACTCAGTACCAGTGAAAACATCAATGAAAAACAACAAGGAAATAGGTTTAAATTATGTATTTAAGTATGATTTCCGAGACAATTATTTTGTACGAGAAGCTTTAAGAATCAATACACAAGAAAAAAATGAAGAACAAATATATCCAGTGACCAAATTTCCTGAAAATTAAAATCCAGAGTTGATGTTTATGACTTATGATACGAATGTCGTGGTTTCAGGGTCTTCAGTCCAATCCGAGTTGGGTTCAGTCCAAGACCTCGGCCTCACCCCAAACTTGAAATAAATCACCATTTCCAGCGCTTCAAAAAAACTCAAACCATCCAAAACCTCATTCCAAACCCCACTCACGATGCAGTAATTATTGTTGTACGGCGCACGGTGGTGCTCCGCGTGCTGCGATCGTGACACCAGGACTCCACCATCCTGCAGCTTCACCACCATTGGCGGCAGCTTGCTCTTCGTCATATGAGCCCACGCGTGAAATTGCTGACTAAACATAATACAACCCGAACACATCCCCACGAACCCGAGCAAAACAGCGTCATTGGTGAGAAGATTTATCGGAAGAACAATAAAAGTCACGACCTTAGCCAGTGTATGTAAGTTGTTGGCGAATTGGCGGCGCGTGATTGTCCATGGCCACTTATGGTGACCTTGAAATGCGTCAATTTGGGCGCCAAAGACCGGAGTTTCAGCTCCACCGTAATTGTCGATGCCCCAGTGGTAGATTCCGGAGCCGAGGTCAGCCATTACGTATCCGAACAATCCGGCTAGAATTGGTTGGACCCAAATGTGGGAGTCTGCTGAGGCGGAGATGGACTTGGCTAGGGAGATGAGCACTGTACTGCAACCGCCCGCGACCCAGGCACGGTGGGTCCAGGTCGATTTTAGAGAAGGGTCGTTAATAACGGGTGGGCGGGATGTGACGGGGTTGAGGATCAGTGTTTTCGAGTTGAGGCGGTGGTTCTTGGGAGGTGCGGTGGCGGAACAATGGAAGAGACGAGGAGGAAGGAGGGGTTTATGGGAAATTCGTCCATGGTGGGGGAGTAGTTTAGGAGTAGGTGTACGTTGATTCAAAACGGCCATTGTTGTTGGCTAGAAAGAAAAAGAAAAGTAGGAGTAGCACTCTATCTGTATGTTAATGCAAATGAATAAGTGGTTGTGCCTCTTTTTCTTAGTTGTGGTTCCAGCTGCAGTTTGCGTGGGGTTATCGTAATCGTTAAAATATGTGTTGCATTGCATGATTTGTGTCATTGTCAATCTAGGTTGCACGGATACTCCGAAATTATACACCGTGCAGTATCGTATGCGTACTGGATACTCGGATACTCAGATACTCGTACGATACCTGTGAAATACTCCACCTTGACGTTTTCAATAATAAGAAAATAAAAAATAAAAAAGATACCGTATCGAAAACACCCAGAATACTTAAGAGCATGTATTTCTACAAATAATTTCTAGATTATGTATATTATCAAAGTGATCTATATAAAACGCTTGAAATTCTGTAAAGGGTCAAAGACTTTGCATATGGTATTAATACTATGGTTTTACTTGAACACTTATATAAGAGGGAGATAGCATTGTTCATTTTAAAATGGAATAAAAAGTGAACTAAATATATATTACATAATATTTACTATACATTTTTAAAACAATGGTTTCTTACTATAATATATTTTTAGATATACACACACGTATTTTAGCCGTATCGTATTCTATAAATTTTAAAAATCCGTATCACCGTATTCGTATCGTATTCGTTCGTATCGCCGTATCCGTATCCGTATCCGTGCAACATAGTTGTCAATAGGCTGTTCAAAACTATTGTGCATGCTTACCATTGGGCCTTTACTAGTTTACTTAATAATGCAACATCCTATTCATTTTTAGGGCGGTTAAAATTTAGATATTATTATTATTAGGGAGTTAATAACTATGTCTTCGGTCTGTTCTGTATGGACTGGTTTTGGTTCAAGTCTTGCCCGGAACAAAAGTGAGCTTTATCCCAAAATTCCAAATATCTCAAACTTACAAAACATAATTTTATATCGCAATTCTGTTGATTTTTATTTTTTTTGACATAAGCAAAAAAAAAGAAAAGAGAGACCAGCCAATCACAATTTCTTGTGTGTTCTATCCTATGATACACGGATACTTCAAAAGATTATAAAATGTAGTGTCAGGATACTTCTCGAATACGATATTCCTCGGATACTTGTATGATACGTATCCGACACTCCACGTGACGTATCGATAAATCTAATTAAAAAAAAAAATTGGACACAAGCGTTAGATATATTTTTAGGCATATTCAACACATTTCATATTCTGAATTTTTCTAAATCACCACAACTGCTAAGAACAATGTAAGGTGCCGAACTACACTTCGTATTATGTACAACTGCAATACAAAATAATTTATCTATAATGGGACATGATATATATATAACATAAAAAAACAATGAACATGATATATAATTAATATAATTAAATTACTAAAGAATTTTCTTTTCTAGAAGTTATGTAATTGAATAATTTATTACTTGTGAAACTTAACTTGATCTATTTCTATATGTATGAATATATAAATATATTCTTTTACTTATTTCAATATGTATAAATATGTAAATTTTTTTAGATCCGTATTCATGTCGTATCTTATCCTGTAAATTTTTAAAAATTTGTGTCACCGTATTCGTATTGTATCGTATATGTGTCGTCGTGTCCGTATCCGTGCAACATATTATCTAGAGCTACGAACAATTTGACGTCATCTGGTTATTTTTTTTTTTTTTGATTTCTCAATGGTTTAATCCCTTTCGAGGCTGGTTGGGCACATTAAGTGGGTACCTCCTCCAACAAGAATTCGAACCCGAGTTTCTATTTACTTATTATTCCGTGTCTTTCTTTTCTATATTCCTTGTGAGAGAGAAAGGAAAACAGCAATGACTTGTGCAAATATAACTAGTGCAAAACCATTTTTTTTTTTTTTTTTTTTTATCATTTTGTTAATAACAAGTTACCCCTAAATTTACATCTTTTGGACTTTTTATTGTACTTGACTTCAATCTAATAATGACAAAACATGAAGAAAAATTCAACGAATTTGAAGTATGTGATTCACTTTTATCCTTAAATCTTAAATCCAACTGAATATCAAATAGCCCATAAACTGAATATATGATATAGGCGGCAAATTTTTATTTTTGGTCCTCTAAAGTGACTGCATTTCAAAATTGGCCCTTTATTGTGGTACATCGACAATAATCATCCTTTATTGTGTCAACATCATCAATTTCAGTCATTATGACCGATTTTTTTTAATTATCGCCAAAAAAATCAATTTATGTCATATTTGACCTATTACATGGCTTGGTCTTACAAATTGTGGAGTCAGAATATGAAATTCTTAATTTTTAAGTGTCACTCGACAAATGATTTTTTGGCTAAAATTAATTTTTTGGGTCAAATTAGATATAAATTGGTGATTTTTGACAAAAAAATTTTAATTTTCCGGTCAATTAAGACATAAATTGATGATTTCCGGCGATAATTAAAATTTTCCGGCAATAAGGACTGAAATTGATGATGTTGACACAATAAAGGATGATTATTGTCGAGGTATCACAATAAATAACCCATTTTGAAATGCAGCCACTTTAGAGAGTCAAAAATGAAATTTTGCCGATATAGGCCCAAATAAAATTATTTTATATGGGCTTATCATGTCATGGCTACCAAAAGCCTTCGTATTTTATGACTTATGTTAAATATTTCTACCAAAAAGAAATTATTTGTTAAATAGAACTGTTATATTAATCTTCTAATAATCAATGTTATATAATCAATTTATTTGATAATTTTGATGGTTTGAGATTCTCAAACCTTAATAATCATTAAATTATTCAGTATTATACAACTATTTTGTATAAATAGACTAAATTAAGGAACCTAATAAATAGATGAATTTTCGGTAAGAAAACAAAAAATAGTTGGCTATGTATTTTGTTTGAAAACATTTGTCGCTTTAAGATTCCAATGCAATATTAATTACCTCTTTTTCAATTTAATTATTTATTACTATTTTGGGCAAAACTTTCATTTTGTCTTTCGACGTGGTTTTATTTTGAAATTGGTCCATTAATTTGGTATCTTGTAATTCGTATTCATAATTATATTTCAGTCGTGGCTAAATTAGTCGGAAAATTCAAATTTCATCAGAAAGTGCCATGTAACCAACACGTGACACTTATAATTTGAAGATTTTTTTTTTTATTTTCGATGAAAATCAATTTCATTCTATAATTTGGTTAAGCATGGTTTTGGTTGTGGTCCTTTAAAGTGATTGCATATGCCACTTAGACAATCATTCTTAATTTAAGTTAAATGTAACATTATGGATTTGTTTGTAGAAGTTGATGGAAAGAGATTTTTAGATTTAGCTTAGTGCTAAAACAACCAAGAGCCTTACATTGTAAGAGTAGCTTTCGATTTCTACTGGCACCTACACTTCTTTAATAAAAACTAGACTATATTTTTTTTTACTGATATTATTTTTTCTTATTTCAAGTTATATAAATATTTTTTTAGAATAATATTTTATTTTGTAGTAGGTCGAATATAAATAAGTATTCATTTGGTTCTCCTCCAAAATGATTTTTTAAGAGTTATTTTAATGGGTAATTTATCAATTTTATTCTTTATTACACATGAATCTCACATTATTATATTTTGGAGGGAATATATGTTGACTTTTGAATGAAGGGACAAAAATGCCCCTTCTTTTTGGCCTATAATTCACCAGGGTGCAAACTAAAAGACAATATATGTTTTAAGGGTGCAAAGTGGGATTGAATTTTTTCGAGGGTGCAAAGTGAAAAATTGATACTTTTTCAGGGTACAAAGTGGAATTAAGCCTTTTCTTTGCTCAAACTCGTCTCGTGTAATTTTCATTTGACGAATGTGTTACACTACATTGATGAGAGAGATACATCTCCTACAAAAAATTTAAGAGGAACGAATGTGTTACACTACATTGATAAGAGGGACGAATGTACAAAAATTAACCATAAGAAGGACGAAAAGTGCGATTCACTCTTTAAAAGCATCTATAATTTCTTGATTTACGAAAAATTTAACCAGTAAAAAAGAAAGCTTTGTAAGAAACATAAAATTGTGTATTGGATCTTTTCTTGGTGGGGAAATTTGTCAAGTAGAAATTTGATCCTACGAAAAGATATCCTAGTTTAACTCAATGCTAATTCCAGATGGTAAGTTCTTGCAATGCTAATTCATTCCTTATGCTGATGCTTATACTTTTCTTATCATAATATTTTTCGGCTCAATTCCACTTTGCACTCGAGATGAAGAGCAGTTTAATTTATCACTTTGCATTCCATTTTGCTCCTTCAAAATACATTTAAAGACTCCACTTTATACTTTGAACATCTTCAACCACCTTAATATAGTCCGGAAAGTCATTTTGAGTTGATAAGCTAGGGCATATTCGGTTTTCAAGAAATTTTTCCTCTATTTTCTACTGTACAAGCCATACTTTCTCTCAATTGATTTTTCCGTTGACATTAAGATGGTTGAAGATATTGGGCGTGAAAAGTGCAGTCATTAAAGTATTTTGAGGGTACGAAGTGGCATAATTATTTTTTGAGGGTGTAAGGTGATTAACTGACATATTGAAGCAGATTCGGGTCGGTCCCTTAATCTTGTTCAGATTCTATCGAATTTCAGATATTTTTATAATCTTATAAAATCTTAATATTTGAAATTCTCATCGATATTTGATTTATATACTACATTTTTATTCAACTTATCTTATGTGTTTTAACATTTTTCATAATCCATTAGACTCTAACATATAAAAGATTAAATGTCGACATATTTTTAACCACTTAATTCAAACATTATCAAGGAAAAAAATAACCACTTAATTCAAATGTCTTATCAGATGGGAATCATTTGAATTGATGTTAATATATCAAAATTCTAATAAATCGAATCAAATTAGATATGAATTAGGATTAAAGTTCACTCCACGGACAACCATTATTCTCTATACATCTTAACATTAATTGTTGATATCTCTTAGCAATGTAATTTGGTCCGTGCATCACATAATTG
This sequence comes from Penstemon newberryi var. newberryi, assembly GCA_030819805.1. Lineage (NCBI taxonomy): Eukaryota > Viridiplantae > Streptophyta > Magnoliopsida > Lamiales > Plantaginaceae > Penstemon > Penstemon newberryi. The sequence continues at coordinate 5,396,361 of JAUALY010000003.1, read as the reverse complement.
CTATTACAATAATTGTGAGAACTGTTGCTTTAATTAAACAAGGATAAAATATTCCATTTTTTATGTCATATTTGAAAATTTACAATGTTAAACGTTGTGTTGCCATAATTAAAACATAAATATGTCCATTATTATTTATATTGTGTCATGGTATTATCTAGAAATCTTTGGGCATGTTTGTTTGGCGTTTGGGAAAGTAGTTTGGGAGAGTAGTGGAGGTTTGTGAAATAATCTCGATTTGCGTAATGTTGTTTGTTTGGGTTTTCAGAGAGTGGTTTGAGAAATAAAGTAGGTTTAGGTTTTTTTGGAAGAGTTGGGTTGTAGGTGTAAGATGTGTAAGACTTTATGTCAAATCATGTTTGTTATGTGAGATAAATTGTGTAAGAGATAGGTTACTTTATGTCAAATCAAAGTAGAGTTTGTATAGGTTTTGTTTTGAGATAAGAAAATTGTTGTTTGTTTGGGTTTTGAGAGAGTAGTTTGAGAAAATTAATGGATGAAAATTTTATTTCGGAAAATAGAAAACCTGTTTGTTTGGCATTTCCCAAACACGAAAAAATTCTGGGAAACACCAAACAAACATGCCCTTTACCTTTAATGTCGATTTCATAAAAATAATTATTGTCCATGCGTTTTCTGCATATGGTGCACTATATAAATTGGCTTGAAGAAGAATCACAACACTTATAAACTACTAGCCAAACTTATATTAGAAGGTGGGTGGAGAAGCCTAGCTATTAATACCATACATGGCTTGGGCTTGTAGCTTCAGGGACGTTGTGGTTGCGGTTTCTTGTTTACTTTTTGGTGCAGGTGGCTTGTCTATGGTGCTACTAGGTTTAATAAAAAGCCGTAGTTATGACTTAAAACTTAGTCTTTCCTTAATTTTTGTCGGGATTATTGTTTATTTTGGGGCGGGTATTGTATTTTTATACAAATATGGAAGATTTTTTAGGAGTGAGGACATCAACTAATACATATAAATTATTATAGAACTATATAATAATTAGTACGTGTCCCGTGCTATGCACGAATGAAAACTAATTTGTTTCTTAAGAATAAGATATAAATTAAGATTGTTTTTATTATTAATATTTCCATGTTTGTCCATAATTGCAACTTGTATTTTAAATGTTTGAAAAATTATAGTTATATCAACAGTTTACGTTGCACATAATTTTGTAGTTGGATTTAGATTACAAGGGATATTTAATTATTGAGCAAAAGACAAAAACACCCCTTATGGTTTGTCTAACTTCTAAAAACCCTCATGTGTTATATTAACTCACAAAAACTCCCCATGTGCTCTCAAGTCAGTACCAAATACACCCTCAGAAAAGCGAGTGTGATTCAAACACGGAAATTGCAAGTAGTTGTTCACATTTTGCTTTTGATATGATAAATTTACCCCTGACAGCAAAAGACAAAATCACCCATATGCTTTGTTTAACTCCCAAAAAACCCCCTTGTATTATTTTAACTCCCAAAAAAATCCCTGTGTTTAGTTTTAATTACCAAAATCGGGTTTTCAAAATGAACAAATAAAAAGAAAAAAAAATCAATACATAGGGGTACTTTGTCATTTCGCCAAAAGTCAAAAGTTAAATTCTACTTGGGTCGAGTATGGTAATTAAAATCAAACACAGGAAGATTTTTGAAAATTAAAATAACACAATGAAATATTTGGGAGTTAGACGAAACATAGAAGATATTTTTGTCTTTCACTCTTAATTATTTAAGTAGAATAGGTTTAGAAGTTTCATGTCATCTAAAGTCTCAAAATTCATTATATCAATTTCAACTAATTAGTCCATATAACAATATATGCACTGACTCAATATAATCTCCACAACAAAGTACATCCACGATTCTAAAAGGAAAAAGAAAGTACATTCACGCTTGTGATAATTGTACATGATGGTATCTTAAATCAACTTAATAAATAAAAAAATAATAAAAAGAGAAATATAACTATTCTTTTTTGCTGACCAAACAATAGTCTTGGTTATTGATAAAAAGAAAACAATAGTCATCATGGTTATATCAATGTTCAGGGGATATTATATTAGAAGATTACAATATTTTGTTGGACATTGTGTAATTGAGATACCATCTCTCAATGAATGACAAGTGATTACCATTATAACTTATGCGTCGATCGGTATAATTTAGAGATAAATTCGAGTAAAAAATGTGATTACCAACATATTCAAACCTTTTTTAAGAGTTAATTTCAGATATCTCCCTTGTACTATTTACATATTCTTCACTTATCTCTCTTGTACTATTTAAACCTTCATTTACCTCCATTGTACTATTTGAACCTTCACTTAACACCCCCCCCCCCCCCCCCCCCCCTCCTAGACTAATTGTCAGCTCAATATTCACTGTTAAAATTAACGGAACTTATGATAATATCATTTTAACTAGGGGTGAGCATTCAGGAAGTACGGGACCGAAGTTCGGGTCCTGGTCAGTTCGGTTTTTTCAAAATTTTCGATCCGGTTCGATCCAAAAAAAATAATTTTTTTTTAAAATATTTGAACATCTTGCAAGTTGAAGTCTACTTATGCTTTATGAGGTCGACAAATATCCAAATGTCAAAGTCTTAAAATAAACAACAAGTTTCAAAAGTCTCAAAATATCAACATAAACAAATAATCTTAAAACATCCTCACAAATTAATAAAACATCAACATCACCAAATATTCAAATTCTTAAAAGTTAAAACATCAACAACAATTTTTCAAAGTCGGTTTGGTAGTGAGCGTGCAGAAGGGTAGAAAATATTGAAAGAAGGGTTTTTGATTTAGGAAACTAGGGCCCTTTTTTTAGTTAGTTTATTTAAAGATATATATATATATATATATATATATATATATATATATATATATATATATATATATATATTTGGTCCAATTGGTCCAATTTATTTAAAGATATATATATATATATATATATATATATATATATATATATATATATTTGGTCCAATTGGTTCGGTTCGTAAAATCGATCGGTTTTACCAAAAACCTATCCCTGTAAGAGGTCGGTTATGGGACAGGAACCGATTCTCGAACCTAAATCTCGGTTCGGTTTTCCATCCGGTTCGGTCCAATCAGTTTCCCGAACCGTGCTCTGCCCTAATTTTAACTATGATATCCATAAGAATATTGTACATTTATATATATATTAGCTATCTAAAGAATGATATTGTAAAATAATGAAATAAAAAAAGGACAAGGAATTCTTTCGGAGTTGATGTTGAGGTGTGTGGAATAAGTTATCAGTATTAATTTTATAAGAATATAAAATGATGTAATTATTTTTTATTAATATAAATATTTGATCTTTCACTATTCAATGATGTATAATTTAAAAAATTTAGGATTTTACTTTCTCTTTATTTAAGTTTGTATCGATGTACTTTTAAAATTAGTTTTTTTTGAAGTTTTTAGTACTAGTTAATAAAAATGAATAAAATCGGTTAAAAAATAGGATAAACATGTGAAAAATGAATTAAACTAATGAATTAAAATAAAATTAATTTACTCTAACAAAAAAAATACCCATGAAATTAACCAGACACGTACAACATACGTGCATTTTCTTAATCCAAAAAAAAACAAGAACGACTGATGATCCCATTTTTTCAAATCAGTGTAAAATATATTTTCACATATATTAGGAATCACTAATAACAAACTTAATAAATTATATATAATAAATATTTCTGAAATTCCAGAATGTCAAATCATAGAATTAATAGGAAAATCAGACCAAACAATACAAAATCCAAAACTATGCAACAACATATCACATGTGAATCTTTTACCTGGTCAACAGAATCAGACTGACAACAACATATATGTACTTTAAAAAAAACCAAAGCTTCAACTTTTTACCTCCCCGTATCAATCAATTTCTCAAAATAGGTATTGACTCTCTCTGGTTTTCTTTCTTCTCAGATCATGGAAATGGCAATTTTTTCAGTCATACAAACAATGAAGATTCAACACTCGGACCTATTTCCTCAAACAAAACTCATTTCCTACCTTTCCCCTTCAAAAATCAAAGTCACTCCACAGAACCACCGCCGGACCACCGCTGAACCACCGCCGGGCCACCGTGAAGCTCCATCCACGATTTTCCAGCGTGAGCTCTCCTTACACTTTGGCATTTGATAAAATTACTCTGAGTTGTAGAAATTTTCCTTATTCATCTTTGTTTTCTTAACTTTTCTTTAACTTTTTTTGTTTTCTTAAATTTTGACATCCATTGAAATTGTTTTTCTTATTCAAGTTATGTCTTAGCAAAGTTTGACGAGCTTTGGTTTCGTGCATCTGCCATGTAGTAGTAAAATTGATTTTGCCTAAGTTCGGATCATAAGCTCTAATGTCTACACTTATATGATTTGATGCGTTGTTTGGTTTATACTTACGAAGCCGATTGTAGATATGTATTAATCAGTGTGGTTTTTTTTTTTTTTTTGGGTGTGGGGGGTGGTTTGGATCCTTAAGACAATTTTATAGACCAAAAGTGCAATTTTATAGAACGCAGACTAGAAGGAGGATACAATCTTCTTGACCGAAAAATGCAATTTTGATTCCCATCTGAAAACTAGTTGAAGGCATCTCACCTTCACAGCTCCATTGAGCTAGAAAGTTAGATGATTTTGTAATAATCCAAGAACCGAACCAGTTTATCACGAAAGATCTGAAATAATGACAAACTAAACATAAGTTGTAATTTCGTTTATATTCGATTTCAAATCTATTAAGTTAGAGATTATTACACACCTCCGACATTATATGCCTAAAGAAAACGAGCCTATAAATATCTGATCGTAAATACAACAATTGTTCATTAGTGTTGCTTTCTTCCTTGTTGATTAACAATTCATTTAACTTAAATGATCCATTACCAAGACACCGATGAATGCTAGAAACGGACTGAAATGCCTAAGCTTAAGATCCTGCATTTTGAGATTATCTGGACTGGATAACCATTTAGTCAATATACTTGATGTGAGGTAATAAATATTTGAGACCGGGGAATATCTAAATATGAAGGATTATTAGAACTCTATTATTCACGAGGAAGAGTCATTAGAGATGATATTTCTGAAAGAATTAAGGTCATTTTGGCCAAGTAAACAATTAGGCCAGGAGAGACTAGAGAGTACTTACTCAATAAAAAGAAAATGGGATGAGGTTTAATTAATTGGGCTGAATAGTGTTCCACTTGTTCTAGATTTTCTCTTTTGTGTTGTCCTGATTTGCTGAATTTCATATATAAATATGCCTAAATCAAATATATTCTTTTAACAGATGGGAGAACCTAGCAATGCCATGCAAACAGAGTTATCGGAGTTCGTGACAGATTTAGATACTCCGCGACCGCAACCTCCCGTACCATATATCTGCAAAGTTCCAACAGAATTTCACAGTGACGATGAAGCTAAATACTTCGAACCAACTTTGGTTTCGGTCGGGCCATTACATTATGATCCCCTAAGTCCAGCAAATGAGTTGAAAAGGGAGTTTGCAAGAAATTTTATTCAACGAATCGATGGCGCTGCGGATGCCATAGCTGAAGCCTTGAGCAAAATAGAGGTGCAAATTCAAGGCTGCTACAAAGAGCAAGAGCTGAGCATGGGAAGAGAAAACTTGTTGAAGATAATTCTGGTGGATGGGTGCTTCTTAGTGGAGTTGCTTATGAGCTATGATAGCAGCACAAGTGCAACATTTGTTGGAAGTACGGCTGCAAGGGTACCTTTCATCACCTTGCAAAAAGATCTTCTGAAATTTGAGAATCAACTGCCGTTCTTTGTACTGAAGGCTCTAGCAAGTCTCGTAACAACGAGCCAGGTACAATTTTAATGCTTCCTTGATAACTGTTTTGTTCTTTTATTTCTTGGACTAGCTAGGAAGAGTTTTTAAATATTTGACTTTGGCTCTTTAACTTGATTAACCCAGATTTTACACATATATTTATATTCATGTATAATAGCTATAAATTATTCTGTTCAAATTCCTATATATTGTATTTTAAAGTCATGATAATGTTTGATTAATTATTAACTTTCCATGTGATGATATTTATTCATGTATGTGTGCTCAAGAAGTTAAACAGTATTAATTATTTTGAATCATGGTATATAAGGTCTAATTAAAAAATTAGTAGTACTTCAATTCTATCTTGGATATATATAAATGTGCGTAATGGAAAAGAATACTGGCCTACGTACATCCTTGGCATCCTCTTCATGTTGAATTCAAGTAGTATAGTTTGGAAAGAAATATGTTATGTTTAAAGAAGAATAATGTTTCGTCTTCACATACTTGACCATATATATATATATATATGAAGGCCTAAAACCCATAGATTTGATGCTAATGATTTCATCTTCGTCCTAAAACCCTTTTCAAGTTCTTTCCTCTATATTCATAACCATAGAAATGAAGGCCTGGTTCTCATAAAGCTTTTGATCATGCTAAAGTATTTTCCAAAACAGTAGTTGTAAAACAGGAAGTAATTAATTATAACTGGTCTCGTTCTCTAGTTATTCAGCTACAAGACTCATGTTTTGCAATAAGTCTTTACATATTTGTAAATACCCTTCTTTACTGAAGTGCAGTATTTATATCTTAGAACTTATAGATGATTCCAGGCTCCAAATTATACATTAACTTGGTTCAAGACTACATGCAACTTCTGAAATTGGCTAGCCAAACCAAACCAGTCTCTCTAATGTGAAAAGACATATCTAATTTGGTTGGTTAGCCTAAAACATGATGTTATTATATTCAATTTTACCAACAATAAGATTTAATTTTTATTATTTGCTTTTAATTTTGGTTATTTTGACAGAGTGACAACATAAACTTAGTTGACATGGCCCTCAACTTCTTCAACATCACCAAGCCGGAGTTCATCATTGATGGTGAACCCATGCATCTATTAGAAGTTGCGTTGCAGGCCTCATTCTATAAGGTGGAATCTAATAGTATTATAGTTGAGGTGGAGGGTGATGATGGAATTGCCTCCCTCAAAGAGCACCTCCCGCATGCATCGCAGCTGCAAAATTGTAAAATCAAATTGGTTCTCGGGGACTCCAAGATCTTAACCAAAGTGGAGTTCGGCAATCGAACGTTGAAAATCCCTCAAGTGGTGATTAAAGAATCAACCCTAACCTTGTTCAAGAATTTCATATATTTTGAGACGTTCTTTTGCGAAACCAGATTTTTCAGTTCCTACATTATGCTCATGAGCACGCTCGTCAAAACCGGCGAGGATGTAGAAGTGTTGCGGAAGAAAAAGATACTTGTGACTGATATTAGAGATGCAGATAAGATTGTTTGTTTGTTTAAGGACTTGTCATCGTCGATCAATCTCAGCCGAAAGGAATTCTATTTTGAACAACAATTACGAGATTTGAGGGGTGCCGCTCATTGGGGTCGAACGCCAGAATCTATTATGAAAATAGTTATGAAATTGGCCATCCTGTATTTAACTCTCCTTCAGACTTTTATTGCTATCGTAGCTTTTATCTCAAAAAAATAGCTTAGTTGATGATGTTGTATTTAACTATTGTTCAAACTTTATTGTTTTTTATGTCCTGTAATTTGACTATGATTTCAGACTTTTATTGTTTTCTGTCCTGTAATTTGACTATGATTTCAGATTTTTATTGTTTTCTGTCCTGTACATTTTAATATGAAACCAAAAGGTTCTGAAATTATTATACGCGAGTACAATTTGAATTTTAAATGCTCTAGATATAAGAACGTGTTAAAAAATTCTCAATCAATTTAGTTTTCTTCTAAGCTATGAAATGAAGTATCTGTAAAAAAGAAATCCTATTTTATAATTATATTTTAGATCATGGATACCATCTAGCACAACATTGAATATACTCTTTTTTTATTTTTATTTTTTTCTTTTGAAAAAAAAGGTTTGGTTTTGAATGCACAGATCTGCACGATAATTCACATATCAATATTTCCACAACAATTTCTCATGAGAGACTCCATTACAAAGCAACGTACGTATGATATCAATGCAATGCAATACTATACTATAATACTTCATGGTACAAAAAAGGTATTTAAGAAGCTTTAAAATGTGTATGTACAGTACAACTGTACAAGTACACCAAGTGTTTTTCTGTTACTTTAAAACATTAAATCGCAGCCTCAAGCCATTTTGGTAGTCTAAGCGAATCCTTCATCCCAAGTCTGGTAAAAAACACAACATATAATAGATGCCGCAAGAATATATAACAACTACATTCATAGTCACATTTTTAGCCTAAAATGATTAAACCTTCAACAATCTTGGTAAAAGTCTCATATATAGGACCATATCAGTTTTGCACTTCAAGTCCCAAAATGGATGGGAAGGCAGCGATATGACAAACAAAGCAAACTTTTTTAAAATATAAGGACGAAAAATGCCCATAAAAGTATGACTTTATCTACTAAACAATCTACTAATATTCTTTACAACTATTCTTTTTCCGGCTTCGACTTAGGAGGCGGTGGAAGAAGAAAGAAATCCAAGACAAATGTAAATATGAATATAAAAGATATACATTATTCGACTTTATGAAGCTTCAGACAACCTTGTCCTACACTAATGTATTTAGAAAAAGATTCAGTAGTTGATGACTGATGGTGGTTACATGTTTTAATTCACTAGGTCAATATCAAAGCAGCTGGTTGCTTTGTTCACTTATACTTAAAATGAACCCTTTTCTAACTGAAGTTAGAAGAGTGTAAATCACAGATAACTAAGTGACATATATATAGGATAAGAAAATGAAGACGTAAAAAAAACCCGTCTCTATTGTATTCTACTCTTCTTGCCGGTGAAGGACATATGTGGACAACTTTAAATGGAAGGGCCCTCCTGAATTTCTTAATAATGTGGAAATTCAGGAAATGCACTATATATCCTGAATTTCCCCCAGAAGCTTTTTCTCGACTTCTCTTACAGCATCGTGCCTTACCTGAAGTTTTTCCAAAGTATTCAGTACCTACAACCAAAGCCATAAAAGATAGTGGTAAATAGGCCTCAAATGTCCACCCAATGTTCAAGAAGAAAGAAATCCAAGACAAATGCAATTTGCTCCAACAAATATGAATATAAAAGATATATGACTTTGTGAAGCTTTAATCCAACCATAAAGAAATTTTGTCAGTTACAGTAGAAGATGGGTCCGAATTAATGCCTTAAGCCAACCAGCATCATTGCCGATGACTTATTTCTTACAAAGAGTCAAACTTCAACAATAAAATTCTTGTATCTATGTACTTTTATGATGTCGACTTTTGACAACCACGCTGTACGTAAGCTCGGATAGGATCAATTTCCGCACTCCATGTCCTCATAACTTTTGTGCCATTTTTGTCCCAAAATTTTCAATTTTCAACAATTCCATCTCTCTTCTATCAATAAATGTTTTATGCAAAAAAGCATATATCCCTCGTATTTCATGTCGACTGCTCATAGCTACTGTGCACATACCACTGATAACATTAGTGTACCCACTTCTGCTGCCCTGATAGTTTATAACCATATAAACCCAAAAAACAGGAAAAAAAAAAAAAAAAAAGAGAAGACTCTTTACATGAATTTTCAAGAGCATTACAATTTTCCCTTTTTATCACTTCATTAAATTTCTCAAATATAAGTAGCTTCAATAACCAATCTCCATGGAATGCACCTAAATTCTTTGGAGAGACTCTTTAAACTGTAAGTTATCTTTGACAGTACCCATGTATTCGCAATGTCACTCCATGACACAATATTTTGCAGGATTATAGAGAAACTCTTATCTCTATGTGAGGTTTAACTAACTCCTATATAATTTCCTTTCTTATATAGGAAAATATTGATGCTTCTTTTTTAAAGCAGTTCAATGAGTTTAATCGTAGAAACTATCGTAACCTCAACGAGTTACCATGAATTCCAAAATAAACTCTATGGTTCGATTTAAGCAAAAGGTTCTATATATAAATGATCTAGATCTAATGCATACAGCTTTTTTGTTCTTCTTCCATCCAATAAAAGTCTTAGTTTACAGCAATTCTATCGTGATATTATAATCTCAATACAGTTTTATCAATACCTCAACATTGCAGAGCCATATAACATCATAGGTCCTGCAGCCATGCGGTTGAATTTTGTGTTTAATCTTATACGGATTTATAGCTGCACAACACCTCAGGTAAATTCCAATTTACTCGATACTAAGGAAAAATAATAATAGGCTTTCACGGTACTAGAGAGCAGTGTTCGGCTTATTTAGGACCTAAATGCATACAATGTATTTTCATGACAATTTTCCAACATGATAATAAAATGGTCCAAATAAGCAGAATTTGCACCTTGAATTTCACAAAGTAAACCAGAGAGTTTCTCCACCTGCTTTTCAACCTCTTGTATCTACAAGAAAGAAGAAAATTAAACAATAAGTTACGAGATTGAATAGCAAATAATAAATAATTGTTATAGAAACTACTAGTTTATGATTTCCAGACATACATGCTTGTTAAAGGATTCCATCCCCAAGCCCGAGTTACTTCCTAAGATAACGAGTGCCCATCTCAATATCATGATCTCTGGAAGGATTGCTTTTTGAATCACTAACAAATGAATCCTGAAAATACAACCCATACACCAAAAATAATATATGATAGGATTTTACATGAAATATATATATATATATATATATATATATATATATATATATATATATATATATTTATATATATATGTGTGTGTGTGTGTGTGTGTGTGTGCCGTAACAAAAATATTCGAAATCCTTACAAATGGCAATGAAAAATTATCACAAAATCTGTTTTTGTTATAATCATATAAATATAAGAACATATCATCGTAAACGAAAAATAATTTTTACAACCTACAGACCCGGCCCTGATGGCTATGATTCACTAAACAAACTAACATTATGAGATCCATTAATAAATCCGAAAATAAAGTATATGAAATTCATTGATGGAACCGCAATGGTGCCCAAGGAGGAGAGGAGATATGTGACACCAGCATGAGCATTTATAGTGATCTACAAAGCCAAAAATGATCTTCATATAGTGATTACCAATTTTAGTATGTTTCCTCCAATTAAATATGATATAATTTAAACATTACACAGAGCTCCGATAGCTCGAACCTGCAAATGGAATCAACTTATTGGTTCTCATTTGTTACTAGCAATTAACATATTATATGAAAGGAAAAGAAACAAGGGGACAAAGATACAATTGAGCCCATACTGAGATTTTAATATGGGCTAATAAGCCATTTGATGCATTTGTCTAGTGGGCTTACTAAGATTGCAATTCTATGCTTTTAAAAGACTTCTTCATCCTCATAAATCATGACAAAGTAACCATACTATACTTAACCAACATGTATATATTACATCTAATCTCCTTATCTCCCCATTTCATCTTTGGGCCTCGAATCCCGTCATTTTAGATATATCATCTTATAGAGTGCATAAAACAAATGTCCCTAAAAGAAATGTAATGAGAATATATAATACCTCATCGCACACATATGTAAGTAGAAGGTCTTTGGAAAAAAGGGTTGGTTTCAGGTTTTATATTGCTGTAAGGAGTTTGTACATAGTAATGAAAAACAAAAGGCTATTAATATGCTATGATGGTTACCTTTTCAAGCTTCAGAAGAGATAAAGAAAAAAGATAAAAGATTGTAGCAAATATGTGATGCATACATTCAGAAAGTGCCCACGCCGAAACCTGGCAATAACTGTCCGAGAATAAAAACACAAGTCAGTCTCTCGTTTTAAGCATACCGCAACAAACAAAAAAAAAAGGCTAAACTCGAATCAACAAGTATTATCACAAAAACATAATGCTTTATAATTCAAAAGCAAGAGCAATGTAGACTTTGTTGTAAGATGTGAATAAAACTCACCAAATAGGTAACTGATTTTACGGGACCAGATAACACACACAATAATACAACAGTTGCCACCTGAATAGGTCAAAGAACAATACGAAACTGCATCACCTACATAAAATTAATAAATAAATAAATTTAAATAATAATACAAGCTAAGTCGTGGAATACCATGGTTTTTCTACCAGCAGCCGTACCCCATCTCATAGTGGACAATACAATTGGCAAAGCAAAGAAACAGGCAAAGTATTTCTGTTGAAATCAAATTGCACTATATATGCGTAAGTGACTGCAGATATTACTTTATAACAAATGGATACACTGACTATAGTTTGTAGTAACTCATAAATGAAATCCAAATAATTACAACTCAAACTTTATCTTGATGCAGCCTAGATGCCCGACCAAGACTAATCTACATTTTGTAATTTTTGGGTTACATCTAAAAGTTACTATCACTGCATAAGCACCTAGCTAACATTCACTTTCTAAACATTATTACTCGAACACTGAATATAACTATGACGCAGCCTTGTGATGTGAATGCCTAAGTTTCCAAGATTTCTTTCATTTTTTTACACTTCCAAGTCACAGTCCACATTATGTATGGAAAGATCTTGTAAACATCAAACCAACCTTCAACTGTACTAAAAACCAAAATTTAATCTTAACACAATAGTACATAGCCATAAAGGGGAACCACCCACCCCCACCCAAAAAAAAAAACCTAATTAATGCTTAATGAAAGAGCTCTCAAAATCTAATATTTTATACATTGATTAAATGTATTTATAATTCACTACTACATGTAAAAATGGAAACTTTATCAACGGATATTATACCTCAATGGCGAGAGAGGTACTCAAAAGAAAGGCCAACCCAGAAACAGCTGCAAAAATAGCACACTCCACCAATCTCAAAGTATTCTGATAAACTTCCCCATCTTCCGCCAAGTATTCTTCAATTTCTTTTTCTTCATTCTTGTCAATGGAAAAGGAAATTGGGATCGCAGCATACAATCTTGTTGAAGGTTTTTTGAAGGGTTTAAAAGTTGTAGAAAAGGATTTTGGAAAAATGGAAGTGGGATTGCGGGAAGAGATTTAATCGGTAGCTGCCGCGGAAGGGGTGGGGGTAGGAGTAGTGGTGGTGAAGGTGAAGGTTCAGTTTGAGGAGACTCATTGTTGTAGTCGTTTTGGATAGGGCGGGATTTTGTTAAATGAACTGAAGTCGCGTTTAGACCCACTTGTACTAACCTTGCAAGTAACATTGTCTTGGTCATAGGGCTGTAAGTTGGGTTTGGGTTATCCAGAGTCCAAACCCATCCCGGATCGTTTTTATTGAACGGAACGGTTTTTTTCGGGTTTGGTTGAAGAGAAGAGAATTCTAAGGGACCGACCCGAATCCGCTTCAACTGAAATATTAATTATGCTACTTTGCATCCTCAAAATATTTTAATGACTTCACTTTGCACTCTCAACATCTTCAATCATTTTAATGCCAACAGAAAAATCAATTGAGAGAAAAAAAGAGAAAAATTTTCTTAAAAATCGAATATGCTCTAGCTTAGCAGCTCAAAATGACTTTCCGGACGATATAAGGTGGTTGAAGATGTTCAAAGTGCAAAATGAAGTTTGTATTTTGAAGATGTAAAGTGATAAACTGACCTATTTCTGGAGTGTAAAATGGAATTGAGCCAAAAATAATTATGTTATGAAAAGTATAAGCATCAACATTAGGAATGAATTAGCATTGCAAGAACTGGAATTAGCATTGAACTAAAGTAGGATATATATATATATATATATTGTTAGACCTATATATATTATATTTCGTACGGAACACAATTATAATCGAACTATGTTAATTATTTAGTTCACTACAAGAAAAGCGTCAATTTTCGATGGATTTTTCGACAAATTTGTTGTGGCGAAAATTGGGACCGAAAAATATCGTTTCAGAAATTTTTTTGATGAATTTTTCTAGTGACAAGTATTTTTTACGGTCGTTTCAACGGATTTCTTGGTGCCATATTTACTCACACTCCACCATTTTACTGTAAAAACTAGACTATATTTTTTTTATTGATATTATATTTTCTTATTTCAAGTTATATAAATATTTTTTTAGAATAATATTTTATAGTAGGTCGAGTATCAAATAAGTATTCATTTGGTTGCCCTCCAAAATGATATTTTTAAGAGTTAATTTAATGGGTAATTTATCAATTTTATTCTTAATTGCACATGAATCTCACACTATTATATTTTGGAGGGAATATATGTTGACTTTTGAATGAAGGGACAAAATGCCCCTTCTTTTTAGCCTATAATTCACCAGGGTGCAAACTGAAAGACAATATATGTTTTAAGGGTGCAAAGTGGGATTGATTTTTTTCGAGGGTGCAAAGTGAAAAATTGATACATTTTCAGGGTACAAAGTGGAAATAAGCCTTTTCTTTGCTCAAACTCTGGTCATGTAATTTTCATTTGACGAATGTGTTACACTACATTGATGAGAGTGACACATAATTAAGAGGAACGAATGTGTTACACTATTATTGATAAAATGGACGAATGTACAAAAATTAACCATAAGAAGAACGAAAAGTGCGATTCACTCTTTAAAAACATCTATAATTTCTTCATTTACGAAAAATTTAACAAGTAAAAAAGAAAGCTTGGTAAGAAACATAAAATTGTGGATTGGATGTTTTCTTGGTGGGGAAATTTGTCAAGTCGAAATTTGATCCTACGAAGATATCCTAGTTTAATTCAATGCTAATTCCAGATGGTAAGTTCTTGCAATGCTAATTCATTCCTTATGCTGATGCTTATACTTTTCTTATCATAATATTTTCCGGCTCAATTCCACTTTGCACTCCAGAAGAAGAGCAGTTTAATTTATCACTTTGCATTCCATTTTACTCCTTCAAAATACATTTAAAGACTCCTCTTTACACTTTGAACATCTTCAACCACCTTAATATAGTCCGGAATGTAATTTTGAGTTGTTAAGTTAGGGCATATTCGGTTTTTAAGAAATTGAAATTCAAATCTTAGAATTGATAAGAAAACCAAACTAAACAGGCCTTGGACAAAATCCAAAATTCCTAATCTATGCAAAAATATTTACCCTGAAAATATTTGACCAGATCACAATATCAATCAATTTCTTCAAATAGCTATTGATTCGCTCTGGATTTTCTTTCTTTTCAGATCAAACTTAATAAATTATATTATAATATTATTTCTGAAAATCAAATCTAAGAATTGATACGAAAACCAGACCAAACAGGCCTTGCACAAAATCCAAAATTCATAATTTATGCAAAAATATTTCATATGTGAAAATCTTTGACCAGATCACGCTATCAATCAATTTCTTCAAATAGTTATTGATTAGCTCTGGGTTTTCTTTCTTTTCAGATCAAACCTAAGATATTATATTATAATAATATTTCTGAAATTCAAATCTTAGAATTTATATGAAAACCAGATCAAACAGGCCTTGCACAAAATCCAAAATTACTAATCTATGAAAAAATATTTCACATGTGAAAATCTTTGATCAGGTCACGTTGTGAATCAATTTCTTCAAATAGTTATTGATTCGCTCTGGGTTTTCTTTCTTTTCAGATCAAACTTAAAGAAATTATATTATAATAATATTTATGAAATTCTAATCTTAAAATTGATACGAAAACCAGACCAAACAGGCCTTGCACAAATCCAAAATTCATAATTTATGCAAAAATATTTCACGTGTGAAAATCTTTGACCAGATCACGTTATCAATCAATTTCTTCAAATAGCTATTGATTCGCTCTGGGTTTTCATTCTTTTAAGATCAAACCTAAGAAATTATATTATAATAATATTTCTGAAATTCAAATCTTAGAATTTATACGAAAACCAGACCAAACAGGCCTTGCACAAAATCCAAAATTCCTAATCTATGCAAAAATATTTCACATGTGAAAATCTTTGATCAGATCACGTTGTCAATCAATTTCTTCAAATAGCTATTGATTCGCTCTGGGTTTTCTTTCTTTTCAGATCAAACTTAAGAGATTATATTATAATAATATTTATGAAATTCAAATCTTAGAACTGATACGAAAACCAGACCAAACAGGCCTTGTACAAAATCCAAAATTCATAATTTATGCAAAAATATTTCACATGTGAAAATATTTGACCAGATCACGTTATCAATCAATTTCTTCAAATAGCTATTGATTTGCTTTGGGTTTTCTTTCTTTTCAGATCAAACCTAAGAAATTATATTATCACGTTATCAATCAATTCTTGAAATTGTTTGCTTTATTGAAGTTATATATATCATTGAAAAGTTTGACGACGAGCTTTGGTTTTGTGCATCTGCCATGTAGATGTAGTTCAGATCATAAACTCTAATGTCTACACTTATATGATTTGATGTCTTATTTGAATCCTTAGTCAATTTTATAGACCAAAAGTGCAATTTTATTGGACGCAGACTAGAATGAGGATTCAATCTTGTGGACTCAAAAATTTGAATTGAAATTTTGGCACATTGCACTTTCAATTGAATCAAAAAGTCGTCTCTTCTTCCCATCCTCAACTCTACCTCTTTGTAGCATCATCAAATTTTCATCTTCATGTTGCTCAAGGCTTTAGCAATTGCATCCGGACCACCATCAATTCGATGAATGAATTGTGTTGCGAACTCTTTCTTCAACTCATGCGCTAGACAACGGGGGTCATGATGTAATGGTCTTTGTTTAGATGTATTTTTGCATTATCGCTGTTGTGAAATTATGTTGGAACTTTGTAGAATTCATATAAATTGTATTTTAAAGTCACGATAATGCTGATTAATTATTAACTTTCCATGTGATGATATTTATTCATGTATGTGTATGCTCAAGAAGTTAAACAGTATTAATTATTTTGAATCATGGTATATAATGTATAATTAAAAAATTAGTAGTACTTCAATTCTATCTTGGATATATATATGTGAGTAATGGAAAAGAATACTGGCCTACGTACATAAAATAATATTTTGTTTATGTTTTTAGAAAATAAATCGCATGTCATATTATAAGTATTATGTTACTTTTGTGGAGATGAATATTAAAATTTCGCAGTGAATAAAACTTCAATTTTATTTGTCTGTCGGGTATAAAGTAACTAAAAAATTGAAGTAATGATATATTTGCGTAAAAAAAATAATATTTAAGCTATATTATCTTTCCAATTTTTAAATTTTGATTTCCAAAAGAATGAATTTGAATAACATAGGAAAATCGAATTTAAAGTAGAGAGTGATCAATGTAGTTAGATTAACGAGTACTTATTCCCAAATACAATTTACACATCTCTGATATTGTTTCCATTTAATCAAATTTAATACAGGTAATATCTTAAAAACCGTTAACGGACCACACCAATTAAACCAAACCCATCTCCATTGATCCGAAAGAAAAAAGAAAACCAGACCAAACCCATCTCCGAAAAATCCTAAAACGAAGAAGAAAGTCAAAATTTTAAAAACAATACTCATATCTTCCAATACAGAGTTTCTTCAGCCATGTTTTTTTTCTTCGAGATGATCAAAAACCCCCAAATATTATTTGTATTACTGACGATTATCTCAATTTCTGGTCTCTACACACCGAAAGTAGAAGCCTTTAATGCACCCTTTTCTCCAAAAGACATATTGCCTCTGGTCCCAAGACAAGTTTCATGGCCTATTCTGAATAGACTCAACAGCGCAGCAGACCTTATGCCCTCTTTTGTGGGTGCTGCGTCTAATAATAATAATTCCTTTTTAGAATGGAAAGGAGCTTGTTTTTACAACAATACTGCTTGGTTGGAATTTCATAATAAAACTGGAAGTGAATTTGGGGGTGGTACTCTTCATATTAAGGTAATTGGATTTTTTTTTTTTTTTAATATCGATTTTCTTGTTTATTGGAATATTTGATGTGGATTTTATTATTATTATTATTTTGGTTTGTGGGTGTTTGACTCTGATAGTTTTGCATTTGATTGTATAAAGGTTAGGTAATTTCCTTAGTAATTTAGATGAATAGGTTTCCTTGTATGATTAAGGAAAAGTTGTTTGAAATAGAAATTACTCTATATTTTTGTTTTGATTAACCCTAAAATTATTTTTGGTGGAAACTTATAAAAGTTTTAGCCCAAACTCCAAAGTCCGAGTTTATCTAGTTCTACTTGAGTGATAGAGGATATAGAAGATGGGAAATATTCGTTGTCTAAATTGGGACTTTAGCAAGTGAGATTTCTTTCAAGTTATTCCAGCCGAAAATGGGGATATAATTGAGGCATGGTCTTTTTAGATTGCTTTCTATCAAGTACAGCTGCATCCGGATAGCATAGTTATGAAAAGAAACCGTATTGGATGTGGCAATCGAATGTGGAATTTTATCTGTATTAATGGTTGTCGCCAATCTTTTTATAAACTCTTGTATTTAATATTGATATTCAGGTTAGCAAGGCACATAGTTGGACATGTATGGATCTTTATCTCTTTGCGACTCCATATCGGGTAACGTGGGATTATTACTTTATTTCTCGAGAACATACCCTTGAATTCAAAGAGTGGGAATCAGAAGCTGAGTACGAATACGTGAGTTGGATTTCTTTCAATCAGAATCATACATTTATATTTTATCAAAGGTTTTTTACATTAAGTTCAACCGACTTCTCTTGACAATTAGGTGAAAAATAGGGGGGTTTCAATTTTTCTCATGCAAGCGGGAATGTTAGGAACACTTCAGGCTTTGTGGGAGGTGTTCCCTTTGTTTACAAATACTGGATGGGGTGAGAACTCTAATCTCGCATTTCTTAAAAAGCACATGAGTGCTTCCTTTGAAGAACGGCCTCAACCATGGGTCACCAACATTACTACCGAGGAGATCCACTCTGGAGATTTCCTAGTATTATCAAAAATTCGAGGGAGATGGGGTGCTTTTGAGACGCTCGAGAAATGGGTGACTGGAGCTTATGCTGGTCACACTGCTGTCTTCTTAAGGGACTCGGAAGGAAAGCTATGGGTTGCAGAATCAGGACATGAAGATGAGAATGTAATGGTTTAACTTGAGATTGAACTTAAATTATTATGAATTTGAAAAGGATATAAGAAGTTAGTTTTTAAATTTACTTCTTTTTTTTTTGGCAGGGAGAAGATATTATAGCTACGATACCATGGGAAGAATGGTGGGAATTTGAGGTGACAAAAGATGACTCGAATCCACAGATAGCTTTGCTTCCTTTACATCCTGAACTCCGAGCCAAGTTCAATGAAACTGCTGCGTGGGAATATGCAAAAAGCATGGAAGGAAAGCCTTACGGTTATCATAACTTGATATTTAGCTGGATAGACACCGTTAGTGATAATTATCCGGCACCTTTGGATGCTCACCTGGTATTACAAACATTTTTTCTGTGATTTTTTAATAGTTTCTCTTATGTTATTTTCTCTCTAATTTTCAATATGAGGTAAATTATCAACAAGATGAAAGTGTAAAAACAAGCAACACAAACATTGATTTACATCTGATGCTTTTTGTTTATTAGTCCAACTTTATCTCATCTTTCTATTTATTACCATATAACTTGGTCATTTTTACAGGTTGCTTCTGTTATGACTGTTTGGACTCAAATGCAGCCAGCATATGCTGGTAACATGTGGAATGAAGCATTGAACAAACGACTTGGAACTGAGGTGTTACAAATGTTCATCTCATCAATCATACCTGTTCAATTTGAAGCATAATTGTACGTAGTGATCAATGATTATTATGATAGGATATTAACTGAAGTACTATATTATTTTATCCCTACAGAACTTTACTCTTTCTGATATTCTTGTTGAAGTCGAGAAACGAGGATCATCTTTTGGTGAATTATTAGCAGTTCCTGAACAAGATAATTGGGATTATGCCGATGGGAAATCAACATCATGCGTTGCTTTTGTCTTTGAAATGTACAAGGAAGCAGGACTTTTGGGTTCACTTGCAAAATCTATTCAAGTCACTGAGTTCACCGTAAGTATTCGTTCTTCCAATATATTTCCATTTTTTAAATATATAATATGAATATATCATGATTAAGTAATTCATTTCTAAAATTTCAGATAAAAGATGCTTACTCTCTCAAATTTTTCGAGAACAATTCAAGCCGGTTGCCCAAGTGGTGCAATGATGCAGACACGGTGAAATTACCCTTTTGCCAAATTCGAGGGAAATATCGTATGGAATTACCTGGATTTAATACTATGGATCTTTATCCTCATATGAACGAAAAGTGCCCGTCTTTGCCTCCGACATATTTCAGACCACAAGGTTGCTGATTATTATTACTCTTTGCTCTTTTATTCAGGTTATTTGTACCTAGTATGTGATATATACTAGTAGTTTGTAGGCTTTGTTGTACGATTATTACTACGTGTACAACTTGTATATGTCAGTGGATTAGCTTGTAATATTACAATGTTATGACATGCTAATTATCATCTGGCCATTTCATTTGAAGATGTTACAGTAGGGAAAACCACAATACATGATTGTACAACATGCAGTCAAATATCTGAATAAGAATTAATATTTTGATTCTATATTGCTCTTGATAGTTTGAAATACTAATTAGATTTATGACATTATTCGATATTTTGGTATGTATTGGATAACGCACATTTCACATCAGCTAGCCATAAAATAGAGTTGCAAAGAGACTGGATCTGTTATGTTCACACAGATTTCACACAAATTTGCCCCGAGGCATTTTTATCGTTCCTAGATCAAGGCTAATGCAAAAGCTGAACTATTGATAAGTAGTCGACGAATTTATAAATTAAAGACATAATAAGCAAAAGATCATATCGATCATTCTTTTCTTTTAACACAGTGAATGCATTCTGTATAGAAGAAAATCCATCACTAAATACATTATGAATATGTATTAGAAGAAATCTAAGGATGCCATTCATTATTCAGTCTTGGGAGGGAAGTGGTTTCCGCCAGTTGCAAGCTTGTAAAGATAAAACCCAGTCATGATGAAGCTGCAAACAAGAACAAATGTACAAACATTAGCACTTCAATTTAATCCGACGAGCATGATGTATGGGATTCTAACACACACACAACAAGCTACTTAACTAGAGAAGCACTTAAAACATTAAGATATATGTCTCATGAGCCAATAAATGCATCGATTCCAGAAGAAATACAGTATAAAGTTTGGTCATAGAAGATCAAATGCAGAAAATGTTCAATCTTTTCCAGTTACCTGATTACAGCAACAATACCAGCTGGCATTACTTTTGCAGTTTGTGTATACCTTTGACCCATAACCCATGTTAGCAAGGCAGCAATACCTGTTTGACAACAATGACAGATCAGTCGAACACTAGTTTAAAGAATACGAAAAAAAAAATGTATATCAAGTTATATGAGTTTACACATGCTCTACGAATTTCAGATCGACCTATACTAACACGAATCAACTAAGGATCGATACAAGTAGTCATGGATATTTAATACTAGGTGCTAGCTAGATTTGCCAGCAATAAAAGAGCTTCTTCCACTTTGATTGCATTACAACGCGAGTGCTAAACAAATCATTCTTCTTACAGTATTCATAACTCATACATGATGAGGAACATTCCAAATCCAGAAAAATATATACTAAATACTCGTTTACTTTCTTATTGTCATAAGTCATACTTTACTGCCATGAACCCAATTTGCAACATGGGTGTATAGCTAGATATGTATGCACACATGACCCACCATCTTCGTATGACAATTCACAAACCCCATTAGAAAAAATCATCACCCTTATCAGCATTCTAATTGACAAGTAACTGGATATTATCAAAACTTGACAAATATAACGCAACCGAAGCCTACATAGATCACATCCAAACCCCTTTTTCAATTTTCCGTACCCCACTAACACACACACACCCCATCCAAAATTAATGACAACATACTTCACACAAAAACTTAAGCAAATTTCCCAAACACCAAAAGAACATTTTAAAACTCTTTCCAAACAGGGAACATAACTTTCTTAACGCTTCCCCAGGGACAAAGACGAAAGGCATCACTACAAAAACCATTCCTATAGCAACAATTCTTAATAAGTTACGTTTCAATCGGAAACATATTTAAATTCTATTCGTTTATACTTAATAATCCGGAAACAGTTGATGATAAGAATCGAACATCAATAAAATGAAACTCAGTGCATTACATGAGTGTACCAAAATACGATAATGATAATGAATCATAGCACTGACATGAATAGCAGTACAATACAGGAGCAAAGACAGATCCAAATCAACACACCACAAAACCAAAATTTTCTTCAATTTTGATACACATCGCGATTAAGAAAAACATCAGCTGGTGCAAGTATATACAATAATTTACCCGTTTCAAGAATCAAGGCAAAGTAAGAATTTTTGCGCTTATGGAATGCTTGGAGGCTGAGATAACCAGCGAGGATGAGCAAAAATCCGGTGCCGCATCCTCCACCCAAAGAAGCTGTGCTTCCTTTCTTGGCGTATCCGATGACGCCACCGCACACCAGAAGCAGACCATATGGGATCGTGAAGCAAAAATCGTGCATTTCTTTCTGGAAAATGGGTTTTTGACAGCAAGAGTCAATTTTTCAGAGAACTAAGCGAAAGATCCAACGATCATGAAAATAAACGAGATTGTGGGATTTAATTATTACTTTGTGAATAATATTAATGATGCTTTTCTTTGGAAAGTTTCAAAGACAATGGCGTGTGGTTAGTTGGTATGGTGTCTGGAACATGGTCAGATGTTCTTGTTATACCAAACCATTGACCTTTTCTGTTTTGGTGTTTTGACAAAATTGACCTTGATTTATATCTTTAAATGTTTATTTGAAAAATTTGTACAATATGTTTCAAGTATGTTTGAAAAACTAGAAATAAAATTTTCATCTATACATTTTTTTATTCACACTATTGCAAATCTTTTCCCCTGCACTCAGGGAACCAATATGGCTACAACTAAAACTTTTACTTATTAAGAGAGCAATTTGGGTGGAACTCCTTTTATTAGTAGTATTTGGAAACAATTTAGTATAATAATTTTGAATTATTCGATGTACAATTATTTGAAATTGGCAACAACCGAGTATAATAAGAATCCCTATAAAAATTGGGAAACTGATACCAACAAGGATTAGGATTGATATTAACCTCTAAGCCCCTATAAATATTAGATTCAACGCTCATTCTTATTCACTTTTAAATTGACTCTCTTTTAAAATTTCTTTCAATAAATATATTCATCAATCGATCAAATAATTATGTCTTCGTCCACTTCCACCGACAAAGAGAGGCTAATTGTGCTCAAGAGCTGTGACGGGGAGGTGTTCGAGGTCGAAGAGTCAGTTGTTTCTGAATCACAGACCATAAACCAAATGATCGAGGATCATGTCATCAACACTGGCATCCCCGTGCCCAACGTGACATCAAAGATTATGGCTAAAATTCTCGAATATTGCAAGTGTCATGTAGAAGCCGCCAAAAGGATTGCGGCTGACGATAAGATAACTGAAGGCGTTCGATGCTGAATTCATGAATGTAGATCAACGCACGTTGCATGATCTAATCTTGGCTGCAAACTATTTGGACATAAAAGGACTACTTGATCTCACGTGTCAAACCGTTGCAAACATGATAAAGGGAAAGAACGCAAAAAAAATTCGAAAGACGTTTAACATAGAGAATGACTTTACTCCGGAGGAAGAAGCCGAGACCCACAAGGAGAATGCATGGGCGTTCGAGTAATGATGTCATTTTTTCATAGTTTTGCTATATAATTTTCTTAGTAGTTATAATTTTCAGATGTTAAAAGTTAGGCAAATATCCTCAGTTTGTTCTTGTTTTGTTTTGTTGGCAGATTATATTTTGTTTAGGGTGTTTTGCCAATTTTCTTTGGTTATTTAATCAACATATTCTTAAACCTTAAAAGAAAAAGTTTTTTCTCTACTAAAAATTTAATTACAATTTAGATGTTAAAAGTTGGGCAAATTTTATTTATCAAAAAATATAAAAAAAATTGAGCAAATATTTTCTTCTTTTGTTTTATTTTGTTCAAGGTTTTTGCCCAATTTTAAATTTTAATGTACAAACTATGGAAGTTGAAAAAGGGTATTTATAAACAATTGAACGTAACAAAGAAGTACAAGTATCTTTTATTTTATTGAATTTTAGTGATATTCTATTGTTGTTGAGAAGAAGAGAGTGTTGGACATACTTCTTTTCCTTTGAAGTATTTGGCGTATTCTTTTAGTAGAATTGATAATTATACTGAATACTCATAATAAAAATATGTTTTTTTTAATGGTTAAATCATTCATAACTAACTAGACTATATATTATTTTGAAAAGTATGACCAACAGATAGTGTGCACGGTGTAACGCTTACAATGAAGTTTTTTATTTTTCTTAAAAAATGTAATATTGTTTGATTTTGGCTATAATAGTAATTAGGAGTGAAAATCAGTCATCTAGTAACAAACAATAGTTTACTCAAGTTTGCTTTGAATATTTCCCTTTTAACCTTGAGTTTATTTTTAGCTTGGTATGGTTGTTTAATTTACTAATCAAACTCGAACGATTTCAATTGAAACAACTATGAATTGAACTCGAGTAACTTGATATTTTTCACATATATTTTGTAATTTGTGAAGTTGCACAACAAAAATCATCAAAAGAAAAATTATTGTACAATCTTGTTAAATATGTATAATTAATCAATGTCAAACAAACTTTTACGGAACGAGTTCCAACCAAAATAGTTTAATTTTAAGCCCTAAATATTGTTAATGGAGAATTTTCTGAGGCATCATACTTGAGGCTTGGTGTTCAATTAGTTGGTGAATTTGAAATTCTTCCGGATTATGTTTATTGGAAATTCATTAAAAAAAATAACACCTATCATTTTTTAATATGTAGTCCACTATTGCTCCTTCTAGGGTTCCTAAAATGGTCATATTTCTGAATTCAAAATTGTGATTTATAATCAGACCAAATGCCAGCTTACTGTCGGATCCAAATCGGATCACCGCTCGGTAACTCGCCACTCTACTCCTTCATCAACCCGTTACGCAGCAAGTTCCCCAAAATTTCTCAAACTCAAACCCTAACCCTCCGAATGGTGAGTGAATCTGGGTCAACAAAGAGACCCACTTGCAGACGCTGCTCCAAACCGACCCGCATTTGCCTCTGCAATAGACTCAAAACTCCCACACTCCATAACTCTGTTGCCGTCACTATTCTTCAACACACCTTAGAGAAAAACCATCCTCTAAATTCCACTAGAATCGCAACCATTGGGCTTAAAAACACCCACATAATCACAGTTTCCGATGTTAATTGCCAAGCCCAATTCCTTATCCGGTTGCTTACATTGGACGAAGTAAATGTCGAAAACAAGGATGTTATTGATGTTACAATTGAAAAAAAAGGAGCTACTAGCTCCTTGAGTACAACAAATTTCGATCAGCTATTTTCATCATCGAATGTAGCTTACCATGATTTAAGAAAAGGATTTGCTGTAAAAAAGCTGATGAGAAAGCTATTATCGAGCAATGAATACGAAGAAAGTGAAGAGTTTAACATTGCAGTTCCTTCAGGATCAGTGCTTTTGTTTCCGAGTGAAGAATCAGTTAATGTCGAGGATGTGAGTTTTGAGGTTAAGAATTTGATTGTGTTGGATGGAACATGGGCGAAGGCGAAGAGAATGTATAATGAGAATCCGTGGTTGAAGCTATTGCCTCACATAAGGTTGGATTTAGATAAGTTGAGCTTGTACAGTGAAGTGAGGCGTCAGCCAAGGGCTGGATATTTGTCCACAATCGAGAGTGTTGTGTATGCGTTGAAGGCCGTTGGGGAAGACTCAGAGGGGTTGGATGGTCTTTTGGACGTGTTTGAATCAATGGTTGGTGATCAAAGGCGATGTAAGGATGAAAGGTTGAGCAAAGTCTCTCAACTTTGAGCATTTGGATTGCGTTTGGATTGATTTAAGGTCGCGTAAATTAATTTTGAAACCGATGTTACTTGAATATGGCTGTTCACTATGTAGATTGATTTTTCTTACAATCTTCATTGTTAGCGAAGTCTGTTTTGTTGGTGATCATAGTGTAGCTGCTATTACATCTTCAGAAAATATAATTTTTGATAGCATCATCATAATGGATTTACCTGCTAAGCATTACTGATCTGCTTATATTAGTTATCAATTTATCATTAGTGAAGATCTGGTGTATGTGTATCCAATGTAATTATGCTTTACAAAGATCTCTGTAAATTAAACACTTTCGAAAATGAAAAGGCTTTTTAATGTAGAGGTTAAACCATGTGCAAACAGTAGATTGATTAGTCAATTCTCCATACAGAAAACTGCAGCACAAGTCTCCTAAATCTCCACATTAATTTTCAAGCCAAATCTCAATGTTTTTCTAAAAAAATCATAACATCAATTACAACCAATGCCAAGATCTGATAAATTTAATGCTATAGAAAAGGTACATGCAATATGAGTGTAGAAATATTTGGATGTATTTTACATGAAATCTTCAGCACATAGCTTACACCATGGGGGCACTAATAGTAGGTCACTTTACAACTATATCAAAGTTCAACATATTTAAATCTACTAGTTCTAAGGCTCCATGAGCATTTCTCTTAGCTCGTGACCCTTTTCAGCCAGACAACCCGAACCAAATAGAGAAGTAATCCAAATCTGATCCGACCTAACTGGTTCGTCATCATCATTCCTATGCCAACTCCAAAATGCATGTGTTGAGTTCACTATCTTCAATTCACCATGACCAAAACTTGCTTCACGGAAGACAGACCACTCCGGATGGGGATCCAGATACCTGCAAAATTTTCAGTTTTACATAACATCATATAATCACCCAAAAAAAAAAAAGGAAAAAAATCATGTTTGATTTCGATTACTTCTACACATTCTTCCTTAGCCATTGTATATTTCATTTTTTTTTGGTTAAGAGAAAACTCACTTGTGTGCTAACCCTTCTTTATTTCCTCCATCGCCAATTGTTATGTGAACAGCTCCACAAGGATCCGGTTTACCATTAAAAACGCGCATCTGTTGCAATAACAAAAGTAATAAATCTAAGTGCTCAAAGACTAACAGTAACAAACCAAGTTCCAAGGTGAAATCATACCGAACGTTCATAGGCATGCACGTGGCCAGCAAACACCACATCCACACCCGCAGCATGTAGCAAAGGTTCCATGGCTGCCATCATGTCATCACCTTCACCTTGATGAGCATAGTTACTGTTATACCATGGAACATGGAATAACACAAGGAGCCATGGTGTCTTTTCACGATCAACCTTCGAAAGATCAGCCTACATCAAAGTCCAACAAAGAAAACAGTTGCATCAGACAAGTTTTTTATTCTCTTTTCATTCGTGAAAAGAAGGTGCTGAACTGACCTTTAGCCAATTATATTGATCAGAAGACCTGTCATAGTCAGTGTAAGAACCAAGCATGATAGCATGAATTCCAGCCACATCAAATGAGTAATACAAATTCGAAGTTGATTTACTCTCTTCATACGGCATCTTCCATCTCGAATTATAGGATACAAAACGATCCTCGAAAAACGGAATATTCTCCTTCTCGTGGTTCCCTTGAGTAACCATCCATGGTCTTGAACTTGCAAGTGGCTGCACAAGCTCTCCAAACGTATCCCACCTATGTTGTATATAATCAGCATATGCAAGATCTCCCGGAAGCAAGTGAAGATCGTATTTGCACTGGTTTATGTGGTCCAGAGTAGACTTGGTCCACCCGGTTTGACCTAGATCACCAGCCACGGCAAGCATGACAGGGAACTGAGAAGGCGGGGTTTTGAGCTGGAACTCGGGACCTTCTCTCCCACATCGATAGAAATACAATTTGTTGTCTTCTAAAGGACCAATGACTGTATGGTGTATCTTTCCAGAGGTATACAGCAGATAACTATAACTAGTACTTTCTCCTTCAGCTCTGGAGGTGTAGTTTTTGGATGATGTTCCGTATTCGACAACAGAAGGAGAATGTTTATCACTAGTGACCCATGTGATTCTCATGTGTTTATCTCCAGCTAAGGATATGTGAACCTACAAAAAGCTCAACTTTTGACATTGATTGTTATGACATTAATTCTCAAAGTTTTACTTGAATTATTTAAAGAGTTAGTGAAATTAATACCAAGTACTTTCTTTGTTATTCCAACATCAATCACTTCAGAATCTATCAGATAATTTACTCAACTTATCAACTAAAAGTAGCTTTGGATGAAATTGTCACTGCAACTAAATAAATGAATAAAATTCATTTAATTAGTTGGAGTACAGCTTCATCCAAATCTATGTTAGTTAATAAATAATTCTATAAACCCAAATAGATCAACTCCAAAACCCAAAAGTCTAACAAACCCACCAACACAAACACTTTAACAAACAAAATTAACCTAATCCCTTCAAAATTCAAGCAATACAGAACGAACCATCATCAAAAACCCACAAATTAGAACTAAACAAACAAACAAAACTCCGATCTCGAGAAATTTAAATTCTAAAACTCTAAATTTAAATTAGGCCACAACTTTTTTCTTTCTCTGATTTACCTAAACAAAGAAAGGAATCTCACCTGTTGAGGATAGGAAGTGGGTTTCAGACTCCATGGAAAATGAATAGTTTTACGAGGGGGTGGTCTAACGTACTCAGCGGCGGCACCAACTGCCAATACTACCACGATCACCAAAACCAGTTTCGTTTCCATGATTAATTGATATATTATCCTTTTTCGTGGTATCTATTCACAGTGGTTGCTTCTTCATAGTGTTCATATATAGTGTGAAAAGGGCTGAGAATGATGAAATAAATGTTTTCTTTTGGATGTGTGGTTACTCAAAACCTTTTTTTCAACAGATTACTGTTATTGGATACGCTATAAATTTGTCTTATCGGTACCATTATTTGCGTTAAGTGCCCGTAACTTTGGCGACACTATCATTGATTATTAATGGGAGATGCTGGGAATTAATAGTTAAAAATGCTTTTATTTGACTTTTTGTGGCTTAAATTCCAAGAATGTTTTTCTCATACGTATCTGAAGGCTAAAAAAGGTACTCCCTCCTATTCATATTAATTGTCACATTGTTACTTTTCACACATATTAAGAAACCTCATGATTAATCACTTTTACATGGTAAAATATCAAAAATACCCTTCCTAGTGACTCTTGAGCTTCCCAACCTAGATGTAAGAGAAGGACAAAATTAGAAAAAATTGCATTGAAAACTCAAATATGCCAATTAATATGAAACATAAAAATTTGACAAATGTGCCAACTAATATGAACCGGAGGGAGTAGTATATTATAAATTTCGATCTTCTAATTATGTATTGGGATTATTCTTGTATAATAATAGTTTCCAAGCCCATTTTGTATTCTGTATTTCTCTGTTTCGTATTCAGTATGCAACAGAGCTCTCATCGTGAATCTAACTGCAGAGCAATCAGAATTCTGTAGTAATTCGGTTTTTGAAATAAATTGTTATAATATTAATATTTTCTTGATGAGTAAAGGGAAAAAAAAATATTGGTCATTTAACTTTTGCAAAGATGTGAAAATAGAATATGTGTAGTTGCCGCAAGCAATTTGCATTCTTCATGTTTTAAGTTGTCGTAATATTAGTTCTCTTACAACAATTTTAGGTTCTAAATTTGCTGGAATTAAAACCAGTTTTCTTAAATTGCAATGCAAACAAACAAAATCAACTTAAATTGAAGGAAAAATAACACTTTGTTTTCCTTCATTTAGTTCCCTACCTATTAAATATTAGGACAAAAAAGATATAATACATCAAATTGTTTACTTATGTGACAATTTATGGACACTGATTTTAATTCTGTCAAATTTAGGACTAAAATTGCGATAACTTAAAGCATAAATGATTAAAATTGCTTGTCCTAAAGGTATTTAAGGATACCCCTGAGATAAAGTCAAATTACAAAAATTCCCCTCATGTATTGAATATTACAAAAATCCCCATTAGACTTATCACCGCCTTACAAGTAGTCCCTTAACCCTGAGAAGTTCAAATTTTGCCCACATGCATATCTTATAAAGTTTTAAAACTTGAATATTAATAATATTATCTCATAAGTTATAAAACGGTAATTATATTTTTACCACAAAAGCTTGATAAAATTTCAAAATTGCACATATTTTAATATTTTTTTACATATTTATTAAAAATTTAAGTTTACTTACACATTAATTAAATAAATAAATGTGTATATTGTATAAATAAATTTAACTTAGGTTTAATATTATAAACATAAAAAGAATATTAAAAAAATACTTATAATTAATAAAAAAAATATTAAAAGTTTAATATTATAAACAGTAAAAAATTATTTATTTAATTAAATGTGTAAAATAAGTTTTTACATTTATGACATATTATTATTGAAAATCTATTTAATTTTATTATTATAAAAATCAAATTTTAAATAAATACGTAAACAATATTTTTTTTATATTTATTGAAGCTTATGTTAAAGTTTATAATTTTATCAACTTTTTGTACCCATGTTTTAAACTTTTATAAGATTACAAACATTACAAATAAGACAGGGGCAAAATTGAAACTTTTCAGGGTAAGAGTCTAATTGTAAGATGGTGACAAACCCGATGGGGTCTTCGAAATACCCAATATATGAGAGGAATTTTTATAATTTGACCTTACCTCAGGGGGTATCCGTAATTTATCATTTTCCTAATTGTGGAGTAAAATGTAAAAACGCCCTTTGTGATATTTTTAATTGACAGTAAATCTTATGTTTTATTTTTGTTAGCTAAAAAACCTATGTGTAATGTTTTATTAGCAAAATATGCTAATAAATATATTTAAATTCTGTAAAAACATTACTAGAATAACAATAACTTGTTTAATTTTAATCTTTCTTATTAAATAGTAGATGAGTCTACTCGATCTTTAGCGTTTTGTTGGGGATATGGTTTTCACCTTTAGGCTTTTAGCTAATGAGAAAAACTAAATCTGAGTGTAATTTTAGGCTATGTTTGGTTTGAATTAAAACTTCACCCAATCGAACTAATTAATTCAATGTAACAATTAAAACATCCGAAGTTCATTACATGCATAAATTAAATATCCTGCTTTAATCATGGTTAATTATGCTCCAAAAGTACTATTATTAGATTAATTGTTTACTTTATCAACCTTCCATATATTTCTAGCTCAATCCAACAGATGAAACCATGCAACACATACTATAGATATATAGATATTCTCGGTTTATTAATATAAAAGATACAACCTTGCCCAAAGCCCATTGAGCAATGGTTCCATCTATGATCTACGATCTATGATTAGAAAAGAAACTGCCCTACACGTTACGTGACCAGTTGGAAAATTAAATGATAGAATTAGAGGGTGTTTAATTATATACTAATATATAGTATAAAGAGCTAGCTAGGTGAGTTATTATCTAGCTTATAGTTGAAAATGTAACATGTATTTTCTTTGGGGGGAAAAGTTATTGAATGATTCCAAGATTTTATTATTGTTAGAAACCATAGTGATTAGTTTGATGCACTACCTTGCTACATTTAATAGCACCTTCAACAACATCATCTAATTTCTTTTATTAATTGGTGAACATTATTTTAGATATTCAGTTTTAAGTACTCACTCCAACATTCAATTCATTCGTAGAATACGGCGTTATAAATAATATTTATTACTTCGTATAAGTGAAAATATAAATACAAAATATATACTCTTATTTTTTATTTTAAATATATAATCAATATAAATAAATAGAGAAATATAACACATCAACTAGAAAAAATTAGTTCATTTAAATTCATAAACAAGAAATATAAGCATAAATTATAATTAATAAACAAAAAATCATATAATTATAATAGAAACAACACCTAAAATTAAACATAAACATTTATTGATGGTTAATAAGTTTGTTCATGTGGCCACTCTATTTCTATGTATAAAAATTCCTATTTAAATTTAATAACTGTAGTAGGGCTAAATACATCTTACCTTCAAATTATGGGATTGTAACACTTGTCACCTACTTTATAAAGTGCAACAGTTACCGCGCGCGTTATGAAAGGTAACAATTATTATGTGGGACATTTGTCAATGATAAAATTGTTAATTTTTCCTGGTAATATACAAAGGAGTCTCTAATATATTCAATGGTATTCCATTTTTAATCACATTATTCCACATATATCACATGTTTTACCATTTTACCTATAATTCCTTCATTATGGGGAAACACTGCAGTCTTCACAAACACAACTTCTACTATTAATGATTGGTAACAAAAAAGATTTATGCAAATATTTTAAGACTTTTTGGCTTCTCTACATCAAGTCGCTATTTGATTACTTACAAGAATAATTTATTTTGGTACCATATATAAAACCCCCTTTTTTTTTGTTTATAATTTGGTACCACAAAACCTTACAAAGTGCAATCTCATGGTATAATACTAAATCCAAATATCCTAAAGACATACTTTTCTGAATCAATTTGCACTTTTAAGATTATTTTGATCAATATAATATATAATTTCAATAAACTAAGGGCTAGTTTGGCCTAGCGATTACATAATTGCTTTTGAAATAATCAATTTTAGTATAATTACTTTTAAGAGAATTGCTTTAGCCTTTGGTTTTGATTTTTCAAAATTGATTTTAAAAATGTCGATTTTAATATAATTTACAAAGTTAACCTTATTTGTATGCTAATAATATTACATTCAATGATATTCTTAACCATATTCACACAACACAAGACTATAATACAAAAAATAATAAAATGAACTAATTGAATATTTTTACTTTCACATGACACAAGACTAATAAAAACTAAATAATTTGGTCGCAACAGAATTTGAATTAATGAGAATTCTCTTCACTTGATTTTTTCTCTAGCCACAATAATGATGAAACAAGGTGCATGGCAACTTCAGTTTTTCTGAACTCACAAGTTAGAGAAGACGAAGCACGGCAATGGGTATCGATCGCTATCCCTCTTGTATTTTAGAAATTATTATTTTTTTGTAATTGTTCGTATTTTGGTTAACCTGTCAAATCATATTGTTTGCTATAAATTTGACACCGATTGCCTCGATGTGCAAATGGCTCGATATGATGTGTAATGAGTGCGGGCGTGCCAATGTTTGTGCGTGCAAACATAACGGTTTAAAAACTGGACATGTTGATATCGGTGTAAACATAATTGAAATGTCTTGATGAGGACATATTGATATCCATGTAAGATGTCCTGATGAAACTGACTTCTAATCAATTGATTATGGCAGAGTAGGCAAACACTACCCTTAGTTCTTTTCCATGCCTGCCTGGCCGCAGGACTTAAATAATTTATGATAACCTTCCTGAAATGCCAAAGTTTCACAGCCAATCGATGGCTTACTCAATACATCAATGCATTCACAAATCAGCAGTTGAGTTGATAATCAACCAGTTTAATTTATATCAGCTTGATTAACATATTGACCATGCCTCAATGAAAATCATTTGACGTAAAACATGCTTTAATAAAATCAAGAGATATGGGCCAAATACTTCTATTAATTGAATTGTAAAAGAAACATATGAGTCTTAGCCTACAATGAGTTCCCCGATTTACAAACATTACAAAGCATGCAAAACGATAAATTAGTCTCCTGTGTCGGCATATGTTTGCCAAATGAGTTGATGACTACGATAAGTTCTGAAAATTACTCCTTGATTGGCAGGTAGACCCGCCAAATGAGCTGATGATATATGATAGTACAGCTTGTTGACAGAAAGTAACACTGATGACAGAGAACCATCATCAATGGATCGCCCAACCTTGGCAGATGGCTACCAATCGGGCTCCTAACCAGCGGATGGCCACTGGAAAGGGCATCAATTGAGCAGATGGCTACTCAACCGATTGCTATCAAGCAGATGGCTACTTGACAGCGGACTCATCAAGCAGATGGCTACTTGACGAGGTTGCCATGTAATTACGTGGGCACTTACATGACGTTGCAGCGTGCTATTTTGCTTGATATCGAATGGTTTCGCTCGAGACAGCTTCGCTGACGGCGGAAGCAGCTTTGCGGCTTACTTTGAGCGGCGGTGCTAGACTTCAGGCGGCCATGTCCTGCTGGTTGCTGAGGATTGACGATTGATGTCAAGGAATTGGCAGTGCTGACTGACTGACAGAAGCAGCGGATGCTAGACTTCCGGAGAGGCGTTGAGCCGATTCAGTGAAGACTGAGTTGATTGATTGATTGAGTTGTGTGTGTTATGTGGCAGCCCTTCTGATATTTATAAGCTGATTATCAGTCTGATCGGTTGATGGCAGTTTTCTCCACTACCTCCACTACTTCCACAACCTCCACTACTTCCACTACCTTGGCGGTTGCTTCTTCCTTCTTCTTCCTTGTTCTATTTTTCGTGTATATGGCAGTTGTGAGAGAAACGTGTGCTGCCAATGTGATTTGAATTACACTCCTTAGTCACATAACCAACTTTGAGATAAATGAGGAAGTGGTTGAGTTCTAGTCTATCTCTTTTGGTTAGGAGATTTACGTGGCCATTATTTAATTAAGTGGCCATATGGGCCATTTATTATTTATTCAATAACAAGACTCCCGCTAATGGGCCATTCTTAGTCCGCACAGATCGGTCAGGCCTTATCCGCAAATGTAATTGGGCCATTTATTAATCCTTGGCCCAATCAATTAATTAATTAACTTAACTTCTTAATTTAATTAATTCATCATTAGTTGAGATGGCCTTATAGACTAACTGGGCCTGTTCATATTTAACCATTGTTTGGCTCTATTAATCACTTACGGCCTTTTTAATTAACTAATTCATTTATTAATTAATCCGTGCTAGGCCACAATTAAATCTTAATGTTATTGGGTTTGATTCAAATTGGGCCTGCGGCCCGTTCGTCATTTCTACCTTGATTGGGTCGGCCTTTGGCCCACTATCGCCTATCATCCCATCATCGAGCCAATATTCCTCGACAATTCGAGGGTGATTTTTTGGGTACAAACAATGCCCCCCGTAAGTCGTATCTGATAAAATTGATCTGATAAATTTGATCAGATTAGACTTAGCTCTTCAACTTCCCTCATATTTCCCGATTTGGTATGGCTTTAGCATGTTTGCATGCCTTTAATTCTAGCAATAATTAGCTAGCCATAGCTAGCCATAACTAGCTAGTTATTTACTTTTCTAGGGACTCCCAAGAGTCCCTCATTAATCATTCTCCTTTTCCCGCCAAGTGTCATTACCCGAGCCAATTCTCTCTCTCAATCTCGGCCATATCTCCTATTTTGTCTTTATCCTCTTTTCAATTGATTGGCCATCAATTCATTACTTTCCCTACTCCCAAGACTCCTTTCTCTACAAAAACCCTCATTACTCCTTCTTCTTCTTCACTTCTTCTTCTTCTTCGCGACCTCTTCCCCACAAAAGCCCTAATATTTTCTTCCTCAAAATTCCAAGATTTCATACCGTTTCTCTGCCGCGCCATGTCTGCTCGTTCTGGTACCCATTCCGACAAGGTCGACGTCTGCATCCTCACTCAAGCTCTTGAGGAGACCCCTTATGGCACCACCATTGGCCCCTTTCACTCCTCGGTGGACACTCCCCCAATTTCCAAACATCCCCTCGTCCTTCCTGATGAGTCTTTGCCTTTCTCTCACGGCCCTGTTGTTTTCAAGTCCACTACCCGCTGTTGGCCGTGGGCAGGCTCCCCTATGCATTCCGATTGGCTCGTTTGGTGCGCTCGCGTTGAGAAACACTTTGCCGATGTGTGGAAAAGGGCTGAAATCTATTCAGCCATGGAATTTTGCAAAAAAGGTCTATTTCTCAACCTTCCTCTGATTAGGGCCGCTGCACAATTTTGGAGTAGGGTTGATAATACTTTTCATTTTGCCCACGGTCCTATGACTCTCACTCTTCTTGACATCATGGCCATTAGTGGCTTTAGTCCGACTGGCGGCTACATCGACCCACAACCGTCTGCTGGGGATGAGGCTTATCACTTCCCACCCGTCATCGGAGAAGGGGGCCAGACTCTTTATGGCTATGGTCCGATTATAGGGAAATACAAGAATCTCCCTGATACTGTCGCCGTCACTCATCAGGAGCATATCCACTTTCTCATTTTGTGGCTGTCGAGGTACATTTTCTGCTCTCCTGCCATCTCTGTCACCAAAGAGTTTACTGTCGTTGCATTGAGCATTGCTCGAGGAACCAAAGTTGCTCTGGCCCCCATTGTCTTTTCGAGTTTTTGTATGGGTATGGACGGTTTCTTGTCTACGGCCTGCTGCTCTCTACAAGGCCCGATATGGATGCTGCAGGTTTGGCTGTTTGCTTATTTTCCGGACTTCTGCTCATTCACCGATACTCCTCTGGACGGTGAAATTTATGCTTCATTTGTGGCCCGGCAAACTCTCCCCCCTTTAAATTTTTATTATTTCTTTTCTCGATTATACAACAAATCAAAGGGCCCCGAGCCCAATTTCTCTGTTTTTTGTTCCAAGGCTTTATCACTTCTTTCACCTTCTGTGTCGGGGCATTCCTTGAGCCATTCCCAGAAGCTGTGGGCTTGCTTTTTGACTTCTCGGGACATTCCTGCTGGCCTCAAAGTCACAAACGCTGGGGACGCCTCTGATCGGAAGCCTTTGAAGTGTACCGTCCGTTTCTATCCAGCCCACTATGTAGCCCGACAGTTTGGCCTTGCTCAAATGATTCCCCGATTTGGGGTCTCACTCAGCGGCCGTAGTGATAATTTCGTCGAGCTGACTGATATGGAGAGCTTCGATGAGCTGCATCAGGCCTGGCGAGCAGCTCGAGATGCTTTTGTCCTCAAGCCTTATCCCCTCAACCCTACAAGCTCACCTGACTTCACCAAGTGGTGGGACGGTTACTTGGCTTACACCCGTCAGGCTGCTTTCCAGGTTGCTGCTGCCAATTTCACAGTCCCCAATCACCCCGACGTGATATCATGCGATGGCCCTTTCCTTGATCCCACTGCTGCATCTTTCAAAACGTCCAAGAAAGGTATGTCTGCCATCATTACTCGTTTTCAGAATTTTTATAATGTGGTTTGGGATCCGACCCGCAAAACCCAGGTCCTTGAACAGGCTGCTGCCAACTTTGAGTTACTAAAAAATGATAGGATAGCCAAAGCCAAGCTGGCTCACTCTAAATTGGCCAAAAAACGTGGGGGGCCAGGTGAAATACCTCCCTGGTACTCCTTCTATAAACCTCTTGGCCCATCACTGCCTCTCATACCCGATTTTGCCACATCCTCTATATCTTTCCCCGATACTTCCTCCACCTTAACCCCTGCAGCTCGATCCTTTCCTGGGTCAAGGCCTCAAGTATCCTTCACAGGGTACAATGCTGACGACCCTCACACTATGGCCATAATTTATCTCCTTTGTGACTATCGGGACGACGCCACATATATCCTTGATGACCCAGGTAGTCCATGTTCTTGTGCTTACTTTCTGTGTTACTCGATTTCTCATTTGCTTTTTATTTGGCCTTGCAGGGAAGAAGCCATCAGTTTCTCAAGCTGCCAAGAAGAAGGCTGTCAAGGAGACCTCGATACCTGAAGGGGTTCTTATCAAGCCTGTTGATCCTCCACCATCGATATCGTCCCTTGATCTCTCTGCTTCTTTGCAAGAATCCGAACCCCCTGTTTCTCAAGAGAAGGTAATTGACCTTCCAGTTCTTTATGTCAGACGTTCCCGTCGGCTCTTCACACGTCGAGGTGGCACTAGTGCCATAGTCTTGAGCAGTTCCGAGGAGGTATTCTCTCCTTGATTTGTTTCCCTTAATCTTTATATATTGACAAGGTTTTATTCTCTCTGTCAGGAAGTGAGTTCTGCCCCTCTCAAACGGCGTCCCTCTCGACGGCCTGCTCCCGCTGATGTTCCCCCTGCTAAGAAAAGAAAACCCAGGATTTTACTTTCTAGCTCCGATGAAGAACACCTCGACGAGAATACTGGCCCGATGGCTACTACCTCGCCATCTCAATCCCTCGCCATTAAGCAAGAAGCGGCGGATAAGGCCAAGACTGGAGAAGGGTCTGGGGAGTCCCAGTTGGTACGGCCTATGCCTGTTCCCCCGGTTAAGGTTCCTGAACCTTATGTTGCACCCCCTCCTTTCGTGACTCCGATCCCACCATCTCAGGTTATTTCTCATCCTTCATCTTCCGAGCAAGAGTTTCTTTCTTTTCTGACTTTTCTTAATTCATCTTTTCAGACTTCCTCCATCGGCCAGACTTTGGCTGGTTCAAACAAGCTTGCCCAGATTTTAGCTCGATTTGCTGGGGGGCGGGCCCTGTCTTTACCAAGCTCATCTTCTGCTTCTCAGTCCACGGCCTCTGAGCCAACGGGCCACTCTTTGTTTTCCCCGACTGAACTTGCTACTTTAAAAAGGGAGCTCTCTGGCTATCAAGCACAGCCACTGGATGTCTTGATGGTCAACATGGGACCATCCCTCGACAATCTGATGAGGAGACTAGCTTCTGCCAATCTGCCCACTGATGATGGAGCTTTCTTAACCAACTTCGCCCACCGGTTCCATCAAATAAGGAATGAGTTTAAGGACAACGATCGGGCTATGCGGGCTAGGACTTCTTACGAATCGCCCCTTGGTGCTCTACATCAACAATTCAGTGACCTCTACGCTCAAGGGACAGCTCTCAGCGAAACCACCGATCGCCTGACCGCTACCGAGGTCGAGCTGATTGCTGCCATTGACGAACTCCAAAGGCAGTTGGCTGATGTGCGGGCCAAACTCCAGATTAATTCTGCCGAAGCAGACTCCCTTGCAGAACAGCTTGGCACTACAAATGCCCTGATTGATGAAGCCAAAGCTGTCGAGGAGCATGTGATTTCTCAGGCGGAAGCTGCTGCAGCAGACCAGGCACGCATTGAGGCTTCTCTGAAAGAGTTCTTAGGCCGATTCACCCAACATTTCCTTAACTAGATTATTACCTTACCTTTTCTGGCCTGCGAGCCATTTGGCATATATGCCCAGTATTTTTAGGATTTGTTTCAAGGACTTAGTTCATTTTGCTACTTTTGTAATGATGGCCTGACGACCACGAACCAATTTTCTTTTCTTTATTTTTGACTTGGCTTATCTCACGGTTTTTTTTTTTTTTTAAACAGACATCCAATCCGACTAAGTACCTAAAGGTCAAAGCCATTAATCTTGCAACTCATCAAACCTCTTTGCAAGAAAAACACAACTTCCATGTCAACAAGGTTTAATTAAATCAACCCAAGTTACCTAACAAAACGGATTCTTGTAAAAGTTTGAAAATCGGGGACAGAACAAACTTAATTAAAAGCAAAGTACTTGGTTAAATTTAGAAATAAGTGCAACTACTAGTACTATTTTAAAAACTTGGGCTAAATAGAAAAGAAAACAAGACTAGATATAAACCTAACTTATTTTTACAACGGTATCGGCGCACTAAAGTAATCTTGGCGCCGTTCAATTTCCAACTCTAAGGCTCGTTGATGCTCCATACACATTGTTTCCCAGAGGGTTGGTCTGAACTTTTTCAAGTATCTTCCATTGATAGGGTCTCTGCAAAGATCCCCGTTTGGCTTTTTCAATATGTATCCCCCTCCTCGAGTTATCGAGAAGACTTCATATGGCCCTTGCCATGTTGCACTCCATTTGCCATACTTTTTCTCACGTTGATGAAGTGGCAGAACGGTTCTCCAGACCAAGTCCCCGACGTCAAAATGTTTCCTGCGTATCTTTTTATCGTAGCATCGGGCAACTAGCTTCTTTTGTGCCTCGATTTTATCCAACGCGGCAACTCTGACCTCGTCCAACTCATCAAGCTCCTGGAGCATACTCTCAGTGTATTCTTCGGGTGTTAACTCATTCTGTTGCATCCCCTGAGAGATCGGACGTTTATTTCCATCGGTAGCACGGCGTCTTGTCCATAGGTCAATTTATATGGAGTGGTGCCTGTACTTGTTCGCTTGCTGGTCCGATAAGCCCACAATGCCTCTGACAGCATCAGGTGCCATGCTTTTGGATTTTCCTCGATCATCTTTGAAATGATGTCCTTGAGGACTCGATTTGAGGCTTCAGCTTGGCCATTCCCTTGTGCATAATAAGGTGTTGAATGGACTAACTCAAAACCCATTGATCTGGCAAATTCCTTGATCTCCTGACCAACAAACATTAGCCCCCTGTCAGTGACAATGGTTTGTGGCAGGCCAAACCTGTGTATGATTAAGTCCTTGATGAACTTCATCACTTCGGCCTGATTGGCCTGTTTGAGTGGTTTGGCCTCCACCCACTTGGTGAAATAATCTGTAGCCACAATGATGTATCGATGGTGTTTGGATGACGATGGATGTATCTCTCCGATTATATCGATGGCCCAACATCTGAAAGGCCATGGCTTGATTATCACGTTCATCTCCTCGATGGGGATTCTCTGAATTACCCCAAAGCGTTGGCATTTTTCACATCCCTTTGCCAATTGAACGCAGTCTCCCACCATCTTTGGCCAGTAATAGCCATATCGGCGTAATAGCCATGCTAGCTTATGTCCGTTTTGATGGGCGCCACAAATTCCTTCATGGGCTTCCATCATAATTCTCATGGCTTCCTGTTGATCAACGCACAACAACAATACACCGTCATGGCCTTTTCTGAACAATTGATCTCCCATCAGGACATAATTGACGGCCCTGAGCCTTGTCTGTCGAGATGTTTTATCAGACGGATTAGCCAGATATTTTCTGATCGGCTCTCTCCAGTCATCGGGATCCTGAAACACACTTAGGACAGTTAGAATATTATCCCGATACATAAACGATGGACAGTGCCGTCTCCTGACGACGTAATGAGATTCATAGATGTCATCAGGAAGGTCAACACCAGTCGCCAATTGGGCCAAACTGTTGGCCTCACTATTATGCCCCCTTGTTATGTGATAACAAGTGACATCAGCAAATTCTGAAAGTAAAGACATTGCCGTCGAGTAATATTTGTCAAGAGTAGGATTTCGGCATTTATATGTACCTTGAATTTGCCTGATAACTAACTGTGAGTCTCCAACGATGGTAACAGATTTGACATGTAGCTCCCTTAGCATTTCTAGTCCAATAATTAAGGCTTCGTATTCGGCCTGGTTATTGGTACATTCAAAATCAAATTGTATAGATAACTTAGTTTTAACATCAGATGGTGAAATCAAGACAATACCTGCCCCACACAGTCTATCGGTTCTTGACCCATCGAAAGCCAGTGTCCACGGCTTGATCTCTACTGTCATCAAGTCCAGTTCCTTTAGAACGGTCTGATCTATGTCAATGCATGGATGGTCAACCAAGAAATCAGCCAATACTTGACCTTTGACTGCTTTTTGCGGTACATACTGCAATTGATACTCCATCAGTTGGATAGCCCATCGGCCGATCCTTCCTCTCATTACAGGTTTAGCTATCATATACTTAATAACATCAATACTAGAAATTACTAATACTTTAACAGGCAGCATATAATGACGTAACTTCTTACAAGAGAAAAACAGTGCAAGGCATACCTTTTCTATCGGGGTATACCTCTGTTCTGTTTCTGACAAATGCCTGCTCAAGTAGTATATAGCTCGCTCAAATCCATTCTCATCGTCTTGTGCTAGAAATCCACCGACAGTGTCCTCTGTGGCAGATATATACAATTTCAAGGGTTTCCCCTTGACTGGCGGCATCATTACAGGCGGCGTGGTCAGTTTGTCTTTTATCTCTTGAAACGCCTGCTCATGCTCCGTTTGCCAGCAAAATTCCTCTTTGTCCTTCAGTTTTAACAAAGGTGAGAAGACCTTTGTTTTTCCAGCCAAGTTTGATATGAACCTCCTTAGAAAGTTGACCTTGCCAAGGAATTGTTGTAGTTCCTTCTTCGTTGATGGAGGTTTGGCTGTCAGGATAGCCTTGGATTTGTTCTTGTCGATCTCAATCCCCTTGCGATGCACTAAGAAGCCAAGAAAATTGGCTGATGCAACTGCAAAAACACATTTCAAGGGATTAAGTTTCAGTTTATGTTTTCTCATTTTGGCAAATGACTTCGCCAAATGTGTCAAGTGTTCCTCGTAACTAGCTGATTTGATCACAATATCATCGATGTAAATTTTGACAAAGTCATCGATGTACTCACTGAAAATGCAGTTCATGGCCCGTTGATAAGTGGCTCCAGCGTTTTTAAGTCCGAATGGCATCACTTTCCATTGGAAGGTGCCTATTCCCCCTGGACATTGAAAAGCCAACTTTGGCACGTCGTCTACGGCCACAAATATCTGGTTATAGCCTGCACTTCCGTCGACGGCAGTCAAAAACATATTGCCAGCGGCAGCATCGATCAACATGTCTGCCATTGGCATCGGATACTCATCCTTAGGAGATGCAAGATTCAGGTCTCTGAAATCGATGCATATCCTGATCTTACCGTTCTTCTTCATTACGGGCACCACGTTGGC
This sequence comes from Penstemon newberryi var. newberryi, assembly GCA_030819805.1. Classification (NCBI taxonomy): domain Eukaryota; kingdom Viridiplantae; phylum Streptophyta; class Magnoliopsida; order Lamiales; family Plantaginaceae; genus Penstemon; species Penstemon newberryi. Next base: position 5,353,727 of record JAUALY010000003.1, on the reverse strand, counting down.
AACCCACTCCGGATATCGGGCCACTTCGATGAAACTGGCCTTCAACAACTTCTCGATTTCCTCCCTGATCAGTTGACAGACTTCCACTGACATCCGTCTCAGAGGCTGTTTTCGAGGTAAATACCCCTCAAGTATTGGAATTCGATGTTCAACCAATTCCCTGCTTAGCCCTGGCATCTCGTCGTAATTCCAGGCAAAGCAATCCTTGTATTCTTTCAATACTTGAATCAATCGTTCCTTCTGGCCATCATCCAGCAATGCACTGATGTACGTTGGCCTATGATCCTCTTCGGTGCCCAACTCAACTTCGATGACAGGATCTTGCACTTGGATTTTAATGTCATCAAGCTTGGCTGGCGCCGTTCCTAATTCCTCTAACTGAATTTCGTCGCCATCTGATATTGGCGTTTCTTCCTCGAAGATAAGATCGCCTGTGTAACATTCGGCCACGTAGGCCCGAAACTTTCGAATCAGATCGGCACATGCTTCCTGTTCTGGACCGATGACAACGATCTCATCAATTTCTAACTGTTCTGCCTTATCGGTCGATGGTTCCTTATCATCAACAGTATAATTCATAAGGACTGATTGTTCTGTTCTTGCGGCCCCTCTTCCTTGACATTGCAGGGCCGACTTAACTCCTTAGTGAGACAAGTCATTTCGAGCTGAGTTAGTTTTTTGCTCGATGTGACTTCCATGGGTCGTCCATATTTGTCCTGTCCAACAAATCGATACGGTCCCACATCTTCCCGATAGTATGCCGCCTCGACGGCATTGATTTTTGCCGTAAATGGCCTGTTATCGGCCATTATGATCTCTGGTTCAACGGCGTCCCCCCAGATCAGTAAACATTGATGAAGAGAAGACGGCACACATAAAGCGGAGTGAATCCAGTCTCTCCCCAACAACGCATTGTAAGATGTGGCAGCATCTACCACAAAGAAAGCAATCTTTAGGCTAGTCTTTCCAATCTTTACCTCGACAGGTAGGATTCCTAATGTATCCGCCTTTCCTCCAGTAAAGTTGCTAACGATCACCCTTGTTTCCATCAAGTCTTCACTGACCTTGCCTAGCCTGTACATAGTAGATGCTGGCATCACATTGACAGCTGCCCCGTTATCGACCAGCATTCTGTCAATGGGCTTCCCGTCGATATGTCCTGATATGTATAATGGCCTGATGTGTCTGGCCATAAATGAAGGTGGTTTCTGGAAAATATTTTCTACCTTCTTGTCCCAATCGGTCTCCTTCCTGTCATTGACCGATATCATTTCCAAGTCCTCTGCCATTTGAACCACTGGCATCCTTTCGTCCCAGACTCCATCAGTGGAGTATTCCAACTCTTCATCGATGACATCGACGAGTTCAGAACTTACTGCATTACATTGCATTACTGCCGAACCGGTTGACGGCTGGCTGGTTCCACTCTCTTCGTCCTCTTTTGCTTTCTCGTCGACTACTTTTTCCTCGATTGCTTGGCCAGATTCGGCCTCACCTTGCTTACCATCGTTCCGGGCAAAGATTTTATCAAATTTCACCCTAAGCTCATTTTCATCTTCTTCTAATTCCTTCTCTAAATCAATTGTGCCATATTTGGCTTTCCCTGGTGACCGCCATGGGGAAACAGCTCCCTGTTCGGCCTCCTCGGCCTCTTTGGCCTCTTGTCCATGCTTCATTTCTATACCACGTGGCTTTGCCGTTCGCTGTTTCATCGGGGCTTTCCCTTTGGCTATCTCGATTTCTTTCCTCTGGCGCAAGTAACGCCGATATTGTGTTCTGGTCATCTGATCGACCCTTTGATTCCCAGGAAATTTCGGATGCCTCACGGGTACCCATCTCCCTACTCGAGTATTTGCAGGGGTATGGACAGTTCGCGGTCTATATTGACCAGGCGATGTTGTTTTGATCGACGGCCCATAGGTCCTGTCTCTGTGATAAGCGGTCGATCTGACCTGCCTAACTGGTGATCTGCCGGGTGACCTCTCCCTGATCCTGTTGTTACGACTAGTATCCTCCTGCGGCTGTCGAGGCATTTTAGGTATGGCCTGATCTCTACGGGGCTCCCCTGTTGGTGGAACTGTCTGTACTGGCAAAGGTGTTGACGCCGGAGATGGTACCATTACTTGATATTGTGGCATCACCTGATGTTGTGGCTGTGGCATCACCTGATAAGGATATGCTCCTTGTGTAGTGTTCGGCCAAGGCATGTACTGGCCATATATGTTCGGATTCACAAACAATGGTACTGTTGCCAAGTCAGCATGGCATCTAGCACATAATCCCATTTGCATATTCGTCGAAGAGGGTAAGTGATGTGGGTCCCCCTCTGTATACTGCTCTCCTGTCCCATTTGTCACCCCTACCATGTTTATCCCTACCTCGTTCTGTTGGAAGGGATTAGTGTCAACCGTCATCGGCTTAGTAATTTTCCAGTCTGGGGCGAATCTCAAAATGCCCTTATCAAGGTGATCTTGTACCATCCACCTGAAAACGAGACATTCATTCGTAGAGTGAGTCCATACGTCGTGATACTTGCAATAAGTCTTACCTGCAATTTTCATTGGAGATGGTATCACATGATCCCCTTTCAGCCTGAGGATCTTGTCGGCCAACAGTTGATCAAAAATGGCCTCGGTCTTGGAGACATCAAACGAGTAGCGTCTCTCGCGGTCTGTTTTGTATTCAGCATCTCTTCTTACCAAGTTATTTGGCACCTTGATGGCTGGTTGAGGCTCTTTTGGTTTTGCAAGTGCTTGACAGACAGTGTTCTTTGGACAGACTACTTCAGCTAACCCGATTTCGATACTTGTCTGCTCCAGCGACCTATTCAATGGCTCCTCGCTAGAGTCAGCCATTCCTATTTGGTGGTAGTTTCCTCTGGGCTGTCGCCTGTTTTCATCCCTTAGGACCCTCTCATATCGGACCGCATGATCGGTCAGTTCAAACAAGTCTTCATGATATTGGGCCATCATAATTTTCCTCAATTCAAAATGCATGCCATGGATGGCAATTTTGATACACTCTTTTTCTGGCAGAGGTATGGCACAGAAGCCTCTGGCCCTGATGAACGCTTTCATGTATTCCTCTACTGTCTGCCCTGTCAGCTGCTTCATGTTGGATAGCTCGATGACAGAGACTTCAAGCGGGGCTTGATAGTGGTTCATCACAAATGTCTTTTCCATGGATGGCCAGTCGGGGACCGATCCTGGTTTCAAGTTGGCGTACCAGTGGAACGCCATGCCGGTGAGTGAGTTAGGAAACAATTTTAACTTCAGCTCGTTGCTTAAGTTGCCACATTCCAGAGAAAATCGAGCTAGATGCTCGGTGGCAGATTGAGACCCTTCTCCTGAGAACAGAGTGAAGTTGGGTGCCCTGTAGTTCATTGGGAATGGCACCTGATCAATGTATTCTGGATGAGGCTTGTTATACCTTGATGCCCTATTCCCTTGTCTCCTTACGAACATTTCCTGAGCCTGATTCATTGTTAACAGGTCGTCTTGACCTTCCATGGCTCGATTTGTTCTGTCATAGGCCGATGAGATGGCCTGATGTCCTTCTGGGCCATATCCCATGGCCTCTGATCGTTCCTCTTCCGACCTGCCCCCCGAGTCTGGGCGTTGATACCTGGTCTTGGAGGTACTTCCTTTCTTGTCAAGGACATTAGTTTGTCCGTTGCCCTGTTTGTAGGGCGTTTCATCCCTTGATCCACTTCCCCCGATATGTATCGCTGGTCCCTTGCCTTTGTCAACAGAGTTTTTGGGCGGCCCTGTCCAGGCCTGCGATTGTATCCCGTTGGCAAGGGTGTTGATGCTTTCAGCAAGCATAGACATCTTTGATTCCAAATGCATCAGGGAAGAATTCACAATGTTGCTGGCTTCAGTATTGGCCTGACTGGCTGCAGTGGCCGAGCCTAGCATGTTCTCGAACTTACTGACAACATTTGACCATTCTACTTGTTTGGCCTCAAGGTCCTTAGTGAAGTTGCGGACCTCCGTTGTCAGTTCTTCTATCTTGTCAGTCCCTTCCATAGTTAGCGGGACAGTGGACAGATTTTCCAGAGAGTGCGTTAGAGAGCGTGTCCTCGTCAAGCTAGATCGAGTCTTTCGCGTTATCTGTGGTATCATCTGACAACAGCAAAAGATTAATCGTTAAGCATCAACTGATTGAACTTTTGGCAAAAAAGATTATCAAGTCCCACTGGGCGTGCCAAAATATTGTTTGCTATAAATTTGACACCGATTGCCTCGATGTGCAAATGGCTCGATATGATGTGTAATGAGTGCGGGCGTGCCAATGTTTGTGCGTGCAAACATAACGGTTTAAAAACTGGACATGTTGATATCGGTGTAAACATAATTGAAATGTCTTGATGAGGACATATTGATATCCATGTAAGATGTCCTGATGAAACTGACTTCTAATCAATTGATTATGGCAGAGTAGGCAAACACTACCCTTAGTTCTTTTCCATGCCTGCCTGGCCGCAGGACTTAAATAATTTATGATAACCTTCCTGAAATGCCAAAGTTTCACAGCCAATCGATGGCTTACTCAATACATCAATGCATTCACAAATCAGCAGTTGAGTTGATAATCAACCAGTTTAATTTATATCAGCTTGATTAACATATTGACCATGCCTCAATGAAAATCATTTGACGTAAAACATGCTTTAATAAAATCAAGAGATATGGGCCAAATACTTCTATTAATTGAATTGTAAAAGAAACATATGAGTCTTAGCCTACAATGAGTTCCCCGATTTACAAACATTACAAAGCATGCAAAACGATAAATTAGTCTCCTGTGTCGGCATATGTTTGCCAAATGAGTTGATGACTACGATAAGTTCTGAAAATTACTCCTTGATTGGCAGGTAGACCCGCCAAATGAGCTGATGATATATGATAGTACAGCTTGTTGACAGAAAGTAACACTGATGACAGAGAACCATCATCAATGGATCGCCCAACCTTGGCAGATGGCTACCAATCGGGCTCCTAACCAGCGGATGGCCACTGGAAAGGGCATCAATTGAGCAGATGGCTACTCAACCGATTGCTATCAAGCAGATGGCTACTTGACAGCGGACTCATCAAGCAGATGGCTACTTGACGAGGTTGCCATGTAATTACGTGGGCACTTACATGACGTTGCAGCGTGCTATTTTGCTTGATATCGAATGGTTTCGCTCGAGACAGCTTCGCTGACGGCGGAAGCAGCTTTGCGGCTTACTTTGAGCGGCGGTGCTAGACTTCAGGCGGCCATGTCCTGCTGGTTGCTGAGGATTGACGATTGATGTCAAGGAATTGGCAGTGCTGACTGACTGACAGAAGCAGCGGATGCTAGACTTCCGGAGAGGCGTTGAGCCGATTCAGTGAAGACTGAGTTGATTGATTGATTGAGTTGTGTGTGTTATGTGGCAGCCCTTCTGATATTTATAAGCTGATTATCAGTCTGATCGGTTGATGGCAGTTTTCTCCACTACCTCCACTACTTCCACAACCTCCACTACTTCCACTACCTTGGCGGTTGCTTCTTCCTTCTTCTTCCTTGTTCTATTTTTCGTGTATATGGCAGTTGTGAGAGAAACGTGTGCTGCCAATGTGATTTGAATTACACTCCTTAGTCACATAACCAACTTTGAGATAAATGAGGAAGTGGTTGAGTTCTAGTCTATCTCTTTTGGTTAGGAGATTTACGTGGCCATTATTTAATTAAGTGGCCATATGGGCCATTTATTATTTATTCAATAACAAGACTCCCGCTAATGGGCCATTCTTAGTCCGCACAGATCGGTCAGGCCTTATCCGCAAATGTAATTGGGCCATTTATTAATCCTTGGCCCAATCAATTAATTAATTAACTTAACTTCTTAATTTAATTAATTCATCATTAGTTGAGATGGCCTTATAGACTAACTGGGCCTGTTCATATTTAACCATTGTTTGGCTCTATTAATCACTTACGGCCTTTTTAATTAACTAATTCATTTATTAATTAATCCGTGCTAGGCCACAATTAAATCTTAATGTTATTGGGTTTGATTCAAATTGGGCCTGCGGCCCGTTCGTCATTTCTACCTTGATTGGGTCGGCCTTTGGCCCACTATCGCCTATCATCCCATCATCGAGCCAATATTCCTCGACAATTCGAGGGTGATTTTTTGGGTACAAACACATATGTTTACTTATGCAGTTGAGAATATTGAGATTATTTTTTATCCAACAGGTGAGTTGAATAAGTAGACATACAGTGATGCAATTATAATGTGCAAAATAATTGGAGTCAGTGTCATACTAAAAGAAAGAAACAATTGAATACTATTGTAATTTGTAGGCAACTTGGTGCTATTTCACATGGTGTTGCTTTCACATACAACTATTGTACAATTGAAGTTTGATAATTTAAGGCTGTACGTGTAGCTGGTTAGAGAGTTTTACCAAGTATAATGTGATTTGGTCATAGTATATATTATTAATGCTATATTGTGATGGTCTATTTAATTGCAGTGAACATATCTTTATTTTGTCTTTTTATATTGTCTAATTGCATTAATTGTTGAACTGTCTTCCATTCAAGAAAATCAAGTAAATTATGGCAGAACTTGCTGTAGCTGCAGCATCTCTTTCGGTTCAGTTGCTGTTACCCTTTCTTAAAAATATAAAATCCAAGGAAGATGTGCTAAATGAAGTCCAAAGCATGCAAAGCTGGCTGAGAACCATGACGGCCTTCATAGAAGACAATGATGGATGTGAAAGCAGCAGAAGGATGGAAGATCAGGTGGATAAAATTCGAGAAGCTGCTTATGAGATTGAGGATGTTCTCGATGAGTTTGTCCTTCACTCATCCTATATATTTCACGGTCACAGAATCACTAAGAAGGCCTACAAAGTAGGCCACGATCTCAAGCATGGATTCCCACTTCGAAATATCTCCAAAAAGGTAGATAACATCAAGAGAAAGCTAGAAGATGTCAAAGCACAAAACAAAACTTTCTCTGATGTGAGGTCCAATTGTAGACCAGCGTCGAGTTCGGGCATTAGGATTGGACACATGGTGAGTCCTCTTCTCCTTGACGATGAAATGGTTGGCTATGAAAACCAGAAAAAAAAATTTATTGGTGAGTTGATGAATGGAGAAAATGGGTTAGTCAAACTAGCTCTGGTCGGCCCTTGTGGATCCGGGAAAACCACATTTGTCAAAAATGTGTTCTGGAAACGAACGATTTGGCCAAACTTTGATTGTCATGCTTGGGTGCATGTGTCCAGGCTATTCAATGCTGATGAAATCTTTCTTAACTTGCTAAAGCAATTTTGTGCTTCAAAGAAAGAAACATATCCTGCAGATGATGGTTTAAGTTCACAGGCAAGACTGAGAAAGTACCTGGAAGGAAAGAGGTACATAGTTGTTCTTGATGACATTTGGAAAAAAGAAGACTGGGATTGCTTTATGTGTGCATTGCCTAATGGCGCTCATGGCAGCAGAATAGTTGTCACAACCAGGGACATGAATATGGCCTCAATATGTGCATCATCACGCCATTCTGTCTATGAATTAAATGGTTTAGAGTGGCTAGAGGCATGGACCCTCTTCTGCAAGAAGGCCTTCCCAGAAAGCAATGGAGAATGCCCTTCTGAGTTGAAGGTCTCATCTGGAACAATTGTGACACGATGCGAAGGACTACCGTTCGCTATTGTAGCAGTAGGCAGTGCACTTTCCCTGAAATCGAAACTTCCAAATGTATTCGAAAACTTCCATAGGAGTCATGGAATTGGGAGTGCTTCTCATTTGTCAGCTATCAGCAACACGCTGCTGCCTGGCTACATGGATCTCTCCAGCAATCTCAAGAATTGTTTCTTGTACTTTGGCATGTTTCCTGAGGATTACTCTGTTGAACGAGGAAGGCTCATACGCCTGTGGGTGGCCGAACAATTTGTGGTGGGGACAGACTGTGAGACAGCAGACGAAGTTGGAGAGAATTATCTCAACGAACTGATTCACAGGAACCTGGTTCATGTTTCCAAATGGGATTTTGACGGTCGACCTAGAAATTGTCGAGTGCTAAATCTTGTTCTTAATTTTATAATCCAGAAGTGCAAGGATGAGAACTTTGCATCAATCTTTTCAGGAGAAAGTACTAGTACAAGCAACAAGTTTCGGCGTTTATCTCTCCACAATGATCGCACCCGTTTTCCCGGAGATGCTGGTGGTGTTCGTTCCTTGTTTTTGTTCAGGTGTGTTATCTCTCTTGATATTGGTAACAATTTTTGTGACTTCCCAATTTCTTACTTGTATGCTCTATTCTTTTTCAGATTTGCAAATATAAACACATCTGATATTGGGAATGATTTCCGTGAACTTCCTGTTGCTAAGAATCTTAGACTTGCAAGGGGCACCTCTTATAGACTTTCCCCAACAAATTACCCATCTCACCCTTCTAAGGTATATTAGTTTGAGAGAGACTCGTATAAAGATGATTCCTCGCTCCATAAAGAAGTTTATTTACCTTGAAACCCTGGACCTGAAACAAACCAATGTGGATGAGCTTCCGAAACAAATATCTCGCCTGCACAACCTCCGTCACCTCTTTGCGTACAACAAAAAAGTGAAGCATTCTGAAGCTTTTGACTCTGTGCAAGGTGTTACGATATCTGAAGGAATCGGACACTTAACTGAACTACTGGATTTGTCTCTTGTAAAGGTAGGCCAAAAAGGTGAAGTCCTAAAAGATTTGACAAATTTGACCCAACTGAGGAAGTTAGGACTTGCAGAGCTCAAGAGGGAACACGGTAATGCTTTGGCCGCATCCATTGAAAATATGAAAAAACTCGTAACTCTCAGTCTTAGTTCAGCCACCAAGGAAGAGTATCTTGGATTAGAGATGATCAATCCTCCTCAGACACTTCAGCGTCTATATTTGCGAGGGAAACTAGAACAACTCCCGTCCTGGATTAATCGCTCACTGTGTAACTTAAGTAGGATTGGTCTAAAGTGGTCTAAATTGCAAGAAAGCCCATTGCAGGCTCTACAACATCTGCCGAACTTGATGGAACTTCAGCTGGTCGATTGTTACACCAAGGAGGAGTTGATATTTGAAGCGTCAAGCTTTAAGAAGCTTAAGATATTACAAATTGAACAATTCTCAATGCTTCACACAATTGTGATACAACAAGGAGCTATGCCTCAACTTAAAAAGATGTCACTTTGTAGGTGCCCCAATTTGAAGATGCTTCCATTGGGCATAGATAATCTTGACAAGGTTGAAGAGCTGATCCTGTATGACATGTCCGAGGAGTTCATAGCTCGACTCAGCCAAGATCGTGATTTAGTTAACCACATCCCTTTTGTTAAATCTCAAATTCACTCTCGATGATTAGTCTTTATCAGGTATTTGTACTACTATGTATAGAAGTGTCAATCTCTAATTTATTTCTTCCAATTGTGAGAATGACATTGTACCACTTATTTTAATACATCTTAATTGTTCATGTATCGGAGTCATTCTTATTACTATTCTTAAATAGAAGAAACAATCAAAACCATTTTTAATGTTATTATTATTAAAATTATTAATAATTAGAATTGTAATTAAAATCAATAATAATAATATTTTAATTTTATTCTAAAATTAAAACAAATATTGCAAATCTTATTTTAATATTAAAAAATATTACAAATTTTAAACAGTTAAAACAATTTTATTACATTTTATTATTGTTAAAAACAATTCATACATTAAAAAAAAAACGAACCAATCTGGTGACGATGTGGCTCCAAGTGGCGTCACATGACTTAAAGAGGGGCGAGTGCAAAACACGGGTCCCCTCTTTCTTACCCAGCCTCACATGGCCCGTGTTCTCTTAGTTGTTCCCCGCCCGCCCCGCCGCCAAAAGCACGCCCGAGCCCCGAGCCGCCCGAGCCTTGCCGTTGGAGATCACTTTTCCCTCCCAGCCCACCCTCACGCGCCCCCAATCCCACCAGTGGAGATGGTCTTACGTCCCTATGATTTGAAAAACAACACTTTACCCCCTGTGAAAATTGTAAATGAGCAATTTACCTCTTTTAAGCGGAGAGTGTAATTCACTCGCCGAAATTGAGAGTGAACATAAAAATATTTTTGTAACATAAGAGGGGTAAATTTCCACATATAATAGTGGTAGTTTTGTTAATTCATATCATTTTTAAGTTAAAAAATGTCAGAGAAGCAGTCTGAAACTTTTATAAGATCATAGGACGATAAAACACACATTTTTCAAATCACAGGGGATAAATTGAACATTATGTAAATTACATGAGGGTAAATTGATATTAACTCTATACCGAGCTGCAGTTCAATTATGACCAATCTTGTTTAAACCTGAATTATCCTAAATACCAAAATATTACATGTCTCATTTGGTTTCCATATAGTATAAGTTAGAATATGGTGTGGATAAGAATTAATTCAAAGAGATAATCTTTGAAACATTTTATATTGAAACAACAATTGTTCGTTGTCAGAACAAACTTTATGAATACCAAATATAACATGTTGCTTTTATAGTTTTATAATTTTATTCTTATTTTGTTTATTCGTCAATTTTTATACAAGAACTTCAATAAAATTCGAAGTTCTCAGAAATTCATCTCTATTTTTAATATTTATGACCAACTTTAGAAAAATGAGTTTTCTTTAGCTACAGCAGTTAAGCCTTCCCTTCTTCCTGCCAACTTAAAATTCATTGAATCGTAAGTGGGAAATTGGAAAATTTTGATAAGATCTTAATTAATATGGTGAAGATGTCAATCAAAAGGGTGATCCGTTGAGGAAAAATATGTGAATTATAACCGTGAAATTTAGAGTGAATAGTAGTTTTACCAATGATTTGTGATCATCAATTTTATTTATGAACTCTCCGGCAAAAGCTAGAAAAATCAACATATTAGAAATCTACATTTGCGAAAATGAAAACAAGCCCTCAAATTAAGGAGTGGGGAAGAAGATATAAATGTTATTTATAAGAAAAGTTACTTTTAATTGATCTAAGATTAATTAAGTAAACAAACTGAAGTAATACTTTTTAGTGGGATTGTTGCATTTTTTTGCCACAACTACAGTTCATTGGCGTTTCTTACCCTATAACTTTTCGGACTGACACATTTGGTGCCACAACTTCAACATCAGTGGAAATTTGTTGCCAATTGAGGCCCAATTTCAAAATTGACCCGAAATTCCGCCCATGTGCGGGCCATGTGACATAAAAAATTGGGGATTTTGACAATTCAACGCCTTTTTTATTTAAAAAAAATAAATTCATCCACCAAGAACTAGGTTACTTGGATGTTTTTATTTGGGGAAGAAGAAGAATAAGGCGGGTAACAATTTAATTAAGGAATGTTTGGTGAATTTTATAGGAAAAATTAGGATTTTTAATTTTGGTATTTTTTTTAATGAAAAAGACGTTGAATTGTCAAAATCCACATTTTCATGTCACATGGCCCGTACATGGGGAATTTCGGGTCAATTTTGAAATTAAGCCTCAATTGGCACCAAAATTGCCACTGATGCTAAAGTTGTGGCACCAAATATGCCAGCTCAAAAAGTTACGGGATAGAAACGTCAGTGAGCTATAGTTGTGACACCAAAAATGCAATAATACTCTTTTTAGTTGACATGAGAACAAAATAGATAGTTCAAAAATTTGCTCAGACAATAATAATTGTTTTCCTGATAGTATCGACAGTCTTTATATTATTGAAATTTGTATGAATCAAATTGAGTGAATAGCAAATTAACTCCCTGTGTTATTCTTAATAGGCAAATTAACTCCTTGTGATAAATAAAAGGGCAAAATACCTCCCTGTGATATTCTAAAAAGGGCAAAATACCTCCCTGTGATATTCTAAATAGGCAATTTAACTCCCTGTGATAAGAAAAATGGCAAGATACCTCCCTGTGTTTTTATAAAAGAAGCACATTACCTCCCTCTAAATTGCTCATTAATTCATATCACAGGGAGTTAAATTGTTCATTATTCATTTCATAGGGAGGTAAATTGCCTATTTTTATATCACAATGAGGTAAATTGCTCATTATTTCATTTCACAGGGAGTTGAATTGCCTATTTTTATTTCACAGGGAGGTAAATTGCCCATTAGACATATCACAGGGAGTTAACTTGCAAAAAACCCGAATCAAATTGGACTCAAGGACAATTTGACGTATGGAATTGGGATCATACTAGTTCTACATCTAGTTAATGTTCTTGTATACTTGGTTAAGTATACACAAACAAACAAATATGAACTTGGTTAAGTATACTCCTATATGACAATAGTCTTACATAACTTTATAATTATTCAATACTCTCTTTAATTTTAATATTTTAATAGAATTAATAACTTATTTACAAGTACTAATAATTATTACTATTATTAATATTAATATTAAAAACAAAATTAAAACTAAAAGTATAGGTGAGAGTGGGCCAAGTCTTCAAAATAGAATTAATTCCATTTCGGAGCCCTGCCATTGGAGACGACCAGGCAGGGCTCGGGGGGAGGGCAGGGCTGGCTCGGGGCTCCGGAGCCCCGGGGCTGGCCCTCTCCATTGGAGATGGCCTAACATTAAATGATTTTACTACCGCATAATAAGTTCCTTTAAGCTTTTAGCATGCTAGAATCCGTGAAAAAACAAGGAAGTGATAATAAAATTGTTAAAAATAAACTTGCAGATGTAGACATTCATCCTGTTACGAGTTGATAAACATGTAAATTCATCGATAACGGTACTAGTAAAAAAAAAAACGTATAACTTACATGTAAAAGATTTCCCAGTAAATTATTATAGAATTTTTTTATTTAAATATACCTGAACATTTATTGTCGACCTCTAAAAATTGGAATTTTATTATTGTAATTAGAGTGAAAATGAAGTTTGTGTACTCAAATTCTTAATCAAAGTTTTGCTTCTTGGAAAAACTTTTTCTCTAAATAGTTCATGTACAAATTTCTAGCGCTGAATCATGAACATTTTTAACTACGTACCACTATGATACAAATTAAATAGAAATGAGTTGAGACGAGCAACAATTTATTCTATTATGATTTGATTTTTTATTCTACCATATATTGTGTTTGAGTTTAACTTAATATTTAAAACTAAATTAAGGAATCATCAACTAAATTAAATTAACTTAATATTTCTACGTGTAATTTTGCTAATTTAGTTAAAGTAAAGATTCAACCATAATTTTTATATTGTATTTAAATATTATATTATTTGAAACTAATTTGTATGGGTCATTGGGTATAGAATAAGCTCATATAAAAATTTATTTGTCAAAAAGTAGGGATCTTATTACATGACCGGATGACACGTACTTCAAATCTCAATTAATTCATTTTGTTTGAATATTTTAAAAACAAATTAAATTAACTACACATAAGTAGCCGCTGCATTAATGAAGGAATATACTATTTGTTTGAGAATTTCTAGAATTATTAAAAGGAAAATTAGGAATAAGGACATAACACTGCAATTATTAAGCAAAATTAAAAACATAAAAATAAAAAAATTAATAACAATAAGAAATTATAAGAGAGCTGTAAAATGCCCGCAAAAAACTACATAAACAGAGTTCTTCGTATTTCAGCTTCACTCTCAGATCTCCCCTCCACTTTCTCAAACTTTTTCTATCTCTTCTGTTATCATTGAAATTAATTATTATTGTTATTGTTAAATTATTTTTCTCTAAAATCAAATCGCAGCAAAATAAATGGCCGGCAGAAAGGAAGGGTTGAGGGAGGAGAACAGAAACGCGGCGGCGGCGGCGGCGCAATCATTGGCAGTGACCGATGCTTTGCTATTGGCAACGATGTGTATCATTGGGTTGCCTGTAGAAGTTCACGTTAAAGATGGCTCCGTTTATTCTGGAATCTTCCACACCGCCTCGGTCGACAATGACTATGGTACTTTATTGCTTGGATTCTGTTTTCCTTAGGTTTCTATTGCATTTATTGAGAATCCGGGGAAGGTTTTTTGTTTTTTTGTACAAAAATATTTCAGGGTTTCGATTAATGTGGATTATTTTTCTATTACATGTTCTGATCTTTGATTTTGATTTGATCCTACTGGCAGAAACTTACATTAATTGATTTTAGTTTTTGATTTTATTCGTGGTAACGAGTTAGTAACCTGTAGTGGCAATTTAATTTAAGATGGTTTTCTTACTTGATGGCAGGAAAGGAGATTTTTTAGTACAATACTTCTGAATGTGGTGATGCATATAGTCCACTTGACATGCTATATATTTTGTCTTTATTGATTGATTTGTGTTTGGTGTAGCTATTGTGTTGAGGGAAGCGAGGATAAAGAAGAAGGGGAATGCAGATCCCAATGTAGTCAAAGGAAGTTTGATAGAGACACTTATAGTTCAATCAGATAATCTAGTTCAAGTTGTTGCTAAGGCATGTAACCTAAACCTCTACACTACAAATTAGCAGGTCCTGTTTCACCTTTTTGTTTGAAGTTCAATTTCCAGTCTTCGTAATATATTTGTTTGCCATGACCAGGGTATTCGGTTTCCTTCAGATGGACTTACAGGATATGTAGAGGGTGATGGTGTACAGGCTACTGCAGGTCGTAATGGTTGTCTGGACAGAGAGGGAAACTTGGTAAAGCCTAATGAGTCGAAAGGGAAAAAAAAGCACAAACGTCAAACAAGGTAATGCTACTATAATATTTTGCATCAAGTGATGATTTCATATTTCATAGAACTTGACAAGATAAAAAGGTTCAACTTCTTACATGCCATTTTCTTACGAGTTGGTACACATATACAGGGTTTAGCTTGAGATTTGTAGCATGATAGGGTGAGCAGACGTGGTTTTTGTTAAGTATAGTTTGAAGTCTGTGAGTGGACCTGTAGTTCATGAGAAATTTATTGGAATCTGAATAAAAACCTTTGATTAATTCCAGCTTTAGTACTCCGCTACCATCTTACTATTATACCTCATGGTCTTAGTTGAAATTTTAATCTTTTTGGGGTGAATAAAATATTAAATCCTCCTTCGGGGGTTGGGGTGGGCCCAATTGCTGCCTGAATATAGACTTAAGAATGTTTGCTTGTTGCATGATATAGTAAACTATTGAGACTATTGTTATACTTCTGCAATTATTGGGAAAATTGCTAGATTATTATCTACCTGCAGGTTTTCGGGCAGAAGGGAGAAGGTTTATCCTTACAGTTCTACAGCTAAGACAACAAATGTCTCTGGAAGCTCGTTGGAAGGACATAATGACAGATTGGATTCAATGAAGTTCGTGAAGGTACACTTTTTTAACAGAATAGTTTATAAACCTATTGATAAGATATAATTGCAGTTACAGGCTTTGCACAATGAAACTTATTGAAAGGAATGAAAAGCATGCTCATGCTATTCGATTTTCCTGCGAATTTATGCTATCAATTTCTTGCATTGCTTCCCTTCATCTTTTGAAATTCGAGGTCATTTTGCTCATGTATCTTTTCATCTTCTTGTGGTTGCAGATTGAAGAAAATAGTGATGTCTTAGTTGATGAAAGGTAGATTTTCTGCCAAATTGTTTTAAGATTTTTTTTCATATTCTTCTCTTGGGCTACCCACCAGGCTCTTTTTAGCGTCCCCTTAGATTCATTAACGTCATATGCATATTTTTCCATTTCAAAGGTCTACTTTTCCTTTAATAATAGCAGTGAATGTGGTTGGTTATTTTCTCAATGACTGTTACTTTCATTTGGGTTGGTTATTATTGCAGTTAACATTTGGTATCTCATTTACCCTGTTTGCAGTTATTCTTTTATATTCTTGTGGTTGCTGATATTGTTTTACCTTTCCTGAAGTTCAATATTCTTTAAGCTCCTTATGGATCAGTGTTGGTCCAGGTTATTCCCACCGAGACTAGGCAAAACCGATATGTATCGAGTCCCACCCAAAACTGGCTGAAAGCCAAGTACTGGCTAATCTTCTCGATCCCCTCAAACCTACACAATATAATATCAAATCTCAAACTCTATAAAAGTCAATGATTTGACAACCCCCCTTCCCCAAAAAAAACTTAACACCCAACAATAAAACCCAATCCTATCGTGCTCCGAAAAACTGCCCAAACCATTTTTTTGAAATCAAAACCAACCGAAACTGTGACAGCACCGATCCATATAGACCTTTATAGTTTCTACAAGTTTCAGTTGGTATTATTTTGCGCAAAGTAAGTTTACTGTGTGATCCATTATTTCCTTGTGTTTATTGATGACAGACAGGTTGTGGATGGCTCACTAGAAATACAGAGTGACAGCCCAGATAACCCTAGGCTTCAAAATGAGAGAACTGTATGTTAATAGTAACTCATCATAAGCACATATTGCAGTTTTATCTTTCTAATTGTGTTCTTAGTGAAATTAAATTCTTGTTTGCAGACCAATGATCTTCAAGGCTCAAGTCTAAGCAGTGAGTTCACATCGTACTCTCTTGCAATTCTGTCTGTTGTCTGATGCTTTTTCTAAGGAATGTTTGTTAGGTAAAGGTTGAGTGTCGTAAGGAAAACAACTAAATAGCCTTTAAGGAGCTTATCAAGTTTCTGAGAATTATGAACAGTTGCAGATTGTTTAGGGGTAAACGTAAGTGAAAATATGCTTTAATATGAAGACAGCGAGGACTATAAATATATTTATCGACTTCCACAATTTGCCAGACGTCATATAACTTAAGCACAGAGTTAATCTTTATATGGTACATAAATTTGTATTTCAATTTAGAGGTGTTCTCCTAAACATAATTTATTTGAGGGCACTAACTCTCTAATGAACTGAATTGAAATGACTGGGGAGATTACAATAGCTACTGGGAAATCAGGACTTAGGTAGTTGACGTTGATGTGTAAAACACCCTCTTTTCTAGTAGGAATTGTCCTGTAACTTGTAGGATATAAGATTTGATTTGACGAGGACTCCCGGGACAGTTGACTTATGGTTGACTGTTAAACTGAAATGAGAGCTTAAGTTACATTGGGAGTCTAAGACTTTGGTAGATGGTGGCTAACTAGAAGCCTCTGCATGACATAATTAATTGTTAGATGCAGCAATCAGTTTTATCAGTTGCAGAGCCAGGATTTTGGCTCGAAGGGGGCGAGGCGAAGTAGTTAATATTTGGGAGAAATTATAACCAAATTACTTCAGCAAAACTATCAGATTAAGAAGAAGTGATTTTGAGGATACCTTGGAATAGTATACAATAATTTGAATGTGAAATATTTAAAATTATTTGTAGGTTGGATTCCATATATTTATTTGGTGTCATACAATTTACAACTATGTTTGATTTAACATAGAAAAATTGAGACCGAGATACTAAACCTTCCCAGCAAAAGAGTTAAATTAAGTCTAAAACTCGAAATAGTAGACATAAGTATAGTGTTGCTTTAACCAAGAATTTAAAATTTTAAACATAATGCCTTTTGGACAATGCTTTTTTATTTGTTTTATGCTTCTGTTTGTATAAAATATAAATTCAAGAGACGGAAATATGAAAGTGAGGATTTTTTACTGGAGATCAGGGGAAAAAGGTCTCCGACATGTGATCAAAAGTAGAGATTTTGAGTTGTTGTGTGTTTACTTGATAGAGAACTCATTGATTAAAGGGATTAAACGAAGTCCCGATTACAAAGAATCGCTGCAACTTGAGAAAATATTAAGAGGGCTAAATTGAATATGGAGGGGCTAGGCTAACTGATAATTTTTGGTACAAAATTATGCTTTCTTTATTTTTCCCACAGGAAATAAAAAATTGTTAGAAGGTGCAGGGGTGGTTACCCCCACTAACCTCACCTACTCCTACTCCTGCTCTTTTTACAGCAACATAAGTTGTTTGAATGTCTTTTTTAGTTCTCAAATTATTCTCAGGTTAAAATTCTTTTTCCTTTTTCCTTATAAAGTCGCTGGTTGTGAAGCTCATTCCACCGTGGACTTGAACATTCCGGAAGATAAACATATGCTACAAACACCAATAGGAGTATCTTCTGGTAAATCTACTACACTTGAGGATCAAGGTCAAGAAAGGTCTAATTCAGATGATACTGCATGTACAGCTAGCTCCCCACCAAATGTTTCTATAGATTTGATCCCTGTTGTCAACGTCAACTCAGAATCCCGGCTCAGTGCATCAGCAAATTCCTTTTTATCTGTACCTCCAAAGAGTTCAAGTTTTAATAGAACCGCTAAGGTACTATGGATTTCTTATAATATTTTTAACTTTTAAGTTTGCCATAGAATTCCGATCTTATGAAATTATATACCATATATAGGATCAACTGCTTATACTTCTGTCCATCATTATGGTATTAGGGTAGCATTTGGTATTTATTATTGTGGTTCTGTAACGTTGTATAATTTATGACGATCTTTTGACATTTAACGTAGAATATTGTTTCTAAATTATTCATCTACTCCAGCAAGTTATTTTGTTTACAAGCTCTATGACACATTTCTCTCTTTCTAGGAATCTAAGCTTAATCCTGGAGCTAAATTATTTTCTCCAATGTTGCACCATAGATCGGGGACTCCTCCTATGGTGCCAAATGGAGCAAGTTATTCTTGCGTGCCAGATACCTATACAATGGCACCAATTGCTACTGCACAACAAGAAGTTGATGCTAGTTCTTTTCCTCGTTCTTCAGTGCCAGTTAAATTTGTTGCTTACAATAATGTCATTGTTGGAAATGGTGGCAATGATACACCATATGTTCAACCTGTAAGTGCTACCATCTCCTTTTCTTTCTCAATTAGTTGTGCATGTATGCTTTTTCCAACTAGGTGATTGACCTAGTATGAAATATCTACGAGCACTATGTTCAAGTGCAAAATTCTTGATCTTCCTATAAATGGATTAATTAGGCTATAACTATTTCTAGATTAGGTAATGGTGATTGACCTAGTATGAAATATCTACGTGCACTATGTTCAAGTGCAAAATTCTTGATCTTCCTATAAATGGATTAATTAGGCTATAACTATTTCTAGATTAGGTAATGGTGACAGAAAAGATAGGAACTCGGGCAATTTCATATAAATTTGATGTCTTTTTATAGACTGTCCTCTGAAGCTATATATTCTCTTATTTCCTTACTACGGACTCTTATGAGATTTGCTTTGTGGTGTAGATGATTGGACAAGTCGTAAGCAGAACGCAACCTGTTAGATATGCTGGTCAATATCACAACTTTCAAACAGGGCCCACATATATTCATCAAAATCCACAAAATGTATGTGGTATTGTTAATTAAGCTCCATTTTCCTAATAAAAGTATCTATATTGTTTTGCAATGGATCAGCTTATGTTTTCAAGCAATTGATGTTCTCAGGTTATGTTTGGACGAGTTGGACCACTTGTTTGTATGCATCCCATTTCTAATGTAAGATACTGCACTATATCTCCTTGTCATTCTTATTTGCCAATGTCACAAAGTATCTGTTATAATTTTGATGGCAATTGCATTACCATGAAGCTTGCTTGATACATATCCTATATGGTTTTTCTTCTTTCTTCTTTCTTCTTTCTAAGTTATACCTTTTTTTATCTACTTCTAAGCTTTCTGTTATAGGTAGTGCTTTCACAAATATATTTTTCTTATTGTTTTGTCTTTTTATGTTTGTTTCAGGATGTTGTACAGACTGCAACAGGGTTCTCTCCAGCAACAACTCGACCTCATTTAACTCCACATCCGGTGCATTTTCCTAAGCACCAAGGTATAAGGATGTGACATTTAATGGAAAGTTGCTTTCGTTTCATTTTGGAATTATTTTTAGACACGTATAGTATTTAAGGCCGGAAAGAGAATTATGTGTTCCCATTTGCTTTCTTCAAATATGATGTGCAGCCAGACTATTTGTTACGTTTCTTGGAACAATGAAATTGTATTCTATTGAATTGTTACATGTGAAACTAGTTAATTCTCTTGTAGGTCCTGATTCTGGTAGCAGTTCATAGATACTTCAAATACTTTTAAGTGACTTACTATGTGGAATTAGAGAAATCTTTCATTCAGGTTACGTTATTTGATATGCATCAGAAGTAGCTCGAGATTTCATTATTTCTTTTTGTAACTAATAGCTTGTTGCCTCTAGGACCTTTTCTTGGCTCAGGAGTCAGGACAGTAGTTGGCGTATTTAGTTGAAATAAACTTTGATGCAAATATGTATTTAGTTGAAATAAACTTTGATGCAAATATATAGTAGTAGTAATCACTAAATACAATGCAGTAATTTCAAATGTTTGAGAATTTGGGGCATCTTTAACCAATAACGCGTCTTCACAGGAAATGGTTCGGCTCAGGCACTGCAGATGTACATGACTCCACAAATTATAGCAAATGGAGCTCAGCGCTTTGAAATGCAGAGCTCCATTCCCATTTCACAGCCTATCTTCCCCATGTTAAGACCCATTGCAGTTCCAGGATTAAATGGTTTCTCAAGCACCAAGTTTGCCTGATATTCACACCCTATCAGATTCTTCATTCTTCTGATGAAAAGTTTTGACATATAGTTTTTCCTTCTTGTTCTAGTTCATACATATTGTATTATTTCTTTTTTAAGGTTTATCCGTGTCCTATAGAAATGAGAGGTATTTGGACACTGTAATCTGAGAATTTTTGATGAAAACATTGTTCTGTTTGATATATCTCCTGAGGTATGGAAAATCACTCTCTAATCTATATATTAAGGTGGGATTTGGTTCGTTAAGGTCTTATATCTCGTAAGCATCAATAGACCTTTTGTTGGCACACCCTGATTAAAAGAACTGATTTTGGAGGCCAAATTCGTTCGTGTAATCTAGTTAACTGCTTGATGTTATCTCTGGTTTCTGAAATCGAATCAGAAAGTAAAATTCTCGTTATAATGAAGATAGTTGGAGAATATGATTGTTACCATTTTACCAAGGAAAAAAGTTTTGACGGATAATTACTTTTGAAGGTGTTTGAAAATTGTACCATCACTCTTTACTTTTCAATCGTTTGTTTTCTTTTTCCAGAAAAAACAAGAAGTTTTACTGGATTAATTTATTATAACAATAAATACATGTTCTGAACGAACTTAAAAATCAGTTGCGTGTCTTTAAAGCACATTTAGGTAAACTTTCATTATAATTTATGGCATTTTATTTCTATGACTTTGTTGTTGGTCATAAATTATGAGATTGTAGTAAGTATTATACATATTAGTAAAAAGCCACAATCACTATATAGATGTCATGTCACTAACCATTTAGCAAATATTATAATTTGACCAAATGTTAACTGTGGTACTTTAGATCACAATTTGATGAAGTTCGTTCTAGTTGATGGAAAGACCTCCCTCTGATACTTGAATGTGTATCTAACAGAAAGTTGTAATAATTTCACATAAAGTAATAATTTAATACCAATATTTTTCTACCACTATTTTTATAGGCAAAAATGTGAATGATGCCTAATAATTCCACTTTTTCAACTCTTACTTAAAACTTCAAACTTCGAGGAGCGGAGGAGAAAAAAGATAAGGGCCTGAGGTAGTAAACTTTTGTCAAGAAAGTAGGCAAGGTTAGCAATCTACGCCACAAGAAACCAAAGAACCACTTTTCACCCATCTTTGGGCTCGAGCACTTGCATACATGATCATCGGAAAGCAATTATTTTTCAACAGGAGAGAATAAAATACACCACAAAAACACGAGCTGATATTCCAAAAAAAGAAAAAACAACAGAGCAATTAAACGAAGATCATAATACAGTCTTAGAAGGATTTGCATATATAACCAAAAAAAAAAAGGGTAAAACTTCCCTAAACTAGAGAAACAGTACATGGTTAGTTCATAATTCTATAAGCCTTCCTGCCAGCAAGAACGACACCTCTACAAATTACATCAGAAGTCTCAGGTGCTCCTGAAAATGCTGTATTTGACATACAAGTATGTTTTATGAGTTTGTTCCATGACATCTCAGTGCGCAGGTGAAGAGAATTTTGCATCATTTTCCGGATTTGTCTCAGCCTCCTTTGTTTCATGAAACTCGCTTTCGGATGCTGAAATTGGTTGTCCAGTAAATTGTACCAGGTTGTCCTTCATATTTTCCTGTACAGCCTACAATTCAAAATAGGCACAACGAAAGAACTACTATTTAACCAGTTATACAAAGATATTTATATTTTGTATAGTTATATACTAATATAGTATTAACTTGGCGCCTCGCCTTACCTGTAGAAGCTCAGTCATCCTTCCGACTCCATAGTTGAACATAGGCTTCGCAGCAGAGGCGGTTTGCAAGGAATCAGTTGAAAACGGCCCGTTAGCATTTCCAGTTAAAATACCTGAATCTTCTGCTGAAGATTTCAATGTTTCCTTACCATTATCAATATTAATATCTGACATTTGTGAAGAGCCCGAGCTATCAATTTCTGTAGATGTCATAGGCTTGGGTTTATCTCCTTGCCCAACCTCAGAGGCGGCTTCATTAGAACCATTGTCATTCTGCTCACTTCCTTGGGCAACTTGGTAGCCAGAATGGGATTGTGTTGTCACAAAAATCTGGCCAGCTGGTATAGATCGGTCTGGTGGTAACATGGATATTGGTTCAACCACATGAACATCTTTGTCCCCAAAGGCCAACATATGAGAAGTTTGCGATGCATCTGAAGGCGGAGCTTGGCTGGAATTTGGCAATCCATTTGGATAGTTGACAGGTTGAAGCACAACAGGAACCACAGTGCCTCTCACGCCCACTGGAGGAACAGAAGGGGCTATTACCGGTGGTGCATATTTGCGTTTCAAGGGCACCACACTTGCTGTTTGCATAGCAAGTTTCTGGCCACGGGAGGAACCTTGGTTCTGAGCAGGGAGATGCACGTTATTTCTTCTGATCATTTGAACATGTGGAGCAACATCGTTTTCAGCTGTGACAGGTACATAATGTCCGGGCTTGAAAACAACACCTCTCAAATTTGTACTGGAGTCGCCGATCCTAACAGAAAGCAAATAACCAGCATCAAATGTGGCCTCAACAACACCAGTTACTGTTTGGCCCACCATATAGTCAACTCCGACTGTATTATCGGCTCTCTGAGGAAGATGTTCTTTTGCTCCTTGAAGACCAGGGGGTGGGTGAGCAGCTGTAGCATGATTCAGGCTTCGATCTTTTCGTGGACGACCTCGTCTCCGCTTCATTGGCTGGACTGAAAGGCTCCCAGAGCTTTCCCCTTGATTCATATTGAGAAATTACAACAATGTTTATTCACTTCCTATGAAATCCTTGGCCCCTGTCAGGCAAAAGAAAAGTCTTCAAATTATAACTAGTAGGTCATGGCATAATATATAAAGACAATTTTGAGTATCAGCTACGCACATCATTCTATAATAATTCTAATAATGACAAGCTCATAAATATAATGATTTGAAACATAGCTAACCCCATAATAGTTGTGAAACTTCTCCCCATGCAGAGAGATTTGACTGAGGCTGATATATAGAGTGTAAACAAGGATTTCACCATTCATTTATGAGCTCTCGAGCAAACAACTTAAACAATAGTGAATGAATCAGCAAACTTCAGATATAAAATATTTAAGAGGATATCGTCAAGTTGGGTTGGGGGTGGGGGGTGGGGGGTTGGGGGTTGTGGTGGTAAGGGTGACACAGAGTTCCCAAACACGAAGCTGACCTGGTTTGATGCTCAACCGAATTCTCAAATCCCAACTCCAATCAAACAAGATTGGATTAGGTATGGGCTGACCTCTTTCATATCAGGTAAATCCAACAACATGCTACCCCAAAAGTGCACCCAACTCAACCCCTTTTGTTAGTTGAATATTGCATATAATGAACAAAATATAGTGGCAATTTGATAAGACAGAAATGGCAATGTGGAGTGATGGTGGCACCACTACAAAAATATCATAATAACCACTCAACTATAATTTAGCTTAAAACCCTAACTTACTATGGCACAGAACATACTAATTAAAATTAAAGGTGCAGAAAGCACGTGTTACAAAATGGTGCAGTGTAATGCGAAGCCCTCACGCCTTGCAGAGCTTTCAACAAGGGGAAGCGAGGCAAGCTCCTTGAGTGCTACATTGCCTGCATGCACTTAGTTCTGCTTCAGATCTGCTTCAGATCTGTTACCTTTTCTCCAGATCTCATCGAGATCTGGTTGCTGGAGCCTTTATTTTTCTTGGCTTGCAGGCAAAGCCTCCTACTCTCTCCGCATAAGATACCACTTAATTGCCGGCGCTTCTGTCTCCATTAATTTCTCGAAGGCAGGCAGTTAAGTATTATCTTGCCCTTCTTTTTTCTCTAAATGTTTCCTTTGTTTATTGTGGGGCTTTCGATCAAATCGAGCACTCATTTCCAATTTTGAATTTGTCCTTGGATTTCCTCAAAAGCAACGAGTGGACCATTCTCAGCCCCTGAGGGCCCCATCAGGAAATTAGTATTTTACAGTGCACCTACGAGGAAATTCATTAATAACTGCCTATGCACATTTTACCTATGCATTTTTTACTTTCCAAGATTCGATGGCGAGATTGGAGTAGTTGTATAGTCAAATAAACCAAACCAAACCCCGAACAATCCAAAATTTGCCGTTTTAGTCTACCTGCTCATGACCCTAACCCTAGATGCCCAACCCTAACCTCATTCATGCTGAACTTGTCCAACATAGAAAGTTGCTACTGGTAGGCTAAAACACTAATTGAAACAAATTAAAATGTTATAAAGACAGAAATTAGATGTAAAAAGGAACAAGGACCATCGTTATATAGCTTTGAGGAGTACTGTTAAGTTAGTTTGTTAAATATTGAACATGACTTAGTGACCAAGTATAGATAGAACTGCAAATTAACTAAACAAACCTGAGTGTAAGTGGAAACTAGTTGAAAAACTTCACAACAAAAAAAAAAAGGCCACCAATAGAAATGCAACAAATATACAGTAGGAACAAGAGCCTTCAAATTCAATATTTTCCGTTCAGTTACATGGTAAAGAGTTCTATACCCTTAATCCATGCTGTTGTATTATTTAATTCATAATTACTTAATTTCTTTTCTAACAACTAATATGACGCTAATATAAATTATGATTTACGTTACATGGACTGCGAGTTAATAAATGAGATAGGCAATATATTATTATTGATTCAGGTAAATTATCTTGAGAAATACAAACTATTATACTAAATTACTAGAATTAATTGGGCACCTCATAAGATGTGGTTAGTCAATTATATTATTGAATGGCTCATTTAGAAGATAAACGTAACAAAAATTAGTTCTTTAACAATGTAGTGATATGGATCTCAACCAATGAAACCTCCGTAAATTGTCTTTTGTGTTATTTAAGAAATTATAGTATCTAGATTACATACAATCTTAATCAGATTTTAACAATATGTTATGTTATGTTCTTTAAGAATATAGTATGTATCTCAACCAATGCAACCTCCGTAAATTGTCATTTGCGTTATTTAAGAAATTATGATAGTATTTAGATAGCATACAATCTTAATCAGATTTCAACAATATGTCAAACTAAACGGCGAGCAAAAAAGATGATAGCAGAAAAGTAAATTTGCTATTACAAGTCTATCAAGATTGCACTTTTATTTATGCCTATAAGCACTAAATTAATGATAAAAGCAAGGGTCCAGGTCTAGGATGAGCACATCACAAATATCCTAAGCAGTTTGATTTCATTACTTGCTGAAAATCGCGTTACAACAAAAGGATTGACCTTCAATAGTGTCTCCAAACCTTCATACTACTATTGCACGTTTAATTTCAGAGTGGTGAAGGATAAATAACACATATTGATGTGCGGTTATTTCAAGTGTGGTTTCAGCCCGCGGAATCTTAGTGCGAGCCAAGTGACGTGTGAAAATAACAATAATTTTTTACTAAATTTACCAGATGTTTTCATCATTGCTAGTTGAACTAGATTGCCAAAAATGCAGCCAAAACTTCCTATTCATAGGATGATAAAGCATTCAATCAATCTTATCTTATTTTGACTTGTAATCTTTTTCACCGTTACTAATCATGCATCATTTTAATAAGAGGCTCGAAAAGCAACAGGATCAAACAAATTATAAATACAAAATCCGTCTTTTCATTTTTGCTTTGCTGGGAAGTATACCAAGCAGATTACAAGAACACGCATAAGAAAAGAAAAAATCACCTAATAATTCTATCTACAATTAATCAACACCAACAAAAATTGCACCAAATATAGCAGACCCAACCTACACGAATTTAATTTTCTCTCTAAAACAAAGCTTAATAAACACACGTGCTATGGAAGAAGAAAATTGAAGCCGGAAAAGAGATAAATGATAAGATAATTCAATAAAAACCAATAATTAATATATAAAATACGCGCTGAAATAATGAAATTGTACCTCGGTGAAGAGTCGGAAACAAATTATTTTGCGTATAATTTTCTTATTAGTAAACCCTAGAATATTTAGTTGACGAAGATTAGTATAAATTTATAGAGGGAATGAAATTATTTCAAAGAAGGTTTTATAGAGAGCATTAATTATATTTTTGGAGAGGATTTAATAGATTATTTATTTCGGCGTAGTCAACGATGTTCCATAACGGGAGTTTTAATAAAGCCACCAGGCTGTCATCCAGTTAGCCAATTGTGATACAACACGTCTCGGTTTGTGTCCCATCCTGTGATTGTATTTGTGAAATTTTCTGATGAATAAATAAGTATTTTATCAATTTATCAAAAAAATAAGTATTTTATCAAATTATTGAATAATAATGAATTGATCTCAATTGGGTTATTTTTTTGAATGATACAACCAACATATTTAATTTGTCCGTAACTCGTTGATGAAGCCATAGTCTTGTGGTAAAAACTGAGTTTTCAAAATCAAAATGAGTTTTACTCAATCTGAATATTTTTTAGTTTAATATTAATTTTGGTACTTGACTTTTATTTTAATAGTAATTAAATAGACTCGTATAAATTTTTTAATTTAGTGATTGATAGTAATCAAATAAATTTTCGATTTTAGTGATTGATGCAATGATTTATTTACCGTTTCACTAAAAACAGAGTCTCATGGTCTAAGAGTTTATTTGTGTCGCTTTACATACAACACTTTAAAAAATTTAGAGGATTTTAAGATATTATCGATTTTCGTGTACTTTGAAAATGATGTTTGCGAATTTTTAGAGATAAATTTTTAATATTTAGACTTGTAGTATTTTAGAGATTATGAAAAGAAGAAATGTGAGAGCTATGTCAAAACAATTCATTATATGAGATTTTATTTGATAAATTTATTATATGCTATATTATATTAAATCAGAATAGAATTTGTTTATATATTATTTTTAGAGATAAGAAAATAAAATGCGTTTCTTTATGAAAATAAAAACGAAAAAAATGGTCTTAGCGAAACAACAGGCCGTGAGTCTCCTTTGGCCCATTTTTATAATTTATATCATGACCATTGAGACTTACAAATTGGGCTTGAATATTGAGGCTCCCTATGAAATAGTTTTGTTGGATTTGGTCTCAGTTTAACTTAGTCAAACTCTATTAAATAGAGAGTTTGAAGATGTTTAAGTTCAAACTTAATTTCAATACAAATCGAAATCTATAGAATCCACTTGAAACATATAAAATTATTGATTTGACATATTTTTTCCACACATATAAAATTATATTGATTTGATTTATACCATATACTTTTCTCCTCCAAATCCCAACAACCAACCTCAATTCAAATCACATCTCAAGTTTCAAACCCCACTAACTATTATTTAATAATAGAGTTATCACACTTTTCATCCTCCTTATGGGCTTCTTTTGCAAATTTGTCCCTCTTAAATGTTTCGTACCAGATGCATCCCTCTTATCAATGTACAGTATTACCGATTCATTTTTCGGCTATTACATGACAGAGACGGCCTCACGTGCAAAGCATGTGCATAACTTGGAGGACAATTTTATCCCTTCACCTAATATTAGACCTTCAACTAATGCACGTACTTTGCACGTGAGGCCGTCTCCACCGTGAAATAGCTTGAAAATGAATCGGTGATACACTACATTGATAAGAAGGGATGCTTCTACTACAAAAAATTTGCAAAAGTCGGCCCATAAGGAGGACGAAAAATGCAATTCACTTTTTAATAATATTTCTCTATCTCAATATTCCACTTAAACCATTATTCAAATCGAGTTTCAAAGTTTCGACGAAAATGGAGTTTTGGCACTTTGCACCTTGAAATATAGAGTCTTGGCACTTTGCACCCTAGAAATACAATTTATTTGACACTTTGCACCCTAGTGTGTGTTTTAATTAGAAAATTTAGTTGTAGGGAGGGTAGAATAGTCATTTTTTAATATTCCTGGCACTTTGCACCCTAGAAATATAGATTGTTGGCACTATGCACCCTGAAAATAAATTGTTGGTATTTACACTCTGAAAATATGAATTTTTCGTACTTTCCATCCCGACTTAAATTTTTTAGCACAATATTTTTTATTTTAACCAAATTACTAGCTATTAGTAATTAGGTAAGAACTCTTTTTTTTTTTTTGCACTTCCTAAATTTGACATGCTAGTAGATTAGATAATAATTATATATTTGTAGTATGTCGTGTACAAAAATTTAAGAACGATTACATGTGAGTCTTAAACAACGATATCTTTTAGATACAATTTAAACAATCTAGATAATACTTGGAAACAACATGAAGGTAATGTCTTATTTTTCTTGATATAAGTTTTACGTAGAGAAAACATTAAAATAAGTTATTCAAAACTAAAATAACTTAATAATAATTTTTTTGTGATTTTTTTTTTTAAAATAAGATGTTTAAGATTTACCATGTCACAAAAATTACTAAATAATCGATTATTTTATCTAGAGAAAAAAAGCTATAAAAATCATAGTATCAAAATTTAATCGATACTTTTATTTTATCGACACAAGAAAAATAAAACTTGTATCAATTGTATAATTTTAATATTAATATCACGTTATGAAAATGAGTGTCTATTTTAGGACAAAATTTACATATAATTTACCAAAAAAAAATGCTATGATTATTTTTGTGATTGAACTCAATTTTTTTTTCATGCTTGATTGTTGTGCATTGAAATGACCATTTTATCTCTCCACCAACGACATTCAGGGTTTTTTTTCAAATGAAAACACATTAGGGAGCAAAATGCCAAAAAATATATTCTAAGGTGCAAAGTGTCAAATATTTTGAATCAGGGTGGAATGTGCCAAATTTTTATATTTTTAGGGTGCAAAGTGCCAATATTCTATATGTGTAGGGTGTAAAGTGCCAATATTCTATATTTTTAGGGTGTAAAGTGCAAAAAATATTTTAAAATGATTATTATACCCTTCCATCAATAAATCTTCTCACTAAAACACACACTAGGGTGCAAAATGTTAAATTAATTATATTTCAGTGCAAAGTGCCAAAAGTTTTAAGTCAAAATGTAAAGTATCAATACAAAACCCCGCTGAAAACTCTCAAATCACTTTTTGAAACCAAACTTGGTATCCCATAGAGTTTCAGTTTGGGATTAAATAACCTATTTTAATTATCTTTCAGACATTCGGGTGAATTGCAATTAAAAGTGGACAGTTGAAAATTATTCAAGATTTGACTATAACTTGAATGAGAAATATTATATTTAGAACTTCTATAGTTATTCAACTTTAAAAGAAGATTATTTCTTTGATTATTTTAAAATTTGATCTTTATCTCAAATAGCAAGAACAAATATATGTGTAGATCATTCTATTTGTCGGGGTTAGTTTGAACTTGGCTCTTTTCACACTGAAATAAATTATAAATCAATTGGAAACTTGATAAGACAATCAATCAAACCAAATTTAATATGTAAACTCGTTAATAGAGAAGACAAGACTAAATTCATATTTTCTTCTTCCTGATCTCAATTTAGTTCTGATCCAAACATTTGCCATTGACATGGTCTTTTTTGCATGGTAGAAAGTACTTTAAAAAAAAAAACTAAATTCCAATTATGTCAATAAAAAAATGGCACTAAAGCTCTGGCTATATATTTCAGTATTTTTTATCCATTTCAATAAACTTAGTCCACGTTTGCTTCATATAAATTGATATCCATTGCTCAATTAATTGATAAATACTTAACCCAATTGGAAGAGCTATAACAAGAACCTATACCTGGGTATTCATGCACAGTTAAGCAGGACTCCAGAATTATTTGAACTAAGTTTGGTGGGATGCGCCAGGCCCTTGCAATAATGCAACGCATGGACGACGCGCGAAGGCCCAGGTAGCAAGCTACCTTAACAGACCTTCCCCCTTAAAAAATTAATTTAATATCGTGTGAGCCAATGGCTCACATATCAGATATTAAACTGATAAGAACAGATACTACACTTGATCTTAGCCAAAAGGCCGAGAAAGGTATGAATTATCTTATATTGGGCCGCGCATTTTATAGTCCTAATGACTCTTCTTCTGTTTTTTCAAAGGCGATGTGGGATAAAAGATAAAATGATAGCAGGGTTCGTTTATTTCAACAAGCATCTCCACTTTTAAACTTTAATAATACAGAGAACTTGTTAGATTCCTCCAAAAAAAAAAAAAAAAAAAAAAAAAAGAGAAAAAAATTGTAAGGCTGCTGAATAAGTGATTTAAGTGCTACCATAAATTACACATCAGTCCATGTCCATCGAAGTCCATGTCCATCGAAGTTATTTGATGAAATTACAAACTGACTTCATACTGAGAATTGGATTTTCCTTTTTTATTATCATGTTTGGTCATTAATTTTTATTTTTATTTAACTAACTTTACCTAACATAATTAATTTAAACTCAAAGATCCCCCAGTAATTTGAAATCGAAGAATAACTATACAAAGATGACACTTTATTTGGAACTTGGGCTTTTTAATTGAAGTTGTTATATCAATAGTTACTACTAAATCTGAGTCGAAATGTACTTCTAGATCGAAAAAAGAAATTTCTAGTGATTCATATTAATCTTGTAAAGCCCAACAATGAACAATGAGTCGTAAACTAACATAGTATAGTATAAGAATTAATGAAGAAAACATGACAATCAACCATGCAATAACTATGTCATGTTTGACTTTTTTACACTATATTAAGTCAAACTTATTTGTTTTAAGGGTAGCTAGGGAAATTTTTATTTGAGTCTTTTAGGATTTAGGAACATAAAGAGGATTTCCCCTGCTATATTTATGCATCTTTTGACCTAAAAGAAAGGTAATTGCAGTAATAATTATGAATTTCGTGCAAGTCTTGTATCTTGCATGTACAGCTATCCAACATATCGTTTCATCAAATTCTTGGATACTCTGTCATTTTTCTCTTCTGCCACATGCAAATAATATATTGTTATATTGCCCTTTCACTATGTTTTGGATGGTCTTTAATTCTATAAAACTTCTTTCCTTTAACTCCTTATTCCAGTCATTAATTTGATAAACTTAAAAATATTTGTGCATGTTACCAATCGGATACTGATTTTTATGAATGAGACACACTAAAGTTCACACGTTTCAATGTAAAAAAATCACATAATGCTGATATAGCCATTGTTTTGATTCACTATAATGAAATATTTTAATTAAACAAAGAACTATAATTTGTGATTAAACTCAGGCACCCACCTTTTCAGATTATAAATGCAAAATTTTAAGATTTTACAATTGTACACGACAATAAACTACTTCAAATATCATTGTTAGGCCATCTCCAACCGAGCACCGCCAGCAATCGGGCATGAAGGGAGGTTGCCGACGGTGCTCGGTTGGAGATGACAAAAGGCATGAGGGGGAGTACCTCGAGCACAGCGGGCAGGCATCTCGGACAGGCAGGAGGGCAAGCGGGCGGCCATTCATTGACTGTCCGCTTGCCTGCTGGGCAACGCCCTCAGCAGGTCTCACAATTGATAATTGATAAGTGGCAGCCACCCATTGGTTCTATTTTTTTTTTTTTGTTTTTTTAGTTAACTTTTTTGTTTAATTAATTAAATTACAAATATTAGTTTTTTATTTTTAAAAACATTTTTTTTTAATTTTGTGTTAGATTTAATAACTTGATTAGTTTAAATTTTAAAATTGAAAATTTCTATATGCCTAAAATTCATACAAATAAAATATTTTTTAAATTTGAACAATTTTTGGTTAGTTTTTATTTTTAAATCTTAAATTTTAAAAATAAAAAATATTAGATTATGATAACAAAAATAAGACTTAATTAAATTTTTCTTAAAAAGACTTAATTTAAAAATACATCTGAAATATTGCACAATATAACAGTAATAATAAGTGTTGTTGTTTTTTGTAAATTATGTTAGTCGTTGTTATTTTTCGTTAATTATGTTTGGTCATTTTTTATTTTCTTATTATTATGAATGCCTTAATTTTCATGATTGTGTAACTATTAAAAAATATTATTATTATTATTATCATTATTAAAATAAGTTTAAGTGAGGAAAGTTGTGAAATTGAATTAATGGATGTTGATTGTCCTTTAGTTAGAGATGAGTTTTTTAGATGGGTCGAAAAGACATGAGGGCAAGGCAAGAGGGTAAGGCAATTGGGCGAGCAATTGAGCAATTGGGCAAGGGCTTCGGTTGGAGATTGCCTTAGTTTCAATATGAATCAGAGTCTGCTCATTAAAAAAATACTCGATTTGTGAAATATATTAAAACCAAAATTATATCCAATCAATGTGAGACTTTTGGCCTCAACATGATCAACCAGAGTCCGATCAATAAAAAAAGCTCGATTTGTGAAGCATAATAAACCAAACTCAAACATCATTTATTGATTGACAATTTATTAATCCAAATTCGAGTTAATAAAGTAAAGCATGATAAAAATACATGCCAAAAAAATAATTGAAAAACTTTATGTACTAAAACTCAGGATCAGATCCAACCTAGTATTCTAGTACTGGAACTGAACATTAAACATCTAGAATGACTCCAATTGTATTTCATTAATTGTAGTTTGATCAAGAAACTAAATTAAGATTAATCTATCTGTTTGTAGTTCCATAACTTAAAATATAATTTTAATGATAAAATTACAAGGAATATTTCTTGAAAAATAATAATCTAATACTTACATCATAATTGCATGAAAATATTATTTTAAATTTATTATCTTTAAAACATGTTAGCATAGCGTGTAGTTCATATTAAGAAAAGTAATTTAGACCTTCTTCATTGAATTTTGAGTTTACAAACACATTTCTCAAAGTTTAATGTTAAAGAGTAACAACATTTCATCTACGCAAAGTTTCGTGCATAAAATAAAGAGAATATTTTTATTTATTTATTTTTTATTTAACTTAAGGTGAAAGTTGACTAGAACTCCAACAGGGGTGTAAAGGTGTTTTATTTAGACTTGCAAAAGGTATAAATTTATGATGAAACTTAAGTTATTTGTAATTATTAAAATCCAAGGGGATGTACCTATAATTTCATCAAACTCGGGGACGGACCTAGATAGGGACTAATTGGGTTTATAGCTCCGATCCACTCAAATATGTATATCAATATAAGGGTTAGTTTCATTTCAATTGCATTACTTCTTACTTGGCTCACTAATTATGGTGTTGGAGGATTTTTAGAAGGTCTAGAGTTCGAAACCCAGGAGATTCTTTCTTCTTCTTTTTTTTTTCATTTTTTTTCTTTTAATTTATTTAAGGTTTAATAAAAATCTTTTTTTTTTTAAAAAAAACTGAAATTTTATTTGTGTATTATTTTAACATGTTAATGTAATTTTTAAAAATGTAACTTTTATTTAAGAAACTTAAATTTAATTTAATTAATACAAATTAATCTTTTTTAAACCTAACTTTAATTTAAGAAACTTAACATTAATTGTGTGAAATTTAAGAACATTGTAAGAGACTTAAATACGATTTAAGAAACTTAAATTTAATTAACATTATTATTAAAACCTTGATTTGTTTTAATTTAGTACACAAATGTACATATATGAAATTAAATACGAATTCTTAAATTAAATACGATATAACCCTAACATTTATATATTGAAACACTTGAGACATCTAAATAAATACGATTACATATGGCCAAACGTCGTTTATTAATATTATTATTATTATTATTATTATTATTAAGTGAGAGTGGGGAAGAATGAGGATTGGAATTAAATGGAATGAGAAGATTGAGTCATTGGAGATGACTATGAAAATGGAAAGCTGAGGGGACGGGGTGGAAAATGGGAAGGGAAAGGAGAAGGGGAATGGGAAGCTAGACTGAAGTCACTTGAGATGGCCTAAGAGACTTATATGTTAAGAACTTTACTTATTCTTTATATATACTAGCCGTCGCGGCACGCGGTACTTGCATGCGTAAAAGATAGATAATAACTAAATTATCTATCTTTGACTGTCCGCTTGCCTGCTGGGCAACGCCCTCAGCAGGTCTCACAATTGATAATTGATAAGTGGCAGCCACCCATTGGTTCTATTTTTTTTTTTTTTGTTTTTTTAGTTAACTTTTTTGTTTAATTAATTAAATTACAAATATTAGTTTTTTATTTTTAAAAACATTTTTTTTTAATTTTGTGTTAGATTTAATAACTTGATTAGTTTAAATTTTAAAATTGAAAATTTCTATATGCCTAAAATTCATACAAATAAAATATTTTTTAAAATTTGAACAATTTTTGGTTAGTTTTTATTTTTAAATCTTAAATTTTAAAAATAAAAAATATTAGATTATGATAACAAAAATAAGACTTAATTAATTTTTTCTTAAAAAGACTTAATTTAAAAATACATCTGAAATATTGCACAATATAACAGTAATAATAAGTGTTGTTGTTTTTTGTAAATTATGTTAGTCGTTGTTATTTTTCGTTAATTATGTTTGGTCATTTTTTATTTTCTTATTATTATGAATGCCTTAATTTTCATGATTGTGTAACTATTAAAAAATATTATTATTATTATTATCATTATTAAAATAAGTTTAAGTGAGGAAAGTTGTGAAATTGAATTAATGGATGTTGATTGTCCTTTAGTTAGAGATGAGTTTTTTAGATGGGTCGAAAAGACATGAGGGCAAGGCAAGAGGGTAAGGCAACTGGGCGAGCAATTGAGCAATTGGGCAAGGGCTTCGGTTGGAGATTGCCTTAGTTTCAATATGAATCAGAGTCTGATCATTAAAAAAATACTCAATTTGTGAAATATATTAAAACCAAAATTATATCCAATCAATGTGAGACTTTTGGCCTCAACATGATCAACCAGAGTCCGATCAATAAAAAAAGCTCGATTTGTGAAGCATAATAAACCAAACTCAAACATCATTTATTGATTGACAATTTATTAATCCAAATTCGAGTTAATAAAGTAAAGCATGATAAAAATACATGCCAAAAAAATAATTGAAAAACTTTATGTACTAAAACTCAGGATCAGATCCAACCTAGTATTCTAGTACTGGAACTGAACATTAGACATCTAGAATGACTCCAATTGTATTTCATTAATTGTAGTTTGATCAAGAAACTAAATTAAGATTAATCTATCTGTTTGTAGTTCCATAACTTAAAATATAATTTTAATGATAAAATTACAAGGAATATTTCTTGAAAAATAATAATCTAATACTTACATCATAATTGCATGAAAATATTATTTTAAATTTATTATCTTTAAAACATGTTAGCATAGCGTGTAGTTCATATTAAGAAAAGTAATTTAGACCTTCTTCATTGAATTTTGAGTTTACAAACACATTTCTCAAAGTTTAATGTTAAAGAGTAACAACATTTCATCTACGCAAAGTTTCGTGCATAAAATAAAGAGAATATTTTTTTTTATTTTTTTTTTATTTAACTTAAGGTGAAAGTTGACTAGAACTCCAACAGGGGTGTAAAGGTGTTTTATTTAGACTTGCAAAAGGTATAAATTTATGATGAAACTTAAGTTATTTGTAATTATTAAAATCCAAGGGGATGTACCTATAATTTCATCAAACTCGGGGACGGACCTAGATAGGGACTAATTGGGTTTATAGCTCCGATCCACTCAAATATGTATATCAATATAAGGGTTAGTTTCATTTCAATTGCATTACTTCTTACTTGGCTCACTAATTATGGTGTTGGAGGATTTTTAGAAGGTCTAGAGTTCGAAACCCAGGAGATTCTTTCTTCTTCTTTTTTTTTTCATTTTTTTTCTTTTAATTTATTTAAGGTTTAATAAAAATCTTTTTTTTTTTAAAAAAAACTGAAATTTTATTTGTGTATTATTTTAACATGTTAATGTAATTTTTAAAAATGTAACTTTTATTTAAGAAACTTAAATTTAATTTAATTAATACAAATTAATCTTTTTTAAACCTAACTTTAATTTAAGAAACTTAACATTAATTGTGTGAAATTTAAGAACATTGTAAGAGATTTAAATACGATTTAAGAAACTTAAATTTAATTAACATTATTATTAAAACCTTGATTTGTTTTAATTTAGTACACAAATGTACATATATGAAATTAAATACGAACTCTTAAATTAAATACGATATAACCCTAACATTTATATATTGAAACACTTGAGACATCTAAATAAATACGATTACATATGGCCAAACGTCGTTTATTAATATTATTATTATTATTATTATTATTATTAAGTGAGAGTGGGGAAGAATGAGGATTGGAATTAAATGGAATGAGAAGATTGAGTCATTGGAGATGACTATGAAAATGGAAAGCTGAGGGGACGGGGTGGAAAATGGGAAGGGAAAGGAGAAGGGGAATGGGAAGCTAGACTGAAGTCACTTGAGATGGCCTAAGAGACTTATATGTTAAGAACTTTACTTATTCTTTATATATACTAGCCGTCGCGGCACGCGGTACTTGCATGCGTAAAAGATAGATAATAACTAAACTTTTGACTAAAAAAAGAATTATTAATTTCTAAACTTGAATCTAATTCACCCTCCAAAAAAAGCTTGAATATGAAAAAAATAAGTCAAAACAATTACAACAATGAAAAAATACAAAGAAAGGATCAGTGTAGAAGATTAAATAAATTGAAGATAACATTTTTCCACTCATTATCTGCAAGCCTGCAACCATGAAATAATTTTGTTATAGGTTAAAGAAATACCTAGAAATGATTACATATATAAAGACAAAGAATAAAAAAAGAAGAGAAATTAAGAAGACAAAAAAAAAAGGAGAGAAATTGGGAAGTGTCAAAGTGATTTTCTAAGTATTCTTTATAAGTGGAAGTAGATTGAGGAAGTTAGTTTTCAATATTAAACTTAAATGGTGGGAGGGAGTGGGTGGAGGTTATGTGTTCAAAATTTAGAAATCAGGGGTGATTTTGGAAAGACGCATATATTTGGAGTAGTTGGGTGTCATAACCGTCAATTTGTGAGAAAAAACGGACTCCAATAGTATAGATATATATTACATTATTGTATTTTTCTCTTTCTTAACAATTGTTCTTTTAATTTCTTTGATTTTTTTTCTTTCTCAAATTTTTTTTGGTAATTGGGTAATTGGGTGACGTGGATAGTGTGTTCGGCAAACGAACCCAGTGTCCCAGTTCCATTACATCTCCCAGAAAAGAAAAAGAAAATTCAAAACTTCTCCTCCAAACCACCAATAACCATTTCAATCGATTGTTCTAATTCTTACATACATACAACCATACTACCATAGAAACATTCTTGTATGATATAGCAGCATCATGTTTTGTTGAAGGTGTTTAGATAGGCATGACGACGTCGTCTCGTTCGTTGATTAATCGTCTGGCGCCCTACTTTTCTGCTCGGGTTCGCCAGAATTCAAGGCTTCTTAACTCATCCTCCGCCGTTCGCGAACCCAAAACATCTTCACCGGAATCTGCCGACGCCATAATTATGACCGAAAGCTGTGTTCGGGTAATTTTCATTTATCCTTCAATATTTTTTTTTGAGAAATTCTCGATTTGAAATATTTGTTTGATTAAATTTGCGATTCTGATGATAGTTTGTTAATTGGAAGTTAAATATTGATATTTTTCAGCAACTTTTTATATAACATTTGTGGTAGATGAGTACTTTATGATTTTGTTCAGAGAATGAAAGAATTGCAAGGTGAAGAGAATAGTGAAAAGCTGTTGCGCTTGAGCATAGAAGCAGGCGGGTGCTCTGGTTTCCAATATAATTTTTCACTTGATGATAAGACCAATAATGATGACAGGTTATTATTGACTTTCCTCGGTTGGGATTTTTGGTGGTTTTACAATAGTTCCTTGCGATTAATAAAGCAGTATTAATATTTATGTATTGGATTGGCAGTAGAAAAGATTTAAGTTTGGTTATGTTTGCAGGGTTTTCGAGCAAGATGGAGTGAAATTGGTGATTGATAATATTTCGTTTGATTTTGTGAAAGGTTCAACTGTTGATTACGTAGAGGAGCTGATACGCTCTGCTTTTCAGGTCCGTTCGGGATAACTTATTGTTTTTCTATTGATATTTTTTCGCGGAATCGGAACTAAAAGTTATGATCTTCTTACATTAGCAGAAATAATACTTTTGTAGGTTGCCTTTTGCTCACCTTGGACAGATAGCTCCAAATAATTCATTTTAGAGAATAACAAAGTTTTCCGTGGTTCCTTTAAGTTTCTTTATTAGTCAACATAGGGTAACATGACATGAACCATTAACTGACAACATTAGGAATGGATTATCCTGTTCAAATCATGTGACTAATAAAAATGTTTTATAATAGCCGAAAATTCAGGCTTCTCACTTGTCAGTCCCCAGGTTTGCTTTATGCTAGTCATACCAACAAACAAAGACGATTCTTTGTGTAGTGGTCTTTGTTTAATTTGTTATAGCTGGAAGAGTATTGCTAAGTAATTAGAATGTCAACCAGCAACATTAAATTGGAAGGGCTAACTTGCTTTATATTCCTGATACATTTGATGATCTAAGGTTTCTTAATTCTGAGTCTCTGACAATTAATGAGGTACACTGGAAATGAGTTGTTTGTTTTAACGTCCTCATCAACTAATTACCTATGTTGTTTCTTTTACTATCACAAAAGCAACTCACGGTGAGACTACCTCCACGAAAGAATGTTTATTACTGCATATAGAAAAGCTTGGAATATATGCCAAATGGATTTTCTAATTTTACAAGTAAATATAGTTTCTTAAATTGTTTCCCAGTTTACAAATTGGCCTGACAAGTATGTTTGCTGCCACTCAAGATAGCGAGTTTTCATATCATATTAAAATGACTTTGCTCCAGCAAATTTTGTAAATTTCGCTTGACCTTAACCATCTATCAAACTTTTCCGACACATTAATTCTTGACATATCCTAGCTGTTTAGCTGTTTCTCCCTTTCCCTCTGGCAACCCCTCCGCAAGCCCATTTATGTCCATTAAAACTCTCCGTTGTTTGACGAGAAAAGGAAAAAACAAGAAAAAGAGAGCACACAGTAAATATAGCATTAGAAGAGCAGCTGTTGAGTTGCTGCAGGTTCACTGCATGATGCTAAAAACTGAAGTTTATTTTAATGCTAAGATACAGCGAACAAGAGGTTTCAGCTTTTTGATATCTTACTTGCCATAGACTAAATATCTTAAGTCATCAGACTTTAGTCATCCAGTTGTGTTGGGGTCAACTAGATGAATATCCAACCATTCTTTTTGGTTTGTTTGTTTGAGGAAATATCCAACACCATTCGCTAATATATGTTCTACTTATAATCATCTATGCTTACTCGGTTGCATACCGACATGTCTCTTAGTTCAATACTCATTTGTTCACTGTGGTTTTGGGTTGAAGATTCAGAAACCATCTAAATGAATCTTCTGTAGTTGATCTCTAGGATGCTAATTCATATTCAGTATCAGTGATTGTTAATGTATACATTTATGCTCTCCATTGATTTTGAGTGATCCTCAATATATCAAGCACCTTTCAATGTGTTATTCCCTTTTTGGTTATTGTTGACTTGTAAGTCGTCACCACCTTGTAATGTCTATGTCAATTTGCAATAACTTACATGTCCTATCAGTTTTTCTAGGCCATAATAGGCTAAAATGAGGTAATTTATCTGATTCTTCTGCAAATCTTTTAAAACTTTTGTGAAAAATCTTTGTTTGAGTACACAATTATGCCAGTTATCTTATGCATCAAAACCTGATACATGTTGTCTATATCCAGGTGTCTGTAAATCCAAGTGCAGTGGGTGGATGCAGCTGTAAGAGTTCGTTCATGGCGAAATAGTAATTTACTTGTTTCCGTACGTACAGAGTTGGGTGATTCCGCACCAATCTTCAGTTGTTCTTCATACTGCTATGTATTGCTGAGTTAACTGATTGAATTCATTTTTATGTGATTTTTGTTGTATACTTTTCTAGAAGTACTAGTTAGGAAAAAATATGAGAAGATCATGTCACCATTATTTAACACCTACAGATTTAGGTGTTCGAAAAAATTAATTTTGTTGATACTTTATTGCACTTGTTATGGATAAATAAAAGCTGATAGTATTGCTTGTTCCTGATAAACTCATATCTTGTAACTTGTAAGTAGGGATGTTGTGCAATTTCTTTTGTATTTATTTTCTTTTTGGATATTCAAAAACATGGTTCTATTGTCTAGAGTAGACTTTATAAGTTAAAATTACTCTAATGGTAATTAGGCTTGTCATTGGTTGGATTCGGACCGGATCGAGGTTGATCCGGATCTGAATCCGATTTTGGTTTATGATGACCGGATCCGGATCCAAGCAGATCATCACAACATCAACTGGTTCTGGATCCACCGGACTTCCAGATATCTGATAAAAAAAATCCGGTTTACGCTTGAAAATTTGCATAAATGTTTTTGCTTCTATCATCATCACACGCTCCATTTACATATTCAAACCCACATAATTTTGCAATATTGTTGTAAAATTTTAACTATTTCAGAAACTATGTCAAATTTAACTTAATGGTCAATTGAATGAAATTTTACATTAAAATAATCGTAATTTACGAATAAAATACTACTACAATTTCATTAATCTTTCGTTAACAAGTAAGAGGAGTTGTGGGGTTTTGTATAATGCAGTCACATTGATTTTGCAGTGATGATCTCACCATTAAGATATGGGCTGCTGGAGAAAATGCAGATTGGTGAGCAGCATGTTGGCATATGCTCTTGATACATCTTAATTAATTCACACTGCTTCAAGTTTCTTTCAAGTTTTACCTTTTAGCTTCTTGATTAATTAGATAGAACCAAGGTTTAAACATATACATTGTTCAACTAATATTAAAAACTTTAATAGGAATGTGTGCTTTTTGTCGTGAATGCCGATGATAACTAGTTGATGTTCACAATATATATGTACCAACAGCTGAACCACTCAAAAAGAAAGCTCATCACTTAAAGAAAACCACACAATTGAACATAGAAAAAAGGAGCAAATTTGATATATATCGAGCAGATTTGATCATAGTGGAGCAGACTTTATATATGTTGAATAATATTGATTAGATTTTATCATAATGGACCATACTTGATATATGTCGAATAACATGGATCAAATTTGATCGTAATGGTCAAACTGGTGTATGTCGAATAGGATATGGTACAGTCAAACTGGTGTATGTCAAATATGATATAGATCAGTTTTAGTTTGACTTTAATCTTACGTGTAATATGTCATGTCATTGATAATATGTCATGTCAATGATTGAATATTTGGTATATTATTGAGGAATCTAATAACAGTAAAATAACCATTGAATTGACCTCCATAGATATGCACGGAGTAGTAAGTAGTAACTGATGAATTCTTCAGAGAAGTAATAGATGGACAAGTCCACACTTTGGTTTCTTGAGGTCCATTAAGAAAGTATTTTATGGTGCATGTACACTCTTTATGTTTGTAATCCAAGCATTCACCAAGTTGTTCGTGTTCCTTATCATTCTAACTCTCGTTTGTATAACATAGGATTTGGGTATGAATACAAAATTGTTCATTTGATTTGTTTTATCATGGAAATTGAAGAACTTTATGTACTAAAACTCCGGATCAGATCCAACCTAGTATTCTTGTACTGGAACTGAACATTAAACATCTAGAATGACTCCAATTGTATTTCATTAATTGTAGTTTGATTTTATTATAGGCCAGGATTGCAAGACCCGATGTTCCAACCCTATTAAGTGTTCCCCTCATCGGATGCTTTTTTTCTCTCTCTCACTAAAATAATGCAGGACCCGTTAGATCTCTGAACAAGAGCGTTCTTAATAATAGTAACAATTCATTGTAATGCCTGCTGCTATATGGCGACAAAAATTTGAGGTCAAATGAATAATAAATTCATCAATTCTTGTTTAATGCTTTTCCTTGTGTAGAAAAATATCCTCTCAATTTCTTTATTAACTGTGTGTGGGATTAACTAGATCTGTTAGATTCTTAATGAATGGTTATGAGTAAATCAAATACATAAAAATCAAAGATACGATAAATAAATAAAATTACTTGTTAAAAAAGAAAACTACATTTAGAGTTTTTTTGTTCTCTTTTGTTTCTTCTTAAGTCAAGCTCCATTGTGTGCATGAATTAAAAAAATATCCTCATTATTCTTTGTCGTTTTTAAGATGGTATTTTATAGAGATTGAATTTTTCCAAATTTTGGATGAGTTTAGATCGAAATAATATTCTTTTGAGTTTTTATTTTAATTTATTTTGTTTTGTTTTCATAGATAAGAAAGTTAAGTTTATAAGATTATTTTTCTTTGGTATAGCTTTAAAAATTAGAACATATTATATAAGATTGACTTATTTCCAAAAATGTATTTATTAAGAATATATATT
This sequence comes from Penstemon newberryi var. newberryi, assembly GCA_030819805.1. Taxonomy (NCBI): domain Eukaryota; kingdom Viridiplantae; phylum Streptophyta; class Magnoliopsida; order Lamiales; family Plantaginaceae; genus Penstemon; species Penstemon newberryi. The sequence goes on along the minus strand of JAUALY010000003.1, from coordinate 5,310,803 downwards.
AATAAATAGATTCACTTTGATTCCGGTATTCTAATTTTTTTTAACTCATATACTTAGATATAATAATAATATAATTGTATATATATATATATATACGGCGTATGTGTTTCATATTTGTTTTAACCACCTTTGAGATGTGTTTTAGACTTAATCAAGATGGTATTATCTTAAGGGGTTTTTTGCATTTCGCACCCCCAAAATATGGGAAATAGGTACTTTGCACCCTCAAAATACAGAATTAACACTTTGCACTCCCGAAAAATGAAAAATTATACACTTAGCACCCCCTCCCATTTTTCGGCAGAGTTGACCACCCAAGTCAAAAAATCTAAGGGCAAAAAGGGTAAATCATTTTTTGATATTTGACAATTTGAACCCCATAAACACTAAAAATTGACACTTTGCACCCCCAAACAGATGTAGCACTTAACACCCTCGAATTAAGAACAACTCAACAACTTGCACCCCCCGAAACACGAAAAATGGGCACCATCTCTGGAACACAAAGTTAGCACTTAACACCCTCAAATTAAGAAAAACTCAGCAACTAGCACCCCTCGTTTTTTCCACTAGAGTTGAAGCCTTAATCCTTTCACTATCCTATAAACACCTCCCCATTTTCTGCACAACCAAATCTACAAAGTTTCAATACATAAAATTGACCAAAAATATCACAAAAAAAAAAATCCAAGTCTATTACATGGATATGTATATTGATGAAAAGAAAGATGGAGAGGAAAATGAGTATTCTAGTATTCATAATCGTATTTTATAAAATTGAAGGAAGAAAAAAATAAATTACCTATTTTGCCCCTAGGTTTTTTGACTCCAGTTTGCCCAAAAAAATAAAGGGGCGCTAGTTGCTGAGTTTTTCTTAATTTGAGGGTGCTAAGTGCTAATCTTGTGTTTTGAGGGTACAAAGCGCCCATTTCTCATGTTTCAGGGGTGCAAGTTGCAGAGTTGTACTTAATTCGAGGGTGTTAAGTGCTAATTCTATTTCGGGGTGCAAATGACCAAATTTTTGTGTTTTATGGTGCAATGTGCCACAAATCAAAAAATGAATTACCTTTTCTGTCCCTAGTTTTTTTTTTTTACTCTGGTAGTCAACTCTGCTGAAAAATGGAAAGGGGTGCTAGTGCTTAATTGTTCCTGTTTCGAAGGTGCAAAGTGCCTATTTCCCATATTTTAGGGGTGCAAGTGCAAAAAACCCATCTTAAAGTAATAAATTCTATATTGTTTACTCTAATAAAATTCACCCCACAATATGAAAGAATTATGATTTTTTTTTAAGTACTGTGCATGCTTTTACCACCATTTTATTCCTTTTCGACATTCCAAATACAAAGTTAAAATTAGGCAAATTGGGTGTTGAATGGCAGCTCGTTGCTTGACAAAAAAAAAAAAAAAAAAAAAAAGAACTCGCATGGATTGTCAACTATGCTGCAATTCAGATACTCACCCAAAAAAATGTTTCCAATTCAGATGAGATGAAAAAACTCGAGATGGAAGAATATGTCAAGAATAAAAAAATAATGGAAAGTTTATTAAAATCATCATAAATAACTAGACGGAATTACTTTTTCAATGTTTATCTCTGAATTTTTTTTAATTTTTTCTGGATTCAACATATGGATAAATTATTTTATATTTTTTTTAATAAAATTTAGAGATATTTGCAAATATATATATTTATATATATATATATATATATGTATGTATTTTAAACTTTTATCTTTGAAACACACATTTTTTTGAAACTGAGAGACTCAAAGAACAAGCCCTATATATTATATTCCTTTTAAAAAATTCTAATATTTCTTATTTTTTAAAACACTCGAAAAATCAATTAAATCAATCATTCCACCAACAACTAATTAGTATAATGTAAGGAACTAGTATATCCTTTCGAATCCTTATTAGAAGAAGTTCTCATATATATACTTGACATGTCTTGAAAAATATTAATATCTTACAGAAAAAGAAAAAAAGAAAATGATCCTCTCGCTTCTCAAAATACTCTCACAAAACAAAGCAAACAAATTAAAGACCCAAGGTACATTTGGTCAGACCAAATATCCAACCCATTTCCCCATTTAACCATCCCAACCAACAAACGACATCGTTTACAATTACAAACCATGTAACCATACGACGCCGTCGTCAGCCCCGTCAATAAAAACGAAATCCAACGTTTGATCTTTTGATGCAACAAAAAGACGTTGACGTACAAATCCAAACACACACCAATACTTCACTATTCACTCACCCCACCCCCCACCCCACCCAACCCAGCTCTCTCCCAAAAGAGATCACCGGCCCCCCACCCCTAAAAGTCCCCTCACACGCTCCCTAAACTTCACATTTCAAAAATGGCCGAACTTAATCACCAACAACAATGAAGATAACCGTAGAGAGAACCATTCCCCCGAATACACAACCTAAGCAACTATCAGATCTTTCAATTAAGCCCACTTTTCCCACAAAGCCCCCTCGCCGGAAAACAAAGCCTTCCGGGTGCGGAATCCGGTTAAAAAGGGAACCCGGAACCCCATCAGCTAAACAAAACAGCCGACCCGTTACCCCTTTGCTCAAATGGAAGTTCAATGAGGCCAATGACAAGTTTAATTCCGTGGAAGAAGAGGAGGAGGAATCCAACGGTAAATGTGGCCGGAAAATTAGGACCGTAGTTTCAGCGAGGAAGCTTGGGGCGAGTTTGTGGCGGCAGCGTTTGTCGGAGCTTCAGGGTAATGGCGGCCAAAAGTTAGGGCTTCAGGTAGTGTTCCTTCTCAAAGATTATAGCTTATACTTTTTTAAACTCCATTTTTATAATTTTTATAGTTAGGTAACTATGTAAGTATAGGTATGTATGATATTGATTTAGAGTTCTTGTTGTGTCTAGAAATGCATTTAGATTGGTATTGTCCTTTGAAGCAATAATTGTAATGGCATTATAATTGTTCTCCTCATCTGAATTTATTAGTTTATTGAAGGAGAAGCTATATATGGCTTCACATTTTTTTGAATTTGCCTTCAATGGTATTAATTTTGCATCTTTTGCTCATTTATTTGAGTTGTGTGATTATAGAACTTTTTTGGGACCATCATCTATATAGTTTATATGGCATCTGTACTAAGAGTAAAAGGACTTTTGGGACCATTTTGGTTTCTTTATTATAGTTTGTATAATCTCTGTACTAAGAATCTGTGCTGCCCTAGATCTTGTGATGTTAGTAATTGTTTTGGTGGGCCATTAATACTGGTTTGATAAATTGATCAATCAATTAAAATTCATTTTGCTCTTTAATTCTTGCCTGTGCCTATAGACTGGAGGTGGCCATGTTGGGACCGCAGTTCACGATTATCATGTAGATAGGGTTCATAGTATTCCAGCAAAGGATCTGGTACATAGTCCCCATTCCGCTGCTGGTCCAAGAAATGGGCTCCTGTACAAGGTAATAAATCTTACATGTCGAGATTTAGTCTTTTAATTTGTAGTTACAAGTTGTTAAGCTGTTGCATTTATTTGCCTCCTCTTACAAAAAATCAGATTTCGTCAAATTACGAGGATTTTTTTTGATTTTAATGTCTTTCTATTTGCTGATTTTCTACTTGTTTCATTCTTATATTGAATATACTTTTACACTCTGCAGTTCGGACCATCATTTCAACTTTCAAACTATGCAATGGAGGGGGCAACAAAGTGGGATCCTGTTGATTGGAAAAGATCAGGTGGATTAAAGCAAACATTAGTCGAACCAAAGCTCGTTGACCAAACTCCAAGGATATCTGCTCTTGAGACGGAGCTTGAGCAAGCCAGAACCAAAATTAACGAACTGGAATCCGAGCGCAGATCTTCCAAAAAGAAACTCGAGCAATTCTTGCGGAAACTCAGCGAGGAAAGAGCTGCTTGGCGGAGCAGAGAACATGAAAAAATCCGTGCAATTATTGATGATGTGAAAGTAGACTTAAACAGAGAGAAGAAAAATCGCCACAGACTGGAAATAGTTAATTCTAAGCTGGTCAATGAATTGGCTGACGCCAAATTGTCGGCCAAGCGGTATTTGCAAGAATACGAAAAGGAAAGGAAGGCCAGAGAAATAATAGAGGAGGTCTGTGATGAACTAGCTAAAGAAATTGGTGAAGACAAAGCTGAAGTGGAGGCACTGAAGAGAGAATCAATGACACTCCAAGAGGAAGTAGACGAAGAGAGAAAAATGTTGCAGATGGCCGAGGTTTGGCGGGAAGAACGTGTCCAAATGAAGTTAGTCGATGCAAAGGTTATGCTTGAAGAAAAATACTCTCACATGAACAAGCTAATAGCCGATCTTGAGTCTTTCTTGAATTCAAATAGCAAAATGTCCGATTTGGAGGAGATGAACAAAGCCGAGTTCCTTAGGCAAATGACTACATCTGTCAATATACAAGACATAAGGGAGTTGACGTACGAGCCACCAAATCCAGACGATATTTTCTCCATCTTTGAAGACGTTAATTTTGGCGGGTCCAATGAAAGAGAGGTCGAACCATGTTCTGAATACACTTCTGCGAGTCACGCCTCCAATATCCATACAGTGAGTCCAGAAATAAAAATGCTTGACAAAGACAAGTCTTACATACATGCTAATGCATATGTGGATCGAAGTGGTGAACTAGAAGAGGATGCTAGTGAGTGGGAAACCGTGAGCCATCCTGAGGATCAAGGCTCGAGTTACTCACCCGATGGAAGTGACCCTTCTATCAATAAAAGTTTTCGAGTCAGCAATTTTTCTAGAAATGGCACAGAATGGGAGAGAAGTGGAGGCGATGAGACACCAATAGTGGAAATTGGTGAAGTTGGTTCTGTGCAAATGCGACAGTCGAAAAAGGTGTCGTCTTTATTTAGGCCATGGAAATCAAGCAACGGTGATAATTACAAGATTGTATCGGTTGAGGGTATGAATGGAAGGCTTTCAAACGGAAGAATTTCTAATGGAGTTATAATGTCCCCTGATTGTGGTTTGGGAAAAGATGGTCTTAGTCCTCAAGATTTTGTTGGACAATGGAACTCACCTGATTCTGGAAATCCACATTTTAATCGAGGGATGAAAGGGTGCATTGAATGGCCACGTAGTGTGCAGAAGGGTAGTTTGAAGTCGAGACTTTTGGAAGCAAGAATGGAAAGTCAAAAAGTTCAGTTGCGCCAGGTTTTGAAGCACAAGATTTAGACACTTTTCTGTGCTTATTACTTCGCTTGGTAAGAGACTAAGAGCATCTAAGAATAATAATTATGCTACGACGTTGGTGAAAAGCAGTGTAGTTTAATCTTCGATGAATTAGAATCCATTATTGCAGCAGATGGGATTCATATTTTGTAAGTTACTGAATTAATGTTTAAGTTTTATTTAAGAAAAGCCGTTTTATGATACAGGTTGAAACATTGAAATGTGATCGTATTTGTACTAATTCTAGTTACACAGTTACTTTAGTCCTTATCTTTGCTCGATTATTAACCAATGTTGGAGCCTGCTACTATGCTAGGTTGTAGTTAAGTTTTTGCCTGGTTAAAATTGCAGTGGTCATATGTAACATTGGCAAAGGTAGAACATTTTAATAAACTGTTGTTTTACTTTGTTCGTATCATTTGCGTATGAATTATTTATATTAAGCACTAATTACCTACTGAAACAAATGTAAGACTCTATTCTGTAGAATCTACTTTAGATTGGCTTACTCCAGCAAGTAGAACTCAATACAACAAAGAAATATGGGCAAATTTCAAAACAATTTAGATCTTCCTTGTGATCTTAAGATGTTTGACCACCTAAAAATCAATTTGACAGATTGTAATTATGTTGTGGTTAAACATCTGTAATGTAGTCAAATTTAAATTTGATTTGAAAGATTCCATCACAGGAGAATTGTTCATGTTGATGGTTGGAGGCCTTGCCACCTCAAGATTTTGATTTTATTTAAATTTTATTAATGTTTGGTATATATTTTAACCATATTCATAATCGAATCCATGGGGTACAAACCATGATTCCTTAAGTAAAAGCCAACAAATCCTAATCCCAACAACTTATTTTTAGTTTAGTCAAAGAAGGTTGGCTTAAACATTGGGCTGGATGTGTTTGCTAGTGGAGCGCAGCTATGCATTCAATTTCAACCCTTGCATCCATTGGCAATGCTGCAACCTGGTAAGTCGAACGAGCTGGTGCAGGTGCGGGAAAATCTGCAACATAATGTACCCAACTTGTATTAAGGATTCTATTGTTTATATAAGTCGACATGACAAGGAAGAATCGAAGGAAATTTGGATCAGGATTTCAAAACTTCACATGACAAGGAGCTTAGCAGAGGCAACTAAACTTCAGAATATAAAAAGAAATGTCACATTAACCAACTTTCATCTCCAGATTGAATCAATAATCATGGAATATGGCCATATATTTTGTGGCTACACTGTAATTCAAAAACACGATAGACATCGGAACTGTATCAACAGTAACATAAGCCATCATCTAAGTTATAACCAATTGTTGGACTAAACAAACTGCATATCGGTGTTATATATATATATGTTTTTTTTGGGAATCCAGAGACCAAGAAAAGAACTTTAGTATGCAGTTAACCTGCATAAGTGTCTTCTATGATCTAAAATGAAAATTTCAAAAATTTGCAGTCCCAAAATCAATCTATAACCTCTTCAAGTTGAAACCATGCATTATTTGTTCCATGTACTTAAAAAACATTTTCTTCTCAGCTTTTTTAGTATTTCTTTCCAAGTCCTAATGAAGTAGTTGCAGGCATTAAACTTAATGTGTTATATATAAGCTCCGTTGAATTACTTGAAACCTTTCTACCCATATAATGAATCAACCCGGGTAAAAGAATTATATTCCAAAGGTAAATGAACATTAGAAAGGGGTAACTCTTGTTATTGAAACTGACAAAATAGAGAGCAGGATAAGCATGTTATTCTCTCAAGGTTTCGTGCAGATTATGCGCCGAAAACCCAGGCCAAGGAGGCAGCACCTCATTGGTTTTTACTAGTTCTCTTACAGCTAAATCAGTATTTAGAATTAGATTTCCTGTAATCAGTATTTAGAACTAGTATAGGTCCATAGGAACATGATCGAACAAAAGCCAAATATATCACTTACGATAACAATGTTTCAAGTTGACGGGAATTCTAAGAACTTACATTTAGCATAGATCTCATTGACTTTCTTGAAGTCTTTCAGATCAGCCAACCTGCAAACGAAAAAGAAAATGATACTCCATTAACTTACTTTAGTAATAGAAAAGTATGAGTGGATTTTGTTTGTGTATGTGTGTGTGTGTGCGAGAGAGAGAGAGAGAGAGAGAGAGGAAACAAGACTACTCACATTATTGTTGTTTTTACAACTGAGGAATAGCTAGCACCACTTGCTTTAAGTATCTCACCCATATTCTTAAGTACCTAGTAGATCATTCACGAGCTCTAACATGTCAGTAGGCCAATAAAGGCACAGTAGAACATAACCAAAAAAATAGTCGTAGATAGGTATCCAGATAATGAATTTTCTTTGAAATCAGGATGATGGAAATCACAAAGAAGATGCATGTTTCTAGTTTATGACCTTAAATTTATTCAGTTACAATAAAAGGCTTTTAGCATACCAAGAATGGCTCATCAATCAATAACTAACTAATTCGTCAGTATATAGAAGCTGCATACTTACGCAGACCTCTATCAGAAAATCAGTGCCTTTGAGACAAGCTAAACTTACATGGTCACAATTTATTCAGGAACCACTCAATGCACTTTGAGCCATGAGTATTCGCCAATATTACCTTCCCAACCAATGTTCATTACACAATAAAGTCCGACTCATATATCAACCCAAAAACACAATCTTTTTAGCAATGTATCCTATATATATGATCATTTACTTGATAGTTAAGTATAAACCAAATGGATAGAGTTAGGCATTCAAAAACCAAAACAGGTTCCACTTTGCTCCGGAAAGAATTTAAAAAACGGAAAATCATGTTTCCTCTCCAAAGTTCACATCAGAACTAAAACACTTTATAAAAGTATATACATTATGATGTTTCTAGACTCACATGGGACTTTGCACTTAGGTATGTCTGAAAAATTAAAAGCAATTGCTAAGGAAAATAAAACTGAAACAGATTAAAATCATAATGGTATACCTGTTCAGTTTGATCCTCAACACTATCCGAGACAAACTTCCCAGTCTGCAGCATTAAACAAAGGAAAAACCTTGCTAGTTAGTTACTTCCTCGAGACCAAGAAGAAAGATTAAACTTTCACAAACCTCAGGAATTAATCCAAGAACCCCAGACACAAAAAGCATATTGTTTGATTTGATGGCTTGAGAATACGGCCCCAATGCTGCAGGAGCCTTTTCTGTCTGAATGGCTTCTTTAATACCTAATGCATAACCACAACAAAATGTTCAATCAAAAGACATGAATTTCGCTAATTCAGTACAATTCTGTAATACAGCAGGAGAGAATGGAGATTCCCCCCCCCCCCCCCCCCCCCCCTATTTAACCACATCGTATCAAGAAAAGTGAACCAGGAATTGAATGACTATATAGGTGAATTGAATATGTATTTGGGCTAACCTGCAGTAGCATTGGTGGAAAGAGAAGCGAATGGAGGTGATCGAGCAGAGCGGCTCAGGTTAGCGCCGGCCAAGGAAGCGCATCCTAATCCAATGGCTGCTAAAGGCGCACGGGTGCGCAGTGCGCCCACGTCGATTGCAGGTATGTTGAAGCTCCTCGCGGCGGCAAACCAGACCATTTTTGTTCTTGTCGGAGTCTTGTCTTTGTCTTGTCTAAGTAGTCTAGTACACTGTACAGATACGCCCACCTACTCGGCTTCTCACTACTATATTGATATTGGATTGCAGATGAGCCCTGGGCCGTTTAGAATTGGGTTCGGCCCAATACATTGTTGAGAGAATAATTGATCTGCCGCATGGATACATTAAATAATTTCTGAAAAATAAGGTAATGATGCAATTCTTGCTACAAAAATAAGACTATGTGGTACCTTTGAGATATTGGCTCGTACGTCTAATTCAATCAAATATATAATGCCGAAGATGTCTAAATCATGTTATGGATTAACGATATATATTCAGCACTTCAAAATTTCATTTTGTTAAGTCATAAGAGCATCTTCCACCCACCTCCAGTTTGAATATTTGAAAGTGAAATCACTCTCCCAACCACCTCCATATTTGATGAATATGGAGGAGGAGGGGCTAAATTGCAAACTCCATTTATGGAGTTTTGAATAGTGATTTCGAGCCTTCTCCAAATCACTACTCACTTGTTTTAATTCCATTTGTGTCCCAAAATATTCTTTTTTTTTTTATTTTGTTAATTAATTTTACATCATTTATGTTTTCTTTAAATCTCTATTTTTATCTCTATCTCTACTATTATAAAAGCATGAATATATCTTAACTTTGTTGTGCAGACTAAAATACCCCTATTTAAATTGTAAAGTGACATTTAATTCAACGGTAAATATATATATATATATAAAAGACTAAAAGTAATTGAAGATGTATAATTAGACATTAAGTCTTAATATATTTATCTCCTACATAAACTCCTAAAATTTATAAATTCACTCTTAAATCAATTTTTGTAATTTTAATCTTCTTCTCTTATAATAGATAAAACGAACCATAAGAAACACTATTATTTTATATATATAAATTATTATATTTTAGCATCAATATATATTTAAGTAAGAAAATGTTGATTTAAGGATTTAGTACAACATAAGTCATAAACACTCTAAATATAAAAATTTAAAATGAAATTCTCTTAAATATCATTATGTTACCAAAAAAAAAAATGAATTGAATCGCATCTTACTATGAAAGAATAAACTATACTTATGATTTAGCTGATTACGTAATTTTACTTTGGCTAGAATAGAAAAATATAAAGAATATTCAATAATCTCAAAACATGCATAAACTTAAAAGAACGTGTGAAATCAATGAAAAAATTTGCGAAATAGGTGAAAATGGATTAATATGATAAAAAATCAAAAAAAAAATTAATCGACAAAATAAGGTGAAATCTGTAGAAAATGGTTTAAAACGGAAAAATGACAAAATTGTAAAAACAGTGAAAATAAGTTATAACTGATAAAAAATGGTTTAATAAATGAATAGTATTTTGGAGGATGTAGTGTTTTGGAGTTTTTGGGTGGGAAATGAAATGTGGAAAAGTGTCTTTACAATTGGAGAAAATTCCAATTTGGAGTCCAATTTAAAGTTTTGGATGGAAGATGCTCTAAAACCAGGACGACTTAAATATTGTTCTGTTCGATATTGAATTCTAATTATTTTGTATAGTCAAATATGGGGAAACATTGCGGTTGAGTTGGAAAAGTCCCACGTGAGCTTATTTTAAACTAATATCTTTTTGGATATATAAATATACTCGATCCCCTAAAAATAAATATTGAAATTCAAACTTTCGTTTGTTTTTTCTTTTTGGCAATTTCTGGGCTAAGCCAGTTATTTGTTTGTCTACTTTCACTGCTCCTAGCCAGCAAAGACTATTAGATAATATAGGTCGTTAGTATGGTCCTTTTGTATTTGTCATTAGTTTAAGATTATATTTGTTATTTTTCTTTTTTAGTTTTGTTATTAGCCACTTTTGTTCCCTATATATACATAGGGTTGTATCTTGCTTTGTTTGTAATTCAAATTTCATAATTCTCCACACAATTGTATTATCAATTTCATTCAATCAAGTTTATTTTCTTTTTCTCTCAATCAATATGATCAATTGTATATCCTAACAAAGACTTTGTCCAAACTCTTGGCATTGATTTTATTTCGAAAAAACCATACTGGCAAAGTGTACATGTATTGCTTATTAAAAAAAAAAAAAAGCACACATTTATTGGATAAGAAACAATCCAATTCAATCTCAATTTTCTTACATTAATTCCAGATTGAATTGGATATTACCATCCTTTCAACGTTCCTACCTCCATCATCATGCAACACAGCAACTTGTTATTTCCCCAAATATATATAGCATAAGATTCGATCCTACATACAAATCAAACCACTATATCGAACCTCAAATGACGGTAATCTACACTGATCAACAAAACTTGGAGCCGACTCAAATCAACCACAATATTTCAAAGTGTTTCAACAACTAAAGAGAACAATTATGTAAGAAGAAGTGGAGAACAACTACATTATAGATTTAGACAAACTGTAAATGGAGGAATCTGAACATCAAACATCTTTTCTACATACTGGACAGGTCCCCTGTAGGGTAAGCCATTCATCTATGCAATGCAGGTGGAATAAATGTCTACAGCTCGGCAGCGACCTTGCATATTCTCCATCATTCAAATCCTGGCATGACCCCGAAATTTGAAATATTATTAGTCAATAGTCAACATTCCACATAATTAAGTTTATTTCAAATTTGATCTGAATATATAAGACTACTACCTGTAAGCAAATTGAGCAACTAGAATCGACAAACGATGTCACGCTATCAACTTTACAAAACTTGAAGATTGGCAACTCGTTGATTGTATCTTGAGATAATCCCCTGCTTGTATTGACCTCAAATATGTCCGAAATTTCCCTCAAACTTGTTTCCATAGAGCTGATCTGAATTTCAAATTCTATAAAGTTAATCCAAATTCGCTAACAGTACTCTCGAAAATTGAAATAAGATTAGATCAACTAAATCACCTGCCATTGATAAGCTTTTAGCACAGCAGGACTCACCCATTCCATAAATATCTTCCCGTTTACTAGACTACATATTAGTGCAACCTGAAAAGCAATCCTCAGGTTAATCAAATGGTTTCCGATCGTATGAACATGTTACGATCACATTAAATTGTCATATATATATATATGAATATCACCTTGGAAAATGGCTCATTATTTACTATGAGTTCCACCAATTGGACACCAGTTATGGCCCCTGCCACTGCCCCGACACCAAACCCACGTAAAAAACCAGTTTCTGTGGTCTGCCCTTTGATTGATCCGGAAATTATTCCTACTGTAGCTCCACCTACATAATTTACCAATAATTTATAATTAGAAAAAAAAATCATGAATTAAATTAGGAAATTGCATAAATGGTGAAGTTCTCTTATTGTAAAGAAAAAATTGATAAACAGGAAATTTCAATAATCTTAAGGAATCAATAACAAAGGAATCAAAATCACGCAGTAGTGTGTGTGCCGGAAAAAACCTAGGGAATTGAAGAAAAAATTGGTTTCGAGAATTCGGCAATTGAAGAGGAGCATACCTAAAGCAAAAATGCAAGTAAGTATAGCCACAGCGAATTTTTTGAGAAGCTTGAAGAGAAGCCATGATTGAGAACCGCTTAATAGACAAGAGAAAATGGTGGAAAACCATCTCTTCATTACTGAACAACAACAGATTAACATACCCTAATTATTAATTAAGAAAAGCCCTATCGTTTTTAACTGGTTGAAAAATGAACAGAAGAAAAAAGCGGTATATGTTTTGTGGAATTAATATGAATATTTATTGAGAATGAAAAGATGATGCAGAAGAGGGAGGGGGTGGCCGGGTGGGGGGAAAGCATTTAAGTGAGCTAAAGACCTACCTCACACGTGCCGCTGCATTCATATTTCATATACAGGTAGTAGTACTACTAAGAAATTTGGGCATGTTTGTTTGATGTTTGGGATATTAAGGGCATCTCCAATCCTAAGTCATCAAAGTGGGTAATCAAATACTCATTTGAGGACTGCTACAGTGTTATGGGGCCCCTGCAAATGTTTTATATTCCAATGCACAACCATCAAAATGGAACATCAATTTTAAAAACAATTAAAATTAAGTCAAATTGATAGTAAAACAAAATTAAACTCATTTAAAAATGCAATCAAATATAAAAACGAGACTAAAATGTATATTACAAATATTATATCTTGCTAACTTTTTATATTATATCATGATAAGATTTTTCGATGCCACGTGTCGCTTTGAATTCAAATATCAAGGTATATGATCATATTTCTTATCCATATAATATATTTTATATTATATCAAGATAGTTAAGATTTTTCGATTTAATATTTGAATCTTTGTAACTTTTTTTTTCTCTTTTCGTTTTAATTTTTTGTATTTTTATTTTAATTCAGATCTATATTTGTAAGTGTAATTTTTTTTGTTGAAAGTGATGTTTAATTTATACAAAAAATTTAAAACGGATTTTTTTCAAAAAAATTGTTACCGTTGTTGAGTATCTTTGGCCGTTGGAGTGTGAAAAGTTTCCTACCGAAATTTGGGGTCAAGAAGAATTGGCCCTATCTTTGATGGCAAGAGGTTGTTGACATCAATTTGATGGCTGAAATAGGGTCTCCATTGGAGCTCACACATTTTCTGATTTCAGTCCCCAAATTGGAAGTTGATGGGTTTGATGACTCATATAGGGTCTCCATTGGAGATGCCCTAATGGAGGTTTGTGAAATAATTTCAATTTGCGTAGTGTTGTTTGTTTCGGTTTTGAGATAGTGGTTTGCGAAATAAAGTTAGTGTAATTTTTTTTGAAAGAGTTAGATTGTAGGTGTAAAATGTGTAAAACTTTACGTCAAATCATGTATTTTATGTGAGATAATTTGTATAAGAGATAGATTACTTTATGTAAAATCAAAGTAGAATTTGTATATGTTTTGTTTAGAGATAAGAAAATTGTTGTTTGCTTGACTTTTGAGAGAGTAATTTGAGAAAATTGAGAGATGGAAAATTTATTTCAGAAAATAGAAAACATATTTGTTTGGCATTTTTCAAAAAATAATTTTGAGAAGCGCCAAACAAATAAGCCCAATTTCATAGCCACTTTTAAAAGGAAAAGTCCAAAACATCTTTTTAATCATATCATCACAACATTAATTACAACCAATGAAGGACAAAATTCATAAAAAGGACTAATTTTAAATTGAACTCCTAAAAAGATAAGTAAAAGTTAATATTTTTTTTTTCAAAGCGACAAAATAAGAAAAAAAAATGGAGGGAATACTTATAAAATTTAATGCATAATTGTTCAAATTAGTTAGTAACTACATTTTTGTGCAATTTTATATTAGTAGAATACTTTTCTTTCTTTCCCATACAACTTAATTGTATTCTTACTAAGAATATGATTAATGTATGTGATCTTGATTAGTTCCACTATTTTTTTATTATTAGTTTTCGAGGATTGCACACATATTAATAAATATAATAAATAGCATTTTTTTAAGAAAAAATCTCAAAATAATATTTTAACCAAATAATTACAACCATTAACAAGAAGGGTAAAATTGATAGAAAAAATTAATTTTACATTGAACTCCTAAAAAGACAAATAAAAGTAAACAAATTTCTTTAGCCTAAGCGACAAAAAAAAAGGGGAGGAAATAATTGTTTTCTCTTTTATTGTTTCGACTAGAACATTTTTTTAAGATTGTGATTTGATTAACGTTGGGAAATGGAGAGGCTTTCAAAAATAATTATTTTTCTGTACAGAGGAGTAATTCTTTGCAAGGTTACTTTAAATGAACTTACATAATTAACAAAAGAAAAAGAATAAAATCCTCGTTAACAAATAGTATTCTGATGAATATATATATTTTTTGAACTATTTTGTACAGAGGAGTAATTCTTTGCTCATTTTTGAACTATTTTTCAAATTGATAATATATATTCACATTTCTATATAATGTGAATATTATCAATTTGAAAAATAGTTAAAAAATGAGCAAAGAACAAATTTGTGGATACACAATCGAACGAGTATAATAGTATAATTACTGGAGTATTTAAAAAAAAATAGTTTTGAACTAGAACACATCTTACCTTTTGTTATTTGAAATAGTAATAGCTGTTTTTCAAAATATGTTGTCGGGTCATTTTAATTCATAAAACTAAAAACCAGATTTCTTGATTGGATAGGTATTTAAATCTAGAATAAACTATTTTAAATATGGGATATATATCATACATGCATGTACCAGTTTAATTAATTAAGGCTTCAAAACATTTCGTCAAAGTACGGCTTTATTGGTTCAGTGCATTGATCAAATCTTTATAAGTGATATATACATGACCTTCTTTTTTTTTGAATGAGATATAAATACATGACCTTCTATGTACATGGAAAAGATAAGCAATGCATGAGAGCAAATCTTCATGCACATAAGGATTCTGCTGATTTTGGACTCTTCCCAAAAGTATTTTATATGCCCAGGTACGACGTAAATAAATTAAAGTATAATTATATACTCTAAATCATATTTTGCAAATTCTCTGAAGTTTTCGGCAACATCTTGCTGACTAAAGCATCAAAGGAGGCTCCGCTGGCACTCTACTGACACGTGATCTTTGTTTTGTAGGTTTGAAAGCACAAAATATCCAACTCTTGAAGCGAAGTTTGACCCATAAAAAAATTATTTTTGAATTAATCAAAACGAAACTATACAATACGAGTAATTTCTACACAATATCTATTTTTTATGAGGGTGAGTTTGGCCAACGGTGAGAACTTTTAAAAACACTTTTAGACTTTAATTTGATATTTAAAGTGTTTGACCTCAATTATAAAAATTAATTTTGGTCAATAATGATTTTTATGGTGTTTGACCCCCAATGTTATAATCATTTTTAGGATCTTCAGAAGCAAAAAATCAACTTATTTCATAAGCTAATGTGTTACTTTGCAAAAACAATTATTCTATAATTAATGTTATTATAATCAACTATTGCCAAAGTCTATTTTAGTAAAATCAATTCTCTTATAACTGTTTTTCGAATCTCAAAGCCAAACCCACTCTTATAAAATTTTCAAAATATCTTCAACTTTTTTTTTATAATTAACTTTCTAATATTTAATTGATCGAAACATATCAAAATATGAAATTTTAATTTATGATCCAAATAATATGAAATACATAAAATAAGTATGTTGTATGATGAGCTTAAAAATGTACCACGAGTTATTTTTATTAAGTATAAGTATATGCTAAATACTTGTTTATAATTATACCAATGCAAACTATTATAATAGAGTATTATACATATTCTTATAAAATACAAACTTTTGTATGATTAAATTTTACCTATAAGTCTATAACATATTAATAGAGAGCTACTAACTCGTCATTAATTAATGAATTACGTTCTCCATTCCCTATGGGTCCTCATATCTCATGCCTATCGTTCTTATTTAATTTGGTTATTTTAGCAATAAATTACATTAAGTGGCTTAAAGTTAAAATAGATAATAAATACATCAAATATACTTGGGCAAAGGTACAAACAACAAAACCAGGTGCTAAAGCCTGGAACAGTACTGCTTCTCTGTGGGCTGCTGACTAGGAAATGTACAAGAACTTAAGATATGGGCGGACCTAATAATTCACATTTATTGTGCAACAAACAAAGATATTTTGGTAGAAAATTTCATTTCATTTTTTTATTTTTTATTTTTTGGTAGAATAATTCATTTCATTTCTGCTGTAATTGGATTTATTATAACTTTTTATTGATAGAAAATTTCATTTCATTTCATTTCTGCTTTAATTGGATTTAGTAAACTGAAAGGAAATTATTGATAGTTAAACTTGAATTCGATTGGGTCCAATAGAAACTCATTCTCAATCTGCTAAAGTCCGGCCCGTTCTGCCTAAATGCCACATTTAACTTTGCTATTTAGCTTCTTTAATTTGCTCTATAGCTATTTAAAGAGTTATGTTTCTGATTAACTAACCCAATTTGGGGGTGAAAAAGTGGTTGTTATGTAAATGATAATTTTAGTGGAGCTAAATATTCATATATAAAAATGGCTTTAAGCTATCAACAAATAGTATTGTAAACTTCCCGTAGTTTTTTTTAATTATCGTTTTATACGTTTCCATTTATTAATATTAGTATTTGATAGTTAAATTTCATTGTAATTTAATTATAATTAAGTAGACTTTTTAATTTAATGATATTGATATAATAATTAATCGTTACATTAAAAAGAAATTAGTAACACGTGAACAATATTATTACTAAGAGTCAAAAATATATATAAACCTTAAGAGTCAATGAGTCATAAATATAAACCAAACATATGAAATTAAAAATTGACTACATCACATTCTCTCTATATATATGTAATTAATGTATGTATGATTTGAAAATACTCAACTTTAGCAATTTTTGTAGTATAGTTGATCACGCGGTTATAATTTTATTTATGTTTTCACTTTTTGAAAGATTTTTATTACTCCTAAAACGTGATTTAGAAACGAAAATTTAATCCTTAGGTGTGCAATTAGGGTGGGTAGCTACAATGAATAGATACTGAGGTGTTTAATAAATTAATTTGCCTTCTCTAGTTATACAAACAAATCGTTTTTCCCTTGAAAAGTAGAAATTCCATTAAATTGGACAATATGAGAATGTTTGCACGTAATAGTTGTGATTAGAACGTGTTTATCACGATCCAAAAATTTCAATTTTCATAGAATAATAACAACATTCGTGTGGACAACCTGTCTTTATCTGTAACATTCCAATTCCTGTCCAAAATCAAGAAAACACACGTAAATAAATAGTACCAACAATCTCTTTACACACGACACCAAATTATGAATTATGCACACGAAAATACTAATTATTTTCTGCTCAAAGGATGACGTTATAAGAAGAATAAAGTAAAGATGGACCGGTAACTAAAAACAATTTCGTGTGTATTTTCTTTATTATTAGGAGAGATAAGAAAAGTTTTCTTAAAAACATATCATTCACTCCAATATAAGCTAGGTTAAAATCTATAATTCAAAAACACACATAATTAAGTTTTTAAGAGTATTCAAATATTAAACATAACTTAATCTCTTCTAAAACAAGAACTCAAACTTGAGGGATTAATTCCTTGTGACATACCAAACATCCGGTGGTAGACACATTTCTCAACTATTATTTTTTAGAAAAAAAATATATAAATAATGCTTCGATTTATAATTTGTATTTCAGCTGTCTTGCTTGAATTACCATTTCCCCAATTTTTTTACTTGGTAAAAAAGTTGTTTCCTCACAACAATCCTATGTTAGGATTCTCATTTAAAAAAAGCATACGAAATGAGTCTAATCATATCTAGAAAGACATTAAGTTAGGACATGAATACTTGAAAAAAAAAAAAAAATGTTAAAGCGGGAGTCAGAATATTAAACAACTGCTGAAATGTAGGCGTACACGTTGTAATATACATTTCACAAAAAAATGATATTTCCTTCTCGATGAATATCAAGAACCATATTTAATTCAAGGCTCCTTCACTGCTCTACTTGTGTTGTGATTTCATAATTGCATTCTCTGTTTGTACTCTAGCAATATTCAAATTGAACCCCAAATAAACCATATCCAATTTCCCATTTGTGCTCCATATGCATTTCTCTCTTCTGTTGAACTTTTAACCTTTTGGAATCACAGAAAAAATGGGACTGTGCATGAGCAAACAGAAACCTGTAAAAACAAATTCTAATGCAAACCAAACAAAAAATGGAGTGCGTCTAATTCAATACACGATGTCTCCTGGTTATGCAGCTCAATTGTATGCTATAATGCCTCCACCAAGCCCTGCACCCCCAATTCAAACACTAAACACAATTCTTGGAAAACCATATGAAGACATCAAATCACACTACAACTTAGGTAAAGAATTGGGTAGGGGTCAATTTGGTGTTACATATCTTTGCACTGATATTTCAACTAATCAAGAATATGCTTGCAAATCGATCTCGAAAAAGAAGCTTGTTACGAAAAGTGATAAAGAGGATATGAAGAGGGAAATTCAAATCATGCAGCATTTGAGTGGACAGCCTAATATTGTGGAGTTTAAAGGTGCTTATGAAGATGAGGATTCTGTTCATCTTGTAATGGAGTTGTGTGAAGGTGGAGAGCTTTTCGATAGGATTATTGCGAAAGGGCATTATAGTGAAAGTGCCGCGGCTTCGATATGCAGGGTAATTGTGAATGTTGTTCATATGTGTCATTTTATGGGCGTGATGCATCGTGACCTTAAGCCGGAGAATTTCTTGTTGTCTGATAAGAGTGAGGGTGCTTTATTGAAAGCTACGGATTTTGGATTATCGGTTTTCATTGAAGAAGGTATGTTTTTTTTCCTTCTAATTTTTTCTAATTGTAATATTCATTTATGCTATGTTTGGTTCTTGGATTTCAGCATGTGAAATGATGAGGAAACTGAGAATCAACAAACATAAAACCCAATATTATATCATTGATGCCAAAAAGACATCTTTGTTTTGTGTTTTACTTACTAAAAGTCCAAGAATCAAATGTAGCCTTAGATTTCAAATTATGTGTCGATGATTGTACATAAACATATAGTTTGATGATGCAAAACTAAATATCAGCATTACCTGTACTCTAGTTATCATTATAAATTGTTCACAGTGCCTACGTGCAATCATTAGGGAAGACATACAAAGATTTAGTTGGGAGTGCTTATTACGTTGCTCCTGAAGTTTTACATCGCAAATATGGGAAGGAAGTTGACATATGGAGTGCAGGAGTCATGTTATACATATTACTCACCGGTGTACCTCCTTTTTGGGCTGGTAATTAAGGTCCCTTTTATAAGCCTCCATCATTTCCTCTCTGCTAATGTTCTGATAGCTATAAGCTTAAGATAAATTTTAATTGCAGAAACCGAGAAGGGTATTTTCGATGCAATACTAAGAGGATATATTGATTTTGAAAGTCAACCTTGGCCTTCGATATCAAATAGTGCCAAGGACCTTGTTCGTAGGATGCTTACTCAAGACCCAAAAGAACGCATTACAGCTGCTCAAGTGCTTGGTATTTATTTGCCTTTGTTCTCTTCTGGAACTCTTTATATTTGTTCTCTAGTTGTATTTAACTGAAAATTTAAAACTTTGTGGGTTGTGTAGAGCATCCATGGATTAAAGAAGGTGGAGAAGCATCAGATAAACCGATCGACAGTGCAGTTCTCTCAAGGATGAAGCAATTCAGAGCAATGAACAAGCTTAAAAAACTTGCACTGAAGGTATATAAATTTGAAAATCAGTGTATAATAGAGATTATTAGTTAACATCACAATCTGATTGTTTTAAATTGATTAAAGGTCATAGCGGAAAATCTTTCTTCAGAAGAGATTCAAGGGTTGAAAGCTATGTTCACAAATATAGACACAGACAACAATGGCACCATTACTTACGAAGAACTTCAAACTGGTTTGGCTAGACTTGGATCGCAACTTACAGAGGATGAAGTTAGACAGCTGATGGATGCTGTAAGATATACTAATAGTATATAACTTTTTAAGTCTTTTACTCAAATACCCTTTTCTTCTATATAAACAATCGTTCGTGACACTTCCAGGCCGATGTGGATGGAAATGGGACAATCGACTACATGGAGTTCGTTACTGCTACAATGCACAGACACAGATTAGAAAGGGAAGAACATCTTTACAAAGCATTCCAATACTTTGATAAAGATAGTAGTGGGTAAGTGCTGGAACAAAATAAACCTTCGATGCTCTTTCTATATGCATATTTAAAGACGAGTTTTGTGTTCTGTTGCTATAGGTTTATAACAACCGATGAGCTTGAAACGGCTATGCAAGAATATGGAATGGGTGATTCATTAACCATTAAAGAGATAATCTCAGAAGTGGACATAGATAATGTGAGAGTTTATCTTTTTCTTTTTTTTCTCGATTTAATAATTATATGACAATATTTTTATCGGATTCGATTTTTGTGATTTTACAGGATGGAAGAATAAACTATGAAGAGTTCTGCACCATGATGAGAACTGGAACCCAACAGCCAGGCAAGCTCTTCTAGGATTGTATTATATTCATTTGACTCTTGCACATAGTTGACGAAAATCTATATACTTCTTCAATATATCTTATCTCATTATACAACATAAAGGTTTGTACTCGAATTTGAGCCCCTTAGGCCTATGTGTATTTTAGCTCATGCGCCTTAAGGTTTTTGGAGTTTTACAAGTGAAAGAAATATTGAAACGTAGTCCAGATAAAAAGGAAATGTAAAATTATGGGAAACTTGATAAACCGGAAAAACAAAAATTACGAAATTAATGTGAAAACTGGAGTTTTACACACAAGCTAATTAATGTATCAATTATAGCACGCCACTGCTCTTTCTCCATAAGAGTAAATGTTATAAGATCACATACATAATAATTTAGGAGCTAGGATTCTCAGGCCCACGCTTCAGGTCCATTTCAACTTGGTGAATTGTCCACTGCATTTCTTCCAATTTCTGCAGAGATATTCTTTTACTTAAGATCCGACCATTAAATTTAAAAATTAAATTAAATTGAAAAGCCTGTGGAGTTGGCTACCTTCACTATGGCATGGTATTGCCTAGCAATGCTATCAAAATGAGGATCGACACCTTGATACTCGCGAAGTCGTGTGACCTGTTCATTTCAACATCAAAACTAACTTACTAAAAGCAGTAACCAAATCACATCAGTAGAGCGAATTCACAAACAATAGTAAAGAAAATTACCGCTTTATTATACGAAAGAGAAGCTTCCTCTGTTGATTCAACCAAATATTTCCTATGCGATAAAGGTTAAGTTAATATTTTTTCTAGGATAAGTAAACAAAATAATTGAAAATGATAATGGGCTTACCTAATTTTGTGGAGTGCCGGAATGGTCTCCTTAGTATATGTCTCAAACAGGAGAATAGATTCTAGAGCACTTCAATAAAAGCAAAAACAAATAAAATTAAAGCAGTTAATATTGTTAGCCGAATCATATTACAACCTGCGTAATTACAGAGACAATTTTGTCAATGTCGATGCTCAAGGTTAAGAATTAGGTTGCCACACAGAAGACGGACCTCAATTTGGCACTCATGGTCTCGCATCTTTTGCATAACCAAGTCTTTTGTAGTTCATCCTACAAGACATATATCTGTCATTGTAAGAATCTTACCAAGAGGTCAAGACAGCATAACTAGTATTCAACTTCAAGCAATCTCGAAAGTGCTCAGAGTACAGTTGGTGGAAATTGCTGATAAGATGGCACGAGTAAACTTCTATCACAAGGAAGCTTACGTATTTATGTTGATGTTTCAGTTTTATATCTTTGACGAGCTTGATAAGCACCCCAAGAATCTGCTCTAAAACCTTTAATAGAAAAAAGGTTGTTTAGAAGACAATTGTAAATATTATATGTCATGACCCAGCAATTGAATGACAAGAATGAGCCAGGTAAGGGATAATATAATAACAAGCAAGTGCAAAATTCTTGCTTACATTATAGTACTCTGCAAATTTTCTGTCAGAAGAATATAGATCTTCCCTCCATGCTGATTCTTCTCTTTCAATTTCCTCAATAATCAATTTTACCCTGCATCGCTCTACACTGCTCAGCGTTTAAATCTCAAAATAATTTTAGATGTGAACAATGATAAAAGATATTCCTTTTTAAACACTGTTTGGGTTCAAATAATTACAGTCATGAATATATATATATGTAGAGAGAGAGAGAGAGACCTTTCTGGAAGTCGGGAAGTCAAATTCCGGTGGCTAGTTGATGAATCTGATAAACAAAGGGAAAAATTATACTTAATCTATAAGACCTATCATTCCTATGTAAATGAAAGTTCAATATGCTTAGAAGAGTCATAAATTTGTGACTGCGACAGATCAGTAAAGCATGGACGACTTCCCTTAAAATGTTTCATCAGTAAAGTACCTAAACTATAGATAATAGAGCATAGAACACCCAGGAACCAAGTGATGCTGGAAGATAAAGAGAGAAATAACATGAAGTTGGCACTCAAGGAATGGACTACAAAAGATGACAAAATCGCAATAAAAATTTGTTGGTGCAGGCCTATTCATGTTCATAAGAATGCAATATGCATCAATATATGATAAGGTCTTAGAGATACCCTAAGTTTGAAATATTTAGACTGACCAATGTCATCTATAATAACAGCATCAGCTAACTTATCGCATTTAGCTTCTAACCGACTGGCAATCTCACGGGCAAGCAACACCTGGTATTCCGTAGTGTCCTGCATTGTTAAAGCAATTTAGGCTTTTCAACTAAGACTAAGCAATAAAAATGATTAAGAGTTCAATACGTAAAAGCCCTCCCACTTGCTGATCAAAGATTTAATCATTTTTTACCGTAGCATATGAAATCAGTAGAGAACTTCAAATTATCATAAAAAAAGCAAACAGATGTCCACAATCACCAGTTCGAGTGGTGTCATACCATTGACAGTGGTGTACGTTGCATCTGTGTTTGCCACAAATAGGATGGCGTTATCCCAAGAAACCTATTTGGAACACCACCAACTTCAGCTTCTGATGCATCAGTCGCCCCAAGAGAGAAAGGATAATTTGCAACAGGAGATACATTTGTATAATTAGTCGAATTTGTGCTTGAGCTGATCGTGACACTGGTACTTGTACTATCCAATGAACTCCTTGACACGACACTCCATTTCTCAATTTCATCCTCATGTATCTCACCGTCTTTAGAAATAAGCGGAAGCCTTAATTTTTGAGCAGCTTCTGCAACAACTATCCTATGTTCAAGGGCCTCATAGACCTGAAAATTAACACCCTTTCAGTTATTTTTTTGTTTACCAACTCAAATATCCAAAATCAGTCCATTTTATTTCATTCTACCTCAAACACAACTACGAAGTGTACTAAACTATAACAATGCAAGACTCTGCAACATATATAAGATGTACTTAGAGCCTAGACATATCATAATTTGGATAAAAGTTTCACGATTTACTTACGAATACGCAAATACTAAATGAATAAACTAACACTAAATCAGGACCTGGGGATAAAGACCCTGAGCATCGCGAATGCCACGCAAATTAGCCGTCTGCTGATACTCCTCAACCATTGCTACAGCCTCTATATATACAGCCTACACATAATTAATCCGAATTTATTTAACAAAACAGCAATTTGTATTTTACTTAAAAGGAGAATCAAACTAGAAAACAGTACCATGGCTTCTAGGTACCGCTGCCTCTCTTTAGACATTTCTTCTCTTGCCTGCATTGTGAAATAAAGCAAAAACCTAGAAAATTAAAAACGATTATTGAAATTAAAGAACGAATTTGAACTGACTGTGTAAATTTTAAGTACTTGTTGGAGATCGTTGTAGGTGGATTTGGAAATGAGAGATCCGTCGGGGGCCAAGCAATGCCGCTCCAGCTGATCCATCACTTGACTCACGTCCGCCGGAATATTCTGTGCAGCGAATATTTTCGCCATTTCATTAACCAAGAAGGCGTCGTTAATTTTCAGTTCAATGACTTTTATCAAACAGTTTCTTGCTATTCTCCGTGTTATTATTTCTTTCCGCCGGCATTTGAAATTTCAATTTTTTGGGTAGAATCATCTACCACAAAACGACACAGTATCCTATGGAGTATCACATTATCTTAAAATTCATGGGTTTTTTTTCTTTCAATTTCTTATTTTATGGCCATTATTATTTATAACTCTGCTAATAATCATCATTAAACCCCTCATTTGTTACCTTGTTATGTCCGCAAAACTTTTTCTTTTTCGTAAAGATATCAGTGACACTTTAACACATGTTATTGTTAAAACAATATTCTTAAAAAAAAAAAAAAAAAAAAAGAACTCCTAAAAAATAAAGAAAGTTGCTCCCTCTGATCGACTATAAAGTGAGAATTTTCAATTATGCAAATTTCTATGTCATATAGTTTTTTATTTTTGCACTTAACCCCTAGACCTCAATATGTCCATCGTAAAATAGTTGGATTTTAAATATAAAAGTGTCATTTTGAAGGTGCTATGCTAAAAATATTTTTTTTTGGGGTGGGGGTGGGGGTGGGGAGAAATTTATTGACAAGAAAAAGGAAATGTAAATAGGGCTCTAGTTAATCAATGTAAGAATTCATTTAAATAATTCTTGCACTGTTTACATATTTGTTGTTTAGAATTTGAAGACATGATGATGAATACCATGACAACATCGACCCAACTAAAAGAGAATGTGGGTAAAGATGGATACAAGAGCAAAAGCATTGGCACTTGCTTCACAAACTACCAAATCTGCTAATGTCAAGAAATTGTGAGGCAAATTCTCCAAGGACCATAGCAGTTTTGGTTGTCCATTCTACAATTGTGTACATGGAGAAATATCTATAGTTATTAGCTAAAATTATCTACATGGAATATTGAGAAACCAAAATCATGTATAAGCAAAAAAAACCAGTCATAAAAACATTCATGTATAACTTTAACTAATTTATTGGGTTAAACTTAGTTGGTCGGTTATTGTTGGGATAATTATTGGCCTTAATGCGTCATGTCGGGCACATGGTCAGAGCGTGACATTAAGATATATCTTAACTTTTAAATTAATTGAATTAAATATTGAGTAATTTTATTTGA
The DNA here is from genome assembly GCA_030819805.1 of Penstemon newberryi var. newberryi. NCBI lineage: Eukaryota > Viridiplantae > Streptophyta > Magnoliopsida > Lamiales > Plantaginaceae > Penstemon > Penstemon newberryi. The sequence goes on along the minus strand of JAUALY010000003.1, from coordinate 5,285,298 downwards.
ATTTTAGTCTAAGCATAGAAATCTTGTTTATAAACATGAAGAGTATGATTGTGCAAACAGTTTGACAAATTGACCGAATCTTGCCGAAATTGAAGCTAATTACCAAACCTTATTACTTTTCGATTTCAGTGTTAACGGTCGATTCACGAAATGAACTCATATAAGATATGGAGGCATACAAGGAAAATTAATTGGGCATGAAGGTGTTAGTATTTGAGATCACCTTTAAAATTAGATTTGATATATAACTTTACTCAATGAGTTTAGGTCAAGCTACAAATTTTAAAATATTAATTTACAAAAAAAAAACTCAATACTACACTATTTAATTTTATTGGCCAAACTACGAATTGTTTGATTTGACATACGGTTTGAAATTACCTAATCAATCTAGATACCAAAAATTGGTACGACTCAATTCGATGTTATCGACACGCCCCTAAGATTGAGAAACCCTTTTGTAACATAGTTACAAGAGCATAATGATAATACTTTCATATTGAACCTATTTATTATTTTGACAAGTAAAATGTTAATTCTATTAATATAAATTAGTTATATAATTACATCTTCAATACTTGTAGAATTTTTTTTTTCCTTTAAGAATGGATTTTAGAATTAACTGATATAATTTAAAATTATATTACGATTATATTTTTAAAAATAATTAAGTTGATTTGTCATTTTGTCTATCCATAACAAATCTGTTAGAGATAAATCATGTAAATACTTATAAAATACTTTTACAATTTTAAAAGTAATAAAAGTTCGTCTAGGCCCCGTAATATGCCGGGCCAACCCGGGGGAAGACCATGTAAACTTTCCACACCTTTATTAAACCCTTTGCGGGTGAGGAAAAGCATAGCTTCGCAAGCATAAACACATTTAATCCTGTCCATTTCAAGGAAACTCTGCGACTCATTTCATCAAAAAGTTCACTGCTTGGTCAAATTTCGAATGACGTATTGAAGGATGCCTCCGTGGTCAAAGTAAGCCAGTTCAACCTGCAGAAGAGAAGAGAAGAGAATTGAAAGAAATTATGAGACATCACAAGGTAAAAAGTAGAGTAGCTCAATCAAGCATTTGCCTTGGACTCGTACCTCTGTGTCAAAACGTAAGGTACATGTAAAAGATTTTCCTTGATCTGTTGTCACTGTAATATCCTGTCCAGGCTTAATTTCACTCGTTTTAGATGGAAGGTCTATGGTGTATCGCTCGTGACCTGTCAAGCCAAGCGTTTCTGCATCCTCACCGGCCTTGAAGCAAAGTGGAATAATACCCATCCCAACCAAGTTACTGCGGTGAATCCTCTCGAAACTTTTGGCAATCACTGCTTTCACGCCCTGATTTAATTTAAAAAAACGAATACCGTAGTAATTCATCAAATGTCGTTGGAAAAGATAACTGGATGTTATATATAAACAGGCAAGTTGCTAAAACCCACTAACTCACCTGTAGCATAGGTCCCTTGGCAGCCCAGTCCCGAGAACTACCACTTCCGTATTCAGCTCCAGCTATAACAATGGTATCCTGCCCGGCTGACTTGTATTTCTGCAAAAGTTAGTACTCAAGTCATCAGACAATACTGAGGACAATCAAGGAGAATACTGTATCATTTGACCCTCTGGGGAAATCATTTCAAACCAAGAAGCCAAAGCTTACCATTGCAGCATCATACACGTAAAGTTTCTCCCCTGATGGAATGTGAATGGTCTTTGGGCCTACTTCTCCATTTATCAGTTTGTTTACTATTCGAATATTGGCAAAGGTACCCCTAGCCATTACCTCATCATTTCCCCGACGACTACCATAAGAATTAAAATCCCTGCGGTCAACCCCGCGGTCAATCAAGTACTTTGCAGCAGGACTATCCTTTTGAATACTTCCAGCAGGAGAGATATGATCAGTGGTGATACTGTCCCCAAACAACAGCAAACAATATGCATCCTTCACTCCACGGGGACCAGGTGGGTCCATTGTCATGCCATCGAAATATGGAGGCTTGTGGATGTAAGTTGAGTCTGAGTCCCACCCATAAAGACTCGATGAAGGTACTGATAATTGATTCCAGAACTCATTGCCTTTGGTAATGGCTTCATAAGTGCTCTTGAACATTTCAGGAAGCACACTAGACTGAACAACCTACACAATCATATCATTTATATTGACTAGTCAGATGAAAATGGCCCAGAGTCACTATTATACGATGTAAGGAATCTAAAATTACCTCTGCAATTTCTGCACTGGTAGGCCAGATATCCCTGAAATATACACTCTTTCCATCTTTACCAGTTCCAATGGGCTCTTTCTCAAAGTCAATGTCAACCTGGAAAATAAAATACAGCATCAGAGGGGATGTTCTAGCTAAGCAGGGGCTTCTTGACTATACCAATATTAATTAATTTTGACATTTGATTAGCATATTGGTCAATCCCTCAGACCGATGCAAATATCTAGCAGTTGTTCTATAGCTATAGTTGGATCAACAAACTCTTTTATTTCATCATTTAAAAGATAAAAACCAAATTGACAACCAATTATGATTGAATTATAAGCAAAGAGATAGATACAGGTTCCATATGAAAATCCACGCATACCGTGCCGGCAAGGGCATAAGCCATAACCAAAGGAGGCGAAGCAAGATAGTTGGCTCTTGTCAGCGGATGGACACGACCTTCAAAGTTTCTGTTTCCGGAGAGTACAGCAGCAGCAACAAGGTCTGGAACATGAAACCATAAAAGTCAGTTCGTAGGTAGCAACAAAGCTATTGGGAATGAACTACAACATTACAGTTAATGGCCGGTTCCATTAATTAGCCAAACTAAATTTTCTATTTTCAACTAGAATTTCTCACATTTCCTTCCAGGGAAAATCAAATGTTACTAGCACTGTATCAAAAAGAGATTTGAACTATTCTGAAAGCATGTTTTCAATAAACCTATGATCTAATTATTGAAAATGTATGCTTCAAACAAATTTGCAGCAGTGTTCCAAATGCAGATTTGTACTATTTGAAAGCAAGTCTCCTGAAAACCTGTGTACATATATGCTTCCGGAAATGTATGCATGAAACAAACTCAGGACGTCTTTGTTCTTTTCTTTTACATTTCTGAAGGACAAAAATATGACAAAAAGGGGACAAACATGAACAGTCAACATATTAGTCGCTCGCAAATACATTGCCTATGTGCTCATAAAATAAAATTGATTTGAAAAGCTTCAAACAACTTGAGTCACTAATAATATATCTAATGCATGGTCCAAGGGATAGAGGAAAAAACATTCATATGGATCGAGAATTTTGTCCAACTAGCTCAATTATCCCCGAGAAAAATCATTTCCAAAACATAGTACTTTTTTATCAAATATATTTGATCAACACCAATTTACACTGGGATCACAAGAGGCACTACTAGATGGATCAATTTATAGCAGATTACTTATTGATAATTAGCAAAGTACTTCGGAGATGAATAAAGCATATGAGTAAATTACCATTGTCTGTTATAGCAGAAGCTACTGATTCGTCAAGATCCCCAGAATTACCAATACAAGTTGTGCAACCATAGCCAACAATATGAAAGCCTTGCTGGTTCAAGTACTTCTGCAAGCCACTACAAGAGACCACATAACAAATTCAGTACCGAATTATGAAGGAACTATAACCTGAGAGAAGCAGAAGAAAAGGAAGGATCTAAGAATGATACTCCCAGAGATCCTCTTCAATACCTCTTGAGCAAATATTTTGTTACAACCCCAGAACCTGGGGCAAGACTTGTTTTCACCCATGGTTTTACCTGTTCAATAATAATCAGAGTATAAGTCAGGAAGAGTTGAGCAATTGATTTGAACCTCATAATCATCTAGGAACGTGAGTGCAAAAAAAATGTTCCATTCAGTAATGGATCTTGCGAGACTAGTACTAACCTCTAACCCCAATTCACATGCTTTCTTTGCAACAAGACCAGCTCCAAGCATCACACTTGGGTTTGACGTGTTTGTGCAACTAGTAATAGCTGCAATGACAACACTTCCATTCTTGAGTTCTGCAGGCTGCCCATGGAACGAAAACTTCACAACTTTGTCTTGTTGTTCCTTCGGTACAGCAAACCCCTGCATTAACAAACACAAGAAAGTTATAATAAAAAACTGAAAAATCCATCATAATATATGAAACAATAATAAATATGATTCATGTTTGTTACAAATTTGAACATTCTAGTGTTTATTTTTACACTTGTCACGCGTTTTACTTGCCTTACATGGTTATGTTAAAACTGCAGGGACTACGCGCATCAAAATAGTCTCATACCTTGAACCCAACTTTATTGTCGAGACACGAATGCCAATCAGCCTTCATATCTTTTAAAGGAACACGATCATGAGGCCTGTATTACACATCATGAATTTAATTATCCTCAAGGAGAATGATGTTCATAACATGAAAGCTGAACTATGAGGACTCCAGTGGCTGGCCTACAAACAATTTATAAAGCATACCTTTTAGGTCCAGAAATACAGGGTTCAACATCAGCTAGATCTAACTCCAGGTAAGATGAATACACTCGCTCTAGTTGAGGCTGTAACAAACATATCATTCTCAGTAAGCTCATATTTATGACGTTCGCCTTCATTAATCACATACTAAGAGTATAACACAAAATATTGAAGCCATGTACCTCATTGTAGTCGACAAACATCTTGTTAGCCCTCAAATATGCCTCAATCATTGCTACCTGGCCAAGTGGAAGCAACAAATGCCACAACCTTAGTCAAATTTTGTGGAAAGATTATAAGCACCTAAACATGGAAACCAAAAAATATGAAACAAACCGTATCATCACTTCTTCCAGTCAATTTCAGGTATTGTAGTGTGACATGATCCACAGGGAAGAACCCCATGGTTGCTCCATACTCGGGAGACATATTTGCGATAGTTGCTCTATCCGCTAATGATAACTGCCCCATGCCCTCACCTACACAAATGGAGAAAAGTAGATATGTATATAACCCACTGCAATGAGAAGTTTCCATGAGTTCTGGCTGTGTAGAGACTTACCGTAAAACTCAACAAACTTGCCAACCACGCCATGCTTTCTCAACATTTGGGTAACAGTTAAAACCAAATCAGTCGCGGTAACTCCATCATGCAATTTCCCAGACAGCTTAAACCCAACAACACCAGGCAGAACCATGCTCATTGGCTACCAATTTAGAGGAGAAGAAAAAAGATTGATAACAGAAATAAAAATAAGCATAAGTATATTATCCACCATAAGATGAGACAGAAAAAAATTGTAAATCATAAAATGAATATGCTACACTGATTAAACAGACAATAACCAATTCCTAAAGAAAACAGATGTGGTTAGGTCAAAGAATATCTTTCAGAAAAAAGTATTACAAATGATATAATTGGCCTGATTAATGCATTGCCTATGTAAAAATAGGGTGTACATTACTTACCAAGATATGTGAATAACACTAAAATAAAACTTAAATAAAAAAGTGCATGGGTACCTGGCCAAGCATTGTTGCCTCTGCTTCAATTCCTCCGACTCCCCATCCAGCAACACCCAATCCATCAATCATGGTTGTATGAGAATCAGTTCCGACAACACTATCAGGGTACAGAATGCCTTCAGTGTTGAAAACAACTCGCCCAAGATATTCCAGATTAACCTGAAAACAAACACCAATTTCAAACAGTATAATATAAACATGTGTTGTACACATGTTACTTAGTTGGTGTTAACAGATCCTGCATATAATACGTGGCAGAGGGAGAGGAGTTACCCACCCACCCACCCCCCCCCCACCCACCCCAAAATGAAATTTTGTATATCAATGTTCAGAAAATTGATTGATAAATATTTTACAGTTGGTGCTGGACCAACTATTAAAATGCCATACAGATTGCTGCATTGAGTATACACATAATCATATATACATATGATAGTAAACAGAGTCTGTTTCTGTTGTGATTCTCAATTTTGGAGGGTCGTGTTGTATTTAAGAATTAGGCAAAACTACTTGACAAGAACAAGCTCCTAGGAAAAATCCACTCATTACGATGTATTTGTTCTCATGTTGAAAATTTACCAAAGTCCAGATGAAATATCTGGTTGGGCGGAACATTAGATTCTTCCAGATTTGATCAAAAAAGAGTTTGTTTATAATTATTTTAAGACAAAAATTTGATTGCTGTTAAAATTAATATATCCAATGAGACAGTGGATGTATACATGTGTTTTTTTCTTTTCATATTCCACAGAGGCCATCTGAAAATGAATCAGTAAACCTTGGTAATGAATTTAACTATAATACAAGTTGAGGAAAGGTAGTGTCATGAAGTCAAAACTATGGATAGTTTTCCAAGAAAATAGAAACTCAATAATGTCGAAAGTAATCCATCTGATGACCTTAACCAATCTATGCAGATGAACTATGCTTCTTCAATGAAGAATCATATGATACAACTAAAAAAATTATTATGTTTTTTCCGAAATCAGCTCAATGTTGTATCTGAATAAATTTAGACAACATCTTTTGATTGTTGTCTTACTTGAATTTTTTTTTTCAAATTTTCTTTCTTAGATCTTATACTATAGTATAATTTTGTATAACATTTACATTTGTGCTAATTACTTCGCATTTTATCTTGGCCCTGAGTGACAGAATCCTAGTACTGCCATTACATATTATATCAGGCTAAAGTAAACATTGCAAAAGTATGAAATACAGAAATAGATGACACCACACAGGCTAAATCATACCTGATGAACAATACCGGAACCAGGAGGAACTACAAGCATATTGCGGAAGGCAGTGGATCCCCATTTCAGAAAAGCAAACCTCTCTTTGTTTCTCTTAAATTCAAAGTCCATGTTAGCCTGCACAGCATTTTCTGATCTAGCCACATCAACCTGGACAGAGTGGTCGATGACAAGGTCCACAGGAACCTGGAAACATCATGGTTTAACAACACATGAAAAGCAGCAATGTGACAGCCCCATTTTGTAAGGTTAAGTGACTACGCCACTTTTATAATCTTGAAAACAGATATCAATTTTAGAGCTAACAACTAAGTATGAATTTTTCCCTCTTATGACAGCCCCATTTTGTAAGGTTAAGTGACTACGCCACTTTTATAATCTTGAAAACAGATATCAATTTTAGAGCTAACAACTAAGTATGAATTTTTCCCTCTTATGAGTATCCACTGTCAGGAGAATCATAGCCAACACAGCTATTGAAAAAATATCATTAAGTAAGGAATAATTTTTGCCACTGCCAAGCATATTGCAAGGAGATTATTACAGAAAGAAGAAGCAGTGTACCAAAGGATTGATCTTGTCTGGGTTACTACCAAGATCTTTGATAGCCTCCCGCATAGAAGCCAGGTCAACCACAGCTGGAACTCCAGTAAAATCCTTTAAAACAAAAGGAAAGAGCTTTTACTTGAAAGTATTATAAATCTACTTTGCACCCTTTACAAGATTATCTCTTATCATTTTCACCTGTAACAGAACACGAGCTGGCTTAAAAGGAATCTCAACTTGCTTGGGAGCAGAATTTTCCCAATCAATAATTTTTTCCACATCCTCCTTGGTCACTTGGAAGTTGTCACAATTTCGTATGGCTGATTCCAAGAGTATCCTAATAGAATATGGAAGCTTTTCTGAAACCAGATCATCAAGTTAAATATGTAAAAGATCAACTCGGGAAGAAGTGATCAGTATCATTAGATATCAAGCATGGTTGTGAAGATAATTATGCGACATATCAGGGTATGCCCTGAATTATACCTAATATTCACAACACAAAAAGAAGATATTTCAGTTCACAAAGTAGTTGAAAGAAGCCAAACAACAGTTAGAAGATTATCATTCTTACGTTTCAAATACATGTGATGTTCAAAACCAAAAAGAAAATAATGGCAATCGAATAGTTACAGATTTAGTCTATACCGATTCTTGGGTCATTAAGAGCAGGAAGGCTATAAAATTTTCCAAATTCACCTCCTCCAGGTTTAGGAAGAGCAGTAAAAATTCCGCTGAAAGGATGCTCAGAGGCTGCACACAATAGTAAATTTGATTAATATATATGATAGCAAAACATTACAAGGAAAAAAATTCATTTATACACTAGGAATATGATACCAGTTGGATATGAAAGCCACAAATTCATCTGGAAGGGTTACCATTACATTAACACAAAACTAAAAAGTTTTCCTCTAAAAAAACATTGAATAAATTAAATGAATCCAAGAGCTTGACACATGACCAAACTCCAAAACCCCCAATTCTTTCGACCAAAAATGAAGAAAATAATATATTTATATTTGATAATGCGATGGATCAACAAAAAAAAGAATATAACCAACCGCAATGGTGCATAAATCTCTTTTGGTGGTGGGGAGGGGGCAATGTGGGGCCAAAAATTCAACATATATATTATTTTGCCATCTCATTTCATTGAAACAAAATCATAAACTTCAGGTAATCGATTATACAAAATTAAAATTAAGAATAGTGTGGGAATAATAATAGAATTTCAAGCAAAAATTTCTCATTTCAGATGAATGGTTATAAATCCGTGAGATTCCTCACTGAACCTTGACAAGTAATAATACAAACATTAATGCTACTTTAATTACTAAGCAGCTCTAACTCTCCTAAATTCCAACCCAGAGTTATCTTATAGTTCATAAACAAAATTCCAAAAACAGACGTCTTCACAAACACAAACGGTTTTTGTAGTTAAAGAATGAACTGACAAGAACTCCACAGATTATGATACCAATACCAACCATCATTACGTAAATCCATTTACCACCCAATTACCATCAGCCACAATGTATGACTACATGTTCAACAACACAAACAATTGTAAACCCAACATTAATCACTGAATTTTCATTTCCCCTCATGATCTCCCTTGATCCTCAGAGAAAGAAAAAAAATCACACTCAAAGCATAAAGATCAATAATAGAACAGCAGCAACCGAGATTTGGCAAATTAACGAGCATAACAGCAAAATTCATTTCCTAAACTTATCATTTGCACGAAGCAACTCTTCGCATAAAACTGAACTCAGAGAGCTATCAAATCAACAAATGTAAGAACATTTCAATAGTCCATAAACCACAATTTAATTCAAAATCTATACCCATGGTAGCAATCTTGCGTTCGAAACGTTCGAGAACAGGAGAAGCAGTTCTGATCTGAGCTCTAAGACTGACCGGCGATCTCCAGTCAACACCGTGACTCCACCGTGTGGAAGAACACCGCAACGATCGAAGCGCCGACGAGAAGCTCAACGATCGGTAGCTGACGCTCGATGGAGACGAATAGTTGGCGGAGATTCGAGGCGGCGATGAAAATGAATAATTCTTAACCGGTGAAGAAGAGAGGGTGGAAGCGAAACGAAATCTACAAGCTCTGAGAATGGAAGAGGAAGAAGAAGTTGGTGAAGAGCAGTAGGTGGGTAAATACATGATGATTTAAAAAGCGGAAAATAAAAGGAAATTTGCGTGTCAGAAAACAAAACCCTAGGGACCAGTAAAATTATTATTTTTTAACAGTTTTTTGTGTTCGTCGCGTGTACATATTATAGATACGGGAAATGTGTATGCATAATGTACAGATGTGCATGAGCTGCTGCTGTGAAGTGAGACTGTATTTTGGGTTTTGGCAGCTAGTGATGGGGGTGAGGGTTTTGTTGGGTAGTTGATAGTGTAAGGTAGTGGTGAGGTGATTAGGGTTTTGGAGCGTTGGATTGGGTTTGGGGCAGAATAAACGGTGTGGATTATGAGGTAAATGAGCCCGAGATAGCCGTAGGTTCACGGCTTTTAGTTGACGATTTTGTTTTTCCTCCTATTTTGTGTAGTAAATTGGAAAAATGATTGTCATTTTACGAGATTGGGTTCGTGTGGCACCCACGTGCTCATAATCTGGTAAGAATAGAATTAATTTCAATGGTATTTGCTCATTTAGTAAATAAATCATTTCAAGGATAATAACTCAACTATGTGTAAGATCTAGTATAATTACGTTGATCACTCTTTCCATATTTGAAAAATTACTCAAATTAACAGTGCGGTATTGGAAAATTATTATTGTAATATAGCAGTTCAACACTAGGTAGTCCCGGGTTGGAATGCCCTGTTAGACTTTATAGAATATCACAATGATATTTGAACATACATATATACTTTTAACATACATAGCATATATGAAAACTAAATGCGGAATGAATCATCATACCTCCAGCCATTGATGTTTGAAAGAAATTCGGTTGCGTATAAGATTCTTCTACACTCTAGCAACCTCCTTTAGATGGTGTATTTTAGTGAAGAATGTTGAGTGTAGGGACCTTATACATGGCTCACCTATATATAGTGTCTTGCCATCAAAGACACTAAGAAGGTGTAGAGTCTTTTACTTTATGACTCACATTATGCTCAAGTTAGTGGGACAAGATAATGGATTAGAGGATTAAATTCATTGGTTAGTGGGGAGATCAAAGGACCACTTTATGAAGTTTATAATAATATTAATAATATTAATAATATAAACTTACATTCTCCCACTTGGTCCGAATAATGATATCTAAATCCCATAAACACTTATAGAAATAAAATACACGAATCATGGCGATAGGTCCTCTTAGAACGAGTATTATCTTCCATGTATTACAATGCATTTTATTTCTTCAATAGTAGCCCAACATTTCTTAATGAATAAACCTTATGTTTATTCTAGGTCCTCCAGATGATTTTCTCAAATGAACTTAATGTGCACCTGAATGTGAGAAATATCATCACTTTATAAGAGTTTCACTGAAACCTTATACGTACATATACTTAATGGAACAAAATCCCATTTATATGATCCTTAAATTTGAATATTTGCATGCCTTTAGTCTAAGGATCAATAATCATCAATTCAGTATTGTCGTGCTTTAATGACCACTGAATTATCCTTAACACATTTCTTAATGGCTAAGTACTTAATGCCGATGTATTAATTCGACTTTTACCTTTGTGATTCTTAGCCATAAAGACTAAATCTGAATTGAAATAGTACGTTCTTTATGGCATAGCACAAAATCCACAATGCTAAAACCCAATATGAAACTACTTAACCATACACCATACAAAGTAGCCTTAAAACGGGAAAAATCGGCATCTATAGTGGAAATATCAGTCAAGGATACAACTTTATCGGCCAACATATCATGATGTTAATCTATGAAAATTAACATCTCCAACAAAGTTTGAATCTAGATACCTAAATTACTTCCAAATTTACCGCCCGTCTATACATAAGTATGTAATTTGTTATTACTTAAATGTACATCACCACTTTAGTGGTCTATATCTGGATTACTTGATATCAACTTAACTTTCTCTCTAAATTTTTATTGATATAGGTTATCCGAGACAGTCCTAAGACGCATGATGTCTCACCCATATTTTTACATCAAAATTCTTAGAGAGAAATTGTTCACCTCAACATACCCTTAACATTGGTTGTAAATAAAATGTCATCCATGTACAAAACAAGAAATCATATCTTACTCCCACTAACCTTATGGTATATAAATTATTCCATGAAATTTCATCAAATCCTAATGAAGAAATTACTCAATGGAATTTTAAAGTACCATGAATGGGATGCTTGTTTTAAACCGTATATGAATTTCTTTACAACAAAAAATGCTCACCATGAAAAATCTCAGGATCAGTCCGGCTCCAACATTATGACCAATCTATCACTTAAGGAGGAAGCTCCAAAATGATCAGATTCAGGAACATCGTTCCTTGTTTGATAGCTCCCACTGATCAAGTCATTCTCAAAATGTTTGACATCTTGATTCCACAATCCTAATATTGCAAGATGAACAATGGAGTTTGTACACCAGATAGAGGAACCTTTTACAAAATATCAGAACATGCATTGCATCATGAAAAACATTTTCCTGCACTTTAAATTTGAAAAAGACCATAACAAATTGTACTATTTCTAATATGATAAGATTTGTAAAAAACAAAAGTTGCATTTAAAACTTAATGGAATAACTTAACGTTACAAGACTTAATGGAATAACTTAACGTTACAAGTCTTGAAAACATAAATCAACTTTATTGAAAACTTGAAATATAAAATGTTCTTTCCATATTTAAAACAAAACCAGAATTTTAAACTAATTTGCATGTTCCAATTGCCTCTGCATGTGAGCGCATCTATTGTCTGGATAGATGCACTGCTCACTCTCCATTGACTTCATTTGGTTTAGACAATCCTTTCTTGACAAGCCAAGCCTTATATTTGACACAATCCTTCTTCATGTGTCCCTTCTTTTTACAAAAGAAACACTTAGATTCCTTCTTGATGTCAAGTTGTGCAGGTATCTTATCATTTGCCTTCCCCTTTTGTTTGGCTTGCTCGCTCTTTCCTTGTGTTGCCATATATGCACTTTCTCCAAATTCTATTGACAACCTTCCTTCCTCTTGAACACACATGGTCAAAAGTTCATTGATAGACCATTTATCTTTATGTGTGTTATAAGAGATTTTGAAAGGTCCATATTGTTGTGGAAGGGAATTCAATATAAAGTGCACAAGGAAAGAATCAGACATCTCAACCTCAAGAGCCTTTAGTTGAGCCGCAACGTCCCGCATCTTCATGATGTGTTCACGCACACCTTTAGTACCGGTGAGCCTCATTGATGATAACTTAGCCATAAGGGTGCTAGCTAAAGCTTTATCTGATGACTCAAATTGTTCATCAATAGCCTTTAGTAACTTTTTAACATTGTCACACTCTCCAATTGAACCACGTATGCTAGCAGAAATTTTTGTCTTTATGAACATCATACTGAGGCGATTGGATCGCTCCCAGCGTTCATAAAGTTGAATTTCAGCTTGAGTGCTAGCATCAGTAAGTGTAGGTGGTTCATCCTTCCGTATAGCGTAATCAATGTCCATCCACCCTAATTGAAGAAGAATACTCTCCTTCCAAATCTTATAGTTATCACCATTCAATTCAGGAACATCACATTTGATATCAGCAAAATTAACAGGTAGTGATGCTGCATAAAAATTAAAATTGCTTATGTTCAAATTTGAGGTTTAACTTTAAAAATTCATGTTTCACCAATGCAAAACATCGAAGAATTGAATCTAGTGACATAAAATTTGCCTGTGGGCTAAAATTTTAATTCGATTAGATTCAACTAGGGCTGTATGATGGATCTATCAAATTGCTTACTTGATTCATAATTAATCAATATATTATGAATGCAAGTTGATATTCATCTATATTCTTTATGATAAACTACCAAATTATGTTCCTTTTCCTAATCCCTGTGGATAAATTAGGAAATATAATTTGATTTTTATCCTAATTAATTATATAAATATAACAAATAGTTCATGTGGGATAAACATTCGTTATATTAAGTATAACTAATTACAATTAATGTCTTTATTTCTTTATGTGATCATCATAACCAAACTTAATATATAATTTCATCCAATTGAAGATGCTGTGGCTACTCCTCAATCAAACAATATTATATGGATCACTAGACATTAAATCTAAGCCTTATAAGAATTGTGCACTTAATAATTCTCAAACATAGAATATTGCATAATATAACAATATGCAAAGCATGTAATTTAGCAAAATTACAACATTAAAATTATTCATCTCCACGTAGCATGTATAATTAAACTTGATTTGAACATACTGACTAAACATATAAGAATAATTTGATCTTTATCTAATGACCGCATCAAATGGACTGTTTGGCCAAAATAATTGCTTAAGAACTGTATGCAATAAATTGAATACCATATTGGGCCAACATTAAAGATCCAAACTACAAAGCCCAAATAAATTGGTAAAATCCCAAATTGAATACTCGAGAAACAAACCCGAGATTTCAAACTCAAAGTCCCAAGTCCACTGATTCAATTGTCTAACAGAGAAATTCATGCAAAGTTGTAATATAGCCATTTAAATCAAATAATTAGCCTTATGCCTTTGACTTGAATCAATATTCAAAGTAAAATAAATATGAGCATAATTATGTTTTGGCTTTCCTCTAAACACATACGGTATAGCTTTTCTTGATGCCAAGATAAATATGCACATAAGAAACTTAACTGCCCACTAGAATATGAAAGGACAAAAGTCTGTGTTGAATAATATTATTATTACTATCATTTTAGCACATTCCTTATAGACAAAACCGCAACAACCATTCAAATTCTTCTTAACCATGACAGTAGTTCAGTAAAAGAAAAATATTCAAATTTCTGAAAGAAAAAAAAAATGTCCTTCAGATAATTTAACGTCCATAAACATGCTCTCACAAATTGAAAGGTAAATAATAAATTGCAAACAATTCACTCATAATGATTCAAGAAAACTGATCGAATCAGTTCATAATCCGAAATTGATCGAAATACAATATCCCGGTGAGATCTTATCTGTATAATTGGCTGATCACAAACTTTAATAGAAATGAAGAATTCAAACTTAGTAAAAACATCAAGGCAGAGGTATCAACTGCTCTGATACCAACTGTTAGACTTTATAGAATATCACAATGATATTTGAACATACATATATACTTTTAACATACATAGCATATATGAAAACTAAATGCGGAATGAATCATCATACCTCCAGCCATTGATGTTTGAAAGAAATTCGGTTGCGTATAAGATTCTTCTACACTCTAGCAACCTCCTTTAGATGGTGTATTTTAGTGAAGAATGTTGAGTGTAGGGACCTTATACATGGCTCACCTATATATAGTGTCTTGCCATCAAAGACACTAAGAAGGTGTAGAGTCTTTTACTTTATGACTCACATTATGCTCAAGTTAGTGGGACAAGATAATGGATTAGAGGATTAAATTCATTGGTTAGTGGGGAGATCAAAGGACCACTTTATGAAGTTTATAATAATATTAATAATATTAATAATATAAACTTACATGCCCGGGGGATGGTAGGTGGTAAGTCCAGACTTATTCCATAAGTTTGAAAATGCTCCTGTTGTTTAAGTAAATGGAATATTTACTTACTTTTTTAAGAAACCGTATATGTGCATACCTTCTACTAAAATAAACAATAATATATGCTTGCAAATTATTGAGAATACATCTAATCTTTCAACATCCCATCTAGTTGATGAAGACTGATCAAATGTTTTTATATGGAATATCCTAGAGTTCAACATTGGACCCTAAGTTGCATCATTGAAAAGCTAGTCATGATTCCACCCCGAAAAGTTTAAACATGAAAAATATCTCCATATTTGATCTATACGTAAATGGGAAAAATAACTACTACTTTATTTTATTTTAGCTTCTTCTTTTGTTTCTCATTGGATTTGGAATTTCTGACAGTAACATGTTTCCTCACTTCGGGGACCACATAATTAAACACGGTTCCTTATTTTCATAGGAAAATAGTAAGTTTTATTCTCAGTTCTAGTATTGAAAATAGGTGTTCAAATTTGAAATTTGCATTGACACAAACACTTGTAAAGTGGATTCATCATGTAACATTAAAGTATAATACAAAAATGAAATCGAAGAGTTTTGCCAATTATAGATTGCGACACAAAATGCACATAGTATAATAATATAATGATAATGGAGCTGTATCTGAACTTTCTTTTTGCGATCCTAATGCTTTTTCTCCCATAATGTATGCAGATGCGTGATAGAATTTCAATTAGAGTTATAAAACAGATTAAAAGGCTTTACCAACAACAAGGCTCTGTTTGGATGTATTGTAGTTCGATAAATTGTACTATTAATAGGCTTTACCAACACCTAGATGCTGTTTGAATGGGAACATCAACATATTTTCTCATAAACACCATACATCTATTTTCGTTTTAATCATATTTAATTGAATCTTTTCACTCGAAAACTCAAAATCAATGAAATACACAAGCCAAAATACGGAGACTAGTATTGATTGTCCAGATGGAATGTTGAAAAAAGAACAAAGAAATTTCCAAGTTGAGAATAATGAAGCTATAACTAAAAGCAAATCTTGTACAAATCAAATGCAACGTTGAAAAATGACTGAAGCAATCTCTAAGTTCGAGAATAACAAAGATACCGCAAAAACATATCTTAGATACATGCAACAAGACTTAATTCTCAGAAAATGATGAAATTCCGGAAAAAACATCAAAATAAAACACATCATAAATAAACACTGTTGAAGAAGAATATCTAGTCGCTAATAGACAATTCCTGAACCACCAATAAAATGAGATGCTGTGTCAAAATTAATCCACCATAAAATGACACAATTCGAAGGCATTCAACCAAGAAGACCTGTTAAACCTTGCATTTCTAAACCAAGTATTTGAACATAAATTAACCAATGACCCAATAGCTGAAAGAACCATTTGCAAATGGTACCTAGCTAGTATGACTGAACAACATTTCAGATTGTTGTTTTTTCTATAAAGAAGTTCTGCCTTCAGCACCACACCGAATCCTTGGCACAAACTAGAATAATGATCTTTGAACAACAAAATTAAAAACGTTGTGTACTCTACACTCGGCTCGTAAATTGGTCACTCAATACATCACAAAGAAGGGTCTAATGCTAGTAAAAACAAACGAGTAGATCAAAATATTACTGATTGTCATGTTGGTGGTTGCCAAGTTCCAGGTCTGAAGGATTGGCCAGACCCGGTTGGCTCTGAAGACCTGAGAAAACAGAGTTGGACAGTAGTTATTCGCAACTATCCAAAACACAAATATTTGCATGTATGAAATTCATATACATCTATAGCAATTCGTGTATGAAATTGCACATTGTAATGATTGAAAGATGTCCAATATAAATTGAGAAGAGCCAATAGGAATTATTATCTTGGCAATCCCTAAAGAAATTAACCGTGATGTTAAAAAAAAAACTTACTCTGATTCTTTTCCGACATATTCTGGGACTTGTTTTTGTTCCTCAGAATCTTTGGAGCCCGAATCACTGTGTTTACGTATCAGAAATGATATCATGATCATGTGAGGAAAGTCCAGTACAGTAACATATATAAAAATATATAGCAATAGCAATGGGCATGCTACTGGGTAAAACATACTAACCTCTTGATATCTTTAGAAGCAGGGGCTTCTTCAACTTTATTGCCTATGGAAACAAAGAAATGAAAACCACAAATCAATACATGAATGGAAGTATACATGCTATATAAAAGAACAGTAAGAGACTTAGATTGTGTTCTCTTAACTAGTCTCTCAGATTCTGTACTTAGCTGATTCAGCTACCTAATTAATATTTATATTAATTTAGTTTTTTAATATTCAGATACAATGGAACTCAATACACCCATAAAGCTCTCGGATAAATCGTTTCCAACAGAAATAATAATCAAGCAGAATCCCAGCAAAACTATAGAAATTGGAGTAGGATTTTGGACAGTCACCTGCTAAAGATAAACTTTTAACTACACCATCTTATGTGATTTGATATTGTGTTACATCAAAGTTTCAAAGACAAAGATGTTCAAATTAGCAGCTATGTATGATAAATATAATTAATTTTCTAAAGCCTTAATAAAAAAAATCGACAATCTCACTTTAGATATCTGTAACTCTAAAATGAAAGAAACAACCACTTAGAAGTGGACGTAAATTTTTACCTTCTGAGTCAGCAGATAATTGTTCAATAAAACTTTTTAAGTCAGGGCCAACAGCTTTTCCTATTCATAAAATATGAAAAATTTCAGGAAAAAAAAAAAGCTTGCAACATATAACTAGACTCTTGTGTATAGTATAATGCATATTGTATAGCTCACCAATGCTCTTGGATTTGCCTTCTTTGGCTTTCCTTTCCTCTTCCTCCTTCTTGAGAACTACGTGCAAAGAAACAATTAGTTAAGGGCTTCAATTTTTCATGAGAAGAAAAATGCTCAAAACAATATGCTTGATAAGACACCATGACAAGTTGACCATTGTGTCTTATCATATTCATTGTAATAACGGTATAAGACTACACAGTTACCAGATAATGTGTCATATTCAAATAAAAAGAACAAATAACCTAAGACAATAGAAGACTATACAAACATTCTCATATTTGTGATGCCATATAACTTCATAAAAGAGAAGGTACATAGACAAAGTATAGAAAGAGATCTTTGTTTTACTAATGAATTAATCAGAAGGGGACAGAAGAGCATGAACAGCTAAAATGTGATGGTTCAATGGAAAGTTTTTATCACTTGTATCATTAACCTCCAGACTCCAGAGGTCTGGATCTGCCTTAAGTATTTAACTGGATAACTGAAAAGCATTAATATAAAGTCAAAGGGATGAATAAACTAGTTACTTACGAGCAACATTGAGTTTAACACGTTCTCTCCTTGCTTCTAGCTCAGCCATTTCCTGAAAAACAAATCAACAAACCTGCTCAAAATATGATCCTCGAATGATTATGCAATCACAGAGCGGAAGCAAAATTAAAGCAAGTGTGACCAACATGTTCTGGTACCATGTCAAAGTTTTAATATGATTAAAGAGATGAAGAAAGAAGACAATAATTAAAAAAAAAAAAAAGTGGTTTGGCCATTCAGCCTACACCCTGCAACAAATGCCGAAGGGGCTAGAATTTTTTTCATTTTTTATCTTGATATATTTACAAAATCTTATCAATTTAAGGTGAGACAATTGTAATAAATAATATGTGTGGAAAAAATCACTTCAATGAAGTTAAAATTGAAATATTCATAAATTAAATTTAAAGAACGAATGAAACATAAACTTTTAATTCAAAATTTGATTGGCACTTCTTAAAATCTCAAGAGGGAAATTAATAGTGGACGTCCCAAAAGAAAATTAAAGCATTCGATTATGGACAAAGGGGTATTAAAGAGATAATGTCTATTACCTCCGGTGTTGGAGCTCTTTTTCGCTGTCCATTCAGCCAACATATCCATTCAACTACAACAAAACTATTGAAGCATAAAGTACTCATTACAAATAATGGAATACAACCATCTGAACATGAATATGACACATTGGATTTCGGTTAAGCCCATGCAGAATGTTGTTTGGTGCAAGGAAAAATACTTTGGTTCCTGAAGTTTCAAACACATTGATGATACAAACACAATATGTGCAATGAAATGCAAAACACCCTTGATATCATCACCATGAGAAATGAGGAATGCAACTACCAAAGACTAGTAGACAGTCAATTAACTGAAATAGCTTAAATAAGAGAATTTCAAGACACACCAGGAACAGACGTGGGATCCTGCTCTCCTTTGAACTGTACCCATCTTTTCTCCTTCACTGATGAGTAAACAAGCAAAAAATATCATAAAAATGGCCATAACACAAATATCTCAAATATATCTAACCAAACATTTTCCAAGTATTAACGTCAAATATTTAACCATGAGTCGTATATTGACTTTGAGAAAATTAGAATCATTAACAACATCATTTTCTCGTTTAAGACAATGTTCAATTTAATAATTTGGTCATGTAATTTGGTCCAAACTAGGATAAACCTTAATACTATTTTTTCCCATTTTAAATTTCATTTCATTGAAATAATGGATCTAAGCTTTGTGATTAATTAAAGAAACAGTAGCTAGCATAGAGGCAGCAAACAATTATAACAAACAAATGAAGAATAATTGGTAGATTTTAAATTCCAGAATGGTAATCTGGTTCTATAAAGTCATCACATGAAGATAGGCAGGATACTGCATTGAGAATGTATGGCATGACATCCAGTATACATTCATTGCGATCATTCATGATTCCAAGACTAACAAAATATAACAAAATATATGAAGACAGCTAAGAAGCAAAGTCCTTCTAAATCATCAACACCCGGGAACCTAAATATGACCAGAAAATTCAAACATACATGATCCATATAACGCTCAGCATTAACATTTCCAGATAATTTACTGGACTAAAAAAAGAATAATTTCTCTGTACCAGAATAAAATGTACAACAAGGGAGATTAATCACATGATCCATATACTAGACTACGAAATGAACAAATAATTTCTCTGTACCAAAAGAAAATGTACAACCAGGGAGAATCATCACGACCAAGGATGTCTCTGAATTTTCAATCAAATAGTT
Source organism: Penstemon newberryi var. newberryi (assembly GCA_030819805.1). Classification (NCBI taxonomy): domain Eukaryota; kingdom Viridiplantae; phylum Streptophyta; class Magnoliopsida; order Lamiales; family Plantaginaceae; genus Penstemon; species Penstemon newberryi. The sequence continues at coordinate 5,265,124 of JAUALY010000003.1, read as the reverse complement.
TTACCAGAAAGACATGACTTTTCCTTAAAAACCATAGTAACTAAACAATCAAAAATTCCGAAAAGCAAAAGGAGCATATTTTTATTATTATATACCCACTTATCTAGCTAAACATCCAAGAGAATACATTATCGCGGAACAAAAACAATAAACAAAGACCAGAGAAACTCCAATTGATAATTTGCCATAAATAATCTAGATTGAGATTAAAAAACATGAAGAAATTGAAAAAATAAGGGAAAGAGGAGGAGTCAATTACTGATGCCATCTACTGGTTCAGTTCTGGCGAAGTATCGATTTCCTGTTTTGTCCATTCCCACTAAAGTTTTGCTGCTCAATAGCCCTTTCATCCTTGCCCACAATCTCGACATTTCGCTCCTTTGTTATTTTTTTCCCAACAGTTTCAGATTATTAATTATTAATGATGAAAACTGAAAACCAAAACTTATTGAAATTAGTATCCGGTTAAAATGCTAACTAGACCAATAGTGACCCGATGTCGCGGGGATGGGTTAATGGGTCTGGGCAGACCCACATCGACAAAGTCTTAGCTATGAAATTACTTTATAATATGAGAAGCGGAACTATATAATTGCCGGGTCCAGTAACGTGGGCCTGTAACCAAAGTTATGGGGCATTAAGGTATTGGAATTGGGTGCCTGGTCCACGAAGATATTGCTGAAGGCCCGATTAGGGTTATATATATTGAAGAAGAAGGCCCAGAAAGTATGGGTATATCCGTATATGTTGAAGGCCCGATGAGGGTATATTTCATATCTTGAAGAAGGCCCACATAGTATGGGTAATGAATTGATGAAGGCCCAATTCTATAAATAGATGGGTGCATAATATGTTGTTGAAGGCCCACATAGTATGGGTATATCCGTATATGTTGAAGGCCCGATGAGGGTATATTTAATATCTTGAAGAAGGCCCACATAGTATGGGTGATGAATTAATGAAGGCCCAATTCTACAAATAGATGGGTGCATAATATGTTGTTGAAGGCCCACATAGTATGGGTAGTATATATTTGAAGGCCCACTAAGGGTGCTATATATAGCAACATTCTTCGTAGCCATCGGACCCAAGACCTTTATCCTTTTGTCATATTGTGACTGAAAATCAAATGAAGCTCGGCTTATCGGACTTATCAAATAATCTTGAATATTATTTTTCATTTGATAGCGTTTACAATTTTACTCGATAAGCTAAAAGTGAACAAAACACAATATAAAAATATCAAGTTATTCGATAATTGGGTCGAGCATGTTCAGTAAATATTCGTTCGAGCTCGGTTTGCTTGATAATCAAATAAAAAAACGACTTAGTTCAATTCAAAATTCAAGCCAAACTTTAATAAGGTGCCGCTCGATACAACTAGGCTCATTTATATTCCTATTTTTAATTTATAATATATTATAATCAATTCCTCCCTTTAGGTAATAAATATTTAATTACGAAAAGGAGACGCTGGTTATTTTAAACTACGTTCCAATTTTTTCACTTTATTTGCTACCGCTCGGAGTTCAATTTATTAATTAATTACGTTGATTATTCTTTTTTATATTTATGTTATAAAAAAATCTTTATATTTAATGTGATATGTATAATATTATGAGATTATTAGTGAAATAAATGAAGTATATATATTTGTTATTTAATGACTTAAAATTTATGTAACTATGAAATGGAGGAAGTTTTTATTTTTTTGGGCAACACATCATTTAAAAAGTGTGTATACAGATGTTTATTAAATTTCCATAAAATTTTAATTATCAAGGCGAGTTTATTTTCTCAGTAAATTTATTTTGTTCTTGCTAACAAAATTGAAAATTGTTGGACTCTAACATGAACTATGTAAAATTGAACGCTATCTTAAGGCTTTAATGCAGTTTTTGTAAATTAACATATTAAATTATTTGTGTCCATATAAGTAAAACACAAATTTTGGCATATAAGTAAAACACCTTTTAAAAATATTTTGGCATCCACCGCACAAATCGTAATACATACACCAATATACATATACATTATTTCCTAAAATTAAGGAATATTGATAGTTTGATACATTCATGGATCAAAATTTTCATCTTTTCCGTCGAAAACATCGAAAAGTTTCCGTTTTTGAATCAAGCGAAACGAAAACAAGATGTAATTCCGAAACTATTTGTTTGCCTTAAACTCTGTTATTTTTCTAAATTTAGAAAAAAAATTTACAATTTTTCCTTAGTGTTTCCGAAACATTTCCGAAAAGTCTCGAAAAGTTTCCAATATTTGGCTGACCGAAACATACACTCGAAACGAAATTTTTTGATCCATGGATACATCAAAATCTCATCCCATCATATATTGCAATAATCATGGATCAAAATTTCCATCTTTTCCGTCGAAAACATCGAAAAGTTTTCGTTTTTGAATCAAGCGAAACAAAAACAAGATGTAATTCCGAAACTATTTGTTTGCCTTAAACTCTGTTATTTTTCTAAATTTAGTAATTTTTTTTACAATTTTTCCTTAGTGTTTCCGAAATATTTCCGAAAAGTCTCGAAAAGTTTCCAATATTTGGCTGACCGAAACATACACTCGAAACGAAATTTTGATCCATGGCAATAATCAAAGTTATGACACAATCAATTCCGAAAAGCAAAAAAGAACTTGGTGACAAAATATATGGGCAACTTTCAAATTTAATGATATGGAAACTTTATAATTCGTTAATATTTGTATTTAGATATAAATAAATCTTCATTCGATCAACCGTTTGTACAAAAAGTTGGAGATTAACTTTTAAACTTGATTAATCCTTGATTAATTTGAAGTTTTAGAAAAGAAGACTATTAATTTTTTTCAAATTATATTGGACCGGATCTTTGTTGCGTATCTGGAGGATCCAGACTCCGAAGCCCCGGTTTGTTGGTAGACCAACCTTTCTTCCCAATTAACCTGAACGCATTCCGACAAAGGTCTGGATCAGTCATTTCTAAAACTACGAGATATTATTAATTGCCGCCGGAAAAAAAGGCCCAAGAATTAAACTAACACGCGCACAATTCCTTCCTTTCTCCCCCTTCTTCTTCAATGTTCTCTTCATTTTACAGAACAAAACCCCTTCTGTTATTCTGTGCCTAAAACCCTTTCGCTTTACAAATCCAAAACAATTAAGTAAAATAAATAGAAAATCTTAGACCATGTTTTGCTCCAATTTATCTACAGGGATCATCCCAAAATCCTCTCTTCACCACTTCGATTCAATCTCTTCCCAATCTCAGCTCACCCCATTTCCCATTTTTTGCCCCACACCATCTCCAAGAACCCATCTTTCTCATTTTTCATCAATTCGAAATGGGCTTCGTGAAATCCGAGAAAGAATCGAATCAGTGAAAAACACCCAAAAAGTCACCGAAGCCATGAAACTAGTAGCTGCTGCTAAAGTGCGGAGAGCCCAAGAAGCAGTCATTAACGGTAGGCCCTTTGCTGAAACCCTAGTAGAAGTTTTGTACACAATCAATGAGCAATGTCAATTAGATGATGTTGAAACCCCTTTAACAGTCATTAGGCCTGTAAAAAAAGTAGCCCTTGTAGTTATCACAGGTGATAGAGGCCTTTGTGGTGGTTTTAACAATTTAGTACTGAAAATGGCCGAATCCCGGATCGCGGAGTTGAAGAATCTTGGATTGGATTACACTGTAATTAGTATTGGGAGAAAAGGAAATGGGTATTTCAGAAGAAGGGTTAATATGAATGTGGATAGGTTAATTGAAGGGGATGGATTTCCTACAACAAAAGAAGCACAAGTAATTGCTGATGATGTTTTTTCGTTGTTCTTGAGTGAGGAAGTTGATAAAGTAGAGCTTTTGTATAGCAAGTTCATATCTTTGATTAAGTCGAATCCCGTTATTCATAATTTGCTTCCTTTGTCTGCAAAGGGGGAAGCTTGTGATGTGAATGGTAAGAGTGTTGATGCTAGTGAAGATGAGTTCTTTAGATTGACTACTAAAAAGGGGAAGTTGATTGTTGAGAGGGAGAATGGTAAGGGTATGAATAAGTCGAAAATGTTGCTTAATTATCAGTTTGAGCAGGATCCCGCCAACATTCTTGATGCTTTAATGCCACTTTATTTGAATAGTCAGATTTTGAGGGCTTTGCAAGAGTCGTACGCGAGTGAACTTGCTGCTAGAATGAATGCAATGAGTAATGCGACTGATAATGCTGTGGATTTAAAGAAGTCTCTTTCGATGGCTTATAATCGCAAAAGGCAGGAAAAGATCACGAATGAGTTATTGGAGATTGTTGCTGGAGCTGAGGCACTTAAGTAGTTCAGTTGATTATTTAATGGTTTGGTTCTCTTTTCCTGATTTATTTTTGATGAAACTATCATATACTTATTCAACATCCTTTGTAGTAGATAGTTTGCTTAAACTAATTGGGGAACTCGATACAAGATGTAGTCTGATTGTTGCTATAGATATTGAGTTCAATTCATGAGTTATTTTACCGTATTTGATATTGTACTAACGCATTTTGGACTTCATTACTTCAAATTAATTCTTTTGTGAAGTAGTAATTCGCAATATCTCAAATCCAAGTCTTTATGAGTTATAGAAATTTTATAATTTATTGTCCATCATGCCTAATTAGTAAATAGGAGGCCTACGGGAGGTAAACTTGCTGATAACAGCAGGCCACATTTCTCTTTGAATGATTTAACATTGAAAATCAGTCGCACCTGATTAGTCGTTTTATTTCTCAAGTTTGTCAGAGTAAGGAAGCAGTGATGGCATATAACAAGGTGATTCAGAATTGAGACAATAATTGTTGATTTTCTCAACTTCGATCTATACATAATCTATTGCTCCATTAGGAACCAGTAACACTCGTGCTCAGCGGGAATTTAGTTAACAATGACAGGGTTAAATTCGAGACATTAATACTGGAACTAAGATGTGCAGACACTTCTTACTTGAAATTTTGATTCAATATATACACCTTGTTGTATAGGTTATTACAATAGTCCATGCAGAAGAATCAATTGGTGCTTCTGTGGACATACTTTCCATTTTTCCTAAAATAAGAGATTTGGTTCTTGTTTGTCCGGTTTGGTTTCCTTGTTTTATTTTATGTACTATGTTCACTCTCTATGTCTCGTGACGCTTGCTGTTGTGAAGTTTACAGATTTGAGTTGCAACATTGATATAAACTACGACTTTTAGCAGAGCAGTAGTCTCGGTCCTACATTACAGGTGAAAATCAGAGCTTCAAAAATAATGGGGGACTGCTTATAAGACTTTACCATAATGTTATTATTTGCCCTGATTTAGGCTGTAATGCCCCAAAAATTTACTAATGATATTTTGTAAAGATTACTTGAATATTTTTGGATTTATTACAACTTATGTTTTGCGAATAACTTTAATATTGATTTGAAAATACCAAATAAAAGTATTAAAACAAATTCACTAATGGGTAAATTTAATCATTTTCATCCTTTATTCCCGAATTTTTTTTAATTTTGGGGCGAAAAAATTGAATTTTCGAATTTCAGGGGTTAAAAATGCAATTTTACAAAAAAAAAAAAAAAAAGAATTACACAGCAGCAGGACGTGCCCTGCTGCTGTTAATGGAGACCCAAGTGGAGGAAATAATTTCCTCCACCTATTCATTCAAACTACTTCTTCATAGGGAAATTACCCTAGTCCCTACTATGTTAAAAAGCTTAATTTTTCCCTTTTGTTTCAATGGTTACACACACAACTAAAATGAGAGAGAAAGGGGGCCGAAACAGGGAGAAAAGGAAGAGAAGGAAGGAGGAGAAAAGAAGAGAAGAAGAACAAGAACAAGAGAAAATTCTTCTAGGGCTTTTGAAGTTCATCCTTCCATTGAAGCATGGGTAAGAGTTTTGATCTCTATTCTTTTTGGAATGTTGTTGATTATTGAATGTTAAGGTTAAAAGAAGAAGGAATTCATGTTTGTTGTTACATAGGCAAGATATAATTTAATTCATGAAGAGTTTCAATTATACTTGAACTTTTGGAATTAATCAAATATTGGAGACTTTGAAGATTTGGAATTTAAATTCTTGTTTCAATTTTGGGAATTGAATATTGAATGTTTAGGTTAAAAATGAGGATGATTTTAGAAAACAACTCAAACTCCATGTTTAATTGAGCTTGTTAATGAATTTCTTGTGGGTTTATTGAATTGCTATTACTTAATAGTATTGGAATTCATTCATGCTTAATTTTGATTATTGAGGAAATTTTGAGTTAAAGTAAAGTAAATAATTGTTCTCTTAGGTAAAATTGAGTTGTTTGATTAATATTGAGTTTTAAGATTTTGAATGAACCTAGGATTTTGCTTGGATTTGGGTAAAACTAATGATTGTCCACTTGATTACATATAAGAATAGAGCATAAGAAAGTTATACAATTAGAGAGAATATTATGAGTCTTAAAATATGCATTTATGAGTATGTTTGTTTCGACAAGGTAATGTTAATCGAGGCGTTGCTAGTGATCGAGGTTTAGATAAACACTATGATGCGTTTAAAGTTCGGTGACAACTTTTGCTAAAGACCAAGGTGAGAGCTGCACCATGCTTATATTATGTGAATGTTTTAGTTTACTTAATGTTGGTTAATATATGGGAAGATAATGTTCGTTATATGCCTTAATTATGATATTATGGGATTGTTGAAGTAATATGCTTGCGATGCCCGTAATTGATGTTTATTGAGTGTCCGTGATATTTTGAAAATGCTAGATTAATTGTCTTTGATGTTTGCAATAGTTGTTGAAGATAAGATATGATAGTATCATTTATGTGAAATATGTAATGATCGTATTGCTTGCTTTTAAATGATTATTGTTGGGACAGGGGTGTATTACTTTATCTCCCCTGTTCATAGTGAGCGATAGTGGTAGGTTCGGATAAATCTGGAACAAGTGGAGACTTGTCAGGTTGACTCCGCAATCGATCATTATCTTGGTCTCGTATATCTCGGTATACGTGACCTAAATTGACAGCGACTAATCAATGCATTTCATGAGTGATGGTAAGATTGGCCCCTTACTCTTAGTGATAAGACGGGATTAAATATCCTTATAATGAATGAGTGGTTATTTTGAATATTTTATTGTTTTCTTGAACGTATGGTTACTTATATAATTTATTAACGTGAGAGACGTGTTATTGAATGTTTAAATTGCCATTTATTGTGTAATTGTTTTGTCATAACAAACCTTTTGGTATGTGCATAAAAATTTACTGACACGTGTACACCAACCTCACTAAGTTGATTCAATCAACTTATGCTTTCAAATTACTACTTTTCAGAGCTACAGGAAAACAAGGGAGTCGTGAAGTGATCAAGGGTTCCTATCTTAAATAGTTTCATGTTCTGAAATCTCTTAATGTCCTAGTTATATAACAGTTGAAGTAAGCTTCATTTATTTCAATGAGTTATATACTCATTTAAAATGTTTAAGTTATTTTTTTTGTGAATGCCAGTTTATTTGAGTCGGGCTGTTACATAGGCCATTAGGAAAAAGGAGTGGAACTAGATTCAATGAATGGCGGCATCTGATGTGGTAAAATTAAACTTCTTCTACTATAAATTATCAATATTTTATGAAGAAATTGACTTGAATCTAACTTGCAGTAATATTTAAACCAGTTAATTAGCAGCAATTTATCAAGAAATATCTGAATAAATAATAATCAGGTCTAGTGACGTCTGTAGTTTCAGGTCACTTAGAACGTGCCAACCATGATTTGATTAAACTATCAACTTTATTTGATGACGCTTCTCTTGTTGTATTTATACCATTAAATCATTACAAAGTAAGTTTACCTTATATGTTATGTGTGAGATATAATTTTATATTATTTATCAAAAAAAAAAAAAAGATATAATTTTATATATTTAGAAGAATCAATGCATGAACTTAGGTGGGGGCTGAATCAGTTCATTGATCAATTATTAAAAAAAATCAGTTGATTGATCAAGAGTTGATCATTAAATTATTGATATCAGCAACTAGTTCTGCAGTGATGAAAACAATTATAAATTGCCATCATCTCGCCACGTGCCTTCTACTCAGTAAACTACCATTGCTGATATCTTAAACAAGATTTGTTGTCACAATTAGCAGATATTTGAGTAAAAAATCCACCTCATATTTTACAACGTTGTTAAAACAATTTAATGTTTAAACCAAGAATTAGAGTTGAGCTGCAGTGTCCCATGGTCATTTTCATCCCAACCTCTCTCCTTTTAATTCAGTAATAATAAGAATTTAACTTTTGTGTCTTTAATTAGCTAGGAATCTTATGTATGGCCCATATAAAGTTTTGTTACTTAGTGGATCTATATCAAAGAAGTTTAATCACATTTGACTTCGACCCACATGAAGTATTAAAAACCAAAAGAAATGGAATGCAAAAATACCCCTCATACTTTATTCAATTGGCAAAAGAGTCTCTAAGTTATTGTTAGAATCCGCGTTAACAAGTCAAAGACATCTACCTCATTTTTAGATCGCATTGTGGTTCACTTACTGTAACTTTCTTAGTGCAACTGCAAATATTCTTCACGATTTGTCAAGTATACCCACATATGTTATTCTATTTCTTTTTTTTTTTCTTCCAAAAAATTTAAAACATCCTCATTTCACTTAAAATTTGGCAAACAATCTTATGTTTACTTAAAAATCAACAATACCCATGTTCTCTAAAAAAATATAGCAATAACCCCTTTATTCACTTATAAAATTTACGTTGACAATATCCTCATTTTGTCTATTGGTCTGAGGTTAACTTTTAATTTTTAAATGGATGCAATGAACTAATAAAATATTAATACAAGAGTTTTCTCATAATATATAGAATTCGTCAAAAAATATAAAAAATAATATAGGTTTTTTTTATCAATAAAATAAAGCACGGGGATGTTTATGCATTTTACTGCAAAGAAATGTGAAAAAATGGAGACCAATAAATAGTGAAATATAGTATTTTCTTTTTCCTTTTTGGGTGGCCAACTCTTTCTCTCTCTTTATGATTGCTTTTCCACCCAAATTAAAGCTTATAAGCTTTGCAAATTGCAACATATATATAATCCCACTAGCTAATAATATAGAAGAAAGCTTCCATATATATATATATATATCATTACAACTTGTTTGGTAAGAAATTAAAAGAATAGATCCATGAGGAATGAGGAATTTCAAGAGGAAGATATTTGGGAAGTTTTCAAGGAAAGAAAGGATTCAGATTCCAAGTTGATCAAGAACTCATCATTTAAAGAAGCTTCTAACTTGATTCCCAAACGCCTCCCTACATCATCCAAAATGATAATACCGAAATACAATAAAATCAAAGAACCTAAAATTATTCATCACTCAGCTCCTGTTAACATACCTGATTGGTAAAAAATATACGGAAAAACTTACTCCAAGAACTCGGGTTCGTGGCTCGATGTTGATTCTGATAATGATGAAAATGATCGTCGTGGTTTTAGCGACGAAGATAAAGATGATCATGAAGAAGAACGGAATAATGTAATTCCGCCACACGAATTAATAGCTAGGAATCGAATTTCTTCATTTTCGGTTTGTGAAGGTGCCGGAAGAACACTCAAAGGAAGAGATTTAAGCCGGGTGAGAAATGCTGTCCTTACCAAAACTGGTTTTCTTGAATCATAGTATTAATTAATTAATGACCAGTAATTATGTCATACATCATGAAATAATTGTGGTTTATAAGATAATAAAATACTATCTTTATAATTGGTCGATTTTATTTTATGAAATGGGATTTTCATTGCAAGAATGGTGGTATTGTAATTTAATGCAAAGTTCATGTATTTTTTGTTGAATGATTTATATTTATTGTACATTGGCAGAATGAATATATGGGATGTGCAAGAACTCGAATAATGTTGAAGTTTGTGATTTAATTTTATCAGACGTACGTTGTAAATTAAGCATTTTTGGTTCTATTACATAAATAAGAAATCGACAATGTTTATACACTTACATTGTTATTGACTTAGAATTTGATTAATATATCAATACGTGTTTGTGTATGTGTATACAAGAGTAATTAAAGAACCTTAATTTAGTTCGAGTACGTAAGCTAGTAAACTATGTGGTTTGAAATATATATATATTTACTATTAATTCCATTGCAACTGGTTAATGAATGAGTTGTTATGATCACCTATGATATTGAGAGTACAGATGACTAACACTTATTTTGAACAATTCTTTTTTCGTTTTGACATTAATTTATTCTAAGAATGCATACATAGTAAAAAGCATATATAATTAATGAGAATAATAGAATAGACGCCACCATCCAAGAAAAGCGAGGAGACAAATAATTGAGAAAAGAAAACGACCTGATTGGTTTTGGACAAATAATGGCAAATTGATGTTCCACCATCTCAAACAAAACCTGCTTTTATTACGGAGTTTAGTCGTTGAGTTAATACAATGCTTTTCAATTATTAATTTAATTACCCATTGTATAATTTGATTGTATAACAAGGATAATTATTTTAGTCCTTGTACACATAATTTTTTGGTTTATTCGGTTCCCCAGTTGCAAATTAAGCGAGCGTGTCCAAACACATCTTGATGGAAGAGATGTAATGCTCGTTTTAAAATTTCTACAATAGGTAATGTGTCTACTAATATATTTTAGAGATAAAGAATTTAACATTATGATTATCATGGAGATGACGAGAATTGAATACAAGTTGTTTGACTTCAAATCAATACATAAACTAAACTCGGGAGATAGGTATGGACCAAATAGAAAGTAAATCTAAAATCGAACGAAAACAAAAATCAGATAGAAAACAAGTCAATCTTAAACTAAATAATATATCATTTGACTCAACTCGACTCGTTAATGCGGATGCTCTTTTACACGCACCAAGTCTTTGGTCTAATGATTGATGAAATACCTACCATACAATAACGATAGGACGGCATGAATCATTATCACATGCAATTCTTCTAATAATTGGTAGAAAGACTAGGCTCCAGTTCAATAAGGCCAGATATGAACTCAGTCTTATAATTTCCTTTCAAGCTCTCCAATTCCTTTACAGCCAATTCTTTCAATTTCTCTATTTTTTCTTCCATTCCCAACTTATTTTTCCCAAACATTCCTTTTACCATGCCTGCATAAAGCCCATAATTTCTCAACTTCTCAATTACCTCTTCGTCTCCCCCTCCCAAAATGGCCCCACACGCGGCTCCGCACGCGTGCAGCTCACCTTCCTTTTTCTTCGCCACATATTCAATAATTTCATAATCATTCTCTAATTGATCAAGTTCCAACTCATGAAATTGGCCATTTACCATTCCTTGCGACCCTGTGGCGCGTGTGATTTCAATAATCACTTTTAAGATTTTGTCCGGGTTGCTTTGGGCCTGGCCCATGGACTTTGCCAACAACTCAAGCCCAAATGGAATGAACCCATCTCCTGTTAGAAGCTCAATATTTGGGCTAAAATTGTATTGACTTGTGGGCCTGGGTTTGGGCCTGGGCCTGTCTGTTAACGGAAGATGCTCGTGGATGTATGCCGTTGCATGGATGAGATGTACCGCAGCTGCTGCCGCCATGGCTTGGTTTCGGTCGCCGCCAACAAGCTCGCACGCTGCTATGCACAGGGATGGCCCCGTGGTTTTTGGGGCGGCGAAGGTGAGGTGGTGCATGGGCTCGAAAACGGATTCCGGTGGCCTTATTGGGATGGCCTTCTTGAGATAAGTTTCAATGTCGGCCTCGATGGAGGCCCAATAATGTTGGGTTTGGGCCATGGCGACAACCGTAGTAAGCCCATGACGCAGTGATGGACGAGTTGAATTTGATTTTGTGCGGGATAGAAAAGTCGTTTTAGCATTGAAGTGGGAGAGACCATTCGCCATTTTTTTTGGTTTGTGTGGATCGAGGATGTCTACTAGTGGATTTCAAGTGGGGAGATGAAGGCCAGTTGTATATAATAATTCTAGTATTTCACTATTTCTAGTGTTGGTATATATATAGAGAAAAAATTTGTCCGAGTCTGACTTGTTCAAATCCATCCAACTATCAAGCAAGTGTGTTGCACTTGCTTTGTGATTGGTCACTTTCTTGGGAGTTACATCCAAAACAAGTGTATTGCATATAGTTCATGTTTGGTATTTCCACATAAATTAGTTTGGTTGGGAAAATTTCAAATTTTGTTATTAAAAAATGTGCTCGTGTGTCATGCGGTATACTTCTCTGTGTTTATCATAGAAAAGTTTAAATCAGACTTGACAAATTAATTGGCATTTATTAGTTACGAAGTAATTAATTTTAATATATTTTAAAATTAATCAATTTTTACGAATATCTTATTTGTCTTGTAATTTTATCTTACGGAGGATTTGGGTTAAATGAAAACCAATTTGATTATTGGTTAATTTTCTCTCATCACTTGAAGCTTATTGACGGATACTCCATCCGTTCCTTTTTCGATTCAAAGCTTTGCACATGTATTAAGGAACCTAACAAATAACATAAATTTTAGGGAAAAAGCAAAAGGTATACCTAAATATATATATATACCCTTATTGGTTTGTAATGATAAAAGAGAGAGAAAAACAAGAAGGTGATAATATTAAGATTAATAATTAAGGATAAAATTGAAAAATAATGTCGCATTGAAATCCTAAAGGGACATATAGTTTTGAACAAAAGAATTCTCTAGCGACAGATAAAAAGGAACGGAGGGAGTATTCTTTTTTAGAGCAGACTGGATAAAAAACTACTCATATACGAGTAATAATACAAACCATTTATATACTATGATTAAGTAATATTATTAGAAGAATTAATGATGGATCATAAAAATTGTGTAAAAACACTTTCTTATTATTTAGTTGGGTCGGTTTATACTGATCTTATTACTTAAGATCATATAAACAACTAACAAATAAATAAAGGTTCGTTCATCCAGTTTGGTTTGGTAAACCGATCAAATCGAGTCGGTATTTTGAAGTTTTGATATGTGAGAGTTACCAGACTGAAATTTTAATTTGGTACGATAATATGTACAAGTATTTTCGCTTGCCCAATACTTCCTGTGGACAATATGTTTTTTTCTCTTTCCTTTTTTTCCTATGAACGTTCTTCACTTCACTTGCCGCGTTAAATGAAATCCAATATCCTAGCCATATTTTTTTCTTTTTCCCTTAAAAAGCCAAGCATCGATTTTACATTTAATCGATTCCAGGGACAGTTTTTTTACCGGTTTCACCCAATTTTCATCAATTTAACCGGATTTTCATCGATTTCACATGTTTTCAATGATTTCATAGATTCTTCTTTATCGATTTCACAATTTTCCACCGAGTTCACCCGTTTTTCTAATTCCATGAAAATTTGATGTTATGCAAGTCTTGATATTATTAAATATTATTTATATTTTTATATTCTAGCCAAAGTAAAATTACGTAATTAGCTAAGTCATAAGTATAGTTTATTCTTTCATAGCAAGATACAATTCAATTCTAATTTTTTTTGTAACATAATTTTATTTAAGAGAATTTCATTTTAGAGTGTTTATGACTTATGTTGTACTAAATCCTTAAATTAATATTTTCTTACTTAAATAAATTTTGATGTTAAAATATAATAATTATATATATATATATATATATATATATATATATATATATATATATATATATATTTTAGGGGCTATTTAAAATAATAGTGTTTCTTATGGTTCATTTTATCTATTATAAGAGAAGAATATTACAATTACAAAAATTGATTTAAGAGAGAATTTATAAATTTTAGGAGTTTATGTAGGAGATAAATATATTAAGACTTCATGTCTAATTATATATCTTCAATTACTTTTAGTCTTTTATATATTTACCATTTATAATTAAATATCACTTTACAATTTAAAAATGGGTATTTTAGTCTGCACAAAAAAGTTAAGAAATATTCATGCTTTTATAATAGTAGAGAAGTAGAGATAGAGAATGAGAAAATCGGTAATTGAATTGGTTTGTTTGATATTTTGGTGAACTAAACCGCTCCGTCTGATTCAACATACGGTAATCATCAAATTTGAACAAGGGTAAATACCACTAATGGTCCTCCTTATCATTTATTTTTTACAGAGTGATCTCTCTTGTGATTTTTTTTTTCCATGTTAGTCTCCACTGAATTATTTGTTTCACTTTGATAATTTACAAGGGGACTTTTACTTTTAGTGTTACACTTCAGTTCCTGATCATAAAATTATTTTGTATCAATTTAGTCCCTCATAAACTGTTACTTTATCAATTTAGTTCCTCATAAAATTGTTTCTTTATCAATTTAGTCCCTCATAAAATATTTTGGCACTTTAGTTCACTTTGGACCACCTAAAAATGACAAAAGTGTAACAAATAATTCATAATGGGATTAACATGGAAAAAAAATACAAAAAAGATCACTCTATAAAAAGTTCATGATAAGGAAAACCATCGGTGATGTTTACCCTTTGAACAACTTACATAATGGAGTATTTGCTCTGCTGTTAATTTCTAGAAAATTAGGTTGAGTATATGGGACCAGAAAGTTGGATTGGAATTTTTGAGACTGACATTTTGTTGCTTAAAGTTATTACTTTAAAGTAGTAGCTATAAAGGCACAGACGACACTTGCCTGCCCATTACACAAAGCAAAAGCAAATCGAACCATTTTCTGTCAAATTGGTTCATGGAATCTAAAGTCTTATGTCTACATTCCGTAATTACTCACTAATTAGTGATTACATTACATTGCTTTTCAAGGCCAATAGTAGGAATGGGGTAAATGCAAAATACTCCCCTATGTTATGATAAACCTGCAAAAAACTATCATGTGAAATTTTTATTGCGCCAAACTTTCTTGTGTTTTTAAAAACCCTGCAAAAAACACTCAATTTATAAAAAATAGGTCATTTTGGATCGACATATTTCAAGAAACCATTTTTAAAATACTTCAAGTTGGTCCCTGTAACTTCACGGTATATATTTTTAAAATTATTTTTTGAAATATTTCGATAAAAAACGACCTATTTTTTTACAAATTAGGTATTTTTTGCAGGGTTTTTAAAAACACAAGGAAGTTTGGTTCAATAAAATTTTCACATGATAATTTCTTGCAGGTTTGGCATAACACAGAGACGTATTTTGCATTTTTCCCTAATAGAAATATATATTTATATATCAAAGAGTACATTAATCTTGATAATTCCTGCAACTTTTTTATTGCGCTGGGCGTTTGGTAAGAGCATAGCTTATAGCTAACCCACAGTCCACCCACTTGAACCATCAAATTGCAGCTGTTTATAAACCACTTCCCACCTACTGTATTCAACAATTAAAGGGGTGCAATTACCTACTTTCATAAGGAAATGTGGTCAAGGAAATCAAAATAATAATTTAAGGGTCTTTAGAATCAATTAGGTGATAAAAAAATGGGTAAATTATGAATCACCCCCATGAGGTAAGCCCTAATTACAATAATATCTCTCACGTATTGGGTATTACAAAAATTCCCCCTCAAGCTTGTCACCTTCTTACAATTAACCCTTGCCCCCTGAAGTGTTCTAATTTTGCCCTTGGGGGTTATTTGTAATGTTTATAATATCTTATAAATTTTACAATTTGGGTGATAATTGTTATATCTTATAAACTATAAAAATAATCATATATTTACTACCAAAATAATTGATATAATTTATAATTTTCCATAAATTTCAATAAATATTGTAACTTTTTTATTAATTCAATTTCTATAACAAAAAATTAAATAAAAATTAAATAATAAAATTTATAAATATAAAATTATATTTTCAGTAATTAAATAAATAATATTTTTATTGCATTAATATATATTGAATTTATAATACAATATAAACTTTAATAAATTAAAATATCTGATTTATAATACAATATAAATGTTATTAAATTTACTAGTTTAGAAAACAAATTCATTTAACTAAATGTGTAAACAATTTGTTCATATTTATAAAATATTACTCCCACCATCCTTTTTTGTTTTATCCCTTGGTATAGTTGACCAATCAACTTGACTAAATTTATAGAAATTATAATAAATAATTCAATTAATATATTTCACTAATAAGTTGATAATATCATATGAAACCATACATATTAATATTTATAAGGTTTAATACACCACAAAATGTGAATAATATTTATTACACTTAAATTGTTAATAAATATATAAATACCTTTTTTTTTGGCAATATTTATTAAAACTTATGGGCAATTATAAATTTTATCAATTATTTTAGTAGTAAATAAAATATATAATTATCACTTTTATAATTTATAAGATATAACAATTAACACTCAAGTTTTAACATTTACTTTTTTTGGTTTCCCAAGAGTTTAATCCCTTTCGAGGCGGGTTGGGCACACATGTGGGTACCTCTCCCAACAGGGACTCGAACATGAGTCCGTTACTTTGTAGTGGTTAGTCCCTTCCACTAGACCAATCACATGTTGGTAAGTTTTAACATTTATAATATATTACAAACATTACAAATAACACATAAGGGCAAAATTGTAACATTTTAGGGGCAATGGATTAATTATAAGAAGGTGATAAACCTGAGGGAAATTTTTGTAATACTCAATACGTGAGGGAATTTTTTGTAATTAAGCCTTATGGAAGCATTAGGAAGTCAACAATTGCAATTCATTTTTTTAATGAGTTATTGTTGTAATGTATTGTAATGTAATTGTTATGTAATGACATATGAGACCTTGTCGTAGGGACAAATTTGAGAGTCTCGAGTTCAGTCACAAGTTTAAGTATATTTATTTAGTTTTATATTAGTCTTATTTTTTAGTTATTTATTTATTGTACACAAATTTATTTGTTGTTATTTATTTGTGTAATCAATCAATGTTTATAATATAATAATGTATTCATAGTTTCATTAAAAAGAAAGTGTTATGTATTGGAACGATCGAATCGACTGATAGCCTTACATGTTTCTGACAAGTACCAAACACATGTAATTATGTTAATAATACAGTTAATTAACAAGAGGAGATAATAAAGCATAACTAATGGTAATTTGCGTACCATTTGTAAAACATGATGAGCTTTTGTTGAGATGTTCATGTGTTTTCCTTTCTATATTAATTACTTACTCTTGTGAATTTGTTTACTGTATGTTACTATTGGTCCACCAACACATGCAAAATTAATGGCGACGAATAATAGTATATTAATCATACTAAATTTTTTTTTTTGATAATTTATTATAGTAAATTTCTCCTAACATAAGATTAGACAAGCATTTGTAAATTGCTTTAAATAAATAATTAATACTTCATATGTCTCATTATTTTTACATTATTAGCTACAATACTCGGTTAAACTTTTTAACCTTTTAAGTGATATATCATGTTAAATTATTCACATTTATAGTATATTAAATCTTTTAAATATTAATATATATGGTGTTATGATATATATTATCAACTAATTAGAGAAATATTATTTATTATATTTTTTATAAATTTAGTCAAATTCACTAATCAACTGTACCAAAGAATAAAGAAAAATGGATCGGAGGAAATAATTACTAATAGAACTGTACTATTTTGTGTTAATTAACGTAGTTGAAGTTGAAATTATATAAAAGAAAAAAACGTAGTTGAAGTTTGGGTATGATCTGTAAAATTTGATGATTGAGAAAAGAGTCACGTTCCTTGCATGTGCACCATGTGTAGAATTAATCATGCATTTCTCAGATTTTAGACAGTTGGAATGAAAATGATGACTCTTTTTGGAGACACAAAAGCCATATCTCACATAAAAATAATTGATAGATATCCCGCTAATATAGATCTACAATAATAAGTAAAATGTGAGTATTTTTTTTTTTCATTCATATATCATACTGTATATATTTTATAATACTATAGAAACTATCGGTTAATATTATCCTAAATTTTTCTAAAGTGATTATTATTTAAATGAAAAACTACTTCAGAAGAAAATAAAAATCTAGTTCAAGAAAAGAATGTTATGAAAGGTATAATTAAAATACAAGAAAACATAAATAAAACAATTGGAGAATTTTGGATTAACAGACATAAATTAAAGAAAGGGAAAATTGCTTTTTTTGGTACCATAGAATATGCTAACTTACACTTTTTGTACCAATTGGATACGAAAATATAAATTTGGTGCCATAGGGTAGATTTTCATTGTAATTTTGGTACCAAATCCAATTTTTCTACAAAGTTAATGGCAATTTACCCCCAAAGAAATGCATAATGTTCAATTTACCCCTCTATAATTTGAACAAAAATCAATTTACCCCCTGTAAAAAATTTAATGAAGCAATTTACCCCTTCAGCCGGAGAGTGTAACTCACTTGCCGAAATTGAGAGTAGGCATGCAAACTATTTTATAACATAAGGGGATAAATTGCCACATTTATCATAACACAGGGGGTAAAATGCCACATTATCATAATAAAAGCGGATAAAGTGCCGCCTATAAAAATATCAAGGAAGCGATGTGAAACTTTTACAAAATTTCAAGGGGTAACATGCTCTTTTTTTAACCACAAGGGGGTAAATTTAATATTATGCATTACATAGGGTTTAAGTTATCATTAACTTTGGGGAAAAATTGGGTTTGGTACCAAAGTTGCAATGAAAACCTATCTTATGGTACAAAATTTGCATTTACGTATCGAATGGTATCAAAATTGCAAGTAGGTCTATCCTATGGTACCAAAAAAATAATTTTCCCATTAAAGAAAGAACTAAAATGTCATTGTTTACAAGTAGAAACATAAAAATGAGGAATTTATTATGCCAAGATATAAGGGCATTTCCGATCAATAGGGGTGTGGGTGAAGATGCCCTTATATCCCAGACTGTTGAAAGCCTAGGACACACCCCGACTTGGACGGATGCGCTTCCAGCGTGTCCTGTTCAAGCTCGCGGCAGGTGGCGCCACTTGGCGCCACCTGTTGCATTACATGTATAATTTTTAATATTTTAAATAAATATGTATATAAATAAAAAAATTAAAATTAACTAAAAATGAAAACATTATTAGTTGAAGATTTAATTTTGAGTTTTTAACATTATTGAATATTTTTGAATTAAAAACTAGAAATGGAACATTATTTAATATGTCTTAATCTTTAATCTTTAATTTTTTTTATTGAATTTATAATTTATAATTTAAAATTAAAACTAATAATTATTAAAAAAATTGCAAAAGATTTAATAACATCTTTTTCTAAATTAAAGATGTAACACTATTAACTTTCAAAATTATTATTATTATTATTGATAATAAAAATTGAGCGTGGGAAAGTTTTTTTTTAATTAATTGGTGTTCACACCCCTGTCGGTTGGAGACGATGCCCGGGGTGGGGGGTGGGGGTGCATGTTTACTGAGAGTGGAGGTGGACAACCTGAGCTGTGAAACCCCTATGGATGGAATATGAAGACTAGTTTTGATGATATGATCTTGGATAATTCGAATCTCTATTAGCTTTTGAGATGAGTTAGCTGAGTTTAATTCATTTTGATGGAGTTAACTCAGTTAATTCATGTAATCCATATGGTATCACATACTCGAGTTATATGTCACCTCCTTGGGTGGTAAGTTTTACTTTCCCTTGTTCATATGTTGGAGGCTATTATTCATTCCTTCAAATTCAGGTTGTTGTTAACAGTGTATTGGACTCTTACCCATATGTCGCAAAGTTGAATTTTAATAATGTCACGTGATTCAATATGTTTCACTTACACATTCAATCCATTCACATATGAATGGGAATGTTGTGAATAAAAATCTCACATTATTTTAATATCAAAAGTGTTCCTTATATGAATGTTGTGAATAAAAATCTCACATTATTTTAATATCAAAAGTGTTCCTTATATGAAGTTGGATACTGTTCATTTCTTGATCAACTTTTAAGATGAGTTAAATCAAATGCATTAAGTGATCTTCCATACAAATTAACCAATGAGAATAAAATATTTTTTAATCTTGAATGGGCTTAGGTGGATTCATATGTTCCACACAAACCAATAAGAGGAAGACATTTCTTAATTTAAATTGTAATGAAACTATGAAATTCAATATCTAACGTGTAATTAAAAGAAAAACTAATTACTACATCACATTATATAACCATCGAACGGGATCATTTATTTCTTGAACTTGTGGACCATAAATATTTAAATCACAAATGCAATAATATTCTTTTGTAATTAGAGAGTAATGGCACTAGTAGTATATCCCAAAAGAAGGGGGGTGGGGGGTAAAATGAAAATGAAAATAAATAAAAAAATGGCAGTAACAGTAAGATAGTTCAGTTGAATCAGTAGTTCACCGACATATCAACAAAGGCACGAGCTTGAGATGTTTGTAAGGACGAACAGTGTACGTTTTGTTCTTTAATCTTTTAATACTTTTTCAAATTTTATACTTAAAAAAAGGGCATAGAACAGAGTGTAGTTAGGGTGGGCGGTGGTGGGTCTATTCTCTATTCCTCTACTTTCTACTCTTCTCAATTTCCAAACCCCTCCACTCCTAAACATCATCTTCTTATTCAATTCTCTCGTTCGACTCCCAAAAAAGAAGACTATATACAGATTACAAACACGCCAATTTCTTTTAATATACTAGTGCAACGCTGTGTACAACAATATCACATAATTCCTTGTTCTTTTCGGTCATAATGTGTTGTTGGATTTGGGTTTAATAGCACTGCAAGATTCTGGTGGTGAAGTGAAAATTGGAGCTTTTGGATCTGTTTTCTTGAGGCAATTATCTGAATTTTGTTGAGATTTGAGATGGGTTTTGCTTAGTTTAAGCAATTGAAAATTAATCTGAAAAGGGTAGGATCAGGATGTCTTGGAAGAGCAGAGGAGTTGAGTCAGCTTCAAAAAATGTTGTTTCAAGAAAATTCACCATTTTGCTCTGTATTGGATGCTTCTGTGCTGGGATGCTCTTCACCGACAGGTTTAATCTCTTGATTTTAATATCAATTCTTGTCTAAATTATGTAAATTTATGGATAATACATATATGTGGAACTCTCATTTACCCTATTTCTGTTTCTTTATTATGTGTATTTTTTTTCTAATAAAAACAAATTTTGGTTATAGAATAGACTAATAGGTATATCCCATATGGTGTTGTGGTCTTGGTGATTGGTAATGATGGCTGCAATTGTGGCTTAAATTTGTAGTCGTCAGCATATTAAATTGATTTTTTGTGATCCAATTGTAAAGTGTAAGTTCACTTTAAGCAAACATATCAGGATTGTGATGTAAGTCTACATAATCAAAGTTGCTTAAAATCTTTCCATCTTCTTGAGGCTGTTTGTTGAGTAATCTATGATAGTAAAGGTGGACTCAGTAGAGTCACAATCTTACTTGCAAGCTCATCGGGTTTCGATTTCGAGGTTAAATTTATATAAGATGGACTTTTATGTGGAAAGATCCATAATTATACTTGCATATACTTTATGATGATTAGTATCTCTTGACCATACTTGCACAAGCATTCAACATAATAGAACATGGCCATTTCCTTTCCATTAATTTGTTCCTTACTCAAATTTGCTTCTTAAAGCTTCCTGTGTGTATCTGATTAAATTGTGTTTATGGTTGACAGGATGTGGGCAGTTCCAGAAGCTAAAGATATGTCACGGTCAACAGGGATTACAGATGAAAAGCTTAAGTTAGTTACTGATGGTTGTGATCGAAAATTGGTGAGTATTTACGTAATGACTAGTGGAACTTAACTCTCATTCTAAAAGGAAAGATTTATCTTAAGTGCTAACGCATGATGAGTGATGTAAATTTAATTATTCCTCAAAGAAAATTTATGGTAGAAATAAATGAATATTATTTTATCTTAACGTCTTTAAATTTTGTCAGAAGAATGGAAAAGGCGAGTCCAAAGATATAATTGGTGAAGTTTCAAAGACACATAATCCTATACAGTAAGCCTTTCGGTTCTTAGGATGTTATAGATTCATCAGTGAAATAGATTTCATAACTCATAGCAACTTTACACAAAGTGCAGGACCCTCGATAAAACAATATCAAACTTGGAGATGGAATTAGCTGCAGCAAGGGCCGTACAGGATTCTTACCTTACCGGTTCCCCTATATCTGAATATTTAAAGATGCCTGAACTGACCAAAAAAAGAAAATACTTGATGGTAGTGGGCATAAATACTGCTTTCAGCAGTCGAAAGAGAAGAGACTCAGTACGTGCTACTTGGATGCTCCAAGGTACTAGCCACTTGAATATTTTTCTTTTCTTTTTTATCTCCCGAGTTTCTTATCTATTATATTGGATTGATGAAGTTATTCCTACTCCTTGACTAATTTAGGTGATAAACGCAAAAAGCTCGAGGAAGAAAAGGGCATTATAGTTCGATTTGTAATTGGTCACAGGTGGGAACATAAATCTAGTAACTCTCATATTTTTCCCTTTGTATGGATTAATAATGAGCATTTATTAAATTCAATTGGATAAGTATATCAATGCAGTTTATCCTTTAGCGTAGTACTAGTCATTAATTAGACTTGTTTTTCGGTTTATTCCATTCTACTTCTTCATTCTTATTCTCCATTTGGTCATTTTGCTGGTACATCCATTTCACATATTAAGATCCTTGCCTAGAATATGCATTTCCTGAACAACTCGGAATGATGTCTAATTTTCCCCCTTGTCACAGTGCAACAACCGGTGGTATTCTTGATAGAGCTATTGAAGCTGAAGACAGGAAGCACGGAGATTTTTTGAGACTGGTATATAATTAATTTTCTTGCTATTTTTCTTACCTCAAATTGCCCAATGAAAAGATGCCTCCTTTCTATTCCCACCACATATGCAATATATCTATGTATTTTTACTTATTATTGAATTATTATCCAGCAACACGTTGAGGGATACCTTGAACTATCAGCCAAAACGAAAACATATTTTACCACTGCAGTTCAACTTTGGGATGCAGAGTTCTACGTCAAAGTTGATGATGATGTACATGTAAACATAGGTAAGTACTAAGTAGCAAATGTCATACCAATTATGTAATTTTCATTTTCACTTTTATTTGCGGGGTAGAGCTGGTAAATTAGTTTTCTGTAAATCATTCCTCTCAATGTTTTTGACCTTATACAGCAACATTGGGAGCAACTCTAGCTAGGCATCGTTTGAAACCGAGGGTGTATATTGGATGCATGAAATCGGGTCCTGTCCTGGCTCAAAAGTAAGCAAGACTCTTAAAACGTATCTTTTGCTTATGAACTGTAAATCTTAGCTCTTCTTATCAAAGTTGCTATGTAGCTATTAATCGCATGCCTTGGTTTTGGTATTTTACTGATAGGGGAGTAAGATATCACGAACCCGAGTACTGGAAATTTGGTGAACAAGGAAACAAATACTTCCGTCATGCTACTGGGCAACTATACGCTATTTCTAAGGACTTGGCAACTTATATATCAATAAACCAGTGAGTAATTAATTTCCCTCGTTGTCATTATATTATGCATTCTATTCATCAAATTTTATCCTTTACATTTCATTTTGATAGAAATATACTACACAAATATACAAACGAGGATGTGTCTCTCGGTTCTTGGTTCATTGGATTGGATGTGGAGCATATAGACGACCGAAGATTATGTTGCGGAACACCACCCGATTGTGAGTGGAAGGCCCAAGCAGGCAACATCTGTGTTGCCTCTTTCGACTGGAGCTGCAGTGGCATTTGTAACTCTGCTGATAGAATTAAAGAGGTTCATCGAAGATGCGGAGAAGGCGAAAATGCTCTATGGAGTGCAACGTTTTGATTGAAAATGCTATGTGTGGCCATGAAAAAAGTTGATCTTTTTGTACACTTGTAATGTATAGTATATGAGAGAGAGAAGAAAGAGAGGAGAGGTTGCAACGAAATCTGCTCTGTTTTTATCTGAGGAGATAGATTATTTGTAGCAACTTTAATTAGGGGTAGTGGAAGTCATAATAAGTGCTTTATTTTCTGCAAATCATTTGCTGGCTTTTTTGCTTTGTAGGTGTACTTATTTTGCCGCCCAATACTTTGAGAATTTATTTGATGATATTTCATTTACACAATTCTGGTTGAGGCAGGTGTGTGATTGTGAGGGTCTGAAAAGTTGTGCTGATCTGCCTTTTAATGAATATATTTCTTTTCTCTTTTCCCCATTTGGGCTTATAGAAAAATTTAAGTTTGGTGAATTCGTGTCTACTTGTCTATTTGGGTTTTCCTGATTGAATACATTGATGGGATGGGCATTGACAAGGACTTTAGTAGTTGAGTCATTGAATGACAATACTAACTACTCATGGTATGGATCTAAATTTGTTAATTGTGGCGTTAAATTGAAAAGATTGTTAGGTTTACAATTTATGAAGGAAATAAGTATTAAGCTTATAATTAGAGCGTTGTCAATGGGGGCAAATGTCAGTTCGAATTTGGTATGATTTATTGGGACTTTAATTTTAATTAAAGATTCAAATGATTTGATCTGATTATATGAATCTGGCTTAATTTATTAAGATTTTAGTTTGATTAGAGATTTAAAGGATCCGATTCGATATAAGGATTAAGGACCCACAATTTGAAATACATTAAGATTTGTATTCAATATTAAATAAATGAAAACTACATCTAGATATATACGTAATATTTTTTTTAAAATGTTTTAATATAAAAAAATTATATATATAATGTGATATTATTGATGAGGAGATAGATTATTTGTAGCAACTTTAATTAGGAGTAGGATTTGGGTCAGTATCGGGTTGATCTAGTTGGGGGTACGCGGATCTTCTCTTTTATTCATTGAGTGGGGGCAAAAATGGTATTTTTGTGTTTTGGCCTTCAAGTTGTCGATAGTCTTAAGTCGAAGGGTTAGCCATCGTAATCTGCGTTGGTGATCAAGTCGGTCCTTGAGTCCATGTGTGAAACGCATAAACTTTGGCCTTCAAGTATGTCGAGAGTCTTAAGTCGATGGGTTAGCCATTGTAGTCTGCGTTGGTGATCGAGTTGGTCCTTGAGTCCTCGTGTGAAACACCATGTAGACCGGTACATTTCTTGATATATCAATAAAGTGTGGATTCCATTGATTGTCAATGTTGAGGAGATTAAAATGATTGCAAAACCATCATTAAGAGTGAGAAATTGACCTTCGCTTTGTTTTATAATGGACACTACTGTTAGATTGAATATAGAGACTCCGACGTATTATTGTAATATTGTTAATGATAAATATGAGACATAAATATAAATTTACTAGGAAAGTGCACGTACGTTGAACGTGTCTAGTTAATTTTATGGGTATTTTTTATAAATTAGTGTAAAATTAATTTTATTATGTCGTAAAATAGAGCAAATTAACTCGTTTTTCACCCATTTAATTCATTTTTCACCGGTTTAGCCTGTTTTTTAGCCAATTTTATTCATTTTTACCAGTTTCCCGAATACGACAGATGTGGAAGTGGCTAAAGAAGTTGGAAGAAGAAAGTAGTTGGACAATTAGTATTTTTTTTATCGGTTATAACTTATTTTCACTGTTTTTACAATTTTGTCCTTTTGTTTTTTCCGTTTTAAATTATTTTTCTACCGGTTTCACCTTATTTTGTCAGTTAAACTCTTTTTTTACTGATTTTTCACACGTTTTTATCATATTAACCTGTTTTCACCTATTTCGTACATTTTTAACACTTATTTCACATGTTATTTTCACCAACCTGATTTTTCATCGATCTGACAAGTTTTCACTAGGCCTGTCAATCGGGCCCTGTGAGCCGAGCCTTTAATTGCTCAAACTCAAATACCGTCGGGCTTCATGTCTATAGGCTCAAACTCAAATGCCATCGGGCTTCACATCTATGAGCTCAAACTCGGCTCATGTAATTTTTCGGGCTTCGGGTTTATATCGGGCTCATATCGGGTTTGCTCACTCTAGCAAATTTTACTTAACAAATAAAAAACTACGCATTCTTTAAATGCAATATATTGACAATTTTATTTAATTTACAAGAATATACAAATTTTATACTCATAATCAATAATATAGAACATTAAATATAATTGTAAAGTGCCAAGACTCCCATTTTTTCACCATTTATTTTTATTTTTCCGTTTTTTCGTTTTGTTTATTACGTTCCCTTTGACCTGCGAAAACTTTAATTATAATTCATATATGTGGTGGATTATTTGTAGTAATTAGTATACTTATAACAATAGTACCAATAATTTAAAGTAGTAATATTTAAGATAATAATATATTCGGGCCTTATTCGGGTTGAGCCTTGTAAGGCTCAAGCTCGGCTCATAAATTAATCGGTTTTAGTATAATGGCTCAAACTCAACCCGGCTCACAATTATTCGGGTTCGGGTCAAATTTAATCGGGCCGAGCCATCGGGCTTCGGGTAGGCCTGGCTCAATTGATAGTCCTAGTTTTCACCGACTTTATTCATTTTTTCATCGATTTCACATGCTTTTCATTGATGTTGTCGTTTCACCAATTTCATCATTTTTTCACGAATTTGACCCGAATTTTTATCGACTTCTGTCTTTATCGATTTCAGGGGCATTTTTTTACCCGTTTCACCCAAATTTCCACCAACATCGCCAGTGTTCACCAATTTCACTTGAATTTCATCGATTTCACATATTTTCAATGATTTCATAGAATTTTTTTCTTATCGATTTCACCCTTTTCCACCAATTTCACCCGTTTTTCACGAAAAGAATTCCATGAAAAATTCGAGATTATGCATGTCTTGATATTATTGTATATTCTTCATATTTTTCTATTTTAGCCAAAGTAAATTATGTAATTAGTTAATTCATTAGTATTTTTTATTCTTTCATGGTAAAATGTAATTCAATTTTAACTTTTTTGTAACATAAAGATATTTAAGAGAATTTCATTTTAAATTTTAATATTTAGAGTATTTACGACTTATGTTGTACTAAATCTTTAAACTAACATCTTCTTACTTAAATAAATATTGATGCTAAAATATAATAAAATTTTATCTATATTTTAGGGGTTATTTAAAATAATAGTGTATTTTTATGGTTCGTTTTTATCTATTATTAGAGAAGATTAAAATTACAAAAATTGATGTAATAGAGAACTTATAAATTTTAGGAGTTTATGTAGAAGATAAATATAATAAGAGTTCATATTTACTTATATATCTTCAATTACTTTTATATATTTACCATTAAATTAAATAATAATTCAAACAAGGGTATTTTAGTCCGCACAAAAAAATTAAGAAATATTCATGCTTTTATAATAGTAGGGATGTATTGATTCTCCAACTACTCTGTTGTTTTCTCAACTTCATTTGTCCATGAAGATATATTTTTTGCAATAAAATATTTTTATTTTTATGCAACATAATTGGAGTAATTGACCAAAATATATACTTCATTTAATATCATATATCGATATATAATTAATTATCTTCTTTCGAACTAGCCTGCAGCAATCCGTCTAATAGCTAGGGTGTTCTTATGTTAACATCAACTTGTCAACTTGTTAGCTAAAGTTGCTTTAAACTAGACTTTCTGGATTCTACACTCATGGAAAGATGCATGAATTGCCAGCTTCCAACATTAATGATGTATTTTATAGTATATGAAATGACCTTTCCTACTTTTGTTTTCTTTTTTTACAATTTTTTATTCTTAAGATGGCAAATTCGAAATACTTAAAGAAGAGAAAACTAATTCCGTGTAATTTTTTGATAATTAATCTCCTTCTAAGTAATCATCAAGCAATACACAATTTCAAATAAAGACCATTTCCTACATTAATATGATGTATACGTGCATACTTCTAAGTTCAAATCATACTTACATTTGAAATTATGACGTCATTAAAATACGTGTCCAACAAGGGAAAATTGCAAAAAAGGTCCCAAACTAATTAATAATTTTGGATTTTCGTCCTAAGCTATATCACTTGGC
This sequence comes from Penstemon newberryi var. newberryi, assembly GCA_030819805.1. Classification (NCBI taxonomy): domain Eukaryota; kingdom Viridiplantae; phylum Streptophyta; class Magnoliopsida; order Lamiales; family Plantaginaceae; genus Penstemon; species Penstemon newberryi. The sequence continues at coordinate 5,237,052 of JAUALY010000003.1, read as the reverse complement.
CAAATTCGTCCCGTAATTTTATATTCTTTTGGAATATCGTTCCATTTGCCACATGGTTGCTTACGTGTCATGACGTGGCAAATTTAAGCATAAACAATTATATAAGATTGCAGAATTCATCCCAAACTAATTACAAATTTTGATTTTTCATCCCAAACTAATTATAAATTTTGATTTTTCGTCCCAACTATATCAACACCCCGACTTTCGTCCCGTAATTGAATTGACATGGGTAAAAAGAATTTGTTCCAAACTAATTATGAATATTTATTATTTATTTATAAAAAAATGCACAAATGTTTCCTAATGAACTAGATAGGATTTTTTTTCACAAAAGCGCGAATTTCAAAAATTCATACTGTTTTTCTCTAAAAAAAAAATTAATGGCAATTTATTTCCATGTAATATTTATAATGTTCAATTTACATCCCTTTGTTATGATAATGTGATAGTTTACCCCCATGTATTGTGATAAATGTGGCAATTTACCTCCTGTATTATAATAAAATGTAGCAATTTATCCCCTTGTTATAAAACATTTTGCATGCCCACTCTCAATATATGCAATTGAGTTACACTCTCGGTTCAAGGGGATGAAATACTTTTTTAAATTTTTTATAGGGGGTAAACTACTCCTTTTCAAATTACAGGAGGTAAATTGAATATTATTAATATTACAGGAGGTAAATTGCTATTAGTCCCTTTAAAAAGTAAAAGATGAATTGTCATTTTCATTAAATTTTAAATTTAATAATTAACTAAATTCATGCAAAATGACAAATTGTGAGACGAAATTTGGCAAGTTAATATAGTTTGGGAACAAAAATCAAAATTTGTAATTAGTTTGAGACTAATTCTGCAATCTTGTATAATTGTTCATTCTAAAATTTGCCACGTCGTTACACGTAAGCAACCATGTGGCAAGTGGGACGATATTCCAAAAAAATCTAAAATTACGGTACGAATTTGGCTAAGTGATATAGCTTAGGACGAAAATACAAAATCATTGATTAGTTTGAAACTTTTTTGCAATTCTACCGTCCAACAATTCAAAAATTTATAGCATATGTATGTATTGATGTATACTGCATTAATTAACTAACCAGAATTGAAGTCATACAAATACTTAATAATCTATGTAGATGTTATAACTTATAAAATTGATTAGTACATAGAGTATAATATTGAGCAAAATGCAAAAACATCCCTTATTTTATTTTAATTGGCATTAAACCCTCTGTGTTATTTTATTAACAAAAAACTCAACGTGCTAATATTTTATTAGCAAAAAATCTCCCGTGTTATCAATTTATTAGCTCACTACACACATTATAAATTAAGAAAAGGGTGGGTTTATTGTCAATATTTTTTACAGGGGGTTATCGTCAATTTTTTAAAGTAAAGTTAATAATCGAGTTTTATTTCCACATTTTATTCCAAAGAAAAAAATATCATATACTGGCTTATTTGTTAATTCCTATACAAATCATAAAGAATACTTGCACTTAGAACGAATTTACAGGGGGTGTAAATATATTTTAGGCCATTTTGCATTTCACTCTATATCATGCGTATAATATGAATCAGACTATACTTTGATCTAAGTTATGTCTTGATGGGGTTACTTCTTTACAATTTTATATCAAATTTAATTGCATTGGGAATAAAAAGTTTTACATACATTGAATATCATATGCTAGGTGATTCGTATATGGTATTCGATTCTTAATTCTTGATTCTTGAATTAACTTTTTAGGTAAATTAAACTCATTTTATCTAGGTAAATTTAGATGAATCCAAGTGTTCATAAAATAAAACTTCAATAATATAAATACAATTAAGTTTTTCTTCTGTAAAAAGACCAAATCCATATCTTCTCAAATGTTGTATTGGGTACATATCATAGATGGACTTAGAATTTGCAACCAATCAAATCAATATTATTTTCTTCAATTCCTATATATTTTTTCTTTGAAATTAAATGAAACCCCCCCCCCAGAATGTCAAATCACGGGTAATATATTATATTGTATAGTATTAAATAGAAGAAACTCTATCATCATAATTATATCCATCTAATTTGTTGTCTGCTGTGAATATCTGTCCGGTACCATAACAAGCCATGCCCTTCAAGGCAGGTCGATGTCTCTTCATATATAATATTTAAATACATAATACAGTATAATTAAAAAAAAAAAAAAATCTATCTCAATTTTTTTCACCAACAACCCCTCTTATCACAATTCATTTCTGAAGAAACAGATAGCCCCCCACCACTATTTCTCACTCTTCCCACTTACTATTGAGCTCATAATAATAATAATACAACTTTTTCATGAATCCCACTTTTCTTTTCTTTCTTTCTCAAGAATGAAAAAACTCAACCCACCAACAATTTTCCACTAATCTCAACTACAGTAATATTTTCTTCTTATATAAATACATAGTGTAATTTCTAAATAAATTAACTGGTAAATTTGAGAAAGATAGAGAGAGAGATGGGAATTCTTGGTAGTGATGTATCTAACCTCAGAATCTTTGATTTTTCAGTAAGATTGTTCTTGATTCCATTCAGTGTTGCATCTATTTGGATTGCTGTTACTAATAACCAGGATAATAGTGACTTTGGGAAATTGGAGTTCAAAAATCTCATTGGCCTCAAGTAAGAAAAAAATAAAAAAATTAAATCTTTTTGCTATTTTGGTTTTCTCCCCCAATTTCTTCTGCTTGTGCCAAAATATTTATATGGTTTTATTTTTATTTTTGGGGATAGGTACATGGTTTGCATCAGTGCCGTATCTGCAGGCTATGCTCTGTTTTCTGCTGTATCTTCATTCTTCAAATGCATTGTCACTAAAGCATGGCTTTTCTTTGTTACTGACCAGGTTTGATTTTAGCTTTGCTTAATCCCTGTTTATATGATAACACAGGAAAAATCTCGAGTTTTGTAGATCTCATTTAGCTGCAGTACTCCATATATTTGTTTTGTGATTGGTTGAACATATGAATTGCAATTGGTTTGACCAGACTCTTGAAATTATCCATTTTTATTTTTCTCCAGCAGTGTTACAGTATTATCATTATGAGGGCTATTAGGTTTAGACAATGAATTTTCTCAACCAAGACCGACCGAATCCTCAATTAAATCTTCAATTAGGGTTGGGGGGTCATAAAGATCTTCAACATAGGTCCCATTTTCATGATAAACATTTAATTTTTCCTATATTTTATGTATTTGTTCTGAAAAATAGTAGTAGTAGATGGGAGTCAATAATGGTATTTTGTCGTTTATTGTTGTAATGTTGTCCAATTGAATTTTGGTGTACATTGGTGGTTATTATTAATGTAGTACGTTGTGCAGGTAATAGCTTACTTGCTGGTGACATCAATGGCAGCATTGTGGGAGTTTCTTTACTTGGCCTATTATGGTGATCGAGTGGTGACGTGGAGTCAAGCTTGTGATTCATATGGAAAATTCTGCAGTAAATTGAAATTAGTTCTGGCCCTTCATCTCATTACAGTTTGTTGTTTCCTAATATTGGCTGTAATATCTGCTTATAGGGTGTTTACAAGATTTGAGCCTCCTTTTGTTCCATCTAAAGAACCTCAGCAAGAAAGGAGCACTTGAATTTTAAGTTAAACCTTAAACACATACATACATACATGTAGCTGCTGGATTGGGCAGAATCTTCATATTTATTACTGTTTAATTAATAATTACTTTTAATAAATTTATACTTTTATTTTGCCTCTTTTCACTGTTAAATGTGAACTGGGAAAAGATGAGTGGAAAAAGGAGCTAGGGACAAAGTTTAAGTTAGAAGTATCTTTTAATGGTGAGTGGTTTGATAATTTGATTGATCAAGTAAGTCAGTTTGCACCACTAATATTCATATAGTCTTTATCAAACTGTTCATCCAAGCCAAGCAAAGCAAAGCATTCCGGTGCAATGTCCCAACTCTTTCAATCCAACAACATTTGCCATAACATTGGCATCCTTACATGTCATGTGCGTTCTTGAAAACACGTTCAAGGGCTCCTGATTAATCTTCTACAATCCTTAATGTTGAGGGACTGCATCTCCGTGTGTGTGCGTCCGCTCTTTTAACCAAACTAATAACGAATTGAATTTAATGACATCATAATTATTAAGTAATAAATATATTTCACTTTTAAAACATATATACAATTTGAAATGATACTCTTAATTAAGACATAACACACACAAACACATGCTTCAACTTTTAGTTCAAGTAGAATCGCATGATATACTTTTTTTTTCTTTTCTTTTTCTTTCTAGCTTATGTTTGTCACAATGAAATTCAACTAATGTAAAGTTTAATATGACAATATTCATAAAATAACCTAAAAAAATAAGCACAATAAAATATGATGTTAAGAATTTTTTGAAACAAATATGAAAATAGATGTGACATTATGTTCTTGCTTTTTATCTTAAAGAAATATAATTGGAGAAAAGAAAAATATTATTCGATGTTCAAAAAATATATGCATTAAGAAAATACTTAACAAAATTTTGTGTTGCGGTATTAATTGAGTATTATTAATTATTCATTGATAAGTAAAAATAGTTAATGTTATAATTAATTATCACAAGTATTTGTTAAAGAAATAAGAACAATATTTATGTAGTTGGCAACAAAGACTGTATTTATTCTTGAGGTCAACCAAGATTTATGTGTTCTTATAAACTCATTTAAATATTTTTTAATTAAAAATTAGTAAAGGAAACTAAAAGCCCAAACCCACTTTTTGGTTCTGAGACCATCTCCAACAGACCTTTTAAATTCAGGCCTCTTATCTTAAAATTTGAGGGATGAACAGTGTTATACATTCCCACTTTTTACTCTGCACTCCAACAACTTGTTTATATTTTAAGATTCTACTTTAAATAATCACACTACACCACTCCACTCCAACTTTAACACACTACTTTTACTTTTAAAATTTTACTTTGGACTCTCAAATATAAGAGTCCAAACTTATAAAATTTTGATAGTCTTATTTTTTAAAGACTCCCTTGGAGTACATTTTTTATGCAATTCTTATAAATTTTCTTATAATTTGGGATATAAAGAGTCCCTTGGAGATGGTCTGAAGGTTTTTGCCGCATTCTATAGGTTCACCGACTGTTCCGTTCTCATTGATTTTTGGAGTAATTCGAATCGAATGGATCATTAATGCGAAAATTGTTTTTTTTGGAACCATATGATAGCCTAACTTGCACTTTTGGTACCATTCAATATAAAAATGCAAATTTTGTATCATATGACATGTTTTCATTGCAATTTTGGTACCAAACCCAATTTTTGTACAAAGTTAATGACAATTTACCAGCTAAATGTTCAATTTACCCCTCTATAATTTGAAAAAAAAAATCAATTTACCCCCTTGTAAAACTTTTAATGAAGTAATTTACCCCATTCAGCCGGAGAGTGTAACTTACTTACCGAAATTGAGAGTAGGTATGCGAACTATTTTATAACATAGGGGGATAAATTGCCACATTTATCATAACACATGGGGTAAAATGCCATAGTATCATAATAAAAATGGATAAAGTGTCGCCTATAAAAATATCAGGGAGGCGATGTGAAAACTTTAACAAAATTTCAGGGGGTAAAATGCTCTTTTTTAAACCACGATGGGGTAAATTGAACATTATGCATTTCATAGGGGTTAAATTATCATTAACTTTGGAGAAAAATTGGGTTTGGTACCAAAGTTGCAATGAAAACCTATCCTATGGTACCAAATTTGTATTTTCGTATCCAATGGTACCAAAATTGCAAGTAGGTCTATCCTATGGTACCAAAAAAATAATTTTCCCAATCATTAATTTGTGATTGTGTCACATGAACTGATCGATTCGATCCAATTCAATTGTCAAAACTGTGGTTTCAGTGTAATAATAATTTTTTAAGGGTTAATTACAGGAACCTCCCCTGTGGTTTGGTGAATTTCGCGTCCAATTCCCTCGGAGAATCATAATTACAGAGACCTCCCTTCAGGTTTGCAAAACCTTACAAAACCCTAACGGAGAGTAACGGAGGTGGACAGAATACGTGAAATTACTCTCTTGTCCTCGTCCATTTTAATTACTTCGACATCCCCTGAGGTTTGCAAAACCTTAGAAAAATTTATATTTGCATATTAGTTCCTAAACTTTAATAAAAATTCAATTTATACATAAAAAAGAAAAAAAATATAGTTTATTAATTATGCAAAATAAGCAATATTTTTATAAAGTGTTATATAACATTTTCATATAATTTATTAATAGTAAAAAAACAATTTAATAAATACGTAATTAAGATTTTATTTTCGTATTTTATAATAAAATATTAATTAATTGTTTTGTATTTAAGTAAGACATAAATTTATGATTTTATTGTTGAAAATATTAAATACTTATATATATATTTAAGTCTAAAACTGAAATAATTGCGTATCATTTTTTTTAGAAAAACCCATCAATTTAATTAATTAAAAATACTACATAGATAATTATTTTATTAAAAGGGTATTTGAATGAGTATTTTTAAATTTTGTGAAAAAAATATTTATTGATTTTTTTAGTTAATTTTTTTATAAAATGCATATTTAAATACTATATAATTTATCAATAGCGTAAAAAATAATTTATTAAATATGTAAACAACATTTATTTTAGTATTTTATAGTAAATATTATTTAATAGTATTGGATATAATTAAGAAATAAATAAATTAATAATTCTTATTTTATTAAATGGGTATTTGAATGAGTATTATTTAATTTTGTTAAAAAATAATTGATTTTCTTAATTAAAAGTTTATGGTTTTTTTAGTACAGGCTAATTATTAATATTTTAGCATTTTTATAATGTTTTTTGCTGTCCAATTTTTTTCCCTATTAATCTTAATTTTTATTTATTATCCTTGTAGTTAATTTTTTTTATAATTATGAAAATAAATTGAAATTATTAAAATTACGGTTTAGATATGGATAATAATATTTTTGCATTTTCATAATGATCCTTTTTATTTATCTTCAATTTTTCTTATGATTAACAATAATTTATTCACTTTCCTTTGTGATTTAATTTAAAAACATTATGAAAAAAATTGAAATTAATATCTACACAGTAATAAATAATTTTAAGTTTTATTTTTTCGTTGATATTTATAACATTTATACCCAAAACAAACCACATCATTTCATTGAAACCCTTCACATGTAACAAACATAACAAGGGTATAATAGTCCATGAAAATAGCTAAAGTAATCTCAAGGGTAAAATGGGATTTTCAATAAAATTCAGGTGATGACATCAGCAAAAACTAACGGTGGACCGACGGATGTAAGGTTTTGCAAACGTTAGGGGAGGTCTTTGTAATTATGATTCTTCGAGGGGATTGGACGCGAAATACACCAAACCACAGGGGAGGTCACTGTAATTAACCCATTTTTTAATAAATAAGGTTGACGCAAACTTATATGGCTTATAATCATCAAATCCAATGATATTTGAGCTTGAGCCACCCGAACTCGACTCATAAAACCCGATTGACATGTCTAGTTATAGGAATAACACATCAGATATGCAATACATGGTCGAGTATGTTCTTTTTTTTTGTTTTTGGTTTCTCAAGATTTTAATTCCTTTTGAGGGGCGTCTGACATATTATATGGGAACCCCTCCCAACAAGGATTCGAACTTAGGTCACCACTTTGAAGGTATTAGCTCCTTCCACTAGACCAATCGTCTGTTAGTTGTCGGATATGTTCTTATACCTAGATAATACTATTAAAAAGAAGTTGTTATACTTGGACTTCATCAATAAAAGAGAGTAAAAGGATCTGTTTGTTTCCCTTAATTTCTTTAAAGTGATTTTAGAAATTGGAGAACTTTTTGAATTGGTTTAGTGTATTTGAAAAAAAATTATTGGGTTAATTTCACTTATCTCCCTGTACTTTTACTTATCCTTCTATCACCCATGTACTATTAAAACCTTCAATTAACCCCCTGTCATTAACTTTTTCGTTAAAACACCGTTAACATTTATGGAAATGGCAAATGTATTATTTCTTTTGGATCACGTCAGATTCTCCAAATAAAAATTTAAATTTTAGTTTGTACTTTGTGTATCTAATCCATTTCAATAAACCAATCATTGTTTAATCAATTATAATTAATTTAATCCTTAATGCAATCTAACGATGACTTGGTTGGCCTATTCCCCACCTCTGAAGGGATAAAATCACCAAACGGGATCATTTGCACTCTCTCTCTCTCTACATATATATATCTATCTTTTCCTTCTCCTTGATCAGCTGAAATTCGCCTCCTTTTCTGCTTTTTTCTTTTCAATTACAGCTCGCAGGTAGCCGAACGCCATGGCCAAAAGCTCATTCAAGTTAGAACATCCCCTTGGTATAATCCTTGCTCCGATTGTTGAGTAATCTACCCTAATTTTCTAGTTTGACTTTTATTTCCGTTGATTTTGACCGATCGATCTTATGATGTTGATGTTTATTTGGATTCAGACGATCTAATCGTTGATTACTTATGATATGATATATTGTGATCGTTTATTGGTGTCTATAATTTGATTTTGTGAAATTAATGAGAATTGACCTTCAGTTGAACTATTATTCTACTGCGTGATAAGAAAAAAAACATAAATTACATCTGCGCATTTAATTTTTTTTACTTTTACCATCCGATTTGAGTGTGAAACAAGGTGCAAAGGCTTAATCTGAATCCTGAGTGTTTACGAAATTAACTTTTACATAATAGTGATACCGTTTTTCTTTTTGTTCATTTGTCTAGAGGACACACGATTGCCGTGATGGGTATTAATCTTTTTTGTGTCCATTGCTAAATTATTTTAGAGTATCGACCATAAATAATACTGAGCATGTTTAATTCTTCGATTTCAGTAAGTAAAACAGTAAGGAAAATGTTTTCTCTTGTATCCAAAGACGCAAAGCTGAGCTTCATTTCTTGTTTATTTGCATTTTACTCAATGAAATCCATAAACCAAGCATAATGTTGATTGTGTTTCCACCTAGTAAATGCTGGAATACTACACAAAGCAAAAAAAATTCTTTTTATTGTTGACTTAAAAAAAATTACTAGCAGCATATGCAGGTTTATGCACTTGAATTTGTTGTTGTCTTTCATCTTTAAGGCCATACGTCAAGAACGATGAAGGTTGCATCTTTTCTAGTCTGATAACATGTTAGAAAGTAGTATACGCGATTATGCATTGGTCATGCTTTGTTGCTTCTGAGGTTTCATCATACACGTTATATTGCTATATTAACATGGTGCAGAAAGGCGACAGGCTGAAGCTGCACGTATCGGGGAGAAATACCCTGACAGAATTCCGGTATTAAAAAAACCAATTTGCTTTACATGGGTTGCTTTTTAGATTCTTGAATTTTACCCCTTCACCAACTAGCAGTGATTTTATCTTCTCCTATAATGTAGGTTATTGTGGAGAAGGCTGAAAGAAGTGACATACCTGACATTGACAAGAAAAAGTCAGTTAGCTTCGTCATCTCTCGATCCTTGGTCCTTTATTGAGTTTATTTTTGAATTATTTTTAGTGTCTTATATTAGGTTTACCTCAGAAAAAGACTACATCAATATGCTTTCTTCAATCATTTCGTATTTCAGCACAATGAGCACATGGTTCACATTCATGTCTAAACAATGTAACCATTGGTTCACTGGATTTGGATCTTTCTGTTACCTAAAATTCCTGAAACGATGCTACCTCATAGGAGATATTTGTACCAAATGTTCAAATACCAATTTAGTAGTATAAGTCATCTTATTCTTATTTATATCTGTTATAGTGGGGGGAGGAAGCCGAAATCAATGTTTTGATCAGTTCTTTATTTATAATTGGTCTTAGTCTAATGATGACGTTTGATACAAAATATGCAGATATCTAGTTCCTGCTGATCTGACTGTTGGGCAATTTGTTTATGTCGTCCGAAAAAGAATTAAGCTCAGTGCTGAGAAAGCCATATTTATCTTTGTCAAAAACATTCTCCCACCCACTGGTAAGGATAAAAGTTCAAAAGCGTTGATCTTCCAATGAGCTTACTTTTCTGCATAACTGCTTATCCTTTTCTCAACAAAATTACTTTTTAACTGCAGCTGCAATGATGTCTGCAATCTATGAGGAAAATAAAGATGAGGATGGATTCCTATACATGACTTACAGTGGCGAGAATACATTTGGATCATTCTGAAATCGAATGGCCCTCCAACCTATGTATATAGTCCATGAAAAACTTGAAAATACTCTTTAATAATCTATCCAGAATGCTTATTCTAAATGACGTGGATTTTTTTGAAACAAATATGTTAATAGTTAATAATATGGGTTACTCTCAAGTATAATTCTCCTCTTTCCCTTAGTAGGAAGTCTTTCTAGTATCTTGTTGAGTTTTTGTGTTGACACAACCATTATTAGTATAAATCACAAAATATTAAACACAAGAATGTTGGGATTTCTCGATTAACCAATACCGATTATCAAACAATTAAGTTCTCACAACTAAATTTTGGTAGCAAAATGGGATATAAGATCCATAGTTCAAAATGAATTAAGGAATTCCTTAGTATGGATAACTCTAGCCCATCATCTCAGGCACCATATGTACAATAAATTAGTTGATTCAAGAGTTTAATTTTTACATGTTGCTTTGTTTCACGGACCTCTAGCGAGCTTTGAAGTTTAAATCTTTGACGACTCCATCTTTTGTAATTGAGTTGCAAAACCTTCTGGATAGGTATGGAGGCCCAAGTCCGTATTGAACTCAGCAGAGGCCTCTATACCAGCAATTGCATTGCCATTGTTGTACCACTCGGGTGTCTGAATGGTTGTGGTGAAATACTTGATGAGGTTGTCGTGTTCAAGCTCTTGCTCTAGTATTTCCCCTAAATAGTTCAAGAAAACACTGTAGTAAATATTCTGAGACATGAAATATGAAACTAAAACCATAATTTCATTTTTCTGAAACTTTTCACCTGAATTGCCCCTGCCTGATTCAGTGTACCACTGATTCAAGCTTTGCTCCCAGGAAGGATAGGAAGGATCCTGTTTCGCGGTTTTGCTTGATGTACATTCTGTGTTCAAGCCACCTTCAGAAATTCCTGTTTGGAGAGAGTATTGTTTGCCTCCAGGAAATTCATTTTTGAAGTGTATCAGACTTGTTATCGGGTCTTGGTGCTGTAACAAACTTGTTTCATATACTTCCTCCAAAAGTCCATCACTGGAGGTTAGGAGAGAGTATTGTCCACCTCCCCTATAACCGTATTCCATGATTGGCTCACTCACCATATAATTGGAAGCTAGAGGATTGGCTTCCATTACCTTTTGTTCTTCAGTAATATTTCTCTCCAGGGCATTTGAAAATTCTTTCGCAAAGCTATGGTCAAAGCATTCAACTTCATCAGGTTGATGAGAGCTTGGTATCCCATTACCATAGCCAGATTTTACTAGATTGGTTGCAGTGCTTTGGCTGTAGATTGGAGCAAATGCATCTATATGAGGTAATTGGCCTTCTGTTCCCGTCGTTTGGTCAAAGGAATCTCCCATGAAGAAACTATCCTGCAAAAATATTGAACCTTCACCGAGTAAGTCTTCTATGCTAGAGCATTCATTCATGCAATTACCTTCCGAAACTTGAACAGGAAATATGATATTATCCCAAGAATCTGAAAATGAAGGAGCATTCATAATGTTTTGGCTGTTAAGATCATGAAATAGATCTATTGAGTGCCTTTGCTCCTGGTAAGTTATCGACTCCTTTTCACTCGAGCTTTCTGTTAACAGAGTTCTTGCTCCTGATATTTCACCGTGTATTAGCTCGTCTGTTTCTGTGCTCTCGTCTTGTGAATAATTCTCACTTTCTGAATTTTCTCTTTTCTGGAGTTTGTACAATATTTTCCGATTGCTTGCATTTTTAACTAATAAAACGCCATTTTTCGAAATCTTTTTCATTAAATCTTCTGTCCTTGAGTTTTTACATTGTGCATTCACCCGCAAGCTTGACCATGATGAGTATTCTTTCGTAGTGCGTTGGCTTGAATTTCTGCCAATTGAATCTGTATTCTCTGGACTTTGAACAAGAAAATTTTCCTTTCTTGAACTTTTGTTCATCAAATTTCTCTTGTTTGAAAGTCTCAACTTTTTCTTTAGGAAACGTACCCTCGTTTGAGCTTCTCTCAGTGCGTCTAGTATTTCCAAATCGCTATCGGTTTCCACTTTATGTGAGGAATTATTTACTCTACATTGGATTGGAGAGAGCTCTGTTTTGAAGGTGAAAGATGAATCCACCACAGGAACAGCATTGTCAGTATCCAATGGTATTGGTTTAATTGGAGGATTGACCTGCGAAGAAGAAACTGAAGCTGATGCTGTAGATGTATTTAATTTAACTTTCGAATCTATGAATGATAAATTTGATTGCAAAGAAACTGGAGAATCTATTGTTGGTGTCATCATTTGTACAGAATACACTGCAGGCACTCCTGGGGTTAATTTGAGTTTCAGTGGTGATTTTGGCGATTCAATAGCTAAAGAACTTTGCCTTCGCATTGAAGTGGCTGAACCCGAGACAGAATGACTAGGTGGTGATAATTGACTCTCTGCTTTCCCAAATCGCCTGAAGCCACTCTTTGGAGACGAAAGAATAGGAGGGTTTCTATGAAATGTGAACGCATTAGAACTCTCGCAGGGCGTTTCAGTTATTTGGCATGACTGGCTCATTTGGTGTGGGTATAATAGCAATTTGTGAAGTCGTGAAGTTGGAGTTTTTGCTTCATTTAGTTCAGATGGCTTAAATTCTTGGGAGTGAATGGAGCTAGAAGGAAGTCTATAGTCACTGGAATGGTTCTCATAGCTGCTGCTACTTGGGGCATATTTAGAGTTTTGATCCGATTCTTCTTTTCTTTTTGGTTCAATTGGAACGCGTCTCTTGGTTCTCTTGTGCCAGAAATTCTTTATCTCGTTGTCTGATCTCCCTGGTAGCTGCTTAAACAAATAAATAAGTAGATACTTGAATTTCAGGTTAGGGGCCAAGAATGAACAATTATAGAGATTGGATTGGATGTGGATATACCTTGGAGGCAATGCGAGACCAGCTGTTGCCGTATTTGGAATGCAGAAGAATGATTTTTCTTTCTTCATCTTGTGTGAAAGGATATCTTTTCAGATTTGGTCTCAAATAGTTAAACCACCGGAGCCTGCAATTCTTGGCCGGTCTAGCCAGACCGGATATTTTTTCAATTTCGATCCAGTTCTGGACCCCGTGTTTCTCTACCGCTCTTCTTAGCTTCTCATCCTCGTCTTTGCTCCAAGCCCCTCTCTTGTACTTGTACATTGCCTTTGCCTTTGCCTTCGCCTTTACCTCTGGTATGGCTTTGTCGTCTCCATGTATGGTGGTTTCGGGTGGTTCCGGCTCTAATGTGTTTTCCGTGCCACCTTGAGGGTGCATTTCATGGTTTGGTTCCGTTTCTGCGTTGGAAGTCATCAGCATTTATGTGCCTTAGTGAATCTTGATATAATATAGTAGTATTTCTGTAAATTTGAACTTAATGAAAAGGGATTTATTGGTTCCCAGCATGTTGGAGTTTCTAGATGTTATATATATATTTTAAAAATAGATGGATGTAGACGTGCATCAAATTTTACCCTGAGATTTTACCAGGCGGTGAACAATTTCAGGAAGAAAATTGTTTGAGGTAGAGGAACAAGAATTGGGGTCGAAGGGATAATAAAGTACGTGGGGTTTATATTTCAGGTCAAAATTGCAGACAGGAGTTTAAGGCTTCTAAATCGCAAATTACCCCTTGTTAAATAACACATTTTCAGACATTTATGGTGGTTTAGGGCTTGAATAATTTATAAAAAGTCGTAATAAGTAGCTACCTATTAATGAATGCATGTTTAATTGCAGCCACGTGGATGATTGCCGTCAATTTTATTAGGATTAGACCTTCTGACTATAATTTTTTTTTTTTGTTATTATACAAGAAAATAAGATAGCTCATAGTTAATAAGTATTTTTTATGATTTGAGGTCAAATATTCTTTTATGCATTATATCCTTTTTTATATTAATTTATAATTTTTTTCTCAAAATACATGAAGACTAAATAATAACACAATTTCATCTTCCTGCTCTCCTAGTTGTCCCATTTCTAATTTCTGTTAGTTTTATCTTTTGTTTTTCCTCATTAAATCCCAAATTTCATCCCAGTAAAAATAAATTCATTTATAAATGGCTCAATAACTATTTCTCAATGGTGAGTCTCAAAAATGACTCAATAACTATAAATTTAACTATTCCTTCCGTTTTGAAGTAAAATGTAAAAGAGAACTTACCAAATTACTTATGATTTTATTATATATCTAGAGATGATTTAATAATAACTAGTATATACCCTGTGCTATGCACATAATCATATTAAACTATATTATTCATTAGGGTAGAAAAATAAAACATTATAATTTTAAAAGATAATAAGGAGAACAGCTACTTCGGTTCAACTTTTTTTTTTTTGATCTACTAGACTGTGTATTTACAGCTCGGACCGAAGAGTGCAAAGGGTATAGGTCCTCCCCAGTGTGATGTCTCCAGTAGGATTCGAACTTGAGTCTCGCCTCTGGGGGTCGCAAGTCACTACCACTTGGCCCAACCACCTTGGGTACTTCGGTTCAACTTGGTTTTCAATGTTATGGATTTATGGTCTTCAAATTCCCTTTTCATTCGGTAAACTAATTTCGTTGATATATATATAAAAGGAATTTTCCTCCAATATAAAACGGTACACTAAAATAAGCATTATCTTAAATGATTACTTGTTATTTAGTTGTCTGTTTATAAATTCAAATTGACCAGTGTAATAAAATATTATAAGGTTTCACTGGTGGATATTTTGTGGTACGTTGAAGTTCAAAATCTCTAATGATGACTTGATATCTGGTAGGAGCCTTTCCACACTAAAGTGCAAGTATCTCGGCAGAAACATTCTTGTCAAACCAAGAAAGCATTGTTCAACGCAATCACATTTATATGATAATATGTTATCAGAGATATAGATTAGAAATGTTGTATATATGTACATAGAGAAATTCAAAGATGATATCTTGCTAAAAGCTTTCAGCAAAGCTTAATTTCATTGTTGCTCTTTGCTTTGGGATTGATGAAAACCGTTATAGTCTATGATTAGTCGAGCCTATATTCATTTCATATCATTCGGATTACGGATATTCCTAATCGGACCAGTTCCATCGAATCACTACTCGGATGAATATCCTAATAAATCCACCTCATTGACAACCCTATGTATAATACTTCATTTGCTCATTCATCTTGTTCCGTTATTTTTTTTTTGGGGAAATTTAAGGTAAATATTTCAAAAATGGAACTTTTGAAAAAATACATTATTAATTTTTGGAAATAAAATATTATTTTGGAATATCTAAAAAGAAAATACGAATAAGACCGAGACAAAGGGAATATAAGTAGAAAGAGTCCTAGCCAAATTGGGAAGAAAGAACCATATCCGAAAGAAGCCCAATTCAGTTGTGGTCCAACAAATCATAGGCCTGCAACCTTGGGCAATTTTCTTGGGCTTTCAAATGTGTGGTCTTTATTTTGAATTTTTGATCATATAATTAACTCATATTATATATGACATAAATCCATCTTAACAACAATTACACTCGATGCATATTCATCTTAATTCCAATCTTTTGAATGATCTCGTATCGATTTTGAGTTCAATATCGATGGACTTTATTTCAATATACTTTATATAAGCAATGTAAATATGTCCAATTGATTAAAGTGAACTTTCTTGTTAGTGATGTTGATATCGATTATACGATTGTTAAGGAATCTTCTAAATTAATGGCCTCTGTCCCATAAAGGAATATTAATTACTAATAACCTCGAAAATTAATATTTTATTGGTGGATCGGATCAGATCAGAACAGAACAGAACATTCATATTTCATAGTAGGCCTCATTCAAATCAATCCACTCACAAATCATCTGGAGAAGAAAAAGAGTGAAGTGCGATCCTTTTTCTGAATTCAACTCCTTTAAACGTGACTTCCTCGCTTTTTAAACGCGCAAACTTTTTAGTAGATTCACCTGAAGTTGTGCTTTTCGGATAACTAATCCTATTAACTTTTGGAAAACATATACTTTATGCAGTGTATCACACGCATGTCGAACGAAAAGTATATACTTTCTCGTCCCATTTATTTTGCTCCTTTGAAACAGTTGAACGGATAATTAAAATAAATTTATAAAAAATATAATAAATAATTTAATTAATATATTTCACTAATAAGTTGATAATATCATATGACACCATATATGTTAATATTTAAAAAACTTAACACATAAACATGCATGATAGGTCACTTAAAAAATTAAAAAGTTTGACTGGATACTGTAACAAATGGAACAAAATAAATGGGACGGAGGAAATATATGTTTGCCCTTATATCTATACTAAAAAAATAAAAATAAAATGAAGATGCGCTTGTATCTGTTCTTTTGATAATTTGTAATGCCCTTATATCAGTTATATGATTGTACAATAGAACAGATTGCAAATTTTTATTTTTTATATCTATATGGTTGTACAGTAAAATTGACAGATTCAATTTTTATTTTTTATGTTAAATTTTAAAGAGATGAGTTTGATTCTATTACCACTAATTAAGAACGAGCTAATAGCAAATTAAACCACTGTGTTATATTTAAGAAGCTATTTATCCCTTGTGATACATAAAAGGGCATTTATGAACATATATAGTTTTTTTTTTTTTTTTGGTTTAATGAAGATATAGTTTGCTATCTTATATATCTTTCAAGAATGTTTCGACACAAATGATTACATCTGTGGTTTTTTTGGGAGATGCAATAATTTGTTTAAATTCTCCTAAAAAATAAATAATAATTTGTTTAAATTAAAGAGCTAGAGTTGACGTTATGTGCTGGCCATACTGCATCTACTAGCTGAAAATCAATGAGAAAATTCAGTGTGGGAATAGGTATCCCAAATTTGAAATACCTAAACAAATTCAGAGTTACCAATTATTAATGCTTATTTTGTCTCATTTGAGTTGAAATTAAGATATATAGCCATCTATATACAAAATGCATGTCGATATGTATATATATATATAGTGTACAAAATGCATGAATTAATTTAATGTGAACACTACAAATTAAATTTCAACAAGTCAATTGTTTCGTTTCATGTGCTAACAAAATTATACAGGGACAGGGCCACAACCAACCCCATATATATGATTTTTCTCTAGACAGCTTCACCGACTGGAATTGGGCTCAAATTAATCAGAACAACAATACCACCCATGCATGATTTTGAACCAACTAAATTAATCATATCTCTGCTTAATTAGCCTGCCATTAATTCAGAATATCCAATACTTATGATTATGAATAATATATATTTGCCAGAAAATAATTTAGTAAGTGCATGGACCACACTTTATACAGTCATTAGTCCAGCAATATTAGGCGAATATATGAGTCAACAAGATTAATCAAGGAAATTCTATCTCAGCCCTCTGGAAAATGTAATTAAATAATAATATAAGTACATCACTATACTAAAAATCGTTTTTACCGACAGCAATTTTGAAGATATTCTGAATTGAAAAAACGTCACCAAAAAAGGTATAATAATAATAACTATGGAAAATGTCACAATTAAAAATGACGATGTTAACTGAAATTTATTTATAATTTTGACATTTGTTAATGTTAATTATAATTACAATATATATAGACCTTGATGATCGATGCCATCACACCGTTACTTAAGTGATATTTAAACAGTGGCACTTTTATATATAACTATAATTTTTAGCATGAAAAACATCACTATCATAACTGAAAATAGATTTAAAACGTGTCGGAATAACAGAAAAATGTCAATAAATAATATGACTAATATTTCCAATTTATGATATTTTATAAGACTGATGATCAAATTAAAAATAAAATAAAAATCATAATGTCACTAAGTTTGATGTCAATAATGACAACATTTTTTAGGGCATTATGATAAAGATGAGTGCAAGACCATAATATTTATATATGCTGATTTATAATTTTCTATAATAATTAATTAATAATTAACTCGGTATATATATCAAAAATATATAAATCTCACAAAGAGTAAAATGCAATAAAGTAGATATTTATGACATTTTTCCACAGATCCAAACAAGATAAAGGTCATATTGAATAATATCTTTGCAAAAATTCCATCACTCTCACACACACGTATAAAAGTTCAAAATGAGCTGGAAAAAGTTTCTCCATCAAACGGACAGAGACTGAGCTAATACAAACCTTATTGTTTGTTCACATTTCATTCATACACAACAGCTAGCTTTCTTGCATCCTTATAAAACCCAAACTTCTTTCATTTAGGAAATGCAAGAAATCGTTCAATTATAATTAAGAGGGAAATTAGCTAGGCTTCTTAATTACTTAATAAACTTTTTGAGCCAAAATGAAAATTTCTTGCTTCTTTCTCCTCTGTTTTGTTATGGTGTTGATTTCAATGAGTTTTCATTCAAGAGCTCAAAGTGTACCGGGTATTTACGTGTTTGGTGATTCACTTGCTGATGTTGGTAACAACAATTACATTCCACTTTCTATCATCAAAGCGGATATTCCATTTAATGGGATTGACTATCCAGGCCAAAAAGCTACCGGAAGATTTTCAAATGGAAAAAATGCCGCAGATTTCCTAGGTATTTTTTATACAATGTGACGAATCTAAGTTTCAATTTCTACGGAGAGAGGTTCACATGTAAATTTATAATATGTTTAATACAATTAGACATGCATATAAATTTATGGGATCGGAGTAATATATTTCTTAAGCAGTCATATAAAATTGTACGTATTGCGCGCATCTTTAATTTTAATTGTTTATTTACGCTTGATTAAATAGTGTCTTATAATTAATCATGCAATGATTAATAACAAACATTTTGGCTATAGTATTTTTTTTTTTCACTAATTAACTTTGGCCTGCAACAGCTGAGAAAATTGGATTACCCACTGCACCGCCATTTCTCGCCAAACCGAATGCTGTTTATGTCAAAGGTGTAAACTTTGCCTCTGGAGGAGCCGGAATATTTAACGTCACTGATGACCTTATTGTAAGTGAACACCAAACTAAATTTTTTTGGATCCTATAATTAAGTGCTATTTTATGCATAAAAAATATGTTTGAATTGCATAGAATCATGTTGATTTTGGAACTATTTACATTACTTTTACTCTCTTCAATTCGTTTTTACAAAATTTACAAAGGCCAGAAGACATGAAATAAGAAAAGTTCAAATTTCGAACAAGGTAAAAAGGAAAAATTACTAAACTATGTTGAATTTTTTGTATAAAAAATGAATCGAGCCATAAAAATATTATCACGAGAGTTTTAAATGACCCAAATTAGATTTTCAATTGACTTAGCCCAACTCATTAAAGATAATAAAGATTTTAAGAGGCAATTCTAATTCTAAGTTGACTTATAAAAGGCCCAAACACTACATAAATTTCCCGTCCATAAAATGAAACAGCCAAACAGGCCGACATTCCCTGAGGCCTGAACCCATACTTAAATTTATGTAAATTAAATAGACAGAAAAAATTGAAATGCGGTGAACGTGGATCGAACACGTGACCTTCAGATCTTCAGTCTGACGCTCTCCCAACTGAGCTATCCCCGCTTTGTGATACTAAATCTTTTTTGTTTTATATAACAGAAAACAACAATTCCAATGTCATACCAAGTGGGATTCTTTTCTACGGTGCGTCAAGGACTAGAGAAACAAATGGGATCTGCTGCTACGCAAGAGCACTTATCAAAATCAATCTTTCCTGTAGTGATTGGAAGCAATGACATTATCAACTATTTCAAATCCGAGAAGAGTTCCACTCAACAATACGTTGCTCTAATGGTTTCAACCTTCAAAGACCAACTCAAGGTGGCATTTTCATTTAAGTCCATTTGTTTCATTACATGTACATTCAAACATGACACTTAAATGTCTTAATTGCAACGTTGTTATCAGTTGTATAACTTTTAGCATAATATCAGATGTTCAATCCTGTTAATAAATTATGTGATTCTTCCACATTCAGAGATTGTATGGCTTAGGAGCACGCAAATTTATAATCGTTGGAACTGCAGCAATTGGATGCGCTCCCAAGCAAAGATATCGTAACATGACTAGTGAATGCAACAATGAAGTAAATTATTGGTCGAAAAAGTATAACGATGGGGTCGTACAAATGTTGCAAGAATTAAAATCAGAGCTGAAGGAATTCAAGTACTCTTTCTTTGACATTTACAATATCTTCATTGACTTCATTCAGAATCCAACAACTTACGGTACGTACTACGCCAAACTTAAATGATGAAATGCAAAGTATCTTCTCTGTTATTTTTAATTAGTAAAAAATTTCCTGGATTACTATTATTAACAAAAGATCCCTTGTATTAACAAGTTAAAGAGTTTTACCCCTCTCATGAGATTGCAATATGTTTTACTGGCTCTAAGTGCAACTATTCCTCATAATATAAAATATATCCATATGTGTTATTTTTTCTTTGGAATAAAATGTGAAAATCGATTATTCACTTAAAACTTTAACAATAACCACCTTGTTAACTTAAAAAAATTGCAACAAACCCCTGGTATATTTAAAAAATGGCAATAACCTCAACGTGGTCAATCCTTAATTTCCAATGGGTGAAGTAAGCTAATAAGGAGTTTAAAATGAGAGAGTTTTCTCTAAATATAAATAACACGGGGGTATTTTTGCATTTTGCTCCAAACTTAATTGATAAGTAACTTAATGTTCTTGTATTTAATAGGCAAAACATATTTTTATCTCACTTAATGTCTATGTTTGTCACACAATAGAAGATCCGTTCCCATTTTAGGAGTGTTAATAATGCAATTTTTTTTTTTATATAATGATTTTATTTCGTTTTAGGTTTCAATGAAACAAAGGCTGCTTGTTGTGGACTGGGAAGATTGAGGGCCCAAATTCCATGCACACCTCTATCTCGATATTGTTCAAACAGAAGTGGTCATATATTTTGGGACATATATCATCCTACAGAAGCAGCTACTCGAATTGTCATTAATAAACTTTTCCAAGGTGTACCAGATTATGTATTCCCCGTCACTGTCCAGCAGCTAATTGCTGCATAATTAATTTTTATATATAGGAGGAATATGTAAACTAATTGATGTTTGTCAATTAGGATTTTATATTTATAGGAGTGCTTTTTAGGTGCAATGGGCAACCGATTGAACCAATTTTGAGGAGGATCAATATTTAATTTCTTAAATTGTGGTTAAAACAGAATGTTGGGAAACAAGTAAACTCTCTGTTATCTAATAAGATGAACAGAGCAAAAGGGAAGGTAGAATGCTTTGAAAAAGCCAATTTTAGTAAACGCTATATTAGAATCATCTAAGAAATTCTTATGCCCATTTTGCTTCCTATTAGTCCAGTTGATTTTGTCAGGTAATATGAGACTATCATTCCAACACAAAAATGGATTTACATTCATGTTTCTTATGCGATTCAAATACTCTTCACCCAATACATGAATTTTACAAAACCTGTTCTCCTTATGGTAATACACAAATATACCTGAACCGCAGATATCAAGAACGATATTGCTTTCGTTCTTCAAAAACAATAGCTTAACATGACACGGATAGCAGTGGTGTGGCACAGGCAAATTCTCAATTGTTAGTAACTTTGTCCAAGAATTATACTCTTTCATCATCCATTGTAAAATCATGTGTTCCTGTACAAACATAGCTGCCCTCCCAAATCAGTCAACTGAAATCTAGAAACGATATCAATGCAAGCTGGCTTAGAGAAATTCTTCAACTCGTCATTTCTAGGATCGAAACAACATATTTCATATGTATAGATGTAATCGCAGTCATAAACTAGACAATTCACAAAAGACACATTTAATATCAAAATTGAAGGAACTTTTTTACATTTCATTTCTCCATTAATTTTTTGGACGGAAACCATCCACTTTTTGCATGAGATGTGCTCAGGTAGAGGGTAACCCTAATATTAATTTTGCCATAACTCCTTCGTTACAAGACAAATTTCGTGCTATTTTTATAGTTGTGAAGCTCTTGACGAGAATTTTCTAATGGTACAAGTTTTATTTCATGACACGCAATAAATAATCCGCAGAAAATTAACAAAGTTTATGATATTAATAAAAATTAAATCATATCTCGTAATCTACAAAAAAATCATGCTACAATAATTTTTCGATATGATATAGAACACATAAGTATGCTTAAAATTATCCCCGAAAATTCGGGTGTTGAGATTAAAAGCCACATCTAGATCAATTCCTACATCGATCCTGAGAAAATCCGCATCAATGATGGGTGTATTCTGATCTAATCAAGAATTTTCTCAAGAGATGGGACTTGATACCAAGTAGTCTCCAATCTAAAAAGGAGAGCGGGTATATCCATGGTTGGGATATCCACAATTCTTTTATTGCGTGTCTCATTCCAACTTTTTAATAAGAGTAAAATGATAGAAGCCAAAAGGAAATAGTCTAGCGTAAAATTATCGGGATAAATGCAAAATACTCCCCTGTATTATGTTAAACCTGCAAGAAACAACCCTGTGAAATTTTTATTGCGCCAAACTTCCTTGTATTTTCAAAAACCCTGCAAAAAAACCCAATTTATAAAAAATAGGCCGTTTTGGATTGACATATTTCAAGAAACCATTTTTAAAATACTTCAAGTTGGTCCCTACAACTTCATGTGATATATTTTTAAAATTATTTCTTAAAATATGTCGATCCAAAACGACCTATTTTTTACAAATTGGGTGTTTTTTGCAGGGTTTTTGAAAACACAAGGAAGTTTGGCGCAATAAAAATTTCACAGGGTTGTTTCTTGCAGGTTTAGCATAACACAGGGGAGTATCTTGCATTTTCCCCAAAATTATCCGACCCTTTGACTAATTTATTAATAGTTTGATATAATTCTTTTTTCCCCCCTAAAATCCTTAACATTATTATCTTATTTCCATTATTCAAATGCCTTGAAGGAAAGAACAACAAGATACCTGTCAATTACCAACAGGTGATTGGTCTAGTGGAAGGAATTAGTCACTGCAAAGTAGCGGACTCAGGTTCGAATCCCTGTTGGGAGAGGTTCCCACTTTATGTGTCCGACGCGCCTCGAAAAGGATTAAACCCTTGGGAAATAAAAAAAAAAAGATACCTGTCAATTAATCTGAATAAATACTTAAAATCGATCCAAATATATATAAACAACTACCTTTTAAATGAATTTAAAACTAAAGAAAAGTTGGGTGTTTGATCGTGACATCTTTCCCTTACATATCTTTGTTCAATTGTTTCAATATAGGGCAATTAAATAAAAAAGGATAGTTGTACATGTACACTTACACTGTTCTTGCTTTCTTGACAAATTGGTTAACCAGAAATTAAAGTCCAAGCCTCCTAAAGGCCATTTCCATTTAACTAATCAAATATGTGGAAGAACAACATTGTTTTGGTTGATGAATCTTTCAAGTTGCATTGTTGACTTATCATTAATTTTATTTCTTAAATATAAAAAAAAAATGGTTGACTTGCTAAAGCACAAAGATTTTGACATTTCAAATTCCTTAAATACTGTATTAAAAAATGGTTGACTTGTTAAAGCAAAAAGATTTTGACATTTCTAAATCCTTACCTGATTCTTAAAGTCTTCCATGTTCACACCTATAGTCTGAACATGACTAATTAAGAAGAAGTAGTCCTAAAATTGCATCATCATTCACACCACAACCTCAGAGTCAACTCCAGTGCTGTCTCATCTCTTCATCTCTACCTATCTTCATTCTTTTTTTTTGATAATTCAATACTTCAATAAAAAACAAACATCATACAAAAGGTTCAAACAAATCAAAGATGGGATAACCACCATCACAAAAAACATTACAATGAATTAAATTAAAAGGGATCCTAGACGACCAATCTGAAGCTAAGGCCCACGAAGCTAGGTTGTGAGCTGCGAAGTTGGAACCACGGGGAGAAAATCGAAACTTCCACTTAGGCCAACATGCCCAAAAGTTACGGATTTCCAAGATAAGACCACGAGACTCCCAATCCGGTTCCTTGAGATGGTTGTTTATATCACAAACAACTTGAGCGCAATCACTTTCAAAAATAACATTTAGCACTTTAGCCGGTTCACAATTGAGCAAGCTTCCTTTATCCCGAAAGCCTCAGCCACTGCAGCACAAGAACAAGAGCAAGAGAGAGAGGATGCGAAAAGGATGGAACCCAAAGAATTACGGACCAAAACCGCAATGAAAGCTTTGCCATCTCGAAACGCTGCATCCGAATTCACTTTAAACCAACCAAGCTTCGGGGGAATCCAAACCGAGCAAAGAGGTGCAGATTTTTGCGTGAAAGAGAGGCGGGATTGGGCCAATGAATGATCAGCTGCTCTCAACTCTATTCGTTTGACACAAGTAGAAATCAAAGAAGCAGGTTTGCCGTGAGTGATGAGGTTTCGATTCACCCAAAGGGAATCAAGAGTAGTAGCAGCAAAAATGAGAAATTCCCGTCTAGAAACGTCACAAGTGAACAAATTTCCTTTGCTGTCCAGAATGGCCAAGAGAAAGCAATTAAAGGGTTCATTACTAAATGCATCAAGACGGAAAGACCATTTAGATGTGAACCAAACGGCTTTGGCAAAAGGACAACGAAGAAACAAATGCTCCAAAGACTCGTCTTCCAAACCACACACGGGGCAATCCAAACAATCAATCCGAAACAACGCATTAAGCCTAACTTTGGTCGGAAGAAGATTATGAAAAACTTTCCAAAAAAAAACCTTGAATCTATTATGAAGCTTGGCCTTCCAAATATTTTTCACAATAAGAGAATCCGAAGTTTGAAGTGACGTAAAACGGTGGGCCTGAGAAACAAGATAAGCACTTTTGGAGGAAAAAACTCCTGACGTAGAGGGAGTCCAAACCAACTTTTTTAGCTCAGGGGAGGGAGAGATATGGATTTTAACAATCGCTCGAACAACCGATTCAGGGAAGAGGTTGCTGAGTAATTCAAAATTCCAAGAATTACTCCCTTCAATCATGAGATGTCTAACTAAAATATAACGAGAGGAAGGATCAACAATATCCATCTTCGCAACGGGGATAAAACCAGGCACAAAAGGAAGCCATGGTTCTTTCCAAGTAAGAACGTTCGAGCTAGCCGTGATGGAGAAACAAGCCCCTTTCAAGATGATGTCTTTACATGAGAATAAATCACGCCAAACCCAAGAAGCATTCGGGGGACATCGTTGAGTTTCAAAAAACTCTGATCCTCTAAGATATTTGGCCTCAAGTGTTTTAACCCAAAGGCAGTCCTCCCGAGAAGCCATTTTCCATGCCAATTTTGCAATAAGAGCCCGATTGGAGTCATGGCTGCGTCTAAAGCCCAGCCCACCACTACTCTTAGGTGAGCAAATGGAAGACCAACACTTTAACATAAGAGAGTTACCATTCTGATTTTCACCCCACCAAAATTTACGAATTAATTTGTCAATTTGGTTGCAAAGATCAATATGTGAGCTCAAATAAAGGCTTTCTTTAGAAACTTTATTTAAAATGTAATAATTAATATATATGCATTTTCACATAATCTCAAATTACATTTATCTGATCATAGTTGTGGTAACACTCTTTTTAACCCAAAAAAAGAAAAGAAATTGATTTACTCTACACAATTAAATTCAGAGCAGCTACATTAAAAAGTTGGAATGAAATCAATTTAAATTTATCGCGATAGGTCATATGAGATATTATAGATAAATATTACTTCTCCCTAGGAGTATTTTTGTTCCTCAATAAACATTTTCACATGCTATTATAACACCAAATTTTGAAAGTGCTTCCTAGTCCGTGCCTGTTTTGGCAAGTGACAAACACTCAATATTTATAATCACAAATATTTTATAATTGATTGCTCCCTTACGTATGTACTAGTAAGAATTGTACTTCACTTTTTTCTTTTTCTTTTTTAATTAATTGAATTGGGTGTTTTGGAGCTAGATTCGCACTAAATTTTCACACTGGCTTCAAGTTAATTACCAAACTTGGTTGAATTTTATAGTGACCACACCACACCAGTTTTGAATATTGATTTAATGGTAAAATAGTTAATATGCATAAAAGAACAAATAGTAAAACAAAAAGAGAGAGAGAGAGAGAGAGAGAGGTATAAGGTAGTAAGCAAAGTTGATCTGGATGAGACATAATTCCATTAAAATGATTTCCAGAACTAATGATTTTTAATACAGAAACATCTTCTACAATCTCACTAAGAATTGCACTAATGTGTGCATCAATAATGATACTAATTTCATCACTATAACAATCATCAAACAATGAATCCTCAATGCTAATTGAGGTTTGAATCACTAACTCTTCATCAACACTAGAAAATACAACAGGCTCTTCATTACCCCTCACAGTCACCCAATCTTCATCTTCTGTCCATTCCGGAAATTCCAAATCCATCGAAAAATCGTCTCCAAACAAACCTCTAATCCTCCCTGCCGGAGAATCTGAACACGAAGCAATGACAACCGTTGGATTTCGAGAAGAATCCGACGCCTCTAGATCATCCCAAAAGCCTCGATCCATCACCGTAGTCGGAGATAATTTCCTCGTAAATTCCTTAACTTCCAAACAACACTCCCCAACAGAACTCAAGAACGGATGCCTTAAAAGTTCACCAGCCGTCCATCGTTCTTTCGGGTCCCACATCAAACATTTGCTTAAAAAATCCTCCGCATTACCGGAAAAACACCTCGGAATTTCCGGCACCTCGCCGGAATATCCAATTCTATACAGAGCTGAAACAGGGTCTTTCATTTCCGACCAGGGATTAGTTCCTGTCGCCATTTCAATAATCGTGCACCCCATAGCCCAAATATCCGCCGGAAAACTTTGCTCCTCGCCGCGTGCAACTTCCGGCGCCATATAAGCCGGAGTTCCGGCGAACTCCGATTTGGACTCTGCCAATTTCGCACACCCAAAATCTGCGATTTTGAGTCCATCTTCCCCAATTAACAAGTTTTGACCTTTAATATCGCAGTGTACGATTCCATTGAGATGTAGATAATTCAACCCCTGAAGAATTTGATGAGAATAGAACTGAACTGCGTTTTCGTTTAATGAGCTCCCCTGCTTTTTGATCAGATCGGAAAGCGTACCACCGGGGACGTATTCCAAGAAAAGATTGTACATTTGTTTGTTTTTCTCGTAGGTAATATCAGAGCCTAAGCATTTGACTATGTAAGGAGAGGAGAGTTGTGAAATCAAGAACTGCTCTGTTTGTAACAGGGGAGAAGAAGAAAGTTCGGTGGATTTGACGGCGATGAGGTCGCCGTTGGCGGTGGTGGAGAGAGATACCGAGGCGGTGGAGCCACGGCCGATGATGGGTCCCCTTGTCCACTCCATTGAAGGAAATAGAAACCGAGAAGGAATGTGTTAAGGTTTAAGTTTCTTCGGTTTTGAAATGTAGGAGATGGAACTATGTATGTGTGTGTATATATATGGAAAGGAAAGGTGTTTTGGTGACGAATCTTTATTGGGAATTATACCTCATTTAATACGAGTGACGGCCATACACTTTCTACTTATAAAATAATCGTAAAATCTATCTTACAGCTTTCCTTCTTTATTTTCCTCTCTGTTTAAGTTAAAGTTAAGTCATGGATTAAAATAATGAGATTAAAACTTTTTTTGCTGTGCGATTAGTAAATTAAATACAAGATCTTTTTGGAACAAATTGAAAAATATTTGAAATTTTTTTTAGTTAAAGAAACATGTTGAACTAAAACTACTCTCTATTTTTTGTTTTCATGACTTAAAAATGATTTGGTGTTCATGTTTCAAAATTTTGTTTTATGATTGAAATTTCGCTTTTTAATATAATTTTGTTAACTTAGTGTGTGTTAAATAAAACTCTGATGACTTTTTAAAATTATTTGAAAAAATTGTAATTTCTAAAATAATTCGAAAAAGAACTATTCTTTAATTTTATTTTGATTGATCTCAGATAAAAAAGAAATCGATGTATTTAATGAAAACTTTTTGAAATTTTACTCCATAAATTAATGGTGGAAAGGGGAATACCTGAGTTGGGAAGGTACCACGTGGCGGGAAAAGAGAGGTTAATGAGCTGCGGCCGACCTGGGCGGCGCGTTGCTTAGCTATGAATAAAAGCCGTCCACATGAGGGCACGTGAGCACGTGCCTTTGAATGCCGCTATCATCGCTAATATACTGCAAAACCAACTGTATAGAAGTGCGCTTTTAATTAAACACATTGCGGCGCGATTTACAGTTTGGGTAATTGTTTATTGAGTAATAAATTCAGGGTTGAGGATAATATATGGTTAGGTACAATAATCAAGAATTAATTATATTGCTTCTAGGTCAACGATTCAACTTGTACAAGTTTGAAAACTGAAGGCGAAAGGAAAATGGAGATTTGTTGCAAAATTTGTGGAATGTTTTAAGGTTTTATCCACATGCTTACAATGTGAATGGAAGGACAAAAGTGTGGTGTTCACAACTTCACTTCACATGGTTTTTTATTTTTTTTTGTGATTTTGTTACTTTTCTTTTTCTTATATTACTATGAATTTAATTTCACTGTTTGCCGGCAAAACAATGTTCACTTATTAGCTAATGAATTAGCTGGAATGCTCCAAGACAACAGTGCAAATATTTCTGTTTTTAGTATATAGCCAAACAAATTCTTAGAGAGATCTTGAAAGAAAGATACGTTTTTAATTTTGGATCCCAATTTTTTTGTTTGTTCTGTAACACTCAAGGACTGATTTTGGATTTAACCAAAAATATACTCTTAACTATTTATTGTGTGCAAACCAAACTCAGGCCCCAAAATTAACGGAATTCTAGTATGAAATGAAAACTTAACCACGTATTTATCTAGTTTAATTATAGTATTTTTTTAATTAATTTATCTTTATACTTTAATATCAATAAAATAGATTCGAATAAATTTCATGATATAATGAATTATTAATGTAATGATGTATATATTAATCGTCTTTAAAAACCCATCTTTAACCACATTAACGAGTGACTCACTTAACGATTAATTTCACATGATTACAAAGTAAACAAGGAAATTGCGGTGAGGATCCTCTATACCACTATTAGTGTACCATACTTGTGTATCACTAATAAGTAATTGCCACATGTACATGTGGCAATTATTATAATTGTTACATGTACATGTGGCAATTACTTATTAGTGGTACACAAGTATGGTACATTAATAGTGGTATAGAGGATCTTGAGCCAGGAAATTGACAATGTGTTTGTATAAATTTGTGAACTTTCTTACAAGCTTGTGATAAACTAAGTTAATGTTTCATGGGAACTACTCCAACTGCAAATTAAAGGGAAAAATAATTAAAGTCTCATTTCTAATTACAGTAAGTAAAAACCTTGGAAATAATGAAAACTATAACTAGAGTATTGTTTGCCACTTGAAGCATGGGGGCACACGCCAATGTTGCAATAGCACTTGTGACTATTTACTAGGAGCATCGGCTGTCCTACTGTAATGTCGGTTTATTTATCCTTTGAAGGAGAAGACTGGCCTGGCCAGCCTCATTTATTGACCTGCCCTTAATTGTAGGCTATTTATTATTTATGTTCCCACTTACCAACAATTAGGCTGTACTAGTCTATAAGGAGTGATATAATTTTTTTATTTTTATTTTTCAAGAATATACAATATTCAGATTTTTAATGTGATTTAATTATTTTTTTAGGCTTGTCAGACAAATTACGTGAAAACTTATACCAATGAAAATTTAAACTTGGACTAGGAGTGAAACAATTAACTTAGTAGTCTACAATTAAAGCATGAACGACGTTGAACTAGTTAATAAAAAGGATTAATTAAATGATATAAGTTTTTTTCTTTCTCTTTTTTATAATCAATTGATTTAAGTTGTTGCAATAAGTTAAGGGCTGGTGAAATTAAGTATAGCGGCCAGACACGAATAATGGTCAACCGTAAATTAATTTAACTAACTAATCAAAGCTAGCTAACTAAAAGAGAAAAGGGATTACTAATAAGTTGCAAGTTGGAGGCAGTCCATAAATAAAGTAGATTCTATTCTATTTGAAGTTGTAACCGCCCAACTATTTTCAGCTAAAAAGTGGGAGTTGGCGTTAACAGTTAAATCATGGACCTTGTGCTTAAAGCAATGGCAGCCGGTGATGCTCATCATGAGTTGTGTTCTTTTTTTTTTTTTTTTTTTTTTTTTTTTTTGATGAATAACATAAATGAAAAACAGTACACAAATAACAATTACAACCTATCGACTAGGGGATAGCCCTCGTCGCAAAAAACAGAAGTAGGCAGTTGGTCCGTGCAAATAAAACAAGTACAAAAATTGAGTTTAGCCCAATTAGACAAATTGTGGGCAGCTCGATTAAAATTCCTAGAGACAAATTTAAATCTCCATTTTGGCCATTTGAACCAAAATTTGTTGATTTCAATCAAGGAGTGTTTGGGACCCCAATCAAAAGTAGAATCCGGGTAGAGCAGCATGGAGATAATGTTGAGGTTGTCACATTCAAAAATAGCTTGATCAATATTCAGCTGGTCGAGGAAACGAGCAGTTTCAAGCAAAGCGAAAGCTACGGCAGAATCAACATCAATGCAATTGTTCAAGAAAGATTTAGCTTGAGTGATGGAGCCATTTGAGTTGCGAATGATAAAAGAACCAACAGCAGCCCCATTGGAGAAAGTGGTGTCGGAATTCGCTTTAATCCAGCCAGGAGGAGGTTTTTGCCAACAAAGACTGAGGGGACCTTTCTTGGCGTGGAGGGACTTTTGAATTTGTGCATTCCAGTGGTCAAGGGCCTTCTTTTCAATGGAATTAAGGAGAACATGGAAAGGCAAAGGGTCTTTGCCATGAATGAGGTTGTTGCGGTAGAACCAGACTGATTCCATTGCGGTTGTAGAGAAGATAGCAAATTCCTCACGAGACACAACTGGTGGGAAAAAATCAGACCTGCAACCAAGAAAAGATGCAATCCAGTTAGCAATAGATAAATGTGAAACCGAAGATAATTTGAAATTCCATTTAGAGCAAAACCAAATCCTTTTAGTGAAAGGACAATGAAGAAAAATGTGGTCAAGGCTCTCAGGGGCAGAGGAGCAAAGTGGACAGAGGAGATCAGGAATATGGAAGAGCTTATTGAGTCTAACTCGGGTAGGAATGATGTCGTTTAAAACTTTCCAGATGAAGGTTTTATGACGATCGTGAAGCTTGGCATGCCAGAGACGGGACCAGGGTAGGAGAGAGTGGGGTCTGGAAGAGGAACGTTGAGTGATGATGGAGTGGTAAGCGGATTTGGAGGAGAAGACGCCAGACTTAGTGAGCGTCCAAAAGAGTTGCTTTGGTTCATTTTCAGCCGCAAAGGGGGTTTTGATAATCTCCGAAATAGTTTGAGGAGCAAACAATTCAGTAAGAGTATCAAAGTTCCAAATGTTGCTGTCTTGAACCAATAAATCTTTGACAAAGATAAAGTTACAAAGGTCAAGGGGGCAGTTGTCTTTGAGGGTGGGGATGAAACCCGGTAAGGATGGGACCCAAGGGTCATCCCAGATCCGGATAAGTGAATTGGTGGAGATCGTGAAGCAAGCTCCGCTAGAGATGATATGTTTGCAATGAAGAATATCTTGCCAGATCCAAGAGGAGCTAGGGAATTTCTTATTGATGTGAAGCAAATTTGAACCCCCAAGGTATTTGGCATTGAAGATTTTGACCCACATCTTGTTAGAATTGGAAGCAATATGCCAAGAAAGCTTTGAAGAAAGGGCTTTGTTGAACTCTTCCATTTTTCTAAAACCGAGGCCACCAATAGATTTAGGGATGCAGATTGAGCTCCAACATTTAAGAGCAAGGATGTTGTTGTTTTGGTTTTCCCCCCACCAAAATCGGAGCATGAGGGAATCAAGTTTAGAGCAGATGGTTTTAGGAATGAGAAAGGTTGACATTTGGTAGATTGGCAAGGCTTGGGCAACTGATTTAATGAGAACACCCCTGGCTGTTTGAGAGAGGCAGCGGGCTTTCCAACCGGAGAGCTTAGTTTTGGTCTTATCGATGATCTCTTGAAAAGCTTGTTTGCGATTTTTAGGTTTACAAAAAGGGAGTCCCAAGTGTTTGAGCTTGTGGTTGCATTCTCGCAAGCCAAGAGTAGCAAGGATGTCACTTTTGGAAGAGGGAGGAGTATTGGCACTGAAATGAATAAAAGATTTATCCTTATTCATTTTTTGGGATGACCAATCCGAGAAAAGTTCAATGCAATTGGAAATGGTGTTGGCGTCGTCCAAGTTTGCCCTACAAAACACAATAAGATCGTCAGCATATAGTAAGTGCGAAATAGGGGGACTAGTACGTGAGACTTTAACTCCAAAAAAGGATTTTGCATTTTCAGCTCTTTGGAGGATACGAGAGAGCAATTCGGCATAAATAATGAATAAGTAAGGAGAAAGTGGGTCTCCCTGTCTTATTCCACGAGTTGGTTTGAAGTTGCCGAAAGGAGTTCCATTGATCAATATTGAGAAACTACTAGTAGAGAGACACTGTAAAATCCAGCCATTAAACATATCACAAAAACCCAAGCATCGAAAAATATGATATAAAAGGTCCCATTCGAGCCTATCAAAGGCTTTAGCAAGGTCGACTTTTATAGCCATGAAAGCTTTTTTGCCTTTTTTCTTACTAAGGTAATGCATGATCTCATGGGAGACGATAGAATTATCTTGAATGTTACGACCTTGAATGAAAGCCGACTGGTTAGGAGCAATCAAATTGTCAAGAAAAGGTTTGAGCCGTTGAGCCAAAATTTTAGTGATAATTTTGTAAACAACATTACAAAGGCTAATCGGTCTAAAGTGATCAACACGACAAGCACGTTGGGTTTTTGGAATTAAAGTTATAAAAGTGTGATTGAAGGCATCCGGAAAGGTTTTAAATTTGAAAAAAGCTTGGACTGCCAAGACAACCGCTGAATCGGTGATATTCCAAAATGTTTTGAAAAAAGCAGGTGGGAAGCCATCAGGTCCAGGGCTTTTGTTGGATTCCATAGAAAACAAGATTTTTTTAATATCCGCAGGGGTGGGAATGCAACAAAGTCCTTCATTTTCAACATCAGTGATGACTTTCGGGAAAAGGTTATCTAAATCAAAAGGGAAGGGGGGGTTATCACGGGAGTGATCTGTTTTAAAAAGATTTTTGAAGAAATTTTCAAAACAGAGGCCAATTTCTTTCCATTGAGTAAAAACAGAACCATATTCATCTTTAATGGAAGTGATACGATTGTATCTAGCATGCAAAATAGCAGTGACATGAAAGTAACGGGTATTCGAGTCACCTTCACGCAGCCAATTCACCTTGGCTTTTTGTTTCCACATGATTTCAAGCTTTTTGTACCATTCGTCGAGTTCGACTTGCAGAGCCTCCTCCAAAATAAGGTTGTCAACAGATTGATCCTGCATTTGTAAATCATCAATAGAACATTTGATTTTATTAATGAAAAATTGGCAGTGGCCAAAATGATTGAGATTCCAAGATTTCAGGGCTTTCCGAACATTTCTCATTCTATTCAGAAGTCTAATAGGAGCAGACCCATGAACATAGGAGTTCCAGTAAGTTTCAACAATTTCAAAACAAGAGTTGTCAGTTAACCACATAATCTCGAAACGGAAGGGTTTAAAGCCTTTCTCAATATCAACACAGGTATTCATGAGAATGGGTTTGTGGTCAGAGGCGATGGCACGTAGGTGAGTGAGGGCGGCATGGGGAAAAGCAGTACACCAACTGGGGTTAGCAACAGCACGATCGAGTCGCTGTTGGATGTTAGCAAAACCGCTACGTTTGTTGTTCCAAGTAAACGGGTGTCCTCGGAAGCCGAGGTCAATGAGGTCGAGGTGATGGAGGTCATCAGTGAGGGAGTGAGAAGAGGAGCTCGCGAAGGTGCGGCCTCCTCTTTTTTCAATGTGTTCGTTTCTCATTTTCTCGCCCTCAAGCAAAATGCAAGGCCAATCATCTAAATTGCATTGTTCACACCATATCATCACGCAATACTATCACTCCCGCCTCCTTTTTCATTCACAAAAAAAAAAAAAAATTTAGTAGTTGTGGGACCAAATTAAGACACAACCAATCTCTCTCACTTGTAATATTTGACATGAGAACATTCGAATATGAGTTCAAGAAATACCTAGAGCACAACAGTGAATAAAAATGTTAATTAAATACAACCTAGAGGTCTAAAACATCTCGAGATTTGGACGAGATCTCTCAAATCAATTAGTTCATGGAATGTAGATCTATTCCTATTAGCAAGTTCGGCCGACAAATTAGGCCATCACGGAGGAAATCAATAGTTTATGAAAACTGTATGTCAATGACAATTAATTAGGGAAAATCAAATTACCATTTGAAGCTTCTAGTTATAGTTTTTGCTCTCAAATTATCTTTTTTTTTTTGTATCTTCGGATGAAATTGTCCACGGCCAAGTTCATCTTGTTCGTTTTGCCCATAAAAAAAATAGTTTGTAAGAACCAATTTGTACAAAAAATATTTACATCAATATCTTTTCTATGAATGTTATTCTATTATATAACTTGTTTTTAGTTTTATCTTAACTAAATTTATACTAAATGGGATCCACATATATAAATTTGGGATTCAATAGGCCTTTTCCTATCTTTCCTTGGCCAAAATACCTTATGAGGTGGTTAGCCTTGAAGACTTCCCTTTTGTGGAATCTTTTCCTCCCTTTCTTCCCTTTTAGTTTTTGTATGTTATGACAGTTAGCTCACTTTAAGAAAAGGACAACCGGGTTCCATATTTCTTTTCCTAGTTGTTGCCTTTTCTATTGAGGGAAAAACACTTTTGATATAAAACTTTAATCCAAAAAATACATTTGGTACCAAGCTTTTTCAAAAAACACATTACATATCATGATTCACACAATCTTAACACATTTAGTTTTGCCGTCAATTTTCAGACGAAATTTTGCACGTGTCGTTCATTTGTGGGTCTTTAAAACCCGTGCATATTCTTCATCCCATTGTCAATTTAACGGGCACATGAGCGGCACGTGCTGAATTTCGTCCGAAAATTGACGGCAAAACTGAATGTGTCAAGATTTTGTGAATCATGGTATGAAATATGTCTTTTGAAAAAGCTTGGAACCAAATGTGTTTTTTGGAATAAAATTTGGTATCAAAAGTGTTTTCCCCTCCTTTTCTATTTATCCTAACCTCTAATTAAATCAATACTTCAACAGAGGAAAATAACTAATTTATTTCTGGTCGATCAGGTTTTCATCACCACTGAAAACAAAATCCAAATTTCCTTGTACATTTTATAAATAAATCAAGATTTTCATAAAATATAGGCTTAATTCTCATTTACCGTATGTGATATGCGTACTGTTAATTAAATTTTATTCCCCTGTGAGAAAATAACATTTTATACCCCTGATAAAATTTTAAAGGATCAATTT
The DNA here is from genome assembly GCA_030819805.1 of Penstemon newberryi var. newberryi. NCBI lineage: Eukaryota > Viridiplantae > Streptophyta > Magnoliopsida > Lamiales > Plantaginaceae > Penstemon > Penstemon newberryi. Next base: position 5,201,282 of record JAUALY010000003.1, on the reverse strand, counting down.
GAAAGTGTAACTCACTCTCTCGAAATTGAATGTGAGGGTGGAAAGTATTACGTAAAAAGATAAAATTATCCTTCTTTGCGAAATCATACAAGGGGTAGAAACCGTAGAATGTTAAATCCATCTAACCACATGGTAAGTGTATTACACTTGGTTTTTGATTGATCACTCTTTTAGGAGTTTTATCCAATCCTAAAACAAATGTATTGCACTTGACAAATAGTTACATTGAGTTATTTATTTGATCTTTCTACGTTATTGATAACTATATTGATAACTATGGCGGATTATGTCAACAAAAAAGTTATTGATCATGAGTAATCTTTTACAAATCTGAAGGAATTATTTTGACTTCCAATATTAAGTGTTAATTGTTGGTCTTCACTTGGACAAAAAGGAGACAAGGCGTGCCTATACTGCAGACATTAAGATCTTTTTCTCAATATCTGTTGTCATCCAATGCAATGCGGAATGATGATACCAAAATTTATTCAAATTTCAATTTTTATTATTCAGTAACATACGGCTTCACATATTTGGTGAGTACAGATAAGATTGATTTACTAAAAGTCACGTCTGTAGTTAATTTGTGTGATTGAGTACTCATTTTGTCAAAATAATAATCATTTCTTACAAATTTGTTTTGAGTATGCCAAAAAGGAGGAACAATATGTTTAACAAGGTGCATGCTACCCAATGTAATTATAAGCAAGGTTCGAATCTGTCAAACATATTGTTGCAACAAGGAAGGCATTGTACGACGTTGTCATTCAAAACATTGTAAGATATGTCTATCACGTTTTTAAAGATAGTGGAAACATGCAAAAAGTAAAAATTCAAAATAATTTTGAGGACTTGAAGAGCTTGCCTCACATCTCTAAGAATAATAACAAATAAACACACATTATACAATTCTTGTTCGGATCGGAGTTGGACGAACTTAAAACATTTACGTGACGTACACACTAGCCTCGTGGTTGATCAAAAAACGTGTATATTTGTCAATAAAAGTATATTGATCAAACAATAGACGGACACAGATAAAGACTTCGGCCTGATCTCGTCAGTCCAGTTTGAGTTAAAAATTTAGGAGACCCATTATGAGTGGCCCAGTTCTTTTTTCATTTCTCTTTTGATGATAAAACGGCCCACTTAAAGTTCTTGATGTTTAAACTTTGGCCCAGAAGGCCCAAAAGATTTCACAGTGAAGGTCTGGCAAAATAATTTATATCGCTTACTGTTATATGTGGGTATGGATTCACTATAAGTATATTTGTGGGTCCACATAAGTGATATTTTATCAAACAAGCTTAATTTGAATGCGCAAAATGCAATTAATTAGCAGGTGAAGATGTGCAACTATCGCGCGTCTGCATGCAAGTTGAAAGAAAAAGAGCTATTATAAATATCTAGAGATGTATTTCAGCAAAAAATTGGAATAAAATTTTAAAACAATCCGGCTTTGTCTAATTGGCAAATAAAAAACTTATATTATAGTATTTATTTACGAAGCAGACCCAATGCATTAAATAAAAAACAAGAAAAAAGAAAAAGATTCTCTATATATTTAAAGTAAGCCCAAAGTGTTGAAAAATTTGTGACAAGTGTTGTTTTGTGACATGCCAAAAATAAAATAGGAGTAAAAATAAATTGACGAGGAAGTAATGCATTGTAACTTATCGTTCACCTAGTAAAATACATTAACTTTAGTAAAAAGTTTAGAATGTAGAAACAACCTTTCAATATGCAAAAATGTATGAACATGGTAAATTACGGAAAATTCTTGCATAGACCTGGTCTATGAACTTTTCATAGACCTTGTGGTTATAAATGCACCACATCATAGATTGTGAGAGCATGATATCATCAAAATGTATTATGTGGTGCATTTACAACCACAAGGTCTATCACTAAGCTCTTAGACCTGGTCTATGTAAGAATTTTCCCTAAATTACACGTACGATTATGTGTTAGTGAAAAAAAGATTACACACAAAAAAATCTCGCTATAATTAGGTGATTAGTATGTTGGAAGAGATGATTTGCCCATAAAGTTGCAAATCCAGGTCGGAATGAAAGAAATTAATGTTTACCAAGCCAACAAACAACCTCGATGGAATGCTTAATTCCCCTTATTAAGGGACTTTTTATCCTCACCACCATTATTTGAATAAGTATTGCCGATAATGGAACTCGCCACGGCCGCTAGAGCCGCCGTGAAATGAGGGTCCCTAGCAATAGCAGCCGTAGCAGCATCCACCATTTCTTGAGAACTGTTATTAACACCCGAAAACTGGTTAAACTGTTCACTAAGAACCTGCTGCATCAAATTTTGTGTATGTCCAAATTGAAAATGGGGGGGATGGATTAATTGTGGTGCAGCATGTGGTTGTGGCCTATGCAAAGGTGTAGTACTGTTGTGGGTAAGATCCAATGTGATAGTAGGAAATGGCGCCGAAGCTGATAGTGTGGCCATATAATTTGGGTAAGATCCAAGTATCCCATCGTTGTCTGCGCTCGGAATTGATCCGGATAGTAACATTGATGCGGCGGCGGAGGTAGTTGACGCCATTGACATGGCGGCGGCCGGAAGTGGGTGGTTGTGGTTGCCTTCGTAGGTGGTTGTAAGTACGGATTGGTCTTCTGCACATCTTTGTACCTGCAGTTTGGTGAGATATATATATATGGCCATGCATCAAAATTTTCTTTAATATGTTAGGTTTTTGCTTTTAATAATTGGTCTCATATAATAATTCTTTAATTAATGATGGTATAATTATAAGACCGAAAATGCATGTAATAAAAGATATGAAGAATATTGATCGATCCATACTTGTTTGCGAACTGGACAAGCGACTCCCATGGTGCAGCGATAATAAGCTTTAGGGCATGGGTTTCCCTTTGCCATCTTTTGCCCGTATTTTCTCCATTGGCAACCATCAGAAATCTGTTACATTATATATATATTTCCATTATACAAATTAACTAGTGATCATTATATATATGAGACAGAAGAAGCATTTTCGATCGGGTGCAATAGATCTGACAAGGTCTAAAAACGGGGATCAGATCTAGTATAGCCAGGAGGAGATCGTTGAAAATTAGCCCCTATACATATAACCAGCTGGGAGGTACGTACAATGTTTAATCCAAGTTCTATATCGACTTATTATATATGTATCGGGTATCGGCTTACTTTACCCTTGTTTAATTTGTAAGCTCTCACTCGATTGTGGATTAGGTCTATTTGCACCCATAATCCCAACAGTCTAAAAAATATATATATATCCAAACCTACTAGCTAATTAATATTGATTTCAAAATTCGTTAGATTTTTTTTGGTTTACCGTGTGTGCTTCTGAACGGGCCCGAACGGAGACACGGGCTCTCTTCATGCAGGTGGCCGCCTCGGGGACATGGTGCTCAACCTCATGGGAGTTCTTCTGCATTTTATATCCCATTGAAATTTCTTTGGTGCAGGACGACTGTGGTGAAGTACTTGAGGTACATTCCTTAATATTAATGCTGCCATCTTTATCATCCATCAAGGAATTACATTGACGACCAGCCTCTATAAATTGTCTTGGGATCAAGAATTCTTGCCTTTCTTCTTCTTCTTTTACCACATTAATCATCTAAACCACAGGAAATTAAATGAGAAACACGAACATAATTATATAATGTTTCCACTACATATTTGCACTTAATCTATGTAGTTTCATGATAAATTCATACAGCGCACAGTTTATTATTTCATCAATCTATTATCTATCAATTTGAGTCTATTGAGAGGGGTAAAAGCATCAAATTCACATGTGTTTTGAAAAAACCTGCACAAAGTCCTGTATTAATTTTATTGCATGCATAAAATTCCTTCATATTTTACAAAATATTGCACACTCTATCTTGCACCGTTAACTAGGTAATGGTGTTGATAATATTTTGAGAATTCTTCTTTTACCGTTACATGATATATTAATAAGGGTAAAAAACATAAAATTCATTTGTGTGTTGGAAAACCTGCGCATAATCCCCCTGTATTAATTTTATATTGCATAAAAATCCCTTGAGTGTTTAAAATGTTGTAAGGAATCACTTTTCCGCGTGATGCTAAATTTAATGTTAATTGCAACATATGCGCGTGGGAGACACACCTATCAACTTTGTCGCGGTTTTTGAAGAGAAAGAGATTCAGTGCAACTTGTTGTAAAACACGAGTGAATTACTTTATGCAATAAAATTAATACAATGTGATTTTGTTCAAATTTCACAAAATACATGTGAGTTTTATGTTGTTTAGCTGTGTATTGGTTTTGTGTCCTTGATATGTTTCGATCTGTTAATATTAGAAAAAATTTAGGACTTTTCCGATAACATTTGAAATATTTTGTAAATCAATTAAACAGAAATATTGATTAGATTCGTTTTGATTGATAAAAACTCAGAATTTTTTTGATGGAAAGGTATGAGAATTTTATCCTCAACAATTATGTCAATATGGATAGTGAATTAATATCAAATTAAGTAACATGTATATATACTTTTATATAGTTTATGAATCTGATCAGTGCCTATTGAATAAATTGGTGCAAACCTTGTGAAAGTCTGCGACTTTATTTTGAGCATTTGGATTGTGTTGATGATTCAGAAGTGAGACGATATGCATCTGCAAAGAATAATATTTGTCGTTTATTTGGTTTAGAAAAGCTCTTAAACGTTCATTTTCAGTGTTTATCTGATCAATCTCTGTCTTCACTACCATAATCTGCACATCAAATTAAATAGCCATATTAATATATTACAACCTAGCTAAGAAACTCATCCCTAATTAATTAGTACTACTACTATATATTATTAATCTTACTTCATTGTAATTAAAAGTTCGATTCGCAACTTCTGGTGGTTTATTGTTATCTACAGTACTACTGTTGGTTGTCAATAGGTTTAAACCAGTATCCTGCATTAAATTAAAATCAAAATTAAAATCAAAATTAAAAGATAAACAAAAGGACCAACCAAATAATTATCATAGAAAATAATGTATTAAACTACTGATTAATATTTCATTTTTTTGGTGACAAGAATACATACGCTTATATCAAGTTGAAATTCGCTCTGTTTCTTGATTTCAAGTACTCTTGATGCATTTTTATCACAATTCTTCTTTGCAAAGAAATCCATTTCACAAACAATCCTTTTCTCCGGATGATGGACGGACGAGATTTGATCGTCAAATGAATTGAGAATCACGTACAGACACAGATTGATGACGATCAAAAGCGTTTTCCATTATGCATCAAATTAAGGTTAATTTGAATTGCATGCCGACAGTATATATATAATTAAATAGAAAAAATCTCACTCAATTGTCCTTGGAACAAAAGCTGTATATGAATTAGAGTGAAAAGGAGTTCTTGGTGATTGCACATTTCACATTTGTCTCAATAAAAAGTCAGACTATATATTAATGTTTACTATGAGGAGAGCAAGAATTAATACTAGTAAGACTTGGACCAAATGGGAAACGAAATTCAATTTTCAAAACTTAGGAAATTAATAAAGAAAATAAGAGTTGAAGATCAATTTTAGATGCATATTAATTAATATAATTGTCTAGTGAGGTAAGGTAGTGCGTCAAGGTACAGATGGCGTTACCAAATGTCCTAAAGAGTTGTGAATTATTGGAAGATTTTTCAAAGTTATATTTTTTACAATACAACATCAAAATATATAAGAAAAAGAAATTTCAAAATTAGTTAGTCCTTTAAAGAATCGAGTCTTCAATTAAGTCATGTAATTATTATTATTATTATTATTTTTTGTGACAAATTTAGGGCTATTTGGCGTGAAACTATTAATTTTAACACATGTTGTCCACATAAACCATTTGGAATTTTAGATTAAAAAAAGTGTGATCGAGCTAGTTACAATCTTATATAAAATATATATATATATATTATATGTGTTAATTAGCCAATATTATATCGATCATTGTATTGATTATTGAAATGAAAAATAATACTCTATACAACAATTTCTCTTAATTGTGAGATATATACATACATATATTATATATATATACTAGGGGAGTCTAGTATAGTGCAGGAGTTTGACTACTTGTTCGATTCTTAATTTTTTCCCTCTGCCTCGGCCTCGGCCTCGGCCTCGGCGTGTTCCAGCCAGGTGAGGAGGAGGAAATGAAAAGAGAGTCAACGAAATGGACGGTCATGGTTCTTCCACGTAATTAAGTCAATGTTGACCACTTGTTACAAGCTCCCCACGACTTAGATCATGCGGCCATTTACCCATTTCTCCACCAAAAACAAACATTTTTGCGTTTTCAGCGACCTAGCCAGCCACATATATATTTAACAAAATATACTATTTTTTAATTATTTTCTTTTGTTTTTGTCTGTCGGTGATAAAAACAACATTTTATGAAGCAATTATCGTTCAAACTTTTAAACCAATTGATCGGGATGTGAATGATGAATTATTATTAGATTAGTAAAAGAGCTAGCAAATATTGTTCATAATTCAGTTACACAATTCCCCGTAGTTATGTGGAGTATTTAGAAAAGTACTCTTCTAATCTACTAATAATTTCTCATTTTTCATATAGTCGCAACTCTATTGCTTCCCCGAAGAATTGGACCTTGTCTAAGATCCAATTTTCAATTTCATTTTGTATTTTATTAGATGGTGAATTTTCTTCAACTCAACTCAACAATCAGCTGCAAATCTGGATACTTTGTACTTAGTACTATCAAATTTGGACTGGATTTGGATTAATGTCCGATCTTTTGTTTTAAACTATTATACTAGAACAGTTGTCATTTGGGCCTAAAGAATTCCAGGCCCAATATTTAGGATGTAGCCCATATATATATAGGTATCAAGCTTTTAAGCCCAAATAAGAATAACGGAAGCCAGATCTGTTCTCAAGGGCCTCAAGGCTATACCTCGAACAAGATTTCGCTTCATAATTATTGATTTCTTTTCAGCCCTACGGGGATGGGTTTTGGCCATATTTCCTCGGTTTCGCGAGATCGGATCAAAATCTTTTCAAATTAGTTTTTATTTGATCCATCATAAACATATTCAAAAATTCACATTCAAATTTTTTAAATCTATAAAACTTTGACTCCATAATTTGTTAGATAACATATATTGTTCTTTTTTTCCCTTTTGACAATTAATCTTTTGATTTTATATGAATTAATATATAATATCAAAATTAGACTAATAAAATATTGGTTTCAATATCTTACCAAATATTTATGAAATCTAAATCTATGTTTTAGATTCCAGAAAATAATAATATGAAAAATGTTATTTTATGTTATGTAATAATTTCAATATATATATGTTCCACGAAAACAAAATATTAGATGATAAAATCATATGCAACTGATGTATGCAATACTTTCTCTTATATATGAGGAACACACGAGGAAACATATCTTTGCCAATTAAAATATTAAACATCTTAGAAACAACAAATATTTAAAAAAAAGACTTTAAACTGAAAAATGGAACAAATTGAAAAATAATAAAGCAAACTTGGGATGTATTCTCGTTAGTATTTTAAAATTTTCAAATATTTTAAGATTCATAATTTCAATCTTCTACATTGTCATTATAAAAAAGAAATCAAATGTGTCACATGTCGCGCACACAATCTTTCCAATATTTTAACATTAAAAATACTTTCAAACACATTTTTACATTTTCAAAACCCACAAAATCTTAGGTGGACTCACATATGTTCTACAAATTCTATATTTGTGTTTTTTTTTTTTTATCTGAACAAAATTTTATAATATTTTTGATTTTTCTCATTCTAAAACCTTGAAATGCAGGAATCAAATACATCCAAACACTGCATAAGCTTCATATATAACAGTGTAGGATGAAAACAAAAGTAACTCAATATATATATCTAATTGTCATTTATCTCAAAGTCATAAGCATAATCTCCAATTTAATACTTCGTCATATGGAAATGCATTACTCTCCTATGCAAATTTTAGTTGATCATTATGTCTTCTTCTGTTTTAGTGTGTAGTTCATGCGTCAAAATTTTAATATAGAATTCATAATAATTGTACAAAAAGATAAAATTATCACTCCCTACACAATAAATAACAAAGGGGCCGGTAACCTGCCCAACATGTAATAACATAAGGGTTAAATGATCCATATAAAATAACATAACGGGGCATATTGATACATAAACTATTACACATGGGTAAACTGTCTCACACGCATGGAATAAACTTTTTCCCATAAAATCAAGACATTTTGGTTGTAAGTTGTAACACATTCGAAGATTTGAAAATGAGAGGCCGGATTGGCAATGAAATTCTTTTATAAAAATATATGGAGATATATCGTCATTTATTTTATGACTAAGTGATTTACTGAACATTAAGAATATCACATGGGTTAAAATCTCATTGACCTATTTTCAATGGCTAGCTAGATTAGCTCATTGGCTAAGTAAGTAAATTCTCGTTCAATATAATTTAGCAACACACAAAATCATTCGTATAAGAAAATATCTACAATTTACTCTGTAACTGGGTAATATTGTAATCACAAAAAGAAAGAATATATAAATTATAATTTTACTTTGTAAATATAAGAGTGCGACAAGCAACTTTTTGTACGTGAATAATTTTTCAGGAATGGTTAACAAGAGCCGATCTGAAACTTGTCAGGAATTGATTAAGTAAAGGATTCTGATTCATTAAGCATTAATGAACACAATGTGGTCTAATCGAAGCTCATTTTCTTGGAGGCATTAATTTCTTATTTGAACGTAAAGTCCTTCATATTATTTTATTAGCTTGGTTTATGATCATTGATCCATCCAATGTACTTTAGAAGAAGGTGAATTTCAAAGTAGGAAAAACTAGTATAATGGGCTGTTGAATTTTAAAATTAAGTCATCTTGAAATTAATCTTGATTTTAATTTATTGTCTGGGTCAACTTGGAAAATGCCAGAAGCTTCCTTTTTGTTTATAAGATCTGATAGTAATCTAGTATATGTAAAATCTCTCAATGTCCCAAATGTATACTTGTATTATTACGGTTGAAGGCTGTAAGAAGAGTCAAAATAATGTTACATTGTCTCGTAGGAGATTAAATCATTTATATATTTTAATGTATATATATAAAAAAAGATTAATTATATGACACATAAATAATTATCAAGAAAATATAAACCTTGTTTGTAAATATTAAACCCTAACCTTGAAATTCTAAACCCTAATTAAACAAGTAGTAGGTAATACAATTAATTTCCAAAGCCTAAAATATGGGCTGTACAAAATACTATAAAGTTTGGGCTGTCATATAATCATTTTCCTATTAGTCTTCTAATTGAGACAATGCCAGAAACATTAAGTGGACACTTTTTCTAGGAAAATTCGAATATGAAATTATCTTGTTAAGATAACAAATCTCTCGCCCTTAATCAACTCCGTTGGTCTAACTAATATCAAACTTGATTTATTTAAAAGAAATAAAGCTTAAACAAAATGTTATGAATCAAAATCAAATGTTTTGCTTGATATTCAACTAGATCTACCACCAAGTTGAAATTGTGTAGTACCAAGTACCAACAATACTTCCCAATAATTATACTTGTCACTGATGTCATAGTTCATTGGTAAAACTGAGGTCTCGGAATTAAGAGGTCATGTGTCCAACTTCCACTATTGTGGATTTTTTTCAATAGATTTCTGATTTAATGAAATTACTTTAATAATCATTTCTCAAAAAAAAAAATGGTATTCTTTCACAGTTTACTTCAAATTTATTGTCCAATTTTTCAAACATTCAACTTTTGTGTATTTTTGTTGGAATGAAGAATGATAGGAAGAAATGAATTACTTCTTATATACATCTTATCGAGTGAATAACAAATTAACTCCCTGTGTTATTCTAAATAGGCAATTTAACTCCCTGTGATAAATAAAAGGGCAAAATACCTCCCTGTGATATTCTAAATAGGCAATTTAACTCCATGTGATAAGAAAAATGGCAAGATACCTCCATGTGTTTTTATAAAAGAAGCACATTACCTCCCTCTAAATTGCTCATTAATTCATATCACAAGGAGTTAATTTGCTCATTATTTCATTTCAGAGGGAGGTAAATTGCCTATTTTTATATCACAAGGAGGTAAATTGCCCATTATTTCATTTCACAGGGAGTTAAATTGTCTATTTATATTTCACAAGGAGGTAAATTGCCCATTAGACATATCACAGGGAGTTAACTTGCAAAAAAACCCACATCTTATCTTATGACAAAAGACTTTGTCCAAAATGAATCACAAAAGTGTATACCATATATTTTCACATGACACGACATTACAGCCCTGAATCTTGAACAAGGCTCATTGCTTCAACCATTGTCTCCCTAAACCTTTCAACATTAATTCTCACATTTTGTCCATTAAGATACACTTCTTTCCCAGCTTGAACCGGAAACGCGCCTTTAGGGTCCGTAATCGCCACATGGTCCCTTCGACCAAACACTTTCAAAAGCGAACTCTCCTCCGGTTCAATCTTATACCTCAAATAATGCACGCCCATTGCACGTGCCGGATGCCCATAATAAGTTTCCGCGGCCCATTCCAACCCAATCAAATCGACTTGCACCATAACCGCACCATCAGGCAAGAACAACTCGTTCGTAAGGCCAGCTCCGTGGGCCCCCACGAACACAGAGCATGAGTTTATCAAAGTCGAGAACATCTTTATATCAGATACCAATTTTGCTCTGGCAACAACAATTACTTCAAATCCCAACTCTTCCATCATAGGAATCATTTCATATTCATTTAAGAACCTTCTTGTTGTTCTACGAGATAAAAGCATTAATCTCGGCCTTTTAATCTGATACACGTGATGGAACTTCAGATTAAACGATTGTCTGAGAAACTGTCTGAAATCCGACATCGAAAGCCCTATTGGGATATCTGTTGAATTCACCGAAAGATGGTTGTGAAATTTTAACCCGATTACCGCCCCTGGAAAGCAATGAACGCTTTGATTTGAAACGGGATCGATTATCTTATGTTCTGTCAGTAGAGACAGGGCGTTCCTGTATTTTCTAACAAACGAAGGATTGTAATCCTCCAGGACAAATTGAACGCGGGACTTGAAGTGTCGTGTGGTAATGAATAAAGGAATTATTATTTCGTTCATTTCGTGGAAGACGTTCCCGACAAAGCCACTAGATGAGAAAATAACAGCAGGGATTTCGTGTTTGTATTCACAAATTTGTGGAGCTGTGATATTTTGTGACGATATTTTTACTGGGGTGACGGTTTTGAGAAGAGTGTCGTCTTCTTGTCTTGCGTATGGCTTAATAACTGTTTCTTGCATCAGATGATTAGACGACGGAATGGTAACTGTCATTGTTTTTGTGTCGATTTGTAAAGGTCTATTTGCGACACAATGAATTGAATAAACATCTCTATTACATGCGAATCCGGTTGATTCGAGCTTTTCTCTGTCTTCCTCTGTTTTTATGGAATCAAATTAGAACTTCTTTTTCGGGAATTTAAATGAAGAAGAAAGAAAAACTACAAACCTTTCACTAGATTTGAGAGAAGAGAACTTAAGGGTTTATACTTTTCTTTAACTGTTTCTTTGACGAGTACTTTTCTGATGTTCGGAGTGGTTTCTGAACTGGAGATATATTGTACCCCTGCAAATGCTAAAAAGTAAATAAATTCGAGTTCGTTTTGACAGAAGAAATAACATATGAGAAAAAAATGAAGGAATTAAACATAGTAAAGGTAGACTTACATTGATCAAAATGACCGATGTTCCCGTATAAAAAATCGATATAGAGCAAGGGGAGAACAAGTAAGAAGATCCATGGAGTTACGCGGAAAATGGTCTTTTTAGGCTTCTTTTCCATTGATTACATACAAGCTACAAATTCTTGTATAGTATGTAAGAAACTGAGTAGTTGATAAGGTGATGAAGAATGCCTAAAAGTCTAAAATATTACAATTTTTAGAAGGGAGACTTTTTCCAATTATAATAAAGAGTTTAGGCATCGCTTCTGTTATAAGTAAAACTTGTGATTCCTGCTGAATTTTTTATTAATCTTTTAACAACTATTGATTTATTAATATATGATACTCTCACTTTGAACCGGCTCAAGCAAAGCCAATAGTTTGTTTTATAGATTGGATTACCTCACAGCAAAAGAATAATCAAATCAGGCTGCTGATCTACATAAGCAAAGTCAGAAACTCAAATTTCTATTTAATTATTTAAAAATCATTTGAGTGGTTTCAATTATTTAAGCTTATGCAACACGAAACTGGCAACCACCAAATTGGTCTAGTGAAATGGATTAGTCCATGCAACGTGGCGAATCAAATTTCTGCAGAGAAAGGTTCGACATAAAAAGTAACACGCTCGCGATGAATTAAGTCAGGTCCTGAATACCCTTCGTAAAACAGAAAATAAAATACGAAAAGACAGCCTAGCTATTTGAAACAATTGAAGAAACTCACATGTTAGAACATTAATTACAAGATGAAAAGAAGATTGTTAGAATTTCACTGTCAGAATGGGATATAAAATAAGAATACTGGTGACGTTTTTTATGCCCACATCGGTAGCAGTTTTGCGTTGATAAATTCATGGGCTTGGTAGAACATATAAATAGTAATAACATACTACGAGGTTTTAGAGCAAAATGCAAACACAACCACTATGTTATTTTTATTAGCAAACGTTGTATGTGTTAACAAGTCAAAGTCAGTTACTCTATTTTTTACAAGGCATAATGTATTTTATTCGTTCTAAGTGCAAGTATTAAGTAAATAGTATAACCGCCATGTAAACTAAAAAAATATCAATAATCTTCATATTAAATATTAACAATAACGCCCTTGTGGTCCACTCTTAATTTTCATATGGATGCAATGAGTTATTAAAATTATAACCGGGAGGGGTTGTTTTTTGCTAACATAGGAAGTATTTTCGCATTTTATTTCTTGGTTTTATAATCTTTTTGACAACCAGGATTAAGAGATCCTTAGTTGAAAGGGAATATTATTCACCGAGCAGTGATTATTAGTTGATTTTCCAGCTGGGTTTCTTTTTATTTGAACTTATTTATAGTATTATAAAAATGATTTCAAATCTGACATCATTAATGGACCATTATACTGTAATAAGTTAATAACAAGAATCACAGCTTCCCATGTCAAGAAAAGTAGAAAAAATTGGATCATGAAATAAACAATTAAGTTGCATATTGTGAAAGGAATAGGCTTTCTGAAACTTTTTCACATGCTTCCAATTTGAGATGCTTGATTTTAGTCTTGAGAGTAACGGATAATACTTTTTTGCTTGTCAATTTAACAAGAATTAATGGAAACTGCTGATTTTTAATCGTTTTCTAAGATAGGGAGAGACATCAATATTGACTTGAGACATTTGATAATTAAGCCAAGAGTGGTATAAATGACTAAAAATTGTTCGGCAATTCAGGAAAATTGTCTCGTACGTGACAAAACCACATATGGAAATCAATATTTTCGATTATATTCTATTGTATTAATTGTTAGAAACAGACAAACATAAAACCATGGTTTAGTTGTTATAGTAGAGTGAACGCAATTTATAGTCCTTAATAAAACAAATTGTATTATTTCCTTAACTTATTTCTTGGGTAGATCATGATGTGTGTTCCTATGCACATAACCCCCGATTTTGTAGAAATCATTCACTCTAAAAGTCTTTATTTAATGAAATTTCATCGTGTTATCGGATTCTCTACACAAAATACTTTAGTCGTTCACTTCTGTCAGAATTTTAAACGAGAGTGTGCTTCAAGCTCCTATGTTGCTCATCACCTTCAATTTGGTCTCATTTCTTACTAGTAAATATCATGCATGAACATCTCCCCCCCCCCCCCCCCCCCTCTTGTTATTTAAAAATGTTTATTTCATAAATCCCCTCCTATTATCATATTTTCTAATTCCACTCTATTTCAGGGCTAAGAAAGGGTAACATAAATATATCAAACTAACGAAAATTGAAGTAGTGACGAGTGTATGATGACTAATCTCTTCCTCTAGAACCAATCATGTTGGTCTAAATAATATTCAAACTCAATTTATTACAAATGAATAAAGCTTAAAAAAAAATGTTGTGAATCAAAATAGAATATTTTGCTTGATTCGACTAGATCTAACACCAACTTGAAATTGTGTAGTACCAACTATTAAAGTTTTTCAATTACTATAAATACTTTCCAATTGACTTCAAATTTATTGTTCAATTGTTCAAACATTCAGCTGCCTTTTTGTGTGTTTCAGTTGGAACCAAGATTGAACCTCCAAAACAGAGAATGATTTTGTACCATACATACATTTTCACATGCTACCACACTATCTACCAGTTTAGTAACAATTAATATTTACAGTCTTGAATCTTGAACAAGGCTCATTGCTTCAAAATTGTCTCCCTAAACCTTTCAACATTAATTTTTACATTTTGCCCATTAAGATACACTTGTTTCCCTACTAGAACCGGAAATGCACCTCTAGGGTCCGTAAACGCCACATGGTCCCGTCGACCAAAAATTTTAAAAAGCGAACTCTCCTCCGGTTCAATCTTATACCTCAAATAATGCACGCCCATTGCACGTGCCGGATGCCCATAATAATTTTCTGCAGGCCAGTCCAATCCAATCAAATCTACTTGCACCATAACCGCGCCATCTGGCAAAAACAACTCGTTCGTAAGTCCAGCTCCATGAGCCGCCACCAACACACAACACGAGTTTATCAAACTCAAAAACATCTTTATTTCAGATATCAATTTTGCTCTGGCAACAACGATTACTTCGAATCCCAACTCTTCCATCATACGAATCATATCGTCTTCGTTTATGAACCTTCGTGTTGCTCTACGAGATAAAAGCAATAATCTCGGCCTTTTAATCTGAGACACGTGACTAAACGTCAGATTAAACGATTGTCTTAGAAACTGTCTGAAATCCCTCATCGAAAGCCCTCTTGGGATATCGGTTGAATTTATCGAAAGATGGTTGTGAAATTTTAACCCGATAACTGCCCCTGGAAAGCAATGAACGCTTTGATTTGAAACAGGATTGATTATCTCTTGTTCTGTCAATTGAGACAGGACGTTCCTGTATTTTCTAACAAACGAAGGATTGTAATCCTCCAGGATAAATTGAACGCGGGATTTGAAGTGTCGTGTGGTAATGAATAAAGGGATTATTATTTCGTTTATTTCGTGGAACACGTTCCCGACAAAGCCACTTGATGAGAAAATAACAGCAGGGATTTCGTGTTTGTATTCACAAATCTGTGGAGTTGTAATATTTTGCCAGGATATTTTTACTGGGGTGATGGTTTTGAGAAGATTGTCGTCTTCTTGTCGTGCGTATGGCCTAATAACAACTGTTTCTTGGGTAGTCTGATTAGATGACGGAATGGTAACCGTCATTGTTTTTGTGTCGATTTGTAAAGGTCCATTTGCGACACAATGGATTGAAGCAGCATCTTTATTACATGCGAAGCCGGTGGATTCGAGCTTTTCTCTGTCTTCCTCTGTTTTATAGCATCAAATTAGAACCTTTTTTTTGGGCGAACTCAAATGAAGAAGAAAGAAAAGCTACAGACCTTTTAATAGATTCGAGAAAAGAGAACTCAGGGGTTGTTGTTTTTCTTGAACTGTTTCTTCCATGAAAACTTTTCTGCTGGTGGGAATGGTTTCGGAACTGGAGAGATATTGTACCCCTGAAAAAAAGATTAAATAAATTCGAGTTGGTTTTGACAGAGGAAATAACATTAGTACAAATGAAGGAAAACAACACAGAAAAGGTGGAAATACATTGATCAAAATGAACGTCGACGTTCCCATATAAAAAATGGATATAGAGGAAAGGGAGAACAAGTAAGAAGATCCATGGATTTAAGCGGAAAACGAGCTTTTTGGGCTTTTTTTCCATTGATTACAAGTTTACACACAAGCTAGAAGTTTTTGAATAGTATGTGAGAACGAGTTGTTAAGGTGATGAAGAATGCCTATAAGCATGGATCAAAATTTCATTTTGACTGTACGTTGATTCTAAATATTGGATACTTTTTGAGAATTTTTCGGAAACGTTTCTGAAACACTAAGAATTTTTTTGAAAAAATCACTAAATTAAAAAAAATAATAGAATGTCCCAAGACAAACAAATAATTTCGGAATTATAATTTATTTTTGTTTCTAAAGATCTAAAAAAGGAAATTATTCGATATTTTTGAGAAAACAATGGAAATTTTAGTCCATGCCTAAATATTACTACAATTTTTTCTTCTTTTGTTTTCTAGAGGGCAGACTATTTCTAAGTATAGAGTTTAGGCATCGCTTCAATTATAAGTAAAACAACTAATCTAGAGCATATATGTCACAACTATTCATTTATATTATTATATACTATATGATATTCTCACTTTGAACCGGTTCAAGTAAAGCCAATAGTTAGTTTTATAGATGGAAATTTTTTGTCCATACTTCACTTGGTCAAACTCATTCAATTACATGACAAATGTATTTCATGTGTCATATAGTTGCTTTGAGTGTGGTCAAACCCACTATGAGTAAGAAATTCCCTTTATAGGATGGATTACTTCATAGCAAAGGAATAACCAAATCATGTTGCTGATATATAGAAACCTAAGTCAGAAACTCAAACTTCTTATGAATTAGTTAGAAATTATTTGTGATTGGCCTAGCGGAATGCCGGAATGGACTAGGCTCTACGATGGAGCGAAATCTATTTTCAATTCTTATTGGGAGAGGTTCCCACGTAATGTGTTTCACGTTACTTGAAAAGAATTAAATCAAGTCTAAAGTAAACTTCAATGGTTAGGGGAGGGTGACTGGGGAGGGGGAAAGCAAGTTGGTCTTCAATGGTGAGGGGTAGGGGGAGGGAGAGAGGGGGGAAGCTTGTCCCCCTTTCCCTCCTTGCAGACTCACTCGTTGCATGGGCGTTGCAACCAAGTAGGTGGCACCACCTGCTTTTCCCATTTCTTTTTATAAAAAATTATTTAAATTATTAATTTTAAATTCAATTTTTTTTAAATCTAACTTAAAATGAAAAGGTTTATTTTAAAATTAAATCTTTAAAATTATTAGTTTTATTTTTGATATTTCGAACTTGTCTAATAATATAGACAAAATGTACAAATTAATCAAATTTTAAATTATTTTCAATCTAATAAATCTAGGCGACGAGATTTTGATCGAAGGAAACTTCTAAAAATATGTTGAAAAGTGATTTTGATTTTGAAAGAGAGCATTTTACCCCACCCCTTGTAATTTTATAAAAGTTTCACACCGACTTGCTGACATTTTTATAAGTAGCACTTTACCTCCTCTGTGTTATGATAATGTGGCAATTTACCCCCTATGTTATGATAAATGTGGCAATTTACCCCCCCCCCCCCCCCCACCTCCTTCCATGTTACAAAATAATTTGCATGCCCACTCTCAATTTAGGCAAGTGAGTTACACTCTCCGGCTAAAAGGGATAAATTGCTTCTTTAAAATTTTCCCAATGAGGTAAATTGTCATTAACTCCAGAGAAAAATTAGGATTGGTATGAAAGTTGCGATCAAAACTTAAACTGTGGTATCAAATTTATATTTTCGTGTCCAATAGTACCTAAATTGCAAAGTGGTCTATCATGTGGTCCAAAAAAAGCAATTTTCCCTAAATTATTCGCAATACATATCATAGGACTGTTAAATGCTAACTGTTGGGAAACAAAATAGTCCTTTAACTTTGGCCAGGACGTGGAAATATGACACTTATAGTTACGGCAAGCAATTTACGTCCTTTATGATTGCTGCAATTTTAGTCCTCCTACCAGCAATTTTAGTCCTAAATTTGCCATAAATAAAAATGCCCTTCAATTGCTACATAAGTAAAGAAATTGAGATATTATAATATTTTTGCCCTAATAATTAGTAGGTAGGGAAATAAATTGAGGAATAAGGTGGTGTTTTTCCCTCAAGTTTAAGCTAATTTGACAGAGTAACGTGGTGGATTACCACTGCGTGGCATCCAGAGGGACAATACCCCCAATTTGTTTGTTTGCGTAGCAATTTATGAGGACTAATTTTATTTTCGACGAATGTAGGACTAAAATTGTAGCAACTTAAAATATAAAGAATGTAAATTGTTTGTCATAACCACAAGTGCCCTATTTCCACGTCCATATCAAAGTTAAATGACTAAAATAATTTTTTTCCCGCTAATTGTTCAATTTATGTTGTTTTCGTTGAAGGAATAGAAAAATGCCAAAACAAGCACAAATTTCATTTCCTTTATAACTACGAATCAACATAATATGGAAAAAATATGAAAAATTTATACATAGAGCGAAGTGAATAAGTTGTTACATTAGGCCTTCATTAAAAATTTAAAATAAAAATCAATCCTCTACAATTCTCTCTTAATTACAGAATTCTTTTAAATCGAACAACAAAAACAAATATATACCCACAAATTAAAGATGCTTGAACGTGTTGTCTAATTTAAATTCACCTCTATAAATAAAAAATCTAAAAAACAAATATTCATTACCTTTCCAAATTAGTAACAATACTAAGTGCTTCAACAAGTGTTTGCCTAAATCTCACCAGATTAATCCTCACATTTTGTTGATCAAGAAACACAGCTCTAGCTTTTACATACCCCCCATTTCTATAAACCGAATCCGGATCCATAACAACCGAACTATTCCTTCCATACAATTTCGAAAGCGAACTCTCCTCCCCTTCGATTTTATACCGCAAATACTTCACCCCCATCGCAGGAGCAGTATCTCCGTAATAATGATTCGAGCCCCACTCCGTCCCAAGTACTTCCACCTGCACCATAAGGCCATCTCCAACCCGGAGGGCTTTTCACAGCCCAGGGGTGTCAATCTCCACCCGGGTGAATCTGCACCCCCCTGAGCACCGTCTCCAACCCACAGGGCTATTTCCTCCAATTAATTAAAAAAAAAACTTCCCCACTCTCACCTATATTATCTATAATAATAATAATAATACGGTTAATAATAATAATAATAATAATAATAATAATAATAATAATAATAATAATTGTAGAGAATTACTTAATTACTAAGCCACCATAGATATGAAACTTTTGCCATGCCTCTGCTACGTACGTCAACTACGTACTATATTTATCAAGAGCCATTAAAATCTTGAACAATAGAAGTTGGCAACATAAAATTTCAAAGTAAATTTATGTTTGATGTTTTCACGTGGATTGGACTAATTTTATCACACTTAATGGTGTTAAATTTTACTTTTATAGGCAAATTTATATATTCAAAATTAAAACTAATAATGTTACATCTTTAATTTAAAATAAATTGTTATTAAACCTTACACAACTTTTATAATTAAATGTATCTTCTATTTCTAGTTCATTAAATTAAACAAGGTATTGTTAAATTCGTAGTTAATTTTTTCAATCTTTAATTTTTTTTATTAATATTTTTTTATTAATAATCAAAAGGGAGATGGGAAAAAAAAGGGAGAATCAAAATGAAAAAAAAAAAAACAAGAGCAAAAAAATACTAGCCAACAGGAGCGAAAGAAACTCCCAGTGAAGAATATACAAATAATAGTGGAAATTAGTTGTAGCCTGCGAAAGAAACCTCCTTGCCCAAATTAATTGGCATTAGATAGTGGAATGTTTTTTAATTTAAAACAAAAAAAAAAAAATAATGTAAATGCACCAGGTGGTGCCACAGTGGCGCCAAGTGGCACCACCTGGTACACTGTTTGGACGGGACGCGCTAACAGCGCGTCCCTTGAGGCAGCAGGAGGCGAGCTGTGGCCTGGGCTGTGAATAGCCCAGGCCACAGCCCTGGGCTGTGTAAATGCACAGCCCTGGTGGGTTGGAGACCACCCAGGGCTGTGCATTTGGGCCATCTCCACCCACCCCCCTCTGGGTTGGAGATGGCCTAACGGCTCCCGTGGGCAAGAATAACTCGTTCGTTAGCCCGGTCCCGTGGGTCCCAACTAAAACGTTACACGAATTAACCAGTTGCGTGAATTTACTCAAATTTGATATCACTTTAGACCTTCTAATGACAATTACTTGAAAACCCAACTCTTGCATCAATGAAACCATTTCATCTTCGTTTAAAAACCTCCTTGTGTTAGTACGCGATAAAAGCATTAGCCTCGGTTTACCAATTTGGGAAACATGCTCAAATTTCAAACTATAAGCCTGTCTCAAAAAATGTTTGAAATCGGACATCAAATACCCTCCCGGAATTTCACTCGAATTTATGGCCAAATTGTCGTGGTACCTTAGACCAACTACTGAACCCGGGAAACAATGAACACTTCGATTTATACCAGGATTGATCACCTCGTGAGACGACAAATGAGCTAAGATTTTGCCGTATTTACTCATGAACGATGGCTTGTAATCCTCGAGAATTAGTACAACGCAGGACTGGAAGTGTTTTGTGGTGATGTATAAAGGGGTTATAATTTCGTTCATTTCGTGGAACACGTTTCCTGTGCTGCCTGACGAGAAGATGACCGCCGGAACTTGGTGGGTGTATTGGCAATCAGGTGGAGTAATTGTGGTGTTCAAGTATTGAATCATATGAACTGGTGTAATTACTTCGAGTTCACTTTCTTGTTTTGCATAAGGCCGGACTACGGTTTCATTTTGTGAATCGGAAGGAACGTAAACCGTCATGTTGTTGGTGTCAATTCTTACAGGATGATTAGATACACAAACAAGTGAGTGAAAAGTTTTATCACAAGCAAAGCCAGTGGTCTCAAGATTTCTTCTATCTTCCCCTGTTGTTGTTAATATGCATCAGATTTTTTTAAACCAAACAGGAGTATAAAATAACAAATGATCAATAGAGGATATTTTAAAAAATAGTAAAATAAATCGTTGACTACGTACCTCTAACTAGTCTTGCTAAATGGAAATTCATGAACTCTTGATCATCAATAGTTTTATTGAAGCTAGTTTCTGAGCTGGAAAAGTATAGCACCCCTGCAATTTTGTCAAAAATTGATAAATTAGTTTAAAGAAATTGGAGTTTAGGTACATATAATGATGAATGAATGAAAAGGAAGAGAAAATTACTTACATCGATCCATTGAAATTCTGTTTCCACAAAAGAAATCAACACCAACATAAAGTAAAGGAAGAGAAAACAAGAAAATAATTGGAGTGGAACCAAAAATTATTCTTCTTGGCTCTTTTTCAATCTTTAAGTCTATTTTTTCTTTTGGTTGCATACTTGCATGTTGTGAAAGAACAGAGACTATAGGTATGTATTAGCTTATGGGGGAAAATGCATATTACTACCCTGTGATATCGAAAACCTGCAAAAAACCACCCTTTGAAATTTTTTTTGCACCAGACTTCCTTGTGTTTTCAAAAACCCTGCAAATTACACCCATTCCGTCTCCCTCCGTCAATTTTTTGACGCGCATGTATTCTACGCGCCAAAAATGCGATTTTTTTTGTTTCTGACATAAATTTTCATTCAAAATGACAAGAATACCCTTGTAACTTTGAATCTTTGCAGAAAACTTCCTTGTGTTTTTTAAAGTTTGCATAAAACCTCCTTGTGTTTTTTAAAGTTTGCAGAAAACTTCCTTGTGTTTTTTAAAGTTTGCGTAAAAGTTCCTTGTGTTTTCCACCGTTTGCAAAAAACTTCCTTGTACTTTTGGAAGTTTGCGAACTTCCTTATGCTTTGAAATGTTTGCAAAAACTTCTATGTTTTTCTTAATGTTTGTAGAAAAGTAACTCATATTTTTTAATGGTGCGCAAAAAATTCTTGTACTTTTAAACGATTGTTCAAACACCCTTATACTTTTATACTATACCCATAATTTTGTATCTTTTAAACTTTGCACATAATATCTCTTCTTTTCTTTGTTTGTTCCATATGAGAAGCGAGAGAGAAAAATTAGTGAGAGTTTTTGTAATTGTAAAAATATAATTTTTTATTAATATATAAGGGGTAATTTAGGCAATTCAATTAAAAATTAACGGTGTCAATGATTAACGGAGAATGGGTTTAATTTGTAGGGTTTTTGAAAACACAAAAAAGTCTGGTGCAAAAAAAATTTCACGGGGTAGTTTTTTGCAGGTTTTCGATATCACAGGGTAGTAATATGCATTTTCCCCGTTAATAAAAATATAATTTTTTTATTAATATATAAGGGGTAATTTAGGCAATTCAATTAAAAATTAACGGTGTCAATGATTAACGGAGAATGGGTGTAATTTGCAGGGTTTTTGAAAACACAAGGAAGTCTGGTGCAAAAAAAATTTCACAGGGTAGTTTTTTGCAGGTTTTCGATATCACAGGGTAGTAATATGCATTTTCCCCTAGCTTATGAGATATTAAAATTACACTTTAGTACGTCCCATTCTTTTCACGTTTTGTTGTCATCATTCTTAATTAATTTATGCCTTTGAGCCTCAAATTTGCTATCCTGTGCCATTGTATCTCAATCATATATCAAGATGAAAGAAGGGTAGTTTAGGAAAAAAATAAGAAATCACCACCATTACCAACTTCTTTTATTATTCCTTTCCTCTCCACCATCGCCTTCCCCTTTCACCATCACTTTCTTCCACCCAACAAATACTTTATTTTCCTCTCTTTCTAAATCATCTAAAAAATATATATAATATGAAAATTTGATTTATAGAAGTCACTCGAAGAGATTATACAGTATTCTAAAAAAATTTCAATTACTATTAAAATTCTAAAAATAATTGATCCCTAATAGAGGTTTTCTTTTAAAAACAAGAACAATGGAGTAGTATTTTTTTTAACTAAAAAAGTAGAAAAAGTCCCAAATGGAGAATCTAGCAGTTGAAAACATTTTTTGTAAATGGATGTCAATAAGGCTTGTGAAAAGGTGATATGGAGTGAGTTTCGGGAATGATGGGAGCAGAGATAGATGAGGAGAAGACGTAAGGGGTGGGTGGCTAGGATGCTATTAGACACGTGGCGAGAATCGGACGGTGGCACTAGAAGTTGACAAACAATTGTGTCACAGCAGATCTCCAATAGACCGAAACATACACTAAAAACAAACGGAACTTTGATCCATCCTTCAAATAGAGTAGGCGAAATGTGTATAAAAATTTCATAATAGGAGGAAAGTTAATAAAATAAAAACTTTTGGGGAGTTTACTAAAATTTCCCACAATAAGAGGGAGTTTCGTGCATCCCCCTCCCCTTTTATTTTTTTAATCTTTTTGGGTGAGTGTGGAAGTGGGAATGTTATGAAATTAAATTATGATCTTGATTTCAATACACGAAAACTAAATTGACTATATTTTTTAAGACCTCTTTTTCTTTGATCAAATCTTCACAAACCATGGACTTACTAGAATACCTATTATAGCTGCTGACAGCAAATTGGAACAGTTTTGTCAATGATCAAATTATGGATACTTTCATTTTCTAAGGATTGCTAATTGTTTAAATTATGTCATTTTTTTTTTTCTTTTCTTACTTTATTTATATTTTGTTTTGGTCTACATTCAGAATGAAATGCAAAAACACCACTTTTCGTAGTGTGTTTATTCGCTTAAAGTCCAAGTATTATTCATGATTTATAGAAAATGGAAAATTTACCCCTAAATATTATATTTTTCTTTGGAATAAAATACGAAAAATATTATTTTTCATTTAAAAATATTTGCAATAATCCCCTAAAAACTTCAAAAAATGGTCATAACCCCCTGAAAACTTCAACAAATGGTGATAACCCCTTGTTCTCTTAAATTATTAGCAAAAATCGATCTCTCTACAATTCATTAGGCAGTCATAATAGCAAATCATTCATCCCTCTACACTTCTGATCTTTCTATTACACAATTTCGGAAATCAGACAATTCGAACAACAAAATCAAATATATACCCACAAAAGATGCTTGAACGTGGTGTCTAATTTACTTTACCTCAATAAACAACAAATCTTTATTACCTGTCCAAATCTGTAACAATACTAAGTGCTTCAACAAGTGTTTCCCTAAACCTTACAAGATTTATCCTCACATTCTGCTGATCAAGAAACACAGTTCTAGCCGTTCTATATCCACCATTCCTGTAAACCGAACCCGGATCCGTGACAACAGAACTATTCCTTCCATACAATTTCATAAGCGAACTCTCCTCCCCTTCGATTTTATACCGCAAATACTTCACCCCCATCGCACGAGCCGTGTCACCATAATAAGTATTTGAAGCCCATTCAGTGCCAAGTAATTCCACTTGCACCATAACGGAACCTGAGGGCAAGAATATCTCGTTCGTAAGACCAGCCCCGTGGGCCCCAACCAATACGCTGCACGAATTAATCATTCGCGCGAACTTACTCAAATTCGATACCACTTTAGACCTCCTAACAATAATCACTTCAAATCCCAACTCTTTCATCAATAACACCATTTCATCTTCATTCAAGAACCTCCTCGTGTTAGTACGTGATAAAAGCATTAGCCTCGGTTTCTTAATTTCGGAAACATGCTCGAATTTCAAACCATAAGCTTGTCTTAGAAAGTGTTTGAACCCGGACATCGAATACCCTCCCGGAATTTCTCTAGAATTTAAGGCCAAATTGTCGTGGTACTTAAGCCCGGCTACAAATCCGGGAAAACAGTGAACACTTTGATTCGTACCCGGATTCATTATCTCGTAATTCGACAAATGAGACAAGACTTTACCGTATTTGGCAATGAACGATGGCTTGTAATCCTCGAGAATTAGTAAAACGCGGGACTGGAACTGTTTTGTGGTGATGTATAAAGGGATTATGATTTCGTTCATTTCGTGGAACACGTTCCCTGTGCTACCTGATGAAAATATCACAGCCGGGATTTCGTGGTTGTATTGGCAAGCTGGTGGAGTAATTGTGGTGTTTAAGTATTGAATCATATGAACTGGTGTAATGACTTTGAGTTCATCTTCTTGTCTTGCATAAGGCCGAATTACGGTTTCATTTTGTGAATCGGAAGGAACGTAAACTGTCATGTTGTTGGTGTCAATTCTTACAGGATGATTTGATACACAAACAATTGAGTGAATAGCTTTATCACAAGCAAAGCCAGTGGTCTCAAGATTTCTTCTATCTTCCCCTGTTGTTGTTCATATGCATCAAAAGAAATTGTTAATTTTAGCAAATATTTATAATAGCAAATGATCAATAGAGGAGATATAAAAAAAAATAAAAAAATAAAAAAAAAAAATCGTTGACTACGTACCTCTAACTAGTCTTGCTAAATGAAAATTCATGAATTCTTGATCTTCAAGAGTTTTACTGAAGCTAGCTTCAGAACTTGAAAAGTATTGCACCCCTGCAATTTTGTCAAAAAATTGGGGAGTTGAGGAAATTATTAACTAATAAAAATTAATGAAAAGGTAGAAAAAAACGTACATCGATCG
Organism: Penstemon newberryi var. newberryi; assembly: GCA_030819805.1. NCBI lineage: Eukaryota > Viridiplantae > Streptophyta > Magnoliopsida > Lamiales > Plantaginaceae > Penstemon > Penstemon newberryi. Next base: position 5,175,752 of record JAUALY010000003.1, on the reverse strand, counting down.
ACTGAAATTCTGTTACCACAAAAGAAATCAACACCAACATAAAGCAAAGTAAGAGAAATCAAGAAAATAATTGAAGTGGAACCAAAAATTAGTCTTCTTGGCTCTTTTTCCATCTTTAAGTCTATAAGAGTATATTTATTTTGTTTGTTTGTTTGTTTGCATGTAATGAAAGAAACGAATAAGTGTGATATGGTGAAGCCGGCAATTCTTGAAGAATAGAGACTAATAGTATTAGCTAATTAGATATTAAAATTATACTTTTATCTTTCATTCTTTTCACATTTAATTTTGTCATCTTTCTTAACTAATTTATTTGAGTCATGACCTATTGTGTCTTTGAACCTCATGAGCAGCTAACGTATATTGACAAGTCGCATATTTTTATTTCATTGCCTTGACTTATTATATATTAACGATCCAATTTAATTTTTCCAAAATATAATCTTTTGAGATTTGATTTAGGAATTACTACATAAGATATTCAAAAGTCAAAATTGAGATGCATAGAATTGGCTTTTCGCGTTATTTATGCATAGATTGATCAAGTTAATTAATCCACATGGCTGTATATATAGACAGGCGTTATGATCAAGTCAATAGTACGTTGAAGACGGTGGTGCTTATATGTTCAAGGAAATTAAATTTGGAAAAAAGAAAATTATGAAGACAGTGCACACCCAAAAAGTGTAAAAAAAGAAGGGAAAATACTTAGTGACGAGTGTTAAACATGCCACTAATTACATATCTTTTTGTGCCATAACTTAGGTTTTATCGTTGAATTATCATTAAGTTGTTACTATTAACATTTACTCATTTACTAAAACCTGAATACTCTTGGAAAATCGAAAGGAAAAAAAAAATACTCATTTATATAAACTGACAATCTATATAATATCACTAAACGATTGTGACATTTTATTGGCGTAGGATGTCACTAAATTTAATTATCAAAAAATGAAAATGTCACTAAATTTGTATGTCGTAATTGTTAAAAGTGACAAGTTTAGTTGTTATTAATTGTCATGACAACATAAAAGTAATTTTGTCACTATTAAATTTATCATTATTATCATTGTGATAAATTTAATATTATCACTTAATTCATTGCTAATGCATAATTAAATTTTTTTGTAGAAGTTTTTGCTTAAGCCACATAATTAAATTAAACCTTTCTTTTTATAAAGCAACATCGTTTGTTTTTAATTAAATTATAAGAAATTTATGAAATTATCTCAATTTTGTTAACAATTAAGTCGATGAAGTGGGACAAATATGAAAAATACAAAATCGATCTAGTCAAATCCAATTTGGCTGCACTAATCTAATCATAAAACTAGATACATTATTTAACTATAGTTTGATCTAAATAGAATTTATTCCTTTTCACATTTGATATTAAAATAAAACAACTCTCTCCCTCAAAGTAGTTGACCATGAATATCACTTAATTATTACTACAAAAAAAAAACCCTTAAAGTGTACAATAACACAGCTACTCACAAATCTGTTAGGGAAACTTACAACTTACATAAATATCACAAATCCATAGTTTAATTATTTAAACGAGCCATTTAAAGGAATAGTTGATAGAATATATTGAAGAAAATGTTAGTTGAATTGCTCAATTATGTGTGATCAGGTCTTTTTTTTTTTTTTTGTCATGTTTATATAGAGTTGGGTAGAATTATTGACGAGGAATTAAGGATCAACTTTCATTTAATATTTCTATCTATTTACCATTTTTGGGAGAAGGAATTAATTACGTTGTCCATACGTGTTTCCATACTTAGATTGCTTTAATTGTAATTTGTTCTTAAATTTCTTGATATCAACTACTCACTGCAAGAATAAAGGGCTTTAGCAATTTTGATAATGGACGATGCACTAGATATATTTTCGTTATTCTGTCTTTCAAGGTAAATAAAAATAAATTTTGTGTTGATATGTACTGGACTAAATTGATAGGAAAATAATGTATAGTATCTATTTTTGACTTGAACATGCATGTGTCGATTTTATGAAATGGGAGTCTTTTCTTATCTCTGGAGCGTTTTGACTTGAATATAACATGGAGATTTACAACAATATAAAGGAGGGATTATTGCATTTTTGGTGCTACAACTATAGCCCACTGGCATTTCTACCCCTTAAATTTTCCGGCTGGCACATTTGATGCCACAACTTCAACATCAGTGGCAATTTTGGTGCCAATTGAGGTCCAATTTTAAATTTGGCCCGGAATTCCTCCATGTACTGGCCATGTGACATGAAAATTGAGGATTTTGACCATTCAACGCATTTTTTCATTTAAAAAAATAAAAATTTATTTCCATCCACCAAGAACTAGGCTACTTGGATGTTTTTATTTGGGGAAGAAGAAGAAGACGGATAACAATTTAATTAAGGGAATGTTTAGTGAATTTTATAGGAAAAGTTAAGATTTTGAATTTTGGTATTTTTTTTAATGAAAAATACGTTGAATGGTCAAAATTTTCATTTTTCATGTCACATGGCCCACACATGGGGGAAATTTGGGGCCAATTTTGAAATTTGGCCTCAATTGGCACCAAAATTCGCACTGATGTTAAAATTGTGGCACCAAATATATCAGCTGGAAAAGTTACGGGGTATAAATATCAGTAGGCTATAATTGTTGCACCAAAAATGCAATAATCCCATATAAAGGATAACTACACTCTCCCCATGAGCTAGTTAGGTGAAACTATAGAAATTAATAGGTCCTGATTTTATTAATTACCAATATTTTTAATAATTTGAAAAAATTATATATTCACTTGCGCTATTTTTCTAAGATAACTAGTTTTAATTGGCATTAAAGACAGCAATCTTTGTTTCTTAATATTGTTTGGATGGTTTTTGTTGTTTCTTAAAGACACATTTCCTTTCCCCGTCAATTTTTGGGGGGACAAATTTTGTGTTTTTTATATGCCTGGAAAACTCTTAACGGGAGCTTTCTAATGGTATAAGTTTCAGTTCATGAAATGCAATGCAATAATAATCCGCAGAAAATTAACAAAGTTTCGAGATATTAATCAAAATTAAATCATATCTCATAATCTATAAGGAATCATGTAACAATAATTTTCAGATATGATATAGGGCACATAAGCATACTATGGTAAAAAAAATTGGAGCATAAATTTAAGCATTATACCAAAAATAGTCACTAAAGCTCAAGCAAATGTGAAATAAGTCCTTAAAGTTTTATATTAAATATGTCTTTTTAAAAAAATTTGTATCAAATGTCTAAAGTAGATAAAAGTTTGGTATGAAAAATGCAATTTCCTCTTAACAAATATAATTTGTTAGAGTTTCACTATCAAGTTTGAGAAAATGAAAAATAACGCGGAAATTGCGTTGTTTATGTCAACATCGGCATGCTCTTCGTGTTACTCTTATTTTGCAGTTTGAACTTGAATAATAAAATTTTCAAATAGGCCTGATGAATTTAAGATGCTTTTTGCAAATATTAGTATTTCCTCCCACCTACCCCCCCCCCCCCCCCCCCCCCCCCCCCGGCCCTTTTTTTTTCTTTGATTTGATGCAGAGTTGTAACTTGTAAGTAATGATAATTGAAAAAATAAATATTTTAGATAATTTTTTTAACATGAAAAAATATTGTTGAGACTTAAGGGTTATAACTTATATTATTATGTAATTTGAGAGAGTCATCAATTATTGTGGTACATATGACTTTCTAGATCTGTCCCAATATTTTTACTCTTATTTGTTTTTGTATTTTTAAGACACCCTATTCTTAAATTAAATTATTTTTCTCAAAACTATTTTTTTTCATATAAAAATGATGATTTAACATTATTAATTCAAAATCATTGCTTGTAATGATATAAGTGTAAAATTATCTAAAATTCTCACTTTTTCAACTTTTATCACAGTATATATATAATTTTGACTAGATGACGCCAAATATTGTTGATCCATCTTTTCATTATTTTCTTGATTAATTGTATTCTCTTTGGTGGTCCTCTGATCACCATCTCGTAATTTATTAACACTATTAGTAAAATGATATTAATAAGAATGGGTCTTACTTTGCTTTTTAAAATTGAAAGATGAATAATATTACTTTTTAAAACGGAAAATTCTTGCATAGACCTGGTCTATGAGCTTTTCATAGACCTTGTGGTTGTAAATGCACCACATCATACATTGTGAGAGCATGACATCATCAAAATATATTATGTGGTGCATTTATAACCACAAGGTCTATCACTAAGTTCATAGACCTGGTCTATGTAAGAATTTTCCTTTTAAAACAAGAAGTGTCAGTTCATCGTTGCCTCGTGTCATCTTCTGTATTTTTCTAGTATTTTAAATTGAAAGATGTAGAAAATTATTTATTTATATCATTATATATAGTTTAAAGTGTTAAAGTAGTATAATGAAGGTTGCAATAGCAATAGCGTAAACAAATTGCAAAAAGATAATGACGTTTTTGTTTGGGTATATGAAATTGTCCTAGTCGTTCTCCCAAGTAGCTTTTTGTTTTGATAACTACAAGTAGTAGCAATATATAATTATCTAGTTGATTAACTTGTGAAAACTTGAGAAGACAAAAGATAATTATTCCTTTTTCTACTATATTAAAGATAATTAATTAATGCAAAAAGTTGTACATGTAGGTGCGTTTTATCATGAGTGGGATGACTCTATATATATATCTGAAACATTTTGCTTTCATATACATTATATACAATCCTTTAGTTTATTAGTAGTTTTTCTTTCTGAATTGTCATTAATTGATCATTAAGTAATGTTATCTTAATTTTCTCCTTTAGGGACATCAATTGCATATGATTAAGGGTGCACATAAAACCAAAATAATCTAGAAAATATCAATTTTATGAAAGACTTATGATTCTTTACATAAATTCATTAACTGATTTAACAATATATTTCTGACAATAATTATTAATTAAATAATTTTTTTATGAATATTAATATTATAAAATAGTAATAGTTTATCGATTTCTCGTCCTCCTTAACATAAAAATTGTGGGATTGTACCCAACTCATACCGCTTTCATAATGTTTTTTATTGGGTTGGGTTAAAGATTCTGAAGGGCTAAATTCACAATCAATGAATGAAGTTCTGATGATTAAGTGTGACTTTGGTGCATGAGATATTTCTGATGATTAAGTCAATAATTTGTACTTAGAGCATATATTATAGAGTGTACGTTCTGCAACTAAGGTAATTGCAAAATTTTAACATGTTATTACTTGTTCGTATCTTTTCCAAATACTATTTTATTAAATCATTTTGGCGTGTCATGATTAGTAAAAGAGGGATGATAATATAAATAAGCATATAATGCGTTGGTGTAAATACTAGGTTGCCCCCTGATTTGAATATTGGAATAAAATCAAACATTATTTTAATTTAATGTTGAATATATATAATCTTAATTAATGCTGTCTGTATCTTGTGTTCTTATTAGTTAGTGTCCTTTAGTTTTGTCTAATTGCAGAAAGGTGGCCAGTGGGCTCAAACAAAAAGAAAAACAAAATTAGCCGGAGGGGATCAGCTGTTTAATTACTTGGAATATTCTCATTAATTAGCATTAATTAATTTTCTATAAGTTTGTCTGCATTTAGCATGAAGATTAATTAAATCATTGCTCTGCAATATATCTATAAAGTTTCACATTTTGCTCAAAATGCATATCTGCCAGTTGTCTATATCAATTTCATGCTGGTCAATTAGTTTAATTCACGAGTTAATCATATTTAGGTTAATTTCTGGACAAGACTGGTGCTGTCTTTCTAGAAGATTGTCATAATTCTTAAAGAGTAGTATAGGGTTTGATTTAATGAAAATTGAATTGGGCCTTGTTGGTAAAATAAATACATGTATATAAAGATGAATGGATCTAACCGATGGGCTTGGCCGGATTTTGTTGAATGAATTGTTGTACAAAGTTTTACATATAGACTGAACTGGTTTTGGGCTTTATTATCTATGCACAAAACTAAATGGGCCTTCTTACAGATGCATAATTTTGAAATTAAACTTGAAAATTTAAATATCGTGCCAAATTAAAAGCAAGACATGGCCCAAGATTCTCAGGCACGTAGGTCTACCAAATAAACAAGAGTTTTTAAGCAGTAAATTATTGTGTTCCTATTTTTTTATTATCATTTATTCCATTCTCAAGCCACTATATGCAATTATCAAATATAATATTATTAATAATCTCCTTGTTCAATTAAAAAATTAGCAATACTCCTCAATTGATTCATGAAGATATTTGAGATTAATGCATGGAGTTCACTCAATAAGCAGAGCAGCATTAAGCAATTAAATCACCAGTGTCGTCTTAGCACATTATATATGTTTCATTAAAATAGAACTTTACATAATACTATATACTCACTGCCACTGCCACTGCCACTGGTATGATAAATATTAATGTATATACTACAGTTCATAAGTCTGATTTATCCATCCCTGAACGCTATAATAATAGTATTAAACAAGCAGAAAAAAACATATACAGTATATATATAAAATCTAATAAGACAGACAGACAGACAGACAGACAAACAGAATTTCCAATTAAAAAGCTTTCTGACAAATATGATGAAGCTTTTTCCATGACTCTTCTCTCTGCATCTTCAATTGCTTATAAAAATCCCCAATAAACATTTCAGCTTTCTGAAACAATTCTTGCTCATTGAAATCCTCAGCATCACCTTCACCAAACAATTCCTCTGCTTCTGTGTTCTGTTCACAGCCACCAATGAAAAAAATGCTCGGCATCGAAGGCGATTTCTTGACTCTATGCAGCTTGGGAGAACCGAGAATCTTCTCCGAAGAACACTTCTCGACAACCTTAACCGTTTTCGTTGTTACCATGTTGTCTGTTTTATTAATGATGTTAGTTACCTCTGCAGTAGTGATGACATGAGGTTTCTTGTTTTCTGGAGATTTGAAGAAAGAGGAAAGAAGTCCGGCTTCGGCGCCAACGGCAATAATGAGGAGGTTGATAATGAAGTAGAGATATTTAGACCTGAGGCATGTTGATAAAAGGGGAGTTATAATTAATAAAGAAGCTATAAGAAGAAGGATCATGATTTGGGAATTCTTGAATGTGTTGATGATAATTGAAGTCATTTGTGCACTGCAAGAAATAACTAATTAATTAATTAATGTTGTTATTTGGAGATGGATAAAAAGAGTGAAGAGTGAAGAGTTTGAGTTTTGAGAGGGTCCGATTTGCAACTATATATATAAAAAAATACAAAAGAAAAGAATGAGGTTTGGTTTGGTCTTTTTGGAATTGGAATATTATGCGATTGCTGCTTGTCTACTTGATTCGTAGTTAATTCTGGTCCACTTTACCGACCTCAAATTGCTTACATATTAATCGAGCTACATGAAAAAATATCTCCCATGTTTCGTCTAATTGATAAAAAACATCCATGTGTTAGTTTTATTAGCAAAAAAAACTCCATTTGTTATTTATTATTGACAAAAAAAACCTACTTATTTTGAAGTAAATAGGGGGTTATTGCAATTTTTCAAAGTTAACAGAAGAATTCTTGTTAGATTTTTAAATAAATAAAGGTGTTTTAATTTTACATCTTTTGATGGGGACATAATTGTCGTTTTAGCTTGAAAGATGGTTTTTTGATAAGCAGGGGAGTTGGTAATAAAATTACATGGGGGTTTTTTTGTTTCACATAGATATTTGCCGATCAATGTATTAGGTGAAATGTGAATGTGATACCCAAAGTCGGATATACGACCGTTTGTCTAATTGATTTTATTAAGGATTAGTGGTTAATTTTCTATATTATATTATTTTATTTATTTTATTTATTTTATTATTATATTATTATTATTTATTTATTTATTATTATATTATATATACATATAAAAGTACGAGTTGATAAAAAAGAATTTCTTGAATTTTTACCACTACTTAAAAGATAATTAAATTAATTAAAATAAGAAAAAAATATATATTAGATAAGAAGTCTACTTCAATATGAACACTTCAATATAAATAGAATTAAAATAAAAAAACTAAATGAAGAGGTGTAATTAAACATGAAGTCTTATTATATTTATTTCCTACGTAAACTCCTAAAATCTTGAAATTATTTCTTGCATCAACTTTTATAATTCATTCTCCTTCTCTTATTTTATAATTCATTCTCCTTCTCTTATACCACATAAAAATGAATCATAAAGAATTGAAAAAAGTAAAACACTTATATTTAAAATAACTCCTAAAATTTATATGTATAATTATTATAATTTAGCAATAATAAACTTTAAGTAAAAAATATTGTTTGTGTCATTGGAAGATTTAGTACAATATAAATTAAAAAGTCCTCTAAGAATAAAATATTAAGATTAAATTTTCTTAAACATCATTCTGTTACACAAAATAATAGTAGTAGGAGAGAATTGCAATTGTGGTACCAAACTATATATCGATTCTCACTTGTGGTACCATAAAAATCTAGGCCGACACATTTGGTACCACAATTTAATAAATCAATCACTTTTGGTACCACCGTTAAAATTGGACGTTAACTGATGACGTGGCAATTAAGTTTTATTGCAAAATTAATACCATTACTTATGTTGACTGAAAATTATACCCATAGCTTTTCAGGTTGTCAAAATAACCCAACATCTTCAAATTTACTGACAATTTTAGTCCACATTGTTGCCTAATTTCAAAATTGGCTCGAATAAGACACGTGCGGACCAATTTAGAGATTTTACTTATTATATTTACATATTTTTTTAACTAATTTAGTTTTATAAATAATATTAACAGACCAAATAATAATTTAACATAAATTCGATAAAATATTAATTAAATCTAAAATTTATATAATAATATTAATATATTTAATATTTATTAAAAAATAAAGTTATATATTATTAATAAAATAATTATAATTTAAAAAAAAAAAAACCCACCCCTTACCCCCAACCCCAATCCCCCCGTACCCCCCCCCCCCCCTCCCCAAACCCCAGGCCGCCGATGGTTGGTCCCAGGCCGCGGTGGCCTGGGATCGAAGAACCCAGGCCGCTGTGGCCTGGGTTCTCCGATCCCAGGCCACCACGGCCTGGGATCGTCGGTCCCAGGCCGCGGATTTGGGGGGGGGGGGGGGGGGTGGTTACGGGGGGGATTGGGGTTGGGGGTAAGGGTGGTTTTTTTTTTTTTTTTAAATTATAATTATTTTATTAATAATATATAACATTATTTTTTAATAAATATTTAATATATTAATATTATTATATAAATTTTAGATTTAATTAATATTTTGTCGAATTTATTTTAAAGTATTATTTGGTCTGATATTATTTATAAAACTAAATTAGTTAAAAAAATATGTAAATATAATAAGTAAAATCTCTAAATTGGTCCGCACGTGTCTTATTCGAGCCAATTTTGAAATTGGGCAACAATGTGGACTAAAATTGTCAGTAAATTTGAAGATGTGGGGTTATTTTGACAACCTGAAAAGTTATGGGTATAATTTTCAGTCAACATAAGTAATGGTATTAATTTTGCAATAAAACTTAATTGCCACGTCATCAGTTAACGTCCAATTTTAACGGTGGTACCAAAAGTGATTCATTTCTTAAATTGTGGTACCAAATGTGTCGGCCTCGATTTTTATAGTACCACAAGTGAGAATCGGTATATAGTTTGGTACCACAATTGCAATTCTCTCATAGTAGTAGTTAATCACATTTATCTATCAAAGAACAAAAATGCTTACGACTTAGCTAAGTACGTAATTTTCTTTGCCTAGAGAAGCAAAATATAAACAATATCCAAGATTATCAAGACATGAATAACCTCAAATAATCAAGACATGAATAAACTTGAATATAAATCGTTAAAAAAAATGTTCGTGAAATCAATGAAAATTCAGGTGATATTCGTGAAAAATGGAGCAAATCGATGATACTTGAATTTTCATGGAGTTCTTTTCATGGAAAACAGACGAAATCGGTTAAGGAAAATTGATTTGGACGAAATTGGTGAACACTAGTAAAGTTGGTGGAAAACGAGTTAACCGATAAAAAAGGTGCCAATGAAATTGATAGATACGTATGGAATCGAACAACTTCGGATGAAAATCGTGATTATCGGATAAGACCTGTGAAATTAGTGGAAAAAACGGATGGAATCGTTAAAAATTGGTGAAATCAGTGAATCGGGGAACAAATGTCTCGGTGGAAACATGTTAAATCAATGAAATATGAGGTAAAATTGGTGAAAAAAAACATGTCAATCAGTGAAAAACGTGTGAAATAGATGAAAACGATTGAAATCTGTAAAAAAAGAAAAAATATTTTTACTGGCAAAAACAGGATGAAATCGGCTTGAGGAATTGATTTATCATGGACAACGGGCTAAATCGGTTAAGGAAATTTGGTGAAATCGATAAAAGTCGGTTAAAATATGTGAAAATGATAAAAATTTGGGCGAAATTGGTGAACATTTGTAAAGTTGGTGGAAAACGAGTGAAACCGGTAAAAAAAGGCGCCTGTGAAATTGATAAATACATATGAAATCGAATAACTTTGGATGAAATTCGTGAAAGTCGGATAAGACCGAATCATCAATTTATATATGATTATAATAATTTAAAGTCACAATTTTTTAACGAAGTAATAATTTTAGTTGTCATTAATTTGTATTTTTGTGACATGATAAAGTTACTTTTACTATAATTTATAAAATTATGTACGTTGTACGTAAACTTTTCTAATTATAGAAAAAGCACAATGAAGCAAAGAAAGGAATTCATACAGGAGACTGAGAGGTCAATAAATTGGGGTACTTTTATCCTAGTATGGGTTTAGTACTTTTTTATCTGAATTAATTATTCATATATATGGTAAGTAAAAGCAAAAAAGCAATAATAGTCATTTAATTTGACAATGTGATGTGGTGGATTATCACCGCGTGGAAACCAGAAGGATGAAACCCCCCAATTTATTTGTAAGCGTAATTCGACCAATTTAGGACTAAAATTGTGACATTTTAAAACATTTTGGTTTATATATCATCAAAAACCCTTAGAATTAGATCTATGTATCTTGCATTTATTTGATTTCACATTAAAGAAAGAAAAAAACATATCTTAAAAGAAAACCACCATATCTATTTTTGAACAAATTCAGCATATACATCTCACATAATGTAGTTTTCTGATGTCACATGCAGAGTCAATAATTCAAGCATGCAACAGTTAACTTTCAAAAAGCAATCCAAATGCAACCTACATCTTTCACATAATAAAATTCACGATGTCACGAGTCAATAATTTAAGCATACAGACTTGGGACTCATTTAGATTGATTTTGGTTGGATATAAGATGAAAAATATTGGTAACTAACAATTTATGGGAAAAATGAAAGACATGTATTATAACTTGACGTGTATTTAGTGTCAAATCAGTGACTATGTGAAATATAATATTATACGAGATGATGTTGTAAAATTATCGTATGATTATTATTGTTATTGATTTGAAGTTGTGAACTTCTAGATCGAACAGGTGTTTCACAAAGCCAAACTCAATTCAAGCGATATTTACCTTAAGTGGGTGAGATCTAGACAAAAATACATTCAATGGAGCACTTAGTTTTTCCACTAACACGCTAACATAGATAATTAAAAGATTATACTTGCTATTTCTACAAACATAAGTATCACTACAAGAAAATTGAGCTTAAATGACAAAAAAATTAAGTGATAATGTGAAAATTGTCACTCTTTATATGCATTTAGTGATAAAAATATTAATTTTGTCATAATAATAATGGTGATAAGTGCAATAGTGACAAAATATATTTTTAAGTTGTCACTAATGGTTATTAATGACAAATATATGGAGACTTAAGTTGTCACTATTGACAATTAGCGATACCCTTTTAGTAACAACCTAGTGACAATATATATATTGTCACTATGGTTTAGTGACAACTTTATGGTTGTCACTTTTGGGGTGTCGCTAAATGTCAATAGTGACAATTTTTTTACAATTCTTGTCACTAGTATGTTTATGAAAACCATTTCAGTGATAATATTTTAGTTCTTGTCACTTAATATATATAAGAAGTGACAATTTTAACATTGTCACATGAAATTTTATCACTAAAATTTAATTTTTTTATAGTGTATTTTGATGTTAATTATTTTTCTAAGAGTATCCAAATTTCATATCCGACTTAATCCATTTTGAGGTACATGCATATTACGTGGACACTCTCCCAACAAATTTCACATGTTTGTTCGCTACAATGTGGATGAGAACTAACTAGTCCATTCCTTTCTAGCCAATACTAATTGGTTGTTCAATTGCTACTCTCACTTTTAAATAATGTATCTAATTGAGCTTTTTAATAACAAGGAAGTTTAGTGAAGAAATATCGCTTTCAAAATCTAAAGAAACTTCTCTAATTCCCTAGTTTAGCTAAATCATGTCCGTTCATTTATTATAATGCCAAATCTGCAAAGGATAGCCAAATAATAGCTGGAAGGAGTTAATTTAATTATGTGGTCAGCAATCGTAATGCCATGCCAGTCCAATCAAGAACAACTCTTACTTCACGCCCTCGTGCAATATTACCATTTACCACAGTATAATTATATATGTTTAATTTCGAAATATATTGCTCCTATTTATTTTAACTATCTCAAACTATGTTTCCAATTAAATTGAACTCTCAAATTTATTCTTCTTTTTAAATTAAATTCGCCAATTTTTTTCCCCAATGTTATTCATGAATAATGTATTATTTGATCCATTTTCTAGGCACGTGGACACACATTAAATAGATAATGTGTAACACCCGGTAAATTTCGTACATTTTCAATTGTATTTTATTAAATTTTTAATTCAATTTTTATGTGTTATATCTTATTTTTCAAAATTAAGTGTTACTTTGGATTAAAATATACAATTTAATTATCTCTTATGTCCTTATTAACTTTAAAATGATTTAAAAACACAAAAATTTAGCAACTCTGATGGGTTATCCTGCGCCGGGAACTCGGGGATGGGCCACATAGAACCCAACCCGGAGAGCGGGGCGTCACATAATGTCACCCAACAGGAAATCGAATTTTGTTCAATATATATATTGCAAACGATTAATCATTTTCACTAGACTCAACCTTTATTGATTCTTTCTTCAAATTATACTCTCACGGAGTAATTTTTATTCACTGCCCTTGTTGATAAAAATATAAAGATACTATTTGCTAAATCAAAATAGTGCAAAATAAAAGGTTTTAATAGTATATTACAAAAGTGGTCCATGAAAGTTGAACCCAATCTAGCTACTTGCGATATTACTCATAGGCTGGTGAGCATTATCTATGTCATTAATTTGGTTCTCATTACACGTACGATTGATATTTTGAGTGTTAATTTATTCTCTAATTGTAACTATATTTAGGGCTTGACAGAATAAAGTTGACGCTTATCTAACTTTTCGGGTTAGGAATTTTAAATTAGATGACGGGTAAAAGTTAAATATACCTGGAAAGCAAGTGAATCTGCAAAAGGAAATAAAAGTATTTGGGTTCAATTGGGCAATTAGCGATAAGGTCGGTGAACAATTCTCCTTCTTTCCTTGCATACTAAGGGTGTGTTTGCAAAATTTCCTTTAGAAAATATGCTGAAAGTTTTATAGATTAGAGGTAATGTAAGAATATTCAAGTGTAAAAGCTCGAATGCGATTTAGAGCAGAATAATAAAAAATAAAAAATAAAAAAAGTTCAATTACGATTTGCTAGCTCATATGTATGTTTTTGTGGTTTAGAGAATATAGAACAACCCGAGATACAATAGATATCTCTCAAATCATGAAAACGTGGAAGGAGATGTTCATTCATTTAATTTATTCGTAATGCAATCAAGGACAAAAAAGTGTATCAGGCCTTTATGGAGATATTCAATCCTTCTTTTTAACGAAAATTAAGCAAAAAAAAAAAAAAATCAGGCTTTTATGGAGATAATAATTATAGGATTAATTATAAAATCATGTCCTTATCATAACAAGAAATTTGAGGGAATCCCAAAATTATGTTAAATTGCTTATGGAGATATAACCTAGTCAAGGTACTGCAAATTTCAATAATTCAGTGCTTTCCAAATTCCAAGTCGGTACAATATTTGTTCTTTATTCTTTCAAGTACATATAAGTATTATCGGAGTTGCTTCAACCTAGTTATCCTTATTCTGCATGTCATTCCAATAATGGAGAAGACAATTCCAGTTTATTGATCGTGAATTTAATTATATTGTTGATTTAAGTATTCTGATTTCTAATTTTTACGTAAAACCTGCCAGTAGGAACGTAAACGAGTCGAATAGTTTCAAATGTCACATTGTTCAAGTTTGTTTTGAATTTTGTATTGAGCTTAAAATTATGTTTGAACTTGGTTTAATTGCTTAATGAATCGAGCTCTATTCGAGTATCGAGTAACTTGATAATTTTATCATTTTTAGTTTATCGAATTTCAAAAGTTATCGAATTGAAAAATATTGTTCGAACTTGTTTGATAAATATGATTAACCGGGTTCAAACAAATTTTTACTAAACAAACTCTAATTAAATATCAAATAATTTGGTTTAATTATCAGACCTATATATCGTAGAAAGCCAGATATATCATTTTAGCTTTTGAGTGAACTTTTAATTTAACAAACGAATTTCCAAAAGCTGAAAAAAGGAACACTTAAAAAAATATCAATGTAAACAAGGGTTAGAAGGTCCTGTGGACCCACTGCATCTTTAAAAGGCCCTTTAGTGGGTGGGTCCAAGTCCAATATTTGCCTGAAATTCCCACGGAATCTGTTGAGAATAAAGATGCATTGCAGGCCCATTCTCTCTTCTTGACCCACCTGACCTCTTTATGGACCCCATTAAGAGCAAATGTTTTAAATTAGGGCTGTCAATGGGGCGGATTTCAATCCGGATCCGTTCGAATTCGGTCCGATTTATTAAGATAATTGTCCGATTAGAGATTCGATGGACCTGATCCGATTATAAAGATTCATAATTAATTCGAAACTCATGGAACGAATATGGATTTAGGTCGATCCGATTCGTTAAAGATCTGTATCCGACAACAAATAAAAAGAAAGACGTATATACATAATGTTTCATAAAAGTAAGTATCATTAATAATATTTTACCGTCAATTTAAGAAGATAGTGATTTATAACTCGTTTATAAATTTATTTAAACCAATATTTTCATTCTACAAATATGAATATAGTAAAGAAATTTTGAACATTTGAGCTAAAATTAAAGAAAATTGAAAAGTTAATAAACTTGTTTTAGGAAAAAATATTAATTTAACTTTTTAAATGAAATTTATTGGATCCGAAAAAGATCCGATATCCGGCTAAAGCCGACCAAGATCTGTTGGATTCAAAAAATCTAGATCCGGTCATAATCCGAGCAAGATCTGAATCCGACAAGATTCGATCCAATATAAATGGAGCCGGATCTGGACGAGCCTGATCCGACCAGAATCCGACCCATTGACAGCCCTATTTTAAATGTACATTTTGCAAATTCATTTTAATTCTAAAATCAATAGTGAATCAATATTTGTCATTTATGATTAAATATATTTAGGGATGTCAATGGACCGGACTCGGACCGGATCAGGGCAGATCCGGATCCGAGTCCGATTTTCATGTCTTCTATTCGGACCCGAATCCGAATTCGTGCGGATCCTGAAAAAGTAGCAACTGGATCCGTATCCGATTGATACCCCGGATTCGGATAATTATCTGGATCCATTTAGCATATTTAGCAAAAAAAATATCTTTCATTTTCCTTCAAATCACTTGTAGATTCCACCACCATGAATTAAAAATGTAATATTTTCCTTATTTCATCAAAACTATTGTCTGAAAATTGTAAAAGATGGAATATGGTGGACAAATATAAACGATAAAAATTAGAACAAAAGAATAAACAAAAATATGAATAAAAAATGATAGAAACTGGGAAAAAGATGAAGAAAACCCAATATTTAATAATGGAAGAGAAGAAAAAAAATTGGAGGAGAAAGTAGAGGGAAGATGGCGACTACTACATAGATGAATGGTTAGGGTTCTGATTTTTCTAATTAAATAGCATAAATTAATATGTTGTATGCCCAATGAGTTACTAGGTTAGTCGAAACATCACATCTCATGCATTTCTTTTTAAGATTATTTTTAATATAGTAAAAGATTTTAGTGGAACATAGATAATTTTATTTTTAATTTGATTTAAATACATAATATATAAACAATATATAGTAATATATATCGGATACGGATCTATAACCGATCGGATCAACCTAGATCCATATTCGCTCCATATAATTCGAATTACGGATTTTCTTAATCGGGTCCCTAATCGGACAATTATTCTTATAAATTGGACCGGATTCGGATCGGATCCGGATTGAAATCCGCCCCATTGACGGACCTAAATATATTTATAGTACTTTTTCCCATAATAAGGTTTTCACTTTCCAGTCAATTTTAGAACATGTATATTTATTGATCATGTTTATTAAAATTACGTAAACAATTTTTTTGAAGAATCATGGTCTTTCTCCTAATAGTTGATCAAGTGTCAAATGTCATTTTATATACTAAAAAAGTTATTGTAGAGACGTGATATGTCACATATGTGACTAACTACAAGAGTATTTGCAAGATTAAATTCAAAGTGGGAGAAGTTTTGTAATTTAATTTAATTATAAATACCCTTTTCGATTACGCACAAACTCAGTTTTAAACAGTATTATGGTGTCTTAATGCAATCACATAACAGTGCTTGCGGAAATTTCTAGCTACCCTCTGGTTGCCATCATCTGGCACAACTTTGTGCTCTGTATGTATACTGCACATAAGTAGGGCTGGAAATCAAATCAAGCTATTTGATATTCCACTACAAAAAAATTAAAGTTTAGTGATTAAATTTTATGTGACAATGTTAAAGTTATCACTTCTTATATATATTAAGTGACAACAACTCAAATATTATCACTAAAATGGTTTTCATAAACATACTAGTGACAAGAATTGTAAAAAAGTTGTCATTATTGACATTTAGCGATACCCCAAAAGTGACATCAAAAAAGTTGTCACTAAACCATAGTGACAATATTTATTGTCACTAGGTTATCACTAAAAGGGTGTCGCTAATTGTCAATAGTGACAACTTAAGTCACCATATATTTGTCATTAATAGCTATTAGTGACAACTTAAAAACATATATTGTCACTATTGCACTTGTCACCATTATTTTTATGACAAAATTAATATTTTTATCACTAAATGCATACAAAGAGTGACAACTTCCACATTATCACTTAATTTTTTGTCACTTAAGCTCAATTTTCTTGTACTGTTCGGCTCGAGTTCGTTCGATTAAAGCTCGTTTGAACTCGGTTTGTCAAACAAATCAAACAAACTTGAACATGATTTTTCGTTTGATAAGTTTTGAAGCTCGGTTCGAGCTCTACTAGATAAGCTAAATATAAAAAAAATACATGTAAAATATCATGCTACTCGATACTCGGCTCGAGCTCTTTTGATAAAAGCTCATTTGAGCTCGGTTTGTTAAGAAATCAAACCAAACTCAAACACAAAATTTCAAGCTCGATAAAATTCAACAAAGCTTGAACAATGTCCCGTTTGATACTACTCGGCTCGTTTACACCCTACACATAATTATGTCGAATGGTGGTTATCCAGACGAACTCCCCACTGCCAGGCAAGTGTACTAAGGGCATATCCAAACCCTCTCATGGCGCGTCCATCACAATGCCACAAGAGGTGGCGCCACCTGCCTTAATATTATTATTAGTTTTAATTTTGAATTTTTAAATTTGTCTATAAAATTAAAATTTAGACAAAACGTACAAATATTTTAAATTTAATTTTTCATGTTTTAATTTAATAACATTGTATTTTAAACATTGTTGGTTTAAATTTTAAAATTATAAATATACAATTTAGACAAAACGTAGAAATACGAATTTTTTTTTTTTAAAATTTTTGATATATTCAAACACGTACGTAGATACAAATAAAAACTTATAAATAAAAATAATTAAATATTAAAAACTATTATTATTATTATTACTATTCATTTTCAAAATTATTATTATCATTATTATTATTAATAATTTCAAATTTATTATTATTATTATTATTATTATTATTATTATAGAGTTAATTTTAATATAAGTAAAATTGGGGTGAATTTTGTGTTAAGCACTCCGGGCGGTTGGAGACGAGGTCCCACCCCCCGGGGTGGTAGGGGGTAAGCCTGGGTTGGAGATGCCCTAACGCCTATGGAAACGAGTCAATAAGGTTGAGAAGAAATTACCTACTTCTGTACAATGTGTACTATTCAAAGCTGCAACTTGAGAGTTGAGAACGAGAATTTTCTAATGTGATAGCTTAGTATATCCACAGTGTTTATAGATTCTTCTTTTTCTTCTTTCCTTTTAGCACTTTTCATGTGACTTTTTCTTTTTATCCATTTCCTTTACCTTTTTGTTTCAACTAGTAATTAAACTGCATCTTTCAGACTCTCATGCCCCAGAGCCAGATTCAGGAAATTCAAAACTAATAAGTTTCTAACAGTCTGTATTACAGCCATGGTGGTCAGACAAAAATATGACTTCCAGTGACATAATATGTTAGAAAGGAGATTGTTAAATTCAGTATGGCCATGAGGACTCCCCATTCGGGATGGTCAAAATGTAGAGCAAAATTTTAAAAATTTGAGTTGCACTATTATTGTCAGACACATTGTTTATGAAGTTATAAACTAAAAGAATAAACCAGGAGGAGGTATTCAGCTTCATACAGTGTTTAGTAACAACTGGATAAATGTGTTTTTAACTGGAAACGTTGTAAGTTTACAATTGACTTGAAATAAATAACCCACTTGGGATGGAGTTGTAACCAAGTATTACCTTTACAAAACTCAGAATCTTCGTTCTCGATCTACACGTTTTTTTTTTTTCTGATTAGTTTCTCTCCATCAGTAACTGTAAGTAGAACTTCTCAAGAGAACTGCTACTGCTACTCCAAGCATAGCACCAGCAGCAACCTGGAGTTAATGAGTGGAATGGACATCAAGCAGAACAATGTCGGGAATGATAAGTGTACTTGTAATTTATTTAATATCTTGGCAAATTTGATGCCCACAGTCAAGGATTTATCAACATATCTAAGTAAAACCAGATAACTAATGGCCGACTACTATAAGTTGACCCAAAATCGCACATTTTTAGTCTTTACAAATTACTAAATACAGAAACGGATAGGGGACAGCTGCTAAGTTGGGCAGACATAACATAAAACATAATGTAATGTAACCATATAATATAAGTAATTTGTAAAAACTATGATCGCACCTGAAATGGAGTGTGACCAAGTGAATCTCGAAGAGGTCTGACATTAGCGACAGGATGCTCAGGAGGCAATTCACAGACAATTTGATTCAATAACTGCAGTAACAATCAACAGGTATCACATTGTATAAAGCAACAAATGTAAAGAAACTAATCAGCCAAGGAAAAAAGATAACAACAGTAACCAGCCTATAAACAGAAAAAATGATGGAAAAATCACGAGGTGTTCTCCCACAAATGTCTCATCAATCATAACTCTTATTAGTGCTTAAAGCAATTTAAATTATCATCAAAGAGCAAGATCTTACTTCAGCTTGTCGACCAGCATGAAGCCTGATACCAGTAGCGTCATACATTACCTGAAATATATCATAATTGTTAGCAGGAAAATAGATGTGTATTAAAGTATTGAAGTTTTAGCCCAAGCAGAAAATTTGGCATAGCATACCAGAGAATTAAGTACTACTAGCAATAGGAGTCTTTTGAGCTCAGTATGCAGTGCGTTTCTATGCATGTGAGCACATATATACTCTTTTAAGAGCATGAAACTATGAGCACGACTTCGAGTAATTTATAAATTGAACACATCTTTAAGAGAAAATTGGGTTCAGAAGTCGAAGAATTTTTCTGCGGACTTACCATTAAAAACTACTGTGGGTGCGTGTATATATATAATAAATGCATATGTATAAACAGAAGGCAACAACCATGATACGAAATAGAAGTACATTGCACACGTTCAATAATCGTTAGGTGCAAAGATTTGTGAAAGAAGATCTTTCTATAAGTTGTTCGGATAAAAAAGAAAAGTTGTCCATTAGAAGGAAATATTTTAAACTTTAATGGCTCGGGCAATTCAGTTTTTATGAATCTTAGTTAAAATATTTCAATCTCCAAGGAAAATGCAAACGCTAAACTAAACCAGAAACTAAAAAAAGTACCATGTCCGATATTACTAGATAATATCTTAAAGATGCATCAGCAAGCAGGCAATGCAGAAAGGATGAAAAAAACCTGGTTTAGAAAGTACATACAACACATGCCAGGACCACTGCAATAGCAAATGATGATGCCCCTGCTCCCTCTTGAAAACCAATTGCGGCTGCAAGAGCTGTAACAGTTGCTGAATGTGATGATGGCATTCCACCTGATCCAAGCATCCTTCTAGAATCCCATTTTTTATCCTTTAACCTGCGTGTCTAAAGGGGCATACTGAGAGATCAAGCAAGAAATAGGAGGAGGGCAAGAGTAACAACTAGAAATTGCCTATCTAATACTTTATGCCAAGATTAACTAAACCATGTCGTCAAATAGTCAAATCACAGGAACAAATAATAAAGATCATAAATTAGAAGCCAAGGTAATACCCAGAATTTTTTTTTAAAAATAAAGTCATATTTGACATTGATTGAAAACCAACATGCATTTGGTCTCAATACGTGGGGTTATGCCAATGTATTTTATATTAATGTTTCAAACATACAAAATGAACATTAGCTAACAATATAATAGCAAATTGTAAAAACAGAAAATGAACAAACTTGGGGCACAAAAGGTAAATACCCCAGCATGTTCCCTGCAAAATAAACCAATCCCATTGCCCTGAGGCAAATGCAATCTATGAAAGCCTCGCAAAAGAGCGTTCCCATTTTAAAGCACATCCCAAAATCCTAAAGTTTGATGAGGTAGAAAAGTCTACCTGATTTTTACGAATGACCTAACTTGGAGGACCCTAGTCTGTTTGATTAAAAAAAAAAAATTAATCATGACCACCTAGTAAAATGCTAAACATGACATAATAACTCATGACCAGTATCCATGAAAGCTAATTTCTGACAAGACAACTTCAAAACTAGTAGCAAAACCACACAAGATATGTACTTCAATCCAAAAAAAATATACAGCGAGGGGTTCCTACAACAAATTCATGGCAGATTACAAGAGATAGGGAAATAATCAAATTAAGTGTACCTTTTACGCTTGTAAGCATGGTAACCATACCAAATCTCATCAAAAGGAGAAACGGAAGTACTTTAAAAAAAAAAACACCGAGAACTTTTCTTTACCGGTGAATTACATCATTACATCGGGACATAAATTGATTGCATTAGCTACAATTGAAGCAATTACAATGATTAAATGACTACATACTAACCTAGTTTGAAACTAGAAAATATCCATCCCTTAAAACAATTATGACAAAAAAAAAAATTGATATTACTATTAATAATAAAACAAGAGACAGGTGGAGATATAGATTACCATGTAGTGAAAGGCTTGAGAAACTGAGCGATAGCACAAGCGAGAAAAGCGGAAATCAAAGACAGGTTCGCAGCAGGTGCAACCGACGAACTTAGGCTCGCCGCAGCATCCGCACCAGCCATCACCTCGCTCTAGTCGATCTAATTTATGTGATGTTTAGAGAACGACGAATTTATTGCTTCTCCGGGCGGATGGCGGCGGCGGCGGCGGTGATCGGATTTCGGAATTTGTAATTTTGGGGAATTTGGGGAAAAGAAGGTACGCGGGGGAGGACAGTTGGATGCAACTTGTTTCGACGTGGACCAATTACATTAATTATAACGGCAGCTGACAAAATTGACAAACTAACATTCTATTTATCTTACATTTTCCAAATGGCAAAAAAGATTTTAGTATTTTATTAATATTATGACAAAAGGTAATAATCCTCTTTAGTTGGATTTATCACAACATTATTGACATGTGTACAATAAGTTACACAAAATTGTAAGACTAATAATCAAATAATATAAGAAATCTTGTTATCTTTGTGTGCATTTGTACCGCAATAATTACTAGTATTATTTATAATTAATCCAAACTTATTCCTCAAATATTATATTTATTTCTATTTATTTTTAATTCGAACGATTTCTTGTTTAAAATATTGCAATCTCAATTAAATCATATCTAACTGGGCCATCTGACCCAATGATTTTCTAGTTTATCTTAACTGTAAGCCCATATATTGAAGTTAAAATGCGGTCACATCACATGCTCGTTACCTTTTTCAGAATTAGGGAAAATGTTTTAAATCTCTTATGCCTATTTTAAAAACAGGTTAAAACAGGTTTGGTCCAACCTGATTCCAACTAAAATGGGGAAAATCTTTCCTGGTTTGAATATGGTCTGGCGCAAACTCCGGGTCTCGATGATTTCTGTTTAATAATTTATTTTTTCATCACCACTGTTGATTGTTTTTGTAATGAATATAGTATAGAAATTTAACGGAAATTAAATAAAATACATTTTCCTATTTTTACTGTCTTTAAATCAAATTTGCTTTTCCTATTTGTTCTTGGACAAATGGGCATTTGGTTTTTTTTTTTAATTAATAAAGTTTAATCAATAATAGGAGAAAAGTCGTCATTTACATCTGAAATTGAACAACCCGATTACACAAAATGCAAGGGGGGATGAGGGAAAGGGGGATAAAACCATTACAATTACAAGCGAGATCCCATTTAATAAGATCGTGAATTGCTTTATTATCAAATCTTGGGATCTTTTTAACTTGCAAAATAGTCACATCATAAAATAATCACATCATGCACACAAAGAGGAGCCCATCACGGAATGAGGTGACCCACATCAACCTGAGGCTCTGACACCATATTAGAATTCATCACATAGATTGTGCTAAGTTCATTTATATAGTTTGGGCATAACTCAACTTCAAAAGCTAACTTGTGAAGTGAAGATTGTCCAAGACCTTATAAAATGAATTTAACTATAATTTTTAACTCATGTAGAACATTTTTAAGTCTTAATACTTTTAATTTATACTCATTTTAAATATTTTCAAAAAATATTCAAAAAATATTCCACTAATATTTAATTGATCGAAATATACTATATGCGAAGTAGTTTTTGATATTACTTGCATTTTCTGTGGTCTATTTGAAAATCACGTTGTACTATACAGTGTACACCAACACGATAAGTAAACATATCTAAAAGTAAGAATCAATCACATAAATTGTATCTGGGCGAGACTAAAGTCAGATTCATGAAATGTGGTCCAAAAAAAATTGAAAAAGTCATTTTCATTAAATTAAAGGGGTGACGTCTGGCCTCCCTATCATTGGGAGTATATGGCCCAAAATTCTAAATAATTAAGGGACGTGGTCTTCGTTTCAGGTCTTCGTGACATTATTATTTAATTAGAAATGGACCATAGATTCTATTAAAATAAGTTGGCAATTTTAAAGATTTTTCTGACTCGTTTTGTAAAACCAAATTGTAGCTAATATAAAAAGATAATACCAGTAACAACAAACAAGTAATGAGTGGACCAGTTGCCTCTCTTTCATAATCTTCTTAGTATCAAAATCCAATGGCCTAAAATAATAGTGCCCGTTGTCTCCATCCAAAACAATGGAAAAATATATTGTAAGATGATACTGACTATATATGTCATGTCATGATCTTGATTCCATGAGTTCACAGTATCAGAATAGAATTGTTGTGCGCTAATGGTCAAATTAACTTATCCAGATGGATTCTTATCCGAAAATACGACATTCTTGTTAAAGATATATTACATATATAGGTTCCATTTGGATTTATTTTGAACATATACAATTATACTTTAACACAAAATGTATTTATACACACTACAATAGAAAACGTCTTTAATTTAATGTAATGATAACTAGCTTAATGATATTGTGAGAGTCATGAATTATAAACACTAATCAAATTGTTGTTGAGGTGTCAGCTAGAGCCTGACAGCTCCCAATATCTCTGATTGTACTAAGGTAGACCACGAATTTTCCCAAAGGAACGAGGACTGGAAGGAGGTTTGAGGTGGAGTGATATATTTTCTAATTTAATTTCTATCATGTATACTTACAAACGGGTTTACCCATTGGAATTTGATATGATAAAATTATTAAAATATGGTTATACTCAATTAGGGATTATTATGATATTTGACATATTAAATTTTTAGAAGTAATTTTAAGGATACGACAAGGATAAAGAAATGTATTCTTTTCTCTTCTATTGTTTTAAATTTCTTACAAATATATTAATGAGTGGGATGTCTTTGTAATTATTAAAACTTCAGGAGTTATTTTTGTAATTTACCTAGGCTTAGGGTGTATGGCTATAAATTAATCATCCGTTAATTACATAATAATTATATACTTGAACGTAATGTTTTTCCTTAAATGGGGTAAATGCAAAATACTCCCCTGTGTTATGCTAAACCTGCAAGAAACTACCCTGTGAAATTTTTATTGCGCCAAACTTCCTTGTGTTTTCAAAAACCTTGCAAAAAACACCCAATTTATAAAAAATATGTCGTTTTGGATCGACATATTTCAAGAAACCATTTTTAAAATACTCCTAGTTGGTCCCTACAACTTCACGTGATATATTTTTAAAATTATTTCTTGAAATATGTCGATCCAAAACGATCTATTTTTTATAAAATGTGTGTTTTTTGCAGGATTTTTGAAAACACAAGGAAGTTTAGCGCAATAAAAATTTCACAGGGTAGTTTCTTGCAGGTTTAACATAACACATGGGAGCATCTTGCATTTTCCTGTCCTTAAATAGATTTTCTATAAGTATCCATTTATATAACAATACAGTCGAAAATAAACACTTTCAAATAATATTAAAAATCATAATCAATTTTTTTTATTGCGACGTCCTAAACACTTTCCACGCTAAGAATAATTCCACGAAATTCATCTGTTGTGTTTTATAGTAGTATATTATGTATATATTGAAGTCAGTTTTATAGCGTTACCTATAATAATCTTTGTCACAATAATTCACAATAAAAACAGGGTAGAAAGTGCAAAATAATACATTTATAAGGCACAAAGTACCATATACTCCCAATATTTTGAAAATTTATTCTAAGTAGTTTTGCA
Organism: Penstemon newberryi var. newberryi; assembly: GCA_030819805.1. NCBI lineage: Eukaryota > Viridiplantae > Streptophyta > Magnoliopsida > Lamiales > Plantaginaceae > Penstemon > Penstemon newberryi. The sequence goes on along the minus strand of JAUALY010000003.1, from coordinate 5,150,360 downwards.
AAATCAGTCATTGACGAAATTACCTCATCCTCAAAGCCATTTTGCAAAATTGGACCCTTACTTCAAGAAATTCAACAATTGATCTCTTCTTTTGGATCTTTCCAAGCTCGACACACTATGCGTGAAGGAAATAAAGCAGCTCACTATATAGCTAAGTTAGGCATAGAGCCAAATTCTCTCGCAAATGTTCTCCTAAGTTTCATTCTTGATATTATAAACTCCGATTTTTCTGATTACTGATATTACCTTCGGGTTTCTTTGAAAAAAAAAAAAATTGTTAATTGTTCTCATCTCTACAACTAGTAGTAGGATTCTACATTAATATCATACTGTACTAAAACCAAACTGTTGTTAAAGTACTTAAGTGACAAAAGATAAATGCATTAGTACATGCATGTCCATTAATATATTCACATAGGAGTAAATTCCAAGTTTTTCATAATTTTTTTTTATACTACAATTTTCTTTGAACCTGCAAAAATCTAATGTTTCATTAAACTTATCCTGATCTTCTTTTTTTTAATTGAAACAATATTCTTATTTATAATGGTTCACGGATTGTAGTGTAGATATTTTCTTTATTACTGCTTGAACTCGTAATTTAGTTATGTTTTATGATTTATTGTTAAATTTATGTTTATATTTGTTGAAATTTAATGTCATATTATTATGCTTTACTGAATACTTGATTTGTTTTCCCACTCGTATTATAAAATAACTATCACAAATTTATTAAATTACTTTATATTATTAGATATACTTACTACTAACCAAGAAACCGCAAACTTCATATAGGACACCTGAAAGGACTTCAAGTTTTAAAAGATGAGAATTAACCAAACTAAAATTTTGTTTCTATTATTAATTGTTTTGATATTGTATTAATGTTAGGACGAGTTTGGCTGGCGAATAGAAAAGTAATTATGCGAGAATTAATTATACTAAAACTGATAATTCATACTAATTGATAATAATAATATTTAATTATAAAACAATTGCCTTTGTCAAAAACACTTTAGTGACTTTTCAATAAGTTGATTTTTTGCTTTTGAAAATTTCAAAAGTGCATATGACAATAGAGATCAAATACCATAAAAATCACAGGTAATCAAAATTAATTTTGATTTAGGGTCGAAGACATTCAAAATCACGTTACAGATCGAAGTGTCGCTAAGCCAAATTCACATTTGGTTGTTTTAATTTATACTAACAGGTGATTGATTCAATGGAAGAGATCATTCCCTACAATGTGGGAAATTACATTGTAATGTACATGATATGATGTTTCTCGAAAAGAATTAAGTCAGGTTTAAGCATTGATCAAAATTTGTTTCTAATGTATCTATCTATCAACTAAAATCGAAAACTTTTCGAAAACGCTTAAAAAACATTAGGATTAATTCTTTTAGAAAATTACCAAATTAAGAAAAAAATAAAAGAGTCCCAAGACAAATAAATATTACACCTTATTTTCGTTTCCATATTTAAAAAATGAAAAAAATTCAATAATTTAACAAAAATGATTTTAATGCATGGGTTGAAGACCAAAAATATGGGAATAAAAATAAAGTTGGTTGTTTTATTTATGGTAATTAGAATTAAAGACACATACTAATTAAAAAAATAAGGAAATATAATTTGGATTCAAATAACCCGAATCGTGTGACAGTGTACAAATCAGCCCATCAGGCACAAGCACAACCACTACTACGAGAAATTCCCTCTCTCATTAAATTTCCTTTTAACAACAAACAATCTCTCTCTTTCTCTGTCTCTCTATATATTCACCCTCCTGCTCGACAAAAAAAGAAAAAAAAAAAAAACAAATCCCTTCTTCCCCCCTCTTGTGAATCTGCCTTTGATTTCATATAGGGTTTTCGATTTACAAATATTTTTCTCTTTTTTATTGAGGGGCGGGTAGAACCTGCGGAAGTTTAAAGTTGTCGACATCACGGCTATATCAAGGGTAAATCGGTCCGTGAAACATGTTCGGACGCGCAAAGGTTGTGTAATAAGCGAGTCCAACAATCCTTCGCCGCACGGCGGACGTGGCGCTTTGCCTTCTGAAGGCGGCAGTCCTTCCGACCTCCTCTTCCTCGCCGGCGGCGGTTTTCTCCTCCATTACTTTTAGATTTCTTAGTTTGTATATAATACTAGTATTATAATTAGATTTGGTATTAGGAAAATCTAAAAGATGATGCTAAAAATTAAGAGGGTTCCTACTGTTGTTTCCAATTACCAAAAGGAAGAGGTTGAAGAAGGAGTTCGTCATTCAGGTGGATGCGGTCGAAATTGCTTCAGAAGCTGTTGTCTTCCAGGTAAATTATTTCTCCTGTTCAAGCATTTTGTTTTTTATTTTTTGATAAAATACTAGTTTTTATTGTTTTTTCAATTAGTTTAGTTTGGTGTGGTGTAATTTTTTGGGATTTTGATTGGATTAGGGGCAAAGTTGCCTTTGTATGCTTTTAAGAAGGTGGACAAACTTGTTTCTGGAAAGGGTTTGGTCAACAAAGATCCCCCAGTTGACTTCTTGGACGCACTTCTTCTTGGAGAGGTAAATAATAATAAAATCATGGATTAAAATTGGTATGTTCCTATTAGTTAAATATTAGAATTTTTCCTGGATTTTTCGGAACTTTTTAAAAATCGTAAAATTTATTTTCTTCTTTATGTAAAAATAAATTTAAATATTGTGTATTGATTGTTGATGGTAGTGGGAGGAGCGTATGCAGAGAGGTCTTTTTCGCTATGATGTCACTGCTTGCGAAACCAAGGTTTGTCTATATCTTTTCACTACCTAAATCTTTGCTGGATTTCCTCTTTGATTGTCTTCCTAAGGAAAATTGCATTAAGTTGATATTTATGAGTAATAATGATGTTGAATTAATGTAGGTGATTCCTGGGAAATGTGGATTTATTGCCCAGCTAAACGAGGGTAGGCACTTCAAGAAAAGGCCAACCGAGTTTCGTGTTGACAAGGTCTTACAGCCCTTCGATGAGAACAAGTTTAATTTTACCAAAGTCGGGCAAGAGGAGGTCCTTTTTCAGTTCGAGGCTAGTGAAGATGACAAAGTCCAATTCTTTCCAAACGCACCCATTGATACCGAGAATTCTCCTAGCGTTGTTGCCATCAATGTACGTTTATTGATGGATTATTTTGCTTTGTTGTATGTATATAAAGGGAGTGAAATGCAAAAATACCGCCTATGCTTTGTCTATTTTTTTATTAGCAAAAAACTCCCTCCCAAGCCGAAATGACAATTATGCCCCACTAAAGGATGCAAAAACACCCCTAGTCACCTAAAAAATTGGCAATAGTCCCCCTGTTGAATGTTGATTTTAAAAATTGGCAATAACCCTGCACACTTAAAAATTTGACAATAACCTCCCTGTGATTTATGATGGAATTTCCAATGGGTGTTTTGGCTAATAAAAAAAGAACACGGGGGATTTTGCTAATAAAATTATATAGGTTTTTTTTTTTATTATATAATTAGGCGAAACACAAGAGGTATTTTTGCATTCAGCTCTACATAAAGGTGTTGATTGGATTCAGAGTTGAAGTTTGATGATATCTCGTGTTTATGATTTAACAGGTTAGTCCAATTGAGTATGGTCATGTACTCCTTATCCCTCGAATTCTTAAATGCTTGCCACAGAGGATTGATCGTGAGAGCTTCTTGCTCGCACTTTACATGGCTGCAGAAGCAGGGAATCCCTACTTCCGATTGGGTTACAACAGCCTAGGTGCTTTTGCAACTATTAATCACCTTCACTTCCAGGCTTATTACCTAGCAACACCTTTCCCAATCGAAAGAGCTCCTTCAAAGAAGATTATAACTACAAGTCATGGAATCAAAATCTCCGATATTCTGAATTATCCAGTCAGGGGTCTCGTTTTCGAAGGTGGGAATACTCTTGAAGATCTATCCAATGTTGTCTCGGACTCGTGCGTTTGCTTGCAAGAGAATAACATCCCTTACAACATACTTATTGCTGATTCTGGGAAGCGTGTTTTCCTCTTTCCACAGGTAAAATATATGGAAGTATATTTGTTTAAGTCGGTTAATAAATATCTAACTGTTGATTATTGTTGGAAAAAACAGTGCTATGCGGAGAAACAGGCTCTTGGGGAGGTGAATCCCGAGCTACTTGACACTCAAGTAAATCCTGCGGTTTGGGAAATTAGTGGACATATGGTGCTCAAAAGAAAGGAGGACTATGAAGAGGCGTCTGAGGAAAATGCATGGAGGCTATTGGCTGAGGTCTCTTTATCTGAAGAGAGGGTTGAAGAAGTGAAGGAGCTTATATTTGAAGCCATTTGCTGCAACATTAAGGAGGAGGATAAGGCTGGCACTAAGGCCGTGGTCACAAGTACTGAATCTAATGAGGATATGGATGCCATTAAAGGCTCTCATCCTGCCATGGTTCCGGTGTAGTGAAATTGCTTGGTTCTGTCCTGTGGTGTTTCTGCATGTCTAAATTACTATTGTAATATAGTGAAAGTGTTGTAGCATAAAAGGGATTAGATGCTTTTCCCTTCAGATTTGCCTAAATAATGCAAAACTATATATGTTTGCTTTGTTGTGGGATTATTATGTACTTGTGTCTGATGAGTCCTGTAAAATACCCAGTTGTTATTGGATGTTTGATTAAGCCTCTATGTTGGTTCTTGTTTTGCATCTGTCACTGGCACAAGATGACATTTAAAAGGTTTTGCCATCATGAATCAAAATTTCGTTTTTAATGTATGTTTCGGTCAGCTTAATGTTGAAAACTTTTCGATAATTTTTAAAAAATATTTTGAACACACTAGGAAAAATTGTAAAAAAATTATTAAATTGGGAAAAATGATTGAATCACAAGGCAAATAAATAGTTTTGGAGTTATATTTTATTTTCGTTTCAGTGATTCAAGCACGGAATTTTTTCAATGTTATCAACTAAAACGATTTTAAATTTTGATCCATCATTCCTATCCAAGTATTTGAATTATGCATAGTGTTCACTTTTGAGGTAAGGAAATGTCTAGCATCGAAGCTTTCTTTTTTTGTAACAAAATGTTCTGAAAAACTAACACTAAAATTGTTCCCTCAACAGAGGAAATTACATTGATGTGGGGTGGGGGTTCCAAGTACGTGTTCCTCTCCGGTCGCTATGTCCCAGCTTGCATTGGTCAAAGCGAGCATGCTTTACCACTCTTTTTTGGAGCTAATATCAATTTACCTCCTTAAAATGCATAATGTTCAATTTTTCCACCTGCGATTTAAAAAAACAATACTTTATCTTTTTGTGAAAATTTCAAAAGAGCAATTTACCTCCTTCAATCGGAGAATGTATATAAACATAGTTTGGGCATGAAAAAAGTTTTTATAACATAGGGGATAAAGTGCAAGATTTATATAAATACAAGGGGGGTAAAATGCCACAATTATCATAACACCGGGGGTAAAGTGCCACATATAAGAGGGTTAATTTCGTCAATTAGTATTTTTTTTAGTTTAAAAATAACAGTGAGACATGTGTGAAACATTTTTTAAGATCACATGAAATAAAATACTCTTTTTCAAATCACAGAAAGATAAATTAAACATTATGCAAATTGGTAAATAAATCATTTAACACTCCTTTTTTTGTGTGTGAACCATCTCGCCCTCCTACTGATGAGAATTCTAAAATTTTCAATAATGCCATCAAGAGGATTTCACAATGTCCGCTTCTCCTATGAGTTTTAGGAACACTTTATACAATGAATCATTTTCTGAAAATATTTCATGTTTTCTGGGAGATATCGAGTTGCTGAGATCACTGATGAGGTCATTTCGTGATGGCATTACATATATTATGACCAAAAAAGGTTCAAATGGAGCCGGACAATTGAGTGAGAGCCCCAACAAATTAATTAATTATTAATCAACAGTTTTTGGTCCCCGGCCATTTGGGTACCATTTGCAAGTTGCAATGTGAAAACGGCTGCATGCTACATTTTTTTATATATAAAAAAATGGGTTTACGCTTTGTACAGTAGATTATATTTCGGTTTGGGTCTAAACGATCCATTGGCATGGGAGAGTCAAAAACCATATAGTTCTCTTGTGGTATATTTTTCCACGTAGATTAATTGTGAGCTATATATATTTTAGTGCAAAGTTGTGAGATATTTGGTTCTAATATATTCGTTCTGTTTAGATGTAATTTTTTAATTTGAAATGAGAATAAATTTTGAAACATAATGAAAAAAATTAAAATAAAATTCGGCAACAACATGAATTGAAGCCGCTGTCTTATTTTATAGAATAAAATAATGAGAAAAACAGATTAAACAATATTTCCAAGTTTAATTTTAATGTAGTAATGAAAAAGTAAATGAGTTAAAAAAATGAACATTCTATTTACATTATTTCCACGTTTCAAACCCCTCGGCATCCTCACCAACTCTATTACTCTAGTGCGGAAAAATCCAATTTATCTTTAGTCTTTGAATTAAAAATAAATTAAAAGCTCATTAAGTTGATAAGTACTGCGCGCCAAACTTACATTTAATATTTTTTTTTGTTTAAATGTGTAAGAAATCAAATTTAATAGCTGTTGTTATATAGTTGTACTTGTTTAACAAACCAATTATTTTTTCAAGCTTTAGTGCATTATATATCTCTAAAAGAACACCTACAAATCGATTTCTCTATTTACTTATTCTATTATAAAAACTAAAATTTATTTTTAGTCATGAAACAAATCAAGTGAAGGTATATTTGTGAAATTGTGAGAACTATTGGGTGTACTTGCATATGACCATAAGATGTGGGGGCAAATGGTATTTTCACTACTATTGTTTTCTTTTCTTACAAAGCGAAAAGGGTAAACACTCTATGTGCTTAAACCCTAGTGAAATCCAGACACTGATCGCTCTACCCAGAAAATCCATCAAAAAAAGGTTAGTTTACCTTTGATTTCTTTAAAATTCTTTCGTAATTCCACCTCTAATGTCTTTCTGCATTCTTATTTATGATGGTTGGGGTATTTTTTGCTTATTTAGCAATGCAAATTAACTGTTTGATAAAATGCTCCATACGATTTCGTGATAGCCAAAGTAGTTCTTACCATTGAGTCTGAATTCACGATCATATATAAGCGACTGCTAAGTTTTTGTCCTGCTTTAGTATTTTCTAATATTTTTTTAAGACTATTTGTTAGACATATTCCCAATCAGAGTAAAAATTAGAAATATGAAGACATGTATGAGACTGAATATTGCCCTTGTTTGTCACTCAAATACTCATTGGAATGCTCTGGCATTAAATTTTTAGAATTGTGTTTTAATAGTGAATTTCATTAGGGAAAGATGAAGAAAGGAGTTCATCCTCAGAGGCAATGGATATCCTACGTGACCCAAAGTGGCCGCCTGATTAATGTTATGATGACCAAGATTCATCAGGTTGGTAAAGTTTATCATTTCCGAGCCAAGAGGCAGATGGCTCAGAGTCTTGGACAGGTTGCTAAGTTTAAGCGTCGTTATGGGCAGAAGGAAGAGGTTCCTGAGAAGAAATGATTTTATTCACATTTTATGTATTTGAATTTCGCATAAAAAGTTGAATAGTTTGGTGCTTCTTTCAGTTAAGGTTAGCACAGTGTTGAGTTGAGCTTTCTTTTTCCATTTATAGTTTAATCATGCTTGCTTATTTAGTTCAACGCGGAGGGAATTGATCATTGGCATTTCTTCTTGTATTACTTTAAATCGAAATTTGTGAGATTGTTTTGCGTGCATTATTTCATGATTCATCTTCATATTATTACTCTATTATGCTTGCGTAACATTTTTACACGTGATCGTAGTGTTTTACTGGATTATGAAATTATTTCCTTGTTGTTCATGGTGGCACAAAACTGTGGAGAATATGCAGCGAAAAGTACACAAAGGAGGTAGAATCACTTTACATCTCCTCACTCTGGAAGAACTTCAGTATAGAGAAAAAATCATGGCCTCCCTCATTTCTTACATGTTTTGGATTTGCTGTTTGTGTACAAGTTTCTTTCATTCAATTACTGTTTCTTTCATTGCATGTTGTAACATTTACCCACACCATTATTGAATGACTATTATGTGATTGAAGTTTATGTTACATTCATCCTACATCGGTGGATTATATCCATAGAGGTTGGATGATAAACACATGTGCATAAGAGGACAAAAAACTATCCTCTCATACACACTTGTCGCTCATCCAGCACCCACCCCTTGAATCCACCGGGGTAGGCACATTATTTCCGAAGTTTACATAAATCTGAAAAGAAAAATAGTTGCAAAAGTTGGAGGAACTCCAACAAACTGCAAATACAACCGGCTTCTCATGTCCTCATTTCGTAAGAACATACTAAGCAATTGTTTTGTTTTTCAACTCTGATTGGCAAGTGGGACTGAACTCTGGAAAATATCAATTTCACTTGTATTTCTGTTGAAAACAATTCTTGATTTATCGAAATTAATTTCTTACAAATATATATATATATATATATATATATATATATATATATATATATATTAAAATTTGTCAAGTTCACCGCTCAATTGTATAAAAAGAAATAAAAAAATTATGGTATGAAATGAATGTACGATGGTTGAACACAATTTGAGAGCTCTTCGAGTCTTTGGTCCTCAAAACACTGACATTAAGATTTGAACTCTAGAACAATAGACATGTGTTTGTACCCAAAAAATCACCCTTGATTTATCGAGGAATATTGGCTCGATGATGGGTTGATGAACAATAGTAGGCCGAAAGCAACAAAGTCGAAGGGATAGAATCGGGTTGGGCCCACTTTGGCCCAAAGGCCGACCCGATCGAGGTGAAAATGATGAATGGGTCGCAGGCCCAATTTGAATCAAACCCAATAACATCAAGATTTAATTTTGGCCTAGTATGGATTAATTAATAGATGAATTAATTATTTAAAAAGGCCATAAGTGATTAATAGAGCCAAACAATGGTTAAATATGAACAGGCCCAGTTAGTCTATAAGGTCATCTCAACTAATGATGAATTAATTAAATTAATTAATTAAGTTAATTAATTAATTGATTGGGCCAAGGATTAATAAATGGCCCAATTACATTTACGGATAAGGCCTGACCGATCTGTGCAGACTAAGAATGGCCCATTAGCGGGAATCTTGTTATTAAATAAATAATAGATGGCCCATATAAATAGTTGGGCTAAATGGCCACTTAATTAAATAATGGCCACGTAAATCTCCTAACCAAAAGAGATAAACTAGAACTCAACCACTTCCTCATTTATCTCAAAGTTAGTTATGTGACTAAGGAGTGTAATTCAAATCAAATTGGCAGCACACGTTTCTCTCACAACTGCCATATACACGAAAATAGAACAAGGAAGAAGAAGGAAAAAGCAACCTCTAAGGTAGTTGAGAAAGTGGAAGTAGTGGAAGCAATAAAAGTAGTGGGGATAGTGGGATCAGCCGATCAGTTTTCGGCAGCAGCTATAAATACAGAAAGACAGCCATATACACAAAAAAAGACAACTCAATCAATCAACTCAGTCTACACTGAAATCGGCTCAACGCCTCTCCGGAAGTCCAGCATACGCTGCTTCTGTCAGTCAGTCAGCATTACCAATTCCTTGATATCAATCGTCAATCCTCCGCAGACAGTAGGACATGGCAGCCTGAAGTTCAGCACCGCCGCCTCTCAAAGTAAGCCGCAAAGCTGCTTCCGCCGTCAGCGAAGCTGTTTTGAGCGAAACCATTAGATCTCAAGCAAAATAATACGCTGCAAAGCAAGTTAGTCAGCAATACCAGTTCCTTGATATTAATCGCCAATCCTCCGCAGACAGCAGGACATGGCAGCCTGAAGTCCAGCACCGTCGCTCAAGAGTAAGCCGCAAAACTGCTTCCGCCGTCAGCGAAGCTGTTTCGAGCGAAACCATTAGATCTCAAGCAAAATAAGACGCTGCTAACCATCATGTAAGTGCCCACGTATTTACATGGTAAACTCATCAAGTAGCCATCTGCTTGATGGGCTCGTTATCAGGTAGACATCTGCCTGATAGCTATCTGTTGAGTAGCCATCTGTTTGATAGTGCCATTTCCAGTGGCCACCCGCTGGTTAGGAGCCCGATTGGTAGCCATCTGCCAAGGTTGGGCGATCCATTGATGGCAGTCACCTGCTGTCAATGTTACTTCATGTCAACAAGTTTGCACTAATTTATACATCAGCTCATTTGGTGGGTTTGCCTGCCAATCAAGGAGTAATTTTCAAGAGTTAAAAGGATCATCAGCTCGTTTTGGCAAACATATGCCAACACAGGAGACTTTTTATCGTTTTGCATACTTTGTAATGTCTGTAAATTCGGAGAATTCATTGTAGGCTAAGACTCATGTATTTCTTTCCCGTTTAATTAATATATCGAAGTATTTAGCTCACATCTCTTGATTTTGTTAAAGTATGTTTTACGTCAAGTGATTTTCATGAAGGCATGGTCAGTATGTAGGTTATGTCTTTGAAGTCAAGTCGATGCAAATTAAACTGATTGATTATCAACTCATTTACTGATTTGTAAACCCATTGATGTACTGAGTAAGCCATCAATTGGCTATGAAACTTTGGCTTTTCAGAAAGATTATCATAAATTATTTAAGTCCTGCGGCCAAGCAGGCATGGAAAAGAATCAGGGGTAGTGTTTGCCTATTCCGCCGCAATCGATTGATTAGAAGTCAGCCTTATCAGGACATTTAATTATATTTTACATCGATATCAATATGTCCAATTTTTAAATCGTTTTGCACGCACAAACATTGGCACGCCCGCACTTATTTTACACTTTATCGAGTCATTTGCACGTCGAGGCAAGCTGTGCAAAATTTATAGCAAACAACATGATATTTTTGTTTCCTGTTGGAGTTGGAGCGTATTTTACAGAAAATTTCGTAATTTGCAGATTCTTAAAACTTGAGAATAATAATATATAGAAATAAATAAATATATATGTTAAATGCTATTTTCTTTTTTAAGTTTTCTTTAGCCTAAAAGGCTAAAACCCTAAAAAGGAAAAAGAAAAAGCTAAAACCCTATCAAACCCTCACAAAAGTAAAGACCAATTCAAAGAGAGCGGGTAAGCTCCTCCGTATTGATTATTTATAGCAATTCTCTTTTTCAAAGCGCAGTACAGGTTTTTACAATCCAAATTCATTTCTAATTTTCTACCTTCGTTAAATGTATTTACTTTGATGTTATTTTTTTTGTTCGAAATTTGATTTCAAAAGGTCCAGTTGAGTAGTTAACCTTTTTAGATTTGATTGAATTGTGTTTAGAGTTGATCATCAGGTTAATCTATTTGTTTTAATGGCTTCCTCAACCACATTTTCTACGTGGACCTTCAATTTTAATATACTTGCTCCCAAGTTATCAAAGAACAATGGTGGAGAGTTCATTTTTCGTTACCCAAATGGTTGTTTTAAACAAACACTTCATTCAATGACCACATCTTCATCTGCCGACATATTCGGTTCTAATGAGAAACCAGTTGACTGGAGTCGAGGAAATCTCTCTGTTAATAATGGAGTTCAGTGCAGAGCCCTGGAGGTTGGGATTAAACCTTCATTTTCGGTAGGGAATAAGTTTCAATTTGATGATGTTATCGAAGCTCAGCAATTCGACAGATATACTCTGAGTGCTATATTCGATGTGGCGCTTGAGATGGAGAAGATTGAGAAGAACTCTCGCGGCAGCCAAATTCTTAAGGGATATTTGATGGCCACACTTTTTTACGAGCCCTCAACAAGAACTAGGCTTTCGTTTGAATCTGCTATGAAGCGTTTGGGTGGCGAAGTTTTGACTACGGAAAACGCATGTGAGTTCTCTTCAGCAGCAAAAGGAGAGACGCTTGAAGGTAGGTAGTCACACAATTTATTTACATTTAAGGCTGTTGAATTGACTGCTGATTATTATTTGTATTGATCTTCAGATACTATAAGAACAGTTGAGGGATACTGTGATATAATTGTGATGAGGCATTTTGAGAATGGTGCTGCAAGAAGGGCGGCAATGACAGCCAATATTCCAGTTATTAATGCAGGAGATGGCCCTGGACAGCATCCAACTCAGGTCTGCAAACTAAATTCCGTTTCAAATAATTCAACTTTTTTTCTTTCATTTTTATGAGAGATCAAACTCATTTTGTGATTTCAATTTGTAAATATTTAATATTTTATAAAAGGGATCTCTTCTTTATTGTTTTATATATATTGGGGATGTGACAATGGTTAGTGAAAAACTCCACATTGAACTTTTATTTTGGTCTTGGGGCAGTCGTTATTGTATTCAAACAAAGGGTAGTTTATTCGTCTGGATTATTGAGTTTGAATTTTTCTCTGTTATATGTAAGTGATCATCAAAGGAATCCACTTTGGGGGTCATTGGCTGGCCACCCCACAAATAAAAGGAAGTAAAATACTAATAGTAGACGAACATTGTTTTAGGCCTTTCCATTAAATGAACTTATACATGGTTGCATTGTTCTTTTTCAATGAATATCTTGATCTTAATGCTTTTATCGTCCAAGTGTTCTTTCTGATATTTGCATACGTTGACTTTACAGCTCACACCTTACTTCTTTCTGTTCATCTTTTAACTCTCACTCTTTGTCCGTGTGTCTGTCTCTGTTCTTTAGTTCTTTTGTGGGTCCATCGGGATGCTGGTAGTTTGAGGAGCTGGTCTGATATTTCTTTAATATTATGATAGCATATGCTTTTTATGTGTTTCTTTATTATGTGATTCTCATGGGCGTAAGTTTTAGTATACTGATTCCATAATGTAAGAACCCAATGCGGAGATTTACGGAAGTATCAATTATAATACGACTGTGCTTTATGCTTAGACTGCGAATGTTAGCTAATCAACCATATCATGCAATGTAAAGCATAATTTCAACAGTAGTCACTATCATGGATTAAGGATATAAATGGACATTGTATGTAATATAAATCTTGTTTTCACAGTTGATTAAATATTCAGTTCTCACGTGCAGATAGAGTTGCTTAGAAACTCGCAGGACAGAAAAACCACGAAAAGAAAGAAAAATAGATTCCCTAAATTTGAATATGTATATATCATACATTAGAGTATTTTTATCCAACCATGCTAATTGACTTTCAGCATTATGATGGTATATACAAGGTTAGTATGTAATATGTATGATAGTTTATCTAACTAAGCTAGCCAATAATATAGAGCTTGTTTAATTGTATGAATCTAGATTTATAACAATATGCTATAACATAATAAAAAAAGGTTTTGACTTTTTGATTGTAACGTATAGAAATTTTAAACCATGATTTGGACATATTGTGATGAAATTTCTTTTATGTTTTCATACTTATTTCTTGGTAATGAATAGGCACTCCTAGACGTGTATACTATACAAAGAGAGATTGGAAAACTTGATGGCATAAAAGTTGGACTTGTTGGAGATCTTGCTAATGGAAGGACAGTCCGCTCACTTGCCTATTTGCTTGCCAAGTACGAGAATGTTAAAATCTACTTTGTGTCACCCGAAGTAGTAAAAATGAAGGTAATAAAAAGGCGTCCGTTATATTTCCTATCTGAAACTACTAAATATAAGACATTAGTCACATTATATTTCATATATTAGTTGTATCAGACTAACTATTTTTTCCGATATTTTTTGTTGAGAAGAACTTGTGACTTTATTTTCTAGTTCTAATTTCAGGTTGACATAAAAGATTACCTAACATCAAGGGGAATTGAATGGGAAGAAAGTAGTGATTTAATGGAGGTGGCTTCTAAATGTGATGTGGTTTATCAAACCCGTATTCAACGAGAAAGATTTGGGGAAAGAATTGATCTGTATGAAGAAGCTCGAGGCAAGTATATTGTGAATCAGGATGTATTGAATGTGATGCAGAAACATGCTATTGTAATGCATCCTCTACCAAGACTAGAGGAGGTTGGTTCCAATTTTCTACTCCTATTATTTTGCATTTTATGATTGTATAATACTTACTCCTGGGCTGGTTTCAGATAACTGTTGATGTGGATGTTGATCCAAGGGCCGCCTATTTTAGACAAGCGAAGAATGGTCTTTATATTCGTATGGCTCTTTTGAAGCTCTTACTTCTTGGTTGGTGAGTCAGAATGCTTGCAGACCCCCATATGAGTCGATGCTTTCCAAAAACGATTTGATGCGTTTCCTCCTGGAGTGCATAACTAAGTTTGTGAAAGTAACTAGAACAATGGTTTTGCTTTGAGGATTACAAAAGCCGCCAATGGTGTATCTCCTAGTTTTGATTTAACTTATCTTTTCTTTTATTTATGGTTGAGATTCATGTTTGTACTAACAAAGTTTATTGACATTGTTTTTCTTCCATGGTTGCATGAGAAGGCGCAATGAAGAATGTATTCTGAACCTCATCCTGTTAACTTCACTCTTGGGAAACTATTCTGAAAGATTTCCAGTCTTCACATATGCAAGTTTTGTTAGGGGGGTGATACCACCATTTTTATTCATCTAATTAACATTACTATGATCACTAAAGTTGGACATAATCACTTAAATGTCCAATTGATGTGGTATGTGTTATCAACTTCTCAGGCTTATTTATTATAGACCATCCACAAAAAATATAAAGAAGCCAGTCTATATTTTGTTCAATTCTATTCTAAGATAACAAAAATAAAAATATCAATAATCAATCTTACCAAAGTTCATTTTTTTAATATAATATGATTTTATGGAATTAACCATTACCTTCCGGATATAATTTGTCTATATTTAATTACCTTTTATACGAGCATATCATATACATATAGTGCCTGTGCCCGTTCATTCATAAAATAAATAATATCTTAAATTCTTTTAGAAATTGTTGGATTAACTATATAGGAAAATGGCCCATGATATGTCGATGCTTATGGGCCTAGCCCACAGAGCAAAACTCTTTCCAACATTGTAAAAGTAAAACCCTTCATCTACTTTGACTCCCCTCTTCCCTTTCTGATCATAGAGCATTCAATCAGAAATCGAAGAAGATATGAGTGCTTTCAATGCGTTCAAGGCAAATGTTCCAGTTGCTTGGAGCCCTAATCTCTACATAACACTGGTCAGGGGCATTCCTGGTACGAGGAGGCTTCACCGGCGCACGTTAGAAGCCTTGCGCCTCACTAAATGTAACCGTACTGTCATGCGCTGGAATACGCCTACTGTTCGCGGAATGATTCAGCAGGTTTATTTTCTTTTTGTTTTTTTTAATTGTTTTCAGTACCTCTATCGATTCTTATTTTGTGTTTATTTTGGCATTTTTAGGTGAAAAGGTTGGTTGTGGTCGAGACGGAAGAAATGTACAATGCACGGAAGCAGAAAGTCGCTAACCATCGAGCTCTAAGGCCGCCCTTGGTCGTGAATCATCACTCCGCACCACCGACTGAATCTTTTACATAATTGCTCAATTCCTTCAATTGTTAGCTGTACTTGAGGTTTTTATGTTTCATGTTTTGAACTTGGAGTATAAATTTATGCTTACATCTTATAATTTTGGATTTTCTGTTCTATCCTACTAGTAGTATATCTCTTTGGAGACATTTTAGATTCTCTGTTGTATATGGTATTTGAGGTTCCGTATGCGAGAAGCTGATGCGCAACCTGGATTTTCACATAATTCTTTCTTTCTAACCACGTGTCTGAAAAGATGTAGATCGGATAAAGATCAGTTGATTGAAAATTAGAAATTTAGATTTGGATGGTGAAAAATCCTTCAAGTTATGGGGCTAAAATTTGTATTGGTGACTCGTGAAGGACATCAACAGTAGAAGAGAATAACACTTAAATCATTGTTTCTTTTCTCGAGTTGAGGAGTAAACTTGTTTTGGTGCTCGGCCATCCATAAATAGAACATCAGTATCTTAGTAGTTTTTCTTTGTGATGCTTGATGAATAGTTATTGCCTTTTGGGTACAAGGACTATACATTTTATCGCAACAAAGCTTCAATTTTGTATGCCTGTTAGCTGACATTATGTTGAAAAAACACTTTGTGAGATGCCTTTAAGTTCTTTTGTATCACTTGATATGTTATAGGGTACCTCCATTTCAGCTCATGTCTGCTTGCCTGTTCTTGCTTGTATTCTAGATAAGTTTTAAGAGGTCTGTTTTATCTTGTTATTAAATGTTCTCGTGTGCTCTTTAACTCTGAAAGTTAGTCTCTATTTGATGTGTGGAGGATGAGAATTCTAGATTCTATGAAGTTGTTACGATATTCTTGTGAATGTATGATAATTAAAACCTCCTTTAATTACGCAATACTTTATTGATTCAAACTTTTTTAAATGATTAGTGTTCCTTGTTTCTTGATCCAGTAAGGTGAATTTCTGAGTCTATATTTATGTCTTGCTTGAGACCAGAATCTGAAAACTTGATGTGTAGATGTGCATTTGATGCTGTGAGATACAACGGATTTAATAATTTTTGAGCCATTTTAATATTACTGCATATTTTTCCATTAGAGAACCTGAAGCATATGCACACATTTTGACAAGGCACAGTGTACAGTTATTTATGAAAGGGGGGTTGAAAAAGATCTACGAGTACTTAGTGAGGCAAAGAACGAGTATTTCCCTTGATCTAAAATCTCAATGTTGCTCCAGGGTCCAGGTTCATTGTCATTTTTACTTCAACCTACCTTGGAAGGTGGGAAGTACCATGGGTGGTAGTGGGGTAATAGTTGGAGAATTGGGATTCTATTATTTCTCATGCATAATTTTTTGTTCTAGTACCCACCTATAATGGTTGCAAAAAGTACATTTCTAGCTTTGAATCAATATTCGATCATCTTATAAAACTTGTTTTTGTATGTTGACGAGTATTCTTAGGCACTTAGACCAGAACAAATATACATGTTTCGATTCTATGTGCTATTATGGACACAGCAATTTTCTTTGCTTGGTTCTGTACATTTTGGCATCTGTTTCTTTCACTGCAGCTTCTTGCTTGTGTTTTAACCCAATTATTTGGTAGCCTTCTACATGAGTAGTCTAAAGCGGCGGATTCAGTGCTTTCCCTAAGGGAAGGGAGGGCATTTTTTTTCTTTTTTTCTTTTGTATCCGGGCTAAAGGTAAGCATTTTGGGGCCACATGATATTAAACTGGTAATTTCTGAGAAAATCACTGTACAGTATGAGAAAACTTGATCCTAGTGAATCGTGTTAAGAAATTGGATTCTTGATATTTGAAACACAAAGTTTTGCCTTTTTTTTTTTTCCTTTAAATATACTTATCGCTATTTTTCTCTTTGTATTTATTCAAGAGAATTTTGTATTCTTTTCTGCTATAACAAAATTCCCACCAAAGTTCTATACATTTATATCATCTTATATTTCATATGTAAGAAACCAGTGGTAGGCTAGCAGGAACATCTGAAGTGGAATTACCCTTCTCTAATGAATGCAATTTAGCAAATATCCCAACCAATGGCGCTGTATTGTACGTACAAGCCTCAGTTTGCGCAAAGTTTCCCCTTTTGTCAGTGAACCCATCCTCGCTATCGGGCCCACCAACTAGGGCTCCAACAAGAACATTCGGGTTCGGATCCTGGCGTTCATACCAGTTATCGTACCCCTGTGTGCACCCTACGAAAACCTTGCTATCTTTGTATGGTTCCATGGATGCACCCCTATGGTGCACCCTTTTCGGATAGGCTGGTCCATAGCCCACCAAGTAGCTCACTCCGACAGGATTGGAACCTAAGATGTAGTCCACTTGTGATTTGACGAAGGAGAGGATTTCTTGGGATCCTACCGAGTCTTTTGGGCAATTGAGCATTTGATTGGTGGAGTGGAGATGGTCGGAATACACAGTGAGTAAAAATGCTGCAGTGGTAACATACTGCATGTTGTTCCATTCGCGGGTGTATAGAAGCCCACCTGGGGTGCGCTGCACGTTAGTGGAATTGTTCTTGTTCAAGCAAGAACATAGGTAGTGTTCTGCCTTTGAGCGGTATTGATGCAGGATGTGCTTCTCTTCTTTATTTTTCCCTTTCATTGGTAACTACAAGAGTAAACAAAATGTAAAATTCAACACTAGCACATAGTAAAAGTTAAAATTAAGAGTTTAAAGTAGATTAATTTTAGAGTTAAAAAAATTTACCATAGCGGCAATGATTTGGGCCCCAGCATATTTAACATCCCAACTGAATTCTTCGATGGCCCAAGTGATCCCACCAAAAGAATGGGCCTTTTCAATAGCATAATTCAAGTATTTTGCATTTCCGGTGGCCTTATAAAGCCACAGAGCTGCCCACAGTAACTCATCCATGTACCCGCTCACAGACGGGTAATACCCTTTTACTCCTTCAATGCTGCTATCATATCTACCTCTATACTTGTCGCCAAACTCAAACAACTGCAAAACAATAAATAATGGTTAAAATCAGAAGTCCTATAAACCCAAATAAATTATAGAATTTGAGTGAGTTAAGGGCAAAGATTAATTAATGTACAATTATTGGAAAGATCTACATATCTAGCTAGGTGGCTATGTATCTTTTGCTAATAAAACTACAAAAAAATCCATTAATTGCCCAACAAATAATATCTCTATAAAAGCTAGTGATTTGTTAATTCACTCAAACACCACAATTTCCTAAGTTATGGTTAAATAATAAGGGAGAAATGCACGATACTCTCCTATATTATATGAATTTTATACTCATATCAAATTTTTATTTCATCAAATTTCCTTGCACTTTCATATTTTCTGTACACCTTCCCTTTACTTTGTTAGTTGTCTAACGTCATTAAATTTTAGTTACCTAAACTATCCCTAGATATTAAGTTTAAAAAGTATAAGACTTATGTGTTAAGTTTAGACACTACAAGAGGATTTCGTGCCAAGTGAATTTAAAAATGGTGGGTAGTGAACAAATATTATTGTCATTTAGACAAAAGACAAAACACAAGAAAAATTCGTACCAAAGCCGCATGGAACACGGCGGAAGTGGACAAACGGAAGATTCTATGCAATGAATATTAAAATATAAGGGGATTTAGTGCAATAAAAATTTCACATAAGAATATTGTGCATTTTCCCAATAATAAGTCGTAATTAATTATTTTTAAACTTTCTCATGTTACTAAATAAAAATGTTAGAGATGATGATTCTCAAAAGAAAAAAAAAATGTTAGAGATGATGTGCCGTTTGGTCAACAAAACTTCAATTTCAATTCTTTATTCAACATTCTCCCAGTTTCAGTATATAATTTCCCTATAGCAATATATTAATAAATATTTTATAAATAAAATTCTAAGATTTAACACATATGACAAGCAAAGATTGCATTAAGTTATTTAAATAAATGAGAGAAAAGACCTAATCCTGTCTGCCCTTTAACAACCAAATTAATTAAACTTACTTGTTGTGCATGTTCCAAGAGAAGGTGAGAGTAATGTGGGTTTGTTCTCCTAAACACAACTGAAGCCGCTGCCATCGCAGCCGCCGTCTCCGCCACCACGTCGGAGCCAGGATTCTCTTCGTCCACCTTATAAGCACGGCGCGACGTCGTCATGTCCTCCGTTCGCTGCCAGCACAAGTGATCGGTTTCGCCATCACCTACCTGACCGCATCATTAATTAACATTAAATTCATAATTATTTTCACTAATTATCTCGTGATTTGCTTCACATTAACAATACTTGAATATAACATTGACACTATTTATAAAAAGAAAACAAGATTTTGAAACTTTGGACCCATGGCCGAAAATAGGGACATTTGCTCTTTTAGACCTCTACCATAATTTTGAAGTATAACGTTTTGCCTATTGCACTATGTTATCCGTGTAACAGATACACAAAATAATTTTTCGACTCATATCACATCATGCACTTTTTCTTTGCCCATTTTGTTCTCAAAATCATAAAGAATTTTTTTTTTTTTTTTTTTTTGGTACAAAAATCATAAAGAATTTGAAAAAGAAGAAAAAATAAAAACCTGAGCCCAGAGAACATGAGGATGAGTGTGTGCTTTAATGAAATAATCAGTCCCCCATTTAATGGCTTGAAGAGCATGTTGTAATTCACCAGCTTCAAATATCTGATCCCTAAATTGAATCACACCCCATGAAAGCATTGTAATTGTAAATGCCATTGGCAGACCAAACTTTACATTGTCACCAGCATCATAATATCCTCCTACCAAATCCACCTACATTCAATTAATTCACATAATTATCATATATACATACACACATACATAAGTTGTAATAACAATTAATTAAATGTCTTAATTAATTACTAACAGACCCCTTGTTCTAGGCCATCGGTGAGGCCGGAGTGGTGGCGCCACTCTACCCTCTGATTGTACGGAAGGCGGCCGGAGCGTTGAGCCTCGAAGTAGAGGATACTTTTTGATAGAGCATCTCCATAGTTGAAGGATTGAGGATGAGAAAATAATGGGAAGATTGAAAGGAAGTAAAGGATTAAAACAAATAAATTGTGTTGAAAAGGCTTGCATTTGCATTGCCTTTTCTCCCCCATTATTCCTTTAATTGTTTCTCCAATTGTGTGATTGTGTCCGTCTTTATATAACATGAGAGACACGGGGCACGTTGCAAAATGGGATTTTGATTATTGTTTTGTAATAATTAGGACTATTTTTTTATGTTAGTTGAGTAAATCTTGAATTTACAGCAGCTAGTTAACGGAGGGTTCTTAATTAATTTATGTAAATGTATGTTACATGTGCGTGAAAGTGAATTTAAACAGTCTTCCCGTCCAATGAAGGAAATTAAAATCTGATTTTTGACGGCCAGATGGATTTTATTTAATTTTGCTAATAAAAATGTTTATTCAAATTTTAAAAATTAAAGAGTATATTTTTGAATTTTTCTCCATAGTACATTGTGCAGAGCTATATGATTGCCGTATCTTTCTCCCCGCCAAAATTTAACGATGCATAATTAAACTGTAGGATGTAAGTAAGTCGTGTAATCCTAAATAATATTTTGATCAAGTACTTTATCTTGAACTTTCTTTTGAGCTTAAAATTGTGTTTACACTTGGTTTGATTGTTAAATAAATCTAGCTCGGGTTGAATATTAAATAAACTTAGTAAATTCTTCTACATTATTACTACGTACAGCTATATAATTAGTCATTAATTGGCCTCTTTAAAAAAATAAAAACAAAATATTTAAGTAAAATGATAAGTACTACAAATATGCACATATATAGCCACTCAATTATTCTCGTTAGCTCTTTCATTTCGTCCATCCATTTGTGTTATGAAATATTTTAGTCCCAGTTTGGGGCATACACGTTTTAACATTAAGTTAAAATCAATCATGGTAATTCCTACTAATTTGATTACTATATAATAAATCGTGCACAGAATGCTTCGATACTAAAATAGGAAAATTAGTTAAGAAAATATAATGCCAGCTGCTATATTTTGTTCTTACTTGAATATTCAGATATATATATATATCAGTGTTAACCCGGCCACTATTATTGAAGAAAATAATTTTATCCATTTGTATGGGGACCCTACTAAATATTTCTATATATACCTCACTAATTTAGTTCATATACTGAGTGCAATACGATTCATGTATTATGACTGTTAAGAAATAAATTAATGTCCAATTGGAATTGATTTCACAATACCCTTTTTAAATATAATATTTAATATCAATAAATTAAAACAATATATGATTAGATTAGATAGTATTTTTTGTGTTTTGATATAATTGATGGGGACATTTTTATATATTTCGGGTTACCAATTTAAATCGGGCTGATCTGAGAATATTCGTCTCTTGCAAAACAACATAGATGAATAAGGTTGGAATAATTCCGGTGATGCCCTTTCGATGTTCATATCGAAAATCGTGTTCGTTTGCAAGTTGTAACATACATAATTCCTCAAGACATAGAGGCTGCAAATTGTCCAGTACTCTTGATCGAGGAAGCCTGTCTTTGCCTTAAACAATATATATAATCACCTCAGACTTTGAAGATTTTTGTATAGACTTGGAGACATAAGACATTGTTGTTCGACCAGAATGAAGAGCCCTTTGAAAACCTCAAATAGACTTGTACATCAATGATATATCATTAATTGGTCTTTTTCATTATTAAATCATAATTTTCAGTTTGTTCAAGTAAAATGTGCTTCATAATTTATTCAACAGTTCTGTTATTCTCTTTGTACGACTCTTATTAAGTCCTTGTGTATTGTTAATCAAACTTTTATTAGAAAAAAGAGGAAGAAATAAAAAAAAAAAGAAAAAGGTTCCCCTATCACCGAAGAATATGTTTTATTTTGGGGTTTTTTGGACTTTGCACGCCCGAAATATGGAAAGAGGTACTTTGTACCCTCGAAATATAAAAAATTCAGCACTTTGCACTCTCTCTTATTTTCAGGCAAAAATGACCACCGGAGTCAAGGGCAAAATAGGTAATTCAATTATAGATATTTGGCACTTTGCACCCCCCAAAACATGAGAAATTGACACTTTGCATCCCCAAAATAAAACTAGCACTTATCACCCTCGAATTAAGAAACACTCAGCAACTTGCACCCCCGAAACACAATAAATGGGTACTTTGCACCCCAAAAAATAAAATTAACATTAACAATCTCAAATAAGAAAAACTCAAATTGCTCGCTCAATTATATATGGTATTCGGTTAAGAGCAAACTTTGTTTTGTTTTGTGTTGTATTGTTCAATTATTGTGTTATTTCTCGATTGGGTTTTAGAAAATTGCTCAAGTTGTATCCCATGGTGAATCATGGATTAAAATTTTATTTTCTTGAATGTTAATTTTGTTTATAGAGTTGTTTCTTGATATTAGAATATTGAGGATCTTAGCGTTTATCTAAATCCAAAAATTTTAGGATTTTTTGTTGGAAGTAGATTTAGTGGTAGCCTTTAAAATATACAATTTTTTTATAACAGCTTTAAAACTATACACGCGGTTGAAGTAAATTATGTTATATCATGCACTTAATTCTGAATTTGGGTTAAGTTTCGTTGAGAAAATCATTTCAGCATGACAATACTCTTATCTTAAACTATATAGCTTAATTTGTTTCTAAATAAAGAATATTGCATTATCCATCTATTTTGGTTTATTTAACAAAAACAGAACTCTTTTTTGGTTCTATATTTATGAAAATGGTTAATAGTTTTATTAGAACTTGAAAATTTTGCCATGCCAGTTGGTCTTTATAATTTTGGATGTCTTTAATCAAGACCAACGTAACTTCATGCAATATAAAAGTCAATGGTATCAACCATTGTTCCCACCAAACCGAACATATTTAAATCATATGTCAAATTTTAACACTCAAAAACCCAACATTCAAGCCCAATTTAAATAGTTCCCCAAAATGTGATGAAATCTTGAAATTAACCAATTTTCCGAAACAAAAACCATACTATACAATGCTAACACCAGTCTATATGGATCACACGAAACTAAACTAAATTTCTACCCATCTCATTAGTTTCAACAGCACAATAACCTCTCAAAAGCAAAGAAAAGTAAGAATAATAACTAAACAGAAACAGAAACAGAACAATTGAATCAAAAAAGTTGGAAATGATTAGCACGCTGCAAATATGTAAGCAGAAACTATGTCATAGCTAAATACCAAGTTTACGAAAAGTTAACTAGTTACCAAGGTTGCGGCTTCTCAAAGTACACTTCTTAAAACCCAATATAACAGTGACGATAACTCACATCTTAAAAGAAGTACCACAAACAGAGTAATTTATGTTACAATTCCACAGCCTTGCTTCAATGATCTTGCTAAGCAGTTGCTCCTCCAGTCTGGTGCAGCATTGCATCTATCTCATCACCATCCTCCATTTCCAGCTGTAAAAAATAAGTATTAAGTATAAATTAATTATGTGTAATCCGTTGTGTTACCATTTTATATTATAAGTAGGACTGCAAACCAGAATCCTGGTCTTGTCTAAACCAGTTCAGTTTTGCTGATTTTTGGTTCAGGTTGTGTAAAAACCAAACTGAATCCATTATGAACCAAACCAAATCTAAAAACCAAACAAAAATTTGGGTTTTCTTTCCTACTCTTTGATTCATAATTTCAGCTTAAACAAGCAGTCTTTCTTTCTATAGTAATTGTTTTTCAAACTGCATGTTTGATAGTGGAATGCAAGAAGCTTAAAAACAGGGGAATCTCATATATCAAAGGACTAAAATATTCAAATAGCCTAGGGTGGTTTTAATTGAGAGAGAATATATTAAAAGAGGGGAAGAATTTGGAGATTGAAAGTCTTAAACCAAATCCAAGACACGAGACAAATAACTTTATGCAAAAGTCGAGATTGTAAAAGAGAGCCAAATTGCAACATTTAGTCAGTGCTTGGTTTGGTTCAGTCTATTGGTTTGGCGTACTGTCCTATGACCCTATCCCTTAACAAAATTGGGGGGAGGGAGAGAGCGGAAAACCTCATCAGGAGTTTGCTCTGCTCGCAGGCGACGACCATCAAACAGAAAAGCAATAGAAGTGTAATCCACTGATTGCCGATCACAATAAGCATTCATAAGCTTCTTCAGTTGGGTGCTTCTCTTAATCCTGAAAAACACTTCATTTCCATCCTGCAAAAAAACAATTAAATTATGCAGTTGCTTCATTAGCACCGACATATTTATACATGCCCACGTCTTGTTAATAACCAAATTATTCTCAACAAAGAGAAATATATGTGCAGCTAAGAGCTACTAAAAAAGATCAAACCCTCATAAATGAGGGAAGGTTAAATGGTGTCACACATACAGTGTGACGGAAGGTTGTACTTGGTGATCCGACATATTTATACATGCCCATGTCTTGTTAATAACCAAATTATTCTCAACAAAGAGAAATAAATGTGCAGCTAAGAGCTACTATAAAAGATCAAACCCTCATAAATGAGGGAAGGTTAAATGACATCACGCATACAGAGTGACAGAAGGTTGTACTTGGTGATTTAAAATGAGGGAGCAGAACAACCTTAAATATAATCTTACAAGATGAAAAAGGATTGAGTCGGTAGATGGTTGAAATTGTATCATAATTCCTGCCAAGTGAAGAATACATGCTCAAAGAATTTCCAATGACACAACACTCCATTAATTTAATGTGTAAACATTATTCTTATTTAGTTCCTGATAAAGGTCTCCAAAATTTGATGATCATTCTTAATGAGATATTATGAGAAATAACAACCAAGAGACAGGCCATATAATATGAAATGCATTTGACTTTGCGCAGAATAAACAATCGATAAAGAGTGGATGACAGCATACGATTAATTCAAAAGGTAAAACAAAATTTATATAACCAAAAAATAACGGAAAGTTGCAAGACACGTGCAAAAAGAAGAAACCAAAAGACAAATCTATGAAAGGTGGAATCGAAAAAAAAATGGTTTATTGGTTAAATTGTTAAACCCAATATAAGAGACGATTCTTTCCTAATAAAGTAGCGCCGCAAATTTCTCCTAAATAAAGTGAAGATAAGTTCATTTTAAGTCTTAAAATGCATCATAAAGACGGACATTTCTTGAGTAAACCTCGAGCAAGTCAAAATGGCAATCCACTCCAACTCAAAATGAATCGAGAAGACTCAGCTATGTAAGATCATACAAAAACAATAAGCAAGTGAAATTATTAATAAAATAAACTTCTCCATTTCCAGGAATCAAATAGTACAAAATCTAGAAAGTATTGAATCTTTCAGCAAAAATCAACAGAATGAACCCGATTAAGCAAACTTCTCCTTTGTTTAACATTTCCTAACACCTTAATAAAGTCATACGCATATGTAATGTCCCAATATAAAATGCTTGTAGTATGAAATCAAACTGTTTAATGTATGTATTCAATATACAAAATTGCATTAACAGAATTGTTCGTGAAGGGAGTAGTAAACAAATAAAGCAGTCCCAAACTCATGATAGAAAAGCACCATTAAAGCCCCAAATCTTCATACAAAACCACAATCCCTAAACATATTCCGAAATTAAAAAAGAACAGAGAAAATAAAGTTGAAGCTTGGAAAAGAGTGAGACCTGGCCTTTGACTTTGAGATTGATGTGGCCCGAACCATCGGCGGGCTTCTGATCCTCCTCTTGGCCCGACATATTTTCTCTTCAGCCGCCGGTTAATCGCCTCTCTTTTGCTTTTCCTCTTCTCAATTGCGCCCTTACACTTGAGAAAATTAATCCACCTTTTATTTTACATTTTCTATTTTCTTTTATAGGAAGGAAAATGTTGGGGAATTAACAAGGAATGGATTTGGCGAATGGGAATTACTTTTGACGGTTCAGATTCATATTGATCGACGGTCATGAGTTCGACCTAGAAATATACGCTGCGTAATTTCTAAGCTATATGGTGGGGATATATAAGAGGAGTGGACCCAGCTAAAAAGGTTCTCGCCTTTTGGATTTCTTTTAATCTTATTTTTGAAAACTAAAAATGACAAGAGATCGAATAATTCATTCTGAGTGAGAATTGTATAGATGCTCAAAATTAAACAAATTAGTCAACCAATTTGAATATAAATTTATTTTAATTACTCTTAAAAGTTATGATAAAATATGAATGTAAGGGTTGGCAATAGATTGGATCATAACAGACGTGAATACAATTTCTATACTAGATTAAATGTGAGTAACACGTATTCACGTGTGTTGAAATTTCCAAATCATCTTCTTCATATTTTATTCAATTATAATTTTTCTATCTTTTAAATTTTAATGAAACTCTACCTTTTAAAGTTTTCATATACTTTCTTTGCACCCTACAAATAGGAACGTTTTTCACTTTGCACCCTACAAACCACATTTTCGCTTCAGATTGCACCCTCAAGTTATTTCAGGCCATTTAGTAACCGGAACAAGGGCAAATTCGTCCAGTCACATTATTAATCATTCCAATTTCCCTCCAAAAATAATATATGGGCAAAAGAGACATATCACCACAATAACTAAAAAAAAGATGAAAGAAGAGGTGCAAGGCGCGTTGGATGCAAGAAGTAGTTTTCGCCTCCACCACCTCGCCGCCGCCCACTCCGACTACTGCTGCTCCTTAGGCCATCTCCATTATCTCCAATGGAGATGGCCGGGGTGGGGGCGAGGTCGGGGCTGGGTGGAGAAGCCGTCTCCAGCGGTGGGGGCTCGGGGGCGGGGTGGGGAACGGGCTGGGTGTAATCATGCGCCCCCTCTTTAAGTCAGGTGCCGCCAAGTGGCGGCACCTGACTGGTCCTCTTTTTTTTTATTTTTTTTGTTATTTAGGATTTTTATATATGCAAAATTAATTATTTAAAGTAATTTTTAATAAAATTAAAATTTTCTCTAAATAAATTAAATTTTTAGAATTGAATTATTTAATAAAATATTTTAGTATATTTATTGTATATTTACTAGTATTTAATAAATATATGTAGTCACCAATTTTTAATTGAATTATTTAATATAATAAAATTTGATTTTTTTTAAATTAAAATTATTAATAATTTATTAGAATTGTAATTAAATTTATTTATGGACAAATCATTAATAATTAAATTCAACATTTTTTTAATTTCTTTTATTGCAATTAAAAAATTAATCATTTAATTACAATATTGGTGGTGGCTATATATTTTTTACTCTCTATAATTACAATATTCTTGTATCAATTTTAATTTTATGATTATTTACTCTCTTTAATTTTAATATTTAAATATAATTAATAATTTAATTATATTAAGAAAATAATTATTAGTATTATTAATATTAATATTAAAAACAAAATTAAAACTAGAATTATAGGTGAGAGTGGACAAAGGAAAAAAATGGAATTAATTCCATTATGGAGCCTTGCCATTGGAGACGACCAGGCAGGGCTCCGGGTGGGGGCAGGGGCAGGGGCTGCCCCGGGGCTCCGGAGCCCCGTGCCCCCCACCATTGGAGATGCCTTTAAAAATCACCGGATCAACCATCTTCACCTTTGCCTTCGACGAGTCCCTACCCGTCTCCCACCACATCCCTGTCGTCCTCCTCCACACCCCTCCAGCACCACCACTTAACCCTCTCCTTCACCCTCTATCCACTCCCCTATCCCAACCCCCCCCCCCCCCCCCCCTCCCCCGCCCCTCTCCAAAAATCCACCACCTCCTACCACCACCACCAAAAACAACCAAATCAACAACCATCACCTCCACCGCCACGTCAAAAAATACCCATTAAACTCCCACACATATTATCAGACTCAAGCTTCTTATCATCCCCACCACAATGCCATAATAACTTCACATACAATGCTAAAAGGGCAAAATCAACTTTTTCCAAGAACTCTTTCACAAGCTTCTTCAATTTGAAAATGGGATAATTTATACCCTCTCCCTTCACCGCCTGACTCCGAATACTTTCACCAACTCCACCACAAAAACAACAATTCCGACAACGACGACGATGATAAAGCTTCAACTTTTCATCAAATCCCCATAAAACGTGTTGTTTACAGTAAAAAGAAAACGTCGATTATGCATACGATTTGAAGAAGAAAGAGTGGAGAAATTGACAATGGTAAACTTTAATCCTAACCCCGTAAGACTTGGGAGATATTTTTTTTAAGTTATTGTGTTAATATGTCTATTTAGCCCTTACATTGTATTTGGAGGGAAATTGGGATGGTTATTAATGTGACTGGACGAATTTGCCCTTACTCCGACGACTAAAATGACCTTGAATTACTTGTGGATGCAATCTGAAGCCAAATTGTGGTTTGTAGTGTAGGGTGTAAAGTGGAATTGTAGAGTGCAAAGTGGAAAATGCTCGTATTTATAGTGTGCGAAGTGGTATTAAACCATAAATTTTTATATTCGGTCCATTTAAAACAGGAAATTGTGAATATTGTTTCGTCCAACGGTGTCTATTGTTCTTTGAACCATTATCTTTTACGAGGCCAGTGTGAATGTACAAAGTTATGTTGGGCCTATTATATAGTATTTGCAAAAAAGGGCAAGTAGAAGAATTTTAGGCCCAAAAGGGCATGTACAAAGTCTTTAGAGAGTCCAACTATCCAACTGCCTCGATCAGCCCAGAAGTACAGGTCCTATGCCTGTAAATCTTCCCATTAATTTACTCGTATCATTTAGGGCTACAGAATTTTTTGTTCTTGTATTTTTTGCACATTCTTTAAGCTTAATAATTTGATATATATAGCCATAAATTTAATGGTTAGTCCATTTACTCTTAATTTAGTTGATTCAGTAGAACTAGTGTAATAGTAATATTTTCATTTCATCACCTCAAGAATTCTTCTTTTTCTTTTTTTTGTTCCAAAAATTTGAAATGATGTGTGAGAATCACTTAAAGACTTTAATTCAGAAGAACTAGTGTTATAAGATTTTCACCTCATGAGAAGAAAGTTTGACGTTGATTAGCATTTTTGTGGGGTTGTATTATTAGACCCATTATGATGATCAATAGTAATGACTTATGACCAATGTTTTAAAAACCGGGCCGGAGATCGAACCATTAATCTTACTGGTTACTGGTTAAATCGGTTTAATCGTTTTAATCACTGGTTCAACCGGTGTGACGTCATAACAAAGTGATAATTTAATTTAAGTTTTAATGTATCTAATCAACTATTTAAAAAAAAAATCTTATCAATTTTTCAAGTTTACTTCCATAAACTAAATGTTATCTCATGACCAATTATTTTTCCTACAAATCTTGAATTGAGAATGAATGGTAGCAACAAAATTACAAGTATGATAATATGATATCAAGACGATAATTCAAATTATAATAAATACCATATCAAAATTGCTAATTACCTACGGAAAAGTGAAAATATTGATGGATTTGTCACCGAAACCTTTATATTACTTGAAATTGGGAAAAAGAAAACGGTTTTTCTAATGAAATTGATGCTCAAATATATTTCTATAACTTATTATATAAAAGATTTTTTGTTTCTTGTTGATTTTGTTTGATTCAAAGTGAAAAATAGAAGAAGAGATGTGAGAGTATTTTTGAAGTTTAAAGGCCGCGGTAGAAAAGTAAGAATCCATTGCGTTAACTTTTTCTTTTTATAAGTGGACCAGTGGTTCAATCGGTTGACTGGTTCATTGATTTTACCTATTTTTGACCGATTTTTTTCAGTTCAAACTGGTCAGGAACAAAGCTGGTTTTGAAGGGTTAACCGAATCGAATTGACAGTCGTTTATCGGTTAAATCGATCGAACCGACCGGTCCGGTTCGGTCTTTAAAACACTGTTTATGACTAAACTCAAAAGAAATCCATTAATATTGAATAACCCCCACAAGTTGGAATAAAATAATAAAGGGATTATTGCATTTTTGGTGCCACAACTATAAATCGCTGATATTTCTACTCCGTATCTTTTCAGACTAGCACATTTGGTGCCACAACTTCGATATCAATGACAATTGTGCTGTCAATTCCAAAATTGACCCAAAACCCCCCATGTGCGGGCCACATGACATAAAAATTGGCCCGCATGTGAGGAATTTCGGACCAATTTTTGAATTGGGCCTCAATTGACATCAAAATTGTCAACGATAGAAACGCCAACGAACTATAGTTGTGGCACAAAAAATACAATAATCTCAATAATAAATCACACAATCATTGTCGAGGGAGGAAAAACTTGTTAGACTTGGACTATATTGTCTAAATTTTTACCCTTTATATTGACCAATTCAATAATAGATTTATTATAAATGGGAGAAAATATTAGAAATTCATGTACCTTACAGAAATAAATAAATGAGAAATAATAATAACAACTAGGCCGGGATAATGTGACATGTAGCATATAGGACGGTATTGAGAAATTAAATTAACGCGCTTTTACAAGATTTCTAGTTGGACGATTTTTTCAATGGCCTTTCTCATTCTTCTCAACTGCAAGCTATAAATTGTTAATCAATTAATATTTTTATGTGGACAATTTTTCAAACAAGTCTTTGTGGCTTTTGTCATTCTCATTCTTCTCAACTGCACGCAACTAATATTGGCTTATTTGTCGTGCAGGTCAAAAAGATTTCGGACTTTATGCTACAAACAATTTTAGTGGATAAACTAAAAGGCATGTAACTATTTACGTAAATGCGGGTGTAAGTATAATATAATATGCTTAAAAAACAAAAAAAATCTTGCTATATTTGTCCAATTATCTAACTAATTATCTAATTGAATTTATTGTGGAAAAATAAATTACCCATAAAAAAATTATACTTAAAAGAACATGATATATTATCTTTGTATAAAAAATAAATATGCCTACTACGGGTTATTATTTTGGGACAAGACAACTTTCACTAGTCATAACGATTTTGTATTGAATTTGAAATTTCTTTTTGGATGATTTCATTACATTTCAAGAACAAAAATTATAAATTATTCTTTCGGAAAAAAAAAATTATATTCCTCAAATGGATTATTTTCGCGGGACAACTTTGACTAGTTGCATAACATTTTTTTGTTCACATTTGGACGATTTCATAACATTTCAAGAGCAAACTTGCATTATAGAGTACATTTAGCTGATCGACCTGACCCATCTCCATTTAGTTGACTCATATTAACAGTAAAGTCAATAAATGATGTTAAAAAATAGATTTTGGACAAAAAATTCATGTACACATGAACTCATTGAATAAGTACATGTAATAATAATGAATTAGAAGCGACATATATTAACGACACTTATGTCTAGTATTGTTTGGTTATTTAAAACAAGAATACGTCATTATGTCAAGTATACGAAAAAATTAACCCCTCAAGTAGTGGTCCTGTTTATCTACAAAAGATATATTAATCATTAATGCATGTTAGAAATATATAAAAATTATTTACAAATGCAAGTGTCTTTGATTATAATAATGGTATAAATTGCAAACGTACGGCAACCGAAGCTAAATTTGTGATGGGTTATATATTTGCGTGTATGGGAAAGTATAAATAATAATAATAATTATAATAATAATTATAATATATATATATATATAAATACAAATTATATATATATATATTACTTATATAAACATGTATTATATTTTATATATATCGATTAAAAAAAAAACTGCTATGTCTAGAAAGAAACAGGCTACCAACTTGCAATTTGCAAATTGCCTAAGAAAACCAACATCATATATCATTAATGTTAATCTTGGAACGAAATCTATGTTTATATTTATATAAAATAATATTGTTCTTGGTGAACCAAAATCTCGATCGGCCGACTTTTGTAGAAGTGGACGTTTAATGTGAACCGCGTGTTAGATATTCCACTTGTACGCCTAAGGTAATTATCAAAAAAAAAAACCAAATTAATGGCAGTATATATTTATTTGAATCTTTAATTTAATGTGTTAGGATAATACTATTAATTAGAAGTAAATGTGGACTTGTTTTTGTCTATGAACTACACTGACAAATACAAATATTGATAGGCAAATTCATATTTGATTGAGTTAACAAAAAATCATATTTGATTGAGTTTAATTGTTAACTCAATCAAATATGAATTTGCCTATCAATATACATCTGTGTGGTTAATCGACAAAAACAAGTCCACATTTACTTCTAAATTTCTGAGTATTAGTTAATTGTATGTAGTTATCTTTCAACGAGTCACAATAAAACCGCCAAACATTTATTTTCCGTGCGCACACAACCCATAATCATTTTTATACATTGAAACCTGATTGAGCCAGCCGCCCTTTATCTCTATAAAATTAAATATTTTTAATTATTTTTGTCAAGTTAATTTTCTGGCCCCTGCCCTCAACTAATTAACTATATATTAAAAAAAAAAATCCATATTATTCTCTTGGAAATATAACTATAAATAATAATTGAAGATGACATTTCATCAACTTGGGGTCTGCCCCACTCGTTAGGGGTTCCTATGCATATATACTTAATTGGAATTGGGACCCCATATTAAAAAGTGTTGATTAAAATTCATTTTATTACTTTCAACACTACTAGAAAAAAATTAAAATTCCAATTGAAATTGCAACTGAAAATGGGTCAAAATCGGTTGGAAAATAACCGATTTTGCAACCGAAAATATCGGTTGGAAAAACCTCCGTTGGAATTGGGTTTGCAACCAAAATTCCAACCGATTTTTTTTGCAACCGAATTTCCAACCGAGTTCAAAATCGATTGCAAGATAAAAGTACGTACTATGAACTAATTTTTCTTATATACATAAAATGACAAATTCATTTACGTTTTATGATATATATTTTACTTTTCAAAAAATATTCTTAATTTCAGCAAAATGTTAAAAGTATAATTTGTTAATAAGTCACCTCTTCTGATCTAACAATTCAAGATTTTAGATAAGTTGTACATATAATTAAAAATTGCTGCCAAATGCATAAAATAGGTCCACCCCGAAGATGATAAGTCTGCCCTTACGTATTTCCACCAATGAAGCCAGCTTAATTAACTTGCATGTCCTGTCCAACGTTCGTATTTGGTGTAATATAACATGAAATAATCAAATTTCCCATCATTCTGTTTCAGACAACTTCTGCAAGGCATAACACTTTTTCTGGTCTTGATTCTAATTATTAAGGGGTAAAATGATCCATATAAATTAACAAAGAGGGGTAAACTTTTTTTGTCTTTTTTTTTTTCTTCTCAGTTTTAAAATAGCTTTAAGTATATACTCTATATAAGTGAGAGTATTTTTGTCCAATCATATTTTTTAAGGTTTAAAATAGAGACCGTGTGAGTCTGTTATAAGAATATAGGGATATCAAGTACATAATTTTTAAATCATTCAGGATAAATTGAATATTATGAACATTATATGTGAAGAAGTAATCTTGTGGCAATGACCATCTTGAAGAAAAATTAAGGTAGGCAAACAAAGCCCAAGCTTATAAGTAGTTGCACCAATGTGTGACTGATTGGTTATTTTGGTTGATTTTGCAGGGGAAATCATAAATTAATCGTTACGCAACAATGAGAGTTAACAGATGGTCAAATTTGTGGATATGATTTAGTAAACAATACAGATGCATTAGGCATTGCCTAACTAGATCTTTTAGTAATTTTAAACACTTTGGCGCACATGAATTATAAGTTATAACGTCGTCTAACCATGGTCAACCACAGTTAAATTAAAGTATATCATAACAAACCGTGAACATATATAACCTGCTAGACAATCAACCTAATTAAACAAAGGGTTAAATATAGTTTACCCCCTAAAGTATGGGGTGTGTATCAATTACCCCTAATACTACTAGAAAAAACGAAAATTTCGACCGAAATTCCAACCACTTTTGGTAAAAATCGGTCGGAAAAATGTGATTCTGACGTCCGCAAAAATCGGTTGGAATTGGATTCCGACCGGTTCAAATTTCGACCGAAATTCCAACCAATTTTAAATCGGTCGGAGTAAATTCCGAATTTTCGAAAAAAAAATTAAAGAATTATTTTTATTCAATCCGGTATTTTTTACTAAAAACCCTAAATTATAATTCAACCCCACATTAATGCCCTAATTCATTTTTCAAGAACACTCAACAATTTCAAACACATTATAATTAATAAATAAAATCTAACAATTTCAAACAAACTATAATAACCAAAATTAAAAATTTCTACTAACAATTTATACTAATTTCAAACACACCATACTAACAAAATCTAACAATATCTACTAACAATTTCTATGACCAATTTCTAACATTTTATACTAACAATTTCTACAACCAAAATCTAACAATTTCTACTAACAAAATTTAAATTTATACTAATTTCAAACACACTAAACAATTTATACTATACATAAATCAAAATAGTATATAAATATATATATATATACCTTCAAGAAGAGAGAAGAAGAAGGGAGAGATGAGGTGGTGGTCGGCCGGAAGAAGATGGAAGGGAGTTAAAATGCCTGAGTTTTTTTCTGTACAAGGGGCTGCTGAAATGAGCAGCCCCAACATTTTTTTTATATAGAAGTGTATTCCGACCAATTTTTAAATC
Organism: Penstemon newberryi var. newberryi; assembly: GCA_030819805.1. NCBI lineage: Eukaryota > Viridiplantae > Streptophyta > Magnoliopsida > Lamiales > Plantaginaceae > Penstemon > Penstemon newberryi. The sequence goes on along the minus strand of JAUALY010000003.1, from coordinate 5,115,291 downwards.
GGTCGGAATTTTGAATTCAAATTATATATTCAGACGCGACTTTTTTTTTAAAATAAATTATTCCGATCGATTTTAAAATCCGTCGGAATTGAAAAAAAAAACATAGTATAAAATTTCAACCGATTTTGAAATCGGTTGGAATATTTATTATCGTTGTTTTTTTTTAAATAAAACATATTATAAAATTCCAATCGATTTTGAAATCGGTTGGAATATTTTTTTAAATTCCAACCGATTTTGAAATCGGTCGGAATTAATTACGACCGTATTTTTTTGGGTCGAAATTCAGTGAAATTTCAATCGATTTTTGTTTGGTCAGAATTTTTCGGTTAGAATTCTTCATTTTTCTAGTAGTGTAGAGTATTACTCGTAATACTTACCCCTCCGTTTATTTATGTTGTCAAAGTTATATTTTATGCCCAAATTAACCTTATCTTTTTATCAAATTATTGTTAGTTTTAAACTAATGTCAAATTTGTTCTTAAGCTCATATTTTACATCCAGTTTTATTATTCTTGGTGATTTTTACATGCTTTTTGAAAGAAAAAAAAAATTATCCTTATGATTACAATAATTATTATATAGTTATACCCGTTATTATTTCATCGGATATTATAATCATATCCATTATTATTTAATTGGTTATTATATTTTTACCCTCATTATTATTCAAACAATTGTTATCTTTCTCCATTGTTATTTAAAATTTAGAAGCTCTTCGAATTCTTAATCGGCAAGAGATTCAAATCGTCATTCTAGACTACACGTCCAATTTTCCTTTTTTTTTTTTATTGTAAATGTTCGAAACCTGCTCCAGTTCGTATGACATGAACGACAGAAAATTTGTTGATTGTTATACTTGGGATGGAAGTAATATCTCGTTTTTTATTCATAAATTTTTCATACGAGAAAAAAAATAGCTAGCATTTTTTTTCTTGATTTGACCAAGTGTAAACTTGAATTTTATAAAAGGAATTACACAAGACAAATGGATACAAATATAACAATCGGTGTATAACGAATATAACTATATAATAATTTTTTAAATAATAATGACAACTTTTTTTGCTAGAAGTACAAAAAAAAAATCAACAAGAATAATATAGTTGGATATAAAATATGAGATTAAGAGCAAATTTCAAATGAGATTAAAACTAATAACAATTTGCATATATTAAGAGAATGCTAATTTGAGCAGAAAAATTAAACTTTGACTACAACAAGAGAAGATGGAGATAAGTGTTACAAGCCATACTTTAATTATGAGATAGTTGATACACCTCATACTTTAGGGTGACAAACTATATTTATCCCTTAAACTAAATTTAGATTTTCCAATGATATGGAAGTCTTAGATAAATCATTTGGAGACACTTCTCCAAATAGGAATTTGAAAATGATTTCACCACTCCCACTTCAATTGCTAATCTCAACAAACTGTGAATTAAGTCAATAATACGGAATTATAAAATGTAGGCATAATTTGTATTATATATCCAGTTCTTCTATAAGGATTTCTCATAACAATAGAATACAAGATCTTAAATCAGTATGTTCAAACGAAAATGAGAACCACGTAAAATGAGCTAGATTACAAATTACTCTTAAACAAAAAGATGTATAAGATAATAGACCTAATTATAAGTATTTTCCGTAATACCAGAACTAACATGGGGATGGCTAATAGCAGTTGGGGTTGTGAAAAACTGCCAACAGTTCATGTCTCCTAGCCAATCAAATATATTAAAAAATTCAACCATGACCTGCTAGACAGGTGAAGTTAGCCGGTCATATTGGGTGTTGATTTAAAGTCAAAATACCGTATTACCCTTGACTGAATTTGGAAGTTCTATTTCTTCTTCATTCCCTTTATTATAATTAAATAAAAATCCTACGTCTTCTTCCCAAATTTTCTTCCCCATTCTTATCCCCGTTACAAAAATATACGCAAACTATGAATTGGGAGGTATTCAATATTGCTTCAAACTATCCATAAATACTAATTATGATTAACTTACCATAAATACTAATTATGATTAATTTTTTTGGTGCTCTTGACATCAACAATTTAAGGGTTCTTCGTCAATTTGATAAACTTGATTAAATATGTGGATGAAACAGAAAATTGAACATAAAATCATATTCAATATCAAATACCTCACAAATCCCGAGTTTTAATTGGGTAAAATCGGCCGAAAACGAAGAAAAAAATCCAAATTTTATAACCGGGTCGCGCTGACCCGATTTACAGAAAGTTTCAATATCAACCACGTCCATGCGTGTTCCGCGCAAGGCCCATTCAGGGGGTGGGGTGGGTAGAGGGTTAGTAATTTTATCCCCACCCCGTTAACCACCCCCCTCCACCCAAACAAATCACAGGCCGCCGCCGGCGGCGGCGGAATTTGGGTTGGGTGAGGTTACGGGGGTGGGATGGGTAGAGGGTTAGTACTTGTTTTTTTTTTTTTAATTTTTCTATAAGGTTAAAATTGACAATTAGAAAATCATCTAGTAGAATTCTTCACCCGATTTCAAGTCATTTTGTTGCCACATGGCAATAGCTGAGTGGAAAACTACCGGTAGTTTAGCCAAGGCTAAACTACAATTAGCCAACCCGAACTAACATATATTCTTCGCTATGCACAAACAACTTAGAAATCATGAATGTTTTTTCCTTATACAATGTCAAATTATGGTGTTCCGAAATTGGTGCCTATAGTTAGGCATTTTTTTTTTTTTTAATGTGATAAGTTGATCTATTATAATGATTTGGGACATTTCTTGTTCTATTGAAATGAAATTATTCTACTAATTGCAAAAAAGAAATGAAATTATTTTACCTTTTTCTTTTGGAATATATGTAATGTCAAACAACTGTATTCTTAATTAAATTGGTGGCCATAACTATGCATTCTGTAAATGTGGTAACCAATTTTAGTAATTTGGGACATATTCTTATTCTTTTGTTGCATAGCATATGTCAAAGAATTTTGGATGAAATCATTAGTAATTCTGACCCCTTTGTCTAGCTTAAGTACTTATAATTAAAACTTAAATAATTCAAAGCACAATTTTCGTTATTTATATAATTAATACAAAAACAACTAATAAGAATATTTTAAGTTAATAAATATTACAAATCTTCATAAATTAGGATTAATCAAAATTAATCGATTACGGACGTCAAAGACAGTTATGCTATAATAATTTTTTTTTAAATGTGGTAACCAATCATATTAATTTGGGACATATACCAGATTTTTTTTTTTTTTTTTAATTTTTTGGCATAACTCTATTGTACCAAAGAATTTTGAATAGCACTACTATACCAAAGAATTTTAGTAATTATTACTATTTTATCTAGCTTACTTACATTATATGAGGCTTTCATTAGTTTTTTAATAATTCAAGCGCAACATCTCTTTTTAATTGGTTGCACAAAAAAAAAGAAATCTCTTAGTAATTGGCAACCAACCAACAAGAGATAATAAAAACGATCAAAATCTTCAGAAATTAGAAGTTAGTGAAAATTAGGAGATTACAGTCAAAGAGCTTATAATATGGTATAGTTTTTTTTTAATCTGGGACATGTTCTTTTGTCTTAGTATAAAATGTTTTTTTCATAGCATAATTATATTATGTATATCAAAAGAATTTGAATGCAATTATTTTAGTATTTATTATTGTTTTATCTAGCTTACCTACAAACATGTTGCTTATGTATATCAAAATTTCGTATTAACTGGCAAGCAATCAATAAAATTATTTTGAGATAGTAAAATTCATAAAATCTGAAAAATTATAATTTAATCAAAATCAGCAGATGAAGATCAAAGACACTATAATTTTTTATAGTAAAATGTCAAAATCTAATATACTATATGAATTTATTTTCGTATGGTTCTTTAGGTTGATTGAGGAGGTCCGTTTAAGCTTGTAATTAACTGCGCAATATTACATTCAAAATTGGGAAAATTGCATACCTGGTATTATATAATATGACACTTTGCAACGTTGGTATCAATGGATATATAAATGCACATTTTCAAATATTGATTGCAATATACGTAGATACCACTATCAAATAATTGAACGGAAATACACGGAATTGGCAACGTGCATCACACGTGGCCGATATCTTTTATTTTGGAGAGAAAATTATCACGTGAAAAACGTTATCATTTTTCCTCCACAAGCTGAGATAAAGTGATAATTTTTCCTCTCAAATTAAGGAAAACATGATTATTTTGTCTCCAAAAGACGAGATAACGGCAAAGTGCACCCGCACGTGGCCAATTCCTTCATTTTTGTTTCAATTATTAGACGGTGGTATTAGTATTGCAACCATTATTTAAATTGTGGTTCTAATGTGAATTTACATATCCAGTAATATCAAAGTTACATAACGTCTTATTGTATGGTACCAAGTTTGTAATTTCCCGATTCAAAATTAATTATTGATTAATAACTATGTACTCCGTAAATAATTTCCTCCTAATGACTCGATTCTCATTAACTAAGGGTTTAAATAACAATAAATTCCCAACGTTCAAAAATCAGAATAAAAACAAAAACGTTGGAGAATCAAACAAAATTTAACAAAGCCATTATTTTTTCGAATTTTTCAACTTAATTTGAAATCAAAGAATGGTGTACGTTCTTTCCCTAAAAAAAAGAAAAAAATGGTGTACGTTCTAATATAGTAATTTAATTGCCAAATAAAACATTTAACTTAAAGGGAAAAAATACCTAATAAGACATTATTTCATCAGGAGATAATGCTCATATCTTTTTTACTTATTTGAGATGAAATATCCCTTTTTCAAGTATAAAGTTTCTTCCTTACCCATAAACTAATCTTAACTATTTTACGGTAGAATTGTTTTATGGAGTTGTTTCACACAATGTTTTGTGGTAGTTTCAAACAACCGCAAAGTAACAACCAAAAAGATTATAATATCTAATAAATTAAAAAAAAAAGAACAATTATCATTTAATTAATCTTATCATATTTAATAATATCAAAAAATAATTGCAAGTGAATGTATATGAGATATTCTTTTGTGCATTTGCTCTACTCGCATTATGAATAGTATATAAATACTTCGTGAAAATGAAATTTTAGAATTAACTATTCCTTATATTTACAAACCAAATATAATACATCCATTACATGGCATCATTGATGCAACAAATGTACTCAGTAATTTCTCCATATATATAACACAAACATAAAATAATTTCTCCATTTTTACATAGTCGTCGTTGGTTAATCACTTAATCTTGACCCCTATCCCCACTCCACCACCCACTACACCCACCCACCCTCTCGTTTTCACACTAACCCCACTCCCCCGTCATATCCTACCAATGTAAATTCCCATTTTATCTTATGAATATGTAAATTCCCATTTTATCTTATGAATATGTAAATTCCCATTTCACCCCTAGCTTCACTCTATATAAACCCAACCTCATTCTGCAATCCCTTCTCCAAATTCCAACACAACTTCAAGTTATACAAAATGTATTTCTCCAAGCACTTTTCTCACTCTCTCTACTTCTTCATTTTCATTCTCTCTTCACCCCAACTAATCCTCTGCGACTCAGGCACAATAGGCATCAACTACGGCCGCGTCGCAGACAATCTCCCCTCCCCACCAAAAGTGGTACAACTCCTCAAAGCACAAGGTATAACCAAAGTCAAGCTCTACGACACCGATTCCACCGTCCTCTCCGCCTTCTCCGGCTCCGGAATCTCCCTCACCGTCGCCCTCCCCAACCAACAGCTCTCCTCTGCCGCCGCCAGCCAATCATACACCGACACGTGGATTCAGTCCAACATCCTAACCTACCTCCCCAAAACCCTCATCGAAACCATCGCCGTGGGCAATGAGGTTTTCGTAGACCCAAACAACACTCCGTACCTCGTTCCCGCCATGAAAAACGTATACGCTTCACTCACCAAATACGGCGTGGCTTCGTCGATTAAAGTGACGTCACCCGTTGCCCTCGGTGTACTCCAAACCTCCTACCCTCCCTCATCCGGTTCGTTCAAATCGGATTTAATCGAACCGGTAATCAAACCGATGTTGAGTTTTTTGAAGCAAACTAATTCTACACTAATGATAAATGCTTACCCGTTTTTCGCTTACCTTTCTGACACGAAAACGATTTCGTTAGACTACGCTTTACTCCGTGGCGGTTCTGGAAATACAAACCCAAATAACGGTCTTGTTTACAAGACGTTATTTGAGGCCCAACTCGACGCCGTTTTTGCAGCGATTGACGCAATCGGATTCAACGACGTTAAAATCGTGGTTTCCGAAACAGGTTGGCCGTCTAAAGGGGCCGAAAATGAGGTCGGAGCGACTACGGAAAATGCCGCGGATTATAACGGAAACTTGGTCCGTAGAGTGCTCACCGGCGGTGGGACCCCTCTACGTCCCAACGAGCCTCTTAATGTTTACTTATTCGCCCTTTTCAACGAGAATTTAAAAACCGGGGCCACATCTGAGAACAACTATGGGCTTTTTTATCCGAACGAACAGAAGGTTTATGATATTCCACTTACGGTGGAAGGCTTATCGAAAACGAATAACGTTAGTCATGTGGTGGCGGCGCCGCCGGTTAGCGGTGGAGGAGGGGAGGTTTCCCCGGGAAGTAACGGGCAGACGTGGTGCGTGGCGAATGAGCAAGTTGGGGATGAGAAATTGCAGGAGGGGTTGGATTATGCTTGTGGAGAGGGAGGGGCTGATTGCCGTCCGATTCAAACTGGTGCCACGTGTTATGATCCTAGTACGTTGGTGGCGCACGCTTCGTATGCGTTCAATAGCTATTATCAGAAGAATTCTCGGGCGAGTGGGACCTGTGATTTCGGGGGTGCTGCTTACGTGGTCACTCAGCCTCCCAGTAAGTTTTTTTTACAATATTTTAACTGTTATTTATAGTAACTAGTTTTTTCCAAATATATTTTGCATCTTTTTTCTAATTAATACCATCAATTTATGATTTATTGATAAGCTTGTGTAGAAAATATTTATTGTTAGTACTTTCGAAAATATCGAGTAAGTTTTTGATTTTGAATTAATTGAAATGAAATATATAGTATAATTTTTATTTTAACATGTCATCTGATTTGTAATTTTTTAAAATATATCTCAGATTTTTAAAAAATTCCAGAAATTTATTTGTAATATAGTTGAACGAAACAGTGTAGGTACGAGAATGAAATTATATATATTCGTTAAGTATATGATTATGTGTTGACTGAATAGTATATGTAATCAATCCATATATATAAATAATGCATGATTTGATTTTTTTCAGAGTTTGGTAACTGCGCGTATCCAACGGGAAACTGAATGGACAACATTAGGAGCGTTTGTGAAGAAATAATATTATCGGCATTTTTCAAGAAAGGATTCATTGGAATTTATTGCTCACTGTTCAAATGCATATACTCTTTGTAGTGGTTGGATTGTGGGACTGACTTATTGAGAAGATCCTTACTATTAATTTTCATTTATTTACTGTAGTATATTTATTTTGTAGACAGAATTGTTGGATTTAGCTATCTTTTAATTGACCATTATCTCTGTACTTATCTACCTACCTACCTTGAGCAGAAAGATACATAGGAAGTTGAGGTTGAATTATATCCAGAATTATTTCGTTACTGTTTTTATTTCTGTGTTGTCTGTTTTCCTTTTTTTTTTTTAAATATGGAGTATTTTTTATTTGATATAATGATGACGGCAACTCAACTTTTATGTTAAGAGCCTAGCTATATCGACATCTTGAACAATTTTGACTCGGCATCTTTCTTTTTTTTCTTTTTTTTTTGGTTGATGAACTAAATACTAAACTAATTTCAGACATTGTTTTTTTTCTTTTTTATATTTAAAAAATGAGCTTATGTGACAAATGAGTTAACTAATAATAAGTATATTTCACATTCCCATTCAACATATCAATCCATCATATATATCTATGTGAAACAAGAATACATTATATAAATATCCAATTAACATACAGTAGTAAAATACAAAATGTCCAACTAACAAATACACAAATACACATTGTATTTTGTGTTAATTTGGATTGTGTATCTATGTATTCTTGTTTCACTAGAAAATTAAAAATAAAAAAAAAAAAAAAATTAAAAGGAGATTGGGAGACAGTTGGATAGTCCAATGCTTTGAGCCGTAAATACAATTTAGAGTAGATCACATATAATTGAAAGGAGACGTAATCTTTAATAAACGTGTAATTAATCTCATTTCACCACTTTTAATGACTTTACCCTTTACTTCATGTATACACATCCTTCAATATCATGTTGCAAATGCATAGTAATTATTAATAATTATAGCAGTTCCATCGCAAGCCTCTTTCTTTAACGAGAGTTTTAAAAAAAGAAAAGGTAGTTATCAATTTTCTTTTTCTGGATCAATATTTTCAAAAAGAATAAGAAAAGGTAAAAGGAAAAAATGAAAAAAATGGGGGGACATCGATTGTGACGCCTTACCAAAGCCTGAAGTCTGCAGATCAGCGGATATAATATATATATTTCTGGGACATGGCCCATGGTGTTCTGCCTTCTTTTTGGGCCGATGGTTCTCATTAATAAGTTTACAGGCCCCAACTTAAATCTTATAATCTCATCATCCAAAGCCCATTTAATAGGCCCACTTTAAGGAAATCGCCATTTAAAATAACAGAATAGATTAATTTCTCCATTTTTGCCATTTATAATGTACTTTCTTAGGGTGGGGCCGGGGGGGTGGTGATTTGATAATTAAAAAAAAAAAAAGTTTACCAACCAACCCATCGGTGCCCGCTGATTAGACCTTGCCTTAATGGTAAAATTACAATCCTAAGACTCTAAAAATGTTGGGTTCAAGTCCAATTAAAAATTTAGATATATATCGAGTTCATGACAATTTATCCCATGTTATTTACATTGTTCAATTTAATTCACTGTAATTTTTCCGTAATCTTATAAAAGTTTAACACCGCATTTCTTATATTTTTAAACTTAAAAAAAAATTACCCCTCTTAAATATGACACTTTATGAACTTATGATAAATACGATATTTTACCCCGTATGTTACAAGGGGGTAACATTGCCTCTTTTTTAAATTACAAAGCGTAAATTGATCATTATACATTTTATTGTGTGTAAATTGGCATTAGCTCAGAGTTTATCAAATGACATACTAGTTATTTTGGATATTTATCCAATACAAGTTTTTATCAAATTAGACTTGTTAAAAGCCTACTTACATTTCCTTTATTAGTTTGCATTAAATATTTACCGTGTAAGTTCTTTTCTTGTGAGTTTGTTCTCTTTGGGCTTGATTTGAGACAAAGTAAATTATTCGAACATACACTTAATTATTATCACTATAATCTAGGTCCAATAACAAATGGGGTGCAACTTTTGTGATTTATATAAAAATATAAACCAAGCCCGATAACAAAGTTTTAAGTTTCTTGTTTTCAAAAAGTCAAATACCAATTCGTTCGATCTTCAACTTGCTAGTTGCGGTGAATTGAGTTGAATCGATCAATAAGGACAGTTTATCGAAGAGTTGGACACCCTATTACTTTTAAGTGAATCTTACATATCCTCATTGCGTTGGATCATTAAAAGTTTCAATTGTTAATACTTACAAAGTATTGACAGTTGTTATTTTATTTATTGATTGAATTACATTGAAATTGAGATATTAACTTAAATGTTATAATTTATAGCAAAAAACTAAAAGTTGAAGATAAAGAAAAAAACTAAAAGTGTAAGTGTAAAAAAGAGAAAAGTGTAGGAAAGAAGTATTTCATTCTTATCTATACGTAGAATAAAGAGAAACTCTAAAGTCATGAGTTACAAAACTTTAATCTACACTTCAACTATCTAATTTCAATGGACATTACATTTACTCTTCAATGGGCATCCATAATGTGTTATATTTTACAACATTAAATAATTATTATCTTCAATTAATTTTCACTTGATCAATCAGGACTGAATAATGCTATCTATATAATATATGATAGTAACATGCAGAGTAAGATAATTTGAAATTGAGGTGGAAACATATGAACAACATTGGGTATTCTTACAAAAGTGAGACAATTCGAAATGATATCTTAAATTAAACAAAATGTGACATGAAATTAAATTTTCACAAGACGATGTTGCTACCACATTTACTCTACACCAAACGATCCTTGCTGCTTTTTCACGTAAATAATCACGCAGAGAGATAAGGCCATAATAATAGCCAAAAAACCAATTCTGACCAAACATACCACCACAATAAATCAAATACTACAATACCTTTTTGGAATAATTAAAATTTAAAATTACACCCATTGAGGTTTGGTAAAATCACAAGTACACCCCCAATATCTCAATATTTATTTGATACTTTCTCTACTTTAGGTAATCTTACAGACAACCTCCACAATGAGATTTTTTTTTTTTTTTTGAAAAAAAATGCTGTAATACATCTTATGAGTTTTGGCTAACTCTTACATTAAGTTGAATCCGAAAGTTCGGAAAAAAAAATACAATTTTTATATTAAGCACGTGACTTGCATGATATAAGTAATTTTTGTAAACTAATAAAAATAAATGTAATTATTCCTATTTTTTTTATACTAAGAGAAAGGGGATATGGAGAAAACTAAGAAGAATCTAAGGGCTGTTTGGGCCCTTCACTCAAACGGGAGGGGCAAATCTATGAAACCAAGAAATATAGTCGGTTTGTGGGGGAGATCTGAGATAAGAGGTAGAGAAATCGAGAAAGCAAAGCAAATTCATCAAATAAATAAAGTTAAACCAACAAAAAGGAAACTAAATTAATTTAAAATGAAAAAATAACGCTTGCCCTCCCACGCCCCCTCTCTCTTTTCACACACACAAAACACACAGTAGAGAGAAAAAAAGGAGAAAAACAAAAAAAAAATAGATTATCACATTCTCATCTCATCTCTCTCTGTCGTTTGTTTGTTTTCTTCTGTAAATATGTTTTCTCTGTTTCATCTCTAACCTTCAAAAAATCCTTTCTCATCTCCAGAGAAAAAAGGTTTCATCTTTTGAACCTCTTTATTTTTCCTTTTTTTTTGTGGTTCTACGGCCATGCGGCGAGGCAGAGCACCGGCAAGGCAGGCGGCGGCGGCTGCCCAAGGTGGAGCTGCAAACGGATCTGGAGGATCCGAGATCAGATTCCGCGGCGTGAGGAAAAGGCCATGGGGTAGGTTTGCCGCAGAGATTAGAGACCCATGGAAGAAGACTAGGGTTTGGCTCGGAACATTCGATTCGGCTGAGGACGCCGCACGCGCTTACGACGCCGCCGCGCGTTCGCTTCGCGGTCCGAAAGCCAAGACCAATTTCCCTATGTCCTCAAACGGTGCCGTATTCCCTGATTTCAACGGACAGAACCGTAATCAAGATCCGATCTTGGATTCCGGGTTTTACCCTCAGGATCATCAGATATTAGCGCAGCAGAGACCGACTTCGAGCGGTATGAGCAGTACGGTAGAGTCGTTTAGCGGGCCGAGACAGGTGGCTCCGCCGCCGCCGCCAATGATGGTGCAGCAGCAGGGGAGGAGGCATCCGAGGTCACCTCCAGTGGTACCTGATGATTGTAGAAGCGACTGTGATTCATCTTCTTCCGTGGTTGATGATGCCGAATGTGATATTGAATCTTCTTGTAAAAAGCCCCTACCTTTCGATCTTAACATGCCGCCACCACCTACAGACTCTGTCCTTGCTGACGTGGACGAGCTTGCTTGCACGGCGCTGCGGCTCTGAGTTTCTTAGGATGATGATGATGATGATGATGATGATGGCTGTATTAGTTGGGAGCAACCCATTTGGTTAAATTACCCAATTTTTTCACCTTTTCTTTTGTGGGAAAAAATGAAAAAAAAAAAAAAAAAGGAGAGAGAGACAGAGGAGAATGCTCTTAGACAGTGGTGAAGACTTAAACGGTTATTACAACTAGGAGTCTGTCTTGTATGAGTGTTGTTGTTTGAAGAGAATTTACTTGTTTTTAATTTATAAAACTCCAATGTTTATGGATAATAGAGGACATTATGGATGGATGATGAATATTTGGGTGTGTATTTGTGTTTGATCTTCTGGTAATGTTGTTTTGGACGTTAGTAAAGGCGGTCTGATGTTTTGAGTCCTACATTCTATATACAATTATGTGGTGAATCAGATTTGATATGCTCTCTCATGCTTGATTTTGGGGGCTTATGATTATAATGGTTTGAGATATAATGGTCCTTCATTTGATGTTAAGAATGTAACTCTTGGAAATTTTGCTGATGTTTTTGTATTACAGATGCACTGACTGTGTTTGATATTATCGAGTTTTAGCTTACGTCTACTTTGGCTACTTTAAGATGATCACTTTGAAATTTAAGGTATTTTGAGAGCTCAATTGCATTATTTTCAAATCTGCATCAGAATTGTCTGCAGTCCGATAAACCGTTAAGAGTTCAAGGTCTAGTCTTGTAATGTTTCATGTTTGAGAATTGCTTAACAGGGAATTGATTAGGTCTTGTTAATTACTCTTTTGTTCTTTTCTTCTGGTTCCTCTGCTCAAATCAAGATATTCTTTCTATCTGCCTTGGGATGATTTTTTGCATTATGTTTAGATATCTTTGCCTAAGGGTCGTTTGTGATACCATTGTCTCTTTATGTAGCTTTTAGTTATTTTGTGAATCTGAGTTAACCAGCGGAATGTGGTTACGATTGTGGTTATAAGTCATTCATACGCAGTTTGAACCATACATTCTGTCTTGATTACCACTTAAGCATTTTGTGTTGTTACTGGATTCTTATTTCTCCATTTATGCCAATATAAGTAGATTTGGAATCTGAATTTACTGCAGCAAGCATGCTTTGATACGTGTCAATATAAGACACTGTATGTGTTTGGTTCTGTCCTGTTGGATTCCATTGTGTTTTATTTTTCAGAACACCTTATGTCCATTCGTAAATTTCAGATTCATGTAATTTGCAATCTTAGGTTATATGTGTATCTTCATTGTGGATTGTGCTTTTGAGTTCTGTATTGTAAACTGCTGTTGCTTAAAAAAGAAACAAAATGCTTTCTAGCAATTTATACTAATTGGTATTGTTATTGTTGCTGAGTGTGAACTGATTTCATAAGCTTGTAAGAATTGTTTGTCTTTGTGATGGATAGGAGTATGCTAATTAGTAGCTTATGATGTTTCTTGAATTTTCCCTTTCTTTTGTTCTTTCAACCTTTTCTGCTGCTGAGTGCTGATGCTGATGCTGATGCATGATTTTTTATCTTCTCTTTATTTCTGGAGTTCACTTAAGCTTGATCTCTAGTGACCTGTATATTTCTAGTGGGATCAAGGTCTACGAATTAATGAACAAGAAGCATTATTGCAAAGCCCCTCCGAGCAACGTTAGACAGATTAATTTGATCAGATTAATGTTGACTTTGAGGGAAAATTTTGAAACAAATCTTTGAATATCGAATGAGACTTTAATCGAATTATCGAAATCATACCTTGAATGAGATTTATTTTTCCTGGTTTTTTTACATGATGATTGTTGGGGACATTCTTTCATTGAGTCTTGCATTAGTTCCACATTGGGGTTGGTCATGATATTTGTAACTTGTGTATGGATTTTGGTTATCCTTGATTATCTTAACTATTGATTGAGGAGGTATGGAGGGTCTTGACCTAATTCAAGCTCACTTTCAGGTCGTTTCTGAGCTCAAACTTTGTGGCGTACTTCCCACATATACAAAACCACATATCTAAATTAGAATGTTATTACATAGTTGAGTTTAAGCTTGATGAAAAGAAGTATAGCTCTGAAAGAAAATCACTTCATATGTCCCTTTGCTTTGGTTCTCTTGAGTTTTGTCGCGGAGTTTTAAGTAAAAGTTGAAAAACTGAAATTTTTAATCTTCTTTTAATTTATGTACTAAAAAATAGCAATGGAGAATTAGTAGTATCATACAGTACCTTTATTTGAGAATGTAGTTTTTTGAAAAATAATCTTATTTAGGAAAATAAATGTTGTTTTGGGATATGCCTAAAATATGAGTAGAAAAAACTGGATGGAGGAGTAGTACACATTACAATGTATTTGTCCTAGCACCAAAGATCATTCTATGCTGCGAGTTGGATTAAACCCGAGTTTTGTTTGAGTTTAATCCGTTGTTAGTTCTTCAAGTTCAATCTTTATATGATTCTATTTCTGTGGGATCTAACATAAATTAACTAAACCTTATTATATAAGTTTTACGTGTTTTGGATATTGTTGTGATGATATGATTTTCTGCATATATATTTTGTGTTGCAATTGGATTTTCTTTATATAATTATGAGTGGATGCTATCATTATTTACTTTATTTAATCAAAATATGAAAAAGCTTTATATTTATTCCTCTGTATTGGTATCTTAATATAGATTTTCTTACTTTTGTTATATTTCACGCTTCATTTACAGTACACACAAAACATCATATTGGATATTGAATTGATGAAGTCATATTTGATGGATTGGATTTAGGTATTATCATCTATAACAAGATTGGGTTTAAGTAGGATCTAGAATAATGTGACCTCAAATCTAAATTGGGTTTAAAATCCTGACCATGAAAATGACCATTCATCTAAACATGGGCCGAAAAGCAAAAGGCCAGATTCTTAGATGGGCTTCATAGAAGAGATACTACCCAAACAATCATTTCATAATCTCATATTATCTGACCAGGCTTTATAACTAAATTAACACTATCTTCTCAATCTCTATTATCCTTTAAATTTAATGCAGAATTTTAGTCAAAGTTAAAAGAAATGTAATTTTTGATAAATTTTAATTACTCTTTTACATTTTTTTCCTATAAATTTTTAAGTAATTGCAAATCAAAAACTTTATCAAACAAATAATTTTGAAAGAAAATAATTTTAAAAAGGTTATTTAGGATGTTCAAAAGATTCTACTAACATAAAATTTGAAACAAAAATAATATTTTTATAGAACGTATCTTTACAATGAGTGATAAAATGGGTCATGATTCATAGGTTGGCCCGTGACCAGATTAATTTAATTCATAATTTTTTGTTCATGGAATGGGTTGGGTAATGTGCATAAAATGGATTAATAAGCGGGTAAAA
Source organism: Penstemon newberryi var. newberryi (assembly GCA_030819805.1). Taxonomy (NCBI): domain Eukaryota; kingdom Viridiplantae; phylum Streptophyta; class Magnoliopsida; order Lamiales; family Plantaginaceae; genus Penstemon; species Penstemon newberryi. The sequence continues at coordinate 5,100,106 of JAUALY010000003.1, read as the reverse complement.
AATGGGTTAAGTAAAACATCAAACATTTAGCTAAATTAGTAAGCATTTAAATGATTAATTTTGACTCAAAAGCATTATTTTATTTGTCTTGCCTTTATTCCTGAAAATTTTAGTTGCCATATTAAACTATTAAATAGATTTCTTTTTAAAAAATATAAAAATATTAAATATTGCCTATAAAAGAATAGAAAATCTTGAGTCTGGTGTTTTTTTTAATTCATATAATTTAAGTTATTTAATATTAATATAATTTTATTTAGTTATATTTGAATAATATTTAAGTACTGTGGTTTTTTCTTATTTCCGAATTATTGAAATACACTATATTAATATTCATACAATAGATAAATCCAACCCGATCCAATCCATTTTTTATCCATTTCTTTGTCACCTTGATCAGTTTTGATCCGTATTAAGTGACATGTTATTGTTCGACCCGTTTTTTAACCGCACAATCCCAACCCAATTCGACTGATTGCTACCCATAGTCCTTACCAATTAGAATCATATCAATATATTCGAAGTGTGACGCGTTATCTAGATAATACTACATTTTAAATTTGAAATTGTGGTAATACTTTGAGAATTAATCTCAACCGTGTAACTTAAATTGTTATCGTATTTATATGGTTGAAGAAATGAATGGACAAATGCAAAGTATATGGTTGTACGTCCAATTCAATGAACTCTTTATTCCTTCCTAGTTCCTAATAAAGGCAAGGCCAATAATGCATCTGTACACAACATCCAATAAATTTCCCGCAAGCAATGCAACTTTTCAGTTTTCACTTAATTAGTTGACCAAAAATGGCCAATGAAGACTTAACAATTTGTTTGGCTAAAGTTAGAGATTTCATGATCAAGAGGTCATGATTTTAATTTTTACTATTGTGGGTATTTATCTAATTTAAGTAGTTTATCTTTGTACTTAGATATTTATAAAATAAATTTGAATAAATTTTCTGATATAATAATATATCCCGTCTTAAAAAAGTTTGACAAAAAATATGATTATTTTCTATCACTTCTAATTTAAAATACAAATAAATGAATAGGAATCTCTCGTGAACAAAATGAATAACTTTTGTTAATTTTCAGATATGTTAAGACTTGAGATGTAATTAATTAAGGCATGAAAAGGACAAATTAAAGACGAACTACGTACGTTGTTATCATACTATTCGTTAGTTAGTTTGAAATAATCATAAAAATTTGGACATCTCATGTGGGAATCTTTGCTCGATTGTACACGTTGCATATAATAGCCGCCGAATAAACCTTCGTAATAAGGTCTGTCGATTCTTGTTTTGTCGCTATTTATCTACAATTTCTCTCTACGGATTTTTTGGGTTTGATTCCTAATGACTAATTTGATCTAGGTTTAGTACAAAGAAAAAATGAAAATGAAAGAGGGCAATTTAGAAAATAATAAATCATTGTTCTGACAGCAATAATTTGTGCTCTAACAATATCGCTAGCCAATATTGATAATATGGGCAATTTTAGAATGTTATTATTCTTAGGTAAACAGATGTATAAAATTGTGTAACACACTTACACACATATCATGTTGTGAATCTTTTGTGATGCTTATTTAAAAATACGCTTTATATCTTAGTATAATTTTTTTTTTTTAAATGGATTTGACACAATGTAAAAGTTTTAAAATATTTCACTAGTAACTTTAATTTGTTTAGAAATGTTTACGAATATTTTGGCGTGTGTTTATTTTATATTTTCCAAAGAACCTAAAAGTTCTCTGGGAATAAAAGAAGAAAAAAAGAAAAGAAAATAAAAAAAAGGCAAACAAGGCCTCTACGTCCATTTATTTACAAATTTTTAATTAGCATGTGAAAATAAATTTAATTTTTTTACTTGTGGCCCATAAATAGTCAAAATGCTTTGTGCTCATGCACTACCTATTCATAACGTTAATTGTTATGTAAATGTACGTACAACGTAACCAAAAAAAAATATGTACGTACAACACTTTTGAGTAACTCATCATAAATCATGTTTTTCTCCAGAACATCATAATCATGTATAAATATACTTACTTTAGATATACATTTTAAGTAAGTGAGTACAATCTAATCAATTTTTTTTTTTGGGTAAAAAAATAAAATAAAATTTGATTTAGAATATTATAGCAATTGATAAGTATATATGAATACCAGTAAAATCCTCCTGGTGATTATGACATTGCAACTACTCACATGATCCATGCATGAGATCCGAGTCACACTAAACCTGTCGTAGACTTATGCTTCTTTCATGTGACTTTCTTCAAGCCATTATTTTCTCAAAATATTGTAACCAGTGTTTCAATTAAAAATGTGTATGAGTTAGTATATATTTGTCCATATATAATTGGCTTATTCACAATCTGATATTAAAAGACGTGATATATGAGAATTTGGCTTACTTGTTTTTATAAATCTGCAGACGGAGCCATGATTGAAGATCAAGGGGTGCGATATTAAGCTAAAAAGAATATCAATATTTTATAATTATTTATTTCTAGATGGTACTTAGGGATTTTTTATTGAATTCATTTTTTTTAAAATAAAATTAGCACCGCAATGAGTAATTGTAATGAATTTAAATACATAGGAAGTAATTTGAGTTATTTTTCATACATAGAGTATCGTCAGTATATAGATAGAATGAGGTTGTTAATTTTAAAAAAATTCTATCACATATGTCAATTAAGTTGATTCACTAGCATAAACAAAAAATTGATGATTTATAATTCTTGTTAATTATAATTTTCAGTTTTCAAGGAAATTGTTAATCTTAACAAGTATTAAGATTTTTGGTCAAATAAGCTCGATTTCTGTAGATGTGTTACATGAAATTATCAATATTATGTCGAGAGTTATAAAATCACAAAGAAAAGATAACTTTATTTTTGTATTCTCCAACCAATTAAATTTTTACTTTTTGGTCAAATTAACTGAATTCCTAACACATATAAAACATCAATATTTGGTATATATTTCATGAATTACACAAGTTTAAAATTGATGTAATTGCTAAAGCGAACAGAAAAAAATTTAGCGATTTAATTTAAATAAAATGATGTAAGTTATTGCAACTATGTCTATCCATTATACAATATTAAAATTGCAGAAATATAAATTTAAAAAGGAATTACTAAAAATAAGATTATTTAATCAATCGTTATCTCCTAATAACCATATAATTTCACGATTAATAAGTAATAATCTTCCAAATTTATAATTTTTTACACAAATAAAAATAAAATAGGCTATCATGTCATTTTTTAAAAGTAAATATTATATGAAAACCATAATATTGCTACAAGTGAAGAAAAAAAATGCCATTAATTAACTCGATTTTACCAAGCCAAATTGACCAAAATTGTTTAGGAAGTAAGACTCATCCCAAACTTATATAATTACCCAAATGAACTAACTCCATTTTGCCAGATTCCATAATATTACTGGTTCCTCCCCCAAGTCACAAACAAAATCCTATATTATAACGAAAACACATCATCAAAGCGCGCATATTTTCATCAGACCCACAAATCTTGTTTCTTTCCTTGTCCCTTCAGCCCAAAAGAAAAGAAAAGAAGAAAAAACAAAAGTGTTGGTTTAATTTTTTTGGCAATGGGGGATGAAAGACAAAAGCTCCTCATAAAAAATGATCAACAAAACAAAAACAGGGGATTCGTACGATGCGCGTCACATATGCAAGACGAGCTACACAGTTTCCGTACGTGGCTTAAATGTATGTGCGTGGATCAATCCAATACGTTGACGTCGTGCCTTTCGTGGTTCGTTTTTGTGCTTCTGGCAATTTTGGTTCCGGCTCTGTCGCATTTCGTGTTGGCATGTACCGATTGCGATAGTCGCCACAGCAGGCCGTATGACACGGTTGCGCAGCTCTCTCTTAGCGGTGTCGCCGTCCTCTCTTTCATTTGTTTGTCCAGTTTTGTCAGGAAATATGGCCTCCGGAGATTCTTGTTCTTTGACAAGTTACGGGACGAGAGCGAGACGGTTAGGAAAGGTTATACCCAACAATTCAATGTACGTTTCTCATCAACTTAATTCTCTTTGATTGTTTCGAAAATTGGTAATAATGGAAATCCTATTACTCTATTTATTTATTATTTATTACTACTGCAGAGATCACTGAAGATCCTATTCATTTTCGTGCTACCATGTTTTGCTGCGGAGAGTGCCTACAAGATATGGTGGTACGGCTCAGGCGGAACACGAATACCCTTCTTGGGAAACGTCTTCGTGAGCAATACAGTAGCGTGCATCCTCGAGCTTTCCTCGTGGTTCTACAGAACCGTGGTCTTTTTTCTAGTCTGTGTCCTCTTCCGCCTAATCTGCTATCTCCAAATTCTCCGTCTACAAGATTTCGCCTCCGTATTCCAAGCCGACTCTGATGTTGAGTCGGTTCTAAGAGAACACCTCAGAATCAGAAGACATTTAATGATCATAAGCCATAGATACAGAACTTTCATATTGTTGGCCTTGATTTGCATCACGGCAAGTCAATTCGCGTCTCTTCTAATGACTACACGCCCCACTGCCGATGTCAATATATACCATACAGGAGAACTAGCGGTATATATACACCTACATGTATACATATATGCACTGAGCTGAATGCGAAAATTCCCCTTTTGCTTTGTCTAATTGGCAAAAATCTCTTGTGTTATTTTTATTAGCAAAAATTTATTTGTGTTCATTTTTTATTAGCAAAAAAGTTCATTTGAAATTTTTCTTCATGAGTCAGTAGAGAGATTATTATCAATTTTTTGAGTGAGAAGGGGGTTATTGCTAATTTTTAAAGTTAACAAAGGGATTGTTGATCATTTTAGATTAACAGGGGTCTTTTTGCATTTTTAGGTGGGGGTATAATTGTCATTTTTCTTGCCAAATATGTACTCTGACGTGGGAGGGTGTTTTTTGCTAATAAAAAATGACACATAGGTATTTTTGTTAATAAAAATAACACAGATGAAGTTTTGCTAAGTAGTTGCATTTCACTCCATACACGCTCTTAATCATTCCTCATGCTAATATATTGTATGTTATGTGTAGCTTTGCTCTGTGAGCCTTTTAGCAGGGCTTATGATTTTATTACGAAGTGCGGCTAGAATTACGCACAAGGCACAAGCCGTGACTTGTCTTGCGGCAAAGTGGCACGTGTGTGCTACGATCGACTCATTTGATACAGTCGAAACTGATCAGACCACTCCAGTTGCTTCTCGTGGTACCGAACAAATTTTCACCGCGAGTTCTGATGAATCGTCTGATTTTGATGAAGTTGGTGATGAGGAAGACGAACTTGACAGTACCAAATTCGATCCATCGTATGCGTACAGCACAATTTCGTTTCAGAGAAGACAAGCATTAGGTATCATTTTGCATTTTCCTTTATGAGATTATAATATACCATATAGTACGAACGATAAATTGATTATATTTGAACTTGATTTGTTGTAGTGACGTATTTTGAGAACAATAGAGCTGGGATTACGTTATACGGGTTTATGCTGGATAGAAGTTCTCTACATACAATATTTGGACTAGAGCTATCTTTGGTACTATGGCTGCTTGGAAAGACTGTTGGCGTTTCATAAAATGAGTTTCGAGCATGACTTGATTTGTGGAACCGATCGACCAGTAGCGGGTGGCTGCATAGTTGCTTATCAGTGCAATGAAGATCGTGGAGAAGGCGATGTTTGAGCATGAAGAAATTGAAGGACATTATTCCTTGGATTTTTGTATTGTATGTACCCTTACAATTGTATGTCTATTTCAATTTTCACCTTTTAATTGTTTTTGGTTATTAAAGACTAAAGAGGGATCAAGAAGTATTGCTGATATGGGGTATACTACAAGAACTCCTGTTTTATTTGACTTTTTATTTTTTCTAAAAAGTATGATAGCACTTCTTTCTCCATTCTTGTATTCTTTTTAGTTAGTACTATTTATTGGTTTGATAGACATATTTGATGTATTTTTCGGATGGATCGGGAAATGAACTCGAATATGCTTAATTCACAAATTCGAGAAAGTTGAATTTGTATTCTACGATGCTAAAATAACCTGCTAAACAAGGGTGAACCAGGCCGGTACAACTCCCACAAAGTCACTGCGATACGTAAGTTAAAAAAGTATACTTGAAAGCACTAAGACGGAGAATATGTAAGTTTCGATTAAAAAAACTTAATTCAATATTATCATACCTTACTTGGGTTTGTCCCGAGCCCTTAAAAAAACTTGGGTATGTCCCCAAAAACTATTCAACCTAACTTTAGGGCCTTAATGTTATTGTTTGGAAGGAAATGATATTCATTCCATAGGTGTTTGATTTGGTAAAACTTGAATGGATTTCAAGTTGTTCTATGTGCAATTACTTCTTTGACCTTGCTTCTTTGTAATTTCACATTAAGTAGAGTGAGTGACTTCAGCTGGCCTATTGAAGGCCTTGCCCTACTGGGTGCTTTTTAGTATTATCCGCATAAACAATCACTTCACGGTCATTAAACTGGATAATGGACTCGCTTTCGGATATCTGTTTCTCCCAATTCCTATCACAAAATTTTATTTTTCACACGATTGCAGCAGAATCCTGGTTCAGCCCTTTTCTTTAGAATAAATACAAGGTTCTGTATAGTATAGTATTAAAGGATTCATCACGTACAAGTGATGCCTACGGTGGTGAATTGAAGATGTTTGCTTGTGTATTGAAAGGATTAAAAGATTTATCACCCTACTGAAACGGAAGTAAAAAGAAAATACCGAGAGAGAGATAGAGAGAGAAGAAACCAGCAGCAGCATATATATATATATATATAAGAAATTAACATATATAAGAGTAGACTGCTGGCTGCATACCTTTATTGAATAGGAGTAATTCAAAATCCTCTGACCTGACCTCAACTCCTCATGGCTTTTATATATGTTATGTTTGTATATTGGCATCGCAGAAATTGACTGGATATTTATATAACTATTACTGCCTAGCTTGATCAAACTCTGGTGTTCCACGATAGTAGAGCCAATTTCCCATGGCACTTTTGGGATCCTGCAGTGAGAAATACATTTGCTATGAGTGCTTGGTGCTCCGAAAACAGAAGTCCAACTCTACATAAGCTTGAACTCCCAGGTCCAAAGGAATGTATATATGCTAGGCGGACCACCAACTTGTTTAGTATGAATTATTTCGCAGCATAATTACTAACTTGTTTCTTTAAGAACCAGAGAAACAAAAATTTAAACCCAAAGTACTTCAACACTCATAAAATTAATTAAGTACAGAAAATAAATAGTGGAAGTGATCAAGAAAGTATATTAATTAACAATTTAACATGCAATCAGAACCAATGAAATTAGTCGAAAAACAACAAATCCCAAATGGCTCGGCAGGAATTTTTAACATCTTGCTAGCTATTTTCATGTGTCCATAACATTGCAAAGGTATTTTGTTTCTCTCATGTTCCGTTCAGCTCAATCATTCTCTACCAAGTAAAAAAACAGTCTGTCAAACAAAGTTCCATACTAATCTCCTTCCTATTAATTACATAATTCACTTTTCTTGATTAAACAGTCATACTAGTTAAATTCCAAGAAGCCAAACCAATGCCTCTTTTGCTTAATTTCCACAAGCATGTAAGTAATGAACTAGAACATAAAACCTTATATTTAATTTTGCAAGAGAAGGAGGAACAATAACAGAGAATTGTAACAAAATATTTCCAACAGGAATTTCATTGCTGCTAGAATTCAATGTACGGATATAGATTGTTCATTGGTGCTGTTGATCAATCCATTTTATTAATTCATCACCACGATTTAAAAGGTTCACGATATATCATCATTGAATTTTGTTAACGATTTACATTTAAACAAAAAGATCAACAGAAAATGTACAAATTGATTCAGACTTACGAGAAATAGAGAAGAATCTGAATGTGGTGATTTATATATAGTGTGGGGTTGGGGTGGTGACGGGGGTTGGCATAGAAACAAAGCTGAGGTTTTTAACCGCGTCGCTTTTCGGCTTTTGTTTATAGCTACCGTCAAACAGTTCACCGCTACCATAGCCGGAAAACTAAACTTTATCCTTATAAATTATAATGCCTTTAAAATCGGACCGGGCCAAGGATATAACTTGTGGGCTTCTTCTCTTTAAATGGGCTCTCTAGTGATAAATTAAGAGTATTAGATGGGCTTTTTCTACTTGAGTGACGAATTAAAAGAATAGGGAGGATGGGTATGGACTATGGAGTATGTGGACTTATCGTTATTAGGGCTGTCAATTGGGCAGATTTCAATCCGGATCCGAATCGAATTCGGTCTCATTTATTAGGATAACTGTTCGATTAGTGATCCGATGGATCTAATCCGATTAAGAAGATATGTAATCTGAATTATATGGAGCGAATATGGCTATGGCTGATTCGATCCGTTAAAGATCTGTATCCGACAATATTGGGTTTTTCTTCTTCTTGGTCCCAGTTTATATCTTTTTTATTTTTGTTTATTCCTTTGTTCTAATTTTTACTGTTTATATTTGCCCACCATATTTCATCTTCTACAATTTGCAAGCAATAGTTTCGATGAAATAAGTAAAATGTTATATTTTTAATTCATGATGGTGGAATCTGCAAGTGATTTGGAGGAAAACGGAAAAAAAAAATTATTGTTAAATATGCTAAACGGATCCGGGATATCCACCGTATTCGGATCCGGTTGCTAATATTCAAGATCCAAGCGGATCCGGATCCAAATAGAAGAAATGGAAATCAAACTCGGTCCGAATCGGCCCTGGTCCGGTCCAAGTCCGAGTCCGACCCATTGACAACCCTAATCGTTATGAACGGTGTTTTGTCCGTCCTCCCCCCGCCCCTATAAAACTAATGTGTGTGTTTATTAGGAGGGTGGTTTTGTCATGAATATGTAAGGGTGTAAATGAGTCGAGTAAATTGAACAATAAATTGTTTAAATTTTGTTTGAATTTTGTATAGATCTTGAAATTGTGTTTAAACTTGATTTGATAGTTATATGTATCGAGCTCGTGAACTCAGTTTTGAATCTCTGTTGAAAGAGGTTCTAACGCGGGTTGAAAGGAATTAAGACATAACACCAATCTTAATGGATAACAAAGGCGAGTAATGGATAACAAAATACTATTGTTGTCAGAGAAAAAACCAAACCTAGAAATCCAAAGAATCCTTTGAGAGATGATTTTGTAAGTAAGTTACCTATGAAGGTAAAGAAAGGTTTTTATAACTCGAGGTGCATAAAAGTTTAACATAAAACATTGGAGGTGAATACATAATAAAAAACAAATTTGATTATGTTATGACATATCATTTTCTGTAATTAAAAAGTAAATTGGCAGTTCATAAAACTTTCATATGATGAAAGTATGTACCTTGAATAGTAGTAGGAACACGTTTTCCCAATTTGAAATAGTCATAACCATTTCGTGTTTCACTTGTTCTTCGTGTCCACACTTCCGTCGTTAGTGTCAACGCGTTTGATTAGAGGATACGTGTTGACACTAAAGATGGAAATGTGGACAATGTAGAAAATCGAAACATGAAATGGGTATGGCAATTTTTTAATTGGGCGAACATGTTCCTTCTGCTATTCAAGGTACATACTCACATCATCATATGAAAGTTTTATAACTACTAGCAATTTACTTCTTTATTTAATACTACATCATCACTTGATCAAACTTGTTTTCGTGAAAAAATCCAGATCTATGCCACAATCAAAAAGTGGTTCCTTGGCCATTGGAGCCTCAATTTTGGATTCGGTGCTTCGTCTTCTGGTTGGGGGCATGTTGGGCACCCAAACTGTGTGTGCGGGTGACAGCAATTGTCCAGTGGCACCCAAACTGAGTGTGCGGGTGGCACCCAAAACTGAGTGTGCGGGTGGAGTCACAATCGAATATCGTGGGCGCTTGAATGAATGCACTATAAGGGAAGGGTATGCGCATTTCCTAACACCAATTGGTTTTGGGGCAACTGGTAGCGCCTGAGGTCCTACAGAGCATACTTTGGGTTACTAATTATTCAATGAAAAACATTAATGTATACAAATATCCAATTGGTAAACTAGAGTACAACCTCTTGAAATTATCATCTTTGTAGCGATAATGGCTACACTTGGTTTTCAAGTGCTTGTGGTAGCAATTCAGCAACTAATTGTCGATGAACCTTCCAAACTTATTGGATGTGCATCATCATGCTCAAAGCAACGGGTGTAAATCTCGTTATGTGGATCTACTGCAGAAGCTCTCGGAACCATATTGTTCGTGCATATGCGAAGGTAATTTTCAAAACTTCTCATTCTTCATTTTTGTATTACCATTACTTTTATGTGGTCACAAACATGGTTGCTTTGGTAGTTGCTTTCCTAGGCGACAAACTTTTCTAGTGGATGGATCCACTTGGTGCTACAGTTTTGGTTGTTTATACAATCAAGAATTGGTCAGAAACAGTACTGGAGAATGCATATTTCACCTCTTTAGACTCCTTATATTTAGCATAATAGAAATATTTAATGTAGTAGAAAAATGCACATACTAATTTCATAGAAGTATATTAATTGCATTATATAATAAAAGAATTGTTAACTATGTTATGAATTATATGTTAATCGCATTATATAATAAACAACTCAAAAAACAACATTCATCTAATATTTAATAGTTCTTTTATTATATGATGCCATTAGCATATGAAATTAGTTAGTCACGTGCGACATATGTGCACTTTTCTAGTACATATAATAATAGCAAATCTTTTAGTTCTTAATTTCTTTTTTCGATTTTTACATAGAATGTCATTAAATCAGCTCCTAAAATTTACGTAATTATATTTTCATGGTACCTTGATACTTAATTCTATTTCACTTCTTAAATTTGTTGATTATCCATTAGTACATACAAATAAATATTATGACTTAACAAAATATTTTTCACGTCAACTAAATGAAAAATAATACTAAACCTCATATTTGGTTTATTTTCATTTTCCTAGTCATTTTAACTGTTCCAACTATAGTTCTTGGTTTTGTTAGATTTCTTCTTCTACCTAAGTTTCTTTCAAATCTGTACAATCACTTCTTTACTGCATGCTTTTACTCTCAGATGACTTAAAAACCCAAGGGTGGTGGCCCTCCACTTATATTTTTTATGAGTCTTTTTTGTTTCTTGCCATGGCATCCTATGTTGGTCTCATTTAATAACATGCTAATGTAGTACTCATACACCTAAAATTTTCATATATCCTGCATTTATGTCATTTTTTTTTGTTTCCCAATTATAACACGTAAGTTGCACACTATTTGCAAAATTTCTGCAAAAGTTAGTTTTTTTACACAATTGAGATTGAAAAGACCCATCAATCGTATATATACAAAAGTGAAAAATAATATTATGAACAATTAACTTCGTTTTGCTACTCATGAACTTGAGATGTGAAATTAGCCCAAAAAGAAGTTCAAATGATAATATCATATGCAGCATAATAATAAAGGTTCTTTAAATACCAACATGTGATTGGTCTAGTGGAAATGATTAGTCACTATAAAGTAGCAAACTCAGGATTGAATCCCTGTTGGGAGAGGTTCCCACTTTATGTGCTCGACGCGCCTCGAAATGGATTAAACTCTTGGGAAACCAAAAAAAAAATTTATTTGAACAATGACAATGTATACTTAATAATATGACATGCGAAAGTGTTAATGATATTAAAAACACAATTGATGAACCAAGAATATATTACCGAAACTATTATGATCAAGTTTCCGACTCCTCCAGACTTACCGATGAGTACAACAACCAGGCTAGGGACTATAGTTAAATAACACGTTAAGCAGTTCCTAATCCAAGGTCTCATCTTTAAATCAAGAAAGCTCAATACAAAAGAGATAAAAAAAAATGCATTAGACGAAAAAATTTGTAAAGAAGTACTTAAAGTATTTCATGATTATATTTTGGATAACTAACATGCATGACATCTTGCCTTGCATAAGTTCCAGTTGTAATGGAACTTTGTCTTGATGAAAGCAAGGCTAAAACAAAAATCTTTGAACTAAATTTGCCTAGAACCGTCATCATCTAAGTAAATTGCAATTGGCAATAAAAACTTAAACAATATGAACAAATTAGACATTAATTCCAACAATGACAATTTTGCTTCATACCTTGATTAGGAACGAAGCTTCCTTTAGGTTCAAGTCTTTGCAGCTCCGCAGTTCATTGGTGCTCAGACTTGGTGAGTTACATACAGAATCGTTACCTGAGATAATGGATGTGTTAATAAGGAAGGCTACCATTAAAGCAAAATCATTTTCTATCAAGTAAAACATGCACGCCATCTGTTAAAATCAAACAGAGTCTTTTGTAGTTGTGATCTAGAAAGGAATAAGTTTTGTAATTAGGTTTGTACTGGATATTAAATTGACATTTCGATTCGATATTCAGTATGCATCGAACCTCAATTTCGACACAATTTGGTCCGTTTATTGAACCATGTGCACATCAATACTCCTCTTGATCGTAAGATTTTCAACTATGCTTAGACTATTAGATTCAATTTAACTTGATAGTGTTTATATAAAAAACAAAAGTTGATTTGATAGAATTTTCATATATCCTTCATTTATGTCATTTTTTTTGTTTCCCAATGATAACTTTTGCTAGAATTTTGCACGTAAGTTGCACACTATTTGCAAAATTTCTGCAAAAGTTAGTTTTTTTACCCAATTGAGATTGAAAAGACCCATCAATCGTATATATACAAAAGTGAAAAATAATATTATGAACAATTAATCTTCGTTTTGCTACTCATGAACTTGGGAAGTGGAATTAGCCCAAAAGGAAGTTCAAATGATAATAACATATGCAACATAATAGTAAATGTTCTTTAAACACCAACATGTGATTGGTCTAGTGGAAATGATTAGTCACTACAAAGTAGCGAACTCATGTTTGAATCCCTGTTGGGAGAGATTCCCACTTTATGTGCCCGACAGGCCTTGAAACGAATTAAACTCTTGGGAAACAAAAAAAAAAATTATTTAAACAATGACAATGTATACGTAATAATATGACATGCGTAAGTATTAATGATATTAAAAACACAATTGATGAAACCAATAATATATTACCAAAGCTATTATGATCAAGTTTCCGGCTCCTGCAGACTTACCGATGAGTACAACAACCAGGCTAGGGACTATGGTTAAAGAACACATGTCCAAGGTCTCATCTTTAAATCAAGGAAGCTCAATACAAAAGAGATTAAAAAAAAAAATGCATTAGACAAAAAAACCTGTAAAGAAGCATTTAAAGTATTTCATGATTATATTTCGGATAACTAACATGCATGACATCTTGCCTTGCATAAGTTCCAGTTATAGTGGAACTTTGTCTTGATGCAAGCAAGGCTAAAGCAAAAAGCTTAACTCTTTGTTATTCCGTTATAAATTAATCACACTTGAACTTGCACTTTGGTATTCCCACGTCAAAGCTATGTCATGCGTTTGTGGGGACTTGTTGGTTCTAGAAAGAGTTTTCATCCAATTTTAGCTCAATCGGATTAGAATGGACCAAACTGACTGAATTTTGCCAAAAATAAATAATACAAAGCATACTACATATACAAATCGAATCATTATATTAAAGAGGAGAGAGAAAGCAGTAGGCTTTATGTTTGATTGAAGCTTCTTCACCTATGCAACCTTGACTTAGGATCTGCGTTAATTCTAATTCAAGACGCGTTAATTTTTTGGGATAATTACATCAATCTTCCTTGAGGTTTAGGCTAATTATTGCCCAATCTCCTTGCAATTTCATAATTACATTCACCTCCCTCCACGTTTGAAAGACCTTACAAAATAATGTGAAATGATCATATTGTCCTCATCAGTTTTAATTTAAAAAATAAAAATCAAACAGATTAACAAAATATCTTATTTACCCCTGCAAGGGATAATTACATCGACCTCCCCTGAGGTTTGGGCTAATTATTGCCGAATCCTCGCGCAATTTAATAATTACATCCACCTCCCCCCATATTGGAAAAATCTTACAAAATGATGTGAAATGATACACAAAATTACAATAGTACCCTTGCAATGATACACAAAATTACAATACTACCCTTGTATAAATTAATTTTATACATAAAAAAAGACTCTAACCCCCCACCCCACCCCACCCCACCCCACCCCACCTCCACCGTCCCAACCCCGCAAATATCCTCCCAGGTCTGGTTCGAACCATAGGCCTTCCAGGCCTTCGGTGCATTATGCGTTCTGGGAGGTGATTTGCCGGTTGGGGACATCGGGTGAGGGGTTGGGGATCGGCGGGTTGGGGTTGGGGTTGGGGTTGGGGTTGGGGTCGGGGATGGTGATGTTTTTTTTTTTAATATAATTGATTGATTTATTAATATTAGTATTTTTATATAAATAAGATATGATTTTAATATTATTGTATTAAGTAAGAAATATTAAAAAGAATTATGATTTTATAATAACTATTTTATTAAATTGAGTATTTTTATTTTTTATAAAAAAATTATTGATTTTATAATAACTATTTTAGTTAAAAGTTTAAGAAATTATTTAGTAAACATGTGAGCATTTTTATAATGTCTAATAATTATTGTTCAAGTTTTTTTTCTTCTCATGATCAAACGTAATTCATTAATTTATCCTTGTACTTTAATTACGAAAATAATTTAAATTATTAAAATTACAGGTTAAATGTTAAAGTTGAATGTATATACATTTTTTATTTATGTTCCACAATGTTTTTTTCTTATAATTAACCATAATTTATTTACTTTTAATTGTAAAAGCATTATAAAAAATTTGGAAAAAATCATTGATATGTTATTATATTTTTATTTTAAGAATACATATACACTAAAAATTCATTTATTCTTTTGAACCTAATTCATTCATTTATTCTTTTACTTTAATTAGGAAAAAAAATTAAATTATTAAAATTACGTGTTAAATGTGAAGTTGAATGTATTTACATTTTTTATTTATGTTCTACAGTGTTTTTTTCTTATAATTAACCATAATTTATTTATTTTTCCTTGTACTTTAATTGTAAAATCATTATGAAAAGAATTGGAAAAAAACGTTGATATGTTATTGTATTTTTATTTTAAGAATACATATACACTAATAAACTAATTAAAAGTTTCATATAAATTTATAACATTTGAACTCATACTTATTCATATACATTGCAAAGAAACCTCTCCTATGTACCAAACATAACAAGGGTATAATTGTCCAACAAAATAGATACAGTAACCTCAAGGGTAAATAGGAAGTTCAATAAAAATTCGTTGATGACATCATCAAAATGTAAGGTTTTCGAAACGTTGGGGGAGGTGGATGTAATTATGAAATTGTGAGAGGATTGGACAATAATTACCCCAAACCTCAGGGGAGATCCCTGTAATTATCCCTAATTTTTTTGGTAGATTACAGATCTTATTGATGAAACTAAACTAACTCAATTAAAAAATGAACAATTTAATTCGATAAGAACTTAGTATCTAACAATCTCAAAACGTTATCGTTTAAGGCCGTTAATCTGATTAAAAATAATTCAACAAATTTTTGAAAGAGGAAGCCGAAGCTAAATCCGCTCGTTTAGAAATCCTGAATCAAAATCCTCACGACGCAGAGTAATGGATATTGGTTCGGCTCCGATCAGTCGTTGCTCAATTGAGCACCAGAAGATCTATCAAGATTGGTTTTCCTTCGCTGATTCAGGTACTTAAACTTCAAAATATTTCAGTTTAAAATCAGATTGATGAATGGTGAATCTGTAAATTGCGTGATACAATCAGATGGAGATGGGCGGATTACGGGCGGTGATGCTATTAAGTTCTTTTCCATGTCCAATTTGCCTCGTCAAGATCTCAAACAGGTTTATTATTGTTTTAATTTGAGCTCAGTTAGAATAGTTCATTTGCTTTTCATTTATGTGCTGAGTATTATTCGATTTGTTTTTTGTTCATTTACACCAGGTATGGGCAATGGCTGATTCAAAAAGGCAAGGGTTTCTCGGATTTAGAGAATTCATCACTGCAATGCAGGTTATGATCTTTTTCATTGTTGTCATGGATTAAAATTTTGATAAGTATCTGCCGAAACATCAAAGAGCTTCTGTTTATAAGTCAGTTTCGAGGAATTTCCAAAAGAGTTCATAATATTTAAACACACCGTCAAAACGAAATTTTGATCCATCATTGTTGTTTTGCCAAAATGATCATATTCTGATGCTGATCTTTTTTAACTACTGTAAATGTAGTTAATCTCTTTGGCCCAAACTGGAACTACTCTCACCAGCGATATTTTAAACAATCAAGGTATGTTCTGGAATACTGGTCACATCATATGTATTTAGTTGCTTAAGTTTTTTTTTTTCTCTCATTAAGTTATTCTAACACGGTTGAATGAAATTAATCATCTCCAGATGACTTTGAATACTTGCATCCTCCTGCCATGGAAGGTCTGGATGTACATCTTTCTGTAAGTTTCCAACTTTTTTTTTTTTTTTTGTGTAATTACTATTATTTAGGATTGAAGTTTGAAAAGTAATTGTGAGACCTTGTTTCTTTTATCTTTACAGAAGAAGAAACATACACCTAAAAGTGAACCTGAACAAAATGGTAAGATGGATGGTGTTTAATGTAATGGAAGGTCGTTTTTTAAATTCTTGAGGCTGAGATTGTGTTGGTTGATGGTTCAGGTACACAGCTGCAATCTTCACCATCAGCTAGTTGGTTTTCTTCGTCAAAATCTGCAAGCAAGGTAATCTTGTGTGTCCTAGACACATTAAAACACTTCTGTTTCGTTATCATCGACCAAAAGTTCTTGAAATTTTTGCTGTCTGTGTTATGTTTTCCATCTTCAGCTGTTGTCTACATATGCTTTTGTTCCTTAATTCGCTTACAAGCAAGGGTGCGGGAATGCTTTTGTAAGTTACATAACTTCAAAAGCTTCAGTGTAATATCTGAAATGTTGGCCATCAGCCACGTGATATTAAAATTATGTTTTTGAGGGAGGAGGCCTGTAACAAAAGAGAAAGAAAGAAAAAAATCCCTTTTCTTATTTCAATTCTTCTACTTACCTCTCCATCTCCCTTTTATGATGTGTTGTTTCAAGTGCAAAAATAACTTTATTGTTTGATTATTAATTACCATAAAACTGATTCGGAATGTCCTACTTGAAGTTTGCCCTGCTCACTAGCACAAATGCCATGCTAAGTAGCTAGATTGGAGACCCGGATCTTTTTTTTTCTCAATAGCCACATTATAATATAACCAAGGCTGCGGGAATTTGGAGCTACATGTTTTTGGTCATCTTCTTTTCTATATACCTGTAGTATTTTCAAGTTATATGCTTTGGATTCTTATTTATTCAAAATATTATCTGTTGGTCATTCTGTGATTGTGAATTGTGCCTTATTGTTATAGTCTACTGCTGTTTTTGTTTGTAATCTTTTTTTCTCTAATATTGCATGTTCCATTTGTACTTTATTCTCTTATTATTTTCCTTTATATCATCTGATAATGCTTCCTTTGCTCATTTATATTATTAGGTGTCATTGAATGCTGTCACTTCGATAGTTGATGGCTTGAAGAAATTGTATGTTCAGAAGTTGAAGCCCCTTGAAGTTACGTATAGATTTAATGATTTTGTTTCTCCCTTATTGGTAAGAACTTCAGCTTCCTTCACTTGCAGTTGTGTGAAATTTATTGATTCTATTTATGGCCTTCGGAAATTATTTTCTAGCTACCCATGAAATTTGATTTGTGATTGGCTGACTCTTCCGTATTGCATTCTATATGTTGGTAGGCGAACAGTGACTTCGATGCCAAACCAATGGTGATGCTTCTGGGTCAGTACTCCACTGGGAAGACGACTTTTATCAAACATTTGCTCAGAACTAGTTATCCAGGTATATAACAACTATCCGTATGAACATTCATCTACCTTCATTATCTCATTGTTTTTTTTAATATTTATTCTATGTCCCAGGAGCTCACATTGGACCAGAACCCACCACAGATAGATTTGTTGTTGTCATGGTAATTTTTTATTATACTATATTTAATAGAAGTATTATTTTTACAGGTATAATTGTTAGTTAATACATTTAAGTGACACAGAGATGTTCTACATTGTACTACTGTTCTATCTCTGACACTATCTTGTGCTAACTCGTATGCTTTCTATCGGATAGTTGCTGATTAGTTTATATACTGGCTTTACTTAGAATACCCAATAGTCTGTCTTTGGGTTTATTTTTTAGTACATCCATGACTGCTGTCCTTTTAGAAATGGCTGACACATATGTAACAATGTATAGAAACGGCTGGCCGTAAGTTAGGCTTGGTTTGTCCTGTATATACTATTTCTTTTCCAATTTTTTACTCTATTTCTTCTGGTAAACATATCCTTTCGGTCATTAGTTTTTAATAGTGAATTGTCTTACACAGAATGGACCTGATGAGAGAAGTATTCCAGGGAACACCATCGCTGTTCAAGCTGATATGCCATTCAGCGGCCTGACTACTTTTGGAACTGCATTTCTATCCAAATTTGAGTGTTCACAGATGCAACATCCTGTAAGTTTCAAATTACCTTTTTTTCATTTTCATAAAAAGAAGAGAAAAGGAGAGAAAATCCGTAACTTCTCTTTTGTTCAAATTCTTTCTCTCTTGAATGCTCATAGCTGCTGGAGCATATTACGTTTGTGGATACTCCTGGAGTTTTATCTGGAGAAAAACAACGAACACAGAGAAGCTATGACTTTACTGGTGTAACATCTTGGTTTGCTGCAAAGTGCGATCTCATATTGCTTCTGTTCGACCCTCACAAACTTGATATAAGTGATGAATTTAAACGAGTCATTGGATCTCTACGAGGTCATGATGATAAAATACGTGTGGTTTTGAACAAGGCCGACCAAGTTGATACGCAGCTGGTATCTGTTATTGGAGACTTGTTCAATAAATGTTGCTAGAAAATTACTCTTTGATATCTTGAGTCTATTCTTAGCCTTCTAATTGCAGCTAATGCGTGTTTATGGTGCATTGATGTGGTCGCTTGGGAAAGTGCTGAATACTCCTGAGGTCAATCGTGTTTATATTGGGTAAGTTCACTGCCTGCAAAAATATTTCCTGATTCATAATACGGGAGTATTTTCTGCCGACATATA
Source organism: Penstemon newberryi var. newberryi (assembly GCA_030819805.1). Taxonomy (NCBI): domain Eukaryota; kingdom Viridiplantae; phylum Streptophyta; class Magnoliopsida; order Lamiales; family Plantaginaceae; genus Penstemon; species Penstemon newberryi. The sequence continues at coordinate 5,080,837 of JAUALY010000003.1, read as the reverse complement.
TCTTGTCTCTGTTCGTGGTTCATAACGACTAGTTCTTTTATTCTCCGATGAACTGTTTTTCCAATACTTGATGTTTTCATGTCTTTTTAGTTCATTTAACGACAAGCCTATAAATGAGGCTGCTGCTGGTCCTATTGGTAAAGCCCTTTTTGAGAAAGAACAGGAAGATCTTCTTACCGATTTGAAAGACATTCCAAAGAAAGCTTGTGATCGTCGTGTAAGTATGAGATCTTCATTTTATGGTGTTCCTTTTGGAAAAATGTTTTCATATTCACATACACAACATGATAAATATAAGTGGTTTTGATGATGTCTTTTGCTATTGTGCAGATAAATGAATTTGTGAAACGTGCAAGGGCTGCTAAGATACATGCTTATATCATGAGTCATTTGAAGCAGGAAATGCCTGTTATGATGGGCAAAGCTAAGGCACAACAAAGACTCATTGATAATCTAGAGGATGAATTCGCTAAGGTTCATACTCCCTCTCTCTACGGTCTCTTTCTCTCTCTTTCTCATAATCTGGGCTTATTGTATTCGACTTAAAATCTTTCAGGTTCAGAGGGAACAACATCTACCGCCTGGGGATTTCCCTAGTGTTGAACACTATAGGGAGGTCTTGAGTGGGTACAATATAGACAAATTTGAGAAATTGAAACCTAAAATGATACAATCTGTTGATGACATGCTTGGGTATGATATCCCTGATCTTTTGAAGAACTTCCGCAATCCTTATGACTAAGAAGAGATGTCTGTTTTTAGAGGCTCGGGTATAGTTCTCCATAGTAAAAAATCTCAAATTCTTCATCTGTTTTAATTTAAGAAGCCATGCAGGTGGAGTATACACTATCACCCTCTCTGTATCTGTATGTTATGTTCTTCAAATCAATTTAATCTGAATTTCTGTAGGGAACCATTTGTATGAGTAGTCCAGGATTGTAAACATTGTTGTAAATCTTGTAATAGCTGTACACCTTCAATTACCAAATGTTATGATATATAGTTACTTTGGCTTATTAGTGAAGTTTGTTTTATCTTCATAAGAATAAAAAAAGAATAAAAAGAACTGCATGTTTCGTTAACAGGAAAAATTGTTGTGAAAAGGGAATTACAAAGGTGTAGTTTTAGCTGTTGAATATCAAAATTAACTTTGAATATGTATCTAAATTGTAATGGCCAGGAAATATATCTTTTTTTTTTTTTTTTACCATGGCTAGGAAATATGTCTTCAACGACTGTAAATTAAGGTTTAGGAGCAAAAAATAGGAGGGGGCTCAGATGCGCCTAATATTTCGTCCAAGAAATCGGACACAGTGGGTAACCCAATATCCACTTTGGAGCGCACTATACATCTTCACTGCAACCCTCGACAGTTATGCACCAGCCGGGAATCGAACCCGGGTCTGTACCGTGGCAGGGTACTATTCTACCACTAGACCACTAGTGCTTGTTGATTGTATCTAACGTTGTTTAACAATTATACACAAACTGAGATTTAACACAGGTAGAGTTGGGAAAAGTTTTTTTTCAAATTATTTTACCATTTATTAAAAAAATATAACACCACAATTATCTATTGAAAGTAAGATTTAAATGAGTGAATAAGTTGTTTATTATATTGTTGGATGATTCTCTTGATATTTAACTTTTCTAGCTCCTTTTTTTTTTTTTTTCCTTTCTTAAAAAAAAGTCTATCGTATCTTATGTTGCACGGATACAGATATGGGGATACGGATACAGTATGATATGGATACGGCGATATGGATTTTTGAAATTTATTGAATACGATTCGGCATGGATACAGATGTAAAAATATAATGTAAATTTATACATAAGCAACTAGATCTTTCTATTCAAGCTCTAGAAGAAAAGATAATCCAAGTTAGCATAAACAAAAGTTATATAACTACAATATCAAACATAATTCTTCTTAACATATCACAACAATAAATTCATATTTGAGATTTCATGACCTAGGAGAGAGACTTGAATAAGAGACTGAGTAGTGGTACTAGTCGTTTATGTTTAGTTATAGAGACTTTATCATTTTATTATAATTTAAATTTGACCCATAATATTACAAAACAGCCCCCCAGACTGTCCTGATGCCTAATTAGTGTATCCGATACTTATCTATTTTAATTTTTATTAATGATACGCCACGCGGTGTATCGAATACGTATCCCACGCGTATCCTACGTGTATCGGTATCCCCCGTGAATCCGATATAGTACTTTGTCTTTTTTCGGAGTATCCGTGTATCATTCATATCTTATCATTTCTTAAAGGAGCGAAAGACAAAAACACCTCATATGATTTGTCTAACTCCCAAAAAATTCTCTATGTTATCTTAATTCTCAAAAACCTCCTGCGATCTCAAGTAAGTGCCAAATATACCCCCAGAAAAGAGAGTGTCTTTCAAACGCGAAAAATGTAAGTATTTGTTCACATTTTGCTTTTGATATGAGAATTTTACCCGAGACATCGAAAGACAAAAACACCCTCTGTGTTTTGTCTAACTCTAAAAAAAAATCCATGTGTCATTTTAAATCCCCCCAAACCCCCGTGTTTGGTTTCAAAAAGAATAAATAAATTTTAAAAAAAACACATAAAGGTAATTTTGTCATTTCATCAAAAGTCAAAAGTAAAATTATATTTGGGTTGAGTGTGGTAATTAAAACCAAACACACGAGGGTTTTTTAGAGTTAAAATAACACAAGAGTTTTTTTAAGAGTTAGATAAAGTATAGAGGGTGTTTTTATCTTTTGCTCTTCATAAAGTTTGATGAATGTTAACTATGCTAAAAAAATAACAATATTATGTTATCTGATTTCAACTTTTTTTACATAAAATAATACATATACATTCTGCAACGAATACATCAAATAATTTTTGTGATACACCTACTAAATATCTCACCTAAAACGTTATTAATGTTACAAAAATATCGTGTAGATTTTGTATGTTCCAAGTTGATAATAATATGTTAATTTCTGTTTATTAAATTATAACCAACAAATGTTTTATAACTTATATGAACTAGCTAGAAATAGCCTAGGGACGGGATCGAAAGAAAAGAAAAAGATATAGGGCTTGTTTGTTTGGCGTTTGAGAAATTAGTTTTGGAGAGTAATCTCGATTTGTGTAATGTTGTTTGTTTGAATTTTGAGAGAGTGGTTTGAGAAATAAAGTAGGTGTAGGTTTTTTCTGGAAGAGTTGGGTTGTAGGTGTAAGATGTGTAAGACTTTATGTCAAATCATGTTTGTTATGTGGGATAAATTGTGTAAAAGATAGGTTACTTTATGTCAAATCATTGTATAGTTTGTATAGGTTTTGTTTAGAGATAAGAAAATTGTTGTTTGTTTGGCTTTTGAAAGAGTAGTTTGAGAAAATTAATGGATGAAAAATTTATTTAGAAAAATAGAAAACATGTTTGTTTGGCATTTCCCAAACACGAAAAAATTCTGGGAAACGCCAAACAAACAGGCCCATATATTTTCTAAAATAATTCAACAAATTAGAAAATACTTCCTTTAACTTTTCTTAATAAAGTTAAATTGCAATAAGTAAATAAAGGGCACATGGTCTTCCAAATTTTTAGATGCAACTATTTCATAAGTCAAAATAAACAGACCTTATTCAGGTCATTGGCATTTCTACCCAACTTGAAACGGGGTGCAAATCAACTAAAACTTATACTGTTCAAGAACTTCCCGGCGAAAGCAGGCTCCATCTCCGACTCTTTGTAAGAAGGTGCGTTAACTCAATTTCACGTGATTGTAGAAAAATGCGCAAACTTGCTGCCTCTAAAGTGTTCGTTGAAATTCCTGTGAGATTTATGATTTATATTTTACCTCTTGTTAAACATGGATTTGGAACATATACTTAACTTGATCAATTAGATTCCTTGACTAATACCCAATTAGGATTTATGTTGTTTGTTTTGCTTAACAACCAATTCTTGTTATTTGGCGGTCAGGAAAATGCTGCCACAGAGGTTGAAAATGGCTGTTGTAGACAACCCAAAGAAAGTTGCTGAATTGATTGACCTTGTGAACCTGCCTACAATGCTCAGGGAATTCATGGGTCAGTCCCAGAGTTCTCAGCTGAATTGTTTTAGGAGGGTTTGGTCTTATGTCAAGGAGAACAATCTCCAGGTTTTGTCCCAAATTACTTCCTCGATTTATATGTTACGTAGTTGCTTTTGGTTGATCCAAAAAGTTGTTTAGAGTTTGAGCTTGTAGATGATCACGTGCTAGTTGATAATGTGTTTTAGATTGATAACAGAGGAGTGAACATTTGCTTTATTGAAGTGAATGATTTTGTTAGTTTCTTAAATGTTGTTTATTATCTTGGTAACGTGCTTTTGATACAATTAAATCTTTGAGCGACATGGATATGATCCATCCATCTATGTGCAGTAGCATGACCCATCTTCTCTTACTAATTACATACATGAAGATAGGCTTTCTCTGTACAAAATCATAATCATCTTACTTCATTAAATCTTGAGATAGCAGCTCTGATTAGCTACTGATGTCAACCCTTATGATTTAGTTGAATGAACTACTGATGTTGTTTAAGATAAGCAAAAGCAAACAATGATTGCATAGTTTCTTGACGATTTTTTTGTCCACTATCCGATGTGGGGTTTAGGATTAGTGAAAGGAGATATGGAATATCAAGAAACTTTTAGAAGCTTTGCTTATGTTGCATGCAGTTGTTTGTCCTTCACTTACCTACCTTTTGTGTGTGTTTTTCCAGGATCCAAGCAATAAGAACGTTGTGAATTGTGATGAAAAGCTGAAGAGCATTCTTTTGGGCAAGTCTAAGTTTGAACTTACCGAACTTCCAGTGTTGATCAAGTTGCATTTTCCGAAGAAACCTAAGTGAATCTTGCAACTCCATTAAGGTTTTCCTTTTTTTTTTAATCAAGAATAGGCACCTTGTCAAGATATAGTGACTTGCAGATGATACGTTTATAGTTGTCCTTGTAATGTAAGAAACCTCTCTCTTCTTGGAGTGCTGAGATCGATACTGGTGTTTTCAGTTTTTGCCTGATTTTTATGAATAGAAGTTTGTTTATTTTCTTTGTTATGTATCTGCAAATAATGATATCATATCAATTTAAAATATTACAAAATTATTCCTTGGAGTTTGGGTAATAACAAACTTGCTTGCTCTGTTAAGATCTCCAACTTCATAACTTAAGTTATGGTCCAAACTATTGGCAAGGAGAAAATCGGATTTGTGATGAAAGAACAACGAATTAACTGTACTACTAAATGTCTGAAATTTAAGCTTCGCACGTAATGTGGATATTCGTTTTGTTATGTAAATGCTTGCCTAAATTTGCTTTCAGAAGAGTTGTCAAGATGCCTTTGAAAATGAAAGAAATGAAGAGGGAGAACTTTCTTATTTATTAATTAAAAAACTTGGGGCATATGGGTGTAAATAATTTGCAGAAGAAAGTCAATGATAATCCATTTATGCTGGTAAGAAAAAACTTAATAGAAACAGGACGTCAAATTGTTATTAACAGACCAAGTCTTTCAAACAAGAAAAAGGAAGGAAACTTCATTTTGCTTTCTAAATTATGATATACTAATTGATTTCTTCAGTTCGACCAAGTAATAATGATATTTAATTATAAAACCTTGACTTTCGTGATAGCGATGCATCATATCTTGCTCTTCCCATTTGCTATCAAAGACTTTGTGTTTGTTAATTAATTGATGCAAGCAATATTTCCCAGAATCCACCTTCTTAAAACATTTTTCTCATCAGAAATTGTGTTAATTCAGTCTCAACTTAGCCCGGTTCATATATATAAACACTTATATATATATATACATATATAGTGTCAACGAACAACAAACTCTGGCTACAAACAACAATTTATGGCGGCCTCCTCCAAAATTCAAGCTTTCTGGAACCATCCCGCTGGCCCCAAAACCAGTACTACTACTCTAATACTTTCTCTTTGATTTTGTGTGTAACTAAGTTTTTTATGTTAATAAAAATCATGTTATGATCATATTGTCAGTTCACTTTTGGGCTCCAACTTTTAAATGGGGTATAACAATAGCTAATGTTGCTGACTTCTCAAAGCCACCTGAAGCCATCTCCTATCCTCAACAACTAGGTATTTTAATTATTTATACGCATCTAATCTATCTATATGTTATTTTGAGGAAAACTGACTGCATATCTGGTAAAAGGAAAATGAAGAAATTAAAATTGAATTCAAGTAAAATTTTCTTACTGATTGATAAGAAGCTTTCTTTGTTTTTACTGCAGCTGTTGCGGTTTCAGGACTCGTATGGGCTCGATACAGTACAGTCATTACCCCGGTGAGTTTGAACTTTGAAGCCTTCCTAATCTAAAATCTTGGCATTTTGATCATTTTCTTAATGCTATCTGCTACTTAATTTGTGCTAAGTTTGAATTTTCAATTGCAGAAAAACTTGAACTTGTTCAGCGTAAGCCTTGGAATGTCTGGTCCCGGAATATATCAACTTGTGCGCAAGACTCGGTATCTATTTCTTTTCAGATATAGTTTCTACGTTTTCAAAATTGAATGAATAAGTTCGTGTGGATAATTAGCTTTGAGATTAAACAACAAATTTGGAGTAACTTGATTTTGTAGATACTGCATCTGTCCATTTTCCATTATTATTATTTTTTGATAAATTTTAAAAATTGTGTACATTAGGCACGACTACTTGGAGAAACATGTAGCCGATGAAGGAGGAGAAGGAATGGTGACCAATGATTCCTAAGTTTATAATCTAGGCTAATGGTATCGTGTTATTTGTACTGAAATAAGTTTTTAGGCGCTAATTAAATAAATGTTTGCGCCTTGTAAATGTGGAACGAATGTTTGAACTTTGTTTTCCTTTGAATTTTGTATTGGTGTTTATTTTCAAGAACACACTTCGACTTTCTTTGTAATAAATAATTCATCTACATAAAAATGGTAACTAAACGAATTGCATCCGAACCAGACATCAAGATGAATTATGTCATAAAGGAAGAAATATTGTACTAATAATGTTACAAATGTTTTGACAAACTTGATGAAATATTGAGAAAATAAATAATTCTACAATATTTGATTTTTATAAAAGTCGTTTATGTAACAATTGATCTTTATATAGTACTCCCTCCGTCTCATTTATTTTGTTCCAATACCCGGTTAAACTTTTCAATCTTTTAAGTGACTTATAATATTAAATTATTCACATTTGTGGTGTATTAAACCTTTTAAATATTAATATATATGGTGTCATAGGCTATTATCAACTTATTAGTGAAATATATTAATTGAATAATTTATCATAATTTTTATAAATTTAGTCAAATTGGCCCGTTGACCGTACCAAGGATGCAAAATAAATAGGACGGATGGAGTATTTTTTTTTAATAATCATCTTTATATAGTAACTAAGAAAAGCAACACTGGATCATATGTGACTCTATAAAGTTAAAACTCCAAAAGCTTCTGGAGAGTTCTTAATTCCAGTAGTTTAATTTACCATAACACCCTGCTACGTGGTAGTACATTTGAATCCTTCCTGTTTGTAGGAGGACAAATACGTCAATTACCCTCGAAAGAAATTTCATTTCCTAATCAATTTCTTTTGCCCCAAGTCTAAAATCTTTCTAAAACCCTGCCCCATCACTGCCCTCGCCATCATTCACCTAATCGTCCCCTCTGATAACTTCAAAATTTGAGCTAAAATTAGATTCTGGCACAGTCATGTCGGTGAGTAGAATTACGTCTCGGTTCACGAGGACCGTGTTGACTCAGTACCGTAACTCGCCGCTGCTTTTCGGTCGCCATGGCCGCAGACACCTCCACGGTTTCTCTGAGCAGTTAGTATCTCCTCCTCGGCTCCATGATAAGGTAAAATGATTATTATTATTATTTTCGAAATTAGATTTTGCTAGGGTTTAGGCTTAACTATAACAATTTTGATGGCCAACAACCAATCGTTCTACTTTATTAACTTCAGAATTTTAAATCAATTTTAGGACTGCATTCTTTTTGCCAAATTATGGATTTGAGGAATGGCTGCTCTCAGACGCAATTATTTTCTGCATTTTTGTCGCATTTTAATAAATAAATAAATAATAAATGTTTCTTCTTTCTAGTTACTTAGGCTTTTAGATGAGCCGGGCCAAAGAAGAGGCCATGTGATCGAGTCCCTCCACCCATTTTTAAATTCAATTGTTAGACTTAAGCAAAATGAGTAAAATGAATACTAATTACACATGAGGAGGGGCGTTTAGTAATAAATATTAAATGTCTCTTCTCTCTAATAGCTTAAGCTTTTTAGAAGAGTTGGACATTCCATACATAGAACATGTTGTTTCTTGACTTAAGGTAATGCATGCTCCAAAGGTGAGTGTGTTTGGTTGTTTCACAATAAATGTTCCCCTTTCATGGATTTTTTATGCACTATTTGTTTGTGCTCAGATTATCCCACTGATGTTGTGATTGGGGTATAGTTAATTAGTGGCACATATTGATTTAAAATTTATTTAAGAAGATGGGGGGAAGTCATTTTAGTCCTGTTTAATGATTGGGTTCATCTAAGAAATAGTTAGATTTTATGCTTAAATATGTTATGTAGACATATATTGATTCCTGCTATGCTTATCATTGCAATAAATAATTTTTTGCTGTTTAACTTTATGATACAAGTTTTGCATTGCCGGTTTTTAGACTATTAAGGAAGCATACTTTTCTTTTCTCTTTAGGTGGTATCTGGACATATCTCAATTTTACATCAATCGGCCCTGAATTTGTCCGCGTTTCAACGGTTTGGATTCTCGTCATCTGCATCTCCACAATCCAATGAGAAGGAGATGGCTCAGTCTGGAAATGAACCGGAAAACAAGGCGGACAATGAGGCTAATGCTTCTGACCAAACAGAAGCATCCATCTCTGATGGTAAAATTGATTCTGGTTTCCCTACAAAACATCGCATTAACATGTTTGGACTGTCAAAAAGTAGGAAATTAAGTACTAACGAGTTTCATTTTATGATTCTGATTTAGATTTGGAGATTGATCTTTCAAAAGATGATCTGGTGAAACTTGTGGCGGAGAAGGAGCAACTTCTGGAGTTGAAACAGGAGGAGCTCGAGGAAATGAAGGACAAGGTTCTGAGAACTTATGCAGATACAGAAAATGTCAAGGAGCGCACAAGGCGTGAATCTGAAAATGCAAAGAAGTTTGCCATTCAGGTGTGTGGACTTGTATTTTAGCTTGCACATCATGCCCCAAAGGAGGACTCACGTCCAACTGCTTATTATACCTTGAGCCCTTTTAAAGGAGTTTCACTCAATTATTATTTATTCAAATAATATGCAGAACTTCGCAAAGAGCCTTTTGGATGTAGCAGACAATTTGGGCAGGGCTTCTTCTGCTGCAAAAGAGAGCTTTTCAAAGATTGATGCATCTAAAGATACAGCTGGAGCTGTTCAACAACTTAAAGTACTTCTAGAAGGTGTTGAAATGACTGAAAAACAATTATCTGAGGTACTATATATAATCTTTGGCTCAAAACATTTTGGTTCTTCTATTATATTTTGTGTGTCTGCTGCAGGGGATCGCTGGTCTCTAGTTATTTAATTCCCTACATATCACGATAGCAGATAGTCTCGATTATTTTGCTTTGATGCCCAATGCCTTTTGCATTTATTGTTATGCGTTACTAAGAATGTGATGTCGGATGGAAGTAGTTTTGATGTCTACTTCTGCATCATGTATAACAAAACTAATTATCAGCCGAAAAATGCCTCTTTAAGTAAACCTAACAAGAAAATCGAAAGCAATTTATCAAAAGATTACCTAATAAGATCAAAAGATTTCCTTTTAAGGTTATGAAATTTTGTTGAGCGCTAAAAATGTGACGAGCCCTGTAATTGACATCCATAATTATAGATTGTTCTAAAAAAATATTGAGGTAACTCCTATTAGTGATTGATGCTCCTAGATTTGGTGATTTGCAGATATTTAAAAAATTTGGACTAGAGAAATATGACCCTATAAATGAAGAATTTGATCCAAACAGACACAATGCAGTCTTCCAAGTACCCGACGCTTCAAAGCCAGTGGACCAAGTGGCAGTTGTTCTGAAGGTATTTGAGAAGCTTTACATGAAGATACATTGCTCTCTTTATATTTATTTGGTGACGTTGCCATATAATTTCTGTATTGCTATTTCAGTTCTTTTTTAACAAGTTTCTCTTTTTTCCTACTCAGTCTGGATACATGCTGCATGAGCGAGTTATAAGGCCTGCTGAAGTTGGTGTAACTGTGGCCATTGAACAATGAGAAAGCTGATAAATGATCCTAGGCGCTAGAGTGTATTATTGCAAATTGACCTGGACAATTTTTATGTGCTTAAACTGGAAAAACCGGTGGAATCGGAGAAGCTCTTTACCTCATTTCCAGTGCAGAAGATTGAACTACATAATCTTCTTTTTTTGTTTAAACTATTGTTGTTATTTTGTCCGAGTTACCTTGATTGTGTTAATAAAAATCTTAAGCAGCAGAAATGCAAGAGGTTGATTTTGATGGGAAAGTACATTTTCGATTTCTATATATTTCAATTGAAAATTTAAATAGTTGCAATGTGCTGGTGGCTGTCACATACAAATCAACTTTGGAATTACAACAACAATGATTTAACAATAGAACTCTCTCTGGCAGTAACTTAAGTGTGATAATTATCACTTTTTAAATGTCCAATTTCATAGGTTCAAACACAACGAGGAGAAGAGCAAGGGGTAATAGAAACAACTTCCCCAAAACTTTAGCTATTGACAATCACCTACCATGAACTTTTGTAAATTACCATGAATGTCAATGGTTCAATGTTCGAGGAAGGTGGTTGTAAAGTTGAAAAAATCAATTCATTTTGTGCTTGACCTTTTGCTTATTAGGCCATCTCCAACACCAAGTGTAAAACTCAAATTTTTTAAAAAAAAATAACATTCTCATAAAAATGAAGTTCCAACAGCACTTGTATATTTTAAGGGACTTCGGTGGTGTTTGCAAAAAATTGTGATTGTGCTCAAATATTAGAATCTAAAAAAGAGTTAAAAGTTGTAGAGAAGTAAAAGTATGTGGTGTTTGCAAATTTTGCCAAGAAGCCCAAAAAATATCACTTGTGTGTGTTTGCAAAAGAATACAAAATCCACTTTTTTATCTCATTTTGCTAAAAATGTCAAACTAAAAGCTAAAGCACCTCATCACCAACTTCAACTTAATTTGTACTTTTTGGCTTTTTTTAAGAGAAGCGGAAGTAGAATTTATGTATACAAACACTACTTAAGTACTTATTTTGTCCTAAAAGCTGAAAAATACTTATTTTAATTTTTTGCAAACACCACCTTCAAAATATTTAAGTTGGGCCTCTCATATTTGAGAGGCCAACTTGAAATGTAAATTTTTTAATTGCTGCGGGAAAGTACAATCTTTGTACTTTTGTAGAAAACATGCATTGATATTTAACTTTTTTTTTTCAAAAAAATTAAATTCAACTCCTCTTTCGGCCCCCAAAATTAATAAAATTAAATTCAATATCCGAAAATTTACTATAAGATTTACATACTTTTTCGAATACTTATAATTATAATTATAATTAATATATTTTTATTATCATTATATTTTTATAATCAGAATATTTATAATATAATTTTATAGTCAGAATATTTTTTCGAAATAATTATAATTAATATATTTTTAATTATTTTATTATAATCTTAAATAAATAAGTATTATATATATTAAAATTTTCGTTAGTAAGAGGTCATGGGTTCAACTCTCACTAGTGTGGGTATTTTCGTTAGTTTAATACAAAAATTTAAACGTCGGAATATTTTTTTCAAATAATAAAAATTAATATTTTTTTAAAAAAACTATTTTTTATTATGAAATTAAATCAATTAGTATTATAAATATATTATTATTATTTATATAAAATAATAATTAAAGTAATTTGTTAAAATATAAACTAGTTGTTGGAGTGAAATAGTATGGTTGTTAAAAAGTAGTCTCTTAAAATATAAACTAGCTGTTAGAGTGCAGAATGAAAAGTGGAAGTGTATAACACTGTTCATTAGTTATAATTTAAGATAAGAGGCTGAAATTTAAGAGAGCTGTTGGAGATGGCCTTAGTGTTTTGTTCAAACCCCAGTCCCAGAACTAGCGTCCAATTCGATTTTTTTTTTTCCAATGGAAAACCTTAATGAAAAGTAGTTGTTTTTTAAACATAAGAATTAATATGTAGGAGTAATATATAATTACACCTAAATCTAAGGGTGTCTAGTAATTAACCGCATTTTAAATCATTCATTTGATAATGAGGGGGGACGTCGTTTATGCTCAGTAATAGGAGTAGTATCTATATCTTATCCTCACTGGAAAATTCCTCCATTTTCTCCATCCCCAAACAATACCAATTCCTTCTGGTGATTTCAACAATGGAGGTCAGCTGTATCACAACACCGCAAACGTTCTTCCAATTCAAACCCACTTCACTCTATCCTTTACCTTCTTCTATTTCACTTCCCAACGTTCATTTCCTCAAACCCATCAACAAAATCAAGCAATCCCCATTAGCTCAATCTCGCAAAACAATTGAAACCCGGTTTATAGCATCAGCAGCTCCTTCAGCTGTTGATAACTCTGTTTCCGACAAGCTCCCTGCTGATCTTCAGGTTACAGAGACCCCGGAACCTAATTCCAGAGTAAGTCTCTTTACCTAATTAAGTTTTTGTCATTAATTCTGATGGTCTATGTAAATGTATGTAGCTCAGATTTTTGTTTGAAACTCTTCAATGTTTTGATTGTTTCCGAAAATACCAGGACTTACTGGTGTATGAGAATTTAGATTTTTTTTATATATATGGTTTTAATATTGTAATCAGGGAATTAATTGTTAACTGCAGGTTAGAATAAGTGTAGAAGTTCCATCTTTAGTATGCGAAGATTGTTACAGAAGAGTCATCAAGGAGTTTATGAAACAGTCAAAGGTACTTAACTATATACTCATCTTTTGTCACAATCATTGTAAACAATATGGAAACTTGTTCACAATTTTTGTTGTTGCTGTATAAATAGTTGATTTGATGATTCCCACATGTAAATAGTCTGTGGGATGATAATTTGTTGTTACTACCTCTACAGATCCCTGGATTTCGTCCTGGGAAGAATGTTCCGGAGAATATTCTTATTAGCCACGTCGGGAAGGAAAATGTTAAGAAGGCTACAATTGAGTCTATCTTGAAGAGAACGCTTCCACATGCCATGTCTTCGGTGCGTCTCTATTCACTAGTCTCCATGAATTTATTGTCAACAATTCTTAATAGCTTTTGAGTAGATTTATTGAGTTTAAGTTGGGGTATGTTGTGATTTATTTCAGTTGGTTTACATGTGAAATTTGCACATTCATGTTAAGCATATTGATGAATGTTATGCTACTTTGTGGCGTAGAAGAGAGCTATTAAGATTACATGCTTTCATGACACTGGTTTGTACAAATTCAACGTCATTTGTTGTGCTGGAATATTTTATGAGAACAGTATTTCTAAGATATTATATTGGAGGTCTATTTCATCTTTGGCAGGTAAGTGCAAGAGCCTTGGAAGATTCAATGCGCATATCAACTAATTTCGCAGATATGGACAACATCTATTCTGCCATGAAGTCACTGAAGTATGATAAACATATATTCTTTCTTCAAAATAGAATGCTATGAATCAAGAATTAGTATATTGTTGTTGTAAAATATTACTAGAGAAAAACTACTAAACTTTTGCTTCTCGCTTTAGATATGATGTTATTGTTGATGTTGCTCCTGAGATCAAATGGGTTCCTGAAGATGGATACAAGAATTTGAAGATTGTTGTTGAGATCGACAAGGAAATAGATGCTCAGACTGCAACTGAACAAGAATTAAAACGCCGTCTCAAGGCCCTTGGGATACTAAGAATTGTAACTGATAGAGGACTTGAGGTAAATGCAATTATGAACTCATTATAAGTTGATAATTATCTAACATCCCGAGTCTTGAAATTATGAATCGACACACTAGATGCCACCATGAGACTAGGGGTGTTGAAAACCACGATTCTTTTTGAAAAACCATATTTCTTTTGAAGTTTCATCATTCACTCGTTCCAAACTAAACATGAACACTTCTTTTCTTGACATGTATTTAACAGTCTACATTAATCGAGTTCTTTTTTCCTTTTAAGAATTCTTTTTTATCAGATGGAAATTCAATAGACAGAATTTTTCATGCTATCTGTTCAAGTTTCTTACCAGCTAAAACCTTTATAGGTAGGTGATGTTGCGATTCTTGATATATCAGCTGAAACAATCGAGCAAGATGAATCAGCTGGTCAAAAGATACCATCTGCAGAGAGTAAAGGTTTGCATCGAACCTGTCTTGAATATTGTGATTTTAGAGTCAATCATCCCAAGTTATGTCTCCTTGGTGCAAGTCATGTTCACTTTTTCCTTTTTGGGTCTTTCTTATTTTTCTTTTCAGAACTATTGGAAACAAAAACTTAGAAATAAGTTGGAAATGTGGACTTGTCTTTTATCTGTTATATTTGTCGAAAACTATTTTAACCTCTGAAAACGCAGGAATTTTGACTGTTTGATTAATGGATCTGTTTTATCTTTTAATGTTTTTATCTTGTCATCGTTTTTCAGGGTTTCAGTTTGATACAGAAGATGGAAATAAAGTTCTTCCAGATTTTCTGGATTCAATTATTGGGATGAAACGTGGTGAAAGTAGATCTTTTCCATATGTGTTTCCTGATTCTTGGAATCAAGAAGATCTCCGTGGAGTTCGAGCTCAATTCACAGTTAGTACCTTTTCTTTAATTCAAAATAATCTATTTCAGGACTAATTGTAAATTACTCAAACATTTCTTAGTTCTATTTGTGCTGGACTATTTCCTTAAATGTTGAACTTTATGCCTGATTTTGTTTACAGGTGGACTGCAAGGAATTGTTCTACAGAGATTTACCTGAACTGAATGACTCCATTGCTGATAAGATTTTGTCTGGATGCACCACCATTGAGGAGGCAAGTTGATAAAGCTTGGATTTTACATAATAAATAATAACTAATGATTGATCAGTTTTACGTGCATCATAAATATCTCATTCGAAATATGCTCTGCTATGTTCAGGTGAAAGAAACATTTTTGCAAAAATTTCTTGAATTGGAGCAAACAGCCAAAGAGCAAGCTACAGACAATGCTATTTTGGACCAACTACATAAAGTATTCTCCATCTTTATGTCTTATTAGCCTTCTGGTCTTTAAAATAAAGATATATATTTTGATTTTATGTCCCTAATTGCGCATTATCTTTTACTTTTGTTAGATGGTTCAAGTTGAGATTCCTCCATCTTTGTTCGAAGAACAAGGAAGGCAGCTTTATGGAGCCCAACTCTTGCAAATTCAGGTTGCTATTTAAAAATTAACCATTCACATATTAACTGCAGTATTGTCACAAAATATAGACTCATCACAACATTATTTTTGCAGGCGAATATGAAACTTAATGAACAACAATTGTCATCTTTGTCAAGTCCTAGAGCAGTGAGGGAGTACCTGCAAAACCAGAAAGAAAATATAACTAATATTATTAAGCAGAATCTAGCTGTTGGCGACATCTTCAAACGTGAAAATCTGCAGGTAAATATTTCCTATTCCAGTAATTTTTCTATTTAATTATTTATATCATTTTCTTAATCAAGAAATTGAGACACATACTCAAACTACCGACACAAATCGAGTAAAAGTTACATGACATAAAAAACCTGTACTGAGATGTGCTCTATCAATTGTGTTAATACGTGATCAACTTTTGCTTTAATGCAGGTTCTAACAGACGAACTAATAAACGAGGTTGAGAATTCAATTGCTGAATTTAAACGCCATAATCAAGAATACGATGAAGAGCGTGTTCGAGGACAGGTCTTAATTAATAGTCTACTGATTCATAAGCTAATATTTTTGAATTGATGTCAATTTTCCACAGCATCACTCATAAGTTACAACAAACATTTTGTCATCATCATAAAAGAAAATAATTAGTACCTCAAACGTGCGAAAATAGAATGATATTTTGTTGATGTTGCTCAGGTACAAGAGGTACTTGAGGGAGCCAAAGTGCTAGAATGGCTCAAAGAACGTGCAGATATCCAGTACATAACCAAGTAAGAGATAAGAGAATAGAGTTTCGTTGCTCGATTTTGCACTTTCCGTGTATCAAGAATTTAAGCAGCTTTATATGCAAGCCCTTTTTGAGTCAAGAATTCGTTCAGCAGATTTTGTTAGAGCTTCAATGTACGTAATTTTGGTACAATGGAAGAGAAGAGAGTAGCTAGTGTAGATATTCTTTTAGTTGATATGAAGTCCAATGATTCTTGGAGGTGGACGAACATAAAATTACGGTGGCATTTAAGCAATTTCTTTTCCTGCATTTGATCCATGTTTAACCTTTTTCTTTTATCTATATCTATATACATATAAAAGTATGGGTTGGCAAAGAGAATTTCTTCCCTTTTTTGTGATGACTAATATACCCCTACTTAAATGATAAATAAAATAATTGAATAATCATATATTTTTACATGAAAAAGAAGTCTACTTTAATATAAACACTGTTGTATTAAAATAATAATAAATACAAGAAAATAAAAATTGGACAATACATAAAATTGGTGGACTTAATAATGTAGGTGAAGTTAAAAAAAAGATAGAAACTTAGAAAGTTGCTTACGGAAACTAATACGAGGACTAACAAATTTTATTATCGTTTATATATATATATATTTAATATATACAAATTCTAATTTTTGCCATTATTAAATGTTTGAAGAAAAAGATTGATTTCTATCTAGCTAAATTCCTAACAGTCAAATATTCCGCAAACGGGTAAAAACTGAAATCAAGTAAACACGGGATAATAAGAAAAACGGATCAAATTGATAAAAGAACAAGAACAAAAAGATGAGTTAATTTGGCAAAAAAAAGTGAAATATGTGAGAAAAAAAGGTTAAATCCACAAAAAATAAGTAAAATCGACTAAAATTGGGTTAAACATGAGAGAATGTGTAAACTGATTAACGAATGAGATAAAATCAACTAAAATTGGGTTAAACCGAAGAGGCGAAGAGAGTGGAAAAAATAATTAATAAATGGGATAAACCACAAAAAATAGGTGAAACCGGTGAAAGAACGAGTTAGAATAATAAAAAAGAAATGGTAAACTTAGTGTAAAAGCGGGTGAAATCGATAGTTCTTTGGAAAGCACTTTCGAAATAATCACTAATTAAATAACCTAAAAAAATGCCACCTTCGTGCCATATTAATAAAAATAAAGGTACTATTTAGTTAACAAAAACACTTATAATTGGCTTAAGAAAAATTGGGTTAAACATGAGAGAATTTGTGAACTTATTAACGAATAAGATAAAATCAACTAAAATTGGGTTAAACCGAAGAGATTGGAAAAAAATGATAAACCACAAAAAATAGGTGAAACCGGTGAAAGAACGAGTTAGAATAATAAAAAAGAAATGGTAAACTCAGTGTAAAAGCGGGTGAAATCAATAATTCTTTGGAAAGCACTTACGAAATTATCACTTATTAAATAACCTAAAAAAAATGCCCCTTCGTGCCATATTAATAAAAAAAAAGGTACTATTTAGTTAACAGAAACACTTATAATTGGCTTAAGAAAAATAAAGTCAGAACATAGAAATGGTTAAAATCGGTGAAAACAGATGAAATTCGATTTAAAATATATGATACACAAAATGGTAAAATCAATGGAAAAATATGTTATATAGAAGACAAATGAGTTAAAGCAAAATAAAAATGGTGCAATTGATAGAACAACGCGTTAAACGGGTAAATTCGATAAAAAAAGAAGAATGATATCAACTAACACGGGATAATAAGAAAAAAAAAAGGGATCAAATCAATAAAGGAGCAAGAGCACAAAAAAATGAGTTAAATTGGCATGAAAATGTGAAATAGGTGAGAAAATAGGTTAAATCAGCAAAAAAAATAAGCAAAATCGACTAAAATTGGGATAAACCAGAGAGAATGGAGGAATTGATTAACAAATGTAATAAAATCAACTAGATTTTGTGTTAAACCGGGGGAAATGGGTGAATTGATTAACAAATGGGGCAAACCACAAAAAGTTAAAATCGGTGAAAGAACGGGTTAATATAAAAAAATATGAAAAGGTAAACTCAGTGTAAAAGCGGGTGAAATCGATATTTCTTTGGAAAGTTCTTAAAAAACTATCACTAATTAAAGAACCTCATCAAAAAAAAAAAAGTCACCTTCGTGCTATATGAATAAAAAAATACTATTATTTAGTTAACTGAAAACTTATAAATGGAGTTGAACCAATAAGAACTCGAAACACTGAATTGGTTAAAATCGTTGAAAAATGGGTAAAATTCGACTAAAAAATATATGATAAAAAATAGTAAAATTAATGAAAAATGGTTTAGATTGAAGAAAAAAAGTTATAGCAACAAAAAATGGTGCAGTCGATAAAACAACATGGTAAACTGACAAAAATCTGATTAATCGATAGAATTGAATGATATCGGCTAAACACGTGATAAAAAAATGGTCAAATCGACGAATGAACAAGATAAAAAAAATGAATTAAATAGACAACAAAAAAGGTGAAATATGTGAGAAAATAGGTTAATCTGCAAAAGAATAAGTAAAATCAACTAAAATTTCGTTAAATCGGAGAGAATACGTTAATTGATCATCAAGTGAGATAAACCACAAAAATGGATAAAATCGGTGAATGAACGATTTAGTATAACAAAAAAAATGATAAGTTCAGTGTAAAAACGGATGAAATCGATGAAAGAATATGTTAAAATAACAAAAAAAAAAACTCAGTGTAAAAGCGGTTTAAATCGATAAAATAGGTTCACTCGGCAAAATTGAGGAAAATTGGTAACAACAGGTCAAATTGTTTAAAAAATGGATTAAGCGTGTAATAGAAAATGGATGAAATCAGTAAAAAACATGTACAACAGGTAAAACTGGTGAAATCGATAAATAAAAAAGCGGTTAAACCTGTGAAAATGGTTTAGATGGAAATATCAAGGTCAAGGAAGAAAATAATTGATGTTGTCCAATGGTAAAATCAATGGGAAAATGGGTTAGATTGAAAGAAAAATGAGTTGAAGCAAAAAAAATGGTGTCATTGATAAAACAACAAGGTTAACCGACAAAAAAGGGTAAAACCGGTAAAAGAAATGAATGACATCGGCTAAACAATTGTTAAAACCGGAAAAAACAGTTAAATTTCGATTAAAAATATATGATAAAAATGGTAAAATCAATTGAAAAATGGGTTAGATATAAAGAAAATCGAGCTAAAGCAAAAAAAAAGGTGCCAATTGATAAAAAATAACAAGGTTAACCGACAAAAAAATGGGTAAAATCAGTAAAAAGAATGAATGACATCGGCTAAACACGGGATAAAAAAATGGAAAAAATCGGTAAAAGAACAAGAACAAAAAAATGAGTTAATTGGCAAAAAAAAATGTGAAATATGTGAGAAAATAGGTTAAATAAGCAAAAGAATAAGTACAATCAGACTAAAATTGGTTAAACCGAATAGAATGAGTGAATTTATTAACAAATGTGAAAATCAACTAAAATTGGGTTAAACTAGAGAGAATGGATGGATTGATTAACAAATGGGATAAACTACACAAAAAAGGGTGAAATCTATGAAAGAACGGGCTAAAATAACAAAAAAGAAATGATTAACTCAGTATAAAAGCATGTAAAATCGATATTTCTATTGAAAGTTCTTAAGAAATTATCATTTATTAAAGAATCTAAAAATAAAAGGCCACATTTGAGCTATATGAATTGAAAAAAAGTATTGTTTACTTAACTGAAAAATTTATAATTGGCTTAAGTCAAAGTAAGTCAAAACATAGAAGGGTTAAAATTGATGAAAACTGGTAAAATTCTATTAAAAATATGTATGATAAAAAATGGTAAAATCAATAGAAAAATGGGTTACATAGAAGAAAAACGAGTTAAAACAAAAAAAAATTGTGCAATTTATAAAATAATGGGGTAAATCGGCAAAAATGGATAACAGGCATAAAATGATGATGTTGGCTAAACATGAGATAACAAAAGAGGGGGGGTAACATCGATGAAAGAACAAAACAAAAAATGAGTTTAATTGGCAAAAAAAAATGTGAAATAGGTGAGAAAATGGGTTTAATTAGCATTAGAATAGGTAAAATCGACTAAAATTTTGTTAAAGTAGAGAGAATGAGTGAATTGATTAACAAATGAGATAAACCATAAAAGTGGGTGTAATCGGTGAAAAAATGGATTAAAATAACATAAAAACAAATGTTAAACGCAACGTAAAAGCGAATGAAATCGATGAAAGAACATGTTAAAATAACAAAAAAATGGTAAACTTAGTGTAAAAACAGGTTTACTCGACAAAATTGAGGAAAATTATTAAAATCGGGTTAGATTAGTTAAAAAATGGATTAGTCATGTAATTGAAAATAGATGAACTCAGTAAAAGATAGGTGTAACCAACAAGACTGGTTAATAGTTAAAAAAAATAAAATGGGTTAAACCTGTAAAAACTGATTTAGATGGAAAAAATATTGTTTAGATGGAAATATCAATGTCAAGGAAGAAAAAATTTGATATTGTTCATTCGTTCAAATGGTTGTTTTAGAATAATAATTATGTAGACATGCAGTTTTAGATTAGAAATACTTAGTAATTATAGTTCATTTTTTATTTTAAAGTTTTTTATTTAGGTATTTATAATAACAACTTTAAATTCTTGGTAACAGTATAGAAATAATTAAATTGATGAAAAATAATATATGAATCAACTAACATAAAATATTAGTTAATCACGTGCAACGCACGTGTATTTTTCTAGTATATATAAAAAGAAACATTATTTATCTTATCATCTCTCTTTTAAAAAAAAAAAAAATTAGAGTATACATTAACATACATCCAGGCCCAGATTCGTTAATTGCTTATCTAGGCCCGCATGCCTATAAATCTAGCAATGATGTGACTTTCATTACGATACAAAATCAAAAAATAATTTAATGTTTAATTATTATTATAAAATAAAACCAAAGTACTTCAATTGATTCGTGATGACACCTAGCAATGATGTGACTTTTACCCCCTGATATAATTTATCATCTTTTTCTTTTTCCTACAACATCATTTGCATGATGAGGACGATATCTATCTAATGCCTTTCTTTTATTCCTATGTGGCTAGTATTTCCCTTTCAGACTTAATATGCTAAACTACCCCTCACCCACAATCCATACAATGGAAGACATTCTTAATAAAATAAAATAAATACATCGAAAAACATAATAGGAGCAAGAATTTAAGAATGGATGAGCATTAGTTTATGCCTGCTGTTCTTAAGAATTTCTGAAAATGAGATATAATTTTGAAATTCTATGTTTATCTGAAGATTCTTTTATTTTTTTTTAATTTATTAATAAATTATCGTCACTGTTTTTCCTAAAACACATTTTTAAAAGGTTTTCGAAATCCATGATTGTAACTAATCCATTATATCATAGTATATGATTAACGATAATGTCATAAGATTTTAAATTCAATAATCTCCATGTGGGAATAAAGAAAGGTGGATATGCATTTATGGAGCTCCGCTCCATCTTAAATGTTGATATTACGCGAAAGTCCCACCGCCAATTGGAATAAAGGAACGAAATTTGATGATATAATCAATCATTAACATGCAAATCTTCTCCCACTACCGAATTATTTAAATTAGCCTTTTTGTTCTTCGGTCAAATTGATTCTTTTTCTAACCCTATCATTATTGAAAATAGTATTTTTACTAACTTTTGACAGCTGTATAAGTAAAATTTTCACGAAAGAACTTCTATTTATTTCCCCTTCTTCCTGTCCAACATATACAGAAAATACAATCCCATTCTTGCATATACCATTTCAAAATAATAATAATAAAAATGACAAAACTCTATAAACAAACTTGTTTTTAGATTTAGAACATATAATACGTTGATTGCTAGTGAATATGGAAATTATAAAAGTTAACAATTGAAATAAAACAATTCAGAAAACAAATTATTATGATTTCTTTTTATTTTTGTTAATAATAATCACCACTTTGACTTGGACCCGACCTGGAGTCAAACCGAAAGGGCAAACAAGTCTTTCTCTTCTTACTCTCAGTGTCATGTCCCGTAAATAACCCCATAAACACGGGCGATAATATCCACACCTAAGATTTCTCACTTTTCACGACAATAATATACTACTACTATAAGTCAGACGACGACGTATGCGTACGGCCCCACACTCTCACTCCCATAACAATTCTTCCTTCTGGATTATAGAAATCTTTTTTCCTCTGTCCTTTCTTTCCAGTCTTCTACTGTTCTGTTCTACACTCACTTTCAATTTCAAAAACACACACACTCACACACTGAACACTGAAGAGACACAACAAAAAACACTAGATCTGAGTCCGAATCCCCATACCCGACCCGTCATTTACATTCCGGTGAGCATTTTATCTTTATTGCAGTTTTTTCTTCGATTTTGTTGATAAAGTGAGAATGATTGCGTGTTATTAAGTATTAACTGTTGTTCTATGATTTCTAGCTCGAAAAGTTTACTTGATTCGATCAAAATTGTTTCCTCTTAAGATCTAAGAGTTTGAAGTGGTTTTTAACACTTATGTGTAGTGAATGTAGTATGTGCTTCTGGATTTCCTCGAATAAAATTCTAGTTGATAAATGCCGTTTTAGTGAGGTTTAGTTTCTGAAATTGTGCATTTGGTGATTAGTAAAGCTTTTGACTTCTGGTCTTTTTGTTGTGAAGCTCAAGCGATGTTGTATAAGTTCCTTGTTAGTTTGTTCATGTGGAAGTATGAAATTATAATCTCTTTTCGTTGTACCTTTAATAATTTTTGAGGATCTGGGGTTGTGTCTATTTGTATCAATTTTAGCTTCTACCTGTAAGGGGAAAAGTGAGGTTAACATGGTGATATTTTACTTGTCAAAAGAAAGTTAAGGTAGAAAGGAAAAGAAATTAGTTCTGAATAACAATTAAGAAGATGGGAGACATTTTTGGGTTGCTTTATTGAAATTTGGTTCTGTGTGAGTAGGTGAGAACTTTTGACCGGTGATTGTTCTACTCTGACTATTTCTCAGATTCTATTAGTTAAAAACTTAAAACATTGTACTTGTATAATTGTTCCCAAAGTTTTATGCATTAAGACTTAATGGATAAAGTTGCATTTATTTTGCTAATGCATAATGTCATATCTCTGCTCTCAAGTAGAGTGCAATCACACTGATATATGACATTTTCTCAGGTTCACCTTGAATATTATAGGAATGGCAGCAGTGAAAGCTGAAAATCATCTTGGACAAATTACTTGTGGATCTTTACTGCAGCAGTTGCAGGCAATACATTCTTGATGAATTTCTCTATTCATGCTTATATTTTCAGTCATCACGACATGCCTGAAAATATCATAGATTCACAAAAATCTTGTTGTTTGATGCAGCAAATTTGGGATGAAGTTGGCGAAACTGATGAGGAACGGGACGGAATGCTCCTTCAGTTAGAACAAGAGTGCTTAGATGTATACAAGAGAAAGGTTGACCTGGCTGTGAAATCCAGGGCACACCTTCTTCAGACATTGGCAGATGCTAGATTTGAACTCACGAACCTCCTATCAGCACTTGGGGAGAAGACCTATGTTGGAATTGTAAGTATTTACCCATCAATTGTATGGAAACAAACTATTAGATTATGCAAAACCATAGAAGTGATAATCACACGAGGAATATTATGCATTCAAGAGCATTGGAGCAACATAAATCTTTAGTACCTTTACTAATAAAGTGTTTCTTGTTCTCTTTGATTTCTTGCACAGCCTGAGAAGAAATCAGGAACAATCAAGGAACAGCTGGAAGCTATAGCTCCTGCATTAGAAAAACTTTGGAAACAGAAGGATGAGAGGATAAAAGAGTTTTCTGATGTTCAATCTCAGATACAGAACATATGTGCAGAAATTGCTGGAACTAGTGAGCATGTGGAGAATCCAGCAGTCGACGAGTCTGATCTATCCCTGAAGAAATTAGAAGAATTTCATGCCCAGCTCCAAGACCTTCAAAAAGAAAAGGTGTGGTTTTGGACTCACCATATTAACTTCTAGATGCTTTCATGCAGTCTATCTAAGCAGTAAATTTTTTGCAGAATGACAGGCTGCACAAGGTTCTTGAATTTGTAAGCACTGTACATGATCTTTGTGCAGCCCTTGGTATGGACTTTCTTACTACAGTCACAGAAGTACATCCAAGCCTAAAAGACTCTACTGGTGTACAATCTAAAAGCATAAGCAATGACACACTATCTAGATTGGCTAAGACTGTTTTAGCACTAAAGGAAGATAAGAAGCAGAGACTACAGAAGGTAATTACATGAGCTTCAAGCTAATTTTTCCTAGAATAACACATACGGATGAACTTTCTGACATTATTTGTTCCATGGGGTTGATGATCTATATTTCCTATTATTTTCTTGATAACATCATTTTTGATAGGTTTCTTGTGGATGGGAAAAAAATGTTACCTAGGAACCGCTTGTAGTTAGAATTTCCTTTATTCAAGAAACTATTGCCCTGTGAATCTTCTTTCTGTAGCATGGCGATATCTTCTTTACCATGTCTTTTATGCAAATCAACATTATGATTTAACTGATGTCTCTTTACAGCTGCAAGAATTGGCAACACAGTTAATTGACCTATGGAATTTGATGGATACACCTCCAGAAGAACGCAGCTTATTTGATCATGTTACATGTAATATCTCAGCTTCAGTGGATGAAGTTACTATACCTGGGGCGCTTGCGTTGGACCTTATTGAACAGGTAGGTGGAGTTCTTTACTTTGTAAGAATTAATATGCATAGAGAATAACAATCATTCAGTTATACAAACATTCCTGCTTTTAAAGGCTGAGGTGGAAGTTGAGAGGCTTGATCAGCTTAAAGCAAGCAAAATGAAGGAAATCGCTTTAAAGAGACAAGCTGAGCTTGAGGATATATTTGCTGACGCTCACATAGAGATTGATACCGAGGCTGCTCGAGAAAGAATATTGTCACTCATTGATTCCGGGACTGTCGAGCCTACGGAGTTATTCGCTGACATGGATAATCAGATAGTAAAAGCAAAGGAAGAGGCTTTGAGCAGGAAGGATATATTGGATAAGGTTGAGAAATGGATGTCAGCTTGTGAAGAAGAAAGCTGGCTTGAGGATTACAACAGGGTAATTATTTTGCACTTGTTCTCCTCCATTTTTTCTCATTCAATATTTGCAGTTATTTTTAAATCTTGCTTGCATGCGAGCAGCACTTGAAATATCAGAAATTTCTTGCACATAGGTCTTCACACAATTAAAAAATCAGAAACTCATTTTGATAAATCTCTGACGACAATGTTCCTGGTGTCATGCTTTATTGGTTGAATTGTCTCTAGAGTATGTTATATTTTGATGAGTGACTGCAGCCGTTGAAATTTGGATATCTGAGATATCAATGGACTACGATAGCACTCGTTCTGTCTTCTCCTACATTCTGATTCATTTAGGACATCATCCAATACTGGTCCATGTGATGTGCATTCACTTATTTTATTACTTTAACTCTATTCAATCATTTCGTTGCTCTTTGGATAATTTGATCACTTATTTTTCCCACAGCATATAGTAAGTTTATCTAAGGAAATTCTATACCAAATCTGGTTTGGCCAAACCCAAACATTTAAATGGCAAGTGCAATACAATTGCTTTATGGTTGGATAACACTCCTAGAAGAGTGACCAATCACATGTGTAATAAACTTGCATTGTGGTTGGAAAGGTTTTGGTAAGAATTTCCCCTTTGTCGAAGTCTTCATTTAGGAAATTAAGCATAATGTGTCAATTAGATGTTTCTGTCGAAGAATAACTTTGCACGTTGTTGTTGGGGGATAAGGACTATGTCAGCAACAATAACTTTTAAAGTGAATCTCAACTAGCTTTAAGGCTTCTATTCCAGTAATTATTTCTCTTTATGTAACTTACGGGAGCTATATATGCCAGCAGCTTATTATAAACTGTTAAAAAGATTAACAATCATTTGTTTCTCATAGTTAGTTAATCGTATGCATTTTTTCTGTCACTTGATTAAATTTGGTAATTAGAGGAACTTTTCATTGATGAAACAGGACGACAACAGGTATAATGCAAGCAGAGGTGCACACTTGAATCTTAAGAGGGCAGAAAAGGCACGAGTATTGGTAAATAAAATTCCAGGTATTTGTTGACTACGAGTTATCCTATGCAAAATGATCTTTTTATTCAAAATGATTCTCAAGTTAGATGGCATTTGCACTTCTTTCTACTAAAAGAAGAACTTAAATAGATAGTAACATCTTAGTGAGCAAGTGATTTATCAATATTCATAAGTTATATTTTTCTCTGCTTTCCTTTGTGTTTTGTAAGGACTTAGGAGTAGCCTAAGTTGCAAACAGCATTTTAGGAATATCAGACGGCTGTATTTGAGAGTATCAAATAAGAATTGTTTATGAAGGGAGAGCATCCCAATTGCCTCTTGATTCTCTACGCTCAAAATGAAATCAAACCAG
Source organism: Penstemon newberryi var. newberryi (assembly GCA_030819805.1). Taxonomy (NCBI): domain Eukaryota; kingdom Viridiplantae; phylum Streptophyta; class Magnoliopsida; order Lamiales; family Plantaginaceae; genus Penstemon; species Penstemon newberryi. The sequence goes on along the minus strand of JAUALY010000003.1, from coordinate 5,054,031 downwards.
TATTCGGGAACCTTGTAAAAATAGTAATTTTCATATGGCATGAAGAGCATCTCAAAAGACAGAAAATAATTATGAAACAAGATACTCCATTGTAATGTAAAAATCTGGAGACTTTTACAAGGGGACTTGGTGGCTGAAGTGAGAGCATGAGAATTGAAAGAAGATTGTGTGACATGGGGTATAAACATTGATGCAGTCATATTAGTAAGTATTCTGAGAAGCTTATAAGGATCACCTAGGCATCGTCTCATGTTATCACATGCTGTGTTTTTCTTTTTTCAACTATTATCATCTTATACTCGAACCATACAATAATATTAATAATGTATTATTTGTACTCCGTTTGGCTGTGCAGCTCTAGTGGAGAGCTTAATTGCTAAAACTCGTGCTTGGGAGCAAGATCGTGAATTGAAATTCACTTACGACGGTGTTCCTCTACTTGCAATGTTAGATGAGTATGCATTGCTTAGACATGATAGAGAAGAGGAGAAGAAGAGGATGAGGGTAGAAGTCTAATTTCTTCATCCATACTTTGTTCCTGAATGATGGTTATTTTCAATCACATGAAAATTTGTTCCCATTGATTACAGGATCAGAAAAAGTACCATGAACAGTTCAACAAGGAACAAGAAGCCATGTTTGGTGCAACACCAAGTCCAGCACGACCTGTTAGTTCGAAGAAGGTGGGTGGTCCACGTGTCAATGGAGGGGCCAATGGGAATAGTAGCAGACGGCTCTCTCTCAATGCTCATCAAAATGGTTCAAGATCCATAAAGAGGGACACCATGAGCAGGCCGGTTGCCCCCGTGAACTATGTAGCCATATCAAAAGAAGATGCAGCATCACATGTTTCTGGGACAGAGCCCCTTCCAAATACACCTTAGTGTGTGTAAATTAACCAAGAGATTTGTTCGGCTGCCATGTATGTTTTGTGATATCTGTTGTGTTGTTTACTTTACTAGATTAGGTGTTTGTAGGAGGATGGATTACTTGTTTGATAATGAGTGGTTTCAGGCTTTATTGATATATATATATGTTCGTATGTTAGTAAGTGGTGATGTTTCATGAAATTGGTGGTTTACTTCAAAATAAAATTCAATAATGTTAGTAAGTGGTGATGTTTCATTAATGAGTGTTAGGCGAAGTGGGCTGGTATTCAAGGGACCAGCTTCTGGTTAAAATTAAATTCAGATTTTATAAATAGTTCAATAAAATAAGTTATTATAAGTACACCAGACAACATCTAAATTAACAAGAACTGACGCCAAAGATTTGAAACACGATAACTTGTGCTTTTTGTATTTTTTTCTTCTTCTTATGCTTGGTTTAAGGTATCCTTAACTTGACATTTAAGTTTTTCATTTGACTCTGTCACGCTTGTAGGTCAACACTATCTGCCCTTAGGTTTTTTATTTTTTTCTCTTTCGGTTTTTATCTGCCCATAGTTGAATTACAAGTTTTACAACAATTGTTTTTAAAATATTTCAATTTTTTGAAGTAAAATGGTTTAAATTATAGTGCATAATCACATCAAGATAATAATAGAACGATTAAGTGCAATTATTAACAAAACACAAATCCTTAAGTATCACAAACAGCTTCAATTACTCAAATTCAAGATCATTATATTCAGTAACAGGTGATTTTTTTTTCTTTTCTTTTTTGACTAGAAAACTGTGATTTAAACGAGGAAAGTGAATATTACATGAGCAAAGGGCAATGAAAGCCATTTTATTCAAATTCCAATATAAATCTACTATGTTATTTCTGATTTATAATAAAATGTAATGTTAATTTTTTTTTTTTTAATTCCATTAAACAAAAATTTATACACTTTTTCCAATGAGACGATCAAGTACCATATATCAGTATCAATATTAGCTAGTAAAACATCTCCAAATATCAGAAACTAAATATGATCCAGTGTGATAAAATATTGATGACCAACTTAAAAAAATAAATCAAATGACAAATCTAATATTGAAAAAATCTCGAAATAAACTTAAATTCAATTGATATTTGGTTCAACAAAGAATTAATTCTTAGTTTATGGCGAATTCGGATTTGAACATATGTGCCTGAAACCGAGTGCCAATTTATATGACTTTAATATTGTTCGGATAAAAAGTTATAAAAAGCTTAGGGCCTGTTTGTTTGGCGTTTGGGAAAGTAGTTTGGGAGAGTAGTGGAGGTTTGTGAAGTAATCTCGATTTGCATAATGTTGTTTGTTTGGGTTTTGAGAGAGTAGTTTGAGAAATAAAGTAGGTGTAGGTTTTTTTGGAAGGTTGGGTTGTAGGTGTAAGATGTGTAAGACTTTATGTCAAATCATGTTTGTTATGTGAGATAAATTGTGTAAGAGATAGGTTACTTTATGTCAAATCAAAGTAGAGTTTGTATAGGTTTTGTTTAGAGATAAGAAAATTGTTGTTTGTTTGGCTTTTGAGAGAGTAGTTTGAGAAAATTAATGGATGAAAAATTTATTTCGGAAAATAAAAAACATGTTTGTTTGGCATTTCCCAAACACGAAAAATTTTGGGAAACGCCAAACAAACAGGCCCTTAACATTTTTATTTTTTTAATGATAAATAAAAAAGATTACCACTTTAAAATTAAACTTTTGTTTTTTTTGATGTTCTCACTTCTCAGAAGTTTACACCCTCCAGAAAATAGAATAAAGGTCAGAAAATAAAAGTAAGCAAACGCTACTAGCGACGTCGTATTCTCTTGTTAAGCATCTTCCTGCAAAATTTGTTCAAATTTCCAAAGTCCCGGCGACGGCGATGGCGAACGATAATGAACCGGCGAAGCTCCTTCTGCCATACCTTCAGAGAGCCGATGAGTTGCAGAAACACGAACCTCTCGTCGCCTACTACTGTAACTTCAATCTCAATTTTCTTCTCTGTGTGTTTGTAGTATTTAAATTCTACAATCAAACCCTAATATTGAAGAAACAATGATCGCGATAGAACTTGATTGTTTTTATTCAATATGATTTAAGATTGTCTGATTTGATTATTGATTTATAATTTAATCGCAATTTATTAATAGGTCGATTGTATGCGATGGAACGAGGACTGAAGATTCCTCAGAACGAGCGTACTAAGACTACCAACGCCCTACTTGTTTCCCTCATGAAGCAGCTTGAAAAGGTTCACCCTCTCTCTGTTTCTCTTTATTTTGTTTTCCTGTTTTCGATTTTTTTTTATGATTATAATCCGAGCAACTTGTTACCTTCCTTGCATTTAAATGAATTTAATTGTCTATGGAAGTCCATTATTGTGTATACCTAATACCTCTACTAAGCACTAACCTTTTTGCCATTTAAGAAAGGGGATACTTAATCTGCTGCAAGAACTTTTTAATTCTATTTCAACATGAGTTACTAGTAATATTAAATTTCATGGTGTGCGTAGAGTTTTGAAATATATAGCTTTGTGTAGGAAAGGGAGAACTCGAGCCGAGTAGTATCGGACAACACGTTGTTCAACCTTAGTTTGAATTTTGTATCGGGTTTGAAATTGTCCTTGAGATTGGTTTGATTGTTAAAAGAACCGAGCTTGAATGAACTTTTATCTCACAAGCTAGAGTCGATTCATGTATTTTGCCTATTTTTAGAAAATTGAATCGAGCTCGAGGCGAGCTTCATATGTTATCAAACTAAAAATTGTTCAAGCTTGTTTGATATATATAACGAACTGAGCTCAAACGTACTTTTATCGAATAAGTTGGAGGAGTATCTAAGTAGCTTGGTTTGATTTTTAGTCCTATGTGTAGCTCAGCTTTAAGAAGTTCCTCATATTCTAAATCATGATATATATATATATATATATATATATATAAATGGATGTATTTCGGAGTTTTGTCAGTCTATTATATGAATTTCTACTTCATGGTTACCTGGTATGAGGGCTCCTCTGGGGCTTACCTTCTTCCCAATGTCTTGCAGGATAAGAAGTCACTGAATTTGGGGCCTGACGATAATCTACACGTGGAAGGATTTGCCTCGAGTGTCTTCTCAAAGGCAGACAAGCAAGATAGAGCAGGGCGAGCTGATTTGTATGATAAATTCCTTGCACCTACTTAGTTAGTCATACTTGGTGATATATTTTCTGTGGTTTCACGGCAGTTGAATAGATTTTTTTTCATTCTCTAGAGGACCGTATATACGTAATTGTCATCTGTCATCCTTTTCAAATTACAAGGTGTTTGATTAAGTTCAGATATAGTATCAAATTGAGGAATTTAAAATATCATAGCATGCAAGATGCAGTGGAGACCTTGTGTTTGGGCTATTTCATTTGAATTTGTGTGATACTTGGTCTAAAAGTTTATTTGCCATACTTTCCCGTTGAAATTTTTCAGACAGTTCTGTGACTCGTACTCCTTTCGTTGTGTATCTATACAATGATTCAGAAACTTGACATATTTAAATTACAGGAACTGGTAACATGTAAAATTGCTTTGATGCATTATACAATATTCTCTGGTTTACGTAAACCCTTACGAAATGCTTGATATGCAGCAATAAAGCTGTTTCCCACTTTTAATTGTCACTTGGTATTTTGTATGTCACACTAAATAAAATCATATATACAAATATTCACAGCTCGTATTATTTTAGCCTGTTTCTTCCAGCTTGCTAATTTTCATTTGCTTGTTACAGGAATACTGCAAAAACTTTCTATGCTGCGAGCATCTTCTTCGAAATCCTCAATCAGTTTGGTGAACCTCAGCCTGATGTGAGTTTCTCAATGTGTTTCCAAGTACCTAAAGTGATGGTTATCTATATGTTATCGGTTTTATTTGCTCTAATGTGAATTTCCTTTATTTTTAACATTTTTTTGCTTGTTATATCATTTTTGTTTCCTAATCCTGAATTACCTCTGTAACAGCTTGAGCAGAAACAGAAGTATGCAGTGTGGAAAGCAGCAGACATACGGAAAGCTTTGAAAGAAGGAAGGAAGCCTACTCCAGGTCCACCTGGTGGAGATAAAGATCTCTCAGTGCTATCAAGCACATCTAGTGGTGAATATGTATGATTCTACCCCTGTGATTTCATTTTCTTCAATTTTTACTCTTCGTATTTAGGCAGAAGATATATAATTATTTGCTTGGTGAAAGTACATAAAATTTTGTATGGTGAAAGTATATAAAATTTTGTATGGTGAAAGTACATAATTTTTTTTCCTTCTTATCAGATGCAAAGTATATTTCTTTTTCCGTTTATTAATGATTGATGCATGTAATGGTTCCTTTTTTTCTTTTTTAACCAAACAATTCGTGGACTATGAAATTCATCTTAAAACAATCAAGAGAATAATTGTTGTGATTATTTGACCTTTGAACTCTCTCTTTACAGGATATTGAACCGAGCAGAGGTGATTTTGACATCAGACCTGACCCCAGCAGAGTAGACCCCCCTGCAAGAACTGTGCCGGATTCAGATTCGTCACCTCAGCCATACAATCAAGATAATTTTCAGCATCCTACAAAATTCTCACGACAAACTTCAAATGTTCCACCCTCACCTCCTTCAATCATTTCTCCATCATCTCATTTTCCTACTGACGATTATCCATCTGACAACTTTCAACAACCACCACCACCACCACCGCCACCAACAACAAACAACTCCGATCATCCCATTTATCATCAGTCGTCATTTCACAACCATCAATTCCATCAAGAACCTCCCCAGCACTTGCCACAACACTACCCTTCGCATGATGTAGCCTCGCAATATCCCAATTTCCAGTCATACCCTAGTTTTACCGAAAGTAGCCTTCCTACAGCTCCATCTCATTACCCTTCTTATTATCAAGGCTCTGATGTTTCCTATGCCAATCCACCGCCTTCGAACACTGCACCCTATCCTTCAAGTGCTCAATACAATACTAGCAACAGGAACAACGGTAGTGTTTCAGAAACTTCACCACCTACAACACAAAAATATGAGTATGACAGCAGTTACCAGCCTCCACCTGAGAAAATCGCTGAAGCACACAAGGCTGCCAGGTTTGCGGTTGGGGCCCTAGCATTTGATGATGTTTCAATTGCAGTTGAACACCTTAAGAAATCACTCGACTTGTTGACAAATCCATCAGCTGGGCACTGAATCCTGGTATATATGTGTCTACCCATTACGTGGTTTGATTTGTGAAGATTGATTAGCTTGCTGTATGGATGTTTTCGCGTGTTTTGAGTCGTGAACTGAGGATTGAAATTGAATACAATCGCTGGAAATTGTGAATGGGCTTGTGGCGAAACCTTGGAAGTATGAACACTTGTTTCATCTCTTCCTTGATGCTTTAACTTAATTCAGTGGTTTTCTTTTTTGTCTTGTGCAAAAGAATAGAAAAATAACCGTCTTTATCCTTGTAATCTTTTTAAATTCATGCAAAGACATAAAATGTGCCTTGCAAAAATAAACAAGAGAAAATACAAACACTGAATCTAATTTTACAGGTGAAACAAAGACTCCTCTGATACTTGATTCCATGATATTATCGATGCTTAACTTGCTCTAATTCAATTCAGACTTATCTGCATTGCTATTAACTAACAATAATTCCCTATGAGAATTCGTCCACCTACAGATGCTGTTCCCTATGAGAATTCGTCCACCTGCAGATACCGCCAAAGTTTTCATTCACATATAATCTTGTTAATCTCAATATCATAACACTTATTAAACTATCTGAGTCTTCATTCAGTTTTTCAATTTTCTCTAAAGAAAAACGAAATGGGTGCAAGTTTCTGTGGGTTCCGAGATAGTTCCAGTCTCAAAAGATCATCCAAGAAAGATGCAGAAAACGGAAACTATGGGCTAAAAACATCGGTCATGAAATTCTTGAAACGAAGAAGCTTATGGGCTGGTACGAAAATAGAGAAGAAGCAGTTTCCTCAAGAGGAAAACAATCTGAATCTTCATAAGAAAAACTGTAAGATTTTAACACTCGAGGATTGGATTATATCATCACCAGGTTTTGATAAAAATAATTATAGTAATATCAATGGAGGTGATTTTCAAGTGTCTAAGCCGTGGTCAAGGAAAATCCATCCATCATTTGTTGGAGATGAGGAAGGAGAAATTGAGGAGTTGGAGAATTCGAAAAGTGGGAAACTGAAGAAGAAGGTGAGTTTTAGATCACCAGAAGTGGCTGATATATTCGTCTTGGATTCTAGATGAAAGTGCAAGTACTCAACTTGGTTCGTTTTCTATCACTATAATAAGTCTACATGCTTCGTTCCTTCAATTGTATGAAATCACTTCATGTTTTTCAACTGTTCTATCTAAAATTTATTGCAAGCACCATATTTAGAGTTCTTAATGGGACCGATACATTAATGTACCTGTATTTTCAACGAAATCTGTTAAAATATTTGAGGAAAGTGATTCGAGATTTGATTTTTACTATGTTGGATTCGGTGGAATATGAAGAAATTTAACGAATGAGCAAAGTTGGATGAGCGTACGTTGCAACGTTGACAAACTTGCTATTGGTAATTATTTTGAAAGTAACTTTTTTATTAAAATTGGAAAAAAATCTCAACTGCAATAAAAACCGAGTAAAATTCTATTGATCCATAAATTTGATTCGAGCAAAGCCCAAATTTACATGAAATCGGATCCGAACGAAAATTTGAACAAATCCAACTTGAATACGATCTTTAATCCTAACTCTTATCCATATGCATGTATAAATATGTTATTTGAATTTATTGACTATTAATTGATACTAAACAACCAAGCGTGAATTCATGAATTTGTCGCCAAACATTACTACACAACTAATAATCAAATCTCGAATTCTATTTATTACAGAGCCGTTCTTCTTCATTTTTTGGGTCACAGAGTGCTCCTTTATTTTGTCAAGGACTTGACAATTGACACAACATAGTCCGAATTCAATAAAATCTGACAATAGTAGTAAGTGGGTCATTCAAACTTTTACAGGTGTAAACGAGTTGACTGGTACCGAATGAAATATTTGTGCTCGAGTTTGTTTTACTTTTTAACGAATCGAGCTCAAACGAGCTTCTATTGAACGAGCTCGAGTCGAGTATCGATTAGCTTGACATTTTTACATGTGTTTTTTAATTTTTAACTTATCGAGTCTAGCTCGAACTCGACTTCAAAAGTTATCAAACGAAAAATCTTGTTTAAGCTTGTTTGATTTGTACGACAAATCGAATTCAAACGAGCTTTTATCGAACGACCTCGAATCTAGTATCGAATAACTCAATTTGATATTCGACACTATTTGAACATGGCTACATAAGGACAAATAGTAAGCTTTCAGTCAAAAATATTTAATGATGGAGAAATACTAATTACTAGTACATGAAAAGATGTACTAGAGAAAGAGGGGAAAAATAATTTTAGAAAGTTGCCTAGACAAACTTTTTTGTTTCGAATCAAATGCTAAGTTGTAATAATACAAGACACGTTAAAAGCCAAAGTCACTATTACAATTCTGTACTATATAGACACAATCATAACATATAGCCACACAAAGAAAAGGAATTGAATTCAAAGTTCCTTTTTCCCTAAACCCTACCTAACATGCTTGGATTTAAGGGAACACCAAAAACTAACTCCAAACTGTAACAGACAAAAAAGGGAGTAATTGTGTTAATTGCATTCCCAAATATTTTGAACAATGAGTATTTATTTTAGGAGAAAAAGTGTACGTATTATACCCTCCATGCTATTTTTATGTCGTTTTGTAGTTAATTCTCTAAAAGATATGATGAAATCGACACCAAAAAATTCAATATGAGACTGCAAAATCTCAATTCGAAAGAATCCACCCGAAAACGTCATTAAATCAGGAGAAAATCCATGAAATTGAGCAATATATGAGGAAAGGCTAGGCTTTGACAAAGTCCAGCCTCACCAATTTTCGGGACATACCACAAATGAGGTACAATTTTACTTATTTTCTAACTTTATAAATAGTTGTTGAATTAATCATGATCAGAGGGACATCATGATAGGAAGTGTCCCGGTCTATATAGTTCATTCATCCTTGTTCATTTTGCAGACCCATTCCTATCGAAAAAAACATAATCACTTTGATTGATCGTTGATTAAAGATATTTGAACTTTTTATCTGATCCACATAAAAATTTAAGGAGTGAAATGTACAAATAATGTCAAGGTGAAAGGATAAAGTATAAATTTCTCAAAGTTTTATATCACAAATAAAAAAGAAAAAAGGGGTACTAGTAGATCCAAAGGAGATCAACTAAACAAATTCCCATTTCTCTACATTATTTTTGGACACTAATTAAGGTAAAGAAAGTGATGCAACTATGTGAGAGAATTGAAGCTGCTCTAGTAGCTCCTTGGCTTGGCTCGTGGCTCGGCTAGCCACGCGCGAGAAAAGCTCGTCACTTAGTTGATCACCTATGTGTGCATCAACCAGGACACCACTCACGCTACGGCAGCTGTTGGCCAAGGCACGACCGATCTCAGCCGCGTCATCGGGTTGGCTCACCACGAGAGGGCTTCCGCCACTAACAACCTCGAGCTTGTTGACAACGAATGAGCCGTCGGCTTCAACCACCTCTTTGAAGTCCTCTAGGCTTGGTGCATAAACTGGAATGTTAAAGCTGTCACGTTTTTCGCTAGCAATTAGGCCCTGCAAATTAATAATTCACCAAAGCTAGTTAATTAATTGGGAGTTGTAAACTATAATTTACTTAGACATACAAAATTTAAGTGATTATATACTTACGTTAACTATCATTATATATTTGATCTATTAAGTTGCAATAATTTTGTTTTGTCAATTTAATGATGTTCATTATTATAATAATGACAAAAAGTATACTTGAGTTGTCCCTACTTATTGACAAAGTGTATTATTTAAGTCGATATTATTGATAAAAAGTTATAAATATTTTGTTTTGATTAGTAACAATACAAATCGTCACAGTAACTTATTAGTGATTATCTTTTTGTTGTCACTTGTCAGTACACATATCCCTACTTTACAGTAGTTATACGCAAACTATAGTCACTTTAATTTTGTGCAAAAAAAATTAGTATCAACAATTTTAAATATTGTTGTTTAATGTATAATTTGTACTAAAATATTCATTATATCACTAAATATGATAAAAACTGTTAAGCAATTAATTAATAAATGAAATTTATTAAACTGTTAAAAAAGTAAAAGGAAATAATTAAGGATGGTTGTTACCTCTTGGACTAGATCATCCCAAGCATCCTGAAAATGCGTACCAAAGAGAAGTCCAGCTCCACCCTGATCAGCCGGATCCGTACCAGTCCGGCCAAGACAGACCAAGAACATGGACCCTCCACTTCTGATCTCTTTGGATCTTGATCTCAAGAATCCAGCCAAATCAGCCTGGAACTGTTTCTTGTACGCATTTGCAGTGATCTCATTTGCTCCATGGATGAATATTCGTCCTACATTGTACGCCGTTGATTTCTTGTCTAACACCACATCCGGAACCTGGGTGCATGAATCGGGTCCCACGCGTTACTTAATTATATGCATATAAATAAATTAATTAATTAAGTACGTTGGTCCAAAAGGTGTACACGTATACTTTCATGCAAAATTAACACATTAAATGTGGCCATTCCTTTGACCTAGCTAATCTTATTGTCACGGGCGATAATTTAATCAATATAAAAATTATTATAAACAATATACAAAATTAACCCCATAACTTTACAAACCGTGATGCATGGGTCTCACCAAAACAAAAATAATGGTAGAGTGAGGAAACTTTTTGCTCAAATTTTGTATATATGGTCAGACTCATTCACATACGAGATAAATTGTATTTTATTTTATTTTATATTATACATTCTCAAAATAAAAATATGGCATTGTATTCAGCACTAAATTATAATATTATTAAATCATTTCATGCATACGTTGCACCATGTCTTTAAATATGAGGGAATTGCATTTTTCATACCAAACTTTTACCTACTTTATACATTTGGTACCAAACCTTTGAAAAAGACACATTTAATACCAAAATTGAAGGATTTTTTTCACATTTACTTGAGCTTTTTGGTATGTTTAAAATTATGCTCCAAAATTTTTACCATGGCAGGCTTATGTGCCCTATGTCATATTTGGAAATTATTGTGTCATGATTCCTTGTAGATTATGACATATGATTTAATTTTGATTAATATCCCGAAACTTTGTTAATTTTTTGCGGATTATTTATTGCGTTTCATGAACTGAAACTTATACCATTAGAAAGCTCTCGTCAAGAGCTTTCCAGCCATATAAAGAACATAAAATTTGGCCTTGTAAATTGACGGAGAAAGAAAATGTGCAAAAAGTCCTTCAATTTTGGTATTAAATGTGTATTTTTCAAAGGTTTGATACCAAATGTATAAAGTAGGTAAAAGTTTGGTATGAAAAATGCAATTCCCTCCTTTAAATATGCATGGTGTAGAAACAAAATTATGAAATATGTTGAGAAAAATTTAAATCACACCATGCTTTGATCATGTAAAAATAAAATTAAGAACCTACATATATAATGGGAAACTTAAGCGAGTAGATAGTGTGATGTGAATCTCTACTTTAGTAGTTATTATGTAATTAGCCCACAACACTAGTACACTACTACATGTATTTGATGGTGCAGTGCAATAGATACATAAAATAATTAATTTCAAATAAATTATCCACATTAATTAAAAATATATATATATATATATATATATAGTAGTTGTAGTGTAAACCAAGTCAAAAAGTAGTTTTGGCTAAACAAGGAGCCATTGTCTAATTGTTTTTTACCTTTCATCTTTATGCAAATATATTAAATGTATAATGAAGTAATTATATTGGATAACGGATTCAAGTAAGATTTTTACTAAGTAATCGGGAATTTATTTTAAACATTATAAGAATAATCCAAAAATACAAAATTCTAAAATTCTAAAACTTACCTGAGATAGCCAGTGCAAAGAAAACGCCGAATAAAACAGGTCAATGGACTTGGCCGGAAAAAGCCGCTTGTAAAACGAGCCAGGAACACCGGCGGCAAAGTAAGAACGGTGGCTGTCAGAAGCAAGACATTCCTCCATACTATCTCCGCCGTAGGAAGGGAGGAGCTGAAATAGTGTGTTGAAGTCATTCGACGGCAGATCGGAGAAAAAGGCGGAGAATTCCGGCGTCTCAAAACCTTCCGCCTCGTAACGCTTACTCATATGTTTGATGATAACATCCACCATGTATATGGTGTTGCTTCCACTCGAGCACCCGAGGTCCGCCACCGCAAACGGAAAGTCCGGCGAGCTCAGCCGCACTCCGTCCAAAGTTTCTTTCAGAAGATGGAGCATCGACAGAGCATGTCGCGCCTGCAAATTTATTAAAATGTCGTTTTTTTTTTGGTACGTCTCGATCAGTCAAATATCGTAATTTAATTTTTGAGGAAAATTATAAATCAAAGTAAATTTTCAAGTATAATTTATGTGTAATTGACATTTTGCACCTCGAAATGTGCATCATTTTATCAATTTGAACCTTGAAATTAAAATTTTGACACTTTCCGATGTATATCTCTGGTTATGACAATACAATAGTCATTTCACAACCCGGGTTCATTTCGGCATAAAATACACAATTTGAGGGTGTGATCAAAATGATGTATTTATTGGATGCAAAATATTAAACTAGACACTCCTAAGTATAAACTTTTCGCTGTTGTTGGTGGAAACGTATTAGAAATTTGATTCATGCCCAAATCGACAAAAGAAAAAAAGAAGATTAACCTGAGCCTGAGAGTTGTTGGCGTAACTGGCTTCTCCTTTGCCTCCTTTCATGCTAAACATCCTCTCAAGTTTCCTGTTAGAAACAACAACATCATCTCCAATGGGAGCCATTTCCGTATACGTACAATTATATATTTATACGAACAATTTGATTGTGAAAGTGAGGCTGCTGGCTAGAGTGTTATATATAGGTAGAGATATTTAGTGAACTGAGATTCATTAGTTACTTTTTGAAGAAATTGAATTATGATGGAAACATTGCAATCTTTATAAATTATAAAATATTGCCTTGTAAATTAAAGTTGGGAAGATTTGATAAAGCAAAAAGGGAGGATCATAGCTATATTGGGTATGGGCTTCACATGCAATATCAGAAAGCAGGCCCAAGATTGACGGCGGATTTTAATTTCATGTTTGGATATCTCTTCGTGATTAATTTAGTGTAGATTTTCTTTTTCTTTTCTGTGTATTAATTAATTAATTGCTATAATTGGATAATTTTTCAAAATGTATATCAAGAGTTCAAGAAAATATTTAGTCTCGGATCGGATAATTAAGGCAAATGCAAATTACTTATCTTGTATTTGATCAATGGTACAAAATTGTTATTGTACATGTTTTGTACTTTCCTATAAATTTGTGAAGGATAATATACTTCTGTTTGAATTGTAAAGTGATTTTTAACTATAATAATAAAAAAGGTAAAAGGAAAAAAAATCTAAGAAGTAATGACATTGTTTGATGGTTCCAAACTAATATACTATGAAAAAATTATCCAAAAAAAAAAAAAAATTACTATAACAATATATTAATTATAGTTACATTGAATCTCAAAAACAAAAATTTACTTACAATTTAAGAGGGAACAAATGTACTAACTTATCTAATCAAAGTCGAGTTGAACTTAAAAGTTATTTACTAATATATTTTGTTTAAGTTTGGTTAATCGTGTATGATGAACCGAATTTAAATGAGTCGGGAATGAACAAACTTGAATCCAATATCCAATGATTTAATTTGATTTTCAATCTAATTTTTCTAAGCCGATTAGGATCATTTTTAAATTTGCTCAACCTTTTATACAAACATTTCCTAATAATCTAAATTTGCTTAAAAATTAAAAAGGATTGCTCTAATATCATAGGCTTTAATAATAGGTTGATTTCCTAATACTATTTTTAAGGAAGATTTCCTAATGCTTGATAGAGTAATTTTGATAAACTATATATATGGCCATCGATTGGAACCATTCTGGCCTCCATGTTTGGAACTTTTGCTTGGCAAACATTTTGGATAAATGCACGATACTATCCTGTGTTATGCGAAATCTGAACAAAATTATCATATGAATTTTATTTTTGCACAAAACTCCCTTCTACTTTCAAAAACCTTGCATAAAACACACAATCTTCTTTAGTTACTAATACCATTAATTTTTGCACAATTTTGTTTGCCTAAAAATTCCTTGTACTTTTAAATATTTGCGCAAAACTTCCTTATATTTTTGAACGTTTGCGCAAAACTCCCTAGTACTTTTGAACGTTTGAACGAACTTTTAAATATGTCTAGGGGTATAGGAAATTCAATTAAAAATTAACGGTGTTAGTATCTAACAGAGATTGGGTGTTTATGCAAGGTTTTTGAAAGTACAAGGGAATTTGGTGCAAAAAATTCACTAAGTAGTTTGGTGCAGAAGTAGCATAATACATGATGGTATCGTGCATTTTCCCCAAACATTTGTTATTTCACCAATCCGAATCAATGAATCAAACTATATAATTTTCAACTTCTAAAATACATTTGAATCACAATTTTCATTTTAAAACTCAATTAATTATTCAATTAATATGATTCCAATAAGAACATTCAAGTCATGTTTCATAACTGTTTGCATAAATTTTCAGAAAAATCTTCAAATCACACCTAGTCAATCTTTTTCACCCAAATTGATCATCATCCAAACAATTAAACCTACTGTAAGTATGTGGGCCTAGAGTTTTTGCCAATTTGGCCGAACCAGCAAGTTAATCAACTACCAACGGTAAAACCTAGCTAGTTTTATTGCCTATTTTTAATCAGTATATGATCATGCATGATTAAGAAAATAATTATTGTTGTTAGGCACATGACAATACTAATTGGGCAATCTTGATCTTGTCTTATAATGGAACTCGAATCATTAACTACTTATACTTCTCAAGAATACGTATTAAAAGAAGAAGAATAACAAATCGTAATTAACAATTCAACTAACTTATGACCACAAATATATTCTACTTTTTATCAACCTATTTGAATAATATTACTAGTCATATTAAATACTCCAGTTTAGTTGAAATAATAACTTTGACTTATAGGCTATAGCTAACTACTTTTTCTCCTTTTCTTTTTTTTGGTCAAGACTTTTTCTCGCTTTTCTAAGGGCGCGTCATTAATGGGATATAATTAAGACAATTTTGACGAGAAACTTTTAAATAAAAGAAGATTAGGGGCCAGGACCAATTCAAAAGCAAAATGATGATATTATATTTTCTTTTTTCTAACCGTCATTCCAGAATTCAAGGTCTGATTTCCACCTAATTCCATGCAAAACATTTACTGTAACTAGATTATACTCTCTCCCATCATTTTTATATGTCGGTTTAGTGTTTTGTACTGATATTAAGGAATCTAATAAATAACATATATTTTATGGAAAAAACAAAATGTATATCTAAAATATCCTTATTGATTAGTAATGATAAAAGAGAGAGAAAAACAAGGAGGTGATAAGATTAATAAATAAGAGTAAAATTGAAAAATAAGTACTTACTCGCTGTGTCCCAAATTATTTATCGTTTTAGAGAAAAAAAATTATCCCAAATTATTTGTCATCTTAGGATTTCAATGCACTATTAAAGTACATATTTTAGGTGGAAAATTCTTACATAGACCAGATCTAAGAGCTTAGTGGTAGACCTTGTGATTGTAAATGCACCACATAATACATTTTGATGATGTCCATCAAAATGTATTATGTGGTGCATTTACAATCACAAGGCTATGAAAAGCTCATAGAACAGGTCTATGCAAGAATTTTCCATTTTAGGTATGTAAGAGAAAAAGTAAGAAAGAGAGTGTAAAACTTGAATAACGTGTAAATAGCTAATTGTGAGATAAATAAAGAATAAGGGTATTTCAGGTATATAATTTATTTTTCCCCTAAAAATGAGGCTATTTAGTAGGTACGTTAATATGTAAAAACCTGTAAAATAACAAATAATTTGGGACAGAGGGAGTAATTTGTAATCCTAAAGTGACAGATATTTTGATACAAAATAATTTCTCTAAAGCTATGGATAAAAAGGAACGGAGGTAGTAACTTTTAATTTTCTAAAAGACAGATATATTACAACTTTTAATTTGTTGGTTTTAATCTGAATTATAATGTATAAATGTAGCAAATCATCTTTATGAAGCTTCATAACATAGAGCTATTATTCTTTACTAGATTGGAAAATGATTATATGACAGCCAAAATTTGACAGTCTTTTGTACAACCCATATTTTAGATTTTTGAGGTTAATTATATTACCTATTACTTGTTTAACAGGTTTATAGTTTAAAATTTCAAGATTTTGGGTTTAATATTTACAAACAGAGTTTATATTTTATTAATAATTATTTATGTGTCATATAATTATTTTTTTTCATATATATTAAAATATATAAAAAAAATAAAGCCACAACCAACTGTATATGTGTACAGCTGGTTGTGGGCTGTAGAAATAACACTACTCTAAATTGGTTTAATGTGACATTAATTAATATATCAAAATTATGTTATAGCTTAAAGATATTTTGTAAAAATACTTTATTTATATAGAGTACAAAGTATATTTAAAATGATGGATACATCAATCACACTATTAGAAATTATTCGAATACATTCTATCACCACTATGATATAAAGATAAACTTACTATGTACTTCTTTCGTTTCTATTTTAATTGTCACATTTGTCATTTTCACACAGATTAACAAACTCTTTAATTATTCACTTTTCTAAGATAAAATATCAAAAATACTTTTTTAATGATTGATTTAATTAATGCTATTAGCATTTGTATATATTAATAAATTAAAACGTATAGGCCTGAAAGTAAGAAAGTGTAAAATTGAAAAAAAAGTACATTGGGAATCAAATGTGACAACTAATTTGAAAAATATTTTTTTTGCAAATGTGACAATTAAAATAAACCAAATACTCCCTCCGTTTAATATTAATTGGCACATTTGCAAAAAAAAAAATGTTTCAAATTAATCGGCATGTTTGGGTTTTCAAAGTATTTTTTTCCAATTTTGCCCATTTCTTTCATTGGAGTTGGAAAACTCAATCGTCATCACTCACTAATAAAAAATTGAAAGGTAGTCATCATTATACAGGGTATTTGAGATATTTTACCATAAAAAAGTATGTAATGAGTATGTTTCTTAATCTGTGTGAAAACAAGAAATATGTCAATTAATATGAAATGGTTGGAATATTACATTTCACAATGGCGACCTTCTAATTAAGCCCTAGCTACCAGTTACTCCCTCCGTTTCATAATATCTATCACTTTGAAAAAAATTTATTGTGTCATATTATCTGTCACTTTATATTTCCAATAAAGCATTCACAATCCCTAAACATTTATGCATATAAAAAAACAAACAATAGAAGTATGAAACATTTGTACTAGCAATAATTTCCAAATTATTACTCTGAATGGAAACTCTCCAATTACTCCCTCCGTTTCATAATATCTGTCGCTTTGAAGAGTTTTTCTTGTGCCATATTATCTGTCACTTTAGATTTCCAATTAAGCATTAATTACTCTTTTTCCATTTTTGCCCTTTATGCTCATAAATTTTCTCAAACATTAGTGTAGGATAATTAATTAAAAGGGTATCTTAGTCCTTTTCATTTTTTTCCTCTTAAAATTCAGCTATATTCAATAATTTTCTTAATTTATATGCATATATATATGAAAAGACAGATATTTTAAATCGGATGGAATACTCATTTTTTTTTTCTTCTTCTTTTCAGTTGACATAAATAAATACTGAGTACATGAGAAGCATGGCCGTGAAAATCGCCAAATCACGTGAATTTGTCCTCTAAACAATCTATCTTTCTAGATATCTAGATATATATATAGCCTTTTTCTTTAACGTTCAACCACCCACCTATGAACCTAGCTAGCTACAAAAACAAAGTGCAAGATTTGTCTGTTAATTTGTCTACCTATTGGAGACTGTTATGAAATTAGGTAGCACGCACAGTAGTTAGTGCGTAAATTTTCTTTAGTAAACACACTTTTCTTAATTATAAGATAAATACATTTTTCAAAGCTAGCATTAATTCTTCACTAGCAAGATTAATTTACTTTTACGTACGATTAATGATATAACGATATATAAATACGTTAACGCGGATCATTATGCGACAAATTGTGTTCATAATTGACTTCAAATTATATATATTTCGATCATAGTTCAAAATTGTTCCTCGACCATGATAAATCTCCATTCTTCAAACAAAGCATCTATTATGCTTAGTTCTACAGATTAAATCAGTCAAGTTCTTCGACCAATTTCCTTCGACCAAACCTTTCAAGCATTCGACCACAACAATAGCTGTGTTTTTACCATAAGAATTCGACCACAATATTTAACGTAGTCTTCGACCATAAATTAAACATGACCTTCGACCAAACCTTTCAAGATTTAGGTCGAATTAAGTGAGCTTCGACCCGAAGATATCCGATTCGAAGATATCCGACCCGAAAGATCCGCAATTGAAATCTATAAATAGTCAGCATTTATTGCTCATTAAGGGACACAAAAAATATTACTATTTTGCTCGACTTGCTATATTCAAAGACCATCCACGCTTTAGCATTACAAAGGATCTAAGTCAATTAAAACTTCAGCTTAACTCGGTCAATTTTCTCGGAGCACAGGGTTAGGTTCCTCAAAGTTGAATCTAGTTTAATCTGTTAAATTTATATTCAACACTGAGAATTCGTGATTAACGATAAGTGACGTACTTAGCATTGACTAATTAAACCGGACGAAATCACGCCTCATCAATTAAGTATATAATTAAATATTGAGGATAATTAAACGGATGTCTAGTAAAATTAAACTACTTCTTTTTGTCCTAAAAATTTCACTTTATTTACTACAATATGGATCAAAGTCTGGTCAAAAAGATTTTCATCCGCAGAGCAACAAGCCATCATTGCATGTGCTGAAATTATGTCCTCCA
Source organism: Penstemon newberryi var. newberryi (assembly GCA_030819805.1). Classification (NCBI taxonomy): domain Eukaryota; kingdom Viridiplantae; phylum Streptophyta; class Magnoliopsida; order Lamiales; family Plantaginaceae; genus Penstemon; species Penstemon newberryi. Next base: position 5,034,955 of record JAUALY010000003.1, on the reverse strand, counting down.
ATTTAAATTTTGTTCACCGCGCGCCACTCATTCTTCATAGATCCATAACATGACAAATAATTTATGGTTTTCAATTGGAAATCTTTAGTAATTTGGTGCAAAAATGTCAAAAGGTAAGTTTTGGTGTTCAAGTCTTAATAAAGGTCAATACGCTCGAGTATATTAATTAATTGGTACAATACTACACGTATGTGAAAGTCTCCTAAATTAGAATGGGGTGTGGCCGATTGATGGTGGCATGCACCCAAAGATGATCTTTGGGCTTGTTGGGTAGATCATAACCAAAAAAATCCTCTGGATGTCTAAGTTAATTAAACCGATCATAGTAATCGAACATCACAAAGTTGTTGCTTATAAATTTTTATTAGTAAATGCATACATGTCCTCGTAAATGGGAGGGTACTTATAGGATAGTGAATACCCGGATCATTCCGAGTAAAGAAGTGACTCTTGAAAAGTTGTGTAATTTTCATTTGTCCTAATCGACAATGTCGACCACTGGATGTCAGTTGATCATCACATTGCAAGTGATCCAAAATGGAAAAAAAATAACGCAAAAATTATCTCATAACTAATGGACATTAATAAGTTTGCCCCATATGTATTATGGTTGCCAATTTAATCCCATAGTTTACAAGAGTGAAGTAATTTTGGGACTTTTTTTGGTCCAATTTGGAAAGTATATGTATGCCTCACTTGCGGGCCTATTAAATTTAAATTAGGAGATTTTAACAAAGGATAAGGAAAAAAATATTAATATGGGTCATGTGTAGTGCGCGACACATGACCCATACAAAATATGATTTTCGTGATTAGGAGCTTTTCTATACACAATTATGGAAGTTTTTTTTTTTTTTTTACCTAGATTTTCTAATCGTGATTTATAAAAGAAAAAATTACCTAGTGTACCCAATTGCGATTTTGAATTTTTTTTATTAGCATGTCTTCCTAATCACAAATTTGGACAATTTTTTTTCTTACTTGTTCTTCCTAATCGCAATTCAAAAAGAAAATAAGATAAGTAAGATATTTCACACGAATCATGTGAGGAAGAGATTCCACTTGTCCCCTTGAACTAAATTATTAGAGAAAAATTTGATAACTTCTTGATCCCGCTTACTAGTTACTAGATTTCTATAGAGAATATCGATTCTAATGAACGATTCATGAATATGAATCACGAATGAGGGGATTCCAAGAAAAAATCGTCTCTATATCCATGAAAAGGAAATTTCTAGATCTCCCATCTACTTAAAATTGTGGAAATATGATAATATCTTTGATTGTAATAACTTTCTATTGAATACAACATCATTTTACATCAACAAAATGTGATTACGAAGACCAGGTTAAAAAATAAACTGCTTTATCTCAAAATCGCGATTAGGAAGATCAGGTTAAAAAAAATATTTGTCCAAAACCGTGATTTGGAAGATGAGGTAAAAAAATTCTTTCAAAATCACGATTAGGTAGACTATGTAAAAAAAGTAATTCAAAATCGCGATTAGGAAGACCAGGTAAAAAGAAAAAAAATCTTCTAAAATCACAATCGGGAAAACTTGTGATCACAAAAATCATGATTTTGTCCCATATTAATTTCTTCCATTTTTCTTAGATATTTGTCCAAATACCCTAGTTTAAATTCAATAAGCTCGCGAGTGAGGTACATTCTCTCAATTGGACCGAAAAAAGTCCCAAAATTGCTTCAATTTTGCAAGTTGTGTGGAATTGTCAGCCCGGATACATATGGGACAAACTTACCTGTCTTCATAATTATGGGATCATTTTTGCCCTTTCCCTCCAAAATTCAACATTCTGCAATGGTGAACAAGTTTGACAGAAGCCACGTTGATGGTGGGTCAGGTCTTGATCACGAGGCTTTGGCCAAGCCACGTCAATCTGAATGGCTTGAAGGGCTCAGATCAAACATTTTCGATGAGGTTTCATAATTTTTTTTGACTTGTCAACATTGCGTGTATGAGTGCCACGTAGGTGGTACGAGATATGTTAGATTATGAAGGGTCTAGATCGAGCCACGTCGATCTGAATGGCTTGAAGGGTTCCGATCAGGTCACATTGATCATGAGGTGCTCAAATATGAGTTCTATCATTTTGACTGGCAGTCTGTGCGCGCACATGTAAGTGGTACGAGATACAATCCGTCCAATTGAGTACTTGTAAGAGTGACATTTTTTTTTGAGGTTCTGAATTAAATTTTTTAATTAATCACGTACAATTATTACTGAATTATCTTGTCTTTCCTTAAGTTTAAGTTAATTTCACTCATGGTTCTAAAAAAAAAAAAAAAAAGTCAATTTCACTTACCTTTTAATTATGAGGTATTTTTAGCAATAAGCCTATAAGGTCTAGAGGTGCATGCACCAAGAAAACATTTTCTCTTGCGTATGGAAGCTATAAATAGTATATACATCATTGTGTCTTTTTTCAACTTCTTCCTTAGCTTATCCCATAGCTTGTAAGTTGTAACCATTCACCAAAAGTATGAACCTCCCTAAAGGTATAACACAAATTAAACTCAAAAATTAATCATTAAGTGTGCAACCGTGAATGCGATGCAAATTTTTATTACACACAATATATAATAGTATTTCCAAAATTATGGAGTATCATGAGAAGTCATAATATAGCATATTTAAAATAAATGGTTTACCACATTAATTGTATCCAACAAATGTACAAATTAATAATTTCTCCATAACACCCTAGCTATATGATGAAGCTATATACTAGATATGATAATATATTAGGGCACGAGCCGCAATTCTATGAGTCCCCATTTCCAAATAATTCATTATATATGCAGGGACAAAAGGAACAAATTCCCTCTTATTGTTGGAGCATTTCATCTTTTGGTTGTGGATTTATCAGGCAAAACTCAAACATGGGCCAACACTACAGTTAATTCATATATATAGATAGACCCTATCCGATCCTCTATTGCATGTTATGTGAAAATTTTAATTTTAATTAAGGTAACTTAATATTGAAGAATAATTAATTAATAAATTAAAATTAAAGAGACTTGTATTAATTGTCGTTGAATTAATAAGCAGCCATCACTTCAAGGCATCCAATCTCAGGATATCGAGGCAGAGGTAACATAACATAGATAATGCAATGCTAAATTCAAAGTCGTCATAAATTAATTTGTTTGTTCAGTTAAGTGTTTCCAAAGTTAATTAAGCCTAAAATGATAGTAGTTAATTCAAGAGAAAATTAAATGGATGAGTGGGAAAAGGATAAAAGTACGTAGGTAGATGATAAAATTCTAGTCTAATTTCAATATATATGTAGCATATAATTGTGGTAATATTTTATTTTGCTGTAAGATATTGAAGCATTCAATTAAATAATCATCAAAATTTTCAAACTAGTTAGTATCAAATTAAGAAATATTTGTAGCTATGGTTGCTTCACAATTTTTTTTTTCTTCGTTTAATGGTAAAATTAAATTTGTCAAGGATCGTCAATTGAGTATCAAATGTATTTTTTCGAAAGGTTTAATATCAAAGTGTAAAGTAAAGTGTAGTAGATAAAATATAGTGTAAATCTCTCTATATTATAGTGCATTTATTTAGATATTACAGTATAAATTAATTAGTTATAAAGACATATATATATACAGTGATTATTTGTTTGGTGTTAGTTATGTGTTGTTATGTCATCTTCTAAAATTGGAATCATACTGTTCCCTCTTCATTCTCTCGAGCACCCGACAGACCAATTACTGAACCTGGCCAATTACGTACTGTTTAAACAAAGAGCAGTATATACAATCATGTATACTACTAGATCTTAATTAATTATTATCCTTTTAATAGATAATTTTTTTTAAAAAAAAAAATACAACTGTAGCTTTGGATATATCCACATAATAAATATAATGTATGATGCAATGCAAGAACTTAAGTACAAAAGAACTGGAAAAAGTAGACATGCAGCAGCATGTCATTAATTGTGCATTTTGTTTAAAGTGGAATGAAATAATTAATATGATCCCATTGAGATGCCAATGACATATGATTACTGTTTACGTGCCCCACAAATTACAAACTGTCATGTGGTTGTGTATGGTTCCACGTTTCATAATACAAAAGAGAAGATCATGAATTAATTCGCAAACATATTTGCAATACTTTGTACTTGGTCTATGAAATATCGGGTCTAGGTAAGAAATTTCCAATTAATTCTGGTACTGAAAAATTATGCACAAATTTTGAATCAGATGCATTAATATCCGTTCAGTTTTTATGGAAAATTAAATCTCTATATTAGTTCTAAATATGTTATACTACTATTAGTTTTTATTAGCAAAGTAATGTCTTTCATTATGGCTATGGACATGGAAAATTCGATCCGTATTTGGTCCGATCTGTTAAGATCTTTTTTTGATTACATATTCCGTTATAAAAATCGTAATTCGAAACTGTATTCAATAATAAATAGAAAATTTATATATACACATACTATTTTATTAACATAAATAATATTTTACCATAAATTTAAGACAATATTAGTTAACAATTAATTCATAATATTATTTTTATGCATATATCTCTCTAAACATGAATATTAGACAAGAAAGTTTGATCATATAAAAATGAAGATTTTATTGTATTAAAAAAGTTGAATATCTAACTGAATCTGGACAAGTTCCAATAAACTCGAAGAATTCAAATCCCAACAAAATTTGGGTTTTGGTTGAGCCTGATTCAACTGGAATCTGGTCCATTAACAGCAATATCTATCCTCCATGAAATACAACAGAATTGGGCCCCCATTGAGAGACGTCCAAAAAATTATTTGAGCCCCAAGAACGAGTGAACAACCACAATACATTGCAGGAAGATGAAATTAAGTCAGAGCAAGAGAAGTTTTATTTTCACTTTTCCATGTTACAAACTTACAATTAGAATTAGAAATAAGGATAAATAAAGTTAGGGTGATTTACACTCAGACCCCCTCAGGTTTGGGCATATTACAAGAAACTCCCCGTTGTTTCAAAAATTACAGGGACACCCCTTCGAGTTTGGGCATATTACAAGAAACCCCTGAGGGGGTCTGAGTGTAAATCACCCATAAAGTTAAGTAGATGATATGAGACTTAATTAGACCCCATAAAGTTAAGTAGATGATATGAGACTTAATTAGAAATTATCTCAGCTGCAGATAGTGGATAATCATGTACATGTAAAGAAAACAACCAGCTGGTGAAGAGTTTATAATTAATGTTTAGCCACTTGAATAAAAATAAAAAAGGTTAGTACTTAGTAGACTTTTAAATCTCATTCTCACTGTATATTAATATGTAAAAAATAAATTGGATAAGTTTATTTTATGTATTGAATCATGAGTTCGAACAGTGAATGCACGGAATAATTTATCGATACAATTTGTCAGGTAAATATTGTTTAAAAGAAACTAGGAAAGCATTTTCTAAAATGATTAAAAACTTAAAAATATTTGGACAAATTATTTCGGAAAAAAAAAATATTGGGACAAATAACGTGACCCTCGCGTTGAGTTACTGGGGTTCGAATAAAGAATTCCATATAAATGTCGATTGGTCCATGAAAGACCAAAGAAACAATAATTCGTCCGACTTAATAATTCAATAAAGTTTAATAGAAAAGGTCCAGCAATATAAAAAGTAGGTGTAATTGATATGTGGTGCGTGTACAGCGTGGCGAAGACGACGATTAGGACCGACGAAATTTGCCGGTAGCTGGTGGCTCCGTCAGTCGCGTCAAATTGAAAACTCTTTTTTAAATTGAATCGATACCTGCACGCTATTGTCTAACCCCTTTCGTAATTTAACTTGCAGGATTCCACGGTAAAGGTCGCCGATTCCAATCGATAAGGTAAAACACATGTTCCTAATTGTCCTGCAATGATAGGGTTTTGATAATTAGAATATATACTGAAGCGAATATAATGTGCCGTGCGCATAATTCAACTTCTGCGGTTGAATGCTCGATCGCGCGTGCTTTTGTTGGAGTTTTGCTTTTTGAGGACGTTATATCTCGTTAATGTTGCTGAATTTCAGAATTCCTGGACTAGATGTGCCGATTTTTTTAAATTCTGGAATTTGTTGGAACTTTTGTATTTGGTATCAGTTTGAGTTTTGCAATTTTGCTGTTTCTTTTTTTTTTTTTTTTGAAGAATTTATGCTGTTTGTTTCGTCGAAGAGTTATTTACAAGTTGTTTAGCCATTATATTAGCTGATTCAAGGCTATTCGATTAGTATTATGATTGAAAATGGAGGTTAGTTGTTGTTTTAGGAAGCTTATGTTACGGTAGTATGTTCAGTTGTTTGAGTCTATGACTATGCCAATTCGTTGGTATTCTATTTAGAAACTATTATGCTGTTTTTGTTTTGTGGCTGTGGTAGTTTAAAGTATTTGACTTCAAGGCCTCTCTGATCATGTGTGCTAGTAAGACGTGTGTTGGATAGTACACTCCTTTAGATTATAAGCTAAGATTATTAAAAAATTGAAGTGAGTTTATATCAGTTTCATACATATTAGTTTGTAGAGGTGACTCTTATTTTAGTAACTCTGTAATATTATTTATCAGAGCAATGGCGTCTTCTGGAGATGCATGGGTAAGGGAGTACAATGAAGCAGTCAAACTTGCTGATGATATCAATAACATGATATCTGAAAGGAGTTCATTGCCAACGACTGGGCCAGAAGCACAGCGACATTCATCCGCCATACGGAGGAAGATAACCATACTAGGAACAAGACTAGACAGCCTACAATCTCTTCTGTCTAAGCTTCCAGGGAAACAAAAACTGTAGGTTATTCTTATGGAACTGCTTGTTAAGTAAGACTTAATTTTCCACTCGGCTTCAATGAACTTTTTTCATTTACAAGGTTCCAGCTAACATGTATAGATGGTTATGCGGTTTGTTATTATTACACCTGAAGCCAGAGAGCTCCAATGATAACCATGACTGTAGAATTAGATCGAATTGTTTTTCCCTGTGGATGACGTCTTAAGCACAGTTATTTAGTCATTCATTCTGTTTCGAGGTATGTAGTTATTGGTTGGGATTCCTTACACTTCACTGTTGCTCATTCCGCTTTTACATGGGAATTGGAAATGCATTGATGGGTAAAGTGGGTAGGGCTTTGTACTTTTGAACAGAATGAAAATACCCACTCTTTTGTTTTTCCAGCAAACAGCTGATAACTCTGAGAGTTATGATAAGTTGATAACTAGTAGTTTGGGTTATATTGGCAAAGGTTCCTCTGTTATACTCAGTTTGGTCCACATTGCTGCTTTTATTCATTCCTTTGGCTTGGTGTTAAACCATTCCATATAAAAGATCACAGATATAATAAGAGGTGTTACTTTATCAATATGACATTATTTGTTTCTCTGAAGGATAGATTGGAAATGCATGCTTTCTGCTATAAATCCTGCTTTGTGTGTTGGGGGCTATGTAAGCCAGAGACACTCATTGCTAAATAGAATATATTTTCTGACAGACCTGACATCATATATGTCTTCTTAAGGGTCTGATATACAAATAGTGTCCAGTTCTTTGTCTTATATCTAAATGCAATGTATAAGAAGGTCATTATGATCTTAAGCAACTTATTTATTTATGGATAAAAGATCAAAAGTAGAGAGGAAGACACTGCCTTTCGCTAATTTTTTTGGACTGTATGGACCTGGAACTTGGTTCTTTGTAGAACACAATATTCCTCCTAGTATGCTTTTAGAACCTGCTCATTGATTACAGGTCTGAGAAAGAAATGAATCGTCGTAGGGACATGGTAGTTAATTTGAGATCAAAAGTAAACCAGATGGCTTCCACATTGAACATGTCAAACTTTGCGACTAGAGACAGCTTACTTGGGCCAGAAATAAAACCTGCTGATGCCTTGAGCAGAACAAATGGCCTCGACAATTCTGGCATTGTTGGTCTTCAAAGACAAATCATGAGAGGCTAGTTGAAGTAGCTCTTATCTTGAATTTATTTAATTTTCCATGCAGCTTTCTGCTGCTTATCTCTACTCTTTCTGCTCTCACTGCAGAACAAGACGACGGTCTTGAGAAATTGGAGGATACAGTGCTAAGCACCAAACATATTGCGCTGGCAGTGAATGAAGAGCTTGATCTGCATACAAGACTAATTGTGAGTTTTCGTGTTGTCCCTTTTAGATTTAACATACATCTTTCATTTATTTCCTGAGAGTATGTCTTTTGAGGTATTTGCCTAACACTCCTGTGTGTTTATTCTAATAAGCAAATGTACCGCTGTGTTATATTGTTTGGAATATATCCCTTCATGTAAATTTTTATAGGCATGTCAAAATGGGACCCCCTTGTGCATTAAGTGCCCTTTGCATGCAATTAATCGTAGCTGATAATTCAACGTTTCTTATGAAATGACTTGAAAATTCTGTATTGTGTTTTCCATGCATATTACTTTGATTGTATGTGATCGTGGCTTTTAAGAAAAAAAATTATGCATTTTATTATTTTAACACGAAAAGCAAATATGTATCAATTGTATTTTCTTCAAAATTGAGTCACAATTTTATATAGAAGTATTTGGTTTTTTACAACTCCATTCTATGAACTAATGGAAAGAGGTAATACACTTAATACTTGTAGATGATAATTGCGTATTTGATTGAATTTTAACACGTGTTCAGGGTTAGTTAGCTTCATTTCCATTACCACTAAGGGGTATATGCCAATAAATGTAACACGGGGGTATATTTGCAAATAACCCTATATCATTTATAATAGAAAGAAAGATGCTGTCAGTGTCACGATGAAGTTCATGTTTCTTTGATGTGCAGGATGATCTGGACGAACATGTTGAGGTTACAGACTCTAGACTACAGGTTAGAGTTTTTCCTAATAACTTCCTGCATCATAATAAATTCTAGTGGAGCTGTACTTTAACTTTTGGCATAATGGGCAAAAATCTTCTAATATTTGTAATGATTGTGAAAGTATCACTCATAATCTCAACCTTAATCTATTATGAGGAAACTGACTTTCAGTAATCCACCAATTAAAACAGGATCAGAGCAGGAATGGATGTGTTATCTAGATATTCTAGGTATCACTGTTCGTAATCTAATAAATGTGCTTCTGAAACATAGATTTCATGTTTAATTAATGTGATGCTGCCATAATTATAAATTCAAATCATTAACTAATACTATGAGGTCCTCACCGTGGCTTTGCACCCTTGTTGATGTGTAGTTTCTATTTTGCACCTGCTACTAACTAAACATGTTTATTTCTTCCAAGTCAATTTACAGTATATTTTTTAAAAATTTTCGTGAGAACAGCGAGTGCAGAAGAGGCTTGCGATACTGAACAAGAAGACAAAAGGTGGCTGTTCCTGCTTGTCCCTACTGTTATCAGTTATAGGGATTGTTGTTCTGGTAGCTGTTATTTATATTATGATCAAATATTTGTAAATTGAGAAAGATGCATTGTGATCTTCTTGTGTTTGTGTCCTATCCTATATAATTATTATTCACAAAAAGAAAAGTGTGGAAAGACTTTGTGTTTGCCTTTGTAAAAGACACATGTTTCTGGTTTCCCCTTTGTTTGCACAATCACATTCTAATTTTCTGATTGCAGAGTACTCTTTTATTGCTTAAACACACTTCTTCATATTCGCATTGAATCCTGATTTCAATCCTTTTACTATTGATATGATTATTAATTTGTTGTTGACTCAAAAGTGTCTTGTTGAACCTAATTCAATCAATAATTTGAAATTTGTACATTAAATGGGAAAAGTACACAATTTGGTTTACCTCGTATCTCGTTGTACACACATCTAATGTGTTTTTGCATTGTATGAAACAAGCTCAATCATGGTCTATGTTTGAGTGTCAAAGTATAGAAATTTGTCAAATTCGTTAGTACTGGCATAACTAGTGCTAAGCACGAATTTATGATAACAGTCAAACAAACATGTCTTTCTGAATATTCCGAACTTCTTGACTTATGCGGTGCGTATCAATTTAATACACTTAGAATTCCTGTTTAATCAACCTATCAAAATTACCACTTTGGCTTGTACTAGCTTTGGATGCTCCATTTAATTACATTACACATTGAAAATTACAAGGACCCTCACCGAAATTCAGAGAAATTGCACTTGCATACGTATTTGTTATAGATACATGAAATGACACTCACCCTTTCTAATGCATAAGACGAACAAAACTAAGGGGAAAAAAAAACAGAATAAGAAAAGCTTAATAAAAGAGCTTCCGGTTAGATGTCCGAGAAGTATTATTGGGTGAACTGAGGGTGACTGAAGATTTCAACCTGTCTCGGCTCTCAGTCGCCTTATCAGCTATCTTTGCTCCTCTCGGGTCAGTTAATAGACTCTTCTGAAATGATTCAGTGAAACCAGTTGCAATAATTGTAACATGAATTTCTCCATTGTATCGTTCATCCACAACTGCACCAAATATTATATTGGCAGAAGGGTCTGCTAAACTTGTAACAACCTAAATCCCCAATGTCAAAAAAAGATGAAAGAATTAGAAACAATTGCACGTAAATCTATGACCTTTCGTTTTACAAAAAATTGAAGAACAATTACCTGTGACACCCTATTAACTTCTTGCAAAGTTATATCCTTTCCTCCAGTAATGTTGTACACGACACCGGTAGCAGATTGAATAGAAGAGCCGATCAAAGGAGCCAAAGTGGCTTGTTCGGCTGCTTCTTCAGCACGGTTCTTGCTAGAGGAGGAGACACCAACTCCAAGCATTGCAGTACCAGAATTCTTCATGACTGCTTTAACATCTGCAAAATCCACATTTACCAGCCCAGGTATCTGCAAAAACAAGAATGCTTCAACTTTAAATTCAAATTTCTATGACATAAATATATACATAAAAGTCCTCATATTTGAATATAAAAGTTGAGAATCGGAAGTCATTATATCAACATTGAGAACTATTATACATGAATTTATTTAAGTGTGGGGTATGGAAGCTGTTCAAGTTTGACCAAACCTATGTCACTTAAAAAGCCACACTTTACATAAACAACACTCACTGTGATTATATCTGATATCCCTTGGACACCCTGACGGAGCACATCATCTGCTAGAAGGAAAGCATCTTGAAGGGGAGTCTGCTCATCAGCAATATCCAAGAGACGATCATTTGGAATTACTATAAGTGTATCCACATTTTTCTGGAGCTTTTCAATTGCTTCAAGAGCCTGCAACAATATCAGACATACAACACAGCATAAGAACTTTTGGTAATAAAAATTGACAAGGTAAATTGACACCATTCTAGGCTGCATCCAGGAATGAATCCTAAGAGTAAAGCAGAACCTTGATTTGAGTTGTTCAATCAGCATGTTCACATAAATTACTCTAACAGGAAAAGTATCTAGGGTATTTCGTGCCCAATGTCGATTTGTTATTGAGATTCCAGCTTTACTTTATGTCAAATATAGCATCAAGATGAATGAGTTATGGAGGCAACTAAATAGTACTTTTGAGAAAAATGGAACATTAACTGTTGAGTTTTATAAAACGTATTATGACACCTACCTGCACAGATCTTTTACGTCCTTCAAAGCTGAATGGGTAGGTAACAACACCAACAGTCAAATACCCTGCTTCCTTAGCTATCTGTGCAACAACAGGGGCAGCACCAGAACCAGTACCTCCACCCATCCCCGCTGTTATAAACACCATATCTGAACCCTTGAGAGCATTTCCAATTATTTCCTTCGATTCCTCGGCTGCTTGTTCCCCCAAAAGAGGGTTTCCTCCAGTACCTGCATTCAAGAACCATCGTAAAAGGTACTTTTGATTATTTTGGTGCGCAAAACATCAGAATATAAATTGGTTAATGCTTAAAACTGGAGAAATCCAAACCAAGTCCACGAGTCAAAAGCTCTCCAATCTGAATAGGGTTCTCGGCAGCTGATTGCAACAATGACTGAGCATCTGTATTTACGGCATAGAAGTCCACTCCCTATCATTAAAGAAGGGCAACTCCATAACATAATTAAATAAAAGATATAAAAAAATAGGAGCACACTCATAAATCAGAATTGATAGTCTGGTGTTTTATATATAACCTTTTCCTTCTATATTTAGCTTATTTAATCGAGTGGCAAGCCTTTTCCTTCTATATTTAGCTTATTTAATCGAGTGGCAAGCGCTATGTAAAAAAATGTTCAAAATTGGTTTAGTAAGTCGAACAAACGGAGTCCAAACCAACTTTTATGGGGAGAATTTTCAGTCCTATATAAAGTTGTTTTTTTGGTTTAATTTCCAGTCCAGTTGTTTACCCATTTTAAAGTAGAATCTTGAAACGAAAAAACACATCATTACAAAAAGCAAAAAGTGGAGGTAACCTGTAAGCCGCTGCCAATCATGCGATTAACGGCATTGTTGCCACCACCGCCGACGCCAATGACTTTAATTTTGGCGAAGTCCGTTGGTAGAAATGAGCTATAAACCGCTATACAGTGTCGTTTGGAGTGGCGAGACCTAGAGAAGGAGATATTTTTGTTTGCACGTGCATTTTTGGTTAGGAATGGGGATGAAATTCCAATAGATGTTGAAGTATGAGATGATGCTAATTCGGAAGCTGGACTTGAGAATCCTAGCGTCGCCATTAAAGCAAAAGCTTTCCTTTTTTTTAGTGTAATTTCAACTTCGGGAAAAAGGTTTTTACTTTTATTAGGGTTTTAGATTTTGTTTTGTTATGACTCGTCCATATTTTCTCTTTGGCTTGTGGTTTTCCACGGTTTCCTTTTTTTTCTTTTATTTTTTAATATTTCTTCTTAAAATTTGCTGGTAATATATTTCTATTTTCTATTTGTCATTACTATATACTTTCAAATACTCTTACTTTTCCAAGTAAATATGGTTTTGATTTAAATTTTTCATTGAGAACGAGTGATGTCCAATCATTACTCTAATAAATATTTTTAATCCGAGTTCAAGAAATCCCTAGATATGAAAAAAAGGATAACAAATTTGAGTTGCCCAACATTTAACGAAAATTCGACATTAAAAGCACTACCAAAATAATTTCCATAATTTTCAAAATTCAAAAAACATCAAATGTCCACATTGTTTCTAAAAACTTGAAAACATATTCTCATACCCGAAAAATACTTGCTCCTAAATTTCTCTAAAATCATTACATATATACTCTATATTTTTTCGTACAAACTAAATTTCTACTTTTTTCAGTTACAAATGTTTGTGCAGACATATAAACAAGGAAGATAGAAACTATTTTGTTTTCTTATTCTCTTCAAAGTACAAAGTTTATTCATCTTACAAAAATGAACGAGAGATTAAAAACAATAATACAGACAGAACACAAATTTAGAGTGATTTCCATTGCTAAAAGTTACATACAAATTTGACACAAAAGGATTCTGGGTAATGTATAACCCCCCAAAAAGTTATTCACCACACTTCAAATCTCCATACACAATCAATATTCGATCAAGGATGAACATGCTTCTCATAAGACAAAAATCATTCTGTATCATTCAAAATGGGAACAATCAGGGGGTTCATCTGAGCCAGGTACACAATTGCCCACCTACACATAAACAACATAAACAGGGTGAACTTCCAAAAAGAATACAGAGTTGCCAAATATATCCTAAATTAGAATTATCATCCAAGCCCTGAAGATTTATTATCCAAACCTAAAAATATCTATGCTTTGCTCTCAAACATGACTTAAGGGAGGATGGATGTCTAAAAGAATTTTGGACTAGAAGATAGAGCATTGCTATTACCTCCTCTCTCACACACACACTGCACACTTATCCACTCCTTACGAGTTCCCTCACCCATCCAAGGTATTAAAAGAGGATAAATGAATTGCAACACGCCATTCATGGGGGTAACGAGAATATTAATACGAGGCCAAAAAGTAAAAAATATTATGCTTAAACAAGGGGAATAAACTTACATCATCCAACAGCATACTGTTGCTGTGATAATCAATGTCAGGTGTAACCTGTATTGCAAAACAGAATTAGCAATATGTCAAACAGGAGTTCAGTGCTTGTCCAAAAATGAAAAACGTGATTCTAGGGAATCCAATTGACAAGATTATCAAGTAGTCACGGGGACATGAAATCCCTACTCAAACGACTCCAGCAGTGAGAAATATATATGAGAACCACTAGGTTCTTCAATCATTGAACTTATCTTCCCCACTCTAAAAGCATGTACCAAGACACAAAATATGTATGCAAATATGCGATACATTCATAAACAGAAATTCAGAAATTAAAGCAAAGTATGGCCTTCTTCAGATACCACACCTAGAACTACGATAAATGTAAGGGTATTCATATAACATTGAGGGTCATTAAACTTGCTATCCAGTTCCACTACCCACAGAAACATTGAAATTCTATATAGTGATAACTCATGGCGCAAACAAACAAACACATTTTCAATGTACGATCAAAAGAAAACTGATAGCAATCATTTTATTGACCAAGTAAAACTTCCACCACATTTATACAATGCAAAAGAAGAGACTGTCCATAAAAAGAACAAAAAGAATGTAACATACAGATTAGCAGAGGGTCCTCTATTGAAGCAGATTCTTGCGCAGAGTGATGCAATAATCCCGACTACTACGAAAATCAGGGTAGTCACCAGGAAAGCCATCTCCTTAGCTTTTGTACACACAATACTAATTATAATTCACCTGATGAAATATAAAAATATGAGTGCAGATCCATAATTCCGATCAACAACTATTACCATTATTATCGCAGAACACAAACATTAGCAGAAAATCCAGATAATAAAACAATACATACTAAACACTCAAAAAGGCTGTTTCTATTCAATGGAACATAGATATAAATCGAAGAGCACTCACTGCGTTGTAAATACGAGAGTTTACTAAAATACGGCAACGGCGACGCTTCTGTGGTGGCAATTGAAGCTGCACGATCCGGCGTCGCTTTGATTAGATTCAGTAATGAATGGAAGGAAGTATTGAATTTTGTTAAGATGATGTCAATTCAACGTGCGTTATCTAATAGATTATACTTGGGCTTTAATTTAACAAATTTAATATCTTTGACATCGGAACTAAGTGGGCCTAATCCAATCCTTAAATTGGAAAGAATTATGAGCCCACGTACCATTTAGTAAAGTTAGTGGCCTTCTTTCCCTTCAGCCGGCTGTCAATGGGCCGGACTTTCATCCGAATTCTACTCGATTCATTATAACTTTTACCCGATTAAAGTTGATAAATCTGGTCGGAGTAATATGATGTACGCGGAACGCATGTAAGTGTAAGTAGGATCCGTCTAAAATGAGATTTTGAGGGATGGGGAGCACATGAGATATCATTTATCTTGGTGATACATGTGCCCTTAGAATTTATTTTTACACCCTTGTATTTTGTCTAACTATAAAAAAAAACCTATATTATTTTTATTAGCAAAAAAACCTTGTACTTTTTTTTATTAACAAAGAAAACCCCAACCAAGTCGAAGAGACAATTTTACCCCACCAAACAATGCAAAAACATCCCTATTACCTAAAAGGTTACCAATAACCCCTGGTAACTTTAAAAATTGGGAATACACCCTCTCCTCCCCATTTTTTTTTGAAAAAATTGACAAATTCTCCATATGATTTATGAATCCCATATAAAAAAAATTGACAAAAATCTTATCCCCCACAGTTACATGTTTTGGCACTTTACCACCCATATGTACAAAATAAACACTTTACCCCTGAAAATAAAATTAGTTGCACTTTACCCCCTCAAATGAATTTTCAAAGGGTAAATTAGTCACATCACTTCTTACTTGTCCAAATACTTGACTCATGTCTTGTGAACCAAAAATCTAAAGTTAAGTAGAAAAAAATTTATTTGTAAAGAGAGAGGAAAAATTCGCGTCAGTTAAATATTTGGGCGAAAAATCGATGTTGGAACTAATTTACCCTTAAAACACAAAAGTGAGACGCATATCTATGTTTTTGGTGAACAGAATTGGCTTAAAATCATTTGAGGGAAAAAGTGCAACTGATTTTATATGTGCTTATTTAATTTATACTTTTGGGTGGTAAATTTCAAAATATGTAACTTTGAGAGGGGTGTAAAGTGCATTTTCCCTAAAAATATTTTAAATGATCTTATACTGATGGTCTTAATTGTCAATTCGTATAAAAATTTGATTACTTGAGATTTTTTTTTTTGGGAAAGAGATGAAATTAATTAGAGATAAGGGAGCAATTTTTAAACATATTAATTAAAGGGTTAGTATGTAATTTAACATATATTTATTTTTTCTAAATGTCTGATGCCACTTCATCATTGGACATTTTGACCAAAACTTGTGGTTCAGATTTGTTGTTGACTTTTTTTAGTAGTTGATATGGGGTATCTCATGTACACCTATGTTCCATAAAATCTTATTTTAGAAAGACCCGTGTAAGTTAATATAATTCATGATACTTTTAAAGAAAAAGTAACACCAATTTAATAAGATATGAGTTGAATAATAATTTATAATCTCATTTTTATGAATGTTTTTACATTATAATATTAATTCATTTTAATATTGTTTTTCTAATATGATATGTTAAATCATTTACATTGGTCAAAGAACATTGGTCATTGTAATTCTCTTTTTTTCTTTTTGGAACTGAGAGACAATTAAAACATCCCATTATTTCGTTAGTTCAAACTTATCATTGATGTAACTGGATGGATTGTGTTTTATAGTTTTCTTTATCTAAGGACTTTTTGATAATTAATCTAAACTAAGGAGATGCAGTTGTAATACATCAAAATTGTCAAGGGGGTATTTGGAGCCTAAATTTATGTAATACTGCCTGGTCTCTAACATTTTGGTCCTTTTGGAGCAAACAATAAAATCAAATCAAGAAATGAATTGCAAAAAGTTGTTTCTCTAGACGCGTTGAGTGAATCACATATCACAATTGGAAAGGGACAAAATAAATGAATCTGAGCAATTGACATTTTGCTCCCAAAAATACATGAGATTTCTGCACTTTATACCCTTAAATTAGTTCTTGGAAAAATAATGGACATTTTACATCATAATAGTAGTGTGCATTTCGCTAAAAAATATACAATTTTAGACTTAAAAATGCCAAAATTTCATTTTAAGGTGAACGTGCCAAAATGTTAATACAAAGTGTCAATCCCTTAAATAATATCAAATAGAATTCATAAAATTTACCAAAATAGAATACTCATTAATAGCTTTTAGATCCATCTCATTCCTAATAAGCTGCGGAAAAAACAACCAACCACCGGTCACAACCAAAAAACCCAGCGTCAGCACACCGGAAACCGCCCTGTGCATTCGCAGTCCGCCGCTCAACACCTTCTTCATAGCCACTTCAACGGCCACACAAACCCCATGTAAAACAAAGAACCACGTCACCTCCCACGTGGGATCAGCACGTGTCAGATAATAATAGATCAGTTCATGCATCAGACCCGACACCAAAAAAGTCGCAAATATCGCAGCCGGTAGGGCCCACCTTCTTCCCAGGATACGCGTACAGATACTGCGTACCGGAAGGTATACGGCGGGTCGTAGAATACTCGTAACCATAAGATTCCACCTACGCCCCCAAAAATCTTGAAGCGATGTAGCTAAATACGGCTCATCGAACTGCGGCTCCAGATCCAATCCAAACACTGCTCGCGCTGGAGCCGCTGAAACGGCAAATATCAGCTCCGCGCCGAGGTACACGTGGCAGCAATAGAGTGCCAATATTAAATACGGGTGTATGAAATCCCTGTACTTGTACAAAAAAACGATTACTGCTACAAGGCCGGATTTGAAAAGAAAATTAATGGGTTTGAATATTTTTGGAGATGGGGTGTGTTTGGTTTGACTTTTGGTTTTGATGGGGAGGAGTGCGGTTGAGATGAAATGGAAGAGGGATAAGGGTGGGGTTGAGGAGAGAGGGCCTTGGTTGAAAGAGAAGAGGAGGAGTTTGAAATTGCCTAGCCAAACGAGGTAGAAGATGGTGGGGCCGCCGAGATGGATGGAAGTTAGACGGAGAGGGAGGGTGATGAAGAGGTAGAGAACGGGGAGGAGGGAGAGGAGTCTGGTGGCGCCGCTTGGGATTCGGGCGGCGATCTGGTGGCAGAAAATGAGGGATGCGGTGGCTATTGGCCATATGTTGATAAAGGTTTGGATCTCAGGGTCCATTACCAGTACTCGTTTATTTTATTGTTAAGCTAATAAATTGAAGGAAATTAATGAGTTGGAATTTGACAAATTAGTGTAATTGTGTTGGGTTAGAGTTTAGACTTTATTTAGACGTTGCGATTCACTTTGGACTGTCGAGAGATTGGATTTGGGTTGAATTAGATTAGTCTCGGATTCATCTCCATTTATATCTCAGCTCAGTCTATTTGAGTTGGTTTCAGATTTGGACAGGATATGATATTTCCACATCTACTATTTTGGTCGGACTCGTTTGCATTTATAATCCTTTCCAAATTCAATTATAGCTTCATTTTTTAAAATTTTCACCAATATCTTCTCCTACATTAATTTTCACTCAATTTTGCTTGAGTGTTTAAACTTTCTTCACAGTCTATTGAGCTCCAACGTAGAATTAATGAATCTGTGACACATTTAACCATTTAATTCAAATTATTTTTAAAAACAATGATATTGATATTAATGTATCAAAATCAATACATGTTGTTAAATAAAAATATGTACCATAGATTATGAATAAGATTTTAACACGTGTCTTCTTAGGCTGATGATTCAATATAATGAATGTTCAATATACAAATATATTATGTATGTATATAACTTTTTAATATTATTGATAGATATAGATTTTTAACTGATTGGGGCAAAAATTCAATTTTCATACCATAAAATAGGTTCAAGTTCATTTTTCATACCAATCGATTGAAAATCATACCGTAGAATAAATAGACGTTTCAAAAATCATACTTCCGTTAGTTTACTTAACAGAACTGCCACGTGTCACCTGTTGAAACAAAATAGGGGGGAAATGCAATTGTCTAAAATTGAGCAGGGTGTTTTTGCAATTATTGCCTTCTTCCTCCTATGGACGATGGCCGGCTTCCGGTGGCCGTTTGTCGAAATTGGTTGAGGGTTTTTGTTCCTCTCGTCATGGGCAACATTTTCCATGGGTTAATTGCAGCGGCCGTCGACGGTGGAGCAGGGGAGGAGTGTTTTTTCGCGAAAATTAGGGTTTAGGCCGAAAACGCGCCGCCACTTGGGCGGAGCTCAACCGTCTACGGAAGCTACAATAAACCTATGGAAAATGATGCCCACGATCAGGCGAAACTATTGCAACAAGAATCACAAAGTTTGGTTAAGAATCGAAGAAGAAATCACGATTTGAAATTTCGAAAATTTTGACCTACAATTCGAAAATTAGAACTCAAAATTCGAATAGATTACTCAACGGATTGAAAAGATCTTTATATGTACGAGTTCTCCACGACAAGGGGAACAATAACCCTCAACCAATTTTGACCAAAAGCCACCGAAGCCGGCGGTCATATGGGAGGAGGAAGAAGAAGACGATAATTGCAAAAAACCCCTGCCTAATTTTTTATAATTGCATTTCTCACCTCTTTTTTGACTTAACGGAGGAGGCTAAACTTCAGTTAAAAAACTAACGGCAGTATGATTTTTGATATTTTGGTATGAAAAATGGACTTGGGCCTATTCTATGGTACTAAAATTGAATTTTTGCCAACTGATTGGATTAAAAAACATCAATATTTGTTCCATAGATTTCAATTTATATATCTGTAAATTCAGATCATATTAATTAATTTTTTAATTGGACAAAAAATTTAGTAAATCAAATCAGATTTGAACTAAAATTTAATTAAAATGTATCCTATACATTTACGGTCAGGTCCCATGCATTATAGACTTGGATCTAGTAGTAACTAGTAGGAATCAACTGCAAGATAGGTCGTAACCTATTGGTTGGCCCTGGATATGCCTGATATCCAACACATATAATTGTTTATTATTGATGGATTGGGTTTAGTTAACTTTTATATGGGTCAATAATAGATTTGTAAGTGGGTCAAGTGAAAGATATTCAGTAAATAATTAAATAAATTGATAACTCCATTGTAACTAAAATACTTCTTATACTTCTCATAAATTATGAAAATTTTAAACAAAATATTTGAAAAATTTAAATTTCAAGACAAAAAAATTTGCCTAATCCCGTAATATTAGTTTTTACCTCCTCACAAACCCTACCCCGCCCCATTCCTACCCTCTCTGCGAGAAATTATATAGTATCATCGTTGTATCACGTCATCAAGTACACGTGGTACAGCCGACCAATGTTGTTATTACATGTGGAGTGAAATCTCACATCACCCCATATTTTCCTAGAATGTAGGATTTTAAAATTGTGTTCATATTGCCCAAAACATGGATTTTCACTTCACATATAATAATTTCAATGGTCGGATGACATGGTGCAACGGTTATATTAAATAATGTCTCCCTCTTCGCTGATCTCCCACGCCACACCTTACCCCAATTCCCAACCTTGTACACTTAAATATTGCAATTAGATTAATATTAAATAATCTAGACAGTTTTTACTTAGAATAATAGTAAATAATTTACACATTTTTTACTTAGATTAATATAAAATAATTTATAGGAATATTTCTCATTAACTATAAGTTTGTACCACAGTGTATGTTAATGTCCAAACTCCATCTATCACGTACGTACTACCATTTGAAGTACAGATCAATATTTATACATGTACATTCTTTTTGTAAAACTCAATCCAAAACTAACTTTGAAATATTTTGCAAATATTGTAGACACCAAATCAAACCCCATTTACGCTGAAAATATATCGAAATGAATTTTTAATTATAACACCCTCTGAAAAGTGATATAATTCAAAAATTAAAGGCATAGGATAATGTATATATATATATATATATCCCATACAACATTCTATTTAAAGATTAAAACATCATAAATGTAGGTAAGTGATCAATAGCTAGGATACTTGACTTAAAATATTTTGTAGTAAAAGTTATGAAACATGGGAATTTAAAACTTGAAACATACAACGAAAATCAAAATAATAATCACATATTATTTTTGAGAAATTCCTCCACAAATCTGAAATCTTCAATAACCCTCAAGTCACCACCGTTCCTAATTATCGGGGGAAGGAACAACCAAAAATGCATACCCACCACAAATCCTAAAGTCAGCGGCCCACTCACGAACCACGGTAGCCGCCACCCGGAAACCAACTTCAACCTCAACTCCACCACCACAGAAACCCCTTGAACAAAAAAGCACGTCGTCGTTTCCCATGTGGGTACGACTCGCGTCACGTACCATAACAACAGCTCATGCATGAGACCAGACACAAGAAAACCCATCACTATCGCCCAATCTCTGCCCAACACTGGTCGAACCGGCTTGTATATCGTTTCGTGCACTAAACTGCTAAAGGGTAGGTTCCACCGTCTACCCCAGAACTCTTGAACAGAGGTCGAAAGATACGGCTCATCGAAGGGTCGATAAAAGTCTACCCTGAAGTACGCATGTGCCATGAGACCAGACAACGACAGCAAAATGTCTCCCAAGAGAAAAACTTGGCAGACATACGCAGTCAATACAATATAAAGGTGGATATATTCTTTGTAGTCATATAATTTAATTAGTATCAGAGCTAGAGGGATTTCAGTGGCCAGATTTAGAGGCAATATCGTCTTTGGCTTTTTAGGGGTCGGGGTGTCAGTAGTTTTGGGCTTAATCTTGAACGCGAGGATAGCGGTGGCGATGAAAGTCGGCAACGATTTAATGGGTGAGAGAGGACCCTTATCGAATGCAAAGAGGAGTAGCTTGAAACTGGCGAGCCATGTGATGAAGAATGTGATGACTAATATGAAGATGGCAGAGGTCAGATAGAGAGGAAGAATTGTGAAGACGTAGAATACTGGCAAAAGAGAGAGTAGCCTCCATTTGCCTTTTGGAATTCTTGCTGAAACGAAATGGCAGTAGGAAAGAGATGTGATTATTATTATTAAACATACATATACATGGGGTACTGGTAAGCCAATATTCTTCATTTCACCTTCCATTCGTATACTTTTTCTTTTTCACTCGAACAGTACTTATATTATATATAATATACGTACTTTTGAAATTGCAAAATTATAAATGGCTCCGCATATGTTAACAAACACCTCCGTTAATTGGAGCAAACAATAAAATTAACTGGAGATATATAGAGAAAGGAATTGCAACAAGTTGTTTGCTTTAATTAATTAATATCCGATCCACGCGTTGAATGAAATCACATTAATTAATAAAGAAGAAGGCAGGGCCTACATTTTACCCCCAAACAACGCATACAGATATGGCGTAGCAGCTAGCACATGCTGGTGAAGGTTTGGATCTCAAGATCCATAGTTAATACTAGCTACTTTTTTTCTGAAGACAGAGCAAAGAAAATTAATGATTTTGAATTAACAAATAAGTGCAAATGTGTTATGGCACGTTTCTATCGCTTTTCGAAAAGAATTTCGATTCTCTTTGAAAAGTCAAACAAACAACATCTTTTGCTTTCATAAATAAATTTATCCTCTAATATTTTACAAACAAATCTCCAAAAAAAAATTACCTCTCGAAAAACTCTACATTGATATGATATAAAGTAAGTTATCTCTTGCACAACTTATCTCACATAACAAATATAATATGACATAAAGTAATTTATCTCTTACAATATTTCTCTTCTTTCTGTAATCTCCAAGGGTCTATTTGGAAGAGTTTTGACTCGATTTCACAAGTTTTAATTTTGAAAAAATGATTTGTATAATTTCGATGAAACCTTTGAAATCACATTTGAATTGAGTTTGGAGGTTAAGTTTTGTGGTTTCGAAAAGTTGAAACCCCATTCGGAATGAGTTTAGATGTTGAGGTTTTTTTGTTGAGGGTGGGGGAATATGTGGTAGGTGTCAAATCAATGTTTTTTTATAGAGCTTGGAAAGAAAGTAAGTGGTAGGTGTCAAATCAATGTTTTATAGGGGTTCAACAGTTTGAGTATGAGTTTGTGAATATGTTTGAGTTGAGTTTCCTGGATTTTGTCAAACTCCATTTGGAAGAGCTATGACTCAGTTTCGCCTTGAAAACCAAGTCATAATTCTTCCAAATAGGTCCTGAAAATCCATGAAATTTCATTCTGAAACTACTTTCACAAAACTCAAACAAATAATGTTATGAAAACCAAAATATTTTTAAAAATCTCAATTTATTTCTAAAACTACTCTAAAAAATGCGAGACAAACAGGGCATAAGGGTTTATTAAGACTCAGGAACTACCTATTGAGTTGAGATCAAGGCCCTGAGAATTATATCTATTTTATGTGGTTGGATTTGCAATTCTGCATTTGAAGTCTGAAGATTTAAATAAGCCACAAGTGTTGAAATAATAAACTAGGTATGCAATAATAAAATAGGTGACTAGATTATCGTTCTATGCATGAATTAAAGAGTACATGTATTTTCTTCTGGAGAAAAATGCGAAAACACTTCTACTTTTCTTGGTTAAAAATTTGCGTAATCAACTACATACCATCTTAGGGTGTTATTTTTTTTTTTGGAAGAACCAAATTCATTCACTGAAAATCGAACATTCCTCCATCAGAAAATATCTTGGACAGATCACTTCTATTCATCTATGGTTCTAAAACTTGTACATATGATCGATGCTTTTTCTAAAACTCAATCCAAACTAACATTCAAATATTTTGCAAATCTTGAAGACACCAAAATACTAGATTTGTGCTGAAAATATATCCAAATAAACTCAACAATTTGTGCTTCGGTAAAACTACAATCAAGTTATTGACCAATTTATATGGCAGTTACCAAACAACTAAATAACAAAGCACAAAGTCTTACGTAAATATGAACACCCTTTTAAAAGTGATACAAGAAAATCTATAGAACAATTTATCTCCCACAACATTCCTCTCAACTCATCTCGTACAGCATTCCAAGTTAAAGGTCAGTTGGGACTAGAAGCTAAACTAAGTTTAATTACAAGGAGACACGAGTAGAAACCGTTGACCAGAAAGAAACTGCACATGTGACGACGTCATTGCACAGCAGGAGATTGGGAGACTAGTCATAAAGCCAACCTGAAGAGTTATGTGGAGCATAGGGGTTGTACGGTCCTGGAGCAAAGCCTAAAGAACCAACTTGAGATCCTGGTCTTGGAACAGGAGGATGATAAATGCCACGAGTATCTGGAACATGTGGTCCAGAAAATGTATTGTTCATGGGAGGATAATTTAACTCATCCAAGCGTGGAGCATATCGTTGCATTACAGAGGTATTAGCAGCAGGATTTAGTTGCGCATACGGAGATGGATACATAGGACCTGAAGAGGATGATAGATAATCTGTTCTATGACTCCAAGAATTTGGTTCCTCTCTTCCGATGATATTTACATGTGATTGATAAGTAGGATCTCTACCATATCTCTGATCCATCTCGCCTGTATATGGTCTATATGAATTGCCATGTGTTCTCTCTCCAGGATGTCCCATAGATCGATCAGTTGAGGTCATAAAACCAGTATCAGGATGGGTAGGAGAGTATGCCTGCGAGCTGGTCAAACTTGGATTAGGGTCTTTGAAGTCCAAGCTGTACTTCCTCACTAGATCATCTACCGGATTCTCATCATCACCTGTTTGAGAATACGAGGGATGTGTAGGGAAGTTTCTAGAATCAAACTGATGATATTCATCTCTCACATCATGAACATGTGACTGTCTTTCAAGATGTTTAGATGAATGGGTATCCAATGAACTACCATCAGCCACTTTTGGCGAAGGATGGACGGACATGGAACGTTTTCCAGAAAAGGTGTCTTTCATATCCTTATCATTCCTCTTTCTTTTCTTTTTTCTTTTGCCACCAAAATTCTTTGAATTTGATTCAGAATGATTGTTCCACTGGCCATGATTACTATCCATTTTGGTGCCGCTGTTGTCACGTGGTATACCTTCTTGGTGGCTTGGAATCACCATAGATTCATGTTCCTGGTTTTCTTGTACACCTGGATGTCTATCTTCAACTTGGATTGGAAAAGGTTCATCAAGCTTATGAAAATTTTCAGAATTATTAGAGACATGCATCACAGGATGACTTTCCTCCAATGCATAGTTCTTTTGAGCCGCAGGCAAGTGGCCATGCTGTTCAGCAATGGCCTTGTGTTTGGATGTCCAATCTCCATTACTCCAAAGATATAGTACAGGCGCATTCACGTTCCAATCCTCAATTTGCTTGTCATTTACATCAACAGATCCAGGTAGATAAAATGACTGAAGAAACAACAAAGAGCATTCACAAACTGGATTGGCAGAGATTTAATTGGGAAGACAATATCATTGGAGTATGGAAACTTAAAATAAACACCAACTTACTTTGCCCATTAACATCTGATCATTCTCCCAAATTAGATCATATTTGGAGTGTTCTTTTTCATCTAACCTGATCAGTGTGAGCCAATAAACTTTGAGCTTTCCCAAATTATATATAGCATTAATCTTTTAAGTTTATTTTTCTTAAGCCAAGTGAGAAGTAAAAAAGGAATACCGCTGCGTTTCCCGTGGAACTATGAGGATCAGAAGTTTTGGTTTGAACTCAAGAGCTTTATTGATAAATTTGTTAGCAAGAGAAGCATTAACTCCAAAGGGCGGGTTCAACCCCATGATCTACCAAACGAAAGAAAAACAACTGTAAATAGTTAGGGATAGTAAACATGAAATTTGCCAGGACAGACGAAAGTTCTTCTCACCAGCTGTGACCCATCTGGCAACTCATCTCGTCTTACTCTCATCCAGTCCCTCCTCTCAAAACTAAAATCATTCTGCACAAACAGAGAGAAATCTAAACTTATCTTAACATCGGTCAGTGTTGATCCAATTATGTCCTCTAACCCACTAAATGAAATAATTTGAGACAAAAACTTCAGTTACTAATGCAAAATTCAACAGTGAGATAATCCAGCCACACAAGATGCATGAACCCCAAAAATATATCACTATACTCGAAACATTTACTCTTGCAAGACCAGTGAAGTTAGCAGGAAGTATTATCATAAAGGGCACTAAAACATCAATTCACAAATGCACAGCATACCGTGCAGCCCATGTAACATATTGTAGGCAGTTAGAAAGTAACTAAATATAAAACATAATAAGTGTTGTCAGGGAAAAAAGATACATAATCACGTATAGAGAAGAAAAAAGAACTTGATGAAGCCATCCAAACTTCAAAGCAGCAACAGATGATCACAATAACAATTTATCATAGCAAGTGTTTGAGAAGGCATTCTGAGGTGGTACCCTGAAATGGGGATTATATAATGCCTTGGTGCAATAGTGGGAGTTGTTTCATCTATGGGTGCATGCAGAGGAATTTGCGATTTATGAGCGGCCAAGTCTCTAGGGATATGCTTCAGAGATTTGTGCATTACAAACTTCTTTATATTAAGAATGCCCAAATGCCTAATGTATTATCAACTAATTTGAAGTCGAGTATCCAATATTCACCTTTATATTTCTCACAGTTTGATACCTTGTAAAACAATTTTCATGTTATACTATTTACCTCGAGAGCCTAAATGACTAGGCTTTCTATTTATGCTATTTCATGCCTTATGGGTCTCATTTTTTTTTTTCTTCTTTAGCCATTATTGAATTTCACTTATTTTATTAGTTAAACATAATTTAATATTTTTAAATTATGAAACATGAGAATGTAACATGAAAATTTATGGTGTATATGCCGGGTAATTGGCATTTTGTACCTTCAAAATAGGAGAAATGGGACTTTACACCCTCAAATCCTAAATTTGACACTCTGCAATCTCAAATCCATATTAATGCGGCATTTCTCACCCTCTAAGAGACGGGCCAAAATAATTCGTGTGAGTTTTTCTTTATTTAACCAGTCAAATTAGGCAAGAGGTTAAGAGAACCAACTAAATTATTAAGGGACTGATAAGATAAGATAATTTATCAGCACAAACAACTATTTTAGCTTGAACATTCTGACAATTGACTGAGCCCATTTCCTCCACTGTTCAATGGAATATTGCTTTATAACAAGTTAGCAAATCAAATGTTATATATAGTGGAGAAAAGAGGGTCCACACTACTCTCTCCATTTACTTGCGCCACTCCAAAATAATGCATTGCTAACTAATATATTTCCACCTGAAGCTTCTCTGAAAAATTACTTTTTTTTTCCTGTTAATATTAATGAAAATCTCTGATAAAATTCAACTCTCAAGTATCATTGCGGTATCGGTCGATGACTCCACCATACTCAAACCTAGATCTGACTCTCTTTAGCACCCCTTGGCTGCCGTTACACCAATTGCAAACCCTAGTTTTAACCACCCACACCAGTCTTGACCATTCCCCACAGTTGTGATCTTTTTGGTCCAAAATGCAACACCTCCTGATGCCCCTTCTACTTCCACGAATCAATCACCAAATCCAGCCAACTAGCACAGAAAAGAGGAAGAAAAAGTCCCCTTTACTTTTTGCTCATTTAATTTCAATACCCAATTACCTATTTTGCCCCTGCGCGCAGGGTGAAATCATCTCTCCTATGAAAAGCTTGACCGGAATTCGACCTAGGGTAAAACTAACTTAGATGCAATATGCAAATTACCATGCATATGCCCCACTACAGGTATGTGAAAAACCTCGTCTGCCTTGCCCTGTTTAAAACGCTGAAAATAGCTAGAGATGACATAGAACCATCAACACTTGCCATCCAAAATCTTCTACCCACCCCTCCCAAAGCAAGGAAAACTTAATAAGCAAAGAATATGCTATGTCCACCGGGATTTAATAACCTACTAATAGTGCCATGATCTTAGAAGTTTAACCAATCATATGAAATATATCATAGTTGTAAATATTTTGAAGACCCTAGGTATGAATGATGCACCACCCATTAATTTGACTGACGAAAGGGTGGACTTGTGGCAATGGTTGTATGTTGTGGGGGGTGATGTGCCAATGAGGGTGGCAAGAGAAAGAGGGAGACTCATGAGAGCTACATCTGGTTCAAGTATAATGGAATCATAATAAGTCCTCTACACTGCAACATTGCCCCCAAATCATTGCAATAGTTGAAGTCATATTAAAACAAGCCAGAAAATTGTTATTTCTGCAATATACATCATGCATAAAACAAATCAAGATAGACGAGATCTCCAAATTTCATTTATTCTGAAATACTTTTATATAATAAAGAAAGTGGTTCACCTTTGCTTGGAGGATGTCATAGTTTTTGTAGGAGCATCTCTTCTTCCCCATTTCATCGAGTTTCTTTTTCATGAAGCAGCTGAAGTCATTCGAACCGCAACAAAAATCAACTATCTGACCAAAGAAACTACACGAATTAATATGATTTAAAGGATATTGGGAGAGGGGGGGTGATGGCAATACATAAATAAAATGAACTAGTACAATCTAATTCGAGAATCAGCAAAAATTTCTTAAATATACTACTAAGGAAAATATTGGTTCAACTTATATTTGAGCTATTTTTAAACATCAAATGGCAGCTTGATAGTTTCACATTAAATTTGAGAACTTGAAACTTCAAATGAAACTATCACGGTCACAAATCAACTGGAAGAACAACAAAATATAAAATAATGTATCTCCAAATGTTGAAAAACTTATGAAATAGATATAAAAAAGAAATACTTTGACGATCATCACGAAGTGTGAACCTCTCTAATTCAGATCCTAACGGTTTTTCTGCAGTATCACTCACTAATCAGTAAGTCAAAAGGACAACAGAAGAGCATACACACTTTTGTTACATGCCGGAAACCTACATTTGTATGGCCTGAAAGGCATACACAACATGTGAAAATATCAAATCAAAACCAGTGTTTGTTTAGTTAAATCAATTGTCCCATATCCCCAGCGTAGTTGTACGTCAGAATAAGAAATTGATGGTTGGGTACAAACATGATAATGATGAGGAAAGTTGAGGTACACTGAATAATAAAACGATATTATCACCACCCACATCATCACTCATTTGATCCTGATGGCTCAGGCAACATCTTCAACAGCCAATCACCCCTATTCAACAGAGCTTTCCTACCCCTTCATACCCACCCCAAGAACCCCCCCCCCCCCCCCAAACTGAACACCGCCACACGCGTCTGCTCTCCTAATACGCCATCCCATCAGTCTTAGTGTGATTCATTTCAATATCCCGGAACTTAGCTGCCAGTAAATCTCTTGGCATGGAGAAAGGATATGGGCAATTATAAAACATTGAATTTGCATGGAGAAAGAATTTCAGTTATGGTGGGGGACAACAAAAGAATGAAGATTGTTAGTGGGAGACCGTGAGGGGATAAAAATAATAACAGGGAAAATAAAAGTTGCCTCTGATGGTGGTTTGAGGGGAGGGGATAGAGAAGACTGTTGCTTGAAGGAAGTAAAATATTATGACTATCTCAGTTTTAGATCTCATGTTTTGCAGATGAGGAAAAGGAAGTGATAAACTTGGTGCTGGGACAATAAAATGGTTTTTACACTCGACTGGGCCACATTTTCAAATATGGTTTGCAAAATCCTTTCAAATATAGCGATAGAAAATGCATCAAAATCGACTTAGTCACCCTCTTTACTTCCAGTAGAAAAGTAGTTGACTAGTCTCTAATATCTAAGTCCACAAGGATACATTTGAATGACATTTTATTAGTAAACTAAACTTTCAGAAGCAAACTTAGTAGCAACACAAAAGACTTCCTCAACAAGGTCATTCTCTTCATATTACAGATAAAACGAGTTTAGAAGTTTGAATATAGAAGTTGAACTCAAACACGACATTTCAGAAAGAGGAACCTTTTTCTCATTCAACTAGAGACCTACAGAATCACCAAAAAAGAAGGCATTTTCAAACCATTTGCATCATCTGAAGTGAGGGTTGGAAATATTAATTTCTATTTTGAGAATTATCTAATTAGCTGGGAAAAGGAAATGTATTTTCAAGTTGCATCTGCTTTCTAAGAACAATCAAAGTTAATAATGCCTTCAGAGATAAGCTGAAATAGCATGTGGGTTCCATACTCTGTTCCCTATCTACCTACTAACTGAGGCCAAAAGTTGGCTAAATAATTAGAAATCCCAACCTGCATGTCAAAACAAGCTCAGGGGGCCACAAAGAAGTAGTAGAGGAATAACTATGGACACAAAAAAGCCAGTCAGTTGCGCAACAGATCAGAAGAAAGAGTTTACCATGTCACCATCTTGAATGTACCAATGCAGCATATCTGCTATCTGCAAAGTCAGATTACATCATCAGGTAAAGAATATAATAAGAGCATAGAGCTAAGTTCAAGGATAAGAATAACATATATATAGAAATATATATTATTGTTTTATCACCTAAAGGCAAGAACATTAAGCCTAAAACACTACGACACCAGGTTCACTATTTGTATGACGAGACAGAACATAACCACGTATACACCCTCAGTTGTTATCATAAGCAAATGAAGCAGTACTGAAACAAAGGCTTGTCCACAGTCACACACGTGCATTTCAAACTGAAATTAATAATAAAAAAAAACAAAGTTCTATTCAGCAGAGTTCTGGACACAAGAGAAACAAAAGTACAACAACCTCAACTGAAAATTGAACAGTTTCTGGAAAGAACATAGAAAGGCACTATCATGAAGTTAAGAAGCCTAAGAAGACATGCTTGGTACTGAAGCCTATGCTGAGTTTTATTACACAACCAAAATAATGATTATCTGATTTTGATTCATACTTATGTGGGAAGTGTTTCTAAAGAGAGAATTTCTTGTCAGGCCAATAAGCAATAGTTCCTAAGCACAACACTTTTCTCCTCGTAAAAAATGGCCAAAAAATTATCAACTAACCTCTTTCAGCTTATCCATTTTGGTGAAATGCCGACCAAAAGATGTGTAGCGCATGCCATACAAAAATGGAGCAAGATATACTTTCAGCTTCTCCTGCAGAAACAAAATAACTATATCACTAAACAAAAGCCCCAAACAAAGAAAATTTAGTGTCTCAACCACATAGGGGGAAAAAATCGTTCATTGGCCTAGTTGGATTAATTTGGCACACAATGCAATATGACCAAACATCCATCAAATTATACCTCACGAGTAGGGGATCAGTAGAATAACGCTTAAGTGAATGTGTTGGATAA
Organism: Penstemon newberryi var. newberryi; assembly: GCA_030819805.1. Classification (NCBI taxonomy): domain Eukaryota; kingdom Viridiplantae; phylum Streptophyta; class Magnoliopsida; order Lamiales; family Plantaginaceae; genus Penstemon; species Penstemon newberryi. The sequence continues at coordinate 5,003,607 of JAUALY010000003.1, read as the reverse complement.
GTTTAGCTTCACTGTATCCAAACAAGCCACTGATATAAGATTATCAAGCAATCGCTGAAATGGTTTGAATCCCTTCTGTTTACATGAAGTAGACTGCTGGCAACTATCATTTCATTCTACCCTTAATCCTTCCGGAAAAATAGGACAACAGCTACTCTAGGTTTGGAGAGGATAAGATAGCAAGAAGATATTATTCCAGAAAACACACCATTCTGATATTAACAATGTTTGGGGTAAAATTAGCATCATATTTTCGTCCAACAGAAATTACATACTTTTCTTCTGGCTACTATTATTGTACCTATACAAAATGCTTGCATTGCAAACTAAAGTCAAAATATATAGTTGTTTTTCTATAGTAGGCAGCAAAAAACTTCGCAAATCTAAGGCGTATTAACTACGATGATATCCTGGAAGACAATGTCTCTGTTCCCACAGTTAAGGTCATTTTAAAATATTTGGGACGACATAAGAAATGTAATGGAACAGGAAGAGTACATTTACGTCATACTCCCACACCCTGTATTCATCGAACATCTCTTTAATTTTCCCCTTAAACAAATAAATATCGACCAAGACCTTAGAAGCGACAATCTTCCTCACATCTCCCTATAGGATAGGTGGTCAATGCACCAACTCAAAACAATCAGAGTCACAAGAAGCACCTGTAGCAGCAACTTTAGAGAGCATCAGGTACTTCTCTTTGACTTACTGTATCAGATTACCCTCTGGTATATTGGCTCTAGAGCAGGTACCCAAAGAGTTAATATGACACAGCTCCTTCAGTTACAACAACCAGAATAAAAAATAAAAAACAGACTAAGAGTTGAACGAATTCAATGAAAAAATGCCCAAGCTAAATTTGCAATGAACAAGCAGAACCACAAATACTATATGAAAGGGTAAACTACATTGTTAATGGGTGCATAGACAGAAGATAAATAAGCTTTCGACTTTGGAGGCTGACCTTCCATTTCATCACCTGGATGAGAAGATCATTTCCACAAACCGCTTTGGCATCCTGAACATTGCCTCCGTTATCCAACGTTTTCAGTGCAGCCCGTACGGCCTGCAATTACACGAGTATTTCACTTAAGATAAAGAGTAAAAAAATCACTATCTTGCAGACAAACCTTGAGCACATACCCGAACAGAACCCTCCACCTTCCCCAAGGTAATATTATCTGCAGCAAATTTTGAAGACTGCGCATGTGTTGATGGTGCGTTATGCTTTCCTTTGATATCTTCAAGTGTTATAGATGATGAAACACCTTTCATCAAAGTCAATATTCTGCATTAAAAAGAACATAATACAGTAAGACATCGTAAAAGCAACATCTTAGAGCACTTCACCTGTCTAAAACAAGTGGAAAGCAAAGTTGCACTCTAAATATGGTTACTACATGTTGCCATTTATCTACAAGAATCCTATAGGGTGTGTGCGCCCGTACGCGGGGGGGGGGGGGGGGGGGGGGGGGGGGGTCACACGCAAGAAAGGTGCATCACCTTTCAGTTGCATCTGCATCAAGAGTCACAGAATTGTTAATTCTCTTTGTTGTAGGCATAACCTTCTGGGTTTTCTCGGGTTCACTACGAACTCTTTCCCTGGGACTAGGCTTAACTGGTTCAGAATCCGAAAAAAAGGTAGCATATAATTTATTCCCTAAAGATATCTTTCCTTCAGCAGATGATGATATATTTGAATTCCCAATAGAACTTCTGTTTAAAGCCACTTTCTGCTTTTCGGAAAACCCTTGAGTACGCAATTTCTCAACTCTCTTTCTTGGGAGATCACTTTGCTTTGTGATGGGAGACACCTTTTCCACACCTTTAGTTGGTTTTGAAGAACTTATCTTCCATGAAGTATCCTCCAAAGCATAACTTCTATCCTTCGACAGATCTTTCTTGCTAGATTCTATTGGTAGCTTTTGCTTATTCTTTAGCTGAGGACCTGGAAATTTTATATGGTTCCTAGCAGGTGTTTTGATACGTGGATTGATTTTATGCTTCCTGATGAGGACACAATTAGATAAAATCAAATACCATCATAAAATAGATAAAATCAAACTAGAATTACAGGACACGCACAAGCAGTATATCAATATACGATTAGGTATTAGTCCCGGCCAAGCTCTTTGTATAGTGGCCCTTCCCTCCAACACATCCTCTTCAAATGCAATATCCCTGTCGATGTGTCCGAAACTTCAGATATAAACTAAAAAGAAAAAGAAAAAGAAAAAGAAAATATTGATCATTAATCTCACATAAGAATTTTCTGGGAGAATTCAGATCACCTTGGCAAACATTTTCTATGGAATGCCCGAGGACAACGACGACAAATGGCAATGTGCTGATCAGAATTTGACTTCATTTCTAATAATTCCTTACAGGCATGACATCTGTGGACGGGGCATGCAAACTGCTCCCCAGCAGCAATCTTTTGACGGTGCTCTTCTGCTGCAGCTTCATCCCCAGGATGGAGAAGCTTAGCCACACAATCAGGATGGTAAAAGTGCCCACAAGCTCCATTTACACAACGAAATACCTGAAAATAACATAGTGAAGGGATAATGTTTCCACAGGGCAGGATAAAAATGACAAAGAATCACAAGGTAAGTCTATTCTGTGAGTGAGAAACACTCCAATAACTAGTAAACTCCTAAATGAACTTCAAACAAAAAAGGATCAGGGAATAAATGGTGAATGACATGGAGGAGGAAAAAGAACTATCAACTCGAAAAGTTTACAACTCACCTTACTAGCTTGCTCAATACTATGAAAATCACAACTTTAAGTAGTCAAAAACATCTTAAACACCACTAAGTACTTGCAGACTGATACTTAAGTACAAGAAAGTGGAAAATGCAAATGAAATGAGTAGTCTTGTTGCAAACAAAAGGAGGGATATTTATGCTCATCATGCACTTAAAATGTAGAAAATCAACAAATAAATGAAGACCTGCTGAAATTAACCCGCAGGAGTTTCACCTATAGCTTTGGAAGGGTTCAACAGTAACACAAATCCAGGAAAGGGAAATTTATTTTTTGCAGCTGATAGATAAGAAGTTATTTACACAGGCCAATGACGCGTATTATTCAGTCATGGAGTGCCTTGAGAACAAATAATGGTGCAGTATTCACAAAGGACCACATACCTCAGCACCAGATGATTCATCAGATGATCCCAATTCCCCACAAGAGAAGCACTGGTGCTGCTTATGCTCACAATTCTTACAATAATAATCAGCACTTCTAAGCGCCTGGCATTAAAAACACAGAAATCGTTTAAGCTCATTGGTGCTGAAGCAAAAGCCACAAGGAAAATGAGAGTAAGGAGAAGAAAGTGGCAATACAAATAAGAAGCATACTTCTACTTCTTCCTGGGTAAATCCCAGAGATTCGCAAAAAGATTCTTCACCATCTTCAGGGGTTCCATGGAATGACCTCATGCACCTTCCCTCGCAACTAATTTAGGACGGCAGGACAATAATATGATTAATTATTTGTTAAAAGTGTCTCAAGTGTGATCAAAAGAAGGTTTAGAAAAGAAAAGAAAAAAGGGAAAAGGATTTGACAAATTAAAATTTCCAAAATAGATATAAAAGAAGGCAATGTGGGTGGTATGCAATCTTTTATTTTAAGTTATGTAAAGAAAAGAAAACTTATACATAACCACAGTACACCGGCAATATATGAAAGGTGATCATAAAAAAAATAACAAGGAAAAACAAAAACAGTCCAGTGCATCAAATTGTAATCAAACACAACAATGATGATCTCAAGACTGTATCCCATGTCTAAACCACAACACTGTTGCAATAGACAAAGATGCATTTAGATCCTCAAAACTTGAAAAATGGAGGGATGAAGATATAATCATAGAAATTTAACATTATTCGCCCCAAAAGAAAAGGAGATTAAGAGAAAGAATGTAATAATGTTATTACCATCTTATCCTCAATAACTTAGGGCCCACATACAAAGTATGGGTGCATAGTATCAAAAACACAGAATATGGCCAAAGCGCACAAAGTCAGACAAAGTCAGACAACGAAGACATTAATCTAAAGTTCGTGTTGAATTTAATTCTGCATATTATTAAAAGACATAGTCACAATCAAATTTAATCTGGTTTCATTTTAATTTTAAGCAAGGCAAAACTTTTTTGGTCACAACGTTTGAAGTCTGGTATAGTTTTTTATTGATCTTCATGTTTCATGACAAATTTTATATTTACTAGCCCAGTCCAAATATAAGCATCAACTAGTAAACCGCACTTTCCGTCGTTTCCTTAAACTGTGCTCCTAAAACTGAAATGTGCATGCGGTTCCTCTTGCACCAATAAACACCATTTCTATAAATCAGTGTTCCATGTTTTTTTGTTTTGTTTTCCAGTTCAACTTGCAGTCCCTTTGCACCAACATTTCTGTTTGCACAATTCAGCCAATTAAAACAGGACCAGTATCATTACCTATCTTCGCCCGCAGCCATGATCACCAGTTAAACCTAGCTCTCACACTTGCAGACCATATTGTAAGTTTAACTGAAGCATACCGTAGAGTGGAGAAATTAAAGAGATTAAGGAAAAGTGAAAAGTTAAATTTTAAAAGTAATGTCGCCTGTCTGAAGGTACAAATGTGCTGTGAGCTTAAGTACTATTGAAGAAAGTTGTAAGAAAGAGAAGCAGGTCAGGGTGGTATGAGGGGGTAGTCGTGCATCCATGAGTCGAGAACAATAGAAACTTGTGTGTTTCAGTAACCAAAAGAAGTGACTGAAAGGATAGGGAAAGAGTAATTGCTAAAAAAGTGGTTGAATAGAGAGACTATTGCTTCAGATTTCTGCTGTTGATACATTTAATTCACAATGATAGATCTGTTCCTCTCTTCTGCTTTAGAAATAATGTGAAATGCTATAACTATACAATTGATGAAACAGTACGAACATGCACAGCCCCTAGTGTGCGCATAAGCATGAAATAAGTTTAATGCTAATGAGGGATGATTAATCTCATAACAAACCTAATCACTAGACACACAATTGATAATCAGCACATAGAATGCATAAGTGTGAAACGGAAGGCCAGATAAACATACAGATATATATGACCACCATTATCACATATTGCACAAACATAGTCAAAGCAGTCATCCTCGTCATCAGATTCATTATCGTCACTTTTGCCTATCTTGTCAGATTTTTTATCTTCATCTCCAGCACCATCATCAACTATGAAAGGCGGGTTTAGATCCTGGAACAGGAAAGTTCTGATCAGTAATAATTGTAGAATGAAGCTGTTAGCCATATATAATTCCTACATTTTCACGCATCTCAGTGTGTGAAATACACATCGAGGAGAGAGAGAGAGAGGTGTACAACCTCGTTAAAAGCTTTCCTCTTCCTGGGCTTTTCCTCAAGAAATGTCATCAACAGCTGTTTGAAGAAATATAATGTTACAGCAGATAAACTTCTTTAGATAAGTAGAAAATTATGAGTGAATAGTTTACCTACATAATTCACAATCATCCAGCACAAAAAATAAATTGTAAAATATTTTTTTCATGCCTAAAAAAATCTTAGCGTGCATATGAACACAAATTGACACGGAAAGTTCCAAAATGTGTTTAGAAGAACCAGCAAACGAGACCTCAACAACATTCATAAGCTAACATAAATTCACCGTCAACCCTTCATCCCAAGGCCACATATTTAAGGAATGAACTTAATGAAGTGTATGGAGAATGATTTCACAAGCACTCATTAACATTCCAAGAACTTGGACTCTGAGACCACCCAGTGGTTTTAACTACTCTAACAAGGAAGGACTACAAACCTTGGATTTTGCCAAAGTTGTATCCCTCTCAACAGCTTCACGAATCAAAGACATGTGATCTACCAGATCATTCTCAGATGGCCTGCTCTCAAACATGCTACAAATTGCACAAAAATGTGAGCAGTTGTTCAAAAAGGCAAAGGGATATCAAAGACGCAGCAAATTGAATATGAAAACCTGAATGTTTTAGAAAGGTGATCCCACAAAGCTTTGCGCGGCCTTTCAGGATTCCACTTGACATAGTGCAAAAAACGCACTGTGATCAGAATCGATCTAATTATGACCTCAAAAGCCTTCCTTGGCTTCAGAAGCTTGATCCAGTAATCCTCTACAGATAACACTGAGATCTCAGGCTTCTTGCATGAAAGATCAAACTTCCAAGCGATAACCTGCTTGTACAGTTTCTGAAGCCCATTATCAGTTTTACCACGCAAAAACACCTTTTGCAGGGTCCCGCCTTTATTCCACTCCACAGGTAACTCGGCAAAAGAAACGGGTTCGTCATTACCAAATGTAAATTCATATTCTGACACATTGCTTGGAACAATTTCACCTTCATCATCTGAAGATGCCATCTTCTCTAATCCCGCAGACGACTCACAACCCTAACCTATTTGCAAGTTAAAATAACGATAATAATAAGGCTCCGTTCGGTTTCCCACAAAAAGCCCCACAAAAAGCCCATAAAATGCCACATGTTTTGTCTAATACCTCAGACGATACCACCTGTCTCGCAACCCTAACATATTTGCAAGTTAAAATAATGATATTTAGGCCTGTCCAAACCCGACCTGAATATCAATTACCGAGTTCGAATACGGACCCGATCCATTGGATTTCGGGTTTAGACTCGGAATTTTTTTACCCAAACGAAATGTTTCAAACACATAGTTACATACCTCGAAAAGTCAATATTAAAGTCAATCTACAATTGATTTTTATTTACCAAAAAAAAAAAACTCAATCTACAATGTACATTTTTATATTTCAGTGACTTTTTATTATTTTATACTCTTATAATTCCCACAAAATTATTATCAATACATATTTAAAAATATTTTCCATAGTTAAACATAGAACCTTAGAAATATCTAACTACATATCCAAAAGTTCGATGTACTTGAGCATGTTTATTGCTTTTGCATTCGAGTGACATTGTCAAACAGAGTTCACACTTCTCATTTTATTATAAAATATCAACTTTTCTAAAAGGTTAAATATATAAATGCCTATATGTCTTGCGACCATTTTTAAATGTTGAAAAGTTAAATACTCCTAAGATATATAGTGGATAACCAGTATATTGAAGAAAAATTAATACATTTACATATGTTAGTACTGTAGTGCATTCATCAAAATTTAAAGATTTCTAAAATATTAAGGATCATAACCTTTTCTACAATCTATAGCTAATAATCAAGTTTTCAAGATCAAAAGATAATGACATTGAAAACTGATTTGAATAAAAAGAATGTAATATTTTGGAGAAATCCATTAAGTTAATCATTGAAGGTTTTATGGCATGGTTTGAAAATACTAAAATATACTACTATATTTTAGTTTGTTTCAAACATCGTGTTTTCAGGGACATGTTACATGTGTAGTTCGATTGTTCTTATTTATTTTCAATTACTGTTGGACTTTCAAAATTATATCAGGTCATACATTTTTTTCCTTTTCTTTTTCTTTTTTCGATTTTGCTAAATTTTAGAATTTTAAGTTTTGAAAATTCGAAACTTTTACTTATTACATTACTTTAAAACTAGAGCAATGAATTCGATGAACCCGTGTTAACTATTTACTTATATTAAAATAGTTGCATTGATATCAATAAATGTAAATATACATATCATTTACATAGTGCTGCATTTTTATTTTTATTTTTGTGATGAAATTGGATAAACAACTATCAAATTTATGTTTTGTTAATAGGAGTATTTCATTATAAATAAAAGCTAACTTAATTCATCGATATGCTATAACTACAATTTTTTATGTCTTAACTATTTTATTTAATATGTAACTAGCACAAGAACTAACCAAGAACACTCATTTGCACAACAATAATCAAAAGGGAAAAAAAGTATTTAGGAAACAAAAAATGATCACATGCTTGCATAAAATTGCAGAAATGCAAGTTCAATTGCAGAAAATCTTGTCCTCCTATTTGGAAGGCCAATCTTTCTGGATGTCAAAAGTGTAGTTGATCTCGAGGTAGCATTTGTTGTCATCATCAACAAACTGAATACAATGATCAAAAGATGGTCACAAATTAGTATACATACAATATACTAAAAAATTTAATTCAAAATTGTTCTGAATCCACTCTGAACTACTGGGTAAATGTAATATTCTTGATATGTTAATAAGTAATTTCCTCAAAGGAAAAAAAAAAAGGACATGTGATTAAGTAATACTTTTAGTTGAGGAATCAATCACATTGTATATAACATACATTGTCTTACAAATATTTGACGTGGTTGACTGAGTTTATTCTAAAAGTTATATATTTTGGGTTTGGTTTACCTAGTCCTTTATGTCTTGTTTCCTTCCATTTTGGCCTATTTTTCTTAATTTTTCAAGTAGTATAATCTTAAAACTCCAACATTTTTAATTTTATGCAAGAATGTATTATAAATATTCTAAAATTATTTTGAGTCAAAAATTAGCATAAATTATTGGGTATACCAATTATCTAAGGTCATAGTCCTAAGTTAATGCATAACAATATACAAAAATAAAAATAAATATTCAACATGTTAAGATGCAATTTGTCTTCAATTATAAACCACATGCATAATCTCGTATCTTTCTAGTATTCTTCTTGTCCACTATTATAATAAAAATCTACTATGTATTTGGCTACATCGATGAGGAATTATCTGATGGTCATGTATGATGTTATAGCAAACTTATTTTTTTTCTACAGATGCACATTTGAGATTGTATAATGAATTATTATTTGTCCTATAATTTTTAAAAAAATCTTCCACATCATGAAATGTACAAATAGCACGCACATTAACTACATATACTTTTTATTGAAGGCACAATGACAAAAATGTCAGTTAATAGATTGAGTTGTGTGATTCACGAATTGTATACATATGAAATTCCCTGCTAATATATATTCATTTGTTAAGTTCTATCGTTTCATTAAAGGATTTTCTAACAATTAGTTATATACGTTTGATAGATATGGTGAATAAAACATGTGAATTTTATACTAATACCTTTGATCTTGCTGAATATGCTCCTCTGGCAAAAATTCCTGAAGGCGTAGTCTCTTCAGTCATTTCATGTATGTAGGGCTCCACTTGAGGACTAAAGGTTCCAAGCATTTGTTTCGAGCTATCAACTATTTCATGTGAAAATAAAATTAATTAATCAAACTATAAATGACACAGAAAAATTTAGCAATATTGTTTTTGAGTGAAATTTTAGCAATTTTACCTTTAATTCCAGTCTTCCATACTGTATTAGTGTACTTGAGGCCACAAACAATATCATTGCTAACTTTAACGGAAAACCTTAGTCTATAACGACTGCCTTCCTTCAAAGTAAACCACAAACCTTTCGGGTTCCCAACCTCGGGTATTGGAAGCACAAGATCAGATCTCCCAGGAGACAAGATTGTCAGGTTCAAAATTTTCACATCTGGTTCCTGATTCTCTAACAATTCAAAATCTCCACACATTAGCTATTTCAAACTATGTAATACATAATTTGATGAAGTAAAACTATAGATCTAGCGGTTCAAATAACTTGGTTATAAGAAATCCATTTCACGACCGTTAAACATGTTTGATTTGGTCGCTACGAGGCGTACCATTTATGTATGATGCTTATTGAATTTCGTATTTTAAAATGTTCTTGATCTAATAAATTTCAAAAAAATGATCCTCGGTGATTTTAATTTACCTTGATTGTAGAACGCCTAACAAAAATAATTGTGCGTACTATACCACCCATAAATTATGATCGATTTTGACCTTTTTGAAGAGTGTGGACAACAATGGAGCTCAGTTGTTTTTGTAGGCTCTAAAACATAACATGATTATTAGTGTTAATTGTTTAAGTGTCAAGAACGAGTATGATTTGATTTACAACGATTATAAAATTTTAAGCCAAACCCGACTTGATCGAACCCTAACATACGTATAATGGTGCTAAATAAAGTACACACATAAAAAATATAAATACAAATAAAAAAGGTACCTTGAACAGACTTCTCATCCACACTTCCTAGAAGTTGTTCTTTCCACCTCCTCAAGCTTTCATCATCCTGAAATGGATTAACCAAATAACATTACATCATCTGAAATGAAATCCGATTATCCTAAACAATTGAAAATCCATTCAAAAACTAAATCAACATTTAACCTTATCTTTCTCAAGATGTTCTTTGATACTAATTTTTGGTCCTAATTGAATGTGAGCCAAATCTTCTTCTTCCTGATCAGTTGCATAACAAGAAGCTTCACTAGGTTGCCTACTTATCATTCCCTCGGATTCAGACTCAATATCTTCTTGCATAGTTGCACTACTAATTCTGTTTGTTTCATTGTCTGAATTATCCATATCCTGTTTGTCTCCGTCAGGTCCCATTTTGTGCACTATTCACAACTCAAATTTCCCCACAACCCTATTTTTTTTATACATGCAAAATATTAATATTTATATATCATCTTCTTCTGCGAAAATAAAAAACAGAAGAAAAAAAAATATGAACACCACACATAATAAAGTTAAATAATAATGATTAATTATACCAGAAAAGAAAAAATCGATACTCTCTTATAATTAAGAGGTATAACTTTTAATCATGATGAATGTAGTCTGGAAATAACAGTGCACCAAATAAAAAAGTGACAGAGAAACTTGTTTAGGTGGTGAAAAAATTATGGCCTAAATGAGAGCGAGGGTAAAGAGAAAAGGATTAACTTACTCACGGTTGAAAAGGAAATGGTCTTTAATTTGTGGTGATCCGATATTTGTTGAAGGAAAAATTACAGGACAAAAGTTTGATAATATATAAGGTATGCAATGTTATTTAGCATGGTGCGGATGATATAAATATGTAGCTACTATTTCTAACGAAATGATTGCCAATTAATACGGATTTTTACTCTATTTTCAGAAATTTTAGTATTGCCAATGAATAAAATAAAGCCTTCAAGAAGTACTGATTGTGAAACAAAAATTATTGATTTTTGTTAAAAAAAAAAGGTAAACACAATTTTAGATATTGTGTTATTTGCATTTAAATAGTCTAGACACAAATTTGATTGACTTCATCACAATAAACAATATAATATGAAATGGCAATTAAACAACATAAAATTTATAAAATTATAAAGTGGACATGTGAAAATTCACAACACTTGTCGTTGTAAAAAACTTGATATGCTCCTAATAATGTGCATTCTCTAATTGTTCATGACCCAAAATAAAATCTACTAGTGTCCCTTCCCATGTGCACAACTATGAGGGGAGGAACCAATTTAGTCACATTGCCAAAATGTTAAAATTTCTTGTTATATATGTCACAAAAAAGTTCTTAAACCTGGTAAAAATCTCAAAGGTCTTTTATTTTAGTGGAAATATGATTGTTCAAAGTAAATCTATAATAGGTATTAAATGAAAATATACTAAAGTTTATAACAAAATGATGATACTCAAAAGGCAATACGAACGATACCAAATGTACAATGATCATACTCACTCCTTCCCGATATTTTTGCTCCTTTCACTTCTGAGAAGCAATTTTAGGTGAGAGTTAAAAAATTGAGACTTTTGAGATATCTTTATATTTTGTCATTAAAATTAGTGGTTGATAATTACTGGTGTCAAATCATTACATATGTGTAATGTCTTTGATAGTATTTTTTTTCATTTAAAGAAAGAGGTTTCTATTTTGGGAAATCCTAGAAAAGAAAATTGAGTAAAAAAGATGAGACAAATGGAGTATAATATAAAAATAATAAAGTCTCAATAAAATGAAAATGAAAAGAAATATTTAATATATTGAAAATTGAAAAAACATGTCACAAGGGAAATTATTATTAGTTAGTAGTTACCCCATAAGAAACCTAACAAAAACTATGAAGACAAATTATTCTTGAAGGTAACAATTTTTTGGAGTTTTCAACACTGAAAAACACTAAAAATATAGATATGAAATGGAGATCAATTATAATGTATAAATACATTTGATATACATTCTAGTGACTGCGATAAAATGACATAAGCAATTATTTTCAAAAGGGTAGCTCGGCCTTTTTAATAACTATACATAGGAAAATATAATGAAAATGTGAGCTTTTCAGTGAAGATATAAAGAAAAAAGATCTTTTAGAAGACTTTAAAAAGTGGAAGAACAATGCTAAAAGAAATGAAGACAATGGATGGTATTTAAGAAGTATAGTCTTGAGATAAAATGAACAATTTTATTCAAAATTTTCCTACAATTTGGAAAATACTAAATTACCGTGGATGGTTGCATCTCACGTTTGTAAGGCTTATTTGCAAGAGTTTATGGAAATTTATTTTAATCTTTTTGTTCTTGAAAGTCTATTTGTTGATGTTCGGGGTCAGTGTTTTAGCTTCTAATATGGGGAAAATAACATTTTAGCACACAGAAGTAGAAACAAAATAAGCATTATTTTTGGTTTATGTTTGTAGTTAGGCCGACCTTTGCCATTGGCAAGTTAAGTGCTGGCATAATTTTTTTTTTTTTTTTTTTTTTTTAATGACCCCAAAATCTTATGCTGCATGGAAGTGTTTTATTTTGTCTCTTTATTTATTTAAGTAGTTGACACATAATTTTTCAAATATAAATAATATTTATAAAAGGCAAGGCTATAAACAAGTTGAGTAAATTAAAACATAGTTTGCTTCGAAAAAATTAAAATATATTTTGAAGTTGGGTTTAATTTTCTTATCAATATGAAATTATGTTTGAACTTGATGATTTAAAAAAAAAAAAAAGACTCCAACGAGTTTTAATCGAGCTGAGCACGAACTTGAAATCAAATAACTTGATATTTTACATATATTTGGTTAGTTCTTATTAATGAGTCGAATTCTCACCGAGTTACAAGAGTTGTTGAACAATAAATAATTTTCAATTTTGCTTCGATATGTACAATGAATTGAACTCAAATGAGTTCGTATTGCTCAAACTCGAGCTGATATCGAGCATTAGGTTTTCAGCTATAGGTAGAGTTGTTTACCCATTACGATTGATTCATGAAATCTTTATGTAATGTGAGAACTAAAAGTTCATCATTAAACACGTATTATGGTGTAACTGTTGATTGATATTGACAAGTCAAAAATCATCAACTAAGGATATGTCTAGGATCAAGGTTGAAAATCAAAGCAAACTACTCGATACTCGACTCGAGCTCGTTCAGTAAAAACTCATTTGAGCTCGGTTCGTCACACAAATCAAACAAGCTTGAACATCATTTTTTGTTTGATAACTTTTGAAGCTCGGCCCGAGCTCTCTCGGTAAGTTAAGCATTGATAAAATACATGTAAAAATATCAAGCTACTCGATTCTCGACTCTAACTCCTACGATAAAAGCTCGTTGAGCTCGACTTGTTAAACAATCAAACCAAGCTAAAATACAAAATTTCAAGCTCGATAAACTTCAAACCAAACTTGAACAATGTGACGTTCGATACTACTCGACTTGTTTACACCCATATCTAGGATACTTTAGATATTTAAACAAAAGACAATATGTTTGCATTAGTATTGTTTGTTAGTTTAGAAGCTAGGTTTGATACATCAAAATTATATACCGTGCAATATTGGATACGTATTAGTACTCGGATACTCACCCAATATATATCAGACACGTCACCGTGGCATTTCCAGTAATAAGGAAAAAATAATAGGGATACCATATTGAATACACCAGATGGAGTATCGGACACACTCATTATACTTAAGAGCATGCATATCTACAAATTATTTCTAGTCTATGTATATTATGAAAGTGATCTTCACTTTAAATTTTCTCAAAAGTCACATACTTTGCTGATGATGTTAGTATTAATGGGCTTACTTGAACACATCGTTTACGGCTAGCACTACTGGGGTATCTAATCCCATTCGCTCCCCTATCTTTCTGTTGGGATTCGGTAAGATAAACAGCCCTTCAGGCAGCGGAAAACAAAAATTTAAGGACCTCTTACGGAATCTTGCCAGGATACTAAACTGGTTGTATATATATGAATATAAAAACGACAAGGATAATTAGATCCAAATTATACCTGTCTCCTAGCAAATCCAAGTAACTAGCAAAGTCGTTGCGTTTTCTCCCTCGGTAGAATCGATCCAAGCTTTGTTAAAGCGCCCCACGAGTTGCGCCTCTACGAGTTGATACACCACAATATCACGAAATATAATATATCCTAATCGGCTAGAACATAGGATATATTAATATCTAGGATTAGAGAACAAGATTGGAACGAAAAACGAAATCGAAAAATTCTTCCAAAAGGAAGAGGGTGTTCGGCCGATTTCACTAGGGAGAGAGGGAGATAAATTTTTTGACTTGGCTTTTGGCTCTTGATTAGTGTATATGAGATATGACATTAAGTCTCCTATTTATAGGAATCTCATAATCCTAATCCTCCTAGGATTAGGACTCCCAAGTCTTCTAATTCTCCTACATGGGCCATGGCACTTTTAATTGGAAGACCAAGTCTTCTAATTAATTCATGGCCCATACTTGATTTAATTAATTGGGTATTTATTTAATCTCTCAATTAAACGGCCCAATCAATTTATTTCTTTCTCATTTAATTAAATTAGACTCTAAGTCTATTTAATTAAATTTTCCCATAATTAATTAAATCCAATTTAATTAACTAACTCACTAATTAAATTCCAATTTAATTTCCAGTCTTGATCCAATTCCAATTGGATCAAGTTCGCTCCAATTGGGTCGACCCAGTCAACCCAGTCGACCCAGTCGACCCAGTCGATTTAGTTGACTCAGTTGTCCTTCATTTCCTCGCTTTCGCTTCATGTGTATTGTGTATGCCCCCGTAGGTTCACCACATAATTGGCCGTGGGTTATAATTAAATATTTATTTAATTACTCGAGCATTAAATACTCTAAATCAATCGAACACTCTGTCGACTGATCATTCCAAAATTAGCACCCCTGCTAATTTGGGAATTCTCCCACACTCCACGGTCGATGTCTGGCCACAAGCCCATGGAGCCCAATCACTGGTGAATTAATTCAGTGAACCTTTTAATCATTTACAATTTCCATACACGCTATAATCTCTCCATCGATCGATCTCCCAGTCAATACATAAGGGCATGGATTTTTCATCGGTTTCCTTTTAATTCGTTTTGACTTTATGCATTCTGATCTCGAAATAATTCTCTTTGACTTAATCTTTATGAGCTACTTACATAAAGCCGTCAGATACCTTGGCCAAGGATTTTACCAGAATTAATTTCTCACAGAAATCCATAGGAGAATTTCCCAACCTATCAAGTCGGGTCAATGGATCCTTTGTTGATGATATGAACCTGCATACGAGTCCCTCTATACCCAACGTGAATCCACAGAGACTTTCTGGCGAACTCCAGTCGGTCGGAACTCACATTTAAGTATAGACGTTCTCGTACCAGATAAACCCTATCACCTCAAGTATTTAGGGATCATTCCTCGTATACTATTGTAAATTGGAATAACTTCAACCCCGATATGCGACTACCGCTTTCCATGGTGAGTTATTTCCTAATTGGGATATTCAGTGCACTTGCCATCCCAGCAAGTCACCCACTTATGTGTATCGACTATCCCAGTCACGCTCGTGGACCCCAGCGTCCTCCAGTTCATCGGAGTATACACATTAGTGAGAGTCTAACCGAATCCAACGATGTCCCATCTCGATTGGATTCTACGACTCTTGAATATGTTCTAGATCACGGCCTTAGAGATCAGTCCACGGGTTGTCCCATAGCCCTGTGATCTAAGGACTTATATCCTTATGCGTATATAATTATTACATAAGATAAAGATGACCATATAATAAAGATGCATTTATTAATCTAAATTGAATAGTTCCTTTATTTATTACAATAAATGGCAGCCATACAGTTGGCTTGCCAGACACTATTCTATCACTTTCATCTCTCAGTGTCAGTGTCGGCCCAGCAGAGTGCTTTCGCCAATGTCTCGTCAATAATGAGCCAAGCTAGTATTTGCAGTGAATCCTCCTGTTAAGTAGTCCTGCATTATGATAGGAACTCCCAATTCGATCTCTAGCAAATACAACTCTTTTCGTCATTTCTTCGCATGTACCCGCAGTAGCATTCAAGTCAATTATGACATAAAATGAAATGTGAAATTCTTGAGTAGTCTACTTCCCTTCGAATGATGAATCTCTTAATTCTTAATTAGAATTAAATAATTAAAGTAAAGGAGTACCTTGTAATTCAGAAGGGATTTACTTGTCTATGTATTGTTCCGTTCGATCTGTTAGGTCCCGACTTCACCTCGACGGTTGTGGCACGATGCCCTTAAAGCCTATACGCGATGGATAGACTCTTTTACTTGCGTAAACGACAGGGAGAACATTGTGTCATTTCAAAATGTAATTAAAAGTGAAATAAGTATGCATTACATAATTTTTATTATACATTTTTAAAACAATGGTTTTATTTTTTTTAAATAAATATACACCTATGTATTTCAGTCGTATGGTATTCTATATATTTTAAAAATTCGAATCGTCGTATCCGTATCTTACATGTTCATATCATCGTATCCATATACGATCGACATAGTTTGAAAGCTTAATTTTTTTGATTAAATAGGGAAGAAGGTAAAGATTTATTAGTAGTACAAGAATGCTAAGCGAATTCAATCCTAAAATCTTTATACTAGTAATGATTTCGTCCTTTTTCTGGACCGATTTTTGCACTTTCGTCTCTCTTAATTTTTTCATGGAAGATTCGTCTATCTTATCAATGTAGAGTACCACATTCATCCCTCTTAAATTTTTCCGGCTATTACACGGCGAAGAATGCTTCGCGTGCATTACTTGAAGGGCATATTCGTCCATTCATCTAATTAAATTCAAAATACATAAAACATACTTTAAACCTTCAAATTAAATTGAAAATACATCCAGACCAAAATACATAAACAATCTTCCACATTTGATTGAAATGGATGTATTTTGGATTTAATTAATTGAATGAACGAAAATGCCCTTCAAATAATGCACATGAGGCCATCTTCGCCGTGTAATAGCCAAAGAATTTAAGAGTGACGAATATGTTACACTACATTAATAAGTGGAATGCATCTGCTATAAAAAATTTAGCAGGAACAAATATACAAAAGTCGACCCGAGGAAAAGTGCGATTCACTCAATTTTTTATTAGGGTAAACACCACTTTTGGTCCCTCTTATCATTAAGTTTTTACAGAGTGGTCCTTCTTATGTTTTTTTTCCCACTTTAGTCCCTACTATGAATTATTTGTCTCAGTTTAGTCCCTTTCAAGTGATCCAAGGCGGTTCCGGTAACATGTGATATGCACATGAGGGCAATTTCATCATTTCAAGTAAACTAACAGGGATATTTTCGTCTTTCTAATTTAAAAAAAATATTTAATCTCTTCCAAACTAAGCTTTCATTCCAATCCAACTTAATCGTCCATTTCGTTCCAAACTAAAGTTTTCTCCCAAAATCTTCTTCAAACACCAAAATTGCTCACCAATTAAACAATATCTCAAATAGTCTCAATAGTGAACGGACGAAAATGCCCTAAAAAATATTCATATACATGTCACGTGTTATCGGAACCACCTGATAAGGACTAAAGTGAAACACATAATTCATAGTAGGGACTAAAGTGAAACACATAATTCATAGTAGGGACTAAAGCGGGAAAAAAAACATAAGAGGGACCACTCTATAAAAAGTTAATGATAAGAGGGACCAAAAGTGGTATTTACCCTTTTTATTATAAAGACAGAGTGCACGATTTGCTTGACAAAGCAATCCATATAATTTGAGATTTATCCTACAATCAGACAATAATCGTTGCTCTAAAATCACCCTTAAAGCCAAAACCGTCACCCATATTTTTAGAACGTGTCCGTTTCTCATTGGCTTTCACGATTATAGCAAACCATCACCAGTGAGCCGATCCTAGGTGAAGGGCATTTTTGTCATACGGTTTATATAAGAGAGAGACAGTAGAAAGGAAATAGGATAAGGACAGTAAACAACATTCGAGTCTAGAGAGAGAAAGAAAGCGCACGAGAGAGAGAGAGAAAAGGGTAGTCAGTTTTCTGCTGTTAGTAAAAGTAGAAGTGAAAAGAGCAGTAGCAGTGGGAGTGGCAATTCGGTTAATTAATGAATGAGAGAGGGGCAGCTCCTGCAGCGGGAATGATGGCGGTGACGGAGCAGCAAATAGTGGAAGCGTTGGGGTCGCTCCTCCGTGAAGCAAACGTATTCACCTCTCTAAACGGCGTCGTGCAGCAGCTGGAATCAAAATTGGGAGTTAATTTAGGGCACAAAATTGATTTTATTCGTAGTCAGATCCAACATTTTCTACTCCTTCAGTCTCAGGCCCAGAGTTTCATTCCCCATCAACACCAGCTGCAGAGGAACCATTTCGCCCTACACCAAAACCCCAATTTCAATCCCGTCCCTTCCTCACATTTACCACCCAATTTTACGGTACGTCAACCCGCACATGATTACGGCTTCCGTCCACCTCAGCCTCTGCCTCTGCCTCAGCAACACTCATCTCAGCCGCAGCTGCAGCCTCAGCTGCAACCGCTGTTGTCTCAGCCTCCGCCGCAGCCGCAACTGATGTTGAAGAAACGTAGTGCCACTACTGCTAAAGAAAGGTGCGTTTTGTTTTTCTTTTTCTTTTCATAGCTTTTTCTTTGAGGAAAAAGAAGGACTTTCTATGAAGGGGTTGCTTGGTTTGTGAGAAAATTTTGGATTTCTTTGCGTCAAGGGAAAGTGTCCTTTCGATTTTCTCACAGCAAAAAGGACGTTCCATTTATTATTTGTTTATTAATTATTATAATTAATATTAGTATTTTTTTGTGTGTTACTTGGTAGTTGCTCATAATGGTTATAGAACATACAAAATACATGTTAATAATGACGGTTTGTTGGATGATTCATCTAAGACAACACATGAAGCAACGGGATGTGATTAATTAAATGCAACTTGAGTTGCTGAGCGTTGTAACTTCATGTTATAAGAATATAGACGTTTACAGCTGATTTTTTGTTTCCCAATGGAAGTTAACCACTGTTATTATAAATGAGAGTGGTCCTTTGTTCATAGGGGTTATGGTTGTGAAGAACTGCTAATTATTGATTATAGAGCTTCAATGCATGTAGTGTCTTCAGAAAATGGACAAAGAAATAAAATGATGGGTGAGGGTTAATTAAAGTAGTTCAATTTCTTAAGTGTTAATTAATTATTTTACTGCTTAATATTAACAGTAAATTTGGATTGCTGATATTCATAACCATAATTATTTGTAGCCTTTCATGTAAAGAATCATCAGTGGCAGCATAGTTACGACTTTAAATTCCGTAAACCTTAGTAGTTTTAAACCTTCCTTTGAAACTTTCAGTGGTGTTTCGTTTGCCTAAAAAACTACAGCACTTTGTCTTGAAATGACCATGACAACATTGTGTTACAGTGCTCCAACCAAAAAGAGAAGAGGTGGCCCAGGAGGCCTAAACAAACTGTGTGGTGTTTCTCCCGAGCTTCAACCCATTGTGGGGCAGCCAACATTGCCAAGGACTGAGGTTTGGGAACCTTTATCTTGATTACTTCTGTATGCTTCTTCCTCCGTTATAGTTTTTACAAGAGACTAAAACAAGCGACATTTGCAGATTGTGAAGCAGTTGTGGGCTTACATAAGAAAAAATAACCTTCAAGATCCAAACAATAAAAGGAAGATAATTTGCAATGATGAGCTCCGTGTTGTATTTGAGACAGATTGTACTGACATGTTCAAGATGAATAAATTGCTCGCTAAACATATACTCCCGCTTGAGCCTACAAGTATAGCTCTGAGTGTAAAAACTGCTATTTTGTTCGCCCTCTGGCATTTTTAATGATTATAATAAAATAAAATTTCAATATCATGATTTATACTTGCAGAACAGACAGCTCAAAATGTTGCTAAGAAAGCTAAGGTTCATGTAGAGGAATCTGGTAGTAAAAGCGATGACCCTGTTCCTATTGTGATAATATCTGAAGCACTTGCCAGTTTCTTTGGAACTGATGAGAGGGAGATGTCTCAAGCAGAAGTATTAAGGCAGATGTGGGAGTACATAAAGGTTAACCAACTTGAGGTATGTAACTGAGTAAATGTTTGTTTTTCTTACTAGCTTATCTTGGGATTTTTCATTAGTAATTCAAATACTTCCCATGAATTTGTCATGCCGAGTTAAAATTTCATGAAGTCGTGCAAGTTGAAGTCTACTTTCGAGTGTGTGCTAGATGCATATTTGGCATGCACGGGAAGGTCACTGCCACAATAACTAGTGAAAATTGTGTAAGATTTAACTCCATCTAGTGCAGGCAATATTGTTTGCTCTGTAAATCACATCATGAACAAGCTTATATATTTCTGGTTGGCTGTAACAGTTTTGCGTTGTATTTTACCTCATTTCTTAAATCGAATATTTTACTTGGAATACATTTTCAATCAAAACGATTCATCCCACTTCTGCTAAGAAGTTAAAGCCAAATGCCGGGCCTGTTTGTTTAGTGTTTGGGAGAGTAGTTCGGTAGAGTAATGAATGTTTGTGAAATAATCTCGATTTGAGTAATGTTGTTTGTCTGAATTTTGGGAGAGTGGTTTGAGATATAAAATAGTATAAGTTTTTTTGGAAGGGTTTATGTTGCAAGTGTAAGTTGTGTGAGAATTTATTTCAAATCATGTTTTTTATGTGAGATAAGTTGTGTAAGATGTAGCTCACTGATGCAGGGGCAATTTCAGAATATGTTCCGACACAAGGGGTCACTTTGAACGACAATATTTGTATAGCTCACTGCAGGGGCAATTTCAATTTGACATAAATTAGATACACACCTTATAATTCATTGCCCGTAGCCTCTGTTTGGTGTGTGCCTATCCACTATGTCTATATGTGCTGCACTAAATAATTTATGAGTGAAGAAATGCATAACCAAATGTTGCTTGTATTTTTACTAGCCTATTGACAAAAATATTAGCAAAGAGCCAAAAAGTGATGCCAGTCTCTTTTGGGTTCTGATAGATAAAGTGATAAACAACCACATAACTCCGATTCATTTCCTTGAAATGCCCGTGTTTCTTTAGTTATTGTTTTGCTTGTATTTTGATATATGCTCCCTCTTTGTTATGCTTTAAAAGCCAGAGAAAGAAGTAACTTCTATTATATGCTACAAATTTTCTTACTGTATTTTGCTGCTTTCCTTCTTAGGATCCTCTAAATTCGGCCGCCATCATATGTAATGCAAAATTACAAGAGCTTCTTGGGTGTGAAAGCATTTCAGCATTGGGGATACCTGAGATGTTGGCACGACGTCATCTGCTTAAAAAGTCATGATGGCTTCCCTAACTGGTTAGTAAAAGGTTTTAGTTGCTTTCATCCAGTCAGTAAAAGAAGAGAGATTGTGATACTGGAAAACACTTTTATGTAATATGCTATTTATTTGAAGTCTGATGGTATGCAGATATATGATGCTAATGCTAACCTAAGTGTCTGACATCCATCCTCAAATGCTTCCCGAAAACAAGGCTTAGTTGGCTTCTTTTGTTCGATAGTAAGGTTTATAACTCTGATGCTTGTAATGTATGAGGTAGGTGAAGCATTATTAGAATGCTCTCTTGGCTAACTGCAAGCTTATGTTTTGGCCAGCTGTAATATATCAGAATTTTCATGCTTGTGCCTTAGGACGTCTATTGTTTTTGTAACTGACTGTAGGGAAATATGAGTAAATCATAAGCTCTGGTTGTGTAAAAATGATGATACCCAGTTCTGTGTAGATCACATGTACTTGATGACTTTTTTGAGCTCATGCTGATTTAGTTCATTTGTTGTATATGTGTATATTTAACCAGTGGTTTAGTAATTTTTGCAATTGAAAATATCCGCCTTAGTTTCTACTTGGGTTAGAAAGCATGCCTAGCGATATAGTCAGAGCAACTTTTTGTAATGCCTTAATTTATCCTTGGTAGTTAAAGATAATTAAATCATGACTTTCTTCATTTTCAAAACATTTTTATTTATCTTTTTTATTTTTATTTTTATTTTTTTATCAACAGGTGATTGGTCTATTGGAAGGGACTAATCACTATAAAGTAGCGGACTCAGGTTCAAATTCATGTTGGGAGAGATTTTCACTTTACATGTCTGACGCACCTCGAAAAGAATTAAACTTTTGGGAAATCAAAGAAAAAATCTCTTTTTTAACAATGAACCTTTAATTATGACATATTTTCTTTTTCATGGGAACATCAATTATACTTTTTTGTATATAACCTTAAACATGGAAATTAACTCTAGAATGGAAAACTATTAAGTGATTGAACATTGAACAAAATAATAAAATCAACTCCCCATAAATCGATTTCCATTGGATTTCCATTGAAATTCTATCAGCTTGTAAAAAAATAAAAATCTCCTTCACTGGTACAACTTCCACAAATCACAATTCTATTTCCATTAAAATTCTACCGACTTAAGAAAAAAGGGTTAATACTCAATCAATTTCATTGAGAAAAGTAAAAAGAAAATTTCTTAATTTTTTACAAAGTTAATTCAAAGATAGAATAAAATAAAATTAAAAGAATTACAATTCTTGAATATAGCTTAATCCTTATCATAACAATTAATATCCAAAATTGAAATGAAAAGAAACATATACGGTTATAGTAAATTTTTATTTTTCTTCTCTTTCACATTACGCATTCTTTTGCATTTTATTTTCTTAGATATAGATTCTTAATAATGATTTCCATGAAAATGCAGAAAAAATAATTGAACCAAGCAAAGACATTAAGTTTCAAGAACACGTATTAAAATTTTGCGGGTGCAAGTTTGCACACTTAGTGGGTTTGATTGTTGATAGTGGTGATATAAGAAAACTCAAGACATAAATTGATTAATTTTCATTTTTGAAGGTGCTTTGGAAAAAGAAAAAAAATTAATTATAGCACTAATGAGAGAAAAATTGCTGTTCAAAAAAGGAATGTTATGGGAATTGAGAAAGTCACTATATGATCATTTTTTACTACCAAGGGTAAATTAGGGTATTACAAAAAGTTATTTTGGAAGCAACAAAATCTATTGTGACAATATCACTAGTCATAAAGCATATTCCTTTTCCACATAGATTGATTGCCACAAATTTTAAAAAGTTCGTGTAAAGTGCTAACATAACACGATCATAATTTGATTTCGAGTGAACCGCAGTTTTAGTCTTCTTATGGATTGATTTTTGCACATGCGTCCCTCATATATTTTTTTTTAGCAGTTGGTTCTCTCTCACAAATGTATTGTTTCACCGATGACTTTTTCGACAATTACACGACGAAGATGTCGAGGTCATTTTCGTCCATTCACCTCTTAATGTATATTCCCGCTTTATATGACATAGTATAGTGGTTCACTTTGGTATTTCTTAGACATACTTCCTCCGTCCCATCTATTTTTATCCCCTGGTACAGTTGATCAGTACTTGACTAAGTTTATAAATTTTTTAAAAAATAATTTAATTAATAAATTTCACTAATAATTTAATTATATGATTATATATATATATATATATATATATATATATATATATATATATATATATATATTAATATTTAAAAAGTTTAATACACCACAAATGTGAATAATTTAACATGATAAGTTACTTAAAAAATTGAAAAGTTTGACCGGGTATAATTTAACGTAATGGAGTAAAAATAATGGGACAAAGGAAGTATATTTTAACTCGTCCCTATGAACTTTAAAATAGATTATATGTTTATGAATTGGACAATTTGAAAATTGATAACTACACAGTGATCCTAAAAAAAATTGTGTAACTATTAAAATTTCAATAAATTATAAATATTTAAACTAATATATATTGTCCATAATTTTTTCAAAATAAATAAATAAATTCTTTTACAAAATTTAAAATTACTTTTAATGAAGTTCTAGTTTTAGACTCAAATAATTATAAGTATTTTATTATTTGCAGCAATAAAATCATAAATGTATTTATTACTTAAATACAATATAACTAAATAATGGAGTATTATATTTCACTATTTAATATGAAAATAAATTTTATTTACATATTTATTAAATCGATTTTCTACATGCTATTACTAAATACATAGAAATACAATGTAGCACTTTATGAAATACTAATTTATTTTACATAATCAATAATATTTTTTTTAACTCATATAATATAATATAACTTAAATACAATATTTTTATAAAAAATTGAAGATTTTCCCCTCCGCCTCAAACACCACCACCCGCCCCACCTACCCACACACCGACCTATCTCCTCCCATCCAGATCGTGTCGTCGGAGATGAGGGTGGGTTGGGGGAGAACGATGTTGGGTTTTTTTTTTTTCTTTTTTTTTCTTCTCCTCCTCCTTTTTTTATAAATAAATTGAAATATATTAAAGTATAGGAAATAATATGCAATTAGAAAATTTTACACCTTGTCAAATTAAGCCCAAATGTAAAAAAATTCCAAATTTTCGAGCACACATCCGTGCACCTGCTACTAGCTCATGTGCACTAGCTCAAGTCAATATTAATTCAATTATTTATATATATTTATTGAAACTTTAACAATTACACAATGTTATTTAATTTTTTGGGGGTAAATATAGGTAGTTGTCAATTTAGTTCCGATTCACAATTTTTGGAGTAAACACGCAATAATCTATTTTAAAATTCATAGCAACTATTGATGTCAAAATACATGTTTAAGAGGGACCAAAGTGAACCACTATAATTTGTTATATAAAGCGGAAATTTACATTTAGATGGAAAAGGACAAAAATGCCCTTGAAATCATGCACGTGCAAGACATGTGAGGCCGTCACCGCCATGGAACTACTGAAAAAGTGGACGAATGTGCAAAAGTTGATCAATAAGAACGAAAATTGTGATTCACTCTTTGATTTCTACCCAGACTATAAACCAGGAGAGAGTCAGGAATAATTAACACAAGTTTCTTTATACTTTTGAATTACTCAAGTACATTTGTGGACTTTTCTTACTAGATCAGTTTCAGTTGATATTCATAGTTGTATCTAGATTGTAAAGCACAGGACAGGCAGACATAAATTAGCATGCAAGTTTCTTACGTAAGTATTCTTTCCTATCACTGGTGAACAAAATTTTGTCGCTAACTTGCTGTTAAGGCAAATGCAGAACTATATTAGCTGCAGTTGATATTCATATTTGAATTGCCAATCCCTTGATATACCTGTTCCATACATTAGTGCAGAAGAGCACCAGCTTGAGGTTCTTCTATAAAGGTGTCTGATTGCTTCGAGGCCCCCCAAATAGTGGTCTCATGTAGGCATCATCAAATCTCCGCCAGAAGGAATGTATAGTATAGACTGGCCTTTCTATTAGCATTGACAAACTATCTTTTGCACGGTTAAGGTTCGTTGCTGCTGATTCCTCAAAAGAGAGCAAAGGAAGCGTCATTGCAGCCTCCTTGGCAATACTTGGTTCCCTGTCTATGTTGCTAGTGTTACTAGGAGGAAGTAGATACCGTATCAACGGCTTTGTTAGAAACCCAAAAACCTGCAAGTGAAGGGGATGTAATCTCACTTGAAAAACAAGAAGGATGTTCTGCAAAGCAATATACAAGAAACTTCCACTCACTATTGTGCTAAATAGCACCACGATAGCTGTTGTGGTAACCATTGTTGCATTGACAGGATTCAGAGGAGCGCCGTAAAGAGTGAACTGTAATTGCCCAAAAGAATTAGTAGTAAAATTAAATAGTTCGACATTTATCATCTAATGTTCATCAAGCGCATGCAAACGTACTTTAGAGGCTTACCTGCTTGAATGCCAAAGCAATGGAGACTGCTCCTCTCATCAGCCCAGCCCACCATATTACTATCTAATTGCAATGCAGGAAGTTAGCCAAAAAACAAGTAGAAAAGAAGTCTACTCCAATATTTTACTAAAACAAATATACATATGAAATTCTGCCACAGTGGTCTTTCAAATTTGCTTCTCCACTCTTAGTTAATGAATATCCTGTTTAAATCTTCGGTTAATTTATGTTGCCGAAAATTCTTAGTAAAATTTGAGCAAGTGAGGGATTGGAACCAAAAACATTGAAGGGGTTCTCACTTGCTTTAAGAACAGGGTGGAAAATAGTAGTTCAAGTGAATTCAAATTGGGCAAAATCTAACCTTTTACTAACCTGGTGTTTCATTGTTATTACTGATGATGATGAAGAGGTTCTGTTCATGCAATTTGATAAAGCTGAGAGAGGAAACACGAAGGCAGCACGCCCAAGCAATATCAGGAACATGACACTACTGTATATGCCAATTGAGTCCCAAGCACTGTAAAAGAATAATTTCGAGAATGACTAAGATATGAAAAATTAATGACTCCTGAACTATATATCAGCTTGTTGGCCAGCTCAATTTGGCAAAGAGAATTTACATTGCTCGTCACAAGTGTGCAGGTCACCAACAGATATTAGAGAAAAGATGACATTGAAACAAAGCTAAAAAAAAGGAAACCTATGAAGAATGATGTATACCGACATGCACTCAAGAAATCACTTGATTAACATTTGAATAAAGTTTGATCAGTAAAAAAGGCAATCAGCTAAACTTGACATGACTAGATGGGTTCAGCAGAGGATCCGCAATACAGAAGTTTCTCTGACGCACAAAATTGTTCTCATGTTTTTTGAATGAAATATAAAGATCTGCGAGGTATATATCATTGGTTGGCTCACCGAAGCAACAGCAGTAAGCTAGAAGCTAACACGTGAATCTCTTACTATTTGTTATTCATACTTCCATGCAGTTTTGACCATTACTTAGACATCAATCATTAGAGAGAAAAACAAGCTCACTTTAAAAAGATAAAAGTTTACCTCAGTTTGCTCATTTTCCACTTCTCAAGGTCCATGGCATCCATACCCACATATAAGAATATGAATGTTTCTGCAATAAAGGACATCATTGCAAACACATGCCTGGAAATAAATAGAGTAGAAATGTCATCCAACTGTTATGCTTCCTAGGGAAGATTTGTTTATGCGCTTTTCGAGCTGTTGTACTTACAATTTCGATATGGCTACTTGCTGTCGGGCAGAAAAGAAAAAGAAGAAACTACTGAAACAAGTTAAATGATATGCGATGCATACCGAGTGGTGATTCTTGAACTGTCTGTCACATTATGCCATGCATAGTGTGACATGAAAATCCCAGAAAAGAAGACAGTCAGGATCCCGCTTAGTTCGAACAGCTGTAAAAATACAAAACAGGTATGCAAACATCACAATTGACTCTTCTATATCACTAATACAGATGCAAAATAGTTCAGATGTGGTTATATATATATTGAAGTTCCAGGTTTAATTAATAGGTAAACGGCTTAGGAATTAGAGATTCAGTGCATGTCACCATGACTACCCTTTTTGTTACCTATTGTAGAGGTGGAAATGTATGAACAGATAAGTAGAAAGTTTGCATATACTTTAATATATGAACAACACATTCAAGTAGAAGGAATAAATATCTATGAAGTGTTCAAATTTATTGTTCTCAATTACCTCTGCCAACATGTAGGATAGATATGCCAAAAGAACCATAAGAGCAATTTCCCGAACACTTGAATGTCTGCTGACACAAATAAATACCAGAGTCCAAAAGAATGGCTTAATCATCAGCACCTATCCAACTCCACTTCATATATCAAAGGATTTCTACCCTCTCGAACATAGCTGCATATTGCTATTCCAAAAGAACGGATAAAAACATATTTACCTGCCAAAGTACAAGCCCTTGAGAATAAGTGCAGTCAAAAGCCCAGCCTGAAACCATAAAGAAAGAACTAAGCTCGTGTCTTGAGCTGCAAGAATTAAAATGTTAGGTACAACACTGCTCTTGATACTTTAAAATGGTATATTAGTAGACAGGAGTGTAATATAAGCTATAGAATCTTGAACATCAAGGTCATAAATGAAATTTGCACACATTTGGATGTTATTTAATACGACTACAAACATGTGACGTAAATCACAGGCTGATTGGCGTTATCGGGAAAATAGCTGTCAGATTTGTGAAGCTATTGAAAAATATATTCCTATATCAAACTCTGCTGACAGGTATTAGAATTAAGAAAACAGCTTCCAAACTACTATTAAAAACTGTTGAAAACTGTATTACTACATCACACTGAGTTCTAAAATTGAGCTTCAGATAAAAGAATACAGCGATATTAGAAGGAAAACTTAGTAAAGAGTCCTTTTTCTTAGAAAAAGCTTAGAAAGATCCTACAATCAAGCAAAACCATTGAGTTTATGCGTATTCTAAAGAAAGGCTTAACTTACAGCCACTCCCAAAGCAGTGCTTGTGGAAAACAGATATAAGAAATCCACAAGAATTTGAACTGCCGACCAGCCATCAACACTGCTGACATCAAGCTTTTGAACTGCATTGAATAGGACAACTGACGTGGCATCATTAACTACCCCTTCCCCAAAGACTAGGCTGTACAGCAAAGGAGTCTCCTCTTGATGCAGAACCTACGACACCAATCCATATCATCTCTAAAACCGTAAAACACAGAGATTAAAATATCCATAAGAATACTAGCATAAACCAACCTGGAGAGTGCACACAGTGTCCGTTGATGAAAATATCGTACCAACAGCTTGTTTAAATCAGCAGATATTAGAGTTAGTTGAAGTGTTAAAATATGACAATAGAGCTTAAAATCATATACATCTCATAGTCTTAAGGACAAACCAAGATAATCACGAGCAGTCAGACCGACAAAATTAAGTTTCGGAAACAGCAACCAGCTACCTATGTAAGCAATATTAAGCATAATTCCTATTAGAACTCGAAAAAGACATCAAAACCAAAAGATAAACAGACAGGCGTGAGAAATTACCGACTGTAATAATGGATGATGATATAAACACTCCAACTACTCCAAACAGCATTATAGTAAAAAAGTTATGAAAGAACTGTTTCTTCTTGACCTGAAATCTGGCAGAAAAATGTAATATGAAACTACTGTAGAAGAAATCAACAGAATGTCATAACTAAGTAGCTAATTAAACTCCTTACCCTGCATTAAATATAATTGGCGGAAGCAGATAAATGAAGAAGAGTTCTTCATCAAATCTGAGTATGTGTGATGTCTTCGCCTTACTAATAAACAGAACTATTGTCCCAATCACACAACCCTAGTTCATAAGCCCAAAATCAATAAATTAATTAATTGATCCCATTCACGGCTCACTGTACGATTAATTATAAATAAATACAAACTAGAAAAGAAAAACGATTACGATTAGAAGAGCCGTGATTGATTCGTTAACCCAGCGATTTTCTTCGAGCAAGTGTCCGATTACCAAACAGAGGCACAGAACCGCCACGAACAGCGTTATCGGAACTACTTGCTCGTGCCTCTCCCCCAAATTCCTAGCCATTTCCATGATTTTCTCCATTTGATAATTAGTGATTAATTGCGTTTTGATTTGATATTCTATTTTTCTCTTTCGGAAGTTTATTTAGTATTTTTAGAATCAGATAAAAAATTGTGCGATCAGGTTTTGTTAGCTGGAAACAAAGAGTTGCAGAGTGAGGTGACGAGTGTAACTGTTGAAAACTGAGGCAACGGGCACTTGGCGCGAATTTGTTGTGCGCACTGATACGTGTCGACCGCTAATTTAGACTGTTTCAAATATTTTCTGAAGAGTTTTTCTTTTTTGCAAATAATATAAAAAACTCCTTTTATTTTTATTAACAAGCTTTTTTTTTTTCTTTTTTTTCCAATCCAGGACAAAACTTTGGTTAATTCATTGTTTGTGTAATATTCATATTTCCTACTCTTTTTGTTGCGATGATTTTATACATAGGCATTTGATTTATAAAAAACTATCTGCAATTTTTTTATTGATCTATCAGTCCAATATAGTTGACACATTTGTTTTGCAACTATATATATAATAAATAGGTTTAATTATATCATCCTATTAAATGATCATTAACATTGTCTAAAACTCTAAATTATGTTAACAATATGGGAGTACAATTTAACTGTCTATATGATTAATTAAAATTCTCGTTATTTCTGAATATACTAAAAAGAAATTCTCCTTAACAAAATTTTCCTCGTATTATAAAGATTGATCTGCATTTTTTTTATTGATCTATTAGTCCAATATATTTTACACACATTGTTTTGCAATTAAATAATAAAATAGATTTTTACTATAACATCTATATCTTATGAAATAATCATTAAAATTGTCTAAAATTATGTTAAAAATATGTGAGTACAATTTAACCTTCTATATAGTTAATTAAAATTCTCGTTATTTCTAAATATACTAAACAATTATCCTTAACAATTTTTATTATAGAGT
The DNA here is from genome assembly GCA_030819805.1 of Penstemon newberryi var. newberryi. Classification (NCBI taxonomy): domain Eukaryota; kingdom Viridiplantae; phylum Streptophyta; class Magnoliopsida; order Lamiales; family Plantaginaceae; genus Penstemon; species Penstemon newberryi. The sequence continues at coordinate 4,973,088 of JAUALY010000003.1, read as the reverse complement.
TGATTTTAGAATTTTCTATTTTGAAAATATAACCCACAAAGTTATTTATTATTTGAATAATGGCAAAGTTTCGGCATGAACGGTCAATGGCTCATAGCCTCATTTAGGGAACTGAGTGAGGCCCAAGCTTACATGGTCTTGGGCTAGGGCCCAAATTTGAGAGAATTTTGGTTTTCTATTTCCTATTTTTATTGCATTAATTAATATATAGTATAAATAAAAATGTATAAAATATAATTTTCGTTATGATAGTCAATTTCACTGATTTTTTTCAATTTTCGAGATGATGTTGAAGTCTGAAAAATTCGTGCTGACCCAGTCATTTATATAGACAAGCTATATATTACTTAATAATAATAATAATAATAATAATAATAATATAATAATAATAATAATAATAATAATAATAATCGCTACATCAATTTTTTAATATTCTTATTTTTCCCTCAATACTTAAATTAAGTTAACCATTTAAACTTCATTTATCACATTACATCCTTTAAATAAATTTTATCTTTGACTTAAAAAAGTTCTTATATTTTGTGTTTAAAAAATTAATTTAATGCACCCGAAAACGCGTGCGGAGAAAAAACTAGTAATACCTAATATAAAGCTAAGTTGTAAACACCAAATTATTGGTGTGCACTCAACACATTAATAAGTGAATCTACTTTATGATTATGTAAATACATGTAATTAGTTGAATTAAAGAAATTCGTCCAACTTTGCCCATATAATTATTTTGGTTCTCCATTTTACTATTTTCTTACTATTTGACTAGGCACTTTATTACGATGTATTCATATGCATATAATTTTGACGACTTAATCAAGACACTATCAGCATACCTTGCCTGCAATCGGTCCAAAAGAGAAATACAAATCCTATAGGATAAGAGGTTTATTTGGTATACGTTAACTGTATAAATGACATATGGTGCAATAACTAGATGAAATCTATTGAATTAAAATTAATTTTAGCATACCAATATATACATGCACGGTGAGAATGAAGTTTAGAATAATATTAAAATAGTAATATTCTACATAAGACCTTAAATATTTCGAGAAGTGCATATGATGTGAATTTTAAGGAAATTATGTTAATATAAAATTTTACTATGGCGTGAGCCATGAAATAAAAAACATAAGAGTACATTAGGATATTTTCTAATTATATTTGCAATGATAATCGTAGTTGTTGAGTGTTGACCTTAAATATATGATTAATATATATATATATATATATATATATATATCTTTTGACATAGACAACTTTGGAACATTAATTCTATGAGGAGAATAACAACATCCGCCCAAGTGTCCCTCTCATTTGACCAATTTGGAGGAGAACGCGGCCATAAGTGCGCTCCATCTAAATTCTCCAAATGTAAATACGTGGGAAAGTTTTTCTTCACACTTTTATAATTTTCAGGCCAGAATTGATACGTAATGACATATGGCCGTCCCCGCACTTCTATATTTTTTCTGTCATGTGCTTTCAAATGTCTTTTTATCAATATTTTTTTTTTATGAAGATCCAATAATGTAGTTTTTATTTTATTTTTTATAATTTAATAATAATGTTGTGTTCGCTTGCTTTTGTTAAACTTTCTATATTTCTATTGTATTATTGACGAAAGATCGTCTAGCTAGGTAACGCAATTTTTTTTATTATTCGCTCAAAGTTTTTAACTATATGAGATTTGGGGTGACATTGGGGTGGAGTTTGAATTAAGCAAAAGTATATCTTGAAAGCCATCTTAAAAAGTTACAACAGACAAGTCCTCGATGCCAATTGCCAATTGAAATCTAAATAATTTGTTATACATCACTAGCAAAAATATCATTCTCATTAGCTAGTTACTCATTTCTTTCAATTTTACTTTATTTGTGTGTGGCATGAATATCTACAAGTTCTAATAAAAGCTGTCCAATTTAAGAAAGTTGACAAATTAATGACACCTGACGTTAAGACAATGTCAATCATATCATCGTATTATTTTAACGTTTTTCTTTCTCAAAAAAAAAAAAAAAAAAAAAAAAGAAGATTAACATTTATCTCTTGTTCATGACATTGGAAATAAAATGGTTTGATTCCTGGACAAGTGACCACAGACCACTTTTAGATACTAAAATATTTTATATTTTCATTTTTTTAGTAAAACAATCATGATTACATCTTCAAATTAATTCATTTGATCACTGGCAAACTATAAAAAATGTTCAATTACTTATTACAAATAATATTTAACTAATAAGACTAATCTTAAACTAGAAAAATACTTGATCGATTCAAGTCCAAGACATTTAGAATGTTATGATTTTGCCATCAAAATAATTTTTTCACATGCACGATAGCATAATTTTAATGGTTCCAAGGTAAATTTGACCTTATTTTACTGATTGTCATTAATCTATGATTTAGAAAGTATTTAAAACAAATAAGTCCAAAAATTTTAGTTATCCTTTCCGTAACAACATAACTAATATTTGCACTATTATCCTATAGTTACTAGCTACTACACGAATTATTTACCTATAGGAGCATGAAATTAGTGGAGTTTAATGAGTAGAAACACATGAATGAACATGTCGTGGCTTGTCCCGATCCAATTTCTTTTTCTAAGGAGACTCATGTCTTAGATCTGACTTAATCCATCTTCAATCAATCAATTGAGTTTAATTAGTGAATAATTAATTTTGTTTGTGAACAAAGAGTCAAGTGATTAAATAAAATGTACTAATAATATAAGTAATTTAAAATGACATATTCCTAGATCACTTTTTGACCCCTAGCTAGCTAGGTAATATTATTTTTAATGACAAAATGAATTATATTATTTTATTAAATATTGCTTGATCGTACGAATTAATTATTGTAACAACAACTTACTTTCTAAGTACCAGAAGGCCAAAACTACCATTAATTAAGACTGTAACAACAAGTAATTGTAAAAAGACTGAAGCTATAAAAAGAGAAAACGGATGTATACATATTTTCACTAAAAATGGAGGCTATTAAAAAATTAAATAGTCATGCAAACTTTTCATCATTCCTTAGCTACTTTTGTTATAATCAAATTTGAGAAGTGCATACTGGAAAGGTGTAATGTAACTAAACTTTTAGTTTGTATGAAAAAGATGCATGATTCCCTTTGTCCCTTTGAACCCTCAAAGGACTTATTTGAAACACACAAATTACTCATTTAAATTATTCACAAAAGTAAATCAATGGATTAATTCTATGGTTTTCAATTCTTTGACTCTTTTTCATAACTCATTTTGATTAATTACTAGTAATATATTTATATTTTAATTTGACCAAATAAGATTTGGGCCTTTTGTCATGAATTGACCCCTTCAAAAAATAAAATAGTAGTAGGCCACAGCCCCACTTATTATTTGCCTTCCAAAAATAAAATCAAATACAGTGTACTTTCCCTGCAACCTGCAGTTCGTGCAATTTTTTTTCACATAAATGCACATAGGCGCATATCCAATTTAAGTCTTACCGGGTCGGATATGAACCGATTTGCGCGGGGCCCATGATGAACGTGACCCATTTTGCGCGTTCGGCTGGCGTCAGCCGGGACGTCCAATGGTCGGGCGCCAACGTGGCAGTTGCCAGAAGAGCGCTGACTCGTGTTGTGGTCGCCAGCTAAGCTGTGGTCCCTTCAGAATAAATAGGCTTAGCCGAGCCGTCGTTCTAAAGGCTCAAGCAGCTGATCATTTCACTTCTTAGAATGGTAAAATGTTTCAAGGAAAGGAAAATAATGTGAAAAAGCAGAGTCCAGAAAAAGTGATTAAAATTGGAGAACCATAGGTGATTTCACTGATTTTTTCTTCATAAAGGTAAGACACATTCGAAATTGTTTTTAGAAAATGCTGAAATACAATAAACCTTGTTTTTTCTTATGTGAATTTTAAGATATATTGTTAAACTACAGTCTGAAAACAAGAAATTCACATTTTCCTAGGATTAACGCATTAAGTACGTTTGACCTTAGAGATTGCAAAACACCTAGAATAAAGTACTCTCTCCGTTCTTTTTTATTTGTCATTTTGGAGGATTGCACATGAATTAAAGAATGTCATAAATAGTCACTTTTTTGAAGCAAAAATTTCAAAATACCTTTTTAATCAAATAATATTAGCATTAATTATCATTAATGACAAGTATTAGTAAGAAAGGTAAAATTGATAAAAGAACATTAATTTTACATTGAAATCCTAAAACGACAAATAAAAGTAAACAATTTTTTTTTGCCAAAGCGATAAATAAAAAAAACGGAGGGAGTATTTGATTCTTTTGAAGTTCATTATGTACATTTAACCTTAGCAATTGATTTCCAAGCACGATCAAAATGCAAAATAATTTTAAAAATTCTTGCATAAGAAATAAAAAATTATGACTATAATTTCTTTAACGTGAACAATAAGGTCCAAGTCAATGAGGTTGTAGGCCGTTGGTAAGGCACAAAGCTAATGTTCCATGACTAAGAGTTTTGGTTCAATTTTCATAATGTGAGTTTTCTTCTAGTTTTAATACTAGTTGTTCGATAATAATTTTCTTAATAATTTGGTTGTACTTGAATAAACTTCTTAATGACATTGAAGTAATTTGTACCCTAAAAAAAAAGTTCCAAAGTTTTTCATTTTTTAAAGCATTCAAATGAAAAAAAATTGATGAAATTTTCTACAAATTATTTATTTGCATATCATAGTTTAAGTTTACAATTTGAAATAAGTTTTTAGTGACAAAACATTAATTATCAATGTTAAAATTGTCACTATCTTAAATGACAACTGTTCAAAATTTGTCATTCAAATGATTTTTCTATACTTATTCGTGATGAGATGTGAGTAAATTGTCGCAATACATTTAGTGATTCCCAAAAAATGACAACATAATATTTTCATTAAATTATTGGGAGAGTTGCATTTTTAGTCTTTCACTTTTATTGGGTAGCAATTTCAGGATGATATTTTCTTCGGTAAGAAGTTCCGATCATTTAACGTTTTAGAATTTACAATTTTAGGATATTTAGCTGTGATTTTGATCTTTTAATTTTTTAGTTTTTGTAGTTATAAGAACAATATATTGCTGTTAAGATCTATTGGTTCCATTCAAAGAATCCTTTTGGAATTTTTCGTGTGAGCATCACATGACCTAAGGAATTTTCTTTAATCGACGTCCACGCTCCAATGATCGATAAACTACGGCCACAATTTTTAAGTTCATGAAACAATGAACCAAAATTATAATCAAATGTCCTAAAATTACTAACACTAAATAGTTAAATAATCAAAACAGCTTACTGGAAAAAAAAAAAAAAACTTTCTCATCATCGTCACCTAATAAAGCTTAGAAACCTAAAAATGTATTTATTGTCACTAGGGTTTGTCATTTAATATGTGTCACTAATTATTAATAGTAAGAATTTATATTGACACACTTGTCACTAAAAAACTATAAGTGATAATTTTTTTAGAAAAGTGTCACTATTATAAATCTAAAATTTTGTCACTAAATACATGAAGAAAAAAAATGGACAACTTTTACTTTATCACAATTATATTGTCATTAAAGCACACACATCTTTTATATATAGCGAAGAATTGATATGAAACGAAGAACTCCATCAATGGACACTGTAGAAATGATAGAATATGCACAAGACGATTCCACATGTTGAGGTCGAAATGGAACGGATGTTTTTACGCCTCACCTTAATTATACACATAATGAAAATGCCCAAAATGTTCCCATGACCATATTGTATGAGATTTTTTATAATTTGATATTTTATGAGGGATAATACCGATAAACAAGTAATGAAAAAGAACTGTGAAATTATATCTTCGGTAACAAATGTTGTTTTATTGAAAATTTAACTAAACTCAATTTCTTTTCATACATCCCTTTTTTTTTATAAATAATTTTTTATATATTCATCTAATTAATCATAAATCAAATACATCTGCATATGCATTACGCCACAATACTTATTCCTTTAGGGCATAATTTAGATGTCATTCATTAAACCGAATCTTGATTATAATTTTTTGTATTCTATACAATACATAAACATGCTTAGTGATAAAGATCAAATATTTGATTTGAGCTGGTCTAATGCAAGTTCATTTGAGTTTAATCAATCATACATATTAAACATGCTTGAATAACAATAATTTTTGTTTGATACTTTTTGAACTCTAGTTCGAACATGATCGATAAGCTTAAAAGAGACAAAGGATATAAAAAAAAGTCAAACTATTCGAGCTCGATTTATAATAAAAAAATGTAATTGGAAAAGATAAAGATAGACCAGGTCGAAGTAATTTGAAGTAACAAATTTTATATATTAGCAGATGTATTAATATAAGTAAAAAATCAACCTTAAAACCTAACCCAACATGCTGGCAGCCTGGCACTAGCTGCCAACAGAAGCCGCTCTTCATTACCAACAAAAAAGAAAGAAAACAAAATAAAAGAAATGCTGTCTCATGTCTGTAACGCGTATAAAATTAAAACACAACCGGCTTCCATTATTCTTTTGTTTTATACAGTATTTATATTTCCTGATCTTAATGCTGATCAATTTAATTTAGTAATTGTTACTTCAAAACAAATTTCCCATATTTAAACTACACTTTAAATTTGTTACCCAACTAAGTCAGAAATCAATAAATAAAGCTTCCTGAACGTGCCAGTTGAATTAAACAAACATAATCCCCAATTGCTAAGAAGTAAGAGCTCTCTCTCCCTCTTCTCTAAATAACTAATAAGTCTTCTTATTTACTGTTTATAATCATTGTTAGTCGCCGGTGAGATACGCCGCCGCAATGTGGAAGCACCGATCAGTTTTCAGCTTATTTGCGGTTGTACTGCTTTGCTCGACGGCGGCTTTAGTTGATGCTCAAGGATCTAGGGGCAGAAGCAGATGGCAAACACTTAGCGGTAAAAGATCTATCTTCCTCTTCATTTTTTTTTTTTTTTGTAGAACTCTGATTTAGTTCTACAAGTAAATTTGCTTGGTTTTACCAGTCGTGGACTTTAAAACTAGTTCTTCGGTCCATTTTTTTTTTTTTTTGTTTAGATGAAAATTTGCAAAAAAGAAAAGGAAAAATGAAGTTTATATATATGTCATTTAAGAGAAGATTTGAGAAAAAAATTGTTTTGGGACGTAAAAGAAAAATAGAGTTGAGAATGGTTTTTATTTTTATTTTTTGAGTGTCAGCGTGCATATGGTGGGGGCAGAGTTGTTTGGAGGAGATAATTAATTACATAAAAAGTTATTTTTTTAGCCCAAATCTGCATTTGCCACACTAACTCAATATGTAATTTTTTACATAATCTATTTTTTGATCAATTTCTTAAAATGTTTTTTTCTTCTTCGAAAGAGATAATTATAAACTCGAAGCAAAAGTGATCTTAAATTGTTTCAAATGCAAAATGATTTTCTAATACTTAACATCTTTTCAATGTTGTTTCATGATCTTCCATGAGAGAAGGAATTAAACACTTAATTTTTGTTGATAGAAATAACAAATCAATATAAAAAAGTAGCAGTGCTCATCTCATTTGGTTTATTTGTGCAGGAAGTGCACCTTTGGTCATAGCAAGAGGTGGATTTTCAGGAATATTTCCGGACTCCAGTTCGAACGCATATGAATTGGCAGTACAAACTGGTACATCTAGCCTGCACTTGTGGTGCGACGTTCAACTTACGAGTGATGGAGCCGGAATATGCTTTCCAGATATCCGCCTCGAAAATGGTTCTGTCATTGATTCTTTTTACCCCAACAGAAGCAACACCTACACCGTAAATGGAGTCTCAATGAGAGGATGGTTTCCTTCCGATTTCACCCTTGATGAGTTGACACCTGTCACTGGTAAGCTCTGTTCATCAATATCTATCTCCATTACATAGTCTATTTCTTCATTTTATTACATAGTCTATTTCTTCATTTTATTGAAGTTATGTACTTTGGACAGTGAAACAAAGGATTTATTCAAGGGCACCCAACTTTGATGCCACTTCATCGCGAATCCTTACTGTAGATGAAGTGGTTAGCATAGCAAATCCTCCTGGGTTATGGTTAAGTGTTCCGGTATATGAATTAAACTTTGCTTTAAAAAGTTGAGCTATTATTTGGCTTAGTCCTAACTTTCAGCTTTGTTTTTATTGAAATATTTTCAGCATGATGCATTTTACAGTCAACATAATCTGAGTATGAGAAGCTTTGTCATTGCCGCATCTAGACGTGTGATTGTAAATCACATTTCGTCACCAGAGGTTGGATTCTTGAATAGTCTCGTATCGAGGTTCGGAACAGGAGTAACAAAGCTCGTGTTTCAATTTCTTAGACCTGATGATGTGGAGCCTACGACCAACCAAACATATGGCTCACTTTTAAGTAATCTTACCCGAATCAGATCTTTTGCTCGTGGAATTATTGTTCCCAAATATTACATTTGGCCTGTAGACAGCAACATATATTTACAAAACTACACCTCTCTTGTACTTGACGCTCACCGCGCGGGTCTTGAAGTTTTTGCATCCGATTTCGCCAACGATGGAACTATACCATATGATTTCGGGTATGATCCCGTAGCCGAGTACCTGTCCTATGTTGACAACGGCATTTTTTCTGTTGATGGCGTGCTCTCTGACTTCCCAATAACTCCATCTGCAACCATAGGTAAATAACTGTCTTCTACAGTTTTTCTGAGTGAAATGCAACATTACCCCCTATGCTTTGCATAAATAGCCAAAAAAATCCCTGGGTTGTATTTATTACCAACCCTGTGCTAATTTCTATTAGAAAAAAAACCCTCCCAAGCCAAAATGACACTTATACCCCAATCAAAAGATGCAAAAACACCCCTATTTGTTTAAAAAATTGGAAATAATCCCCCTATTAACTTTGAAAATTGGCAATAATCCCCATGTTCACTTAAAAAATTGACAATAACCTCCCTATGATTTATGAAGGAATTTCTAATGGAGTGTTTTGCTAATAAAAAAAGAACACAGGTTTTTTATGCTAATAAAAATAACACATGGTTTTTTTGCCAATTAGATAAAGCACAAGGGACATTTTTGCATTTAGCTCGTTTTAGTGAAAGAGAATGTGCATTAAGTTCAGGCTCTTGAAAATAATTTATTCACATTCTAATATTTTTGGCTCTTGCAGATTGCTTCTCGCACATGGGCAGCAACGAGACAGTGCAAGGTGTGTTCTTACAGACTTGGATAATATATTTGTCTTTAGTTTCACTTGTATTCTGTAAGCCATGCTTAGTACAATATTGCAAATTTATTAACATGATTCTATGTTCTGCGTTTGATTCAGCCAATCTTTTGGTTATCTCAAACGAGGGAGCAAGTGGACTATATCCTGGTTGTACTGACCGTGCATACGAGAAGGCTGTATCAGACGGTGTGGATGTACTCGATTGCACTGTCCAAATGACAAGTGATGGCATACCTTTTTGCTTGGGGTCTATAAACCTCAGAGATAGAACAGATGTTGGTCAGTCAAACTTTAGCAATCTGACCACAAATAACCCTGACCTTAACATAGAGGACGGAATTTTTGCCTATAGTCTCACATGGAGCCAAATTCAGAGCTTGAGGCGTAAGTCAAAATTCGGACCTTAACCATGTACAATCTTCAAATAAAAATTTGCCTTACGAGTTATTTTGGTTTCATTGCAGCTGCTATTTACAACCCATATTCAAATTATTCTATGTATCGAAATCCAAGAGCCAGAAATGTGGGGAACTTAATGCAGTTATCTGATTTTCTTGAATTTGCTAATAATGCATCTTCTGTCTCTGGAGTCTTCATCAGTATAGAGGTGAGACTATCTGTTCGTGATGGATCTTTAATTTACCACAATATCACAGAACATGTATTTGCACTAATAAAATGCACAATATTATCAGATATATGAACTTGGAAGAATATTGACCAGCTTTTGAATGTAGAATGATCAATGATACTGGAAATATCTTAAGAATTATTAACTAAAGAATTCCAATTACAAGGAATTGACGCCTCCAAGATTTAAAAATATCAAACCATGGGAATTATTTGTTGATTTTCTTGCTCATGTATTGCAGAATGCTGCATACCTAGCCGCAAATCAAGGATTAGGTGTCACTGATGCAGTTCTGGGAGCTTTAGCGGACGCTGGTTACAACAATCAGACAGCTAAGAGAATCATGATTACATCTAGTGATAGCGCAGTACTTTCAAGGTTTAACAGCAGCAGCAGCGATTATGAGCTCGTTTACGTACTTGGCGAGGATGTCAGCGACATCATGAACTCAACAATTTTGGAGATGAAAGATTTCGCTAACTCAGTGGTTATCTCAAAAGAATCTGTCTTTCCTACTGATAACTTGTTCGTCACTGGTGAAACAAATGTGGTTCCAAAGCTTCAGGCCTTTAATCTCACAGTCTATGTTCAATACTTCCGAAATGAGTTTGTATCTCAACCGTGGGACTTCTTCTCTGATGCGTATTTCGAGATTAGCATGCACGCAACTTACATGGGAGTTAATGGAGTCATGACCGACTACCCTGCAACCGCAGCTAAATACAAAAGTAAGTTCACTGTAAATGCTTATATTCCTTTCAAGTTAATGGCAATTTACCCCATATGGTATGCATAATATTCAATTCCCTTCCCCCCCCCCCCCCCCCCCCCTCTGGAAAATAGCACTTTACCCTACTATAATCTTATAAAAGCTTCACACTGCCTCCCTGGCACTTTTAAACTTAAAAAAGAAATATGAATTGACAAAATTACCCCTCTTATATACTATACTTTGACCACGACAACTTATAAATATGGCATTGTACCTCTGTGTATTATAAATGTGACACTTTACCCTCTAGTGTTATGATAAATGTGACATTTTACCCCCAATATTATGATAAATGTGGCACTTTACACTCCTATAAATGTGGCACTTTACCCCCAGCGTACTTTTGTCTTATTACACAACACTTTCATGTCCACTCTCAGTTTTGGGCGAGTGTGTTACACTTTCCATTGGAATAAGATAAATTGCTCCTTTAAATTTTTTAGAGGAGGGGTAAACTGCTTATTTTAAAATCACAATAGTGTAAATTGAACATTATGCTTATCATAAGGGGGTAAACTGTCATTAACCCTATTTTTTTCTATCATGTAATATCTTTGTCGAGAATAGCTGCTCGTGAGTTTGTGGATCCTAATACTGTCTCTGAATACTTGATGCTAACAATATTTCATGTTATGATTGATTTACAGGGAGCCGATGTTTAGGGTATAGAGTTTTACCTGTATACATGACCCCAGTTCAGCCTGGAGGTCTTCTTCACATTATGGCGCCTACGAGTTTACCCCCAGCTGAGGCTCCAAATACCGTTTTGAGCGATAATGACGTGGCAAGTCCTCCTTTACCCCCAGTCACAGTGAGGCCCCCACCCCCGAGCACTGGTGGTAATGGCACATCAGCACCAGGTCCAAGTGGACGAAATGGACAACCTACACTTGTTGCAAGTTCGATTCTCAGTAGCATTCTTCTTCTTCTTTCGGCTCTTGTTCTAGGCTGATGTTGAATACAAATCTTTTTGCGGACCTTTTTGTATTGTTTATATTCTTGTGATTGACCTATTCGGATATCTGGAGTCGAGCTTCTTACACGGGTGATTCGGATTATGATGCATTTGAGAACTTGAGGGATTGTTGTATTGCTGATCATTGTAGATATTTTGATTCTTTCCACTGTATTTAATTTTATGGGGATATTTGCAGACCGAGGAAAAGGGGGATGGTTAATACGAGAGTTTGGATGTAATCTATTCTTTATATGATGGTCTCTCTTTTGCATCATGTAAATTTTGATTAAATAAATTATTTGTTATGTATGAAACATTGATTGATACTCGAATGATTATTTTACTCTTCTGTTTTTTACTCCCTCCGTTACTTTTTAATTGTCACTTTAGAGAATTTTTCTTATTCTAAATTATTTGTTGTTTTATGATTTCAATTTAATATTAATTATTTATTTTTCAATTTTATCCTTATTTATTAATCTTAATTTTATCAACTCATTGTTTTTGTCTCTCTTTTTTATTATTACTAACCAAAATGAAGGAGAGAGAATATGAACTTAGAAAGAGAAGGGTATTTTAGGTATAATTGTTGTATTTTTCCTAAAATTTAAGCTAATTATTAGCTTCTTTAATATATGTGCAAAAGCCAAAAGCGACAATTACTCCCTCCGTTTCAAATTAATTGACAGATTCCTTGTTTTCACACAGATTAAGAAACATCATAATGAATCATTTTTTTATGATAAAATATCAAAACTACCCTCTTTAATGATTGTTATCACTTTTGTCATGAACTACTTCATATATTTTTTTCTACCTTTTTTATTTTTTTATTGATCACCCTTGAGTTTCCCAAGAAATGACAAAATTGGAAAAAATTGCATTGGAAAATCAAATGTGTCAATTAATTTGAAACATAAAAATCTGATAAATATGTCAATTAATTTAAAACGGTGGGAGTAACTCGGTATTTTTATATTTTTTAAAACATGATAAAAAAAAGCATAGGTTCCTAATGAATTTGCTAGCTTTAGTTTCAATTGGCGGTATTATTACATCGTTAAACAAACTTTCCAATCAAAGGAAGATATAAATATCAAGACGACAATTCAATTGGCGGTAAAATTAGATTACTCCTAGCTTTAGTTTATTAAAATTTACCACCTATTGTTTAATTTTAAATTTTATAAATTGCGATATTTAACAGTATGTTTCATATCTCAAAGTTATCGATTTAATATTTATTATTTAATTATTTTTTTAAATTCCAACATTAAAATTCAAATTAAATTAAATCTCGACTTTTTAAAATCTTCATAACCCAACATTTAATCCAATTCGTGTTTCAAAGGTTTTTTAAAATCAACCAAACCAATATTACAAAATTAAAACTCACTAAATCAGGTCAAAATTGAACCATATACACCAATAATCTTTCTTCAAGGTTTAGTAAAGTGATCTCTATGATTTTCTTAAAGAGCTTAATTATCAGCACTTAAAAACGGATTATTATAATACAAAGGGATTTTATAACATGTTTATCAAACTAATTGAGCACTAACCAGTGAAAGTTTGAGTCGATACCCTTTCGTCATGCTTTAATTATGATGGCGTCATGCAGAAAGTCTATAGTTCTGTTTGTTTCCTAATTACACGAACCTGATGATCATGATGACCCAAAAAACATACACCTCAAGTTATCTAATAATACCGGCAATTGAAATGTCGTCTTGATATTTATATCTTTCTTTGATTGGACAGTTTTAATTAACGATGTAACGTTTTAATTAGGTGGTTAAGGAAAAGAGCACTTTTTACATGTTAACCATTTTAAAGAGAATTATATCAAAACAATTTTTTTTTTAAATTGCCAGAGGTTTAATCCATTTCGAAGCGTGTCAGATAAATCAAGAGAGAACCTCTCCCAACAGGAATTCGAATCTGAGTTCGTTACTTTAAACTTTGAAGTGATTAGTCTCTTCCGATAGATCAATCACCTGATGGTAAAAATAAATTATAAAAAGAATAAAAAGAATATGTGTCGGTTATTTAATGTGATTTTAAACAATAGATTTTAAAATCAGAGCAAGGGACGTTAAATTATTTAATGAAGAAAAAAAATGGAAAGTCTGGAAAAACTTGTTTGAGCTCGTCATGATTGAACACGGTCCAAAGGATAAATATATTTACACATTTTCTGATATTTATTTATAAAATCATTAAAACTGGAAATGGATGGACTATCAAAATGACGTAAACCAAAGAAAATCAGGATGTGAAATAAATAGACAACTCCACAGAAAAGCATTTAAATCAATTCCAATTGGATCAGTTTGTTTCTCAATTTTCTCGTGCATTTAAGAATTCAATTCGTAGACAACTTCATCAACATGAAATCATGTCCATGTCATCCGAATATTAGGTGGTGGCTAAAGAAACTAGTGCTAACATTTTATGGACCATCAAATTTTATTTGTGATGATTCTTTTAAGTGTTCTAGTCTTCTAGAACAACTGCCACATAACAAATTCGCACATATATCTATAAGTAAATAAGAAAAGATAACATGATGTAAATTATTTGAAAGTTAGATTAATACGAATCAAATTCAGATCAAATTTAAACTATAATTTTTTCACACATAAGTCACATGTTGGTGGGTGAACTTCTAATCTTTATCTTTATTTACTTTTATATTATTATTACTATTATAAAAGCATGAATATTTCTTAACTTTTTTGTGTAGACCAAAATATTCCTATTTAAATTGTAAAGTGATATTTAGTTAAATGATAAATATATAAAAGACTAAAAATAATTGAAGAGGTATAATTATATATAAAGTCTTATATATAGAGCTAAAGACAAAAACACCCCATGTGCTTTGTCTAACTGCCAAAAAAAACCCTGTGTTATTTTTACTCCCAACCCCCCCCCCCCCCCCCCCCCCCCCCGTGTTTGATTTTAATTACCACACTCAACCCAAGTAGAATTTTACTTTTGACCTTTGACGGAATGACAAAATTACCCCTCTGTGTTGCTTTTTTTTTTAAAATTTATTTATTCTTTTTGAAAACATAAGTATATACTACTTGGGTCGAGTGTGGTATTTAAAACCAAATATAGGGGGGTTTTGGGATTTAAAATAACACAGGAGGTTTTTTTGGGAATTAGTCAAAGCATAGGGGGTGTTTTTATCTTTCGATGTCAGGGGTAAAATTGTCATATCAAAAGCGAAATGTGAACAAATACTTGCAATTTTTCGCGTTTGAATCACACTCTCTTTCCCGGTGGTGTATTTGGCACTTACTTGAGATAAAAGGGGGTTTTGGGAGTTAAAATAACACAGGGGGTTTTTTGGGAGTTCGACAAAGCATAGGGGGTGTTTTTGTCTTTCGCTCTTATATATATCTCCTACATAAAGTCCTAAAATTTACAAATTCTCTCTTACATCAATTTTTGTAATTTTAATCTTCTTCTCTTATAAATTGATAAAAACGGACAATAAGAAAACATTGTTATTTCAAATAGCCTCTAAATATATATATAAAATTATTATATTTTAGCATTAATATTTATTTATGTAAGAAAATATTAATTTAAAGATTTAGTATAACATAAGTCATAAACACTATAAATATAAAAATTTAAAATGAATGAAATTCTCTTAAATATCATTCTGTAAAAAATATTAAAATTGAATTGCATCTTACTATGAAAGAATAAAAAATACTTATGACTTACCTAATTATGTAATTTTTATTTGGCTAGAATAAAAAATATAAAGAATATTCAATAATATTAAGACCTGCATAACCTCAAATTTTCATGGAATCATTTTCGTGAAAAACGGGTGAAATTGGTAAAAAATGGTGAAATCGATAAAAAAAATCTATGAAAACATGTGAAATCAGTGAAAATTCGGATGAAATTGGTGAACACTGACGAAGTTGGTAAAAATTTGGGTGAAACTGGTAAAAAAGTGACCCTGAAATCGATAAATACATGTGAAATCGATGAAAATTCGTGAAAAAAGGATGAAACCGATGAAACTACACATCAGTGAAAAATAGGTGAAATCGGTGAAAACATATCAAATCAATGAAAATTCAGGTAAAATTGGTGAAAAGAACACTTGAAATCAATGAAAAATGTGCGAAATAGGTGAAAACGGGTTAAACATGTGAAATCAGTAAAAAAAAAAGGGAAAAAAGGATAAAATCGTAAAAACAGTGAAATAAGTTATAAGTTATAACAGATAAAAATGGGTAAAACAGTAAAAAAATATTAAACTGGTAAAAATGAATAAAATCGATTAAAAAAAGGTTAAATCGGTGAAAAATAAATTAAGCTAATGAATTAAAATAAAATTCATTTTACACAAATTTACAAAAGATAACCATAAAATTAACCCAGCGTGCACTTTCCTAGTAATGAATAAAAGCAGAAAGCATGATAAGACGAGGTGTCCTCTTACTTATTAGACGTTTCCCGATATCATTATTATTGTTCGGTTCAGGATCTATCATTATGATGCAGCCATCCAGGGGAGTTCGATACGGATGACGTTGAACTGTTAGATTGTACATTGATGTCATTGATACCATGAGTTGGCAGATCGACCAAAGATCACAAGATAATCGATGTTTTTGTCTGAAGCGGGCCTCTTTTGTCACCTTTCACTGTTTTGTCGATAACTTTGGTTACGGTTGTTGGAATTGTGACTCGCGACGTGTATCATCTTCAATCTAAAAAAATGTATCATCTTCAATCCAAAAAAAATGACTATTTTGACCAGACAAAGTGCTTTTTTTAATCTTCTTTTGTAATTTTTCGATTACTAATTAGGAATTTATTTTATCATGTATTTGAATATATTTTAAGTTTTGACCTTATTTTGTGAAATTATGTTTTTACACTTTTGTAGTCATACATTCTGACTTATGGGCTATTTCTCAATCAATTCTTAATTTTTTTTTTTTTTTACAACAATGGAGAAATCATTTGTAAACATAAAATAATAATCCATAAATGGAAAAGAAAATGCATGGACCCACAAATCAAGTAGGGCATACTAGGAAGGAAGGATGACATCAGGAGAGCGTCATGCTTATGCAAATTAAAATAGTAAAAGAAAGTCCCTAGATCTCAAGGAACTTCCCAAGTTAATTGGGTCCCACAACATTGCCCTGCATTTGACAGTTGACTAAATTTGTTTCTTCTTCCCTTCCCCCACTATATAACAAACAGAAACCTCAACAATTCAATCATCAATTATTCAAAAACACAAGTATAAACAAAGAATCAAAAATGTCAAATGTTGTAAGAGAGCCTCGCCCTGTAGTCAAAAAATTTCTAGCCAGACCTCAACATGAAGGAGTTGGTGCTGTTGTTAGAAGAAGCATTGGAAGGTTAATTACTAGTCTATTTCTATTTCCTAAGAATAATTATGTATTTTTAATTTGGATTAATAGTATATTACATCATTTATTTATTTTGTGCTGCTATTAAAAATATTGGAATTTTGTTGTTCTGTTCCAGGTTTGAGCTGAAATATTTTGATCCTTTTCTTGTTCTGGATGAATTCTCAGGTGGGTTGTCTTTGTTTCCTTTTTCTTGAATTTCCACTTCAAGATTGAATTTTTATTTTTTGATGAATCATCTTCTTACCTTTCGAAATTGCAGTTTCTGCTCCGGCTGGATTTCCTGACCATCCACATAGAGGTTAATTTGAATTACAAACGAGATATTGACATTTTGTACCCCAATATTCATCATTTTGCCATTTGCATCATGTAATTGAAACTTTCGCACATTACATCCTAAAAATTGCATTATATTATTATCCTTTGGACAAATGCACCCAATTGGGGTGCAAAGTGCCCGTTATATTGTCAAAGAATATACAACTTGAGGGTGTGACATGTCGATATTTCGATGACATTGTACAAATTGCAAATATAATATATTTATGGGGTGCAAAATGCCAAATACTCATTTAAAACTTTGGTAGTTTTTCTTTTATTTGTTGACATCTGGTTTCATAATCTTGCAGGATTTGAGACGGTCACCTATATGTTGCAGGTACAGAACCAAACAAATTATGACATAAACAAGATTGAAAGAAAAAAAGTGAAATTATTATTTTTATTTTTCTTAGGGAGCAGTGACACATGAAGATTTTGAAGGACACAAAGGCACCATAGAGGCTGGGGATTTGCAATGGATGACTGCAGGAAAGGGAATAGTACACTCGGAAATGCCTGCAGCAACACAAGGAACCCAAAAAGGTTTACAGTTGTGGATTAACCTACCAGCCAAATATAAAATGTAAGTGGTCCCTCCCTATTAACCCAATCCAATTAAATAAAGAGTCAAATGAATAAACACATGTGTTATTTTTATTAGCAAAAGAATTCGAAGGCCTTTACCTCCCTCCGGTGACCTGATGTGTTCTGCACGACTTTAAGTGCGAGTATTCTTGGAATAGTGACAGATATAGCCTTATACGTTATTCTTAATTTTTTTGGAATAAATTGAGAAAATCCGACTATTCACTTAAAAAAATGACAATAACCCCTCCCGGTCAATTCTTCATTTTCATTAACAAACAGTTTTTTTATTAATAAAAAGAATACAAGGGGCTTTCTGTAACAAAGGGCGTGTTTTTCATATTAACCTAGTAAGAGGGTACTACCAAATTAGAGGGTTCAAGGTTGATAACTCAAGGGGTATTGTGGTCATTTTCAACGCGATCAGCAAGAATATTCAGGTAAAGTGCAGTTAGCTAATAAAAATGTGTCACAGGGGGGTTATTGCTAATAAAATTAATACTGAGGTTTTTCTCATAATTAATAGAACTTTACAGGGTGGGTTTTTGCATTTCAGTTTATATATAAATATGTGCCCTTTTAAATTGAACGAGACATTCTTTAAATTTAAAATGGCCAGTGTGTAAAAGTTCAGATTCTTCTTTACACTTTAAGAAAGTATATCCAATGTCTGACCTTTTTGCTAGTGGAATTTGAGGAATAAAACTCAAAAGTCATCCTATCATTTTTTAATAACACCTTTTTGGGTTTATTTTGAATCCACAGGGTTGAGCCGAGGTATCAAGAAATGAAGAGTAAAGATATAGCAGAAGCTGCAAAAGATGGGGTAGAAGTCAGAGTCATAGCAGGAGAGGCATTGGGAATTAAGTCACAAATATATACAAGGACACCAACAATGTATTTGGATTTCACTCTAAACCCCGGGGCAAATATTCGACAACCTATACCCGAATCATGGAATGCATTTGTGTACGTTTTGGAGGGAGAGGGTATTTTCGGAAATTCACGATCTTCACCCGTATCCGCCCATCACATTGTTCTTCTTGGCTCAGGTGATGGCTTGGAAGCAAAGAACAAGTCTTCTAAATTACTTAGATTTATTTTGATTGGAGGTGAGCCATTGGGTGAGCCTGTTGTGCAGTATGGACCCTTTGTGATGAATAGTCAAGAAGAAATTGATCAAACTATTGAAGATTATGAGAATTGCAGTAATGGATTTGAGAAAGCAAAGTACTGGAAATCTTAATTAATATCCATCATTGTTTTTGGTTGCAAATTAATGTTTTTCTCACTTTATTTAAATTCAAATCAAGATATCATTATGTAACTTACAGATCTATGGATTAATGATGAAAATCATATCATTCTGTAGAGTTATTTATTTTCTTCTTCGCAAAATTGTGCATTTGACTGCCGGATTGAATGAATTTGTCACGTGTAGGGAAGAGACTATTTTGAATGAGTTAGCAAAACTTAGACTATTTTGAATGAGTTGGCAAAATCTAGACCACAAGGTCTACGTAAGAATTTTCCATGTAAAAGTACTTGTTTGCCCTTTATCCAATTTATTAAAATAAAATATCCAAATTTCTAATACATTAAATGAAAAATACCCTTAAAAAAATGTACTACTACAGATGAGTGCACTTGGTAAAAATTATTCCACACTTTCTGTGTTTGGGCTTCGTCCAATGAATTTAGTTGTCCATTTATAATATCCTATTAATTTTTTAGTATACCATAGATTTGTATTGCCTCAAACTGAGTCCTCCCAGCCTCTATGATCTGGAGAAAAATTTCTGATTTTTTTCCCTAAAGAACACTGCAAGAGCTGAACCAACAACAGGCCAAGTGCTCATGATTGCAATGTACGCAAGCAGCCACAATGTTTTTCGGTTCTGACGCGAAAGCTCCTTTACACGTTTCTCGACAGGACCAACTCTGTCGACCGTATCTTGTTCGGAGACCTGATTAAGCTCCATTTTTGTACTTTGTTCTTGTTGGACACTTTTATTTGATTCTTCTTCAGTTTTGTTTTGATCTGTATTTTCTTGATGTTGAACTACTGCTTCAGCTACTTCATTGCTTACTGCAGTGACCAGGCCATCTTTCGAAACATGTACATACGGAGCCTGATCGATCGATGATTCTAAAGGATTAGTGACGGAAGAAACTGGTACTTGAACCTGACAATAAATAATCCATATAGTTAGTTAGCATAAGAAAATGCTGCTAATTAAAACATAGGCTGTATGAATTAGGAAATGTTTAATCACCTCTTTTTTCCGGTTACTATGTGGGCTACATTGCAGGGCTCTGAAAAATTCGTCAACAGCCCTTACCCACCTAGTTCATCATAAAATGAATAGTTGATTGACAATAAGTGATAGCACTAAAATCAGTTAAAAAGTACATTTCTAAGTATATATCTGAAATGGAGTATGATTTACCAGACACTATTTGCAGTTATCCCTTCAAAAAAGGGCAAGTGCCCGCCATGTTGTGTGGTAGCCAAGACGACATTGTTATTTAACCTGCAAATTCGTTGTTAGATTGACCAAATGCATTTAGAAATGTGAAAAAATAGAAAAAAAAAACATATTCTAGTACAAAGTCCATCACTTCAATAAAACCACCTTTTCAATATTCATATTCAAGAAACATAAGTTTATAATCGTGGACTGGAGCTAACGTCTCTTTTGCAACCTTAACTATCTATGAAAATGCAATTTTTTAAGGCTTCTTTGTAAATATAAATAATCAGGATGCATACCTGCACTCATCCCATGGAATTGCTTCACTTGAACATATTGGATCGTCTAAAGAACTAACACAAAGAAGGGGTACCATTACACTTCCAACAAAATTAGCACTGCTACAGCGCCTGTAATATGTATCCACAGTCTGGGAAAAGTGAAGAGGTTTAGATTTAGTCACTGCACATCACCAAAAGAAGGTAGAAGCCGAAATTCAATACCTCAAAATTGCCAAGAATGCGAGTTGCACAATCATCAAACTCCCGAATCCAACGTGACTGAAAAATAAAATAAATGTTACCATTATCACCAATGTCAAAGTAAAAGAGCTTTAATGCATTAGTCACCAGCTGTATCATTGGAAAGTTTCTGAATATGTAAGAACGTGTCGAGACTTAATTTTGTACACGCAAAAGCATTGAAGTCTAGCATGACGTAGAATTAGTGCATGGATCTATAGTTTTAAAACTCCAGTCAACATAAAAGTAATATTTGTTCTCAGGAGACTACTATAGAGCATAGATTACCTTCATATTTTGGCCAAAAAGAGAGAGCAGTATTACCTTTTTGACACCTTCCCAGTTTGTAAGACGAGAAAAGACAACCTCGTGCCTACAAAATGAAATTTACAAAGTTGCTTGCTAATTAATGAACAAAATGCAGGAGAACCGGACAAGTTACACAGGGCAACATTCAAGGACAGAAATGCATGATATTTAGTTTCAAGAAGGCGAAGTAGACGTACATATATGCATAATCTTTTAGGCCAATGGTCATAGCTTTGTTGTAAAACCGCTGAACAAGTCTACGAGCCATAAATCTGTCGCATATCTGGAAAAATTAGGAAAATAATCCAACTGAGTATAGCTAAATAGTGTATTTATGCAGTCGGTTAGGAACAGTCAACCTCTCACTCCCACTAAGTTGAAAAAATGAATATAGAGAAAGAAAATGAGTCAGGGCCACTTTCATTTCTTCCTTACCAACTCCAGCAGTAATCTTTTCAGCTGTAAATATTAAACACAAATAGATATGCTACTCGAAGAACTTGGATGTAAATCGCATCAGTAGCTTCTAAACAATGACGATGAAACACGAGAAAACAATTTAAAGAAATATGGGGAAAATTATCACTTTGAATTGTTAAAATTTAACATGATAGATCTATGCTGATTAAAAATTTCATGGATACAAGTTAAGAAGTTGTAAGAGGAAAAACTATTTCAAAACTACTAACCAAAAGGTCCCAAGTAGAACAGATTGCTGCTGCACCAACTATTGGAACATTAACCCCATCCTCGCCAAGATATTTAACCTGAAATTTCGACGATTCGGAGAAAGGAATTTTATGAGCTTGCATAACCTAAGACTTCATTTGTTCACCATGCTCACTAATAAATTCGTGTTTCAGAAAAAGTCTAAATTGGTTATGTCATTCACTGTTATGTATTACGAGAAACTTTAGTGTCCACAACTCATCCTTTAATGGATTTCTGGTAACTTCATTAAAACTGAGTGCACCAGAATGTGCAATTTTCACCAAAGATAGCTGAGAAATTCGTTACCAGAATATTAGCACCAATGCTAGTTCCAACAACAAATAGAGGAGCATCAGGGTATTGGCAGTGGAGATGGTCAATCACTTTCCGTGCGTCCTCTGTCCATCCACCACTGTAGAAGCAATCAGACTGTTTGCGTGTAATCCACAGTAGTTTCATCATTACACGTAAAACTCATTTATAAATAGGACAGTATTATATTGTTCTTGTGGAATGCATTTTCAAAATGATTATAACAGCTATATCCAATAACATATAAAAAAAACAGAGGTCCTACTCACAGTTATTGCTACACCCCCAAGTCCTCGATGATTGCTTACAACAACATTCCAGCCATGCTTAGCCATCTTGAAAGCCAAATGTTTGATATACTGAGTAAAAAGTAATGCGGGTCAGCAAGAAACAAAGGAAATTAAATAATTTTGGAGTATGCGAAGCTGAGAGTTAGCTAGTTTTTCTTTTATAACAGATTGTGTTAATGATAAGATTTCTTCAACTAATTATATGCATACTATCATAACATGGAATAACAGCTCATAACTTTGACTGGAGTTCAAACATACCACAACAGTAAGAAATATGTAGCGAAAATGGTTGCATTAGGCAAATAAGTGGCATATATGGATTTCAAAGAAAATAGGCCACTAGTTTCTATGTTAGAATTACAAAGACACAATATCTTCTAATATACAAATAGACCTATGGACACCAAAGTCACTCTTCACAGTTCAGTAAACTTTACGTCTCACAGTTAAGGAATCACACAATCATCACAAAAGTTCTGACTATACAAACTGGAGAAATTACCATATTGAGATCCTTAGTCACATGCCTATTTATTAGTTAATGAGATATTGGTAAATCCCTATCATCATAACCATTAACAGGAGACGATCTAGACTTCTTCTATCTAATGATTATCTAGTTAAAAAGCCTCGCAAGAAATATACAAGACGAAGTAATTATCCTAAACAGCTGCTAAATTTCAGCATTAAATTATGATCGACCATAACTCGTAATGTAAGAAACAGTTAATTCCTTACAGAAGAGTCAGAAGCACTTGTTAATCCAGGAATAATGAGTAAGATAGAATTTCTATCAGCAAGCTGCACTGCATCGTTCACTTGAATGGCCTGTTTCTTAACTAAAAGGAAAAAGGTCAAAATTAGCTACAAAATGCTGACAGGAATATAAGTACCTAGGAAATATGCAAATGTAGAGGACCTGCAAAAGCTTAGACTAGTTGAGAAGTTTACCATAGCTAGAATTTTACATCAGTGATTAAGTTAATGTAACTCCATCTTCAAATTCAGATTGCAATGTACAATATCAATAGGAAAAATAAAAATAAACAAGGAAGTTAATCATAAATTTTCCAAAAATCAACTTTAGATGAAATTTGGCCATTTTCTTCAATGAAATAGTTCATTGCAGGATTCAAAGTACGGGTAAAGAGTGTTACCATCAGCATTGATGACCCAATCCAAAGCTATTGTTCCACCATCAGAAGTCGTGAAAATCTGTCTGGAAATCGGGTTGTGTTAGTACTATTTCGTTCAACACAAGAAAGGGATCATAATCTCAAGTTAAATTAACTTAAAAAAAAGTGAAAAGTGTAACTACATACTTAAATCAAACTTCACCTTCTATATTTGACAACAGGCGAATTTCCCAAAAAATGTACAAATACAGTCTGAAGATGCGGACTACATAACCACGGAGTCGATAAATACCTATTCTCAATCACCCAAACAATAAAATAAAAACACAATCAACACCACTAGCTTCAATAAAAAACATCATAAAGCGCATAACTCGATTCAACGCAAAATTATGATCCGCAAACCTTCCATGAAGAATTTTACACTTGGAAACGACATCGCGGTAGAGTTGAGATGAAGGATTGAAAGTCAACGTCACTGGTTGTCCTCTAAATCCGGTAAATAGGTCTTGAAATAAATGCATCTCCAGAAAATTATACATAAATACAATTAAGGTTAACAGTAATCCGAACATATAGTGTGAAATCGGAACCGATATTGCCGCCCTGAGTAACAGCTCGGACGTTGATTCAACTGTACGTGACTCTATCAAATTAACATGATCCATTATCAACTGAAAATTATGAATCTTTGAAAGAAGCAGAAATTACAGTTCTCGACTCTTTGGTATAGTCTGGTATTGTGAATGTTTTCAATTTTGATACAGTTCAAAAACTTTTCAGTTTTCAGTTTGTATGCATTAGGTAAGCTTAATATTAAAAACTTCCCGGAAAAAAGTTTGGTAAAATTAGGAAAATGATTATATAATTTATATCACAACATATTTTATGCAAATGAAGTTAATGGTATTCCCTACTACTTGTTTAAAAAGAGTATAGCTAAATTAAACTTTTATTTTATAAACAATACACTCAATCTTCAAAAGTTGTAAAAAATTATAAATTAGACACCTATCTTTATTAAACATTATACCAAAAATTGTAATTAGTCACCTACACGTCTAATGGATTTCTTCAAATAATGTACACCTATACCACAAATTCATCATTTCCAAAATTGAATGTTGAAAATGAAATAAAGTGAATTTTGGAATCAAAACTAAACAACATAGCATATAATTAATTATACATGGATGATGTCAATTATCCCTTTGTGATATGAATAATATTTTAATTTAGAGTTTAGTATTTTAGAGTTTAGAGTTTATCATTTACAAACAGGGTTTATATTTTTTTGATAATTGTTAATTATTAATTTTTTTTCATTTATACTAAAATATATGATTGATAGAAAAATTTAAAAATATATAAGTGCGAAATTGATGAGTTTGTGTCGATTCTTATAGAAACAAGGGTTTTTTTTTTACTTGAAGATTATTTAGAGCAAAAGACAAAAACACCCCCTATACTTGCAATTTTGTCATTTGAAACACACTCTCTTTTTTGGGGGTGTATTTGGCACTTATTTGAGATCACAGGGGTTTATTTGGGAGTTAAAATAACACAGGGGGGTTTTTGGGAGTTAGACAAAACATAGGGGGTATTTTGTCTTTTGCTCGATTATTTATGGGCTCTTTTATAATTTTTGGTCTATGTGGATGGGTTTTGGCCCGGTCTCGCGGGTTTCGCGAGACCGATCCAAACCCCTTTCAAATGAGTTTTCGTCAAACCCATAAAACCATCTAAAACATATTCAGAAACTCACACTCAAACTCTTCAAACCTATAAACAAATTGATTTGACACATACAACCACCCCCCAAATCTCACTAAAAAAGACATTGATTTAAAACCTACCACCTACTTTTTCCCCTAAACCCCAACAACAAAACTCAATCCAAGTGGAGTTTCAACTTATACAAACCACAAAACCCAACAGCCAAAACCCATCCAAATGCGGTCTCAAACGTTTCATTGAAACCACCAAAACCATTTTTTTTAAACCGAGACTGTTGCGTTCCAAATACTAATACGCAAACTACGCAAGTATACGGTCGTTACAAGTAATATAAAACGGTAAGTACATACCGAGTATCGAATCCCCACGAATGGGTAAAAGGTGGGAATAAACGAATCAATCGACGGCTTATTTCAGTTATGAACGCTTGACACAAAATTATCGAACCCAAATATATGATAAGGGTGATTTTATTTAACTACGAGCGGTAAAGTAAATCTAACTACGAAAGCAAGTAAATTGGGGAGTTAATTATGCGGTAAGGAGGATTTATAAGCAATCAATTAAATCAGATAAATCATGCGGTTGTTAGGTTAGCTATGCAAACAATCATAGGTTTAGTTGTTGTTTCTGAGTTCTAAATTAGTTAAATCTCCCTGTCGGTCTCACTTAACTCTACCAATCTACCCAAACTCTCCATCTCCGGATCAATCACAAACATCGTTGTCACTCGATGCTCTCAGAGGGATCAAAGGCGTACCGCTGTCACCAGGGACCTAAGACTAACCCAAATCCC
The DNA here is from genome assembly GCA_030819805.1 of Penstemon newberryi var. newberryi. Lineage (NCBI taxonomy): Eukaryota > Viridiplantae > Streptophyta > Magnoliopsida > Lamiales > Plantaginaceae > Penstemon > Penstemon newberryi. The sequence continues at coordinate 4,946,843 of JAUALY010000003.1, read as the reverse complement.
CGAATAAAGAGAATCTAAGTTATTTGATGCATTCACGAACGAACTCATTTTACAAACACGGACCACACTAGGTATATGCCTATCCTAGGTCGAAATCCACAAATCGTCACTCGCCTAACCTTCAAAGTCCTATGTCTAGGATGCATTCAAGGTAGAATTAAGTCCGATTACATGATTACGGCAAATCAAAGTACTTAAACAATAATCTACTACAATCATTGGCCAAAAGTGCGATAAAACAATAAATCCAACAATTCAAACATAGCCCAACATCCAAACATAATTAATCAAACGATAACAATGACTCGACAATTAATATATTATGCTCGTGTTGCTACTCAAGGATTCAAGGACGTTCGTATGTATCTTCCGAGTTGCATACAAACCTATCGAGTTAAACTAATCCAATTTATGTCTAAATGGATTAAATTCTAATCGATGCATTAAACTCAAACCTTAAACGAATATGAAACGACATAGGTATATGTCTATCCTAAAATCGAATCACAATCCAAATTCATAATCAAATCCTCAAAATCACTATGTCTAGCAATCAAGAATCAATAAATCTCATCTCAAAGGTTGTCAAACCATAAGATGAACGATAAGCAAGGAATCGGATTAACGAACACATATAAGCACCATACTAATCATCAAGACATCATTTAATCAAACAATAACATAAATATATATAAATCCAAAGAATTCAAATCCACAACCTTTGTTCCAAATAGAAAGTAACAACATTCATATCCTAATCATAGACAACTAGGAAATAGAAAGATATCACCTAATCGGAATAAAGTCGAGAGATGGATTCTCCTCCCTTTAATCATCACCTAATCACTCCCCAAGGGTGGTGATTAACTCACCCCCTTGGTGGAGCCTTCAAATACAAGAAAAAGAAAGAAAAAGTAAAGAGAGAGTTGATGGAGGCTTGAGAGGAAAAGGGAGGCAAGGTATGTGTGTGTGAATTGTGAGCTCCTCTTGACCCTCTTAACCTAGAAAACAAGACCAAAAAGTCCCCAAAATGTCTAAAAATACAAGTGGGATCAAAGGGGGATTGTACAAAAAACCCCCTGCCTTTCCCGCAGAAAATATTTGCTGGTAGCAGGGGTCTCGCGACCGCGAGACTGAACCTCGCGGCCGCGAGGAACAGGCCGTAGGTTTCCTGCTCTGCCGCACTTCCTTCCGAGCAGCATATCTTTTGATTCCGAACTCCGAATGCGGATCCGTAAAGTCCGTAGCGTAGCTAACTCACTCATCTATAACATACCCAAAATTCAGCTTATTTGGATCTGCCATGATAAAGTTGTGCATGCTTGAGTGAGTAGCTATCTTCATTCTGGTAAAATTTGCTTCGGGTTCTATTTCCTTTGAAGCTCAAGCTTGACTCGCGGGGTGGGTAGAACGACTCGCATCATTGATACGCAACTCCGAATCACTCTAAGATGTCAATACCTACAAACCACGGAGAAAGCGATCAAAACACGAACAAAAACCGAACAAAGGCCAAACGAAGGGGCCAAAAGCACAAAAGACACGAAAACACGCGGAACAAACAGAAACTCGGAACAAAACAAGATGTTTTGGGCTTAAAGAGATAGGTAATAACGACGTTTTCACGGCGTTATCAACACCCCCAAACTTAAACACTTGCTCGTCTTCGAGCAAAGAAAGCAAAAACAAATACTAAACATGCATGCCTAAGATCCAAATGCCAAAACTTAACACTTTCAAATTATTTCTCAAACAAGCTCCACGTGTGTGTGTAATGGCTTCAGCTAGATTCTATGTTAGGTGAATACGCCCCAATAGATTAAAATCATCGGTTCTACTTGCATGGGCTCCTCACGTTAACATAGACTATCTCCTAACCTTAGGTTTCAAACCTTATGCTCCAATCACATCGTGAAACTAAGTTGTAGGTAATTTAAGAGTGTTTTCCCCTTTCTTGAACTAATTAACAATTTTAGTCCTAGATCTTTCTCACATAAATGCTTTTCTTTTGATTTACAATGATAACATAGCATTTCGTGCTTTTACAATGATATTACAATACAAATCTAGCACTATAGATGGTTGCTTGTGCTTCTAAACATTTGACTTTGTGGGCTACTAGCACCATTCCTTTTCTTTGTGCATTACATATAAACTTTTCACTACAAACCTTGCACTATTACAACGAAATAGAGCAATTACATAAATGATTCATGAATTTCATCAATTGAAGGCATAGCCTTTCTTTTCTCTCATAGAAGTGCATACATTTTAGCAACTTCTCTACTCATTTCTTTTAAGAGCTAGGTGTTCAAAGGTTTTTCATTCTTGAAAATGGTTCACTCCCCCAAACTTAGGCCATTTTGTTCCTTTTACACTTTGTTTTCAAACTAAAGTTTGGAGAGAAACTAAGTTACGCAAGAGGAGTCCTAGATCCTATTATCACTAAAGTTCTTTATCCACCCCAAATACAACCTAGCCTTAGCCAACGTGCTCAAATTTTGTAGAAGCATACTCAAATAATAATAAGAATTTGAAAAAATTTGGCGTGTCGACCTAGCATGTATGCAAGTACTTGCGACCTCTCTCCCCCAAACTTAAAACGCACAATGTCCCCATTGTGTGAATTGAGAAAAATGGAGGGAGGTCGACACGACAACCACACAAGCACACAAAGGAAAGACAAACAAAAACAAAAACAAAACAAAGAAAACAACAAGGTGAATGATCAAGCACGGCTCTATCCAATTCAAGCAAGCATGGATAATTAAAACCAATCAAGTACGGACATATAGATATAGCATTGTAAGCGCAAAATAAACCAAACGGAATGCAAAAATGTAAAGGTTACGCCCTTTTGTCGATCATGTAGTCCGTGCATCCCGTGGTTAACTTCCGTCTCGAATCCTCAATTATGCTTGCCATTACTTCTTTATCATGCACAATCATCACCTACAACACAAAACAAACAAAAACAAAGCAAAACAAAACAAAACAAAACAAGATGAAAAAGGGAAAGAATGCTTGTTTTAAGTCACGAGCTTGACTTGATACGAGGGATGGTTTGATCGTCACCAAAACTACTCCCATCGTCCATGATTCCCCAAAACATAGGCTCATTAAAATCCTTAAGCTCTTCGCAATAGGCCGATTAAACCTCGCAAAGAAACAAAAAGATCAAAATTAGCACGAAGTATCAAACTATCAAACACAAAGTTAGCCATCAATGTCATCATTTACTCCGCACGTTACCACATTCCCCGGCAACGGCGCCAAAAACTTGTTGCGTTCCAAATACTAATACGCAAACTACGCAAGTATACGGTCGTTACAAGTAATATAAAACGGTAAGTACATACCGAGTATCGAATCCCCACGAATGGGTAAAATGTGGGAATAAACGAATCAATCGACGGCTTATTTCAGTTATGAACGCTTGACACAAAATTATCGAACCCAAATATATGATAAGGGTGATTTTATTTAACTACGAGCGGTAAAGTAAATCTAACTACGAAAGCAAGTAAATTGGGGAGTTAATTATGCGGTAAGGAGGATTTATAAGCAATCAATTAAAGCAGATAAATCATGCTGTTGTTAGGTTAGCTATGCAAACAATCATAGGTTTAGTTGTTGTTTGTGAGTTCTAAATTAGTTAAGTCTCCCTGTCGGTCTCACTTAACTCTACCAATCTACCCAAACTCTCCATCTCCGGATCAATCACAAACATCGTTGTCACTCGATGCTCTCAGAGGGATCAAAGGCGTACCGCTGTCACCAGGGACCTAAGACTAACCCAAATCCCCGAATAAAGAGAATCTAAGTTATTTGATGCATTCACGAACGAACTCATTTTACAAACACGGACCACACTAGGTATATGCCTATCCTAGGTCGAAATCCACAAATCGTCACTCGCCTAACCTTCAAAGTCCTATGTCTAGGATGCATTCAAGGTAGAATTAAGTCCGATTACATGATTACGGCAAATCAAAGTACTTAAACAATAATCTACTACAATCATTGGCCAAAAGTGCGATAAAACAATAAATCCAACAATTCAAACATAGCCCAACATCCAAACATAATTAATCAAACGATAACAATGACTCGACAATTAATATATTATGCTTGTGTTGCTACTCAAGGATTCAAGGACGTTCGTATGTATCTTCCGAGTTGCATACAAACCTATCGAGTTAAACTAATCCAATTTATGTCTAAATGGATTAAATTCTAATCGATGCATTAAACTCAAACCTTAAACGAATATGAAACGACATAGGTATATGTCTATCCTAAAATCGAATCACAATCCAAATTCATAATCAAATCCTCAAAATCATTATGTCTAGCAATCAAGAATCAATAAATCTCATCTCAAAGGTTGTCAAACCATAAGATGAACGATAAGCACGGAATCGGATTAACGAACACATATAAGCACCATACTAATCATCAAGACATCATTTAATCAAACAATAACATAAATATATATAAATCCAAAGAATTCAAATCCACAACCTTTGTTCCAAATAGAAAGTAACAACATTCATATCCTAATCATAGACAACTAGGAAATAGAAAGATATCACCTAATCGGAATAAAGTCGAGAGATGGATTCTCCTCCCTTTAATCATCACCTAATCACTCCCCAAGGGTGGTGATTAACTCACCCCCTTGGTGGAGCCTTCAAATACAAGAAAAAGAAAGAAAAAGTAAAGAGAGAGTTGATGGAGGCTTGAGAGGAAAAGGGAGGCAAGGTATGTGTGTGTGAATTGTGAGCTCCTCTTGACCCTCTTAACCTAGAAAACAAGACCAAAAAGTCCCCAAAATGTCTAAAAATACAAATGGGATCAAAGGGGGATTGTACAAAAAAACCCCTGCCTTTCCCGCAGAAAATATTTGCTGGTAGCAGGGGTCTCGCGGCCGCGAGACTGAACCTCGCGGCCGCGAGGAACAGGCCGTAGGTTTCCTGCTCTGCCGCACTTCCTTCCGAGCAGCATATCTTTTGATTCCGAACTCCGAATGCGAATCCGTAAAGTCCGTAGCGTAGCTAACTCACTCATCTATTACATATCCAAAATTCAGCTTATTTGGATCGGCCATGATAAAGTTGTGCATGCTTGAGTGAGTAGCTATCTTCATTCTTGTAAAATTTGCTTCGGGTTCTATTTCCTTTAAAGCTCAAGCTTGACTCGCGGGGTGGGTAGAACGACTCGCATCATTGATACGCAACTCCGAATCACTCTAAGATGTCAATACCTACAAACCAAGGAGAAAGCGATCAAAACACGAACAAAAACCGAACAAAGGCCAAACGAAGGGGCCAAAAGCACAAAAGACACGAAAACACGCGGAACAAACAGAAACTCGGAACAAAAAAAGATGTTTTGGGCTTAAAGAGATAGGTAATAACGACGTTTTCACGGCGTTATCAGAGACCCGCGAAATCGAGCCAAAACCAATCTAGATAGCCTATTCCCGTGCTACGCACAAAATTACATTAAAACATTTAAAAGAATTTTCTTATGATGAAATTATTTTTATGAATTTTCTGAAACTCGGTCATAAAGAATATGTTAGAATTATGAATAATAATAGTGTAATTAAAATTGATGAAAACGAAAGTAATGTGAATAATAATAGTGTAACTAAAATTGATGAAAACAAAAGTAATGCAATGATAAATGTAAAAATAGTTCATTGACAATATAGAATTCTAGGGGTTATTCTATCCAATTTTTATTAAGTTCATTTGACATGAAGTTGGTTTGATTAGAGTTAGTGAAGAGTATATGTGTAAGTTTCTTCTTGACATCTTCTTGCCCTCTATAATATGCACTTTAGTCCTCATGCGACAAAAGTGTAGTAATTTGAATAAGATAGAACAAATACATTTTACAAAAGGCTAGAATTTTTTTTAAAAATAATGGAAAAGAAGGAAGAAAATTTCTTACATACTTGCAACATTTGAGTCGATCATTGTACGTAAATATCCTCCTCCTGAAGTATATTCACTCTCACAAAAATGTCATAAAAGAATATGAATGATCTCATTGTGGAATATAATAACTATATCATGTTTAGAGTCAATAAGATGTGTTCTCGAGCAAGAACATTTTATTTATGTAATTCAACCAAAACCTGAAACCCCTTGATATCTATACCACCAAGAGCTCCAATATCTTTCATGGCAATCGAGATTTCATCTCTAGTTTTAGTTGTGGGGCAACTGAATTCCAACTTTTGATTCAAGTCTCGTAATGAAAACTTCAAGACATAATATAAATTCATGTTACAACTTATTTCTAATATGTAAAACACAATTAACGAATATAAATTCAAGCCATAAGTATTCAAGACAAAATAATTACTTTTTAGCAATGTAATCCATTCGATATTACAATCATCACCTTTTTTTTTAGTTTTTTTGATAAATGTATATATACAAACATCACTTTGTGTCAATATTTCCTGCGACAAAACCTTCATATTTTTCGGACCTATAAATAAAATTAAGAAATCATAATCAGTTTCATACAAATCAAATTTCATGAAAACATAAAAGTAAAATATCGTCAAATATGAATAGAAAAAAAAAACAGAAAATCAATCACGAACCTATTGTCGTCTTAGATCAGAGGAAACATTCACTTAATAATTCTCTTATTATATCTATATATCATCATGAATTTATAACCGATTAAACCCAAAAAAAATGCATGATCAAATTAATAACAATAACAATATAAAAATAAAATTACCGTTAATAACAACAACAATATAGAAATGAAATTACCAATTAGATACAAAAAATCTGTCAAATGAGTGGAGATAATGAGCATAGCTTTGAAGCAATGTGTTTATGCTAAAGTCATATTCAAGTATATAAAGATGAAAGATTTTTTTTTTAAAAAAATTCGATTAATTAATTAGCCTTACCACGGCTAAAGTTTGGGCATGAATAAAGTATTTGAGTAATTGCCAACTCAAAAATTTCCTAATCAGCTATAGATATCCTAACATATCTTAATGATCTTAACAAAAAATAATTAGTTTTACTATTCCCAAAGGATTACCGAAATTTTGAGTAATGATTATATTTTATGACTATTAATGGCAATTTTTGACCAAATTTAAATTAGATTAAAATTATAATCGGAATGAAAGGAAACTTCCTTTTCCTTGTTTTATATAATATGACAATATGACAATTAATAAGATTGTTTTGTAACTGAAAATAATAAATTTTGTGTTGACCAATCAAAACATTTTTAAGAAAATAAAAAAAAATCAAAATCAAAATCACCAAAAATTAGTAAGTCCAAATTTCAAGATTTTGGTCAAAAGACCATTCTCCTATATATATATATATATATATATATATATATATATATATATAAGATAAGATAAGATTTGGGAGATGGAAATGGCCGTCAAAAGTATGTCATATTTGGGTTGTGAGCCTAGCAGAGTCCAAAAAATTACCATATTTGAAAAATAGGTGAAAGTTATAAACCAGATATATAGTTTCGAAAATACACCTTATTTTTGTTTTCATTAATTCAAAAAATATAAAATTTTCGATGTTTTCGACGGGAAAAAAAAAAAGGAAACTTTGATTCATCTTATGTCTAATTGCCTATATTTATATCTAAAATCACCCAGAATTAGTAAAAAAAAATAGCAAAAATCAAGCAAGTCATCAGACATACAAGAAAAAACACATAAATAAAATTAATCATTCAAGATATTTGGAAATTGTGGAGTAGTACCTTTTAATAATACTTTGTTGATCAATTACCCAACTTGTATTGGAATTGCACAAAATTGTAGAATTGTAAAGTAAAACTAAAAAAAAATTGAATTTGATTAGAAACCTAACACAAAATTTAGGTAAAATATATATTAATGTGTTGGGTAAATTACGAATTCCTCCAAAATTAAAGCCTAATTACAAAAATCTCTCACATATTGAACATTACAAAAAATTCCCGAGATTTGTCACCGTCTTACAATTGGACTCTTATCACTGAGAAGTTTCAATTTTGCCACTAGGAATTATTTGTAATGTTTGTAATAACTTAAAAAAATATGGATGTTAATTGTAATATCTCTTTCATTACAAAATTGATAATTATATATTTACCACTAAAATATTAATTAAAATATATAATTGCCCATATATTTTAAAAATATAATTTATTCTTACGTAATTATTAACAATTTAATTTTTATTATAATAAACTAAACAAAATTTTGTTAGTTCAATACAAAAAATAGAATATGTGATTTCAGATCAAATTCAAGTCATAGAATAAGACCATCAAATGTAGATTATCACGGTCTAGTCCTATTCGATCTTTATATTGTGTCTACTTAAGCATTATAGGTGAGCAACTTAATGTGGTTTCATATGTCCCAAGTCATAGATAAGACCATCACAACAACATTATGACAACCAAACTCTAATCTTCAAGCTATTTCGCATCAATATATTATTAATTTATTGTATTTAAAAAGAATATAGTACAGATATTATAGATTTTTCAAACTTGAATTATAGCATCTTTATTTCATTATATTGTTTGGCATTTCTGAAAATTACAATCTGAAATAAATTTTTCATCTCTCATTTTTCTCAAACTAGTCTTTCAAAAACCAAACAAACAACAAATTTTTTTATTTCTAAAATAATCTATATAAATTCTACGTTGATTTAGAATAGGGTAACTCATCTCTTACACAATTTATCTCACATAATAAACATGATTTGACGTAAATATCTACACATCTTACACCTACAATTTAATACCTACATCAACTTTTCCCAAACCATTCTCCAAAAATCTAAATATACAACATTACCCAAATCAAAATTATTTCACTAACTTTCATTACACTCTCAAACATCAAACAAAAATGCTTTAATAACTTGTAATATAATAGTTGCACTAATGAAATTGAAAGTTCATATCATATTATTTGGAGTCTTGGGCTTGCTTTTGGGCTTCATGTATCCAATATTAGTTATCTCTGACTCAAAAGCCCATAATCAACTCAACTCAATTGCCCCTTTCCTCTCAATCTACTGGGAATAGATTTCTTCAATTTGCAGGCGAAAGTTCAAAGATTTTGTTTTCTCCATTTAGGTGAATTTCTTTGCGATTTTCATACATGTTTTCCTCAATTGTTCGATATTCTTTGTTGAATGCTGTCCTTTTGAATCTTTTGATTTTTATCGAACTCGTTATTTGCTGCCTGAAATTGGATTAACAAAAAGAGAAAAACAGTTAATTTTTTTTTTCAATCTTATTTGCGCTTTTATCTTGATGCATATGTGAGTGAATTTCTTCTTCTTCTTCTTCTTATTCAATTGCTATTTATTAGATGGTTGTGTGTTTCCCTTCGACGCCTAAGAAGTTGGCAGCAACGGTGTCGTTTTTCCTTAGTGGTGCTGTATTGTTTGGTTATGGTTTGCATCTATGGCATGTGAATGCAGCTCCTCAACAAGCTCGGATTAAAGCTCGAAATGAATTCGTCAGAGACAGATTAAGAAAGAAATCTGGAAAAATTTAATTAAAACCAAATAATTAATTGTTGCATCTCAGCATTCTTGCCGCTATTACTCACATGTAAGTGTCTGTACTGATATTGTCTTCAACTTGGTTTTGTTCCTAATCTGAAAATTTATCTTGACCATGTAACAATGCATACATTCATCAGCAAATGGTGGTAGTACAGATTATTTTGGGTATGATCCAATTCACATGTATTCTTGAGCGAATTCGTTAAACCAAGACACTTATTTTGTACTATATGCTCTGATGTTTTTGCATTATATATTATTGGCGCATTCCTAATTAATTCATAGTAATTACTCTAACTAATAAACTCTGGACTTTGATGGCTATTTCAAACACAATAAATCACTCATGTATAACTATGTTGATCATCTGCACACACAAATTTCATGACTTGCAGGTAATAGTTGTGTTGTTTTTGGCTGAGATTTGATTAACTCATAAGTACAAAGTTTAAGATGGAAGCTTAGAAACTCTTGAATGAGACATTTTATATACTTCAAAAAGGGAAAAAGACATGACATACATTATAGACTCTGTAAGTTCTAACATCTAAGAACCTGCCAGTCGAGGAAGATCTCCTATCAATCTCATGGCTATAGAATGAGCCTTAAAAGGATCTTTCTTTCGTATATCCTGCATAACCCCTGAATGTTAGTAGTTTTGGTAAGCATATCAAAATAATAGAATGTATGCCCTGGAGATATAGAACATATATCATGGTTGCATATCCATGTTCTGAAAATAATTTCTATGGATTATTTGTCCAATTTGAATATTCCAAGTCAGTGTTATTTTGTTGGATGTACTCCATTACCAGCAGACAGTCCTTTCGTGTATGCTCGATTGATGTGTCAGATTTTTTACTTTAGGAGGGAGCGAGGAAGGTTACGCGTAATGAGTCAACCTACAACATAGGGCTAGAAACACTACTAGGATATCCACAACACGAAAAGCCTTTGAGACAACTTCATTCAACAAAAGTTGCACCAGTCCGCAAGGCTTGCTTCTTCCCAGATTACTTCTAGTTGCTTGTTCTGCAATTTATTAGTCCTATTTCATTTTGTTCTGTTAATGTGCTTTTGAGGCTATGTATCTTTCTAATGTTTTCAGTAATTTGCTTTAGGGTTTTCAGTAATTTGCTTTACATATCAAAATTATATTTGGAAGATAAATTAGTTTTGCATAAAAAGACAACGATGTTGCTGCCTTGATTTTCCTAGTAGTACTTTTTATGATTGGTCCGGTTGATCGATGCTTGTTCGAACTTGTTATGTTCAACTATCAAATAAAGATTAAATTAAATAAAAAATCAAAATAAAAAATTGAATATTGAATATTGTGTTGTTTTAACTATATATTGTTTGACTAATTTAAACTCCCATGTGTAAGCTAGGTTTGCATAACGTACAAAATTTCCCCAAACCTTTCTCTAAAAATCGCTGATGTCATCAGCATGCTTGTTTTTATGATATTAAGATTAAGATAATACATTTTGAGATGAGAGGGCCACTAAACCACATCATCAAACACACGTGATGCAACTGATCAAGGTAATTATCATACGTGGAGTGAGAATTCACATCACTCATGTTTTGACCCATGTTTTTTAAGAATATATAATTTCAAAAATACGTTCACATTGATTAGATCATGGATGATGTGGATTCTCCCTTCATATATGATAAATGCATTGGTCGGCTGCACCATATATGTTTGATGACGCGGTACATCGATTGTACTAAATAATTTTTCGAGAGTGAGGGACCTAAATAATAATCATGTACTCATAAAATCGTTTAAAATTTAGCATTCATCCTTCGTATTTACAATGTAATATTAGTTCGTACTTATAACTTGGACTTTGTTTAGTCCCCCGACTTGGAATCCATTGGTGTTTTTTTTTCCTAATTTCCCATTTCATATTAACATAATAAATTTGTAACTGGTGTCGGGGGAAACCCCATCATGGTCCTTCAAATTGGGAAATTCGTGCCTACCACATGATGTAGTGCCCTCCCCCAAAAAAGGTTGTATGGCATGCTTGCACATGCTTATTATAAGTCTAAATTTTAGGGGGAGGGCGCTACCCAGTTGGTAGCACTGAACTTCCCCTAAAACAAGGTATCTTGGTTCCAACATTTGAAGAATTTATTGAGTAAAATGATACAATCGCATCAAGTAGTCTACTTCAATCTCAATTTAATTTCTTTTCACATTAATATTTATCTACATAGTGCATATCCTACAAAAATTGGGGATAATTGCGCTTCAACACTTATTTCTGAAGGACTTTGTTTGGAGACAAGTAAAGAGGCGAATTAAACCAGTGAAGGCCAATCTGATAAGAATGATTGATAACCATAATATGCGCAAGTAAACCCCCCGAATAACTATGATCTGATTATTTAAGTCATAGATGCCATAGACACTACCACAAAAACATATCTAAATGTTAACAAACCAAAAGATAAAAGTATTCAACATAATAACAACTCCTTAGAAATTAATAGTATAACGAAAAAACTGAAGATGTTTAGTGCATTTCATAGATAAAAACAACAAATAAAAAAGAAGATAGTTTAGGATTGGAAAATTTTGATGAGCATGACACAAAATCAAGCACCACCTGCACCCTTTCCTTTCTTCTTTTGAAGTTTCTTCATGTAAAACTCCAACTCCTTACCCTCCAGAATATAACTGTAACAAGAAAAATTATTTCATGATTATTGTCAAAATATAATTACTGAATAAGATTAAAATAATTGAATAAACCATTAATGACAATTTATGAAATTCTAGGAGATGGGCTACTTCGATGAACTAAACAGCCTCATTAGAGAAATTTGTCAATCTTTAGTAGTTCTAACATTCACCAAGACTAATTTGATTATAAGATTTTGATAAAGATGAGCAAGCAAAACAAGGCCTAGCAATTTAGCCATAGTATAATACTAAAAATGAGTGTTTTACAGAAGACTATATATTATTAAAGCATTATGTAGCAATAAGTTTGATCCCCTAGAGTATTCATAATATTGTATAGGTATATGAATACATACCCATCAGAACGGCCGCACTGGCCAGGGCGTGAAGAGATTGCAGCTAATAAACGACCACCACCGAATTGTTCCTCGATATGTGAATCAATTTTGCGGTCCTCCTGGCGCTTTTCAATTTTCCTTTGAACATGATTGCTCTTCTTCACCTCTTCAGTGGCAGTAGCTTCAGTCTCCTACAAAGGAGGCAACCACCAAAAATTAACCACAAGAACAACAGAGATGATACTTGTTTGAAAACATATTACACCAAACTTTAACATAATTTTAAACAATTCTACCTTGCAAGTTAATTAATACCATATTTGACAACCTTGTCTACCAAAATATATGGTTGCAATAGAAAAATACCAAAGAACAAAGCAAGTCGAGTGTTACCTCTCCTTCCTTCTTGGCAGCAGCCTTCTTCTTGCGACCAATTTCAACTCCATAATGCTGAAGGTACCACTGTTTGAATGGAGCAGCATCCACTTGAATGATAGCACCCTTCACCAAAGTCTGGGTCCTGACCAACTCATTGTTTGATGCGTTGTACACGACATCCAGAATTCTGGTCTTTCGGGTCACAGCTTCACTGCCCCAAGAAAAGTTTCCTGTATCCAACCTCAAAGCACGCCACTTCACATTACCTCCACGAACTCTCACCCTGCGCACTGTCTTGTTGCTTGACAACTTGGTATTTGCTGGTTGTCTTCCGAGCTCATACCTAGCCAACATAATAAGATTTACTATTAATTAGTGTCTGAAATTCTGGAAATGGTTATAGTCCAACAATTATAATTAAATCTTTCTTGCAAAGTGCTAACTCTAAATCTAAGTCAAAATGCTCAAGTTTGGTGAAAGTTTTCAAAAGTTTGTTCAAATCACCAGTAATTGGCCCTGTTTCTAATTCAATCACTGCAGATTATGATATAAGCAGTCAAAATTATGAAAACAACCTTTAAGACAAGGACAATTACATTGACAATTCTAACTCAGAACCACCAAAAGGGCAAAACCTTTGTCTAAAGTATCAACAGAGAAGGATAGAAACAGTGACTAAAACAGAAGCTCGTAATCCAAATGGAACCAGTTACAAGATCCGTAACTACTTCGTTATTAACATTTCTTTGGGTGAAAAACAGTAACATGTGGATAACAAATCAACAAAGAAAGATAAAAACTTCACATAGAACAATATCATATTCTACAGAACATCAACATACTTAAAATCATGAATGAAGTTATTTAAGAATTCATCAGAAACAGAATGAATCAAACAAATTATAAACAGTCCAATTAATAGTGGCAATGAGATTTACTTTCTCTTCTTCCTCCAGGCCTTCTTCTTTCCTCCAGTCGCACGCCTTTTGTGCATAGAATCACGTGAAATACCTGTATACAAACATAATTTACTCGTCAATTTCTTTTCAGATTAAACAACTAAAGTATTCAGATGAACGAGCAAATGGAAATTGCAAAATTTTAATCATGTACGTACCCATGATTGGAAGCGGCGGTTTCTAGGGTTCCGATGTATCTCTACTAAGCCTCTACTGAAATGAGGAAGAGTAAGAAAGAATTGCGAGACGGCTATTAAAATATGAACCCTAATGGGCTGTCTTGTAGTCCATACTTTGACATTAACTGGGCCAGGCCCAATCCAACATAGTATATTTTGAAAAAGTAATAAATAAATAAATATGGTATTGGTAATTTTCGAGATTAGGAAGAGTAGAAACGTGAGCCCTTAATCTAATACAGTATCTTATGTGAAATCAATAGGTTACATTATTTCTTTTTTAGTTTTTAGTTACGTAATGATCAAATAATGAAATAATTATAATAGAATGGGCCTATATGATTTTCTCTTAGAGAAGATGTAAGAATATTTGGAGTGGAAATAAAAATTACGGTACGAAGAATTTAGCCACTTAAGAAGCAAGGTTACAAAGTGTGTTGAATCTTTAATCAATTTTTTTGATATATTTTTGGTAATATTATAAAAAATAAAAATAAAAATCCATAACTTGTTCAAAATCACCATACAACAAGAGGCAATTTTGCGTTTCATTTATTACCCTGGGATATCGAGATAACCAATATACATAAAAGAATCTAGTGAAATCATACAATATTGAGTTTAAATTTGATTTGAATTATTATCTATTTAGATTTTTATTTGAACTTAGGTTTCATGTTTTAACATGTCGTGGTTAATAAAGCCGGTTACCACTCAATCTCAAATAAGTTAATTATTTTATATATTTTGCTAATGTTTAGTTCATTAAATCAAACGAATTTCATCTAAAAATTGAGTAGTATATTTATTGTATTAAGAGTATAATTTTAGTCATTTTAGGAAAACCAGAGGAAGTTCCATCCTTTTCCTATTTTTATTTTTATTTTTTATTTTTTATTTTTAACAAGGGTTTATAATGCCTAGATCCTTCCATTATACCAAGAATTTGTTCGTATTCTTGATGCCTCATTTGTATTGGTAGTCTACCGGTATGATTGTTCAAGTTTCAATTATAGCTAGTACATGAGTTGTTAACATTCTTTTATAGTTGTTGATTGAAGTTCGTAGAAAGGCTTTTACACAAATATAAGTCAACCAGAAGGGAAATTCACGCAAGAAAGTTCTATATAAAAATGAAAATATTGAGAATCAAGCTAGCTATCTATATGATAATGCTCATGCACTCAACTACTCTAACAAAAACCTATAGTTGAATGTGGCGTGCTTAGTACCTATATAAAACATTAACTTATTTAAATCATGATTCACATAATGGTGCAACAAACGAAGTCGTCTTCATCACATCGAGATGGCAAAGGTGCTCGATAACTTGTATGGTTCACCTCATGGCCGTTATCATATGCATAGCCGTAATTATAACGCTGCTGATAATCATAGCTTTGTTGATAATTGTAGTTGTGACCATAGGCATGTTGTTGATCATAATCATAGGCAATATGGTAGTCTTGTTTTTGGTTGTAAGAAGGTAGCTTTGGGCAAGGATGGATATACCTTCCACTAGTACTTGGCATGAACAAATTGTTTGAACACTGGCCGAACTGAAACCAACGTAACTCTGCACTTTTTCCGGCTTTTTCAAGCACTTTCAATAGGACAGTTGGATCAACTGTACCCGAAACTTCAACTAAGCCATCTTCATTCATTTTGAAACTGCATACTCCTATACAAAAAATACAAATTAAATGTTTGTAGTAAAGCCATACATTTTTCCTTTTTTTTTTTTTTGTATTATTCGAGATAAGAAAAAATACTAAATTATTTATTTAAAAATGACTTATGACATTTTGTTTTCATCTCGATTAAATACAGAGATCTAAACTATCATATTTTTAAATATGATCCAATATTTGCTCTAGAGAGATCCCTTAAGCAAAATAGGAATCCACATACCATGACACTTTTGCAACAGTCTTTTGCCCTGAAGAACGAGTATTCACGTTCACAATACAAGTCTGAAAAATCAAAGAAATTAAAGGATGAATAAAAAAATCATTATAAATTAAGTGAAGGAAGAAATTGTTTAACCATGAAAGGATAATCCGTTGTCACATTCTTGAGGTTATATGTTGGCGCCATTGAAATAACAAAAAAACTGATCGGAAGAAATTTACAGAGGATAAATACTAATGTTTGTCTGTTATTTGTATTAGTACATGCTCAACAATATAAACAGTATTTATAGAAATTATTATGTATCAACGGGAACAAATCTTGGTATGAAAATGGTTTGGCAATATATTTGGAAAATTTCCTCGAAACATAATAAATAATTGAACTTAAATGCAACAAGATCTTATCCATTTTATGGGCTTTAAAATCATTTCTATAAATAACAAGATCAATCCCTCATACCGTTAAATTATTAATTATTCTCAAATGAATTAATGTTGCTTCTTCGTGAATTTCAAAAAATACTTATACGCTCAACTTAAATTTCTTTACAAGATGAGATTTAATATAAAAGTTATGGATGGTATAACTTAGGAAATTATAAAATTATAATAGTGTACTGCATTAGAAATTTGTACACCATAATATTTTTATTCAACTAAGGAACTGGACAAGTAGTTTAAAAATTCTAATTAAGATTTGGATTAAGTTTTTTTTTTTGGTGGTAAATAAGATTTGGATTAAGTTACCATTCACTATCACAACTACAAGAAATTAGAGTATTGACTGTCATGTATCCATCGCGGCAAATTAAGGATTTGTGCAAAATACAATGCACGACTTGAAACAGTGGTAGAAACATCTACTATGACTCACAATTGTGGTGAATATTCGCACCATGGCTATAAGTCATGGTAAATACATTCGTCACATCTTCACAAACCACGCATGAAAACCATTGAGAAGCCGTGCTGGTTGAGTTTTGACAACGACTTTGAACAATTGGCTTATGCGTGATTGGTATTCTTATTTTTTGTTGTGTGTCTGTTTAAAAAATTGACGTGGATATGTGTATAATGATATTCGATTTGAAATCGTTTCATAAAATTTCATTGAGCTAGTTTTGTTATACATGTTAAATACGCCGCTGATGCAGTAGCATGTTGGCTAATGCTATGGCTCCATGTTTAGGAGGTCGTGTGTTCAACTCCCACTAGTGTGGCTATTTTTCTAATTTAATACTAGTCTCTGTAATTAGTATATCTTTTTATTTTCTTACCAATAAAATAGATTCGGATAGATTTTCTGATACAGTGATTGATGTAATGATGTATTCATCGTATAAAAAAAAAGAGTTAAATACCCGCAAAATTTGTATGAGACTTTCAGTACAAAAAAATATCGTGTTTGTGGTGAGCGGCCTTGCTTTCTTCGGTTACGGGGAGTATACTAACCCGTAACAAGCTATGTCAATTTTTTGACGAAGGTAGAAAAATTATTTAGTGCAACCGCTGCATGGATGATGTGGTGCAACAAATGTTTAGGAATGTATGGAGTTATTTTAAGATATCATCTCCACCGTGTATTGATAAGCAAACCAACTTTAAATGTATTCCAACAATTTGTTGCACCACGTTATCCATGCAACGATTGTACCAAATAATCACTCGTAATAAATGCCCGTTCAACAAGATTAATGTTTTCATACTCAAAAAAAAAATGTTTAACATTTTTTCTTTTAAACACTATATGGATCAAAATAATTATTTTTTTAATTAATAATCAAAAAAAAAGAAGCAAAGTTGTCGTCTTCACCACCACACCACACCCTACCCTCCTAACCTGTAATCAACAGCCCAAGCCTCAACGACCTGGCTCTGGTAGGGTATAAAGGCGATGGGTATGGGGCGGAGCGGGGTTTAGTGGGATACTTATAAATTTCATTTATTTGCGTCTTTTAAATAATATTGTTTTGTTCTCGTTCTCGTTTCACATTCACATCTTTATTGATATTGACTTGATCAATTCAGTTCTTCCCTACTTACTATTTAATTAAATGTAAAAAAAAAAAAAACTAAATGTAGCAAATCTCGTATATGATATGGATATGCATAAATTAATATTTGGACTTACCAAATAATAATACTATTTACTAATTTGCAAAAAAAAAAAAAGAACCATCCATGGAATGTGCTCAAAAAGGTTGACTCATATTCTTCAAGAGTCAAAGTAAGACATGCCCCAATATTTTATTTGTCTTTGTATTGGACCCTAACTCTAGGGTAAAATTATATTTATATCAATATTGCTTCATAATCAATTTGACTTTGTTTGATTCGTAAAAAAAAAAAGTTGAGTTTGTCTAATAAAAGTTCATTGAGCTATGTTCGGTATCATATAAAATAAATGAACAATATTTTGTTGAAATAATTATTGAAGCTCGGTTCAATCTCATATCAATTGATTATATGTAAAATATCAAACTATTAAAGCGCAACTTACAATTGACTTGATTAAAGCTTATTTGAGCTTGATTTGTGTAACAATCAAATCAATGTCAAATACAATTTCAAGATGGCTAAAAAAAATTAAACGAAACTTAATTAAACAAAATTTTCTTCGTCACGTTGCTCGACTAGTTTACATCCCATTTAACAAATCCATAAGGTTACTTTGATAGCCTAGTAAGAAGTTAAAATTTAATCATAAAATGACACTAATTTAAAGTGGAAGTTCCGGCTTATACTAGCATAACCTTGTCACTTGGGCCATTAATTTAAATTGGATGTTTGTTGCATTCCTTTTGTTTGTCACCATTGTAATGTGTTTTGTGACAGGGGTTCACCTATTTTCACGTTGTTCTACCTTTAGTTCAATTTTCGTGGAATGAAGATTTAATTTTAAAAAGTATGGAGCTATTTTAAAGTATTATCTATGTAGATATTGTTTTAGTCAACGCAATTGTTGACAATTTCTTTCCAAGAAAAAAAAAATCAACAATTATTTATTATAGATTATAAGGTTTTATGCAAAATAAGATTGTCAATCAATGAGGTATTCATACATTTAATCCAAATCTTATTCAATTCCATATTCACATGTAATCGGTAATTAAAATGTTTACCAGATCAGTCTGTTACCTAATGATGTATTTAAATTTGAATTTTACACTACCTTAATTTTCTAATTTAAGTTAATTTTTTTAGACTAGCTATCGTGGCACACAGGTACCTGGGCACATATTCTTTTCTTTTACATGTTTGAGGTGGATTTCGTTGCAAGAAAAGAATGAAAATTATGGTGGATTTTTCCTTTCAATTAAAAAAAAGATAGAATTACACTTTTTCATACCACACTTTATCATAGTTTACACGTTTGATAACAAACTTTCCGAAAAACATATTTGATAACTCAAAATATACTTATTACATAAATAGGAAAAATGCAAGTATATTTTCTTTAGATTTTACAAATTGTATGAACTTTAACAAACATCCAAATGAATGACCCAAGCAGGGTCTTGTTCGTTCACGGCGGCTAGTTAGTAGTGCTCTTGGTATATTGCCCCGAACTCAGCTCGCCAAGCCTGATCGTCATCATGAAATGCATCTGCATTATTATCATTGTGCACTGTATCTGAGTACGAGTCTTCCCGGTATAATGGTTGTTGTCTTAAGGCAGCTTCAGGCAATCGACTCTCTGCAAGGTACTGTTTCATTGTAATAATCTCCATCTTGTGCTTTCTTTTCAGTTTCTCGTTTTGTTTCTTTAACTTCTCGTTTTCTTCCTGAATCCTAGTGTTCTTACCCTGCGCACCCAAGTAAATAAATCAAAAAAAGCATATTGACATTGAGCTTTTTTTTTTTTTGGTTCAATTTCATTTTCATCATGATTTAATCACTGAAATTCAAGAAACAAATATAGCCTTTAGAAATGATCCAAAAAATAGGGAATGTAGAAAAGTTACCTCAGCAATTGAAGCTGCTTCCTCTGCTTCTCTCAACCTGACAAGAAGTTCACCCGCAGCATGTACAGCTTCAGCGGTGTCTTTGAGCTGAATTTTCAAACTTCGGTTCTCCTTCTTTAATAGCTCCCTCTCGCGTTCCCTTTCCACCCTCAAAGCTGAAAGCTCGGCAGAAAGGGCCTTTGCAAAACGTGAGCCGTGTTGGCCTTTGGCTCCTGCTTTGGAAGCTGCCCTTTTCACCTCTGCTATACCTTCCATTATTGCTCTATGCTTTTCTACTATGTCATTGTACTTCTCCTGCAGTTCTGCATAATGCTCGACCATTCTAGCATTTCCTAAAACAGATCGTTTGAGGGCATCTTCTAACTCTTCTGTGCACTTTTTCTCTAATCTCAGCTCCATCTCCATCTTTTCTGCTCGTTGACGATTAGACTCAATATCAATTCTCAATTCATCAGTTAGTGAAATCCAATCACTCTCCATTTCCATCCACTTCTCTCTCTCTTTTTCGAATTCTTCCTTACTGTTGCCTTGAGCAGATGTACAGGATTTTCTCAACTGGATGGATTGTAACAGCAAAGAAGATCTGAGTTTATCGGATGATATTCTTGTAGGTGCAGCATCATTGTATGAATGCAGTTTGTTTCTAAGAATTTCATTTTCTCTTAGAAGTGCTTCCCTATCTTCGAAACTGAAGGATTTCTGCATGCTATGATTTGAGTTCTCCTGGACTTCCTTAATTTCACACTTCTCCTTTATAAATTCTGGCTCATGATTTTCATCACTTTTCCACGTCAGAAGCTGGAAAAAAGAACAACAGATGCATAAAGGCAAAAATAATAGACAAAAATTATCAAGGATTCAGAAAGAGAAATTTCAAACCTTATTTTCACTGTTAGGTGGGTAATATTTTTCATGTTCGTCCTCATAAATCGGTTGCAGTTGATTCTCCCGGTCACTGAAATTCGAAGAGTTGCGACAACTACTGATTACATTCTGATGAGTTTCGCAGTTGTATTTCTCTAGCTGCAGTAAATCATGGTGTTAACACGTATAATTCATGGATAAACACATATACAATTTTTTTACTAGCTGCAGTAAATCATGGTGTTAACACGTATAATTCATGGCTAAACACATACACAATTTTTTTATAAGGTATATGTTGTTACCAGTTGGTTTAGATGCTCAATTTGAGCTGCTTGCTCCTTACACAAACTACTGAGCTCCTTCTCCCTTTGTATCGCCAGAGCTAAATCTTTCTCTATATCCTGTAAAAGATAGACAATGCCGAAAGGTTTAAACAAATAACAGAGGTGTGAATTTACAGGATAATAACATAAGTGAGATGTAAAATCAAGCAACTTTAAACCAACCATAGCCCCATGAGATGATCCATCTGCCACTACCATACATGTCTTCAGGCTATCCTCAACTTCATTAGAAGTAGCATTTCCTCTGCCTTGACATTTCATGCAAACAAAGCTAACAGGTGGAGGATCTGAAGATTTTCCCTCTTCCGGTGAAGTTTGAGCAGAAGCATTGGCCTTGTCAATTGATAGACATGGCTGCTTGAGTGCCAAATGTTCGAAAGAGAAGGAAACAGAAGATCTAGTTGCTGTTGGGTTCTTCTGGTGGTAATCAATGATATGTAACCCTCTGTGGAGACTAGCTGCTATGGACTCAGTCGGGCCTGGAATTATTCTGCTAGATCTTAGGAAGGATTTGATGTGGTCAGGTTGGTGCGACTGCCGTAGCACATCCAGATTTTTGGAAGTCTCTACTGCATCATCCTGATTAGAGGGATGATTTGATAAAAATGCCAAGCTTTTCCTATGGGAATTTTTTATTTTAGGAGACTCAGACAAGACAGGATCCTGGAGGAGTGTAGACTGATGGCATTCATTGTTTGACAGTTCTGTCTGAGATTCGTCTGAATTGATTTCTTCATTTTCGCTCTCATCTGAACAGCTTAAATAATGTTCGCAAGTACCTTCTGCAGAGTAAATAAGGGTATTCTCTCCAATCTGAGAATCTTCCTTAGAGATTTCTTCATGAGAACTGCTTATATTATCAATCTGAAGCCTTAATTGCTTTACATCATCCTCATTGATGCACAAATCTTCTTCAGAGTCTCTGTCTATGCGGGGTAAGATAAGTGAACGGTTGAGGCTGATTCTCAAATGGTTCACACTTTCACGCACTTTTCTCCCACTGAAATATCCATGATTGCTACTGAGTGAATTGCATTCACTGGACTTGGCTCTCATGAGTTCTTCCTGCATAGAGTAAATCTCATTCAAGAATCAAGATGATGTGCACTGTAGAAGTTTTGTAAAGCCCTTAGGAACAAGTAACAATACCTTCAACTGCCGAATTTGATTGCTCAGGCCATCTACATCATCTTCTGTTATCTCATTTACCAAAGGCTCATTCTTCATGAGTTTTGCTCGAAGCCCAAATCTGAGCGTGCTTAGAGTTTCGCTATTACTCCTGGTTATGAAAAAAAAAAAAATTAAATTCACAATAAATAAGTAAAAAATTATGGCACGGAGAGTAACAAAGAAAATCAAAGAGAACCTATTCTACAGATTACATTTGTCTATGCTTAAAACTGAACAATAATTCTAGTTGAAACTTGAAAGAGAAGTTCAAAATTATGCCAACATCCAACATAAATATTAAATCTATTACTTATTTGTATCTTACTAAATAAAAGGTCACATAGTATTACTTTTCATCTGGAGAAATGGCACATATAATGGAGAGTTTTGCATTGCCACCAAATGATTCTCTCAGCAGATGAGTTAGACAAGAACTTCTATATGGTACTTCTTCAGCTTTATCAGATTGCCTTCCTTTTGCTATGATATTTACCAAGTGCCTGCACAATTTGCAGATTTATTCAGTTAATTACCAATAATACCTGTTCTGATGTATGCTTATTCAATAAAGATAGTATTTCCAATGCATTTCTGCATAACTGCATCTACTACACCTACACCACAATATAATTTATAATTGGATTGTTGCATATTTATTGTTCCACACGTCATCAAGAATAACTCTTGAATTTTATAACAGGATATGATTGTCACATAGAACTCAATTTATCATAAATATCAGTATGCTATCTAAAAGAAGCAGATTAAAAGATGAAGACAGCAAAAGCAACAAAGAAATGAGAGCCTAAAATACCATGTACTAAGAAAAAGGAACAGGCAGAAAAGCCTGAATGAAACTCTAAAAATGTTTCCGGACATACCCAAGCTGTGATGTAGACTTCTTTATATATTTTCCTTCTTTCGCATGCTGTTTGCTAGCATCATCAAGTGTATTTCTGTCAAATCCAGCAAGATCGACTAGACTGATTCTACTAGTCTTTGAAGTACCAAAGCACTTTGAGGAGGACTCCTGATAGATCATTTTTAATACAAGTGATTATGAAAATTGACTAGCAAAATAATGGATAAAAACCAAATGCCTAATAAAGATATAAATTTAACATTCATAAAAAAATTCACGAAAAGTTGACCGGTGGATGGCTCTTAAAATAACATAATTTAGATCAGACATACATAGTAACTTTTTCCATTTATTTATCCCTCCCATAAACCCTGAACATATAAAAAAACTGTAGATCCAAATGAAGCTTATTATCAATGAATTGATCACCTAATTTTTGTCTTACTTTAATGGAAAGAGTAGTGGAAGTTTCAAACATAATTTGAAATTGAAGTTTGCTGATACTACCTTGCACCAGGACTCAATTATGCACGCGAACATAATATGAGATCTTGAGCTCTTAGAATTTTTGCTTGTTGCTCCAATCTTTCTATTTGATAAGCCCTGCACCATAAATTTGTATTTAGAACTTATCCTTAACAAGAGAACAGAAATGTTGAAAGATATGGTTGAGATAATATAATCCTCAGACCCTCATGTTTTCTACCTTAATCAAAATTTGGGTAACATCCTCATAGCTGGTGACATATTCTTCAGTCAAATTCTCCACATAAAATCCATTTTTGGCATCATCCTTTAGCTGAAACACAAATCCTAGCTTAAAAATTATTTTTACATAAAAAGACAGAAAGGACTATGGACATATTATATACTCTGATATATTAACGAATTCTCTGAATTACACACCTCTAGCTTTCGTTGTGTTGGATCAAGTAGATCACTAATTTTGCCATCATATACCTGCATCAGCAAACTATCCATGATTAGACCATGTATGTTATACCAAGCCAAGAGAGCTACTGGCACTAGGGAAAAACAATTCACCTCCAGAAACGAGCACCGACATTGATAATTAATCAGTTTGTCATCATTATTCTCTTGGTCCTGAGTGGATTAATAGAAACATATTAAAAATTGGCATGATAGTATCTCATATTCCTATTTTGATTACAGCGAGAAATACAACCAACCTTTTGAATCTTTGAAAACAGATCCTGGAAAATGCGTGGCACAACACCCTGAAGACCACTTACTGATGGAGCCTCAACCATCGAACTAAAAGGTCCCCACATAGTATAACTCTTCCCACTTCCAGTCTAGTAGCAACAAGCAAAAAAGAAATACCTCAAAGTTCACACTTAAAAGAGCTTCAAATTTACATTTAGATCAACCAAAATTTACCTGTCCATAAGCTACAAGTGATGTGTTATAACCAGACAATGCATCCTTAACCAGAGGAGCACCAACTAATTCGTATACATCCCCCTAAAACCACACACAACCACAACTTCATTGATCACTTTATATGACAACTTAATGGCTTATCAATACAAAAAACTTGTTTTCTAGTTTTCATATCCTTTAGTAATAGTATTTAAATAAGAATTTTAGAGAAATTCCAAAACCTGAGTTGAATTTGAGTCAAACACCGAATCAAATCTGTAATTTCTTTCACCAATGGAAATGGTATCCTCGGAAATTTTTCTAATCACAGTACCATTACCTGGCCTTATCCTCACCACAACCTATCCTTATACCAAAATCAAACAAAATATTAGATTAACACACCTGCAAATACTAATATAACACAAACTACAAAATATCAAGTTCAATTAGAACCTTGACGGGTGGATCCGGAACTCCAGGTAGTTGTTGCGGCACCACAGTTGCTGTGAGATCTTCCTTAAGATCTCTGACTTTAGGTTTTAATGGTGAATTCTTCGAGAATGAAATTGAGGCGGAGATTGGAGGATCTCTGAACTGAATGTTGGAATTGATTGGGGCTATGTTTTCACCATCCAATCTTACTTTCGATCGGCGAGTTGATTTGGGGAGTAAATTTTTGAATGGTACTGAAGCTGAAATGGTTCCAAAGATTCTGCTGTTCTCCGAAAATTCGGAATTGGATTTCACCATGATTTTGATTCAATAGGAAAACGTGTAACTTATTTTGATACTGGGAATTTCTGTACTTGTTTTCTAGAAAAGGATCTGATGAAAGAGAAGAAGAAATAGGTTTTCTTTCAAATGTTGTTTGGAGAAGAGAGACGTTGGTTAATGTGACCGGTGGAAATACCCTGTGTTTGTTGATGTGTAGCGTTTAAAATTTAAAAAATGGGAAAAAGCACGTAAATAACTATGGGCCTTTTTTTTGGGGGGGGGATGTAAAAATAGCTATGGGCTTTATCCATATTATTTCAGCCCTTTGAATGAAGCCTAGGCCTGCGATTATTTATTTGCCCAAATAAATGTTAAAAAGTCACAATTGAGAATTGACAACAATGTCCCTCACTCGTCAAATTCCAAACTAATGCCTCTGTCACTTGTAGTCAAAGGTTTGTTCAATCCTCTCCTCGTGGAAACTGAGCCAATTAGCCAATATATATAAATGCCTCACCCGTCTCCCAATGTCAATGAAACCACCCTTTCAGCGTATACAATGGAGGAGTACGTGCTTTCAATTATGAGAATTAATTTTATTAAACTCAAATTTTACAAATAATTGGTAATAATTCGTAAAAGTGTTTGTGGTTTTAGAAAAAATATAGGAGTATTACTTTTGTGTTTGAAGATCTCAAAAATCATTAAGAACTAAAGCTAAAATAATATAAAATTTACAATTGATCAAAAGTAATTTTCATATGAAAGTCATGTTTCAAATTGCGATAATTGTCAAACTAATGGAAGAGCGGTTGAGCGAGTTATAAGTGATAAGAGAAAAAGTAAAAGTTATGTGATTGCATACTTAGGGTAAGTAATTGAAATTTGAAAAGACAATTATAGCTTTAACTTGAAAGTCAAGCCTCTCATTTGTATGTTTCAAACGTGAAATATTTTACGAGTTAAGTAAACACTAATTATATATTCTAATAAAATATTATCATCGTTTTTGTTGAAGTTATTAAAGTGATTCATAAGGGCAGTCAAAATTTGCTAACTATACTATGTAACAACATGGAGCAAAATTTCGATAAGTTTTCATTGAAATACCAAAATTTTATGTTTTTGAGTTAATTAAAACGAAATTATAATATAATTTATATTTAAGATTTACAATTTTTTAAATATTTCTCGAAAAACTTCCAACTTTTAACTTTAGTCCATGGCTCAAACTTATCCAAAAACAACTTAATTCTCTTGAACTAAACAAATTAATAACTTAAAAATAAAAATTGACTATCTCTCAATAGTGTTTGCTCATCGGATAATCTCTTTTGATTTTTTTTTTAGTTTCTCAAGGTATTTATGTTAAAGACTTTTAGGTATGATAATTATTTTTAAGTTGTGTCAGACACATTATGTAGAAGTTCTCCTATCTAGAACTCAAACCTGACTTTGCTGCATTATATATATGGAATAGTTTAAGTTTCATTTTCGTGGTATAGTTTGGTTAGTTCGAGCTTTTTAGGCAAATATTTGGAAAAATAGTAAACTAAAGTAATCTATTGAAGCATAAAATACACTTTATTTTCATTTCGATTGACTCAAAAACAAAAAAAAAAAATCAGTGTTTTTAACGGAAACTTATCGGAATTTTAATCTATATTTGAGCACTAGGACCTTTTTTTTAAGAGAGTTAGAGCAACTCCAACAATGGGAATCAAAGCTAAATATAATGTCTTAAAGGTCAAAATGATGCCAAAATCTGCTCCAGCAGAGGCACTATCACTGGACCTAAATTTAAGTCCAACACTTTTTGGCATCAAAAGTAATGCCCGGGCAAGGGGCATTACTTTTTGCCTGAAAATTTAAAAACGACTATTTGTCCTTCCCAATTCTCCCCACGGCTTATATTTTCAAATTTTGCAATGGTACAAAAATTTCAACTATTAAACTGGTCACAAATTTCAATTAAAATACACAAGTTCAATAATCACGAGCAAAATAAAAAATCAGAGAAAGTTAATTTTCGATAAAAAAATCTTGTCGATAAAAATCCTTATCATATATCTCAATGTTGAATCACAAATTGACACCTTGATAAAATCTTATCCTTATCAGATTTCTAACATTGAATCACAAGTTGACACGTTAATAAAAACAAAAATTATGGATGAAAATCCTTATCAAATATCTCAACATTGAATCAGACACGAACATTTAGATAAAATTATTGTCAAAAATCTTATCTAAATAATTTAACGCAAAGTACGATTGTTTAACATTTTTTAATTTAAATTTAATTTTTTTTACTTTTAAGTAAGCTTTAATTTAATTTGAATTTAACCTAACCTAAAAAAATTAAATTTAAATTAATTTAAAATGATGCTCCATTTTTTATACTTATTGCTGTAGTAAAAAACTTTTATGCAGGTATCAAAATACTGTAACAGGCATTAAAGAGTGATTTGATGCTGTTTTTTGATGTTATCTGCTGGAGATGCTCACTAGGACAAATACTTTGAAAAGGTTGAAATGCCTTACAATTTTATTACTGGCCTGACCCAAGATTATGGTGAGCCTTTGTATGGTAGAATACCGCAGGCATATTCTTGTAATGGGCCAATCACTTGTCATTTCACTCATTTGTATTACAAAAATAAATAACAGTTCTTGCAAAAACCATTGTATGGGCTTGTACAAACTGACCCTCAGAATAAAAAATAAGATTTGTTCACCTGGGGTTTTTAGTGAAACAAGTTGGCCTTAGTCCAGATACATAGGGATTGTTTGTTTGGTGTTTGGAAAAGTAGTTTGGGAGAGTAGTGGAGGTTTGTGAAATAATCTCGATTTGCGTAATGTTGTTTGTTTGAGTTTTGACAGAGTGGTTTGATAAATAAAGTAGGTATATGTTTTTTTGGAAGAGTTAGGTTGTAGGTGTAAGATGTGTATAATTTTATGTCAAATCATGTTTGTTATGTGAGATATATAGTGTAAGAGATAGACTACTTTATGTCAAATTAGAGTAGAGTTTGTATAGATTTTGTTTAGAGATAAGAAGATTGTTGCTAGTTTGACTTTTGAGAGAGTAGTTTGAGAAAATTAAGATATAAAAAATTTATTTGAGAAAGTAGAAAATATGCTTGTTTGGCATTTCCCGAACACGAATTTTTTTTGGGAAACGCCAAACAAACATGCCCATAATCTTCATTTTCTTTTCTTTTTTGATGTTGAAACTAAAATTGTACTATCTAAATTTGATTATATTTTAATTAGTGTCATCTACTAGTTTCAGATGTATAAAAAAGGAGCCAAAATCTAGTAGTTTGACAATTTTATGTATAATTCATCATTTTTAGTTTGTCGAGTCAATGCCAAATTATAAATATTGTGAAAGTTTGATTTGTTGTGTATGTATTGTATCATGCTGGCCTCTCAAGAATCTAATAATGTTGAATGACTTGCAAAATTTAGATTTCCATGTAAAGTCTAATGACCATTTAAAGTCTTGCCTGTATTTAATATATTTTTGAAATATCACAATCAACCATTAAAATGTACTTTAAGTCTTTAATTTGAATTTGTGCATACTGCGACCTTGTGGAAAAGGATTGTACTGGAAGGGGCTTACAAAAAGATCAGGTTCACCTTTTCTAATTTAGTGGGACATATCATGTTCGTTTTGTTTTAACATAAAATTTTAAATAATGTCACAGTGTCACATAATTAACTTTAACACTAGTGGTTCACCTTTTAAATTTTTTGAGCTGGTTAGTGCATGGGACATAGGGCTCGTAGACGTATATAGTACCCCTTTTCTAGATCGATTATTTTTTTCTCTTAGAGAAGTGAATCCTACTCAAAAGAGGAGTCGTTCATTCAATTATTTTAGAAATTAATGGTGGTTTATAATTAACAATATCACATACTATAATTTTGAATAAATTATATATTTTCTTAGTGAATATGCAAGGGAGAACATTTGACTAGGCGGTAATTAGTTTTTTTTTCCAAATAGCTAATATAAGCCAAAACTTCCTCCTAATGGTAGATGTAAAAAAGTCTCTAGCTAGTCCATAATTCAATTGTACTAGTTAATAGTTATATTTGATTTAGTCACTCAAAATTTGCTAGCAAAGAGTACCTATAAAACAATTGTAGCAAAATAGTTGAAAAAGAATGCAAAAAAGGGTCACCTTCCCAAGGATATACTGAAAGAGAAATATTGAAAAGGGGGAGAGAGCGAAGTTGAAGCGTGGAGCCCGAGTGGCCGGTAAACGAGTGATTAATGGTTAACAACCTATATTAAAAATGTATTAAGTACATTGAATGGAACTTGAAATTATCGCCGATCATGAGAAGTCGGCACCCATAATTTTTTTTAGAAATTATTTATCTATCTTTGAAAGGTTTTTATTATACTAATCACTCATAGTTTTATTGGGTTCCTTCACTTTCTAGATGATATTTTTCCTCTTTCTTTAAAATAGAAAAATGCAAAAGAGAACATCCGTAATATTTTCTAGTGATTTTGGATTGTCACAAATAGCGTTTTGTGGAGATTCCTTAAATATATTTGAACGACGTAGTTTTATCCTACGATAATTATTTATCTAAGATATGTCTTCACTTTTAGTACTGCTATTTCTTGCGGCTATACGCGTGCAATTTAACTCGAGCACTGAAATTAAATAGCCAACTATAAGTCAATAATTGCAAATTGCAATGATGCACAATGTGACATGGAAGTTTGTGAAGGCTTATTCAATAAATTATTACTTAATTATTTGGCCATAAAGACCTTTAAAAAAATCGGTTACATTTATTTGTTTGATAATATCCCTCTTTTTCAATATACTTCATGTTAAAGTTGGGAAATTTGCTTGTTAGTTGTATGTATTCTTCGTGGTCGGTGGTCCACTTCACAGACCTTTTGACAAAGAAACAAAAGGCATAGATAATTTATTGGATAAATATTTATATATTCACCACGATATCAATAAATGATATTTGGTGCATGACAATGTTCACTATCTTTTAATTAAATACAATAATAAATAGTTTCATTAATTTATGAAAAGAATAATTCACATATACTAAATGATAACTCAAAGAAAACAAGTAGTCTTGGTAACCATTAATTGAATGAAAAGATAATACAAGCTTTAGGTTCTTTAGCATACAAGAGAAAAAGAGGCAAAATAATAATAAAAGAATGAGAAGAGAAAAAGTCTAAATAGCTAGGGCAAACACTAAAAGACTAAACTACCCTTCTACTAAATATATATAAGTTACACTAATAATAAAACTCTAACATCCCCCCTCAAACTCACGATGCAGCAGCAAGAAGCATCGAGAGTTTGTCAACCAAGAAACGAAAACGTGAAACGGAAAGCGGCTTGGTGAGCAAATCAGCAAGTTGCATGGAGGAGGAGAGAAATGGCAAAGTCAAAGTGCCATGCTGAAGATGATGTCGCGTGAAATGACAATCAATCTCAATATGCTTAGTCCGTTCATGAAAAACAGAGTTGTGCGCAATTTGAATAGCACTCTTGTTATCACAAAACATCGGAGTCGGACGAGAGATAAAAACACCCATATCTGCAAGTAACCACCGTAACCAGATTATCTCAGTAGTGGTAGATGCCATAGCACGGTACTCCGCTTCTGTCGAAGATCTAGCAACAACACTTTGTTTCTTACTCTTCCAAGAAATAAGAGAGTCACCTAAGAAGATACAAAAACCCGTAACAGACTTCCGATCAACAGGATCACTAGCCCAATCAGCATCAGAGTTTGCACGCAACTCTAATGAAGAAGATGATGGAAATAACAAACTTTGAAAGAGAGTACCCCGAAGATACCGTAAGATGCGAAGAACGGCAGCCCAATGAACAGTAGTAGGAGAGGCAATGAACTGACTGACCACATGAACGGCATAGGCAATATCAGGACGAGTGATGGTGAGGTAAACCAAACTTCCAACAATGGTGCGATATAGAGTAGCATCTTCTAATGGTGTCCCATCAGAACTCGAGTAATGAACATTAACCTCTAAAGGAGTATCAACCGTCCTAGTGTCAGTGAGGCGAGCTCGCTCGATGATATCAGCCGTGTACTTAGATTGAGAGAGAAGGTAACCACTAGGAGAGTATGCTACTTCAATCCCTAAAAAGTAGCGCAAAGAGCCCAAGTCCTTCATTTCAAACTGGCGACATAATTCAGACTTCAAAACTGCAATCCCATCATTATCATCACCGGTAATAATCATGTCATCAACATACAAGGAAAGCAAAATACGACCTGCATCGGTATTCCTGACAAAGAGAGCTGAATCATGCTCACTTGGAGTGAAGCCAAGAGAAGTAATCACAACAGAGAATTTTTCAAACCAAGCTCGTGGTGCCTGTTTAAGCCCATACAATGCTTTCTTAAGCTTACAAACATCACCCGGACTATGAACAACACCTGGGGGCGGAGCCATGAAAACTTCCTCTCGAAGTTCTCCATTTAAGAAAGCATTCTTGACATCCATTTGAGAAAGTTTCCACTGGCGAGCGGAAGCAACTGCAATAAGAGTTCGAACAGTAGTCATTTTTGCAACAGGGGCAAAAGTTTCTTCATAATCCATACCATATTGTTGAGAAAATCCTTGGGCAACCAATCTGGCTTTGTATCTCTCAACCGACCCATCAGACTTTCTTTTAATTTTGTATACCCAACGAGAGCCAACAACACGTTTGCCGGCAGGCAAAGGAACCAAGTCCCAAGTGTCTGTCTTATGTAAAGCAGATAGTTCCTCAGCCATAGCTTGCTGCCAAAGGGGATCAATAACAGCCTCTTTATAGGACAAAGGCTCAGAAACAGAGTGAATAGCAGCCAAAAAGGAAGAAAAAGAAGGTGAATGTAGAGAATAAGCAAAATCAGGAAGTTGGGTCGACTTACGAGTACGTTGAGGATATCGATGAGCAGCATCAGCAATCACAGTAAGCGGTTGGGCGTCCGTAGAAGGAGGGGAATCATCCAAGTTATCAGTGCCAACATTTTGACCCCTGCGATGATCATGCAAAGGAAAAGAAGTGACAGGAGCAGGACTATGAGATGAAGACAAATCAATATTTGTAGTGGAAGGAACATCAGTAGAAAGATTCTCACTATTATCTGAAAAAGGATCAATGTGTATGAGATCTGATTTTTTTAAATTATGAGTATTATCAGGAATGGAAAAGAAAGGAATATGTTCAAAAAACACAACGTGACGAGAAACATATAATTTCTTACTAACAGGATCATAACAACGATATCCTTTCTGTCCTGCACCATATCCAAGAAACACACAAACAACAGATCGTGGGGATAACTTATTACGCTCCACACGAGGGCGCAATACAAAGCAAGTACAACCAAAAACTCTCAAAGAAGAATAGTCAGGAGCATGCCCACAAAGTTTTTCAAAAGGAGACAGACCTAATGAGTGAGATGATGGAATCTTATTGATCAAGTTAACTGCAGTAAGAATTGCTTCCCCCCAAAATTCACTCGGAACAGATGCAGATATGAGAAGAGAACGAGCAGTTTCAACAATGTGTCTATGTTTTCTTTCGGCTACCCCATTTTGTTGAGGAGTATCGGTACATGAAGATTGATGAACAGTCCCATCTAAGGCAAGTAGTTCATTGAATTTATTAGAGGTGTACTCCCCACCCAAATCACATCTAAAACACTTTATAACAGCCGAATATTGAGTTTTAACTAAAGCCCGAAACATATGATAAATACCAAAAAACTCAGAGCGCCGTTTCATTAGATAAACCCAACAATAACGAGTATAATCATCAATGAATGAAACATAATATCGAGACCCTCCTTTCGTAGCAATAGGAGCTGGTCCCCAAACATCAGAATGAATCAAATCAAATGGTGCACATGAACGAGAAAAAACTTAAATTAAAAGGAAGAGCAGCAAATTTTGCCAGTTTACAACCAGAACAATCAGAAATATCAGTAGATTTTAAACTTCCTAAAGCTCCACTAGACACTAAATATTTTAAACGAGGAGCCGAAACATGACCAAGACGAGAGTGCCACAAATAAAAAGGAGAAGATGAAGAATTTAAATGAAAAGAAGATAAATCAACACTAGAGGCTGCAATTGCTGGTGCTTTTAACTTGTCCAAAACGTACAATCCCCCCTGCCTACGGCCTGTCCCAATCAGCTTCTTGGATTGTTGATCCTGCACATGACAAGAAGTAGAGGAAAAGGAGACTGAGTATCCAGAGTCACATAATTGACCAACAGAGACAAGATTCATTGCAAGATTTGGAATGTGATAGACACTATCAAGAGACATATTCGGTGTATCAATAGGACCAATACCCGCTAATGGCATAGGAGTACCATCAGCAGTTGTAACCGAACCATAAGGTTTAGAATGTAAAACAGTAAAGACAGTTGAATCAGGTGACATGTGATGAGAAGCTCCAGAATCTAAGAGCCACGTGGAGGGAGATTTACCTGAGGAACCAGGGGGTGACAAACCTATATGAGGAGTAGAGGCAGCAGACATAGCATGTGGTTGTATAGCAAGAATCTTCTGAATTTGCTGAATTTGCTCGGCAAGAGAATCCATAGAGGAGCTCGAAGAAGGAGAACCTCCAAAGCTAGCAGAATCTGAAGATGACACAACAGCGGCAGTGTTAGGCCGTGAATTCATGTTTGGCCGCTGTTGATTTCCATATCTCCATGGTGGTTGCGACTGATGTTGAGGCTGTTGTTGTTGTAGTGGTTTCTGTCTCATTAATACTGGACATTGAGACTTCCAGTGACCTTTTTTCTTGCAGAATCGACACTCATCAGGTGCAGTTGGAACATAAGGTTGGTTTCTATTATTGGCAGGTGGTCTCGAAGGAACTGCCAATACAGATGCACTTGGAGATGGTAGAAGTCCTTTTCCTGAATGAGACTTCAAACGAGTCTCCTCAGCTAATAGTTCACTCACCACAGAATCAACAGAGGGGAGAGGACTGCGATGTAGAATTGATCCACGAATTCCTTCAAAGTCATTGCGCAAGGCCATCAAAAACTGAACCAACCTTTGTTCTTCTCTATAGGTAATAAAAGAACTATTTCCTCTTAAATCCGTTGGTTCAGTAAGAGCTAATTGATCCCAAAGGTTTGACATTAACGTATAAAACTACTGAATACCCAAGTCATTCTGCTCAAGAGCACGTATATCATGCTCCAATTGATACCTTTTAGCAAAATTAGACTGAGTATATAATTTTGTTAAATGATCCCAAACATCATTTGCACACTCATATTTTGCTAATTGCATACCAATAGAGCATTCCACCGAGTTATTGATCCAAGTAATAACCTTCGAGTTGTTCGTTTCCCAAATATCCAATAAGTTAGCATAATCAGCACCAGAATTTGTTGTCGGTTTAACCTCAATACCAGTAACATAGCCCCACATCTTTTTCCCTTTCAAGAAATTTTTCATAACATAACTCCAATATGAAAAATTCTTCCCATTCAATCTAACACTAATAGACTGCAACGAATCACCACTTTCGGAAGTCATATTCAACCAATACACAATCTATCAATATCGGACACAACCGAACCACAATCGAGTATAAAGAACCCTAACCCAAAACAATTGAATTCGAAAGAACCGAAACAAATAGAGCAGAAACGAACCTCAAACAAATGAAGCGAAACGAAAATTAACAAAGCTGCTGTCGTAAAATTATCCGGAAAGTGTGCCCTACGATTACCCGCTCTGATACCATGATAACTC
This sequence comes from Penstemon newberryi var. newberryi, assembly GCA_030819805.1. Taxonomy (NCBI): domain Eukaryota; kingdom Viridiplantae; phylum Streptophyta; class Magnoliopsida; order Lamiales; family Plantaginaceae; genus Penstemon; species Penstemon newberryi. Next base: position 4,911,671 of record JAUALY010000003.1, on the reverse strand, counting down.
AAAGAAAACAAGTAGTCTTGGTAACCATTAATTGAATGAAAAGATAATACAAGCTTTAGGTTCTTTAGCATACAAGAGAAAAAGAGGCAAAATAATAATAAAAGAATGAGAAGAGAAAAAGTCTAAATAGCTAGGGCAAACACTAAAAGACTAAACTACCCTTCTACTAAATATATATAAGTTACACTAATAATAAAACTCTAACACTAAAATGGCATCACATATATAATAATCTTACACTTACGTGAGGTGAAAACTTGTCCAAAGTGAAACATTAGAGTAAGTTAATTGAAAAGATTGAATTGAGGTTCAATTTCAGAAAGTTTTTGATTGGTGACAAATGCCTTACGAGAAAATACAACTAATAATTTAGCTAAGTGTGATTCCAATTGTAATGTGAAATTATAGGCTTAATATAAATGATTTTCATCGATTTTCATACTACCCAATATAAAGCTAGACTCTAATTAAATTATATTTGAAATGGTTTAGAATCAAGAGTCTACCGGGGGAAAATAACTATATACTTTAGTTAAATATAACAAAAATTTGGTAAAATTTATCATGGTATGATCAAAATATCAATTATATCGGTCAAAATTCAACTTAATGTGAAATTTTAATTATGTTTTTATTATAGGTAAACTATTGCTTTCATTTAAGAGCAATTAGGGTTAGCAGTATGCTAAAGTTGAATCGAATCGACCTACTCTCATATTTATATTCATTTTTTTGGGGGGCTCAAATCCTAATAAATTTTCAAAACTTCTAACCATATTTTCAAGCATTAAATTTTCGAGAATATTGCAAGTTTCACATATTTTGGTCATTGATACAAAATTTGGATTTGATGTTATTTCAGTACATTCTGGAGACACGTCAATTTTTCAGGCATACATGTTTGCATATGGAGTCACGTCAAAATTTTATGATTAAATACAATATACTACATTTTTTTTTATGGAAGAGTAAATACAATATAATGGTGTGTTCCAGGATAATTCTGACTTGACTTGTGAGATTTTTTTAAACCAAAGTTGTTTTTGATGTTGTCGTGTGAAAGCAATCCGTAATTGAAGGAATAATTGCTGAAAATGCTGGCTACAAAATAAATATTTCCAAGTTTTCATCTACATATTCTCAAAAAAAAGAAAAGAAAAAGAAAAAAAACATTAAACTCACGTGCTTCCCACGCTCCGATGCTCCAACCTCCAACTGTGCATCGCACTCATGAAGCTTCTGATTGGCTTCTCTGTTCTTGAGGCGTGACAATTAAAATCCATAAAAAAAAAGGTACTACCACAAAAGATTAAATAAAATAAAATGATAACCCCAATTTTGTGTACAGTATATTAAATTATTACCACACGATTCACAAAGGAAACAGGTGTTCCGACAGGTTTCAATCCCACAACATAATCTCCTCTCTCTCTCTCACCGAAACCAAATTCTATTCCTTTGTACTCTCGAGCGCTCTGCTTTTCTTGAATTGCTGAAAAGATCATCTCTAATTCTTTGGATTTTTGCGGGAAATCGGTTTGACTTTAAAGGAGCTACCTACCTTTATCGGTATGTGGTGGTAAAATTTACTACCTTTGATTGGAACTGTTGTTGATTTTTGTGATTCAATTGTTTGCCTTTTTCACTTTTGAAGTTCTTACTTACATAGCTTCATTTGTGCTCTCTGTTTTGTGTATTGGCACTAGGGTTTTGAATAGTAGTACAAAGGTTTCGTCTGGTGAGTTATTACTATTCTCTCTATCCCCTTTTACTGCTTCTGATGATCTTCATACTTGTTTAACTAAATTAGAGTTAACATTGTTTCGTCAATTGTATTGTTCTTGCCTTGCCATTTCAATTCCTTGAATTCTCTCTGATTTTGCAAATTTTGAGCAGAGGATTTGGGGTCTTTAGATCCTTATCTTACTACATATCTGATTGTGGTTATGAAATTTGGGCCTTTTTATTTTCTTTTTGTTAAATTTGCAGGTTAGGGTTGATTCTTTGAATCATGAGATATGCCTTTGTTTTCTTATGTTTGATCCTATTTTTAGTTTTCTTTCTTTCTTTCTGTGGAGGTTTGTTTGAACTTTGAATTCAGACGAAGAGTGTGAAGCGTGATTAATGGATCTAATGTTGCAATATTAGCATCCTAAATAGCCATACGAAATTATGAGTTTCATTGATAAAATCAGTATTCACTTGTTTGACAGGTTTGATTGTTTGATCATACTCATGGATTCCCCAAAATCTGTTGTATCACCACTCAAGAACTCTTCCGTTTTTGCCGATTCCACAAGGCTAAATGCTAATATTTCTGTAGAAAACTCTGGTTTCCAGTCGAAAGAAATCAATTATCAAGGAAAAAGGACCGCAATCAGTAACTCAGAGGACAACCTTGGTGCTTTTCTGGAGGTCTACGTACACCAAGCTAGAGACATCCACAACATTTGCATTTACCAAAAGCAAGATGTTTACGCTAAGCTTTGTCTCACTACTGATCCTGAAAATTCAGTCTCCACCAAAATCATCAATGGTGGTGGAAGAAATCCTATCTTCAACGAGAATCTTCGTCTTCAAATTCGTAAAGTCGATTCTTCTCTCAAATGTGAAATATGGATGCTAAGTAGGGTAAAAAATTATCTCGAAGATCAACTCCTCGGGTTTGCTTTGGTACCCGTGTCCGAAATCTTGCTCCAAAAAGGGAAGTTGGAAAAAGAGTTTTCACTTTCCTCGACTGATCTATTCCACTCCCCAGCGGGGTTTGTTCAGTTATCGGTTTCTTACGTTGGTTCACCACCCGAAGTGTTTCAAATTCCCGCACCACCTATGGTGAATGATTCACTCGTGCAGGACATGGAATCTATCGAGTGTCTCTCGAACGACTTGGACAAGGTTGAGTTCCCTGATCCTAAGGTTGTGAATGAGAATCATCAGATGGTTGAGGAATACATCTCGATGCCATGTTCCGAATTGAACTCACAGTGTTCAGACAGCCTTGTCAATTCCAATACCGAAGATCAAGAAAACCCGGAACTCGGGGTTCAACAGGGAGAAAGTTTCTCAACGAGCAAGAAAAGTTCAATTCCAAGTTCAAAGATCGATTCCCCTCCAAGTAGTGTATCAACAAACAGGGATTCACCTGCTTCACCTCCCGTAAGTTCTCAGTCTTGTGAGACCCCAAAAGATTCAAAATCTTCAGTTGAGGAACATATTTCGCCTCCCAAGGAAAAAAGTGTGAATGGGTTAGAAGCCGAGAGTAAGGCATCAGTTGGCCTATCAAGTAATGAATTTATAAAGCCTGTTGTACCTGTTGAACCAGAGGTGGTGCAGCAGGATTTTGTGGATATGTACATGAAAAGCATGCAGCAATTTACGGAGTCTTTAGCCAAAATGAAGCTTCCAGTGGACTTTGAAAGTGGGCCACCTAGCTCGAGTAATTCTAGCTCTGATCCAAAATCACCGGCATCTAAGAACTCGGGCTCTCGAGTATTCTATGGTAGTAGAGCCTTCTTCTGAGCGTTTACTGAAAAGCTCGGAGAACAGGTGACTTTAGCTATTAGAATGGAGACTAATGCTAGTAGTAATAACCTTGTGTTGTGTGTTGTATTTGGTATGTTTTAAGATTATGGAAAATATTCTGACTTTGTATGTGTTATGAGCCTCTCCTTGTGCCTATGAAGTTGCTCGTGACGAAATCGTAATCATTTCCCTGTTGTTACTAGTCTTTCGTGGTTTGTAGTACTTGTGTTATCGATTTTTATCTTGAGTAATAGACTAATTATCAATGAAGTGTTTTCTTGTGTTACCATTGAAATGTTTGAACTTGTCTTGTGCTAGAGTTCATATAATTTCTTTTGGATGGATTATTTTGTGTCCATTATCCTTGATTAATTTGCTATTTGAAGCATAAGACTGGAGTGATGGTAGTTGACACCCAAGAGAAAACAAGGTCATATGGAATTGCATGCTCAATTATAAACTTTAATTATTACATACAATTGAGCTTCTAATAGTTGATATAAAAGGCGTTACTTGTATTTTTTGGATTTTTAAGGGGGAAAATGCATGATACTCTCCCTTTGTTATGCGAAATTTACATAAAACTGCATGTGAAGTTTTATTGCACCAAATCTCCTACTACTTTCAGAACCAAATGCCCTAATACTTTCAGATTTCCCTCACTCTCCCCTCACTCAATAGTTTTCTATAGTCGTTAATTTTTAATTGATATATCTAGATATAAAGAGATTATATGTTAAGTCTAAAAAGTGCAAAGAATTTTATGTAGGTTTTGCACAACATGGGTGGAGTATCATAATTTTCCCCATGTTTGAAAATATATAGCTATAGCAAATTTGTAGCTTAAATATTTAAATTTCAAGGAAACTATAGTGCTATTGTCCAATTATGCAAGTCCACAAATCGACTTTCCACCATAAAGATAATTGTTGTCTTACTCAAAAGTCAACAATCCCTTGAATTTTTTTCCAACATAACCTTCTAGACAAAAGTATTTCCCAATATGACTCAAACTGAAAAGTATTTCCCTAAATGTACCTTTTGTGATAAATCGCAGGTGGCAACTGCGATTCTTCAAAAAAAATCGCAGTTGCCAACTGCGATTTATTAGTTTTTACAACAACAAAAAAAAAAAAAAATTACTGATAAATCGCAGTTAATTTACAATACTATGTGCAGTTGTTTGAAACTAAATATTTTTGACATTGGAATCGAGAAAATGTTTATATATATATATATATATATATTTTATACTATGAGACATCACAAGTATATTGCAAAATACCATGTTAAAATAGGAGAGAAATGTTGTAGGTTAAGTCATTTGTAACTATACTTTTTCATAATTAATGTCAACTGAGTCAGGTTACATATAAACTATTCTCATAAGCTCATTGCAGTATACTAGTTTACATGTTCTCGCCTTCACAATAACTTATTTGATTCCTTAAACATATATTAAGATTGTGTTGGAAATCAGAACGGATCAAATAGTGAGATAAATACATAAATTTACAAAGGCACTTGATTGATTACAAATGGTTGTCTGAGAGGCAAAACGTTGTTGGTGATGAAAAAAAAAATTATGCTAATTTACCTACTCCACTCATGCATCTGTAGTTTATCATATATATAAATATTCCTAAATTTGGTTTGGATGTCAAAGACATCTGCAAAAAGATAGAATGAAAGTGTAATTATTCCTATCTAAAATAAAAGCACTACGATCTTTAATTAAGAGATGTTGTAATGATATCCGATGATCAATTAAGTTAAACATTTTCTCGATTCCAATGTCAAAAATATTTAGTTTCAAACAATTGCACATAGTATTGTAAATTAGCAGTAAAAAAAAAAAATTACTGATAAATCGCAGTTACTAACTGCGATTTATCAGTAAATTTTTTTTTTTTTTTTTTGGTAAAAACTGATAAATCGGTTGGCATGCGATTTTTTTTTTAAGAATCGCAGTTGCCAACTGCGATTTATCACAAAAGGTACATTTAGGGAAATACTTTTCAGTTTGAGTCATATTGGGAAATACTTTTGTCTAGAAGGCTATATTGAAAAAAAATACAATCCCTTCCATACAGTGAGTTAAAATTGTGACCTAGATCTGATATTACTAGTAAGGTTAGAGCTCATCAGCGTTTATTCGCGGATCAATGAAAGTTAAGGGACGTAAAATGCTTGCTAGAAAATTTAGTGTCCTGATTTTGCGGGCCAGCGAAAGTTAAGGGACGTAAAATGCTCGCTAGAAAATTAAGTGTCCTGATTCTGCGGATCAATGAAAGTTAAGGAACGTAAAATACTTGCTGAAAAATTAAGTGTCCTGATTATGCGGACCAGTGAAAGTTAAGTGACGTAAAATGATATTTTGCCTTTACATGAATAACTAAACAATAGCGAACCCATGTGTGAATTCATGTGGGAAAATATTCTTTCTTAATATGCCTGACGCGCCTTGAAAGAGATTAAACCCTTGGAAAACCAGAAAAAAAATATATGCTTCATTTGGACCAAAGGATTTAGAATTAATGGTTTGAAATAGTGAATAAGAAAATCATTACATCATTAAATTTGTATAGATTTCAAACTAAGAATTTTTTTTTAGTTTCTCGAGGGTTTAATCTCTTTCGAGATGCGTCAGACATAATATATGAGAATCTCTCTCAACAAGAGTTCGAACTTAAGACGTCACTTTGAATTAATAGTCATTTCTAATAAACCAATCTCTTATTGGTACAAGTAACTTTTTTCGCTATTCATTAATCCACTGATCGTTGTTGGAGTCACAGCAACAAAAGACACTTCTACAAATCCATCCATAAACTCAAACCCACTCCATATATTCCTTTAAACCAACAATTTTTTTTTAGAGAAAAGATCATATTACAAATCAATCACTAAATTAAAAAATACTCAATTGTAGGATTTTTGGTGCTTTATGTAGGATTTTCTGCATAAAAATTTCCAACATCGTTAATTTTCTGCATAAAATACTCAATCTCCGTTAGTTACTAACATCGTTAATTTTTGCATAGTTTTGTTTGCGTAAAACTCCATTGTACTTTGAAAAATCCTACATAAAGCACCAAATTTCCGTTAGTTATTACCACCGTTAATGTTTGCATAATATGTTTGCATAAAACTCCCTTGTACTGTTAAATATTTGTGCAAAACTTACTTGTACTTTTGAACGTTTGCGCAAAATTCCCTTGTATTTTTGAATGTTTGCATAAAAAAACTCTCTTTTACTTTTGAGCGTTTGAACAAAACTCCCTTATACTTTTAAATATATGTAAGGGTAATTTAGAAAATTCAATTAAAAATTAACGGTATTAGTAACTAATGAAGATTGAAACACAGGGTAGTATAGTGCATTTTCCCCAAATCCCAGCGGTGCCCACAAATTCACAACGTTGAATTTGCGTATCCTCGTCTCCTCTTCATAAGTGCACTTTACTTTTGCCTCTTTTGCTAATTTACATTTTTGCGCTTTTCCTTTGCTCTATGTATTTTTCTTTTTATAAAATTTTAAAGAGCAAAAGACAAAAATACCTCTATACTTGGTCTAACTCCTAAAAAACTCCATGTATTATTTGAACTCCCAAAAATTCTCTCTAGATTTTTTGGGAGTTGGACAAAACATAGGTGGTGTTTTTATCTTTCGCTCAATTTTAAAAAGAGAAGAGCATTTCCCAGGGGCGGACCTAGACAATAAATGTTGGGGGGCCGAGAATTTCTTTTGCCACAATTTCGTGAATTTTTTTAATGTTTCGATAAATAACAAAAATTAAGTTAAGATAAATTAATACTATAATTTTATTTAATAAATGTGAAAAAAAAAACACTTTAAAGATAAGTATTAAACACTTTACACATAAGTATTGCTAATATGTATAGTGTAAAAATAAAAAAGTTATATTTCTTGCCGCTGTATAGAAATTGTCCAAAAAAATTGAAAAATTGAGAATACATAGAAACATTTTACAACGAAGAACTTGGTTCCGTAAAGGAAATTATGCTATGAAGAAGTATTAAAGTTGATTACTCATAGTGTTTTGTAGTGATTTATAATATAAACTAATCATTAAAAAATATTTATTTTTTGGTTTATTATACATTGGATAGTATTGTAAAATTATGTATAACGTACCATTGTTCTAGTATATTTAATGTATATCACATTCATTATTAAATGAACTATTAAGACTATGTTAATAATATTTTGAATCATGTGCATGACTATATAATTATAAAATATAAAAAAAATTGAACTCCATATAAGGAATTTAAAACAAAAAAAAAATTAGGACATTTTAAGAATTGAACACGAGATCTCAACCACCTTCAAGAAAAAACCGTACCAGTAGACTAAACACATTATAAGCGACCGAGGTTATTTTTTATTGCTGCCATGCACGAGAAATCGGACTCCAATACAAAATTAAAAAATAAACTTATCAACATACATAGGACCTGTTTGTTTGGCGTTTCCCAGAATTGAGCAGTTTCGAAAAGCTATATAACCTTTCATGTTGAAACTTTCATGTATAAACATACTTAAAACTATTTTTTTCTCGGGGGACCATGCCCCGTCCCTCTTATGGTGCATTACCGATTTCGTTAATCTTCATCAACTTCTTCTCATATATAGTAAGTGTTTATATAAAATTTATCATGAAACTAGAATCGTGTAATATTCCAAAATGACAAGTCAGATTAACTAACAAATCTATTATATTATCGATAGTAAATTATAAATAATATTCAACTAACAATTCAATTAATATTCACTAACAATAAATAATATTGAACTAGAGAAAGACCCACACATCAAATGGAATTCGAAATCATGACATTTGGGTCATGTGGCTTCAACTTCAACATCAGGCTAGACCTCCTTAGCGGAGGTGAGTTCCAATTAGAATTTTCTGTTTTATGGGGTATTTCAGTAATTTGATCAGATCTTATATCGTAATTCAATTTTGAGTTGCACTAAGAAAATTGAGAAAAATACTTGAAATCATCAGACTTGGAGTTTCTCCGCATTCAGATTGCGTGTGATTATCAACAAAGAAGATTAAAAGTAATTTTATACATGTCCGTGTAAAAAAAACTTCTTATATGTTTTTATAAAAAAACCCTTCTTTAAAAAAAAAAACAAATACTATAAGTATTATGAATATAATATGGGCCTGTCTAAAATGAGATTTTGAGGGATGGGGAGTACATGAGATATCATTTATCTTGGTGACACGTGTCCCCTTGAAATTTAAGTTGAAATAATTTATTTTCTTATAGACAAATTTACGCTTTTTAATGAGTGAAATTCAACGACACTACCCCTTGTGTTTTGCCTAACTAAAAAAAATATGTGTTATTTTTATTAGCAAAAAATATCCTTCTCAAGTTGAAATTATAATTTTACCCCATTAAAGGATGAAAAAACATCCACTTAACTTAAAAGATTACCAATAGCCCCTGGTAACTTCAAAATTTTGCAATAACCTCCCTGGCCTTTTTTTTAAAAAATTGACAAAAACTTCTATAAGATTTATGAAGTCCACCTTAAAAAATTGACAAAAAATATTATCCCCCCAAAGTTATATATTATGGCACTTTACCATCCATTTGTACAAAATAAGCATTTTACCGTCTCAAATAATTTTATTTAATTTTTGTTCGATGGAAAATATACATGTGCCCCATGAATTTTCAAAGTTAGTCACAACACTTCTTACAAGTCCAAATACTTCGCTCATGTAAAATAACCAAAAATCCGAAGTGAAGTAGAAAAATATTTTATTTGTAAAGAGAGGGAAAAATGCATGTCATGTTTTGACTAATTTAACCTTAAAATACACATGTGAGTCACATATATGAGTTTTTCGGCGATCAAAATTGGCATAAAATCATCTAAGGGAGGAAAGTGCAACGGATTTCATATGTACTTATTTTATACTTTTGGGTGGTAAAATTCAAAATATGTAGCCTTGGGTGGGGGTGTAAAGTGCATTTTTCCTTTAAAATGTTTCAAATGATCTTACATTGATAGTTTTAACTGTCAATTTCATCTTACCGTTAGTTTTTGGATAGAAAAGGTCACGTGTCATGCACGTGTCCGTTAAGTCACCATTTTATCTCTTCAAGGGTATTTGCAATTAAACAAAAAATACCTAAAAATTGAGAGGAGTAATTGCAATTTCCCAATCCCTCTCTCTTTCACCTCCAGCACAACAACCACCGCCCAACCCTCCATTGGGCTTGTTGAGCTTTGAAGTTGCGGACCATTTTTCTGCCCAAAGCTTATTGTCATGGTCAGTAAAGCAAGCACCAAAAACTATTTTCGGGCCTTAGATTCATACCAATTGTGCAAGTACCGACCACAAATCCCAGAAATAATTTATTTTTCATCAAAGACAGGGGGAAAATGCAAGTTACTTCCCTGTGTTATGTTGAGCCTGCAAGAAACTACCATGTGAAATTTTTATTGCGCCAAACTTCCTTGTGCTTTCAAAAACCCTGCAAAAAACACTCAATTTGTAAAAAATAGGTCGTTTTGGATCGACATATTTCAAGAAACCATTTTTAAAATACTTCAAGTTGGTCTCTACAACTTCACGTGAAATATTCTAAAAATTGTTTCTTGAAATATGTCGATCCAAAACGACCTATTTTTTTACAAATTGGGTGTTTTTTGCAGGGTTTTTGAAAGTACAAGGAAGTTTGACACAATAAAAATTTTACAGGGTAATTTCTTGCAGGTTTAACATAACACAGAGGAGTATTTTGTATTTACCCCCCAAAGACAGAGAACATTGTGTTTGTGTACTAATAATTAAGTTGTTCACAAATTACAACAGAGAAATGAGAAGCTAAAGTTTTTATTTGTGAGTGCACATGTATATATTCCATAAAAATTGAGGGGCACATGTATATTTTTCAAGAATATACATGTGCCCCTCAATGTATAAAGTAGACAAAAGTTTGGTATGAAAAGTGTAATTCCCTCAATTTTTTGTTTTTTTTGGAAGAGAAATATGAAATTAATTAGAGATTAAAGAGATTTTTTTAAACATATTAATTAAAGGGTTAGTATGTAATTTAACATATGTTTATTTTTTCTAAATGTCCGATGCCACATAATCATTGAATATTTTGACAAAAAATTGTGGTTTAGATTTGTTGTTGACTTTTTTAGTGGTTGAGATGGAGTATCTCATATACACTTATGTTCCATAAAATTTTATTCTAGAAAGAACCATGTATGTTAATAGAGTTTTTACTTGTTAAAATCAATAAATAAGTAAAACATAAAGGTAGAATGTTTATGCTCTCGCAACTATGTTACAAAATGGGCTCTTCAGTTAAATCGAACTGTACCAATTTTTGTTATATAGACTGATTCGCTAATTTCAAAATTTGCACAGAATGTCAAACCAAACAATTCAAAGCATAGCAGAATATAGCAAAAAAGTAGTAGTTAAGTCGAACATAATCTACCTTAAAATATAACAAATGCGGAGTATTTATAGGAGTGGTAAGCGGATCTTTCGGATCGGTCGGGTCTTTCGAGTCGGATCGGATCTTTATTGGTTCGATCCAATTGAGATCTTATTGGTCGACTATATGTGCTCATAGGTCGAATGGAATGATCGAAGGTACCTAGATCATTTTAGTTCGATCATATAGAGCTTATTTACTTGATATATGTCGAATCACATGAACCAGATTTGATGTCTAGTTCGACATATGTGTATATCGAACTACATGAGGTCGATCATATGGACCAGTTTTGATAATCTCTAATAGGACCAGATTTGGTCTATTTCGATTAAGACAGGAATAGATTTGATCTATGTCGAATAGGACCAGGTTTGGTCTATGTCGATTAAGACAAGAATAGATTTGATCTATGTCGAATATGACCATATTTGGCCTATGTCGAATAGGATCATATTTGGTCTACGTCGATTAAGACGTGGTTTGGTCTTGATTTTGACTTTAATTTGACGTGTAATGTGCCATGTCATTGATTGAATATTTGGTATACCATAAGAACATATATTTCTAGTAGATTAGTATATCATTATATAGAACATTTAATAACTATCATGGTAGAATGGGGTTCGAACTCTGGATGTAGACGATCCAACCTTCAATTATTCTACTGTTGGATATATGGTTGTATTATTGTGTTTGTGTTCATTTAAGTTTTAATAAAATATATATATATTTTTTTAGATGGTGAATACATCGTTACATTAAACACTATGCCGAATCGAAAGTAAACTAATTACAACTGTTAAACTGCTAGTATTAAACAAGAGAAAATGGAAAATGCTAGTATTAAACTAGAGAAATACCCACATTCGTGGGAGTTGAACCCATGACCTCCTGGTAATGGAAGTTTTAATAAAATATTTGTATGTTAAAAATTAATTTTGACGGAACAGAGAATCGGTTCACATAGGAATAAACATATTGGTCCTTATGATAAGTAAGTTAAATAAGTTCTTGAATATAATCCACCTCTTTCCTGAGTCGATCGGGTGTAACAATTTTTACACAATTGTTTTAAGATTTTTTAGAAAGAAATAAAATACTAGTCCTTCAAAGTTCATAAAACTTATACTAGATACCAAAATCTTCCTACTAACAACTTGTTAAGATTTCTTAATTATTTAAAATCATTTTCTTATAATTAAAATACATGACCGTTGCTTCTTAATTATTTAAGATTGAAAACATATATCTGATCTGAATTGTTTAGAGCCGATCATTTTCAAACAAAACGAGTGACATCAGGCCATCTTCCTCCCAACCCAAATTTATTCAACCTTTTCAAATGTGACCTTTAAGTTTAATTACTTTTAAACCCCCTAAACTATGGAGATAATAATATTTAAGCCTTGCTGTGGGAAAGAAGCGCAACGTAACATGACTTATTCCAGAATCAATGGGTGTTAGGAAAGGAGCATATACGTATGTACGAGCCTTCTAGTGCATTCACGGACAAATTAAAGTGGCCTCGACATTCACTGCCAAAATCCTGGCCAATACTACTAAATACAAATCAATCATATATTCAATTATGACAAGGTATAACGATATCAACCTCAAGTACGTACATGTATGGGGTTTAACATTGTTTCCATGCTCATCAAATAATTATTATTAGACTTCTTTAAAGTTAAACAATTAGTATCGATAATTATTTTCTTCTTTAAAGATCGAGTCTGACTTTGTATGTGTTATATATGAGCCTCTCCTTGTGCCTATGAACAAAATCTTAATCCTTTTTCCCTATTGGTATTAATTTGTCTTTCATGGTTTCTAGTACTTCGAGTTATCGACTTAATTTTATCTTTAGTAATAGATCAGTGTTTGAAGTTGTATTGTATTGTGCTTAGAAATATATTTCTTTTGGATGGATATTTTCTGTTTGATTAATAATAATAATAATATGCTATTTGAAGAATAAGACTTAAGAGAGATAGATATATAGTAGTTAGAAGTAATTAACGAGGTCCGATCCTATAGCTATATATGAAAATTGCATCTTAGGAATAAACTTTAATCATTTATTTATGTAAGAAAAACATGTAGTAGTTGATATCAAAGGTGTAATCATTTCTACAAACAAATCCTTCCTTGAACCCAATGCCAGTACAGATAGTACTCTAAATGAAGTCTAATCCTACATTTCCCTTGGTCTGACTAGATCCTACTAGATGGAAATGATGTGGATATGTAAACAAGAGATTATTTGGTACAACCGATGTATGGATGACGTGGTGCATCAAACGATTGTGATTTGTCAAACTAGTGTTTGCATACCAATTCATGGTGGTCGGGATGAGAGATTATTTAATGCAACTGTTGCACCACGTCATCAAGTATATGTGGTGCAACACACCGTTGCGCTTGTGACATGCGAAGTGATAATCCACATCACCTCATGTTCTAGGCCATGTTCCAAAAATATAGGATTTTAAAAAATGTGTTCACATTGCCAGAACATGGGATGACGTACCTGGATTATCACTCCACATGTCACAAGTGTACTTGATGATGTGGTGCAACGGTTGCACTACATAATTTCTCGGTGGGAATGAGATTATGGAGCCAATTTTTCCTTAAATTTAGGAATTAATTTCTCCTTCTCCTTGAATTGTATCACAATATTCATGCAAACAAATAATTTTCCCCAACAACAACGAAACATTTTTGTAGCAGTCCATTACAATATATTGGTCCATTATTTGGGCCTGAATTTATTGGCCTCGTAGAGTATGAGTACTTCATTATAGAAAAACAACAAAAAAAATATATTAGGATAATATTCTAGCTTTTATGGTTATATTCTTTGTCCAAATTATGGGTCCACCTTTTGAAATGGCTAAATACATTTATTACAAAAGTCCACATTCCCGCGGTGCCCACAAATTCACAACGTTAAATTTGCGTATCCTGGTCTCCTCTTCACAAGTGCCTTTGCTTTTGCCTCTTTTGCTAATATTCTTTTCATTTACATTTTTGTGCTTTTTATATTTTTCTTCTTAAGATTTTAAAAAGAGAAGAGCATTACCGATTTCATTAATCTTATTATAAAATGAAGAGTCAGATTAAATAAGGCAATTTTTAATCAAAATTATGTATGAAATTTGAATTTTAGGGCGAAAAAATATGAGAACTGAACAGAAAAAATAAACAATACCTTTTATAGTTTGAACATTCTTCTTTTTTGTTATGTGGTACTAACTGAACATAGCTTAAAACTTATGGAGTTTTTTCTTTTTTTTGATGAATTAGGGAGTAGGGAAAAATTACAATATCATTTTGGAGGTAAATACGAAAAACAGAATACTTTTTGCAACATTATAACTGAATTTATTAAGGAATAATTCGGGATTTCTTTTTCCACTTCATTAAAACCTAGATTTATACAATGAAATAACATATCTAAATTATCGGACTTCATATGCATAAGACCACATTTATTTTTGTTCGTGAAAGCATATTTCAGAACGACAAAACACAGAGAAAGTAAATTCAAACGAAATATTCGAGTCGTTTACACTCTTAATCAGAAAATAACAGAACATCTACATCATTCAGAAATAGAACCTCAACTGAAATGAAAAACCATATTTAAATATTTTTATTGAAGGGAAACCAAGGAGGTTATCCCTCTAATATTTTTCACGCTAGTAAATCAAACAGAACCTCACATTCACATACAATCTGAGACAAATACAAATCCCAGACAAAAACGGAAACTTAACCAGTCAATAGAGCCGAAAACCAGAAGAAAAAAAAAGAATACAAAAATAACTCGCTACCTTTGCATGTCGTTGTAGTTTCGTTTTTGTGTTGAAGAGTCGCACAACAAATAAAGCTAGAATGGATATCCCGGAATCTGATATACATCTCAATTAAAAACGAGAAATCTAAGTCATATTTCAAAAATCAAACCTCAAACTTTCGTTTGAACTGCTTTGTCTGAACTTGTATACTTTGAACCAAGAACCATGTTAGCTCTGTATAGTGACATGATTTTAAGTCTATGAGATACGCACGAAATTCACAATCCATATATTTTTTCTTTATGTTCTCCTCTCCTACATTTCTGATATTTCCTAAGCAGCAATTCCTGAAGGAAGAATAAAATAAAATCATGGGATAAATTAAGGTTATCAAATATAATTAATTTATTGGAAATACATATAAAGAATCAAATATGACAGAATTTCTTATACCATAAGTTCAACTAATCGACATTTTACAATTGTAATATCAACACTATGATTTGTTCAAGTCGATGAATTTTTCATGATATCCACAAGATTAGAAGGGTGATTGACAATAAATAAAAGCAGAAAAAATTCAGTAGTTTATCAACTTGGATGAGATGCAATCTTAAAATTTACGTATATAGGTAAAATTATTAAAGACTGAAATTTTCAAATGTAGAGTATAAACTTTTTGACAAATTCAAATATATGATTAAGTATTAACACATTGTTTCAACCAAAGGCATTTGTTAGAGTGCCGGCATCATGAATCTAAAGGACAGCCTAAGTAACGTTTCAAACCGAATTTTGATATATTAAGAGTTGAATATTAGAAAGAAGCCGATAGTTGTATAAAAGTTGGGTATAACTAACAGTGGAAAAGAAACTACTTGTAGGACCTCAGGCGCAAATGCTAGCTTTATATTTTATTTACACACACTCGGGTCTCCGCCATGGGACAATTGCTGCCAATATCCTGGTCAACACTACTAATCGAGCATCAAAGGTCCTTTTATGCTAAGTTTTGTATGGATATTGATGAATTATGTAGACAATTACAAACTCATATATTCAATTATGACAAGGTATAACGATATCAACCTGAAGTATATGTATGCTAAACAGCAGATGGTAGGCTTATTACATCTAATTCCATTTAGATACCATATTTGAGTTTTTATCTTAAGAATCTTGAGTTGCTCCGAATCCTGGAGTAAAATATATTGTTCTTTTTTTTTTTTGGGTGGGTGGGTGGGTGGGTGGGTGGGTAGATCCTGACATTGCTTCCATGAGAGATCAAAGAATTGTTGAGCTACCACTAGTAGAAAGCTTTAAAGTTAAAGAAGAAGTATCATTCTTCAGAAGTACTCTTTAATTTCGTTCAAAATGACCATGAAAATGACATCGAATTGATTCAAAAAGCTACAAGCAACGAGTTCATAACTCACTAAAACATATGAAAGCTATTGATACAACTATAGTTTCTTTTTCCCCGTACACAAATCAACTCTTCAACTTCTTATATCATGTTGACAAAGGATCAAATAATTAAAATAAAGAAGAAAACTTAACAACATTAGTTACATCTATGATTATACAAAATATATATACGATGTGAATCAAAATCCAGCTTTTATATCAAAAACAAAACAATAAAGCTACTAATGCATTTCAATTTCTAGACAAACAACTTTATCACAAGGACAAAAAATCATTACCTCTGTTGGATTGTCTATTCGGAATGTCATAGCCCACACCATAATCCTCAGAATCTTTAGCAGTAACATCATCTGAATTCCCAAGCCCGTAAACAAACGAACTCGAATTATCAATCTCAGAGGACGCAGTTTGCCAAGTAGGATCACCATACACAGAGCCACTTCTATAAAAATCCCCATAATTTCCTTCATAACCACCAGTCGAGGACATAGTAGTAACTACACCTGTTGTTCCACTGTTTCTTCCAAATCCTCCGGCTCCCACCGAGTAACTGTTTTCTCCACCTCTATATCCAACATTCCCCCCATTATAACCACCCAACCCCCCCACAATCGAGGCACCAATAGGAGAAGTCCCCCAATTCCCTCCATTGTTTCCAAACACTCCAAAACCACCACCACTTCCAGAACCAAAGTACGAACCCGAGTTTGCATTATTTGGTGAAGTGTTAATAAGGCCACCATTATTTCCCCATACATTTCTCGAAGACGAGTTAAAAAGTGAATCCCCTCTTCCCCCACTTGCAGCATTGTAACCAATAGGAGTACTGTACCTACTCTGGTTGTTACTACTAAAATACGGGTTCAACACACGGCCATAACCTAAGTTAGAACCCCCTCCAAAGCTACCATTCAAGCCTTGCTCCATATTCACACCCATTCCATAAGCAGGAGAACCGAACTGCGAGAATCCCGCACGAGCAGCAGCACTAGCTAATGGACTGTACCTACTATCCATCCTCACTCCATATCCTCCAATCGAGCCTAAATTGTAGCTATTGAGAATGTTGTTAGCTCTACTAAAACCATATTGGTTGTAACCGACAACTGATCCCCCTCGTGTGGGACCCGGAGACATTTCTTTAGGAACCGCTCGTTTTACCTCAACCATTTTTCCGTTAAGTTCATGAAAAGTTTTGTGCAACACCCTGTCGACTGCTTCCTCGGAATCGTAAGTTATGAACCCAAAGCCTCTTGGCCTTTGAGTGTTGTGGTCGTACATTACTACTACATCTGTTATGGTTCCAAATTGATCGAAGTAAGTTTTGAAGTCACTTTCGGTGACAGTAGATGCTAATCCTCCTACAAAAATCTTTTTAGTGCGTCCGGGTCCAGGTGAACCCTGAACGCTGCCACTGTTTCGGATTATCAAGTGTTGATCGTCCCTCGGAACCGCTTTCTTTGCTTCCACCTTTTAAAGACGAATAATAATAGTACATTATGCGCGCATAGTTTAAGTATAAAACAAGCTAAAGGGAAATAATACTTTTGACTCATTATTAAACTTACAGTTCTTCCATCAATCATGTGCTTCTCTTGAACTACTCTTTCAGCAACTGCAGGGTCAGAAAAGACTACAAAACCGAAACCACGAGCACGACCAGTGGTTCGATCTCGCATGATCACTGCCTCGACAATTTCACCATATGCTCCAAAATATTCTTTAAGACGATCCTCATTCGTGTCCCAAGAAATCCCACCAATGAAAAGCTTACCTTGATCCGCCTCCATTTTTTTCTGAAATTTTCAAAATCCAGTCACCTCAAAGTCCAATGATTCTCAATAATATTGCAATTCAACATACAATTCGATCCCAATAGAATCAGAATAAGGATTCCCCCTGATCCTGCAAATTGCTTGAACCTAAAGTTTCCGAGTATTAATCAATCAAAAGGCAAATCTAACAGATCCACAAATAAAAAAAAAATCAACAAACAATAGAGAAAAATATTATTACACCTCTGTTTAGAGATTCAGGCAGGAATCCAGTAGCAGTTAGTGATCAAATAATTAGTGGGAAATGCTGGATGTAATATAAAATCATTGGATCCTTGATTCATTCATCAATTAAGATTCAATTCTAGCAATCCTGTAAAAAAGAAAAAGAAAATCATGATTCATGTAGATCAGAAATTTAAAAAAAAAACCAACAATACAATTAATTCGTAAAACCAGTATTATTATTATTTCATTAGGGGAAAAAAAAAAAAAAACTCACAATTGGAAGAAGAGAGAAAAACAGATTAGATCTCATGAGAGGAATACACATAAATGAAAACAGGGGGTATGCTCATCCTCTCACTTTCTCTCTCTCTCCAAAGGTCCTTCTCTTCCCTTTCTTTTTCTTTGGTTATTCCACTTCCTTTTTAAACAAAAATCAAAAGAAATGGAATTCCTTTAGCTTAGACAAGAAGAGGTATTATTTATATTAGTATTTTTTTTTTAATAAAATATTTAAAGGGATTGATAGAGAGAGAGGAGCAGAAATGTGTGTATAATGCCTATACGGTATTGTTTGTAATTAGCTAAAATCTCTGGTGTAAGAATATATATCAAGTCTAAGGTAGATGACAAGAGATGATGAGCTCTAAAATTAAAACTATTAATCTACAACTTCTATTTTTGTTTACCTTACAACATAAAAACAATACTAGGATTAAATAAACTAAAGTATGAATCGAATCATACCGATGGATGATTAATTTAGTGGAAATGATTTAATTCTAATAATGTGACGAACTTTGAGTCGAGTCATCATTGAAAAATATTTTCATATAATATGTTTCAAGCGTCTCGAAATGAGTTAAATATAAGACTTGAATACCTTTGATATTAAAAGTAAAAAGTCAAACTATTCATCTTTCTTTTTTCTTTTTATAATTATAATAATGATAATAATAATTGGTCCATGAAAATGGACCAAAAACAGTTGAGAGTGATAAATGGCAATTTGAACCTAATTCAAACTTACCCTTTTACTGATTATAAAGGAAGAGAAACCATTACTCATCATAAAACAAAAAAAGGGAAAAAAAGAAAAGAAAAGAAAGAGAGACCATTAATGTTAAGAATAGTTAAGTTTTGTTTCTAGATGGCATATTGAATATTGTTAAAAGAAATTTATTAGTTATGTAAATCAATAAAATTACCTACTACTCTGTTTTTATCATGGGACCTATCTTTGGCCAATGCACATGGACCGCTTAAATATTTACAAAGATAAAATGATACATACGTAACATACCCGATATGACCTAAAAGGATTTTGGAAAAAGAAAAATGAAAATCAAGAGAAGACAAATACTATCACGAAGGCACATACAGAATGTATGTGTATGCATGTACAAATATATATTCAATATCTTTGATAATGGAAGCTTAGTGCTATCCTATGACACAAATTTTCTTTTAGCAAATATAAATAGCATAGACATTTAGGTCCAATGTGTATGGGTTTTGACTTGGTTTTGTAGGTCTCAGTTATCGATAGAACATTTGAAACCTCATTTGATTATGTTTTCGATGTTGGGTTTTGTGATTTTGAAGAAAATTGAAACTCCATATGAATTGGATTTAGATGTTGGGGTTTAGGGAAAAAAATAGGTAGTAGGTGTCAACTGTCAAATGTTTGTATATGAGTTTAAGAAGAAAAAATAAGTAGTAAGTGTCAAATCAATATTTATAGGTTTCAAGAGTTTATGTATGAGTTTGTGAATATGTTTGAAATGAGTTTAACTGGTTTTGTGAAACTCAATTTGGAAGAGTTTTGAACTTTTGACCCAGTTTTGCGAGACCCGCGAGACCATGCCATAACTCTTCCAAACAGACCCTTAGGAATATTCATATTCGATTCGAGCTTGTTCGTTAAATAATCATTTAAGCTCGATTTGTTATGTATCAAATAAGCATGAATGATATTTTACATTTGATAACTTCTGAAGCTCTGTCTAATCTCGACTCGACAAGCTAAAAATAACAAACTATGCATAAAAATATCAAGCTACCAAGTAAACCTTGTGTTCGACTCGGTTAAAATTAATTCGAGTTAAAATTGTGATACAATCAAATCAAATTCAAATACAACAAATTTTATATTTAAATCAAACTTAAACATAATTGTTGGGTACTAGTTAGCTCGTTTACACCTCCATAGAAAGTGAGGTCATATTCAAAGGAAGGAGGCCTAACCGAGACTTCTTGTTATTGAAGGAAATATAAGACTTCTGTATTTAGAAAAGGGTAAATTACGAATACCCCCTTAGGTAAGGCCTAATTAAAAAAATCCCCCTCACATATTGGGTATTACAAAAATCCCCTTCAGGTTTGTCACATTCTTACAATTAACCCCTTGTCCCTAAAATGTTCTAATTTTGCCCTTGAAAGTTATTTGTAATGTTTATAATATGTTATAAATTTTAAAAATTGGGTGTTAATTGTTTTATCTTGTAAATATAAAAATAATAATCATATATTTACCACCAAAATAATTGATATAATTTATAATTTCGCATAAATTTCAATAAATATTTCAATTTATAATACAATATAAACTTTAATAAATTAAAATATCTTATTTATAATACAATATAATTTATTAAATTTACTGATTTAAAAAATAAATTCATTTAACTAATGTGTAAACAATTCATATTTATAAAATATATTATTAAAATTCTATTTAATTTAATATTTTACAATTTAAATTGCTAATAAATATATAAATACCTTTTTTTTGCAATATTTATTAAAACTTATGGACAATTATAAATTTTATCAATTATTCTGGTAGTAAATATATAATTATCTCTTTTCTAATTAATAAGATATAATAATTATATCCCAAGTTTTAACATTTATAAGACATTACAAACAATGCAAATAACACCCAAGGGCAAAATTGGAATATTTTATGGGCAAGGGGTTAATTGCAAGAAGGTGACAAACCTGAGGGGGATTTTTGTAATATCCAATACATGAGGGTGATTTTTGTAATTAGGGCTTACCTGAGGGGGGTATTCGTAATTTACCCTTTAGAAAAATACATCACAAGCTAACGTGCATTATTTATAGGGGTAAATTGCATTAACCTCCCTGAACTTTAGTTAGCTGGCAAGACATCTCAAACATTAGGAGTTTTGGCAACCACACTCCCTCTTCAACCACTTTTCGTTCCACTTTTTGCTAAAAAAAATCTCAAATATCCTCTATGTTCCATTAAAAGATATTATCAAAAAAGTTTCTTAGTGTATTAAAATGTCCAGACTAATTTATATAGTATTAAACATATATATGTTTTAACTTTAATTTTATAAATTCAAAACTAATATAAAATTGAACTATTCTAAATATTTAATTCTTTAAATAGAGTTTAGATGTATTTTAAATTTTTGACTTATTTATTTATATCGACAGTGTTCAAATTATTAAGATGAGTCTTTTTTTTTTTTTTTTGGAGTATGAGATATTGAAAAGTGGAGTACGAAAGTACATTAAAATACTAAGATTTTATTAAAGTGTCAGTAAAGTCTTTTAGTATTTTTATATTTTAAGGACGTTCATCATTTATGAATTTTAAAAGTTTCTCATTAAAAAGGTTGGCGTTGAGTATCAATCTTTTTCTCAAAATTAATTATGAACTCTATATAATCTCGTCGCAGTTTTGCTTCAGTCATTTTAGTTTAGTTAAATATATATTGATGTTTGATTCATACTTATAATTAGACTAGAGTGAAATTCAAATCACTCCATGTGATTTGTCTAATTAACAAAATCTACCATGTATTATTTTAAGTAACAAAAAATCCCCTATATATTTTTTTATTAGTAAAAAAATTCATCCCAAGTCGAAATGACAATTATATCCCCACTAAAGGGTACAACAACACCCCTCTTAACCTAAAAAAATATCAACAAACCTCTTATTAACTTTGAAAATTGACAATAACCCCCATATTCACTTAAACAATTAACAAAAACCTCCCTATGATTTATGAAGGAATTTCAAATGAGTATTTTTGCTAATAAAAAAGGAGCATGGAGGTTCTTTGTTAGTTAAAATAACACATGAGAGTTTTTGTTATTTAGACAAAACACAAGGGGTGTTTTTGCATTTAGCTCCTTATAATTATGACGGTTCTAGTGATTTTTTTAATTCTTTGGAACATTTTTAGTTGTATACAAGAATTATATGAAATTTTAAGATTTTTGGGTGTGTTTGCCGAAATTTCTAGAGTCTGATTGACCATTGACCAACGTATGGGGAAGGTTAATGCAATTATACCTATTTATTCTATAAAAAATATCCAAAACAGGAAGACGTGTTAGAGTCTTTCCACTAATTTAAGCTCTAAACATGACGAAACATATCATAAAACTTCTTATTTCATTCCGTTGGCCCAATACTAAAATTATGATTAACCAAACATATAAATCAAATCAAGTAGAAATGGTGGTAATTTAGTAATTTAGTACTTTCTCCAGTCAGACCAGCCTACTTGGAAAAACTGAAGTGACAGCCAAGTCTTGCTGTGATTAAGCATTTCAGTTTACCAAATTTTAGTTAGTGGAGACAAACTCATTATTGTCCCCTTTTTTCTATTACATCTGATGAATGTCCTTTACCTAAATTTGTGGAGACAAAATGTGATGCTCATATCTAGTCATTCAGCAGTTAAAATTTCTTAAAGTTTAGAAAATCATTTTAATTTAGATTCATAGCGCAAATCAAGTCATATTCACATTTTAGTGTCACACGTATGTATACATTAATAATCAATTCGTATTTATGTCCACAATTGAATCAAGTCACAGTGGAGGTAAACACCAAAATATCCCATGTACTTTGTCTAAATTAGAGAAAAAAAAATACACTTGTGTTAATAGCAAAAATCCCCCTATTTCTTTTTTTGTTAGCAAAAAATTTCAATTTAAAATTTCTTCATAAGTCATAGGGAAGTTATTGTCGATTTTTTAAAGTTAACAGAAGGATTCACATCCTTTTATGGGGGGTAATTGTTAATTCGGCCTGGTTTTTTTCTGGATATTTTTGCATTTCACTGTGTTTAGTGTCGCACATATATACGTACATTGGAGTTTTAGGACTTGTGCTGACCAACATATACACATGCCAATTAATATATGCATATAATGTCTTGCGGTATTTAACAAGAAAACCAATCAAATCAAATGCAAAATATTTAGTATTCTCAAATCTTTAGAATTAAGCATTCATAGATTCAAATGAAACTACACATTCTTGATCATTGTAAAGTTCCTCTATCTTCTCCAAAACCTCAGCAATGCTGGGCCTCTCTTCAGGCTCAATTTCCACACATTTGAGAGAGACATTTAGCAAAGGGAAAGCATACATTTGCACTTTAACAACATCCTTATCGAACACCTCTCCGGTCCATTCTTCCCGCACCATTGCCCTCACCCACTTTGGAAGGTCTAAACCACTCTTTTCCACGTTCTTTCCGGTCAGCAATTCCAAAAGAATCACTCCAAAGCTATAAACATCCGCTTGTTCTGTCAACATTTTCTCCGGGGCAGCATATCCGTTATAGAAGAGACAAGCTGACCTACTTTGGTCTATAAACTTCGCGTAACCGTATTCGCTTATCAAAGGCTCTTCATTGCTATTTAACATGATATTAGAAAGCTTGAGATTCCCATGTGGGATAATGTCTTCGTCTCGATTTTGATATATGAAGTGAAGCCCTCGTGCTATCCCAACTGCAATTGAAAGACGATGTTTCCAAGGGAACGCTCTTTTACCTTCAATATAATCTGCAACAATATCGGTATTAAGTAATAAATATTAAATGTAACTCTTCAGTCATCTCACTAACAGCTTAAACTTTTAGATAAGTTGAACATTCAGAAATCATAATATATGTTTCTTAACTTACTTTCGACAAGATTTAGCAAGCTTCCCTTTTCCTGATATCGGTAGATGAGAAGCTTTTCTTCGGGCGTGGAATTATACCCAACAAGAGGAAGAATATTAGGATGTCTCAAGTTTCCTATCCTCCTCATTGTAAATCCAAATTCTTCAAAAGAGGCCTTCAATTTCTTCAATCTTTTGACAGCAAAAACAGAGTTGTTATTGTTCTTGAGTTGTACCATGTAAAGGCTACTACAGAAGCCCTGCGTACGCAAATCAGCTGCCCCGTCTAGAAGTTCGTCTAAATCAAACCATTCTTCTTGCTCGACAAAGAACACGAGCTCTGATCGTGTTTCTTTTGGAATATTTATGATCGCCTCCTCTAAATTAGCCTCGATAGGAGGAGATTGAGTGAGCTTTTTTAGGACTTCCTTGTCTTTTGTACGTTGTCTTACGTTGTTTGTGTGCAGGAAAAGTATTACTAAAAGCAGGACCGAAATCCCAAGTACTAAAACTACATAAATTTCCCATTTTCTATATGATTGGTGATATTGACTCGGGTCTGAATGATCAGTTGGTGATGAGATCCATGAGTCCGGAGGCACTGCATTAAAGAAAGCCGCGGCTTCAGACAACTCGGCCCCAATAGCGATGGATGCGAAACTGGCCAGCAACCTAAGAAGAAGCATTGAAGCTCTTGTAGTACTAAACATTGTAGCTAAGGATTTCTTATTTGATTTTGATCTTTTTTTGGGAATAAGTTTTAATTTCGATATTTTTGTACTATATATGTTCCTTGTATTTCCAATTTTGTTTTGTATGCAGCTTAACAACAACTGTTTTCAGAGATCCCGAAGTGCATATTTCTAGCCATAGGCTACAAGACAAGCATGTGTACAAGGTGCAACTTGACTGTAGTTTACGTTTTTTTTTTTTTCTTTTTCAATATTTTATAATTATATTTCTCTAAATCGAATACACTAGCTAGTCATGAGGATCATGTTTCCTCTCCCAAACCTTGGAAGTTCACTTTGGAAGAATTGGATAAAATAATAAATATGAATTAGATTCGGATTTGCCATATATTTACTTTGGGTTCGGATCTGGATAAGAATTTAACGATAATCTATCTGTTCATTTTGGACTTTTCCAAAATCACATATCTACTAGGATTGAAAAATGCCAGAATCAGTAATTGCTTCCTAGATTTGCATTATTTTTTTATTTTTAATCATTTATGAAATTATCAGAAGGGATTTAATTTATCGTGCCCTTACAAGATGGTTGTGGCAGTTTTCTAAACTCACTTGTAATAAGATATAGGGTACAAATTTCTTTGTGATTAAAGGCAAAGCAAACGTTTTGAATACTGGACCCATTTGTTTGACGGGAATGGAATATAGATGTGGTAATATGATTTCCAGGAATTTGATTTCCAGAAATATTATTCCATTATAACGTTTGGGTAACATCCGAAATTTGAGCAAGGAAATTAGATAAATTCATTTTCTAATGTTTGACAATATTAAGGAATAGATTCATATTTAAAAAGTTCACAAAAATGCCCCTTACACATATATATTATTTATAAAATGTGGTATTAATTATATATAATAACGTATAATGTAAATTGTATTATATGATATACATATAGTGAAATGCAAAATACTCCCTATGCTTTGTCTAATTGGTAAAAACATGCTGATGCACTGGGTTTTTTTCATGTTAAAAAATCGATAATAACCTCACTATTGACTTATGAAGATATTTAGTAAGCTAATAACATGCTGATGCACTGGGTTTTTAGCTAATTAAAAAGAACATGGGTGGTTTTGGCTAATAATAATAGCACATGATTTTATTTTATCAATTAAGCAAAACACAAAGATATTTTTGCATTTTATATAGTAAAATGATCTATAATATACTATTAGTGAGAGAGAGAGGAAAAAAACGTATGTGGAAGGAAAAAATTGGGGTAATAATGTCTTTCTTATTTTTAATATCAAATCCCTTGGTAAAGGTATCACAATACCATAGGAAATATGGGTTTTATATTCCCATATTTTGGTTGCAATATTCCTAGTTTTAAGGAATATATTTCCTTTCCCAGAATTTGAAATTTTTTACCAAACTTAATTATGTAATATCTAGCAATCAGATTACCAAATACATATTCCATTCCTGTCAAACAAACGGGTCCTAAAAGGAATCTCAATAACCACCCCAATAATTTGAGAAAATTTCATATAAAATTACTTGAGACTCAATCTAAATTTGATAAAAGTTCATTTGATCTTGATTTTTCAAATTTAAATAACTTTTATGCAAGGATAACTTATGAATAAGGTTTGAAATTCTAAACTAAAAAATAACAAATATAAAATTATAGAGTTACTCGAACATAAATCGTGTTTGACTCGGTTTAACTTAATTTGTTCAAGCTTAATTCGCCTGAAAAATATTAAACTAAATTGGAATAATATATCTAAGGAAAAATACTGCCACTTGAAAATAAGATGGCAAGTGATAATTGTGATGGTAGGACTGTCAAGGGCGGATTTCAATTCGGATCCGGGTCGATTTATTAGGATTTTAATTCGATAGATCTAATCTCATTATAAGATCACAATTCGAAATACATGGAGCGAATATGGATCTAAGTCAATTCGACCCATTAAAGATCTTTATCCGGCAATTAATAAAAGAATTATATATTTATATACGCATAGTATTTTATAAAAATAAATAATATTTTATCATCAGTTTGATAAGATAATTAATAATTCATTCATAATTTCATTTTTATGCATATTTAATTTTCATCTAAAAACATGAATATTAGTTAAGAAATTTTAAACACATGGGCTAGATTAAATAAAATCATAAAGTTAATAAACTTGTTACAGAAAAATATATTGGTGTAAAATTTAAAAGTAAAGATTCTTCTACTAGATCCGAAAAAGATCTAAAATCCAACTGAATCCAACCAAGATCCGTTGGACTGGATAAAAATTTAGATCCGAACAAAATTCGGATTCAAACCGAATCCATATGACATAAATGGATACGGTTATGGATCGAGCCGAACAGTAGTGCTGGATAACTATTTTTGTTTCAGTTCTTTGACTACAAATACAATGGCCCAAATTCTGCATGGGCGGCAGAATTTGACTTTTCTTTATAAGGACAAGCTCTTCTTAATTGCACTGGGCCTGAAGCGATACTTGACAAAGAAGGCTAAAAAGATTTGGACGTACTTCATTCCCTATCCTAGAATAGTAGAATTGGAAATATTTCAAGAAAAGAAAAATGAATTTGAAAACTGAACAAATTAAGTAAAATTGGGAATTTTAGCGTCCATTTTGTCCGATCAAATATTAGGTTATTTTCACCGGAACTCTTAAATTCAGGCATCTTATCTTAAAATTTAAGGGGTGAACAATATTATACATTCTCACTTTTTATTTTGCACTCCAACAACTCGTTTATATTTTAAGATTCTACTTTTAAACAACCACACCACTTCACTCCAACAGCTCGTTTGTATTATAACTAACTACTTTTAATTATTATTTATATTTAAATAATATATATATATATTAAATATAATAATAAAGTTACGTTTTAAAAATTATTATTTCGGAAAAAGCACTACGAATTTAAATATATGATCGTATTCTATATGTCGTGATCCGCAATTTTTGAAATATAATTTGGACTACAACGACTATATTGTTTTGCTCAATAATAAATATCTTATATTATATTTGACTTTTTTTTGGAACGGACAAATTTAAAATTTTGAATTTTTAGTTTTGAATTTGAGTTGGGCATTTAAGATTTTTACTTGAAAGTACAAAAGATATTGTACTTTCCTGCATATCAATATTTTTTCTCTTGGTTTTGGATTCTCATATATGAGAGTCCAAACTTAAAATTTTAAATGGTTCATAAATTATAAGCGATCTCTTGCAACTCATTTTTTTGGCCAAACTTATAATATATCTTATATTTTGTGTTATAAAGAACTCTCTTGAAGATGGTTAGAGAATTAAAATTGACTCGCCATAAACCATATTCTTTTTTTAATATAAACATATTTGGTGTCTAAATCAAACTATTGCACATTATCCAAATAGACCGGTCAAAATTGAAATAGCCAACCCAAACCAGCAACTCGCTTAAATACAATTAAACATCACCTTGAACCCAAATATTTAAATTTAAAAAATTATGTTACTCTTAATCATTAATGCCTTGTTTAAGTGACGGTTATGATTTACCAAAAAAAAAAGTGATTGTTTATTAATTAGACTAAATTCCAATTTACCTTTTTCAACTATGTTAGACGTTCCCTTTGCCCCATCAACTATCATTTGCACTATTTTATAACTATAATTTATGCTTCATTGCACCAAAATATTTGTCTCGACATAATTTTATCAAACGACCATTAACAAAACACCTCAAATTTTCTCTTTTACCCTTATTCTGTAAGATAGTTGGGATTAGGTTGAAAAAGGGAATTCTGAAGTGTGATTAGTTGAACAAAAGTATATTGAAACTAACGATATTGTTCAACTAAAATAAAAGATAGTTGGATCGATGAGATAAAATGATGTTATTGATAGTTGAGTGGATATCGAGAATAATTGGAGGGGCAAAGTGAATTTGGCCTATATATTAGTATTACTAGAAATTCAAATCGTCCATCTATTTTTAGCATTGTTTAATAAATTAAGAATAAGAACATCAATAATTAATTCACATTCTTAATAAACAATTAAAATTGAATTGTGTAAAGTTTTTAGAGTTTCACCTTTTTCACGGTTGTATGACCCCACCTACCCCACCTCTGGTTGGAGCAGCCGTCAAAGAATGGTTATGTATTGCAAGATACAACTGACTATGGGGCTGATGACTTCTTCTTTTTTTTGTTTTTTTTGTTTTTTTGTTTTTTTGGTGGTTAATGACTTTTTTCTTTTCCAAACCGAAAAAGGAAAAGAATATAGCCCAACAAGTCGGGCCAACCAATTCTCTTTTCCAACAGAACATTTTGAGTTCGACAACCCGTCGCCGAATAACTTTATTGTATTTTATTTTTACATATAAAAAAATAAAAACGCATGCATGTTGTTCATGTTTTCCTCTTCACGCCAAGGACATCAAACCAACCATTCGTAAACTCAAAGGATGTTTTCCCTTCTGTCCCAATCTTAAGACATGCACTCGAAGTGTTAATTAAGCACCCTTTATTGTTGTCAACAAAATGCAAAACCACCCATGTGTTACTTTTAATTAGCATAAAATTTCCTGTGTATTTTTATCAGCAAAAAAACTCCCAGTATTAATATTTTATTAGCAAAAAAAAAATCAAATGTTATTGATTTACTGGCTCATTACATACACTTCAAAATTAAGAGTTGACCGCGTGCTCCTCCTTCAATTTCTTCCCCCTCCATCTTCAATTTCTTCCTCCTTCACCTTCGCTTCTTATTAAAAAAATTCTAATCTCTCCGAATTTTGCAGATATCTAGCTAATTGGCAAGGAGAGGTGCAACAACAAAAGCAATGTTGAGGCAACATGCCAACATATTAATACAGGGTACATTTATGTTACACATCTTTATTTAGCACATTTTTTAATATTTATGAGGTGTTATAAAAGTCGATGCATATTCTTATATACTTTGGTAGAAGTACATAAATAATACTATTGAAGTATTTACATGAACAAAAAATTATTATTCATAATTTCATACAAAGAATTTTAATGAAAATAAGATTATATAAGTTGAAGGTACAAATTTTAATTTTAGTTGGGTCAATTATGTTAATTATATTTATATTTATTTTTATTAGTTACGTAATTGAATTAAAATGAAAAAAAAAACATTGCTTTAATTTGTTTAGTTTGGTTAGTTGATGGAGTTAAGGCGTGGTTAAAGGATAG
This sequence comes from Penstemon newberryi var. newberryi, assembly GCA_030819805.1. Classification (NCBI taxonomy): domain Eukaryota; kingdom Viridiplantae; phylum Streptophyta; class Magnoliopsida; order Lamiales; family Plantaginaceae; genus Penstemon; species Penstemon newberryi. Next base: position 4,881,506 of record JAUALY010000003.1, on the reverse strand, counting down.
TACTCTTATATTGAGATCTCAATCTTTTATTGGAGAAAAAAAGTAGATAAAAATAGTTAAGGTGTGGTTAAAGAGATCTGAATCTCCCATTTATAATACCCATACTATTTTATTTACAAATAGATACAATCATACAACCATTTCTTTGGAATGGAATATCCTTTTTATGAGAATTATAAAGATTTTGATTGTCTTATGACTTGTGAGTGCGTACAAATCAAAAGTGAAATAGAATTCTTATCTCATCTTTCCATTTACACATTCAAAATTATTAGAAGAATATTATGGAGATAAAGAGAATATCTATATAGATATATAAATTTAACTACCAGACTTTTACGAAATCTAGTTCACGTAATTCTAACTTCTCACACAATATTTTTTTTTTTTGGTAAAAAAAAAATATATAGAGAAATAATTGACAGGTGATAAAGTCATATTAAGGCGTGAAAGACCTTTTGACATTTAGGTGGGGTCACCTTTGGGGCCCTGCTTGCTTTATTCGGGTCAATTTCAGGCCCCGCACTTTTTCTTTTCCGTTTTAGCCTTTTTTAGGATTAAATAAATTATAATTTTTCTCACCACCTTTCATCATGAAAACAAGAAATACAGAATGACATTGCCAGAATTAACAATTTAATGTAGATGAGAAAGATCTCGTGTTATAAATATTCTTAATCATCACATATGAATTTAAAACTTAAATTGGAAAATATGAAAAAGGTCATAAGAAAAACAATGGACTAGACTAGTTTATCTACCATGTACAATTCATCTTAGTAAATGACGAGTCTGATGCAAATTCAAACTCAATTTACAGAATCCACCATCACCAAAAAAAACACTCCAGAGCATCTCTTTTATGCTCAACAGTTAACCAAAACAGAACAAAATACCATAGGGCACCGTCAAAATTCTTAAACACGCAAACACGGGATAAAAGAAACACAAAAAAAAACACTAAAATCGAACAAAACCAGTAACCAGCTGAATAATACAACTATAGCCTGTTAGTTTACACCATTCTCATCATCAGCATTTTCGTCATCATAATCGAGAATTCCGTCAAAGAAGGGGTCTTTAAGGAGATCAGAAGCAGATGGTCTAGCTCTTGGCTGTGCAAGACACTTCTCGATAAATGCCTGCACCTCCGGGTCCTTAACCTTGTTCATGGCTTCAGGCCTCACACCAGATGTCACCTTTTTGTATATCTTGGCAATATTTTCACATTCACTGTAGGGCAATTCCAGAGTCACCATCTCGAGCAAGCACATTCCAAATGAATATATATCTATAGACTCCGTATAATTCTCGTCATATAGCTCAGGTGCCATGAATTCTGGTGTCCCGAGCACCGAATGTGCTGAGTGATTCTTCCCAACTGATGCTGCCAATCCCAAATCACCAATTTTCACCTATATGAGTCCATTTAGATGAAAATTATTAACTGCATCCCAAAAAGTACAAAACATTTTAATTTAGAGGTCAAATTAAATTTTCAATATTGGTATAAAAAAACAACTTCTAAGTTCAAAAGTAGCAAAATAATTTACCCACACAGTGCTGGAACTAGGGAATATACGAGGATGTGTACTTTCAGAACATGAAGATCAACAAATTATATATAAACACGTTATAGAAAAGCTTCATGTCATTAAGTTAGAAAAGACATGGAAAAAATGGTGTTTGTGTAATATACCTGTCCAATATTGCCATTGATGAAAACGTTGCTACAATTGAGATCCCTATGAATAACGCAGGGCTCATGAGTGTGCAAATAATCCAAGCCCTTTAGAATTTGTCTGGACCACTTCTTCAAAGCCTTCATCGAGACCTGCTTGTGCTTCTTCCTGTACTCCCTCAAATTCCCAGAAGTGCAGACCTCGGTGATGAAATTCAACGTGTTTTTCTCCTTATCCCGCCAAACATGATATAACGCAATAATATTCTTGTTTTTTAAGTTCCTAAGCAATCGAACCTCGGAATATAACCTATTGATCATGGTCTCATCGTCGCAAAAGTTTCTCAACTTAACTTGGTTCCACGCAACCTCTATACCTTCTTCTTGGTCAAATGCCCTGTACACTTTTTTCACAGCTCCCGAACCCAGAAGCTCACCATACCGCCCATACCGACCCGTTGGGTCACGCTCTATGAATTGCTCGCTATCTAACGGATCCTCATCTTGATCCGCCATAACAGAACCCATGCTAGGCTCCTACGCAATTAAGGATTTTTAATATACAATTTTTGCATTAACATCTTATATACGAGAGCAATAAATGAAACATGATAATTGAAGACCATCTTCTAGTACATCAAAATTTATTCAGAAGTAGTACTGATTTCATAATTTTTTAAAGGAATAAATTTTAGCTTTCTAACCCAGAGAGCTAAAATTAGAAAACTCAAAACTAGGAATTCTTTTTTCTTTCGGAATTACTATGTTATATCCCTGTAATTATAAACAGAACCATGGATTAAAAAAAATCATAATTTTGTAAAGGAATATATTTCAGCTTCCTAACCGAAATAGCTAAAATTAGTAAATTCAATACTAGAATTTTTTTTTTCCGAATTACTATGTTATATCCCTGTAATTATAAACAAAACCATGGATCAAAATTTTGATAGGTCCTCTATAAACACCGAAAAAATCCTGTTTTCGAGTCAATCAAAAACAAAAATTCTACACCAACATGTTTCTTTGATCAATTCTTTTTTCTGAAAAGTTCCCCAAAAGATTCAAGTATTTAACTAAAGACAAACATATCAGTGAAAACCTTTCAATCCATGATTACAACAGAACGCATCGAAAAAAATATAAAAAATACATTAAATTACATCTTATAATGTCATCAATTAAACAATTACTTTCCTGTTTTTTAGCAAACAATCACCTGGAATCTACTACTTCTCGTAAGCAGATCAAATTGAACAAATTTACTAACAAAATACCAAAATAAAAGAAACAGAAAAGCTGGAGAATTTACCAATAATTCCTACACGGAAAAACGAAGAGAAGCAAGGCTGTTTTTCTCTACAGTGCGCAAACGAAACGAAGGGAATGGGAAAAGTTAGAAGAGAAAGGCTGTGGTATTTATAGGTGTTTGAAGGAGTTTGCCATTTGGACTAAAAGTCAGGTCATGTTGTTAAAAGGAAAAGGGTATTGCAGTTCTTGTTGGAATAGGATTTGGGTTGAATAAACCCTATGCCTATTTTCGGTATTACACTCTTTGACCGTGTTTCAAACACTACTAGGAGAAGGACTGTTCTTCTTTAATTCAATTATATGCTCTTTTGCTTTTTCTCCTTTTCTTTTTCTGGAAGGCAAATTAAGAAAATCGTTTTTCTTTTGGACTATTTTTATAATTTAATTCACCTTTTTCAATACAAGTTATAATAAAAAAAATTATGACCTTCGAAAATCCAAGTTAAAGTTCACGTAATCGAATTTAGAAATTCAATATACTTTGTAGTAGATATTATCATGTTTCGTGTGTAATGCTTCGTGTTAACATGTTGATGTATATACTCTTAACAAATAAATTTTCTTCATTCTCAAATATAGTGAAAATTTATTAACTACAATGAATTCATGACATTGAATTTGACCTACTATAAGAAAAAGATTAATGATTCGGTTTATTCATTTGGAAGGTTTCTTCACCTGTCCGGCTGTCCCCAAGTGATTTTAAAAATTGCTACCGTTAAATTATTAACAAAGTGGTTCTATAGTTATTAAAAAAAAAAAAAAAAAAAAACAAGTAGTTCTATTTTTAACAGCTCTTTAGTTTAATTTATTTTTGGTTGTGATGTCAAAACTTCTAGTCTAGTCTAGGTCTAGGTCTAGTTCTAGAAGAAAAAGCAAGAAAAATGGTATATAATTTTATTTTATATTTTATTGTTTTAAATTTATTGGCCTTTTGCTTCCGTAGTGGACAACGAAGTTTTTTTTTTTTTTTTTGATAAATAAATTTCATACCAAACTTAATAAAACGGTACAACAAAGTCGAAAAGAGGTACACCCCCATCACAACAAACATTGAGAGGAATTAAAGGAAACGAAATACAAGTTAACCAATCCGACCAACCGGAGTTAAAAGCCCATGCGGCCAGATTGTGGGCGGCGAAATTTGAGTTTCGTGGTGAGAACTTGAACTTCCATTGGGTCGAATTTTAATAGATCGAACTAAGACTCGAAATTATTTGTTAAATCGGACCAAGCCCAAACCGTTGAAATACTAATACTATATTTTTTTCATTACATGATTTTTTATATATAAATATGCAGAGTGACTGAAGAATTTGAGTTTTATTATTCATGAAATAGTATAAAAAGACACTTGTAAATAGAGAATTATGTATAAAAATCGACTTAATTTATTTTATACTGAAAGTAAATATATATTTTTGAAATATATTATACATAAATAGAACATAAAAGTAAGACATGTTGGTGTCTAACAATCTGTGCACTTATATGTTTCACAAAACATAGAATATAATAAATAATGTTCTAACAAATAAATTCATGCATTATTAAAGCATATAAATCACACTTACCTGGTTAGGATTAATTCGTAGAACATTTTAATCAACACATAAAATAGGAAATAAGATTGAGGCTTGCCGAAACAAATTTCCTTAAGACAATATTTCCGGGGCTACCACGGTGCATACAGTTTGATTCCCGGTAGTCTCCCAAGATACAACAGTCTGTTGTTCATTATTTGCACAAATAATGAACCCACGGCGAACTTAAACAAACAGAAATTTCGGACTAAATTTTGATGAAAATAAGAGAAAGAGAGAGTATTAATTTTCCTTTTTTTAGTTACTATCAAATTAATTCAGAATTGGCCAGATTCTGTCTCATATTTATAGACACAAAAAGTGCCTCTTGGAAAGGGACACAATGTTTCGGTCCAAAGGGTACCTCTTCGGACCGAATAGACACATCTCTTACTTTTATTTATTTCATTCACATATAAAAACCCCAACAATCCCCCACATGAATGAAATTGTTCTTCGAGTTCCTTCTCATGAGACATATCATGTCGAAATTTCATTAGGAATAATACCGCATCGGGATAGGTGAAATATTTCATCTTGAACCTTCCCTAGTTAAAGCTTATCGGATTTACTTAGCCAATCGGTGAAATATTTCATCTTGAACCGTCGGCTGTTTGTGTAAACCAAGACAATAAACTTAACACAGTACTAAACCGATTTGTTTCAAGTTCTCGGTTGTGTTCGTTTTGGCCTTGAACATTCTTGGTTATGCGAGTGCTCTAAAGAACTCCAGCCTATAAAAAAATTCTCAACGAGCCGACCCAGCTCACACTAACATAGGTGACCGCATCTATCAAGAGTATCCTACCATACTCCACTTGTTTTGACAAGATATAGACGTCATTAAAAGCCTTTGCTTAACCTAGGGGTGAACGCGGTCGGGTTTGGGCGGGTTTGCATGAAAAAATCAACCAGACCCAACACGTGCGGGTTGCCAATTTTTTAAACCGCACCCGCGTTGTTATTTTCAAAAACCGTCCGGTTCGGGTGGAATGGGTGCGGGCGGGTGGCGGTCGGGTTGGCGGGTTGAACGGAAACAATGTCATAAAATCTTGACATCCAAATATAAACAATTAAGCATATAATCTTAAGTTCTTCAAACAACAAATAAAATGTGTCAAATGTGTTCACTGCTAATTTTAAAATTAAATCCAAAAAGCAAAAAATACAAACTATAATATAATCAACGATTTCTTACTAATTAAATCAATAGTCCCCACAAAAAAGAATATTACAAATCCCCACAAAAAAAATCATTACAAATCATCACTCACACATTACAAACAATAACAAATTAGTGAAGTTTCTTCTCAATTTTTCAACAACAAACTCTTTAGGAAATAATGAGCTAACATATTTGTACCATTAACATTAATATAAACAAGAAACTTTAAGAAAGTTTGTTTATTTGTTCTTATTCAGTTGTTAATAAATGTAATTTATTTCACACTTTTACTAAACAATGAATAAAAAGTACATCAAGGATGATTAAGTGCGGGTTGCGGGTGGGTCAGTTTTTTAACCATCAAACCCGTCACCCGACCCATAACGTGCGGGTTTCCAAATTACCAACCCGTACTTGATTATTTTAAAAATAAAACCGACGGGTTGCGGGAGGGTTGGAGCGGGTCGGGCGGGTGGGTCGGGTGGGACGGGTTTATGAACACCCCTAGCTTAACCTATAAAATAACGTGGTAGGCTTGCACTTATTGCATCATAAGAATGGGATAGAGTTATACTCTTAAGTGCTTTCTTTTAAGTTAGCCAAGACTGGTTGTCCTATTGAACCTGGTCCGTGGGATCTCCAGTCGCCAGGTTAGGTTTCCGTACGAGGTAACTTAGTCAAATTTAGGCTTTAAGCCCATTCCCCTCGATGCACATACTACTCTCTAGATAAACCTTTAATATCCGGAATTAGGATTATCTCTTGACTTCATAAAGTCCTCCCATTTGAAAGTACATGTCTCTCGGTATTGTATCAACAACAACGAATATGCCGTGACTTTACCATTACACATAGAGTTTGTTGGGCTCTGTGTATTACGCTTGATTATCACATTTTACGAATGGCTGACACAATTTTCAGTCATATTAGAATATCTTCCATGAATTTTGTGAAGCCACTCAAATTCTTCATTAGCTTTATCCAATGCTATGCACTCTAATTTCATAGTGGATTGAGCTATATTCATTTGTTTGGAAGATTCTCAAGAAATAGCGGTGCCTCCTAAATTGAATACATATCCGCTTATAAACTTTGATTTCTCTAAATCAGAAGTTTCATTTGCATTACTATATCCTTCCTGGGTATTAGGATATTTTTCCAAAATATAATGCACATACATATGTATTATTTCAAGATTCAAGCATTCTCATTAATGCATCCCAACGAATCTTGCTAAGATTGCTCATGTATCTCCTTAGTTTATTAACTAAAGAGACGATGTCTGGCCTCTTGCATTTTATGATATATGCGTGACATCTAATTTTATGAACATACTCAAATTGTGATACTCTATCACATTTGTCACTACAAGAAAAACAGCTTTTTCCGACGGAAATTTCCGACGGACAAAAATTCCATCGGAAATTAAGTAGAATTTCCGACGGAATTTCCGACGGACAACGAAATCCGTTGGAAAAATCAATTTTTTTTAAAAAAATATTAGAAAATCATTTCCGACGGGTATATTCCGTCGGAAATTATATTAAAAATAATTAAAAAATATATTATATAATTTCCGACGGGTATATTCCGTCGGAAATTCTATTAAAAATAATTAAAAAATATATTATATAATTTCCGACGGAATATACCCGTCGGAAATGGCATTTAAAAAATTCAAAATTAAATTATATAATTTCCAACGGGACATAGCCGTCGGAAAATATTAAAAAAAAAAAAGTAAAAAGAAATAAAAAATATCCGACGGATTATTGTCGTCGGAAAATATATAAAAAATATATATATATGTATTAATAATTTCCGACGGAATTAATCCGTCGGAAAACATTTAGGAAAAAAAAAAAAAAAATTCCGACGGATTATTCAGTCGGAAAATATATAAAAAAAATAAAAAATATATTAATAATTTCCGACGGAATTAATCCGTCGGAAAACATTTAGGAACAAAAAAGAAAAAATAAATAATATTTTCCGACGGATTATTCCGTCGGAAAATATATATAAGAAAATACAAAAATATACTAATAATTTCCGACGGAAATAATCCGTCGGAAAACATTTAGGAACAAAAAAAGAAAAAATAAATTATATTTTCCGACGGAATAATCCGTCGGAAAATATATAAAAAAATAAAAAAGTATATTAATAATTTCCGACGGAAATAATCCGTCGGAAAATATTAAAAAAATAAAGACCTCAATAAATTGAACTTTTCCTACGGGTTATGTTTGTCAGAAAATATATATAAAAAAGAACAAATATATTTATAATTTCCGCTGCCCATAATTAAAAGGAAAATATTATGAAAAAAGATCGGTCTAAATAATTAATTAAAATATCCCGACGGGGCTAATCTATCGGAAATTTTACTTAAAAGAAAAAAGTGTTGACTTTGGTCAATTAGACCTCAAAAAATAAATAATATTTTCCGACGGATTATTCCGTCGGAAAATATATAATAAAAAAGTATATTAATAATTTCCGACGGAAATAATCCGTCGGAAAATATTAAAAAAATAAAGACATCAATAAATTGAAATTTTCCTACGGGTTATGTTCGTCGCAAAATATATATAAAAAAGAACAAATATATTTATAATTTCCGCTGGCCATAATTAAAGGAAAATATTATGAAAAAAGATCGGTCTAAATAATTAATTAAAATATCCCGACGGGACTAATCTATCGGAAATTTTACTTAAAAGAAAAAAGTGTTGACTTTTGTCAATTAGACCTCCAATTCGAGAATCGATCGATCTAATTACCAATAACCTCAATGTACATAACCCCGAGGTCAACAGTGTTGAGTTTGGTCAATTAGACCTCCAATTCGAGAATCGATCGATCTGATTACGAATAACCTCAATGTACATAACCCCGAGGTCAACAGTGTTGACTTTGGTCAATTAGACCTTCAATTCGAGAATCGATCGATCTGATTACTAATAACATCAATGTACATAACCCCGAGGTCAACATTGTTGACTTTGGTCAATTAGACCTTGAATTCGAGAATCCATCGATCTGATTACGAATAACATCAATGTACATAACCCCGAGGTCAACAGTGTTGACTTTGGTCAATTAGACCTTCAATTCAAGAATCGATCGATCTGATTACGAATAACATCAATGTACATAACCCCGAGGTCAACAGTGTTGACTTTGGTCAATTAGACCTCCAATTCGAGAATCCATCGATCTAATTACGAATAACATCAATGTACATAACCCCGAGGTCAACAGTGTTGACTTTGGTCAATTAGACCTCCAATTCGAGAATTGATCGATCTGATTACGAATAACATCAATGTACATAACCCCGAGGTCAACAGTGTTGACTTTGATCAATTAGAACGAAATTTAATTAAAACAGTTTTTTTTACCGGCTTAAGGGCATTTTGCACGATTTTAGTAGTTCTTTATTAATAAAACAATTTTAATTATAAAAATTTAATCAAGCTATGGTATTTTAAAATTGGTGAATAATAATTTTTAATTAATTTGAAAAATGAAAAAAAAAAAATTGAAATTTCCGACGGGAACGTACCCGTCGGAAAGCTGCTCGACTAAAACCCTAGCCGCGCAGCTTTCCCTCATTTCTTTCACTCTCTCCTTCTCTTCTCTTCTCTTCTCTCCTCCGCCGCGGCTGCAAACTCCACCGCCACCACCCATCCTCCCACTTTCCTCTCTCTCTCCTTCTCCCTCTCCCTCGACGGCCACCGCGTTTTCCTCTCTGTCCCACCGCTGAAACCACCCCTGCCCTGCTCCACCCGTACGCCGCAGCCCCTGCCCCTGCTCCGTCGTCGCACGCAGCCCTTCGCCGGATCTCCACCCCTGGCCTGCTCCACCCGTACGCCCCGTCGCCGGATCTCCATCCCTGCCCTGCTCCACCCATACGCCGCAGCCCGAAGAAGAGCCCGTACTCTCTCTCTCTCTCTCTCTAAATTTACATATACATATATCTATATTGTTGTATATATGTTTCTGTATGTGTGCGTGTTTGGTCTTTGGTAAATGTATGTAATTCGAGTATTGGTAAAGGTGGAGACACATTCAATCTCTTAATTGAAATGTTTAGATTTGTACTAAATCTGATATTGAATATTGGAGAAAAGTTTGAATGATTAATTTGTGTAGTAGTGTGATATTTACTCTGTTTGTTCAGTGAGGTTTCGGGTCCCTGTCTTGGCATTGGGTCGTTATGAAGATAGAAACTTGAAATTTTTGTTGCTTACTTCTGCACGATGCATCTAGATTGATTTGGTTTGCCTCACCTGTTGATGGTTTATTTTTCCTTTTTGGCTTATTATTGTATTGAAACTTGGTAGCCTAAATATGATGGTTCTTTTATAGTTATAGAAAGAAGCGATTTTACCTGACGAGATCAATATAATTGGCAGTAGTATGAATTACTTAATCTAGCTGAGGAAAAGGGACAATTAAATGTTTAGATAAGAATTATAAGTTTCAAATCGATGAAAACATTTTTATATAGTTGATTGTTAATATACCCTGTAAACCAAACATACATTTAAGATTGTGAAATTTCATGAAAGTTTCCAAATTTATTAGTTGATTGAAGGATATTGTTTGAAAATTACTATCTAATGGCAATATGCTGTAAGGCCATCTCCAATGGAGATGGCCGGGCTGGGGGCGGGGCAGGGCTGCGGCGGCGGACTCGTCTCCAGTGGGGGCTGGGCTCGGGGCGGGGCTGGGAGAGGGCTGGAACGGGCTGGGCGCAGGGCTCGGCGGAGCCCTGCGCCCAGCCCCGGGGTCGCGTCAATTTGTTGGAGAAGAAGAGGGGCGCGTGTAAACACGCGCCCCTCTTTAAGTCAGGTGCCGCCAAGTGGCGGCACCTGACTGGTTCGTTTTTTTTTTTTTTTCTTTTAATTGTTTAATTAATTTTTGTTTTATATATATATAATTTGTTATTTAAAGTAATTTTTAATAAAATTAAAACTTCCCCCTAATTAAATTAAATTTGTAGAATTGAATTATTTAATAAAATGTGTTATGATATTTTTTTGTATATATTTAATAAATATACGATAAAATTAAAATTTCCCCCTAATTAAATTAAATTTGTAGAATTGAATTATTTAATAAAATGTGTTATGATATTTTTTTGTATATATTTAATAAATATACGTAGTCACCAATTTTTAATTTGATTATTTAATATAATAAAATTTATTAGAATTGATAAGTTCTAAATAATAAAAATTGGGCTTGTCCGAAAGCTAGAGAATTGGACTGCATTCGTGTCCGCAGGTCGCGGGCTCGCACAAGTCTTGAAGAGACGAAGTGAATTTGGATCCATGATTTGCACCCCCCCCCCCCCTGCGCGCGAGGGAAGAGACTTCTTGTAGCTAAGTAGTTACACAACTATATTGACAAATCATATATAAACCTCAAGTTTTTTCACTCCACTTCCAATGTGGGATAAATGCCAATTGCATTTCTTTTCTTCCATTTCAAGAGGTGATTTTTGAGTGTCAATTTATCATTCACCCGAACTCCGATTTGGACACACGATATACCGTTTTAATCTACTCACGGAGTAGAATCTAATTCCAGAAAAACCCGAATGAATTTTATATTTATCAAATTTTATTTTAATTATAGATGATAGTGGGCAAGGAAAGAAAATGGAATTAATTTCCCATTCACCCGAACTCTCTTTAATTTTAATATTTTAATATAATTAATAATTTAATTACAAGATGTAAATAATTATTAGTATTATTAATATTAATATTAAAAATAAAATTAAAACTATAATATTAATAGGTGAGAGTGGGCAAAGGAAAAAAATGGAATTAATTCCATTCCGGAGCCCTACCATTGGAGACGACCATGCAGGGCTCGGGGGGGGGGGGGGGGGGGGGGGCCAGGGCTGGCTCGGGGCTCCGGAGCCCCGGGGCTAGCCCTCTCCATTGGAGATGGCCTAATAGAAAATGTCCATGTTGTATCAATAGTTGCTTGAAATTGCACATATGTGAGAGTGGGAAAAAAAGAATCTTTCTGGTTTGTCGTATTTGTAATACCCTAATGAAAATAACACATTTCATTCAGTTTCCACTGTACATTAGAAAAATCTGAATTGTAGGTACATGCCTACATTTATTCTGTATGTTTCTGAAAACGTATATGCCTTATTTTGTATGTGTCTGAAAATGTATATCACTACTTTATGAGAAATTAGTTTTGAAAAAAAAACTTGCTTAAGAAATTGATTATTTGTTTTGAGACATAAAGAATGAAACTTACATGTATATATTATAACGTGGCTAGCTTTTCATCCAAGTATGGAATTGTTGAGATCAAAACAAAAAGCACATTATTCCGGAGCTACTTCTTCTGACCCGGAGCTTGTGACGAGACTTCAAACTCTCGAAGAACAGGTATCTCAGAGTCAAGAAGTGATGGAGGAATACACCAGTATGAAACAAGAGCTTGCGGATAAACGACGGGAGATGGAAGCAAATCGTCGAGAGATGGAGGAATTCCGACGTATGTTTAGCCAGTTGCCTACCAATATGATGCATAAAAAACCCCAGAACCCACAATAATCTAACGACTCTGATGATTGATACTGTTTATTTTCCTACTATGATGATTGATACTGTTTATTTTCCTACATATTTGAACTATCCGGGTGATGGTTGAGACTAATTTATGATTATTAGATTTTTAATTCAAATTTGTTGAATGGTGTATTATTATGAAGATTATTGAGATTATTATGACTATGATTGAGATTAATTTATGACTATTAGTTTTCAATTTAAATTTGATGAATGGTGTACTGAATATATAAACGGGATAAAAAAAAATTTAATTAATTAATTTTTTTTTTAAATAACAATAATTAATTTCCGACGGAATATTCCGTCGGAAATTAATAAATAAAATTATTATTTTTAAATAATAATAATTAATTTCCGACGGAATATTCCGTCGGAAATTAATAAATAAAATTAAATTTTTTAAATAATAATAATTAATTTCCGACGGAATATTCAGTCGGAAATTAATAAAAAAAATTATTTTTTTAAATAATAATAATTAATTTCCGACGGAATATTCCGTCGGAAATTATGGTCAAACAGTTCACCCACAATAATTTCCGACGGAATTATCCGTCGGAAGTCCCGTCGGAAGTTGTCCGTCGGAAAATTTCCGACGGACTTTCCAACGAACTTGGGCCACCGGAAAAATCCCGTCGGAAAATCCGTCGGAAAATCTCCGACGAGCATATTTCCGACGGAGTTTCCGACGGACATTTTCCGTCGGAAAATGCCGATTTCCGACGGAATTTTGGAAAAATCCGTCGGAAATTCCGTCGGAAATCCTCGTTTTTCTTGTAGTGTGTTCTCGTGTAGCACACAAGATATGAATTAAATAGAATTATGAAATACCTTAATTTCGTAAGTATTAAACTATCTATCACTCATCCACGTAATGTGCTTGAGATAATTTAATGTCATCACATGACCTCCAAATCATAATTGATTAAACCAAAATTTTTCATATCATAAGTTAATATTTCCTCAAGGATTTAATATTTTCAATATTAGTCTCAAATATTAACATATCATTTGCGTATAAACAAACTCTGATACTCATTTATCCAATTTGTTTATATGGATACACTTGTCATATTTATTAATATGAAAGACAAAATTCGTTGATGACACTATCACAATTTTTGTGTCATTGTTTAGGAGCTTGTTAAAGATCAACAAGAAAATATAAAAGTTTCGCAAACTATGTTTTATTTTCCTTTAAAAAGTGGACCCTCTGGTTACTCCTCATAAATATTCTCATTTAATTCACCATTAAGGAAGACAATTTTAACGTCCATTTGATAAAACCTCGTACTGTATATAGCTATTAGAGCTATTAACATTCAAATGGATGTCATCCTAATCGCTAGTGAATATTAATAAGGCACATTGGCTACTCGTCTAGCCTAGTTTTTAACGATTGACTTATCAAAGTTTTTAAACTCGTGAGCTTAAAAATCCGTCTACATTTAATTGGTTCACTCCTCGAGGTCTACCAATTTTATGAATGTAAATCAATGTCAATCGCCTCTTTCCAATTCACGATATTGGAACGTGAGATAATTTATTTAAATGTTTGAGGTTAATCCTTTTTAACATATAAGTTAGAATATCTAGATCAAATAACTTCGAGCTTTTAGCTTATTTATCTCTTCAACTCATCAACAAACTCATGTTGAAGTAAGAGATTGACCTCTTTAGAGATCGATTCATATTTATATTCTCGCAGTAGTAGTTTATAATTAAATATAATTATAAACTTGACAAAGTTGACCTTCTTGATCAATTAAATATTTTCACAAAATATTCTATGAAATTTAAAAAAAAATTCTAGTCTAAAATGGGTTAGACTATAGTTTTTATTCTCGCAGAATAAACAATTTATAATTAACTCTAATTATAAACTGAAAAAAAAATTATGTAAGTACTATGATAAATAATATTACTTTATCATATTTTAATATCAGTAAATCACACTTACTGAAAATAAATCTGGACCAAAAGAATGATCAATTTGATAAGAAATGATTCTCAAATCCTTCTTACATTCTCAATTAATGTTACATCACGTGACTCGGTTCACATGATTACATTTATTTCAGATTTAAACACCAAAAATATGAACTACTACTATTTATCGCATAAGCTAGTAGTAATTAATATTTTTAAGTTATTTTTCTTTTTCGGTGGTGAAACAGAAATTTGACCCAGGTACCCCCACATTTTAAGGTATTTGGTTTTTATTCACTTCCATAACTCATACGGAATTATATTTGATTTTCTTGTATGAAACTCAATTCAATATGCAGTTAGGCATCTAATGAGTTTTCCCCCTACAAGTTATTCAGTACACCCGAATTTATAGAATAATATTACTCGCACCTTCTTAGGGTTTGATTATTCCATTTAGCTACGTACTCAATTGAACACACGCTTGTTAAATGAATATATCGCATTCACCCCACAATTCGGATCTAAGGGTTTTTCATTTTCACAATTCGGATCTAATTTCACATTTTCACATTATGGCATCAAATGATTGGTTCCAGTTTAGTGATTTAAAATTCTCAATTCTAGTTAAACTGGTGCAGAAGAATTTGTTCTTTTGGATAAGGAAATTTTCAAATAACTGCTAGTCTTTCATATCATTCCAAAATTTTCTTAGAGTAAGATATATCTCTAATTAGTTTCGAAAGATGTTTCAGAATTATAATATCCAGTATACTCCAAATTGATGGAAATCTAAGCCCATTAATTAATTAATTCAATATTTCTCTCGTCCAGAATAAAAATATTGATTTTCACAATTACAGAAAATAAAATTCTGAATGCTATTCAAACGAAACTAATATCACAATATTTTCATACCGTCATACAACCACAAATCTATATATCTAGCATATTTTCATATTATGTTTACTCATAAAGATCACAATCACCTCTTCATGTTTTTCAAGTGGCAAACACGATTTGTTCTTAATAAACAATTATGCATTCACACAGATTAATTAAACAAATAATATTGTCTTAAGATTGTTGGTGTCTAACAATCTGTGCACTTATATGTTTCACAAAACATAGAATATAATAAATAATGTTCTAACAAATAAATTCATGCATTATTAAAGCATATAAATCATACTTACCTGGTTAGGATTAATTCGTAGAACATTTTAATCAACACATAAAATAGGAAATAAGACTGAGGCTTGCCGAAACAAATTTTCTTAAGACAATATTTCCGGGGCTACCACGGTGCATACAGTTTGATTCCCGGTAGTCTCCCAAGATACAACAGTCTGTTGTTCATTATTTGCACAAATAATGAACCCACGACGAACTTGAACAAACAGAAATTTCGGACTAAATTTTGATGAAAGTAAGAGAAAGAGAGAGTATTAATTTTCCTTTTTTAGTTACTATCAAATTAATTCAGAATTGGCCAGATTCTGTCTCATATTTATAGACACAAAAAGTGCCTCTTGGAAAGGGACACAATGTTTCGGTCCAAAGGGTACCTCTTCGGACCGAATAGACACATCTCTTACTTTTATTTATTTCATTCACATATAAAAACCCCAACAAGACATAATTTTTAACCATAGGACCAATCTTGAAATTAATTATCAATTTCATATACGATATTATTTATTTAATGGTGAATATTCAAAATCCAGTAATATAATTAGCCCCTTTTTTTAATGGTGAATCATCCTTCAATTTAGTTAATATTTATAAGAGAATTGCTGATTTGTAATGTCAATATAAATTGGTTTTCCTCAAATTTAGTGGTTCCAAAATTAGATCAAACTCATTCCAAACAAAGTTTGAACATAAATTTCTCGGATTTCAATCCATCCTAATCAAAACAAGAATTTTAGTGGGACTTATATTCGAACTGGGGCAGGCCCAGTTTCTCAAGATATGATGCACCAATAGTAATTGACTAATTGGTACATATTCAATTGGGCTTTGATATTCAGAATTCGAAAAGTTATTTAACCAAAAAGAAAGCCCAACTAATCTGTTAATTAAAATTTCAAGATTTAATGTAGACGACAATTATTTGGATCACATAAATTGAAATATAGTAAAACGGACCACTTTTGTCGATGAGATCTCGTCTCACTCAGAAAGTTAAAGCCCCAATATTGGGTTTGATCCCCAATTGAAGAGTGGATATATATCATTGTAATTATTTTTTTTATTCTATACTTTTATCCATATAAATTTTTTGAGCATCTCGTTGTTCGATACTAATCCACTTATTTATGATTAATAAACATGAAACTACATGCTTTTAAGATTATACTTTTACCAACGGGGGTGATTGATTAGTGAAATAAATTAATCCAAGGTGAGAAAATGTTCCCATGTTCAGCGCACCTCAAAATTGATAAAATATTAAAAAAAGAGATAAATTCCCTTTTCAGTGTCCCAAGCCCACCACACCTGTGGTCCATTGCACCCAGCAACAAAACGAAAACAAGCAAAAAATGTAAGAAACCTGGAAAAGACTAGCCAATCACAAACCCAGATCCACACCCAATAAAGTCAACACCGTCGAAATTACAGCAGCACTGAACCATCTCTTCTCTCCGACAAAACCAACAAAATTACCATTTTACCCTCTTTCACCCATTCCTCTTTGCGGCAACTGAAATCATCATTTCCTTCTCTGTTCGTTTCTTACATATGGAAGAATCTCACAATGCCAGCTCTCACGTGACCGATGAAGGCGGAACGGCCGCCGGTGGATCGACGAACGGAGCTAAGTACAGGCTTATGCCGCCGGCCAAGCTTCCGATCTCTAGGTCAACATCTATTACAATTCCTCCTGGCCTCAGTCCGACGTCGTTTCTCGAGTCTCCCGTTCTTCTCTCCAACATAAAGGTCACATTTCTTTTCTTTTATAAATATTCGCTTTTTTTTTTTTTTTTACTGATTTAGGGGAGCATTTGTACTCGCTTGCTTCAGTAGCTGGATTATTCGAATTCGGATTCTGATTCGGATCCGGTGCCTAATTTCTTTGTTAAGGCTTATTTGGTTGCTGAATGATGATATTCAGGTTAAAATTAGAATAAATTGAAATTTAAGCTTTTATGATCACATTTCTGTTCGATAATCGAAATTCAGTTCTTTAACTGATTAAGGGAAATATCTACACTCGCTTCAGTAGCTGAAGAAATTCGGATTCGGATCAGGAGGATCAGGTACCTAGTTTCTTTGTTAAGGCATTGTTTGGTTGTCGTGTAATGACATTTAGGCTAAAAGTAGAATGAAAGGAATTTTAAGATTTATGATAGTTAAGTTGTTAACTCTTGAAGGTTTAACTATGTTGGAGTAAGATATGCAATTGTTATGTTCAATACTATTTCTTTGATTTCTTCAGATTTTGAGTGAGCAAATAGGTGTTATACCCTTATACTGACGTCAGAGTGCGTGGTAGTGGAGAATTTATTGATGTTATATGAGTGGATTTCATCATTGATCTGATGTTTTGTTCTTTCTTATCATATTGCCCTTTGTTAATTATGTGTATTTTCCATTGAGTGGCCAATTGGGAGAATATTTAAGGTAAAGGTCAATAATGAATGCTTTGCTTTCTGTGGGTTTTGGGGTCTGATGGATTCTGATGCTCGCATTGGAATGTATTATATTCATTTCTCTAAGGAATAATTTTGAACACCTTGAAAAAAATATATGTTAAAGTTCAGTGTGGTTTTTTCGCATATGAATCTTTTTTACTTGATGGTGCTTGGCATATTTCTTTTGTGTTGTACTTATATATGCGAGCTTCTGGATTGCGGCATCAAATGATTTTTTTTCCATTACTATTTTCAGGATCATATCTTTCATTTGTCACTATAAACTGCATATAAATGTTTTAGTACAACATTAATTAATGAAACTTATAAAACGTATAACCTTTAAGTTTTACTGCATCAAGTTGATTTGGATAAGGGTAAATCCCATTTCAATTTTTCTTTAGATAGAAGCTAAAAATCGACAGTCGAAAGTTATTGTGCTGGTTAGTCATACTCAGGAGACCTAAATCCCCTATACTTGACTTTTTTTATCTTCCTTGTTCAATTTGCAGGCAGAGCCTTCTCCAACCACTGGTTCTTTTTTTAAGCCTCAGTTGATGCAAGGTTCAGGTCAAAATGCAGCAGCACTTTCTTTGGAGAGAATTTGTTCCAATAGCAACACTGTTGATGAAAGATCGTCCAACAGTTTCGAGTTTAAGTTTCAGACTGGTGCTATTTCTACATCCGCGGGACTGGGGGTAAACCCCTAGACTCTCAGTTTGGTATTAGGATTGTTTCTCTTCTTTTCTTGTTTCCTTCTTAGAATAATATATATGAGAATGAATAACCATATCGAGTTAATGATTTTCAATCATGTTTCTTATTTTATTAAAGATAAAATCAAATAGAAACTTTTTAGTAAGTAAAATTAGATGTAAAAATTAAAATATTGTGAGGCTAATGACTGTAGGTTTTCTTTCCTTTTCTACTACACTGTCTTGAAGTCTTCAGACAAACACTAGCTGTCATGTTGGATGAATAATTTCTTAT
Source organism: Penstemon newberryi var. newberryi (assembly GCA_030819805.1). Classification (NCBI taxonomy): domain Eukaryota; kingdom Viridiplantae; phylum Streptophyta; class Magnoliopsida; order Lamiales; family Plantaginaceae; genus Penstemon; species Penstemon newberryi. The sequence continues at coordinate 4,862,592 of JAUALY010000003.1, read as the reverse complement.
CTACACTCTTATGATATAAAAATGAGATCTAATCAAGATGGTGGAATTCTATTGATTTCATGATCTTAGAAACAATTTTTTCGCTTTATTTTTGCCTTTTTGGCAATAATATGAAGAATTAAAGTGGTGTAAATTCATGAGTAACAAAGTCTATATATTTCAAGTCGAGATATCTATTTATTTGCTTATTACATAAAACTATATGAAATTAAGAACCAAGCTTAGTTATAAAACTTTCTCCAGCTTGCAGCAGGTGCGACTTTGGAACTGTTTTTATAGAATTTTAAGCTAATATACTATGCTAATAGCTAATTTTTTTGTCACAAGATTCCTGTTGGGCTGAACCGAAATGAACCAGTCATTGATCAAGATCACCGCTACTCACAATCACCAACACCTTTATCTTTGGCTTCACAGTCTTTGGCAGTTAGTATGCACGATTCATCAGTCTGTAGTACTGGAGGTGAATCAAACCTGGGAGGACAGTGCAATACAGGCATACATGCGTCATCTTCTGATAAAAAAGGTAGCATCTCCTCTGTCTCAGCCGAGAGAACATCAGATGATGAGTATAACTGGAGAAAATATGGGCAGAAACTTGTTAAAGGAAGTGAATTTCCGCGAAGTTATTACAAATGTACATATCCTAACTGTGAGGTGAAAAAGATCTTTGAACGTTCTCCAAGTGGGCAGATTACGGAAATTGTCTACAAGGGTTCACATGATCATCCAAAACCTCAAGCTGCACGTCGACACAATCCTGGCTCACTTATGACTATTCAAGAGGATAAATTGGACAAGAATTTGTTATTCACTGGTAATCACTTAACTTTCTGACAGATTTTCCTTGTGAACATTTAAGTGCACTGATGCGTACCCTTGGAAACCTTATAGTTCAGGCTGTAGTTAAGTTATTATGCTCATGTTAGTTGTGTTGGCTGCTGTATTTATTTGAACAATTTAACCTTTAAGACGTAAGAGTAACAATTAGCATGCTTATTGAATGAGTCTACTTTGTGAAAGCTCAGTCTAAGGCTTGTGAAAAAATTATATAAGAACTAATAGCATAATTTATGAAGAAAGCATAGAGCACTAAGCATATTTTATTTCCCAAATATTCCATGCATACTTATTGCAAGATTGTGTGAATTCCCTAAAGTTGCTTTCCAACCTCTTTGTGACCAGCATCAAAGCCAAAAAATGTTCATTGATTTCTCTATTTAAATTTTGCTTTGATTTGGGACAATATCAATTCTTGGAAATATAAAATATTTATGGTTAGAAGTTATTGCCATAAGCACATCTTCTTTGTTGTGTGCATAAGCATTTCCCTTTGCGTTTAATGCTTGTGCCTTCTTTAGGAAGCTAATTCAGCTAACCATAGCTGAGTTTTGATAATTAGAATCTTAGCTCAGCTCAAAGCAGTTTGTTCAGAAGATCTTCTGTTGTTGACTATTTGTCCTAAATGCTCAGATTTGTCTTTTGTTACAATTTTATTGTTTTTTAAAGACAAATCGAACACCAATAACATGGAGCCCGATGTCTCTCCGGTATTGTCTCCTATGCAAGCAAATGAGGATGGTCTAGATGGTTCAGGTTTACAACTTCAAGGCATTAATGATGACATTGATGAAGATGATCCTTATTTGAAGAGGAGGTATGTGGTTCAAGAAACAATTTTAAATCATTAAATATGGTGGTCATCTTTGTCATAATCTGTGTTGCTTAAAAATTTGAGCAGAAAAATGGAGGATGGTATTGATGTTACCCCAGTTGTTAAGCCCATCCGGGAACCACGCGTTGTTGTTCAAACTATGAGTGAGGTTGATATACTTGATGATGGATATAAATGGCGGAAATATGGGCAGAAAGTTGTCCGAGGCAATCCTAATCCTAGGTATGTAATAAGTTGATAAATTTGCATTCCTTGAATGATCTAGGTATCAGTGAAAAGGGAAGTGGAAACACAAAAAAGATGGAGGATATAACAATCAACAAATAAGGGGAAAGTGAATTACTTTGCCTGAAAGATAAAATTTGGTACAAGGAAAAGTTAACTCCAGATGATGAGATTTATACAAACACTATAAGAGTAAAACAGAAAATAAAAAAACCACTAACTTACTTGAAATGGAAGTAATTTACGTTTACTCAATTTTGCTTCTTTAGTGATGTTGAAACAATGAACTTTAATGCCCATTGACAGGTAATTATATTACTGCATCAACTGCTGGTCTTATTACTATTTCAGCAAATAGTATACTGATAGGCCAATCAATAATACTTATAATGCTAATTTCAGTTTCCTCATCGTCATTACAATTTATTATGGATTATGGAAGAAAGAACCTCAAATATTAAGAAACATATACATGATCATGCTCATTCACTGTACATCAAAGCTAGTTGAAATCAAGTAGGAATTCCTTTGTCGTAAAATTCTAGGAATGACCTTGAGCTGATAAGAATCAATACGTAATTGCTTTAAGTTTTTGAATTCAAATTGGCTTTTTTTTCATTTCTGAAGCTGGTAAACATAAGCTTGTGGGCCTACTTATTTGTCTGATCATGAGTTGGCTTGATTTTTCTACACACCAGAAACTATAATTAGAACTTTGATTATGATGATTTTTCTTACATGTTTCATCTGCAATACAGGAGTTATTACAAGTGCACAAATGCCGGATGCCCAGTGAGGAAACATGTAGAAAGGGCTTCTCATGACCCCAAAGCTGTTATAACTACTTACGAGGGAAAACACAACCATGATGTCCCGATTGCCAAGAACAACAGCCATGAATTTGCAGGTACTGCACCACCGTACATTGGAAGTTTAAATATTAGGCCTGATGAGAGTAGTAGCTCAATAAGCCTTGATCTTGGTGTTGGAATTGGCCGCGTTTCTGAGACTAGAAGTAATGATCACTTGCACGCAGTTGGACAAAGACAAATTGTCCCAAATAATTTGAACATGATGGTAGTACAAGCATCGCAAATCTCTGCGAGCTATGGCGTTGTAAACGGTGACTTAAATCGGGTGGAAGGTCATAGTTTTCAGACTCCATCCATACTTCCTTCTAATCAATATTCGCAAAACCTTGAAAGAATACTAATGGGGCGGCCCCAAAATGATAAAATTGTCACTAAATATTAAGGATATATTCAATTAAATTTTGACTTTTGTTCAGCTGTTTGCTTAGTACAAAGACATTTATCGTCGCAGCAATTCTTATGTTGCTTTCTTAATGTATGTGTTTTAGTTTCATGTAATTATAATGTGTGCGTGTTAAGTTGAACATCTAATTCCCGCTAGAATTTTACTGACTATAGCCCGCAAACGAGGAACAAATGAGCCGCGACTCTTGAAATTGTTCGTAGGGAGAGCCTATTTTGACTCGCACAATAGAGTGAGGCACAACCAAAGCCAATAAAAATTTGATACTTGGACAAAATGCAACACCACCAAATTTTTGTACAAACCCACTAAATTTGGACAAAAATAAATTGTGACAAAAATGCCCTTCTAGTTTAAAAAGAAAAAGAAAGAAAAATAGAAAATTGCTCTTGGTCAAATCACAGAGAAATAAATAATGTATTATACAAATCACGGGAATGTAAATTGGCATTAGCTCCTAACTGAACTAAAGAAACAAACACCTATATTTAAAAAGGAAAAATAGACTTGCAGTAGGAGTGATTTATGCATTAGAAATGTTTTATAATTGCCACCATGTACGGTTTATTGATTGTTTGTTGAGGACTTGGGGTTAGAGAAGGGACTTTTGGAAAAAAAAAAAAAACAGTATCGGGCTGTACGAGCATGATATATATAGATTTAGATTTGTGTGCAAATCTCTCGTTCCGACATACGTTGCCAATTATGATATGGAGTAAAAATATTGGTGGCAATTTCGGATTTGTGTTTCATTCACCTCTACTCCACACCATAAATATGTAATTAATAAAAACTGGTGTGCACACAAACAAACGATTCGGGTGACCCCGACTCATACTCTCTGATGCTTAAGTCATCATAGATATTTAGAGAGCTCACGCGGGGTGTTGAAATATATAAAATAAGAGAATTTACATTGTTTTGGAATGAGCCATATATTTATATTGTCGGTCGAACGATATTTGTAATATTTATTATCACAAACGAAATAATTAATTGTAAGACATTATATGTTACGCTTTTATGATAACTTATTATCTTATATTAGTAAAGAGGATAATTTCCTGAATTGACAATGCTCATCAATAGTGACCATCAAAGATAGTACAAACCCATATGATTACTACAATAATTTCACAGAAGTTATAGGCAAGAAGACTTTCACTAGAATTTGCCCGCATGTCAATTAGCTAGGGATCAGATCTTTAAAGCTTACCTGTCAAATCATCAAACAATCATAAACAATTAGGTAGCTATTATAATGATAATGATAATGATAATGATAATGATAATGGTAAGAGCAAATAACTATTTTCAAAGTTTCAAGAATTATATCATAAGGATGTTGAACGAGCTTTTGGAATTCTTTAAGTTCGGTTCCAAATTATAAATTAACCCAGAAGAGGATGGCATATGGAGGACTTGTCCAATATTATGTTGTATTGTGTAATACTTCATAATATGATTGTCGAGGACGAACGTGATGATTACAACGATGATGACTCAGACGACGATGATACAAACTTAATAACATCTCGTAGGGCCCGTGCAAAAATTTATGATGTAGGTAAGATTGATAGCGAAAATCCAATAAGAAGAAATCAAACATTGGATGATTATATGTCGCGTCATAACACAATACTATCGACATATATCAATGGTAGACTTCAAAAAGACTTAATGGCCCATGTGTGGGCAAGATTTGGATCGCAGTCATAAACCGTGTTTGTGAGACGTATTTAAAATTAATTCGTATTTTGTTTAGGTGTTATATTGCTTAAATATTTTTCCACTTGTTTGTTTTTATTTTGTTTAAAGGTTTTCTTGCTTAAGTGTATGTTAAATTGTTTGTTCTTATTTTATTGATCAAATTAAATCGTTTTGTTCCAATTATTTTTCATTGCAAGTTATTAAAATTCATGTTGGTGATTTAATGTGATAAATATTTTAACAAAAATTTCAACACAAAAATATGTTTACAAAAATATTATAAATAAAGTATGAATTTGAATTTTTTTGTCTAAGTGTTTAAATTATATTTTCAAAGTAATTAAAAAATTATATTTTTCAAATATATATATATAACCACCTATATTCTAATTAACTGATTTAGTTTTAATTGTCATTTTTTAAAATGAAATTAAAATTTTAATTCAATAAATTAAAATGTCATAAAAAATATGAACAATAAAAGTTAAACAAAAAAAATTGAACTAAAACTATATCACAAATCAAATAAATATATTACACTATTAAATAATAATACAAACTAAAAACTAAACTAAAAAATAAAAACAAAAAATATTTTAATCAGGTGATGCTGTGCCCAAGCAGTTGGCAGGCACGTAGACGAGCCTGCCCACTCTCAATACGTAAAATTCAAAATCAAGTAGGAATTCCGTTGTCGTAAAATTCTAGGAATGACCTTGAGCTGATAAGAATCAATACGTAATTGCTTGAAGTTTTTGAATTCAAATTGGCTTTTTTTTTTTAATTTCTGAAGCTGGTAAGCATAAGCTTGTGGGCTTACTTATTTGTCTGATCATGAGTTGGCTTGATTTTTCTACACACCAGAAACTATAATTAGAACTTTGATTAGGATGATTTTTCTTACATGTTTCATCTGCAATACAGGAGTTATTACAAGTGCACAAATGCCCAGTGAGGAAACATGTAGAAAGGGCTTCTCATGACCCCAAAGCACAACCATATATGATGTCTCGATTGCCAAGAACAACAGCCATGAATAAATTTACCCAAGGAAAAACAAACACCTATATTAAAAAAGGAAAAACAGACTTGCAATAGGAGTGATTTATGCATTAGAAATGTTTTATAATTGCTACCAATGCATGTACAGTTTGTTGAGGACTTGGATTAGAGAAGGGACTTTTGGAAAAAAAATAAAAACAGTATCGGGCTGTACGAGCATGATATATATAGATTTAGATTTGTGTTCCGACATACGCTGCCAATTATGATATGGAGTAAAAATATTGGGGGCAATTTCGGAATTGCGTCCGAATTTGTGTCTCCTTCGCCTCTACTCCACACCATAAATATGTAATAAAAACTGGTGTGCACACAAACAAACGATTAGGGAGAGCCGGGGTGACCCCGACACATACCCTCCAATGCTTAAGTCATCATAGATACTTAGAGAGCTCAAGTGGGGTATTGAAATGTAAAATATATAAGAGAACTTACGTTGTTTTGGAACGAACCATATATTTATAGTGTCGGTCGAGAGGCCAAACGGTTTCTATAATACTACTATTTATAATCACAAACGAAAAGACATCACGAATAATTAATTAAAAAGTATTACATACGTTAGACTTTTATGATAACTTATTATCTTATATGAGTAAAGAGGGTAATTTCCTGAATTGCCCATGCTCATCAATAGTGACCATTAAAGATAGGAATAGGATCTAGTATAAACCCTATATGATTACTACAATAATTTTACAGAAACATTAGAAGTTATAGGCAACAAGACTTCCACTAGAATGTGTGCGCACGTCAATTAGGGATCAGATCTTTAAAGCTTAACTGTCAAATTATCAAACAATTAGCTATGATAATGATAATGATAATGGTAATGGAATGATAATTAATATTAACATATATATATAGTACGTCAACTTGCACAGATCTTTTCTTTAGAGCTTAACTGTCAAATCATGAAACAATTATAAACAATGATACTCAACTAATTGCACGCCTACAATACATTGCGAAGTTTGTAATAAATTGGCCCTATAAATACAGTCCAAACTCATTATAAATAATTGTATTACCCAGGCAAGAAGTAAAACATGGGCGGTAGAAGTATTAACAAGTCCTCCACTTGCATTTTGATTTTTCTGTTGACCATAGTTATCATGGTAACTAATTTGAAATGTGAGGCAGCGCGTCGTCTGTTGCTGTTGCAAAGCCCAGGAAGTTTGGCGCTACTAGAAGGATTGGACATGGGCGTCAGAGTCTCCGGCGGCAGGAATGTGAAAGACGAGCCCAAAGGCGAAGACGAGGAGCCCAAAGGCGAAGACGAGGAGCCCAAAGACAAAGACGAAGACGAGCCCAAAGGCGAAGACAACGAGCCCAAAGGCGAAGACGAGGAGCCCAAAGGCGAAGACGAGCCCAAAGGCGAAGACGAGCCCAAAGGCAAAGACGAGCCCAAAGGCAAAGACGAGCCCAAAGGCAAAGACAAGCCCAAAGGCAAAGATGAGCCCAAAGGCGAAGACGAGCCCAAAGGCAAAGACGAGGAGCCCAAAGGCGAAGACGAGGAGCCCAAAGGGGAAGACGAGCCCAAAGGCGAAGACGAGCCCAAAGGCGAAGACAAGCCCAAAGGCAAAGACAAGGCCAAAGGCAAAGACAAGCCCAAAAAAGGCGAAGACAAGCCCAAAGGCGTAGACGAGCCCAAAGGCGAAGACGAGGAGCCCAAAGGGGAAGACGAGCCCAAAGGCGAAGACGAGGAGCCCAAAGGCGAAGACGAGCCCAAAGGCGAAGACAAGCCCAAAGGCAAAGACAAGCCCAAAAAAGGCGAAGACAAGCCCAAAGGCGAAGACGAGCCCAAAGGCGAAGACAAGCCTAAAGGCGAAGACGAGCCCAAAGGCGAAGACGAGGAACCTAAAGACGAAGACGAGGAGCCCAAAGGCGAAGACGAGCCCAAAGGCGAAGACAAGCCCAAAGGCAAAGACAAGTCCAACAAAGGCGAAGACAAGCCCAAAGGCGTAGACGAGCCCAAAGGCGAAGACGAGGAACCCAAAGACGAAGACGAGGCGCCCAAAGACGAAGACGAGCCCAAAGGCGAAGACAAGCCCAAAGGCAAAGACAAGCCCAAAAAAGGCAAAGACAAGCCCAAAAAAGGCGAAGACAAGCCCAAGGGCGTAGACGAGGAGCCCAAAGGCGAAGACGAGGAGCCCAAAGGCGAAGACGAGGAACCTAAAGGCGAAGACGAGGAGCCCAAAGGCGAAGACGAGCCCAAAGGCGAAGACGAGGAACCTAAAGACGAAGACGAGGAGCCCAAAGGCGAAGACGAGCCCAAAGGCAAAGACAAGCCCAAAGGCAAAGACAAGCCCAAAGGCAAAGACAAGCCCAACAAAGGCGAAGACAAGCCCAAAGGCGTAGACGAGCCCAAAGGCGAAGACGAGGAACCCAAAGACGAAGACGAGGAGCCCAAAGGCGAAGACGAGCCCAAAGGCGAAGACAAGCCCAAAGGCAAAGACAAGCCCAAAGGCATAGACAAGCCCAAAAAAGGCGAAGACAAGCCCAAAGGCGAAGACGAGGAGCCCAAAGGGGACGAGGAGCCCAAAGGGGAAGACGAGCCCAAAGGCGAAGACGAGGAGCCCAAAGGCGAAGACGAGCCCAAAGGCAAAGACGAGGGGAAGACGAGCCCAAAGGCGAAGACGAGCCCAAAGGCAAAGACAAGGCCAAAGGCAAAGACAAGCCCAAAAAAGGCGAAGACAAGCCCAAAGGCGTAGACGAGCCCAAAGGCGAAGACGAGGAGCCCAAAGGCGAAGACGAGGAGCCCAAAGGGGAAGACGAGCCCAAAGGCGAAGACGAGGAGCCCAAAGGCGAAGACGAGCCCAAAGGCGAAGACAAGCCCAAAGGCAAAGACAAGCCCAAAAAAGCCGAAGACAAGCCCAAAAAAGGCGAAGACAAGCCCAAAGGCGAAGATGAGCTCAAAGGCGAAGACGAGGAACCCAAAGACGAAGACGAGGAGCCCAAAGGTGAAGACAAGCCCAAAGGCAAAGACAAGCCCAAAAAAGGCGAAGACAAGCCCAAAGGCGTAGACGAGCCCAAAGGCGAAGACGACGAGCCCAAAGGCGTAGACAAGCCCAAAGGCGAAGACAAGCCCAAAGGCAAAGACAAGCCCAAAGACGAAGATGAGCCCAAAGGCAACGACCCCGATGGTGGCGATGACGGCGTCGATGACGACGACAAAATCGCAAGACGAATTGCGGGTGCATCAAGGTTACCGTGATCGATTATGAACTCTTCCTCCACAATTGTGTTTCCCAACTTGTTAATTAATTTTCATATTACATAATGTCCTTTATGTTTCATTATTAGGCATCATCATTTATCATGTATTGGATATGATTGTTGGTGTAAGTTTTTCCGTTCACGCATGCTTTTATTTGTGGTTTGATGTACTTTGTAAAATGTTTCTGTATTTGTTTTTATGTAATGTAATTCTTTTGACAAATATATGTTTGTGTGATTAATTTATTACAATCATGATATGAGAATAATTATATACCGGATATTTTGGTAAGCTTGATTTACCGAGTGTGAATTTAGGATGGATCCAATTAATCATGCTTCCAGAACCAGTTTGTCTTAAATTATTTATATTAGTTAACAATGTACTCCCTTCATTTCATTTTAACTAATTTGTGTCCCGTGCTATGCACGGTTTATACAAAACAATGGTACATGTTTGATACAAATATTGTGTCATCAATTTTTAATATTTATACATAATATATTCGGTTAATACTATGTGACCCCATAAACACTAACTTTATTACAACTTGTCGATAGTTTATACGGTAATATATAAAAGTAGGACTAAATAAGAAGCTTATACATGTGAAAATATAAAAAAAGAACACAAAAAGTTTGAAAATTTGTCATATATATATATAGAAGTACTATACACATACAAATATAACAAATAGCCATTATATATGGACATAAAAAAACACATAAGTGTAATTATATTAAGCAAAATCATATTAAATTAAGTGGAAATAATTATTCTTAAAAAAAAGAAAAACTATAAACACAAAATTGGTACTTGATGCAGCGAAACCATTGAATTTGAAATTGGAAACAACTTCATCGTTCATAGTCTCCTATAAAAAAGATGTAGAACATACAATGTTAGATTTCTAGTTTGACAAATTGAACCAATAGAAAGAATAAAAATTAACAATCACACTAATACTCTAAGTGGGTAGATAGGGTTCTTAAATAAGAGTTTTTGTGTAAGAAGTACCATGATTTATGGTAAATAATACTCCCTCTGTTTCATATTATCTGTCATTTTAGAAATTTTTTTTGTCCCAAATTATTTGTCGCTTTAGGATTTCAATACAATATTAATTACATATTTTCCTATTTTGCCCTTAAGAGAGTGAGTGTAAAACTTGAATAACGTGTAAACAATTAATGCTGAGATAAATAGAGAATAAATGTATTTTAGATATATATTTAGTTTTTTCCTAAAATTGAGGCTATTTATTAGGTACCTTAATATGTATAAAAACATGTAAAACCAGATAATTTGGGATAAAGAGAGTAGCTAAATTTACGGAAACACTTAAGTAAAATAAATAATTTATTTGTTTGACTTTTAATTTGCATCAATCAATGTATTAAACTTATTCCATATTAACGGCTGAATTTTAGGAATTTTTTACGCGATTGTAAATTAGTTATGTTAGGATTAATTATTTGGCACAATAATTTAGTTTTGACATTCCTTTTTGTATAGGATTAATGTAACAGATGAAATTGATATTAAGAGATTACCAATAATAGAATTTTATAAAATTAAAAAAAAATCAAAATTCTAGAAAATAAGGATTTAGTCAAAATACACCAATTAAAGTCAACACACCCTTCAAATATATAATATATTGATTGATTGTCGTTTTAGACTTGAAAATTAGCCTAAATTTTATAAAAGTGTTAGAGCTATACCTAAAATACCCCCTCTTCTCTCAATACTCTAATATTTCTCCTTCAAATAATGATTTCTTATTCAATAAGGGTAAAATTGGAAGATATGTAATTGATATTGTATGGGAATCCTAAAGCGACAATTAATTTGGAACATGAAAAAATCTCTAAAGCGACAACTAAAATGGAATGGAGGGAGTACATGCTAACAAATTTATGATTTGTATGATTTTATTATCGTAACAAAAACATATCAACAATTAGTTGTCAATTATTAGCTTACCAATTTTTTCTCGGATATTAGTAGCCCTATTTATTTGATAAATTAATTAGTATGTGACAGCTCTTCATCCCCAAAAATAAATTAAAAAAAAAAAGAAGAAGAAGAAAAATACTCCTATGTGATGACTAAGGGTGAGTTTGGCCCAGCGGTGGGAGCTCTTAAAAGCACTTCTAGACCTCTATTGTGATTTTTGAAGTGTTTGGCCCCAATTATAGAAATTGTTTTTAGTCAATCGTGATTTTAATGGTGTTTGGCCCCTAATATCATAATCGCTTTTGAGATCTCCAGAAGCTAAAAATCAACTTATTTCAGAAGCTACTAAAGTGTTACTTTTGTAAAAGCTATTATCCAAAAGCAATTATTTTATAATTGAATTTTATCATAATCACTTATTGCCAAAATTCATTTTAGTAAAATTAATTATCCTATAATTGATTTTCGAATCACTAAGCCAAACTCACAAACTCACCCTAAATGGATAGGATCACTAATATTAACCTGAATCAGTTACTATAGAGTATAGACAATCATGTCAATAATTAAGAGAAACTAATAAGGTATAAAAATTAAGAGAAGTTAATTTGCGTAAATTAAGTAAATTAAACCCATAATCTATATCAATTACCTTAAAACTAAACTTTTACTATGGTATATATAAAAATAAAACTCTGTTCGGGTGTATCATTAATACACTATTAAGTCAACTAATAAGTCACATAAGGGGGGGGGGGGGGGGGGGAAACCATTTCAATTGTTATCTTCTTCTAGTTACAAATCATACAATTTTTCTCTTATTTTAAGCTTTTATTTTTAAAATTTCATAAGTGAATTACATGTATATGTGTATTCTATAGAATTTCCATGATACAACTTCTCTTTTTTTTGTTTTTGACCCAACTATTTTTGTATGTTTTTTCTTCTTTTCAGTTTAAGTTAACGAGTTCTTAAGAAATATTTGTTTATCAAGTAAGTTACATGTTTAATTATTTGTTTTGTTTATTATTATTATTATTGTTTTTATTATTATTATTATTATTATTATTATTATTATTATTATTATTATTATTATATTTGTGAACGTGTTCTCAATATATTTAATATTGAGGGAAAAACACTTTTTATATCAAGTTTTTTCAAGAAACACATTTCATACCACAATTTCATAACTTTGGATACTTTCTAATTTTCCGTTAAAAATTTGACAAAATAACGCTCGTGTGCAACACGCGCCCGTTAACTTCAAAAACGAGGGAAAAATACTTTTCATACCAAACATTTATCAACTCGACACTTTTCATACCAAGTTTTTTTTAAAAAACATATTTCATACCACAATTTTAAAACTTTGGACACTTTTGAATTTTTCGTTAAAAATTGGATGAAATAACGCGCATGTGCAACACGTGCCCGTTAACTTCATAAACATAGGGAGAAAATCACGTGTTGAGCACGTGTGAATTTCGGGCGGGGGTAATTGCATTTGGGTAGGGAATACCTAATTTTTTCCTCCTTATACACCATTTCCCTCCATTTGTTCTCTTTCTTACACGCCATTCCTCCATTAATTTTCTCTCTCTTTCTTTCTACCAAACTTCCATTAATTTCCTTTCTCTTTCCTTCTACCAAACCATACAACAACAAAAATTCCTCCATTAATTTCCTTCTACAAGCATACAACAAAAATCAAAGAAAGGCTTCAACTTCACTTCACTCCATGTCATTTTCAAGCTCCAATTACAGGCGTTCGTACAATAGTCCAAAAGGGGAATTGAAATGTTTATGTGGCCTACCCACTCCCCTCACGACAGGCTGGTCCACTAACAGCCCAGGAAGACGGTTTTATGCTTGTGTGAACGACCGCATGGAAGATTGATGTCGTTTCTTTTAATGGGAAGATGAACCCATGTGCGCAAGGTCAAAGGAAATAATACCTAGGTTATTGCGCAAAATTAAAAAGTTGAAAGTTGAAATCAAGACGAAGGACGAAGGAACTAGCGAAAGGGATGGAGATTCAAAGGAAATAATACATGGCTTAATTGGCAAAATCAACGAACCAAAATGTGAAATCAACAATTTCTCTATCCTTTTTCGAAATTTCTCTATCCCTTTTGCTAAGTTCTTCATCCTCCTTCTTGATTTCAAATTCTAGTTCGTTAAGTTAGATTAACGAGAGTATACATGTAATGAAAGCAGTAAGTTTATGTAGAATAGTAGACAAGGAGTCAGAGGAACCTGGTGAAGAATATGATCAGTTGGTAATGTTTTGTATACAAAGCCTGAATCTTTAATTCTACGAAATTCAACCGCTGTACTCCCATGCTTTATTATAGTTTACGAGTAAATATGATATAATGTTAACTATTTTTGCTGTTATTGATCCATGAACTGACTAGTCCAGATACAGATAACTACGCTAAGTTAACTCAAAGTACTCTAAGAAGTTCAAACAAAAGGTTACAGGTGACTGGTAAATGTTATAGAGAGACTGTCTTTCACAACTGCCATTTACTATTTAAATCCCAAAAGGTGATTTGAAATGCTACTGAGCATTTTAATGTCCATAACTACATTATAAAACGTACAAAATGAACTAGCAATGGCAGATTTGATACGTCTATAAACCGTTAGATTGACCTAATAAACTAGCATTGGGTGTAGATTTGCAAGGCCTATTATTTTTACACAACGCTAACCTTTAATACCTCCAATTCACCCACACCTAGATTAACTGGCAACTAGTTATAGAGACAACATAACTTCATTCTCATTATATGCTACTATTAGATATTTGACAAAATATAAGAAGTATCAGGAACCTCCCTCAAAATCAAGCCATGAATAAATAAAAATTGGACCAAGAACCAGATAGAGGCACAAACTCAGACAACACAAATAAAGCATTACGAAGGTTATGCAGAAGCCTAACAGAAGCTGTCTGAACTGTCAATAGTAGCTCAAGTAAGGACTAAAACTAATAGGCATGTAGTCAAGAAAATAATCGATTGAAGCAATCATATTCAAACTAGAAGACTTCAAATGAAACCTTTCACATGTTCCCATTTAGCTCAAGTGAAAAGGCAATTTTCTTAGTTATAATTTTACTAAAACATAAAACTATTTTTTCATCTCCACAAATGCTCTACATTGGTTTTCATCTACTCCGAAAGCACACTCCGTACAAAAAAAATTATGACTAGGAACAGTCTTGAAAAAATAAATTCAATATGGTACATCAATCCAAATATAAGCACATAAATGGTCCATAAAGAGATATGGATAGAGATCAAGAATTCTCACTACTTGTTAGATTCATGTACCCAATTCAGTGGGTCTTTTATTCACAATTTTTCCACCAATAATGTTAAAATCGATTATTGTACGCGACCCTAATCAAAATGCATACATTTTTCTCGTATGATATGGGAATGGTAAGGAGATATATTTTACATCCCATAGGGGCTATAATTGGAGATACCACCATTATTTCTGGTATAGAAGTTGTTAGACTCGTACTGGATAAGAATCAATCTTCAACAAGACAAATTTCTCCCAGAATATTAAAATCTATTAGTAACGAAAACAGCTCCAAATAACATTGTATTGGACAAGTAACAGTTGCAATACAAACATTTAAGCCGCTTAATTATTGAGAATAGCATCATATAGCTTGGTCAAAATGCTTCTTACACAAATGCGAATCATAATTAGCCATTATAATTCAGAAGAGCATGAACAAAGCAGAAACCTAAAAACGAAATCAATCACTTGTTGTATTTTGCAACCTCACCTTCATTAGGGAAAAATCCCATGAGCCTACCCGCAGAATTCTGATACGCATACATGAAACCTCCGAGAACTCCGATCAGACTCCCTGTGACCATCGATGGACCTTTAATTCCAGGTTTAATACCGGAGAGGTAGCCGACGACGACGGAGACGCCGGTGATTGTGGAAAGGCGGAAGTAATCGAGTGTGTTGAAATTTGCAACTGTCTTTGTGAACGGAGGATTCCGATCTATGACGGGGTACTCTGGCTTCACCGACGCCGTTATATCAGTGTTCATATTTTCTTCTTCAACTTACCTTCAGATGGGTTTTTGTTGAGCATTGAAAACTGTGAAAATGGTCTGGTTAGTATTTTCAGTTGGGACATTATATTATGACTCTTGCATTTTATGTCTATTTTTGGTGTATGGTGTGTATATGTGTATGAACATAGCAATTTATAATCTACACAGTGAATTAACAAGAACATCCATTACATGCCTTCTTTATTTCCATTTTACCCCTCTCATTTAATTTACATTTCTCTCTCTCTTCTTCCTAAATTCACAACACTACTCACACACAAAATCACCGCCTCACACACCTGGCCACCGGAACGACAAGACTTCGTCGCCGTTCTGGTCGCCACCAACAGAGGCGGCCTCGCCGCCGTTCTGGTGCGACCAGAACAGTCCAGGTTGAAGACGAATTTTTTTTTTTAATTAATTTAATTTAATTTAATTATATTTTCAAATTATGGAGGTCAACGGCGCTGATGAATCGGCTGTTCCGACCACCTGAAAAGGGAAAGGAATTAAAAATTGATTTTATATGCGTATTTCATTCCTTCAATTGTTACTGTACAAAGTTCAATTGTTACTGTACAAAGTTGTGTTGGGGAAGATGATATATTTGCACATTCAGCCCCCAAGCTCTGTCCCTTGTCAAAATCGCCCTCAAACTTTCAATTTTGCTGAAAAATTAAAGATTTTATAAGATTTAATAAAGTTTAAAATTTTATAACATGATTAGTTTAAATTTTTACGTCTGAAATTTAAAAGATACGAAATAGCTAGTATGAATATAAAAAAATACGATTTAATAAGAATTTCTGAAAAAAAACTTAAATAAATCTTAATTAATACATAACACTTCTTAAATAAAAAACACAACTTTTTTTTTCGAAGATGGTGAATTTCCTTTTCTTTTCTTTTTTAAAATTTTAATTCATTTTTTAAATTACAAATTCATTTGATTTGGTTTTTTTAAATTTCGAAATTTGAAAAAATATCGATAATTTTAAAAAAAAATTATTGACTCGGTCATTATTTCGATCAAATTGTCTTTTAGATGGTTATGTAACACTAACTCCTCCGTAATTTGAAAATATATTGATAATTTTAAAAAAATCGATGATTCGGTCATTATTTCGGTCAAATTGTCTATTAGTTGGTTATGTAACACTATGTCCTCCGTAATTTGAAAATATATCAATAGTTTTTAAAAATTTGATGATTCAGTCATTATTTCGATCAAATTGTCTATTAGATGGTTATGTAACACTAAGTCTTTCGTAATTTAAAAATATATCATTAATTTTAAAAAAATTGATGACTCGATCATTATTTCGATCAAATTGTCTATTAGATGGTTATGTAACACTAAGTCCTTCGTAATTTGAAAATATATCGATAATTTTTAAAAAAATTGATGACTCGGTCATTATTTCGACCAAATCGTCTTTTTTCACTAATTCCTCCGTAATTTGAAAATATGTCGATAATTTTAAAAAAATTGATGAGTCGGTCATTTTTTCGATTAAATTGTCTATTAGATGGTTATGTAAGACTAACTCCTCCGTAATTTAAAAATATATTGATAATTTAAAAAAAAAATTGATGATTCGGTCATTATTTCGATCAAATTGTCCATTAGATGATTATGTAACACTATGTCCTCCGTCAATTGAAAATACATCGATAATTTTGAAAAATTTGATGAGTCGGTCATTATTCCGATCAAATTGTCTATTAGATGGTTATGTAACACTAAGTCCTTCGTAATTTTAAAACATATCGATAATTTAAAAAAAAATTGATGACTCGGTCATTTGTGACAAAAATATCAAATTTCACTAACTATCGATTTACGGAGGGGCTAATTGTTAATTGATTAATTTGTAAAATGCTAATTGATTGAATGAATTGATATTGAGAGAAGAAAATGAAACTGCAAAATGTATTCTTGATTCTGGAAATTTACAGAAGTGAAAAATGAAAAGTGTGTACAAGTTTACATCCTAACACCTATTTATAACTAAATAACAGACTTCAGGGATAAAATAGTAAATACATAATTACTGAAAAAAGAAAAGCTAAACTAACTAATTAATTTAACTGAAGCCGCCTAACTAAAATACAAATAACTCAATTAACCAATTTTGGGAATTAGGGCTCTTTACATTTCTTCCAATTTCATTCTTCTGCTTCTTCAATTTTATTCTTTTCCTGTAATTGAATTTCATTTAACATTAACGATACTACAAGATTAAGTTACCTGTTTGGGGTCAATTGTGACAAAAAATATCAAATTTTACTAATTATCGATTTACGGAGGGATTAATGATATTACGAGATTTAGTTCTCCGTTTGCGGTCATTTGTGACAAAAAATATCAAATTTCAATAATTTATCGATTGACGGAGGGGTTAATGATACTATGAGATTAAGTTCTCCGTTTGAAGTCATTTGTGACCAAAAACGTCAAATTTCACTAATTGTCGATTTACGGAGGGGATGATGATACTACGAGATTTAGTTATCCGTTTGGGGTCATTTGTGACCAAAAACATCAAAAATTACAAAGTATAGATTTACGGAGGGATTAATGATATTACGAGATTTATTTCTCCGTTTGCGGTCATTTGTGACCAAAAATATCAAATTTCAGTAATTATCGATTTACGGAAGGATTAATGATACTATGGAATTAAGTTATCTGTTTGGAGTCATTTGTGACGAAAAAATCAAATTTCACTAATTATCGATTTACAGAGGGGTTAATGATACTATGAGATTCATTAATATAATATTCGATTTTCTATCAACCCAATTACAAGAATATCTTAAATAATAAAATCGAGTCTTAATTTATTTGCTAATAAAATATAAAGATATATTTTCCTTATAATTTAAATATTTTTCTAACATAATTGCATATCATTATATATTAATGTCATTGCCTATTTTCTAAAAATAGTTAAGATATTGTTTTATATAATTAAATATAAGAAAAAGAAAAAAAGAAAAAAAAGAAAGAGGAACTGTTCATCTTATTCGCCAGAAACCAGTGAAGGAATTTCAGAAAAAAAGAAAAAAAAAAAAGAAAGAGGAACTGTTCATCTTCTTCGCCAGAAACCAGTGAAGGACATCCATTGTTGAAGGTTGTTTCTTTACTCAAATCAGCCCCCTATTTCGTGTCCTCTTGCTAAAGCTCAAGAAATCAAAATTTGAAAATGGGATTCTTCAAAAAAAGATGAAAATTTAACAAGTTTCAACCAAATCAAATCGACCAACAAAGGGTTGTTCTTGTCGCACTAGTTTCAACCAAATCAAAGCAAAGTCTTGCCGCTCACGTCGCCACCGGAATTAAAAAAATTAATTAAAAAAAAATCGTCTTCAACCTAGACTGTTCTGGTTGCACCAGAACGACGGCGAGGCCGCCTCTGTTGGTGACGACCAGAACGGCGATGATAAATGTAAATTAAATGAGAGAAATGGGAGGAGAGATTTTAATTTAATTAAAGGGTAATGTAGTAAATTTCCATTTGAGAGGGTTCATACAGGAGAGGTGGGGCTGGGGTCATACTAGGACACTTGTCCAATTTTTTTTTCAAACAACTTGGGTGACTCTCAACGGGTGAGAGTCACCTTAGAGTCTTTTCAGTTTACTTTTTCTTTTTTTTTGTTTATTCTTCTTAAAGAAACGTATATTTAGTTTACGAGGGAAAAACACTTTTGGACCAAACATTAGTCCAAAAAACACATTTGATACCAAACTTTTTGAAAAAACACATTTCATACCATGATTCACACAATCTTGAACCGTTTACTTTTACCGTCAATTTTCGGACGGAATTTAGTATGTACCGTCAATTGTGGATCTTTAAAACCAGTGCATGCTTTCTCTCCCATTGTCAATTTAACGGGCACACGAGGGATACGTGCTGAATTTCGTCCGAAAATTGACGGCAAAACAAAATGTGTCAAGATTGTGTGAATCATGGTATGAAATGTGTTTTTTCAAATACCAAATGTGTTTTTTGGACTAAAGTTTGATATCAAAAGTGTTTTTTCCTCTTTAGTTTATTGATTGATGATGGGCTTAAAACTCTTGTAACTCATGGGTCCAAATTCCTTTTAGTTCGCATTGGCCTTTATGTTTTTCCTTTGAACTATTAAAATAGGGAGAGATTACTTGGTAAACTTATTAGCTTGAGATTATAGGAACGAGGCTTGAGATTATATATTTAATTTAATTCAATTTAAAGGTCTAAACTAGTAGTATGTGTTGGGATTATGCTTATTAATGAGCTTGAGATTATTTAATTCAATGTTTACACATTGTATTAAATTAAATAGAATATAAGCAAGCATCTTATATCCAAAATAACTCCTCCTGATTCTGCCAATCCCCAAAGTCACAAGACAAGTAGTACTTTTCAACCCTGACCCCAATCATTTAAGTACTACAATAACAGGACTGACAAATTGCCATGATTTTATTCCTGAAAACAATAACAATAAATTTAACTCCCTTTCTTTTCTGCAGGGCTGGTAGTTAACATATGTCACTTGGAAATACATTACACTGTCGTGTGGCATCATCTAATTAAATTCCCGAACCTTATGAACCGCAAACCTACCTAGAATGGGGTCACAATCAATCTCTTAATTGGAGGTACGGGAACAGACAAACAATAGTTGAGGCACAAGAAGATGGAAAACATTTTGCCAGACAGATAGATAAAATAGATAAGCAATAATATGAGAGCCGTTCAATTTCAAACCCTATCATCTTATCAAATCCAACAAAATGAGAAAGATTGATGAGCTATACAAAAAAAAGCAATTCAACCACACTTTTTTGTGTCAAAACATAAACCAGAACAAATAAAAAACTAGGAATTAAAGTAGTAGTAATAATTGTCTTTCACATAAGTTAATTATTTAGTCTATCATCTGGTTTCACAGAGATTCTAATTAAACATATTTTCACATCTCTGCAACCCCCTAACATGATATATATATATATATATACTAATACTACTTGATACTTACTTTCTTTCATCACCTAAGTCCTAATAACTCTGTATTACAGTCTTTTCCAAAAAGACTAGAGCTATAATTTCTTTATGTGCCTCTGTTAAAAAATTCAGAACTTTGTTACTTGTTCTTGTCTGTATCACATTCATATGCATCATTAATTCCTACCTCCTAAAACCAAAACCTCTATAATCTTTATACTGTCTTTGTGTCCTGAAAAACTATACGACTGCTGAAATGCCGCTAGCCGCTGCAGATGCAAAGGGACTTTCCGGGAGATTAATTCCTTGAACGCTGCTGCACAAAGAAAACACCACCAAACATAAAATGGAATTAAAAATAAAAACGACATTTTGCTCAAATAATTTACGTAACCACAAACAAAGTGATGCCAACCTCTCCTGATCACCACAATTGTTAACTGGATAGTTGCTATTATCATCACTAGTAGATCCACTGTTCAAAAAGTCGAGAATATAATTAATGCGTCCTGCAGTCGGAAAATTAGGGTGCCCTGCAAAACATATTTCAATATTAAAAATCGAAGAAATTGAAAGAAAAAAAATCAAAATCGAAAAGGGAAAAGACCTTCAGGCAGCTCATCCATGGAATAACCGAAATTGACCGGAGGGTTGCGAGCTAGCTGAAGTTGTGAGAGACGCATTGTCTCAAGTTCCATGGCTTGTTCGTGTTCTTCCATTAGTTGCCTCCTAAATAGCCTAGAGGATCCTGTCAACGAATAAATAAATAAATAAATAATAAAATTTAAGTGTTTATATATGTCTTGCAAATTTCTTACTGGCTCGAAGCTCAGAGTCGAACTCTATAGGGTGCGCGTTGTAATACATAGGATAGTCAAAGTTTTCTTGGTATTTCCTGCATTGAAGAGTTACACTACATGAAAAAAAAATTCAATCGCAATTTCAAAAATAATTGACTGGTGCACAAAACAAAAGTAAACCTTTCCACAAGCTTTGATTTTTCTCTATAAGGTTTCACGAGAACACGAGCACCACAAACGTAATGTGGATTTCCCTTTGACAAAATTAGCTTCACAGTATCTGCACTCGCAAAAGTTACAAAACCAAACATCCGTTTCTGCTGACATGGAATCCTCACATCCTGCACTGTACCAAAGGTACTGTAGAGAAAAAAAAAACCATACAACAATTAGACAACTTTTCGAAAATTCTAAAACAATGAATTGAGATTATAATTGTATTACCTGAAGTAATTTGAAACATCCTCCTCAGTAAAAGTACTCTCGGCTGGAAAAGTCAAATAAATTTGTCGCGACCCATTAACAATCGGGCCAGGGTCGTTTCTTTCGCCCCTAATTTCCATATACTTTGGAGCATCTTCTGCTAGTATCACAGCATGCTGCCCATGAGGCCTAGAAAACACCAAAAAGACATTCAGACGTTTGCAAATGTAAGAGGAATCGAATCAAATTACGGACGGGATTGATTACCTGTCGATTAACCTAACGCTGTTTTTTAACCGAGCAAGCAGTTTGGTTAAACTATAACCGGATTTACCGTGCCTTTGGCTCTCGGTTAAATACCCATCAGCTTGTATATGTCTACCGTATTTCTCAAGGTACATCGTAGGCAGAGAAGCAATTGAAACAGGATTGCCTCTCCTCGATTTCAATAGCTCCGTGATTTCCAATTCTAGTTGCTGTTCTTCACCGGAATCTTCATAAGAGTTAGGACCGTACATATGAGGATAGCTCTCCAGAAAAGATTCCTCGTGTAAGAACCTACAATTACTCCCATGCTTACAAAATCCCTTGTTAAAATAATGACAAGTCTTAACCGGGTAATCGGTTATGTTGGGAGAATTTCTACTACCCCTGATACCTAAACTGTTAAATGCAGCCTCAGTGCTATAGTAATCGTTTGGAAAAGGCGAGGTCCGGAATGTGTCAAGTGGATCCCCCATACCCGTGAAGTGGTTTTGTACACCAAATTCTTCGGGTGCGGGTTTAGGATCCCAGTAAGGAGGTACTCTATGAAATGGGGCGGAAAAGGGGCGTGGGGAAACTGGTGAAAACGGAAAGGGGTTCATTGTAGGAGAAATTGGGGGTGAAATAACTGGTGGTGGTGGTGGTGGTGAAAGATGAAGTGCATTTTTGGCCTTTTGTATTGAATTTTGGATTAAGGTATCTGGCCCTAAAGCTAACCTAATCATTTCTTGGTCGGGAAGGTCTTGTAAGTAAATATATCCAATGACTTTTCTAGCGATATTAATATCTGGTTCTAGTGCCAGGATTCGATCATGAACAACCTTTGCAGCTTCAAAAGAATCCATTTCACATCTACTTCCTTTAATTTCTTCCTGCCCACGCACAAACAACAGCACAGATTAGTAAACCAAAAGAATTGTTTATACTCAATACAAAAGACTGGGATTTTTTCCTTTTATGTTTTATAAGTGGTAATGGTAGATCTAGTGAGGAAACCAAGACAAAAATCCCAGGAACAAATAGTACTAATCTCAGACTCCTGATTTTTGTCAGGGATGATTTTCTTTGCAGACATCTTCTACTACTGTTGTTGACAACAAACTATAAAGAGGAAATATGTTTGCATGCCCCTCATGTTTTAAATTAATTCAAATAAACCATAAAAGGAAAAAATAGAATAGAGTCTATGGAAAAACTGTGAACCCAACCCAAAAAAAGAAAAAGAAAAAAACACCTTATCCTATTCAACAAATCATATGCTCCCATGAGGATTGAAGACTCCAAATTTTCAATATATATAAAACACAAAAAACCACTTTAACTAGGAATTTAATTTCAGAAAACCATACACAACAACTAAGTAAAAAATTGAAAACAAAAAAAAATCCTGACATGTTACAATTAAACAAACACTTGTTACAAATGAAACATGGAAAAACAGTAGATCCAACTTACCCACAGAAACCTGAGAAATTAGAAGTCAAAACTAAAAGGAAAAATGAAAACTACAACTCTATCTCCATCTCCATCTTCAAGTTAAGAAAAAAACTCTTTGTATTCTTCTTGCTCTCTTCATTTGCAGAAATTTCTTAGCATAAAGAAAAAGACACCATCTTTATGTCCCACTACAAAATGACAAAAAACAAATTATGCTTAAAAAGCAGCACTGTGTGTCCTCGCTCTAATATTTGGCAGTTTGTTAATCTACTGTAAATTCATTTTTTTTGGGTAAGACTCATCTATTATTCATAATTTGTTTATCTTAATATGGTGAAGAGGAATTAATTTTATTGATTTCCAGCTAGCGGTCTATTAATATCTGTGAATTTTTTTTTTTTTAAAAAAAAAAAAGGGAACTTCCTAGATTTACGATATGGTTGATGACAGCTTGAAACGTGTGTTACAAAAATACCCTTCTTGAATTAATAAATACGAAGTACTAATTTTTAAATATTTATAAATAATACTTATAATATTGCATATTTCGGAAATTCCAATGTGCAGGAATTAGAGAAGTGAGACCACATATGTCGGCCCAAGTACATTTGTGTGGCTGATACCTATAAAGATGTGGTTCACCTTTAATATCAACCGTTGGATCATTTCCGAGAATTTTTACAGGCAAAATAAATCTAATTATAATAACACTTCTCATCTTTTTTTACGCCTCAAGCACAAAATACAACATCGATGATTAATTGATTAAGATTGGAGGCATTGACTAAGTAAACAAATATTTTGTTGCAACCACTACAAATTAATTAATAGAATATGAATCAAGTTGGGGATAAATAATTTTGTCTCACTGGACATGTTCATTGCAAGTACAAAACTTAACATCTACTAATACTAATAAATTCAATTAAATAGAATATACAAGAGGAAAAAAAAAATATATATATATATATATAATAGAAGATGATTTTTTTATCCGATTTTTTAAAGATATTAAATAATTTTGAAGTCTATATATAGTTGTGCAATGAGTTAAGTTGTCAGGTTAAAATTGGTACTGTTAATTCTATGAATCTCCATTGTTCGGTCTTTTGTGAAGGTGTTCTGTTGTTCAATTTTTTGTGCTCGTAATTTTCCAATGAGTGTTAATTTATCATAAATAGGGGGAAAAAAAACTAAAAATGTTTCCCTTTTGATCTACTTTTTAAAGATGTAGTAAGCCAATTACTATATATAAATATTTCTACATATCTTATGATTGTTCATAGCTTCAAAAGTGTTTATTTCACCATAAAATAAATATAGTATTCACCTGAGTTCAGGATAATTTAATTACAAAGTCCAAATAAAAGTTAAATTAGAAATTTATCTAGCACAAGTATTGTCAATTTTTGGAATGGACCACATTAGGTAGCAGTGGGGGCATAGACATGTCATGTTAATCATTGAAATAATCTAACCAGTGGAATAAATAAATAAAATATATGAATGATTAATAAGTACTAATTAATAAATTGAAAATATAAGCAGGTGCATTTTCGGAAAATTAGTGATAACATTTTCCCACTAGAGTACCGTTTCAACCGGCAAGAGAGTAGGGATATTAACGTCGACGTAATTAGAGGGAGGGCAGTTTCTTTCATTTAAATTTTTTTTTTTTTGGTTTTATTATTCTCAGTATTAAATAAGAGGAGGGAACATTATTTGAATTTGTGGTGGTTAGAAAGAAAAAGAAAAAAAAAATACGATAAAATCTAGCGGTTGGATCCGCGCTGGAACCGGGCCCATCACTTATCATAATCTCCACTTCTTCCGCTTGGACTTAACTTCTTCTTATCCGTTCTCGTGGATTTTTTATATATATCCTGCACTTGAGGGTTTGATTCCTCCCTTTTTTTCGAATATAAAATATATTTTTTGCAGACGTGTTAAACTTCTTTTTTTTTATGATATTACATTAGACATTTAAATATATTTTAATAAATATTAAATTTATGACCTCTTAATTATAAGGTTTAAGTTGGACAATGAAGTTAAGTCTAATCGACTATGTTATAATATTACTTGTGCATCATATAAAATAAAATATTTAACTTTTAAAATTAGAAAAAGAGTTGCATTTCACCCCGTTAGATTTACACAAATTTTCATTTTACTACCCCAGAAATAAAAAATCAGTTGCACATGTCCCCTCAAACGATTTTAAGTCATTTTTATTGAACAAACTCACATGTGCACCTCACATGCATCTTTTAAGGATAAATTAGTCACAATACATCTTACTCGTACAAATACTTTAATCAAATTAATGTTGTGAACATAAAGCTCTAAACTGAAATAAAAATAATATTTTGGTCACAAAAGAGAGAGAAAAGTGCATGTGAGTGAGATGTTTGGAAGAATAAGAGGTATTATGACTAATCTACCATTGGTTAACATGTGACACGCACATGTGAGTGTTTCGATCAATGAAGATGACTTGAACTCATTTGAGGGGGGTAAAGTGCAACTGATTAAAATATATCAGGGTGCAAAGTACTTATTTTATAATTTTGAGTGGTAAAGTGCAAAAACATACCCCAGGGGATGAAGTGCACTATCCCCTTAAAATTATAAGAAGTGAAGTCATGTGAACTTACATTATTTTATATTACTCCTATCTTTTTCCATTAATACTTACTTTAACCTAACTATTGAACTTTTTAACTTCATCATTACATACATTAATAAAAGGGTTAATTACAAGAATCTCTCATGTGGTTTAGTGTATTTCGCGTCCAATCCCTTCGAATAATCATTATTACAAAGATCTCCCTAACGTTTACAAAACCTTACATCCGGTAGGTCCACCGTTATTTTTCGCTGACGTCATCACCCAAATTTTATTGAAAATTCCATTTTACCCTTGAGGTTACTGTAGCTATTTTCATGGACAATTATACCCTTGTTATATTTGGTGCATGTGAAGGGTTTCAATGCAATGATGTGGTTTGTTTTTTGGTGTAAATGTTATAAAAATTAGTGGAACTTTAAAACTTTAAATTGTTTTATCAATGTGTAGATATTAATTTCAAACTTTTTTCTTAATGTTTTTAAAATTGATGTACAAGGGAAAGTAAATAAACTATTGTTAATCATAAGACAACAAAAAATTGAAGATAAATAAAAATACCACTATGAAAATGCAAAAATATTCATAATTAACCCGTAATATTAATATTTTTAATATTTTTTCATAATTTAAAAAAAAAATTATAGTATAAGGATAATAAAAATATGGTTAATGAGGAAAAAAATTGGACATTAATTAATTGCACTATAAAAATGCTAAAATATTAATAATTAACCCGTACTAAAAAAATTCAGACGATTTTAACTAAAAAATCAATTATTTTTTTAACATAATATATAAAAATACTTTGAAATGAAATATACATTTTATAAAATTTTGACTACAAAAATCAATAATTTTTTTTTACAAAATTTAAAGATACTCATTCAAATACCCTTTTAATAAAATAATTCTCTATGTAGTAGTTGCAATTAATTAAATTGATGGGGTTTTCTGAAAAAAATTAAGATACCCAATTATTTTAGTGTTAGACTTATATATCCACAAGTATTTAATATTTTACAATCATAAATTTATTTATTACTTGAATGCAATATGATTGAATAATATTTTACTATAAAATACGGAAATAAAATCTTATTTATATATTTATGAAATTATTTTTTACTATTAAATGAAAATGATATATAACACTTTATAAAATTTGATTTTATTTTGCATAATTGATAAACTATTTTTTTTTTTTGTGTATTATAAATTGGGGTGGGGTTTGTTTTTTTTTTTTCTTTTTCCTTTTTATGTATAAATTGGATTTTATTAAAGTTTAGAGACTAATATGCAAATATGAATTTTTGTAAGGTTTCACAAACCTCGGGGGAGGTCGAAGTAATTAAAATTGGTGAGGATAAGAGGGTAATTTCACGCATTCCGTCCTCCTCTATTAGTCTTCGTTAGGATTTTGTAAGGTTTTGCAAACCTCATTGGAAGTCTCTGTAATTATAATTCTCCAAGGGTATTGGACACGAAATACATCAACCCACAGGGGAGGTCCATGTAATTAACCCCTAATAAAATTTATCTTTTACTTTTTCTTTGGATCAAAGCTCAAAAAGAGTTTTTTTTTTTTTTTTTTTCTTACAATTTTTTATGCACACGAAAACAAGTTATAAGTTTGACTATTATTGTAAATAAACAAGTTACTCAATCAAATTGTACGAATTAATTACTCATGACTTAACACGCTTAAATAGTTTTGATAAAATTGGCTGGGGGGAGTTGTGGTTTGAGAAACCTTCGGGATTTTTACATTCAATGGGTGACATGTGGATTTTTTTTACTTGGTACCTCCTAAATAGGTTAGTTCAGAAGCTCTAAACTTCCCCTTTTGCTCTTCTTCATTTTCATTTAATAAGCTTTGTTTTCTTCTCAAACTTCCTCCCCAATTATAAATTAAATAAAATTCTAATATAAATATAAAAATGTTATTAATACATAATTGAAAAAAAATTAATTTTGCATATTAATAAAATAATTGTAATAAATTAAATAATACATTAATATAAATCTAAAAAAAATTCAAATCTAAAATTTATATAATACTATTAATTAAATTAATATTTAATCAAATAATAAAGTTATATATTAATTATAAATAATTATAATTGAAAAAAAAACTAAACCTACCCACCCCACCCCCACCTCGTAACCACCACCAACCCCCCCTCCAATTCCCTTCGGCCTGAGCGGCCTGGGATCTGAGAACCAAGGCAGGTCACCGCGACCTGTGATCTGGGTTGGGAGGGGGAGGGGGTGGTTGTTACGGGGTGGGTAGGTTTAGTTTTTTTTTTTTAATTATATTATTTGTTAATAATATATAATTTTATATTTTAATAAATATATAATAAATGAATACTATTATATAAATTTTAGATTTTAATATATTTTTAAAATTTTGAGAAATTCTTTTTTTGTATATTTAATTTATTCTTAAAATATTCTTAATGAGTTATGAAAAACCAAATATTCTTAATGATGTGTTGCTTAATATATATATATATATATATATATATTAGATTTATTTTTATATGATTTTGAAAAGAAAACAAAACCGTTCAACAAAACACTTAAACATTTGAGCATATATAGTACATGTTAATTGATTTTCTACATTATTGAAGTACAAATAAATTAAAAGGTCACCTACGTAAGTTGATGATAGATATTCTTCAACTTCAATTTCTTAGTTATCAAATCCTATATAAAAATATTTAAATTATAAGAAAATAAGAAGTATATTTTATTTCTGACAATTCAAAATTAACGGTGTTATTTAAACTTAACGATTCTAGTGATATATTAACATTTTAGACAATTCAAATTTAACAGTTCTATTTAAAAGTAACCATTATGTTGAAATTTTAACAAATCTATTAAAAATGTAAAATCACTAAAAAAATCACATTTTCCCCAATTTTATAAAAAAAATATAAATTATTATTATATTGATTATATAAAGTAATTATTTATTATTTATGTTTTAGGATAGCCTCGTAGGCATTAAACTTTTGGTAAACCAATTTTTTTTTTTTTTTTTTTTTTTTTTTTATAGAAGCTTAATAACATTCTATTGATCATCTTCTAACCCTAAAAATCACAAATACATTAACAAATTATACTCCATGATAAATATTTTATTTATGGATCATAAAAAATAACGATTTGTGATGAGGATTAGGTGTCTATGATAATTTTGCTTACTTCAATTCATACCTTAAACACAAAACCATATCTTACCAAATAATGACTTTGGTCAATTAATCGAGTCATTTGTCAATTTAAATTATGATTAACTTAGTAATATATTAACAATGTTGAGTTTAATCAATTAATCGAGTAATTTGTCGATTTAAATTATAATTAACCTAATTATATATTTTCCCTAATATTAACAATATTATTTTACTCAATTAATCGAGTCATTTGTCAATTTGTATCACGATTAATCCAGTCACCAATCACCAATCTCACGTAGTACACAAACCTACTTACCTCTTTATACTACCGAACCTCTTAAAACACGACCCTCCAGCTCTGTCAGGTGGCAAAAAGGGCCAGGACACGAGGGGGACCCTAACCCACTAATTAAAATATTTGTTGGGTTGGGCCGGTCCTGTGTCAGCATCTCAATTTAGTGGGCTTTAATGGGTCTTTAATGGTTAACTAATGGGTCTAAGAAAAACAAAGAAATTCAGTAATTTTTCTACATATGGCTTCTCTTTACAGCCCTAGCCCCGAACTTCCTCTCTCCAATACCGGTGAAATTCGGGCGACCCACCCCAATTCCGACCACTTCTTGGTTCTCCGCAAACCAAAACGAAAAATAACAGGTAATTTTGGTGGAAATGTAAATTGGATGCATCCTAATTTAGTCTCTGGTCAAGTGAAACTTTGCAGGCAAAAAAAAAAGGCCGACCCGTGACCCGACCCGCACATTTGTGACCCGGATCATTTACGACCCATTAATGCAGACCCATTAAAGACCCGACCCATTCCCAATCCGCCCAAACCCGATCCGACCCGCCCTTTGCCAAACTTAACCCACGACTGAGACTGAAAAACAGAAAGGAAGAGCATCCGAACGGCCTGTGTTACCCAATTACCGACTCACGCCTACGGATTCCGGCATCCTGCACCGCTCCTCCGATGTTAGTGTTTTTAAGGTTAACGTCTCTTTTGCTCGTCTGATTTTGTTTGTGTTCATTGGAAATATTACCTAGTATTTCCAATTGACTTGTTATACCTCCTAATGTAGGTTTAAATTTTTGAGTTTGAGGAAATAAGTCTTCAGACATTGCTCATTTATTTTTCTTATCTTTCTTTTGTTTCGTGATTGGGTAATTTCAATGTTGTAGGATCAATTTTATGCTGGCACTCTTAATTTGTGTTAAAATTTACAGGTATTGGTATTTGAATTGCGCTTAGCCTAACTCTCTATTATTTCGAATTTGAATTCAGTTCCCTCTGATTTTATTGGTAATAAACCAAAAAAAGTGATGAAAATTAGTATGGCTATTGATATAAAATAGAAATCTTTATTTTTGTAAGTTCGTTTAAATATAATGCATTGCAGATTGTGGGAATATCAGTTTTGCTGCTTTTTATTGTTTTCTAGGTCTTTATCTTGGCAATATATTTGCTTAAATCACAGTCAACAACTTAAGATGAATATTTTCTCATTCTCTGCATATATGTTTTATGTTTCTCCCTTTAACTGATCTGAAATGTAAGATTAGAATTTAAAGATTTTTTTTTCTTCGTCTGCATGAGTACTGTTTGATCAAATGCCTCCAAGAAAATTAGGATTTAGTAAGATTTCCTTCAATTTTCAGTTTTTGAGCAATATAGCACTTAAATTCAAATGTCTTATTAGGCACTAGGGAAACATATGATTTTGTTACGTGCCTAGTCCTTCATATTTTTCACCCCATATCAACATATATTTTCCACCAAATACTTAAGACCTTTTCAGTATTTTATTTACCTTTAGACAATACTGAGAAATGCTGGGATTAACCGAAAAAAGAATAGGAGAAATAAATGCATGAATTTTGCTTAGTGAATCATTAAGTGGGGAGGTATGGGACAGGGAAGGAGTACGGATTAGAACTTCATGTGGCATTCCTAAGCAAGTGGAGACTTGTTACTGAGGGTAGTTGATTATTTTTTACTTAATATAGTGGAAACCTAATTTGTGAGCCTTATGATGTATGCATTACTTTTGGTTCAAATATATGTTTCTTTGTCTTTGTTATAGTCAATGCTAGTTTATAATGCAATTTTTGTCATATAGATGACAACAAGGATAACAGCATTGGCTTTTCTTTCTTGTTGTTTGCTACTTAGTACATATGAATTCTTAGTCAAAGTTACAAATCATTGGAAGCAGTGCTTGAAAAGCTTCTCAAATCTTTTGCTAGAATAACAATGTATCGTTGAAATCGAACTGCAAATAATCATCAGGTGGCATCCACGGTTAGGTTACTTGACCCAACTAATTGCATTTACTTTTAGTTTTATTTAGAAGGGTCTTTTAGAGGTTTTTGATTTTAATATGGTTCTTGGTGTATCTTTCATGGGTACGTGCTAACACGATAGGCATGGGCGTTATAGGTTTAGTATAGTGTGAATCTTATGGTATTGGTATGTTAAACTAGTAGGATTGAGTGAAGGTCAAAATACATTCCACTTGTTCTCATAACTCATCTGAAAATTTCAATCAAATAACTCCTGAACGTGTTGATCCTCTCTTCGACTGATATTGTTTAGATTCTATTTACTTATGTAGTTTTCAAAATTTATACTTTTGTCCATTCAGGTGCTTTAGCTAATAGTCTTTTTAGAATCAAGATATGGATCCGTTGGATGATATTTTTGCTGATGAACCAGTAAAGAATGGTAATAAATTGACATTATAATCATCCTCTTTCCTGTTGTGTCTGGCTTCTCAATTACTAATATTTTTTGCACACAATTTTTCATGCTTCCACAGCTCGGGTGGTGGGAAAATTTCAACCGAAACCAAAGTTCAGACCATCGAGAAAGGAACCCTCTGCAACTTCAGTCCAAATTAGTGATACTTCAAAAAATGACATAAGCGAGCCTGTGAGGACTGCAAAGCCATCAGAAAATGGTTAGTGCTTTTTTTATTGAGTGACTTGTAGTTTATACATCCAACAGATCTTTTTAATTTCAGTTTGAATGAAAGTTGGTTCTTTTAAAGTATTATAAACAAATAGTTAAAGTGGGTTCTGTTATTTGGTTAGTGACTTTGGATTATTGGCTTCGTTTCAGATGACCAGCGGAATTCTGAATCAGTCAGCTTAGTTTGCGAGAATGATCCTACCCAAGACATTCCTAAGGCCACTATTGGTTTGCATTTGAATATAGATGCCGTGCCCAACAAGAATGGGGACTGGCATGCGAGCATCGAGAAGTCAGTAGGAGAAGTGAGTATCATATTTTTTATTTTTCATGTTTAATAATTTTACTGATGTATAAATTTACCTATTTCAGAACGCTGACATGTTTATTGAGTTGGAAGCTCTTAGTGATTTTCTTCCTCACACTACTACTGACATGGGTGAGCAAATTTTTCTTCCCTAGGATTGTCTTCTATTTATTAAGTTAGTGCCTCCCTACGGCTCACCTTAGTTGTCAATTAATATGTTCTACACTGTAACATCATTTACTTCAACTGTTGTCACAGAAGGTACTGGCCCTGCTTCAGAAGCAGCAACTCTTACTACCCCTGACACTAAGAATGCACAAGAAGGACCTACTATTCCAGTTTTTTCTTCTGTTGAGGGTCCAACCCACACATGTGATGTGGCCAACACTCCTACACATTCTAGACTGACGGAAGATTCAGATCTTTTAAATGCTGCGGAGCCTATCAGTTCTAGGATTGAAGGGGTTGTTTGCATGGATAATCTACAAATGGAAAGAGAGGTAAGGACCTAAGTTTGCCTTCTGGTGTCTTTTTCAGCCACGGAATGTGAACAGTTGTCAGTGGGTTAGTTTGAGAATTAATTTGATCGATTGCAGGAAATGGATGTCATGGATTCTATAAATATCTCTGAGTTTGCAACTAAATCTGGTATGTTGTGCAATTTCAAAGACTTGCTTTAATATTTTGTCGTATTCAAGCTTTCAATATTGATAACAGTCATTAATGTTCAGTAAGGAGAACTGGAAAATTTCAACCAAAGCCAAAATTAAAAACTCAAAAAAAGACATATGTGGCCAGATCTGTTTCCAACGAACTTGGTTCACAACCAGATCCACCTGGAATTAGTTCGGCAGAGCCAGATTCAGTTCCTGCATTTCAACACGATGATGTTCTTGACCTTTCATCAATAGGATTCCCTCATAACGAGCCCATTGAAGCTACCTCTGAGTTTTCGTTGAATGAAGAGTCTATAAATCTAATGGAAATGCCGCAGTTGGATTCAGGCCTTAATCTGGACGGTGTACCTGATGTTCCTGCTAAACTCGTAAGTTATTTATAGAGTACAATTTTAATGTGGATATGTTTCCTAAAGTAATACTGTGTTCTATATTTCACCATTTTCTGATTATCTTTGGGTTGTGAATTATGGTTACTAGGCTTCACGGCGGGCAAAGACTGGAAGGAGTGGAGTTCATACGGCATCAGATCCTTCTCTGCAGGCTTGCACATTGAGCTCGGAGAATGGAACTGGTAGATGTCTACGGCCACGTAAAAGAAAATCAAGTTCACTTGAACAAGTAGATGAGGCTGAAGATGAAGTCCTCACAAATAGGGAGTTTTCAGATGAACCTCCGGGAAGTTCTTTTGTGGAGGAGGAAAACATTAATAATGAGGAATCTCAAGTGGAAAGTGAACCGAAAGTGAAAAAGGTGAGGCGGAAGTCTAAGAAAACCGATGATGATAAAGAGAAACCAGACAAAAAGCGGAAGAAAGCCAAGGAAGCATCAGATCATGGTGCAGATGTGAAGCCTAAAAAATTTTCTCATTCTACTAGACGAAGACGAGGTATTTATAACATCTGAGTGTTAAGAATTGCAGTTTTTATTACTTCCTGATTAATTTGCTGAACATGAAATTTATACAGTAGTGGACAAGGTTTTGCTGGAAACTCCCGAGGATGAGCTTGACTATCGAAATGTGCCTTTGAGGGATTTAATTCTGCTTAGAGAGCACAAGGAGCGGCAAACAGTATGTCAATTGTACATCACACTTATGATCTATTTACCGGTTGGAGTTGGCTACCATTGATGGATGGATAATGTGTAGTATATACAGTATAAATCAGAGTTTAGAAGGAAAATCTCGAGTATTTTTAGTCTCTGATTGATTACAATTATATCTTAAGAATGTGACCTTATGGTTGGCATATGCAGAAAAAAGAAGAGGCAGCAGCAAGAGAACCTGCAGTTAACCCAAGGTAATATCTTATTCATGATCCAACTGCGATATTCAATTTGAGTTTCTTATTTAGTGCAGAATATGAATCGACTTGAGTGTTTGGCTTGTAAAGTTAAACCCTAGCGCTGCTAGGCTGCTAGGAAATAAGGATGTTAAACTTATTTCATCTAATAATGGAGAATTGGATATGTCTTCAGTGAAGAGAATGTTGAGTTTCATCTTGTATGTTATTCTACCACTTATTTCTAAAACTTTTCGCTAAAAGACATCACTGAATTTATCCTTGTGATTTTCCTTGCAAAATTCAGAGGTCCAGCAGTGAATAAAAAGGTTTACGAATAGTTGGTAATAGTTATGTCTTTGTTAGTGTCTGGGTTTGACAAATACTGGATTTAATAACCTTTTTTAGTTTAATTTTCCGAAGAAACTGCCCTAAATATTCTTGTATCCTTGTGATTGCATTTAGTAAGTTAAAGTGATGGTAAAACTAAAGATGTTGAACAAAAGTTGAAGCTGCTGCTTTTGGACTATTCTAACCTTGGATTACAAAAGAATTTGGTGTCTAAAAATAATGATCCTCATTGTTTGAGCAAGAATTTGAAAGCTATTTTTAGGGAGATGTGTCATCATGTAAGCAAAACAAGCTTAAATGAGTTTATGTCGTTTCTAACTTTCCATGACGTCTGTTGATACTCTTTAGTTTTTTAGGATGTGATACACATGCTGCACAAAGAAGGTCCAAAACACAAATATTTTATTTATTTTCTTAATGATTGGTTTTGTAGCATGAGCATATCTTATACTGAAGAATGTATTTGAAATTTTGAACTTTTTAGCTTCTTTTCATGCTTGTGAATTGTATTTGTCTCGACCTTTCAACTTTTGAATTTTTTATTCTCCTGAATTTAGTTTTCAGCTTTGAGACAGTATATAAACTCATTTGCATAGTTTGTTTTCAGAAAGATATATGATTATGGTTATTATTTGTGCTTTGCAGTAACGGTAACTCTTCAGTCCCCCACAATGAAGATGAGACATTTACGTCTAGACAAGGTGGAGAATTTGATGAAGAACAAGAAACTCCGGTGATTGATGAGAGCAACATCTACTTCAATTATCAGACCTACATGGACAAAACACCAATCAAAAGATGGTCTAAACAGGACACAGCAAAGTTCTATGAGGTACTATGTACAATAGTTATTTAAACCCTTGTTAATTAACAAAAACAGAATATACGATTAAGCATATGTTCTGAAATTAAATAAGATTTTTTTATCTCATCAAATATCCATACGAAATATAATAAATTAAGCATTCTAGAACTTGTATAATCTAGTCCAATTTAAACTATGAATTGATTTAAATAATACAATTATGTCTCCATGTCATAATTTCTATCAACTCGTTTCATTTTGATAGGCCCTGCGGCAGTTTGGAACAGACTTTTCTTTGATACAACAGCTCTTTCCTGATTGTGACCGTCGGCAACTAAAGCTCAAATTCAAAAAGGAAGAGAAAAAGCATCCATTGATGCTTCGTGAAGCTTTGACTAACCGTGGGAGTTCTAGTGGTAGGCTCACTTCCTAATTTCCCTTTTCCTCTTATCAACTTTCGAAGTTCTGTGAACATAATCAATCAATCAATCAACCAATCAAACTTGCTGGATTTCCCCCCCTAAAGTTGTGCATTCTTCATTTTTCAGATAATTCCCTTTTTTCAAAGGTGATTGAGCGTCTCAGGCAAATTGCGGCTGAAGAAAAAGAGAATGCTGAAAAAGAAGAATCAGTAGATTTGACAGGCGACGAAGCTGTAGAGGAGGAGACTTTTAATGTCGATGTATTGTCATTAATTACTATTTCTGGAGTATTTTGTCTATCAAAATTAGGGTGATATCAGCGTGGTATCCCTGAGGTTAGGGTCAACTAGAAAAAAATGCCTCTGCATTTAACCAAATTACCTGAACTCTTTTTGAATTTGACTGTCTTAAGGTGTATTTTCTAGGACAGTCAATCTCAGGGGAATACAGGAGCTTTTCTTAATTGACCGTATCCCCATGGGTTACCCTTTTAAATTACCCTAAAATTACTTTCATCTGAGGTATTTGTTATTTGTGAACTGTGTAGGATGAAGAAGGGA
This sequence comes from Penstemon newberryi var. newberryi, assembly GCA_030819805.1. Classification (NCBI taxonomy): domain Eukaryota; kingdom Viridiplantae; phylum Streptophyta; class Magnoliopsida; order Lamiales; family Plantaginaceae; genus Penstemon; species Penstemon newberryi. Next base: position 4,826,249 of record JAUALY010000003.1, on the reverse strand, counting down.
AAAAGGAGGAGAACATTGAGGATGAAGAGAAGGATAATTTAAATACACACGACTCTGTAGAAGAAGCTCAAAGCCCTGTGGAAGAAGCATATGACAGTGAAGAGGATTTGTATAATTGGAGCCAATATAAGAGTGACACATGACTTGTGCTGGTAGTAACTATGATATTGAAATTTTGCTAATTCAATTATTTATTTGATTCATTTTACAGCAAACCGTTTTGAAATATCACTTTTGGTTTTTTAGTGTCGAAAATGTTATAATTTTCATTTTACTATGTGGATACATGATATCTAAGTTTTTTCCTGATGGTAATGTATGATAAAGATGGGCTTCATGATTCTAGACTAGAGGTCATGGGTTCGAACTCTATTGAGACATGTAGGTACCTTTTTAATTAATTTAATACAAATTTTATTGGTGAGATACTTTTTGTATTGTTAGTCGAGCTTTTTTTATTTTATTTTATTTTATTTTATTTTAATTAACTATATTTCTAATGTAATCTTGTATTTAGCGTTTCACTTAGGAAACAAAACAATCTATTATATTATAAATAAAATTCATCGTTTTACTTAGGAAAAGGAATTGACCAGCTCATGACTTCATGCATCTGATGGCAGGTGCCAAAACTGCCCTCTGCATGCAAACATAAGCTTAATACATGAAAGTGTTTTTTAACAGTAAATTCACTATTCAGTAATAGTTAATGAATGAAACAGGTAATAGTAGTCAAATTTAAGAGGAAATCAGACCGAGATATATAGAAATATTAATATAAAACTGAATATCTGCATGAATGATTTACTTGGTATATATATGGCATGGATTAAATTTTTGATACATTTACATTGAAAATAATAAAAGCTTATGTTCTTGAATCAACTGAAAACACCAAGTAGTTTTACTTCATTATATGTCTTTAATTTATTTTTTTCAATTATCAAACTTTCATGAAAAAATGGATAATAATTGAAATATTTTCTATATTTAACTAATTAAAATATCTAACGAAAACAAAGCCTCACACAGAAACACGTGAAAGTTGAAACCTTAATCAAGCTTTCCGGAGAGGAATCACATGTAGGGTGTGTTCGTGTGGGGGGCGAAAACTTATTCAAATCCAAAGATGAGGATTGGATAAGTTTCCCAAAAGCTACCCTTATTCATAATTGTTACATTTCATCCCATAAGTTTGTCTCTAGGAACTTTAACTAGGCTGCTCATAACCTATCTAAATGGGCAGACCTATATTTCTCTTTTGATTTTTTAAATGCTGCCTTCTGCCTCTTTTTGTTTTTTTGTGACCATGGATACCCCTCTGATAGATCTTTTGTAATTTGTTTCTTGTTTTTTTATTTTTTATTTTTTTATTTTTTTATTTTTTTATTTTTTTATGTTGTGGTAATTCATCAAAAAAAAAAAAAAAAAAAAATACAACTCATTCCGAATATTAGATTTGACTCATCCCAATATTATTCATATAATTTAAAATATTAGCAGAAGGGATACTGTGACAGTAAATAATAAATTGAAATGGGGTAATTTCTTTTCTTGGCCTGTAATTATTATTCCTAGGCCCTAGGCCCCCCAAAATAAAAAGCCTTGAAGACTAGAAGAAAAGCGTTTGCACGTTATGACGATGTTTGAACATCCAAAAGTAGTCAGAGTGAGACACATTTTTAAAATTTGATTGGTATTTAGCTTGAAATAAGTTTGGATTTGGTTTTTGTTAGACTAATCAAGTTTTAATTATCGAATTAAATACGATTTGAACTCAAATAATTTGATAATTGATAGTATATTTTAACTTGAAAATATATTTTCATGTTATTAAAATTCGGTCAAGATATTATGTTTTATTTATTTTGAATAACCAATTACAAAGCCCAATAATTGTACTTTGTGATACTAATCAATTCCTATAACATTAATACACTAATATACTTTAAATATTTATTATTCATATTAAAATTAATTATCAAATGAATAATAAGATAATAATGAGAGTTTCCTCAAAAAAAAAAAAAAAAAAAGGACAATAATGAGACAGAAAAAGGATGGTAACTTGAAATTTATTTCCATTACAGGGATAAAAATGTATAAAAACAAATTTTATTTTATTACGAAAGTGTCACCACCCACAAAAGCAAGGGTTTACATGTTTCTCTAAAAGCTAGCTACTTTAATTTCGACTACTTTTCTGTTGAGAAATGAGAATCAATTACCCAAACACAATAGTCATATATCAAAAAATTGTTTTTGCTAGAAAAGAAGAAGAAGAAACAAGAAAGCACTGCATTTGCAAACGCCATGCTCGAGTGTTGAGAAAATTATTGTAATTAGTTTTGATTAGAAACAAGAAATTTAATATTTGGGGTTCCAGTGTAATATTTTAAAACTTTATGTCAGTGGGTAGGACTAGAGTCGGATCATGCTCTACACATTGGATCAACTCCGAATCTTACTCGGATCTAAACTTTTTGGGTCCTTCTGCTCTTGCTCGAATTCGATCAATATCGAATATTTTTCTGGTTATGAAAAGGTCTTTACTTTTAAAATTTACACCAATAACTTTTTCTAAAATAAATTTAGCAATGTTATAATTTCATTTAGTTAGTTCATTTTAAACTTTCTTAACTAATATTCATGTTTCCAAATGAGAAAATATGTATACAAATGAAATTATAAATGAATTATCAACTAAATAAAATTGTTGGTAAAATATTATGTAATATTTATTTATTTATTTCAGATTATCAACTAAATGAAATTAGATCCGTTGAGCCCCTAATCGAACAAGAAAACCTGTGGATATATATAATAAAGAAACATGCAAAAATTTGGGCCAAAATAGAAGCAGGCTTAGTCCGTTATCCTTCAGTGTTTGGCCCGTTATAAAACTTAATGTTATCTTCAATAGCCCATATTTAAAAGTCGAACCTCATTCATCTTTGATTCCTAAAGATTGAGCTTTTTTGTTCAAAATAATTTCTGCTTGAAAATACAATACCTTCTTCAATCCTGCGAAAACAAGGCAAGTCTCTCTGTCACAGACTCTGAACCCAGCGAATGAAATCAATTATGGTTTTAACTTATCATCAATCGTTCTAGAATATTGGGTTTTTTTTTTTTAATTTGAAGTACAATCAGACATAGAATAGTTGTTTTAGGTTTTCTCATCAAGAGTTTGCTGATATCGTGTTTCAATTTAATTTATGATTGATGGGGTCAAATTATAAATACTAAATTTCTAAATGAAATGGACGTCGTGTATTTGAAGCTCTCTGCCACCCATTTCTAAATTGAACGTGTTAGGTTTGGGGAAAATGTTGAGTTACAGATATTAAATGTTAATTTTAGATGAGGCGGACATTTAATAGATGGTGATCGTCACCCTTGATGAGCTGGAACTAAAAATGGTGCAGGGTAGAAATACGTGTGCTATTGGAGAGAAAAAGACTATACTTTTTTTCGCCTTTGGCATTAGTGAGTGCAGATAAACTTCGTTTTCGGATTCCTCTTTTTCGTGCTAATGTTAGTGGTCTGTATTGATGATTAATGTTCAGTATCCTAGAATTCTTTTGATTATTATGTCTTGGATTCCATACCCATTTCACAAGTTTCGATGATGTCTAATTGGTTCTATCATATGCGATGCACCCTTGTAGTCATTTTGTTAACTGAAAATTTTAGGATCTTGTGTGCTTCACTATGACAATGATTGCTTCTAACTTTGTGCATCATATGTAGATATACCTTTTATGCATAAATAGAGCAAGGGGCGTCTGGCCATACTATATTCTTTCTTTTATGGAATGTTCAAAGAGAAAACAGGCAGGGGGTAGTAATACTACCAGTTGGGATGAAGCATGCCGTCTCTATGCTGACGTGATTGCATCTGAGAATGATTCTCTGAAAATCCAGGTCACGATGAAACTTGCAAAGATGTGCAGATACGCCCCTGAACATATTTTGGCACTCACAGTGCCAATTCTAGTCGAGCTTCTTGGAAGTCCACCTAATGCGGAAAGTACATTGGTTCACGAAGCCTCTGCTTACAGCTTGAAATGCATTGCTTCCCAAGGTGAAGGCAAATTAGCCATTCTTATTGGCCAATCAGGTGCCATACCTATCCTACTGAGACTATTACTGGATTCTAGTGAAGGTTTACAGAGCGTTTTATTGAAATGCCTACGAAATATTGTTACATTTGGGGTCTCAAACCGCGCGATTGTAGCTGGAAATGGTGGACTGGAGATTGTTCTCGCTATGTTAAATTCCTGTTTGGACGATTCAAAGTTAATCTTGTTAGAGATCTTGAGTGCGTTGGCTCTTATAAGAGAGGTTAGAAAGCACCTCTGGAGATCTAAAAGCATGCATTTTCTCGTAGAAGCTGCTAGTTTTGGCAGCTTGATCTCTAGAACCAGAGCCGCTCAAGCAATTGGTTTACTTGGAATGGTTAAAAAAGCAAGACGTATGCTTGTTGACGTGGGAGCCATACCAGCGCTCGTGCATTTACTAAAGTATGGGGATCCCTCTACAACGCTGGTGGCTGGTAATGCACTTGGTGTGATCTCATCTCAAGTCGATTACATTAGGCCTGTTTCTCAAGCAGGAATAATTCCTCTATATACCGAGCTACTCCAAGGGTCTGATCCCATTGGCAAAGAAATCGTGGAGGATGTGTTCTGCGTATTAGCAGTTCACGAAGAAAATGCGATCACAATTGTTGAACACTTGGTCAGAATCCTTAGTCTAGACGATGTGGGAGCAAAGGCTGCAGCTGTTGATGTTATATGGAATCTCTCTAGTTACGAACGCTCAATACCCGTACTTCGGGACTCTGGTGTAATTCCGATTCTAGTTGGGATTTTGAATGATGATGAAGATGCCGATGGTGTTAAAGAGAAAGTGGCTGGAGCTGTTGCCCAGTTGAGTTACAATGAGGTTCATCGAGAAGTACTTGCTAGTTGTGGAGCAATACCACTTCTCATCAACATGTTAGAGGATGAGTTAGACGAGTTAAGAGACAATGTTGCAGAGGCCCTTGTCAATTTCTCGTTGGATCCATTATTTGGGGATCAGATATCTTGTGTTTTGGAGAATCATTCTTTCCGGTATATGCGGAATAGAGTAATGCGGATGCAAGGCTTCGATGAACATGTGGATAGATCTTCGAGGCAGGTAAATAGTATGGAGGAACTCACTTGATACTCTTCCCTTGTGTTTTTTGGTTATAAATGTTTATGTGCCCTTTGTGAAACTTTAAACCGACACAGCAAATTCTTGAGATTTTGATTTAGCACCGGCCCTCCTCGAGATTGCGACCCTGTATTGCCTCGTGTATTTATGGAATGTTACTTATAGTGAATTTCTTTTTGTTATTTACTTTGATATGACAAATTAATATATATGCTACCTTAAGAATAGGTTTCAAGTTTGTATTTGGGTTGTAACTTTTCTGCAGATATCTTTGCACTGTGGCTAAGGATCGTTGGATTATAATTACTACTGTGAACTACTAACTTCCCATGTATTATAAATAACAAATATGGGAAGATTAATGTATTATTAGCTTTTATTAAGACAACGTAAGATATAAATTCAGTCAACATATATATGTAGTAGCAATTATTGCAGAAAGAAAAAAGTACAAAGTTATTCACTGGAACTACTTCTTAATTATAATATAATCTACTAGTCATCCTTTATTTCATCAACAAACTCGAGTCTGGCATGGCCAACTTTCTTCTTGAGCAAGTAAGCCATTCCGGCTGCATCGACCCCGTCTCCGATGACCACCACTTGATCTTTCTTCTCCCCTTCCAGTTTCACTGACACCACACCTGATGACATGGCTGCTATGCTCATGGCTTTCGATCTACATTTACCGCATTTCATTTGAACCCTTATTATGATTTTCTGCTAATTAACAATTAAAAGAAAGATATATGTATATGATCAGACCTTAATTTCAAAGTTTAAAACCATGCATATTCCTATTTCCATGTAGACATATATATATAGAAAATTAAACTGCTCACTTATATATAATTAGGAAATTTACCTGCAGCATATTTTCCTTTTGTAATGCAAATTAAAATTGAATTTTATTATATATATATATGTATAGTATATAAGCAGATATATATAATTAATTAGTGGCCGGTTTGAAAAAAAGAAGAAGCTTGAAACTAGTTTATATAGTTGCAGCAAAGTAAACAATCATATCCAACGCGGCGATGACCTTGAAACGAAGCTTAAAGTGTCAACGTATATATTATTAAGTTAAGGTGGCAACTGGCAAGATTTGTTTCTGAAGCTTAGGCCATGCACGTTCTGTTTGAGGTTTTTAAGGATGTAATCACATATTCACATGGTTAGGAGTAATATATATATATATATATATATAAACGAGTAAATTAATTCATGTTCATGTTCATGTTCATTATAAGGAACTACTTGGACGGTAAAGATATTGACTTAACCATGAAATTAGAAATTAGAAAAAGTCAAAAGTTATTATGAATCTAGTATTCATTTGGTAGATGCATTTGGAATGTCACTAGTTTGAACACCAAAAGTCATGTACTTTATTCAATGAATTTCACTTAAACTTATCTTGTGGGTGGAGAAACACTCTCTAGCGAGAAGGGCTCGGGGCCAGGGTCAGGACTGGGGCGGGAACGGGGCGGCCTCCCGGCTCAGGTGAGCCCTGCGCGCGGCCAGGGGGCCGCGCGTGTTTTCTGGGGAAGAAGAGGTGCGCGTGTTTGCACGCGCCCCTCTTTAAGTCAGGTGGCGCCACCTGACATTGTGTTGTATCTCAATTGAGATTATTTGGAGATGAAGTGTGATTCTAAATTGCTCATGAAGAAGCAATACCGAATAAAAGGTTTTGAAAAAAAAAAAATTCTCAATTAGTTCATTTTAAATAGTAAACTCTTGATGAATAATCACTACTCACATCACACTGATTGATAAATATTTCATTCCTAGAAGTATGTAAATGATTCATTCACAGAAGAGAATGCAATTAAATATATACACGGCATGGCTTAGACATTGCCGATATTTTTTAATGCATTCCATATAAAAGATTGTGTCATACCACATCAAGTCAAATTATAATAGTTGTAAAAAAAAAAGGCAAGGATTTGCAATATTGGTTTCACTTGCTATAGATGTGGAGTAAATACAATGATCTTTGATTTTTTCAAACATTTATTAAGTGATGATGAAGGATGTTAATTTGTCGATACTAAGAGCATCGTTGATGATAAATTGAACCAATAATATGAGCATATTGAAGATGCATTCACAATTATGTGAGCATTGTAAATATATTGAATGGTGGAAATATTTATTTGGTTGATAGTAGGTCGACACACATAATTTTTCGAGATTGAGAATATTCTCTAACTTGAAATTACCAAAAGCAAAAGTTAATACAAATTGATGTACTGTAAAGGCTCCAGGAGCAAATATATATTGTCTGGATGTGCAAATATTTTTGTAAAAGAGACTTTGTGCTCTTTAAAATCCGAAATGGATTTGTTGAATTCAAAGACAAACGTCTTGAAGAACGTATTAACGAGTTTCACATGGAAACTTTATATATGATGGGAATATGAAATATACTTATACTACATTCAATATTTCATGCCAGAAATCCAATATTTCATGAGATAAAATATTGATAAATAAGATCCCAGTTTTCTCACAGAAAAAAAAAAAAATTATGCGACCATAAGAAATAGTGGATCAAAAATTTAAGTTGAACCATAAGTTCAATGATCCAAAATATTATGAAGTGGCATGATAAAGTTGGTCATCCAGAAAAAATTACAAATGCGTCGAATGATTACAGACATCTTTTAAAGAACCATACAATTTTTTACCTCATGATTATGTGTGTGTTGATTGCTCACAAAGATTGCAAATTGTAAGACCATCTCATGTGAAGAATGGTCGTGAGTCCCAAACCTTTTTACGATGATTCTAATGGGATACATGTGGACTTGTAGATCCACTTTGTGGACTATTTTGTTATTTCATGGTCTTGTAAAGGTATTTTTTTTAGTGGTCTAAGATATGCCTACTGTCAACGCGTATAGCTTTTGCTAAGATTCTTGTTCAAGTATAAGATTGAGAGCAACGTTGCAACTTGTGTCAGGTTGAAAGCCTAATAATTCTCAATTAAAATTTATGATTGTGTGATTTATGATCTAATTTTTCCATCAAAATGAACATATATGGGTCTACAAAAATGTGTTGGTTAACTTTTATTTCCCATCTGTAATCATATATTTTGAACGCCTGACGAGGCAATATGGTTTAATCAAAATATCATGATAATCCTTTTGATGAGACAGGTTTTCCGCCGTTTGGGGGAGAATTGATATCGTTACATGTAGAACGACGTGAAATTATTTGACATGGGTAAATAAATGTAAAATACTTGTCTCAGCTCAGCCCACACACAAATAGTATGAGCAAGAATTGAAAATTGCACCAACATGAATTGAAGTCCTTGAAAGACAATATGCTAGCATACTATAAACGCACTTGAAGCGTGTACTATTGATGCAAAATAAAACTTCTTAAGGAAAATGTTACTTAAAGTACATGTCCCTCCTGAAGATAAACTGTTTCAAAATAAAGTGCTATAGAAAAAATGATTGATCAATCTAAATCACGAGATGCCCATGAAAAGGCACTTGAAACAGAAATAAAATATATGAATAAATCAAGAAAACTGGGATCGAAAGGAAAGTAATTATAGATGATAGTTTTTCTTATTTGGATATCACTAAATAAAAGTTATAAATCAGGATCTTGAACCGTGAACGGTTATATTAATGTCGACATAAATAAATAAATAAATTGGCCAATATAGAAAGATGCGATTCAAGATCGCTATTGAACTGTAAAAGTATTTGGACTAATTGTCCGCATGCCCAAGGACGCGAAATTTATATGTCGCAGGCATAAAATTTTATGAAAACATGATGAAAATGTGAGATATAAGACACAACTTCTTGTACGAATTCTCACAGAGATCAATAACTACGATGAAACATATTCCCTCGTGATTAGTGAAATCACATTGCGGTATTAATTTGATTTGCAGTTCGTGAAGGACTTGAAATATGATTATGGATGTAGTTACCGCATATTAGATAGACCATTGGGTAGTGATATTTATATTAAAATCCTTGAAAGAATTAAATGGTCTCATGCTTATCCTTTATTAAACATTACGATCCTTATACGAGTTAGGGTGATCTGGTCTGATGTGGTATAACCATCTAAATGAATACCTCGTAAAAGAAGGATTCGTTCATAATCTAATTTGTCCATTTATTTTGCATTGAAAGATTTTGAAATGAGTTTTCTATTATTGAGGCATGTGTGGATGATTTAAATTTTATGAGGACTCCTGCAGAGCCACAAATACTGCAATTTACCTAATGAAATAACTTCAGATAAAATTTTGATAAATGTTTATTCGTTGAGCAAATTTCATGGTTGATTGTTGTTTAGATATATGAATATCACTTTCGTCCCCGGAAAGGACAATTAATAAATATTTGGTCCCGAAGTACCATATTTAAGTTCAATAAGAGCCCTCATGTATCTTGAAATTGTTCGAGGTCGGATATAGCTTTCTCGATGAACTAGATACAATTTTGCACCAACATGAAGTCATTGAAATGACATTAAACATGAATTATGTTATCTTCGTGGGACAACTGACATGAACTTCTTTTTACTCTAAATATTCAAACCCACAAGTAGAGGGTTATGTAGATGCTGGTTACATAAAATTCTATTTCAAAGTGAACATGTATTTACTTGTGGTGATGCTGCTAAATCATGACAATCTTTGAAATGATTCAATATTTTCATAAACTTGTGGGTTACATTCAATAAGGAATACACCAACATTATTATATGAAGACAATATCACTTGTATTGCTCAAATCGAAAATGAATATATCAAAAGAGACATAACGGAATACGTATCACCAAAATTTTCTCTTCACCCACAAGTCTCGTAAAAATGGTGATTGGGACGTTCATCAATTTAAGTTAAGATACAATCTTATCGATTTTTTCGCTAAATCACTGCCGACTACATCATTCAGAAAGATAGTCCACAACATCGGAATTCATCACTTGTGATTTCAGGGGGAGCGTGTTATTTATAATTACTTGCACACTGTACTCTTTTTCCTTCGTCCAAGTTTTTGTCCCAGTGGGTTTTCTTAATAAGGTTTAACCGAGGCAGTGTTACACGCTTATCAGTCCTGTATGGGTATGTATTATTTTTTCCTTGTTCAGGTTTTTCCCACAGAGTTTTTCTAACAAGGATTTTAAAGAGGCATATTCCATAAGCAACATACATCCAAGGGGGAGTGTTATGAATCTAGTCTTCATTTGGTGGATGCATTTGGAATGTCACTAGTTATATGAAGACTCTCTGAACACCAAAAATCATGTACTTTATTCATTGAATTCCACTTAAACTTATCTCGTAACTCTTGACTTTTAAATTGCACTTATAGCCCTATAAATAGGTGCATTGTAAATTATTTTATACACGTAAGAGTATATAAATAATAAGAAATTCTCTTCCAAATATATCTTCTACTTTTTCTACTTTAATTCTTGTTCCTTTTAGCTTAGTTTCATAACAAAAGTCAGAATATAAGAATAAGATTGATAATGGGTAGAACTGAATAAAACCTTGAAAATACTCCACGTAACGTAACTTGTCGATTGGGTCGACCCAGATAGTTTAGATTATGCCATTTTGAAGTTGTATGGTTGAATATATGTATCCTGATTTAAGTAGGGTCCAGGTCGACTCGATCGGCTCTTTTTGTAATGGTGGACTTAAATCTAATCCACCACCAAACAGAAAGTTTATTTTTAATAGTTGGACTCAATACAAAATTGATCCGACCCAATTAAGTTTCGATGAAACTCGTTACAAACACAAATTGATGGATCCAACACAATGCGACTTGACCAAGTACATTTTTGTGACTAGAGGATAAAACCCGATTTATTTTCATAACTAGAGGAACTGCCGTCGCTTTCTAGGTCAGGTACGCGTCCACCCCTGATAGGGTAGGTCTGACAAAATTAACACCCATCACCTTATAGTTCCTTTCAATCTGCAACATTCCAACTCAATATAAATTATATTTCTAGATACAACTTAAAATCCAAATTTCTAACTCAACTCAAATCTTGATTCACCAAATCCACAACCAAGCCGATTTAAAAAAATAAAAAAAAAACAAACAAAACTAATCCAACACCGATCCATATGGGTCCACACATACCTGACTAAAAAGATATATATGGCTTTGAGCCTTGAGCTCATCATCTCTCTACTAAAAAGTAAATAAGTTCAAACTAGATAAAACAACCAGATTGCATAGGATTTATTCCACTCAACTTAACTCATTCACATAAACCCACATTTTCTTCTTTCCCTCCTTTTTGATTTTGTTTGCAGAACCTGAAAGAGGGACTCCACCCTTTTTTATTATAAAAAATATCTTATGCTGAATTCTAATACAACTATCTTTCTTGCCATAAAATCATAATTAAAGTCGACTCCATTAATGAGCGCGAAACAAATCCTCGAGTATATTCTAAAAGTAGTAGAATACATCACATAATAAAACACCAATCAAAACTTGTAGCATCTTCCATTAGCACCAACTCTCACTTAAAATTGCATTCGAAAGTGTCGTTCTCGTCATCATCATACCCATATAAGGTCAGCACAAAGTTGTTTTACTCAAATAGTTGAAAGATTTTCAAAACTAGAACTTGACCTCATGCTGTATTCTGCAACGAGCTTCGAAAACAAAGATGATTTATCCTTCAACAACTTTTCCGGAGAATCGTACTCTTTACGAAGCCCTGCATCAAACAAAATAACCATGTAATTAAAAACCAATAAAAGTAAATAAAGATTGTGACACTATAATGTCAGATTACATACCATTATCTAATAATAAAACCATATCACTGTCAATTACTGATGTTATCCTGTGTGCAATTGTTATCACAGTCGAGTCCGTAAAGTGTTCCTTTAGTGTTATTTGAATCAGATTATCAGTCGCTGTGTCAACCGAAGCTGTAGCCTCATCCAACACCAAAACTTTGCTTTTCTTTAGTAGCACACGTCCAAGACAAACAAGTTGCCTTTGCCCCACACTCCAGTTCTCTCCATTCTCCGACACTGGAATTCATTTGGATTAAATTTCATATAAATAATAAAACTTTACTAGATAAATTACGAGCTAAAAGCAAAAATCCCTCCCCCCTGGGTGATTTGCCTAATTGGCAAAAGCGCCCCCCCCCCCCCCCCCCCCGGAATTATTTTTATTAGCAAAACACCCCGCTTGAAATTCCTTCATAAATCAATAGGGTGGTTATTGCCAATTTTTTAAGTGAACATGGGGGTTATTGCCAGTTTTCAAAGTTAACAGAGGGATTATTGTCAATTTTTTAGGTGAATAGGGGTGTTTTTGCATTTTTTATGGGGCATAATTGTTATTTTTCCTGCAAAATATATATTCTGGTTTGGGAGAGGATTTTTTCGCTAAAAAAAATAGGACAGGGGGGGTTTTGATATTGCGTATTAGGCGAAATATAGGGGGTATTTTTGAATTTCACTCTAAGCATATTTAATTGAGAAATAACCTGCAGAATCAAGTTTCTCTGGCTTTTTACGGACCTCGTCGCCTAGCTGGCATTTATCAAGAGCCTGAATCGTAAAGATAAATTAATTATGTATCCATAACTCAATCAAGATATAATTGTGGAGATAATCTTGAGTGTTAAACGAACCTCCCATATTTGTTCGTCTGTATACTCTTCAAGGGGATCGAGGTTACCTCGAACAGTACCCTCAAACATGGTTGGATCCTGTGGGATTATACTTAATCTAGATCGTAAATCGTGTAGTCCAATCGATGAGATATCGATACCATCTATAAGTATTTGTCCACCTGTGGGGTCAACAATTCGGAAGAGGGTCTGAATTAAAGTTGACTTTCCACTTCCTGTCCTCCCCACTATTCCAGTCCTTTTCCCTCCGTAGAATGTACATGTAAGGCCTCGTAGCACAAAAGGCATGTGCGGAGCATATCGAACCTATAAATAAGACTCGGCTTTAAGTCGATAAAACATATATCAAATTAATTTAGGTATACAATGAAGTTTATAAGAAGGATAAATTACCTGAAGATCTCGGATAATAACCTCTCCGTGAATTGGCCAGTTACTCTGTGGCCTATTCGACTCTACAACAAGTGGGGGTTCACTTGGTATAGTAGTATATTGAAGAATTCTTTCGACTGATATTATCCTCTGCTCCATGGTGCAATGGTTCCATACAACCCATGCTTGTAACATATTCAAATTGAGCCCATATGTGACAGCTAAGCCAGCAACACCTTAACATTGATTTAGGAATAAAGGAAAACATCAAAATAAGTCCGTATTTTAAAAAAAAAAACAAAAAAAAAATTATATATTATTAACACTTACTGGGATCGATGCTTCCTTCAGGAATAAAAATCAAGAAAACCAATGAGAAGGCAAAAGTAATGAGAGACAACATATCCAAACGAATGCATAGCCATTCCATTGCACCAGAAGTGTGGAACTTTGGTCGAGAATATCCATCTATCAATCTCATGCTTATATCACGGAATCTCGACTCCTGATCAAAACTTCTAATCGTGCTTGATCCTGAGAGTGTCTCAGAAAAGTGCTGTATAACCGGAGCCTTGCATACCCCACATAGTCGAGCCAGTTCTCGTGCAGAACCTATGTAATATCGCTGAAACAAGAGACAAGATATTAATTATGAGGCCATAAAATTAAATTCAAAATAAGATGAGATATGAAGAGATAATAGAGATCAATTACCTGCAAATATATGCAAATTCCAACCACAGGAATAAATATAATGAAGACCTGCCATGCAACTTGCGACATGACAGCAATAATCCCTAGAAGTTGAATAATGGCGAAAGCAAAAAGCCCAACAATAGAAGCCATGTTCAAATCCACCGTACTCTGGTCCGTAGATGCCTATTTCGAAAGGATTCAGAAAAATATTAATTTGAACTTTCAAAAGTATTCGAAAAGGGGCAAAAAAGAACATATTTTTTACATACCCTGTTGAGTATTCGCCCACTTGGGGTGGAATCGAAGAAAGACATGGGAGCTCGAAATATGCACATATGCATTTTATTAAAGAGTATAGTTGCCGTCTTAAATCCAGCAGTAGCAACAAGTAATGCTCTACCAAAAATGCAAAGTGCACTTCCAATTGCCAAAGCAACATATACAATGATAAGAGTCGACCCTCGCACGGGAGCTGGCTGGTCTTTTGACACGGGTGTTGCCCAAGCCATCCAATAATTGCTTCCGATCTGAAGAATTTGAAATAGAATCTGTGCAAGTAGTGTAAAGGGCACAAGAAGTCCTCCGTATGCTGTTGTGATGTATTTCCAGTAAACTAATGATCCAACACTTCCTTTCTCTCTTTCTTCTTCTTGCACAAGTTGTTGCTTTTTCCCCTCGTTATTATCGATTTTATCATTTTCTTCTTTTCTAGATGCTTGTTTACCCAAAATAGGTTTAGCATTTCCGGAAGTACCTTCATCGGCATTAGTAGTTGAACCCGATTCCTTTGAATCAAGGGCCAATAAAGCTTCCTCGTGGGCCCCAACAAGCTCCATGAAGTCGCTTCCGGATTTGAGAATTTCATTGTACTTGCCAGCTTGTTTTATTCTTCCATCTCTCATAACCTGATTATGAATAAATTAGGACCATAATATAGGTATACCATCAAGGCAAATAAATCAAAATTAGGCATAAAGAACTCACCAAAATAATGTCAGCAGCTGGCAAAAACTCGACTTGATGCGTGACATAAATAACGGTTTTTGATTCAAGAAGCCCCAGAATACATTCCTTGCATTAAAAACTCAAAAAGTCAGGATCTTGTAGTATATACTATAATGTAAATAATAATAGCAATGAGGGTAAGTGGTGCTTACATTGAAGAGATGAGATCCTGTATGAGCATCAACAGCACTAAATGGATCATCGAACAAATAAATGTCGGCATCTTGGTACAAAGCGCGTGCAATTTGTATCCTCTGCTTCTGTCCACCACTCAAGTTGATTCCCCTCTCACCAATAACAGTTTGATCACCGAAAGACAATATTTCAAAGTCTTTCTTCAAAGAACACGCTTCCAAGACCTTATCATATAACTGTCTATCCATTTCCTTACCAAACAATATGTTCTCTTCAATCTTTCCACTCTGTATCCAAGGTGTTTGAGCAACATAAGCCTTCGTTCCATTTATCCGAACAATCCCAAATACTTTTGGCATCTCCCCTAAAATACAAGAAAGTAAGCTCGACTTTCCTGCACCTACTGTACCACAAACGGCAATCCTCATGCCACGAGAAGCTCTAAAGTTAATATCTTTCAATGTGGGATTAGGAGACGATAAATCCCAAGAAAAGTTCCCATCAATTATCTCAATAGCTATATCGGAAGTCTCCGGAAGCTTCTCCACTACATCTGGCTGTAAGTCGTCAAGTGAAAGGAAAGACGCGATTCTATCGAGAGAAACTTTAGTTTGAACAATCATGGATATTGTATCTGGAAGATTGTAAATAGGTTCTTGAAGAATTCTGAAGGTTGCAAGTGCAGATAGTATCTTTCCTGACTCAAGTGGGATACCCATTATCATACAAGAACCAAAAGTCACCACAGAGACGAAAGTAGGGGCGCCCCAAAAGACAAACGTAGTAACAGCTGAAGTGTATAGACATTTCTTTAGCCATCCTGTCTCGACTTTCCTATAATCCAAGATTTTGGAGAGAAACTTCAACTCCCAAGCCTGAAGTTTGAGAATTCTCATGTTTCTCAAAACCTCAGAAGTTGCCTTCATCCTTTTATCTTTTGACTTCATAAGCTTATCCTGAAATCTCTCCTGTAAACTCCCTAATGGCACATTTGCTAACATTACTAGAATAGTAGCAACAAGAGCAGCTATCGAAGCGAGGCCGAGATTTCTATACAAAATTGCTAATGCCAAGGCAACTTGTAGAATGACCATCCATGGATCATGCAAATACCAACCAAAGTCACCTATCCTCTCAGCATCTACAGACATAAAATTTATGATTTCCCCTGATGTATGACCTTGCTTCGACTGACCCGCAAGAGTTAACCCCTTGTTATATACTTTAGCAACTAAAGCTGCCCTTGCCCTATACCCTGCCTGCTGGATTTTGAAAAACCAATGTCTCTGTGCTAAGCACTCAAACACTTTAGCAATGAAAAACACGGAAACTAATACGAAGCCTTCGTTTTTGTAATTTCGTTTTCCGTTTAAGTATTGAACAAAGTTGTCGATGAGGTATGGACCTACGTAAGAAGCTAATGTGTAGACAAGCACATAGATAGCAGATATAACAATTTCCCACCAAACTGTAAAAAGCAATCCCTTTGTCAACATTAGTGTAGTGATTTTGTTACTTGACTCCAACTTACTATTTAACATCGGAAATGCGCCTCTAACGGTATCAGCACTTTCGAGTTGAGGAACATCCTCAAGGTCCAATATTTTCTTGTTCCCAAGAGAAATTAAAGGACTCATCCAAGAGAAGGTAAAAAGACTAAAAATACCAGCTTTAGCATAAGGAGTCATAGTTTCATCTCCTCTTAATGGCTTCTTAGATTCTATATCATTAGTAGAACCACCATTTAGAAGGGGTTCGTGTAGAGTTGTATCTTCATCTATTTTCTTACCCGAAAAGCCGATACAACAGAAAATCAAACCCATCACAGAGGAAACAATATCAGAGGCCCAAAACAGAGTTGATAAACTATGGTGCTTTTTGTAATAAAGAAAGTCTATTACTAAGCAATAACAAGAAACAGAGAAGAAAAGCACCCACCATAACCTGAAAACTAGAGGATACTTAGTTTCACTAGATTTTAAAACATGGATATGCAAGAAAAGAGACAGAGCTAACCAAGCTAATGTTTTCACCCCCAAATCCAATAAAGTTAGAATCTTTTCATCAGACCATCCATTTTTATACCAAAAGAAGAGGTTCAATAGGCATAAAACCAGATTAAAGAATGAAAGACCCAAACAAGAAAGCAAGACTGGCTTGTAATACAAAAGCCTAACATTGTGTTTCTGGCCTTCATCCACATTGCTCCTAAATTTCTTGTAAACCCATAAAATAAATATGAAAATAATGAATACTAGGTGGAAAGAGGCAGTGAAGAAGCGCAAGAAAATTGGGTTGAGGAGAAAATCAGCCCCCGTGTTTTGAAAGGAAAACTGGCGGGATTGAGTAAGGAAAACAGACATACCCTTTAAGAAGGAAGATGAAGTGGTTGTTTGAAGAAATTCCATTATTTTGAAGAATGCTTTCTGAGGTATGAATGTTTTCTTCCTAGGTTTATTTAAGTCTTAAGGGATTTTGTATTAAAAAAATGCTATTGATGGAGAAAAATCAGAACTTTTAATGTTTTTTTGTTCTCCTTTTTGATATGTTTTTTATACTATGAACGAATGTGGAGTCCATGAGATTTGGCATTCAATGAAAGAGTCAAAGAAAGTGTGAATTCCTTGGGCAAAGGGAAACGTGGCTGGCAAGACTAATTTGACGGAGAGAGCAAAACAATTTTGAGGAAGACGGCCAAATCAGATTTTTCAGCTATTTTCCCATTTCTCTATTCTATTCTCTTTTATTGCCGAAAGTCAAGTATATAATATCAAAAAAAAGGTACTTTATAATATCAAGTCATTTTCAATAATAAACAGAATAAAAAAAATAGGGTTTATTTGTTTGGTGTTTGAGAGAGTAATTTTGAAAAAGTGATGGAGGTTTGTGAAATAATTTCAATTTGCGTAATGTTGTTTGTTTGAGTTTTGGGAGAGTGGTTTGAGAAATAATAAATGTATGTTTTTTTTTTAAGAATTAAGTTGTAGGCGTAAGATGTGTAAGACTTTATATCAAATCATGTTTGTTATGTGAGATAAGTAGTGTAAGAGGTGAGTTACTTTATGCCAAATCAATGTAGAGTTTGTGTATGTTTTTTTTCAAATATAAGAAAATTGTTGTATGTTTGGCTTCTGAAAGAGTAGTTTGAGAAAATTATTTTAAAAAATAGAAAACATGTTTGTCTCGTTTTTCCCGAACACAAAATAATTTTTGAAAACGCCAAACAAACATGCCCATAATTTCAATCACTTTACTAAAAGAAGAATTGGAAAAGAAGCTCTTAAAATAAAATGTTACGATACGAGTTCAATTGAAATACATAGGGCTTGTTTGTTTGATATCTCCCAAAAAAAAAATTCGTGTTTGGAAAAAGTGAGACAAATATTATTTCTACTTTTTGAAATAAATTTATGCTTTCTAAGTCTCAACTTCCCCAAACTACTCTCCTAAAATCCAAACAACCAAAAATTTATCTAAAAAAAAACCTACACAAACTCTATTTTGATTTGACATAAAGTAATATATCTCTTACACAACTTATCTCAGATAACAAACATGATTTGACATAAAATCTTACACATCTTACACGTACAACCTAAACTCTTCCAAAAAAACTATCTCCACCTTTTCTCACAAATCACTCTCCAAAACTCTCCCAAAATTCAAATGATCAATATTGCGCAAATCGAGATTATTTCACAAACTCCCACCACTCCCACAAATTACTCTCTCAAATCTCAAACAAACAGACTGAGATTATCAAACATTAACTGCATATGACTAGACTATGACCAAACGCAAAAGCATGAATGATGAAGGCATATAAATTCACATATTAAAATATGTGAAATAAATGTTTGATAGATTATATATATATATATATATATTGAGAATATTTTGATAGATTAGATTTTGTCAATAATAAGATTAACACAATTTCTTTATGTCTTATCTACATATTATGAAATTATTAAAAGTTTTATATATTAGATTTTGTCACTACAAAAAAAAAAAAAAAAAATTAGATTTTGTCATTAGATTGATGCAAGTCCTCTATGTATTCTCTATATATTATTATATATTAAAAGTATTGGGTATATATTGTCATTAGATTAGCACAGTTCCAATATGCATGTTCATATATAATGAAACTAGTAAATGCGAAACATCTTTTTCAGCATTCCGAATTTTAGATGCAAAAAGATTGCTATTTGGGTGGTCTTAGATATTGTGTTGTATTTAGATCGGAACCATATCCTTTATTTATTTCATTTTAATAATAAAAAGAAAAGAATATTGTGAAGTTGTTATAACAGAAATAAAACTATTATAACGCAGTTCCGATTATACATTTTTTTTTCATTGAGTGAAGTTCTGGTTAAAGATCATGAACTATAATTTCCTATGTTGCCACATTTTAGTTGATTTTTTTTAAAATGATGAATATTTTATTACATCAATCATTATATTGTAAATTCTATTGGAATCTATCTTAATCACTATTGAAGTATAAAGGTAAGTTAAATACAAATACTAACATTAAACTAAAGAAATACCCATATTAGTGGGAGTTAAATCCATGACCTCTTGATTTCCTTTACGAAAACTTCTACTCCTTCTTTTAATAGAAATTGAAACACACACATGAATTTTTATTTCAATTCGTTATTTTCTTGAAATTCTATTTTCCTTATTTTTTTGAACAAAATCCCTTCAATTCTTTTTCTGAAATCTTTGTTTATTTTACCAAAACCGATTTTTTTTCAAGGTTATAAGACATTTGTTTTTGTGCCACGTACAATTATAAAATATTGTAACTTTATTGATAAAAGGATTACAGGATTATATAACTAATATTAATAGCATTAGTCCACTTCAAATTATAGAAATGTACATATATTTATTTAAAAAAAAAAATGTACATATAATTCATATTAACCTTTTATGTATCTAGAATAGATCACTAGAACTAATATGTGATTGGTCCAGTTCAAAAGACTCGTTCTCACAATATGGTCAAGTATCAGGTTTGGTTCAAATTCATATTGAAAAATATTATTATGTAATATATTTGACGAACCTAAAATTAGAATAAATTATATTTAAAAAAAAAAAAAAAAAAACTTATACTAGTTCATCACAAGACATGATACTTAAATAAGTCATGGGTTTGGGGTACTTCCGTACTTGACCATAACACCTTTTTTGGTGTCACGAGTTGTGACCACACCCTTTGGTTATTGTCCAGCTGAGAAAGAATCCACCCACCACAAGAAGGAATATACACACAGTCACACACACAAAAGGAAGCATGCACTACAGTCCTGTGAAATTTCCTTGAGCTTCCCTTTCTGCTCAATTTGATAGTGACGACTTACAGTCAGTCACCACATGATTGACAAATAATTGAGCACTTTCCGATTTCATTTTGTCAAACACGTTATTTAAATCAATATTCAAACGTATTTTTAACTATTGTGACTCGCACAGGGGCGGACCTAGAGGGTTTTTGGAGGGGGGCAATATTTTTTAATAGCAAACTCGATATTTTTTTATGTTATGATAAAATCATAACTAAATGAAAATAAGTAATGTTGTATATTTATCCAAAAAAAGATGAAGAAATACACTAGTAAATTTTTATTCAATAAATGGTTCAAGATATTGAATAATCTTAATACATATAAATATTTTACAACATAAATTCAGTTATGTAAAAAAGAGAATGCTAAAAAAACATACCAAAATTAATATTAAAACTTTTTTTTAACTTGTTCTTGAGTTCATTTATAAAATCAAATATTTTTATCATAAAATATGATGATTATAACTAAGACACTAATAAATTATTAACATAAAAATATTTACATTGATACAATTAGTTTTAAACATATAAATTTATATGTTAGTACATATGACCATATTAATGTTTGTATGTTAATCCATATATTAATAATCTGCCAAAAAGGAAGAAAAATAGCTTAAAACTAAAAGAAAGAAAAATAACTTAAAACTACAAGAAAGAAAGTGAAGTAGCTAAAAGAAATAAAAATGTTGACCTGAGTATTTGATCCTGAGTCAGGAGATTGAGACAATTCAACTCCATGCACTGCACCAATGACTATTTTTTCTCAATATGACAAATACCTATAAAAATATACTAGGTTCAGATTTTTCTTGGGGGGGCGGCCGCCCTCCCCAGCCCCTCAAGCGGTCCGCCCCTGGACTCGCATATTTCATATAACAACACTTTAATTAGTACAAATTTATGTGAATTTTTTTTTTTATATTTTTAAAATTTCTCACTTGATTCATTCTCTACACATATTTTATATTCCTTCTATTAAATCTATAAACATAATTATGTATATATGTAGTAAAATATATAGCCATACATTTGATGTGTTTCAGAATTCAAATTCATGTTTTCTTTCTTCTAACAGTGGAGTTGATAATTGGGACTTTGAATTATTAAACTTTATGTCATAGAAATTGTGAAAGTTGCAAGATAAAGAATAAAGATGCAGCTAAGTGCGTAGGACCACATCTCATTTTCGTTCGAGGTTCTGTGCCGATCGAGCAAGGAAAAGCAATAAAATAGAGTAATTTTGAAGATAAAAAAAAATAAAATAATAATATGCAGGGTGGAAAATGGAAATAATTTACTATATGTATATGTATTGGTCAAAAAGATATGACACAATTTTCCATCTAATTTGGCTTTTTCTTTCACTAGCCGGGAATCGGGGCATGGTATCGTCATTTTCTGTAGTTAATTTATTTTATCCTTCAACTTGGTTCTCTGATAAATAATTATTATTCCATGAAAATAAATATAGCGCTGTATTAATTTTAATTTGACGTAGCTAAATTATGTTTGTAAGATGAATAAATATAGAGTTGTGTTAATTTTAAAGAATGTAACAGCAATGATATATGTCAGTATATAGTAGATTGATAGGCTTGTAATGTTTCAAATTTTTCTACTATTATTTATGTTAACTTGTAGAGTATTAGTAAAAAGAGTGAGATATTTTAGAAGGTGAAATTATTTTTTGAAAAAGGAATAGTGTGTGTGTGTTTACGCACTCTATGAAATTGAAAACTAAAAAGTCTCAACATTTTGTGGTATTAAACATTACAATAAATTAATTAATATACTTGACTGGACAATGAAATTAAGAACTACTAGTAGCCAAGTGTTTTTAAGTAATTTTTGTGAAAATCATATACTATATAATCCCATATAGTAATATATTGGGTGAAGAATCTTTATCCTCACAGAAATCAAAATATTTATCACTCTGTTTCATTACACATTGGAATTCTAATTTGTCAGCAGAGATAATGAAACAAGACGGTTCTTTGGCCTTGTTTGGCAACAGTTTCGAGATATTACTTTGTATAATTTGAATTATTTTTATTTAATTTATTTTTTTATAACAACATACGACGTGGATGAGATAAATGAGTTAATTTTTTTATAAATTTAAGAGTTAAACATAAAAAAATTGTATGTTAAATCACGCACAAAATAATATTCCTTTTCAAATAGCATTTCTAAAAGCCCTTTTTTGTATTGAAAATGAACTTTTAGGAGAGTACTTCTATGTAGTTTTATTCTAACTTAAAAGTTTTGAATCATAAAAGCATATGACAAAAACGACTGTTCACTTTCTAAGTTTTAAGAGTAATTTAAATTACAATTACGTATATGTGGATATGAATAAAAAAACAAAACAGTATTTTCTTACTATTGAAATACGTGAAAGATATTTCCCGAAAAGAAAAAAAAAAAAAAGAGTACGTGAAAGATGTTTCTATATATTTTGCTGAACAAAAATATTTAAAATTCAACCAAACCTGTTAAAGCTAAGAATAAGATTATGGGCTTCCTCAAGAAAAGAAAAAGCTAAGATAATGGGTCTGTCTATTCGACCGGGCCCAGATTATTTAACCAACTACAAACTTCCCATTGGCACTCTTTATAAAAGATCGGGGCCTTAAGTAGAATTAGAAAAAGAATCAATACCAACTTGTTCAAGTTTAATTAAATTTCGTATAGAGCATGATATTGTGATTAAACATAAATTGATTGTTAAATTAAACAAACTCTAAAGAGCTCAATTAAAATATTTTACATGTATATTGTCAACTTTTAAGTTATCGAGTCGAGCTCAAATAAGTTTTCAAAACTTATCAAACAAAAAATGTCGTTTAAATATGTTTGACTTGTATGGAGAATCGAACTCAAACGAAATATTATCTAATAAGCTTGAATATCGAATAACTTAATTTGATTATCGATTCTAGGAACCGAATAGAAATTTCATTGACAAATGTAAAAAGTGGGGTTATAATTGTGAAATATATTAATTAGATACAACGGGCTTTATACGTATAGAGTTTCGAATTTGGGCTTGGGATATACAGCTTTTGGGTACTTCTTCACATAAATTGTTCAAATTTGGGCTGCCCAGGTAGCCAGGATTATAATTTATAAATATTCAGGAATTTAAAATCCTATGGCCCGAACTCTTTCAAATTATTTATCATACTAATTTAAGGCCACGTTCGGTTTAGTTTATTGTCAATTGGGTCTAATTATCAATTGGGCCAATTTTTATTCTAATCTTGAATTTTATCCAATGTTTGGCAAATAAATAATGGTCCGGTTAAAATTGGGTCGCTGATATTACATACCCAGTTCGGTTGGCCCAATTAGGTGTGGAAATGTGTATTGTCAATTTTGCCCTTGAGACATTTGATCTCACCCGTTCAAAATTACGATTGAATCTGGGCCCTCTATATCCTTGTATATATAGTCAGGAAAAAACCCTAGCTTCAGATTTCTTTCTCTCTTTTCTCTCTCTTCCGCTAGCGACACAGTTTGTTCTTTGAAGAGTTTTTAATCATTCCATTAAAAATGTTCATTCACCCACTAAATTCGATCAAGTATTCCATGGGAATGGGTTCGAGCCATGCGATTTGCTATCCTCACATAGAATCTAGGTATGTTTCGTGCCAAATTTGGTTTATTTGGAATGCTAGGGTTTTGGTTAATTGATGGATAATTCCAGAACGAGTCTGAATTTGTTTTTCCATTCCGTAGGTATTGAGTAAAGGGTTCTTCGATTGTGTATTTGATTGTAGAAAGAGGGTTTTAGTTGCCCTAATCCGATCCCAAATTCTGAAATCTCTACTCCGCGGCTGTATTTGATTTCGGTTGAAACTCCAACCCCAGGTTATTTATGTTTTTCGTTTCTCAATCTATCTTCACATGGTGTATTTTGTTATTTCTCATATTTAAGGTTTAAACTATTATGTAATATTAATTTTTGTTTTTGTTTTCAGATAATAGGTTGGAGCATATGTATAATACATGATCGCACCTCTGCTCAAAACACTCATCCACAATGATACCATTATGTCCTGGTTTATCGGTTACTTATGGTTTCAAATAATTCAATGTCCATGCTAAATTATTTTGATTTGATGGATCCTACGTGTGCTGAGAAAATATCACTGCGTCGTAGGCAAAAGCCTGCGATGATCTCTGCTCTATTTTCTCATGCTTAGTTAAATTATTTCTTTATCTTGGTGCATAATTTGTTTATGGTGGCTTGATGAATGTGTATTGTGATTATGGTGCTATGATTATTTATGTATGAAAGGGTGTTGTTTTTATATTTGATGGAGTTGGTGCATATGTAATTTGAACTATTGAACTTTTTTTTCTTGCATACCATGAACAGTTATTGGGAAAAAAGGTGTGGAAATTGCATATTATATTGACATATTTTTTTTAAAGTTGTGAAAGTTAGAGATTGGACATAGTGTTGTGATTATGGTTCTATGATTATGGTGATATGATGCTTTGCTCAAAACTATATGATTTTTTGTGTTATTCAATAGATTGGTATGATCCATGTTGTTAAATTTTGCTTGATTGGCTTATGTTGGGATTAAGGCAGTATAATTTTGGGTGTTGTCTAATTGCAATTACAGCTCTTTGTTTTGAATTGCAATTCCATGTACCTGGATTCTGTTTTTTTGCAAATACTCCCCTGGCTTATGTTATGTTGCTACTATCCCCCATATATTGAGTTTTTTTTTCAAAGACACTCCTGCATTTGTATAATTGCAAACATTTTCATTTTTATTGTATATTTTCATCCTGGATTGTATTTTTGCAAATACCCCCATTGGATTATACTTATTTATGTTTTTTGCAAATACTGGTTATTTTTTCATTCACTGTTTTTCATTGAATATTATTTTGAGTGGATGGATCCTACGTATGCTGAGAACATATCACTGCATCGTAGTCAAAAGCCTACGATGATCTGTGCTCTATTTTCTCATGCTTAGATAAATTATTACTTTAGATTGCATAATTTGTATATGGTGGCTTGAGGACTGTGTTTGTGATTATGGTGCTTTGATTTTGGATTAAAAATATGGTGAATTTTTTTTGGTATGCTTTTTTGATTATGGTGCTATAATGGTCTGCTCAAAACTTATTTTTTTAGTTTGCAAAATCAGTAAAATATGATACATCATATTAAATCCTGCTTGATTTTCTTATTTTGGTTTGTAAGGCAGTGTAATTTTGGGATTTGTCTAATTGCAACTACAACCCTTTATTTTGAATTGCAAATCAAGGCCCTTTATTATGTTTTTTTGGCAAATACCCCTTGGAATGTGTGTCTGCAACTACTCCCCATCGATTGTGTTTTTTCAAATAAAGGATTTGTATAAATTCCAATAATTGCATAAATTATTGTGTATTTCAATTACCCCCAGGTTTTTATGTTATTAAAATACCCCCTGGATTTCTCTAACTGCAACTACAGCCCTCTCTTTTGATTTTTAGATACCCTAATCTGGAATTTGTTTTTTTGCATACCCCCTCTCCTTCCTGGATTTGTATATAGGCTGAGTTTGGTAGTTGAATGCTTTATGTGACATAATTTGCAGCCATATTTTAATGTGAATGGAAAGGGGCTTATTATTGATTGACTTGTCTGGCAGTACATAAAACATTTGTGTCATTTATATGGTAATTCATGTCCTTTAATGAAGTCTGGATTCTGGTGGATGAATGATATATGGTTATTTGTATAATACTTTTGCAAATCTTTCTTAATAATGGGATGTCCTTACACTGAGAATATTTGATGGATTCTTTACTGCTATTTCTTGTCAATTATAAATGACACTGCTATATTTTGGTGATGTTTGACCAGTTGGATTGGTGGCATTTTAAATGCATGCCTTATCATTCTTGGTAGTTGAAAAACTATTCATCTTTTTTAGCAAAACAAGTTACATCTGATTGACTTGACCAAAATGTATTCATTAATGCTTATCTACCCTCAATTAAGTGTGCATTAAAATTGGGGTATTCTAAAAGTCCCCCCACCCTTCTATATAAACAAATATGGACAGTCACATTCATTCTACACATGAGAAGTTTTAGAATCTGTAAGTAGCCATATTTTTTTCCTGTTGCATATTTCTGATTTTTTATATTTGATTTAAAAGCAAAAGTCATCTTCCATTGATATCAATATAACTGACTTTTGCTATTGTTTTCATCAGGTTTAAGTGCCAATATGCCGAAAATTAGGCGCATGCGAAGTGAAGCAAACAAGATCAACGATGGATGGTCACATGAAGAAAATACAAGATTCATTGACCTGCTGTTAGAAGAAGCCAAGGTTGGAAATTGCAACGACGTTGCAACTCTCACTGGAGCATGCCACCGGATCCAGGCTGCAATGAACTCACAGTTCACCCGTCGTTTCAGCCTCCCCGCTGTGAAGAAGAAGGTTGAATGGTTAAGGCACATGAACAAGGTTTTTGACAAGTTCTTGCATACTCCCGAAGTATGGTATGACACACAAAACTGTGTGACTCATGTCAATTCCTTCTACTGGAGATTTGTTGACCATAAGGTAACTAACTCATACCGAATACATCATTCTTACCTCAATGTTATTTTATAAATAACTCATATGAATGTGCTTTTTTTTTCAAGGTGGAGACCCCGCTGTTTCGGGAGTTTAGGCTGAATGGAGAACCCTACCATTTGAAGCTCGTAGCCATATTTGATGATCATGATGTGGCCACACTCCCAAAGGATCTGACTGGAAGTCCTGAATGGCCAATCCACATTCGTGACGACTCTGATGATGAAATGGCGGTTGTCCCGTATGCCGAAACTGGTTCTTCTGTCCCTGCCCTTCTTATTTTGCTATTTGACTCGGGTTCAAGTTTAAGTGATGTTGACTGACTTTGGTTTCTTTCTAAATAGCACCCTTCTATGTTTATGGATTAATGTTTTATTTGGTATGAATGTTTTTTTTTTTCTGCTGTTATGTTGCTTTTTTAGTTTGTTTTGTGGTTTAGGATGGTTCCACCGGATACCCCCCCCCCCCCCCCCCCCCCACACTATGATTACTTATGTTTTTGTGAATTGGAACTGATTACCCTGCACACAGTGATGTAATGCAGGGTAGTATGGATGAAAGGCTTGTAATATTATGAACTGTATTTTGAACTTCTATGTTTGTAATGAAAGGGTGCTGTTTTTTAATTTATTGTTCAAGTTTATGCATATTATTCAAATTCCATACATGTTTCATGTTGAGTTCACATGTTTGCGTTAATTACTGTGAAAGTTAAAAATTGACATATTATTCTCTGCAAAAGTACTGGTCAATACATCAATGCAAACAAAAATGCAATCTTGCATAAGTGATATGGTAGGCCCAAGAGGGTGGTGTGTGCAATTTACATAAGTAATATGTGTATGTTAACATCAATGATATAATACAAAAATACATTAGCTTGCAAAAATAGGGGTGACTTTTGCAATTATGATTCCATCCAATCAAATCTTGGAACAATTATATTCGTATCTTATATAAATCAAAAGTGTTCATATCAATCCATAGGTAATAGTACAAATACATTTTTTACGTGTAGCCCCCTCAATATATTAATAATTACTCAACAGGACATATGGTAAATTCCTATAAAACCCACTCAAATCCAATGCAAATGTATACAAGAATCACTTGCAAAAATCTCCAGAAACAAACTTGAAGAAAATTTACCACAATGGTTACCTTCAACCCTCGCCCTCAATCGAACTTCTTATACACCGAAAAATGGCCAAAAGAAATTGATGAATACTTCATCGAATTCTTATCAATTGATGGTTACTATCAAAATGCAATTGAGGAAAATACTTTAGTCGACATTCTTAAGGTTGTTCGGGATGAGGTGAATCTTTATTTCAACCGGTCCTTCACCTTAAAGGAAATTAGAACAAGATTCGAAAAGATTAAACGTAGACATGCTACATTTGATTATTTGAGAACAGTTTTCGGTTATCGCTTGATCGAAGGTACGAACAATGTCGGGCAAAACGGCCAAAAAATTGTTGGGAATCTGTGCCGGGTATGAATAAATTGCACTATTTTGAATTGACAATTTATCTTTTTTACTTCATTGCACTCAAGTTTTAAGATTTTGATTTTATCTCAAAGGAAACCCCGTTTTACGAGGCTTACGCTATTCATGGAGATCCAATGTGGGATGAATTGTGTCAAATCTTCGGGAAAAATGAAATTGACCATTTTATTGAA
Source organism: Penstemon newberryi var. newberryi (assembly GCA_030819805.1). NCBI lineage: Eukaryota > Viridiplantae > Streptophyta > Magnoliopsida > Lamiales > Plantaginaceae > Penstemon > Penstemon newberryi. Next base: position 4,797,504 of record JAUALY010000003.1, on the reverse strand, counting down.
CCACCCCCGTCCCCGATAGACCTTCAGTGGTTTGCACGAGATGATGGCCCGACTATTGGCCTTGAAACACCTGTTCCAGTTCCCATTAATGAACCGCGGATTAGGTTCTCCCCGTGTACTAATTTAGATTTTTGGGATACTTGGCAAATTTTAACAACACCGTTCCGGATAGTGAAAACGATGAAGCTGAAAATTATAATCCGTTGGTTAAGTGCCTATGGCCAAGTGAAGGAACCTCTGGGAGTTCGGGTATTGGAAAAAAGTAGTTTATTGAATACATTAGTTTTAAGATTATGTTATTTTCATCTTCAAGTACCGTGTTTAAGTTTTTGTTATTTTTATTCAAGTCCCGTGTTTGTGATTGTGTTATTTTTATTGAAGTCCCGTTTTTAAGTTTATGTTATTTTTATTCAAGTCCCGTGTTTGTGATTGTGTTATTTTTATTGAAACGATATGTTTAAGTTTATGTTATTCTTAATGAAGTCCCGTGTTTAAGTTTATGTTATTTTCAAATACTCTCGTTTTTAAGTTTAAGTTATTTTTTTTAATTGTTAAATTAAATGTTTGATTTTTAAATCCAATGGTACTTGGTGCAATTTTCAAATATTTACATCTCTAAAATATAGTAAATTTGATTTTAACAACATGCTACAAAATTTAAAGTAATAAATAACACATCTAAACAAAATTAGAGAACCATGATAAAATTGCATAAGTGGCCGAATATTATGAATACAATTTACATGCATACCAAGAAGTAATCAAACCATTTACTACATAGTTAGGCAAATTACAAAAAGTTGATTAAATTTTGTTTCAAGCCTAACTACATAATCATCAAAAAATTGTCCAGGGGCATCAACACACTTTGGAGCAAAAAATGAGTGTGGATTTAAACCAAAGTTTCCAACAAAAGTCATACATGAATGCAAGAAAATTGAAGGTACGAACATTTACGAGGATAGTCACGGCATCTTACCATCAAGCATCATGTGTGCTTGCATCTCACGGTTGCGCTGGGACGAATTCAAAAACAAACTAATGTGCTTCGAATTATCCATTATCTTGAAAGACAAGTAGTTTCGATTCTCGTCCGTTAAAGAGCTAATGTTATCAAGTGCCGCAATTATCTTTTTTGCCTTGTCGTCGTACGTGTCCTCCTCCTTCCCAAATTTTGAGCTAAGATCGGCCCATGTGAACTTAGCCGCCTTCATCAACTCCTCCATGTTCGGTTTTAAATGTTCGGACCCATACGATTCTGGTGTTTTACGCTTCCTCGTATGTTTTTCCTTCTTAATCTTTTCTACCTTATCCTTCTTTGTCAACTTCGTCTTCGTAGGTCCATTGGTAAACAAACCCATGTTGTACGGTGGGATCTCCTCTCCGTACTCTGGCCCGTCAGAAAAATCCGTTGTTAAAACAACCGTAGGGCTGCTATACAACATGTCATCATTGATTGGGTCATTAACGGGCTCTTTCCCCTTCGGATTAGTGTTCTTCACGGGATTGTTCTTTAACAAATCTTCAACAATTTCTACGAAATCCTCGGCATCATCTCCAGTTGCCCTATCTTTCCCAAAAATCTCAACCCAATCGTCAAAGTAAATATAGGACTTGAACCTCATGTTTGAAACATCGGGATGTGCCCACATAAGAAAAAATGTCATTCTAAAAATCAATCAAGTGGCATGCAACGAAATCAATCAAGATAACTATAAAGTAGTTTTGCAATTATACATGCTCGGGGGAAGGGGGGTGGTTTTATTTCGAAATAAATTCCAGGGGGTTTTTTGCAAAAATAAATTCCAGCGGGGTATTCGCAATTCCTACACGAATCAGAGGGGTTTGAACGAAAATAAATTCCAGTGGGGGATTTGCAATTATACATGAAATTCCAGGGGTGGTTTTGCAAAAATAAATTCCAGGGGGTATTTGTAATTATACATGAAATCAAGGGGGAAAATGGCAAAAATAAATTCCAGGGGGGTATTTACAATTATACATGAAATCAGAGGGGGGTTTTGCAAAAATAATTCGAAGGGGGGGTATTTGCAATTGCATCAAACCATTTATTTGCAAAACTATATAATTCCCATTGGTTATAACATAACATTCCAGAGGGTATATGCAATTATTTATGATCCATAATATCAATATCATGAACCATAATGCCAATTATGCATGATATAAATGGGAAATGGCTAATAAACAACACACCTTCACGTATAGGGCCCAAACTTCATCATCTACCTCGATAGTCCTCCCACTATCGTTCCACCCGAACCCACTTGTCCCTTGCATACCTACTAATTGATAATAGGTCTTCTTCCACACGGTCAATTTCGAATTTATATGCTTCGATGAAATATTCGACGAAGGTAATCGTGCTTTTAGTGCGGCCTCAAGGGTTTGCAAATAACCCGGCCTAAAGGAATTATCGGCCTTCCATCCACTTGTGATCATTTCCTTCAATAGGTGAATAAGTTGACTCTCTTCGAGCGGATTCCGAGTTCTACGCACACCCTGTGTTTTCTTCTGGGTGGGAACCGCATCGCCATATCGTGGTATGGACGCCATTTGATGCTAGTATTAACCTGAAAATACAAACATACAAACCTGAAAATAAGCTGACTCTCTTCGAGCGGATTCCAATTTCTTTTATACATTACACATGAAATCATCTAAATTATGTATGCACATTGATGAACATCGGAAAAAAGAAAAACATATTATAGTGTTTACTCAACACTATAGTAGTCACACGATAAAACAAATTATTTCACAAGTACACACCAAATCCAATGACATAAATAAGGTACATAAAAAATATAAGATCAACTTCGAACAAAATCCTCGTGTAAGAAAACTCGGGATTCAAACAAATATTTAACAACTTAATTGCGCTATGCATTCCATTTCATGAACATATCATTCGCCATTTGTTCACGAAACTGGTTCCATGCATTCGACGTCTCAACGTGGTCAATGTATTCTTCGACTCGAGGATCATCCTCGTCGTCACTCGAGTCACTCGACTCGCTTGAGTCACTTGAGTCACTTGAGTAAACATACATCGGATTAACTGGCCAAGGTTCATCAGATTGTGTTTTCCGCATGAAGTTTTGAATCAACAACAACGCCATTATCATTCTATTTTGCGTCTTTAGGGGATATAAAGTGTTGCTTCTAAGAATTGCCCATTTTTTCTTAACTATCCCGAAGCTGCGCTCTATTATGTTCCTAGCTTGAGAATGTTTCATGTTGAAATATTCATAAGCATTCTGGGGGGCATCCATGCCAACTCCCCACTCTTTCAAATGGTAGCGCACTCCTCTATAAGGCGCGAGGAAACCTTCTCCGTTAGTATACCCATTGTCGCAAAGGTAGTAAGTTCCTATGAAAAAACAAAATATTAATACAAACCCATATTTGAATTTAAGTAATTGATGTTTTAAACAATCATTGGACAATGTAGTTGCATACCTGTAGGTGTTGCGTTCCAAATACTAATACGCAAACTACGCAAGTATACGGTCGTTACAAGTAATATAAAACGATAAGTACATACCGAGTATCGAATCCCCACGAATGGGTAAAAGGTGGGAATAAACGAATCAATCGACGACTTATTTCAGTTATGAACGCTTGACACAAAATTATCAAACCCAATTATATGATAAGGGTGATTTTATTTAACTACGAGCGGTAAAGTAAATCTAACTACGAAAGCAAGTAAATTGGGGAGTTAATTATGCGGTAAGGAGGATTTATAAGCAATCAATTAAGCAATCAATTAAAGCAGATAAATCATGCGGTTGTTAGGTTAGCTATGCAAACAATCATAGGTTTAGTTGTTGTTTGTGAGTTCTAAATTAGTTAAGTCTCCCTGTCGGTCTCACTTAACTCTACCAATCTACCCAAACTCTCCATCTCCGGATCAATCACAAACATCGTTGTCATTCGATGCTCTCAGAGGGCTCAAAGGCATACCGTTGTCACCCGGGACCTAAGACTAACCCAAATCCCCGAATAAAGAGAATCTAAGTTATTTGATGCATTCACGAACGAACTCATTATACAAACATGGACCACACTAGGTATATGCCTATCCTAGGTCGAAATCCACAAATCGTCACTCGCCTAACCTTCAAAGTCCTATGTCTAGGATGCATTCAAGGTAGAATTAAGTCCGATTACATGATTACGGCAAATCAAAGTACTTAAACAATAATCTACTACAATCATTGGCCAAAAGTGCGATAAAACAATAAACCCAACAATTCAACCATAGCCCAACATCAAAACATAACTAATCAAACGATAACAATAACTCGACAATTAATATATTATGCTCGTGTTGCTACTCAAGGATTCAAGGACGTTCGTATGTATCTTCCGAGTTGCATACAAACCTATCGAGTTAAACTAATCCAATTTATGTCTAAGTGGATTAAAATCTAATCGATGCATTAAACTCAAACCTTAAACGAGTATGAAACGACATAGGTATATGTCTATCCTAAAATCGAATCACAATCCAAATTCATAATCAAATCCTCAAAATCACTATGTCTAGCAATCAAGAATCAATAAATCTCATCTCAAAGTTTGTCAAACCATAAGATGAACGATAAACACGGAATCGGATTAACGAACACATATAAGCACCATACCAATCATCATAACATCATTTAATCAAACAATAACATAAATATATATAAATCCAAAGAATTCAAATCCACAACCTTTGTTCCAAATAGAAAATAACAACATTCATATCCTAATCGTAGACAACTAGGAAATAGAAAGATATCACCTAATCGGAATAAATTCGAGAGATGGATTCTCCTCCCCTTAATCACCACATAATCACTCCCCAAGGGTGGTTATTAACTCACCCCCTTGGTGGAGTCTTCAATACAAGAAAAATAAGAAAAACTAAAGAGAGAGTTTTTTGGGAGGCTAGAGAGGAAAAGGAGGCAAAGAAAGAGGGAAAGAATGTGGAAGATTGTGTGAAAATTGTTCTCTTATCTTGCCCTAATAGCCCCCTTATGAGAAAACCCAAAAATGACCCTTGAAAACGCGGAGAATTTGCTGATATTTTGCACCAGCAGGACCTCGCGGCCGCGAGACCAAATCTCGCGGCCGCGAGATTGAGGCAGAGAGTTTTCTGCTCTGCCACACTTCCTTCCGAGCGTCATATCTTTTGATTCCGAACTCCGATTGTAGATCCGTAAAGTCCGTAGCGTAGATAACTCATTCATCTATGACATATCCAAAATTCAGCTCATTTAGATCATCCATGAAATATATATGCACGTTTTAGTGAGCAGCTATCTACATTCTTCTACGATTTGCTTCGGGTTCTCTTTTCTTTGAAGCTCTTTCTGCGCAAAGGCTTGCATCAACGGCCACCGAGTCTTGATTTGTTGAAATTGCATTGAATCATATCCTCTCGGACTTCCCTTTAGCCTTGCTAAATTCTCAAACCTACAAACAGAACAAAAACAAGACAAAAAACGACGAAAACAAAAGAAAACAAACAAAATCCCAACAAGGGACCAAAAACGCAAAAGAACGCAAAAACAAGCAAAAGCACACAAAACTCAAATCAAAGAAAGATATTTTGGGCTTAAAGAGAAAGGTAATAACGACGTTTTCACGGCGTTATCAGTAGGCACTTTTAACCCGTTTGGTCGATTTATGGCATCCCTTAGAACTCGACCATCTGTTGCAGATCCTTCCCAACCAATCAAAGCATACGTGAATGCCCCGGAAATATCACACGCGGCAAGCATATTAGTGGAAATAACACCCTTGCGTGATCTATAACGCGGCTTATCCACGGATGGAACCAAGACTGGAACATAGCTTCCATCCAATGCTCCGATACATCCCTACACAATCAAGAATGTCAAAATTGCAAAAACAATCACATTCCAACAATACTTGTACAAATCCAAGAGTCAAACATAAATGTACCTCACTTACCGGAAAACAACTCCATCTAGGGTCGTCGCATTCATTTGTGATTGGATCGGGTTGAGAGAGCAAAATTGGATGGAGCTTTAGCAAACAATTAAGTACACGATAGAAACACTTGCTAACGGTGTCTCCCGAACGACGAAAGTCAGTCCGGACAACTCGAATCTTTTTGTGGTGAGAAAGAACCGATAAGAACATAGCAACTTGTTCTTTCATGGGAACGTACTTGGTATCCCTTAACCCTCCCCCCCCACCCCCCCCCCCCCCCCCCACGTTATGTAGCAAACAACAAAACTTATCAAACGCATTCGTGTTAAGACGTATGTTGTCTTGACACCTTATGGAATCTTCATAAAACACGTAATGAAAATTTTCCGCTTGCTTCCGCTTCCTACTTATTAGGCTATATCGAATCGGTCGGTTCTTTGCGTGGTGTGCAATAATTCTTAGTGCAATTAAGAAAACACCCGACCAAAAGAATTGGTGGAAGATCAACATAAAGAGGTGTTTCCTTCGTTGATCCATTCGCGTAATGCTGTTAAAAACATATTTAACAACATCGCCATATAAAGCTCGTACTTAACTATAATGCATGATGGATATATTTTAATAAGAATAAGTAACAGAAGATATAAAAAAGCATATATATATAAAATAGGCTGTTTTTTAAAAACTTGACTAATTAAATCAAGCATCTATAACTATAAAATGTTTGGGATAAAATTTTGCATAATCAATCAACAAGTAGCCATAACTAAAAAAATTTGATAATCAGTCAACTAGCTATAACTAACAAATATTAAAAAATAAAATTTTGCAAGATTCAATCAATTAATAAGTAGCGGATCGGGTCCAAAATTTTGGCAGTACAATGCTATAGCTATAACTGTAAAATATATGTTGATTAAAATTTTGAATAACCAATCAACAAGTAAATGTAACTATCAATTTTTGAAAGTAACTATACATAAATCGAAAATATGGCAGTGACCTTGAACAAATTATCTACAAAGCCAAACTTTACACACATAAATTATTTATGACAAATCGAAAATTAAACAACAAAATTATGCATTAAATAAGTCCCCAAGATTTTACTCATCTAAAAAATATTTTAGAAATTGAACAAATTATCTACAAACCCAAACTTAACAAATTTACATACAAAAACCCAAAATAGCCGTACATAGCTTAACATACAATTTTTGCCCAAGGAAATTCGAGATGGAGTATATCGACCCAAAACTTTGGAAAAAATATAAACATCTCTCTCATTTGTTCCAATATTGGAGGCTAAAGAAGAAAAACCCAATATTTTTACCTTGGCTACCAAACTCGAAGTCTTCAATTACAAAAGGAGATCTTCAAATCCTACAAAATACAAGGAGGAATGTTAGTAATTTCATACCCAAAACTTCATAAATCGAAAAATTGAAGAAGTAAGAGCTCGGGCAACAATGGCCGAAGTGAGATGAAGAAAATGGAGCTCCATTTCCTTTTCGCGGACATGAGACGAAGAGAGAGGGAAAGATGGGTGAGAAATAAAATTTTTGGATGTTTTATTAAACTTACCAGGTTTGTTTGTAATAACTATGAAATTCAAGGGCATTATTGGTATAACATAGCAGGTTTAATCGTAATAACTATCAAATTCAGGGGCATTGTAGGTATAGCAAAATCGGTTTGGGCTCCCAATTAATAATTGGACGGGTGAGTGCCAAATTACAATCCATCATATTAGCATGGGTTGGCCCACATTTCGACAGATTAGCACGGGCTGCCCGGGTTTTTGTGAGCCCAACCGAACAAGAATCTGGCAGATTATATTTGATTTAGTGGGCCGAATTAGAGCTTATCATGGGCTAATAAACTAAACCGAACGTGGCCTAAGAAAACAATTAATGTGTTAAATAATTAACGCCAACCAAAGCAAATTCAATCAATTAGGTTGCACCAACATGTGATTGGTCTAGTGGAAGGGACTAGTCACTATAAAGTAGCGGACTCAGGTTCGAATCCCTATTGGGAGAGGTACCCACTTAATGTGCCCAACCCGCCTCGAAAGAGGTACTCACTTAATGTACCCAATCCGCCTCGAAAGGGATTAAACCCTTGGGAAACCCCAAAAAAAAAAATCAATTAGGTTGCCTTCAGTCCTTTTTATCCAACCAAAAAAGACAACAATTGTTTATAAATACTTCATTTTAAAATTATTTTTAATACAGTATTTTTAAATTATTCTTGTCACTTTGGTGCAAGAATATAGGAAGAATATTCCAAAAATCTTTCAACCACTAAAAGGAAAAATATATTTCAACATGAAACTGCCCTATTTTTGTCATATTGTGAAAGAATATAATATGAATAACTCAAACTTGATGAAGATGAACACATTTATTCAAATCCATAAATTAAAGAATTTTACGAAGATTAGAGACTAATAACATTATTAGTTAGTCATTTGATATCTCTTAACTATAATTAATGTAGATATTTTACAAGTTGAAACTCAATACAGACAATACTCCTATCCAAAGATGAGGCAGAATCAACAAAAGAGCATCTGAATTTTGTTTCTTTTAATATGGTTATTTAGTGTGTTAATAACTATAAAAGGCCTATGCTTCCTTCAAACTAGATTATACTCAACCAACAAAATCAAAGAAATTTTCAAAGTAAAGTTACCAATTTTCGACAGTACTCATGGAGGTTGAGTTCTCGTCTATCCCCGTTCTTTTCACCTTATCTATATTCATAATCATGCTACTAAAAGTATCGACTCAATCCAAAAACGAATCAAAACCGACTCTTAAATTACCTCCGGGGCCAAGAAAGGTACCTTTTATAGGGCACTTGCATCTTTTTTCTAGTTACAATCCACCCCACCGCACTTTAAGAGATTTAGCGTTGAAATACGGATCATCATTGATGCATCTGCAACTCGGTGAAGTTAGCACTGTCGTAGTTTCCTCACCCGAAGCTGCAAAACAATTCTTGAAAACACACGATGTTATATTTGCATCTAGGCCTTCCCTTCTCGCAACCGAGATTATTTGTTATAATAATACAAACATAGCATTTGCTCCTTACGGTGAATACTGGAGAGAATTACGAAAAATCTGCACATTAGAGCTCTTGAGCATGAAACGAGTCCAATCTCTCTGGCCCATAAGAGAAGAAGAGTTTTCAAATCTTTGTAGATGGATAATTTCTAATGAAGGGTCGTCAATCAATTTGACGGAAAGAGTTAACTTGACTACTTATGAAGTAATTACACGGGCATCCATTGGGAAAAAGAACGAGGAACAAGCTACATTCATATCTGTACTCAAAGAAGCCATTGAGCTTGCATCTGGACTTCATATCTGTGACGTGTATCCTTCCATCAAACTGTTTCGCGTAATTAGTGGAATGAAACAGAGGATAATGAGGCTGCACAAAGAAACAGACAGGATACTAGGAAATGTCATAAACGAGCACAAAGTAGCCAATGGTTCAAAGACACGCGAAGATTTGCTAGATGTTCTCATCAAGTTCCAAGATGCCGGATTAACTACTGATAACATAAAAGCTATACTAATGGTAATTAGTTCCTTTTTACTCTTACTACTCTACTGTACTTCTCATAGCAAAATTTGGTTCAAATTTAAAGAGGTTTTACCCCCATCTGACATGCATAATGGTTCAAATTCAAATTTTATGTGGTGTGCAAAACAGGATATGTTCAGTGCTGGAAGTGAAACATCAGCCACAACTATAGATTGGGCCATGTCCGAGATGCTTAAAAACCCACAAGTCCTCGAGAAAGCACAAGAAGAGGTGAGAAAGGTTTTCAAGGAAAAGGGATACGTGGACGAGATAGATTTTCAAGAACTAAAGTACCTAAAGTTAGTTATCAAAGAGACTCTCAGAATGCATCCACCAGTGCCTCTATTACTTCCAAGAGAAAACAGCGAACGATGTGAGATTGAAGGATACGAAATACCTTCTAAAACCCGAGTCTTGGTGAATGTGTGGGCCATGGGTAGAGACCCCAAATACTGGAAAGAAGCAGAGAGCTTTATACCCGAGAGGTATCTTGAAAGTTCGGTTGATTACAAGGGAAACAATTTTGAGTACATCCCTTTTGGAGCTGGAAGGAGGATCTGCCCTGGAATGTCTTTTGGTCTTGCAAATGTTGAGCTCCCACTTGCAATGTTTCTCTACCATTTTGATTGGATTTTCCCTAATGGAATGAAACCTGAACAAATAGACATGACGGAGTCCTTTGGTGTGACAGTTAGAAGGAAATATCCTTTATACGTGATTCCTGTTGTTAAGAAACCTTTGCCGGTCAAATGATATCTATCAATAATAAAACAACATTGTAATACTATCAGCATAAGTCATGATCACAGAAGTAGAGTATATAAATGCATGAGGCAATGACATTACATGCTTGTCGGCTGTAGCAACGTTTGGATTGTTGAAGTTGTAGATTCTCCTTTAAAGCAAATTAATCAAGATAATTTTTATCTAAATAAATCACACTCATTTAGAAAGTGCAGTTTATATATTAATGAAGTATACACAGAAAATGCATCAACGTTTTCTTGTTCAAAAATAAATTGGTTACATAAGTCCGATGTGGATGCACCTTTGCTTGTAAAATATGGGTTTTTTAAGGCCCTTCAAACAATTTCTCTCATTTTGCCTAAAGTCTTGAGGATTTCTTTGTTTCACTATTTCGGCTAACAAGGTTTTATGCAAATATTCATGAGAGAACTTTCCAAAAAGGAGACAAATAAAGGGGAAGTTGTGATTACGTATATCGTTTTTTTATGCTAGAATGGAGCAGACTTATGAAAACATAGAAAAAACGTATGATGATAATAATAATAATACTAGTTCCGTAGTTCGTTAAGGTTGTATATTCAAGTGAGTAGCTGTATAAGCAAACTTCAGCTCACTTTTGGATAGTGTCTGCAGAACCCTGTAAACATTCTCATTTACCACAAACCAAATACTGAAAGATAGATGTTCTTTTCGAAAAAATAAGTTCTTATTCAGTTTTCGCCAAACTTCAAATACAAGCAAAGCAAAGTGAACATAAACTTGTGAACAAGAGCATACCAACCAGGGATTAAAGCGGAAGAAAAAGCTCACATGAAAAAATGGTATAATAAATATTATCATAGATTATAAAGAGTGAATATTGTGTAGCAATACACAAACCTTCTCTTAAATCACAAATTAGTACCCCTTCATAGTAAAAAAACACAAGAGAACATAACATCAATAATGAGGATACAATCAATGCTATGCTAATTGGAGAACTCCTAGTTCTCTCTTAAAAGCACAAACAACCCTCAACATCCTACATTAATTAATCTATATTAGAATTACAAACCTAAATAACGTAATCAGACCACTCAGATATGTGTAAAGTATGATCCATAGTCAATCCCGGCATTTTATCGAGCTTAACTGGATTCTCTTTCCCTCCAATCAATTTAGCAGGATTCCCTACAGCAGTAGTTCTTGCAGGAACTTGTTTCAAAACCACGGACCCTGCACCAATTTTTGCCCCGTTCTCGATCCTAACATTGCCCAAAACACAAGTACCTGCCCCAATCAAAACACCATTACCAATCTTCGGGTGTCGATCACCAGAGTCCTTACCTGTCCCACCCAAAGTCACGTTATGCAAAATCGACACATTGTCTCCAATCACAGCAGTTTCACCAACTACGAGCCCTGTGGCGTGATCGAGCATAACCCCTCTCCCGATTTTAGCCCCTGGATGAATATCCACAGCAAAAACTTCAGATACCCTGTTTTGTATCAAAAGGGCTAATATTTTTCTACCTTTTGACCACAAATTATGAGCTATCCTATGAGATTGACAAGCTAAGAATCCTTTGAAATTCAAGAAGCAATGAACATAACTTATGCAAGCGGGATCTCTTTCCTTAACTGCCCTTAAATCATCATTGACTGCCCACATAATTTCTTGACTTTCAGTGAGGACACCCAAGAAAAGATCATAAAGGGTTCCACTAGGTAAGCTAGAATTGCTCAATTTCATTGAGAGGTAATTAGCTAAAGCGTTTTCCATTGAGCCATGAGATAAAATTGAATCGAAATAATAACTTGATAGAATGGGTTCTTGTTCAACATCAGACCTGGCCTCATCTTTCATCAACAGCCATAAATCTTCAATCTTTTCACGTGGGTCAACGCAGGCAATAGACTTTGACTTTACGAGTTCTGAAAAATTGGTTCTGCAGTATTTGACATAATTATTGAAAACACCATCATCATCATCGATGTTGGGATTGGTTTGAGCAGGAGGGGGAGGAGGGGTTTGTGTTGTTCTTGAAGAGTGTATGCAAGTTGCCATTGTTAAAGTTGAGAGCTTTTTGTTGTTGAATGGTTTGAGAATTATTATGGGTTGTTTTTGTTGTTGATTTAGAAGAATTAATGGGGATCCAAGAAAATAGTTTGAGGACATAGAAGAAGTAAGAGGTGTAAGAAAATGTGAGGAATAAACGGAGCTATATAAGGGGGGAGAAGATGTGGACAAGGAAAGAGCAAGGGCTTTCATTTCATGAGAAAAAAATGGTATTCTTTTTTCTTTTTTTTCTTTTTTCTGGGAAATATGAAAATAGTTAGGAATTGTTCTTCTCCATAGGCGAATGTGCCGGAGAGGGTGATGAAGGGTATTTGACGAGGCGTGTCTAAGTAGTGTACCGTAGCATAATATTATAGGGTCCACGTTTCTGTGACTCTTGAAAACTTTTGCTAGCCATTATATTTTATTTGAGTGGTAATTAAGAAGAGCATATTCCTTGTATATTTTTTGGGGTAAAAAAGGCATTATTTTACAGATTATTTTATTCGAGTATTTTTGCATTTTACATCCTATCTTTTTTTAGTTTTCATTTAGCTGTTGAGTTTTCACTATTTGGAATCTTTGAATTTATGTTAGAAAGATTATGGGCATGTTTGTTTGGCGTTCGGGAAAATAGTTTGGGAGAGTAGTGAAGGTTTGTAAAATAATCTTGATTTGCGTATGTTGTTTGTTTGAGTTTTGGGCAATGTTTTCAGAACCGGACCGGACAGTGAACCGGTGAGCCAACTGGCCACTGGTTTTACTGGTCGAACCGGTCGGACCGCTGATCGGACCGGATGACGTCATAATGATATAATAAATATATTTAATTTTAAAGTATATATAATATGCATAAAATTTAAACATTATCCTACAATTGATTAAAAATATATAAAATCTTAGAATATATTTAAATTAAATCACATAATATTTACATAACTTATATCATTGTAATATGATACTAATTTGTAAGCTCATATAAATATATTATGACTATATTTTTTTATAAACATTTAAAAGTGTAAGTTAAAAATACAACAAACTAAGAGACTAATAATTTTAAAATATGATTATGTATAAAAGTCTAATATTCAAAATCAAACTTGCATAATATATCGGTTTGATTTTCAAAATTTGACACTCTTTATCCTAAAATAATATTGGAAAGAAATATCTTATAGAACAAATTTTAATAAAAAATTATTATTTGAGTATTAATTTCATTGATAATGTGTGTAAAATGTTGATTTGAGTTATCATAATCTAATTTATAAACAAATTTGGCTACATGTTTTCTGTAATTTATAAATTTGTTTTGTATTAGAAATTCAACAAAAATGATGTAGCTCCACTAGTAAGGAAGTTGTGTTTCATGCAAGAGGTTAGGTGTTCAAATCCCACTTCTACAAGAATTTTTAGTTTATTTTTAACATTAATAAAATTTAAAAAATTGAAAAAAAAAATTCAAAATCGGGTTGAACCGGCCCAACCCGGTTCATACTGGTTTTTGAGCCAACTGGTTTTAGGGGGTAAATCGGACCGGACCATCCTCCGGTTCGCGGTCGGACCGGTCGGTCCGGTCCGGTTTTAATAACATTGGTTTTGGGAGAATGGTTTGAGAAATAAAGTAGATATATGTTTTTTTGGAAGAGTTATGTAGTAGGTGTAAGATGTGTAAGACTTTATATCAAATCATGTTTGTTATGTGAAATAAATTGTGTAAGAGATAGATTAATTTATGTCAAATCAGAGTAGAGTTTATATAGGTTTTGTTTTGAGATAAGAAAATTGTTGTTTGTTTAGCTTTTGAGAGAGTATTTTGAGAAAACTGAGAGGTGGAAATATTATTTAAGAAAGTAGAAAACATGTTTGTTTGGCATTTCCCAAACAAATTTTGGGAAACACCAACAGGCCCATAGTATTTCTATTGAGATTAAATATCCCACATTGATTGAAATTAAATTCATTTTAATGAGACTTCATAAGCTAACTTTTAAGGTTGAGTTAGACTCAAACCAAACAATGTGAACATAACCCAAGCCATGTGGTGAATTATAATAATTCCAAAGCCTATTTCAAGTGAAATTTGTTATTTTTCACTTTCGAATTCGTATCGTTTGTTGATTAGTATTAATATTTATCGTTGTTGTAATACCCCAATGTAATTTATAATTTTGAAAAAACCTAATTGCTGTTGAATATACTCATGCAGAGAGCATAGAACGAAATTCCACGAAATTTGACAGTAGGTGGTCAAAGCTAGGTGGCCACCTATAACATTTAGAATAAGTTAATGTGGTAAGTGCTAATTATAAAAAAGGTTAACGGAAAAAGTGCAATAAAACTCAAATTTAGGAGGGAAAAGGAGTGTTCTTTTTTCACTATTTTCACTTCCATTTTTTTTTTTCCATTTGAGTTTAAGGTAAGATGTTTAGTTCTTATATTCATGCTCTCAGAAGAAGAGGAAAAAAAAATTAATTGGTTAGATCAGTATTTTATATGAGATAATAGTTTTACAAGAAACTTTTTAAAAATTATTAGGGACATCCCAAATATTTAATCGGAATAAAAAAATTGAGAAATATGTATCTCTTGTATTTCTCATTTATAGCAAACATATTATTTCTCTATATTATTTTATATTATTTTGTTTTTCATTCCTAATTTTGTGTTTACACATGACTGGCTCGAAAAATTATTATATTTCATCCCATTTGAATAATTGTAATATTAGGAATGAAGTGGAAAATAATTATTGAGGGATGCGTACGTCCACCATTCAACAATCAAATGTTATGTGGTGGAATGTGTTGTTATTCGTTAAATTAGTATTTGATTTTGACATCTAAATTTATAAACTTGATTTATTCTTTTTATAAGAAATAGAAATATCTGCTACAACTTTTATAAAGTGATTTGGAGCTTAATAAGGCTATGGAGTTGGCATTTTTATCTTTTAAGTATCTCCTTATATTTGTGTAGAATTCTCAAATTATTTATTTTTTCTAAAGTACAAAAAGTAGTTTGTGTCCCTGAAATTCACTTCATAAGAAATAACTTTTCTAGAAGTACTATTATTAAATTATAGAATATGAAAACTTAAAAATTCAAATATTAAATGTAAAAGGCTCCTAGGAAAGACCAAAAGGAAATTCCTTTTATCCATTTTTTGCATCTTATTCAAATTTGGAAAATGCAACCTAAAAATAGCAGTCCACTAAACTGTATGTGGCGCACCTCCATCGTTTATAATGTAACAACTTTAGTGCGCTTGACACTTTAGATTTTATCTTTCCCACTTGTAGAGATCTTAGGACCACACACACTCTAATGTCTTTTTACAACCCCTTTTTCTGTAATTTAAGGAAAATGTTATTCCTTGTACTCAATGATACACGAATAAATATACTAAAGTATACTGCACCGGAATATTTAAATATGAAAATAATCTCACTCTATTAACTAATAATTTGGACTTAGTTTTCATATTTAGTTTTTTGGAAGTTTTTTCAATGAGAATATTAGCATATGGTATTCTTTTAGCATTTGATAGTGCTACATTTTTTTATTTATTTTTCATTGTAAATCTTGAATATTGACGTACAAAATAATCATTTAGTAAAGATTAGAACTCTTCGTTAGAACTCAAGGTGGTTGGGCTAAGTGGTAGTGACTTGCGATCCTCGGAGGTGAGACTCAAGTTCGAATCCTACTGGAGACATTACGCTGGGGAGGTCCTATACCCTTTGCACTCTTCGGTCCGAGCTGTAAATACAGTCTAGTAGATAAAAAAAAAAAAAAAAAAAAAAAGAACTCTTCTTTAGACTAATAACTTTTATAAATTGTTGGACGTTAAGACCTCCTACTAGGTAAGATTAATTTTAATATAAAACTACATAGGATTTTAGCACAAAAAACACTCTTGCATATACTTTCTCGATGGTGTTTATGACTTTCTTTAGATTTATACTCTAATTAATAATAGTTACTTTATAATTTCTCTTAAAAAATGCTAAAAAATACTTATTTTGATTTTACCTCAACAATACTAAATGCAAGATACTCTCATATGTTACATATGTAAAACTTGCACGGAATTATAATGTAAAATGTTTATAGCATAAAATCTCTACGTGTCATTAAATATTCAACACAAAATTTCCAGTATTTAAAAAAACAGAAACTTATATAGATAAAGGGCTTCGTGTCAAATACTTAATAGTGCAGAGAGATTCTATGTAATAAATATTTCATTAGGGGTTTTGTGCTGAATATTTTAAAGTACAAGAAAATAATAAATATTTCAGAGTGAAGTTTCTTTTAAGTTTCGTATAACACATAAGAGTATCTTGAATTTATCCCACAAAGCAATTCATGTATATTATCAATAATAAAGATTTAGAGTTAATGGCAATTTACCCCATGTGATCTAAATAATATTCAATTTATCTCCTCATAATTTAGAAAAAAACACTTTTCCCCATATAATCTTATAAAAGTTTCACACTGCCTTCCTAACATTTTTAAATTAAAAAAGAAATGCGAATTAACAAAACTACCACTTTTATGTGTAGCACTTTTCCCCCTATATTATGATAAATAGGGCATTTTACCCCCCCACCCCCCTCCCCATGTTATATATGATAAATAAGTCACTTTTCTATGTTATGATAAATGTGACAATTTACCCCCTATATTGAAAATATTGCACTTTACCCCTTATGTTACAAAAAAATATTATATTTTTCATGCCGCTCTCAATTTCGGCGAGTGAATTATACTCTCTGACTGAAGGAAGTAAATTGCTCTTCTAAAAATTTCACAGGGAAGAGTAAAATACTCATTTTCAAATCACATGAAAATAAATTAAATATTATGCATTTCACATGGGATAAATTGTCATTATCTCTAAAGATTTATGTAACAAATGTGACTGCACGGTGCCGTCTATTTTGCTATTATATTATATTACTACTACATTGACTTGGTTTTTTAATTCTAAGTAGAAAAATAAATCAACTATCAATATTACTATTATATTATATTAGAAAAAAATCAACAGTAATGTTGTGGATAAAGTAAAAAATATATAGTATAATAGTGAATCAAATATGAGTTATGATTCCGTCATGGTGCATTTTACATTAAATGATTTTAAACTGTGCAAAGCAAGTTATTTACTTTATTTTCTTTGTCATGTGAGATTCTTAATTAATGCTCAGCAGAATATATAGTAGAATGCAGTCGTTATCCACTATAAGTTGACCAATCTGTATCTATTAATGTAGCATGATCTTTTATTTGACAATTTAATTTGTTTTTCCAAACTAAAGATACGTACAGATCTGAGTATAGAAAGATGAACAATTTTGTAAGAAATTATAGTAATTTGAATAATTTTCATTATCATAGATGAAAGTGCGAGTTTACTCATTGTTCACGTGCATGCAAGTGTATATATATATGACATATTCAAAATTGTATTTCTTTGTTATTTGTTCATTTTCAAATTTAAAATACTAACCCATCTAAAAACCATTTGAGATTTAGTTGGAGCTCAATCCAACTCAGTTCATTTAGCACATGCACTAATCAGTACTTGATAGATTTTAGAATTCAAGTCGAACTCAAATTCATAAACAAATAAATGATAAAATATATTTAAAATTTATAAAGCCATTCGAATTTGATTCATTTATCAATCAAAATAAGTTTAATTGAACTCGATAAAATGATAAATAAAGTTTAAAAACTGTGGTATGGAACGAATTCTAAGTGCTCGGCTCTTTCCACCTCTATTAAAATTCTAATTCAAGAGCATATATTAAGTTACTATTCTTAGGAGGGGGGACATGAAATTTTCTAGTAACATGGTTTGTACAAAGTTTTCAGGAAAAAAAAAAAAGTATTAAAAGAAGAACCTGACAATTTTTTTTCTTTATCTTTAACTATGTGAATTCCACCATTAATATATTTTTCCTATTTCCCCTCTTCCACAAAACGAAACGGCCGTAGAACAATTGAGTTTATAATCCAATTATATTATTTAAGTTAGACACATTGCTAAACATCAAGGTTTAATTTCGATGATAATTATATAAACTTAGTCAATGCTAAATTTTTTTAATTAAATTAAAAATACCAATTATTTTCGGTAATATTAATTCTTAAGTTTAGATGTTAATTTGGGTCACATGACAATAACATGAGATACTAATTAATTTTATATTGTGATGTACAGGTCAAAAACACAAAATATATAATAATAAGTTTTTTTTAAATTTAATTTAATTTTCAATTAGCTATATTTGGCCACAGATAATTTTATAGTCGATTGATTAAGTAGCATGTCGGGAAATTAAGTAACCAAATTATGTGATAATCTTTGATATAATGTTCTGTATCGAGGTCTAGTTTAGGGATAGATTCAAGAGAGAGAATCAAGTTGTTATTATAATGTGTAACAAAACAAACAAACAAAAATACTGGGCAAATATATAAAATATTTGGGTTAAGTTGCTGGGCTCAATCATTGAATGTACTTTTTGGTATTGAGTTTCACTACCTAGAATTAAAAATATTTTTTAGATTTTTTAATATTTTCTGGATTTTGTATTACAATAAAAATTACAAGATAATTATTTCCTTTCCATATTTCTTTTCTCTGACAAGTCATTCATATCACTCATCTTTTTGACATACAATAATGATGTACAAAGTTGATCTAGTAGATTAAAAAAGGAAAACAATTTGAATGGTTCACAATCTTTTCTGATAATTAATGGTTCACAAAATTCATATCTTGTTGTTGAGCAAATTCCAAATTCCGTAGAAGTTTTTTTTTTCTTACATGAACATGGAGATTAGTCGACTTTCCGAAGATTATTACGAAAGAAATTAGAATATTCTCAATTTTGTAGAAATTTGTATGATATATTTGGATAGGTTTTCGAATAGTGTATAAGATCATAACAATGTTCTTATAACGTGTATGTGTTATGTCTGGAAAAATGAGCTTTTTTTAGTGAGTTATTAAATGACGAATCAATAAAATATTATGTTTAAGAATATGATAATTATTATATATATTATTTATATATACTTACTAAAAATATATTTTGGAAAACTGATGTGTGTTTATTAGAATTTCGGAAAAATCTTGATTTTTTTAAGAATCCACACAAACAAGATTATAAATGAAACACAAGCCAAATATATCTCTTTATCTAGCTATCTACGAATTGTGAATCGTGATTATCATAGATGGGCTTCTCATGAACTTCAAAGGGTGCTATTTTTCCTTTTTGGGGTCCCCTTCTGTCACCTTTTCTCATATATGATGTTTGTGTATAATAGTCAATTAATTGAGATGCCAAAGTGAAAATAAATTGAGATCCCAAATAATATGATTTAGTAGAGTCTAACAATACTTTTTAAGTTTGTTAAATTTTATTATCTTAAAATTGTATTCAAATTAGATTTGATTTAAATCAACTCCATTTTGTAAGCAATGAAATCAAATACATACAACTTTTATGATAAGTTGGGTCCTGCATCCCATTTAACTCCATTCCCACAAGATTTGAAAATACAAAAATCACATCCAAAAATATCATAATCATTTAAAAGTTTCACAAATGTAATTGAGTGGCCTTCCACACCTCAATTGGCACCACTAATATATTGTTTTTTATTTATTTTTATTTATCTTCGGTACCCTTTCAAATTCTTGAGAAGCCCCCCTATTGTCAACAATTAATGCCCTACTCTTCTTAACTCTGATTGGTGAACATTTAGCATGCAGTTGATAAAAAAAAAAAAACATTTAGCATGCAGAAGCGTTTTCTCTTTTCTTTACCTTTTTTTTTTATAATTCCCCTCTCTTTATTATGTAGTGATGTTGATATATCTTTAAACCGCCCCAATACAATAAATTTCTTTTGTGGTCACTTCATAAAAACTAAGTAGATTGATGATATTAGAACTTATTACATATACATAAACTTTTAGTACTATATATGTGTGTACATATTTATCATGCATTACAAAATTGAATTTCTAACATATCTTAATTATCCTTATCAACAAAAAATATAATTATTGGTTTATACAAGAAATGTGATTTTTTTTAAACTCAACAGTTAACCAAAACAGAAACCTACAAAAACCAAATACTACCTTTCCAATTTCTTCCAAAACTATATATTCATCCTAATAGTATTATTTTTCTTGTCTTATATACTAAAAATTATTGGTTTAGTCAATTAAATTTCAATATATGAAAGACGTGCTTAAACCTAAATATAATGTTTTCAGTTTAAAAAAAAAAATTCTTCATAAAATTCCTAAATGAACCTCATACAAATACGAATGAAAACATCCAGAAAAATATAATAAAAAATCTACAAATTGTTTAAAGACTATAACATTCTTTTCTCCTCGTTGCTTCACAACACAAAAATGTACAACTTGTGTAAATCAAATCATTAGTTCAACTGGATAATAAGTTCTACACACTTGAAATAATTTAACATTAGACTCAAAATCTTCTTACTACAGGAGAAAAGATTTAACAAGAAGAAAATCCAAGGTTACAAACTCAACCAACCTAAAGCTTGACCTCAACATCAACACCAGCGGGCAAGTCGAGTTGCATCAAGGAATCGATTGTTTGGGCAGTTGGATAAAGAATGTCGATAAGGCGTTGATGAGTTCTAATTTCAAAATGGAACCTTGCATCTTTGTGAACATGAGGAGATTTAAGAACACAGTATATTCTTTTCTTTGTTGGTAATGGAACTGGACCCATTGTCTTTGCATTTGTTGTTCTTGCAGCATCCATTATCTGCTTGCATGAATCTTCTATCAGAGGTACCCAATATGATTTCAGTTTGATTCTAATCTTCTGCTTGGGTGCAACCTGAGAACATAAATACCCTTTTAAGATTCAAACTTTTCTTTAGACGATATGTTTGTTGGTACTACTCAAAATTACTAAGTCGGATCTGACAAAAGCCTAAAAGTGATTTTGCTTGCAGTCATTAACATTAAAAAAGGTGCAATTGATTGCAGTGTAGCAGTTTTAGTTAAGTTGCAAATTAAAAATGTAACCAAATGTGATTGCTGAATGGTTGTTTGGACGGATTACATTAATATATATAGGTTTAAAATCAATAGGTGGTCGATGACTCAATTTTACGACTTGGTCTAGGTACATAAAGCTGAAGATAATTTTAGTCCTAAAGTCTCTTCCAATTTCAATGACATAACCAAAGAGATATTTCATCTTAGTATCATAACTGAAGAAAGTAATCTTAGCAATATCCTAATAAGTAGAAGGAAAATATCACAAAAACCAAGAGATTGTTATACAATTATACTGAAAGAATTTCCACAACACAAATGCAATGTGTAATGTCTAGCAATTTAAAGCCAATTTAACAAATAAGTTAACAAACTAACATAGAACCAAATACAACAACATCACTAGAAAACATGAAAATTAACAGTAAATTCTCTGGAAAATGAAAACTCAAACCACTAGATAAAATGAAAGATACCTTATCAGAATCTTCAGCAACACTCAAGGTTGAAGCGGAAGAGGCCTCATCCTAAATACCCACAAAACAAATCAAAAACCCATTTCATAAATAATCGAAGAAAGTTGAAACTAAAATAAAACATCAGTTAACAAAAGTAGATTTAAAGATAACCTGAAGAGGCGCAGACTCGACAATGGATTCTAAGGCTTCAGGCGCGGCGGAAATTCTTGAAGAGGAGAGCGGAGAAGAAGAGGGTTTCAGGCTCTTTAAATTTGTAGCGGCGGGCAAAGAGAGCTGAGTTCTGGTGGAAATGTTGGAAGAATTAAACACGGGAAAAATTATCGCCGATGAACAAATTGAAGCCATTTTGATTTTACTTTGATTGGTTTGGAATGGCTTTGTAGAATTTCAGCAGGTTTTTACTTTATCCACAACATTCATGATTTTCTTTCTGGATTTCATTTTAATAGTTAGCTCTTAACTGGAAGGTAACTAATTGGGCTGAGGAACACGTGGGGGCCCAAATAAAATTGGGCTGAGAATTAAAATAACAAGGTATATATATTCTTTTATCTCATAAAATAATAATGTTTGACCCAGGGATTTTTATCAGAACTCGGATCAATTTGATTAAACTTTTATCAGTTTTATGATATGAGATTAGACTTCGATGGATAATTAAAAATCTAGTTATTCGTAATTTACCCGATAAAATTTTACCATCAATTTCAGAAGACATAAATTAATGTTTCATTCATAATCTCATATTTACGTAGTTTTTTGCTTAAGAACATTAGTTAGCAGGGTCATTATAAAACCAACTATTGTTACGTAATTTTTTAGCAAAAAAGAATTACTAAAAAAAAGAATTAACAACAATACAATGAGAACTTCACCAAATTAGTTCAAGCTCAAAATCAATTATATAAAATAAGAAAGCTTTTTACAAATATCCACGTTGATCTGTCATCGATTGTTCTTCTTATTATTTTTATTCCTTTTGAACTACTTCATCTAAAGTAGTAAAAATCCAAACGAAGTAAAAAAAAAGAAAATTGGTTGGGTAAGTGAACGGCTTATGTGGATGAAGTAACGGTGGTGGCCGGTGGATGATACTTCTTACACCGTGGTTAAGCAAAAGAAGTATTTCCTATATTTTAGAATCTAACTCCATTCGTTCATAATAAATGTCGTTTTAAAATTTTGCACCGGTATTAAAGAACACAATAAATAACATAAATTTTTGGAGAGAAAATAAAAGATATGACTAAAATATCCTTGATTAATATTATTACATTGTAATAAATAAGATAGGATTTTTAGGTGTGATTCAGAGTGGCAAAAAGGGCCAAGACCCATAAGGTGGTCCTTTACCGGCCAGATCCAATTCAACCCATCTCATATATTTCCTATTGTTTATGAGTTGGGTGGGTTTTATAAATATTTATATAAGCGGGTCATTAACGTGTCTCGTGAAAAAATATAAATTTAACTAAACTACTTAACATTTAATGACTTAATTTTGACTCAACAATATTATTTTATTTTCTCTCCTAGATTCATGAAAATTTTAATTACAATATTATATTATTAAATATATTTAAGTTTTAAATAAATATAAAAATATTAAATTGCTTTACAAAGTAAAAATAAATAAAAAAATCTTAAGTGTAGTGAGTTTTTCTTAATCCATATAATTTAAATAATATCATATTAATCTATTCTCACTTAGTTAAACATAAATATTTGAATAATATTTACTTATAACTATGATGTATTTATTTAATTTTAATTTAGTAAAATACACATTATTACTATACTTAAACGGACCGACCCATGACCCGACCCGGACCGACCCAACCCATCAGACCCGCATAAAGTGACCCGTTGACCCAACTCGTCCGTTTATCAACCTTAGGTGTAATTATTAAGGATTAAATTGAAAAATGATAATTAATATTGCATTAAAGTCCTAAAGCTACGAATATTTTGAAACAAAAAATTCTCTAAAACGACAATTTTTGTGAGACATAGGGAGTAATTACAAAGGTCCTCGATTACTGTACTGGTTGGAAAACTAATCAACCAAATTATTACAATTACCAATTGAGTATAAGGGTATTCTCAAAAATATTTTATTTTTGCTCTGACAGCAATAATTGTTACTTTGACAACGTCCTGACCATTATTATTATTTATTAATATTATTTAATTTAGTCAGACTTGTGTACATTTGTACGTAGGAGTGTAGAACTTACGGTTGTCTACTTGTCTTCATGCTTACACCTATAAATACAGTCCTAACACCATCTCAATATTTCTCAAACGTGGGCAAAATTACCCCCCGAAAAAAAAAAAAAAAAAAAAAGAACTTTCACAACTACTGCTCAACAATGCATCTTTTTTTTCACATAATCCCCTGTATTTTGTGAAATTCAGTCGAGCATAGACTTATGCCTCAACCTTTACAATTTTTTTAATATCCTTATAAAATTTCCATAATTCCCATCTTTCTATTCATTTAATTCTTCAACAATTTGTGAAAATCTTCATTTTGGTTCTACCCATTAAATCTTCAATCAAACTGACCACATCCCATCATTTTCCTTCGTGTATATAACCTGCAACTGGATGCATCATTTTCGTCAAAGTTAATTTCTCTCCCATATTACTCAATATTACAACTTTCGCGAAAATTAATTTCTTTTTGGCAATGCTGAACTTGTCACGTTTCGGTGTCCTGTATTTTATTCTTTTCTTATGTTGGGATGAAACTAATGTTGGGTCTGCACAAAATAATAATATGAGGAATTATATTATGGTTGATGATTTGGTAATTTACAGTCCTTGGATGCATGTGAGAGGAGTTGAAAGAAGAGGTCAAGATGAAGTAATTGTTGTTGATAAAAATGGACGTGGAGATTCTGTAACAGTGCAAGGTGCAGTTGATATGGTCCCTGAACAAAATACACAGAGAGTGAAAATTCAAATTCTTCCTGGAATTTACAGGTTAATTACAAACCTTTTCTGTCTCTGTTTTTCTTTATTCTGCAGTAAACTTATGTTCATTATTTGATTTTTTTTTTTTTTAATTCCTGCAGCTGCAGTTGTGTGTGTTTGTACGTTATGATTAAAGGAACTGTTTTTCGGAAGTGGGATAGTGAGGAAGTTACATGAATATTAATGGGATCTAATTTATTAAATTTCACTTTACAGTTTACACTAAATTTTAGTTTTTTATTTTTAAATACTACTCCCTCCATTCCACATTACATGACGTTTAAAGTTTTTTCACAATGATTAAAAAAATAATTAATACCCTATATTTTAGTAAAATAAATGTGTAGTTGGACAAAATTATCCTTAAGAAGCAATTAATTTTTTTGTAAATCTCCATAATCCATCTCTTTCTTTCTCATACATCTTTCTTCTCTCTCTTTTTAATGAAGAAGGGTAAAAATGTCAAAATAGCATTTAAATTTATCTTGAATTCCTAAAGTGACATGTATTGTGAAAAAAAAAAATCTCATGTATTGTGGAATGGAGGGAGTATTAATGTAGAGAAAATATTTTGTCTAAATGACACGAAATAATCCCTCCATAATATTGCCTTGTCTAAATTGTTGAGAAATTGCGCTTTAGTCTCACATATCCGGACCCTCCATAAATTTAGTCCACACTTTACAAAATTACAATTTTAATCTCAATTTTTAAAATACTCTGCAATTTTTGTCTCAAGAAATGCATTGGGATCAAAAGTACAAAATTGGGAAAATCTCAATGGGAACAAAAGTCCAATATATTTTAAAGAATTGGAACCAAACGCGATTTAAAGCGTGTGACCAAAAGTGTCAAATATTGGAAGCAAAATTGCAACTTCATAAAGAACGGGATCGAAAATGTTGATGATCCAGAATCCCGTGAGATCGACTAAAAATGTAATGTTGCTGTGTTGTGTTCATGTCAATCTTTGACTAATTTGATTGATTTGAAGTAACAAACATTCTTTTGCTTGTGCTAGATTTTGATTCTTGAAGGAGCTACTAATAATTTATATAAATGGTTGAAATATTTTGCAGCGAAAAGGTACATGTACCAGCATCAAAGCCATACATTTCATTTATTGGAGACCCAAAGTTAGCAGCTCAAACAGTTATAACATGGCATGATAAAGCTTCTGACAGAGATATCAATGGTGGTTTAATAGGGACTTGGAATTCATCCTCGGTCATAGTAGAATCAGACTATTTTTGTGCATCATACATCACTTTTCAGGTTCCTGAAAAAAAAATTAAAAAAAATCACATTTTCAACCATTTAAAAAACATTAGTATACAAGTAAATCGAATTCACAAATTTCGTTATGTATATTAATTGCAGAACACAGTAGCTGAACCATATGGTGGACTCGAAGGATACCAAGCTGTTGCATTGAGGATATCGGGCGATAAAGCTGTATTTCACAAAGTTCGATTTCTTGGTTCACAAGATACACTTTTAGATGAATCTGGATCACACCTTTTCTACAGATGTTTCATTCAAGGAGCCACAGATTTCATATTTGGCAATGCAAAATCACTCTATCAGGTATGTACGTACGTAGTAGTACTATTCTCATTTTCCTGCATTTTAATTTCGCAGAGTTGGTTTAATTATCTAATAAACGAATAATTAACAATTGGAATACATAGGAATGTGCCATATCTGTTGTTGGACCTGCATTTGCAATAGCAGCACATCATAGAAACTCGGAAAATGAAGATACAGGGTTCTCTTTTGTGAACTGTAATGTGACTGGTAATGGTAGTGTCTATTTGGGAAGAGCTTGGGGGAATTATTCGAGAATAATATACGCGTACACTGAATTTAACATTAATGTTACAGTTGGAGGATGGCAAGACTGGGGATCTACGTCGAGTGACAAGTAAGTATGAAATATATTTCGATACGTATATAAGTCCATATATGTAGTTCGTCGTTTATTTTCGACCTTGTAATTAATGCATATATATATATATATAATCTTGTTAATTAATTTATGCAGTACTGTAGTGTTTGGAGAATACGAGTGCAGAGGCATTGGAGCAAATAGAAGTGGAAGAGTGCCTTACTCTAAAGAACTGAATTACATTGAAGCAAAACCATACTTGGACAGAAAATTCATCAATGAGGAGCAATGGCTTAGATTCTAATAAAATGTTGCTAAAAGACGGGGGGAAAGTTACATACATGTGACCTTCCAAATAGGATTAGAAAATAAATATAACCAAACTACTTGTACTCGAATTCGACGGATCAAAGAAATAAACATTGTTCGATATCCGACTTAAGTCTTATTGGTTGAAGTTTGTCTGACCCAGTTTATCATTTGCTGACTTTTGAAATAAGATTCTAGCTCGACTCCATAATTAAAAAAGACAAAATATATGTAAGAATATTAATTTACTCCGAGTTCAATTTGATTAACATACAAACACAATTTCAATCTCTACAAAAGAAACATTTAATTTAAACAATGTCTAATCCCGAGTAGAAGAATTAATGCCTCAATTTGGAAATTCTCAACATCGTCTCTTTACACATCTTAGAATTTTTCAAGTAACAATCTTACTATAGATGGTGTAAATGTCAGTTATCAAAATGGAATGTGAAATTATCAAGATGTTATAAGTTGAGTTGAATTAGCAATTTTATTTATTATCATATTTAAGATATTTGAATGGAGATGGCCGGGGTCGGGGCGGGGTCGGGTGTGGGGAGGAAAGCCGTCTCCAGCGGCTGGGGGTTCGGGGCGGGGCGGGCCTGATGCTTGCACGAGCCCTAGCCGCGGCCCGGGGCTCGCGTGAGCGAAGGAAGACCACGCGCCCCTTTAAGTCAGTGGCACCACTTGGCGCCACCTGATTGGATAATTTTTTTTAATTTCTTAATTTAAATTATTTTTTTAATGTTTTTAAATCGGAAAAATTAATTATTTAAAGAAATGTATAATAAAATTAAATTTTCCTCCTAAATTAAATTAAATTTGTAGAATATAATTATTTAATAAAATTTGGTACTATATTTATTATATATTTACTAGTATTTAATAAATATATGTGGTCACCAATTTTTAATTGAATTATTTAATATAATAAAATTTATTTTTTTAAAATTAAAATCATTAATAATTAAATTCAACATTTTATTCTAATTTCTTTTATTGTAATTAAAAATTTAATCATTTAATTACAATATTGGTGGTGGCTATATATTTTTAAAAATAACGAATTAGATATTTTTAAAAATATCGAATTAGTTAAAAATATAATTAAACACTTATACAAACAATTTAAATTAATACTTAAATAATAAAATATTTAAATACATACTAAAATTAACAAGATAAGTAAATTCAAACAATTAAATTCATTGTTAACCGTATTTTGCATACATATGGGTTATTAAAATAGTTATTAGTATTATTAATATTAATATTAATATTAAAAACAAAATTAAAATTAAAACCATAATTATAAGTTAGAGTGGGCAAGAGTTGAAAATTGAATTAAATCAACTTCGAAGCCTTGTCATTGGAAACGACCAGACAGGGCTCGGGGTGGGGGCAGGAACAGCCCTGAGCCCCCCATTGGAGATGGCCTAAACTGGAACGGATTTTAATTGATTTGAATACATGCCCAGAACGCTTGTCAATCTCAAATCAAAATTTAAAGATGTATATTGTCCACATTTTTTGTTGAATAGCTGAACTTAAATGAATTTGTATTGATCTTACCAGATTTTGAGCAAATTCTCAATCCTAAGATAAGACGGGTTCAAAAGCAACACATTTGGGAAAATTCTTAATTAAACATGGCTTGTACAAACTCATCAATCATAAAGTCACGTAGATTACAATTATTTTTTAATTGATCACTCTCCTAAAAGTTATATTCATCCAAAATTAAGTATATTGTACTTATTATGTGAATACTTTAAATTCAATCAAACTCGGTTTGAAATAAAAATGTTTGAAATAATAAAGCAATAGTGTGCAGTATTATGCAATAATTGCTTGTTTCAATGACATTTTCGTTCCCCAGAAATTCTCAAATTAAATTCGAGGAGTCAGGCTACTCCAGTACAAAACATTTGGATTCTAAATTTCATCAAAGAAACTAGTAAATATCTGCAGGCTATTGTCAATGTAGGCCTGATGCTTCCTAAGATATTTCCACTTCTTGCAGTATCCAGACACGTTCAAACATTCGACCACCATATGGCCGAAAGTAAGTCAAAATTGTCCGTAATACCTGAGAGACTCGCTTACGATTAGAAAGGTGTTGAAAGAGAAAAACATCATTCACAGCTTCTCTCTCTAGCCCTTGGCACTGGTCAATCTGCGATAAAACTTGCATTATACGAGGGGGAAAATGGCTATGGACACAACACACAAACACACAATGAGCAGTTGAAAATTACCTCCTCAAGTACCTCGATTGGGGGCTGAAACAGATACAGGTGGGCCATGAGAATATCTCCAAGCGCTACATGCAGTACATTTATCCATGTTCACATCATTTTCCAGTGTACAAAATTTACATGACCAGATAACATGTTTCAAGTTATCATCTTTCGGCTTCTGGGTTCTGCAGAGCTCACATATTGGAGCTAATTGCTGCAATAGTTTGCAAAAAATGTGAATTCCAAATGTCAAATTTGAATAGAGATCGTAAAAGCTCTCAAATAAATAACTGTGGAGATAAACCTTCATATAAGGAAATAACTCACTGGGTTCAACAAAGTGCAGACTGTACACTGCCATGTATTATATTGGTCATTATGTGTTAGGCCATGACTAGAATTCCACAAGGAAGTCGAAGCTTCTCCACATAAATCTTTCTGATTATTCTTATTAGGAGTCATTTCATCTAGACAAAACGAGGACCCAGAATTAAAGTCATCTCTATCCAAGTCTATGAAGGTGGGTTCTTTCTTTCCACGTAATGATACAACATTTGATTCTCGGTTTCTTTTTCGAGATACAACCTTCACATCCTGTTTAGCGGGAATGTGTGAGATTTTAGAACAGCATCCTGCTTCTGAAGATTTTGGAGCCGGATCAGTATTTTCGTCTTCTTCAGATTCAACACAGAGTTCCGAGCCACACCATATATTATCCTGAAATCTTCTCTCTGCTGCCATTGCAGCAGCTTGGACAGGACTAAGTGCAGCCATGATTGAACTATCTCCCCCAATTCTCTTAGGTCCTGAAGGCAACAGGGATTCACGACGAGCTCTATTTTCTGCAGCAGTCAAAGCAACTTGGCGAAGTGATGAAAGAGGAAGTTTACGAGAAGCTCCACCCAAACGCCGTCCAGGAAGATCAAATCCTTCTCCTGTTCCACTTATTCCTTTGTGTATGAGATCTTCACATTCCTATGTACATTGCAGGTATTTTATAATGTTAGGAAACTTTTAGAATGAGAATAATCAGAAACAAGATACACATCTGGAATTCCAATAACTGCCATGGAAATATCACAAATAAAAACAATATTTTGCCGACTGAACATCGATAGGAGAAGTGCAGGAACATTAAAATGGACAAACTTAACTTCTTAATTTGAATTGCTAGCAAAAGAAGGCTTCATGAAAGTGTTTTCTTATGCTTCTAGAGTAATTTCCTCTCTTTTTGTTGTTTAGAAATTGAGAGCAATAAGCATGATTTTAATTTGAACATAGAAGTCAAAGAAATCTAGAAGGTCTAGTAATGAATTCATCATGTTACTGCTAAAAGAATGTAGTCGGAAAAAAATGATTAAGAAGCTTGCAGAGTTTCAGTATATTTCTTCGCATGGAAATCACTGCAAATATTTTCTTCACTCTCAGTTTTAACACTTACCAATACATTTCTGCTTGTTAAGTTTGAAGTTAATGACTCATGCAGAAAATAAATAAACTACGGTATGATTGTCAAACATCGTCAGCCAAGCCATCGTATAACATCTGAGCATGCGGAATCGAGAAAATTCTATTAACAAAGCCAAAATTTGCATCAATTATATAAAATGCACTTAGCTAAAGCTCAGAGTGAAGTGCCATGAAATACAGTACAGAAACAAGTAAAGAATTGCAATCCAAGATTGAATTTAAAGAACAAAGGAAATCGTAGAAAATAGGAGTGAAATACTGCATATTTATTGTACATTTACCTAGTATAGATCACCTTTGAGCAGTTTATCTTAAAACCTAAAACATTTTCTGACAAACGGTAAATATAATAAGACCGATCTTCATATCTTCAGTTCTAATGAATTTTCTTGATCATTTACTTTATTTTAGCGATTTTGACTATTTTGTACACAGATGAAAGCATGCCACTGGACTACATCACAACCAAGTTCATTACATGCATATTTGTGAAAGAACAAGAAGTGCAGCATATCTTTATTTCGCAAAAAAATTAATCCCACGAGAAGAGTTCCCCTTCATTTCCTACGCATAATCACCAGCCATGTCATGGGCATCGGAACTATATTTACAATAAGCATTGGAGATTAAATTAGAAAACTAAAACAACCTCATAACCCCGCCCATCCCACCCCAAATTTTGAATAGCATTAATAATTCTTTAGTTATACCATATCCTAGTCATTAGCAACACCATTATGCAATGCTGAATCCTCACTTCAATATCAGAAAGTATAATATCTGGCATAAATGTACCATTTACCCTTGTATTTTACCTTTCGAAGTTCATCCCAGAGCTTGTAAAAACTTGTATTATGAGGGCCATGAGCATTGTGGCATAGCTCATGTAGCATTGTATCTAAAACTTCATGGAAAGGGAGAAACTCTTCGTCTCTGTTCGGCCTTCTAAGCCTTAATTTTACATGTATACCACCTCCTACATTTAATCCCAAAAGAGCCCCGTTTTTTGGACTGCAAATTTCATAATTAAGCATATGAATTCCATAATATATAGGATACAGAGTTCAACAACCCCATTTAACTTAAGATAACTCATTAAAAAAACCCTAATTATAAAATACACAATGTAACTTAATAACAAATGATAAACAAAGAACAATCGTAAAATTACCACATCTCAGAAAGTACTTTTACCCTCCAATTGTGTTTACGCATGATGGGTTGAACCTGATTAGCGACTCTGTCTAAAATCTTTCGAGCCTCTTCTTCTTTGGGTTTTCTTTTTAGGGTTTTGATTTCCCATACTTTGTTCAAATCCCCCAAATTCATCGATTTTCAATTTTGAAGCTCTAAGAATATACTATAGTATGTGTTTCTTTCGCATTGAAATAGAAGAAAAGATCGTCGCTCCCAATAATTTACAGACCCGCCTTAAGACCTCGTTTGGTTTGAGAATATAAGAGTGGAAAAGGATGGTGGGAAATTTGCATCGTTCATTTTCAAATTTTTGGTGTAGATAATATATATATCTGGCTCCAACAAAGTTACAACGGTCTGGAGAAAATATAATACTCTCCTCGTTCCATTTATTTTGCTCCATTTGTTATAATATTTTTTTATTTTTTAAGTGATTTATCATATTAAATTATTCACATTTGTGGTATATTAAACCTTTTAAATATTAATATATATGGTGTCATATGATATTATCAATTTATTAGTGAACTATATTAATTAAATTATTTATTATAATTTTTATAAATTTAATCAAGTTGACCGTACCAAGAAAGTAAAATAAATGGGACGAAGGGAGTACCAGCATCCATTTTATTTTAATTTAATATACTAAAGTATAACTTTCAATTGCATCTTTTTATTTCTTGCATTAAATAAGTTAATTATATATGTTACCTAAATCCGGTGATTGTCAAATCAAAATAATTAAAGTATAAAGCAAGTTTAATACAATTACTTTACGATTGAATTATAATTTTTGGAGAGTTACAATCACATGATAAATGCAATATATGTACTTTGTGACTAGAAAAGTTTAACCCTTACAATTTTTAGCACTAATTGCTTTATTATTAAATGTATAATTTAGCATTATATTATTCGTTAACAAGGAATACTGTTTTTCTTTTGTTATAATTGTTTGATAAGGAAGCCTATATTAGTTTGTTTTGTCTAATGGATGGGACTAACACCCTCAAAGTGGTGATCGAAGTTCACATGGAAGGGATTAACACCCTCGAAATGGTGATCGAAGTTCACATTCCTGTTAGGAAATATTTTCATATAATATATTTGACGCACCTCGAAAGAAACAAAAAAAAAATATTATTTAAAATAAATTAGATAATTGAAAGTAACTACGAATTTTGTTAACATATCACGAGAAGACTCGTGGTTTGTGGGTTAGACATTTAGCCCCGAGTAACAAACTGAAAATCCCCTCCAAATATTCAATCAGGCCTAATAATTTACATATTTGTAGCTGAATTTTATGAAGCCACCATAATGTATCATTCAACACATCCCGGTCCCGGTAGGAGGTATCCAGGAGAAATTAAAGTTAAAAGTTTAAAACTACTTTACCATGATTTTCAGAAATATAATTAATCAACAGATATACATCAGCTAAGCTGTAAGTTTCTTGATTATTATTAACACTCAAAAGGCGAAGTTTCCTGTAAAAAATAGAGATATTATTATACCTACAGTTTTGCCCAACAACATGAACCAATAAAGAAAGAGATTATTCACAATTGAATTAAAAATGTAACAGTACCACACATACTTCAACAAGAGCTTCAAAACCTCCTCACAAGGGAAGGAATTGATTATAATTTATAAACTTCACTCAACAGTTAGCAGCTAATTACTACAGTATGTTATATGCCGAAACAATTTCAGTCGCACCATACACTGGGAAAAATGGTTTTGTTCAAAGAAGAAAGATACAACCTCAAACTACGCTTCAGAATCAGGCAATTTCTTCATTTCCATCTCCAGAAACGACCTTGCTGCTTTTGCTCTTGCATACGCCTGCGCCATAGAGGTTTGGAAATTAAACTTTAATTCCTACTCATATTGACATATAACTACCATCCAATTAGAAAATTGAGAAAGAAAAAAAACTAACCTTAGATGCTCTTTTGATCTTTCAATGAACTCTTTGGCAATATCATGCCCTTGATAAGAAGCTAGAACCGTTCGAATATCAGCTGGTCTATTTTTAGCAACATCTGCACATAAACAAGGGAAACCACACATTTCACGGAAAGGTTTTGCCAAATAAATTGGCAGATCCAATTTGAAGTAAAAGTTGAATGCTTACATTCCAGAAATGGAATAAGATCTAGAAGCGCGGTGTCGTCTGCTTCGCCTTGCCATGGTTTTATTGGAACACAGTTCTCAGGCTGGAGACTACTTTCTAGAGCATGACCGCTAATGTAAAGAACCTTTGCAGGATCCCTATTGAGCCTCGAGAGGTCCTGCAGCAAAAGCCAAGCATAGGTTAATAAGCTGTTAATCCAATGAAATAATAGTGGCCATAAATGCAATTCATGAAAAGTAGAAATGTCTACAATTCATGCTAAGACATGAGCAGAAATACTAAGTCGCTGAAATTTCTTTTTTTTTTTTTTTTTTGTGGGTGGGGGTTGTGGAAGGGGGGTGTAGAAAACAAGAAAAATAAAGTAGAAAACAAGAAAAATAAAGTAAACAAACTCATATCGCAGTTCCATATTATTGAGATATATGTACTTTGTTTACTTCTTCTTGGAATAATAAGAGCAACCTTAATGGAGAGCTCTTCAAATCACATAGGACATTTTACGGCAGAAAAGGCATAAAAAATAACTAAATCCATTTAATAGGCTGACCAATTCATTTCTGCCAATAGCCCAAGATACATTACAGCGAAGAGGCCAATAGATTCTTATACATTATTCATTATAATTTTTCCTTGAACATGGGGACCCTTTCTACTGTAGCAAATATATCCATTTCTCTCAACATTGGAGATAAAAGATCAAATAATCGTAACTTCCAGTCAAGAAAGGTAAGTTGAATAAACATGGATGAATCTTAAATTGAGTTATATTTTGTGGTGCAACACTTTTTTTTGACAGCAGAACATAAGAAACTAATATTTCAATGAAATAAATTGATCAATTGAACATCTCAAAATAATATGGTCAAAATTCTAAATCCTCGGCACTAGGGGTGAGCAAACGGTCCGAACCGAACCGATGTTCGGTTCCTGGCCGGTTCAGTCCTGGATTTCCGTGGACCGTTTACCGGACCGAAAATTTCGGTTCGGTTCGGTTCGGTTCGGTTCGGTCCCAAAAAAACCGATTTTTTTTTTTTAATAAAAAACCAAAAAATCAATTTAACACAAAATATATATAAAAAAAAATCTTACAACATACAAATCATACAAAAAAAAAAACCCTCTTCTATTTATTGAACAACATTAATTTATCATCAAATTTATCACCAAAAGTCGTAAATGAAAAACAAAAATTAAAAAAAAAAACCAATTCGGTCCAACCGGTTCGGTTCGGTAAACCGACCGGTTGTACCGAGAACCGATATTTTGGAAATTCAGTTCTCGGACAAGAACCGTTTACGGTTCGGTAAACGGTCCGGACCGAACCGTCGGTTCCGGTCGGTCCGACGGACCGTGCTCACCCCTAATCCTCTTGCTTTTACATTATCTTTCTGTTCTTGCTCCTTTTTTTTTTTTTTGGCCTCAAAGGAGGGTTTGGTAATGGAATATATGAGTTAAATTATAGTTGATTCAGAAACATGTGAATAGATGTACCCTATAGTGCTTGCCGTCAACATATTTTGTTGCACCCCTTGAAAGTCTATAGCGAATACAGTGCTTTGGATCCAATCTTTCAGCAACAGGATCGACAAACTGTAATTTCCGAGAAATATATGTTAAGAAATACTGGAAACAAAAAATAAGATAGTAAAATGAAGTAAGGATAAGTTATTGTCGGCAAGTTGAAAACATACCATATTTAGTTGGTCAGAGTACACCACAATTTCATAATATTGAGCTAACTGCTCCAGAAAATCATCTACACCAGGTCGCTTGAATGTTCTCCACCCACTGTCACGCTGAAAAAAGAGGAACAAGAAGAAAGATACAAAAACACAAATTTAATATATCACTTGTTAAACTTGCAATGTGAAAAAGAGTACAGGACTTCAAGCTTTACAAAAGAGGTACTGAATAAAAGAGAAAACTTATGCTATCACACTTGAGCATGAATGTAACATAGCAACATAAACTGAAGTCCATTAAAATAAAATGAAAGCTCCACGAGTTAATTTGAGTTACAAAAAAAAAAAAGGAGAATGAAAAAAGCTAGCAAATAAGACATACTTTCCAATCAGCATATATCAATGTCTCATTTAGATCCAACACCAGGGTAAAAACATGTTGCTCCAAAGGATGCAAGTCGGGAAGGAGCTTATCTGATGTTGGTTCAGTAAAACCCTGCAATGTAATAAGAAATCAAGAGTGTTCCAGAGATGAGAACAGTAAAAAGATTTGAAGAAATTCGAGACTTAAAATTGCATATCGCACGGGGTGAAAACACAAATGTGCTCTTACCCGAAGATGTTCTTCAATTAAACTCCTCAAGTCAATGTAAACGTCAACTAACTTAGCAGGGACTGCAACACAAAGCAAATGAGACATCGATAAATTAATAAGACAAAATCTCAAGGGCATCATACTGATAAATGATTGTATGCAAAACAAAAAGCAACAAACACTGTTCAATTTTGTCCAGCTAAACAAAGGTAGAAAAGAGAAAAGAACATCACCTGTCATTGCAGCAACGCGTAGATAAGCTTGAAATTTCTGCATAAAAAATTTGTAAAGAAAATTGTTACCTGCTTCTAGATTTTAAACTAAGTAATTTTTCTCTTCCAGTGTAAATTTAACTAAAAAGACTATTGAGGGCATGCATTCAGGAATGTATTGTTTCTGAAAGAGTAAACTTTAAGTATCTGATGTAGTAAACCCATGTCTCCGAGACTCAAGTATCAGTATTACACACAAAGATACATATTCAGGGGTAATACCAGTGAGAAGTCAAGTTTTAGGACAAACATGGATCTGATAAAAAAAATATCTTAGTATTGGTAATAGATACAGTAAGTATCATATATAACAATAGCAATTGTATATGATGCTCCCAAGATATTGTACAGAAAATACAGTGCTTAAAAATAAACAAAAATATACTTTTTTTTGTAACATCAAGAACTAGGAAACATATGAAAGACGATGCAGTTTTTTTTCTGATTTTAATTTTTCAGTAAATCGTGGTCATGGAATAACTTTGAGGAACATATAATACTCTGGAGAGTCAATATTAATTATCGAGGGTCTCATATAAGAACTGCAGTACCAACTACCAAGTAAGAAACAAATAAAGGACAGCTAGAAATGTTCAATTCGAGTTACAAAGCATGGATTACATGCTGTAAAAGCACACCCCCACCCCCCTCTCCGTGGCCCTCCCTTATTATCCACATTATAATCAGAATGTGTTCTTCACAAAATTATCATCCCAAATATTTTCTACAAGCTAAAAACACAATGCATCTCAAGAGCTTTACTTCCTTCTTTTTACTTGTTACCACCCACTTCCCCAATTTCACCATTGCCAATATGTAGTCAAAATAATGAAGTATGAATCCAGATATATCATGCAGCTTCAGTATGAGCTTCTTAGGTGGTTCATAGGGTAACATAATATCTATTCCAGGATGTTAAATACGATGAACTGCTACAAAACAAAATAAAGTTTGTTAAAACCATGTGAAGTGACAAATGCATTAAAATCAATTACAGGGGATTTGTAAGACGCACGTCAAATGATGATGCATCATCCCCGACGGTGAGATTTGCAGATGCACGCAAAGCCCTTGTCTTCTGCTCAACCTCATCCAATGAATATGCTGCAAATAAACATGCACATCAACATCTAATCAGACAAAACTTCTGGGTCAAATAGCTTGCAGTTCCTTTGCTAACATTTTTTAGATGCAATTCCCATTTCAAACCAAGACCATACTCCATATCAATTCTGAAAGTTCAATAACCACTCAACTAACTCTACAAACCAAGGGCATTAGTAAAACTAGTCTTATTGACTGGTATATACTTCCTAACAAAGCCACGACGAAAAGGAAACAAACAACTATTATAAATAACAGAAAGTAGTCTTATTGACTGGTATATACTTCCTAACAAAGCCACGACGAAAAGGAAAGAAACAACTCTAATAAATAACAGAAAGCAAACAAGCAGCAAGAACTTAAGGCATCAAACTATCTTTTTTTAAATACTAATAGTCTAATACATCAACCAAGAAGTATAATTTTTCGTCCCATAAAAACCATGCATATTAACAGCAGATGTGTGTACAATAGCAGTCTCTGCAGAAGAAGCTAATTCATCGCATAATCACTCTCCTACAATTACTCATGGCTTGAACAAGATACCGAAACATGCACGGTGTACAAGGAATAAGGATACAGGGAACACAGAACACGAGCATCAAAGGGGCAACACAAGTAAAGTACTGGAATATATTAAAAATTACTGGAAAAATTGCACACACTTCATAAGAGTTCTTTTAATTGCAATTGGCAATTATCAGAAATGGAGTGGCACTTAATTTTATTCATCAATGTTTGTGCAATCATCAACAATGATCGCACCAATTTCAAAACTAAAAAGGGTACTGAAATGTCAAGAGAAAGTCGAACCGTAAGAGGCGTAGCCAACAGTGGCGACACCACCGGTGACGGCGGCGATGAGTCCGTACTTCAGAAATCTCCATGAATTCTTCTCGGAAACGGCTGCAGGCTGCGGTCCGCTTGGCGGTGGAGGCGGAGGCTGATCGCCGATAATCGAAGAGGAAGAAATGATTGATTCTTTTGGGGGCTCTGTGGTAACTGTAGAGGAAAATCGACGATTTTTCCCTGAAATGATTGAACTCAAGCGCGAACAATACCGGATTGATGTCGACATTTTTGCAGTTGGAATTTCTGGTGATCTAAATGAGGTTTCTGAAACAGGGACTGGAGTAGGGTTTAGACTTTAGAAGATTTTTGGGGTAGATTGTACGAGATGGGTTGAGCAATTGACTGATGGAAATGCGACTCTTTGTTGGGTAATCTAGATTTTATAATGTCATTAGCCACATTAAGACATCATAGGAAAGGACTTAAACATTACGCATTGAATAATATTAAGGTAACATTAGTTGATCTTTTAACTCATTGGCTGGGTTTAATTTTTTAGCCTATAAATAGATAACTTGTATAAGTGTTTTATACACACAACAATTATACGATCAAGATTCAAGAATGATATGAGATTCTCTCCCTTGTCTTCCATTTTGTTTACTATAATTTGTTATTTTTTTTAGCTTAATTTCATAACAGATTAATATTTTCTATTAATGATTTGTGGGGATTTATCAATATTAAATAATCACTATACATATAATATGTTTGAGAAGATGTGAAAAAAAAAAAAATCAAATTTATGAAACAGTTTCAGTAAAGTATAATCTGAAAAATGACACAACATGAAAAGTTCAACTTGTGTTCCGCTTAATTAATAGTTGGATTGTGCAACAATTAACTTTGGTTTTGGGGGAAAATACACAATACCATCATGTGTTATGCGAAATTTACACCAAATCAATGTTTTCAGAACAAGAGCGGGACAGTGAACCGGTGAGCCGAATGGCCATTGATTTTACTGGTCGAATCGGTCGGACCGTTGATCGGACCGGATGACGTCATAATGATATAATAAATATATTTAATTTTAGAGTATATGTAATATGCATAAAATTTGAACATTATCCTACAATTGATTTCAAATATACAAAATCTTAGATTTTATTT
Source organism: Penstemon newberryi var. newberryi (assembly GCA_030819805.1). Classification (NCBI taxonomy): domain Eukaryota; kingdom Viridiplantae; phylum Streptophyta; class Magnoliopsida; order Lamiales; family Plantaginaceae; genus Penstemon; species Penstemon newberryi. The sequence goes on along the minus strand of JAUALY010000003.1, from coordinate 4,757,736 downwards.
AAATTAAATCATATAATAATTATCTAACTTATATCATAACGGTAATGTGATACTAATTTGTAAGCTCATATAAATATAATATGATTATATTTCCTTATAAAATTTTAAAAGTGTAAGTTAAAAATACAACAAACTAAGAGATTAATAAATTTTAAAATATGATTATGTATAAAAGTCTAATATTCAAAATCAAACTTGCATAATATATCGATTTAACACTCTTTATCCTAAAAAATAATATTGGAAAGAAATATTTTATATAACAAATTTTAATAAAAAATATTATTTGAGTATTAATTTTCATTGATAATGTGTAAAATGTTAATTTGAGTTAATTATCATAATCTAATTTATAAATAAATTTGGCTACACGTTTTCTAAAATTTATAAATTTTTGTACTAAAAGTTCAACAAAAATGATGTAGCTCAAATGATAAGGAAGTTATGTTTCATGTAAGAGGTTAGGTGTTCAAATCCCACCTACTACGATCAATATTAACTTATTTTTAACATTAAAAAAATTTAAAAAATTGTTTTTTGAAGGAAAAAAAAGGGAAATTCAGAATTGGGACCGGTTCAACCCGGTTCAGTCTGGTTTTTGAGTCAAGTGGTTTTAGGGGGTAAACCGGACCGGACCAACCTCCGATTCACTGTCGAACCTGTCAGACCTACCGGTCCGGTCCGGTTTTAATAACATTGCACCAAACTAATCTGTGAATTTTTTTTGTACCAAACTCCCTTGTACTTTCAAAACCCTGCATAAAATACCAAATCTCCATTAGTTACTAACACCGTTAATTTTTAATTTAATTACTTAAATTACCCCTAGATATATTTAAAAGTATAAGGGAGTTTTGTGCAAACGTTCAAAAGTACAAGGGAGTTTTACGCAAACATTAAAAAATATAAGGGAGTTTTGTGCAAACGTTCAAAAGTACAAGGGAGTTTTGCTCAAATATTAAAAAATACAAGGAAGTTTTACGCAAAAATTAACGGTGTTAGTAACTAACGGAGATTAGGTGTTTTATGCAAGGTTTTTGAAAGTACAAGAGAGTTTGGTGCAAAAAAAAATTCACATAGTAGTTTTGTACATGTTTCGCATTTCACAGGGTAGTATCATGCATTTATCCTTTAGTTTTGACACGAAATTTTAGCTAAGAGTTAAAAAGGTGAAACTTTTATGCATTTTTACTTTTATGCCCTCAAAAGTAGTGGTAGAAAATTAGTTGTATCAAATCAATGCTTTATGTGAAATGGTACTTTTGAGAAAACTAATTTCATATTTAAAAGGGGACTATTGTTTTGGAACATCCCAAAAAAAAATAGGTACAAACAAAAAAAGACGGATTGAGTATAATTCATGTCGTTCATTCAAATTATGTTAGTGTATTTTCAGATTAGGTTAATAGTGACTTGTGCTCAGGTCGAGGATACATTTATTTTGTCAATTTTTGTTTATTGAATTGAGCTTTAAAAGTTATCCAACGAGAAACATTGTTTAAACTTGTTTGATATGTATAAGGAATCAAACTCCAATGAATTTTTGTTGAACGAACTCGAATCAAATATTGAATATTAGCTATGGACTCTCCTACCCGAAAATAAGAAAAGGAAAAAAGAGAATAAGAAAGAAGATAGTGCAATATCTGCAAATTTATGTGCTTTGAAATACTTGATATTATGCTCTTGGACTCGCCACGTTCAGTACCTTTTTTATTTTTCTTTTCTTGCAATGAGACCTTGTAAACAATGGGCTTGGCCTGTCTAAAAAGATACTCCTACTGTTTTGGCGCAGTTCTTTTTTCTCTTTTAAACAGCGGGCGTAAAGTAACTGATACTTTTTTGAACTAAAATTAATTTTCAATGTTCTTTTTTACTTTCTAAAACATAAAAAACCTGAACAAAAATACATCTAAACAAAAACCCAGATCTCGTATGAAACCGGTTCACTAATTTCATAACCAAAAATATGACTTACACAGTTGTACTCACGGTACAAAATTTTAATACTTTCAATTAAGAACACTAAAAAAATTATGCTTTTGAGTCAATAAAACGAAAATACAGAATAATTTCGACATTTTTTTTTATAAATCGGAATAGTTTCAACGATTATAATTATTTCTCAAAAATTCTAGATTCTTTTTTTTTTATATTTAACCGACGAAACATTAGGAATTTTATTATACCTACCAATCTTCAATTAATTAAATGTTGATAAAACAAGGCTAGCCAGCATCCACGAAATTATAATTGGAGATTTCTAGAAAGTAGTAGCATTCATTCAATACAACAAAACAAATTAAACCACTATTTCTTTTGATTATTCCCCAAGTTACCCACAGATATTTCAAAACTCTGCTTTCAGCTTTCCCATTTAATTTAATTTCCTCCCACCTATATATATAAATCCCCCTGTTTTCTTCATTTCACACCCAACCAACAAAATTTAATTTCCCCCAAACAATCACTCCCTTCAACTGTTTCAGTTTCACACACAACAAACAGATAAAAAATAAAAAATGATGGCCTTAAATCGTCTCCTCACTTCTGCATACATGATAATTTTTGACAACTCTTCTGATGCATCAAGAATTGCAGAGCACAATCTGGAGGAAAAACCTAAAATGGAGAAATTTGTCGGTGCGGCGTTCCAAATGCCGCTGCATTATCCTAGGTACGTGAAATCTGATTATGAGAAAATGGAGGAATGGAAATTGGATATGCTTCTTCGAGAATATGGGCTTAATTTCAATGGCAGTTTGGAGGAGAAAAGGAGGTTTGCTATGGGTGCGTTTTTGTGGCCAGATCAATTTTGAGAAAATGAAGGGGTAAATGGAATTATTATATGGAACTTAGTAGTGTTACTAATTATTATTCAAGTTAATATGTAAATTTTAGTTTGTTAATTAGAGGAGTGATTATTGGGCTAGTCTCTGTTCGTATTTGTATTGTTGAATTTGTTAATTAGAGGTGTTGTAGTAAAAGTGTTATTAGAAAGTTAGTAATTGTGTTTAGCTGGTATTAAAAATATAAGTCATATGTTCTCTTCTGTATATTCGATATCATGGAATACTGTTAGTTCTAAATTCCTTTGTTTCTAAATTAATACTCATATTTTATAATTTTCGTCTGGATGTCCTAAAGACAAGAATTCATTTACTATAGTAATATAAATATCTTTTTAACTTAAAGTAATATCATTAACTTTTGGACTCGTTTGTTTACTTGGGAATGGTATATTATTTGGCAATCTAATTTCTAGGAATCAGATAATAATGTTTGGACAATTTTTTTAAAATTTGGGAAATAAAATATATTCCAACAAATCAGGAATCTTGCCATGAAAATATGGGAATGTGAAACCCAATTTTTCTATGGTATTATGATTTCTTTCCTGAGGGATTTGATACTAAAAATAAAAAATACATTATTATCCATATATCATTTCTTAATTATGATAGTTTTATTCTTCTCCCTACATAATATTTCTCTCCCATAGCCATTGTTTTTTTGTTTCTTGCGTTCTTTTCCTTCTTCAACTGCTTAAATCACATATTAAATTATCACGATCATTTACCTACTAGTTGAATCTACTGAAATAATATAGAATATTGTTTAAATGTGAATTGATTTGAAAATATGTATATAGTTTATATGTCAATTTACATGCCAAATTCAAAGCTTATGCTTCATAGCACATTCATTCCAAATTGTACGCTTAATTTTGTTATTGCTTTTGAAAGTGTTAACTTATTTATAACTGTTATCACACAACATTTTTTGTGATAGTTACATCCTTGGATTATTATGATATATATATAGATAGCTGCAACTATATACGACTCTCCTCTAACACTCTAACACTAATTTCTTTTATGTTCTTTAATTTTTACTATATATTAATTATATTATATGATATAATATATAAATTATTAATTGATATATTATACATATTTTTTCAAATCAATATATTTTTAATAATACTATATAATAGATGCTGCTTTAAATTGATTTTTATTTAATATATGAGTTGGGGTATTTTTGTGAACTTTTTAATTATGTAATCCATTCTTTGCTATTACCAAACATTTGAAAAGGAATTCAATTAATTTCCTTGGTACAATCTCAAGTGTTACCCAAACACAATAATGAAATCATATTTCTGGATATCAGATTACTAGAAATCAAATACCCAAAATCAGATTTCATTCCCATAAAACAAACGGGTTAGGGTAAATTACATCAACCCTGACGTAGGAAGGCTTAATTATAAATAAATTCCTATTATATTAGTATTATGAGAATTCCTTTAAAATTTATCATCATCACAATTAGTCCATTAATCCTGAAAAATTCTAATTTTGCACCTAAGGGATTATTTATAATTTTTTAATATTTTATAAAATTTTAAAACTTGGGGACCAATTATAATATCTCTTGATTTATAAAAACTAGTAATTATAAATCTTAAAATTACGGATTTATTAACAACAGAATTATTATAATAATAAATTAACTAGAATATTTATAATACTATGTTATAAATATAAAAAATATTATTTACACATTTAATTAAATAAATAAATTTGTTATGTTTATAATATTAAACTTTAAATAAAAAATTATATACACAATTAATTAATATAGGTAATTTTTAATATTATTTTTATGTTTATAATATTAAACTTTAACTAAAATTATTACAATATAAAAATAATAATTTATTTAACTAAATGTGTAAAAAAAATTATATTTATAAAATATTGTCATTAAAATAGATAATTTGTTATTATAGAAATTAAATTGTTAATATATATGCAAATAAGATATTTTTAATATTTATTGAAACTAAGGAGTAAGTGGTTATTTATTGAAACTAAGGAATAAGTGGGTAATTGTAAGATGCCGATAAACTTGAGAGGGGGGGAAGGGGGGGGGGGGGGGGGGGGGGGGGTTTGTAATCTATACTATTAAAAAATAGAAATATGTTTTTACTCACAAAGTGGCGGTTGTGACACCATGCTACATCAAAAAATTATCACTTTTCTAAAGCACCCTTTTTCAAAATTTAAAACTACCAAATAAAGAAAAAATTATCCAATAAAAAAAAACTACATTTTTCCACTATGATCACCATGACAAGGCACGGTTGATTCTCCACTACTCCCTTTCCCCCTCATATTTCTTTCCTATTTCTATTATTTATCTTTTGATGTTTATTGATTTCTTAATATTTCTTCGTATTTAAACTATAATTGTTCCTTATTTCATGGTTGCAAGGATGATGAATGAAACTTAATATTTTGATGGATGGATAATACGGAATGTGACATAATATCTGGGCAAGAAAAGAGAAAAAATATGTGTGAGTTGATTGTAATTATCTTTTTACCTTTCTTTTGCGTGTCTTCATTTAAATAATTCAAAGATTTCTACATACGCGAGTACCGCGTACTATGGCGAATAGTATTTAATATTTAATATATGAGGAGGATTTTTATAATTTCATCATATGTCATGGAATATCTGTAATTAATCTTTAACTTGTTTTCACTACTTTGAAAGAATGAATAAATATTAGTATATTAGAATTTTACTTTTGTGACTCTTAGTTCTTGTAAAAGTTAAAAGGAACAAATATAGCTAGGGGTGGGCATTCGGTATCAGGTTTCGGGAACCCGTCCCGTCCCGATTGGGATTTTGTAGTTTGGGACGGGAAGTATGATTGATTTTCGGTTTTCGGGAAACCCGAAAATCCGACAAACTAAATCGAGATGGTATTCGGGAAGTATTTCACACCCGATTGGGAAAATCGAATCCCGAATTTCTTATCATACAAAAGGAACAAAACAATTACCCCTTCAATCAATCTCTTACTCCCAAACCCAAGCCCCATCACCTACCCCATGGTCTTGAAATTAACAATTCATGACCATAAAGAAAAATATAATGCTATGAAAGAGCAAAATAAAGAAAAGTGTGATATTTCTACCATATAGGAGTTTAAAATTATTATTTTCGGGAAACCCGAATCCCGATCCCGAAAACCCGATATTTATTGGGAAATCGAGATACCGGGATCAAGTCAATTTAAATGGAATTCGGGTAGTAAAAATCAAAACCCGAATCCCAAAAATCCCGTCCCGAATTACCCGAAATCCCGTCCCACCCCTAAATATAGCAGTATTTCTTGTTTGTGTTGGGTTTATTGATTGGGCTTCATGTTGGGCCTTAAATATGTGCCTGACTTTGCTCCTGATACGGTGCCACTAATAATTGTTTGCTGGATTTGATGATCCATTTATTTGGTATGCTTAAAGCACAAATCTTCCGGGCTTTTCCTTTGCGAGTAATTTATACATGAATGTGAAAATTAAAATTGATATAGATGACATGACATGGATAAAAGATTTCGATTATTGCTCTACAACTGGTTTTTTTTTTTTGGGTAGTAGTATTATACTTTGTAACCTCTGTTAATTAATGATGAAGTTGCAAAGCAGTCAACAGAATAAATCTTCAAGTAATTAACGCAAACCCCATTCTTTGTTCCACATGGCTAACACCACATAAATATGTCCCCCGCCCCCCCGTGAGGTAGTTGGGCACTAATCAATCCCAACCAAACGGAATTTTCTGCTAATTAATTATCCTTAAAAACCATGGTTATCTACTATATATTGTAATTGTCAAACTTACGCACAAAAGATTCTAAATTTTTTTAGGCTTAGCCATTTAACTTCATATAAGATGAACATAAACAACCCTTTTGTCTTCTTTCTCAAAGGGGTTGTACATAAAGCTCAAAATTACAAATGCAAATGTCTACTTAATATTTTACCTTTGTGATTATTTCTCAACGCGTTATCTTTGTGATATTCTTAACGAGCACTCATTACATATTTCTTTCTAGGGACCGACTATAGTAGTGAGGATAATTCATCCACGAATATGTAAAAATATTAGGAAGGCAATAAGCCATTTTCACAAAACGAAGGAGAATATATTGTCATTTAATTTATCACATGAAAATAAATTACTTTCCAAAAATAACATAGTGATAATTTTCTATTAACTTCAAATATTATAAAAGCAAGTGAAATGCAAACTAAACTCTTCTCTGCAGTTTCTAATAGTAAAAAAGAAACTATGTCATAATTTTATTAGTAAAAATCTTCCACTATCTTAATTAGCTCCATAGCTAGTACCTCAACCGTGCAAAAATTGAATGGCTTACGTTAGGGTAAGAGATCTTTCATCTCTTTTTTGTGTCACATTTTAGTGTGACGTGATAGATCTAACTTTTTTTTTGCCACTTCGAAAGAAATAATCATTACATAAATATCACTGATAAGAAATCTATTAAATTATAATCATATTACAATGAAAATCAATCACTAAACACTAGTATTAGGCTAGGAGAAAAATTCACATTAACTCCTAAACTCGTACGAAAACTAAATCACCAAAAAGTAAGGAAACTAAAATAACTAAAAAATAATAAACTTATCCACCATGAAAAACTCATAAAAAAGATAGATTGTCTTGAATGCTCCTGTATCATCATGTACTGGATAACGTGGTGTAGCAAATCCAGAAATTAAATTCTCCTTGTAAATTAACGTCTATACTCTATATAAGCGAGCCTCCCCAATTATGTTTTCGGCACATAACCCCTGATCACTCACCCCCCTCTCCAAATTCTGCTCAGGTATTCGGAAGGTTGAGATATATGTGATTGATTTAAAATAATACAGAAAAATGGAGCTAAAGAAATTCTTACAACCACATGAGACGACGACGATGATGAAGAAGAAGAAGAAGAAGAAGATCGTCATGATGACTCAGTTATTACTCTCAGTTGCGATAATCTTTTCGAGCTTTGTTTTTTCCTACTCATCATTTTTATGTTCATCATCATCATCTTCTTCTTTATTATATTCTCAAATACAAAAATACTTTAATTTCCAAAATTATAATTTCCTCATCAACAAAAACTACATATTTCTGATATGCAATGGTCTATTGGTATTTCTAGCAAAAACCAGCTCCGACTTTGTTCCACCTAATAATAATTCTCCTCGTAGTCCCTCCGATTTCGATGATATTCTAAACGGTGACGACGTCGACATGTTATTATTGCACAAGAGGAATATTAGAGGACTCGAATTATTAGACACAAAAGTCGACCAATTACCCCTCCTTTCAGATCATGATCAGGAATTATTATGTCATGATGATCATGATCATGAACGTCCAAAAGAAGACGAAAATGATGAAGGCTTGAGTAGGAAAGAAGTTTCGATTTTTGTAGCAGAGAGTGATTTCAAAGAGGACGAAAACGAATCGTCGAATAATTGTTTGCTTTTCGATGAAGAAGAAGAAAATGATGATGATGATGAGTTGCTCATGAGTAATGAAGAGTTGAATAAAAAATTTGAAGATTTGATAAGGAGGATGAAGAAGGAAGATATTTTTATTAATCATCAATCTCCACATAAACTCATCACCGCTTCAACTAAACTTAATTAAATCAAATAATCAATCTACCTACCTAGCTAGCTATTATATATATTTGAATATTAATTATTAAATTAGTAATTTAGACGCTAGATTTATTATTTATTAATAAGGTTTTTTTAGTTCGTAGACGAGCAGTTGTATAGAAATGCTCAGGTTTTTTGGGTTTTTTTTTTTATTTATATATTATATATATATTTCCTTTTTCTTCTCTACTTTGGTGTTTATTTTTGAAGATCGTGCATAGAAAATAACTCAGTATCTTACAGTATAGGGTGCATGGTCTTTTATCTGTTCAATTATTACCTACTACGGGTGCAGCCAAATATTTTCAATATACATGCATATATATTTCTCAAAATTATAGGCAGTTCTAATTGTTAAAATTTAATAACTACACCACTAAATATTCATCATGCAGCTGAGTTATACAAAACGATCACATGCAAAATGTTGTATCATAGCGATTAAATAATAATTAAGGACGTATATTCAGTACTCCTATTATATACTACTTTGTTTAAAAGTACATATTCTACTATTATATACAAATTAATATTTAACTGTTAAGACTTATATGGAATGGAAGACAATTAAGGATTTCAATAGGTCCTCATTAATGTAAATAATTGAGAGATTATGCAATTTTTTTTTTTTTTTGATAATTAATCTAATTTGTTGTATCTTAAAAGTATAACAGACCCCTTTTATTATTATTTTATTTATGAAATTTAAGCATTATATATATGATTTTGTTTTAAGCTCAAGTTGTTTTCACGGTGCATCATCAGAATTTTTGTTGTAAACATAAATTTCAATGTTTCTACTTATTGATTCATTATTAATAAATTTATTTATGTGTGTGCATATTATTGTGTGATTAGATGCCCTATCGACACCTAGCTAGATGAAACATTTCAAGCAGTTAATGCCCATCGATCTAACCATTTGAATGAAACATTCTTGGATTTTATATTGTCCACGAATTTTTGACTAAAAATCGGATCATTATAAATTACTAATTGCAAAAGGTAACCACCCCCATGAAAATAAATGAAGAAATAGATCCTAAACTTAAAAAAAAAAAAAAATGCATGTCGATTTGTTGCGAACGCAACAAATCGACTTCTTATTATATTTATACACAAAGTTTAGATCGAATTATATATTTGAAATCGTTTTCTTAAGTTCCAATCAGTGGATACCAACATAAAAAAATGTTAATGATGATTAATTACACGTATGCACATATATATGTTGAATTCGCATTTATATGATCGATTTAAGTCTGCACTAAATAAGTACTCCTATCTAGCAAAGTATTAATGCAACAAATCACCTGATCTTATCTTTAATTAAACAACTTATGCTTCTAATTTTTTGCTTGTTTCATTCAGGATTATTTTATAATTTTATGTTATCTAAGGATCATCGTGTTTATTTCATGCACATACAATAATAAGAAGAAAAAATAGTTTGTTACATATCTAAGTTAGAGACTTTAAGGAAAACAATATGTAATTGTAAGATAAACAGAAAAAAACAATCTCGTTCATATAAAATAAATAAATAAAAAAGAAAAGAGGAAAAAAAGAAGGAAAATTTGTATGAAATAAATATGCTTTCTTTTGTCTTTTTAAATTTTCAGTTGGGGAATCCCGCCTCTCATCCACCGAAAGAACTTTGCTTGTGGAATCTTTGATAGCAATATATTGTGGATAGATTCGACAAATTCTAAGTACTACCATTTTTCACCAAACAACATAAGTAAATGAAATTTACTTACCAAAAAAGAAAAAGAAAAACATAAGTAAATTTCAATAAAAGACATAAAATAATGTGCCAAAAAAACACTTGAAAACAAATTGAAACAGCAAAAGACATTGTATAACAAGTTAAGTTGTTTTAAAATTGAAATAGATAGATATTGACGTACAGGTGGGCGAGGAATTTAATTCATTAAACTTTACTATATCTTTACGGATGTGGCTACAATACCTTGCCTTTCATTTTCAAGCACCTTGTGGAATTTTAAAATATGTACTGGACCTCATATTCCAATTGAGTCAATCTCGTAATAATTAATGAAAAATATATATGTGAAAAATCAAAATTTTATCAAAACCACGTAACTCAATGTCTAGAAGGTTCTATCCAAAATGGTAGATTGATTGATGGAAAATTTAACTAAGAAAGGATAGTGATGAACTCATTGTATAAATTAATTAACTTTGATATTCTTAATTGTCTTGGAAGGAATATAATTATTGAAGAGGATTTTCTTATAATTGATATTCAAACACATATAATAGCTAGGAAAATCAAAGTGAATATTAGAAGTTAATGAGCAACTTCAACTACTAAGTTAATCTTTTGAATATGGATTTCGATTCTGTCCATAACAAATAATTAGATGATCTCCATTATTAAATATGAAAAAATATAAATGCAAATTTTTGTACCAACTTGAACTTTTCGATGAAGCGATGATTCATTATAAATGGTGTGGTGATTTCATATATATATAGAGAGAGTCAGGACAAAAGGAGCTTTTTTGAATCAGTCACATATTTACGGTAAACAATTTCTCTATTATAAGTAGCTTCAATTCAAGAAAATAATATTAGGCTATAAGTTTGATATAAAAATCATTAAATTCTCGATTACTTCTATCAACTTAAACTTTTAAATAAAAATTAAAAATATGCACATGCGTTTACACGTGACTAACTAATATTCAGCATTAATTGCATTATATCATGATTTTTCAACATATTATCGTCAATCAATGTAAGAGGGTGTTTTTCAAATGCTTAAAGAAAAACAAATTTTCATCTTCTGAAGATCATAAATGTTTAAGCTCTTGCTTGCATTTTTTACTCTTCAAGTGCAACACCAACTACTACTACTACTACTACCATTTTTCCTTCTTAAACTGCAAACATAACTCACTTTCAATTTCTCAACAACTTCTATAAGTTTTTTTTCAGAGAACTTTTGTAAGTTTTTCAAGAATCCATAATTTAAATAAGAGTTAAAGCATTTGAAAATACCCCATAATCCAGGAGAGGCATATCTACAGTAAATATGTTGGAATTTAAAATATGCTTGAAATTCTCTCCTCTATGTCATTTCTTTAAGTCAATTAAGTATCGCATTCACATATTTATCTTGTACAGGTCGCCTCCTCCTGAACTTTCCATGGAGTTGCTTTCCCTACTTGCATGGTACTAATGTCTAATTGTCTATGTCGACATCCATCAAATCTCAATAAAAAAATGGACCTAAATATTGATTACAGAATGGGGTTGGTGTGTTATTTTTACTGGCTCAAACTAAGCAGCTGCTTGTTTGATTTGGAAAACATTTAATGAATCAGAAGTTTAATTATATAATGATGACCAAGTTAATTGGAACGAATACGGCATCCATTAATCACACCAGTATATCCTCACCACGCGTCTTCGCGTGCTTTAATTTCTTTCATTCCCGTACTCATTAAAAAATTTAAGCACAAAAACTAAGAATTTTTTTCTTGGGGGAAAGTAAAAGTAAATTTTATTTAAAGAATGTAATGATATGAGTGAAGAAGGCAAAAAATTATATAATTAAATTAAGGGCAAAATAGAAATACCAAAAAATTGTTACACCATGACACGATTTCTCTTTTTAATAAATAATGAATTGTTCGGACATACATATGTTCAATATTCAAACAACAAAGGTCAAAGGGTTGTATAAATAATTAATTCGCATTTAATTAATTTTATCTAGAATATATGGCATTAATTTTTTTTTTTTCCATTCATGTGAAATTTGTCATTAAATGATAATATGAAAAAAATTAACAAAAATACTGTCATTATACAGTTTATAAGGATGAATTTCATACTAAATTATCCAGTGTTGATTCAAGTTTATTTTGTCAAACCGTGTTTAAGTCCAATTCGTTATACACAGCGAATAATATCATTGAAAAAAATTTAAAAGTCGATTTGAACTTGACTAAATAAGTTAAGAATGACAAAATCAATGTTAAACAAATTTTGTTACTCTAATCGAATTTGACCTATATTTGTTTAGTTTAAGTCTAGTATTTAACCATTTATCGACACATGTCAAGTTTAATTAGCACACACCACACATGATTATTTTCCCTAACAATCCTCCATCTACACACCTTATGTTCTCCATCCCTACACTTCCGTTTTATCCAAACAAAATGCAACAAAAACTATGCATGCTCTATTTCAGAGAAAAAACAATTTTTTTGTAAAGCCAACGGTTCAGAAATTGAATTCCGCCATTAATTGTATTCAATTGCTTGAGTTTTTTTTTCTTTATTACTGCAATTGATTTATTACTTTACCATTTTAATTAGGGTTTTTTATTTAATTAAAATTTCTACCATGCAAATTAAGAGAACATAAAGTTCATAGTGAATTACCACAATATGTGGATTAAGATTGTGAAATGATATGTGATTATTGCGTGGGGGTATGGTGCTAAACTGCTATTCATGAGTGTTTGAGATGCAGTTCAATGGCAGAATATTAACATTAACGGTGGTGGACGATGGATCCTACATATTTGAGTTGCAATTCAATGGAAGAATATTAAAATTTAATGGTGGTAGACGGGTGGGAAGTGAATGTTAATTGAGAAATAATCATGTGTGGTTTCCATTAATTGAGTTTAACACGTGTCGATAAATTATGAGTGTGACGAACATGAGATCCACACCGCATTGTACGAAACGACTCATTTACTCCTTATTAACAAACCATAATACAAAATTCAGAATCCCGGGTTTATGCAATGAGTAAACGTCATTAATTAACCTTACCCAGACTGACATAGCAAATTTTTTTCTTTTTTTTTTTTTATAGTAAGATTGACATAGGCACATAGCAATTAAGTAGAGATAATGGCAGTTTACCCCATGTGATATTTTATAATGTTCAATTTACCCCCTATGATTTAGAATAGAGCAATTTACTCCCTTATGAAAATTTTAAAGAAGCAATTTATTTCTTTCAGACGGAGAGTGAAACTCACTTACCAAAATTAAAAATGAGGATGAAAAGTATTTTGTAACATAGGAGGGTAAATTGCAACATTTATCATAATACGAAGAGGCAAACTACCACATTATCATAAAACAAGGGGGGAAAGTGCCACCAATAAAAATATCAGGAAGGCGGTGTGAAATTTTTATAAAATTATAGGGGGGTAAAATACTATTTTCCAAATCACAAGGAGATAAATTAAACATTATGAATATCACAGTGGGTAAATTGCCATTAACTCCAATTAAGTAAGATAGGAAAATTATTGTCCAAGTCTGACTTGACCAAACTCATCCAACCACCAAACAAATGTATTGCACTTACTTTGTGATTGGTCACTCTCCTGAGAGTTACATCTAATCCTCAACGTCTATTATCATCCCCATTTCCAAGCATAAAAAAGACTCATTGTCTTATATACATGGACAATATTGACAATTTTTTTTTCTTATCAGTACTCTTTTTTTTTTTTATCAGTACTTGATCAATTATCAATATGTGAGATTCATACCATAAGGTTATTGGTCTAGTGGAAGGGACTAATCACTACAAAGTAGCGGACTCAGGTTCGAATCCATGTTGGGAGAGGTATCCACTTAATATGCCCAACCCGTCTCAAAAGGGATTAAACCCTTGGGAAACCAAAAAAATAATATGTGAGATTCATTTTATGCTTCTACTCTAGTTTTGATATTTACGGTAGAAATTTAGTTTAGAATTAGTATAAGCTATCTTCATCGAATTAGTAATATCCGTAAATTTTTTGAATAACTTCAAGGTAGCACATATAATAGAATTAATAGGTGCAGATTTTTCTTTTCAAAGTTCATCCATTTCGCATTAGAGGCATTCATTCTTTCCCATTATTGCATCGTTTAATATGGAAAATGTAAACTATAGTGACTTAAACGTGTAAAAATGTAAGGCAAAAATAAGGAAGGCAGTAAATCAGATATAACCTCCGTTTCGGATTTTGGATGGCAGATAATAATCAGACAAGAAAGAAAGGGAGTGTGCTGACAATGCTTCAATCTCAAACTTAACTCCTCTGTCCAGCAACAACTGAAGTTCCGACCTTCAATGAGATTGTAATATAAGCCAAACTTTCATAAGCACTGTTCGAAACTACAGCACATACGAAATGAACAAGAAATCACAAAGTTTATAACCTCCAATATGGGACTTCACGCTCCATGTAACACCTACGTAACATGCCTCCAACTCTCTGTTTATCTGAAACCACATTTCAGATTTAGTGGAAAAATATTAGATTTAGTGATTATAAATCACGAATCTGACCTTCAGCTGTCAAAGGAAGGAGACATTGTTGCGGAAGTTGATACTTCTCACTATCGGAAGGAAAAGCTCCAAGCCAACGAATCTCAGGGAGCCGTAGTGATTTGGCATCATAAGCCATTTGCTGGAAAAGTTATAAGAGAAAAGTAATGAAAATTATGTTATTGTTACTCGAACAGTACATGAAACAGCTTAATACAAACATGAAGAGATGCAACGTGGAACAAAATGAAGATATTTACCATAGAACCAAACCGGAATGTTGTCAATATATCAATTCCGTATGGATCACAATCCACCAAGCAGTAAACAGGCAGACGTAATTTTTCAACAAGGAGACGTAAAAATCTGAAACAATGCAGGTACAAATATGAGTGTTCTAAAATAACTAACTGGAAATTTAATTACAGTAATGAAGGAATGAAGTCTTCACCTTCGTGTGGGAACATCTGGATACCCTCTTCCCTGTAAATAATAGTTACACTACTATTCATTCTTACAGAAAACACAAACAAATAAAAACTATTCATACAGTGATAACGATGCAGCGGTTTTTTCTACAGAAATGGTCGTTCGCCAGTCGTTGAAACACTACATAATATGCAAAACATTCCTGTTTTAGTTAAGAATATGAACAAACTATGAATGAATGATAAAGGGGAGCATGGTAAAGAAAAAGGTTATACCTGATTCTTTCTCTACGACTAAGATGTACTCAGCCACACTGATTATATCTAGTAAATGCGTAAAAGAAATTTATACATCTATAATAAACTTATCCAAGACATACACATACACACATGGTTTACATTCTAATTTACTAATTAAAAAACTAACTATATTAAGTTCTGGATAAATAGAAAATCCTTGTTCCAGTTACATTTAGTGTTAATAATTTATATTCCGTTACAGAGAAGATAGAGCCAATCTTATTTGTTATATGGAACCTTAGCAGGAATTGATAAATTGAATTCCGTATTTATGTGTAACTGCCAACTGGATACCTTCTACATCTTCAACATGGATGGGAATATGGTGTGCCTGCAGGCACATTTAGATAGAATTAAGTTGGTGAATGATGTAATGTCATATTTAGGGTTAACTCTTACCGTGTTAGGACAGTTGATGCAATCAAATTTCCTCCCAGCTACAGCAAATCTTAGCCAGCCCATTACCAATCTGAAATGTGTGTGTGTGTGAGAGAGAGAGAGAGAGCAATGAGCAATATGACCACTAAATGGAAAAAAATATGCGTATAGCCACCAAACTTGAAGCAATAAATGAAAGCTTTCCACGGATGTTAGTCATTTGCGGAAATTATCTAAGTAATGTGATCCAGGGTTAAGGAAATTCATATATGTTAATTTGATACTGATCAGAGTTCGATTACAAATATATATTTTTTTCTGCAGGATTCTTCCACACAGGTGACATCGATGATTAATGCTTTGTCTAATAAAGATGTTCACTAAGCAGATCACAGGCCAAAAACCCAAGTCCAAGAATATATTCAGATCAGCTTCTTATAACTGATATAATTAATTTAAAATAAATGAAAGCTTGCATCAATGATCATAATTTGATCATAAGCAAGTCTTATACAAGCATATTGAGAAAATTTTATCATGTAAGTATTTTGCTAAAAGGGCAATAGTTACCAGAGAAGCAATTCGGTTTCAGTAGATAGTATTTAAATTTAATAACGTTAGAAAACCTCAGTTACACAGTCATCTCAATCTCCATGAATAGAATGTTATATTCAATGGACACCTACCCATTTCCAACAGATACCTGCAAATGGATGATATAAAGTTATAAACACATCAAAAATCTGAAAAGTTTACCATAACACAGTTAACTGAGGGATCAGAATGTTCAGATAACTGTTTTCAAACCCATAACACACTAGTGTATGTATCCATTAGTTCAAGCAAAAAAGTATAAGGGCGGCATGTAAAAGTAATATCCCTCGCAAGACATTGCAGTGGTGAAGACATTTGGTTAACTGCTGAATCACGATCAAAAGGGGAGTCAATATACAACTCATGTTAAAAGTTAATTATCAAAGTATTTCTATCTCATTTACAAGAAAAAAATCTAGCGGCATGTCTAAAAGCAACAAATACTGCAAAACAACATACTAAATGGAAGTACCATAATCAAACAGAACATTACCTCATCCCTCCACAACTAAATATACATGTGGATAAACATATAAGTTTAGCATGAGAATTAACAATCTTAAATTATGTATTTCTCAGAAACATCGATTGCTACATCGTGTACTTCGACGGAAATTTTGGAAAATGAAATATTTTCTGCATACATCCCAAAAAGGATAGGGGAGCACTAATGTGGACGGAGGGAGTACATAAGAAAGAGAGTCCTTGTTGCGTAATGTAAGCTTTGTTGGAATCATTTCATAAATCTAATGGCTAAGGAAATAAGTGGCACATGTAAACGCCACAACGTCTCAAGTATAACCAGCAAGCCTTATAATACGTGCTTATCGTTGGAGTTCCTAAAAAACACAGCAACAGATAAATATCCTCGAAGCATATTAAGTAAATATATTCAGCTATGAAGATTATAAAGTGATCCATCTCATCCATGACTTGAATGGGTAAGCATGCAATCCTAGTTTCAAGATTTAACCTATGATGTTGCGTTTTGAGGTTCTAATTTATGAACATTGAAGAATGTAAAAGGTGGTATTCTTATCAGAACGTACCACATTCAGGTTGTGGCGACTGCACTGCAAAAGGATGCAAATGTCATTTATTGCTCGGTCAACAATAGATTGTTCTGCTTTTCCATGTTCACAGAAAATCAGAAGAGCTCATGACAATCTTAACAAAATATTAATAGATTGTTAAACAAAATAGAGCATGTAATTTTACCTTTGAAAACAGAAGGGTGCATGTAATATATGTCTCTTTTCGAACCATGCTTGTTTTCTTTCAGGAGCTGTTGAACTATTAGCAGCACTCTTAGCAATACATCTGAAAACCAGAAAGAACCATGTCAGAATCTGGTGCTAAATAGTATTAATTAATACTCAAGTTTTCTCTAATTGCACGTCATCAACCAAACCATAATCCCTCAGTTGTCACAGCGAATTACTCACCCAACCTGCGCACATGACTTTCTCTTTGCAGCGTCAAAATTTCCTTCCCATTGGGCAAATCAGAGCTGCAATAGCTGCATAGAGATTTCCACACAAATCAACGATCCAAAATTCCTTATATTCATAGACTTTTTTCTTTATTGTTAGCTTATACTTTACATTGATGTAATCGTCACTAATCTGATTTTTTCTGTTACATATCATATCTAAAAACCTAATATAGATAAAAAAAAACCTTAAGGAATTTCAATAATACGAAAACCTTACCATTCTCCAGTAGATTCAGTGCAATAGGTACTAAATTGATCGATGTATATGGTTGGGGATCGAGAATTGAATAGATCTTCCAGAATGGAACGCGTGAGTTCTGAAAAAATATGTATTTGTTATTTATTATTAGAAGCAGAATCATAAGATAAAATTTGATTTATGAAAATTGAACTTGTGAGAAACAACAATACCTCTGATTTTCTTCAGCAATTCAAAGCGATGGGGACTCGAATGCTTTCCCTCCATTTCAGAAAGAAAGGCAATTTTTTTGTGGTTTTATATGGTGCGGTGCAGATACGAAATGGCCCTGAAATTCATTTCTACTGGGAGTATTATTATTATTTTCAAAAGGAAACAGTCCCTTCTATTTGGCCCATTAGGATGTCGGCAAATTAAGCCCAAAACAATATTTTGATATCCATGTGAAAACGGATGGAAATATCTACTCGGGCGGTCAATGGATTATTGGACTCTATTTTTTTTTCTTATTTCTCAATGGTTTAATTCTTTTCGAAGCGGGTTTAAGACATTAAGTGGGTACCTCTCCCAACAGGGATTCGAACCTGAATAGTCCATTTAGACTCGTGAAAAATTTAATGGATCTTATATGATTTTAAAAGATTGAACCGAAAAAAATGGAATAGAAATAAAATTGAGATGATTTGATTCGTGAAAAATCTGAGAATAATGGTAAATAGGCAAAATTGCATACTTAGTAGTAGTGGTTTACTTTCATAACATCTATCTTGTGAAAAACACATTTGGTCTTATTATTATCAAATTATACTTTTATCCAACATATATTAATTTTTTTTAAGTCACTGTCTTCTAATTATGTTGACCTGCTTGCATATATACACATTTCCATGCTTAAAGAATTGATTTTGAGCTACAATTTAATTAATCAAATTCATTCTATCAAACTAATTGGTCAACTGTAATGTGTGTAATTAATTTAAAAGGATAAAGAAGAAGCAAACGCGTTGGTTCAAAAAAGTACAAGATTAACTATAGAAAGAAGATCAAATATGTCGTTCTAAAAAATAAAGAACTAACCCTGTTAAGAATCAAAAGTTAATAAACTAAATATGTAAATTTGTCTGATAAATAAATAATTATGTATATATATATATACATATTGTTTCATTTATACTGCATTAACAATATTTATGATTAGTCTAAAAAAACATTAATTATTATTTCTACATTTACCGTCTAATGTTTATTCCAACTAGTATAAATTATTGTTATTTATCAATAAGACATGAGATCGTAACTTAGTGATAAAACTAATATTTTAGATTTGATTTCCACGTTAGTGTAAGTTTTCTTCTAATATTATTGTTAGTATTGTATTATTGTGTTTAAACACACTTGTATTTCTGTCCACAAATTTTTCTTGGGTAGCCATGGTCCCATGGACACTTTAGCCAGTCAAATTTCAAGCCCATGTTCCACATTTAAATTCTAACGACTCAAAATAGACTTGCATTAATGCTTGGTAAGTATGTTACGGATCTACCTTTAGCGATTGAGTTTAGTGAAAACTGAAAAAAAATAAAATTGAGCTCGTGAAATGATTTTAAAATTATGTAATATTGAGATGCTTATATAGACGTCAAAGTGATGTGAGATTCTAATAAGCATAGATTAACTCGATTGAGCCGATAAAATTTAAACATAATTTGAGATTTTGAAAAGCCCATAATTTTTTTTAATAATATTTAGAAAACTACAAAATAATAGATGGACACAAGTAGGGGAGGACATGGGACGGGTTCGGCGGTAGAGACACAAGTATTTGGGATTGATACTTTCGATTTTAAACCCGTCCCTACAATAAACCCGAATTATTGCGGGACGAAAGAAATTATGGATCCCATTTTTATTAAAAAAAACATCAATTCTCTATACACCGAACAAAAATAACTTATATAATCATTTATCTTCCTTTTTTATTTTGCTAAACTGAATCATTTTTTATCATTTATTTACATATGATATATCATCGTCTAAACAATCATTTCAATTTACAGTTCAATTTTTTTTTTTTTTTAATATTTAATTTACAGTTCTATTTACTGTGCCGAGGCATTATGAAGTGTATGAAACCAAAAAGGAAGATAAAGAGCACAAAACAAAAGAGAAAAAAAGCAGTAGTCGTCTACTTGAATCGGATGCCCACCTAGAGAGAAGAATAATACTTAAAAAAAAAAAACAAACAAACAAACAGAATTGACTGAAGTACAGTGTGTGTACATCCCGTCATCCCGAGTTGAAAGCACGTTCAATTTGAGATCATCAGTTTTAGCTGGACCAGTTTTGCTAATATCACAAGACAAAATGTCAAACACCTTCCGCTCATTTGTAATGCAGAAACTCCGGGTCATTTTGGGAGAAGATCCAACTGAATCCAACCTTTAAATCGTAAGTCATATTTCCACAGTTTTCCCTAATTGAATATTATGGAGTATTTTCGCAATCTGTACAACTGATCTTGACTTACTTTTTTTTTTATGTGAAAATCAGTGCTTGTGGTTTGTTTGTAATATATGCTGTTCTTCAATTATGTCTACTGGTTTATGGGGGTTATCTGTTGACAATCTCCTTTCCCTCCCCTTTCTCTACTTGAAATTTGATCGAAATTGGTAACTGTGAACTTACTGAATTTTATCTTGTTCTTTGCCCCCCTATAATTTTGGGAAATCTGATATTTGATTTGGTGTGCTGAGTAGAAGATAATATCAAATTATTCATTAACTTGCGGACATATAACTGTGATCTATTTATTTTAGTTCGATGAATGTTGAGAATATCTCGAAATCAGTGGTAGTAATTTGCAGGTTCTGTGATAGGCTTCTTCTCCTGCATTTACTGGACAGTCAACTTTTGTCCTCCTCATTCAATTCTTATTTCTATTTTTTTATTTGTATGATTCAGTGTATCTCAGAGTTTGCCTTTTCATACTATATAAGAGTAAGATCAAATAGGAATAGGCTGGAATTGGAATTGAAGAA
This sequence comes from Penstemon newberryi var. newberryi, assembly GCA_030819805.1. Lineage (NCBI taxonomy): Eukaryota > Viridiplantae > Streptophyta > Magnoliopsida > Lamiales > Plantaginaceae > Penstemon > Penstemon newberryi. The sequence continues at coordinate 4,736,434 of JAUALY010000003.1, read as the reverse complement.
ACTTGCAGGTAAATTTATGTAATCTAGGGATTAAGATAATTGAACAGTTCGGAACTTTGCTTTGAACTTTACAATCTGTTAAAACGGTTGCTTTTGCATGTAGTCTCTTTTACTTACTTTCAATATAGTAATTTCAGAACTCCTTAGAGACAGCACAAAGAAACCTGTGTTAAAAATTAATCGGCAATGAAGTGGTGACCTGAAATGCGTAATGGGATTCTTGTTTGAAGCTAAAAGCATGAGTGTAATAGTAATTCCTAATGAATCTTTCTAATAAGTTTTTTGTGCAACAGGATTTACCCACTACACATTCAGGTTGCATTTCGGAATGGGTGATAAGTCCCTACTGACAGGACTATTAAGCCCTAAACTTAAAATTGATCAAAAGGATGTTCCTAAGAGAAAAAGATTTCGCAGATGCAAAAGTGATCCTTTGTTTGAATATATTCCTGGGGAAATTAGTGGCATAAATGAGGCTCAGTCAAATCCTCGTACTGAATCTTTTTTGGACAAAATGCATCCTCATTTCAGAAGGGTGGTCATTTACTTATTTCTCTACTTGGCTACTGGTACCATTTGTTTTTACTTTGTTGGGAACCAAATAAAGGGGGAGAAAATAGACGGGGTTCTCGATTCTGTCTACTTTTGCATCGTGACAATGACGACAGTTGGATATGGAGACCTTGTGCCTGATTCTGCCGCCACAAAACTTCTTGCTTGTGCTTTTGTCTTTTCAGGGATGGCTCTAATTGGTCTTATGCTAAGCAAAGGAGCAGATTACCTAGTGGAAAAGCAGGAACTGTTGCTTATTGAGGCATTGCATTTGCGGCAAAAACTTAGTCCAACTGAAATACTTAAAGAGATGGAGGACAACAAAGCCAGATATAAGTGTTATATTACGTTGGCCCTCCTTGTAGTGCTCTTTCTAGTCGGCACTGTATTTCTAACTACAATTGAAAAACTGGATATTATTGATGCATTCTACTGTGTTTGCTCTACCATCACAACCTTGGGTTATGGAGATAAAAGTTTCTCAACGAAGGCTGGACGTGTTTTTGCAATATTTTGGATATTGACAGGAACTATTACTTTAGCTCAGTTATTATGTTACATCGCTGAGGTTAATACAGAGAACAGACAGAAAAAACTGGTCAAATGGGTTCTTAACAGGAGAATGACAAATGTGGATTTGAAGGCAGCTGATATTGATGATGATGGGAGTGTGGGGTCAGTAAATTGTGAACCTACTGTTTTGAAACCTTTACGATTTTGTAATGAATGTCCTCTTGTCTATTTGAAGAGTATCTGGCCACTGAAGTTGTTATTTTGCTTGATGTACAACAGGGCTGCTGAATTCATCATATATAAGCTGAAAGAGATGGGGAAGATCAATCAAGAAGATATCTCAACATTGCTGGAAGAGTTTGAGAATCTTGACGTTGATCAATCTGGAACTTTATCGACCTGTGACCTAACTCTGAGCCAATTGGTTTAAACACGACGGTAACTCTGTGACTTTGTACACTTGATATTTGAATACTTACTAACATGGAATTTTCCCTATTTTGCTGCCTTCTACGATTTCTTGAAGTAAGTGTGCTGTATTCATTCCAACCCCATCGATTTCGTATGGGATGTGTTGTGGATTTTGTGTTATTTGTGTTTTCATAATCTCAATATTAATTTAGTAACTTTATCATCAAATGCGTATTCAACTTTAGAATATAAAATGATAATCAAGCTCAACAAAAGTATGAAAAGAACTTGGACCAATGGGAAGTCATGCCACTAGACATTTTTGTCTTAAATTTATGATTGCCTCCCATATGTGCAAGTTCTGATGGTTTATCATAACCCAATATAAAACCTCATTAGGTCACATTAGGTGTCTCATCCCGTGTGCATGACCATAAGGGGACTATGAAGTATGAACCTGTCCACAGTCACATTGCCAAAACACTCAGTCTCACATATATATAAAAATGAAATCCCAACAGCCCCTTATATGGTAAAATAAAATGTAACCCCTGTAAGAAATTATTCACCTATTTAAATCATATAATAATATGTAATGAAATAGGTAATAAATCACACAACAAAATCATGCCATTAAATAGGCCATAAAACAATACTAAAAATTCAACAAGTTACAAATAAAAAAAAGGCAATAAAAAGAAGGCCATGATAAATATTTGGAATATATCAAATTGAGTATATGTTAATTCTTATCAACAGTATTTACAATGAACAACCTGATGATACGACATGTCTTCGAAAACCACTATGTTCATGCTTTTGTATTGTTTCCCTGTAAGGAGAAGTTCTCTATCTTTGAATTGATGTTGAAAAATTCTTTACTTGACAAAAGCTATGATAGCTTGTAATATATGATTTAGGTTTTTCTTTTGTTGTCGATGATCTGTTATTAACTTATTATTATTTGTTTAAGGAACTTCTGTCCCAATTTGCTCCAGGGTAGGATGTTGTTAGGCTTTACATAACATGAGCAATAACTTTTCTATTTCAGTCTGACTTAAAGACTTTGATGCAAGAGTAAAAAATCTATAGAGTGTTGTTGTATTCAGGCCTCAATCTCTTAACTATAAATAGCAAATTGGTACAGAGTTCTATGAATTATTAGAATTTTCAGGTGATTCATAAACAAAATTTCGTCCATGGACACTTGTAGAATTTCTTGATTATTATTTATTTATTTTACATGATTTTATTAAGATGTGTTCTGTAATTCCCTTTTCACTACCAAAATCTCTTATTGCCTTATTTCTGTTTGCATAATCCTTTCAGTTATCTTATTTCCCTTTTGTTTGATATATTTTTTGAATTCGTCCGTAAGAAATCAGTAAACCCACACCCCCTTGCCTGAATAATTCAGTGGCAGCTATAATAGCCTGTTTTGTATCATTTTTAAACGAATGGGGATGTTTTGCAGAAGCATTTGTAGAAAAGAAATGTAGATCAATGTGTTCAATCTGTGTTATATCTTCTAGCTCCATATTTAAGTTCAATTATATTACACGAGTTTGGGATTTTTTTCAAAATCGTTGAACATATTTGTCATATAGTATTGTACATAAGACATATAACCTCTCAACATTTCCTTCTCATTTACAACAAATTTTCAGTGTCTTATTATAATCCTTCAATTCAACAGGCGGAGTTTAACGGTTTATTATTTTGCTGTTCTATTTTTCTGAATATGAACTTTCAGGTCGGATAAGACCCGTTATATTTATGACACCTGATCTTTATATGAGTCACTCAAATTTTAATATGCTCCATTGACATGCCTTGGCCCCATAATCATATGAGACATCGTTGCTTTAAGCACCTTAGCACATGAATGGTTTTCATATATATATATATATATGACTATCAGCCAAAAATAAATGACCTTGCTTATGTACAAGATCATCTTCTCTTATAGATCTCCAATCTTTTTTTTACTTTTAAGTTTGTATCGGGAAGAATGATAAAACAGTACGGTTGTCGGTTGTTCGATAGTGGTCCAAGAATTTGAGATTTTGAGTACGTTGGAAGAATATAGTCAAGAATAAATATCCCCCCATCTCCCCCAAGTGTTACTAAATACTAATCATGCTAGTATAAAATAGTAGTGTATTTCTACATGAACAGTGAAAAATACATTGCTTAAGACTTTGAAATTTTGAGGAGCTAAATACAAAACACCCCTTGTGTTTTGCATGACTACCAAAATCCATCTGTGTTATTTTCATTTGCAAAAACCCCATGTGTTCTTTTTATATTATAAAAAAAAAAAAAAAATTATTTGAAATTCCTTCAGAAATTATAAGGGCGGAGGGGTGGGGGGGGGGGGGGGGGGAGAGAGGGTTGGGTTTGCCAATTTTCAAAGTTAAAAAAGGGTGTTATTGATAATCTTTTAGGTGTAGAGGGGTGTTTTTGCATCATTTGGTGATAGTATAATTGTCATTTCGACATGGGGGGTTTGTTAATAAAAAATTAATAAGGAGGCTTTTGCTAATAAAAATGACACGAGATTTTTTTGATAGTTGGGCAAAGCACAATGAGTAAATTTGCATTTAACTCAATTTTGAGTGTAAGTGCATATCAATCATTTGAGTAGAATCCTTATGTTTAATAACGATATTATTGTTATTATTCGTATTATCTTAGGGCATAATATTCCGATGATGAGCTAAGATTTCAAATAGGGTGATGTTTAGACAGTCAAACCATTATCGAGCGGATTTTGAGTTTGTTTCAACCGAGTTAAAAAAAGATCAGACCTGATTTTCCTGTTCGAATTCTAAGTGATTTATTTATTAATTCTTTTCTTATTAAATTTGATCATTTGATGATTTGATAGAACTCAAATTTCTTACTAACTTACTCAAACAGACATGATCATTCCTTGTTTTTGTTGTTAAAGAACCATTTGTTGATTTGATTAAACCAATTTCTTATTAGTATTAACTCAATTTCACCCAAACAAGCATAAAATAATAAGGGTCTGATCTGATTGTGTGATTTGGCCTACTTAGCTAATTTATTCTTGGATGAACACTTTTGTAAAGGCGATGTCTTATATAAAGTAATAAAACGATAATTTAATGCCTATCACTTCATCCTTTATAGAACAAATATTTGAAGATACATTAAAGAAATTTTGTCAAATAAAAATGATATAGATATAGATATAGTATATTTTACAAATAACATGTTTGATATGAATTTCCTAATCCAAGATATTCTGTGAGCCTGCACTTGTCACTGATCAGTGGCTATCAACTTGGGCAATAAGTAGGGAAAAACAGGGAAAATTAAGAGAAAATAAAATAACCAAATTAAAAACTAAAGGATACCAATTTCCATACTATCTAAGCTATACGTCAACTGCATAATCCAAATCTCAATTTCAGATTGTGAATTCATTGATAAAAGAAAACTCAAATGCGAAAACTGAGAGCGACTTGAAATTAATCATCTAATTCCAGGAATGAATCATCTTATTGTTCCAGGAATCTAAAATTCATGAAATACTACTTAATAAATTACAGACGAAAAGCGTCACAATTAATATTACTCTGTTCTGACACTTCCTTCAACTTCCGCTTCTTCTAAAAGGGTGTGCACTTGCTCCGTCTCTCCGGCAACGTAATCCAACAATCCTTCGCCGGTTTTCTCTCCCGGAGCTTCTAACGGAGGCGAAATCCGGCCAAAAATCACGATGGCGAAGAGAAATAGCGCCGTCGAAACGAAGAGCGGCCAAAAGAACTTCAATACGTCGAGAAAACTAGGCGCGATATAGCACAGGAAGAAAATAAAGAGACTGAAAGCGAATGCGATAAGAACATGGAATTTGAACTTGAGAAGCTTTTCTGAGATTTCCATTTGTGAAAAAACTCGGAACCTCTATTTTCTCTCCGTGTGAATTTGCAGAGATTCTCTGCGGCAAAAAGTTTGTTAACAGTCTTTATGTGATGTGGTTCACTTTTTTCGTGCCATTTTTTTATTTTATGGAACGTGAAAAGGTAGTTCCCTAAAATGCCCATTCACTTTTACTAATTTACCATATGTGGTTTAGTTAAAAAGTGATGGTGTCGGTTATTGGTAAATGGAAATCTACCCTCTGTGCAAGAAAAAATAGAAACTTACTTATTTCGCTTTTATGTTTACCTTTTTAATGAAAAAATTGTCAATTTGGGGATGATTTTGGGTTTGACCTTAAATTTGCTTTTGAAATTTAGGTTTGTGCTGATGCCTTTTTTTTTTTTTTTTTTATCAAATTTCTACATGATCTTTGGTATCTCGTGTGGCTGCAAAAGTTAAGCAACTTGTTTTGAAAACCTAAGCTTGGATAAATTTATTTGAGCCAATTTTTATTTTATAAAAGTAGAATCTGGATTTAAAATCAGACTATTTGGTTTAAAGTTTTTCAATCGAATTGAAGTGTTAAACATATTCCGTGTCATTAATTTTGAAATTTAATTTAAGTTTAACTCGATAAAATAATTATATAAAAAAAAACATGTTAAGATAAATAATCGTGCTCAAATCGACTAAGATATCTTCAAGCTTGTTTATTTAACAACGAAATTGGATTCTTACACAATATCAAAAAACATTTGCACAAGCGGAATAATTTTGTATATCATGTTCGATTTATTTGCTTTTCTATTCAAAATGTGTTCAAAGTTAATTAAACTCTTATCGACTAAACTTAAATATTATGCGGAAAAGTAATTGAAATCAAGGAAAAATAAAAGTTTACACATATATAAATTGCCAAAACAATTTGAACTTGACGTTTCACTTTAACTTTTTTTCTAGTGCCCTGCACTTCTTCATGCTTCTATCTTGTGGGTAACTGCATATTACTCCCATTTTTTGTTTGGCCTCCTAGTCTTATGTTTTAGTTGCACAAGTCTTCGGGTTTGGAACTACAACTTACATTCAACATGATGCTCTGCTTCACATACATAGTTGTCCCTTGCGGGGGTTTGTTTGTTCTTTTTTACCCTTTTCATATGTATTATCTTATTTCGGTCATGATGATTAATTTTGTTATTGTTGATTGTTGTACTTCATTGGTTGTATATAGCCTTAATTAGACTATGTATTGCAGGGTCGTTCTTTGCCTGTAGCCGAGCCTTTGATTGTAGCCGAGCCTTTGATATATGGATCCTACTACTCGCGGCTTGTCTTCCAGCGTCCGAGGGTAAAAAATTGAGAACTTTGACTTTTAGAGCTTTTCGACAGTTCTTCTAGGAAACTATTTCCTCCCTGAAGATAGTTGTACTTTATTCACTAGTCCGTACGGAGCTTGTTCTTTAGTTTTTGCTACTTGTTTTATTTTCTCTTTATGTTTGGGTTGCTGTTTTTTGGCAGTTTATATTGCTTAGAGCTGCAACTCTACTTTTCCCGAGACATTTTCTTTTTTTTGCTTGCTTTTATTTTCTTAGGGTTAAATAAACCGTGATTTAATTTTCTTCACTACCTTTTATATAACAAAAAATTGCTAGAATAGTTCCAAAAGAATTTTGGAAAAAAGCAAATATATAGAAATTAATTGTAACAACTAACAACAAATACATATAATACGTATCATCAACACATTTATGAATTCTTTTTATTAAATCAACAGTAAGTTTACTGGTTGTTGTACTATAAGGTCATTTTTGTTACGAAAAAAAACATGTAAATTTATTATAATTTCTTAAGGGATGGAAATGAAGCCAATATTTGTTGTTGATTATTAAGAATGTCATCATATCATATCATATCATATCATATCATATATCATATATATATATATATAGGAGAATGGTATGTTGACTATTTTGACTGAAATTCTTTTTTCTGGTAATTTTGAATTTTTTTTATTACCAAAAAAGATATTGATTGGTATATAATATATATTGCTCCGTTAGTCAAGGCCATAAAAATTGTTTCCAGCTCAATATGATCTTACAAGGTCAAGAAAATATTTAGGGGTGCACATGGTACGGTTTTACGGTTTCTTTGACAAAATTTGTACCGTACCAATTAGTGCGGTTTTAAAAAAATCAAAACCAAACTAAAGTTTTATGAACCATACCAACAAACTCGGTTTTGGGCGATTCCGGTACGGTACGGTACGGTTTTGCGGTTTTTTCAAACACACTTTTTTCATGGAATTTTTCTTACATAGTTGACAATTATATAGAAATGTATGTTATTATATCTTGCAAACTATTTTTTTACATTAAATGAAGCATTGGAAAAGAAAATGTTCACAAATTTGACGCTATAATTTGACCTAATTGAATAGATTAATTGGTTAATTATTTGATCATTGTTTTTATTATGTGAAGAAAATTACAATTTGGTATTTGTTGTCTAGAATTTTTGCATTTTAAGTTTTCAATACATAACAAGTTTAATTTATGCTAAATTCGAACATATCTTTTTTTAATTGAACGCGAACAATGTAGTAACAATAAACTGTGATGGACTATAATATAAATTATAAATAATGTAGTGTTCTATAATATTTGAATTATAAATTGAAAAGTAAAAATTTATAAAATTTACATGTAAATATCAAAAAACGAATAGTTAATTCATGTTTCTTCTCAATTTCGGTACGGTACGGTTTTTTTACGGTATGAGAAGTATAAAACCAAAACCATACCAAAATACTCGGTACGGTTTTCATCCATACCAAGACCTTCGGTTTTGAGAAAAAAAACCTAACATTCGGTACGGTTCGGTACGGTACGGGACGGTCCGGTCCGGTTTTAAAAACCATGTGCACCACTAAAAATATTAATTATCATAAGCAATTATCTTAGGCCATGCCAAAAATAGTTGTAACTTAAGTTTATGAAGATTTGATTGATATTGTCCACAATCAACTTACGTATGAATTAATATGTTGATCAGTTGAAAATAGTAAAAGTAAACAAATTATTTATGCATATATAAGTAGCTTAGACTAAGCTTTTACCAAAAATAAACATGTATATTTATGAATATGGTCTGAAGGCTTGGAGCTAAATCAGATTCTAATTATATCTTATATTCAAATTTCCGTTTCAAAAAATCTGTATTTAGGCGGAAAATTAATGTTAATTATAGTAATAGATAGGACATATCATAATTCAAAATAGAGATAAATGTAAATTTGACTGAGAATTTTTCTAATAAATTGAAAATTCCGAAAATCAAGGCAGAAAACCAAAAATTTCCAAATTTAATAAATTAGGTAGTTAATTGCATTCAAATTTGTTCTCAATATATATTAAGAAGACATGGAGCCAAGATTCTTCATTCTGTGTTTTATTTTTTATTTCGTTTCCTTACCATTCATTTTTTTCCTTACGAGTGCTCTTATTCATCACATGCTTTGTTTATGGATTTTAATTCATCTATCATACTTTTTGTTCCCTAACTTTCGTTTTTAATTTTTTTTTTTTTTTTTATTGTTGTAGATTTTGGTGAGATGAGGAGAATGACAACATTTTTTTTTGCCATTCGCAGCTCTTTAAAATAATTAGGTATATTTATTTTTTGCTACATTTTTCATGGATCATGACTAATCCCAATTACATAAATTTTTCTATTGCATTTAGGCTGAATTTTATCTTCATGTTTATTTGTTGTTTTATTTTATTCTCGATGTAGATTCATAGATTGTGGTATAATTACAGAACAAATTTTTTTTAAATAGATTTTTACTTAAATTTGTAGATTATAATGGTTTTCTACAATTTTGATATTTGTGTAAAGATATTTTTTTTTTACTATATTTGTTAGATTTGATTATACTCTCATTAATTTATATTATCAAAAAAGTCAATATCTTATAGGACAATGAATTGTGTGTTTCTTTCTCTTTTGACATGCCTTTTAACTTCGAAGTAAACATGGTGCATGTGAAATTTATTTAAACTTACATACGTTTTTTTATTTGTGGTCTACACAAATACTAAAGTGTATGCAAATAAATTCTGAAAAATCAAAGTTGGTGTTATTTTTTTTTTTAACTGTTGACAAGTGAACCCGCAGCCACCGAAGTGCACAAGGTAAACGCCGCCCTCATGCAATAGCTTGCAAAGTCGGTGTTAGTTTTGATTATAGGAGACGTTAACCCAAGCTAATGGTTTGGAGTTAATACCAAAGAAGAGAAGAGAACTAACAAGAAGAAAAATGAGGATGAATCCACAAGTTTTGGAGTTAATACCAAAGAAGAGAAGAGAACTAACAAGGAGAAAAATGAGGATGAATCCACAAGTTGCCCATAATCATTGTTACCAAATGTTTGATTCCAAAAATTATAGTCCAAATTTCCATATGGTTTGAATGGTAATTTTCTGTATCAATTTTCAATATATTTGAGCTAGAACGAAGTATGAATTCATTGTAAGCTATATGGTTGAGGCCCTCATACAAAATTTTATCATAGTTATGATACTAGATGAAAATAATATACTAACTTTCAAATATATCCATGGTAAGGATGTGAACTCGAATCATTCTTCTGTTGTGGCACGTTATTCATGGAGGAGATGCATAAAATAATTTCTCTAATATTACATGGGGAAAAAGTATGATACCGACATGGTTAGGTAAACTTGCACATGACCCTCCAACCCGCTCCAATATTGCTCACTGTTTTTTACAAAATATTTCACTCAATCCCTTTTAACGATAAATAATATTTTACCCTCCATAATGATTATATTTTCATATATATTAAACTAATTTAATTTATATATAATATTAATAAATAAAATAATTATTTAATAAAAAATCTGATTTTTTAAAAGTTATCTAACATCTATATGGAGTATAATGAATCCTATTTTAATAGGAGTATTATTTAAATAATAAATTTGATATATTATTAATAGAATTATTATTTATTAGATAAAAATATTTTTTTTCTAATTTAGGGTATTTTGGAAATTTAATTTAGCCAGTGTTGGACTTTCTTGACTAGGACTGATAAAAATTGAATTTTAGTCTCACCAAGCAGGAGTGAGAGACACGATGTTACTTTTGACTGAAAAAAAAAGATTAGCAGCATATTATAAAATGCAAAGAGATTCTAAATAAAAATACTGGTGGGTATCATTTTTTCCCCTCAAATAATTCAATCAATTAAGTGACTAAATTAATAAAAGTATAGGTTTATGATGATTTTGTGCATAGCACGGGATTAAGCTAGTTTCGTTTATATGATATAAGAGTTGTTTTGAAATTAAGCCAATATTTGTTGGCGCAATTATTGAGGATTATAGAAGACTTATCAGGAACCCTCATACGTGTTCTCTAAAACACACACTTAGATAGCAACAAATGTGATCATGTGCCGATGCTATGGCAAAGTTGGGGTATGATCAACCGATTGAATTGAAAGAGTGGGGCATTCCATGCTGAAGACTATGGATAAGATAGTTTTTCAATTTTCTCTCGTAATAAAAAAAACAAATATTAGTTAAATTGATTAGAACATGTTAATTATGATGTTTCTAATTATACATTCAGTTAAAACTTATTAATGCGGTTTTAAATATTCAGAAAACTATTTACCCCCTTTTACCCCAATGACAAATAATTTGTGACAATTAAATAAAGTCAATAATTGATCAAATATTAGACATAAAGAATGACGATGGAGCGAAATTTAAATTGACTAATGAATTTCATTACATCTCCATCAAGTGTTTCATGATATTCTTGACTGGCAAAAATTGAGATTAGATCAGAAAAATGAGAATTAGTGGTTGTCGTTTCAAAGATTTGTTTGGCTACTTCTATTGAATCAAATGTCCTTTAGTTCGTGGCCCGTGCCGGCCCTGGGAACCTTGCCGGTTACCAGTCCTAAAAGTTTAAGCATATCATGTTAGAATATTCTTTATTTAATATCAGAATGTGGATTTTAAATATCACTTGAACTAATTTCGATATAAAACAAAATATATCAAATCATTCGAATTTGATTAGGAAAAAAAATTATACTCACAAAACCATAACCCTTGAAAATATATTCTTTAATGATGACTTTAACTTTAATTACGAATTTGCCCTCGTCCCAATCTTCCCATTGAATTGTCTACAAAATTTCCTTTTCTTTAATCTAACAAGAACCTCGACAGGACGTAAATGTTTAATTGAATTAATTGGTTTGTTTTCAAAAGAAAATCTACTTCAATCCCCTCTTTATCATACTCCACAAGCATGGAGTAAAATTCTCATTTGTTTTCATCGTAAGTATCGAAAGTTCTTGTTTCCGAATCAATCAAAAATAAAGTATAAATAGTTTCTAATTCAATATGAATATTTGAATTTTCACGAAATTGATTTTATTTTTTAAATTACGAATATTCAATTAATCTAAACATACTAAAAAACGAAATATTGTCTACAAATATATCTAAATTTAGGCCTTTTGAAATAATGTTGAAAACAATTTTGGGCCAGGAATCTTAGGGTGCACGTGGATGGGTTTTGGCCCGGTCTCGCGGGTTTCGCGAGATCGAGCCAAAACCCTTTCAAATAAGTTTTCGTCAAACTCATAAAACCATAAAAAATCTATTCAGAAACTCACACTCAAACTCTTCAAACCTACAAAATATTGATTTGACACCTACCACCTACTTTTCCCCCCAAATTTCACTAAAAAGACATTGATTTGACACCTACCACCTATTTTTTCCCCTAAACCCCAACATCCAAACCCAATCCAAGTGGGGTTTCAACTTATTCAAATCACAAACCCCAACAGCCAAAACCCATCCAAATGAGGTCTCAAAGGTTTCATCGAAACCACCGAAACCATATTTTTTAAACCGAGACCAGCGAAACCGAGTCAAAACCCATCCAAATAGACCCTTAAAGAGCACGTTAGCAACACACTTAACTTTTATAATGTGGAAATTGGAATCAATTTTAAGTCAAGAAACTTTAATGCCCAGTAACAATTTTGAGTTTGTTAGTACCTGGTCCATGAAGGCCCAACTAAACCAACTAACCGCTATCAGTCAACGGTAACAAGTCAGCTTCTAAGTAATAAAATCACATCGACACCGTCCACCACAAATACGCTGGAGCCAAAAGCAATCTCAACCGTAAACTTAGGTCCCGTATTAGAATCCCGCCACGTGTCTCGCTCGCCTATCTGACATGGAATTAACTGGATTTAAAGTTTGGGTTTGGAATCCGCACAATAAAATGCCACCTCGAAATATGAAGTGTGATCCGTAGGTTCTGAAATCCAAGTAATTGCAGTAGTCAGAACATATAACAGAAATTAGATATGAGTGAGAAAATAAAAGAAATTAAATTAATATGAGTGTGAGAGTACGCTTCAACAGAATCTTAAATTAAGCCTTTATATCTCTGTAAGTTAATTTTATGTCCTCTTCCCTGTTTAGTTGTCAATTTATGAAACTTTACTGGTTTTTCTTATTGGTGATTTTGATTATAAAAATTTACTATTTTTATTATTATTATTATTATTATTATTATTATTTTAGAGTATTTTGAATTGTTGTTGTGTTTTACACTTTTACTCCCTTTCCATGTGAAATTGGTGGTGAAATGATGATTGAGGTTTGATTTCGTGGATCATTTTAGGGCATGTGGAATCTCTTATTTGTGTAAGCTTGAGTTTCTTTAAAGTTTGACTGGAAAGATTGTAAATTTCCTCTGGATGCAATAACTTTTTGTGTTAGGTATTTTAGATGTGCTAATACTAGAATTGTTTCCTTTGTATTATTTGCTTTTGCCATTTTAGCTTCTCCTAATTATGATGGCATACTATATTATTATATGTGTGAATTTTGTATACAGTTTACTTTGGACTAGCAAAAATGAGATTTTGGTGAAGTGCCACACTTCAGTTTTAGCTGTTATGGGTCAGGAAGAAGTGGTGTTCAAGAAGCCTGAGGCTCCGGAAAATGAGAATGTCGAGGTGGAGGAAATGACTGAGGCTGTGACGGATAATAAAGGGGAGCAGCATGAAGGAGTAACAGAAATGGAAGAAGATAAAATAGTTGATGATGGGAAAGTTGAGGCTCAAGATATAGTTGTGGAGAAAGAAGAGGTCACCAAAAGTAAGGAAGTTGAAAATGAGGTAGCTGATGAAAAGGTGGTTCAAGAAGGTGAAATCGAAGAAACAAAGGAAGAAACTGAATCAGATGAAATGAAGAGAAAATCCACAGGAGAAGAGGAGGAAAACAATAGTGGGAAAATGGTGGAAGATTCTGAAGAAGCAACTAAGAATGAAACTGGAGATAAGGTGGAAGAGGAGGTTGATGAAGTGAAGGAGGAGGAAGAAAAGCTAGAAAAGTCTAAAGAAGAGAAAGGCTTGAAGAAGCGTCCAAGAACCAAGAGGAGTAGTGCTGGCAAAAAGGATAAGAATAAGAGAAAGGAACCTGACGAGGAGGAGAAGGAATCAAAAACGCCAACAGAGAAAAAGACTAAAGAGCCCAAGACTTCAGGAGAGAAAAAGGAGAAGGAACTGAAAACCCCCACGCCTTCAACAATTGAACGACCTGTACGCGAGCGGAAATCTGTTGAAAGGTTGGTTGCCATTGTTGAGAAGGACACTGCTAAAGAGTTCCGCATTGAAAAGGTATGATATTTAAATATTCTCTTTGTTCTTTCCACTCTTTTCTGGGAAATTTATGCTTTCTCCTTGGTGTGAAATTCAGTGACTTGTTGTTGAAGACTTACTGAATGCACACAATTGTTTGCAGGGTCGTGGAACTGCACTGAGAAATATCCCAAATGGTATTGTTTTATCTAATCCCGTTGTTGTTAATCTCTTTCAGTCTTTGCTTTGCATTCTGAGGCTGTTTAAATACATTTATATTTATTCTTACCATTCAAACTGTATGGTTTACAAATTATACGAGGAAATTTGTTATGAAACTATAACTCTTACTGGGCCCAAAAAGGTTTAATTCATTGCATCTGTACCAAAAAAAAAAAAAAAAAAGACTCAATTGTAGCACTTCAGACTGATTAAATTATACTTCATTTTATGCGCGCCAATGTGGACTAGCTGTTTTTTGTGAATTCGCATTTTCCCTTGAAATTTTGTTGAGTCTCAGTTTGCCCTCTAGAATTTATTGCTTGCAGTTGATCAACATGTATTAATTTTCCATTACTTGTGTGGTATTTCATGTATATTTGTACCAAATCGTTTTGAAGTAAAGCATTCCCAGTAGTAAATTAAATTATTTCTCCAACCCCAACTTCTTCCAGTTTCTTCTACTTATATGAGTCTCTTTGTTCAATGAGCTATCAGATGTATGCGTTGGATAATACAAAAAAAGCCTATTCGTGTTAATATTCTAGTATCTTATATGTGATCTGCATATAGCACATTTACTCTCAATATATGGTTAAATATGCAACTTCACTTCTTTCTGGTCTTTTATTTTGGTTTGATTTTTACAAATTTTGTTTCTTATCAATGGTACTTGTGATTCTCCTTAAATTTTCTCTGTTCATGCTAAATGAATTAGATTTTCATAATTGCAGTAAAAATAAATCTATTATTTTGGTTTATTTTTCGCACATCATGTTCTTTGATCTATACTGTTAAATGCTTGTGATTCTCCTTAAATTTTTGCTGATTTTGCTAATTGAACTAGTATTGTCATAATTGCGGTAAAAAAATAAATCTTAATTATATTTAATGGTTTTTACTGATGTCCAGCTCAGCTGTATGAATGAGTTTGGTGTTGTTTATGAACCACATATTTATTTCAGTTGCATACAAGTTGTCCAGAAAGAAGACTGATGATACTTTCAAATTGCTGCATACTATCATTTTTGGAAGGAGAGGAAAGGTAACAATTTAGAATTCATGTTTTTAGGATTATTAGGCTTCTTATTACACTCGTTCAGTGAGCTTCCTTAGCATATTGTTACTAAGAATAATCTTCTCGAGTAATGTCCCCCAATTTTGTTGTTTAAGCTATATTTGCATCACAAAATTATTAACCCTGTGGTATTGGAGTTAGAAAGAATATTTATTCTGCTAGAGTCTCTGCTGGGCTCTCAACTTCATGTTGCACATATATCATTGTTAATTGCTATCTCAAGAATTCATTATGAACCCAATAATACTGCCACCAGTCTAAATAATTATTAGTTGCTGCCACCAATATTAAGTCCTTAAAAACAGATGTAACATTTTTAAAAGGGATTAATGCATTTTTGGTGCCACAACTATATCCCACTGGCGTTTCTACCCCGTAACTTTTCGGGCTGGCACATTTGGTGCCACAACTTCAACATCAGTGGCAATTTTGGTGCCAATTGAGGCTCAATTTCAAAATTGGCCCGAAATTCCCCCATATGCGGGCCATGTGATTTAGTAATATATCAAAATTGACCATTCAACGTCTTTTTCAATAAAAAAAAATACCAAAATTTAAAATTCTAACTTTTCCTATAAAATTCACCAAACATTCCCTTAATTAAATTGTTACCCGCTTTCTTATTCTTCCCCAAATAAAAACATCCAAGTAGCCTAGTTCTTGGTGTGTGGAATTTTTTTTCATGAAAAATGTGTTGAATGGTCAAAATTCCCAATTTTCATGTCACATGGCCCGTACATGGAGGAATTGCGGGCCAATTTCAAAATTGGGCCTCAATTGGCACCAAAATTGCCACTGATGTTGAAGTTGTGGCACCAAATGTGCCAGCCCGAAAAGTTACGGGGTAGAAACGCCAGTGGGCTATAGTTGTGGCACCAAAAATGCAATAATCCCTTTTTAAAATCATGATTTTATTTAATGTTATCCGTCCATCTTTCACCAGCACCTGCAAATATGCCCCAGCCTCCAGAATACTTGGTCAAAGTTAACTTGTTGCTCTTAAAATGTATATCTGGTGGGCAATAAAATGTTGGTATAGTTGGGGTTTTATTGATAACAGGATTGTTTGTGCTCATACTAAAAGTTTTCCAGGCTGCTCAAGTCAAGAACAACATATCAGTGTTCTCTGGGTTTGTATGGCATGATAATGAGGTAAAGAAGAAAACTCAAAATATAAGTTGCTATCAGATTTTACATGTTCTCTCTGAATCTTCCTCAGAAAAGCAATAACTTCCAGTTCTCCAAATGAACTTTATCTCAGGACAAACAAATGATAAAAGTTAAAGAAAAACTTGAAAAGTGCGTGAAGGACAAACTAGTGGAGTTCTGTGATGTCCTGGATATACCAATTTCCAAGTCTAACGCAAAGAAGGTAAGTTGATTTCTCTCAACATCTATTTCACTGTGCGAAGTTCATAGTTTGTGTACGGAATGCTAATTCCATGGCCTTGATGTGAATTATTGACTTTCGACTTGTTGCACATTTCTTTATTCAAGTGTTCTGTTTTTTGAGATAACGAATGCGTACTCTTTATTGTCATTGTAATTACCCTTAGAGATCCTGTTATGTAAGAATTTTAAGGCTACTTACCTATTTGCTTGCTCAAGATTGAAAACATAAATTTCCATTACCATTTCTTCAGGAAGATATCATCGCAAAGTTGGCAGATTTTTTGGTGGAACCTCGTGCAACTACCTCTGAATTGCTAATGCAGAAGGAACAGGTTCAATACAAAAATAAATCTTCTTGCAACTTTTAATATTTCAACCCAGTTGGCTTAAATTCATATCATATTTATTGACCAGTCAAGTAAGGGCAAAAAGAGAAGCAGGCCCAGCAAATCAGGATCTGAGAGTATTACATCATCAAAAGGCTCATCTAAGGTGACTTTCTGTTGTGATTTGATAATTTTGTTTATGGTTTTTATGTTTTAATGAATAAAAACATTTCATTAAGGTTGACTTTGTTGCATATAAGCAAGAGTTATAGGAGAATTTGTCTGAGTTCCTTTAAGAGAAGTAAGGCTTGCTCTGCAGTTGATGTCAGTTCAATTATTTAAAAACGTAAACCAGTTCTTTTTCTTGCACTGAAGTGTTCAAGTTTTGTAGACCTAATTCAGATCCGCGGGAAAGTATGCCCACAATTTCAACAAGAACAACGAAAAGACCTAATTCAGATCTACATAACATAGCCAAAGTATAAAATCTAATGAACAAGAGAATAAGCTTACTGAAAAAATTAATTTCTTTCTAAGGGGAAAAATCAGCTGTGGAATTTGATTGAAGAAAAGAAATCAGAGTGACTAACATTGTTGAAGTGTGTGAAACCATTTGAGTGATATCTGAGTTAATGTATCTTTTCATTAATATTTGTTTCTGGTCCTTTCAGAGTCAGAAGAAAACAGAGAGTTCTTCTAAGGGTGGAGAAACAAAGAGCACACGACCTGCATCAGAGGATGAATCAGAAGACGAGATGGAGAAAGCAGATGATACACCTTTACAAGCACCATCACTTCGCCTAAAAAAGAACGATGATACGAGTGCAAAGAAGTCTTCTGGTAAAAAGAAGGATGAGTCAATCAAGAAATTACCTTTACAATCACCATCAATTCGCCTAAAAAGCATAGATGATATAAGTGCAAAGAAGTCTTCTGGTGAAAAGAAAGACGAATCAATAAAGAAGTCAGCATCAAAGAAGCGCACTCGTGGTGAGAATTGTAGTTTATTTCCTTTTATCCAATTTCTTCTGTGATACAGTTTTAACTATTTTGTGCTCACAGATTCGTGTTATTACACCCTATTTTTTATCCTGCATCATCCAATGAAAAATCCATTGATTACAGCCTGTTTTGTTTTTATTCAAATACAGGGAAGAAGGTTCAGAAAGCGAAAGATAAGTCCAAGAGGGTGAAATTACAACCAGATGACAATGAACTCAGGGAAGCAATTTGTGAAATCCTGAAAGATGTCGACTTCAACACGGTGTGTCTCCAAAATTATGTTCTTTTAGTATATGGTTGGGTGTGGCATGGTAATACATGCATGTTTTTTTTGTATTACCAAGCTCTGGATTGGTGGGGGGAGGGGGGAGGTGGGGTGCATCTACTAAACATTATCATAGTTGGTTATCTCGCCCAAATCCCTATAAACCTTGGGGAGATAGATAAGTGGTATTGACTTGAAAAAATATATATCTTCAGCTCGTTATGAGCTTGATGCTACATCTGAATATCTGATGGCTGTAACATCATAGGAATAAATGCATAACTCAAATTTCGAGGAATTAGGTTTTTGTGGTTAGTAAAAGAAATTTAAAATTGTGAAAAGTGCGGGCAACTTATTGTCTTGCATTTTGCTTATGTTTTCAAATTCAGTCAATAATTGTGGCTTAGTTCTATTTTTAACATAACTGGTTTGCTTCTATTTTTCAGGCTACCTTCAATGATATTCTTAAGCCACTTGGTAAGCTTCCCTGACACTTTTATATATCAATTACCTTAATTGTTTCCTGTGGAGTAGGAAAAGCATTTCATAATTCCTCCCCTCAACCTACATTATTTTCCCTTTTGTTTAACTAAAATTAGCGCCTGCTCTTCTATTTCAATTTGTTAAATTTTTTGGTATGTGCCGACCCCACACATTACGTTTGACGTGAAGTTCTGAAGTTTTAAGCAATTTGTTTAGTTTTCCATGACAGTGAAGATCAATTCCATCTCATTTACTTTTACATGATTAAACCTCTTCTCTTTTTTTTCAGCCAAGCGATTTGATACGGATTTTACAAATAGGAAAACAATAATAAAGCTCATAATTCAGGATGAGCTCACGCATCTAGCTGGTGGGGATGAGGCAGATGATGAAGATGAAGATGAAGATGAAGCTGATGATGAAAAGGATGTAAAATAACACAGCCTTCTAGTCAAGGTGTCAAGGTCTATGTACCTTGCACAGGGAGATCCAATATAAAGTTTAATGTACATTATACTGTTATCCTCCACTCGTACATGCTACCTTATAGTTATATCGTACTTACCCTAAGTTAAGCCAGCTGTAATTTATTGTTATTGTGTTATTAACTAACCTACTCTTTGTTTTTAGTGGTTCATAGAATTTAACCATTGTAGCTTGGTTTGTACTCAGAATTCTTTATTTGTAAGTCTTAACGATAAGTACTGACATTTTAATCTTTCAAGTATGATCTTATCGGTCGCCTGGGTTTCTATATTCAAGAGGTTGTCAATAAGTAGTTATTTGTGATTTTCTAGTCAAGAAGGGTGAGAAGTGGTAATAATTTATTACTTGGTCAACAGTGAGCTCCCTTTATTCTGTTCTGGGTTGTGGATTTTGAAGTGAAGGTCTTGTTTTGTGATGGCCTTTTCCTGATTGAGAGGCTGTAATCACATTGTAGACTAATTTTGCGGTGTAAGCAAGTTGAAAAAAATATTGAATAGCACACTGTTCGAGTTTAACTTATTTTCTTATCGAGTTTGAAATCGTGATAGGTCTAATTTTTTAACGAATTTGAATTTGTTTTTATGTATATTTTGCTACATCTTGGTTTATCGAATCGAGTTTTAAAAAATATTACTCAAACCTGTTTGATATTTATAAGGACTCGAGCTCAAAGGAGTTTTGATTGAACAAGTATCGAATAATTTAGTGTGAATTTTATCCCTAGATAAAATGAAATTGTAAATAGGAGTTGCATTCCTAGTGGCCATCCACATGTATTAATTGATAAAAGCAAATAAGTGGAGCACTCACCTAAGGTGACCTAACATCAACACTCATGCAATATCCAGAGAGCATCATAATTTTTTTTGTATCCGTTTGAAAAATTATCTAGTGGACACTCTACCGAAAAGAAATTAAAATAAAATAAAATACTCCTATACAATTTAGCTACCACCTTTATATTTCACTATAAAATGTCAATATATCATCGATAATTCTGTTTAATACCAAAATAGCTTGAATTAATTGTACTATTGATCATATTTTTCTTAAATGCCCTTTCGTTGAAAGAATTTTCTTGATGTCAAAATGGAATTTCCATCTTTTTCCCTTTGCCTCTTGGTCGATTTCCCAATGGACCATTGCCCTCTTATCTCATGACCCTCAAGTTTTACAAAATCAAGAACTTGCTACTGAATTCCTTTGTTTCAGTGTCATTGTTTTTTATTTAATTTCGAAATGTAGAAATTCTTTAATCCAAATGCTAACCTCTAAACTAGCCGTTGAACACTCCAAAGCTCAAATTCTCAAGTTGTTCAAAGCCAAAGCCAAAGCCAACCCCATTAGCCAAGATTGGTCTCCCCCCTAAATGTTGGTTAAAAGCTAATGTTGACGCTGCTTTTTCCGATGGTGTTGCCTCACTCTCCATTATTGTTCGTAATGAAAATGGCTCCATTATCTTTGCTTTTGTCTCCTCAGGTTGCTTTACAGATGCCGCAAGTGTTGAAGCCACTGCTATCAAAGCCGCTTATAGTCTCATGAATGCGGCTAAGTGTTCTCAAGTCATTTTCAATTTGTTGTAACTGATACTTTTGATTTGATTTCGTTTAATGTATAATTTAACTTTCTACCCAAAAAAAAAAAAGATAGAGCACAAAACAATTCATTCGCATCATCGGTGAATAACTTATTGCAGGAATACAAGAGATTTTATTAATTTATTTAACGCATTGATCGTTGCAAAACGAGTTAAATATAGACTCTAGGACCACAAATCACGTCTTCAGTTCATCTTTTAGCTGCAAAATAGATTTTCACTTTACCTTTCTACCGATCGAATTAAGTTCCAGCTATGAATACTTGTTTAGTGTGGTTGTCTACATCTTTATAATGCAAAAGAAAAAAAAAAACAGGGACGGTGGCATTTTCTAATTTCTTGGCTGTAAGATCAATAATATTCTAAAATTCAATCACAATCGTACATAAGAAATATTTCCTCCGTCCCTTATTATTTACTCCTTTCCCTTTTTGCATAGAGATTTATGTAAGAGTTAAAAAAATAAAAATTTTAGATATTTTTACTTATATAGCCTTAAAAGTAGTAATTGAGAATTAGTGATGTCAAATCATTATTTGTGAGAGGGTATTTTTAAGAAAAATAGTTTCGTTTATAGAAAGACAGTATACTCTTAAAAATAGTCATGTAACCATGCTTAAGGCTAACTTAGTACTTTAATTTTCACTCAATTTTAATTTTAGTCTTATACATAACAAATTTCGTATTCTAATTTAGTTATTTCTTACTATGATATCATAAAATTTAGTCAAGCAAATCATCCAATCGTACCAAACGGCAAAGAATTTATATGACAACACTCGTCTTTCTAACAAAAATATCAAATATACCATATTCATGTCAATACTAAAAAAATCTCGAATACTTTTATCCAAAACAATTAATCTGAGCAAATACCTCACAACTAGAAAATAGTAAGAAAACCAAAAGAATTACAAAAAACTGTACATAAATATAAATTACACTAATTTTTATGAGAATGAAATATACCACCATCGCCAAGTCAAGTAGCTACCTCTGCCTCCCACTACCACTACCACTACCAGCACCAGCACCAGCACTACCCGACCCAGACCCGCCACCCGCCAACTGTCCGTACCCATAGACAGGTCCTCCTCCTTGATGACCCATATTCGCATACATCCCCTCATAACCACTATTTACCAAACTACCCCCAGCAGCCGTCTCCTTCTCCACTCTCCCACCCGCCATGGCGCTCTTCTCCCCCTCCAAATCCCTAAACCTCTGCAAATACACTTTCAGTGGGTCCACGTATTCCTCGAATCCGAGCGTAGTCATCGCCCACAGCAAATCGTCACCGTTGATCGTCTTCCGCTTCTCCCGCTGACACTTGTCCGAAGCTTCTCCAGTGACGAAGCTGATGAACTCCGATACGCACTCCTGCACCGTTTCCTTAGCGTCTTTTGATATTTTCGCGTTTGCCGGAAGTGCTTTTTTCATTATTCTACTCACGTTCGCGATTGGAAGGAACCTGTCCTGTTCTCGATTGTGCCCCCCTGATTCATTATCCGAATCGGCCATTAGAGTATAAATTCGGGAGGTTTTCTTGTGCGAATTGGAGGGGAATATTCCGGCGAAGGGAGGGATTTTCTTTTTAAGAGAGGAGAAGAGAATGTGAGGTCCGTCGGATCATATGCTATAATAATGTGATCTAATGATTACGTGGACGATTGTGGACCGTTGCTTGTCGATAACTATGTGTGTTCTTTAAGACGAGTTTTTGGCCATCCGATTGTTTGTTAGTGGATGGATCTTTACCGTTTATTTGGCATCTGGCAAATGGTCGGCTGTGAATGGTTATTTTTCACCCAATGAGGATTTAGTGCCTTAGGTGGACCATCACCCTCTCATTTTTTATTTTTTTCCTTTATTATCGTCAACTTTCGTCAACTTAATATTTAGTTTTATATTGATTTTTTTTACCATTTTCTTGTGTATGTAATTTACAAGAATTTGACCGTATGTTGAGGGCCAAGAATATGGGCCTCTATGGACTATGGAATGAGATTGGCTGGTTTCGGCTCACCCAAATCGAGTGAAGCCCCATTAGATAAATAGTTTGAAGAGGCCTCAGCTTAAATTCAAGTTTCAGCTCAAAACGAAATCTAAACAGACATAAAGTTGTTAATTTGATATTTGTCATCTATTTTTTATATACAAAGTTATTGATTTGACACTTATTATCCACTTTTCTCCCTCAAATCCGTACAACCAAATCCCAATCCAAATCAAATCTCAAATTTTCAAAACTCACTAACTATTATTTAATAATCTTAAAATTTCATTGAAACCATTATCCAAATCGAATTTCAAAAGTTTCGTCAAACCTTCGACAACACTTATTGAGATCAAACCGAAATCAATCCCAGTCAAACTATTTTCATATTAACCCAATATTTTTGGTTGATTGTTTTTTCTCTTGTTTTTATTACTCTTATGTCCTTCGTCCCATTCACTTTTGACGGATTTGACACAAAATTTTGCATGAGAGATAAAAAAAAATGAAAATATTGAATAACTTTATATTTATACCCTAAAAAAGTAGTTGAGAATTATGATTACTTTATTTTATGAAAATAGATTTGAGAAATATATTTTTATTATAGGACATAAGAGTATTCTATTAATTAGATATCCCCCCAAAAAAAAAGGAATAAAATATTTGGAATAGAGAATATATGTTGTAATAAGATTAAGAAAAAAAGATAAACGAGATAGGGAATATGAGATAATTAAACAAAGTCCATCCATGTTGAGGAAATTTGAAAAAGAAAAGGGTCTTCTATGTATAGTAAAAGATTTTCAAACAAAAAAGTATAATGTGAGCAAACATGTCCCATATTCATTCAGTTTTGTTCAATTGGGTAAAAAACATGAATGTCGCCTTCACTCATCTTTGAGGTGTCAAAAGTCTCCATAGGTACAAGGCCCAATCCAATTCTCGTGAAATAGATATACACAAATACCGTTATAGGTTCTACATAATAAATCAAACAATACAATCTTTATTTGGGTTCGGCTCGATCAGAGCTTATTCAAGCTTTGTTAATTTAAAATCAAATCAAATTCAAATGAAATTTCAAATTGAATTAAAAAAAAGTTGATAAGTTTGAGCAAAGTATTTTTAACTAAATTCTAATCCTCCAAGTTCATTGTGCCATCCAGGAAGGGTTTACTTTACCCTCAAGCTCAACTCAACAAGAGTATTTATGAATGCACCATCCATCAAGATGCAAAGTGACTGATTATTTCCAAGTCATTTCCCTACAGTTTCTGCATTTTCTTCAAGGAAAGATTCTTTTATGTTTTTATGTTTCAAATTAATTAGCACATTTGATTTTCCATGCATTTTTCGTTTCCAATTTTGCCTTTGGAAAGCTAAAGGGTCACCAATAAAAAATAAAAAAGGTAGAAAAAATGCTCCACTACCAATGAAATGGTAGAAAAAGAAATTTGAAAAATTGCTCAAGAGCAATAATTATTACTCTGACAATATCGCTAGTCATTTCAAAAGATAGATGCCGACACAATAATACTTCTAGTTTGATAATCAATTTCACCATCCTTATTAATGAAGTAACAAATTATTAACACATGGACTATACACATCTACTTAAGATCCTGGATTGATCTAATTACTAGAATTTTGAACAGAAAACTCATTTATCAAAGACAAATGGAATCTGCTCAAATAATTCAAGATCCAAATCGCATATTAGAATCCAACTTCAATAACTGAAATGCATACCAATCATATTCAACTTTTAAGTAGAAAAAAACCAATTTGATGATTTGTAATCTAGCTTCCAAAGTAATGAAATCATATTCATGTAGTCTTCATAATGGTTTCAGATTCCAAAAAGGCAGATGGTATCATTTAGATCAAATTCGAATCAGTGTCAACAATATAAACAAATCAATTTACAAAGACACGAATCCATGAAAAAAAGGTAGAAAAAGTGGATGATTTATTCAAACATTGTACATTTGTACAAGAAGATCGTTTTTTTTCTATAATATACACCAGGTAACATATATGTACAACTCAAGATTTACATGAGATGAATGACCGTAATTCTACATGATCTTCGCATTAAATGTTGCGATTAACATGACATTATACCCAAATAAAAAAAAGGGGGAATGAAAAAAGTTACAAAAAAATCAACACAAAAAAGGGAGGAAAGACAACATGTGTCTTCAATCTATTACAATACATTACAGTTAAGATTCTTAAAAATCCACCAAAATAGCAAACTACAGCATTGTTAATTAGACTTAAACATAAATGGAAAGTCTTACAACTGAAATAAAAGCTTCAACTCACAAATTACTTTTGGCGAAGAGGTGTCACCATGCCATCTTCATCCTCTTCTAACTAGAATCTTTGTGCCCAACCCATTTTGCAAGAACCATATTTCAGCAGAACAGCTTCAGATCAGAATTGTATCCTTCCAACTAACATTAAAAGAATCATGTCAGATGAGCTTCACAATATGACAAGAATTGCATCAGTACCGACCAAAAATTTACTAGAAAACTAATTTTAGTGTCAAAGTGAATGCCATATGTATCCAATTAAATGCAAAAGGCAAACAATTGTCCATAATATATGGTGGTTAAGTCTAAATGAAGACCCTAAAACTTGAGTCAGTTTGTCATGTAAAAAGTAGTGTGTGTTTATTGCAACAATGTCATGTTCAAATGCAGCTACATCCATATTTTATTCATGATTTGCATAGAAGTAAATCCAGGACACCACAAGATGTTGATGAAACGAACTATGATTCTCAATACGTGTTAAAGTTAACAAATGTATAGATTAAGAATGAGTCTTCATCGAGCTTTATTTATGATGTTTGATATGCTAAACCAACATTTATCTAGATCACATTTGAATTTCCAGAACAGGAGATAAGCATGCACAAAGAGATAATTACATACTATTGAGTGACATGCAATAAACTCTACTTTTATACACTAGGAAAAACACAACGGCCGATTTACCAATTTGATATTGATAAAGCATGAAAAAATCAACGGCAAAGCAACTGTATTAGCTATGAGTCTATCAATTTCCTACCCTATGACAGAAATATCTTTAAGAAAGAGGAGACAACCAAGTGAAACAAAAACAACTAAAAACTGTATACACCATTATAAGCATAACAGGAAAGAGAATGATGAGGTGGAGCAACTTACTCGAATTGTCTGCAACAAATTAAGTTACTCGGAGGTTAGGCGCCGTCTTTTCCCATAATCAGCATCTCTTGATCTAGATCTCTGATGTTCCTCATGCGATAACCTTGACTTGCTATGAGTCCTTGATGATCTTCCCCTGTCCAATTCATCATCGTACTCTGTCTCACGGCTCCTGTATCTATGTTGATCAGCATATCTGTCCCTGTCATCTCTAGGGCGTTCTCGCTCCCGTTCACGGTCTAGGGAACGCTCACGATCCCTCCCACGTTCTCGTTCCCTTTCCCTGTCTCGTCCAACATCTCTGTCATCACGATGTCTCTTTTCAGGCCAATCTTGATCACGTCCAATATCTTTTTCCCTAGGAGCATCCCTGTCGTAACCTGCTCCTACTCTATCATCTCGGTGTCTTCTTTCAGAAGAGCTAGACCAGTCCACTTCTGATCCTCTGTCTTTTTCCTTGACAGTATTCGGCCATGGCCCTCTCTCTTGGCTTCCTTCTCCATACTGATGATCTGATGCAGCTTCTTCCCCATAACTAGACTCTCCTGCTCTCCCTCCTCCATGTTCGTCGCCTGCCCATCCTCCCATATTAGGACCCGACCACATTCCCATATTAGGCACATCAACTCCTGGATTGGGCATCATCCCCATGCCATTCATGGGCATTCCCCTCCCAAAGAATGCCGGATTAAC
The DNA here is from genome assembly GCA_030819805.1 of Penstemon newberryi var. newberryi. Classification (NCBI taxonomy): domain Eukaryota; kingdom Viridiplantae; phylum Streptophyta; class Magnoliopsida; order Lamiales; family Plantaginaceae; genus Penstemon; species Penstemon newberryi. Next base: position 4,709,608 of record JAUALY010000003.1, on the reverse strand, counting down.
ATGAGGAGCTACGCCAGGCAAGCCCATATTTCCCACAGGTCCAAATGAAGACATCATACCAGAGAAGGGTGCGTTTGGGGCACCAGGAAAGCCCCCATAACCACCCATTCTCCCCATCGGGCCTCCAAAAGTAGGATCAAAACCTTGTCCCATCATATTTTGAGGATGCAACATGGGAGGGGCAGCACCAATCCCTTGACCAAAGCCATTACCGTTACCAGCTAAACCACGAATACCCATTCCGCCAGCCCTACCCCTCATTGGGCCGCCCATAGGCCCCCTGCTACCCATCCCTCCTTGATTATTACCTCTACCCCAATTACCTCTCCCAAATCCTCTACCATTGCTCTCGCCACCACCTTGATTATTCCCACCTGCGGCTATGTTGCTACCAATACCATCGGGTTTACTAGGCAAATCCCCAGGCCCTCTGCGTGGTTGATTCAAAGCTGTCTGGCTTGTCTGCTGTTGGTTTCTATTAACCTGGGCTTCACCCATCCTCTTAACCGTGTATGGAGAGGCATATGCAACTACACAAGGTCGGCCATTAAACATATGTCCATTCATCCCTTCCTTGCAGGCAGTGGCAACTGCAGGATCATAAAACTCAACCTGACAATAACCTTTCGATTTTCCACTAGCTCTCTCATCATAGAACTTCACCTCTTTTACGGGTCCATACTTGCATATTTCTGACTCCAACTCAGCATCTGTTGTCCACCAATGCAGATCACCTACAAAAAGAATTGTCCCTCCACCTCCACCACCACCTCCAACAGAACCAACACCGACACCGACACCAACACCGCCAGGCCCTCCACCCCCACCATCACCTCGATACAAATTTCCACCAGTCCCATTCACATTCCCTGCATATCCAACATTCTCATGACTTCCTATATTAGCAGAATGTGGCTGAACCAATAGTGGATTATTTGAGACACTATTGTTAACCAACCGCTCTCCAAAATCAGCTGTTTTATTCAATGGATTCCCTAGCTCCACCCTAGGTCCACCACCACCTGGTGCTCCGTTTCCTCTACCAGATCCGATATCATTCGAATTATTATTACTATTACCAGTCCCCCTAAATCCCACATTCTGATAGGCCTCTACTCCACCAGGAACCCTAGAAGGAACCAAATCATTCTGTAGACCTCCAACACCACTCTCCACCACCGGCTGCTGCTGCGGTAGCTGTGGAGGAGGAGTCACTTTCGCCTGATTTTCCACCGCTTCCTCGTCTCTGTGCCCTAAGTTATCCTCGTTCTTCCGCATCGACTGCAAGAAATTCTCGCCAACATTAACGTCGTTGTAAAGATCTTCATAGTCGTCCTCCTCCTCCTCCTCTCTGAGGAAACCCTCATCGGCTACGGCGGAGATCGCTTCGTTCTGGTGGAACTGCTCGCTCGGATCTCCGGCGTAACCCGCAACTCCAGCTTCATTTTCACCCATGACTTAATTCAACTCCCACTCAAAACCTAGGGTTAGGGTTAGGGTCTTTAAATTTTGTATTTCATGTGTTTGAACAGAAAAATTGGGAATATAATTCGAAAGACTGAAGAAAGAAATCGAGTAGCGTACCAGAAGTTGGTTGACTTTTCCAGTGGAGAAACCCTAATCTTGAAGCTTGTGTTTGCTACTTTCTCGATTTATCTCAAAGGATTGGGGAAGAAGGGAGCCGTCTCGTTTCTTTTTCTTTTTCGAGTGACGTCTATAATTTATAAATCGGTTCCCGTCTAGTAGACTCGTTTCAGAAATGACTTCGTCGTTTGAGATTTATTAATCTTTTAAAATTCATTAGTCATTACTTAGAATAAACATGATCATTAATCTCGAATCATCTATTATCTATCATTTTTATATATAAGTTTCTCTTCGTCCTTCCAACTTTTTTTTAAAAAAAAATAAAAAGGTAATTTTAATTCGATTTAGTCAAACTCACCTTTTTTTTCTTTCAAAGGGTCAAACTTACCTAAACATAAAGTAAAACACTTATCGTTTAAATTAACAACACAAATATTCATATAAATGTTTTGGGTTTTTTAGACAAAAAGTATCACATTTTTTATGGTTACATATCGTATATAGACTCCACATATATTTCCTACATCTCTTCTTTTTATACTCTCTTAAACAACTTTTTTATTTCTAGAATCGCTTCCTATTTACTTATAAAAAAAATTTGCTTACTGTTTATTTTCATCTTTAAAAATAAAAGACAACATTCTATTATATTTTGGCATGGCTAGGTATTTAAATAATGCTCTGGGAATTTATGTCAAATAATTTCAACATGAGTTAAATACATTTGATTTTGAACTTATGGAATATAAGGTAATTACAATTTAACGGTGAACTTATAAATATGGAGAGTGCGGAAGAGGGGGCCATCTCTAATTATATGAAAATGTAAAAGGAGAATTGTTTGGGCGTACTTGTTATATTAGGTTTATAGATACATTCAACACCATTTCTTCTTCAATTAGTAAAATGTTGGAAATTTAAAATTCAAAACTCATGAGCCAAACTCCAATCTCAATTGCAATTTCCTTCTTACTTGAAAGAATAAATAAATCGAGTGCATATGGATCCTTGAAACAAACAAAAAAATTTATTTTTATATTGATTTTTTTTATCATTTTCTTGTGTATGTAATTTACAAGAATTTGACCGTTTGTTGAGGGCTAAGAATATGGGCCTGTATGGACTATGGAATGAGATTGGCTGGGTTTCATCTCACCCAAATCGAGTGAAGCCCCATTAGGTAGATAGTTTGAAGATGCCTCAGCTTAAATTCAAGTTTCAGATCAAAACAAAATCTAAATAGACATATTTGAGACCTATAAAGTTGTTGATTTGATATTTGTCATCTACTTTTTATGCACAAAGTTGTTGATTTGACACTTATTATCAACTTTTCTCCCTCATATCCGTACAACCAAACCCCAATCCAAATCAAATCTCAAATTTTCAAAATTCACTAACTATTATTTAATAATCTTAAAATTTCATTGAAACCATTATCCAAATCGAATTTCAAAAGTTTCGTCAAATCTTCGACACCACTTATTGAGATCAAACCGAAACCAAACCCAGTCAAACTATTCTCATATTAACCCAATATTTTTAGTTGATTTTTTTCTCTCTTGTTTTTATTACTCTTATGTCCTTCGTCCCATTCACTTTTGACGGATTTGACAAAAAAATTTGCATGAGAGATAAAAAAAATGAAAATATTGAATAACTTTATATTTATACCCTAAAAAAGTAATTGAGAATTATGATTACTTTATTTTATGAAAATATTGAATAATGAATGTGTCAATTAATTTGAAACAGAGAGTATTAAAGATTGTGTATAGTAACTTTTTACCTATCTTTAAAGTGCTCCACTACCAATAAAATGGTAGAAAAGGAAATTTGAAAAATTGCTCAAGGAGCAATAATTATTACTCTGACAATATCGCTAGTCATTTCAAAAGATGATGCCGACACAATAATACTTCTAGTTTGATAATCAATTTCATCATCCTTATTAATGAAGTAACAAATTATTAACACATGGACTATACACATCTACTTAAGATCCTGGATTGATCTAATTACTAGAATTTTGAACAGAAAACTCATTTATCAAAGACAAATGGAATCTGCTCAAATAATTCAAGATCCAAATCGCATATTAGAATCCAACTTCAATAACTGAAATGCATACCAATCATATTCAACTTTTAAGTAGAAAAAAACCAATTTGATGATTTGTAATCTAGCTTCCAAAGTAATGAAATCATATTCATGTAGTCTTCATAATGGTTTCAGATTCCAAAAAGGCAGATGGTATCATTTAGATCAAATTCGAATCAGTGTCAACAATATAAACAAATCAATTTACAAAGACACGAATCCATGGGAAAAAAGTAGAAAAAGTGGATGATTTATTCAAACATTGTACATTTGTACAAGAAGATCGTTTTTTTTTCAATAATATACACCAGGTGACATATATGTACAACTCAAGATTTACATGAGATGAATGACCGTAATTCTACATGATCTTCGCATTAAATGTTGCGATTAACATGACATTATACCCGAATAAAAAAAAGGGGGAATGAAAAAAGTTACAACAACAATCAACACAAAAAAGGGGGAAATGACAACATGTGTCTTCAATCTATTACAATACATTACAGTTAAGATTCTTAAAAATCCACCAAATAGCAAACTACAGCATTGTTAATTAGACTTAAACATAAATGAAAAGTATTACAACTGAAATAAAAGCTCCAACTAACAAATTACTTTTGGCTAAGAGGTGTCACCATGCCATCTTCGTGCCCAACCCATTTTGCAAGAACCATATTTCAGCAGAACAGCTTCAGATCAGAATTGTATCCTTCCAACTAACATTAAAAGAATCATGTCAGATGAGCTTCACAATATGACAAGAATTGCATCAGTACCGACCAAAAATTTACTAGAAAACTAATTTTAGTGTCAAAGTGAATGCCATATGTATCCAATTAAATGCAAAAGGCAAACAATTGTCCATAATATATGGTGGTTAAGTCTAAATGAAGACCCTAAAACTTGAGTCAGTTTGTCATGTAAAAAGTAGTGTGTGTTTATTGCAACAATGTCATGTTCAAATGCAGCTACATCCATATTTTATTCATGATTTGCATAGAAGTAAATCCAGGACACCACAAGATGTTGATGAAACGAACTATGATTCTCAATACGTGTTAAAGTTAACAAATGTATAGATTAAGAATGAGTCTTCATCGAGCTTTATTTATGATGTTTGATATGCTAAACCAACATTTATCTAGATCACATTTGAATTTCCAGAACAGGAGATAAGCATGCACAAAGAGATAATTACATACTATTGAGTGACATGCAATAAACTCTACTTTTATACACTAGGAAAAACACAACGGCCGATTTACCAATTTGATATTGATAAAGCATGAAAAAATCAACGGCAAAGCAACTGTATTAGCTATGAGTCTATCAATTTCCTACCCTATGACAGAAATATCTTTAAGAAAGAGGAGACAACCAAGTGAAACAAAAACAACTAAAAACTGTATACACCATTATAAGCATAACAGGAAAGAGAATGATGAGGTGGAGCAACTTACTCGAATTGTCTGCAACAAATTAAGTTACTCGGAGGTTAGGCGCCGTCTTTTCCCATAATCAGCATCTCTTGATCTAGATCTCTGATGTTCCTCATGCGATAACCTTGACTTGCTATGAGTCCTTGATGATCTTCCCCTGTCCAATTCATCATCGTACTCTGTCTCACGGCTCCTGTATCTATGTTGATCAGCATATCTGTCCCTGTCATCTCTAGGGCGTTCTCGCTCCCGTTCACGGTCTAGGGAACGCTCACGATCCCTCCCACGTTCTCGTTCCCTTTCCCTGTCTCGTCCAACATCTCTGTCATCACGATGTCTCTTTTCAGGCCAATCTTGATCACGTCCAATATCTTTTTCCCTAGGAGCATCCCTGTCGTAACCTGCTCCTACTCTATCATCTCGGTGTCTTCTTTCAGAAGAGCTAGACCAGTCCACTTCTGATCCTCTGTCTTTTTCCTTGACAGTATTCGGCCATGGCCCTCTCTCTTGGCTTCCTTCTCCATACTGATGATCTGATGCAGCTTCTTCCCCATAACTAGACTCTCCTGCTCTCCCTCCTCCATGTTCGTCGCCTGCCCATCCTCCCATATTAGGACCCGACCACATTCCCATATTAGGCACATCAACTCCTGGATTGGGCATCATCCCCATGCCATTCATGGGCATTCCCCTCCCAAAGAATGCCGGATTAACATGAGGAGCTACGCCAGGCAAGCCCATATTTCCCACAGGTCCAAATGAAGACATCATACCAGAGAAGGGTGCGTTTGGGGCACCAGGAAAGCCCCCATAACCACCCATTCTCCCCATCGGGCCTCCAAAAGTAGGATCAAAACCTTGTCCCATCATATTTTGAGGATGCAACATGGGAGGGGCAGCACCAATCCCTTGACCAAAGCCATTACCGTTACCAGCTAAACCACGAATACCCATTCCGCCAGCCCTACCCCTCATTGGGCCGCCCATAGGCCCCCTGCTACCCATCCCTCCTTGATTATTACCTCTACCCCAATTACCTCTCCCAAATCCTCTACCATTGCTCTCGCCACCACCTTGATTATTCCCACCTGCGGCTATGTTGCTACCAATACCATCGGGTTTACTAGGCAAATCCCCAGGCCCTCTGCGTGGTTGATTCAAAGCTGTCTGGCTTGTCTGCTGTTGGTTTCTATTAACCTGGGCTTCACCCATCCTCTTAACCGTGTATGGAGAGGCATATGCAACTACACAAGGTCGGCCATTAAACATATGTCCATTCATCCCTTCCTTGCAGGCAGTGGCAACTGCAGGATCATAAAACTCAACCTGACAATAACCTTTCGATTTTCCACTAGCTCTCTCATCATAGAACTTCACCTCTTTTACGGGTCCATACTTGCATATTTCTGACTCCAACTCAGCATCTGTTGTCCACCAATGCAGATCACCTACAAAAAGAATTGTCCCTCCACCTCCACCACCACCTCCAACAGAACCAACACCGACACCGACACCAACACCGCCAGGCCCTCCACCCCCACCATCACCTCGATACAAATTTCCACCAGTCCCATTCACATTCCCTGCATATCCAACATTCTCATGACTTCCTATATTAGCAGAATGTGGCTGAACCAATAGTGGATTATTTGAGACACTATTGTTAACCAACCGCTCTCCAAAATCAGCTGTTTTATTCAATGGATTCCCTAGCTCCACCCTAGGTCCACCACCACCTGGTGCTCCGTTTCCTCTACCAGATCCGATATCATTCGAATTATTATTACTATTACCAGTCCCCCTAAATCCCACATTCTGATAGGCCTCTACTCCACCAGGAACCCTAGAAGGAACCAAATCATTCTGTAGACCTCCAACACCACTCTCCACCACCGGCTGCTGCTGCGGTAGCTGTGGAGGAGGAGTCACTTTCGCCTGATTTTCCACCGCTTCCTCGTCTCTGTGCCCTAAGTTATCCTCGTTCTTCCGCATCGACTGCAAGAAATTCTCGCCAACATTAACGTCGTTGTAAAGATCTTCATAGTCGTCCTCCTCCTCCTCCTCTCTGAGGAAACCCTCATCGGCTACGGCGGAGATCGCTTCGTTCTGGTGGAACTGCTCGCTCGGATCTCCAGCGTAACCCCCAACTCCAGCTTCATTTTCACCCATGACTTAATTCAACTCCCACTCAAAACCTAGGGTTAGGGTTAGGGTCTTTAAATTTTGTATTTCATGTGTTTGAACAGAAAAATTGGGAATATTATTCTAAAGACTCAAGAAAGAAATCGAGTACCATACCAGAAGTGGTTGATTTTTCCAGTGGAGAAACCCTAATCTTGAAGCTTGTGTTTGCTACTTTCTCGATTTATCTCAACGGATTGGGGAAGAAGGGAGCCGTCTCGTTTCTTTTTCTTTTTCGAGTGACGTCTATAATTTATAAATCGGTTCCCGTCTAGTAGACTCGTTTCAGAAATGACTTCATCGTTTGAGATTTATTAATTTTTTAAAATAATCATGTCACTTTTAAAATTTATTAGTCCTTAGGCCATCTCCAGCCGAAGCAGGTAATAGCCCCCTCATGCCTGCCTGTCTTCCTCCCTGCCTGTCTTGCCTAGTCTGTCATCTCCAACCGAATCAACAATTCAAAATATTTATTTCAATCTCAAATTTTCCCCACTCTCACTTAACAATAACAATAACAATAACAATAACACCAAATAAAATAATAATAATAATAATAATAATAAGGCATTCATAAAAATAAAAAAATAAAAAACGAGTAAGCATAATTAATAGAAAACAACAACAATTATTATTAATTGATCTTTAAATTATATTTTTAAATTAAGTTGCAATAATAATAAATATAATTAAGTCATATTTTTATATTCATACTATATTTTTTAAAACTAAGACATATATAAATTAAAAAAAGTGACAAAAAAAATAAATTTGACATAGATTACTATACAATAATTTTTATCATTGTTAATAATATTTTTTCTTTTGAAAACGTTAATAATATTTAATTTATTTAGCGACTATAATTGTACTTCACATTGAATGATTGAATAGATCCATTTAAGATGGGTCAAACAATCATGTTTTAGTAAGATTGAATATTGGGAAAGAAAAAATATCACATCCTTCAAGTGTATTTTTTAGTTTTTGTTTTAAAAGTTAATTAATTTAAATGTGTAAAAAATATAAAAAACTTTTTAACACTTATTAATTATGATTTGATGTTTTCTTTAAAAAAAACTTAACCATAATTTTGAAAGATATAATGTTTTCTCCTTCATATTTATACTAGTTGAAGGTCACTGAAACACTATCTTCAAACCAATGTGGGATAAGGAGAGTCAAGTTTTTATCCCACATTGGTTTGAAGATAGTGTTTGAGTGACCTTCAACTAGTATAAATATGAAGGAGAAAATATTATATCTTTCAAAATTATGGTTAAGTTTTTTTTAAAGAAAACATCAAATCATAATTAATAAGTGTTAAAAAGTTTTTATATATATTTTTTAATAAGTGTTAAAAAGTTTTTATATATTTTTTACACATTTAAATTAAATTTATTAACTTTTAAAATTAAAAAAAAAAAAAAAAAAAAAAAAGAAGCTTGGACACGCGCGTGCAGTGCACGCGCGCGTCCATGAGCTGCGGGCAGGCAAGCAACTCCCCCCGGATGCCTGCCTGCCCATCCGGGGGAGCTCGTCTCCAGCCGACGGGGGGGCTGTTGCTTGCCTCCCCGGTTCGGCTGGAGATGGCCTTACTTACAATAAACATGATCATTAATTTCGAATCATCTACTATCTATCATTTTTATATATAAGTTTCTCTTCAACCTTCCAACATTTTAAATAAAAATAAAAAAGGTAATTTTTTAATTCGATTTAGTCAAACTCACCTTTTTCCCTTTTTTATTTTATTTTTTCCTTTCAAATGGTCAAACTCATACATAAAGTAAAACACTTATCGTTTAAATTAACGACATAAATGTTCATATAAATGTTTTGGATTTTTTAGACAAAAAGTACCACATTTTTTTATGGTTACATATCATATATAGACTCCACATATATTCCCTACATCTCTTCTTTTTATAATCTTTTAAATAACTTTTTTATTTCTAGAATCGCTTCCTATTTACTTATAAAAAAAATTGCTTACTGTTTATTTTCATCTTTAAAAATAAAAGACAACATTCTATTATATTTTGGCATGGTTAGGTATTTAAATAATTCTCTGGAAATTTATGTGAAATACATTTGATTTTGAACTTATGGAATGTAAGGTAACGGTGAATTTATAAATATGGAGAGTGCGGAAAATGGGGCCATCTCCAATTATATGAAAATGTAAAAGAGGAAGAATTGTTTGGGTGTACTTGTCATGTAAGGTTTATAGATACATTCAAGACCATTTCTTCTTCAATTAATAAAATGTTGGAAATTTAAAATTCAAAACTCATGAGCCAAACTCCAATCTCAATTGCAATTTCCTTCTTATTTGAATAAATAAATAAATCGTGTGCATATGGATCCTTGAAACAAAACAAAAAAATGATGCAATTTACACTTTTAATCATTAGAACTAATATTCTGTATTTCTCATCATCTTATCCAGAGTGGATGATAGTAAAGTAACACAAGCAAAAAACGAGATATCCGTCTCTGGCCTCATAGGAGTCCTCCTAGAAATACAAGACCTTAATGAGAATATAGTTTCACCACTCGAATGAGTTCACGAAAGAGATACAAAGCCTTAGCTCACCACTTAAAAAAATATACTTAGAGATCCAAGACTAAGTAAGTAAAAAGTTTTGAAGCTTAGAAAATGATAGAATAAGTCATGCAAGTCAATTGTTTTGGCTGCATTTAATTTGTAATAATTAAAAGAACTATTCAATTAGATTAATAGATGCATTTAATTAAATGGTTACCTTCATCTTATGAATAATATCTAACATAAGGATGGAAGTCCTTAGATCACAGGGCTATGGGACAATTCGTTGACTGATCTCTAAGATATTGATCTAAAACTAATTCAAGGGTCGTAGAATCCATTTGAGATAGGACATCAATGGATTCGGTTAGACCCTTACGAGTGTGTATACTCCGATGAACTGGAGGACACTGGGGTCCACGAGCGTGGCTGGAATAGTCGATACACACGAGTGGGTGGCTTGCTGGGATGGCAAGCGCACTGAATACCCCAACTAAGAAATAACTCACCATGGAAGCGGTAGTAGCATATCGGGGATCAAGTTATTCCTATTTACAATAGTGTACGAGGAACGATCCTTATTACTTGAGGTGAAAGGGTCTATCTGGTGCACGAATGTCTATGCTTTGATGTGAGTTCCGACTGACTGGAGTCTACTAGAAGGTCTCTGTGGATACATGTTGGGTATAGATGAACGTGTATGCAGGTTCATATCATCAACAGAGGATCCGTTGACCCGACTTGATAGGTTGGGAGCTTCTCCTATAAATCTCTGTGAGAAACGTATTCCGGTAATCCTTGGCTAAGGTATCTGAAGGCTCTATGTAAGTAGCTCATAAAGGTTAAATCTAAGGGAATAGTTTCGAGACCAGAATACATATAGTCGAGACAATTAAGGAAACCGATGAAAATCCATAACCTTAGTCTTGACTGGGAGACCAACTAATGGAAGGATTAAGGCGTACATGTTAATTGTAAAGGTTAAAGGTTCACTGAATTAATTCACCCGTGATTGGGCTTCCCGGGCTAGTGGCCAGACATCGACTGTGGAGTGTGGGAGAATTCCCAAATTAGTAGGGGTGGTAATTTTGGAATGGTCAATCGACAGAGTGATCGATTGATTTAGAGTATATGTTTACTCGAATAAATAAATGCATATTTAATTATAACCCGCAACCAATTATGTGGTGAACCTACGGGGACATACACAAACACATCGAGCGGAGACAAGAAACGAAGAAAGTTGGACTCGACTGGGTCGATCCATTTGGGCGTGAGAATCCGATCCAATTGGATTAGATCGAGATGTCAAATTAAATAGGTTATTAATTTGATATGAATAATTAATTAAATTAGATTTAATTAATTGAGGAGAGAGAAGAATTAATTAATTAAACTTGGAGTTTAATTTAATTAAATAAAGATTAATGAGAATTAATTAATTGGGCTAGGATTCCAATTTAATTAATTAGTATAAATGAATTCTAATTAGTGGGCCAACTAATCTTGGAGATTTAGTTGGGCCCATGACTAATTAAAAGATAAGACCATTTAATTAATGAATTCTTGCATTAATTAACAGGCTTAGCTCATTAAGTAAGTAGATCTTACTAGGAATCCTATTACGGCTAGGATTAAAAGATCTATACATAATCCATTAAGTCTTGCAAGACTGACTGAATCAAGCTTCACCACTTAGCATTTTGTAGCACAAAAAAAACAAGAAAGCAAAAATCTCTCTCTCTCCAAAAACCCTGAGCCACCGCCCCTGTCCCTGACAGAAGTCGATCCACTTCTGTCTTTTCTTCTCGAGTTTCAAATCTTGATTTCTTTTGTGTTCTAGTCGATCAAAGATCTCAAAATTTGCGTGTGTATGTGGTGTACTAAACCGTAGAGACGCAACACGTGGGGCGTTTTACAAAGTTGCAGATCCACTTTATGGAGAAACAAAGGGGGCGATTTTGCTGTCAAAATTCTACAAAGATCCAGATATACATAGTTGCTTTGGAAGTGCATGGAACGAGGTATAAACTAGATCTGTTTATATATTCTTTTTTTATATTAGTTTAAATATATACGGGATTGTATCCTGACAAGATTCTCAAGAGGAGCCTAAAATTTTATATTTTTGCTGCCTGCGACTCGTTTATCCGTAAGAATCCCAACAAAAAATTTATTCAATCAAATATAATTATTTTCCTATTGCATATTGCAAATCACTATTTACATATTTGGAACAACTTTCCAACCTAGAGAAATGAAAAAAGGCATCTTAATCACCATTACTTATAGGGATCTAATAAATAATAATAAACTTGCAAAGGATTTCAGAAATATTAAAAAATTGTAGATAAATTCAAAAAATGAGCCTACAGATCTTTTAACTCATATGTGAACATCAATTGGGACTGCATTGACAAATTGTACAAGAACTGTCATAACTTCTCCTAAAAACTTCAAATTACGAATATTAAAAGCTTTTCAACCATATATTTAGTATCGAGAAATACATGCATTTAAAGTTGTATCAACATTCTGAGATTTTGATTTTCAAACTTCATACCTCTTCAATCACTCAATGTGTGGTAATTTGAATCTTACAGTGGATGTAGATGATCCTCCTCTATCATTTATATAGGAACCTCTGACATTGTGCACGCTTCGACAACTTTCGATAACATTTGCTATCGAAAAAGTTACTGGTGTGACTTGCAACAAATGGGAATAGTGATTCAACTCCCAAAGTTACATGTTTTTCGATTTACAACTCCAAAGATAAAATTAACACTTTACTTCCTGAAATATCAAAGCCAGTTGCACATTCTACCCTCAAACAATGTTAAGCCATTACTGTCTAGCGAAAGACGCACGTGCGTCTCACATGGGTATTCAAAGGGTAATTTAGAAAGAACACCTTTGCCGCCCAACTCACGCACATTTTGCCCTCTCTCTTTATGACTAAAAACACTTTCTATCTCACGTAGAATTTTCAAATCACGACATAAGTGAAGTTTTTGGACTAATAATCAGTGTTGTGACAAATATACCTAAAAAATATATGCGAGACGCATATGTGTGGTCCTCGGCGAGAAAAAATAGCGTAAAATTGTTTGATAGGGAATGTAAAATTGAGTTCAATACTTTAGGGTGTAAAGTGCTTATTTTGTAATTTAGGAAGGCTACGTGCAAAAAAAATACAGTATAATTTTTGGGAGGTAACTACTATTCCCTGCAACAAATTGATTTCCAACAAAACAAATTATCCATTTTTATGGGCGCGAAATGCAAATTTGTCTATAGAAAAAACATGTAAAAAAAAAAAAAATTTAAATTATGTGGATTAAACCTATTATTGTGAATTTGGCGTAGAACTTTAGCCAGCAATTAGACACAGAACCGTGTCACTCTGTAATTGAAATAGCCGTTGATTACTTGAGCCGTTAACTCCCAACTGTCGTATCTCTCCGACGCAGCGTTTCATTTTAAATTTTTCTATATTTAATTATCTTTCCAAATCCGAACTACATTCTTAAACTCATTCATTCGAATTTCTTTGAATTAATGAAAATGATGAAACTATTCGCTATCACTTCTCTGTTGTTCTTGTGGGTAGTAGTAGCAGTACAATATTCCAATGCACAAATCTCTAACCCGCCTTTTCAATCGCCGTCGCCCACCGCAAAAACTCCTTCTCCGTCAATCCCTAAAACATCCCCGGCAGAGTCTCCGGTTCCTTTGCCTCCTTCTCCCAAAGGGCCGATTAGTTCTCCAAAAGCTGATTCTCCGTCGCAAAACAATGTCAATCCTCCGTCGACGTCGACGTCGAGTGTCCCTGCTCCCAGCCCGTCTCAGGCGAGTCCTACGCCTGCTCCATTCAGCAGCAGTCCAAAAATGAGGACTTTATCGCCTCCGCCTTCAATTACACCAATGATTAGTCCCACACCAATTAATACTGCATCCCCCCCAGATAACAGTCCTACGCTGGATGTTCCTGTAATTTCGACTAGTCCAACATCGATGACTGCATCGCCGCCGCCTCTGCCCTCAACTCCTCCAGCAGCGCCTGTGATTAGTCCTACACCAATGACTCCATCACGGCCTCTGCCCTCAACTCCGGCAAGCTCTCCAGCGCCAGAGGTGCCTGTAAGTGTTCCTTCGAGTTCAGAAACACCGACGTCATCGGTTTCGGGAAGACCATCAGCAGCACCGAGTTTGTCGGTTGCGGATGATTCATCATCGGGTGGTTCAAACTCCGTATTATACAGCAGAGCTTCTTCCTCTGTTTTAACAGGGCTTGCTCTTTTCGCTGCTCTACCCATTTGAATATCCACTACAAGAAAATAGTTAGCGACAAGCCTCGATTTTAGTTGGTATTCAAGCCGTAGCCATACCATTTTTTGTTCACTAATTTTTTTTCTCATATAGTTGTATTGTGTACTTCTACTTATATCTTTAATGTATAATAATGGATGATATTTTTGTTCGATTGAGATTCCTTTCTCTGCAGAAGACTTGAAAAATCTTGATTTTATGACCCATTATAACTTGTATTTTGTTAAATTGTTTCTATGAATCAAGAAATAGCACCCCCAGTATTTGTGTGCATAGCAAACAAAGTGTCATACTTCAATAAGATAATTTAGAAATGTAAAACTTGTTTAATGAAAATTTTTCCAATTAAATACTGAATATTGAAAAAATAAACAAACTTCCTTCAAGAATACAAAGATATTGATCAACAAACTTCCCCAATTTTGCAATTAAGCACTCCCGCAGATGGTATAATATTCGTCAAAAGAGAAGCTGGCCTTGCAACCATACTTGATGCTTTCGTATAGCTTCCCGAAGCTTCATTTCCGGAAGTCGTAAATCGAGCCCCATTCATCAACAAATCCCCATCTGATCTCCAGTTCCAATTCTTCCACTCGTCGTCTCCTGGCGTGGTTTCTCGTTTTGTCACCTGAATGAATATATAATTTCATTTTACGGAGGAATATATAATCTCATTTATGGAGGAAGATACATTATTCGTACGTACCTCTTTCGTAGAATCGTCATCTGATGCAATAAAAATATTTCCTTGACTATTTATAGTTGGATTTGCACTTCCTCCAATTGCATACATCTTCCATCCAGTGTACACGTTGTTCACAATATGAAAATTACCATGTCTACACCTAATAATTCAAATTTTTCAAAAAAATCTCTCAATTTGAATTCAAGAAAAAGTTTTAATTTGAGTTTTTTTTATGAATAGGGTACATACATACCTTGGAATTCTTTGGACTAAACCTTCTCCAAAGTAATTAAAAGCAATAGTAACTTGCATAATCTTATCTGCAACGAAATCATCGCTATGTCCCATTAACATAGCTTCATTATGTTGTAACATGTAATTGTTTGAAATCGTAATAGCCGTTGATGCAACAACTACATCAATAAGTCCATCGTGACACTTAGCTAGGGTACAGTGATCGACCCAAATGTCACGAGACCCGAATATCGAAATCCCGTCTCCGTCCGAGATACCTCTCAGTCGATAATGTTGTGGCGCGTCAGTCACAACAGCATTCCCCGCTTGGACACAATTATGTACATAAATTCCATGAATGATAATATTAGTAACATTTTGCATAGTTATGCATGGCCCACTCGATATCTCGATGTTGAATCCTCTACCATCTATTGTTTTGTACGAGTTCATTAACAACTCTTCTTTTAGTTTAAAGTTCATGTCGCGATCGAATATGATCCATAGTGGCTCGTTCTGGATCACCGCGTGGCGGAGCATGCCCTGGGTTGGGTTTATGGGGTCGTCGTCTTCTGTTGTGATGACATAGAATTCACCGTCTCTACCGCCTACTGCATTTCGGCCAAACCCGATAGCACAATCAGCTAACATTTTTCGATTCGTTTCCCAATCGGGATCGCATCTCCAACAGTCGTCTATGGCATTTCCGGTTCGGCATGATCCTGTACCAGTTTGGTCCTGCGAGTTCTTGATTGATCTCCTGCGGATTAAATAAAGTATTAGAAATAGAACAATTTTCTTTTCTTTTTTTATTATTATTGGGAAATAGGAAATAGAGGCAAGTAATTAGTTTCTTACCATTGTCTTGGTTCTGATGAATTAGTAAGTAGACGTGCAGAGATTGTACGAACATTTATGAATAAGGTGAAGCATATGAGAAAGAATATTGACATTTTTGCTGCTAAAATTTATGCTCTGCTGTAGAATGGAAAAGAATCAGTGAATAAAAGGACAGAAATTGTAATAAATTGAAGTGAATAAAAGTGGGTGGAATTCATTGCAATTATTCCAAAGGTTGCAAAAGCTGTTAGTGTTAGATGTACAACAACTCTGCATTAAACTCTGATATTTGCAGAAATTTGTGCTACTAATGCCATTTTGAAATCTTTCATTGTTTCTCAAAATGAAAACAATCCCCACCAAACCAAACTCCGCTCTGTTTTTTTCGGTGACAGTATGAAAATTGAATTCGTAAATGTCACATTAATTACTAAAGAATTAATTAATGATGCCATCCTATGTGATAGGTTGATTGTTGATTACTATTATTTTGTATTTGTACAAATGAATGAGCTTAATCTTAATATGGAAACTGATTGGAACAATTTCGACATTTACATTTTAATAAAAATTATTAAATTCATCGTCATTTCATCATTAACACTTTGAGCAACTAAATTTCATTTTGAATGCAATGAGTTTGAATCCTATTATCATAAACTTGTAATGCATCTCTTAAATCCAATATAATGGTTTGCATAATTATATATAGACCTACCTACCCACACGCATAAATTAAGTAATAAATAAATTAATTAGGTCGGGCTATTTGGAACTACAGCCTAGTTTAGCTATTGAATTTAATTTCATAGCAACTTGGAGAAGGCAGGCTATCCCTAATGTCGTAGACCAAAATATTTGAGGATATAGCTAGCCCAATTACAGACTCCAAATTTATCTACAAATCAACCCATAACTTAGTTCCTAATGGGCTGACCTCGAAAATTAATTCCGTCAATGCTATATTTTAGAGCCCAAACATTTGTATTTGTAGATTGAAAATCATATTAATTATTTCGATATTTAATGCAAATTTGTTCGATAAAAGTTGGTTGCAGTTGGATTCGTTAAATATATCAAACAAATTCAAATAATTTTTTTGTTTGATAACTTTTAATGATTGGTTCGAGTTCAACTCGATAAGCTAAAAGAGAACGAAAAATATATAAAAATATCAAGTTATTCTTGAGCTCGAATCACAAGAATCTCATTCCAAACATGAAAAATGAATCGCATTACGAGCGTACAAAATTTGAATTGTTCCCATCTATGATTTCAAACAACTAGTGAAATTGTGCAATATTTTTGATGAAGTAATTAAGCCCGGAACAACTTGGGCCTGAATAGGCCCATAGGCCCAAATAGAGCAGTATTGTTTAATATCTATCTCGTTTCTACAATCTGTGATTCTGCAATCTACAGCACTTTCCCTCCTCCCCCGACCAACCCCAACCTGCTTCAAGATTTTCTTGGCCGCTCTCCAGAGATGGCCATGAACAATCTTTTATCCGCCCATTCAACTATCTTCTCTTCTCAGAATCCAAAACTCAGTTATTACTCTTCAACACCACTTTTTCACATTCCAATTCTACCCTCGAAGAAACCAATAATCACCAAAAGGCCCATCGTCACGGCGAAATCAAAGGGGACCGATTCAGCTGATGCACCTGACCGTTTAATCTCCGCCATCACTTACTTCTACCCTTTCTTCGATGGCATCCAGTACGGTAAATACGTAATCACTCAATTCTCTCCCTTTCAGACTTTAATTCAACCCTTGGTTCCAGCAATTAGAGTCTTCAAAAGCTTCCCTTTTAATGGGTTCTTGGTTTTCTTGACGCTCTATTTCGTTGTCGTGAGAAATCCCAATTTCAGCAAGTATGTGAGGTTCAATACTATGCAAGCTATAGTTCTTGATGTGCTGTTGATATTTCCTGACCTTTTGGAGAGGACTTTTAATCCGAGAGATGGGGTGGGGTTGGATTTGTTGATGAGTTTGGATAGCACTGTGTTTTTGTTTCTGTTGGTTTCTTTGATTTATGGTTCGAGTTCGTGTTTGTTGGGTCAGCTTCCGCGGTTGCCCATTGTTGCCGAGGCGGCTGATAGGCAAGTTCTATGAAGTATTTAGATTGATAATTCAGACTATTTGTAATTGTGTTGTAATTGTGTTTATGGGATTTTTAATGATATTCAAATGTTGTTTCTTGTCGCTATGTGCAAGTTTGAACTTATGATTTACTTGGTAAAAGAGGTTGATTATTTGGAGCTTCTGCTGAAGTTTAGTAACTGAGTCAGCTCAACAAGTAAAGTATTTAGATGATGAAAAACAGTATAGTCTACATTTATAGTGACAGATTTATTCATATCAATCTGATTGTGATTCCTACCACATTTTGCAGCAATCAGCAGAGTAATATTTGAACATTAGACATGTAGTACATCTCTTTAGTTCATGATATTCTGAAGTGCAATATTTTGTTTCATATGTCATTACCTCTGAAGAGAGTATATTGTATTCACTATGGCACACTTAAACTATTGTGGGAAGAGTTCAGTTTCTCCAAGTAATTAGGTTCATTCTTCTTGCTCTTTTATCTCTTAAACCGCTTACGGGTTCAGGATATTGGTAGGCTCAAGTCTTTGAAACTGTGTTTCTCTTCATCATCATTTGTAGCATATCTTGTTTGTTGTTGCCTTGTTGGGTTGAATCTCAAGAATGTTCATGGAAATTATTTTCTTGCTAAGTTCATTTCATGTGGAAGTGGGTATTGCAGTTATTGAATTTTGGATAATTTGGTGAGATGCCAAATTTGGTGCACGTTTAAAATTCAATAAGGAGGGGCAATTTTGGAAAGTAACTTATTTTTGGTGAAGCATGGTGTTATAACCGTCATTTTGTGAGTAAAATTCGGCTTCCCTTTGCCGTTGCAGCCCAACAACGTTTCTCTTTTTACTAAATCGCATGACCCCCCGCATGCATCATTTATTTGATAAAGGAAAATTTTAAATTCACGTTTTAGCTTTTGTAGCAATACGAAACCCAACAGCTACTTCGGTTCGACTTTGTATTGTTTGATTGTCGGGAAAGTGAAGGAAAATCAGTTTTTTTTTCTCCCATTTGTTATTTGGATAGCAGGAAATGAAGTTATTATTTTCCTTTAACTTTCCTGCAAAGAAAAAATTTCTCCACCAATTTGATGGGGAAATCGTGGGAAAATCTTGAGAAAATTTTAAAGTAAATTGCAAAAAATACCCCTTGTACTTTGTTTAACTATAAGAACCTCCCATTTTTTATTTTTTTTACCAAAACCCCCCATTTGTACTTATTTATTAGTAGCAAAAAAAATAATCTCTCAAGTCATAATAACAATTATATCCCCTCAAAATATCGCAAAAACACCTATTTCAGACGCAAACAACCCAAAGAAAATGTAATTATTATATTGAAACTAGAAAATGTACAAATAGCAAAAGATAATATCAACTAAATTTTACATAAATTCCAACCAAAGAAAAAGTTAAAGATTTTAATCATATATATAGATAAAAATTAACGTGTATATATATATATATATATGTATGTATGTGTGTATGCATATAAAATTTTATATAAATGTGTATATAGATGTACTTTATATTTCTATAGATAATTTGATAATTTTTATTTTGTAATCACTTTTAATATATTTTACAATTTTGAAAGTATTTATAATTAAACGATGATATTTATAAAAAATATTACTTATTTTCTAAACTTTCTTGACAACCAAACATCTGTAAGAAAATAGTTTTCCTGATAACCAAACATCTAGAGGAAAATAATTTTTTTCCTTTTCCTTTCCTTTCTTTTTCATTTTCCTACAATTTTCCCTCACTTTTCTTACTAACCAAACAAGTTAGAAAATTGATCTTCAAAACTCAAACAAACAGGCCTACATGATATGCACCCCTCCACCAATTTTTTTTATATTAATTTATGATAAGGGGGAACCATTTATCTGGCATGTTTTCTAATGGTGGATCTGTGAAAGAGTTTAAACTACAACGAATCTCAGGTACTCGGCTATGATACTCATACTTCTATCACAATTTGTCGATTCTGCAATTATTTTACATAAATTATTTTTCGAGGGATTTACATTTTTTATATCATATCAAATGTTTGTTACTTTAATATATTTCTATCATACCCATAAAAATGACACGTTTGAAACAAAAATTGATGGACTTTTTTCACATTTAATTTAACCGTTAAATTTTAATTGAAAAATGACACTTGCGTGACATGCCGGTTAAGTAAGCAAAAAAACAGGAGATGCAATTATCTAAAAGTTGACGGGGTTATTTGCAATTATCTTCAAACTTCCTCCACCTTGGTGCCACCACCACTACTACCACCACCAGCACCGCCCCCTGCCACCACCAAATCTACTATTTACTCCACTACCGCCTCCAACACCACCGCAATCAAAAAAACAGGAGATGCAATTATCTAAAAGTTGACGGGGTTATTTGCAATTATCTTCAAACTTCCTCCACCTTGGTGCCACCACCACTACTACCACCACCAGCACCGCCCCCTGCCACCACCAAATCTACTATTTACTCCACTACCGCCTCCAACACCACCGCAATCAAAAAAACAGGAGATGCAATTATCTAAAAGTTGACGGGGTTATTTGCAATTATCTTCAAACTTCCTCCACCTTGGTGCCACCACCACTACTACCACCACCAGCACCGCCCCCTGCCACCACCAAATCTACTATTTACTCCACTACCGCCTCCAACACCACCGCAATTAAACCCACCTCCACCTACTCCCCCGCCAAATCCACCACCAGCACCACCCTTGCCACCACCAAATCTTCTATTTTACTCCACTACCACCATCCCACTTGCTAAAAGCCTTAAAACCCCTGTCAAATTCTTGCAAAAACTTGTATTTTTCCTTCAAATCACGAATTATCGCCGTCTTCAAACTCTAATTACTCCTTCATTACTCAACCAATTTGCTTAAGATTTGAACCAATAGAACCTATGATCGTTGGCAACATGGGTTAATTGCAGTGGCCGTCCATGGTGGAGCTCCGCTCAAGACGCATTTTTTCGCGGAAACCCTAATTTTCTGCGTTTTTTAATTTTGTTGCGAATTTGTTTGATTTTGTTGTTTCTTTGCTAGTTTTGGTAGTATAAATTTGAAGGATAGTTGTTGAATTTGGTTTTGTGGTGGTGGCACCAAGGTTGAGGCGTTGGTTGTGGTGGGGAAGATGGTGAAGTTTGAGGATAATTGCCAATACCCCTGCCAATTTTTAGATAATTGCATTTCCCCCCTTTGTTCACTAAACAGACATGTGCCACGCACTTGTCTTTTTCCATCAAAAAATTAACGGCCAAATTAAATGTGAAAAAGGTTGGTCAATTTTTGTATCAAATGTGTCATTTTGAAATATATGGTATGAAATATATAAATGTACCAAAAGTTTGGTATGAAAAGTACAATTCCCTCATTATTTTTCTTGTATTATGTATTTTTCATTCTTATGGGCACAATTTTACATATAGATGTAGACAACTCCATCAGGTTTTGTTATGCTTAAGCAATGTCTTGCGCCCAAATCATGATCTTGATGGAATTTTACATCTGGAAGTCAGAACCACTACAAAATTGTTATTCAAATTTAGTATGAATGTAAACCTAAGATTAGAATGATGATTGGCAAAAGTGAGTTGAAATTTTATGACCATTCTGGAAATGTTGTAAGGAATAACAATAAAGCTTCATCAATTACATAGTGTAAAGTGTAGGATGTTGAATAAGAAATCATTGGGGAAAATGTATCCTTGTAACAATTTACATTATACTGTATCATCTTCTTAATTATATGTTATTTCTTTATCTCTTTTGGAAGTTAAACACCCTGATGGAAAATGCAAAAATGAAGCCGAACAACGTAGCCATTCCAACAGTAATGATAGCAACATAACCGACGTAGTCATATCTGAATCCGAAATAAATTGTTATAAATTGTTCGATTGTTTCATTTGATTCAAGCGCAGTTTCTATGTCTCCATACTGTGAAGCAACTAGTCCATATAATGTCCATGCAGTGGGAGAAAGGTAGTAGTACCATCTCCACCATAATGGAATTCTCTGTCACAAGCAAAGGGAAAAGTAGTTAAGCCCATTACTTTCTGATATTAGTATTTTTTTGTCTTTGAAAACTTTCAGATAACTTACTGTTTTTGGAATGAAAAATCCGGCGAAAAGGCACCATAATCCAATGAAGGCAGATGAGATTACGATGGCTATATTTTGGTTTGGTGTTATAGCCACTGTCATCATCCCATAGAATGTCAAGTACAACAGGGTGAAGTACATGAAGAAAAGGTACCAAAAGAATTTGGTAACTATCCACTCAAATCCAATCATCACATACACTATCACACCATATATAAGTGTTTGAATGAGAATGTGAGGGAGTTCAACTACAACCTGCAGAAAAGAAAGAAAATACATGGTGATTGGTGAATCATATATATATATATATATATATGTTGTCTTAAATTAAGATGCATCAATTAATAATTTATACCTGTCCAAAGGCATAGGGCATAGCTGAATACATCCCTGCTGATCTTTCTCTGTAAAAGACTATTCTCTCAATAGCAACAATTGGTTGCACTGATACAACATTTTGTACCCCGAGAAATACAACAGCAATATACATGGAACCCACTGCATTAAAGATATCTTGTTGTCTTCTCCTGTAATCATTCATTCATACAAACACATTGATTGGTAACCTGTTTATGGAAAATTGAGATGTGATGTTGGTTTTGTAGTATTTTTACTAACCTTTTGGATCCAAAATCCCAATAAATTGTTCCAAACATTAACGCAATTAATGTTGTAAATAACAATCTCACTGCAGTATATGGTGGGTTTCTCCAGTATGACCAATGCTGTTTCCAAAGGCAAGCCCTGCACTGAGTCCACAAAGACTGGGAATAACGTGTGGGGAAGTACAGATCTCTTGAACCGGGTGCAGGTATACTGAATCCTTTGACCAATTCCTTGTTTCTCCTGAATTAATAATATTCACACGTAGAGGAGGTTGAATTACATCTAATAATTAGTCCACAGAGTATGTACTTTTTCCAACATTTGCTCGATCAGTACTATGCGAGGGAGGGTTAAATAACATTTTTTTATAAGAACTTTTGCCTGCAAAGTTCAGAGTTATTGTATAATTCTGCAAAATTAATACCAAGAAGTTCTTCTTGTGCTGTCGAAGTTATTTCCAACATCCATGTAGCTGGATTATAACCATCTTTGATTTTACTAATTCCATCAATTTCCTGTGAACAAGTTAAAAATAAAGCCATATAGTATGTTGGTACTACTTCACATAGAGTTTGGAATTTCATATTTCACGTACATACTATATATCTCACCTCAAAGTATTTAATGAGCTTAGAAGAGTTCCACCCTAATGGACCAACATATATTTCTTCACCTCCTTGTTTTAGGAGTAGTAGCTGCAAAAATATATAAACGATCGATGTTATACATCATCAGATTAGGTAAAAACTTGTATGGAATAGAACCTAGGTCCAGTTAGTACATCATCAAAAGCATCAAAAATATCAATGCTTGGCTGATGGATTGTGCACACAACTGTTCTCCCTGTATTAACGGTGTTTCTAACTGTTCACATTACAATTGCAGCAGCTCTAGCATCGAGCCCAGAAGTTGGCTCGTCCATAAATAAAATAGAAGGATTGTTCACAAGTTCAACAGCAATAGTTAGCCTCTTTCGCTGCTCAATCGAAAGGCCATTCACTCCAGGCAAGCCTACAAGTGCTTCTTTCAATGGAGCAAGCTCAACTAGTTCCATAACCTCTTCAATGAACATCTGCAGTATACTTTACGGAGTTGATTAAATTTCTATAACAATATTTTTTTTTAAAAAAAATATATCAAATAAGAAGAATGCGCATACCTTTCGTGTTGCAGTGCCTACTTCAGTAGGCAAACGAAGCCAAGCAGAAAACATTAAGGATTCATAAACTGTAACATGAGGCGAGTGAATATCAGTTTGCTCACAGTATCCAGATTTTCGTGCAAATGTTTCTTGCTTCTGTGGGTACCCTGGTATAGTGATTTTTCCATCAATATATCCTCTTGTTTTTCTGTTGGCCAGTACATCCATTAGAGTAGTCTTTCCTGCCCCAGTAATGCCCATTACGGCTGGCAAAACACCTGGCATGAAAACGCCGCTGACACCTTTCAGAAGCTCTAGACGGTCCTCTTGAAATCCGTGAGCTTTCATTTCCTGCATAAGTATAACGAACAAGATTAGGCATTTAGAACTTTAGTGAGTATACTTAAATAATGTATTGTACCTCTGGCATATCTACTGAATAATGGATATCATCAAATGCGATTGAAAGTGCATGGTTCAAATGGTAAAATCGTTCCTCTCTTCCTTTTTGGATCATCTTGATTGATGTTGCGCTCTCTTGATGGTGAATTCATGTAAACATCTTCGTCTCGCCCTACAACCAATATATATATGTTTTTTGTTTTTATGTTAGTTGTCTCAATCTCGAATTAGTACTGAAATACGGGATATACAATGATAATTTACAACTCACCCGAAGAAGTCCTCTTTCCTCTAGATGATAATTTTTTGGTGGCATTTCTCTCTTGTAATGTTTCTTTTGACATATTAGCTTGAGATTTCCCAAATGCTGTATTAAAATGTGTTGGTTTTTCTGAGTTTTGAGGGTATATGAGAGATAAATTTGAATCGTATGAACAAATTAGATGTTGACTTACGCGCGGTTGAGATGAGTTAGAGCCAAGGTATATAAGAGATTGAATAGGAATATGTATCCAATCAATGCTCCTACACCAATCCAGTACCAATGTGCTTTTGGAAAAAATCCTCGAGCCTTTAATATTTGATCCTGGGATAACCTATAATAATAATATACAAATATTTGATTAATTATTGCCTAGTACATACATCCCTTGGTCTTCTCCTCGATCCACAAACTCAGAGCCTAAAGTACAGAAGATATGCTTACGTACATGGCTCCAACTCTTTCCAAGAAACTCATTCACTGCTATGGAGTTCTGCCCATACATCAAGGGTGAGACCCAATAGGCCCATATCCACAACATTCGTTAATATCTTCTCTCAGGACATTTGAAGCCCATATGTTCAAACAATTCTAATACGTTATCACGGGGACCTTGGTATATAATATGCCCATTAGATAACAATATTATGTCATCAAATAAGTCGTACATTTCTGGTGCAGGCTGCAAGAGTGAAATTACAACAGTTTCTTGTAAAATGTGAACGGATTGCCTTATTGAATTCACAATCTCGTAAGTAGTTGAACTATCCAATCCGTTTGATATCTCATCCATAAATAGCGCTCTCGTTGGTCCAACCAACATTTCTCCTATATTATTAACATTTCAAATAATTAGATTAACAAATCCTTAAGTTTTTTTATTACCACAGATTGCAATGGATTATCTGATAATAATACCAGTTTTCAGTCTCCTTTTTTCTCCTCCAGAAATTCCTCGAATCATTGCATCACCAACAACAGTATCAGCACTTTCTTCAAGCCCCAAAATCTGTGGAGGGTATATATATTTACCAATTTCATATTGTTTCTATAAATACTCATGACAAGCTTCGTAAACTATTAAATTCATTACCTTAATGATGTAATCTGTCATGACACTTGTTTCCTGCCCTTCAGTTGATACTGCCTGTAGAATAAACACCCGAAAATGGAAGATAAAGTAATAAATTATCTAGCTAATTCTGCAATTATGGTTGATATTAATCTATGTGATTTGCTCTAAACATAATAAAACCTTCATAAAAGTATCAAGATCAGGGTCCGGCTTAATTTTCGCTTCCTTCTCTCTCCTTGATAACTCTGCTAACATCTCTACATTTTTTTTCTTTCCAAGAACCAACTTAGAACAATGCCAGTTTTTGGATTTTAACATAGATGTCAATTAATTAGATGAAAATAATATTCTTACTGACCATAACGAGCTCCAACTCCTTGACATCTTGCAGAAAAAGCCAAAGTTTCTCTAACTGTCATTTCTCCTATGTGCAGGTCATACTGGCTTATGTAAGCTGATGTCCGTTGTGGTACAAATTCTTTCATTTCGTGACCATTGTACGTTACTCTCCCTGATACCTGTTGGATTTTTTTAACAAGAGACTGAACATGATTTTCTTGTCTTTCAAATGAAAAATGGTTTGGTTTAGTCAAATAATAAGCACATAATATTATATATATATGTTGTTGTCCTTACTTTGAACTCTTGATCAAGTTTTCCAGCCAAAGCTAGCAGCAATGTGGTTTTTCCGGAGCTTGGAGGTCCCAAAAGCAGTGTCATTCTGAGTCACAGAGGAACATATATATATCATCAGGATCAAAAACAAGCTAGGTTGACTCTTTTTATGGTTTAAGGATTTTGATCATAAGTTTGACAGTACTATATATACATCATCAGCTCACCTTCCAGGTTTGATGATTCCACTCACATCATTTAGAATTGTTAATGGTCTCTTCCGACTTGGGACATTACGAAGATTGCTGAAGAAATCCTATACATAATCAAAGAAAAAGAGAGAGAGAGATTTTATATATAAACCCGAGAAATTAAATAAGACAAACTTTGTTTAAACATCAATTACAAAACCTCCAATATATTAACAATGAAGTTGAAAACTGTAGGCTGAGCTCTTCCCCCTACATAAGCTTTTGCCTCAATATTTAAGTCCTCGAACCGCACTTCAATTGTTGGAAATTCAAGTCCAACCCTGAATCAATCTCAAAATTAGAAGAATCTAAAGATCCTAAATTGAGCATGCAGAAAACATTTACTACAAGATTACCTTACCTATGAAAGCGTTCCTTGAGCTTTAACAAAAAATGTTCATTTCCTTCCTCTGTAATTCGATTCTTTACGTCGGTTTCTCGTGTTTGGCCATCTTCTTCTTTAAATATGCCTCTCCTGATACGAAGATTCGTTGGAAGCCTCTCTATTGCTGCACATTTCAATGCTGTTTCTTCTTCATCAGCCTCTCTAGAAGACCTTGAAAAAACATCCATTAATTGATCCCCCCTTGTATATGGAACTACTTCAATTAATTCAACGTGAGATCGATACGGACTCTACAGCTAAAAATCACCAGTCAGTCCACAGACATGATTAATGATGAAAAATTCACAGGCTGCATGCACTGAATAACTAACTTCTCTCTTGAGCATTTTATTATATATATATATGACTCGTATTGTTATGATAGTTTATTAATTATTGCTAACTCCGGATCATGCATCCAACTAGTTCATAATTAACCTCCTGATTTGTTTAATGAGATAATATTTATGAAATATGTAACTGTTTATGCTAAAAATACAGTTTGATCTGAATTAGATTTCTTGAGAAATTATTTGCTGGTGAAAATAATTTGCGAAATACAGTTTAAATATTATCTCTTACATCAATTTTTATAATTTCAAGCTTTTCCTCCTATAACACATAATAAAAATAAAAGTACCTTTCATATACACATTTGTTGTCAAAAAATGAGAAATAACGATAAGCTTAATTCAAACGGTGATTTTCAATCCATCATGTGTCTTGGTTCTCCAATTCTAATTCATCTTCGGTATCTATATATATATATATATGTCTTCCAATTAAAAAAGTCGATCTTTTTCTCTTCGATTTGATGAAACATACATTGCACATAACTCAGACGAAATTCAAAACCAAAAAAAAAAAAAAAAAACTTTAAAGCTTCTGAATGCTTCTATAAATTATTGTATTCAAGATTATTGGTCACCATTTTGTAATATGAGTGTTTGTATGAGGAGGGTTACATAGTAATTATCAAAAGTAGGGATAAATAAAAGACACAGGAAAAAGGGGTTTCCATGTTGCAAAAGCAGGGATAAATAAAGACACCAGTAATAGTTAGGGGTGGCAAATGGGCGGGTCGGGTCGGGTTCTTGAAGGGTCTATGCTAACTGGTCGTAATCGGGTCGGGTTCTTAATTGACGGGCCATAAGCGGGTCGGTCCGGGTCGGGTCATGGGCCTGCCCACATTATGATTTTTTTTTATTACAAAACTTCATTTTCTGAAATTTTCATCTTTGCCCAAAAATAACACTTAATTCAATATAACAAACCCACAAAAACTTGAACAATAAAATCACATGGAATCAAGCTAATAATAAAAAGAACAATTCTCCCAAAAAAATCTAAACAAAGAGTTACCACCTCAAATTCTCATATCAAAAAAAAAAAGTAAAAACAATGCAATATTTTGAATATGAATACAAAAATATAGAGCAAGGGGAAAAAAGCAATATTCTAAAAAAATGAGATGTACAGAGAGAGGTTGGGGAAGGGAGTCCCTCTTTTTTTTTGTGTTTTTCTCGGTGGGTGAATGGCGCAGAGGAGAAGAAAAAAAAAACTCCACAAAAGCTTTAAAATTTCTTTTTCGGGTTTGCCGGAGAACCAAGATTTAGCAGGAAATTGTGTGGGTCGCCGGAAATCGTGTGGTCGCCGGAACTGTAGCAGTATTGGAGATGGAGATGGAGAGGAGAGAGGGAGGTAAGGCGGCTAGTACATTTATCCCGTATATAATGTGTGTGTTTGTGTGTTAAATTGATTTTTTCTTGTTTTATTTAAGGCCCATTAAAGACCCATTATTAAACTCATTAGTGACCCGTTAAAGATATAGCAGACCCAAGAACAACCCAACTTACTCAAAACCAGGGGGCACGGGCTCATTTTAGGCGTTTCAGGGGGGAATGTACAAAAATTGAAAAAAACTGGGGGGTGACGTGCAAAAATCCCAAAATTTAAATTAAAGGGTTGGATCTGGACGGGCCAGAGAGGGTCATGGGCCGGCCCTTGGGTCTGGACCCTTTTTGCCAAGCCTAGTAATAGTCCTCCTTATTATTAATTTTTTACAAAATGGTCCCTCTTGTATTTTTTTTCCCACGTTAGTCCTCACTATGAATTATTTGTTTCACTTTAATTTGATCATTTACAAGGGATCTTCTACTTATAGTGTTACACTTTAGTTCCTCATAAAATTGTGTTGTGTCAATTTAGTCTCTCATAAAACTGTTTATTTATCAATTTAGTCCCTAATAAAACTATTTCTCACTTTAGTCCCTCATAAAACTGTTTTGACACTTTAGTTCACCTTGGACCACATGAAAATGATAAAAGTTAAATAAATAATTCATAGTTGGGATTAACGTGGGTAAAAGAACACAAGAGGAACCACTCTGTAAAAAATTAATGATAAGGAGGATCATTAGTGGTGTTTACCCATAGAAGAAAGTTAATGATTTAACGTAGAAACAATGGACGGCAATTTCATATTACTAGAAAATTGCACGTACGTTGTATGTGTCTAGTTTTAATTTCACGGGTATTTTTTGTAAATTAGAGTATAAGCTTCTTCTTTTTATGCCATGAAATATCATATATATATGACTAATATTCAATTTATTTTTTATGAAATTTATTTTTATTAATTTTATTGTTTTACCCAAAAAAAATGATGGCTTTAAACAGTTGTAATAAAATATAAAATGATGACTGATATAGTCAGGACATCTTATAGAATTTGTTCTATAATAGTAGTTATGTTACGTTTATCCATTATTCACCGATGATACATGTTTCATCAGTTTCTTCACAAATTTCACCCGAACTTTCATCAATTTCACAAACATTTTTTCTTACTGGTTTCACCAACTTCACTAGTGTTCACCAATTTCACCCGAAGTTTCATAGATTCATATGTTTCAACTGATAAATTTTTTTAACCAGTTAGTATATATTTTTAACGAATTTTTTATCAGCTATTGCCTTTTTCATTTTTCTTCGATTTTTTTTCCAATTTAAACCATTTTTCACCGATTTCACCTTATTTTACTGGGTTAAAGTTTAACCCGTTTTCACCTATTTCACATGTTATTCATCTGAATTTTTCATTGATTAAACATGTTTTTACCGACTTTAAGTTTTTTTGACTGATTTTACTCTTTTTCATTGTTTTTTTTACCGGTTTATATTTTTTTTAACGATTTATCCTTTTTTTTATCGGTTATAAACTTTTCATTGTTTTCTCGTTTTTTGTCGATTTCTTTTATTTTTTCCGGCTTAAACCATTTTTCTACCGATTTTCACCTCGTTTTAGTCGTTTAAATTTTTTTTTCAACTGATTTCACTCATTTTTACCATTTTTACCCGTTTTCACCTATTTCACATGTTTTTCTCTGATTTCACAGGTTATTCACTTGAATTTTTCATGGATTAAATATGTTTTTACCGACTTTTTCTGACCGATTTTACCCTTTTTTTCACGGGATACCATTTTTGCTGGATTTCACATGTTTCATCATTTTTCTTACAAATTTCACTCGAATTAATTTTCATCGATTTCACATATTTTCACAAACTTTACCTTTTTTAATTGATTTTACCCGTTTTCATCCATTTTTCACAAATTTCACCCGATTCTTTTATCGATTTCAAATGTATTTACGATTTCACATGAATTTTTTTTTTACCGGTTTCACTCGTTATTTAACCAACTTCACCAGTGTTCACCAATTCACCCGGACTTCATCGATTTCACATGTTTTCATTGATTTTAGATATTTTTTTATTGATTTCAGCAATTTTCATCGATTTCACCATTTTTTTGATCAATTTAACTCATTTTTTACGAAACGAATTCCATGAAAGTACGAGGTTATGCATGCCTTGATATTCTTTATATTTTGCTTCTCTAGCCAAATAAACATTAATTAATTAGCTAAATCATAAGCATTTTTTGTTCATTTATAGGTAAGATGCGATTCTATTTTAACTTTTCATTTTTTCATTTTTTTTTCTTATGTATAGGAGAATGATATTAAAGAGAATTTGATTTTAATATTTTGCTTTTAGAAGATTATATATGACTTATATTGTACTAAATCTTTCAATAATATAAATAACATATTTTTTACTTAAAACATATTGTGGCTAAAATAAAATAATTTTACATTTTTATTTTAGGAGCTATTTAAAATAACAGTATTTTTTTTCTTATGGTTTCTTTTATTTTATGTGTTATATGAGAGGAAGACTTAAATTATAAAATTTGATGAAAAAGACAATTTCTAAATTTTAGGAGATTATGTAGGAGATAAATATAATAAAATTTCATGTTTAATTATACATTTACCATAATTAATATATAAATATTTCATGTCTAATTATTCCTGTTCAATTATTTTTACATATTTACCATTGAATTAAATATTATTTTACAACTCAAATAAGGGTATATTAGTCTTAAAAAAAAAGAAAAAAATTTAAATTATTCACACTTATAATAAAAAGTATAGAATAGAATAGATATAGATAGATACATTACTTTGAGGGGTATAGACGATGAGTAAATGGAATGAAATTCTTTTTAATGGTGCATTTGGGGAGAAGGAAACATAAGGAAATTTCTTTCGAAGAAGGGTAATATTGGTAAATAAATTGAATTGCTCTGGAATTAGGGATATTGCTCCGACTATACCAACGGCCATAAGTTATAGATAGGCTTAATTCCAAGAAATAGGCTCATTTTTTATTTTGCACCCACAAATAAATTTAATAGTATATTGCACCCTATAAATTATATGTCTGTTTCACTTTGCACCTTAACCATTTTCTTTGGCCATTTGACTCGCCGTTGGAAAGATATTTAGTCCACTCCCCGTTAAATATCACCCTATGTTACTTTTTTCTATTTTCCAATAATATAATGGATTATTTTTCTCCATAGTTTCCCACCAAAATCAAGAATATCTCATTTTCATTGATTTTTTGCCCTCCGTCTTTCTTCAAAAACCACATTTTAAGGGCTTTATAACTTCAATCTCACTTTTTTGACTAAAAACGATGACAATCTAGCTCTGAATTTCAAGTTTATCGAGATAAAAATGAAATCTCATAAACTCTAACTAAAGAAAAAATCACATTTTAAGGGCTTTCTAACTTCAATTTTACATTTCAGCCAAAAATGATGACGAACTTGCTCTGAATTTCAAATTCATCGAGTGAAAAATAAAATCTCATAAACTTTGAGTTATATATTTGGGAGGTTAAGAATGAATTATTATTTTTAGGATTGTTTTTGGGATAACTCAACAATTTTACCTTCAGTTGCACGGATAACTCACGTGATGTTGTTTTTAGAGGGAATGTGAGGTGATATTTAACGTTAATTGACTAAAATACCCTCCCAAAGGTGAGTCAAATGACCATAAAAACGCTCATGGTGCAAAGTGAAATAAAAACATGATTTTCAAGGTATAATCAGCTATTTTTTTCGAGGGTGCAAAGTGAAATTAAGCCGATACAAATACAATCTTTTAGGATCCGTTTGTTTGACAGGAATGGAATCTGGTTCTAGGAATTTAATTTCTAGGAATGTGATTACCAAGGATATGATTCAATTATAGTGTTTGGGTAAAACTCGGAATTTCTGAAAGGAAAGTGGCAAATTCCTTTTTATATGTTTGGTAAACAATAAGGAATGAAATTCATTTTTTCAAATGTTAACAAAAAAAATATTCCACTTATATATTATTATATAACATATGGTATTTATGGAACAATACTTGCAGTATTAACCCTAAACTTATGTGAAATTATAAGATCATTACTTGAAGTTTCAATAATTACTAAATTCGTGAAATAGGATGAGTGACTCAGTTGATTTTATGAGATTTTTTTAATTTTAAAATTTTAATCTAACTCTTTTTTTACCATGTAAGTCAAATTAGTCGACCAATTATCAATTAATATGTTGGACATTTATCTTAATTTTAATAATGAAGGAGTAAAAATATATAAATTAATTTTTTTATAGACTTCAAATTGTGGATTTTTAATTATTGAAACTTCAAAAAATAATTATATAACTTTATATAGAGTGAAAGTAAGTAATTATTATTTATGTTGAATATTATATAATATACTTAAAATACATCAAAATTTATAATTTATTAATTTATATATATTTTATAGTAAAAAATCATATTGATTATACATACATATGTGTGTGTTAGAAAGAGAGAGTATATATGGAAAATATTATCTTTTTAATATTTACTGTGAATTTCATAGAGAATGGAATTCTAATACCATAGAAAAATTGGGTTTCAGGTTCCTAGTGTATAGAGGCAAGATTCCTAGTTTTAAGGAATTTAATTTCTTTCCCAAAATTCAGTAAATCAAGCCAAATATAAATATGTGATGCTCGGTAATTAGATTACCAAATTACATGTCATTCCTAAGTAAACAAACTGGTCCTTAAAGAAGATATTGGGTCATGAATAAACGAATGAGCGCATGTCTAAAGCTGAAAATGAAATCAAGTTACTCGATACTTGACTCGAGCTCGTTCGATAAAAACTCATTTGAATTTGTTTCGTCACACTAATCAAACAAGCTTGAACATTATTTTTCGTTCGATAACTTTTGGAGCTCGGCTCGAGCTCGACTCAATAAGCTAAAAATTGATATAGATACATGTAAAATATCAAGCTTCCCGATACTGGGCTCGTGCTCGTTTGAGCTCGGCTCGTTTAACAATCAAACCAAACTCAAACACAAAATTTCAACCACGATAAAATTCAAACCAAGCTTGAGCAGTGTATCGTTCGACACTACTCGACTTGATTACACCCATAAGCATGTCTTCTGTGTGCGAATATGGATTTACACATTTACTGACGAAATTTCTTTGATTTCATTTTTTCATAATATTTAAAAGAGTTAAATGCAATAGCCTAATTAGAAGGAAAAAAAACAAATAACCCCATTGTGCCGATATTTATTAGTAAAAAATTCCCCTCTTTCAAGTTAAAATGATAATTATACCCCACCAAAAAATGCAAAAACACCCCTATTCATCTAAACATACGACAATAATCAATTGGCAATAACCTTGTTCACTTAAAAACTGAAAACAAACTCCGTATGATTTATGAAAGAATTTTTGCTAATAACACATTGGAGTTTTTGCTAATAAAAGTAACATATGAGAATTTTGCCAATTAAACAAAGCACATGGGAGGTTTTTGCACTTAGCTCCTATTTAGAACTACTCTAACCGTTCTATCTTTTTATGGCTTTTTGCACTTTGCACTTTCAAAATTCAAAAATAGCACTTAACATCCTCGAATTAAGAATAACTCATCAATTTATACCATCTAACTTTTTTCGGCATAATTGACCAACCTAGTCAACAAAGACAGTGGCAGATTGTGTAACTCAATTTCCATTATTCCCAAAATAATAGAATAATTATTTTTCATCCAAAAACAATAATCACGTGAGACATGCTATTTGAGGGCAAAAATGGATAACTCTATCCGAAAAAAAGGGTAAAAGAGGGGAAATGATGATTCAATTAATTGTTGAGATAGAGAGTATTGAGATGAAACATGCAAAATTGAGTTTTAAGATAAGTGAAATAAGCAGGTTATAAGTTTGATTGTAGAAAATAATGAAACTTGAGTTACCTAATTTGCCCCTGACTTTGTTTGATAAAGCTAGTCAATTTAGCTTAAAATAAATTGGGGGAAGGAGAGGTTGCAAATTGCTGAATTATTCTTAATTCGGGAATACTCTATTTTCCATCTTTTTACCAAACATAACAATAATTTGGAAAGAAAAATAAATTGCGGATTCAATAGTTAGAGTCAATGTTATGCTTGCAAGTTTGCCAACCAGGATCATTCGAGTAACGTTTATTGATGAACTGTCATTATGAATTTATGATTGATAAATAACATGACATTTCGCATAGCGTGACTGTTTAATTTAATATTCAATTTTTTTTATAATCGAATATTTATTTCTCCATCTAATTCTCATGAAATTGTAAAAAGAGAAATGATAATATTTTACTTTTTTTGTTTTTGTAACCAAAGAATCACTATAGGTTTGTTTGTTTGGTTGTATGAAGAGCACTTTTGTAAAGATTTTGATACACTTTTAATCTTGTCAATACTGGGAGCTCTCCCAACTAGCTCAAAATGTTTAAGTTCGTATTGATAAGAGTTGCTCAATTTTTTACTAATTAATCAAGCATTCATCTCACAACCAATGTGGAATTGAAGTGTTATAATCTACTCAACTCAAATATTCGACAACCTCGTTGAGTACAAATCAATAGTCAAGGACCGATTCTGATATCATTTGTAAAAATCACGATCCTCCATTAGCCCTATCATTGTTAGGCTCTAATCAACTAACCCATGTCGACGTGTAAGAGTGAACAAAGTCTTGGATTAACTAATTAAGCATTCATCTCACAACCAGTGTGGGAATGTAATATTACAATTTTAGTCTAAAGTCAAACAAACAAGTTTTTTGCTTTAAAAAGAAACTAATCATCCAAGTTTGGGATATTTGGCTCAATGGCCTTATCAAATGTTCCATTTACAAAACTGGACTTTCCTTTTTTCTTTTTCTTTTTTCTTGATTTTAATAACAATTAAATATAATTAAACTCAATTAAGTCTAATTAATCCATTAACCTAATAATAATAATAATAATATAAAACATCCATAAAAATTCATTTTCACTCTCAATTCAAATTTCTCTCACTACAAAAAACTCTCCAAAAATCTCATCCCAATTTTTTTGTCACTTGTCACTTGGGCGCCCAAGCGACCCTGCAGCATTTTCGGTTTTTTTTTTTTTTTGTAATTTTTTATTTAATTTAAAGTTAATTAATAGTCTAATTTAAGTAAGGCTAGTTTTGCAAATAAAAAATTGAAAAAGCTAGTTTTACAAATTAAACTTTCCATAAGGCCATATATGCAAATGACTCTCCAAGTTTTCTCTCATATTACAAAAGCTATGGGCATGTTTGTTTCGTTTTTCATAAAACATTTCGGTGCTTTCTAAAAAGCCAAACAAACAATATGTTTTTACTTTAAGAAATAAGCTTATCATCTCTAAATTTTCAAAAATATTCTCATCTTACAGAAAATCTTTTATCTCTACAAATACTTAAACAAACTTTACTTTTATTTGACGTAAGTAACTTATACCTTACACTACTTATCACTCATAAGTCATAACAATTATAATTTGGTATAAAGTAACATATCTCATATATTCTTATTTTTATAATAATCTTAAAACAAACTAGTATTTCTTAAAACATATACCTACTATTTATTTCATCTAAAAAAACTCAAACAAACAACATTAAAAAATTCGATTTTTTTTTCTCTAAAATCGAAAACACCTAAAACTTCTCCAAAAAATCAAACAAACATGCTCAATTTGATCACCTAATTTCGCAAATATGGGCTTTACATAAAGTTTCGTAATTCATAATTAGCTAGAACAGTAAGGGCAGAGATGTAGTTTCACCCGCAGTAATCTTTCCTTTTCACGATGTTTTTGCCCTTTTCAGGGTCTCCTTAAAAGAACCAAACTTCATATATTTCCAGCAAAAGAGTCCTTCCATTTTATTTGATCATTACTCAGACACAAAGCAAGAAAGTGAGAAAAGAAAATCCCCAGTTATTAAAAAAAAAAAAACGCCATGTCTCTGGGGTATGCTGAAAAGCTCTCTTTCATTGAAGATGTGGGCAACGTTGGAATGACGGAGTTTTTTGACCCACCTCATGTTTTGCAGGAGAAAGTAAAGATTTTTCCCCCCATTCTCAGTTTTCTCGGTTACATTTTCTTGTATAGTGTTTTTTACTGTTTGTTTTAAATATTAGTCATTGTTATTAGTTGTGTGATCTTACTGATCATACTTTTTTCTTGTTAGCTTTACTAATTTGGGTAATTTTACTTAATCTCCAGGCTAATTTTACCCCATTCTGTGCTTTTCTGATGCCTTGAACTTTTTTTGTGTAGTTCATTGATGAGATCTGATTTATGGGTATTTGCATTTGTACATTATTGAGTTAATTTTCATTTATGGAGTGATTGTTGGTCTTTAAAGTTCTTTTGAGGGCCTAATTTCTTGGGTTGTTGAAACTTTGTGCACAAAAGGGTTTAATGTGGTTGAACTGCATGTGTGAAATAACAAGACTTTGCTAGATAAGTCAATCAATCGGGTAAATGAGAATGTGAATCATCCTCTGGATGCTGGAAGAATTGTTTGATTTTACCATTAACAGGGCAATGCTAGTTTCTGAATTTGTGTTTTATTCACGAATTTCCTCCCAAAATTGGTAATATGTATTTTGTTATTTTACATTAACCTTCCAAACCAATTGGTTCTTCTTACTTCAATTCTTACCATGATAGTATGGAAGGGAGGGCTTGCTTTGATATGATCACTTGTTCCGCGTATGCTTATACTACTCTAGTCTCTATAGTTTTAACCCTGTCCAACGGCAACGACAATTCACTAATTCATTGCTTTTTTTATTGATTTAGATCGTGAGTGTAACATTTCTTGGTTAAGATGTACTTTATTTTCTTCTAAGGTTGTTACAATAGTATCTCCTCCCATTTAGTATAAATTGCAGTTATGCTGTTTTTCTTTCATTTATCTATAAGTTCATACTGTCTGTTTGCCATTTGAAATCGGAGGTCATTATAGAATAATCAGTTCTTGTACTAATAAATGCTGATGCTTTCTCGTTATAGATGCTTAGCAGTCTTGTTCATGTG
This sequence comes from Penstemon newberryi var. newberryi, assembly GCA_030819805.1. Classification (NCBI taxonomy): domain Eukaryota; kingdom Viridiplantae; phylum Streptophyta; class Magnoliopsida; order Lamiales; family Plantaginaceae; genus Penstemon; species Penstemon newberryi. The sequence continues at coordinate 4,671,868 of JAUALY010000003.1, read as the reverse complement.
GGAATTAAGGATAAGTTGATTCCATTTTTGAGTGTTTAAACAACGTTTATCTTTATGCCTACATATGCAGGTTGAACGGCTTGCGATGATGATACAAAAGGTCTGACACCTCCCAAGGATTAATATTTATAGTAAAATCAAGGTTGAATTTCTCATTTAAACTTTGAATACCCTCGTGTGTTCATGCAGAGCAAGCATTTAGTGGTATTTACAGGAGCAGGAATATCCACTTCTTGTGGTATACCCGACTTTCGGGGCCCAAAGGGCATTTGGACTCTTCAGGTAATAATTGTCAGCTCCCATAAGACTATATAGTTAATTTCTCTAAGGTTTCATTTGGATTTGAAGAATGATTTGGAGAAAGGATTTCAAATGACTCCAGTATTGTGTGGTTTTCATCATTTTATTTAAATGAATAGTACTAATTGGTTACTTATGGATTTGGAAATCCACACAAAATTAAATTGTCAAACAAGTGTTATGATACTTCGTTAAAAATTCCACAAACCAAAGCCCAACAATATATAGATTTATAGTTGAAAATTGGCATGTTCTAACCAAGGGCTCAACCATTCTATGCATCCTATCCTAGAAATATTTCTACATCTGATAGTGAAAATGACCAATCTAACAACCTAATCTCTATAGCTTATCGCATAAGTCGACAATCTTTCCTGTTAGAATGTTATACAGAAAGTTTCATAGTTATCTTTTGATAGTAGATTTGCTTTAGATGTGAGTGAATGTTGGCAAGGTTTTCCCGGAAAGAATCATGGGCCACTTAGCACAGACAAACTTGTTTCTTTTAAAGTCATATTTTGGAATTAACATGAACGATTTATAGTGGTCAATGTAAGTCATATACCGTGAAATGAGGGAACAAACCACATCATGGCATTTATGCACCACCTAAACAAGACTTTACTGCTCTACAAACATGATTTGGTTGTGTTTTCTTAGACATGGATTTGAACATTTAATTTGTAACATCTTGTCTGGATATGGTCTTTATGTGTAATTAGTAAAAAGAAAGACCACATATAGTTGTCCTGATATACACTTTCACTGATTTTGCAGCGCCAAGGCAAAGCCTTACCAGAAGCGTCTTTACCTTTCCACCGTGCAACACCAAGCATAACTCATATGGCGTTGGTTGAACTAGAAATAGCTGGTATCTTGAAATTTCTCATCAGTCAGGTAGGGCATTACGATATGAGCTCATGTTTTATATCAAAATTCACGAGGTTTAAACTTTGTTAGTTTGTGTCTGAAAATGCTAGAATGTTGATGGCCTCCATCTTCGTTCTGGAATATCAAGGGAAATTTTTGCGGAATTGCATGGAAACTCCTTCATGGAACAATGCCCATCCTGTGGAGCAGAGTAAGGATTTGCAGTATTCATTTTTATCATAACCGATCTTTACTAAGCCTATGTTCTGTTCTTGGATTTTGTGAGTACAACGTTTAGGAAAATGTTTTTCTTGCATCCAATAATAGAATACTGAGCTTCATTTTTTGTGCATTTTCATTTTGCTCAATGACATCCAATAAACAAACCTAGCCAAATTGTAAATTTTTCTTGATTTGGTCACTGCATAAGTTTAATGACTAATTCTTATGTAGATATATGAGGGACTTCGAGATTGAGACTATTGGATTAAAGGAGACCGCACGTCGTTGTTCCAAGGCAGGCTGTGGCGCAAAATTGAGGGACACTGTTCTCGACTGGGAGGTAAAATGTTTTTCATCCGAAAAGTTCTTTTTCTTTTTTTAGTACAACTAGGTATAGGTTAGTTCCTCATCAAGGATAAAGATATGATCCCTGATTAATGATGTGTGCATGTGGCTCCTAACTTAAAAGAGAATTGGATGAGTTTTGTTTATAGAATCTTAAAACATCAAAACAAATTCAAGTAATAATGTAAAACCTTCTCCTTCGAGTTCAACTCCAAAATTTTGAAGCATTCAATTCTGAAGTATAACCTCAGATTATTTTGATGTTGAGACTTTGGTTTCACATCTTCCCTTCAAGAGTCTAGTAGCATAAGTGGTATCTTCAGCTTTCTAATATGAAATATGGATAAAGTCTTACAAGCATTTAGTACTTGTAGGATATTTTTGGAGCAGAGAAGATGTTAGACACAATATTATCTTCATTATATCTCTATTCCAAAGTGTAAGCTGTCTCAAAGTGTAGGTTTAGAGATGAAAGGCAAAATATTTTTATGTCTCTAATACACCCCTCACGTGTATGCGATATTCTTTTATTGAAGCCTTTGATGCTTTACATTTGGAACTCTTTCATAAATAAGATTTCGAATCTAGAACCTCTTTTTCGCCTTGCTCTGATACCATATTGAATAACCAACCCATCTGACAGTTAGGGTTGAAAGCCAGTTTATATAATTATATATAGTCTCTAACAATCTTTCAAGAGACTTTCACTTTGCTTTCTCAGAATAAGATCTAAAGAGCCTATAGAATGTTGCTACCAAGTCCTAAGGGTGACATATTCTTTTAACTAGTCAAACTAATGAACCTTTGAAGTTTATCAGTCCAACTTGTTAAAAATTACCACACTTTACCACAACATAGATAATGTTAGACATCTTATTAGATGTTTTGACTAAAAAATATGCTTATGGAGGCACTTGTGACAATAGGCTGTACTAGTTTCCATTAAGTAACACATTATTATTTAAAGTTCATAAAAAGTACACTGATTTAGAATATGACACTTGAGTGGGGGAGTGTTTTATTATGAAAATTGGCAAAGTCAGGTTCTTACTTCACTCTATTATTCTTAATGTAGAATCTCTTTCTGTCTCTCAGGACGCTTTGCCGCCTAAGGAGATGGATCCTGCAGAGAAACACTGTAAAATGGCTGATCTTGTTTTATGTCTAGGAACAAGGTAATTATGTGTGAAGTAGTACTTTCCAATTCCCTAATATAATATGTTTTCTTTTATTTATTTTGTGCAAAGAATTCCTTTTGTATTCGTATTAATTTTTATTTTGTGCAGTTTGCAGATAACTCCTGCATGCAATTTGCCACTAAAGTGTCTGAAGGGCGGGGGAAAGATTGTAATCGTGAATCTTCAGGTAAAATCATTCTTTTCATTCAACATCCATAGTGCATCTTATCAATAAATATGTATTCCTCTGGCTCTGAGTGATAGGACAAATAAATATATTTTTAGACTTAAATCTGTAGACGTGGAATCAAGGTTCATTTTATCACGGTTTATAATATCCTTTCTAATATGTACAGAAAACTCCAAAGGACAAGAAAGCAAGTCTGGTGATCCATGGACGTGCAGACAAGGTGAATCTTGCTATGCTAAACATTTGTTTATTCTTTCTAGAGAATGCCTTAAACTTCTAGCTAAAATGACGTTAAAACAGGTGATTGCAGGAGTTATGAACTCCCTCAATATGCGAATACCTCCATTTGTTAGAATCGATCTTTTCCAGGTCCTTTTATCTCAGGCGTTAAGTCTAGGTAACTTCTCTTAAATTATTACCGCTATTCTCTTTCTTCTTTCATTATATTCCATTAATATAGTTTTTTTGTCTTAAGTTTATAACTGTAATTCTGCATTTACTTGTTTTTCAGATAAAAAATATGTGAACTGGACCCTAAGAATCGCAAGTGTGCATGGGAAGCAAGCTCCATTACCTTTTGTTAAATCCGTTGAGGTGAATACATGAACTCCATGTTCGCTCTTCCCTTTTCAATTAATTAAAAAAAAAAAAAAACTACGGAGCCTTTTGACTAGGGATCTACTGGTTTGCAACTTAAACATGTACATTATTCCCCTGTTTCTTGTTTTATAGTATGCCATCTTAGCATTTTTTACATTGAGGAAATTGTCTGATTTTAAATGCTCAATCAAATTAGTTACACTCAGTAGATTGTTTCATGTCTTTGTGTATTTGTTATTTCATCTCCAGTAACATTCCATTGCATTTCAATTATAGATCGCTTTCCCTGAAAGTTTAAACATGAAGGAGGCAGTTCTAGATAAGCATCCTCTTTATCTTAAAAGGTACCTCATTTTTTCCCCTCATATCCTACTTGTGCTTTGTTTTCCCTGCATATGATGTATACAAACACATAGAACTTATTACTTGCTTAACAGGAGGACTGTGAGGACCACAAAACCTTTTGATATTTCATTGAAACTATACTTCAGTGCTGGTTGCAAGTGTTCGTATACTCAAATCAAGATCCCAGTGAATTTTGAGGTGAGGATATACCTTTTCATTCTGTGTTTTGTTCTTGGAACTTAAGGGCCCGTTTGCGTAATTGTGAGATTAATTTGGCGTTTTGAAAGATTCCCTTATTTTTTTGCCAAAATTTATGAAAATTTGTCTGCCTCAGATATCCTCAGACTTCTTGAAGGAAGATGAGGATTCTATTATTCAGAACCTAAAAGACAAAGCCATTGAGGATCCGTGTTGTGGGCAGACAGCAATAATCGAGAGAAGGACCGTTTTAGTTCCCAAAAGTGACATTTTTCTCCATGCAATTGTGACAAACATTACTGAATATGGAACTTCATCTGGAGCACTCGATATATCTTCTCATGACAATGGCTCACTTAAGAGGAGAAACGGCCTTGACAGCGGGATATCTTGGAAACAAACAAAGGCGCGAAACCATAATGGTAGACGACATAGAAGGTGACAAGTTGTGATCATGCTTTGTAAATATGCACTAAGATCTGGTAAAATCTGGGAGATTTCTTTTGCTTTTTCTTGCTATAGTTTCTTTTGATTTTCCTCTCCAGTTGTTAAGAGGAGAAGTTAAAAGGTATGGAGTCTCAGAGTGTTTTTGGCAGATGTTACACACTCGGTCCATTATAGGAAACTGGAAAAAGTAGTTATGTTATCCTAATTTTGTAGATTTAACTTGGTAAACAAATTGTCTATAAAATATATTAATATGTACATTTTTGTGTGATTTATTTATTTATTTGGGAATTAGCATAAATTGCATATTCTGGGATTTAGAACGAGTTATTCTAGACTCGGCTTGAGCTTGATTAATGAAAGCTAATTTGAGTTTTAAATAATTTGATAACTTTTGAAAGTCCATTGAGTTCTCTCGATATTAAAAAATGATCGAATATATGTAAATTATTAAAATTTTCATTTTTTATACAATTAGAGCTTATATGGGCCTATTTGGATTAGTGTTGGCTGGGATTCGCGGGTCTCGATATTAAAAAAATGGTTTTGGTGATTTCGGTGAAACATTTGAAACTTTATTTTGCCAGGTTTTGGATATTGAGTTTTGTGGTTTTGAAAAAGTTGAAACCCCATTTTGATTGATTTTGGATGTTGGGGTGGGGGGAAAAAAAGTAGATGGTAAGTGTCAAATCATTGTCTTTTTTAGAGAGTTTAGGGAAAAAAATTAAATAGTAGGTGTCAAATCAATCTTTTATAGGTTTCAAGAGTTTGAATGTAGATTTGTGAATAGGTTTGTGATGAGTTTCATGGATCCGACGAAAACTCATTTGGAAGAGTTTTCAACCGGTCTCGCGAAACCCATGAGACTGGGACAAAACCCATCAACATATAACATATGTGTTCGGTCATTAAATGAAGTCACATTCACAGACTCAAATCAAGTTTGAACATATGTTGTTCGATTTTATTCTAATTGTTTACGTTCCTATCCCTGACGATATATATACTCTTGTTTGCATATTCTTATATTTAGACTTGTTGAGGAAAAACTTCTAGAACTTATGGTTAAAAATGCATCATATCACTTATCTTATCTCCTACACTGTTAGGGGGCTAAGACAGAATTCTAAAATCGAGATTTTATGGTATAAAAAAAATTGTGAACTCAAATTTATTTTCATACTTTAAAAAATGAAAAAGCACTATCTTATCTCCTACACTGTTAGGGGACAAAAAATTCAATTTTGCTGCTCTTCTAATCTAAAATTGGCCGTCTTTGAATATCCTGCAATTTTACTGCTTACCATAATATTCATCATTTGTCTCTGTCTTTTGAGACTTATTATTAATGCCCGGAAAAGAAGCACAATGCCAACGAATTGGCCTCTACTCGGAATGCTTCCTGCTGTTCTTCAAAATTCTCATCGTATCCATTATTACGCAACCGAATTTTTAAGTGAATGCATGTGGTGGTACATTTGAGTTTAAAGGACCCTGGTTTTGTAAAATGGATATGTTGATAACAAGTGACCCTGCAAATATCCACCATATTTTCAGCAAAAAATTCTCAAACTATCCCAAAGGTCCTGAATTCAAGAAGATTTTTGAAATCTTGGGAGATGGTATTGTTAATGCTGATTTTGAATTGTGGGAACTTCACCGAAGAACAAATATATCATTCTTGAGTCATGTCAAGTTCCAAAATTTATTGGAGACCACTGTTTGGGATAAGGTCGAAAGAGGACTCTTTCCGGTTCTTGACTATTTTTCAAAACATGGAACTGATGTCGATTTGCAAGATATTTTCCAGAGATTCGCTTTTGATAATATCTGCAAACTGGTATTAGACTATGATCCGAGTAGCTTGTTCTACGACTTGCCTAACATTCCATCCGAAAAGGCATTTAATGATGCAATGGAAGCCCTGTTTCATAGGCATGTTCTGCCCGAGAGCATTTGGAAGCTACAAAAATGGCTTAGAATTGGGAAAGAGAAAAAGCTTATCGAAGCTTGGAAGGCTTTTGACGAACTCATATATCCGCGTATTCTCTTGAAGGAAGAAAAGTACAAGGATGACGACGATGATGATGATGATGATGATTTCAACTTTTTGAAAATTTTCGGAAAAGCTATGAAGAAAAGAACGGTTCTTGGAGTACTAATTCAAGAAACTTGTTAAGGGACGCTTCTTTAAATTTTATGTTAGCTGGTAGGGATACCACAAGCACGTGTCTTATATGGTTTTTCTGGCTAATTGCTACAAACCCTGTAGTGGAAGTCAAAATTCGGGACGAGATTGAGACTGGACTACACTTGAAAGAAGATAAGAAATGGAGGTTCTTCAATGTTGAAGAGTCTCGCAAACTGGGTTTTTTGCAAGTTAACTCCCTGTGATATGTCTAATGGGCAATTTACCTCCTTGTGAAATAAAAATAGGCAATTTAACTCCCTGTGAAATGAACTAATGAGCAATTTACCTCCTTGTGATATAAAAATAGGCAATTTACCTCCCTATGAAATGAAATAATGAGCAATTTAACTCCTTGTGATATGAATTAATGAGCAATTTAGAGGGAGGCAGTGTGCTTCATTTATAAAGACACAGGGAGGTAAGGGAGTTAAATTGCTTATTTAGAATATCACAGGGAGGTATTTTGCCCTTTAATTTATCACAGGGAGTTAAATTGCCTATTTAGAATAACACGGGGAGTTAATTTGCTATTCACTCCTCGCAAACTAGTATATCTCCATGGAGCTTTGTGTGAGTCTCTTAGGTTATTTCCTCCGATTGCTTTGGAGCACAAAGCTCCAATTCATTCGGACATTCTCCCAAGTGGTCAATACATTATATTCGTGAGAACACAAAATTAGTGATATTTTCGTTCTATTCGGTTGGAAGAATGGAGAAGGTATGGGGTAAATTAAGATTGTTTAGAGTTCAAGCCCGACGACAGATGGATTTCGGAACGCGGAGGGATCATACACGAGCCCTCCTACAAGTTCCCCGCATTTAATGCGGGGCCAAGAACATGTCTCGGTAAAGAGACATCATTCTTTCAAATGAAATTGGTGATTGGCTGCAAACACGTATACATATTTTATATTCTAATATTATCATATATATAACTGAAAGTATATAATTATTATTACCAAATATCCAAATACAATATATATATAGTTATATAAATAATATGATCACTAATTTTATTGATTGCCAAATTGAATATATGAAGACCTGACTATATATTGTTTTCGTGAACCAAATAATTTGGTAGTCCCATTACAAATCTTTACCTTGTTGCTGTCCCAACTAATCTTTTTGCTCCTTTCGTTACCATATGAAAACATATGAATCAATGCTAATAATCTTTCCTAATGAACGGCCATTATTTTTAATTATATATATATATATATATTTGTTGATAATATATGTGTACACAGAAGTAATTAAAACAATAAGTTTATTTATACTTAATAAATATTACTATTTTTAATTACATTAATCATTTATTTTTCTATTTATTTAAAATTACAAAATAAAGTAATATAGTTACTTTCCTACTTAAATAAATAAATATTCATATTTATAATAAATCAAATAATAAAAATATGTTTTCTACCTAAAAATTAGTTATTGTATATTTTTAATAAAATAAATTTATATTTAATTAAAAATTGAAAAATTTAGTCAAGGGAGGACTGCTGACCGGGGGGAGGGGGAGGTGGGGTTGGCTGGTAGTGGTGTAGGGCGAGTTCTATTAATATTAAAAGTAATATTTAGAAAATTCAGAAAAATCATATTAGGGGTATTTCAGGAAAGAAAGTTATGACATGAGCATGTGTTGTAAAAAATTATCGCCTAAGGGGGCACATATAATTTTTTTTGTTTTCGATGTATGTTTTAATTAGCTGAATTGGAAACTTTCGAAAAGTTTCCGGCAACGTTTCAGACTATGTTTGATTCTTGGATTTCAGTGAGTAAAATGCTAAGGAAATTATTTTCTCTTGCATCCAAAGATGCAACGTTGAGTTTCATTTCTTGTTCATTGCCCTGTTTGGATGTATTTTGGCTCAGTTTCACCCACTTTCAATGAAAAATATTTTGATTGGGAGTTTTGAAGATTCTTTTGAAATTTGTGCGAAATAACTGAAAATAGACTTGGATGTATTTTGGTTGGAATCTTTTGTATGTAAAATAATATTAATTTAATAAGTAGTTGGATTAAAAATTGTGAGTTGAGTTTTTGATATATTTTGGATGTTGGAATTTGAGGGTGAAATTTAGTTGGTAGATGTCACATCATGTCTTTTCAAAATAAATTAAATGATATTATATTGTGTAATAATTGAAATAATGATTAAAATTAATATTTTAAATTGAAATGGTTGGAAATATAATTAAATGGGTATTTTTTATAGATATAGAATTATTAAAAATTAATAAAAATATAGTATATAGATTTTTTTATAATTATATATCCATTCCGTGTCTATTTTATATATATATATATATGCATACAATATAGTACATATTTTCTTGTACTGTCTCTGTGCCTTTTTGTGCAAGTGGGGTTAGTTTGAATTTGTGCCGAAAAATGGGATATTTTGGTTGTTTGAATGTTTTCATTCATTTGGGCCGATGGGAATTGTTCCAAACAAAGTTTGGCCCAGCGAAAAATTGAAAATGCTGGGCCAAACAGGTTTCAAACAGGGAGTTTCAGAAATACATTTTATTTTCGTTTCCATTGATTCAAAAAGGGAAATTTTTCATGTTTTCGATGTGCAAGATATAAATTTTGATTCATGACCTCAGAGCCGGTTTGAGTAATTTTCCCAACTTTGATGGTAATCAGTGTAATTACACTATTCCGGATGGTAAGTTTAAGTAATTTAAAAAAAAATTAGCATAATCATATTCGGGATAAATCATGGAAAAAAATTCCTTTTTTGGCGACATCAATTTTTGTCTAACAAAAATTGTTTGAAGAGAATAATTATAATAATTTCAATATTTTCATAATAATTTAAATAAATATTTTCATAATAGTTTAAATAATTTTTAAACTTGAGGGATGGTCATTATGATTCACCAAACCTAGGGTATTTTGAATACATTCCCATGTATAATAAAATAATGGAAATGAAATTGTTATATTTACAACAATAAGACGGTTCAAACATAAATGGAATTGTTATATTAAGTGTTTTTATTTAGAAGTTATGTTGTATCACATGTATATATATATCAAAACATTCACGTGTCACATAAATTTTCCTTTGTCTTTCTAAATTAATAACTAATAAGGTTTGCTAGTTATCGACGTTACATACAATTGTTCAAATTTGAAAAGGATAATTTACATTTACTTCCCCGTAAGTTTAATCAAATTACAAAATTATGGCATGAAATTGTAATTACCATTCGATCCAAAATTTGAAATTCCCATCCGCGCTCAAGCGATATGCCACATACACCGTTCATTCAACAGTCACTATCTCCATGAATTTTCCGGAGGAGTGAGATTTATTTTAACCGTACAGTGTGGTGGCGGAAGATGACGACGGCCGAAAAGCTGTTGGTGCAGATTTTCGAACGGAAAAAATGGATAATCGAACAGGTGAAGCAACATACGGAATTGTACAACCAGCACCTCTCCTCCAAACTCCTAGTTGATGGCATTACGCCTCCCTCTTGGCTTTTGAGCCCTAACTACTCCTCGGATCCTAAAGGTATCCTCCAAAAATAATTCACATTGTCGATTTGAGGCCTTTGTTTTATGAGGTTTTTTTTTTGGTATTCAGAATATGACTACCATTAGTGTGTGGAAATTAAATATAAAGTACAATTTTTTAGTAGTTTGAAAAGGAGTGGTGTATTTTGGTTTAACTTAAGCCAATGGAACTTCACATGTTCTAGTTTCTACATATATTAGGAGAAATGTACTTGCATAGCAGATGCCATTGCTGTAGGAGCTAGGTATACTACTTTAGGAGCAAATTGTACAACAGTGGTAATAACACTTTATGTTTTACTGGTTTTTTTACAGATAAATTTGATGTAAGCATAATTATTCATGGAATTCCAACCCTTTCAGTTTTCCATTGTTCACATTTTTTGTTTTTTGTTTAAAATTTTGTACGTTTGTGTTTTCCCTACCCGTCGATATTTGAACTTTCCATTTTCTTTTCCGTGCAAAAATCTGCATTGTCACGAGGATTATTAACTATTTCATGAGTGAACTGGTAACATATGTACAAAATTTGACGGCTTATTTTTGACATGGAATAGATACTTCAAATTCCAATTTTATTGGCTTGTTTAGCAGCTGTTATGTTTATTATTGCAGAGCTTAACAAGGAAGAGCTGATCTCGAGACTTCTTCATCCATATACGCAACCTTCAGTGCGTAGCTCCACCGCTCATTATCACTTGTTCAATAATCCAGCTGTCACCGTAGATAATGGAGAATTTTCTGATGGATTTTTCATGGAAACTCTTGCCTCTAATAAAGTTCTTAACGGACAAGATGACCCAACAGTGCTTTCTGTGAGCCGTGAGGATCATGCTGGATGTGCCCTTTATACTGCTTCTGAGTTAGATGTTAGTATTACCTCGCCTGGGGCCCAGACAAATGAAAGGTTCTTGAATATTCACAATGCACCTGATCAGTCACTGGCTAGAATTCAGAGATCCAAGTCTAGACAAAAGGCTCTTGAGGTTCGTAGTAGTGGAAAGGTACTAGCTAAGAGTTGTTCAATCAGTGAGAATATCAAAGACGTTTTCTCTAGCAGGACTAGATTGTCTCCTTTTGCTACCGAGCAGGCTGGCCAGAAGGACAAGCTTCTGAATTTGGCAGGACGCTGTGTTATTGCTGAAAGTTGTGAGGGCTGGGATATGGGTGAATCTGACTGCCAAAGCAAAGATAAGGGGATGAATGTTTGCACTGATAGAGCTTCTAGGTTTGAAAGTTATGCTAAAGTCCCAGAGTTTGCTGGAGGATCTATGGAATTAGGTTGCTTAGCTGATGATTGCAGAGAAGATGTCTCCTCTAGTGGTGCTAAAGTAAGAAAAAGGAGATCAACTTTTGTTTTTGATTCTGAGCATGATGGTAATATCAAGAAGTTGCGAAAGTCAGCTGGACGTTCTACTGCCTGTTTTCAAGGTTGTGGAGGCAAGAAATTATATGGAGAGGATTGTGAAGGCAAAGACATGGAAAGCCATGTTTGTAATTGTAGAATTACTAGGTCGAGATTTTCTAGCCAACATCGAAGTTCTGCTAGTGATTCCTCGAAAGCTGACGGTTCTTCTTATGATTCTCAGAGAATAGATAATGCTGGGATGGAATCTGGGGGTGATTTACCTGCAGGCCCTGTTGATGGGTCACATGTAAGGGTTAATCCATCCGATGTCCTTGATAAAGGTTGTGGGTCCCAGCAAGCAATTTCAGAAGATTGCAAGAGTCAGAAGGAGATAGGTGAGATTGTTTCTTATGGTAGGATGACAAGATCTTGGAGTTCAATCCAACACAATGCTTCTGTAGTCGAGACTCCAGATCAGGATTTACCTTCTCACTCTGTCAAGGCTGACAGTGGCATTCTTTCTCCATTAATTGGGAGATTAGTTCTACATGCTAATGTTCAATTTGAGAAGCTGGGTTACTTAAACCTTCTTTTGGGATGGTTCATCAAGTGACAAGCTCACCAACTTGGGCTAATGACCAAGAGATATTTCATTCTGCACATTGTCACGAAATTCCTAATTCTGTGGGTAAGATGTCAAGGTCTGATCCTACAAAGAGGCCTGCTGCAAACGGCAAACTTATGAATGCTTCAGGTGGTCATATTATAACACCTTGTTGTGAATCCCGTTGCACAGTTGACGAAAAGGGAGAAGCTGACTTTGTTGCAGGCACTGAGCTTGTTTTACACGATCTTGTTGACCAATCTTTTAGTTCTAATTCTAACTATGCTAAGCCAAGAAAAGAGTTGGAGTGTCTAGTTGCACGGACCCCCTCAAACCCTTTAATGGTTGAGTCTAAGCATTTAAATGTTAACATACTTGAAGAGAATAATTTGAAGACGTCCACTTCTAGTTCTGCAAGGAAAAGGCTTGATAGCTTGTTAGAAAAGATGGGCAGTTCGTTCTCAGATCCTGCTGCATCACTAGACAAAGGAATCTCTGGTGGCACCAATCAATTACATACAGGTGAGGAGTCTCCAGAAAAGTCAGATACATTAAGTAAAGGAGAGAAATTCTGGAAGGATTCTTTTTTCTTCCATATTCAGGAGAATATTGACACCTGGACTGAGAAGTATGTACCTATTGTAAGTGAACATAAAATGTCAAAGAGTTCTCAAGATAAAACAGAGGCAGGGCTAAATTGCGGAAATTCAGATATTCAAGATGAGGCAGACATTATGCTATCAAAAATGTTTGGCACATCTGATTTACATATTCTTCCCGTTAAACTTCAGTTGGAAGAAGGGCATGACCCGTTGCAAGGGCAGCACAGTGAAGAGGTATGACTTTCATACGAACTTACCTTTGTCATATATGTTATAATGTATCTATATCAATTATTGACCCTTCTTAGTTAAGTTTAATTCTCCTTAAATGGGGAACCACAAAGAAGAAAGAAACATAAAAGACTCAAACTAGTCATACTGTATATGGTGAAGCATATAGAGATTGTATCATCTGTCACTTTTTCCAGTACTATAGATTCATTTTCTCTGGTCTATGTTCTGCTTGGTTTGACAGGGGGATTTGAGCGGCTCGAGCAAGGTTAAGGATTCACTAGTGTCAACCGCTTCAGGGAGCAAAACTTGTAGGCCATCTTATTCATTAGAATTAACAATAAAGCCAAGTGGAGATTCACATGATTTCTTCATTGGAGAAGTGGAAATGGCAAATCCTACTTGTATCTTTCATGACAAAATAAAGCAGGTTGCGGTCCAGGAACCACATGCTTTATTATGCCTTGAAGGTGAAGTTTCTAATCAACTTGAAGATTTGCCTCTGGGAGAAAATATCTTAGCAACAAGTAGTAAAGACGGGTCTCCACTGGTTGAATACTTGTCACTTGATAGAAAATTCAAGTTTTCGAGCATTGAAAGCAAACAAACTTATGGTCGTGCCACTCCGCCAAACATTAGGATGACAAAACTTCACAGCATTCAAAGAGGCCCTGCAAGTAGATATTTGAAGGATATAGAAGTGGATGTAGACACTGTGTCGATGTATGCAAGTGAAGTATCAAACAGCAGTGATATAGAAATGCACCAGAGGATGGATTTTAATTTGACAGAAGGACTTCAATTTACTTATGAATCTCAAAATGGAGAGGTATATTCTACTTCTATCATTGTGTTCTGGTAGAATTCTTTAGAACTAAAGACAAAAACACCCCCTGTACTTTGTCTAACTCCCAAAAAACCCCCTGTGTTATTTTAACTCCCAAAAACCCCCCTGTGTTTGATTTTAATTACCACACTCAACCCAAGTAGAATTTTACTTTTGACTTTTGGCAGAATGACAAAATTAACCCTTTGTGTTGTTTTTTTTATTTATTTATTCTTTTTGAAAACATAAGTATATATTACTTGGGTCGAGTATGGTATTTAAAACCGAACACAAGTTTTTTTTTTGGGATTTAAAATAACACAGAGGGGGTTTTTTAGGAGTTAGGCAAAGCATAGGGGGTGTTTTTGTCTTTCGATGTCAGGGGTAAAATTGTCATATAAAAAGCAAAATGTGAACAAATACTTGCAATTTTTCGCGTTTGAATCACACTCTCTTTTCCGGGGGTGTATTTGACAGTTACTTGAGATCACAGGGGGTTTCTAGGAGTTAAAATAATACAGAGGGTTTTTTGGGAGTTAAACAAAGTATAGGGAGTGTTTTTGTCTTAAGCTCAATTCTTTATAATGGATTGCCTGTTGTGGAATACAGAACAGGATGCTATAGTTTAATGAATCATCTTTTCTTCTTTTTATCACGCCTGCTATAAACAACATTGTTAGACCTCAAAATTGAGCAATTATGGAATTTGATTACTTAGAAATGCTTGCTTTTTTTTTTTTTGTTTCTTCTGATCTGCTAATGGAAACACGTGGACACCTTGGATAATTGACTCTTCATCTTCGCTAAAAGACTTGAAAATGAATTCAAGGAACAAAACTAATTATAATAGGTTTTTATTTTGTTCTGGATGCCATCCTCTTGCATGTGTCCTGCTTATACAGTGTTTTCATATCATAGGCTCTGTGATTTTACTACATATACTTGGATTCAACTCGGCATGCCTGGATTAAGCAACTATGATTTCATGTGGAGTACAAACCCTGAATTTTCATGTATATTTCCTCTTCGTGCCTTTATCTGTCATGTATATAGAAGATCCGATCAGAAATAGAGAGATATCTCTTTAAGATATGAGGATTTCACCTCAGGCAGTGCTTCAGGTTTTCTGATGGAGCATCTTTTATGTCAACATGTGATGCAGGTTCAATCATGTTTTAAGGAGCAGAATGAACAGAGAAGTTCCTCAACAGTTATCAGTAATGAACAGTTAGGGGTGGCTCCTGAAGACTCAGGACGTTGTATCGAGGGAATGAGAACCCTACATTCAAGTAGTAACATTTTTTACGAAAGTGACCATGATGATACACAATGTTGCCAGTCATGTCCTCTTGATAATAATATGGATAATGTAAATTTTGAAAATTTAAGTTTGACGAATAGAATTCTTCAATCAACAAAACCTTCTGAGTCACAATACTCAATGCGTTATCCTAGCAATAAAGACCTGGAATTAATTTATGTAGATCAATCTATGCCTCTGATTGAGGGGTTTGTAGATGCACTATCTTCACAATCAGATAGTGGTGAAATGGACTTTTCTGCAGATCAGATTGGCTTTGAGAAACTGAACCTTCCCAGGAATATAATTGATCGTGCTAGCATTCTAGTAAAACTTTGCAGATCTGCTAGAATGGAGACACCCCCTTCTGATATCTCATCTACTTCTGAATTTGGAGGAACCCAAAATATATTTCATTCTGTAACAAATGGTCTTCTTGAGAGCTTGGACCTGAATAGTACTTTACCTGTAAATGCCGATGTCAACAAACAACTTGGATTAGGTGAAAGTCCTGTGAATGATGTCAAGGATTCTTTTGGAAAGACGCCATATTCTGATTGTTTAACTTATTCTGGTGCACGATATGGTTGGGATTTGAGAAACCAACAGGCATCTCCAGTTGGTAAGCTCTGGGAAAGGCTCTCATCACATACTGGAAGTTCAGAGAAACTTTTGAGTTCAAATCCAGATCTTATGTGCTTTCCGATTGAGGAAGATTCATGCATTAGTGAAGAGAATAAAGATGAGATTGCAGACGATGTCCAAGAAGAAATTAATTGGCTACATGCTAATCACAGTGACAAGAGGCAACCACTTAATGATTTGACAAATTTGGGTGTTAATCATCCTCCTACTTCAGTTTCTGTGCGACAGGACATCGTGAGGGCAGGTAGTTATGATTTTGTCAGCACAGAATCCGTTCTCACTACGACCCAGGATAAGGCCCAACAGAGCACACAAAAGCAATACAGGAATTGTAATCAGACAAGGGAAAAACAGACTTCGTCTATAACTAACAGAGATGTGAGAGAAAACAAGAGTTTATCAATTAGTGTGAATGGTATCAAGAAAGCCAAAGAACTAAGTGATAACAGTACCGATAAACCAAATTTCCCAAGTAAATATAGTTTAAAAGGACAGGAAGAAAAGCTTTCACTGAAGGAGACTAGGAGGAATAACATAGTTTCAAATGTTAATTCATTTATACCACTGGTTCAGCAAAAACAAGCAACCCCCATATGTGCAGGTAGCTTTTCTTCTTTATTTTTGGTACTTTATATTTACAAAAATTGCATTCTTGAAAATTTCCTATGTTCTAAACCAACTGGTGAAGTTGCTCTAGCACCACAAACTTTGATTAGAAAAGAAGATAGGTATCTCCAATCTTCATTTATCTATGCAAAAAAAGTAGCTGCTCTTTCTGAAACTTCCTTGTAATGTGGTGATGGTTAAAGCTATCATTTGTCTACATTTTCGAACTATGTGCAGCATCCTGCATTTTGTAGAGGAAAGGGCAGAGTTTTGTGTGTGTGTGTGTTTATCTTTGTTCAATTATTTTGAACTCCTGATCTTGTAGGAAAGAGAGATGTCAAGGTGAAGGCCCTTCAGGCTGCTGAGGCTGCCAAACGTCTAGAAGAGAAAAGAGAGAATGAGCGTAAGATAAAGAAGGAAGCCTTGAAACTTGAACGGGCTAAATTAAATGAAAAAAATCTGAGACAAATGGAATTAGGGAAAAAAAGGAAAGAAGAGGAACGCAAGAAAAAAGATGCTAATATAATTGCAAAGAAAAGGTTAAGAGAAGAAGAGGAGAGAAAGGAGAAGGAGAAGAAAAGAATGCGACTTGAAGCAACGCGATGGCAGAGGGAACAAGAAGAAAAAATGCGTGCTGAGAAAGCTGAATTAGAAAAACAGCATGCCAAGGTCGTATTGCTTTTATGTGTATGTAACTATTACTTTTGCTTGCTAAAATGCAATCTGACTTTGATGTGATTATCTAGGATGAGAAAATATTCAGAAAGAAGGAATCTAATGAGTCCAAGAATCAGCAGAACAGGGAAATTGGGAGAGCAGATGATGATGCTTTGACCAAAATAGAGGCTAAATTGACTCATACTGGAGTTGCGATGAATCATGAAGAATGTGGTACTTCTGGTGATTCTTTTGAAGCTGTAAAGGTAGGAGATTTTCATATGGAAGAGTCAGTTTGATGGTTTTAGTTAAGACTGGTTTGAGTATCTAATATCAATATTTTACAGAAGTGATGCTTTGTACTTGACCAACAGTGAGATTTGATAAGAAGTTTCTCTTTTGCATACTTAAATTTATTGTTATAATATTGAAGGCAATGCACACAATGGATAAATCACCCACAAACAAGGACTTGATAGTTCAGAAAAGTCAGGGGAGCTCATATGAGATCTCTCCATATCAGTGCTCGGATGATGAAGATGAAGAATATGACAAGTTTTCCACCAAGAAATACATTCCATCATGGGCCAGGTGATTAACTATATTCCTTTTTTTTTTTTTAAAAAAAAAAATCTCAGTATACTTTTAGTAAATAGTTTTTTCGCCTAAATGAGAATTATGATGTTTGTTTGTGTGTGAGGATGTGTGGCTCTTTTATTTTTTTTAACTCTTACCTCTTTTACTAGTTTTTGCAAAATGTTTTTCTCTTCTCTGGCTTTCCTTCTTCGTAAGGAAACAGTCTGTATATTTATGGGATGGATAATCATATTCTTTTTTGGGGTCTCGGATCTTAATTAAGTAAAATCTTTAAATATAACCTTTTTATTAGATTTAGAGAGTTAGATGAAGGTGAGGTAATTGCATAAATGTTAATTAGGAGTGGGAATTATGAATTTAAAATCATTATTTCCTGTGGCCATAAAACCTTTAGATCATGGTATGTGTTCTGGTTTATTTTTATTAAATATATTTAATGAGTCAATTTAATTATCCGACGATGCATTCACAACTAGTTAAGTTGACTGGTCAACAATACAAAGTACATTCAGTTTTGGGGGGGAGATAGTATGTGATATCTTTTTATAATATCGAATTAGATTCAAAAAGTTTTTTGAATTGCCACTTTTGTTAGTCAAATGGAGGATGAGAAGGAATTTAGTTTTAAGACGCTTGCTTTCCCTTTTCACTTTCCTACTAAATCCTCAAATCCCGATAGAGCACAGTGGTTACTCAATTACATTAGATCAGTGTACTGCATCTGTCCAGATTGTTCTACATGGTTCAATATTTTTATTTGTCCTCCCAAAGTGCTTCCTAGTTAACTAAAAGTTGTTCATATCGTTCAATAGATCATTCTTTATATGCCCTTCAAGAAGTTGACGACATGTGAGGAAGTTCCCTATATAATGCGAAAAGTGTTTCCATAAGCACCTTTGCTGAAGGATAACTTATTTAGTTCTTATGAGATATCAATCTTTTTATTTTAATAACATTTGTAGTCTCTGAGGTTGTATGTTCTTTCTGCAGTAAAAGCTTTGTAGCTCTGCTTTTACCTTTGCAGCAAAGAAGGGACCCTGATGTCATGTTTCCCCTAGAAAGTTGTTGCAGTATGGATGAAGGTAAAGCTCATATACAAACAAATTTTACGTGGAAAAATCTTGCTATTGTGCTAATTGAATACAATAATTTGCAATTTTTTTACAGTTTTACTTCCTCGCAAGCTACAACAGAAATAGGTGGTTGCCTGAACTGATTTGCTGTTGCAGTTCTCACCTCTGGAGTAAGAAGAAGTCGATTTGGGATACTTCTTCGCACGGAAAGGTTTTCTTACTTTTTTATACCATGATACCGATATTCTCTTATCTGTTTCTTTATTTGTCACTGAACTATACAATGCAAAAATAGGTGATGATTATTCATTAAATGTTGCTGGAGAAATATATAGACATCAACTAATTGGAAGTTTAATTCAGGATAATGTGCACGGGCCAAATAAATCTTGAATCGGAGTTAGCACTCGAATGCCACCAACTTTTCAGGCAATATTTTCTAAATTGAAAATGTTAGTAACAATGTGAGATTGAAAGCTTGATTTGTCATTAGAACTCCCCATCTATGTCTGATTCATGGGGTCTAACCAAAAGATTCTGTTTGTTTTCTATTCTTTTCTTTTCGACTTTCCAGTATTATTTATAATGGTACATACAGTTTCCTGCTACCACTGAATTTCCTTCTACTTTACTAACAAAGAACAATGTCATTTCTCCTAACCTATCCCACAAATTAATTGCATATGTAGTTTGAAGGACTACGGGTGGCAATCGGGCGTTGGTCGGTTTGGATCGAGGTCGACTCATGGATCCCAACCCGTTTTGGCAGGGCATGTAAATACTTCATATGCAGCTGGGAAATAAATTTATTTGACATGATGGTTGAGCAAATTGAAAATGAGGCCAAATTCTTTGGTCTAAACGTGGGAGCTGTCCAAAATACAGTGGACCCTGGGCTTTAAAAAGTATGATTTTACTTTGTAATGTAACGGCTCTATGATGATTATATACTATAACACGTGATTACTCCTTTTTATTCTTATAATACTAATATATGATCATAATATTCTCTTTCTTATTTTATTAATAATGGGAATTTGAACCCCATGTCACATTGTTTTCAGTGCATATTATTATTCTCGGATACCTAGCGAATATTTTAAATATCAAGATTCAAACCCAATTATCAAGGGTCATTATAATTAGATGGGAAATCCTAGAAAGTTTGATTTTTTATTTTGTTTTACTTTAATCGTAATACTAATTGGTAGTAGTAAGAAAAATTGAATTTACTACATAAGTAATATATTGCCTTTTTGATATAAGTCAGATTACTAGACCCGACAGTCCAAATAAAAAATGAAGTGTTGTATTATATTTAGGGTAAATTACAAATACCCCCCTCGGGTAAGGCTTAATTACAAAAATCCCCCTCACGTATTAGGTATTATAAAAATCCCCCTCAGGTTTGTCACATTCTTACAATTAACCCCTTGTCCCTAAAATGTTCCAATTTTGCCCTTGGAAGTTATTTTTAATGTTTATAATATGTTATAAATTTTAAAAATTGGGTGTTAATTGTTATATATTGTAAATATAAAAATAATAATCATATATTTACCACCAAAATAATTGATATAATTTATTATATTTCATAAATTTCAATAAATATTTCAATTTGTAATACAATATAAACTTTAATAAATTAAAATATCTTATTTATAATACAATATAATTTATTAAATTTACTAATTTAAAAAATAAATTCATTTAACTAATGTGTAAGCAATTCATATTTATAAAATATATTATTAAAATTCTATTTAATTTAATATTTTACAATTTAAATTGCTAATAAATATATAAATACCATTTTTTTTGCAATATTTATTAAAACTTATAGGCAATTATAAATTTTATCAATTATTCTGGTAATAAATATATAATTATCTCTTTTCTAATTAATAAGATATAATAATTAGATCCCAAGTTTTAACATTTATAAGACATTACAAACAAAACAAATAACACCCAAGGGGCAAAATTGGAATATTTTAGGGGGCAAGGGGTTAATTGTAAGAAGGTGACAAACCTGAGGAGGATTTTTGTAATATCCAATACATGAGGGTGATTTTTGTAATTAGGGCTTACCTGAGGGGGTATTCGTAATTTACCCTTATATTTAATAATTCATAGCATAAACTCTAGGTACAATTAATTTTGTAATGTAAATGCAGCAGCCTTCATAATTCACATATTATTGTTGTTACATTTGAGTAGGTCGATGTTCCCATTAGCGATAGGAACTGAATGTGAATCTGACAAGATCATATGAATTAGTCAAGATTTGACTCTGCCATTGTCTTATTGTACAACGGCTTCTTTTGATTTTTTTCTGGCTAAATTACTAAATCGATATTTTTATAAAAACTAAAACTAATTGTACAATAGAATATGGAAAATTATCTAATGATTTGTATTTATAACTGATCAATTCACTAAAGGTGTTATATAATTATGCTTAATATGATTGTCATTGAGTTAAAACTGGATTTACCTATAAGAATATGGATATACATTGAGTAATTTAAGTACGAGGTGTGATGTAAAAGGATCTGACATGGACGAAGCTGAATTGTCTGATATTACTTTATTAACACTGAATTATCACGAGTTGATGGATCGGCGCAAAGATAGAATTAATATTAGAAGTTTATTTTCACTCTTTTAGGCATAATTTTGCAACGGTGACAGACTCTTAATTAAGACCCCAACCCGAAAAGTTCTCGATGGGTTCTTCGTTTTTCCTTTCAATTTTGCGTTTTTACTTCTTCTTTTTTCACTTTTGGTAATATTTGACTAGTTGTTTATGAGGTCGAATTGAGCCCGTTTTGGACCAATTTTGACCGAGTAGTCTATTTCATTTAGTACTTTAAACTGGTCTAAATTTCCAAATTTCCAATTTTTGGCATATTTGTATTGTTTCCCCATATTGGCTAATTTAGTCCGGCTTGTGGACTAACTTTGAAGTCGTTGATTATTTGATATATTAAAATTCTAGAGATTATTTCCTAGGGTTTCGTTTTTTGCAATTTTCTTCTAGTAATTTGTACCGACTCCAATTCTTTGAAATTAAAATCAAGCGAAATCGAGTCAATATTGATCCAGGTACTCTAGTTTTTAGTCAATGGAGATGGACAATAGAGTAATTTCAATTTATTTGTCTGATTTGCAACTTTTCTAAATATTTCTTGAAGATTTATGAAAAATTGACGAAAAGTTTGTAACATTTAATGGATAAAAACATATCAAATAAACAAAATTTTAACCCATATAAGGAATCCAGAAATAAATACTTTGTGTTATATATTCTCAACCAACTACGAATGGTATAAAAAAAAAAAAAATCATAAAATCAATCATGATATATCTTAGTCCTAAAAAATTTGAGGAGACCTAGTCCAATAATGCAGTGTTAATACTCTGTCGTTTGATAATGGGACCCCCACTCCCCTCCAAAATTAACAAAATCCACATTACCGTTATAAAGTTCATAATACAAAATCCAACTCTCTTTTTATTTATTTTCCTCCTGAGGAAAAAGAAACAAAAAAACAGACCCACGCGCCCATTCCTCTTAACCGTTTAAACCCCATTTTCCCACCACCACCACCACCCACTCACCCCCCAAAAGAGAAGCTCTTAACACAGATAATTAAACTTCATTAACACTTCTTCTTCTTCATGAACTCAAAAACCCCCCAAAATTATTTTCTTTGCAATCCCAAAATAATCACACAATGAACACAATACATCTTCTTTTCCCAATTTCTTTAATTCTTTGCAATCTTTTCCTAATCCCATTACTCGTATCATCAGAAAACACGAATCTTGAATTCCAAATCTTCAACATGCGAAACCTAACTCTTCTCGGAGACTCCTACCTCCGAAACGGCGTCGTAGGACTCACCAGAGAACTCACAGTTCCATCTTCAAGCTCAGGTTCGGTAATCTACAACTACCCAATTTCATTCTTCGACCCGGAAACAAATATCACTGCTTCTTTCTCCACAAGATTCTCTTTTTCAATCGATAACATAAACCCATCTTCTTTTGGTGACGGATTAACATTTTTCCTGTCCCCAAATAACCAAACTTTGGGTAGTCCAGGTGGGTATTTAGGTTTGGTGAATTCCTCACAATTGACAAAGAATCGTTTCATTGCGGTCGAATTCGATACTAAGCTCGATTTGCATTTCAATGATCCTGATGATAATCATGTGGGGTTAGACATTGACAGTCTAATTTCAGTCAAGACTGTTAATCCAATGTCAAGGGCTATTAATTTGAAAAGTGGGAATTTGATTACTTGTTGGATTGATTACCTGAATGAAAGGAAAAAATTAGAAGTTTTTTTGAGTTATTCGAGTTTTAAGCCAGATGAGCCACTTTTAAGTGTAGATATTGATCTCTCTGATTATCTAAAAGATTTCATGTTTGTGGGTTTTTCTGCCTCCACTGAGGGTAGCACAGAGTTGCATTATGTTGAGAATTGGAGCTTTCAAACTCTCGGTTTTCGACCTGTTAGACCAAGAATTCTTCCTCATAACGTTTCCGATAACGCCGTGCCTTTAAGGCCTCCTATTCCGGTTTCGGATTCTGGAAGTAGGAACCACAAGAGGGTTGGATTGGGTCTTGGGATTGGTTTTCCAGCCTTCTTTTGTGCAGTTCTTGTAGTTTTCGGTTGGGTTTCGGTTAAGAAATGGAGGGGCAGTAAAGAGGAGAAAAACTTGAAAGCTGAACTTGTTACCGGACCAAGGCAATTTGATTACAAAGAGCTAAAGTTAGCTACAAGAGGGTTTCATCCTAGTAGGATACTTGGCCATGGAGCTTTTGGTACTGTATACAAAGCCTTTTTCGTGGATTCCGGTTTCATAGCTGCTGTGAAAAGATCGAAGCATACCCACGAAGGTAAAACCGAATTCCTTGCTGAGTTGTCGATTATAGCTTGTTTGAGGCACAAAAACTTAGTTCAGCTACTAGGTTGGTGTGTTGAAAAGGGTGAATTGTTGCTTGTGTATGAGTTTATGCCTAATGGGAGTCTTGATAATGTCCTATACCCCGATTCTGAAAACGGGAACCCTTTGCAATGGACGCATAGATATAATATTGCTGTGGGGCTAGCTTCTGCACTTACCTATTTGCATCAAGAATGTGAGATGCAAGTGATCCATAGAGACATAAAGACTAGTAACATATTGTTGGATGTGAACTATAATGCGAGATTAGGCGATTTTGGTTTGGCTAGGCTTATGGATCATGGAAAAAGTCCAGTGTCGACTCTCACTGCAGGGACTATGGGGTATTTAGCCCCTGAGTATCTTCAATATGGAAAAGCAACTGAGAAAACCGATGTCTTTAGCTATGGGGTTGTTATATTGGAATTGGCTTGTGGTATGAGGCCAATCGAGAGAGAACGTGAGTCGCAGAAAATGGTGAACTTGGTTGATTGGGTTTGGAAGCTTTATTCCGAAGGGAAGATTGTGATGGCTGCTGATGAAAGAATGGAAGGGGAATTTGATGAATTGGAGATGAAGAAGCTTTTACTTGTGGGCTTGAGTTGTGCTAATCCTGATAGTTTGGAGAGGCCATCAATGAGGAGAGTTTTTCAAATACTTAATAATGAGGCTGAGCCTTTGATCGTGCCTAAAGCAAAGCCGAGTCTTACTTTTTCGAATAGTCTTCCTCTCAGTATCAATGAGATTGTTTCAGATTGTGAGGAAGAGTGTGGTTCACCTAGTTCTCAATTTGAAATCAGAGTTGATTGATGTTTGGTTGATGATCAGATATATATAGGGCTAGTGTGTATTCATTTTTTGTTGTTGATTTTTTTGTTTTTGTATTAGTTTGATGTGTATAAATTTAGCTAGTTCAATGTTATTTCATTGAACTATTTGTAATCTTTTTTGGGAACTGATTGTTGAATCAGACTTGTTATATAATAAGCTGAATGAGAGATTTACTTTGGCATATGATGTTGTATTCTTTAAGGAAAAGTATGGTTGGTTCTGTCCATGGCATGCAGTTTGGCTGGCTCTAAGAAAATTATTACTCGGGTTCGTTCTGCTCATTCGTTTTGATTAAAGCTTGAATGAATTTTCTTTGTTTGGAAATCAAACAAAACTCAAAATCTCTCGACTATACTATTTGATACTTGACTCGAATTCGATAGTTTTTTTGAATTTTTAATTAATTAAAATATAAAATAAGTTTGAACAAATGTTTGATAACTTTTGAAGCTCGATTTTAGCTTGACTATCACGTTATTTGTGTTCAAATAGTGTTCGATGCGCTTAAGAACTAAAATTAGCCAAAACAATTTCAAGCTCCATAAAAAAAAGTTAAATCATGATTGGAGAGCAATTGTTTAGTAATTACAAATCCTTTTCTGTTTGACCTTTTAATATATGTATGACTACATTATATCTATGAAGAATTACTTGTGCATTCTTCTCTTGTGATTATGTTTGGTAATACCCAACCGTGAGAATCAATGTAGTTGATACAGAGTAAAATCTATATGATTTGAGAAACTTAGGTTGTTGAGTTTTATGGTTTTGGGTGTGTATATTTATATTTATATATATATATATATACATATATGAAATTCCATATTACAAAAAAAAAATATCCTTTTATGGGCTACCTACAGTTACGTGTACCCTTCTAACAATGAGGCAAACTTGAATTTAATCATGTAACGAATAAAAAAAAGTGAGCATAAACAAATAAAAATTTGAATTTTAACCAGGAAAAGAATAAGAGAAGTAAGCATACACAAACACATATATTACAAAATTCAATCATTTTGAAAAAAAAAATATTTTCCACAATATTAGTAAGATTTATAATTCAAACATAGCTAACAAATAGTATATGGAGTACAAACGCTGTCAAAAGTAATTATAACAAAGATAAAGAATACACTGAAATCCCCTAAATACAAAAAGAAAAACTTGATCAGAAAATAACTTTTAATTTTATCTTTCCTCCAATAGGGAATCGTTTTGACCGTTTCTAACATTCAATTCAACTGAGACTGAGAGCAATGCATGCATTTCAACCTCAACTCACTTCTGCACGTTACCTTTAACTGATCATATCCCCACTTCCCACCCCCACTCACCTCATATGGAGAAATTATAGCTAAATGTGCATCTACTTATATATATATTTAACACTGGACGTTATTCTTCTACTAACTACTCTTTTATGCAATACATATAAACTCTTATGCATTAAAATTTGACCCACACAAAAGAAAGAAAAGCACTTTCATAACACCACAAACATATCTTGCAATGGCTTCCTCTGCAGCTTGTTCAAAAGCCTTCAACAATGCTCTATTCTCAGCCCTTGTTGCCTCCTGTCTGGCAGCGGTATTGGTGTCGGGTTTCCAGTTCGAAGTCGGAGGAAAGACGGGATGGACAAAACCAACCGGAAAGGAGCCCGAGACTTACAATCAATGGGCTGCAAAAAACAGATTCCACATTGGAGACGCACTCAGTAAGTTTACAAATAATACTTGCTTATGGATAAAGATAGATATATATATATATATTCAAGAAACTTATGATTTCTTGTTTTTAACCGTCCTATGCTTAATTTTGTTCATAAATCAGATTTCAAGTACCAGAATGACTCAGTTCTGGTAGTGAGCTCTGCTGATTACTTAAACTGCAACACATCAAATCCCATTTCCAAATTTGAAGATGGAAACACGGTTTTCGAGTTTGATAGATCAGGTTTCTTCTATTTCATCAGTGGGCAGCCTGGAAACTGCAAATCGGGACAAAAACTTATTGTTCGTGTTATGCATCCTTCGGAAGTTGAGGCCCCGGAACTTGCACCCTCCCCTTCAGCAGGTGGTGGAGTTAGTGGCCGTGACTGGGGGTCGCCGAGTGCTAATTCAACCACCAAACTCTTTTTTGTTTCCTACTTCGTGACTGCTCTGGCGGGTCTTTTTGTGTTTCTTTACGTGTTCATGTAGGAATTATGGAAGATTATTGCTTTGTTAGGTTTTTATTTGATTTGTTGGTAGGAGATTATGTTTTCTTAGGATGATTTTATGTTTGATTCTTGACACTGTTGTTTTGTTTTTGATTTGATATTGGATTTTTACTACTGATTCTATGCTGAACTTGTTTGGTTCTGTTTTTATATATAGATGTATAGAACATTTAGAGTGTAGATGGACATACTTAGAGTTCATCCAGATCGTAAAAGGCGAGCTGCAAAGGCTCCATCGAGTGAATGTTTGACAGGATTGGAGCTATAAAATCCATCTTGAGTAACAAAATTTGAAGGTACAAATCTGTCTGCAGGATCTACACAGAAATCCTGCAAACAAAAGAAGCAAATTTCAAACGTTTAGAATATGTAAAGAGATAATAAAGTGTTTAAATAGTAGGGAGGTATTTACTTGGTGTTTGAGAAGAAAAGCAGCCACTCTTTCTTCATTCTCCATAGGATCAATTGAACAGGTGCTATATATCAGTACTCCACCAGGTTTCACCAAACTGTAGGTCCAAAGAAAATTAATATAGATAACACAATATCAAGAGTTCAAGACTAGATTGCTTGAGTAAAGGGATCAGAGTTGAGTTTGAATCCTAACTTTTTAATAGAAAAACTTTTCAAAAACTGATCTCAACCCCAAAGATCCAAACGAAAAGATGTTTTAACAATTGTAAAACCTTTAGCTTCATGCATATAACTTAGTATATTTAGCAAGTAATTTATAGCTTCATCACCATCACATGGTAAAGGTAGTTTTCTTTACTGCATTAGTAACTTCCTGGAGCTCGAGGTTAGAATTCATTTGTAGTAGTCCCCTCCTTTCCGCTTTATCAATAACCAAATGGGTTTCTTGGAACTTGGAACCCATTAGTATCACAAATGTTTCCTCATAGGAAGTTCATGAATTCGATCATTACTCTTATCTATTTCTCATGTCATGTCTGTTATTGTGAAAAAGATCAATTGAAGTGGAGGGCGTCTCTGACAACTAAGCGACGAGTCAACTATTCATTGAAATGATATATTGCATATTTTCATCTCTTTTTGAGTTTCTTTGCAAACTTGTGCCCAATTTCATATGACGCAATTCTGACAAGATCTATTTGTTAGTCGGGAGAAGAATCCACATGAAACAGATTTTTTTTGGCATAATGTATTTTGGGAGAAAATCTGATTTGGTTAGACAATATATTGTCAAATATTCTTAATGATTCCATAAGATCTTCTAATCCAGTTTTGTTCAAGTAATCCAACAAAGTCAGTTTTTTTCTGGCTTAGTATTAGTAAACACCAAGTGGCAAGTTACAAAAGTAAATGGAACTGTTCGACTCACATTGAAGCTGCATTGAGAAGCTCATCTTGCAGATTCTTAAGTTGTTCCAAATCTTCAAGTCTCCTATTCCAACGCAAATCTGCCCTCTATACAAACAAATGCACAAATAAAACATGACGCAATTCATCTTGAACAACACAAAGAAATTTATGTAGACAGAGAGGAAATTAGTTATAAGGTAAAAAAACAAAGATAAAAATGCTTATAAAAGAAAATAGATAAAAAGGAAGTACCATAACATTGTCTGAATGAAGCAAAAACAACGTTTTCCTTTAGGATACCGATATATTATTAATATGTATACCTTAGAGAGAACACCCAATCCTGAGCATGGAGCGTCCAACAAAACTTTATCAAACTTCGAACAATCAGGTTCCTGATTAAATCAACAAAATGAAAGTTCATTCAATTCTCTTTGCTCCAAAAGTTTCAAAAAAAAATATCCTTACAGCAAATGCACGAAGATCAGCATGAATAGTAGTGACAACATCATTAACTCCATGCAACTTGGCTGTCTCTTCAAGGATTCTCAACCGACCTTTGTTTACATCAATTGCACGTATACTACCTGATCCATAGAAATGCCTTCCACATTTTATCGTGACAAGATTACAATAGAAATAGTCTTTCATCAAACAAAGGCATGCAATACTCATTTTTTTCATTCTACAAGACATTTTTCTAGTTAACATAAGATTAAAAGGCAATTAACCATCTGTCAATTTAAAGAGAGAAGTACCAAAAAATAGGAGCACAACTACAGGATTTTCTTAAGGAAAAGGCACTCCAATTGTATAATGATCTAATTTTATCTCCTGAAAGCTGAAAGCCGTCTTACTCTTGATAAATTATGCCTTTGAAAACCTACAATTGAAATCAACATATGGCAACATTGTACCTTGGCCTTTCAGACATGAAGCCATAAAAAGTGTCTTTCCTCCTGGAGCAGCACAACAATCAATAATGTTCTCCCCAGGCTTCGGATCCACAACAGAGACCACCAAGCCTGCAATCAAGAGTTTTCATTCATAGTACCACAAGAACACACGTGTGTAACCATATAAATTATAGGAAGCCATTTTCCCTACATATGGGATAAAAATAATTTGTCCTCCAAGAATATTTAGAACTAAGTCTGTTGACTATTAAATATAGTTATGAATTAGCAGAGATTACCAGCACTCTCATCCTGGACAGAACAGAATCCTTTTTTCAGTAATCCAGCTTGTATGACAACCTTAATGAAGAAAACATAGAACAATGAGGACCCAAGAAGACACCTCTACACAGATAACAGGTCAGGTAGGTAAACAGGACATATCAATATTAGCAATAGATTTCTCATTATGATACAAATTCTCTTATTGCTAGTTTCTTTAGTTAAACAGTTAGGGAAGAAAATAAGTTAGCACCGAGTTTATTGCAAATCGTTACTACCACTTGCGTCACATAGAAATTAGTTTGGAAACATTACTAGTCATATTATAAATGTCATGTCGCAAATGGTAGGTAAAATTAAAGCATCATGAAAAGAAGAACAATATAAGTAGAAATATTTATGAATATGAAATGTTATTACCTGCAACCCAATACTCATTCGTACAAAATCATCCAAGTGCTGAGAAAGTTCATATGGAACCTAAAATTCAGGAAAAAAAATGTGAATATTCGCATGCTATTCAGTTCAGTTTCTAACCAAGCACTAGCGCTACCAGAGTCAAAAGTTTGAAAGGTGAGACTCCGTGAGAGCATTGAGAAGAAAGGTTTACATACATACATACATACATACATATCCCATGGTAGTTCATGCATACAAATTAACTATGACTAACAATTTTCAATAAGAAATTCTCTTTTACAGAGAGAGGGGGGGGGGGCAAATGCGCACACATATATGCACACAGAGACAGATCAAGAGTGATACAAAAGATTAAGTTATCACCTTTAACCTCTCAAGTTCGATCACTAGCTCAGCCCTTGTGAACCCTTTCCTTGTGTTAGCTCTGGACACACAGAGGAACAGTGAGACTTTCATTTGAAAATGGGAAAGAAAAATAAGGAAGAAAGAAGAAAGTAACCTAAGGCTGAAAATAGGATCACTGTTATTCCATGTCATAAGCTTGATAGTTTCTTCAAGTCCAAAGTAATTCATCCATCGTCTCACCATCCACTAGAACACAAAGTAAATGAGAATCCAAGTGAAGTAGTAACAAATGGGAGAACCTTAGAAGCAAGGCTGCAAGAGTAATATAGAAATAACGCAAAATTATACTTCCTTAAAACCCTATGGAACTTGAAGGTTACTTACAACAGGATGAGAATGAATAGTGGCAAGAGCACGTGCTTGTTGCCGAAGATCACCTTCCACTTTTGGTGAAGGGAGTGAGTTACTTTCCTGCAGACAAATAAAACTCAACAATATCAGTATAATGTAATAGTTAAGAGTTAAATTTAGCAAATTTGAACAGCATATGGTTGACCTTAAGCAAAACTAGCTTCCTCAGAACAGCATTAACCATATTACCAGCACCAGGTCTGAGGGCAACTTTTGCAAGCTTAACATTCTGTCATACCCCAGATAAACGATATTAAATATATAAGGGATAAAGCTTTTTTACAACAATTTACATGTCTAAGTATTTATTCACCCTTTAAAAAATTGTACCTAGAACTGGATTGTATTAATGAAAAGAAAAAGTGTACATGGAAACTTGTATTTCATATGACAAAAAATTCTAGGAAAGCTCAACCGGTGAGAAAATATTGAAATCTGAGAAAGATGGTTTCTGGAACAGCCATAATTGCACTTGATAGAATATTTAATTTAGTTATCAAGTAACTCTGGCTTATATACAATCTTTTCCTAAACCGAGAAGTTTGGTGTCCCTTGTCAAGATGATCTGTTAAGCAGGAGTTTCTAAGTAAATATCGATCTTCATGATTGAATAAAGTTTAATCCACATACCTCATCAACAACTGCATATGGAGGCATTTCAAGTTTGTCTATCTCGTAAAACCCAATTCGAAGAATCTAAGAACAAAAGGTGGAAAACCTTAAACTCCCATTGATATATTAATAAGTTTTATTCCAGTATGCTATTACATTGTCCACAATAATGAAATAGCTGTCTACATACCTGCAGTAATAGAGGCTCCATCCTTCTGAAGGTGTTCTCATCATGACACAGTGAAAGAATCATATGATCAAGATATCTTCTCCAACGAATGGTACCCCCTACAATTTCTGTCACCTACAAAGTAAATATATAAAGAAATTTCTAACTAAGATGCTAATGATCCAAGATATAAATGGTCAATCTTTTGTGGTAGATACGAACAATAAATATGAGAGGACAAGTGAGAGGAAAACCAGTCGAAGATCTCTGTCATCCAAATCACGAGTACGAAATCCAAGAGTCCTCTCAACATATCCCATTTCATTATCCCCTGACCCCTTGCCTTGCTCATTCAACAGGTCAGCAAATGCGCCTCCAAGCTCAATGCGCATCAACCTCACAGCAGATACTATATAACCTCATGAAAAGTTATGTTAGAAATTTCCATTAATTAGCCTGTGTTTGATTATCAGATTTAAGTTGGTGCCATACATTTTAAAATAATTTTGTGAGCCTATCATGATTTGGGTCACCAATTGAAGTATCTGGGTATTCGGTGAACCTAAATCCTGTTGTAAGTCGTGAAAGTTCTTAATAGATGATAGTAGAATCTGCAACATTAGTTTGAGCACCAAGAAAGATACCTAAACTCACCCTCATTCTATGTCATCGAAGCCTTAATATAAAAGTCTAGTTATAAACTTAATTCCAATTCTTAACCAAAAACACTGTTTTCCTATGCTTAATGTACAACTTAAAAAAGGGAAAACATTTCAAAAAACAATCGGTTGCGGGACTAGGGAAAATAATTAAACTAATTAAAAGCATAATATCAAAGAAGTAGCATACCAGCTCTATGAGGCGATACTTCCAAATTTAGCTTCTGTGACTTTCTTGCAGGGTTAAAAGAGCCTGTAGAACTACATACTATCAACTTAATTCAAGAAAGAAACAACATAATCTACTCTCATATAAAAAATAAAAAACAAAAACTCTGACTCAAAATCGAAACTCTATTCTTAATTTCCTAAAAACTGAAGAAAAACAAAAAGATTATGTACCTGTTCTACTTCTGGAAGTGGATATTTTAAGAGAACCTATAAAAACACTATCATATCAATTAATCCAACAACAGTGACAAAAAAAAAAAAGTCATCCAACTCTCAACATGATAAGAGAAACAAAAACAGAGAGGACAATTCAATAATTCAATGTATTTCTTGATTTCCTTCTCTTCAGTGTTGAAGTAAGCCCAGAAATGACATACCTTCTTTGCTTCCAGCATTTGAAGTTTGAGCTGACTCTTTGTTTTGATTCACCATCGCTGTGCAGGTAGAAGAAACTACGCCAAGGCCTCTAATTGAAAGTGGGAAATACATTGAAATTGCAACTGTGGTATTATGAATGGTGGAAATTGAGCGGGAAAGGGGTATCCCTACCTCCATTTATTTTCCCAAGGAAAAAGATAACAGAGGTTGAAGAAAGAGATGGGAAGAAAAACCCCTAAGAAACGTGTGTTTTCTTGTTTTGGTTGGTAAGGGAAAGCGTGTTGGCACTACAGAGTTTTAACACAAAATAGTAATTTATTTGAGTACTACTTAAATGATACTCGACTACTGAAAGAAAAGAAAATAGTACTAGTACTAGATATTTGTGTGTATGAATTAGTATTTTTCACTTTTTCTTAATTTAAAAATGAATTAGTAACGTATATATTGGGTTTTTCACTTATTCTCAATTTAAAAATGGACGCAGACCGACCCAACTCACTGTTGAAATGACCCGTTTGAATCCATTTTAATAGATCCACTTGCACCCAACCCATGTATGACCCGTCCATTTGTCACAACTAGGTCACTCCATTAAGAAACACAAAAAATCTTGTGTTATTTTCAAAATCCCTGTGTTTGATTTTAATTACTACACTCAATTCAAATTAAATTTGACTTTTGAATTTTTGGCGGAATGACAAGATTATCCATATGTATTAGTTTTTTATTTATTTACTTATTTCTTTTGAAAACCTAAGTATATACTACTTGGGTCGAGTGTGGTAATTAAAACCAGACATCGGGAGAGTTAAAATAACACAGGGGGGTTTTTTGGGAGCTAGACAAAGTATAGGGATGTTTTTGTCTTTCGCTCATACAACTAAGTGGCATGGGTAAAATTGTCATATTAAAAGTAAAATATGAACAAATACTTGTAATTTTCGCGTTTGAATCACGTTTTTTTTTTTTTTTTTTGTATTTGACGCTGACTTGAGCACACATAAGATTTGTTTAGAATTAAAATAATGCATATATTTTTTTGGAGTTGAAAAAAGTATAGGTGATATTTCGGTGTTTCAATAAAAAAACAAATGGTATTACACGTGTACCCCTTTTCTAAGCTCTACTTGTGCTCTAAGAAAAGCATAATCTGTTGCTAAAAAAAAAAGCAAAATATGCTTAAATGCTTTCCATATCCCCCCTTTCCGAAAACAATTGAGAGGAACAACTTCTGTCAAACTGACAAGAGATTGGGGTTAAGGTTTTGATGAGTCCAGTTGATTTTTCAACATTTTTATCATCAATATATTTTCACTCTATCTCATTCTAAACTTGTAGAAATTAAGACTAGAGTTGCAAAATAACATTTTTTTTTATGAGAAGTTGTATTTAGCTCAAGAAATTACCCTTTTCACATATGAGGAAAAAAAAATATTATTTAGAAAAGAGGACCTTGTTTCTAAAAGATTAATTTGTGCAATTTGGCTACGATATGGTACAAAGATTTTTTTTTTGTGAAACAATACAAAATGAAAATGGGATTTGGGGATTTGAGAAAAACAACAATTAAAAAATTAAAATAGACTAAATTTTTTAATTTTGTGAAGAGTTCTACTAACTACTAAGTGGCAGTTTGGGATGTACAAGTAGAGTATGGTCAAATCACATATTTTGTTCAGGTTCAGTTAGTTTGGGATTTGTAATGTATTTTATTCTACTACTTCACTGAAACACACTTGCAATAAAATTATTGCTTCATATTTTTTTAGAGAAATTATGGCTTCATCTAAATGTATAATGATTGGGTTACCATAAATTTTTTTGCTTAAATCCTACCTCCCTAGTGTGGTATCTCATTGGTCGTCGCCGGTAGTATATGTCAATAATAGATGGGTTGAAGACACATAGTAGAACAAAGCAAGTCGAAAAAGGCCGAAAGGTAAGAGTGTTGGTGTTCGGATCAATTTGCAACGGTAGTGATAATTGTTAGTACTTGAGGACAAAATGAATTGATTAAAAAAATAAAGCACTACAAATTAAATTTAGTAAAAATGAAATAAATAAAAAATAAATGATGAATTATTATTGTATGTCAATATTATTTTGGAATTCTACTCTGCATACTGAGTTAATATATTATAATCTTCAATTTATCCTTTTACTTTTGATGTCTCCAAATATAAATGTAGTAGTT
This sequence comes from Penstemon newberryi var. newberryi, assembly GCA_030819805.1. Taxonomy (NCBI): domain Eukaryota; kingdom Viridiplantae; phylum Streptophyta; class Magnoliopsida; order Lamiales; family Plantaginaceae; genus Penstemon; species Penstemon newberryi. The sequence continues at coordinate 4,637,019 of JAUALY010000003.1, read as the reverse complement.
TACTCTAAAAAAAAATATCAATATAGTAATTAGTAAAGTAGTATATACCCCTTCCTTTAATATTCCAATTTACATATATTGATATATATTTCCCCCAACTCAGGGTAAAATTTCCCCTAATTCTCCACTCCTCTACACAAGTTTCTGCTATCACAAATCACCTGAAAAACCCTTGTCCGAAAACCCTAGAAAATTTGATCTTAAATAAACCTATATCTTTTTTCCATCCCCGTCCGATCCTCCCCCATCTCATCATTTACTCCAAATCTCTCAAACCTTGTCAGTTTTTATTAATTTTCACAGCTATTGAATCCATCGATCAATTAATCATTTGAGGTTCGGTTAACAATTGTATCTGGCGATGATTACATTTGGTTGATCTTAACAAATGAAGTTAAAGAGGAGGAGGGCACTTGAAGTGGTTAGTGGAATTATTTTTGTGCTCCGATCATATTTTTGCAATTGTTTTGAGTTTGTCTGAAGCTGTATAATTTATATGGTTAATTTTCATTGGCTACTATTTATTGCTGTAGTGTAGTGTAGTATTTCTTAATTTTTACTGGCTTTGAGTAAGCAGGGAATGATGTTAGCTCCAATCATTTAACTGGAACTTTATCGGGAAGTTTTATTTATTTATTTTTACTTGTTTGTTTACATAGATATGACTGTAAAATTTGTTTTATTCTTTCTAATAAGATAGGTAGAGCTCTGAGTTGTGGCGATTATGTTAGCTCACCGATTGAATTTAGCTTTCTCTAACAATGACACTCCTACATGAGTGTAATGCTAGCGAATTTCTTCCAGTATTCGTGTTGTGTCAGAATTTTTGCAAGAATGATATTTTTGAATACGTAATATTGGTTCACCTCATTCTGTGGGCAAGAAACTTTATAGGTGGCATTTATGACTGAAAATCTATGCATTCGAAAAATGCAAGTATGTTAAGTACATTGTTGAAATTCTTATGTTGTATTAAGCTTATGAACATGCTCGCACAATATTTTTCATACGGCTTCTGTTCGCGAGGTCTCTTGACTTCATTAGCTGGCATGTCACTTGTGTGTAAACTTGTTATTATAGATGGCTTTAAAGATGCATGTGTTTACAACATCATTTCGTGGAAACGTGAGAGCTTCATTAGAAATAGAGTAAGTTATGGCTAAATTGGATTTTTCAGACTGTGCTCATATGAACTCTTCTTGCGTATTGTTCCTACTTTGTTGTTTACTCATATCTACATTTCTCTTATCCTGTTTATTGTCCTCTAATCTTTTTGACTATTATATTGTTATTTTCTATTACAATTATTGATGTCTCAAAAAGGAAATTTTAGATGTTCGGAAATAATAGATCTTCCTCATGCCTTTTGCAGCCTTCGAAGATAAAATCCTTTATCAGTAGTGTTACTGCTACACCTCTAGAGAACATACAAGAACCACTGCAAAAATTTTCTTGGGAGTTTGATAAGGTGCATTCTTGAACTTCATCCAACTATGTAATTTTTATTCTGGAGATACTGATTCTTGTACATGCAGGGAGATTTCCATCACTGGGTCGACCTATTCAATCATTTCGATACCTTTTTGGAGAAATACATTAAACCAAGGAAGGATTTACAGCTTGAGAACATATTATCGGAATCTGATCCACCATTCCCAAGGGATGCTGTTCTGCATATTCTCCGTGTTATAAGGATAATATTGGAGAATTGCACAAATAAGCATTTCTACAGCTCTTATGAGGTATGCGTATTCACATTGGCTGTTTTGCTCCAAATTTGGTTTGTTCCATGGAGCCTGAGGTTATTTTTACAAGTTTTTTTCTTTAATTTTGAGGGAAACATGTAATTGTAATTTTGAAGCAATTTGCCTAGGCAGTTTTTTGGTTGATGAAAGGTCTAGGCGGTACATATTATTAAGACCAGTTCATTAAGTTTGCAGTATCATGGGAATTGTTATCTCATTGAAATTTTACATACTTAAATATGATATATGGGCCAGCATTTATTAATGTAAGTGAAGTGAAAACTCACAGTTGTTTGAAGTGAAATCTCCTAGGTTTTGGTCTAGGTATTATCATGACATATGGTACAGGGTGCTAGAAGTTACTCCGCAATATTTGTTTCCCTCTCCGTCTGGATATGTGAAACTTAATTAGGAAGCAAAATGTAATCAGTGTGTCTTTAATCCTCATCAATGTAAGAGCTGTAGAAATCCTTATTGTGATACAATTAAGGAGACAAATCAAAAACACTACAGACAAAGTTCTTGCTTCAACTTGCTCAACCAAAATTACCTTTTATTCAGTGTGCTGGTTTACCTCCACCACTACAAGGTAATGAAATATGATTTATAATTATTGCTTGAAAAAGTAAAACAGCAGTCCTAGTAGCTACTTGTGGGATATTTCGCAGATGGCTATGAAAAATAATTCTAAGTTTACAAGTGCAAGATAAAGTTATCCCACGTATAGACATAAAATGGTATGCTGAAGATAATGGCAGAGAAAATACAACTTCATTTTTAATGTGAGTAAATTTAACAAACAAAACCATATATGTATTGATTAAGAATGTAATGAAATAAATTCGCAGTGCAAGTTAATCTCGAGGCATGTTTGAAATGAGCTGGCAAGTCTTCATTCTTAAAAAATGCATGAAAGAAATTGGAAGATGCAAATTGTCACGTTCAAAACCGAACTACTCCCTGAAGCACCCAAAAGGGGGCAAAGAAAATCTCTTTCCCATCATAATATACGTACACATATATATTTCCCTTATTTTTATGACTATTGATTATTCTTTTTATTAGGTCAATTTTTTAATTAGCTATTTCCTCCACAAATGGCCTGGCATATAGACTTGACATTTTCTGATTTAATTAGCCCTTATCTCACTCTTTGCGGTTAGCAAATCCTCGTTACATGAAAAATATGATGGAGATGTGAGGCCTTCATCCTGAAAGAAATTCAGAAAAGTTAAAGAAGGTGGAGGAGTCACATGCATACACCTGTTTCTTGAGTATATGCCTGTGTACTGTTTGTGTGGCATTAATGAATTATTGAAATGGCTGAATGCTTCTGTTGCAAAGAGAAAACTTGAGGTAGAGGGAGCAAAATATAAGGGGGTGGGGGAGCTGGCGTTGATGGACAGCTGAAATGGTTGAAAAACTTTCATTGCAAAGATAAATTTGAAGTGCTGCAGTGGGATGTAATTAATTACAGTTTCCATGTTGTCTTTGAAAGGATGTGTCAGTTATCTATTTGCAGCATAGTTTCAATTTTGGTTTGATTACATTACTTAATTGACAATACGAAGGTTATTTTCATGTGTTGAAGTATGACTGGCCAAATTAAGCTATCATGCTCTTTAGTTATAAAAGAGTTTAGACATCCCTCAAACTGTAGTTTTTGCCCTTTTACTGCCATTTTTTTCCTGGGTTTCTTTCTTTTGCTTTAGCAACTATTCTTTTCCCCTGTGGAATATAGCGGTTCACCAGAGTGACTTTGCTTGTTCACTATGTTATATATAGTACTGTACTCTTATTTATTCCATTTTAATGTTTGGTGCAGCATCACTTGTCATCTCTGCTTGCTTCCACTGATGCGGACGTCGTGGAGGCTTGCCTACAAACTTTGGCTGCTTTTTTGAAGAAATCAATCGGGAAATATATCATAAGAGATGCTTCTCTAAATGCTAGACTATTTGCTTTTGCCCAGGGTTGGGGGGGAAAGGAAGAAGGTCTTGGATTGATTTCATGTGCTCTACAAAATAGCCCTGACCAAATTGCTCTAGAGTTGGGTTGCACTCTGCATTTTGAGTTTTATGCTGTAAATGAATCTTCAAATGAGCCCATTCCTGCAGAAAAGCCTACCCAAGGTTTACAAATCATACATATGCCTGATGTGAATGCCAGAAAAGAGTCTGATCTTGAACTTCTGAATAAGTTAGTTGCGGAGTATAAGGTTCCCCCTAATTTGAGGTTTTCTCTCTTGACAAGATTGCGGTTTGCTAGGGCATTTAGCTCCCTAGCTGCCCGAAAGCAGTACACATGCATCCGACTGTATGCTTTTATAGTTTTTGTTCAAGCATGTGGTAATACCGATGACCTGGTTTCATTCTTAAACAATGAGCCGGAGTTCATTAATGAATTGGTTACGTTGTTGAGTTTTGAAGATGCAGTTCCTGAAAAAATTCGAATTTTAAGTCTTCTTTCCTTGGTCGCCCTTTGTCAAGATAGATCACGTCAGCCCACCATATTGACTGCTGTAACATCTGGGGGACACCGTGGTATTCTGTCTAGCCTTATGCAGAAAATGATTGCCTCTGTTGTTAATAATTCATCAAAGTGGTCTGTTGTGTTCGCAGAGGCTCTCTTATCTCTTGTTACGGTTTTGGTGTCATCTTCATCAGGCTGCTCAGCCATGCGTGAAGCTGGATTTATCCCAACTCTTCTACCTCTATTGAAAGATACTGATCCTCAGCACTTGCATTTGGTTAGCACAGCTGTACATGTTTTAGAAGCCTTTATGGATTATAGCAATCCAGCTGCTGCTCTTTTCCGAGATTTGGGGGGTTTAGATGACACAATATCGCGCCTAATGGTAGAAGTTTCTCATGTTGAAAATGGTTCAAAGCAGCAGAGTACTTCAGTTGACCTTGACAGTTCAGAGTATGTTGATTCTCAAGTAGTTATTGGTACTTCCACCGAGCTTGATTGTATGCAGCCTCTTTATTCTGGGGCATTGGTATCATATCACCGCCGGTTATTGATGAAAGCCTTACTGCGTGCTATTTCACTGGGTACGTACGCTCCTGGAATTGCAGCTCGTATGTATGGTTCAGAAGAGAATCTGTTGCCACAATGCTTGTGTATAATATTCAGAAGGGCCAAAGATTTTGGTGGGGGGGTGTTTTCTCTTGCAGCAACTGTAATGAGTGATCTAATTCACAAAGATCCTACCTGTTTTTCTGTCTTAGAAGCAGCAGGTCTTCCTTCTGCCTTCATAGATGCTATAATGGATGGTATCCTGTGCTCTGCGGAGGCCATTACTTGCATACCACAGTGTCTTGATGCATTGTGTCTGAACAACAATGGCCTTCAGGCCGTGAAAGAACGCAATGCTTTGAGGTGCTTTATAAAAGTTTTTACTTCCAAAACGTACATGCGAGCCCTTGCTGCTGATACTCCAGGTTCCTTGTCTAGTGGGCTGGATGAACTAATGCGCCACGCTTCTTCCCTGCGTGGACCAGGAGTTGACATGCTGATTGAAATACTGAACGAAATTGCAAAAATTGGATCCGGGCATGAATCAACTTCTCTGTTCACAGATTCTCCAAGCTCCTCTCAATCTGTTCCCATGGAAACTGAAACTGAAAATAAAGATGATGTTTTCTCTGATGGTATAGATTCAAGTAGATCTAATATTTGTGAACAATCAACTGAATTACTACCTGATGCATCGTTAGTGAATGTGGAACTATATTTGCCTGATTGTATAAGCAATGCTGCTCGCCTCCTAGAAACAATTCTTCAGAATTCTGATACATGCCGAATTTTTGTGGAGAAGAAGGGAATAGAGTGTGTCCTGCAGTTGTTCACTTTGCCTCTAATACCTCCTTCAGTTTCTCTTGGTCAAATCATAGCTGTTGCATTCAAGAACTTTTCTCCGCAGCATTTGGCTTCACTTGCTCGTGCTGTATGCTCTTTCTTGAGAGAACACTTGAAATCGACATATGAACTTTTATCATCTATAGGCGGATCCCAACTTGCTCAGGTTGAATTTTCGGAGAGAGTAAAAGTCTTGAGGTGCCTCTCCTGTTTGGAAGGCATTCTGTCTCTTTGTAATTCATTATTAAAAGGGACGACTGCCATTGTCACAGAATTGGGTTCTGCAGATGCTGATGTGTTAAAGGATCTTGGGAAGACTTACAGGGAAATTCTATGGCAAGTATCATTGTGCTGTGAATTGAAGGTGGAGAGGAAGCAGAATGTTGAGGTAGAGCCTGGGAGTGCAGATACAGGTCCGTCTAATGTGTCTGGAAGAGAGAGTGATGATGATGCTAATATTGCCTCTATTAGATACACGAATCCCGTCTCCATCAGAAATAGTTCTCACTCGCAGTGGGGAGTGGAGCGCGATTTTATATCGGCGATTCGTTCGAATGAAGGTTTTAGTCGTCGCAGTAGACATAGTTTGGCTCGTCTTCGAAGTGGACGGATTGGAAGGCATTTGGAAGCTTTCCAAATTGATTCTGAAGCTGGGGCTAGTAATGCAGAGACTCCTTCCCATGAAATGAAGAAGAAAAGTCCTGAAATACTTGTTTTAGATAACATTAATAAGCTTGCTTCAACCTTGCGCTCTTTCTTCACAGCTCTAGTAAAAGGTTTTACTTCACCAAATCGCCGAAGGACAGAAACTGGATCCTTAAGTTCAGCTTCAAAGAGTATTGGAACTGCCCTTGCAAAAATTTTTGTTGAGGCTCTGGGTTTCTCTGGGTACTCCAACTCTGATGCAGTTGACATTTCTCTGTCAGTTAAGTGTCGCTATCTTGGGAAGGTTGTGGATGACATGGTGGCTATCACATTTGATAGTAGGCGGCGCACTTGTTACACTTCGATGATCAACAACTTTTATGTCCATGGAACTTTCAAGGAGCTTCTTACAACATTTGAAGCAACAAGTCAGTTGTTGTGGACTCTTCCAAATGCTATTTCCACATCTGGTACTGATCCAGAAAAGAGTGCTGAGGGGAGAAAACTGTCTCATAGTCCATGGCTGCTTGAGACATTGCAGAGTTATTGTCGTGAATTAGAGTATTTTGTAAATTCTGGTTTACTGCTATCTTCAACTTCAGCATCTCAGGCTCAGCTACTTGTTCAGCCTGTTGCAGTTGGTTTATCAATTGGGTTGTTTCCTGTTCCCAGAGACCCAGAAACATTTGTCCACTTGCTGCAGTCTCAAGTTCTGGATGTGATACTTCCTGTCTGGAATCACCCCATATTTCCTACTTGTAGTCCTGGTTTTGTCACTTCCATCATCTCACTAGTTACTCATGTATACAATGGTGTGAGTGATGTCAAAAGAAATCGCAATGGAGTGTCTGGAAGTACAAACCAACGTTTCATGCCACCGCCACCTGATGAAGCTACCATTGCTACCATTGTGGACATGGGTTTTTCAAGAGCAAGGGCCGAGGAGGCGCTGAGACGAGTGCAAACAAACAGTGTTGAGTTGGCCATGGAATGGTTGTGTAGTCACGCTGAAGATCCTGTACAGGAGGATGACGAGCTGGCTCGTGCGCTGGCTTTATCCCTAGGAAACTCATCAGAATCACCCAAAGTTGATGGTGCTGATAAATCTTCTGATGTATTGACAGAAGAGGGACAAACAAAGGCACTTCCTGCTGATGACATCCTTGCTGCGGCAATGAAATTGTTTCAGGGTAGTGAATCTCTGGCTTTCCCGCTGACAGATTTGCTTGTGACTCTTTGCTGCAGGAACAAAGGGGTTGATCGCTCTAAAGTAATATCTTATCTTGTTCAGCAACTAAAACTTTGCCAACTTGAGTTTTCTAAGGATAACAGTGCACTGGGTATGATCTCACATACTGTAGCATTGCTCCTTTCAGAAGATGGAAGTACTCGAGAAAGTGCTGCACAAAATGGGGTTGTCTTGATTGCAATTGATATGTTGATGAATTTCATGGCCAGGACTGAGGCTTCAAATGAGCTCCTGGTCCCTAAATGCCTCAGTTCGTTACTTCTTATCTTGGATAATTTGGTGCAGCCCAGGCCCAAAATATCTGTCAATGAAGGAATACAACCTGGACCTTTATCCGGTTTGTCTAGAGATCAAACATCATCTGAAGTATTGGAGGCAAAATCGACTCCATCTGCTCTTGACAATGATGACTCTGCTAAGAATTGTTCTGCTTTTGAAAGCATTCTTGGAAAACCCACAGGTTATTTGACAATGGAAGAAAGTCGTAAGGTACTGGCAATTGCTTGTGACTTGATAAAAAGACATGTACCACCAATGGTTATGCAGGCTGTTTTTCAGTTATGCGCTCGCTTGACAAAATCACATGTTCTGGCTTTGCAATTTCTTGAAAATGGTGGCATGGTTGCCCTTTTTGGCATTCCAAGAAGTTCCTTCTTTCCTGGTTATGACACCTTAGCATCTGCTATTGTTAGACATCTTCTTGAAGATCCTCAAACGCTGCAAACTGCCATGGAATTGGAGATACGACAAACTCTAAGCGGAAGCCGGCACGCTGGCCGTGTAACAGCTAGAACATTTTTGACATCAATGGCACATGTTATATCTAGAGATCCAGGAGTCTTCATTAGAGCAGTATCTGCTACCTGTCAGTTGGAGTCATCAGGAGGGAGGTCTATTATTGTGTTGTCAAAAGACAAAGAGAAAGATAAGTTGAAAATGTCATCTGTTGAGACTGGAGTATCTGCTAATGATTGTGTACGAATAACTGAAAACAAGGCACATGATGGGTCCATTAAGTACTCCAAAGGCCACAAAAAGGTTTCAGCGAATCTTACTCAAGTGATTGATTACCTTCTTGAAATTATATCATCATATCCTTCATACAAAGGTGAGGATGGGGCCGCAGGCCATCCAAGTGCTATGGAGGTAGATGAATCAATTGCTAAACTTAAGGGTAAATCAAAGGTTGATGAAACTATAAAAATAGTATCAGATAGTTTGTCAGAAAAATCAGCATGCCTAGCTAAGGTGACTTTTGTTCTCAAATTATTGAGTGATATTCTACTTATGTATGTCTATGCCGTTGGCGTCATATTGAGACGAGATCTGGAAATGTCTCAACCGCGCGGGTCTACTCATTTTGAATGCCCTGGACAGGGGGGGATAATTTATCATGTTTTACACCGCCTTCTTCCCCTTTCAGTTGACAAGTCTGCTGGCCCTGATGACTGGAGAGATAAGCTCTCTGAAAAAGCTTCATGGTTTTTGGTTGTATTGGCTGGCCGTTCTAGCGAAGGAAGGAGAAGGGTGGTAAATGAGCTTGTGAAAGCCTTATCTTTATTTATAAATTTTGAGAGCAATTCATCTGGTAACAGTATATTACCTGATAAAAAAGTCTTCGCCTTTGTTGATTTGGTATATTCCATTTTATCCAAGAACTCTTCTTCTGGAAATTTACCTGGTTCTGGTTGTTCACCTGACATTGCAAAAAGCATGATAGATGGAGGTATTGTACACTGTTTATCAGGCATTCTTCAAGTAATTGATCTGGACCATCCTGATGCACCAAAAATTGTGAGTCTCATACTCAAGTGTTTGGAAAGTCTGACAAGGGCAGCAAGTGCAAGTGAGCAAGTTCCCAAAGCTGATACGGTGAATAAGAAAAACTCAATAGGTCCAAGTGGAAGTTCGGATGCTCTGCTTGTTGGCACTCAAGCTTCTCAAGAATTACATTCTTCTGAAAACATAAGCTGTCTTGATGGAGTCACTGGTAATGCTGGTTCAGAAGCACAGCCCCATGATATATCTCAGAATGAAGGTGATCGGAGTGCAAATTCAAACCATTCCACTGAGCAAGATATGAGGATTGAGGAGGCTCCAACTACTGATCCACCTGTGGATTATATGCGTGAAGATATCGAAGAAAGTGGTGACTTACCTAATACAGAACAAATTGAAATGACTTTTCATGTGGAGAATAGAGACGATATGAACGATGAAGAGGATGACTTGGGTGATGATGGCGACGATGATGATGACGATGATGAGGATGATGATGGAGAGGATGAAGATGATATAGCTGAAGACGGAACAGGTCTGATGTCCCTGGCTGATACTGATGTGGAGGATCATGATGATGCTGGATTGGAAGATGAATATAATGATGATATGGTTGATGAAGAGGATGATGATTTCCATGAAAATCGTGTCATTGAGGTAAGGTGGAGGGAGGCCCTTGATGGCTTGGATCATTTGCAGGTACTTGGACAACCTGGAACAGGGGGAGGGCTAATTGATGTCTCTGCTGAACCTTTTGAAGGAGTGAATGTTGATGACTTCTTTGGCATTCGTCGATCTTTTGGCTTTGAGCGTCGTCGTCAGTCTAATAGAACTTCGTATGAGCTGTCAGTTTCAGAAGGCAATGGTCTGCAACATCCTCTCCTTTTGAGACCGTCACATTCTGGTGATTTAGATTCAATATGGTCATCTGTTGGGAATACATCCCGGAATACAGAAGGCCTTTCTGCTGGCAACATTGATGCAGCCCATTTCTATATGTTTGATGCTCCCGTTCTTCCTTATGACTATGCATCCTCTACTCTATTTCGCGATCTTCTGGGTGGTTCTGCACCACCGCCACTAGCTGATTTTTCTGTTGGTTTAGAATCCTTACGTGGATCAGGTAGGAGAGGGCCAGGTGATGGTCGGTGGACTGATGATGGTCAACCCCAAGCTGGTGGTCAAGCTGCTGCAATTGCTCAGGCTGTTGAAGAGCAGTTCATTTCACAATTAAGCAATAATTATCCTGCTGAAATGCTTTCGCGAAACCTAGGATTACCGGAGATACAGGACAGAGATCCCATCATAGCAACTGATTATGATCAAGTGGCACTAGGAGTTGAGAACACTGCTGCTCAACAAGATGATGATCAACATCGCAATAATGTAAACCTCTCTGCACCGGAGAGTATGCCAACTGAGATTGGTAATAACAATATGGAAACTGGGGAAGTAATTGTTTTTGACAGAGAGCCAGTGGAGAGATCCTCAGATTCTGTTGCTCAGGTTGGTTTGCAATTTGACAGGACTTCAGATGGTTTAGTAAATTCTTCTACTATGCCATCTCAAGATGATGGCCTCGGTATATCGTCAGGACCAGATAGTCAGTCTAGTTGTCATGCTCGTTGGGTTTCTGAATCAGATATGCCAGATCTTGGTGGTCATCATGTTTCTTCAGTTCCAGAAAGCAGTGATGTTGATATGAATGTCACTGAAGTGGAAAGAGATCAGTTTGGGCCACAATCACCCTTGTCTGGGATAAATCTAGAGCCATTGTCTCAGCAAAATGATACGGTTATCCAAGATACATCTCAGGCAGAAGAAAGCATTTTGAATAATGAGCCTTCAAATGCAAATGGTATTGATCCCACATTCTTGGAGGCACTTCCGGAGGATCTTCGTGCAGAGGTTCTTGCTTCACGACAAGCTCAGTCTACTCCGGCTCCTACTTATGCACCCCCTACTGTTGAAGACATTGATCCAGAGTTTTTGGCAGCTCTTCCACCTGATATCCAAGCTGAAGTTCTTGCTCAACAGCGGGCACAAAGGATAGTACATCAGGCAGAAGGACAGCCAGTTGACATGGACAATGGATCAATTATTGCCACTTTTCCTGCTGATCTACGTGAGGAGGTTTGTCTCTTGAACACTCTACTTCATTGCGTTGCTTCATTTTACTCACTATGTTTGTATATATTAGGTACTTTTGACTTCTTCTGAGGCAGTATTATCGGCATTGCCATCTCCATTACTTGCTGAAGCACAAATGCTTAGAGACAGAGCAATGAGTCATTATCATGCCCGTAGCTTGTTTGGAAGTAACCAGAGGCTCAATAATCGAGGAAATAGGATTGGATTTGGGCAGACAGTGATGGACAGGGGTGTTGGAGTCACTATTGGGCGGAGGGCTTCTTATGTTGCAGACAAGTTGAAGTTAAAAGAACTTGAAGGAGAACCACTTTTGGATGCTAGTGGCTTGAAAGCATTAATTCGGCTATTACGATTGGCTCAGGTAGTTTATATTCTACTCGAATGGTCTAGTACATAGCCATGTGCTCAATGTTTGACCAAAGTGAATTAATTGTCATCTGCCCCTTGAATGTTGTTAGACCAAGTGGTTCAAATCTTTGGGTCACAAAATGCTTTATTCCATAGCCTGTAGGAGATGGGAGTTTCTGTTTTAGCATCTTCTTAGGATTCATCAGAATGTACAATATGGAACTGATATTTTCTTTTTTCTTTTTACTTTTTAGCCTCTTGGGAAAGGTCTTTTGCAAAGACTGTTGTTGAACTTGTGCTCGCACAGTGATACAAGAACAATTCTAGTGGATCTTCTGCTTGATATGATCAAGCCCGAGGCTGTCGGCATAGTTGGCGGACTGACTTCAGTGAACACACAGAGGCTTTATGGATGTCAGTCTGATGTTGTTTATTGTCGATCTCAACTGTGTGACGGTATAAATTTATATTTTTCCTTGTGATGCAAAATATTCTTTTTAGCTTTGGATTATAATCTTAAGGATAATTTTGTTTTATTAAGGTGTTCCTCCATTAGTGCTGCGACGGGTACTTGAGATTCTTACATATCTGGCTACAAATCATACTGGTGTTTCCAGTCTTCTGTTCCACTTTGGGGCCTCAAATATTCCTTACCCTGCATATATAAATCAACATTCAGAAAGCAAAAATGATAAAGGTAAGGATAAGATCATTGGAGAAGAGAATGATTTTAGCCTCTCTGGAAGTCCACAATCTGGCGAGGTTCCTTTGACATTGTTCCTTAGACTTTTAAGTCAACCACTTCTCTTACGAAGCATTGCTCATCTTGAGCAGGTATGTGTTCCATGCAGTTAATCTTGGTGAAGAAGGGCTGTTCATGAATTGGCTTTTACCTAACCGTAATATTTGATGTTGTTGCAGGTCATGGGTCTGCTTCAAGTGGTGGTGTGCGCTGCGGCATCTGAGTTAGATATTCAATCTAATACTGAAGAAACAGCAGAGCACACTGAAGATCCTCCTGGTAATGAAACCACCAGTGATGTTCAGAAAGATCCTCATGTATCAGAAGTAGCATCTGATCAACTTCACCGAAGTTCCAGTGCTTTGAACTCCAAATCAGATTTTCAGAGAAGCATTAAGACTTACAATATCTTCTTACTGCTGCCGCAATCAGATTTACATAATCTCTGCAGTCTTCTTGGCCATGAAGGGTACTATTCTTATGATCTGATCGCTTACATGTGACTTATTCTTGTTCCAAAATAATATAATCTTCATCTGGTTTATTTATTGGTTCACATTTTCTTGAATTCCGTTATTTTTCTTTGTTTTTTCTTGTGCTGCCTGTCTTAGTTTAAGTAATAGAGAAATAATCTTGGGTTGTTTATCTGCTTATTAATCAAATAGGCTTTCGGACAAAGTTTACACACTGGCTGGCGAAGTGCTACGGAAGTTGGCGTCTGTTGCTACTGCTCATTGCAAATTTTTTATTTCGGAGCTTACAGAGTTAGCTCACAGGTTGAGCAGCTCAGCTGTTAATGAACTTATAACGCTTAGGGATACACACATGCTGGGACTAAGTGCTGGATCCATGGCTGGGGCTGCAGTTCTTCGTGTTTTGCAGATACTCAGTTCACTTACCTCAATTGGAAGTGGCAGCAGTAATAAGGCAAGAGTGGACGAAGAGGAACATGAAGAGCATGCCACAATGTGGAAGTTAAATGTTGCATTGGAGCCACTATGGAAAGAACTAAGTGAATGTATAAGTACTATGGAGTCTGAGCTGAGTCAGAGCTCCCACTCTTCAGCTGTTTCAAATATTAGCATTGGGGAGCAGTTACAGGGTTCTTCATCGTCATCTCCCCCTCTCCCCCCTGGAACTCAGAGACTATTACCTTTCATTGAGGGTTTTTTTGTTCTGTGTGAGAAACTACAAGCTAACAGCCCAATATTGCTTCAAGATCATTCCAACGTGACAGCTAGAGAAGTGAAAGAATCTGCTGGGACATCAGTTCAATCATCTATTACATGTATGGATTCTTACAGAAGACTCGATGGGTCTGTCACATTTGCAAGGTTTTCTGAGAAGCACCGTCGCCTTCTTAATGCTTTTGTAAGGCAGAATCCTGGTTTATTGGAAAAATCACTCTCTATGTTGCTGAAAGCTCCTCGGTTGATTGATTTTGACAACAAAAGAGCTTATTTCCGTTCCAAGATTCGGCAGCAGCATGACCAGCATCTCTCAGGTCCACTGCGGATTAGTGTTAGACGAGCATACATTTTGGAGGATTCATATAACCAACTTCGCATGCGACCAACTCAAGACCTCAAGGGACGGTTGAATGTGCATTTTCAAGGTGAAGAGGGTATTGATGCTGGTGGTTTGACTAGGGAATGGTATCAATTGCTGTCGAGAGTCATATTTGACAAAGGAGCTTTGCTTTTCACTACTATTGGGAATGGTGCTACTTTTCAGCCAAATCCTAATTCTGTGTATCAAACTGAGCATCTCTCTTATTTCAGATTTGTAGGACGTGTGGTAATTATCTATGGACCCTGTTTCAAGCTTGAACTTTTTGGCATCTTGTATGCAATTGTCTTTTCATTATCTAAGATTGGTCATATTGTCCTCTTAAAGGTTGCCAAGGCACTGTTTGATGGACAACTGCTTGATGTTTATTTTACTCGCTCTTTCTACAAGCACATCCTTGGTGTGAAGGTGACTTATCATGACATAGAAGCTGTTGATCCTGATTACTACAAAAATTTGAAATGGATGCTAGAGGTGAGTTCAATTAAGAGTGCAATTTTACATGTTTCTTGTTAAAGGTTCCCCGAGTAGTTAAATGATTTGTCTTTACCCTTTGTGTCAGAACGATGTGAGTGACATACCAGATCTGACATTTAGCATGGATGCAGATGAAGAAAAACACATCCTTTATGAAAAAACAGAGGTACTGATATATAAATCTTTACTTTAGTTCATTACTTCTTGAAAACTAAATTGTTTGTCAAAGTTTAACTCATTGCTATAAGGCCCCTACAAAGCATATTCATCTGAGTTTCTTATATGCTTACAATGAAAAGGTTACTGACTATGAGCTTAAACCGGGAGGAAGAAATATAAGGGTGATTGAAGAAACAAAGCATGAATATGTAGACCTTGTGGCTGATCACATTTTGACAAATGCTATCCGGCCCCAAATTAATTCCTTTCTAGAAGGATTCAGCGAAATAGTACCACGTGAACTTATATCTATTTTTAATGATAAAGAGCTCGAGTTATTAATTAGCGGTCTTCCAGAAATTGATTGTAAGTCAACATTCCTCTTCGTTGTTGATATTTCGTAATTATTATCCTGATATATGCTGATGACTTTAATGTTTTTGTAGTGGATGATTTGAAAGCCAATACCGAGTATACTGGCTATACTGTAGCAACTAATGTTGTTCAATGGTTTTGGGAGGTTGTTAAGGGATTCAACAAGGAAGATATGGCAAGATTGCTCCAATTTGTAACTGGAACCTCAAAGGTAATTTATGTGAACCTGAATTATCTTAATTATTTTATTGCTGATCTATTATTTGTTGTCATAGTCGATTACAGTTTGAGATGACATATTTCTTCTACTGATTTCAACATTTGTCAGTTATGCTGAGGTAGCCTGTGGTTGGTCTGATTTTATTCTTGCCTTTTCTATTAGAGGAATAAAGTAATTGTGCGTACACATGATGACATATGTATGAGAGATGGTATTAAGAAACTCCTGTATCAGAACTCGAGAGGAAGGGTAACAATTTTGCATTTGAGGTGCATGTCCTGTTGGGTTGTTTCTTGGTACAGTTATCGTCTTGGTGCAAAATTAGTGCGTAGCATATAATAGCATAATATGCAAGTCAATCTGGGAAAGTACAAAAATGAAATGCTTGAAAAAGATTGATAAAGAAGGCAAAATATGAAAAAATCATCTGTGGAATTTAAATTGTGAAATTAAATGAGGGGACAAACACTCTCTTCTCATTTAAATTTTTGGAAGTTAGATCAGACACTTGGTATTCATGGTTAATTTGCAACATTCTATCCTATGAAATCTTGTTGCTTATTTAATTCTGTTAATAGTTCTTGTTTTGGGGTGTAGAGGGTTATATCTCCAAACACTTCTAATTTTTTACTTGTAACTAGAATGTCTCCTGGTTACGTGACAGTTATTGTGTCCTTTAGTCAGATAGATATCAGATTGAGGTTTTGTTGATGTATTTTATTGAATTGATCAACTTCCCATTTTTCTAAATTAGTTAGGCATATTGTTGCTGTGTCTGTCTGAGGGGCAGTCCTATATCTTGATGATTGTTCCCTGTCATATGATATTGAAACAGCTCGAGCAAATCTACAGGAAAATTAGCCTCTATAGATTGAAAGATTTCCTGAAGCACTAATTTAGAAATTTTCTTTTCCTAGGTTCCTTTAGAAGGTTTTAAGGCACTGCAAGGCATATCAGGCCCTCAGAGATTTCAGATTCACAAAGCATATGGAGCTCCTGAGAGACTTCCATCAGCTCATACCTGGTACGTATTTTATACGAAGAGTATGATATGAGCAAGGGGAAATGATTTGACAATTTTGTTATTCCACAATATATGTCGGCAGCATGCCATCTTATACAGTGAAATTCATTAGTCCTTACAACTTTTCCAGCTTTAACCTTAACCTTAAATGTTCATGTTGCAATGTGTCCTGTAATTTCATTTGTCTTGCAATTTTCCAGCTTTAACCAACTCGACCTTCCTGAGTATTCTTCGAAGGAACAGCTTGAAGAACGTTTGTTACTGGCCATCCATGAAGCTAGTGAAGGATTTGGATTTGGTTAAATTAGTGGGTGACATAATGTGGTTCTGCAAACTTGCTGCTCGTTTTTGCGCTTCCCTGTACATGTTAGTTACTCTTTACTTTTGTTTTAAGTTCAACTTCATAATTGTTAGCAATGACTTGAACCCTCGCTCATGTCGTTTTTTGGGGGACGTTATTTATATTATTTTGCAGATATGAAATGTTGATCGGGATCGATCATCCCTCAAGTAATTCCTACATATAAGCCTTCGGGCATGGACGTGGGTATCACTCATGAACAGGAAAATCTCTTCACGGAGGTCGTAATTTGCTGGTGACATTATTTTTATATATAGCAGCAGTGTACATACATTTTGTACCTTTTATTATCTTTTTGGGTAACTGGAGCAACATAATAAATACTAAATAAGTATCTGTGTCCTCATTCTTTATCTGTTACTGGCCAAATCATTCTCTCTGTTATGGATACAATTTCAGAAGAGTATATCAAAGTCTTATATGGCGTTTAATAATAGTTATTTTGCTTTTGATTCGTGATTTAACTACCATTTAGATTGGATTTTTATTGATTGCAGAATTTGATGTTTGGTTTTGATCCTACCAACAATGAATAAGTGATTAAAGGAGTCAATTAACTGGGTAGGCACAACTCAGACATTCCTTTCCTGAAAATATTTAATCAGTGACAAACTTTATACTAGTTAAAATTGATGTAAATCTTAATTGCTTAGGGCATGTTTGTTTGGCGTTTTTCAAAATTATTTTATTTTTGGGGAAAACGAGACAAACTATATTCTTCATTCATAAATAAATTTTTTATTTTTTTATTTTTTCAAATAATTCTCTGAAAAGTTAAACAATAATTTTTTTATTTAAAAAAAAGAATTACATAAATTCTACCTTGATTTGACATAAAAAAACATAACTCTTACGCACTTTATCTCACATCACATAATAAACATAATTTGACATAAAGTTTTGCATATCTTACACCTACAACATAAACCCTACAAAACTAGTTTATACCTATCTCTCAAACCATTCTCCAAAAACTTAAACAAATAATATTACGCAAATTGAAATTATTTCACAAATCTCCACTACTCTACCAAGTATCAAACAAACAGTCCCTTAGTTTTTTTTTTTTTTTGTAATTAAAATAATACATAAACACTTCATTCTTTCAAGTTGTTAAATTTACAATTGGGGTGGGGGGGGGGGGGGGGGGGGAGGGGGTGTTTTTCTCAAATTTTTTTAAATTATTTCGTTTTTTGGAAGAGCGAGACAAATATGTTTTCTACTTTATAAAATAATTTATCATCTCTTAATTTACCTATTCTCTCAATAATTTTCTTATCTATAAAAAAATTCTACGCGAACTCTAAATTGATTTGACATAAAGGAATCAACTAAACAATAATTTTCTTATTTCTAAAAAAATATGCACAAACTTTAATTTGATTAGACATTAAGTAACACATGTTAAGTAATATATATCTTACATAACTAACATGACTTACTAACATAATTTGACAAAGTCATACACATCTTATACTTGCAATCTGAACTCTTCCGAAAAAATTTACATTCCATTCTCCTAAATCTCAAACAAACATTATGCAAATTAAGATTATTTCATAAACTCCCACTATTTATTCAAACTACTCTCTCAAATACCAAACAATAAATCCTTACATTATTTATATTTACTCTTAGATTTTTAGAATTAAATTTTCTAATTAACTTCTTAATTCTTAGGGTCTATTTGGATGGGTTTTGGCTCGATTTTATTGGTCTCGGTTTTAAAAAAAATGGTTTGGGCGATTTCAATGAAACCCTTGAGACCTCATTTGGATGGATTTTGGCTGTTGGATTTTGTGGTTTGAACAAGTTAAATCTCCATTTGAATTGGGTTTGGATGTTAGAGTTTAGGGAAAAAAGTAGGTGATAGATATCAATTTTTTTTTAGTGAGATTTGAGAAAAAGAATAGGTAGTATGTGTCAAATCAATGTTTTATAAGTTTGAAGAGTTTGAGTGTGAATTTTTTATAGGTTTTTTATGGTTTTATGGGTTTGGTGAAACCTCATTTGAAAGGATTTTGGCTCGATCTCACGAAACCCGCGAGACCGGGCCAAAACTCATCCAAATACACCCTTATTTACTTTTGAGTGAAAAAAAAAATTATCGAACCCAATTCCTATTTGACAAAAATGGAGCTTGACCGAATCCGTCTTGGGCCGTAAAACAAGCTTCATATAACAACCCAGCACCGACCCATCCCAATCCAGTCCGCCCATTTGCTAACCTTATAAACTTCAAGAGGATTTGAAATCTAGACAACAAGATAGGGAGATTTAAACACAAAGTCGAGCAATACATATATTTGAATCCCTAATGTAAAGTACAAGTTTTGACACAGATCTAGCGCATATTAGTTTCGAAGTTTGGTACAAATGCCCTGAGATATGAACTTTACAAAACCAATCTCCGACCACCTCAAGATTAAGGAAACATTGTTTCACTGCCCTCCAACTTGTCTTTTCCACGAATCTTCGACTATCAGTTCATCCACACCCCAATCCTCATAGCTGCAGATGACACCAGTTAAGATCAATTGATAAGGGAAATATGTTGCAGAACATTCAGTAAATATAAATTTACCTTCCATCAGGCAAGTAGCGACGAATGGTGAAAGGTATTTTTCTCTCTCGCAGCTCCTTCATTGCAATCTGAAGAGTGATAGAAAAAGACTTCAATGCTTTAAGATCGCAAAGTATGCTGATAATCATAAAAAACCACATAAAAATTTGAAGAGATTTTGTGAGGAAACTGTATAATCACATCAACAGGTACATCTTGGAAATACAATGTAGAATTGATTAAATAGCCAAATCATAATTAACTTGCAGAAAAGTAACATAATTCCTAGTTGATCCATGTAGCTGCCAGAGCCAGAGCAGACTATAATATAGGTAGATTATTCCATGTTATTTACTTCTTTGAGGGTGATATGAAAGTGAAAGCATCTGATTGTCATGCCAGAGGAGATTGTCTAATAATTCATGGGTTGAGGTTATAATATACGACCATCCATCTCTGTCTATAAATAATAAAGTACTCGAACATCTCCTAAACTAAATAGAATAATGCTTAAGATTCAAATGCGGCTACATTTACACTTGCAGCATGGCCTATTTTGAGTTTAACTAGGGAAGTGAGATTAGATGATTAGATCTTTATGTTATTAGACCAACGTGATAGCCACGGGCATGAAGACACCATTTATACTTGTGTTGACTAGGCTACAAAACAAACTATTTACCAGGGTCTAACTATGAGTAGTGAATGATTAATGATAGAGGTGACATGTGGGCTAGCCCAGTCCGGCCCGTTAAATCCATCATAAGCCCAACTAAAATGGTGGGCTCCTCGAGCTCCACCTCAAAAACCCAGTCCAGGACAAGACCAGGCATAGGCCAAGCCATAGTTACTTCCTTTTTAACAAATATGCATAGATGTTGAAATTTAAAACTAAATACCAAGCAAAGTGTAGAGTGTTCTACTACTTTCTTTCCAGTCCTATAAATTATAGTGGATTTTCAAAAAGGAAACCCTGAACATTCACACCACACGGCCAAAATGGGATGATCAAACTTAATGCTACTCATAGTTGCATAAATAATCAAGAAAATCAATTCATAACAAAACTAACAAGCAGCATATCAGCATATTAATCTCACTCTGCTGTTCACAACATTTTACCTCAAGTGGATCAGTTTCACCCTCCAACTCAACCATGACAGGAGCATTCATGCTGAAACAAAATAACAACAGAAACTCAATTAGTCGAATTCCAAGCATAGTCAGGATCCAGAACCCCAAAAAACTAATACAACGTGAACCTTATCTGCAGAGCACGGGTGCCCAAAATTCTAGCACGCTCGTACTTCGTCATGTACTTGGACGTTTTCCGCGGCCTTTCAACCGGCTCCTGCTCCTGTTTCTCGTCCCCTTCACCTTCAAGGGGATCTGGCGCTTCCTCATTGTTATTCTCTTCTTCCACCTCTACCCCTTCCTAATTAAGAAAAACAACAAAATAAATAACAAAATTGTCCCACAAAAATATTACAACATGGACTAGTATCAATAGTTATTAACAATTTATATTCTCACATCAAGCTCAGGCTCCAGTGGCTCATCCTCGTACCTAAAAAAGTAAAAGATTTGTTAGTGATATTGTAAACTCCAACTAAACCCTAGGTTCCAAATATGGTGCTAAATAACAAAACATTAATAAATTAAAAAAAAAAAAAACATAACGTACCCTCCGTCCATCTCATAGTCCTCGTCGGCCATGGCTGTAAGAGATTTTCACGTTTTGCTAATTTGGGGATTTCACTCTGTCGTCTGTTGCGCGATTAATAATACAAATTAGGGCTACTCTGATGTGAAGATTGATTATTTATTAGGCTTCGAGGAGTTTGTGTTATTTGAAGGTGATAAATAAATTAATCGGATAAAATTTATTTGATGGTTGGCCCAATGGGCTGACCCGCTCCTCATAGGCCCACCAGGCATTTGAGCATAGCTCAGGTCCATTTTTTCTTACTTTTATGGAATATATTTCCTCCGTTTGTATTTTTCTTTTATCCCTTCATATAGTTGATCAATCAACTTGACTAAATTTATAAAAATTATAATAAATAATTAATTAATATATTTCAGTGATAAGTTGATAATATCAAATGTTACCATATATATTAATATTTAAAAAGTTTAATACACCACAAATGTGAATAATTTAACATAATAAGGATGAGTTTGGCCTAAAGGTTCAAAAAGCAATTATAAGAGAATTAATTTTATTAAAATAGATTTTGACAATAATTGATTATAATAAAAATTAATTATAGAATAATTGATTTTGTATAATAGCTTTTGCAAAAGTAACTTTATGAGCTTCTAAAGTAAGTTGGTTTTTAGCATCTAGATACCCCAAAAGTGATTATAATATTAGGGATCAAACACCATGAAAATCACGATTGACCAAAAGTAATTTTTATAATTGGGGCAAAACACTTTAAAAATCACAATAGATATCTAAAAGTGCTCCCACAGCTGGGCCAAACTCACCCTAAGTCATTTAAAAGATTGAAAAGTTTGACCGGATACTGTAGCTAATGGAGTAAAAAAAACTGGGACGGATGGAGTATATAATAATATACAGTGTGTTGTATAAAATAATCAATAATCCGCTAAGTTGTTGGGGGAATATTTTTGCTTTTTTTTTTTTTTTTTTTTGAGAGGTAGATTTTTTTTTGTGTTGGAGGCACTTAGATGTATCTTGTGACTTGTCTCGTTAGGTTTTGGAATAGGTAAAAAAAAAGTTGATATATGCGAATAAAAAAATAAGATTCAATTGAAATTTTGTTGATTGATTTAAAATATTATTCTTGATTTTTTTTCAATGTTGAGTCTTTAGATAATAAGAGAAGCATTAGAGATATTTTTATATTTTGGAAAACGTGAAAAGAAGTTTGATTGTAATGTTAGCTTCCTGAGAAATATGTGTTGATATATGTTACTCCAGTATTTATTTATGTTTTAATTAAATAAATTGTGTTTCAGAAAGTTGAACATTTAAAATTTGATCCTGAAAATAACTGCATCCAATATTCGTATGATTTAATTATTTCAAGCATTAATGTCTCTAAAATTAAATGAAATTATTCCGTTCCAATATTACAGGAATTTGGTTTAAATTTGATCGAAAATTAGTAGTTGATCGGCGTTTGACCACTAATGTACATTGTTGTTAGAATGTCATTGATTCAATGACGTGGTAGAGATGAGACGTAGTACCTTTCTTTGTGAAATGTGACACTAATTAGTTTATTTTATAGTATTTTTTTAATATGAAGTGATATATGCCTTGCTTATATAACTTTTCTTTAAAGGATTGCTTATCAAAAAAAAAAAAAAATTTCTTTAAGGGATTGCTTATATGCATTTGAACAAAATGAAAAGGCAGTCTCAGATAAGTACCAAGCTCACAGATTTTGAATTTTTGCTTCATGGGTCGTGGATCTTAGTATCTTACTACAATCGAACCTAAATATTAATTGGTTTACTAGGTCAATTTAATGTATGATATTTGGAACTAATCAAATTGAGTTTGATTTCTTTTGATTCTTCCATTTTTTAAATGGGACGGTGGAGTCATATAGTTATAAAACAATAATGAGAAAATCGCAGTTTTCGCTCTGAATTTACAGTTAAGTTGCATTTTTTTTTCTGAACTTACATTAATATTGTATTTTTCCCCCTTAACTCTTTTCCGATTACTTTTCTGGCTAATGAGTTTAGGGTGGAAATTACAACACAAAATTTTAGGGTGTAAAGTGCAACAATGATGTAAATTACGGGGAAAAGTGCAACTTTGCTGTAAGTTTAGGAGGAAAAGCTCAATTTTTGTAACCAATTATAATTCAAAGAGAAAAACCAATGGAATTTTAATATTATGTATAATTGTAATAAATTATATAATATAGAAAAATCAAAAACTTTAGTACAAATTAACAAATATAAAATTGATACAAATATATTATTTAGACATTACAAGGTGGGAGATGGGTATAAAATCGAGCATACAATACACTTTCATATTTATGTTTATCTTGCAAGCTTTGCATTGTATTATTCAAATGAGGTTTTCAAGTTGTTAAAACTTGTTAAAAAAAGAAAAAAAAAAGTTCGGTAATCTTAATCTGAAATCGTGAATTTTCTAGTTGATAAATACTTTCAATCATAAAATTATAGTTTACATATATACTTTGAAAATATAGAAAATATAATTTGAATGTATTTTCATCAGAAATATCAAAATGTTGAAAGTAAAAGAAGCAACGTGGTTAATTATAAAAGAGAAAAAATAAGCAACATGGTTTTAAAAATATGATATGTAGTTTTTTTTAATATATATAATTAAATATGATATTTAGTTAGGATATTGAGGTTTAAATAAAAAAGGAATATTCATTATGCTTCGAGAAATAATTATATTATTTAAAAATAAGTTTTGGATCAAAAGATCATTGTAACGGTAAAAAATGGTGAAATATTCACCTCCCCTTAACTTTCGACTATTGCATCCACATTCCCTGGTCTTTGTAAATTTTATGAAGAACAAGGGAGGTGGATGCTAATAATTCCGGGGAGGTGGATGTAATTCACTCCGGTAAAAATGGGAAGAATTAGACTTGTTTCACCTTTTTTTTTATGAAAAGACTTGTTTCAAGCTTTTGGAATAACAAAATGTGAGTCAAAGAGTTTGTGCCAAAATAACAGGTCTTATTAAACCTATTAATATGTGATTGGTCTAGTGGAAGGGATTAGTAAAAAAAAAAATATTAAAACTCGGCATCAAGTCATTCATTCTTTTTCACCATTTTTATTTCACCAACCAAACACGCCCTTCATTTGATCCAAAAAGAAAAAACTCGCCCTTCATAACCCAAGCAAGACTTTTCATTTTCCAAAAGCCATTCCAATTTTTTGATTCCGTTCCCATTTCTTTCTGTATAAATAATTTAAGGTATTCTATTAATTATTCAGCTGCACATTTATACATACACGTATATAGCTTAATATTTTATACTGACATCTCTCTCTCTCTCTCTCTCTATTTCACGGCTCCAGTCAATTTGTTTGCTCAGAAGTATCATCGCTTCTTAAGGATTCATGTCGGTATGCAATCCAGTTCTTATTTGTGTTGAAGATTATTTGACACCCTTTTAGTGGATTTTAATTCGATTTTATATTTCCTTCTTGTTTTCCCTTTCAGAATAGATTATATATTCATATTCGCAAATACTTTTCATTTTGTTGGGAGTTTTTATGCGTTTCAGTTGTTTGATCGATCCCTTTGTGATGTGTTTTTACTTCGGTTTTATGCTAATATAAAAATGGGTTGTTTGCTGTTGGTGATATGATGCTAGCTGTTCTATGGTTGAATATTTGTTGTGCTTTAATTCATTTTTGTAGTTGATGCTTATTTCGTCTAATCCCCTATCAGAAAAAAGAAAAAAAATTATTTGTAATGTTTTTTTTCCTAATAATATTACTATGCGTGTATTTTTTCTTTCTTTTGAATTGATACTTTTAAGTATTTTCACTTTGATCACTACATTACTGAAATTATTCTATTTTTAGTATTGTATTTCCTAATTTTGTGATACTTGTATGCTATTGGGATCTTTCTGGTGGCCAATTAGATAAAGGAGGTAAAGAAAAACAGTAGATCAAAAGTAAAATTCAATTTAGTATGAACTCTTGTTTTACTAATTACTAGACAAGTTCATTATTCAATGTTTCGAATTCTATGTTCTTGATTCACAGTAGATTTAGTTTCTGAAATAGAGATACTGCTGTTAATTATAACGATGTGGAACCTATTTCCTCAAACATCTTATTCTCCCTTAAGGCCTTAATGCAATGAGTTCTTTGAGGTCTAGAATTATATTTAGTTTGTCATTGGCACTCGAGTGTTATTGTTCAGATATTGTGGATATCTCGCATCATCTAATTAGAATACTAAACTTAAATAATATTGATTCAGAAATGGAATTTTTGTATCTCAAACCTTCTTCTGTAAGAGTTTATTTGTACTTTTCTGAAGGAGAAGGGTCGGCCATTGCCGAAGTTTGGTGAATGGGATGTAAATGATCCAGCTTCAGCTGAGGGATTTACAGTAATATTTAACAAGGCCAGGGACGAGAAAAAGACGGGTGGGAAGCCAGATTCTCCTACAAAGGTGGATGCAAATACGATTCACGGAGTCGAACATTTTAAACCGCAGGGGGTAAGTTCTTCTTCAATTAATCTTGATGGCGTTTTATTGTAATTTTAATCTGTTGTATTAAGATTCTGAAATTCCTTGGTTTGCAGAAAAAATGGTTTTGCTGTGTGCAGAGCCCGAGTGCAGAATCTTGACCTGGTTAATATGTAAGAGATGTGTATTTATAAACTGCCCAGAAGATGTGTTTAAATTTGAGGTGCAGGTGGTATCTATAACAGTTCAGTTTGTGTTGTGTGCTGTAAAATTGTACTATTGTTTTTGTTTTGGAAGAAAGGAATATTATGGGAAACTTGTAAAATATTCTTCTCTATGTTCTTG
This sequence comes from Penstemon newberryi var. newberryi, assembly GCA_030819805.1. Lineage (NCBI taxonomy): Eukaryota > Viridiplantae > Streptophyta > Magnoliopsida > Lamiales > Plantaginaceae > Penstemon > Penstemon newberryi. The sequence goes on along the minus strand of JAUALY010000003.1, from coordinate 4,611,213 downwards.
TTTGGTGGATCATATTCATAACTAAGCCAAGCCAGCTTTTTAGTGTTTGTTGCTTTTGCAATTTTGTGACCTGTAAAGTATTTGTGTCAACATTTGCTTCTTCATTTCCCCCTTTGGGCTTGTTTGGTTCACATTAAATGAAATCAACAGTTTCCATTTTATTCATGTTACATATGAAACTCTCTACCTAATGACATTTTTTTTTTCAAAATATAAATTAATATCATAACCGAATTTGAACCCATTTAATAAAAAAATGGACAACTGGATAGGTCTGGTCTGTATTAGACCCGTTGAACTGAGTTATGAAATACTTATTACAATGTTAATCTAATTGGGAAAATTTTGGACAAAGCATTGTCCTGGATTTTAAGATTTCCACCTGCAGTCTTATCTAAGGAGGATCCGATTCCAATCCCATTTTCAGGGTGACTTACAATCAGGCCCCCTGAGATTTAATGTTATTATCCGGACTACCTCTGTTGTTTTGAGAACTAACCCTTTTATGTTTTAAACAGTTTACAAAACCATTCCTCGTAACTTTAGCAATTCTTACAAGAACACTCCATAACTTAATATTCCTTACAAGAACACTCCCTACAATTTCTAAAAATATTTACCAATACACCCTCTCCTTGTGAGGGTGTTATAATTTTTTGAAACTATAGGGTCTTTTTGTAATTAAGATTTCTGAAAATATTTACCAACACACCCTCTCCTTGTGAGGGTGTTTTAATTTTTTGAAACTATAGGGTCTTTTTGTAATTAAGATTTACACGAGGGCTTCCCAATATAAATCACCCTATTAGTTAATACACATATTACACAGACAAGCACCTAAACTAAAATTTTGGCGAGTACAAGATCATATACTCCACATTCCACAACGTACATCACTTAATATTATTCAAACCCCAAGTCATATTGCAAATATAACATTAAAAAAATTGCATATTACAACATACATCAAAACAAATTTTTGATAAAAATGTAGTATAAAACATCTACATTATATGAGAATTGTAGTATCAAACATCTATCTGCATATGACTTTCTGAAAAGGTATTAAATACTGCAAATATGTAATCGGTTCATATCCAGTATTACACTAAACTCTAATAGCCCCAAGCTTTCTCTCAAATAAACGACGCAAGATGTAAACTTGCAAACCACTGGCTGCAATCAGAACAGTCGATTCAAATAATGCTTTGTAAATTGCTGATCTGCTCAGTTTCTCGTTCACTGAAAATCCAATAAAAAAAATTAGTACCAATTAGGACTCATACTAGTAAGGTATCAACTTAGATGATCCGATTATATTGCACACATCAGCATAACTAGCAAAAGAGATGCATCAAATTGAACTATAGGCTAACAAATTTCGACATAGAGTCTAAAGGATTAATCTCTCACCTTCTGTTTCTAAAAGTAAGCGCACCAGGGGATAAATTAGTGACAAAATCTTACGTATGAAAAGAAGAAATTTAGGATATAAATAGTCAAGGTTTTTAATATTCCTGACTGGGATATATTTTATTTCAGTAAAAGAAATGGGGCCTTTTCTATTTCATTAAAGGAAAAGACAGTTCCTCCAAAATTTCATAATCAAGATTTTAACTACACTGAAGAAAGAAGAAAGATGGGAAATTGATTGTTTGCTCATAAATCAAAGGTTTAACATTTATCGCTTTCTTTTTCTTCAATTCTTTTGTCAAAAACAATTTAACAAAAATGAAATAACATATTTTCAAGAGGCCATGGTAATAATTAAAAGTTATAATAGGCGAAAGAACTGACTTCGTCTATATTGATAAATGGTAAGTGTGAATCAAAAGAGATGTCCAATAATTACCTATTGCCTGGCGATCAGTCTGCGCCTCTAGCCAATGCTGCTCAAATTGAATATTATACAAAGCTTCCTCTAGCTTTCCAATATGCTCGAAAAGAGGCTTAAAATGCTCTGCATATGCCACAAAATTATACACTAATGTTAATATTTTAAATGGTGCATCTGAAACAAAATTTAGGGGAGAACAGAAAACAATTACCATCTTTAGCATGCTCATCATGGTATAAGAAATAGCTAGCATGCACATCAAAATCTAGGGTTTCGTGGTAGGGGGACTTGTTAGTGAAACAAAACCGGTAAACTCCTTCACGATAAGCCACAAACTCGTGCTTGTCACTTGTCTTGTCACGAATATCATGGATCTGTTCACCGCCAGGTCCTTTCACCTAGTATTGTTGTCATGGTCAGCAGGTCAACCAAAGCATCTTCAAAATGTAATCAAATTGAGATCCAAAATGTAACATTTAGAATCATATCAACTTTATGCAAAATTTGAACTGTAACCCCCATTAGAAGGTTTTTCTTATACGAACTGCACGATTCATCAAAAAAATTTAGAGTACAGTAGTAATGCGTGCTCACTCGCCATGAAGATAACTGAAAGCTTCGTTTTAATCATGAATACTGAAGTAGTTTGCAGTATATGTTGTGTACTAATCTATGTTTTCCTTTCTTTTCATTAGCATTTGGATATTTTCCTTACAAAAGATCGCCAGTAACAACATCCCAAACACACTTTTAACCTTACAAACTACTTTTTCTCAATCAAGAATGAAGTTGTTTGAGCAAGTTCACACACTATGTACTGAATATTAGCCGATCACCTTTTTAATGGACCAAAAAGGAAGCTTTTGCCCACGTTATTTCAAAACCTCGACTTATCTAATGAATGCGAACAAGCTCCGAGGTATCATAGAAATATTTGATTATTTACTATACTGATAAATAAAAAACTACTCAAAACGAAATCCCAAACATTTCGAAAGTAGATACATATTTAAATTAGTTTTCCACCAAAAAATTAATCAAAAACGAATGCAATAAGAAAGAGAGAGAGAGAGAGAGAGTATACCACAAGGTCAACACCATCATCAGTGTAATGCCATGACCCCTCAGACTTAATCACCACAAACGAGAAATGCACGGTATGTCCATGTTCCACCTTGTGAGAAAAGCACTCTTCTCTATCTATCACGAATCTGATCCCAAAAGCCCCTCCTAGACTCCCTAAAATTACTAAAACAGCCACCAGAGGCACTGAAAATCTCATCTGTATCCCAAATTCCATAACTTTGTCAGATTACATTTTTATTTTTAAAGAAAAATAAACAGCGGAACAATGGAATTAAAGAGATACGAAACACAATTTCTTAATATTTTTTGATAAAATTAGTTAGCAGAGACAGAAAGGGATTGAAAAGGAGAGAACTAAATTACGTACTTTTGTTTGAATTTTAAAAACATAGTTAATGATACTACATGGATAAAATTGATAATATAGTAATACTTCTCAAACTTTCCCCACTTTATTTTTAGTTTCTTTATCGAACATCAAGTATTTCGCATCTCAAATTGATTTACAAACCGAAAACTATGTCTTTAATTCAGAGGTGCTGTTTATGCATGAGGCGGGTAAGGTAAGCACCAATCCATCATTCACACATCAGAAACAAAACTCTATGCATCAAGAGTTTGCAACCATAACCACACTATTTTCATCTACACATACTAAAAAAACAAACTTTAAAACTACCTAAACAATTTTGGCATTAGAAAAATAAACACAGAGTCAGTTCATATTCCTAAAAACCACAAGCAAAATTTTAAAACTAAAACTAAAACGAAAGTTTACCTTGTTCAAAGTGAAAAACTTGTGAATACGCTTGCCGTAACCAAAACCTGTCTTTGTAAAGCAAAGACTGTCAAAACCAGAAGAAAAAAATATCTTATATTAAATTAAGAATTAAAAACTGATATTCATTTAAAGTCAAAGAGATATAATCCGATGATGGTTAAAGAGATGGAAGAAGCTTACTCAGTCGGCAAGATAGATCGGTGCGCTTCAGGTAGAATCGATTAGGGATTACAAAGTTTTGAAAGAATCCCAAATTCGATTGAACTGAAATTCATATGGTCAAATTAAAATTTTAAATCAGCATATTTATTTTATGAGTTTGGGCTGTGGATATTTAGTTTAGCCTGTCCAGCCCAAATCCATCTATCCAAACGCGGCTTTACCATATTCTTTCTATTAAAAAATGAAATTGACTCTTTTTCATTGGGAGAAATTATAGAAAATAAAATGAAAGATGAGAAGTCTTTCTGATAAAAAAAACAATGACAAAATTTAGAAAATTGGTTTTCTAAATGTTCGAAAAAATTCAGTTCAAATCTTAGATCAAAGTCATTCAGTTACTTTTAGTTATAATATTCTTCCTTGACGCAAAACCGAAGTATATTAGCCAGACTAACGTCAAAGCTAAATACTTATTCTCAAACAAAGAGAAGTTCAAAAATACAAAAGTGCGGCGTCCTTAAGATTTCAAGGCTTTAAATAATAGGAGTATAACTGAATGTTAAAACTTATCAAAAATAGCAAAAGAAGCAAAATGAAAGTTTAATAATTTTAGGCATTTTTCAATTTACAGAAATTAAGTCGGAGTTCCTAAAAAAAATATCAACCTTTGAAAATGTCACTAAAAGATGAAATAAGTCCCGTTCGAGGGCCAAAGCAATGGTTAAAGACCTAAAAGTGACGTCGATCACTATATCAGCGGTGAGTTGTGTTCCTAGGCTCGTTTTACTTGAGACGAGATGGGTCAGAGGCCGATAAGGATAAGCAATAATAATTTTTTTATTATTTCTTATAAGATCATCAAAGTAACACTATTTATGATTTGAACTCTAAAATTTTATATAACTAAAACAAATACCATAAAATAAAAAGTGTCAAAATAAAAATATTTATGATTTGAAATCTAATTTTTTTATATGATTGAAACAAATACCATATAAAATAAAATAAAAATAAAAAAGAAGAAGGTCAAAAGTAACAATATTCTGAATTTCTGATCAAGAATCTATAATAGCATTATTATTATTATTTGAGCAATGACAACATTATTATTTTACAGCGTCTGTAAATCCTAAAACATAGGAATCAAGCAAACAACTGATACTACGACAATAGACTTAAACAAAACAGAAAAAGGCATTCTTCCTTTATCACTTCTAAACAAAAGTGCTTCATAAACTGGTAAATTCACCATAACCATTAGCCCACAAACAATCAATTGAGTCACAAACTTTTCCAATATCTCTAAATCTGAAAAACAACTTTCTTGATTCCCAATCCCAAACAAAAAAGATTCAGCAACGCAAGTGTCGCAATAATGACAAACACGATAGACGAGCTTCCAAACTCCATCATTTCATTCTCGTACCTCTTCTGCAGTTCCTCGTCCACCACTTTGGCAGTAACAACGAAAGACGTCTGAGAAAGGCCTAATTGCTTCATCATCGTATCTACGAAGGCGAAAAAGTATGAAGTTGTTCGCCTAATCAACGTCATTCTTTGCAAGTTCCACCACCCTTTCAATGTATCACCACACATAAGGTCTTCCACTATGCTGTAAAGAGTTGTTGCTACAAAAACGTATGCGAAAGGCACAAACCATATACTAGAAACCTGTAATAAATTTGAATTTTGTGTTAGACAATATATGAACTTAATCAACATGTTGAAATGAATTTAGACACATTAAGAGAAATATAAAGCGATCTACGATTTTTGGATTTTAGTGAGTAAAATGAAAATGAACAAAAAATGAATCTGAATGTCTATCATCTGATGCACAGAAAAAAATTCTTAAACGCTTTACTGGCTAAAACCCAAGAGCCAAACATAGCCTAAATGTACAAGTATCAATTTTTTTTGAACATTACATACCTTTGGAAACAAGGGCACGCCATGGAGCAAAGAAAGAGGAGGAATGATCACATAACAAAGCGTAGGCAACGAAACCGGAGCCCAGAGAAGATAGATGCAATATCCCATTTGTGCCCCGAGTTTAATTTTCCCATGGCCGTAGATGAAGGGACAATACTTGGAAAAGAAAATTTGAAACATGCCTTCAGACCATCTCTTGAACTGAATGAGAGCGATATCTAAGGTTATTGGAGCAACACCTTGAAAGGCATTCTTACGTGGATCGTAATAAACAGGTTTCCATCCTCTGCATTGAATTGTTAAGCCTGTGACTATGTCCTCAACCGCACATCCGTACACCAATCCCATCTATATATGTTAGAATCGTAAACTTGGTTATATAGTTCAATTCGATTAGTATTAGTTTTTCAGATTAAATGTCCCACATAGATTGGAAAGCATGACCGAGTTCACCTTGTATGGTCTTCGACAATCCTTACCTCTTGAACTAGCTTTTGAGGTGAGTTAGGCCCAAACCATTTAAGTGGACTTAGCCCAATCCATGTGAAATCTAATATTAATAAAGTTTTTGTTAGTGAGATAGACAACAAACCTCCTTTCCCCATAAAGTACCATTTTCATAGCTACAATTTGCTAAAAGCTTTGAGGAATTTTCTAATTCTTCAATAGTTCTTCCCTTGATGTTGTCCTTGACACTGTGGCTTTTGATTTGATGATTCCCCGAGTACTTTTTTCCACTCAAGCTTTCCCTTCTATGGAAGCATCCGGTACCAACATATAGAGTTGCACCAAAACCATCTATACCGGCAAGCTCAATCTTCACAAGAAACGAGTAAACATTTTAGGCGGTCTTTTCTGTAATTTCACGGTTGTATATGTAACTATCCGGAATATATTTAACATTTGACACCAAAATAAGGAGGACGTACTTGGTAAGTAGCAAAGGATACATTTGCATAGATATCGTTCTTTGTGGTGTTATTATAGTACTGAGGGTATTGCACATAGGGAATTTGATGACCTTGTTTTTCATCCAAAAAGAAACATAGTGCATCTCGTATTGAATCCGGATCATTTGAATACATATCACAGTCGAGATTTAGAATGATTGGTGCATTGGTGATTTCTGATGAGACTCTTATCTGTAACAATACAAATAGTAAGTATTTATCTTCATCAATCCAATATTTCTATATAAGTAGAAACACCTTAAAAATGATTACCAATGTATTCATAGATCCAGCCTTGAAATTATGTGCAATTCCTGGTTTCTTTTCTCTAGACAAGTAAACCAATGTTGGCAATCTGTTTCCTTGAACATCGACTGCGTTTGTATTCCATCCATCGATCAAAATCTGAACAATTGATTTATGATCTTGTTTAGTGACTTGATAATTCCATTCCGAGAACCCTTTATGTTGATTCTTGATTTCTTTAGGAATTGAACCGTATTCGACTGCTGAATCCAGTCGTCTTTTCATATCTTCATATAATTTCTGAACAAAAACAAACCATGACAAAATTTCAGTAAATGGGATTTCATTTATCTTGACTTAAATCAATTTCTACCAATAAAAGACAACGAGCATCTTTCACCTTGATACTAGTCCATTCCTGTGAGAAATTTGGTTCGTTTAAATCGATTTTTTGAGCAAAGAAGATTTCGGGAGACCTTGGCTCCACATTGTATTTCTTACAAAAAGGAATCCAATATTTGGAAAAGTTAGACGCCTCAAAGAGTGCGTAGAATGTTAGTTCGGAACCACCATCATCTGACAAGTAAAGGCTAAGTTTTTCGGGTGGATAATTGTATGCCATGAGTGACAAGACCGTGTTGATGACCAATATTGGTGGCTCCAATGTGGGATCTGCTGTGCATACAAACATGTCAATCCCCGGTAACTTATCCTCATATCTGCAACATACATAAATACATATGCAAAAGACCATTAACAAAAAAGGACACTAGAATAAAAGAAAAAAAGTCTACAAAAAAAACTTCAACAAGAATGAAGCCCATCTGTTGGGGAAACTGCAAGACACTCTCATGTGCTCCTACCAAGTGAAATTTGCAGGAAATAGAAGACTGCAGTTAAAAGCACTATCAATGAAACAGAGATAGTTCAAATACAAACCAAACAAGACTTTAATTAGTAAGGAAAGGAACCATCAAGAATGGATAATATATATAGATTGATTTACCTTGTAGAGAGTCTTTGTTTGAAAGGATAGCGAAAAACTACATGCCATCGAGCAGACTGAGTGACAATCCAATACAAACCAAACAAGACCTCAGCAAAGAACATAAAAAACCAAGCATATTTTCCTTCTTCTCCAGGATTTGGGATGTGAATCAATCTGTATAACCATATTGAAACTATGCCAATTAGTATTGTAAAGGAGTAAAGTTTAAGGGCAACTCTGCCTCTGGCTACTTTTGTTTCAAACAGAGGTAGAAGAGTAGCTTCTTCTTCTTGTTCTTTACTTGCACTCATTTTCACAATCTCTTAATTTCTCTCTTCTTGCAGAAACCAAACCACAAATGAATAACTAGTAAATAATCTTTGTAATTCTTTTTGTTTTGTTTTTTTAAGTGGACTAATTAGTAGTAAGACAAACGGCGTTTAAATTAATATAATGATGAGTTGTTTAAGGGTAATTGTCTTGAGATTGAGGTTAGTTAGTCAACATTTCTGGGACCAGGAGTGAGTGTGCTTGATTAGAAAACATGCACAAACTATGCACTTGCACTTGTTTAATTATTAAATGAATTTGGTAAAGTTGGGTACAAGTTAGAATTTAGCATTGTTTAATTAAACATGACTCGTTGTTAGTTAACTATTACTATTATTATTAAAATATTACTATTATTATTAAAAGAAATTGAGTTTTTAATAAATTGAGGGATTCATGTTAAGTTTTTAAAAGTAAAAAAAGGTTCTATTCAAGAAAAATTTCACAGAATAATTTTGTGCATGAAGTATGTGAGTATCTTGCATTTTCTTCAATCAAAAGTCACACTCATATATATTATTGAGATTTTGGGGCATACTTTTTCTTTTCTTTTCTTTTCATCTCTTCCTCGCATTTTGTGAAGTGGGCGCTTTTCTATGATATAAATCCGTTGGAAAGTAATACATTACATAAGGTACCCATTGACGCCAATCTATCCAATAAGAACTCCATATAAAATATATAGTATGTAAGTATTAGTTATTGGTCTTAATCATAAGATTTAGATTAATTACTCTTCACGAATTGAATACTAATTTATGGGGATTGGGACATGAGGTCTCAGTTTATATATATGTGTCCAATCACTGACGAAAGACATGTTATGTCCTATTCTATTGTTGGGCTGACCAATTGAGACAAGAGTTTTCTTTGAACTGGATATATAATAAATATATATTTGTTTAAAAAGAATATACGAACGTGGGTACATGTGAATGCGATAATTATTATAAATGAAAAAAATATAAAAAAGAAATGAATGTGCAACGCGAGGTCATGGATGATGGTGATGGATAGAGATATGCAAAACTGAATATGGTGAGTCTTATTTAAATAATTTCCACCACAAATATATCATCATTTAAACGATTTTGTTTTTGTCAAAGTCTGAATTGATATGTATACATATAGAGCATAACTCAAATTAAACAAACTTTTATCAATTGTATTCTTTAAACTTTAGAAGAATATGTCTAATAGTTCTTGAAAAAAATACTCAAAGTTTAGGCTTAACTCAACTTTATAAAAAGTGAACTTAAATGTGAGAGATATTTAATCTTAATACTATTTTCAATCACATAGACAGATCTGATGATCTAATTTATTTTCTTGCCGAGAGCCGGGTCAAACAGGTTAACTTTTAATCTTCTTAATTTTTCATCAAAATATCTTCATAGTGACTCATGTGTCGGAAAATGTGGAAGATAACTACTAAAAAAAGACAAATGTCCCTACATGCAGTAAACAAACAAGTCCGGATGTGTCAAATTGCATTTAATTTTCTCAGTTTTCAAAAAGGGCCACCAATTCAAATCTTTAATTGGGTTACAATTCTATAAGCAATTGGGTCGTTGTATGGCTTTCTAGGTCCACTAATTGAAATGCTTAGCCTTCAATTAGGATTTCTTTTGGCCCATAGTTATATACATATATTTTAATGGAAAATGATTATATCACAGTCTTAAACTTCACAGCCCATTGTACAGCCCATTTTTTATATTTTTAAAGGTAAATGTGTTACCTACTACTTGTTTAACAGGTTTTCTTCAAATAATCTTTTAATCTATTAACAACCCACTCAACTTTCAAAAATTACAAAAGAGCACATAAATTATACAATATTACACATATAAAAAATAATTCATTACTTTCCAAATGATAATTTATCATTTATCAATATTTGTATATAAAATATCTTAAAAATTACAATAAAAATATAAACTCATAATTTAAAAGCACTTGCAATGCCTATAATTTAGAGTTTATTACATAATGTTTAATTTAGGGTTTGATTTAGAGTTTAGGGTTTAGGGTTTTAGGGTTTTAGGGTTTAGGTTTAGGGTTTAGGGTTTTAGGGTTTAGGTTTAGGGTTTTAGGGTTAGGGTTTAGGGTTTTATTTTAAAATAATATTTTTAAGTTTTTCTTGGCAAAAGTCGTAGATATGGTTTGAAATTGATGAATTATTTTATAAATAGGGTTTATTTTTGTTTGATCATTAATTATGGGTTTTTTTTGCAATTTTATATTATGGGCTGTGATGTTGGGCTGTGATAATTGGCTGTGATGCTAGCATAGTCCTATTTTAATCTATCGTGTAAAAATATGAATTAATACAGATGTGAGTTGTTATATATACCTTTTAAAAATACAATTACACTTATAAAATATTGATTTTATTATTTATTAAAATTTCAAGATTATAGAACGATTTAAAGAGGAAGGTACGTAGGATACATTCATATATCAATATTCAATACCAAATATTTAGTTAAATTGTTTTATCCTTGTTAGATTTGAAATACAGTACATTAGCCATAAAAATTCATAAGCTTAATATATAACATGGGATGGGAATTTTTTTTTACAGGGTGCCATGTACTAGCTAACTAGGGTTGGATAAACTTAGCAATGAAGCGTTTAATTTATATATATATGTAATGTAATTAAATAAATCACCAAAAAAAGAAAAAGCCCACTTTTTCCAAATAGATCATTCATGTACGTAAATAAGAGATTTTTTTTTACCATATTTAGCTAAAATACAGGTGCAAAACATTTAATTTTACCATATTTGTATAATTCTTGAAAACATGACACATAATGATGTATAATTGTAAAAGATTTAGGGCCTGTTTGTTTGGCGTTTGGGAGAGTAGTGGAGGTTTGTGAAATAATCTCGATTTGCGTAATGTTGTTTGTTTGAGTTTTGAGAGAGTGATTTGAGAAATAAAGTAGGTGTAGGTTTTTTTTGGTAGAGTTGGGTTGTAGGTGTAAGATGTGTAAGACTTTATGTCAAATCATGTTTGTTATGTGAGATAAATTGTGTAAGAGATAGGTTGTTTTATGTCAAATCAAAGTATAGTTTGTACAGGTTTTGTTTAGACATAAGAAAATTGTTGTTTATTTGGCTTTTGAGAGAGTAGTTTAATAAAATTAATGAATGAAAAATTTATTTCGAAAAATAGAAAACATGTTTGTTTGGCATTTCCCAACAAACATGCACTTAGTACTAGTGAAAGTAGAAGTTGTCTTTTGTCTTCGTGAAACAGCAAAAAGCAAACCCCGTAAAAGTAACCCATCATCAATCTCCGTCAACTTTCAATTATCAACAAAAGAAAAACATCCTCCATCAACTTTCCCTTAAGATTTGTTATAACTGCAGTAACACCCATAAAATTTCTATAGTTACTAACACACCCACTTACATTTAAGTATTTAACTCTGTTAGAAAAATTAACAGAGCGTATATATGTACAAAAATACTATTTTATATTTCATCTGCTTTTTAAAACAATTAAAATAATATTAATATATATCAAATAGCAAAAATGTAAATAAGTTAATATTAATTGAAATGGGACAAAAATATCTATCAATTGAATGAGTCAAATATGTTAATTTATCTTAAATTCTAAAATAATAATATTTTTTTTTGAAGGATAACTAATTCTTATGAACGCTAGTATTGTGTTGGCCTCGTACGAGGTCGACGCTTACGAGCATCGGTATGAGGCATGGTAGGTTGCAGCGTCGATGCTCATGAGTACCAATATCTCGTAACCGTTCTGGTACATGGCCAACAACTTTGGGTGCAATGCCAACCCTCACGAACATCGGTTTGCATAATTAGCCTTGTCCGAGTCTGAAGCTTGCGAGAGCTAGCGTGGGGTAAGGTGAGGTATGTTGGGAGCAATGTCCAATCCTATACATCAAAATGAAATATCAACGACTATACTTTTCAAAAAGAGTAGTTGAAGCATGTTTTAGAGTCGTTGGAGGTTGTTCTCTTTCCCACGAAATATTTGACGTCTTCTCCATTGGCCATAGTATTTGATAGCAATGTGGTGGTGACATCAAATTGATGTGCAATTTGATGTTTAAGTTGGAGCCTTTTTTATCTCTCAACCATCAAACGATTGTTATTATATTTGATGTCCAATTTGATGGCGGGTTGTCCTGGAAGTAGGGAAGACATTAGTAACAATTAAGACTTTAAGGGGTGTATATGTGATTCCGCCTAACCTCAAGGGTGTATAGTTAATTATCCAATACTATATTTTAATTTATAAATATTAGTCTGCCTTTGGGCGGTGGTATTTGCTGACTTGGCACTCCTCCTCTCTCCTCTCTGATGAAAGAATTTTCAAATTTGGGGAGTCACATGAGACTCTCGACGGTGAAAAATATTTTTTTTACACTTTTTACCCTTTTTTTCTTGTTTTATCCAATTTCAACCTAAAAGTGAGTACAAGTCTCAAAATATAGGTATTTCTTTTTCTATTCCTTTGTCTTATATTTTGTCTTTCTTTGTGACTGTGAATTCCGTGAGGTGATTTTCTTGGGCTGTCTTTGAAGTCACAGAGTCTTGGACTTTACTTGGTGGTGCTTTGCAGATTCTGATTAAAAGTTGTTTGAATTAACGGAAGACCGTTGAAAGATTGTTGAAGTTGATCAAGTTTTTTCACTGCTGTGGAAAGACCCTTTTCTGGGATTTTGGGTATTTTGATGATTTCTAGGGTTTATGGTTCTGCTTTCTCTCCCTCTTTAGTTAGGGTTTTTGAGTGAGTAATCATTAGTTTTGTACCTTTTGCTAATTACGTATTCTATTTTAGTTTTTTTTTTTTGTATTTTGTTTTTTACCTTGTCATGTACCCACTGTTTTTTTTTTTTTAATTACTTACTGATTGATACTTTTTCAATGATTCAGGATTTAGAAGATTTCTGTAGAAACATAAATTTCAGGTGATATTTCATCTCAAGTTTTGGTTTCTTGCCATGTTATTTCTGCTCTGATTTTTACAGAATTGTTGCTTCTTCTGGTATTTGATAGGAATTGAATTGCTACTGGAATAGTACTATAATCTTTGTTTAAAAACTAGTATAAGCATATGTTACGGGGTTGTGTTTCTCTGGAATTGTCTGTTTATTTGAATGTCAGAGTTATGGATAATTATAAAAAAAAAAAAGAGAGTTATGGATAATTCTTGAAGGTACTTCCTGAAACTTTTCTCTTTGGAGGAATTTTTCATGTAACAGAGTATACTTTTATGGTAATAAAGTTGGATGGCTGATTAGTGTTTCCATGTTTTTGCATTTGGACTCTGAAGTTGTTTTAGTCAGATATGTTCAATCTGTCTACTTAATGTTTGTGTGCTACTCTTTTTGTTATATTGTTCAATAGTTGTTTTACAGGCTCATCGATTTTATGTCCTTCATGCATGCTAGCTAATTGACCAAATGCATTTCTTATTTATTCACTGAAAATTTGATAATTTTGTTTTTGGAATGGAACTTTTATGTTTAAATTTTTCTCACACATCTATGATTAAATTCCTGCTCTAGTTATTCTTTAACCAGAAGAAATGGAAATTTTACTTTCAGAAAAAAAGTTTTTCTCTTACTAGAAGCAACTATTTGTTGACGTCTTAAGTGAAAGTATCCTTTTTTCTTCAGTTTTTCCTTTTTGTGTCAATTTTCCTAATATTGTCTTTCTCTGGCCATTCTTTGCCTGTAGGAGCTGGAGAAAAAGTGAGGAAATATGGTGGCAAAAGATTATCAGAAAACCAAAGGATCAACTAAAGCTGAGGTGGGAGAAATCGACACCAGTGCACCATTTCAGTCTGTTAAAGATGCTGTCAATTTATTTGGTGAAGGTGCTTTTTCAGGGGAAAAGACTGCCATTATGAAGCCAAAACCACAATCTGCAGACGTATGGTTCTGTTTCTGTTTTCTTCATTGTTGCATTTTAATTGTTTATACTCTTATAGTGGAACCTGTCTACATTTCTAATAATGCTGGGTACATTTACTATAACCTCACTCCTGGACTGAGATTGTGATTAATAGGATAATTTTGAGAATTTATGTTAACTTTGCACTAATAACTATTTAGTTCCTAGAGATCACTGTGGAGTACATTCATTATTGATTCTCTTTATCAAATAATTTTGGTACATATATATTATTAATTACGAAATTTTGAAGGAAATGAAAATGTTTTTAATAAAAATATCTCAGGAATATGTGTTTTATTGGTCGTGTTATATGCCTTGATACTTGCGTTAGGTGTACATTTATTTACGATGATTGTCTTTTAAGTGCACGTCTTTACTGGTTCCCTTATAAAAATCAATATTATCTACCATATGCTATTTAAGTTCTATCTCCGTATGTATACAAATTTCCATGTAAACACTCCTGCTATCTAATTGTGTGAACAATTAATTATGGTAGGTAAAATAGGTGCATTAATCATTCGTTCTAGCTGCATTGCAATAATTTTTTTGACCATATCATACTTGGAGCTGTTCTAGGATAGGTCATTTTATAAATAGAAATGATTAGTTTAATCACCATCTGCTGCAACCTATCTAATAACACTGCCGCTTCCCTGTTGCTTTTCTTTTTTACAGCGAGTGCTGGCCAAAGAGACGCAGCTCCACTTGGCCCAGAAAGAGTTAAATAAGTTGAGGGAACAATTGAAAAGTGCTGAAACCACCAAAGCTCAGGCTCTTTTAGAACTTGAAAAAGCTAAACGAACTGTTGAGGATCTAACCCAGAAGCTGAAAAGTATAAACGAATCCAAAGATTCAGCTATTAAGGCTGCAGAAGTGGCTAAGCATCAAGCAAAGCAATTTGTAGAAGCTAACAATGATGATTTTAATGGAACCAACGAATCTTCAAATATGGATCTTGAAACTGCAAGGGTTCAGTACATGACTGCAGCCACGGAACTTGATGCGGCAAAACAGGAGTTAAGGAAAATACGTCAAGAATATGATGCGTCTGTCCAAGCAAAAGACATTGCTGCCAATCAGGCAGCAGAAGCTGAAAACGCTGCTAAAGAAAATATGAGAAGAGTAGGTGAGCTAGCCAAGGAAATTGCTAGTGTACAGGACTCGATTCAAGAAGTGAAGCTTGCAAGTACACAAGCAAAGGAAGATGAAACAAAGATATGTTCTGATAAAGATAAACTGAAGCTATCATATAAAACCAGGCTTGAAGAATCGGTTAAAAAGTTGGTTTCTTTGAAGAAAAACATCGATCCTGAACTTGCTAAGAATTTGGAAACTCAACTGGCTGAAACCTTGTCAGAAATGGAAACCCTACGACAGGAGATGGACAACGTAAGGGTAACTGATCTTGATTCTGTAAAAAATGTTACTTCAGAGTTGGATGGTGCTAAAGAATCGCTACATAAAGTAGCAGAAGAGGAGAACCTGCTTAGAAGCCTGATGGAGACCCTTAAGTTGGAT
Organism: Penstemon newberryi var. newberryi; assembly: GCA_030819805.1. Classification (NCBI taxonomy): domain Eukaryota; kingdom Viridiplantae; phylum Streptophyta; class Magnoliopsida; order Lamiales; family Plantaginaceae; genus Penstemon; species Penstemon newberryi. The sequence goes on along the minus strand of JAUALY010000003.1, from coordinate 4,595,427 downwards.
TTGGATAATATTAAAAAAGCGCATTCTGAGTTGAAGGAGAAGGAAGCTGAAACCGAATCTGCTGCAGGTAATCTCCACGTGAAGCTCCGAAAAGCAAAGTCCGAGCTTGAAGACGCACTTACAGAAGAAGCTAAAGTAAGAGGTGCTTCTGATGAAATGATTGCCACAATCCAGCAGCTAGCTTCAGAGAGTGAAACTGCGAAGCTCGAAGCTGAAAAGATGAAGCAGCAAGCTGAACAGCTTAAGAGAGAAGCAGAAGCCATCAGAATTAAGCTGGGAGAAGCAGAAAAGGAACTAGAATTTGCATTACACGAAGCTGAAGAAGCAAAAGCAGCTGAGGCTAGAGCCCTTGATCAAATCAAGATTCTGTCCGAGAAAACCGATGCCGCTCGTACCTCGATTTCCGAGCCTGGTGCCCATATTACTATTTCAAAAGACGAGTTTGAATCACTTAGCAGAAAAGTTGAAGAATCTGAAAAATTAGCAGAAATGAAAGTTGCAGCTGCTATGGCTCAAGTAGAAGCTGTAAAAGCCAGTGAATATGAGGTCCTTAAAAAATTGGAGGCTACACAGAAAGAGATTGAGGATATGAAAACTGCGACTCAAGAGGCATTGAAGAAAGCAGAAATGGCTGAGGCAGCTAGACGAGCAGTCGAGGGAGAACTCAGAAGATGGCGTGAACGTGAACAAAAGAAAGCAGCAGAAGCAGCGTCACTGATTCTTGAAGAAACGAAGAAGTCGTTTGAATCATCTCCTATTAATTACCAAATCCAAAAGCAGAAATCTTTAGAGAAAATAAAGGAGACGCGAAAGCTAGAAAAAGCTAAGACTTCTATAGCCAAGAAAACACTTATGCCTAGTTTGAGCAGTGTATTTCATAAGAAGAAAAACCAAGTCGAGGGGGGTTCTCCTTCTTACTTGCCTGGTGAGAAACCTGTTTGGTAAGTGTGATTTACCTACCAGATTTTGTGCAGAATATCAAAGGTTGATAAAAATAATTGTTTATGCCTTTGTGTATATTTGAGACTTATGGCTTTTATTCTACTTTTGTTTCGACTGTTTGGAGCGAAGCGGAGATATATTGAGTGCTTAACAATCTTAGGTAATTATTTTGAAAGTTGTTTAGCACTTATATATGTGTTATGTAAATGCATATACTAATAGAAGACTGAAATTGAATAAGAGCTGCATGCAGATTCTACTGTTAGAAGATGTTCTTGAATGAAAATTTCTGTGACACAGCTAGGTCTGTCAGTTTTTGCTTATATTTTAATCGCCTTAAATCTTATTAGGCGCATGTATTGATTCTGTTTCAGACCTGTTTGTTTGGCGTTTGGGAAAGTAGTTTGGGAGAGTAGTGGAGGTTTGTGAAATAATCTCGATTTGCGTAATGTTGTTTGTTTGGGTTTTGAGAGAGTGATTTGAGAAATAAAGTAGGTGTAGGTTTTTTTGGAAGAGTTGTGTTGTAGGTGTAAGATGTGTAAGACTTTATGTCAAATCATGTTTGTTATGTGAGATAAATTGTGTAAGATATAGGTTACTTTATGCCAAATCAAAGTAGAGTTTGTATAGGTTTTGTTTAGAGATAAGAAAATTGTTGTTTGTTTGGCTTTTGAGAGAGTAGTTTTAAAAAATTAATGGATGAAAATTTTATTTCGGAAAATAGAAAACATGTTTGTTTGGCATTTTCCAAACACGAAAAAATTCTGGGAAACGCCAAACAAATAGGCCCAGAGAGTTTATGTAATGTCTTATGTTTTTGCACGTTTTGAATGTCTTTAGAGATGTAGAAGTGAAAGTATCCATGTTTTTTTATCATAGCCTTTTCCATAGTCCATTCTTCACTTTGTATTAATATAAAACAATTCCAACGAATTGTGAACCAAGTTACCTTTATTTTTCTTAATAAAAAGGTTTTCTTGTAAATCTTATGCATCCCACAAACTTGATGGAAAAGTCACAATAGAATCTTGGACACGGAAACAATTCGATAGCTAATTAATAGGACAAATTCTATCAGATATATGATTGACTCGAAAAAATTAGATTCGAACAAGATCTTATCAGTAGATATTTGTTGCTTTCTGAAGAATAAATAACTATTTTTATGACAAACTAAATATGTGCTCTTACCTTTAACAGAAGGGGAGCAAAGGGAAATTATAATTAATATCATGGTATTAAATAACATGTTAAAGGGGCAAGAAAAAGAAGTAAGTACTATATATATAATATAAATAATTGAATAATGGCAAGCAAAAGATCTGAGTAGTATTGAGTTATATACTATAGCTAATTGATTTGTGGATCCAAGGGCATGCATGGTCATGGAGTATCTGAAGAGGGTTCTTAATAAGTACGTGAGTTTCTTTAATTTAATTTAATTTAATTTGTTCCTTAATTGATTCCATTAATTAATTGTACAAAACTAATTTAGAATTTTTAATCGCATTTTTTTCTTTTGACATATATATAGTGCTTTCGAGGCACTTCTTGATGAGGATTATAAAGCGGAACTTAAAAAGAAGAATATAGACAAAGGAATGGAGCGTCTAAGGTTAGATCGCGAATCACAAAAACATTTTATTTCATTCATGACTCTATATATATATATATTAACTTATTCTAATGTTAAAAGACTCTATATTTATGAATTGTGGAAAAAGATTCATATGTTTCTTGTTAGTTGTAATATATAAGGTCTTTATCGCATCTGTACATGGATCATATATAATTTTCATTGTTTCCGTAAAAAAAAACGATTTTTTTTTTCTTGAATCAATGAAAACGAAAATAATATGTTATTCCGAAACTCTTTGGGTTGTTTGTTTGGCGTTTCCCAGAATTTTTTCGTGTTTGGGAAATGCCAAACAAACATGTTTTCTATTTTCCGAAATAAATTTTTCATCCATTAATTTTCTCAAACTACTATCTCAAAAGCCAAGCAAACAACAATTTTCTTATCTCTAAACAAAACATATATAAACTCTACTTTGATTTGACATAAAGTAACCTATTTCTTATACAATTTATCTCACATGACAGACATGATTTGACATATAGTCTTACACATCTTACACATACAACCCAACTCTTCCAAAAAAACCTACACCTACTTTATTTCTCAAACCACTCTCTCAAAACCCAAACAAACAACATTACGCAAATCGAGATTATTTCACAAACCTCCACTACTCTCCCAAACTACTTTTCCAAACGCCAAACAAACAGGCCCTTTGTTTCTCTTGACACTCTAATTTTTTTTAATTTCTTTGCAGTTTTTCATATTGTTTCTGAAACGTTTCTGATTTCTCTCAAAAGTTTTCCAACTGAACATTCACTAGAACGAAGTTTTGATCCACGATTCACATATTCTATATGTGTATAAATTATTTAATTAATTATACAAAATTATTTCGTGGTTTTAATCTCTGGTATTTTTTTTATTGTGACAGGTTAAAAAAGTTTTATGTTACAAAAAAGAATGATTTTCGGGCTTGGTATGCCAATTTGAAGTCGGAATATTTCAATAAGAGGATTGCCAAAGAAATGGAGAGACTAAGGTTAGAGAGAGAAGATTTTCACTATATAGTATAATACAAAATAATTGTATTTGGAGTTTTTAATCTCTTGTTAATTAATTTGTTGCAACAGATCAAGGGAGGCCTATGATAATTGAGCATTTCCGGATGAATTATTATTATAAACTTCATCATTACGTAGTTTAGTTTTAAACAAGTGTTGGACAAATTTGTTTACTTTTTTCTTTTATTTATATTTTTATTTTTGAGAAGTGAATGGATGTTTAATTTACTCTATAACGTACGTATATTGAGGAATTGGATTTTTGCAATAAGTATAATATAGGCTAGGCTCCTCGTTTATCCATAACCACATGATCGATCAGTGCAGCCTTGTTAATTTGGTTCTTCGATCTTCAAATGACACATGATCATGTTTTATTTTCTAAAATATATATACTCCTAGCTAGCTATATCTTTGTTAATTGATGAATTAATTAGCAAATAAATCACGTGTCATTTAATCTATAGAAATTTCTTTTGCATTTCGCATCGTCTAACATCATACGGATAACTTACTTTACACTGAACTTGGAATACCCAAGTGGATCGAAGGAGAGTACAAGTTTAATTTAAGAAAAAAATCATTTTTCGTCCTATAGCTTTACTCTTAAACTAATAATTGGTCTCTCATTTATTCACTTTGCTCCTATAATTTTTCAATATTTATTTGTCTAATGTCCAATGGATTTCTATTTAAAAATAAATAAAAAGGATTTCTTTTTCTTAGCTAATTTTCCCCAAGTAAGAATCACTACAAGAAAATTGAGCTTGAGTGACAAAAAATTAAGTGATAATGTGGAAGTTGTCACTCTTTATATGTATTTAGTGATAAAAATATTAATTTTGTCATAATAATAATGGTGATAAGTGCAATATATATTTTTAAGTTGCCACTAATAACTATTAATGACAAATATATGGTGACTTAAGTTGTCACTATTGACAATTAGCGACACCCTTTTAGTGACAACCTAGTGACAATAAATATTGTCACTATGGTTTAGTGACAATTTTTTGGTTGCCACTCTTGGGGTATCGCTAAATGTCAATAGTGACAACTTTTTTACAATTCTTGTCACTAGTATGTTTATGAAAAACCATCTTAGGAACAATATTTGAGTTCTTGTCACTTAATATATATAAGAAGTGACAACTTTAACATTGTCACATAAAATTTTATCACTAATTTTTTTTTTTTTTTTAAGAGAATTAGTGTTTTATAAGTACGGAAAACATAGCACATGATACACAATTTTTCACAAGCACACATAATAAGTTGGGGTGAGTAAGTTTGAGTGAATTAGAGAAGAAATAGATAAATGACGTGTTTAATTTTTGTGTGGAACGGAAGATATATGGGGAAATTAAATGGTGAGTTTTTCCTCGAATTATTAGATAGCAACTAAATGTCATCATTAATTCACCAAAATTGAAAAGTTGCCAGGCCAAATTGTAAAAAATATACCCCGGGCACGGAACAAATTAAATTTTAGTTTATTCAATATATAGTTAATAACTAAAATTTTGGGTTTGATCTTTTGTCACACTTTGATGTCAAATGATAGATTCACCCTAAGGTGTATATTTAGATCAACACAAAATTAAAAAAAAAAATACACTTGTCAATAGATCTATATGTGTGACACAAACATGTAAATATGACAGATGATCCTCACCCAAAATGTTGAGACTTTTGGCCTCGCAACACTTTGACTTCCATTACAAACAGTGTAACTAAATGCTATAAAATAATTGAGGATGTCAATGAGGTCAAAGTCTAGTGATATCACTGATAAAACTGAGGCCCCCGGACTTCTTGGTCCTAGGTTCAACTCTCACGTGAGTTTTGCTCTAGTTTAATACGAGTGTTTGATAGTGATTTATTATTTGTAATTCTTTGTGTTTTGATAATTATTGAAATGATTTCTGATGTAATGATTGATGATCAATGTATATTAAAAAAAATTGAGGATTAATATCTCAAAAAATTGAGCCAAAACAAAAAATGAAAATGCTAATAAAAATTTCTAGCTATATATATGTGTTTCTAAAAAAATATTTGGTCTATGGGACTAAAACGTTTTTCTTTTCTAGGCATTCTCCAGCATCATACTTCTTTATGTTTGAGGAAGGCCTGCAACATTTTTTTATAAATAAATAAATATATAGTATGGTTCGTATACTCAATAAATTAAATAACATGCAACTACATATTAAATGATAATTATTACTAGTATTAATATAATAAATCAATCATACCTTGGACGACGCCCAGCATCTGTTGTCTAGCAAGACGTAGTTATATTTTAGAATTCTTGTTAAAATGAAAACCCAAATATATAGAAGAAGAAAAAAATAAAGTTAATTGAAATATTACTGATGATAAATACATCAAAATTAAAACATATATAATTAATTATTATCACATAATCACATTCATATATTTTAATATATATAATTTGTGAATCAAAATAAAGTTACGTACCTTGCACGCACGCATGCACTTTTCTTTTACATATCTTTGTAAAGCTATTTCCTTTGCTTTTTGTCGAATATGACAACTATCATGCACAAGAACATATATTAATCTTCAATTAGCTTAAAACATTAATTAATTAATAATTAATTGGAGCTAGATATATTCTTAAATTCAGATGAAGAGGAGAGGAGTTTAAATACATACAATTCGTTAATTTCACGTCCCCTGTTACAAGTTACAACAACAAATTAGAAGACCGAGGAAATCAAATTAGTTAATTAATACTACTAGACTAGATAGTATAAATTAGTATATATGAAGAAATTAAATCATGATCTACTATTATATATATTTTTTTGCTAGCTGAAGGGATATATATTATATAATATAGAATCTCACGCTGCAAACATGACATCCTTGCCAAACGACCCTAAAAAGATTACTATAGCAGAGAAATCCTGGAGAAATAATTACAATATATATCATCAACGTTAGTAAATTCAAAAATAAATTAATATACATATATATATATATATATTTGTTTATTTATTGGTATGAGAAAAATTAAAGAAACCTACATCGCTTCCTGACATAGTTGTTTGAATTTCAAAGTCAGAAACCTTAATTCACACCAATATATATATGTTGTTATATCTGCAATTGATCACAACTATATATTCTGAATTAATTAATGCAGTATATAATTAATACCTTTACTTAAACTCTACTCGTATATACGAAATTTAATTAGTATCATTAATTGAAGAGATCACGGGCAGATATGTTAAGATTTTATTGTGACACTGAAGTTTGTGGGATGCATTATATTATATTATACAAGAAAAATAAAGGAATCTTAATTTAATTTGTTAACAATTAATTAATTGAAGAAAAATTAATAAAAACTAATTTCTTGATAAACAAACCATTGGGCTGAACTTTCTTGGAACCCAGTGCAATAAGATGAAGAAATTAGCATGCAAGGTAACACTTAATTAATAATATGAACTTAAGGTAATTAAGGATCAGTAGAAGAAAACTTGGGAGCCAAGAAATAGAAAATAAACTCAGAGATTGTTGTTGTCATAGCAGATTTTATTAATTCCCTAATTTGCCCTTTATAGTCAAAGACATTAATAAAAATAAAAGGCTAGTTTTTTTTGTTGTTATGCTTTGTTCTTGTTGAGATATAATTATATATTTCTTTCCCTCTTGATAATTCACTACTCGCCTATAAATAGGGAGTCATTTCCAACCAACAGACCAAGAAATCTGAATTTCATTTGCAAAATCATTTCATAAGCCAAACTTTTTGAGTCTACTTTTACACTTGCCAAAATCGTTTTTCTCAAAAGTTCAAAATCTTTTCTTCTTGCTCTTTAAACTTTGAAATTACTTTGAGTGAATACAAGAAAAAGAAGAGTGTCAGACCAAATCGAGAGCAAGTTTGTAACTTGTAATCTCGTGTGGCGAAGGTTCGTCCTGCAAGCCATTATTGAATTTTCCAAGGGTGCTGGAAGAGTGGAAGTAGACCACTTGGGCGCGAACCACTATAAAACGGTAACTGTGTCTATTTATTTTTCGCACTTATTTTTATCACTTCAAACTTATTTATTTTCTGAATTGCTATCGGAACAATAAACTGTTTTCCCTGGAACGATAAAAATAAGCTTTAAATCCACTGGAACATCACTCTTAAAATTGTTGGAACATAAAACTGTTTTCACTGGAACATTTAACTAATTTCTGCTGGTAGGTTTTTATAAACCTAATTAACACCCCCCCAGGTAGACCCTGAGTATCAGATTTCTTACAAGAAAGGGTATATCTGTCAATTACGATCGTTTGCTCTGTCATATCAACAATCTTTTGATTATGTTTATGACAACACAATAAAAACATATCTATTTAAACAAGTTTTCTCCATACATTGTCAAGAGGTTTATTTATTGGAGCTAAACTTTTTCAAAAGTGCAACAAGAAAATAGTACCCATCAATTCAGTATTCATTATAGATACAGATCGAATCATGGAATTTTTTTTATTTACAGTATATGGTAATAATAGTTAGAGGAAGAGAGAACTTCCAAATTTAGGCAATGTTGCTAGTCGAGTGCAATTTCTAGTAACCAGTACTTATCGTACGTCTTTATCGGGTTCAGCCAACTTCAATCCCCGTTTATCTTAAGTTCGTGGGTAAACCCATTTTGGTTCCCAATTCTATGAAACTCGCATTCTATAGTTCGAGCAATTTTGACATCTTCTGGATCAGGCTCAGGGAAATCCATGTGGATTGAGCCATCATGTTTGTTTGGAGGAGGCGGAAACGAATGTACTATTATTGCAGCTTGCTCTTTAACATAGTTGTACAGCTGCTGATGAAACCAATGGTCCAAGGAAAAAGAATTGGTAACCAATCCATTTCTAGAATACCCAGACGACCCTGAGCCCTCTCGTTTACAAAAATGTGGGAGTGATTCATAATCCATAATCTGCATAAATATGCGCCAAAGTTGAAAAAATAGTTTTTAAAAGGGAAAAAAAAAAGTAGTGCTCCTATGTTTATTGAAAATATTGATAACTAATTATTGTCACGGACTTGATTCTTCCAGAGTGATTCATAATCCATAATCTGCATAAATATGCGCCAAAGTTGAAAAAATAGTTTTTAAAAGGGAAAAAAAAAAAAAGTAGTGCTCCTATGTTTATTGAAAATATTGATAACTAATTATTCACGGACTTGATTCTTCCAGAGTCACGTGTAGCCCTTGGCCTTCGAATTGGTGTGATTGATAGTGTGAAGTGAGAAGTTGGTTAGGATTGAAAGAGATATAACACAATTAATTCTAGACATGGACTACAATTCTCTCAACGAGAATGGTGACCTACCTTCAATAAGTCGTCTCGTCCGGACCCCGAAAGAACCTGCACTTTCTTCCTTGTTCTTTCTTGTAAAAGAGGTCTTACAACCTAAGAACAGGTAGAGAAGTATTATATAAAATGTTGAATGTAGATTTAATACATATAATCCGAATACTCGGTAATGTACGTATATATACCAAATGTACCTTCCAACATGCTGAAAATATGTAGGGGGCATTAACTATGTAATAAGTTTCCGTCTTCTCAGGATAGTTGAGGTCGTCAATAGTTGATATTACAGACAACAACTGCAACCAAACAAGTTCGTAGATTTGTTTTTAGAAAAGGTTAATTACTTACAGGAGTAGTTTTTAACCATATAGTAACTCATTACTCATGAAAATGCAATGTACGCACAAGTTCACATACCTTCATTTGATTCAATGCAGAAAGCCTTAAACCAGTCATGTCCAAAATCTTTACGCACGTGCCAATGTACCGCCCAAACTTTCTCGTGGCGTAAGGCTTATTATATATATATATATATGATCATGAACATGAATAAGAGTAATTCTAACAGAAAAAAGCTAGTGTAAATATATTTCAATAGTTGGGTTTTTTATATGCAAATACTCACCATAATCACACGATCTCTGTATTCATTCATTTGGATGTGTGATTGGACATAGTATTGAATCTAAAGCAGAGAAGACAAACATTATTAAGCATTACATAATACTTTTTCGAAGGTATTAATTATCTGATGTAATACAGTCGAATCTTACAGATGCTTTGTCGTATGTGCTCAGTCCAACACCAACAGCAATCACTGGTAAGCCCTGTAAAATTATGAAGGTAAAATATTGTTGCAAAATTACCAACATCAGAGCTATGGTTCTTAAGAATCGAGCAAAAATAACTACGGGTAGAAGAAATTGGTTTTAAGAAGAAATGTCCGCGAAAATAGTCCGATCTTCTTCACATCCAATTATACCATATGTAAAGCAAGAAAAAATTCACATTTCCAATTAATAAGTAGCATGTTACCTCTTTCGAGTATCCCGACACTCCTACAAGCTGAGAATCCCTTATTGCTCTATACAAATCAATAGGATTAATCGGCTTCTGCAATAGCAAACTATTAATATAGAATTGAAAAAATAGAACAAATCATAAAAGAAATAATCCTAAAAACTTACCGTCAATATATTATCAATATCATTTTGTATCCTCCAAGTTAAACAGTCGATAAGCTGAAAAATATCAGGCATCGTTAATTAATAACCACACACACACGCACGAAAGAAAGAAAAACAATATCATGACTTGCTTTACGAGGAACAGAATAATAAATTGCAACAAACCATTTCACGAGCATTTGAGACATTCCCATCCCTTGCTTTGAGAAATCTTAGTAAATTCTCCTTTTGATACCCGTTATGTATATACTGCAGGGTTGTTCCATCAATTAATTATATATGAGCCATTGCATACTTAAAATATGAGTAATTCATCACCTCAAATTCTTTTTAACAATCTTTTAAATTTTAACAAAAAACAAGTTCTTTTAAATAGAAAAAGGTGAAAGTAAATGCTAAGATAAGTTGATGATCACACAATCTGAATGTAAAGAAACTCCAAGTCTGATGATTTCAAGTATTTTTCTCAAATAGAGCTCAAAATTTAATTTACTGCATATAATCTGATCAAATTACTGAAATGGCCCAGAAAACAGAAATTTCTAACTAGGAACTTAGCTCCAAATTTCCCTGCCAAATTAGTGAAGACCCATATTTCCGGTTCCAAATCCCTACAACCAAACCACTCAATTTGACTAACTCTAAACAAATATTGGCAAATTATATACACAAGTAATACTATTAAATAACTCAAAATTAAAGTTTCAATCAGCAATTTGAGTTGACATTATCCCCAGATCAAATTTGATATTCAAATTCAAAGAAAAAAATAAGAAGAATAAGAGTAGAAATGTCAGACAGACCTGGAAAGTTCTCTTTAGTGGTTCATCAACTGCAAAAAAATAAACATCAAATTCATCAGCATTTGGAAAACTACAAAATTTGATTATTGAGCAGAGAGAATAAAGAAGCATACTTTTATCAATCAGGGTCTGAAATTGTTTGATTGAATCTTCCTTTATCATCACCATTCTGCTTTCTTTAATTAATTCATCCACAAACACAGTCAATTTATAGATCAGATTTTCAATTCTCAGATAACCCTTTTAAGTAGTAAATGGTGTTTCCTCCCTCCACATCCAACGACGTTAGGATCTTTTATAAATGGCGACTTTCAAATTAAAGAAAAAGACAGAGCCAAAATTAAATGTATTACAACCTTGAAGCGAATAATTCTATGTTTAGCTTAATATTAATCGTCGGAAGAATGATTCGTTCTGCTACTAGTTGGTCATTAGTTTAAACTTTAAAATAAGATTATTGTTGAGATTTGCATGACTTGGTTAGAGTTGAGACTTAGTGACTCCAGACTCCTCTTTTTATAATGACTTGGTTAGAGTTGAGACTTAGTGACTCCAGACTCCTCTTTTTATAATTATTTACAGTGATTCAATCTTTTCATTTTATTTAATTCTAATTTTCATACTTCTTCGCTCTCACTTAATAAAATAATAATTATAAGTAAAAGACCATTTACAATTGACCAAAGTGAAACAAATAATTCATATTGAGAACTAACGTGGGAAAAAAAAATACAAGAGGGACCACTCTGTAAAAAGCTAATGATAAGGAATACCACACTAATATTTACCCTTAAATTAAATAAGTAAAATATTGGCGCTGACCTTTCTACATTGAAGTCTGAAAATATATATATATATTTTTTAAGTTGGAAATGTTTCCAGAAAAAAAAAAAAAAAAAAAAAAAAAAAAAAAAAAAAAAAAAAACTTGTGAAAATGTCATATTGTCGTGAAACACGACTCTAACCTCCTAATTAGCAACTATATATAGCGACTAGCATCTAGCTAATTAAAAGCTTGTGCATTGTTCATGGTTTTGAAGCCATGATTAATTATTTCGGACCACAAGTTTATGAGTAATGGATACTTTTGTTTATGACTTTATTCCCGTGAAAGTAACTTGTCTTATACTTGAAAAAAGAAAGAATAATTAAAGCTAAATTCCACATTTGAAAGGATTGGAATAAATTTGGGCCGAGTCAAAGATTATAAGAAAAAAAAATGTCACTCGCTTCGTCTAGAAAAAGGTCGGATCAGATGTGTCGGGTGACTCGGGTCTAAGCAATTCGGATCATACATTTGATTCTAAATTTAGATAAATCTATTCTATATCTATTCTATATATCTATTCTATATACATATAAAAATACGGGTTCATCAAAAAAAAAATCTTGATTTTTTGTGAAGACTAATATACCTTTACTTAAAAGATAATTAAATTAATTAAAATAAGAAAAAAATAGAATAGGAAAAACAAGTCTACTCCAATATGAACACTTCAATATAAAACTAAATGAAGAGGTATAATTAAACATGGAATCTTATTATATTTATTTTCTACATAAACTCCTAAAATCGAAAAATTATCTCTTACATCAATTTTTATAATTTATTTATAATCTCAGTACGTAATTTTTGTTTGGCTAGAGAAGCAAAATATAAACAATAGCCAAGAATATCAAGACATAAATAACCTCGAATATAAATATTGGTAGAGTAAGTGGAAAAACGTGTGAACTGCAAAAAAAAAAAAAATCGTGAAATTTGTAAATACAAGTGAAATCGATGAAAATTTGGGTGAAAACAACGAAAAATTTCATGAAAACCGGTGAAAAGGCGTCTGTGAAATCGATAAATACATATGCATTCGAATAACTTTGGATGAAATTCGTGAAAACCGGATAAGCTCGATGAAATTAGTGAAAAACGGATGAAATCGTCTAAAATGGGTGAGATCAGTGAATCGGAAACGAATGTAAAGTCGATGAAAACATGTGAAATCAATTAAATATGATATCAAATTGGTGAAAAGAAATGTAGATCAGTGGAAAAACATGTAAAATAGGTGAAAACGAGTAAAATCTATAAAAATAAAAAATAGTTTAACCCAAAAAAAAGGGTGAAACCATTAGAGAATGGTTTAAACCGAAAACAGAAAATAAATCTACGAAAAATCGAAAAAATTAATGAAAGTAGGTTAAACCGATAAATAATGGGTAAATCGAAGAAAAATATATTAAAAATCGATGAAAAGTGAATGAAATCGGTACCCGTGAAAAAATGGATTAGACTAATGAATTAAATAGGTTCTCGAATTTTCATGAAAAAAGGGCAAAATCGGTTAATGAAAATTGGTGAAATCGATAAAAATCTGTTAAAACATGTGAAAATTATAAAAATTTGATTGAGCACTGATAAAGTTGGTGAAATACTAATAAAATCGGTGAAAAGGCGCCTGTGAAATCTATAAATACATATGGAACGAATAACTTTGGATGAATTTCATGAAAGACGGATAAGACCGGTGAAATTAGTGAAAAACAAATGAAATTGTTAAAAATGGTTGAAATCATTGAATCGGGAAACAAAGGCAAAGTCGGTTGAAAACATGTGAAATCAATGAAATGTGAGGTGAAATTGGTAAAAAAAAAACATGTAAATCATTGGAAAAACGTGTGAAATAGGTGAAAACGAGTGAGATCTTTAAAAATAAAAAAATAGTTTAATTGGCAAAAACAGGGTTAAACAGGTAGAAAATGCATGGTTTACACCGGAAAAACATAAGAAATTGACGAAAAATGGGAAAATAATGAAAGTAATTTAAACCGATAAAAGAACGGGTAAACCGGTGAAAAAATATATTACATCGATGCAAAATGAATGAAATCGGTAAAAAGACGGGTTAAACCCGTGGAAAAAATGATTAAGCAGATTAGGTATATACGCCAATGCATCAAATGACATTATTTCAAATTAAAACAAATAAATAGTGCTATTAAAATAGTGATTTTTAAATGAGAAATACTATAATGGAATGAACTAAATAATTTTGTTATGATCTTAGTTTAGAAAAAAAAATTACAAGATCTTATGAACAAATCAATCATCAAATTATATTTGATTACTATAATTTAAAGTCATCATATTTTTACGAAATAATAATGTTAATAATAATTAAATTGAATATTAGTCATTAATTTGTGCTATTTTAATTTGTGACATGATAAAATTAATTTTACTATAATTTATAAAATTTACTCATGAAGTTAACTTAACACGTACAACGTACATCCACTTTTCTAATACTAATAAAAAGCATAGTCGTGTATTTTAAAGGATGGGTCAGATTTATTGACTCAAGAAAGAAGTGGATTATGTTAAATTGAATTATCTTATTGAAAATTCACGCGAATTCGCAAATGTAAATTTATTAGAATGCAATGTATTGCTTGGCATGCAGATATATGCAGTACTACTTAGTGGTTATATTAAAAATTAAAGCACATTAGTATGTACAAGTACAATTCATATTAATTGATTGAATTAACATAAAAAATAATAAAGTCTTTACTAATTAGGATTACTTATAAAGAGCACTAACATGAAGTACAGTATATAGCCATCATAGTCACAACTACATGGGATTTTGAGTACTGTCTATCGAATATTAATTGTTATAACCAAATTAAATTCAGTGGTATGTGACATAACATTATGCACGAAAAACGAATTAAGTTACGAAAAGATAATATTAAAAAAAAAAAATTATCATCCAGCCCAATAAAATGGAAACTTAATAGCACAAGTCATAATTATTCTCTGAATAATTATTAAGTTATTGGTTTAGTGGAAGTGACTAGTCCCAATATAGTGGCGAATACAAGTTCATATTTTTGTTGGGATTAGTTCGCATAAAATATGTTTGACGCACATGGATTAAGTCAGGTCTAAAATATGAATATTACTGAGAAACAGAGAAAAAAATAATTAAGTGATATGTGATTATTCTATATTTTGGTTAAATTTCCATTAGAGCTCGAAAATAACCAAAAACAGTGGTCGAAATTCGAATAGAATATATTTATCTGACGAAGACGAATTATGGAAATGTGTTTAGCCACATAGATTAGATAGTGCATTGCAGAGAAACACCAAGTCAAAAAGGAGAATTATTTTTTCACCATTTTTGGAATTTGCAGCGTGGATGGCACCAAGCACAGATGCCTAAAGATAATGTTGAAAAAGAAATTCGAAGCATATTATTATACTCCAATATTATTTATTTATATGTTAAAATCATCAAAAGAGACACATAGGTAACGGCTAAGCATGTTTTTCCCTTCATGTAGATGTACTAATTCTAGATCTCTTAAACATTTTTGCTACATTTTTCAAGATAATCACATTATTTTATGCCATATATTTAATTAGCTCTAACTAGTACTTCATATGAGAATCTTGAAATGTTGGGTATGCTCGGCTAACAATATTTTATTATAATGTAATATTTTTCATTATAATATCTAAATTTGAACAACGAAGCCTACTTCAAATTAATTGTAAAATTGAGATAACAAAAATTTAGGTTTAACTTGATATTAGTTTTACAAATTCAAATTTCGATACGGTTCCATTGAAAACAACGTAAAGTTTCTATTTTTGAGTCAATCGAAACTAAAATATAGAATAGTTTATATTTCAATACATTTCTTTGATTTACCATATTTACAAATTTTTCGAAAATTTACGAAATTTTTTGAATTTTTTTAGAAAAGTTTCTAGTATTTGATTGACTGAAACATATTACGAAAACAAAACTTAATCCATGGTTAGTCTGTCACAATTTATTATATATGTTATGTTACGCTATTCTTCCATATTGTTCTAGTATTCAATTGGCGCTATTTCACCGAAAAAAAGAAAAAAAGAAGCCGTTGGGCATGCCAAGAATTGTTGAGCATCTCGTAGTGGGTATTAGAGATTATAATCAAATATTTCAAAGTTGAATTTCTTGTGATTTGTCATTCTTAATTAGACAATGTGTTGATACTTGTCTAATGTCCACTCATGTCCTAGTGGGATTTAAGCAAGCAATTCATTGTATATTGCGCATACATGTATAATAATAAAAGGTTCCATATCTCATTTTTAATAAATTGAGGTATTGACATTTTACTCCTTACAAATACATTATTTTGAGCAAAATGCCCACATGATGTATTTATGTGATACAAAATCATTTCAATAACTACTCAAGTACGAAGAATTACAAAAAATAAATCACAACCAAACACTAGTTCTAAAATACAGGAAAATTTACATTGGTGGGAATTAAACCCAGGCTCTCTTGATCTTGAGGCCTTAACTTCATCAATAATTAATACTAGACTATGACCTCACTGGCGATACAAAATACAAAATGTTTGACAATAAATAAGTATGTTCAATATCATTTATATTATGTCACGCTATTGCATATAAATTTGGTAAATGTATATATATATATATATATATTTTAGTGTATACATAAAAGAAAATAATCAATATAAATATGACATATATTCTAGTGAAAATAGTATCCCGAATAGTTAAAGTAATAGTGATAGTTTGCGATGGCATATTCTTATATATACTCTTCGGGCTGAGTAAAATTAGTGAACGAAAATCTTGGTATGGAGGAGCACCACTTAGCTATTTGTATCTTATTTTATGCTTTTTGACGAAAGTGATCGATTGGACTATTATTCCTTGTAATGTCAAACAAACAAAATTAGTGATATGTTTAATTATTAAATAAAAGTCCTGCCTGCCTGGTTTCTAACAAAGCAAGCGGGGATAGCTCAGTTGGGAGAGCGTCAGACTGAAGATCTGAAGGTCACGTGTTCGATCCACGTTCACCGCATTCACTTTTCCATTTAAAACATTTGCTGGCTGCACTGCAATATTTTAGAAATAGCTCCAATTAATGTTTCTGAAAAGGTAAATACTACTACCCACAAGTTTATACAAATATTTAATAATTATTATACTACCTATAAATTTATAATGCTATTTCTTACGTTTGACAACAGTTAAGACCATTAAAGTTTATATCTTATATCTTAGTTTTGTTTGATTTTGGTTTTTAATCTTTTTTTGGATTGTTTCACGGAGACACTATTTGGATTGAATTTTAATAGGATTAGATTTGTTTGAATGTTGAAGTTTTTAATAGAGAAAAAGCAAGTAATAAATATCAAATCATTGTCTTTTGAATAATTGAAATTATTAGATCAAAATATTTAAAACTGAATAATCAGACATGAATTTTGACCCGATTCCCAAAACCTTGAGAGCGAATCTAAATCTACACAAATGGATCTCCTAGGGTGTCTTAAATCACCGGTTATGCACCACAAAAGCTCGAAGGAAAATGGATTTACAGTAACAGTATTACAACATTGTAGAACAAATCTGAAACTATCCAAATACAACTTCAAATAATACTACAATGCTACAAGCAAATGAAGCCCATAATTTGCAATGTTGGAAAAAAAAAAGACCCATATTTCGCATTTACTGAAAATAAACAGTAACTTAAATCCAAAAATCTACTAAAAGAAATCAAACTCCAGATAATTATCAGAATTTTTCTGAGCTGTAATAGCTGCAGGAGCAACTTTCACACTAGTCGACGCTGGAGGAGGAGGAACATTACTAATTCTCTCGAAATCGACAGGCCTCGGAACCTCTGGAGGGCTCGCACATCGAATCAGAGCCCAATTCACACCTTCAAAGAACGGATGCTGCTTTATTTCAGTAGCTCCACGTTTATACGCCAGTCGATTCTGTGGCTCTTTCACTAGCAACCCTCTCATAAGATCTCTAGCAGCAAAACTAACAACCGGTGATTCCGGAAAACGAAGGGGCTGCCCCACGACGTTGAAAAGGGTCGCCCGATTACCCGACCCTTTAAACGGCGTCTTACCGAACAATAACTCGTAAAGAAATATCCCAAAAGTCCACCAGTCCACAGCACTTCCGTGGCCTTCACCTTTGATTATTTCAGGTGCTAAGTACTCGTGGGTCCCAACAAACGACATTGAACGTGCATCTGTTGGCTCAGCCATAAGCTCGGGTAATGGGCTGACTTGATTGCCGATTTCGTTTTTGGATTTCCGTTCTTTCTTGGATTTACTAGAGAAGAAACGTGGAGCGAAACATGTGGTAGGGGCCATGCATGATGGTTGGATACAAGAAGGCTCAATGCAAGACGGTTGGATGCAATAATCGGTGTTTTTACGTAAAGGTTGTGAGTCGATAGAGGATTTTATTAGAGTTGGGCTGACAGTACAACGGAGTGAAAGGTCGAAATCCGATAGCATTATATGCCCATCTTCTCTTACGAGGACATTTTCTGGCTTGAGGTCACGGTAGACAATGCCGAGCATATGGAGGTATTCTAAAGCAAGAAGGACCTCTGCTACGTAAAACCTACATAAGAAATTGAAACGATGGGAATATATTACTTACACATGCTTTGATAAAATCATCATCAATAAAGAATACCACATCTAAGGATATGCATATTTCACAATACAATGCAAAAAAATGAGCTAAATAGGACATACAGAAAATCAAGTTTATATGTAGAATCCTATAGAAAATCTTGAAAGCCAAAATGCTAATTAGGCAAGTTATTCATGTCAAATGACAACTTATGGATTTTCTTTAGTACTTGGTTTTTAATGGTGATGATTGTGTTGCCAGATAAGCAAATTGAAATTAAAAGAGAAAATGAAACGAAATATGTATAAATGGAAAGTACGTGGCTTCTCTTTAGTAAACTAGCAATGACATACTGCTCTAGGGACTCCAAGCTTTTATGGCCTTTTGACCCTCATAATATAATTTGGTATAATTAGTAATAATCCTCATATAAGCGTAGTTATACTTCTTCGATTTTCTTTAGCCTATTCAATTATTTCACTAACCACTAGTCGAATTACAGTCAACATTCAAGCAACAACAACATTAATTAACTCCTAAAAAACATTTTTGCACACTTTATATTCATCACAAGATGAAGCATTTCAAAAGAGAAACTATTGACTAGAGAAAAACTAATAAGAGTAAAGAAAAGAATCATACTTTACTGCTTGTTCAGACAAATGTTTTCCTGGATGCTTCTGCCGAAGTGTATGCAAGTCTCCTCCAGGACAGAACTCCATCACTAAACACGAAAACTTTTCTGTCTCAAAATGAGAATATAAGGTTGGAAGGAAAGGATGATCTAGACACTGCAATATTTCTCGTTCTGTCTGGGCCCGCAAAAGCTTTTTCCGACTAGCTAGTGAAGCTTTATCCATAACCTTCATTGCAAAATAACATTTTGTACCACATAATTCTGACAAATAGACACTTCCAATGTCACCACACCCCAGCTTCTTGAGTAGTCTAAAGTGCCTCAAATCTAAGGCTCCATCTTTTAAACGAACGGCCTGGATTGCTTCCCATTTAAGGTCATTTGCTTTATGGGGTTTGTTAACAGTACTACTAAAACTGCTACAAGTACTCTCGTCACTTACATCAGTACTCGTGCTACCCCTACACAAACTGCTCTTTCCACTGTCAACAAAGTTTCCACTAGTCTTAGCAAGGCTAACTTTTGCAGAACTCTCTTTGACATTTCCTTGACTTGATGATTTCTTTTCCTGATCAGATGTTGGTAAATGTTTTGGATTACCCAAATGTAAGCTTGAATCCAATTTACCAGCTAATGCTGATCCCGTTTGCATATGATTATGTAATTTTGTTTCCTCTGAAGTTGAAACTGTAATTTTCTCAGAGGCAGCATTATCAAAATTTCTTGATAGTGATTCTTTCGTAGTAGGGTCTGATTTTCCAGTTCTTGAATATGTCACGGGTTTTCCCCTCCGAAGATTTCCTTCTAATTCTTGACCTCCATGGATTTTGCTCGGTTTTTCTGAAATACCCTTAGTAAATGACTCTGAGGCCATAGGAATGAGTATTGAATTTGCAAATTTAATTTAAGGACATTGATCTACCAAACACGACCACCTTCAATACCGAAATCAAACATCATCATCTGCAAATCAGTCCCTAGAAAGAGCAAATATACGACGAGATTATAATTAATGTGAAAAGTATAAGTAGATTAACAGAATACAATTTAGTTTAAATCAAGGTTAACAAATCAATAAAGAAAATTTATGCAAGGACCATAGTCTTTTCAATTACCAAATAGATAATATATCTAACAAAAGATCAACATTAGATATTATGAGAATGTAAACGTGATGCAGATTGTCTTTCTTCTTCTTTGAAAACTACTAAGCTTGGAGTATATGCAGATTGAAGTGCAGATGTAGATCAATGGACAAAAACCATAAAGGAAACCAAATTATCCATGGAGAAAGCATAATTTATGCATCCTATCTTTTACCTCAAAATCCAACCTTTTCTCACCAGAGAAGAACTAAAGCTTAATTGGAAAAAGCAATTATGCAACAAATCACCACCAAGTTGCAAGAAAGGGGAATGAATTAACCTATAAACAAAAATGTAGTCCCTCAAACACTCAGTACTAGTCAAACATTACCACATACCAAAAGATAAGCACAAATTCAGGATAAAAACAGCTAGAAAAAAGAAAAGGGTCCATGAAAACACACAGATCTTGAGCATTGACCCACACCTTTTTTCTGAAAACCCAACTAAGAGGGATCCATAAACCCCACAAAAACTCACAATGCTTAAAAAAATCTCAAATTGGCGCAAACCCACCTAGCAAAACTCTGGACCAGTTAAAAAAGTAATGCAAGAAAAGCAGCCCACAAAAAAAAAAGGCAACTTGAAGTCACGAAGATTAGAACTTTAAGGTTAACAACTCATTGCTTTTGGCAATGGAGGAGATGAAGGATTAAAGAAAGATGAAGTTACTTAACTGTAGAGAGAGAAACAAGAGAGAGAGAGTCTTTCTTTCTTTCTTTCTTCCAAATATGTGTGTGGAGTGAATGATAGAGAGGAGAAAAGAAAAAGAAAAAGGAAAGGCTTTGAGAATGTTGAAAGTGAGAGTTGGGTGGGATAACTGTACTACTTAATACTATTTTATTTTATTGTGATGTATTTTTCTGTGTCTGGTTTTATAATGGCTTAATTTCACTTTGCACCCTGGAAATATATCAATTTTGCACTTTGCACCCTCGAAAAAAATCAATCCCACTTTGCACCCTAAAAACATATATTGTCTTTCACTTTGCACCCTGGATGAATTTCAAGCAAAAAAATAGGGGTATTTTGGTCACTCCCTTAAAAAACAATTTCCTCCAAAATATAATAATGTGAGATTCATGTGCAATTAGGAGTAAAATTGATAAATTACCCAATAAAATAACTCTGAAAAAAATTATTTTGGAGGCAGCCAAATGAATACTTTAATTATTTAATACTCGATCTACTATTAAATATTATGCTAAAATATTATTAATATAACTTGAAATAAGAAAATATAAAATCAATAAAAAGAATAAAACATAGTCTTGCTTTTACAGTAAAGTGGCGAAGTGTAAGTAAATATGACACCAATAAATCTGTTGGAATGACCGTCTAAAATATTTGTCACTCGAAAAATTAATCAAAAAATTTTCCCGACACGATATTTTTCGTTGAAACTTTCAGGTCCCAATTTTCACTGCGATAAAATTTTCAAAAAATTCATTGAAAATTGACATTTTTCTTGTAGTGAGCTAAAAAAATTAATATATGAAAGCCTATGTAACAATATATATATATATATATATATATATATATATATATATGAGATTTGTGCATTTAAATAACACAAGGATTCCTAAACTCAAAAATATTATTTGATATCGGTCTTTTAAATTTTTTATTTACAACATGTGATGTCTCATTTTTTTAAATATTTTTTTTGGAGCTATTTTAATGAGTAATTTGTCAATTTTACTTTTAATTGCACATGAATGTCACATTATCATATTTTAGAGGGAGAATATGTTGACTTTTGAAAGGAGTGACCAAAACACCCTTGCTTTTTGGCCTAAAACTCACTCAGGGTGCAAAGTGAAAGATAATATATGTTTTGAGGGTGCAAAGTGGGATTAATTTTTTTCGAGGGTGCAAAGTGCCAAATTGATACTTTTCCAGGGTGCAAAGTGGGATTCCTTTTATAATCTATAGCTCAAATCAAGATTTCTTTTTCTTTTCATAATTAGGTCAAATCAAGTTTGTCTCAACTTTAAAAAGTAAGGTCTTGTTTGTTTTGAGTGTTTAGGAAGAAATTTTTGTGATGGAATTAAGTATTATAAATATTCTACATTTAATTTTTTTTATGAGATAAAAATAAATTGTATGTTTCAACTTTTGAAAAATGAATAAAGTTGTTTGAGAAATCATAAAAAGAATATATGTGGTTGGGTAATTTGTATTTTAACTCTATGACCGAAGAAGTAAGAGAATATAAAGTAAGAATTATATTTATTGTAGGTTATATCTTTATAACAATAATAGGGTTATTTCATAAAGAAAAAAAGGTACTTCATATAGAAAGTATTTTTTAGAGAAGTAAAAATAACATCTAAAATGTCTCTCTAAAAGCTTTTAAATGCTATCAGAAATGTCAACCAAACGGACCTAAGTATAGTAGAATAACAATTGAAAATTCCTATTTATAATGTATATATGAAAACACTATAATATGCTAGTAGATTTAATCAAACAGAAAGTTAAAAAAAACAACTTTTAAAAAAAAAAAAACTAACTTGAGGAATGGAATTGTAGAGGGGTCAAAAAAGAGTAAAGTAACGCTTTACACGTTCAATAATTCATTGAATTTTGTCCTCAACACAAAATCTGAAATGAATGAACATGTGGGCCTGCAAATGCTCCAACCTGTCCCTCATGCCTGGAATTTGGGACCCATTTTTTCTTTTAATTTTTTTCCATTAAAAGTTAGTAACTTATAACAAATTTGGTAATGACCTGTTATGTCCTTCTTGCCACTACTTTTGTTGTGGTCCACTCTCATTGAACTTAGCTTATGTGCGTTGTCTTGAAATTGAACTGAATTTATGTGCATATGGTCCAAATTTTCAATTAATATTTTGGGATTTAAAGATCTTAGATTGTAGTGCTTAATTTTCATTTACTTCTTGATCAATGTAAATGTTTTTGTTTGTAGTGTGTGGTCTTTTCATGTTTGTTCTAGGTTCAGTTAGTTGTTTATTTGATTACTCTAGCTAGTAGAAGTTTATGCGAGTTTTTTTCCAATATAGCCTTCTAGATAAAAGTATTTCCCAATATGACTCAAACTGAAAAGTATTTCCCTAAATGTACTTTTGTGATAAATCGCAGTTGGCAATTGCGATTCTTCGTAAAGAATCGCTGTTGCCAACTGCGATTTATCAGTTTTTACAAAAAAAAAAAAAAAAAAAAAAAAAAAAAAATACTGATAAATCGCAGTTAGTAACTGCGATTTATCAGTAAATTTTTTTTTTTTTTTTTTTTGGGAATTTATTGTATTTTGATTGCTAATTTACAATACTATGTGCAATTGTTTGAAACTAAATATTTTTGACATTGGAATCAAGAAAATGTTTATATATATATATATATATATATATATATA
Organism: Penstemon newberryi var. newberryi; assembly: GCA_030819805.1. NCBI lineage: Eukaryota > Viridiplantae > Streptophyta > Magnoliopsida > Lamiales > Plantaginaceae > Penstemon > Penstemon newberryi. Next base: position 4,571,850 of record JAUALY010000003.1, on the reverse strand, counting down.
TTTATACTATGAGATATCACAAGTATATTACAAAATACCATGTTAAAATAGGAGAGAAATGTTGTAGGTTAAGTCATTTGTAACTATACTTTTTCATAATTAATGTCAACTGAGTCAAGTTACATATAAACTATTCTCATAAGTTCATTGCAGTATACTAGTTCACATGTTCTCGCCTTCACAATAACTTATTTGATTCCTTGAACATATATTAAGATTGTGTTGGAAATCAGAACGGATCAAATAGTGAGATAAGTACATAAATTTACAAAGGCACTTGATTGATTACAAATGGTTGTCTGAGAGGCAAAACGTTGTTGGTGATGAATAAAAAAAAATTATGCTAATTTACCTACTCCACTCGTGCATCTGTAGTTTATCATATATATAAAGATTCCTTAATTTGGTTTGGATGTCAAAGACATCTGCAAAAAGATAGAATGAAAGTGTAATTATTCCTATCTAAAATAAAAGCACTACGATCTTTAATTAAGAGATGTTGTAATGATATCCGATGATCAATTAAGTTAAACATTTTCTCGAATTCCAATGTCAAAAATATTTAGTTTCAAACAATTGCACATAGTATTGTAAATTAGCAGTCAAAATACAATAAATTCCCAAAAAAAATAAAAAAATATTTACTGATAAATCGCAGTTACTAACTGCGATTTATCAGTATTTTTTTTTTTTTTTTTTTTTTTTGTAAAAACTGATAAATCGCAGTTGGCAACAGCGATTCTTTACGAAGAATCGCAATTGCCAACTGCGATTTATCACAAAAGGTACATTTAGGGAAATACTTTTCATTTTGAGTCATATTGGGAAATACTTTTATCTAGAAGGCTATATTGGAAAAAAATTCAGTTTATGCTTTCACAAGCTATTGTGGGTACATGTGGTTCGGTGTTGACCTGATTTCATTTACTTTTAACTTTAAAAAATTGATTTGTAAAATTTTAGAGAAACTTCTTAAACACGATTTGAAAATGATATGGAATTAGGTTATTTTCGATTTTTAAAATTTTAAATGTAATTTAAATTGAATTTTTTCAAATGTTGGACTTTAAGAGAAAAAATACGTTTTAAGTGTTAAATCGACGACTTTTATAAGAAAAAATATAAAAGAATACTGAAAATAAAAAAGTACGAAGTATATAGTTAGGGTTATGTTTCGACTGTTTAGATAGGTTAAACACCAGCAAAACTGCCTTGTGCATAATTTGCCCTATGTCTTTATTTATACTTGAAAACAAAAAACATATACTAAATTCATGTGTCCTTCCTCAAATGCCTGAGATCTGCTGCAAAATTGGCGATCACATTCATACCAAAGATTACTGATAAAGTATACACAAGATTAGAAGAAGAAAAAAAGTAGTGTTACACAAGAAAGCAAGGGCTGCCAGCTTCAGGCAGCCAGCTTCAGGCATTTCCGTTCAGTATAGTATAGTCATCGAGAAATTCTATCCCAGACCGGATTTGACAGAACATAAAATAACGACAGGCAAGTGCAATACACTTGATTTATGATTAGATAAAACTCCTAGGAGAGTAACCAATCACATAACATAGCAAGTTCAATACATGGTTGGATGGGTTTGAACAACCCAGACTTGGGTTGGAATTTTCCTATAACATCATGCCAATCCTACTCAGGAGAGCTCGGTTATCACCCGCTCACACTTGTCTTCCAAAATCTTCACAGCTTCAGTGAACAACACTTCTGGAGGTAATGCTCCCGTAGATTCGATTGTAACTGAAGTAGGCCACAAAACAAATAGCAAGTTAGTCTAAACCTTCTCAATTCTGAAATCCAACAACTAAATTTGTGTAAGATAGGTTTTGGTTTAACTCTTCACTTACAAATAAAATGATCTTTTACACGTCGTAGTGCCACAAGCTTATCCCAATCATCTCCTCTGATGCATTCCCTACAAAGAGTACAAGACCGAGGTCTTGCCACAGTTGCTCTTTTCCGACCTATTTGACAGGCAACAAAAAAAGTAATCAAGAAACATAATAACCGACAGTGTAGAGATTAACCTTTAGTTCTACAATTAAATACCAATTTGAGTACATAGAAACACAGAAGAATTTTACTAGGTAATCATTGCTAGGCTCTCATCTTACCTCTACCAATATCTTCAATATCAAACACTTTAACAGGACACGTCTTGACAAGTTCTTCTGCCTTTTCACCTTCTATATCTTGCAACAACACAACCTGCCCAAGAAGATAGTTAAAAGTTTCGTTATGATTACAGCAATCAACAACTTTTAGCATTTACACATAATCATAAAAATGGTGAATATTAATTAAGAGAGAAGATATAACGTTTTATACCTCGGGAAGCATTCTATACCAAGCAGTGGCAACCGGCGACCACTTAGCATGTGTCTTACCCATGCCTTTCACAGCATGAGCTTCCAGTTCAATTTCCTACAAATGAGTAGCACTATATTATCAGCAAACGCAAGGAAATATATATTATATTCTAAAAATTATATCACCAATAAAGTAATATAAATTATTTGAAAGACATTAATCCCTTGTTGGTTTATATTCTTGCAATTAAATCATCATCCGTTGCTCAGGGTTCATATGAGCACTGCATTAAGTTAGTGATGAAAAGACACATTCAACACTATAGCATACCTGTCCAGGTCCAAGTTTAGCAAGAATTATTTCGTCGTACTTGGGGGTAATAATGTTGTTTGAAAGTTCTGGCAGAGAGTCTTGGCTACAATTGAATGACGTATAAGTCTTTGTCTTTGAAGTCGAATCCTGAGTTGAATTTTCTGTACTTAATATCAACTCACTGCCTCCAGGTAACCATAACAGTTCATTGGACTTCACTGCATAGTTTATATCACGAAAAGGAAGACAGGGCATTGTGTTTGGTGAGTAACTTAAAAAAGTAGATGGTAATCGACTAAAGTTAAACAAGATCAAAGCATAAGAATAATACCGGTTATACGTGAACCCCCTTTTTCGCAACGTGCATGTAGTTTAAATACAATGGTATTCTTTTCATTTGGTTCATCATTTTCTGGAAAAGAAAACAATTTAAGCATCTTGAAACTTCCCTCATCGTAATATTATAAGAGAACCATAAATGAAGAAGTAGGAATAGCTAAAACCTGACATATAATTGAATAGCCTTGGGTCAACTTTTAGTGGAATAAGACCCAGTCTGTGGGCGAGCACCTCATCTTGAACTACTGAGGTATTATTGGCAATCAAAACCTTCTCAATAGCCATGGTGGGAAGCTAGACACGAGGAAGAAGAGAAAGAATAGTAAATAAAGAAGATTATCAGATCCACAATAACAAATGAATTCCACTTAGTCTAGCTAACTGACAAAAACAATCTTTACAATCGACATGCCATTCAAGAACAAAATAAAGGAATAAAATGAAAATTCCAAAGGATAAAAAATGAAGTATTTAGTATAACCCTCATCATACACAGACTATCTCACACAAATTTAATTAAAACCATGAACTGTTAAAAAATGTAGCTCCAAGACAATATTTTAATCACTTTAAAGACAGCAAATTCGGTCCCCTAAGTACCAAAACACACATTAAGATTTTATCTTCCTTAAAAATTAAACATAAGTACTAAACAATTATATATTCACTAATTAGTACTTAAGTAAGCTCAAAAGAAACTGAAATCCTTGCTCTACGTCCAGATACAGATTCTTCATTAGATGAGTTACTTCCACAATTTTCTCTACCAGTCCAATTGAAACATACTGAAACATGCTAAAAGACAACATAACACAGAAATAGCACATTCCACTCCTTTTGAAACTTCACGTCACATAAATTAGATCAGAAACAATGAAACTCTTAAAAAGACTAGATTTTCAAGTGCCACCTAAAATGCTCAAATGAAGAATTAAAATCCAAACTTGAAAATATACATTGATACAATTCATGAAAAGCCAAATTATTCATAAGTCTACAAAAATCAAATTGAATAGCTCAAAAGGAGAGACTCAATACGAACCTCAGCTATGAGGATTCGTCTATAAGCATTTGCAATGGCAGCATCGATGCCAATCATATCGAATTCCATGTCATCCTCGGTGAGTTTAATCACTTCCACCTTAAACTTTTTGCGAAAGTCCTCTAATCGCAAGCTATTATCCACTCCCATTGACGCATACGCCCCTGAGTACCGAATGTTCTCTGTCTTTTATTTCCAAAACCAAAAAAAGAAAAAAGCTTCATTATCATAAAATTATAACCAACAAATTGTTGGAATTGACAAGAAATTAATTTGAAATACATGAGTAGGGGCATCGGAAGTGCATATGACGCGAGTCCTATGTAGTTGAAGATGCGGCGGAAGGGTTCCCTTTGGGACATCTGGCAAATCCCACACCGGAACTTTCTCCGTTTCCTTTACGTCTTCTTTCATGGTTTCAGGTTTCTCGTTATCGGCAACCAGTTTCTCTGTATACTTCTTTTTAACTTCTGTGTGTGTTTTGTGTATATAGGGGGGTTGAAATTGGGTCTAGGGTTTAAGGAACAATCATTTCCTTTTTTCCTTTTCTTTTGATCACCAAAATTTTAATTACAATTAAATTTTTATCTCATTTTTATTTAGTTGCAAATTGACCAAAATACCCTGATGTCAGCATGTGTTAGCATCTAATTGACCATTCTAATTGGAAAATACATTCTTGTATAATGTTCATAAAAATGTACCAATACGACCTCTTTGCAAAATAAATTCTCAATGTGTAAGACTAACCACTTTCTAAAACAAAAAGTTCATACATTTAATTATTTTAACACTAAAAAATAGGGACTTGGAGTTTTATAAAAGAGTTAGAAAAGTAAAACTTTCAAATATATATACAATTATGCCCCGACAAGTATGATTGAGAATTAATTCTATTTTTTTTTTATCTACTAGATTTCGTATGTACAACTCGGACCGAAGAGTGTAAAGGGTATAAGTCCTCCACAGTGTGGTGTCTCCAGTAAGATTTAATGCTATTAAATCATTACTTTATGTGGAAATTTATTTTTTCAAGGGGAAAATATAATTTAGGAAAGAGATTACATTTGTTTTTCTTCAAATAAAATCAGTGTGTTATCAGTTCATCGCAACAAAATATTCAAATGAATCAAGTATATATATATATAATATATATATATATATATATAGATGGGCTAATTTTATTTAATTTTACATAGACTATGATGTATTACTTTTACTGTTTTACATATCTGTCAGTTAGTACTAACCTATAATGTTTTCTTTAAGCTGAACAAAACAACATTATTAATTTGCATTAATTGCTGTATCAGTGTTTTTTTTTTTTGTGGGAAGAATTGCTATATTAGTTTAAACCTAGTAAATATCAGTGTTTTTAAAATCGGACCGGTCATTGAACCGGAAGCCCTACTGGTTACTGGTTCGATCGGTTAGATCGGGTCGACCACTGGTTCGATCGGTATAACCGGTGTGACTTTATTATTATGTAATATTTATATATATATTTTTAGATTATCTAAAATACAATTATAATTCAAAAAATTATCATTCTTTGTCAATATAAATTTTTATTGTTTCATGCAAATAATCAAAATGTCTTAAAAATTAAGATCAATGTAAAAATATAAATCTCAAGTATCCCTCAAAGATACATACATTCAAAATAAGACAACAAAATTAAAAGTTCATCACATTTTCAAAGTTTTGGCTTGTTCATTTGGGTTCTATTGTTGTAACTTGATGTGTATATGGTAATTGATTTGCATAATTTCATACACAAAATAATATTATTCACAATAATGAGAAAATGGTTATGTACTTCTTTATGTAAAAAACATTGTAATATTGCATTGATTGTTCCTCATTGATTTTTTAAAACACTAAAATAATGAATGTTATTCCAATTAAAGTATATAAATGTAATTCTATTAAATGTTAAACAAGAGTTCAAATAAATAATAATAACAAAAGATCTCTAAATTTAAAAAAAAAAAAAAAAATTAAGTGAACCACTGGTTCACTGGTTTTATTTGGAGCCGATTTTACTGGTTCGAACTGGTTAATTAGGAGACTGGTTTTTAGGGGTAAATCGGACCGAATTGGGGACCGATTAGCGGTTAAATCGGGCCAACCAGCCGGTCCGGTCTGGTTTTAAAAACACTGGTAAATATTGATGGTCATGTGTTTTCATTATTTTCTCATCATCATATACAAAAAGACAAACATTAATATGAAGTTGTGGCCGTTGATTAACAAAGAAATAGGATAATCGTAACAAATTAAAGTATGTGCACACAACGAAATAAAGAATTTCTGAACTCTTATAGACCAAAAAAGTTATTTTATCCTACTAAAAATCGAACAAAATAAATAATAATGCATATTACATGAAATTACTATTTGGTTTATTAAATTCAAGCAACATAGTACATCAATCATTAATATGCTCTTTTGTGAACTTGCTACTTTAAGAAATTACTATTTTCTTTAATAAATTCAAGCAACATAGTACATGAAACATTAATATGCTCTTTTGTGAACTTGCAACTTCCTAAAGGTAGTTCTTAGCAGAATGATTCAAAACAACCGCAAGAAATTAAATGAAAAAAAAAAGCATGCGTGTAACTATGAATATGAATTATATATCTTTGGAATTTTGTGTAGTTTTTCCATATTCAAGTATTAATTAATTCTTATGGTTTATTTACACAAAGGTTGGAACTTCCGTCAATTTCCATCTTCAAGCTTATTTTTAATTCTAATTTGAAAATTGTTCTCCTTTTATATTAGTACGAAGCATAGGAATATATCCATACTAATAGTGGAAAACAAAACCTTGTTATTGGAGCTATTTGAATCATAAGTGTTTCATTGATTTCAAACTTACCTTGATTTCCAACATTGCAAGTTATATGGTACAAAAACATATAAATTTACTTATATAGAGAGGTCAAATAAAATTGAAATGAGTTATTAAAGATCCATCTCTAGTTTAAGTTAAGTGCTATTTGAATCATAAGCCACAATCATCATTTTTAAATTTTCAATCTTAGATATATTTCGACTTGATTGTTTAAATATTTAATATATATATGAAGAATTTTATTCAAATTATAAAATAGTTGTATAACATAACTTATAATTAATGAAAAAACCATAAACAAAGATATTTTGATTATATTACCTTATCTCACAAATGATGAAGCAAGTGAATCTTTAAGATGATAATTCTTGAATTGTCTCTTTTGCGTGAATATGCTGTATTGATCCTTACCACATTGTCAATGGGCTTATGTGCATATACTGTTTTGCATTGCACTTGAACCTTTTTTATGACTGTATTACTAAAAACTATCAATTAGTAATTATAAATTATTAGTTACTATATATATATATATATATTTGTGACAACAATATTCATTGAGCTCTTATCAATTATAAAATTAGCCTTCAATAAAGTAATTAAATAGTTTAGTAAGAGACAAAAGTTGTACAAAATTGAAGTTTGAACATGTCTTTGATATGAATGGGAAGAAAAAGAAAGATCTGTAAATAGAAAAAAAAAAAGATTAATTGTTTAGCTAAAATAATAGGAAAAATCAATAATTAAAGAATATGCACACAAACTCTATAAAACAGTTTACATGTGTGTCCAAGAAAGTGAAAACAAAATTCTATAAATAAATAAAATCGTCTAAAAGAGTGCAAAAGTAAATAATAATTTATATGGTAAAAATATTGTCTTTTCTTTTATAAAATTATGCAACATAATTCTTATATAACATACAAATATGATCTTTTGTGAATTTAAAACTAAACAAGACTAGTTTAAGTATAGTTAAATGCCATGAAATAAAATACTTTCGTTCATACATCTAACATTTATTAAAAAACTACATTCATATAGAAAGTTAATGTGATTTATCAGATTTGGGTGCTCTTAATTACGGTGTATTTACGATCATGTGAATGGAGCTTCTACAAAATTCATCTTAAAATTTTGTAGTGATTCCAGTTTGCAAAGTGTTCTCCTTTCATAGTGGAGCTTAGAAATGAATTCATATTTGGAACATTAATTGAGTTTTAGTTATACACTATAATGTGATGACATCCTCGTGACCAATTTGTGTGTGTGTGTGTATGTATGTATATATTACATATTTCTTTGCCATTTTTTTTTATAATTATTGGTTTTGGTTTGTTAAAAAAATTATAAATAATCTAAAAGATGCAATTTCAGATATAGTATTTGTACAATTGGTTTTAAAATGCAAAATTACTCCATGCAATATGATTAAGGAGAAAAAAATGCATTTATTAAAACTCGGTTTTAGACATTCAACCAAAATGACCAAAAAAAGTAGATGTAAATTTCATGTACTCCGTATGTGATTGTATATAAGTATCTACAAGAAAAAATATCTATGCATATTTTTTACTTCTTCCATATAAATTTACTTTTACATTGTATTAATTTTTAATTACTACTTACAACAAAACTAAATTACAAGTAAAATAAATTTTGATTTATTATAATTGCATTATAAATTTGAGTTAATCTATGTGATTCAACTTCAATGATCGTAGTATACTTCCATATTTGTTAAACGATATTAAAATATAAGACCTTTTGAATTATATGTTGTCTATTTATTATCCTTATCGTGCATTTTTATCAAAAGAAAATTGACTATTGTTTGTAGATATTTATAAATATTTACTTTATTTTTTTAGAATATAAAATTTCAGTTCATAAGATAATTAAATTACGTATATATATATAGTGTCCTCAATTTGACACTAATTATTAATAAGATTATGTTTCAAGTTGAGTTTGAACAAAATACTGCTCAAATTTGGTTTGTTCTTTATTGAGCTTGAAATGGTGTTTGAGTATTAGTAATTGCTAAACATATTTTGAATTCAGACGATATTTGATTGAACTAAGCACAAGTCAAGATCGAATAGCTTGATATTTTTACTTAAAAAAAATAAACTTTAATATTACGAAAGTACTTACAATAGTAATTGATAGTTTATACTATGTCTCATTTTTCTAGGTATAGTCATTCGGTAGCCTAGTGAAACCACTAATATATCCAATAATTCCAACAACTTGAATTCGCAACAAGCATTCAAGCATGACACAGATCAATACATGCCAATTTCCAATGTGACCAGAATCATGCGCCGTATTCTCCCACTTCATGCAAGGATCTCTGACGGTGCAAAAGAATCGATCCAAGAATGTTCGTGCGAGTTCATTGGCCACATCACTAATGGGGTCAATGTAACGTTCCATCAAGGATGTCTGAAAACAGTCATTTCGAGAAACGTGATATCAACCATGAGAACTTTGGGGTTCCAAAACTATGTGGAATCGATCCTTATACGCGTACTTAATTAAAACTCGCCACGAGAATGTTGTATGCAACTCTAGGTAATGTGTGTGTTGTCAAGAGTAATTACACAAGCTTTGTGCAATATGAGCATCTAGTAACTCGACAATTACCATCGATGTGCTATGCATCATCGCCTCCTACATACACAACTGATACCAATAATTATGAACTTAATGAATGTTGTGGTGATGATTAATGCTCATCTCATAACTTGGGAGTTGAAGCAGAGTGTAGGGATCTATATCTAATATTTAATTAAATGAAACAAAAGTGATATAATAAGTGTTGTTGTGTCGTTTTAAAAAGTCTTGTTTAAATTTATTTGAATTTGTCCAAAATTGCTTATACTTTATTTTAGTTTTTTATAATTTAAGTCATGTGCTTTTCTCTTACCCTGTGTTTATTTCACCTTTTAAATATTTCCCTCAATAGATGTAAATCTATTTAACTAGGGAAATACCAACAGGTGATTGGTCTAGTGGAAGAGACTAATCACTACAAAGTAGCGGACTCAGGTTCGAATCCCTGTTGGGAGAGGTACCCACATATGTGCCCAACCTGCCTCGAACGGGATTAAGGGTGAGTTTGGCCCAGCGGTGGGAGCTCTCAAAAGCACTTCTAGACCTCCATTGTGATTTTTGAAGTGTTTGGCCCCAATTATAGAAATTGCTTTTAGTCAATCGTGATTTTAAAGGTGTTTGACCCCTAATATCATAATCACTTTTGGGATCTCCAGAAGCTAAAAATCAACTTATTTCAGAAGCTACTAAAGGGTTACTTTTGCAGAAGCCAATATCCAAAAGCAATTATTTTATAATTGAATTTTATCATAATCAATTATTGCCAAAATCTATTTTAGTAAAATTAATTCTCCTATAATTGATTTTCGAATCGCTAGGCCAAACTAACCCTAAATCCTTGAGAAACAAAAAAAAAAATTTAACTAGGGAAATGATTTATTATTATTTCATTATTTGAAAAATCAATTAACAATCATAAGCAAAAATTACCACTTGTTAACTTTTGAAACTGAGAGAGATTTTGACTTAATTTTTAAAAAATGAATAATCTTGTTAAAATTAATAATAATTGTATGAAATAAAACAAAGATTTTTTCATGAATTAATTAGCTCTCGTACCTCAACAATCATAAATCCAATGAATTTGACTACATACTCTTGGACCGTTTCTTTTGCGACACAGGGTTTATGATGATTGTACCTGAAAAGATGCAAAAATACACTATAAACTATCAACTACTAAATTATGACATATTACATCAATAAAATAAAATAAAAATAGATTTGGCATATATATATATTTATATATATGTGTGTATATATTGTGATTATGGAGGATAGTCTTTAACAATCTAATTACAATATTTACTTGCCTAATTAGTACATGGAGTAATTTCCGCAACAATGATCCACGTTTCGGGCCACATCGGATACGATCCATGATTCTGCTCACATTGGTAACTGGCATGTATTGAAGTCTGACGTGCTTGAATGTTTGTTGTAAATTCACGTTGTTATAATAAGTGGAGATGTTAGTGGTTTCACTAGAGTCCTATATAAGCGACTTTATCTAGAAAAGATACAAAGACAAGGTAAAAACTATCAATTCCTAAAACTAAGTGTTTTTCACATCAAAATTCATTTAAACAAAATCCAACTATATATTGGATCTTGACTTGATCAAAATGTAGCTTTTTAGAGCTCAATTTGTTTGTTCAAGCATAGTTTCAAATTCGAAAAATAATTAAACAAAATCTTTTTGTTCGACACATATATATTGACACTCTTGATTGTATTGCGATCGTCTTGAGGAAAATAGATGCAGTTACATTAAGGAGTAAATCCTATTTATAATAATCTTCAAACGGTAGTCTTTTTTTCATTTTTTTATTAATGCGTTTCTATCTTTTAATCCGTTTAATAAATACAAGCATATCTCGAGACGTATTTGACACTGACTAAAAGAACATGGATTAGCACAAATTATAATGTCGTCAAGAGAATTTATTGTAAAGAGTCGTTAAGAATCAAATAATGTAATTTAAATAAATTTATATGACAAAAATTGGAAAAAGAAAAAAATTTATGTAGAACTCATACACGGATAATAAACACCTAATCCCGTTGCCTAGATTTTTTAATCATATTTTCTGGGATAACTTAGAAATATTGCCTTTTGCATATACTTAGCTGTAACATTTACATAAATTAAGAAATTATTTGATACCTCTTATTACTGGCTAGCTCAAAAACACAAATTTCAAAACCTTAATTAAAATTAGGGATTTTGACATTCTGCACCCTGAAATTATAGGATTTTTGTACTTTGCACACTGATTTAAAAGTTCTGGCACTTTGCACCTTGAAAATATAATTTTTTTGGCACTTTGCACCTTAGTGTGTGTTTTAGAAAGATAATTCCTTGGTAGAAGGGTAGAATAGTCCTTTTCAAATATTTTTTTTGGCACATTGCACCATGAAAATATAGTTTTTGGCACTCTATACCCTAATAATAAAGAATGTTGGTACTTTACACCCTGAAAATATAAAAATTTGGCACTCTTCACCCCGATTAAATTTTTTTGGCACTCTGCACCCTAAAAATATAATTTGTATGGCATTTTGCTCCCTAATATGCTTTCCTTTGAAACAAAACTCATGAATGTCGTCGGTGGAGAGATAAAATGGTCATTTTTATACGCACACCAATCAAATATGAAAAAAAAAATGACCTGAGTTTAATCAGAAAAATAAATCATAGTATTTTTTTTTTTCAAATTATATGTACATTTTGTTCTAAAATAGAAACTCATTTGCATCAATTGTAGTATTCAAACAAAATTATACGATAGAAATAATTTTTTCTTGTTTGATATTATGATTTATATAGTATTTTTTCTGTAATTATTATAATAAGTTTCTTTAGTATTTTTTTTATATAGTCATCAAAAAATCATAAACGTGCTATTCTTAATTTTTTTTTTTTACTTTTCTTACTGTAAAAATTATATAAAAAAAAGACATTGTCTACATTTTGTTTCAAGTATCATCTAGATTATTTACATTATATCTAAAAAACACTTTTACAAATCTAATATCTTATTATATTGTATGATATTGTTTTTATAATACTCACATGTAATTGATCCTAAATTTTTCTACACGACTTACTCTACAAATCTAAATTCATCTACTACTAGCATGTTAAATTTATTATATTACAAAAAAAAAGAAAAAAATAGTTCTCACCTAAACACTAATAGTTAGTAATTTGGTTAAATTTAAAATTTTAAGTTGAGGTTGAAAATACCAAAAAAAAAAAAATAGGGTTCAAAGTGTCAAGATTCTATATTTTCAAGGGTGCAAAGTGCAAAAAAAAAATTAAAAATTACTATTCCACCCTTCCATCAATGAATTTTTTCATCAACACACACTAGGGTTCAAAGTGCTAAATAAGTTATATTTTCAAGGTGCAAAGTGCCAAAACTTTTAAGTCATGGTGCAAAGTGCCAAAACCCTATAAATGGAGTATTTTTTGAAATCAAAATCAAGCCAAACCATGCCAAAACCTAGCCAAATAGGCCCTATTATTTCAGAAGTAAATGAACCTAACTGAAAAAAATACTTCATATAGAACAAAGTTAAAATTGCTGTATTAGTTGAATCGGATAAACATTAATGGTCATATATATTTTGTTATGTTGTTGGATTTTTCGTGTAATGGCTAAAATACTATATGCAATACCAAACAAATATTTCGTTAATATAAGGATAAATTGATCATTTTTCGCATCAAGATTAAATTCATATCGCATTTTAGAGCATGTGCAACATCTTCATGAGAAGGGAGGTAAAACACTCACAAGAATGTAATATGCATATTTTCAAGTAAGATAATTATTAAAGAGAGTCGATATGATTGAGTTACTTGAAGGGGCTTGATGTTGTTGTTATTTTGCTTCTGTTTACTTTATTACCAAAAAATTAAAAACAAAAACAAAAAATCAAGTTTACAGGTGTCAATCGTCCAAGAAATAAAAGAAATTCTATAGATAAAAAAGTCATTTGTCTAAAAGAGTGCAAAATAAATAATATTAGTAATGTATATAAAAAATATTGCCTTCTCTTTCATAAATAAACATAATTCATGGCATATATGTATATATGTTTTTTTCTTTAACATATTTAGTTATGTCATAATGGAATCACCGTTTTTTTTTCAAAAAAAAACCTTAAAGAATGAGTAGAATAACTGGACAAAAAGAAATTTTGGCACATGAGGTTTGTTCGCCAGCCTATGCTAGTTATGAGGGAAAAATCAAGTTTATTGTAAAGTTTAGGGGCATATTTAGAATTTGAAAAAGAGATGGACCCTGTAGGATAATTATTAAAGAGAGTCGATAAAAAGATGGACGCTTTTAGGTTTTGTCGATTTTGATTGCCTCACCCACAAAACAAAACCCTAACACTTTATCTTTTTCCAACAACAGAGCGAAGTCGTGAAAGCGTTTTAATGGAGATCTGAATTTTTGAATAGCCGTTGGAACTTCACATTTCACTCACTTCTTCCCTCCCTTTTCTCCGCTGAAAAAGATACACCTTTTTTTCTGATTTCTTGTTCTCTCCTGAAATTTTGATTTTTATCGAGTTTGGTTTGGAGCATACACGTCAATTTGATACAGTATGCATACATCGGAGTGATTGAAGTTTATTTCCTTTAATTGGAATTTCAGGTAGCTTTTTAATCGAAATTATGTAAATGTTTGATTTGTTTAATTGAAAACTAATTGTTTTTTAATAGCTAAATTACACTTTGCTAGCATTTTCAGTGAATTCAAAAGTGGGGTTTTTGCATATTTTAGAGACTAATTTGTGTTTTTTTTTATTTTTTGTCCTTTTGTGCATAACATCATGTTTAAGCATGCGGATGAGGATTAAGCTCTTGCATTAGAATTTTGTGGATCTATTTGTGTTCTTTGAATGTTGACCTATAATGTGATAGATATTTTGCAGATTGAATGTAATTGTGAATAGTTACTTAACTTATTAGAACAATTTTGATGTGTGTACACTAGTTTCTGAGGTTCGGTGGCTATATATAATCTGTTGCCAAGAATTGAATTAGTTTACAGTTGACTTAGATGAATGAAAGGGGAAAAAGTAAAGATGGCTGCTTAAAGAATGCTAGATACTTTAAATGGCGAAAAATTATAACTTTATGCTAGAACATTGTTCGTAAGCTACTTTTCCCTTGGGTTCTCCAGTCCTGAGATTGTAAAAGACTGAAAAATAATAACCAAATTGGCCTTTCCCCTCGAAACAGATAAACAGAGAAGAAAATCTATTGAGTTCCTATGCTTTCATATTTACGACTCAATACTTCGGATATTCTTAGGATTAGGGCTGAAAATCAAATCAAGCTACTCGATCGACTCGAGCTCATTTGAGCTCGGTTCGCCACACTAATCAAACAAGCTTGAACATCATTTTTCGTTCGATTTTGAAGCTCAGCTCGAACTCGACTCGATAAGCTAAAAATTGATAATATACATGTAATATATCAAGCTACTCGATACTCGGCTCGAGCTCGTTCGGTAAAAGCTCGTTTGAGCTCGGCTCGTTTAACAATCAAACCTAGTTCAAACACTAAATTCCAAGCTCGATAAAATTCAAACCAAGCTTGAACATTGTATCGTTCGATACTACTCGGCTCTATTACACCCCTACTTAGGATCAACCTAATCCGGAATATGAACCAAAGAGGAGAAAATGGCTTGAACCAACCACAAGAACACCAGTTACCGTATCACTTCTCTAAATGGAATTCTTCCAGGAATATTGTCCATTTCAGCAAATTCTACCATACACTCTCTTCAAACCAATCTTGTTTATCAACCCCTTGTATGTCTTGCTCCTTGCCAAACAGTATGATATCTTTATGCAATTTGTCTCGGTAATCCCACTATTACTGGAAGGAGCATTTTGGTGGACCTTGAAAATCTCATACTCAGCTGCACCCTCTCCACTCCCCTTTCTTTCTTACTTGAAGGCTCATAATGGATTGATACAGGGCAAAAACATTGATGTTACCTTACAATGGAGAAATGTGACTTAATTTTCCTACAGTAATATGTGGGGTACCTAAGGCTGGGTAGAGTGTCATAGTTATTAGTAATTAATTGTCTTTTTTATTTGTGAATTACTTTTTCAGGAACTTCTATAAGATGGATGCTGGACAGGGTCATACATTGCATCCTGGACCCATCGACGACTCTATACTTACTTTACAGAACCATCACAGATCTACGGAAATTTGGGATGGTCTGGACTTTGAGCCTCTAACGTGTAGGAGGTGTGATGGTCACTTTTGGCGCTTGGGTTCCTTGGACCCTAGAGTGCAACAAATGTTGCTGAAAGCAGGATTTTATGGAGTTTATAAGGCTGGTCGCATACGGTTGGATCATGCCTTGATCACAGCATTGGTTGAGAGGTGGCGTCCAGAGACACATACATTCCATTTGCCAGTTGGTGAGGCCACTGTCACACTACAGGACATTGCTGTGCTGTGGGGTCTCCCTGTAGATGGTGACCCCATTACAGGTGTCGACACCAATCGGTCGATGGATGAATGGCAGGATATATGTAATGAGCTTTTGGGATTCAGACCACCTCCTGAGGATTTTGATCGCGGCCGACTAAAAATTCGATGCTTACAGGAGAGATTTAAAACTTTGCCAGATGGTGCATCGGAGGATACTGTAAAGTTTTATGCCAGAGCATACATTTTGCAGTTGCTTGGGGGGCAGTTATTGTCAGATATGTCTAATAATAAGGTGAAGTTGATGTACTTGCCCCTGCTTAGGGATTTTGAGGCCTCTGGTAGGCTAAGCTGGGGTAGTGCTGTCCTTTCTTGTCTTTACCGTGCTTTATGCCGTGCAACCAAACCTGAGACATCAGATATATGTGGGCCACTGGTACTTTTGCAGGTATTATTACTCACTTACTGAGAAATTGGATCCTTTTTTCCAATACCTGAATAAACAAGCCTGAAAACTAAGAGATATATGTTCTTTGTGATATTAATCAGATTTGGGCGTGGGAGAGAGTGCCTTTCATCCGCCCTGGGAGATTATCACCCAGGCAGCAATCACCACCAGATATAGTTGCTGGAGAGCATCATTTGCCTGCTGCCCCCTATGGTTCCAGGTATTGGAAGCTCAAACAACTCCTTTGCAGCATCACAAAAACTTCAATATGTTGTCTTTTAATGGAATACTTGTTGCTTATAGGTGGAATGTTGGTTTCAAGCTGGAGAGTGTAGGAACACATGTCCTAGTGTCATATAGGGACCAGATAGACAATATGAAGGATGACCAGGTCCTTGTTTATATTTATATATTTGAAATTACCAGCAACATTACGTTATATTATTTTCTAGCATTTGAGATCTAGTTCCTTTTATAGTTTATATGGGAGCCATATCCCGTTGATGTCTTGGCCAGCCTCCCTGAGTATTGCCTATCAGGCCAAAGAATCTGGCAGACAGTGTCTCCTCTCATCTGCTTTGATGTGGTGGAGTTCTACCATCCTGATCGCGTCCTGCGTCAATTTGGACAACAGCAAAACATCCCCGCGATTTGTGACACCATCCCGGACATCCATTTGACTGATCGCCGTGGGAGACAGAATTACGATTGGGCCCATCATCATAGGCAGTTTGTTGATATGTGGACTGACCGCCATGCACGCATTATATCCGCCCGTCCTATAGAATGTCCAATGGATCAGAGTGATCCATACATGTTATGGTACCGAAGAATTACGCGCCTGTTAATTGGTAATCCTGTTACTCGTCCAAATACGGGATACCAGGGAGTTGGGGGTGCAATGGAGGCAATGGTAAACACTTTTATTGGACCGCCTTATAAGCAAATTGTTTTCATGCTCTTTGGTATTATTTAACTTTGTGAACGTGTCTAGGCCCAGAGCTTACAAAAAATATACCACCGGGCCACCGATGCTATGCACGAAGGTTATGATGTCTCTGGGGAAGATGTCCTTAGAGAGATCCAGGATATATGTGCATATTCTTTGAGGGCAGCTCATGAGGAACACAGGCTTACTGTGCGCCTGGATTTAGGTTCACCGCACCCCACTGCATCCCAGTTTGTTCCACCAAAGGTACAGAGGGGTAGACCAAGGAAGAGAGGTGGGTATGCTGCTGAGGGTCGGAAAAGAGGTTCGTATGCCCCGCTGACTCTGCCAACCTCATTTGGAATGTCTCATTCTCCTATGCAATCAAATATGCTTTCAGCTAATGCTGGTGAATTGCCACATACACCTCAGACATGGGATTCGTCAATGACTGCACCTGAGTTCCAGGATACTTCAGATCCAAACACAATGCAATTAGATCCTGAAACTACAGGTGCCACTTCTCTACCACTCTCCACAAAACCTTCTGCTATTTTGGGCACATATTGGCAGAATTTTTTCATTACTTACATTATTATTGGATTTTTGCAGAAACAACAAATCCAATCTTTCAGGCCCTTGCGAAGATTCGGGATATTTGTGCATTTACTTTGGGAACGAGTAGCGGAGACCAGGCTGCAGTTTCAATGCAGGATACGAATCCAGTTGGCTCTAAAACAAAGCGATGTAGGCCAAGGAGGAGAGGTGGAATGAGTGGATACTTTGTCGGTGCAAGTCCAGGGGTCAATTCGTATTTTCCATGTATTTCTGGACAAGCTTCACCTGCACCATCTGCTTCATTTGGACCTAATGTTTCGCCTTCACGAGCACACGAAATTATGGAACAGGACGCTGAGCCTTTGGTTACACCACTTTCGGGGAACTCTATGTTGCCAGAATTACATGACAACTTACAGTTGGAGATGATAGAATTGGATACCATAACCGGAAGTAGAGAAGCTTCGCCATCCTCTGCTAACCCATCTATGCTCGATTTGCAATGCCATTCACCAGGCCATCAAAATTCACTTCAACCATCCACAGGTATGGAAACCAAGTTTTTGCCAGAGGATAATGCTCCAACGCTGACAGAGCCAACAGATATTCCACAACCGATTACTGGACAAGAAGAGAACGGAGGAGGGAGCACTGAGGTCATGGAACCCGTACCTGACCCTCCTGCACCTGAACCATCTGTACAGACTTCCATAAAACCAGAGTGTAATGACCCTGAAAATTTTAACGGGACTCCTCTTCAGAAAGCCTCACCTGTCCATTTAGACCCTAATGAGTTGGTGAAGGAGACCAATGGACCAGACACTCATTCCACCCCTGAACCTCCTGTTCTCGAGCCCCAAGGTGCTGAGATTCCTACACCATCAGACCCAGCCAACCCTGAAAAGAGTGACTCAAAGCTCTCCAGTAAGCACGGTGATAAGATTACCCCTGAGCATTCACCAAAGCATGAAGGTTCGTCTGTGCATATTGTTCCTGATGACGAAGAAGTAACAAAGGTTGATGAGCCGGATTCTGATATTTTACAAGTTGGTAGAGGCAAAAGAAAAGGGCATGCCGCAGATAAGTTAAGTTCCACTGATTCAAGTCATACACTTGATACAACTATGAGCTCACCTGATCCAGAAGTTGTTAATGCTTATGGCAAATCACCATCTAAGCCTTCACCTGAGTTGGAATCCAAGGCTGATCCTGCAGAAGTCAAAGAAGATGGCCCAAAGAAGTACAAGAGGCAAAGGCGTTCTGTGCCAAAACACAAGTAGCGGCACTGTACTCTGGTGTGCGATGATTATTGGAATGTTGTGATAGACTTTTATGTATTTATATTCTCATAAAACACCATGTATGGTTACTAGATGAATAGTGTAGTATGAAGCAGCTATGATTCTGGTTTTATGAGGACGATGATCTATATCTAATTCGAATGTGAAGACCAGTGGGCTGCTAGTTATGTCATTTCCTTTTCATTTTCAGTAGAATAGTTGTAATTGACATTATTTTAATTTTTAATGTTATTTCATGTGTGTATTTGTTACAGACAAGTCCATAATTGGTGTAAGTTCTTTTGGAAGCATCGTTAGTTGCTCGTGCTCTTACATTTCTCTGTTCCAGTGGATCTAATTTGCAGTAAGAGTCAATGTATGTACCTTTGTAAAATTTGTTCCAATATTTCTGATGGGGGTAAACATATTTGTGGTGACCTCCCTTTAATTTTAGGCTAATTGAATTCACCTTCCTATTAGTTGACAGTTGAACGTTTTTCTTTAGTATATCCAATAATGGAAGAGGAATATTGAATCAATTTATTTTGAATTATAATCTTTCCATATTAGTTTCTGTACTCTTACTGTTTGATTGGTGTATTGGCACATGCAGTAAATATGGTTGGTATATCATACCCCAAGTAACGTGATGCAACTCTTTGGGCAAATGTGAACGATATAGCACACCTTGTTACTTGAGCGTTCTTTAGCTTAAGAGTGAATTTGACCTATTTGATTCTATAGAAATTTATACAAATATTGCTTTTGTTAGGTAAAAGCTAAACATATAGGGTCAAATTAGTTAATTTATTTATTTTTAATTTAAAATATATATGTATTTTCAAGGGTATTCAAGTTTTTGATTTTATTTTGAGGCGCACCATGATAATACAACAATCATTTGGTGTGGTATGCTACAGGTTTGTGTTAATTTTATTCATACAGAAGAAAGAGACAATTAAAAATAACACAGAAAGAATGATTCATAATTGCAGATAAACAATTTCCTAAAGATAAATGACATATCACATATTTTTCTTCTTTTTGGAAGCATGTTCCATTTGAAAAGGTTTTACCCATGTGTATATACTATGTTTTCTTCTATTTAAAAAAAAAAAGGTACCCTGTACATTAATATGCTAATAACACCAACTACATTAAGCAGGTTCATCTCGTAACTTGTTCAATCCGTAGTTTCTAAAATTTATGTTAATTTGTGTGCATGCGGAAACTAAAGCTGTAGAGCTATCTAAATATAACTTTCATTACATGAAAAATGCAACTTGCAAACAGTAGCAAGGTTCTCCAAAAAAAAAAACCGATGAAGAGAGAAAGAAAGCTCTATAATCAGAACTTGATATCCAATAGTTCAACTAGTCTTCCGAAATTTGAGTTGTAGTAATAACTAGATAAAAGAAAGAGGGTCAAGCACCGTTCTGCCATATGCTTGAAAGTTGACACTTTCGAATTAAAGCTTATTTGAAAACTTCCAAGTTCAGCCAGTCCCTACCAGTGCATTGCAAAATTTAGTCCGGAAGCTTAATATATTATATAAACCACCAAAAAAAATCGATTAAGTCGTTCATAATCTTACTTGCTGATGTCATCTAGGTGGTCGTCGAAGTCTACAATGTCTTTCCATTTCTCAGATGAGATGTAATCTAAAAGCACTATATTTGCTGAGGGCTCCTTCACAGAAAGCTGGTTGCTTCTATCTGATCCAACTAACTTCCAACTCGTAGATGTGTCCTTTGTGTAAAGCTAAGCAATAGAATAGGACATGAACAAAATTCCATAAAAGTTCAATGGGATACAAAGAATCACACATTATGTGAGTGATCAAAGATTACGTACTTATATAAGCAAAACACTGTAGAGCATGTATTATATGAACATTCGGTGCTTTTCTAGAACATGGAGAAGTTTGATTCTATAGATCATAAGATAATAAAAAGTGTTTTTTTCTTTGAATATTCCGAAAAAAATGCTGAACATAACTGCACTATACTCCACTACTGTAATGCAGTCTCACATACAGTTAGAATTTAAAAACAGTATCGAAAAGACCTCCACTCAAGGTCCAATTTTCTTTCAACGGGCCAAGTTATCCCTACACTCTTGAACCGAACCCTTTTCCTAGCTGCTCTTTACCTAAGCATTCTGGAGAACTCAGGAAGTAGGTTTTCAAAGTGCAGAAGCTTGGGGACGGTTGAAAGACCCAAAGTTCGATTGGCGAGGTTGGACGGGTTTACATGTGTGCATGTATCGTTCATAAATATAAAGGTCGATTAAGTACACCCATGTCTTTGTGAGCCAGTTATGTACATGTGGGTTATACATGCACATCGTTCACATCCCTCTTGAGAATGATGTCCAACAAAACACTCCAAAATTAGCGAATAACAACTCCATTATGTAGTCAATTATCAAGACAACTACATAAATGAGATTAGTAGAGAGACAAATAGTGTAACTAGCTAATTACAAAACAAATATTCAGAAATACACAAGCTAAAGAAATCTGCTAGTATTAGTAACAACTCAAACGAAAACAAACATATTTAACACATAACAGCGGAAACTGTAGCACATATATTACCTGCACGACAGGACTCGGGTTTTTCCCCTTGGGTAAAGCCTCTAGCTTTTTATTGTCCAACTGCAGAATATACAAATTCAATCCATAAACCATCTATGTACAAACTAAATTTCAATCCTCTAATCAGTTTCTCCAACAATTCAATAAAACCTACCAAAAGCAAAGCGGCCTCAGGAAAATAGCGAGTTATATGATCGCCTATATTCCTAGCAACAGTTGAAAGCTCAAAATCATCGTACCGTCCATTAGCATGAAAGTAACCGACGATGCTCAAGTCTTTGTCTGCATAATACTCCTCGATCTATTAAATTCCAATATCAGAATTTAAAACAATTAGCACAATAAAAACATGAATAATAGTAACAAACAGTGGAGTGGTGTTGAGCTACCATAATGAGAGCAATTTCGAGCGGAGGAAGAAGGCCGATCTGAGAGTGGAAGAGAGGAACAGACTCTACAATCTCGACGGTACCAGTGGCGGCCGAGCGACCGAGTAAGACGGCGTTGACGGCAGAGGTGTGGTGGTTTAGGGCGTGGAGAACCAGCTTTATATAAGCGTTCTGGTGGATCTCGTATCGCGATTCGCCGCCCATTGCTCCGGCTGAATCCGACTTTGATTAACGGACACCGGGTCGGATTTGATTGGATTCGATGCGTCTTGAGGAGGAGGGGAGGGTCGTGGGTTTTTGTTGATTTGGACTGCAACGTTGGACACTAGTACCGTGCACCATAATTTTTTTGAAAAATCCATAAAATAAATACTGCATAAAAATCAAGATAAGTTATTATTATCATTAAATAGTTATTTTATTATGTTACTCGATAAGTTCTAAAAGATAACTATCAAGTTAATTAAAATCGTTCATGTACAATTCGATTAAATCTTATTTGAGCTTGATTAAATTTAACCGTGACAAATATAATTTCAAAATCGATAATAAATCATTAAATTTATAGGTGTAAACGAGTTGAATAATATTGAACGACATATTGTTCAAGCTTTATCTAAATTTTATGTTTGTGTTTGAGCTCGACAATATTGTTAAACCAAGCGAGCTTGAACGAGCTTCTAGGACATGCTCAACTCAAAATATCGAATTACTTGAATATTTAAAATGTAGTTCGTTAATCTTTTAGCTTATCTAGCCAAACTCGAATTGAAATTCAATTGTTTATCAAGATAAATTGTTGTTCAAACTTATTTGATATGTATGTCAAATCAAATTCAAACAAGCTTAAATCTGAATTTTAAATTCTTTTTCACCGTCTAAATCTCATTTGGCTGAACGCAATTGCATAATTAATGAAAATAAAGACATATTATTCATATTTGATATATAAAAAAATATGTAAGCTAAATTCATTAAATATGTTATACTACAATATTATTTGACTCCAGTCCTTGTATGAGGAAAATCCAAAACGAGTATGCAATTGCTCATTTGCATTTCAATTTCTTAATCTAATAAAAACTGTAAATAACATCAAAACTCATTTTATAAATGCATAAAAAATGTATAAATACATTTACTTCTCTAAATTTCTGTACTCCTTAGATCATCTCAAATGGTCGAGAGGCTAAACTTATATTTTATTATCTCAAAATATCACTATTCATTTATACATAAGGTCAATCTAAATATATATATATATATATATATATATATATATATATATATATATATAAAAGGTCTCTAGGATCTCAAGTTGCTCAAATTTTCTTAAGTTTATTTTTTATTGGACACTCTAAATTTTATTTTTTTTGCATATTTCAATGTAAGAAACTTAAATGTTTATTAAAATATTTATTTAGGTTATATATTTGTACCATATCATATTTTTGCCCTACTCTACAAAAAAGTAGTATTTTCATGACGATAAAAGAGAAGAATCTTGACACGTAAATTATTAAATTAGTGAATTGAATTTGAAATAATTATTCATGAAATTCCAAAAAAAAGTGAAATATTTTTTGCCCTACTTGTACAAATTGTACTCAATGCACATGCATGAGATGGGAAAATTCTTGCATAGACCTGGTCTATGAGCTTTTCATAGACCTTGTGGTTGTAAATGCACCACATCATACATTGTGAGACCATGACATCATCAAAATATATGATGTGGTGCATTTACAATCACAAGATCTACCACTAAGCTCATAGACCTGGTCTATATAAGAATTTTCCCATGAGATGAAGCACTAGTGAGAGGGCCGGCCCTTCTCTCCATTGGGGCGTAGGCGAAATTTGATTTGGGATCCTCTATTGCACAAAACTAATACTCCTTTTACCTATAAATATAAACACAAAATGATTATAATTAGTGTTAAGTCGTAAATATTAGATCTCTTATTTATAAGCTCTGAAAAAGCATATGTACGAATTTCTCTTAGTTCTAAATTTTACGTGTTAGACTTACATAAAATGTACTCGATCCGTCCCACTAAGTTTGCTACCTTGGTACGATTAACTGGTTAACTTAACTAAATTTATAAAAATTATAATAAATAATTTAATTAATATATTTCACTAATAAATTGATAATATCATATGAAATCATATATATTAATATTTAAAAGATTTAATACACCACAAATGTTAATAATTAAATATGATAAATCACTTAAAATATTAAAAAATTGACCGGGTACTATAACAAATGGAGCAAAATAAATGAAACGGATGGAGAATATCTCTACACATGTCATATAATATTCTTAGCCTGAATCATTTCAGTCTGAGCTCATTCAATTGTATAATAAATAATTTTAAAAATATAATTCTAGTACAAATTAAATTCAGTCACACACACCCAGATTATTCTTATATATTTTCTTTTATTAAAGAAATATATCAACCATGCTGCTATTAATTTCCCGCATCTCCTCGGGTTTTTTGCACTTTGCACCCCCGAAACATAAAAAATAGGCACTTTGCAACCCTGAAACTTAGATTTAACACTTTGCACCCTCGAAATATGAAAAATGCAGCACTTTGCACCCTCTTTTATTTTTAGGCAAAAACTCATGGGCAAAATCGATAATTCCAATTATAAATCTTTGGCACTTTGCACCCCCAAAACTTTTAAAAAATTGGTGATTTGCACCCCCGAAACAAAATTAGCACTTAACATTGTATAATTAAGAACAAATCAGCAACTTGCACCCCCCAAAACACAATAACTAGGCACTTTGCACCCCGAATAACACCCTCAAATAAAAAAAAAAACTCAAACCCCTCGTTTTATTCGGCAAAGTTGACCATCAGGGTGAAAAAAATCTAAGGCAAAATAGGTAATTCATTTTTTTCCTTAAATTTTGTAAAATACAATTATAAATACTAAAATACTCATTTCTCTCCCCATCTTTCTTTTTATCAATATACATATCCATAAATAACTGAATAAAGTACAATTAAACTTTGTCGGATAAAACGAGGGGCTTGAGTTTTTTTTTATTTGAGGGTGTTAAGTGTTAATTTTGTGTTTCGTGGTGCAAAGTGCCCATTTATTGTGTTTCGGGGGTGCAAGTTGCTGATTTATTCTTAATTCGAGGGTGTTAAGTGCTACTTTTATTTCGTGGGTGCAAAATGCCAAAGATTTATAATTGAATTACCGATTTTGCCCATGAGTTTTTGCCTAAAAATAAAAGAGGGTGCAAAGTGCTGTATTTTTCATATTTTGAGGGTGCAAAGTGCTAAGTTTTGGGGGTACAAAGTGCATATTTCCCATGTTTCGGGGGTGCAAAGTGCGAAAAACCCCATCTCCTCCCTTGAATTCAAAAAAGATTTAATAACAATTCCATTTCTATTTCTTTCCATGTATACCCCCCCCCCCCCCCCGGGTCTATTGAAGCTCCCCGCTTATATATAACACAAATCCCTGCATGTTCACTGTTCTCATAATAATTCATGGTAAATAAATCAATAATTTATACTGATAATAACAATAATTATCTCAATTTTGTTTGAATTACTAATTAATCGCGTTAATAATTTCGTCGGAGAAACAATGAGCGGCGGCTTTTCTAGGGTTTCGATTTCCGATAGCCTCCGGAGAACGATACAGGATATCAAAGAGATCACCGGAAAACACAGCGATGAAGACGTTTACGCAATGCTCAAGGACTGCAACATGGACCCCAATGAAACTGCTCAAAAACTCCTATATCTCGGTATAATACACTGCATGCACTCACATTTTAAATTTGAATATGAGTGTGTTTTCGTTTGAATTGTTAATGTTGAGGATAATTTCTTTTATTGACATTAAATTAATTAGTCAAAGCTCTCATTTTATTTCGAAAATTGAAGAAAACTCTGTTGTGGAATTTAAAAGCTAACACACTTTTGCGCAGTTATATGGGCAGATATATAAGCATTTATCTTGTAAAAGTTTGATTTTTTAACGTAATAGAGATGTATAGACCTAGTTAGTTGGTGTATTTGAAATACCATGTTACTTATAATTTTGAAATTTTGTTACATTTTAAAGTATTTTTTTAATGCTTGTAATCTGAATCAAATCTTTCTGACCTTTTATAAATGTTGTAATTGGTTTGCTGAGTAAAGAACTAGCTAGAAATTTAGGAGGGGGGAATGGGCCTCAAAAGTATGGAATTTTTTATGCAAGCTCAAATGAAAAGAAGGAAAAAAACTATTGCAGAATAAATAGAGATGTAAAGAAATATCAAACGGGCTTAATCAGTGTTACATTTCGGAAAGCTTTTCCTTAAAATAAGTAAAAGTGATTCTAACTAGGAAAGTAATTACTAATACAATCTAAGGATGAGCCTCATGTTAAATTCAAGAGGATTACTTAAGGAATTAAGTCATGGTGGTTACAAGTTGTTTCAGAAATACACTATTCTATGCTTATCCCATTTCTGTTTCTAAAGATAGTATTGTTGCAGGCTTATGTCTTTCGTTTAGCCTATTTGTCTTCATTTCTTAGTCTATTGACCTTGTCTCTTACTCTGTCTTCCTTGTAATTCTTGGTTTCTTTATGCTGCTCTGGTTTGTCCACTTCTTTTTCTTAAGTAGTGATCTGGAAATAGCCCTTTTGAAAGTTTATGTTTATGTGCACACCTATCAATTCATGTCTTTGAAATCTATTTGCAAAGATGGTGAATTTTGACTTTATTTTGCAGATACATTTCATGAAGTCAAAAGGAAACGTGATCGGAGGAAAGTGGTAAGTGATTTTATTGGACATATTTCTTTCTGGATTCTTGAAATAGAGATGATCTGAGTCACTTGTTCAGTCTTTCCTGGTTTTCCTGCTAATCAAGGAGTTTAGAGATGGCCCCTAGTTGGATTATATGAAGTTTAGATGAATGCTTTTAGCTTGATGAGATTTGCAAAATTGAATTAAACGCATGTTCAAAGATTTCCTCTCACTAACTTGTTGTTAGGGTTTTATCCATATGATTCAAATTGATATTTGTGTAATTTTGTTGTAAGACTTGTAAGAAGAAATTCTTAAACCGTGCACTTCTTTTCTTTCAGAAGTGGTAAGAAAGGAAAGAACCAACTTTTGAAAAATCTAGCTTATGAATTATGATTGATTCCTAAGCTTTGAAAGTTGATGACCCTGATTTATATGACATTTGGTGGTTTAATCTACTAACCCAGTCAAATATCCTGTCAGATTTAGTGTTGCTTGGCTTAGTGACATAGGGAATATAGCATCGGGGTTTCTGTTCTTTTCTTATTTTGGATGTTCAAAGCTTTAGAGATGAAAGTAACCAGGAGTTGATTCAGGTTCGCGAAGAGTATCAGTAAAATTAAGAAGGGCCAAGATAGAAGCAGTTTTGCATCATATCAAGGTCCATTGTATCAGAACAAGAGTAGCAATTTCATCGCGGCATCCAATTGAACAATTGCTACTACACTTCTGATTATCTTTATAACTAATAAATTTAATCCTTGTACATTGCTAATGAAGACTTCAAACCCTGTCAAAGTTGCAATCAGCCAATAAGGAAAGTTAGTTCACTATCAAACCTTACATGTATTTCAAATACAAGTGAAAACTTTCTGTTTGAAATGTCTAAAATAAGAATTCAAGCAAATTTAAATACTCCTGAATGCCTGCAATAAGGATACTCATAGTTAACTGTTCAGTATATTATAAAATGGAGCTAACTATGGGCTTATTCAAAACTAAAATTTATTAATATCTGAGATATTTCTATTTGAATAAAATCTCAGTTCTGGTGACGGTTTCATTAGATATCTTACAACTATAATCCCTCTTTTGTCCTGAGCCAGTTCCTCCACCACCAACCCCAGCTAGATTTAGGCATTTAGTTTTTTTTCTTTATGGGGTGTTTTTACAATCATGTCATATTATGACATCGAATTGATAGGTAGTACTGATTTTGATTTAATTTAATATTTTTGGCCTTTTTCCCAAAAAACTCTTAGGATATCTGCGGTTTTATGGTAAGACATCCTTCAATTTTGTTATACCTTGTTGCAGGTTGTTAACAACAGAGCACATGAAGAATATTGGCGAACACCTGGCATGCAGCGGAGAGGAACTAAGGGTGGTAGAGGTAACTATTCTACCTCCTACAGGTCTGATGTATACATCCATGTTCCCTATATAATAGAAACTGGTCAGCCTTCAATTTTCTTTTTGAAATAAAATTTGTTGATGTGAGTTTAATAAGCTTTTTTCATATTGGATCTGGTGAAATCAAATAGAGCTCTCCTGTCCCTGGGCACGTGTTTCCATTTTGCTTGAATGTCTCTTTTTACTAGCTGTTATTGTATTGGAGTAATATTAGATAATTTGTATGAATTCTTGACAGTTATTCGTGCTGTTAAATTGCTGGAGTGCCAATGCATGTTCACATGATGCCTGGTCTCTTTTACTTTAGTAGAAGATATGTCCAGAGCATGCATTTTGTTTCAGTTCAATAGTGTCAAATATGTTCAGGTACTAAATTGGTTCTGGAGAAGAATGAATATTCATCTCCTGGAATGCCTATTTCAATATTCCTCCAATGTTTACAAAGTTCTTACTTTTAGTTTTAACTTTTAACTGATGCTAAACAGATTAGGAATATGGTGTTGACATGTAAACTTTTTGATGATGATAGTAGCCATGCAAGATTCTTATACATTTTCTGATATAGTACTGTTTTAGTTGGCTTTCTGTGCAGTATTTAGAAGAATATTAAAGATAATAAATGATGATTTCCACTCTACTTGATTAACAATTTGAACTTTTCAAGGTCATTGATCGAAAATTATGCATTTTTACACTTCAGCTTATGTTTATAAAGCCTTCAACAATGATGTAATACCTCTATTGTAGTTTTGTCAGTAGCAAGGGGTGGACCACAATCAACTGCTCGTCACGACAATGGCTACAGTAGTTCTACTGGGAAACCTTCTAATCCAGTTCTGCATAAAATAGAAAATGATGCAGCACCTGCTGTCGCTAGGTAATGCTCATCTCATTAGCTATATTTTTTACTCCAAATAGTTATTACAAACTTTTCTCATTTGAGAGTTCAGAGTTTTTCAACTGGTCATGAACTTACCATTTGACTGGCATAACATTTCAGTTCCACAGCCCCTGCCAATGGTTTAGCAAGTTTGTCCAATGGAAGCTCTAACCATGAAATGACCACCCAATTAGCTAAACGTGATATCAGAGATGCCATTAATATTAAATCGGCAAAAACGCCATATCTGCCGAATGTTATGGTGAAGCAATTTCTGACTTCAAATCCTGATCCAACTCCTGCCCCTACACCCACTAACACCACTGCAGCAACAGGATCTAGATTTGAAGGTGGAAACTTGAAATTAAAATCTGGCCATCTTGCGCATGTTGTCGGTTCACCATTTGTATCAGGCTTGTACTCTTCTGCGTCAGATCCTGTCTTGGTGCCATCACTCAATCCCCGAAACTCTGGTGCAGTGGGAATAATTAAGCGTGAGACAGGGAACCAGCGAAATATTTCCGAAAGTAGCGCTAATCCCCTGGCTGACAGCAGGATGAATGTTGTTCAGAACATGAGCGCTGGCCAAGCAGTCTCAGAACCTGTTGACTTGACAAGCAATCGGCAGCCACTTGATCACCAAGGAGTTGAAAGGAGTCAACTGATAGAGTCTTCACGACTTCCATCCTCAACTCATCATCATAATGCTGCTGCCAATGGTAACCAGGAAACTTGCACAGTGCGACAAATAAATAATCTTTCAAAAGGTATCTTTTTATCCCTGCTTTATATTCTAAATATTTATTTAATTTTCACACTTGAATTATATCAAGACAGTTCAGATTTTATTATTTAAGTGAGCTCTAGTTCTGAATTGCATCATTGGCAGATGAGAGGGTTCTTATATTGTAGCTTGATTGTGGACAAAATTTTCCAACCTAGATAACAATTGACGTCAGAATATTAATTTTGGATATGATGTGTATGAGCCTTTTTTGTTATTCAGATATTTGAAAAAAAAAAATCTTCCATTTAGTTCCTTAGTTTCTTTAACTGGTTTATGTTTTCATTCATTTCCTTATATTTATTCGAGTATCTGGAACACAAAATAGAAGAACTAGATTAAGAAATTTTTGAACTATGATTCATACTTAATATTTGACTTCGTGTCCGGGACTCCAAAAAAAAATTCAAACGGTTTGACTAAACAAAAACCTTCATTTGAAAAGCAGAGATCCTTGTTAAGTTGCCTTTAGTATCAAATGTATAAAGTAAACTGGAGCCAAATGCCAATCTGGCTTGGAACACTTGAGAACCTTGTCGTGTTTGATGGGTGGATTATTTTGGTAATTTTTTTCCACTTGTAGACCAGCATTACCAAATAGGTCACTTCATTTTGTCTATTTCAGTATAAGTTGTTTAACTTTGTTTACAATATTTGACCATATTGTTTCATTTCCCATCATCTTGGTTCTCTTTCAACTGTGATACTAGGATACAAGTTGATGCTAATTATCAAAGACAACAATATCTTTGTTTTAGTAATTAATCATTACACTGATTGCTTGTTGCTTAACATAAAGAAATCAGACAGGACATGAGTATATCTCATATGCTTTTGGCTTCATTTATTGTTATTTATTTTTTCTATTACATGTGCAGAAATGTTGTCAGGAGCTGCTGGTGTTGCATCGGAAGCTAATCTACATTCTCTTCCTACACCAGGGAATCCTTCTTATAAGAAAGCAACCTCAGAAGTTGATGATAAGCTACACAAGCTACATATCTCTGCCCGTCAGTCTGTTATTTTTCCCAATCATCTTCACGTGCCTGAAGCTTATAAAAATGCTTTGACTTTTGGAAGTCTTGATGCTCCTTTGGGACAGAGCGATAAGGACTCCAATCCAAGGGATGTATCAGTTCCAACAAATGCTGACACTGCCAAGGAACCTTCTCCAATGTAAGTAATCAGGATATTATTCTCTTCTCTATAGTTGTTGGCATTCAAATCTATCTATAGTTGCCTTTTCAAGTTATTCTATAGTGGTAGCTGTATAGGTGTCTTCCTGCTATACTTTGCATGTATATGGATTGTATATTCATTCCTCTCATCTATGTCCTAATTTAAATATCGATTTGCATATCTATAATTATTTGTTGCAGCCATCAATCTACATCTTCAGCAGCTGGACACAGTGATTATCCTGATCGGCCGCAGTCTCCACCCCATGTGCCAGTGAATTCAATACCATCACAAGAAAACACATCATCTGGTATTCGTCAGAGATTTGACCAGGCAAAGCAGGAGACATATCGACCTGTTGGAGGTTCTCACACTCCAATTTTTACCCCCATGCCAGACTATGGTCCTAGTCTTGGACCACCCCCTGTTGTAGGATCCCATCTTGCGCAATTAGAAGGACTTGATCCACAGGCATGTTATCCTTTTTATGTGCTCATTCTAGATCATGTCTTAATATTGCTTATTTGTTGCGAGTTTAGGACTTGCAGTCTCCTGAATTCTTGAATGAAGTAATCAATTAATTCTGCACATTATTTTTTTGTGATCAAAGTTGGTTTTCTGATTTTAGATAAGAAAGGCCGGAAAACTTTACATTCTTGGCACTGCCTGGTTGAGTTGAATCTCTTTACATTTATAAATACTTTAATTTGCATCTTATGTCTATTTCTTTAAATACTTTATTTTGGATGCTCAAAATTTTGCTCTAATATCACCCCACCCTTTTTTCATATCTATATCCAATCCATCCCCTCTAACTGTATTTTGATATATGACGAATTCCAGGGAGCAAATTCAGTGATTTCATTAACTGGTTCGACTCCATCTGTGACGCAACCAACAGGAATTGCTCAAAGTTCTATTGCTTTATCACCACAGTTATTTCCTTTACTCCGGCATCCATATCCTCCTAACTACATACCGTATAGTCCTTACTTATCTCAGCTTTATATGCCCCCACAAAATGCGCATCAGTTGTTAAGCCACAGCGGGTTCCCTCAGCAACCTTCAGCTGGCAATATCTACATGCCACCATCTGCTGCGGCTGCCCCAGGAGTTAAATTCCCCATCACACCACTGTACAAACCAGGAAATTTTGCTGGAAATCTGACACACTATGGAATTTCTTCTAGTTATGGTTCATATGGAGCCTCAGGGGTGGGTTATAGTTCCAGTAATGCTTTTACACCTGCCTCTGCTAGCAATGATGATATTGCTGGATCTGAGCTTAAGGAAAAGAATGTATGCTCAATGATTAATCAGGTATGCAGTAGCTTGCTTTTCTGAATATCATTTCCAATGTGGATTGTTTTTTCTTTCAAGGGTATCGAGGCCTTAGGCCTAACTGCCTTTTGAGGCACTATCAGGTACATCAAGTGGGCACTTCTCCTGTGGGGATATCTCAGTATGCAGACGTTAGTTTGTGTCCACCTCTTTTTTATATACTAGTTTTATGTTAACTGGCTATGACATTGCACAATTCTTTGAGACCAATTTAAGATTTATACACGTACTCACACCCTCAAACATTAGACTATGAATTATGTTGCATAATATTATAAAAGAAAAGACAATATTTGTATTAGAATCTTGTTTGGGTATAAAAGTTTTCCTTCCTCGTTGTCTTGGTCCTTTTTATTACATTGATATTAATTTGGTTGAAGCGCTTTTGCAGAATGAGAATTTGCCCGTATTTACTTCTGGATTTGGACGAGATATACTGACTTTCCAGCCAAATGTTTTCTACAACCTTCCACAAGGACAACCTGTTGGCTTTTCACCTGCGCAGGTTGGTCACAACTCCTTTGGTGGAATTTATCATCCATCTCCGAGCATGTCAACTCCATCATTAGTTCAATCACTCCAGCCACCCGGGGGAACAATTGAATCTATTATTCCTCCTCTCACTTCTTTTTCTCAACCGCAACTCCAACCACAACCGCAGCATGGACAGATGAATTGGAATGAAAAATGAGTCAATGGAGAAAACATTTGATACATAGCAATGTTACCGATTATAAGTTGATAAGCTATTGGTCAATCCGAGTGTAAATACAAAGCGCGGCTATGCACAGGTCATAGAGTTCTTTTTGGTGGATGGAAAATATTACCAAGCTAACCCGGTTAGTTTTTTTGGGGGAACTTACGAGCTTCCTCAGTCGAAAAATGATTGTTATTATTGCCATAGTTAACGGCTTCCTTTCCTTTTAACATTGTTGAGGTATAGCCGTATAGGGATTTGGAAGGTTGGCGTTAAGCTGTTTGGGATCTCAATATTTTCCAATTCATGTCTCCCCAAAAATTGACAAATTTTGATGAGTTATATATTCCCATAAAGAAAGTGCCAATTTCGGTTCCAGTTTCAAAATTTTCTTTTCTCTAAATATTGTTTTCATTATTTGTCATTTCACTATGGTTGAAATGTGAAATTCCCATATATATAGAAGATACTCATAGTTTTCATAACCAAAAGGCAATTAGCTGTAGCTATATCTCTTGTTCATAAGATGACAGTTTCACTGGCTCAAGATCCTCTATACCACTATTAGTGTACCATACTTGTGTACCACTAATAAGTAATTGCCACATGTACATGTAACAATTATAATAATTGTCACATGTACATGTGGCAATTACTTATTAGTGGTACACAAGAATGGTACACTAATAGTGGTATAGAGGATCCTCACCGCAGTTTCACTGCATCATGAAAAATAAATTGTACATTTTTTTTTGCTATTACATACCCAAATTAATCTTAATATTATTATTATATTTTTGTCATGCAAACGATGACAATACATTAGCCTTTGAAATTTGTCCAAAGAAAAAGGAAAAAGGAAAAAGGAAAAAGAAATGAAAAAGAAAGAGAACCGAAAGAATTTTTGAAAACATTATCCGATGATCGCAAATCCTAGAATCATAAATTGCAAATTACATTGTAAAAAAAATATATAGGACTAAATAAATACTACTACGATTACGAGAATAATACGAGAATATTGACATGGTTAATGATAATCTATTAAACAATATACTGTCACATGATAATGCAATTTCTTTGATTTGATTTACAGTATTATTTTTAACCTCGAACTACACGTTTCATATTTCTTAAATTTCGATGCTAATGTGCATAGAGAGGTTAGCTAGAAATTAGTAAATATTAAATATTTTCACTTATTTATATCTTCTGAATTAATAGTTTTATATTTTTTCATTTAATTAAAGAAACAAATATTTAATGAGACTACATGAACAATGTGCTTTTATGACATTTTAATTCTGAGAGAAATTTATCCGTGAAATAGTTTAACAATTACCTGGATATATATCTTTGAAGTAATATTTTTTTTTACCTATTTTGCAGGTAAGTTTTGGTATATATCATATATGTATATTTTAATTAAAACCTATAAAAGATGCAAAACATGATTTATATATAACGCGCGTATAATAGTTAATTATATAGTATTTGATACTATTATTACAAACTTGAAGGGCCAATGAAATCATAATTTAATGTGATTATACAAATCTACCAATAATAATATAATTAATATCCGAAATTTCTTGTAATATTTTCAAACTGTCAAATTTTAAAAAGAGAAACAACACCTTGGAAAAGAAAAAAAATAGAGAAAACAACAAAAAAAAGCGCCTCATTGAAAGATCGCTTCATTTTCTTCCTAAATTTCAGGAGAAAAGCTTTAGTATACCCTTTGTAAACTTGATACGGCTTAGAATAGAATTTGATACAAAATCAGTACAAATTAAAGCAAATCTTATCCAAATACATTTCCTTTTTCGTATAATTATACAATTGTTCACGCGCTTTGCATGAAATGTGAATTCAAAAGCAAATCGAAATTAACCCAATCTGACGGTTAAAATCCCTAATTATTTTATAAATGTGCAAATAATTGCGGCAGAAATCGAATAAATAGGAAAAGTAGAAGGTATGGTTAATACGGATGGGGATGATTTTGAAACGCAGAATTCGATATGGAGTTGGGAAGAAGATAAGCAATTTGAGAATTGTTTGATTGAATTTCCCGAAGACTGCCCGGATCGGTGGGAAAAAATCGCGGCAAAGATCGGAAACAAATCGTCGTTGGAAGTTGAGCAACACTACGACGTATTGGTCAACGATGTAATGGCGATCGAAGCGGGGTTAATTGAGTCGCCGGAATATGTGGAGAAAGATGCGTTCCGATCATCGGAAACCCCTATGCCAGAGAAGAAGCAATCCGGTGTGCAGAGGAAAGCAGCTAGACCGTGGACCCCTGATGAACATAGGTAAAATTCAAATCATAGTATATTATTTATTCTTCTTAATATGATCAAAATTAAAGTTCTCTTTGTGCTAATACTTTAGTATATTATCTCCCTATTTATTGTTGAAAAAAGAAAATGAGTTTGTTTATATATTTTATTATTAGGGTGGTTTTGAGAACCAAATGAATTATGGAAAATAAGACTTAGTTTGGATGCTTTTCACTAAAATTCTTTTGGATAAAGTTTGTTATGTTGTGTATGATTTTACTGATAAAAATGTTTGGAAAGATAAATATAGAAAGAATTTCAATATCTTCTTGGGTTTTTTTCAAAAATTATGAAAATAAAAATAAAAATATATAGTTTAGTTTTGATTCACCTGATAATAGAGATTTTCCGATACTCTCGGTGGAAAAATATAAATTCTTTGATCCATGATGACCACTCTTTTAATAGATGAGAGCAAGGTTTTATTAGTCATGTGGTGAACAATGAAAACAAATGAACCATATTTAATATTAATATGTAACAGGACAACAATTGTTAAATTAAGGTTCTTTGGGAATTTAATTGGAATAGTTTTTAGGAATTCAACTAATAGGATAACATGAAAACTATATACTTTAGGACATGCGTTTCATTTCAGTTTTAGACTTTTATAGTAAAAAATATTATTTAAGTGGGTTGCTAGGTGGATCATACTTTATTTGTCCTATTTTCTAGTTTTCTTTGATTTGTTTTGGTTTGTGCATAGTTGTTTTCATTTTAACTTTATCCAGGAATGACACTTTGTGTGTAATTATCATAATTTAATACAGATTATTTCTAATGGGATTGGAAAAATACGGGAGAGGAGATTGGAAGAGCATTGCAAGATATGTGGTCTTAACAAGAAATCCTGCTCAAGTTGCTAGTCATGCCCAAAAATATTTTGAACGTCAAGAGAAGGAAGATCAAAACAAAAAACGACGTAGTATTTTTGATAATTCAATTGCAGAACGTAGTTTTACAACTTCTAATTAATTTCACTAATTGGTTCTCATGTATGTAAAGAAATTAAGCTTGCAAGTTGCAAGGTTGGAGATTAGGTTGGGGACAATGGAAGTAAATACGATTTCGGGTATTTTTTAATTAAATCAAGTTTAACCTTCAGTCATTAAAGTTTAATTGTTAAAACATATATCTTGTGCCAAGTCTAACTTCTCTCTTAATTTTAAGACGTCATTGAAAATACCCAACAATGCATGTTAATTTAATTTTCTCGTTTCAATATTATTTAAGGTGTTTGCAATTCATGTATTTAATTTTTTTTAAATATAATTGATTACTATAGTTAATGTTCTTCTAGGAACATTTTACCAGCAACCATCTAGTCCAACTATGGAGAATTCAATTCTCAAGAGGTCTATTTACCAAAAAAATAAAATATTCTTAACATGTCTGATGAAAATGGTTGTCTTTTATTTTTCATTTTTTATTTTTCTGTAGGCAGACAGACTGCAGTATAATCTTGATACCGTGATTGATTCTAAAAGTTATGCTTGATTCATAAAGAACAAAAATGTTAACATCTCAAACGAGCACGATAGATTCACACATTACGAATGCATTGTTCAAGGACCTCGTTTTCTTTTCTAATGGCATCAAGATCTGCTTTTATCTTGCCAATGTTCAAGCTTCTAACAGTAATACCGGCAAGTTTGGACTCGTAATCAGCAAAATCTCTCCGACTTCTGTCAGTGGCAAGAATCTTTTCAGTAATTTGTTCAAAGCTATTGTGGATGTTTGTGAGAAGTCTGTAGGCTTGTCGAGCAACTGGGTCTTTCTTGGCTTCCCTGCAAGAACCCTCTAGGTAAGTAGGGATATACATCACAAACAAGTGGACATGATAACTAGGACCTAATAAACCAAATCATTAAAGAAGTTTGTACCTGAAAATTGTTTCTTCAACCACAGCATAAGTGCGATTAAGTCGTTCCTGAATGATATTACTCTCCAACTGGAGCTCCCTTGTATCCTTCAATATCCGCTGTATGTCAGTATCTTGTTTACGGCTATTCTTCGTGATCTCATTAATCCGCTCAATGTAGGATCTTCTAGGTGGGAGTTTGGGCTGTTTCTCAAGATCTGATGAAAGCTTAGAGATTTCCTCCTCCCTTGGGTTAGACAAGAAAGAAATAATAAGACAGCCACATAAGATGAGAAAAGCTACATGTTGCTTCTCAATATACAGCAAGAAACTCCAAATATTAAATGCATGATGAACTATGGTTGCCCAAAAGAAGAAAAAGGAAAATAGGGAAGAAAAAAATAATATTGGCTGTGGATAATATCAATAACGTTGCAGAGCATATTCAAAGAATTTCGACTATATGCTAGACACATAAAAAGCTTCCTCCTAGTCACAGAATAAGTTGAACCAATGCATGGCGAAGTCATAATATTATAATGTACTATATGCAGAATGAAGTGAATCAACACAGCTTCTCTCCTACCTATGTGGAATACAATTATTAAATATTGCAATTTGGGTTTTAGCTTGGCTCACATGCCTATACAGCGATCATATGTTGTCAAAACATCAATAATATCACATGCTTATGCTCATTTTTATTTCAGATAATTCACAGGCAATTAATCTTAAAATACACCAACTTAAGCAGCTAATGAATGTAAACCTTTCTTATTTTCTCAGCCCATAGTTAACTGCAAATCCATCTAAATATTGCAGTGGGCCAATATCTTGCAAGATACAGCAAATTCAAAAGATTGAAAAATTAAGTACAGCCTCGTACTATATAGTTGCAGACAAAATACATAACCAGAATATAGAAGTACCTTCTTTTGATCTCAGCTAAAACAGATTCTGTTTCCAACTCAATTTCTTTTCTTCTTGTAAGCTTTGCATATGCTTCTGGATAAAGTTCTAAGAGAGACTTCTTGAGATTTCTTTCTTTCTCCCGCAGAGTTTTTTCCATCACATCCCTGCAATTAAAATACAGGGTCAACTTATATGCAGAAAAATTGCTATGCAGCTACACTCTCTAGACTTAATAATGCATTCCTTATAGTTTAGTTGATAACAACGATTACAAGGGTAGATTTGGAAAAAATCATCAAAGGAGTACTTCAACAATTTTTTGTTCTTGTTATTTAGTTCTGGTAATGTTGGAGTGAGGATCACCAAAATCCATACCATTCAGACTCCAGTTCCTTTAGCTTGTGTTTTTTTGCTTCCACTTGGTCAGTGAGCTGTTCAATGTGAACTTCGATGGGCTGTTGGCCATCAAATGCCATTTTTTCTGCTGCTTTTAACAACTGAAGCTCCTCCTCTAGATGCCGTAATTCTGAAGATTTTGCATTCATCTGCGTCTTTAGCATTTCTTCTTGGTTTTGTAAAACCTCCTTCTGTTATTTCATAAAATTGTTCAGGGAAAGACAAAACATTTCGGGAAAATCTAATTATTAATTTAGACAAAAGATATCTTTCTCTTTTATTTTTATTTCCAATATTTGTCAGCTATGCGATCGGCTGTAAAATAACCAAATCACTGCTGCCTACTTCTCTTGAGACTATATAAACTCTGTTTTTATCTAATAATGAAACAAATTCAAATGCCAAACAATTGAATTTGGCAATACCTTAAATTACCTTTGCACAATCTTGATCTCCTAAATCATTCTTCCCCAAGTTTTCAATCCCTCGTGATGAACACTTGCCATCATCCCCAGTATTCGATTGGGTCTCAACGGAATCTTGTTCAGTCGCTTTAGATGCTTCTACACCGATTTCAACATTCTGTAAAACTGAATTTGGTACATCAGACTTTTGAGCTACTTCATCTTCAGATTTCACATTGGAGGACTGAGGCACCAAATTCGTCAACGTCAAATCTTTTACTCCCGTTAAAATATCCCCATTTTGCATAGATACTCCCTCATCGTGTGCCTCCTCTTTTGTACTGCCTCTGTTTTCATCTCCACATTCCCCTAAAGCAGATGTTCGAGATTCAGACAGCCTTCTCTGCAAAAACCTGACCAGCTTATACAGGTCCTCCTCCGATGGATAAAGAAACTGCCTAAGCAACACATAATCACATCATCAGAGACAATCCAAGTCAAACCCAACCAAATGCTTTCTTATGGACTATACAACAATTAGGACTGAACCTCAAAAGAAACTACTCGATACTCGACTAGAGTTCATTCA
Organism: Penstemon newberryi var. newberryi; assembly: GCA_030819805.1. NCBI lineage: Eukaryota > Viridiplantae > Streptophyta > Magnoliopsida > Lamiales > Plantaginaceae > Penstemon > Penstemon newberryi. The sequence goes on along the minus strand of JAUALY010000003.1, from coordinate 4,532,088 downwards.
ATGAAAGCTCTCTTGAGCTCGGTTCGACATTCATATCAAACAAGCTTGAACAACATTTTTCGTTCGACAGGAGCTCGACTCGATAATCTAAAAGTTTATAAAATATCAAGTTACCTCATACTCTGACTCGAGCACGTTCGATAAAAGCTCATTCAAACTCGGATCACTTTTAAGCTCGCACTTAAAACAAATACGAAAATGTATCAGTCAGGCGATACCCCTAACAACAAAGTGTATATTCGTCCCTAATTGCTTTCCTTTTGCTTAATCAAGTCTAATCATTGTCTAGAAAAACATTTTACTACTTATTCTCAATAGAAAATTGTTCAATCAAGAGAAATATTTTTTTTTAAGGGAGATAGAATTGAACCTTGTGGAAGTTAAGGTCGCCGATGAATCCAAGGTTTCTGACGGCGGAGGCGAGATCAGTACATGCCTTGACTCGGTCAGCCATGGAATCCTCCGGCAAGGAAGGCGGAAACGGTGACGTACTGCCTATCAAGCTGAGTGCGTATGAGCAGAGGGTGTAGAGGGTTTCTGGAGTCAGGTCGCGTACCGATGAGACGCCGGGCGGGATCGGAACTCCCAAATTTGCCAGCGAGTTTACCAGTAATATCTCTTCAGATTCTTCCATCCCTTCCCACAATTGACTATGAGTTTCCAGACGACGTCGTGCTGTTGGTCGTGCTTCACTTTCTTATGCCTTAGCATCTCCAGCATTGTCATCTATATTAAATTATACATGGTAAATAGTATTTTAGCTACTCAATTTTGGTTATTCAATTTAGCAATCATCATCTAAAATTTTCAAAATTATTATATTTTATTATTTTTCAAATATTAAATAATAAATAATATTGTATTACATTTACACGTAAAATCTAAGAAATAAATATATCTTTTAATATTTTTTATTTAAATATAATAAATTGAAAATTTGAAAAAAATAGCTTTAAATAACGATTTAATAAACTATTTAATTCAAATAAAAATTTAACTCAAACCAATAAATTTAACTCAAATCAATTTAATAAATTATAGCTGAGACATACATGGATGTCCCGTATAAATATACATGGATATCCATATATGCAAGTCCAAACTTGTATTATACATAGTCTTGTATAAATACAAGATATTATTGGAGGACAAAAAAATGACTTGGTTATATATATTTGTGTTTTTAGTTATTGGAGGAGCTAAAAAAGTGACTGTTGGAGATGCTCTTAGGGTTTATTCTGATTCTGATTTCTGGTTAAAAGGTTGGTGGGCTTTACACATTTTCTTAAGATTTTAAATAAACAATAATTTAATTATATGAAATTCAAGATCATCTTAAAACATTCTCCAAAATTTTAGAAACATTCTTTGATAATTCAAATAAACAAGCCCTTAAACCTTTACATATGGACTTATACTTATGTAAAATTGTTGATAATTGCACAAAAAAAAAAGAAATACCATTAAGTTGCAAACTTATATCAATATATTTAACATTTTATTTTTTTTATCGATTTTACAACAATTCAAGATCTTTTTAAATTTCACGAAAATACGAAATACATGAATATATGCATATATATATAATTAAGTTTATTGGATTTAAGTTTAAGACGGTAAGCAGCATAGCAACAAGATATATACATATAGAAACCACATACACAAAAGATGGAACTAGGGTCCTAAGGGTGTACGTGGATGGGTTTTGGTCTGGTCTTGCGGGTTTCACGAGACTGGACCAAAACCTTTTAAATGAGTTTTCGTTAAACCCATAAAATAATAAAAAAACCTATTCAGAAACTAACACTCAAACTCTTTAAACCTATAAAACATTAATATGGCACCAACCACCTACTTTACTCCCCAAATTTTACTTAAAAAACATTGATTTGACATATATCACCTATTTTTTCCCCTAAACCCCAACATCCAAACTCAATCCAAGTGAGGTTTCAACTCATTCAAACCACAAAAATCAACAGCCAAAACTCATTCAAATGAGGTCTCAAAGGTTTCATTGAATTCACTCAAACCATTTTTTTTTTAAATCGAGACCCGCGAAATTGAGCCAAAACCCATCCAAATAGACCCTAAGTCTGCATCTTTGCTTTATGTTAAAATGAAACCATGAATGACGTATTGCTCCCATCTGAATTTGAAGAGCTAAAGACAAAATCACCCGTTGTGCTTTGCCTAACTCCCAAAAATTTTTCTGTGTTATTTTAACTCCCAAAAATTCTCCTATGTTTGATTTTAATTACCACACTCAACCCAAGTAGAATTTTACTTTTGACTTTTGGTGGAATGACAAAATTACCCCTCTGTGTTGTTTTTTTTAAATTTATTTATTCTTTTTGAAAACATAAGTATATACTACTTGGGTCGAGTGTGGTATTTAAAATCAAATACAGGGTGTTTTTTGGGATTTAAAATAACACAGGGGAGTTTTCTGGGAGTTAGTCAAAGCATAGGGGGTGTTTTTGTCTTTCGATGTCAGGGGTAAAATTGTCATATCAAAAGCAAAATGTGAATAAATACTTGCAATTTCTCGAGTTTGAATAACACTCTCTTTTTCGAGGGTGTATTTGGCAATTACTTGAGATCACATGGAGATTTTTGGGAGTTAAAATAACACAGAGGATTTTTTGGGAGTTCGACAAAACATAGAGGGTGTTTTTGTCTTTCGCTCGAATTTGAATGACCCATTTCTACAGTATAGCGTCGATTTGTTCAATCGTTTGAATAAATTATTTGTACTGAACTTTTTACAATTTCAAATAGGGTAAATTACGAATACCCCCCTCAGGTAAGGCCTAATTACAAAAATCCCCCTCACGTATTGGGTATTACAAAAATCCCCCTCAGATTTGTCACATTCTTACAATTAACCCCTTGTCCCTAAAATGTTCCAATTTTGCCCTTGGAAGTTATTTGTAATGTTTATAATATGTTATAAATTTTAAAAATTGGGTGTTAATTGTTTTATCTTGTAAATATAAAAATAATAATCATATATTTACCACCAAAATAATTGATATAATTTATAATTTCGCATAAATTTCAATAAATATTTCAATTTATAATACAATATAAACTTTAATAAATTAAAATATCTTATTTATAATACAATATAATTTATTAAATTTACTAATTTAAAAAATAAATTCATTTAACTAATGTGTAAATAATTCATATTTATAAAATATATTATTAAAATTCTATTTAATTTAATATTTTACAATTTAAATTGCTAATAAATATATAAATACCTTTTTTTTTTGCAATATTTATTAAAACTTATGGGCATTATAAATTTTATAAATTATTATGGTAGTAAATATATAATTATCTCTTTTCTAATTAATAAGATATAATAATTAGATCCCAAGTTTTAACATTTATAAGACATAACAAACAATATAAATAACACCCAAGGGCAAAATTGGAATATTTTAGGGGTAAGGGGTTAATTGTAAGAAGGTGACAAACCTGAGGGGGATTTTTGTAATATCCAATACGTGAGGGTGATTTTTGTAATTAGGGTTTACCTGAGGGGGATATTCGTAATTTACCCTTTCAAATATCAAGATAATTTCACCTACGGGTATTATAGTATTTAATATGTAGATTAAATGACTTAAATGTTTTGAATAGATAAATAAAGTTGTTCAGGAAATAGTCAAGTCAATAGACCAAAAAGGGACATTCATGTTTGTTAGGTAATATTGTCCTGATCGAATTTGAGCCATTGTATCAAATCAAAATTAATTTATGACTCGAGTTTTTGAAGTTATAATTACTAATTAGTAATTACCATCTTTATTTTGAAAAAAAAAAATTACAAAAAAATTGTATAAATCCACATATATGATATATCAATTACTTTAACAAAAAGAAGATGAAGAAAAAGGCAAGGGTCCAAAAAATTGGAATTCATATGGAGAAAATATATTATTTAAAATTATGGGCAGATGAAAGATTTTATCTAATAGAGTATAGTTTTATCACTCATCAAAAGACATTTTATGTTGATCGATTAAATTTAGAACTTCATTGACATTAAAAAAAGTTAGTATTTTTTGGATGTGGCTTCAATTGAGGCATTATACCGAAAAAATTAGATTTTGATAAGCTTTCTATAGTGTCAAGGACTCCATTTTTCATTTTAAACATTATTTAATTTTTTATATAATGAAGTACAAGTATTAAATTTATAGTATTTTCTCGTGTATTAAGTAATAGTAGTCTATTCATATGTGTTTCAGCATGTTTAACTTTTTATTTATCGAGTAAAATTTGCTAACAAACCCGATATAAATTCGAAGTCCAAAAAGTTATAAGAGCCGAGTTTGAGCCCATATAATCAGAAAATTTATGAGTTGGACTTGAGCCTATAACTCTGAAGCCGGATAATATTTGAGTTTGAGTTATTTAAAGCTTGGCTCACAAGACCCCATTGATCGCCCAAACTGGAATTATACACTACAACATTTCGACAATTAACATACGAGCAAAAGACAAAAATACCCCCTATGTTTTGTCTAACTCCCAAAAACCCCCATGTGTTATTTTAACTCCCAAAAACCCTCATGTGTTTGATTTTAAATACCACACTCGACCCAAGTAGTATATACTTATAATTTTTTTTTTACTTTTGGTGGAATGACAAGATTACCCCTATGTGTTTGTTTTTTTTTAAATTTATTATTTGTTCTTTTTGAAAAATTAAGTATACAATACTTGGGTCGAGTGTGGTATTTAAAATCAAACACAGGGGGGTTTCGGGGATTTAAAAAGACACATGGGGTTTTTTTGGGAGTTAGACAAAGTATAGAGGGTGTTTTTGTTTTTCGATGTCAGGGGTAAAATTGTCATATCAAAAGCAAATTGTGAACAAATACTTGCAATTTTGACATTTGAAACACACTCTCTATTTTGGGGGTGTATTTGGTACTTATTTGAGATCACATGAATTTTTTTTAGAGTTAAAATAATACAGGAGAATTTTTTGGAGTTAGACGAAGTATATGGGGTGTTTTTGTGTTTTGTTCATTAACATACCTCCGATTTGAATTTGGTTGGAAACGAGCCAGTTTATAATTTTATACCAATTTGCAATTGTCGGCCCAAAATTGTAGGTCAAAGTCCAAAACATTTGGTCCGCTTGAGTCCAAAATAAATCCTCAACTCAAGTTGTATCAAATAAACGTGACAAATACAGTCAGATCAACTCAAATCCGAATCTCACTTTCTTCATGTTGGGTACAACTAGGATCCCAATTGAATTTTGTTCCAATCTAAGGTTTTCATGTCTAATTTATTTTGCTCGGACTCAATCGTATCTTGAATTTTTTCGAATCAAATAAAATCATCATTTTCAAAATTCTCATCAATATTGATTTCTACAATAAGTTTGTTAACTTTAATAATCACTTAACTTACACCAAATGTTCAAATTCTCTTCATAATCCGTCAAAAAATGATTCAAATGATTTAATTAATCTCGTTAGAAAATATTGATATTAATATTAATGTGTTAGAAAATATTGATATTAATATTAATATTAATGTATTAAAATTAATTCATATTGTTAGATTACGATATGAAAGAAAAGAATTCACGAATGAAATATTAAATCATGTTTTCTACTTTGTTTGAGTTGTACTAAATATTTTTTTTGGTGACATGTCTTCAGATTTTAAAGAATTGAATTGACCTAGCTTCCAGTTAATACGTGAGACCTCCTTTTAGCTTGAAATTCTTTCGACACTTATTAATGCAAGTTTAATTTGTTGTACAAAAAAAAATCACTCCTAATAGTCAAATTGGATTTGAGAATTTGGACTAATTGTGCCGGCCAGATTTTGGTAGCAATTATATCGTGGTGGAGGCCTGTAAACGAAGGCACTCAAGTTTGAATGTTTATGTGTGTGAATGAACTATAAAATAAAATATGTGTATTTTTTAACGGACTTTGAATAAACTAATAAAGTCTTATATGTGGTAACCATGTACTAGAATCAAGGTCAGTGATTCGATTCTCAATGGGATGATAACAATCCCACAAATTGACTACAATAAATTGAATAAAGTTTAACAAATTACTAATTAAATTGGAGATACATTTTAAAAAAAAAAAAAAAAAGATTGCAGATACCTTAAAAATTGTACTTATTACGTACTCCTATAAAATATAGGTTTTAAATTTTAATCAATTGAAGCGATGATTAGTTCAGTAAAGCAACCGTCATGTTTACATTGCCGACTTCGAAATATTGGGGGCCCTTTAAACGGCCTAGAAGCTTAGCCGACATTTGTATCCAACCAGAAAACAAAAAGCTTGAATTATTACATTCGATCAAACGATTAACGATAAATTCCCTTATCAGGAACTCAATTATTGATTTCCACTAAAATCAAAGTCAGAATAACTCACATATAAAGATGGAAAATGATTCTTCTTATATGCTGAATTTATTAGCACTTGGAGGTTTTTCTATGGCTGGGGAAGAACCCAAAAACCTTAGCTTTCAGCTTAACTTGCTTAGAATACAAGTGAATACTAAGTTAGGCCAACTCACTTTAAATCAAAGCAAAGCTGTTGGATTCTTGGTCGCCATCTGAAACCCAATTGACCACCTTCCTCCATTGAAACACTTCACCTTCTTGCTCTAGTCTAATCATGAGTTCTTTTTATTCCCACCCACAATCCATTTTCCTCTGAATTGTCAAAGAAATATTTGATGCCATTCATGTGTTTGATATTTTGTCTCACAGAAAATTTTGAAAGATCTCAATGAATTCAAGATACATCTTTGCTCCAGATTCTTTATGCATTTCTGGAAATGGAGTTAACTTTTCATCAATTTCTCAAACAGGGGAAGAAAGATTTATTGCTGCAAATTCGCGCAGTAGGCCTTATCCTAATTCTCCTCCTCCATTCTTAATAAGATTAGCTATGAAAGTATCAAGAGCAAGATGGTACACTTTCTTGAGAAGAGTGTTCCATTACCAAAACGGGTCAGGGTCGAACCTTGGACCCAATCCATTCAATTCCGGGCAATGGATGCTGATGGAATGCATTGTTTTAGCACTACAAGTTATTGCATCAGCATATACTCTATTCATTTCCAAAGGGGAGAGACCGGTTTGGCCCATGAGAATATGGATTTCGGGTTATGCTTTTGGTTGTTTCCTAAATCTTATATTGCTCCACTGGCGCTATAAACTCGTTTACATAACACAAGAAAACAATATTTCAAACGTTTCTGATGTCGAACTACAGAGAAACCATGAAGAATTAAGGTAAATCCACTTAATTAACTCGAATTTAAACCGAATTTATAATGACATAATTCTGATATGAAATTGATTGCCATATGATCAGATTATTGAAGTACATGAACAAATGCAGGACTTCACTTGAGCTGATATTTGCGATATGGTTTGTGATGGGTAATGTGTGGATATTTGATTCGCGATTTGGTTCATATAATCGAGCTCCAAAACTTCATATACTCTGTATCTCATTGCTTGTTTGGAATGCTGTGAGCTACTCTTTTCCGTTTATACTGTTTGTGTTGTTGTGCTGTTGTGTGCCGTTACTTAGTAGTCTCCTAGGATACAACATGAACTCGGCGAACCGTGAACGAGGAGCAAGCGAGGAACAGCTTGCTAGTCTACCTAGCTGGAAATACAAGGATGTGTGTAGCAATTTTGAGCTCGGAGCCAAGAACAATGAAATTCAAGTATGTTGCATTCCATTGCCATTAGTATCTTTTATTCTATTAGTACTTTTTGTTAATTTTTCTTGCATGGTTTTCCAAATTATGATATTTTCTTTTTAGGGGCAAATTGTGGTATCTTAAGGACATATGATTTGATTGGCATATCATTTGTAAAACTTAAAGAAATCGAGTATTAGCTAGAAAATTATTGCCACAAGTTGCATTTTTTGTCCCACATGCCTAGACTCTCAACACTTTTTGTCAGTACTTTACAAAATTGCGCTTCTAGTGTCAGACTCTATAAAATTGCACTTTTTATCCCAATTCTTTAAGAAATTTTCAACTTTTGGTCTCATATGGTTGTCTCGGTTCTGCACTTTTGGTCCTATGAAATTGTCTCACTTTTGCACTTTGATTACAAAGAAGACTATGAGATCAGAAATTGAAAACATCTTCAAAAGAACCACCAAAAGTGCCGAGGGTCCCGTCCAGCGGGACTAAAATTACAAATTTCTCGAAAATTCTAACTAAAACCATATCTATCCTTTTAAGAAAATGTGGCAAATAAGAACCGCATATCAAAAAGACCAAACTGTTTATTATGAAAATTTAAATTTTCTTATATTTCTTGAAAAGGAAGAGGTGATTAATGGTTTCTTTCTATATATTTTAAACAGGAATGTTGTATTTGTTTGGCTAAGTACAAGGAAAAGGAAGAAGTTAGGCAGTTGCCATGTACTCATATTTTTCACCTAGAGTGCGTGGACCAGTGGCTCAAGATTTTATCTTGCTGTCCTCTTTGTAAGCAAGGGATAGAAAAGTAAAACTCCCTAAAAATATATTTGTAAATCTTGTATTGTATTTGTAGGTTTAGTTTACACTATATATTCTTTTTACTTTCCTTAATTTTTTTCGCAAAAGTAAAATAGTCTATAGTGTATCTATGTGATTCCAGGTTGTGCAAATATATTAATCTCTTTGTTCCATTTTGCCAATGTTACATGAATCAATGAGAACTAGTGGCCACAAATTGTGATTGATTTCACATATACGTACTCCTCATTTCTAGCATATATCGAGCGGCCAGAAATGAGGAGTCCATTTATATTTTATTGCAATCATTACTTAAATTAACCAGAATAGTTTGTGAAATTAGAAATTGTTTTCCTCACAATTATTCTTCAGGTTTCTACCCCTTTTTCTGGGGTGTGAACTTCATTAATTATTGTTTTTTCTTCCATTTTTCAAGAATTCATACAAGAAAAGGCCCATTGGCTGAAAAACAAGGCGAGATATATTGGCAGAAAAAGTTCTGCTTCAATTTGCACAATTTTCTGCCATTTCCATATCTCCTTGCACAAAAGCCAGGCATTTCCAAAAACTTTTTTTTTTCATATCTAACAAAATTTTGAAGAGTTGTATTTGAAAATTTTGGAGGAATGGATTCGATGAAGCAGCCTAAAAAATTCCGTGGTTCATATCTAGACATTGTTGAAATAAAGAAACGGTATGTTGGCAATATGCCATCAGTACAAGCACATAATGCGGTGGCGTTGGCGAAACAAATGCCAGTGCAGTGCCTCTGTTCGCCCACCACACACGCCGGGTCTTTCCGTTGCCGCCATCATAGAAATAATGTTGGCTCCGCCTAACATTAAATGAATCCGACCCGCAACATCCATTGCACATATCAGATTCTTAATATTGTCAAGTTTTTCTTTTCTTTTCTGTTATGTTTGGTTCTTGAATTTCAGGGAGTAAAAAATTAAATAAAATGTTTTTCTTGTAATCTTGTATCAAAATAATAGAACGATTTTTATTTTCATTTTCGTCATAATTTTACTTGCCAAGAATATAATGTAGCCTTTCTTTTTTCCCTTTACTTGGGGGTAATTGCTATTGGGACAGCAAGCATCATCTTTATATTATACTTTTTTAATGCTATCTTGCAGATTGTATCCATGTGACAAAGCCACATAATGTTTATTAGCATTTTTGTGAAAGTTCAACAAGTTATTGTTGTAGGAATATATATATATAAAAATAGAACAAGTTATTGTTGTGGCCGCCACTTATGTAATATGTTGTAGTTACGCCATCTTGACTCCAGACTCCCATTCCCCTTCAGACTCCTTTTTTTATAGTTATTTTCGGTGATTCAATATTCTCATTCTATTCAATTTCAATTCTTATACTTCCCCACTCTCACTTAAAAATAATAATAATAATAATAATAATTAATAATTAAGTCAATAGTAAATTAAACATTGACATTAATGCATTCATAATAACTAATTTAGCTTTGACATTAATTATAATAAAAATTAATAATAACATTACATTAATATTATAACAATTAATAATCCATATATGGAAATTCATCGCCGTTGCCACCATTATTGCCGCCGTTGTTGCCACTGTCGTTGTCGTCGTTGTTGCTGCTATTGTCACCACCATTACCTTAATTCAAGCCGACTTAGTCGAACATGCGTGGTTAACACACTGTCTGTGGACACTTGCTTCGGCTAGCTTAACCCAGGCTCGACCGAGGCATCCCTGCCTCGGCAGGCTCGGTTGAGGCACTTTTGCCTCGGCAGCAGTTCGGATTCGACTGAGGCATTCTTGCCTCGGCAGTAGTTCTGCCGAGGCGTTCTTGCCTCGGTAGTAGTTCTGCCGAGGCATTCTTGCCTCGGTAGTAGTTCTGCCGAGGTATTCTTGCCTCGGCAGTAGTTCTGCCGGGGCATTCTTGACTCGGCAGTAGTTCTGGTTCGGCCTCGGCAGTAGTTCTGCCGGGGCATTCTTGTCTCGGCAGTAGTTTTGCCAAGGCGTTCTTGCCTAGGCAGTAGTTCGGTCGAGGCGTTCTTGCCTCGGCAGTAGTTGGGCCGAGGCGTTCTTGCCTCGGCAGTAGTTCGGTCGAGGCGTTCTGCCTCGACAGTCGCCTCGGCAGGGCTTCCCCTCTTTACTTATATATATATATTGGAGGCACAATATTTCTCGAATGAGCACTTGGATTTCGGGAGTGGGTTCTCCTCTATGTAGCTTGGTTTTTATTTATGCTTTGACACTTGTTTTGATTATTTTCTTCGATGTTTGGTTAGTCACTTGTGACTGATCTCAATTGCTTTTGAACTTGTGATTTTTCACCTTCGTATGTGTTATTCATCATTTCTTTTCCATTTGAGATGTTTGTACAATGTTTTGTCATTGTAGGAGATTTATTATGCCTTCGAAATGAAAGTGTTTTTGCTTGACCCTTTTTAGAGGTGTAATACTCTTGGAGAGTTGTTTATTCTACCTTCGGTATGAAGGTGCTTCTTTTATTTGACCTCTTTTAGAGGTGTAATACTCTTTTGAAGAGTTGTTTATTCTACCTTCGGTATGAAGGTGCTTCTTTTATTTGACCTCTTTTAGAGGTGTAATGCTCTTTTGATGAACGGTTTATATTATTTTGACCTCGTTTTAGAGGTGTAATACTCTTTTGAAGAGTTCTTTATTCTACCTTCGATATGAAGGTGCTTCTTTTATTTGACCCCTTTTAGAGGTGTAATGCTCTTTTGATGAGCGGTTTATATTATTTTGCTTCGACGTAAAGCATAAGCTTTTTGACCTCTTTTAGAGGTGTAATGCTCTTTTGATGAGCGATTATTGTAGCCCCTTTTAGAGGTGTAATGCTCTTTTGATGAGCGATTATTTTGGCCCTTTTTAGAGGTGTAATGCTCTTTTGATGAGCGATTATTTTGGCCTCTTTTAGAGGTGTAATGCTATTTTGATGAGCGATTATTTTGGCCTCTTTTAAAGGTGTAATGCTCTTTTGATGAGCGATTATTTTGTGTAGGTAATTGCCCATTCTTTAAATCTTTATCATCAAAGGTGATGGAATGAATGTTCTCCGCAGCTTGCTGAATTTGTTGCTCAGGTTGTGGTGGGAGTTCTGGAAATGCTTTTGCTGACCTTATCAACGCTTTTCTAGCACTAGTTGAATCTCCTCCAGCTGGTCCTCCTGATATTACGTTGATAATGCCTGTCCCAGGCATATTTTCATCATATATTCCTTGCATTGAACTATTCCTGTTAGGTTCTTGCTTTCCACTTCGTTTCTGTGGGAGGTTTCTTCCAGACTGCGAGGTGGTTGGTGCTACATCTCTTCTATCTATTCCTCTTCTTCTTTCCACAAATTCTTGAAGGTTACCTCGCTGTATTAATCTTTCGATTTCATTCTTCAGATGATAACAATCCTCAGTATTATGCCCCCGAGCTCTATGATAACGACAATATTTGTTCGATCTTTGACGGTTTAGATTTTTTATGTGTCCAAATTTTGTACCCAATGGCAATTAAGAGATTATACAGCTCTACACTAAGTTGACACAAATGGGAGATTTGTAACGTCTTTATCATTTAAGTCTTGTAACGTTTGTAACGTCTTTATCATTTAAATCTTGTAACGTCTGTAACGTCTTTGTACTTATTACTTGTAACGTATTTCCTAGAAAGACTATTATACCCCTGTATGTACCTATAAATAGGTCGCTCTATTTTCAAACAAAGGGGAACTCAATTCACTATTACAAAATCAATAGTATAATTTTTCTCTCGAGATATGTGTGCAAATCTTATTTTATTGTTGTGATGTTGTTATAGAACGAAGGGCTTATTCCATCTTTGCCCTGAACATTTTTATACAACATCAAATATGGTATGTAAATACTAAAAATGTTAATTACATAATTTTCAACAAGCAGTGGCTGATTTCTCCATTGCTTATTTGGAGAGGTTCCGTTTAGCGACGGCAAGGCAGGCTGCGGTGACTCCGACACAGAGCCTTGACAATCTGGAGCTGATTGGGAGATGGATTCAGCTGAGTACAGGGGTTGTCAAGTTGAACTTTGATGGAGCATGCTTTAAAGAGGTTGGTGATGTGGGACTTGGTGTCATTGCCCGAAATAGTGATGGGGTGTGCTTGGCATGGAAAACTAGACGTCTTCATTCCGTATTCACCCCTGGAATTGTTGAAGCTCTTGCGGCAAAGGAGGCGATCATGCTTGCTATTTCAAAGGGCTGGAGACGAGTAGCTTTAGAAGGGGATTGCAGCTCGGTTATAAAGGCGATACAAGATGGAGAGACTAACTTGTCGGATATTGGTACAATCGTTGAAGATGTTAAGCGTTTGACCACCTCTCTTGATGAGTTTTCTATCTTGTTAGTTAGGCGGAATTGTAATAGGGCAGCCCACTCTTTAGCTAGATTAGCGACTTTTGATGAGTTTCTCGATCTACCTAGTCGTACTTTGGTTATTGTAAACGTTGATTTGAATTGACTAATAAAATCATCGTTTTAATAAAAAAAAAAAAACGAACTTTCAATCGTTGTGAGCAATTGGTGACGGATGTTATCTTTTAAACAACATTATTTTATTTTACTAATTTAATTTGAAAAAATAAAGTAATGTCAATTAAAATTAAAGTTAATAGTTAAAACGAAATTTCACGTTCCTAGCACACGCTACAGCAAGGGTACATATAAATATAATTCCTCGTTTCTTCTTTCCGGTTCCTCCGGTTAGCTGCTCTGCTCTTCTGTCCTATTCGAGGTAGTGAATGAATGTAAGTAAAACTCTACCGTTCTATTCGAGGTTTGATTTTTCTCTCAACTCGCTCCAGCTTTCGTGATGCTGTAAGAATTATTCGTTTAATTATGTGCGTTTTTTAGTTTTTGGATTTAGAAAATTATTATTGACTGTAATTATTTGTTCATTTTTGCCTAAACGTGTACTGTAAAATAGCTGGTTTTTATCCTGTTTGCCTTTTTCATTATCGGTTGTAGTACTATAGACAAGTACTCGAAATTTTCTAAAAATAAAAATTTGTATAAACAATTGTAAATGTCTGAATAATGTGAATTACTTTTTATAAGCAATTTATACTATGATAATTAGATATCATTCATACTAATTTTGAGATTCCTAGGTGCAAAAGGCTCTTGTATTTGTTGAATGCAAAGCTCACTCTCACAATTCAAGTATTATATTGTTTCAGGTGATAACAATTAGCATTGAGATGTCATTGGTTGCCTTATTGCCACTCCGATTGCATTGTTATCCATTGGTATGTATAACTCCATCTATGATTATCTAGAATAATGGAATTTGCATCATATATGTGTAAATTTTAGTAGTAAAAAATTTGCATTTAATGTTTGGGGTTCGAAATCATATCATATCCACGGTGATGCAACGTTCTTTGATTTGTTATAAGTAAAGACATCCTTTGTTTTTGATTTGTAATTCAGCCGAAGTCCATGCACTAGCATAGCTTGTGCTCGTTTAGGTTTTAGGTTCTTTCTTATAAATAATATTCATGTTTCACTATTTAATACTATTAGAAGTCATTATATTGGATTTCATTGCAAATGGATAAAGTAATAAAGTTATACAAGTGTACTATATCGTTCTAGAGGTACGCAATTGGCTGAAATAACTGTTTGTTTCGGCTATGTGAGAGTCATTGCATTGCTATTGCCTTTTGGGAGTTTTCTGTATATAATGTGCACTTTTCACTCAGATATTTAGAAATTATAAGTTTGTTCTGAGATGGAAAGGCTAGTAACATGTTCGTCCATCTTCAAAGTATTGGGTTTATTGCTGATAGACCATGCTGAAGGCACACGCTTGGATATGAAAATTTAATGTCATTCGGCAGGAGTGTTGTTAATCAGCTTCCACCTAAAAGAAAACCAAGTGAGATTACTCCTAAGAGTCTTTTTATTTTAATTTACTATGATTATAGTAATCAAGAAAAAGTCCACCTCAAATGATCAGTCCTCTTAGATGTAAGGTGCCAGTGGTCCACTGGTAAAAGCTACAAGAGTGGTTAATTGCATCCTCCAAAGATATCTCTAAATGTGAAATTTCCTGTCAATTAGCATGTTGTGGCTGATGGAGTGTAATTCGTTGATTGCAGTTGCACTTATGCATGGTCCCATTTTTCTGCCTTGAATCTATGGGAATGACACTGGCGGATTAAATGGTTATTTGATTTTGAATAGTTGCAGTGGAATTGAATAACTTCTACTGGCTTCTGCTATTCAATTTTTCGCTTGTGTTCGCTTGGTGTTTTTAAGTTAACAAGAACAATTAACAGATATGTGGTAACTTAGAGTGCAAATGTCAAATTTTCTAGTATTTCACATCATGTGGCATTTGAAGGCTTATTGTTAGTTGGTATTACTATTAAATTATCTATTCATTTTTTATTTTTTAATGTGCAGTCTACATGGCCTTGTGTAAATCATTTATTTTTTTCTTACAGTGCAGTCAAATGAACAGTGTTTGGTGCAACAGAAGAATGTTCTGTCCAGTCCAATTGGCGTCAAACCACTCCGAGTGCAGTCTCAGCCTTTTGAAAGGAAAAGAAGCACAACTTATGCTTTTAAAGTGAAACGTGCTTCTGTGATATGTGTTGCTGCTCTGGTACTTTACTTTCTATATTCGTGTGTATACTCAAAAGTACTCGTACATTTTGCTTATGAGCATGTAATCATATCTCCAAGAAGGGAGGGATTGTCTACTGGCAATCAGAATTACTCTCGTCTTTAATGAATTCTTAGACCAACAAAAAAGATTGAGCTGATTTCACATACTGATAAAGGGTTTGTTTCTTCCTTGTTAGTGTGTCTAAATGTCTTAGATTTTAGTGTACAAGGTAAGTTATAATTTTGTTAGTTTCCTAGGTATAGGAGGCAATTTATTTTTTATTTTTCATTTTCTATCTTAGTGCCTGGACATGCTATTAGATTAACTGCAGGGACTTGAAAAAATGATGGAGAAAAGGCAACTTCAAGTCACTAATATAGCATGTGAAACTTACCGAAGAAGATCAGAAATTTCCATCTTCCATCTTTTATTTTCTGCATTTTGCAGCTTAAAAGTGTCTGCTTCTAATTAGCTCGGTCAAAACTGCAGAATGCCACCTGTGGTGCAAAGCAAACCCAAACGGTTACACATCAATCGTCTACAATTACTGTCGCACCTATCCAAGGTAATAACCTCATTTTCATCCACTCGGGTTTTATGAGTTGTTCACTGCAGCCCAAATATAATGTTCTCTTGTTATAATTTGATTTTTGTTTTTTGTCCGCTGCATAATTATTCAATAGTCTATGAAAAGAAGTATGTGAAGCTTCTATGATGGTTAGCTATAATGTTTCATCCTCTTTTATGAAAGATGAGCATCCTCAATAATTTAGAAACCTTTTTTTTTTATTTATTGGATTCAAGGTAAAGAAAAGTCTCCAGAACTTGATGATGGTGGGTCAGGATTTCCACCCTGTGATGATGATGGTGATGGTGGAGGCGGCGGTGGTGGGGGTCACTGGCCGGGTGGGTTCTTCTTTTTTGGATTTTTTTCTTGAAGGATCAACAGAGTGAAGGACCTTACTGGGACGAAAGAAGAAGATGAGACCAAAAGTATTATTACTTCTAAACATTGATGTAGTTGCTTTATCAGTGTCTTAAGAGTCTTAATTCTATTATTTGGCTGCTTTAAGATTTGCTTTTGCTTTCACTTCAAAAATTTAGAAGAGTTAGAAGCTTATAAGCAGTCTTTAACCTGCTTTGACAATTTTGTAAGAAAATGGGATTCCTATTCTGTCCTTGTACATATAGATGCTTATGAGTTATCAGTTATGAGTATTAACATTTTGTAATTGAAGAGTCTTGGTATTTGATGAAAAATGTGATTATTAAAAAGTGAAAAATGTATAACTTGTCTCTGGTAATTTTGTCATTTAGTTCAACCTTGTAAGGGTAAGATAATGTTCCAATTTGAATACCAAAATACTGATTATTCCAGTTTGGACCAACTTATTGGCACACATTACAGACATCCATCCTTCTTCCAATTTCAAGCAAAAGTTCATTTTAAGCATGGATTAAAATTCTTGTTTTCTTCGTATGGTTTAGTAACTTCCGAATTTTTTTGGGAAATGTTTGGAAAAATTGCAAATTAAAGGAACATGTTGAAGACTTGAAGTATAAGTGATTTTTATATATTTGTTTTGATTGACTCGAAAATAAAAAATAAAAATGGTGAAAATGTATTGGAATCAAAATCTTAAGGTTGTGTTTGGAAACTCTAGTAAATAAGATAAGACGGTAGATTGTGAGTTAAGTTCAGCATAATCAGAAAAACTTACAACTTGTAAGTTTAAATAACTTATTTTGAAATTGAAGTTAATTTCTCACACACTAAATTGATTGTTCGATGTATGAAGAACTCAAGCTTTTCCAAAAAGTTGAAAAGTAGATTTAAGCAGCAGCTGCAAGAAGTACCTACCACCAAGTTACTTGATAGAGTATTGGGCTAAATGAATCTTGTAAATTATAGATAGATGTTAATTTAGGGGTGTAATCTACCCGATTAATGTAGAACAACATACTGGTCAAGCTTAGTTTAATTGTTAAACGAGTCACCTCAAACAAGTTTTTATCTAATGAGCTCTAGTCGAGTATCGAGTAGCTTGATATTTTACATATATTTTATCATTTTTTAGTTTATCGAATCGAGCTCCAGCCGAACTTTAAAATTTTAGAACGGAAAATGATATTCATTTGATTTGTGTGACGAATCGAGCTCAAAAGAACTTTTATCAAACGAGCTCGAGTCGAGTATCGAGTAACTTGATTTAATTTTCTGCCCAAGCCCACCCACGAGAGTCAATTTTTTGGATAGTTGTAATATATTAAATCCCGTAATATTTTTATAAATATAAATGTTTGTATTGTGCATATAGAACTTTCCATGGGCCGAATTTAGATATAATATATTAATATGTCCCGTCCGATTTATGTAGAGTCAATTGGATTTTAAATTGTATCAAACAAATCTTTGACCGCATCTATAGTAATCTATAATCAATTTTCTTTTAATAATTAATTTTTTGTTGAATTTAGGATAGAAAATCACATTTAGTGATATATCTATCATTTATATAGATGAATAAATATACAATGTTAACAACAATAATGATATATCTATCTCCAAAATGTACAATTATCCAACTCAACTTATGATTTTAAACTTTCTTCATTTTCACTGGGAGTCTAACACAAAAAGATACCCCATAACACCTATTTCAATATTAACCAGGCCACATCAGAAAAATATTTAAAGTGGGGAAAATTCTTGTTCAAGTCTGACTTGATCAAATCCATCCAACCACCAAGCAAGTGTATTGCACTTGCTTTGTGATCGATCACTCTCCTGAGAGTTAAATCCAATCTCAAAACAAGTATATTGCACTTGCCATGTAGTTACTTTAAATTCGGCCAAACTCGATCTGGGTAAGAATTTCCCAACAAATTGGAGTAGTATTTTATATTGTGATTTTAGGGTCGTATAAAAATGAGAAAGTTTTACAAATGTCTTAAACTGGTCATAAAAGAATTTTTAATATATATTATATGTTTCATAAATCATTTTCATATAGTATATTATATGTATTAATGAGAAAGTATATATATTATATGTTTTATATATCATTTTCATAATCTGATTTCAATTTTTAATAAATAAATGTAACGCATATTCTGAAATATATAATTTATTTAGTTAGACCAATCAACCTTTCCCTATTCAATGCAGATCATAAATGAATGGATCTAATCCGACCCCATTTAAAGACCAACTCTGATAACAACATGGTTAAAAGTTATCAGAGCTAATAAAAAATTTATAAAGAAGACAAATTCACCAAAAATGACACTCATTTGCCCCTATCAACATTGCCATGTTGCCAGCCGTTAAATTTTATTTTGTTTCCAAATTAAAGAAAAAAGGTAAATTAATAATAAAACCAATAATTTATTATGATATTATGGTAGACCACTTTCACAACTGCACAACTAAACAACAGCTAAACTCCCTCTGTCGAATTTCAATTTTCTTTCTTTTTTTTAATCAAAGGTATGCCCAGTTCTAACATATACTTTATTTCATAAAAGTTAATGAAAGTTTGATTCTTTTTCTTCATTGCTAGATCTGTTCGAAAGTTGTCAGATTTTCTCTGGTTCTATTCACTTTTTTTTGCGAAATTGAATCGGATATACGTTCCGATTGCTCTTATTGTATGATTATTTTCAGTCCAGAGTGATAATTATTGGAATTGTGAGTAAATTGTATTAATTAGGGTTTGCGTTTTTTTTTTCTTGTTTAGGGTTATCATTCTATATGAATTTGGGTCGATGATGTCCTAATAAAGATATTTACTTGGTTGATTTATTGGTAATATCTATCAGAATAATTGAAATGTATGGATTTTGATTTTGGGTTTTTGAAATGTTTTATGGAAATGGAATGTTGATTTATTGGTAATATCTATCAGAATAATAGAAATGTATGGATTTTGATTTTGGGTTTTTGAAATGTTTTATGGAAATGGAATTTCCTATGGTTAGTTTTAAAGATGTATATAGTCTGATTATCCTAAAACTTGAAAAGTTTATAGTTCTGAATTTTTTTTGCTGTAATGTGTTATTGGGTACATGTGGATTGTTTTTCAGGTACTAAAAAGTTTTGAAACTTGATTGTTCAACAAGTGTAAAATTGCTGGTATCTTTTTGTCTGAGCCCAAATAAGTGGAGAATGATCCAAAGGTTCTAATTTCTTCCTTTTTTGCATATGTTGTTTTCACCTGAACTCTACCTATTAATTATTTCTTTTTTGACAGGTATGGAACGTATTAAGTTGCGCGATATACCATGTTGCAGTGCTTAGAGGGGATCAAGCATTTATGTGCTTCATTTCTCCATTGTTGTGAACTTGATAGACAATCGAGGGGATTTGAAGATCCTGAGATTCTTGCACGAGAGACTGTTTGTATGCTACTATCTCCAGTCTCTTCATTATCACCCCCACCCCACCCCACCCCAGACAACACAAAACCCAATGGCTAAAACAAGAAAAATAACCATTAAAGATACCATGGATTTTGCAAGGATCTGTGATTTATAAGTCGGTGTTCGAGTACAACCTAAAATGCCTCTCTGTCCTCAAACATGAGATTTTTACAGCCTCACTTGGGGAAGCTTATAGTATAGTGTTATATTGAATGTCTTATTAAGATATAATCTATTTTCTATTTCATACGTGTTTGGAAATATAGGTTCTAAAACAAGGAAATGTTGATTGTTGAAAAACACGAGTTTTCATAGATCTTATTTAGCCTTATCTTCTTCTATGAGATAGAGAAAGCTTTCACTTACTGACATGTTCTTCCAATGCAGTTAGCGTAAGTGAAATAGAAGCACTTTATGAGCTGTTCAAGAATATTAGCAGTGCTGTGATTGATGACGGCTTGATAAACAAGGTTGTAATATATGATTACAGTGGTTGCATATGTATTTTTTTGTGCAAGATGTATAATATCATTGCGAAGATCACTTATTCAAGTCTTTTGATATTGTTTTGCAGGAAGAATTTCAATTAGCATTATTTAAGACAAACAAGAAAGAGAGTTTGTTTGCTGATCGGGTACCCAAATTTTAAACAATATACATAATTACGTATATTTATAACATAACTCACATTTTTATTGGTCTTGCATATGTGGAGTTGTTTTTCATGTCTACAACTTTTGAATCACAGGTGTTTGACTTATTTGACACCAAACATAATGGAATTCTTGGTTTTGAAGAATTCGCCCGTGCACTCTCGGTGTTCCATCCTAATGCTCCTATCGATGATAAAATTGAATGTATGTATATAGTAACGAGTATTTGTTCAATATTTCAAGCATATTATTTCTCTGCATAACGTTTAATATATTAATCTTTTGTCACTGCAGTTTCTTTTCAATTGTATGATCTCAAGCAACAAGGTTTCATTGAAAGGCAAGAGGTAAAAATAATTATCTTGTGGTCATTATTGTGATTTTTTAGAAACATAATGTTTTGATTCTTGAAGCCGTTAGCTGTAACTCCTAAATGGTTCTCTATGTTGTCAATTCAGGAGTTACTAACATGGTTTTTATTTGGTTTGTAATCGTTCAGGTAAAGCAAATGGTGGTTGCAACTCTTGCTGAATCTGGTATGAACCTGTCTGATGAAGTTATTGAGAGCATCATTGATAAGGTTGTTTTCTAACCTACTTTTGTAACTCAAGTTTTTCTTTTATCCTCTTTATTTTACTTAGACCCTACGCAAGTTTTTACCTACTGTAGAGAGGGTTGTCTCCCAAAAGAAGTGATTTCTGAGTTTGGCTTAATATATAATTATAATAAGATTCAAAAAGACTACTTGTCAAAAGGTAGAAAATGCACAAGGACCAGATCAATCAATTTTTACGATAATAAACGTGCTTACTAGTCATTGCATTGTCCAATCAAATTTTACATGTTTTGGAAATGAATTTAGGTCTTACATAAATAATGATTTGGAGTAAAAGAGTATAGACTGTTTCGCATAATTTCTGGTTTTCTTTTTCAGACCTTTGAGGAAGCCGACACAAAGCATGACGGGAAGATTGATAAAGAAGAGTGGAGAAGTCTAGTTTTGAATCATCCATCGCTTTTGAAAAACATGACCCTCCAATATCTCAAGTACGTGCCAACTTCAATATCTACATATTTATCAGATTATCTTTTTGTTCAAGAAGTCTTCTGAAGTATTTTTCTAAAATTAAATTTATCGGTCGTTGAATTATGCCGAAGCATTTAGGAACGTAACTAACATGCTTTTTTGATATAATCTGACACAGATTCTAGGAGTAGTGCTAAATAAGAGTTCATTTTCTTTGTAAAACAAAACTAAAACGTAAAATGGTAATTCATTTGACAATTGGTCGATCAAGAAAAAGTTGGTCAAGGATCTTTAAAATGAGATATTGGTTTTTACTGTAATGATGTCAAGAGTCGTTCCAGCTTCCTTTGTCTTTTTATCTCCGTATTGATTCTGATTTGTACATGTTTAATACTTGATCAGGGACATAACCACTACATTCCCAAGTTTTGTTTTTCATTCGAGAGTGGAGGATACCTGATCCCAGAAGTTTAATTTTGAGCCGAGGAGTTGTTTGTAGAGGATGGATTGCTACTATTAATTTCATTTATATTTTTCCTTGTTTGAATAAACTCTGTTATCTCGTGTGTATTATTTTGATTGAATTTCATTGCAATGGGTTCTCTCTCTCTGTTCTTTTTTTTTTTTTTTTTGGTTGTGTAATTTCGTTGTCCGTGATATAAGTTTTTACTCTCTGTTCATGTTGCTTGTATAAAGTTAGCGTCTCTTTCTTTGGATCAACCTTTTCTGTTGATAGAAGGTCGACGATTGTTCTCTTCTAAATTATATATATGTGATCGTTATTTGGTGGAATTATAGCCTCCTATGAATTATGAATTATTACACTGCGAAAATGACAGTCCAGCTTGTTGAAGATAATGTGTAACAACCAACCTGGCTGCCATTGTATGGATTCAATTGCACACCATCTCATTCTCAACAAATGTGTGTGTTTGGATCAGGGCATGCATATGCGACATAATGAGATCCAGACATCATAGGATGTGCCGCCTCCTGTATTTAGTGCCTACTGGCAAATGAGTTACGATCCATGTGCGCACGACCTGCACCAAATCCACCTAATCCCAACTTCTTTTTTGTACTCTTTGCTGGACTGGGTTTAGGATTAACAACTGAATTTTAATTTGACCGAATTAATGAGTACGGTAGAAAAAAAACACATTAATAAGTTATTGAGTTATGATTATTATAAGGGATTACCAGTAACACACAATTCTACTGATTTTTTTTCACTAAACATTTTGTTTATTTGTTTTATTAAGTAAATTCAACTCTTTTTTCTTTTTTTGCACAACTCTAGTCGCATGTAATTTTTTTTAGCATTTACATAATTGAATAGTTTAAGTGGGTATAGTAATGCAAGCATTCATTTAAATAGTTTATAACAAAAAAAATTGGGAACACGGATCGTTATGTAAATAAAGCGTTCATTCGTACCGCATGGACAACGACAAATTAGGAGAGATAATTTATTGGTTGCAAGAATTGGATTGCAAGTGTTTATCAATTTCTTTGCTAATTTCTAATTTGTTTCATAAATTATTCTTAGGCTTTTTTCTATAAAATATATAGGTGCAAATTTATATGTTGGATTTAGCAGAGATTTATGAAAAATGATTAAAAATGGGACATAACTAATGAGATTTACCAATTATAAAAATGAAAAGATGAAAAAGTTTGGAAAATATTCAAAGAAAACATTAATTAACTATGATCTGCTTGAAGAGAGTGTCATATAATTAAATTTAACAATCTCAAACAATGACTAAAGAATTCAACTCAGCCTCGACCATATATGCCAATCATCACAATCAGATGACTTTAATTTGAGTTACTTCCGGCAGGCAACTCAAGCTCAGAATCTCCACGATAATTAAAGCGCAATGTTATGTTATAAATTTAAAGAAAACAATTTGGTCCATCTATTTTATGAGCAACTCTCTAGTCTCTAGTCTAGTGCATATAATATAGGTATATAGTCCATCCATCCATTTTTCTCTGTATTTGTCGATTGCTATAACGATGCCTTTGCATATATTCAAGCGCCTTACAGTAATGTTGTACCTAACACCAACAAGACCGGATATGATGTTTGCAACAAGTCTCTTGTCCAAATTTATGCAATCCCCGAGTGAAGCTCACTTCGGAGCAACTAAGAGGTTGCTAAGATATTTGAGAGGAACAACTGACTATGAAATATGGTTCAACTCGCCGGATAATGGACTACAGTTACAAGCTTACTCTGATAGTGATTAGGCAGGCTCAGTCGATGATATGAAATCTACATCAGGCTATGTTCTTACACTTGGTTCTGGTGTGTTTTCATGGAGTTCAAAGAAACAGGGGACTGTAGCACAATCCACTGCAGAGGCGGATTATATAATAGCTACATCAGCCGTAAATCAAGCCATTTGGCTAAGAAAAATCTTAAGTGACCTAAAGTATGAGCAGATTTAAGCTACGGAGATCAACGTTGATAATAAATCGGTTATTTCAATTGCCAAAAATCCAGTTCATCATGGCAAGATAAAACATATCAAGATCAAGTATCATTTCATCCGTGAAGCAGAAAAAGACAAGGAAGTCAATCTAGTCTATTGCGAAGGTGAAAATCAGCTCTTGGACATTATGATGAAGGCACTCCCGAAATTCAGATTTGAAATACTAAGATTCAAACTTGGAGTATCAAGCAAAAATCTCATGGAGGAGTGTTGAAATGTGAGATTTTTCCTAAAGATTCTAGAAAATTCTAGGTTTATGATGAGATATCATGTAATTGAATCAATTGATAGAAGAATCTAGATAAATCACATGTAATCCTAGGTATCTAAGATAAATGATGATAAGTCTAGAAAATATAGATTGTACTAGAAACTAGGATAGAACAAGATATTCTAGAGTGTTCCATAGGCAAGTAAAAAAATGATTGTACTACTCAAATGTGATGCAAGAAAGCAATTGAATGAAAAATTTCATTTCTAAAAATCACTCTCCTCCAATTAACTACAAAAACAAATAACAAATAAAAAAATCAAGTTGATATTAATTTTAAACCCTCACAAACCTAACATATTTGTTCGATTTATGTGATTCAAAATTTAAATGAACAATTAGTAAATAGAAAATGCAACAGTTTAAATAACGAACCAACATATTACCAGCCATCAAACAATTTTAGAAAGAAAAAAAATAGTATTCATTCAAGATTCAAGTTTTAGTTAACTAACAAACACAAAACCAAAATTTCATTAAATTGGTAACTGATCAAGCTACGAATTGTGTTCATTATCAGATCTACATGATACCAATAACTATGAACAAGCATAATATGTCAAAATTCATCGGTCAAAATTGAAGAGAACTTAATTTACCTCGATGATTAATGGATAGTCCTTGATTTGAGAGTAATTGCTTGAATGACCTTATGAGATGTTGAATTTAAAAAAATGACCTTCCCTTATTTTTCAATTTTTTTTTTAAATTTCATTATCAACTAAACCCACTTAATTTTCTCCTAAATATTCTCTAATAACTCTCTTATTTCCCCTCTTCTCAAATTCAAATTCAAATTCTCCCGACTCTCCCAACTCAAATTCTCTCAACTCTCTTTTTCTTCTCCCAACTTTCTCAACTCTTCTTCTTCTTCTTCTTCATTTTCAAACTCTCCCATAACTTCCACATCTCACACAAATGATGGTGATGAATATAAATATGTGATTGTGATGAATATGCAACAACAGCGCCCGAATATGAATTTTTTCTTTTTCTTTTTCTTTTTTCTGATTTGTGCCTGAAAATGTTCCCGGGCAACTGAACCAGTCGCCCAAGAACAACCTGGGCTACCGAGCGACTGGCCTGGTCGCCCGGGCTGTTCTTGGGCTATTGGGGCGTGCCTTTTCAGGAGACGAAAATGTTAAAAATTCCAGTACTTGCTCCAAATGACCTTTCCAAAAACCATAATTCTAAAAATGACTTTCCCCTATTTTTTTTTATCATCTTTTTTAATTAAACATCCTAATTCATCAAATTAACTCTCAAACTTCCAATCAAAACTTTAAACTCTCAAAACTTACAACATC
Source organism: Penstemon newberryi var. newberryi (assembly GCA_030819805.1). NCBI lineage: Eukaryota > Viridiplantae > Streptophyta > Magnoliopsida > Lamiales > Plantaginaceae > Penstemon > Penstemon newberryi. The sequence continues at coordinate 4,506,708 of JAUALY010000003.1, read as the reverse complement.
TCAATATCTTCTACAATTAACACACTTCACAAATCAAATTCAAGATGGATCACCAAATTGAAAGACGCAAAAAACGCAGATGTATTATTAATCGAACAATCATCTCAAGATTACTCCCATGTATTGCAAGCAAGCAAGTTTTTTTTTTTCAAATATTAGGACTCTTGACGCCCCGGCTTGCCAAGCGCCTTCATATCTTCATGGGCGCTTGGGTGCCCAAGACAGAGAGATTTAATTAATTAATTAAAATGGAGGTCATTCTTAGAATTAAATTTTTTTAAGGGTCATATATAAAATTTAAACTTCAAAAAGGTCATTTTTTTTAATTTTCTTGCTGGAAACAATCAAATTTGGAAAAATTGTGAAACTGGTCTGGTAACTATTGCTCGTTGGAAAAAAAATCCTGTAACTTTTTGGGCTGGCAATATAGTCCTATAGCTAATTTTTTTTGGCAATTTAGTCATATTTCAATCTAAATTGATGTTTTTTCCACTTCGTCCGCCAAATCACCCGCCCATTTTCACGTGAAAAAATTACACCATACTAAATATACTTTGTAACTTAGATTCAATGTAATATTTGAAGTTATTAAAGTATAAATTGTTACCAACATTAGGCCATCTCCAATGGAGATGGCCGGGGCCGGGGCGGGGTCGGGGGTCGCGAGGGAAGCCATCTCCAGTGGGGGCTGGGCTCGGGGCGGGGCGGCGGGCGGGGTGGAACGGGCTGGGCGCAGGGCTCGGCGGAGCCCTGCGCCCAGCCCCGGGGTCGCGTGGGGAAGAAGACGGAAATTAGGGGCGCGTGTTTGCACGCGCCCCTAATTAAGTCAGGGGACGCCAAGTGGCGTCCCCTGACTGGTCCGTTTTTTTTTTTGTTTTTTTTTTAAAATTGTTTATTTAATTGGTTTTTTAATAAATAAAAATAGAAAAAAATATATATATACTTAAATAATTAATAAAATTAATTTCCCCTATTAAATTAAATTAAATTAAATATGTAGAATTTAAATATTTAATAAAATTTATTAAGTATATTTATTGTATATTTACTAGCATTTAATAAATATATGTAGTCACCAATTTTTAATTTGATTATTTAATATATAAAATTATTTTTTTAAAATTAAAATCATTAATAATTTATTAGAATTGTAATTAAATTTATTTATGGACAAATCATTAATAAATAAATAGCATTTTTTATTTTAATATCTTTTATTGTAATTAAAAATTTAATCATTTAACTACAATATTGGTGGTGGCTATATTTTTTTAAAAATACGGAATTAGTTAAAAATAAAATTAAACACTTATACACATAATTTAGATTAATACTTAATCTAAATTAAATATTTAAATACATACTAAAATAGACAAAAAAAGTAAATTCAAACAATTACATTCATGCTTAACCGTATTTTGCGTAAACATGGGCTATTAAGTCTTTTTGAAGTCTACGGTTGGTTTCTTTTGAACGAATTGCTTCATGACGCAGCATATAGTTATCCAACGTTTGCCTTCTTGGTTCTTTCTTGTATTTCCTTACTTATTTGTTGTATTTCGTATTATGTATTAATTTTAATTTACTTAATTATTTACTCTCTTTAATTTTAATATTTTAATATAATTAATAATTTAATTACAAGTACTAATAATTATTACTATTATTAAATGAAATTGGTTGATGGCAGCTTTTTTTACAAATGAAGACAAGGCGTGTTGATTATCAAGTGTTCGACGTGTACTTTAGTTTTACAAATGGAGGGCATTGAGTTGTGTAGATTTTTGTTGATTTCTTCTAAAAAGAGTATTTTCATATTTAACTTATAACTTTTATTTTCTATTTTCTATTATATTTACAAGCTATGTTTTTTAGGTAAGGAAGAGATTTATATTCACATACATAATTTCTAGATGTCAAATGGACTTTATTTTTATGACTCTACAACCATCATATTACTTATTTAAAATTTTGTGATGTTGCTGGAATTGTCAAATGGTCACCAAGTCTTACGACAAGGATATTGAAGAGGTGCTGGGGAGCAAAGTTAGACGCAAGAGAGGAGTGCAGTGCAGCCCAACACTCAATACTTAATCAAGTGGAAGGGGTTACCGGAATCCGAGGCAACATGGGAGACCAAGGAAGACTTATGGCAATCCTAGGACCAGCTCGACGAGTACGAGATGACGAGGGTGTCACCAGATTAGGTGGGCGAGAATGTAACGGACCGCTCATATGTTAGCCCAGATAGCCCAACACATGGCTCAATTGGCCAAGTCATGGCCTAAACAAAGCTTGGCTACTCATGGAGATTCTAGATTTCTCTACCACTTTACACTTAGGAGACTTCTTGTACATAGTCAAGTATGAACCGTTGGATCGGATTGATCACCACCATCCATTTGAAGAGGTGGGAATATAAATAGGGGATCATACTTCATTTGTAACCATCCAAGTTTGAGTGAATACAAGCATTCTCAAGTTTCTCTCAAGTTCACTTACTAACATTCTCCACTTCTCACTTTCTTACTTGTTCAAAAGTTAGGCTGACTTAGCCAATTCCGCAAGGGGCGGAAAAGATCGCAAAAGGCGTTTCGAGGCTACGTGCCGCACGACACTTGAAAGAGTCAAGTCTGTGACAGTTGGCACCTACCGCACATTACAAACCTTTGGAATCCGAAATTAAAATGTGGGAGTAGAGGTAAGTTTACCCTGAAAAATCAAGAATATTGAAAAATTAAGTAAGTAACATAATCAAATAATGAAAACAAAACCAAGAAAAAAAATGAAATAATAAACGATGAAAGAAAATGAAAAAAAAAAATCAAAAAAGTGAAATTAAAATAATAAAAGACGAAAGAATAATGACATAGTCATATGAAGTACGAAATGTTCGTCTTCATAGACGCCATCTTGGTCAGGCAAAGCTCGCCGCTGCCCTGGCCCTCTTGCATTGTCAAGTCTTTCATCTAGTTAACTCTATAACCTATACCCTTTAAGCCTACACAAAGTAGCGAGTAATTTATAAAATTGAAACGCAGTACTTCCATTAAAACACTAATAACCTATACTTTCCACTCAAACACCAAATTGAAGAAGCAAAAATCTATGAACAACCACTTCAGTCATTCACAGAATAATAATAGAAAACATATCAAAATGAAAATGGAATTACAAGAACAAGAAACACAACAACCTTTAATCATCAAAAGAAAAAAAAGGGAGTAAATACATATGAGACAACAAAAGTATGTAAACATTTACCTGCAGTAGAAGGCGGCAGAAGAACCACTAATCCACTCAATTGAAAAACCACAACAAATCTCCCAAAATATAAACCCAAACAAATTTAAGCAAACCCAAAACGACACAATTAAACAAAGAAGACAAACAACGGCAGAAGAAAGAATTAGAGGATGAAATTTTCTTTTAGGGTTATGAGGAGCAAAAGCAGATAATTATTTGAGTGCTGAGAATAAGATAAGGATGCGTAGAGAGTAGTTGGTCTCTGTACAACCTCGATGTAGGGGAAAGCCGAAAGAAAATGTAGGTGTGTTGGACAAAAGCCTGGGATTACCTTACAACGTCTTTATCTAAATCAGAATTTTTTTTTTTTTTTTTGTTGAGGGACGATGACAAAACGACGCCGTTTTGTTGTCTGATGTGTTTAAAAAAATGGAACAAAATGGTATCGTTTTGTTCCAGGGCTTAAAAAAAAATTATTAAGTGAAGCAGGCAGGAGGTGCAGGAGGTATACGAAGATGTGTCACTATTCCCTTGGACATCCCCTCTTATATATATGTGATAATAATAATATGATAATTTATCTATGAAATATGTACCGCCGTTATTTGTTAAAAAAGAATCCATGGTCCGTGTGGTTTCAAAATATATCTTCTGGGGAACCTCTCAACAAACCCTTAGGCCCAATTAATTCGGCCCAAACCTTGCTTTAATATAATCAATTATATTAGTTAGCAAAAATTAAGTTCATTTTTATATTATATATATTACAACATATTTTTTAATTATCTCATTAAATATACATAATAACATAAATAATTATAACAATAAAATATATTACAATCATTTCTCATTTATCACTATAATATAATATAATATAATTTATTATCTCAAATCGTATAAAATTATTGATTTGATATTTTACCACTCATTTTTTTCTACCAAAATCTCATTACAAATCAAATCTCAAATTTTGGAAACACACTAACTATGACACTGTTAGACTGCTTCATGGATGGAATTTAAAGTCGGACACGAAGACTATAACATGAATATATATTAAGAAGCCACTGATATAGACATATGAATAAAGCCTTAATTCTTGTATTAGCTAGTTTGTGAGGATTTTTGGATATTTTTCACATATGCAATTAGTTTTTCCTCTTAATATATTCATTTTAACTTTTAAGTTATTGATTTTAATTTGTATAATCATTATTTACACATAATTAGCAATAAAAAGCTAATTTATTGAGTCATTAATTCATATGAATTGTTAAAAACCTAGGTCCCCTAGTGTGAACAAAATTTTATATATGGGCCCAAAAAAAATTTGAAAATAAAATATTTATAGTTTTATTTACACAATAGGTATCTTAGAATCTCTCCATGAATAAAAGGTTAGGGTCTCGGACCCCTCGTTTTATTTATCAATTTTATAGTTTTATTGTTTCATTTTATTTGATTTTTTTTATTCAAATGAACCAATACGGTAAATAAACACACTAATAAATTAAGATTGTCAGGTTCAATAGAACACGCTAACTTGCTTTATCTCATTTGGATCCAGTTTTGATTTGCCATAAATCAAGCACCGACCAATCCTGCCATCAGTTTGAGTGCTATAGAACTGCAAGTAAATATTGCAATAAGTTTAATTTAATAAACTAAAATGGTTTCATAACTAAGCTCTGAATGCAACAAAACCGAACGTATCTAACCGCACACCAATTGTCCTTGAGATGTGTTTAATTTTGCTAGCAATAACTCAAGAAACGAATTTGCCTATTTCTTTCTAAATTGATCTTAAAGATGATTTCAACACAGAAATACTGAGTGCCTAAACGAAACCAGAATCAAAAGCAGAATTAATAATTTCCTCCATAACTATCAACTAAACGACATAACAAAAGTTAACAATTTTGCAATGAAAATACTAATATTAGCTACTCGATAAAAATTCCAAAAAAGCATCATCCATAAGTAAAATAACAATAATATTCGTCAATTTTAAACCTAAAGAAAAACCAAAAGAGTAGACAGATAATAAAACCCAAAAAGTGTTCCAGTAAATTAGTCGACTTCTTCCATCTTGCTGCCCTCGGCATCAGCATCAGCTTCCTCCAATGCTGGCATATCGGCATCGGCTTCACCTGCATCATCATCAATGCTCAGCCCAAGTTTCAACATCCTGTGAATCCTGTTTCCAAAAGTGTTTGGCTCATCGAGGCTGAATCCAGAAGTGAGAAGAGCAGTCTCAAACAGCAACATAACCAAATCCTTAACAGACTTGTCGTTCTTGTCTGCATCAGCCCTCTTCCTAAGCTCATCCATAATAGGGTTATCAGGATTGATCTCCATAGTCTTCTTGCTTGACATGTACCCAGCCATGCTTGAATCCCTCAAAGCTTGTGCCTTCATGATTCTTTCCATGTTTGCAGTCCAGCCATATTCACCAGTCACCAAACAGCAAGGAGAATCGACCACACGGTCAGATACAATGACCTTTTCAACCTTGTCTCCAAGAACATCCTTGATCACCTTGCAAAGACCCTCAAATTTCTCTTTCTGCTCTTCCTTCTTTTTCTTCTCATCCTCGGTCTCCTCAAGTTTGAGACCTTCCTTAGTAGCAGAGACAAGCTTTTTACCCTCAAATTCTTTCAATTGACCGACAGCATACTCATCAATGGCGTCCACCATGTAGAGGACTTCGTATCCCTTCTTCTTCAGCCTTTCAAGGAAGGGAGAGTTTTCAACAGCCTTCTTGCTCTCCCCAGTGATGTAGTAGATGTCGGTCTGGCCCTCTTTCATCCTGGTCACGTAGTCCTTCAAGCTGGTCATCTCATCACCACTCTTAGTGGAGTGGTACCTAAGCAATTCAGCAATCTTTGTCTTGTTCTGAGAGTCCTCGTGTATGCCGAGCTTGAGGTTCTTGGAGAAAGATTCGTAGAATTTGTCGTAGTCTTCTTTGTTCTCAGCAATCTCAAAGAACATCTCAATACATTTCTTCACTAAATTCTTGCGGATGACCTTCAAAATTTTGTTTTGTTGCAACATTTCACGAGAGATGTTGAGAGGCAAATCCTCAGAATCCACAATACCCTTAACAAAGCTTAGGTACTCAGGAATCAAATCCTCACAGTTGTCCATGATAAATACACGGCGGACATAGAGCTTAATGTTGTTGGGCTTCTTCTTGTTGTCAAAGAGATCAAATGGTGCCCTCTTAGGTACAAAGAGAACAGCCTTGAACTCAAGCTGGCCCTCAACTGAGAAGTGCTTCACAGCCAAGTGCTCCTCCCAGTCATTAGTAAGGCTCTTGTAGAATGCAGAATATTCTTCCTTTGTGATTTCCTCTGGCTTCCTCATCCAAATAGGCTTCTGCTTGTTCACCAAGTTCCACTCATGAGAAACCTCCTTGATTGTTTTCTTTTTCTTCTCAGCTTTTTCCTTGTCTTCATCTACTTCCTCAACCTTTCCTTCTTCATCTTTTTTGTCCTCTTCATCCTCGTCATCAGAGATTTCCTTCTCTGTGGTCTTCTCTACCCATAGAGAGATTGGGTAGCTAATGAACTCAGAGTGTTTCTTGATCAAATCCTTTAGTCTGCGTTCCTCAAGGTATTCAAGCTGGTCCTCTTTGAGATACAGGGTCATCTTTGTTCCCCTTCCAAGGACTTCACCCGATGTATCTCTGGTAACAGTGAATGAACCACCAGCCTGAGACTCCCAGACGTATTGTTCATCATCATTATGCTTGGTTGTGACAATCACCTTATCAGCAACTAGGTAGGCTGAGTAAAAACCAACACCAAACTGCCCAATCATGCTAACATCGGCACCAGCAGCAAGAGCTTCCATAAACTCCTTGGTTCCAGACCTTGCAATTGTACCAAGGTTGTTCACCAAATCTGAAATTCAAAACCACAGAGGTGAGAACATAGGCTAACGCACATAAAGAACCAAAACCAATATACAAGGAAACAAGTAAAGAGAACTGCTAAAACTTACCAGCTTTGGTCATACCAATACCACTGTCAATAATAGTTAAGCTGTTATTGGTCTTGTCTGGAATGATGTGGATGAAAAGCTCTGGTTGAGCTTCAAGCTTGCTCTTGTCAGTCAAACTTTCAAAACGAATCTTGTCCAGCGCCTGAATGCATTATTCAGGATCCATCAAACACAATTAGATTCTAATATTCATACATCCAACAAGAATCTACCAACAACACTTTAAGGGAAGTACAGTAGTCATTGATTGGATAGTAAGACAACATTAACAAGTTAATTAATTTTCAAATTAGTATTCTAGTAAGCACAGATAATTATAAGGCAAATGGTATAACAAAGGACTACTTACGCCACCATAAAATATATCACATTTTCTGTAGACTACCAATTCCGATTTATAACTCAGCATTAACGAATACTGCAACAGAGCTTTCTACTCTATACATACAGCCATACGTTTAAAACTTTTCTCTGTACCAAATCAGCAGATAATTACAAAAAATTCCTACAAAATTTGAGAAGGTATAACATGATCTATCTAGTGACAGATCTAGACTAAATTTAAATTCAGGCACGTGAAATAATATGTATACACAATACGTATAGTAACACAAAGGTAAAAACAGAAAAACAAAAGCTAAAACCTATCAGAACATATATATTCGTCACAATAGGTAATTTGTACCGATCTACATAAGCTAGATAGAGTAAGGGGAGATAGAATCTTACATCGGAAGAGTTACTGATGAGTTCACGGAGAAAAATCTCCTTGTTGCTGTAGAAAGTGTTGATGATCAAACTCAACAGCTGGTTGATCTCGGCCTGGAAAGCAAACGTCTCGGTTTCCGACATTTTTGCAGAGATCTCTACTGCTCACTTTCTCTCACTAGAAAAAAAGATTTGCAGATGGGAGAGAGTCGAAAGAACTAGGGTTTTTCAGATGAAACAAACGTTATAGAGGGAAAGAGGCTGGGACTGAAGACGGAGTCTATATAGTTGTGTGCTTTAGGGTTTCTAGATCCTTCTATTTGAATTGGTACTAACTAAACACGATTTTCTTTTTCTTTTATTTTCGCTTTAACTTTGCTTGGTGAGATGAGTCAAGTTAGATGCGGACACGCACCTAACTTGGTCCGGTTGGGCGGAGCACGGTTTGGATGCATGGGTGTCTGGATCCGGGTGCGAGTATGCCCGGGGCAGTTTCAGCTTCCAAATAAGCAAGTGATTGCCGGCCACTTAGCCAGCAAATGGGAGAAAAAACGGATCTTATACCAGAGGGAAAAAATAAAATGATTTGTGTGACTTTTTTGTTTTTTTAGAATAAGGAAATTCATTAAGATGAAAGTTAAAAATAGGGATATCTATATGAATAGGTTAGCAAAGCTAATCTAGCAAGTTCGTGAGCTATTTTATTTCCTCCCTAAATGTGAATCGAGATTCAAATTGGGTTAACATTTTCGTTTACCCACTCTATAATTATAATGTGAGATATTTGCTATGTTATAATAACATGAATATAGGGGTGGCAAATGGACAGGTCGGATTGGGTCCGAACGGTCGAAAATGGATCGGATTGTTTACTGATTATTTAATGCGGGTCATAAATAGATTAGGTCTGGGTTCACCCGTTTATGCAGAGTAATAATGTGTATTTTATTAAATAAATACACCATATTTATAAGTAAATCTTATTCCAATATTTAAGTATTATTAAATGAGATTAGTTTAATATGATATTATTTAAATTATTTTTTCAATTTTTTTAAAGTAATTTAATATTTAAATATTTATTTGAAACTTAATATATTTAATAATTTAATATTGTAACTAAATTTTTCATGAATATAGGAAAGAGCAATAAAATAATATTGTTCAGTAAAATTTAAGTCATTAAATGTTAATTAGTTTAGTTAATTGTGTATTTTTTCTCTAGACTTGTTAATGACCCGTTTGTGAATCCACTAAAAGCCCATATAAAAGTTTACGAAACACAACATAACTCAGCCCATCAATAATAGGAAATATAAGAGTTGGATTGGGCCGGGTCGATAAAGGGCCACCCAATGGGTCTTTGCCTTTTTTTGCCACCCTTACCTGAATACAATCTCAATTAAAGATGATAGAGATCCATTGCCGTTGAATAGACATGTCAATCAGGTCCTGTGAGTCGAGCATTTAATAACTCAAACTCAAATAACGACGGGCTTCATGTCTATTGGCTCAAACTCAAATATTATCGGACTTCACAACAATAGACTTAAACTCGACTCATGTAATTTTTTGGGCTTCGGGTTTATGTTGGGCTCATATCGGATTTGCTCGCTCTAACAAATTTTACTTGACAAATAAAAATCTACGCATTCTTTAAACGCAATATATAGACTAATTTTATTTAATGCACAAGAATATACAAATTTTATACTTGTAATCCATAACATAAAAACAATAAATAAAATTGTAAAGTGCCAAGACTCCCATTTTTTTCACAATTTGTTTTAACTTTTCCGTTTTTCCTTTTTGTTGATTATTATTTTTCCCTTTGAATTGCGGAAATGTTGGTTATAATTCATATATGTGTTGGCAATGATTTTACAAAGTCACAATTGATATGTGGTGGATTATTTGTAAGTTTTTTTTTTTTTCTTTTTTTAGAAAAAAATAGTAATTAGTATACCATAACTTTAGTACCAATACTTTATAGTAATATTTAAGATAATTATATATTCGGTTGAGCCTTGTAAGACTCAAACTCGACTCATAAATTTATCGGATTTTTTTTTGGCTTTTTGTACCCTGTAATTATAGGGTTTTGGCACTTTGCACATTGACTTAAAAGTGTTGACACTTTGCACACTAGAGATATAATTTAGTTGACACTTTGCATCCTAGTGTTTTGGTGAAAAAATTCATTGGTAGAAGGGTAGAATAGTCATTTTTTATTTTTTTTGGCACCTTGCACCCTGGCATTATAGATTATGCACTCTAAAAATATAAATATAGAATATTTGTATTTTGCACCCTAAAATTATAAAATATTGGCATTTTTCAACCTGATTTAAAATTTTTGGCACTCTGCATCCTAAAAATATATTTGTATGGCATTTTACACCCTAATGTGTTTTCCTTAAAAAAAACTCATGAATGTCGTTGATGTAGAGATAAAATGGTCATTTATATGCACAACAATCAGAAACATGTTATTCTCAATTTATTTTACTTTATAATAACTTATTTAAACATTTTCTCTAAGTAAAATTTAGATTTTAAAAAATATACTGTCTTCATTTTGTTTTCACGTATCCTCTAGATTATTTACTTTATATCTAAAATACACGTTCGCAAAGCTAACATGTTATTATATTACATGTTATTTACATTATTTAGATTATCATATTAAGTCGAGGTTGAAAATGCCAAAAATTATATTTTGTGGGTGCAAAGTGCCAATATTCAATATTTTTAGTGTGCAAAGTGTCAAAATTTATACTTTTAGGGTGCAAAGTGTCAAAAATATTCAAAAATGACTATTCTACCCTTCCATCAATGATTTTTTTTCCTCAAAACACACACCAGGGTGCAAAGTGCCAACTAAATTGTACTTCAGGGTGCAAAGTGCCAACACTTTTAGGTGATGCAGAGTGCCAAAAGCCCATTTATCGGATTTAATATAATATTTCAAACTCAGTCAGAATCATAATTATTTGAGTTTGAGTCAAATTTAATCGAGTTGAACCATCGAGCCAAGGGTTGCCCGAGTCAATTGACAACATTTCGCTGCCAAGTCCACAACTTGTTCCAATTTCACGTTGTTATTGTCTTTTTAAAAATAGTGATATGATAACTTGAGTATCAAATTGAATTTTTTTTTTTTATCTGGTACATCTTAAATCAAAATTTCCAATTCAATTTCATTTACTTTTAGCTCTTAATTTAACTAAGTGTTTTCATATACAAACACCTTCAGTTTATTTAAATTGTTCTTGATTAAATATGAGGATTTTTTATGAAAAGATGATTAAGAATGGGTTGAATTGTTTTTAACTGGTGTATTTAATAAAAAAACGTCACTAATTACTAAGTTGGTAGACTTATTAATCTAAAAATATGTATGGATCCAAATTTTATTGTTTTTGATGTTGAATCTGGAAAAAATGTTATCTTTACGTTTTCATGAAAAATCAGTTGACTATATATTGAAAATTTGAGTAACTATTTATTTTTTCAATTAAAACCAAACGGGAAAAAAAAAAAAAAACTTATTTTATAAAACAATTGCCTCAAGGATTTCGAACCACATTTTATGCCCGGATATAATTCGAACCGGTCGATACAAAAGTCCACAGATCCGAATCAGTTCATTGTTTGTAATGTTTGGTCTCGTTCTCATCCAATATTCTTCTATCAAGCTCATCTTCTTAATCATGGAAGTTCATGCACTTCAAATCCGTATCCAGTTCCCTCACCTCTCCGGTTTGAAAAGGTGAAATACCATTTCTCTAATATAATTATCATCCCGATACTCTTCGATTATTTTTCATTACTTTTATACTTTCACGCATTTTTTCTTCAAATTGGCGGCTTCTCGGCCTCTCTACGCAGTCAATTGTATCGAAAACATGCTGTCAATGTTATGTTTTGTTACTTTGATGATTTCGCTGAAATTATATTTGGGGTTATGGGGGGATTTCATGTAAAATAAGCCAGCAAATGATTCGTTAGTTTAGTGATAACTATCTAGTATCAACAACACAATTTGTAAGTATGATTAGGCATTTATCGGATATTTGAAGCGTCAATATGATAAAATGTAAAGTTTGGTGCATAAATTTAGATTTTGTTTCCTTGTATGTTTAAGTTAGATATTAAAAACTTTTCCATATTTTTTCTAGAAAATTTTGGAAAGCATTTGGAAATATTTGTGAATCAAAGAAAAATATTGAATAAAGGTGAAAAGTCATGGAAATTTTGATCTAGGGTATGGTGAAAGCTAGATGGACACCAACTTTTACTTCCTTGCCTTTTAGATAACTAGTTACAAAGTTATTTTATCTCATTTTATTCTAGTTGATGTTCGTGTAATCAATCTAACTTGGTTTGGAGTGATGCAATGTTTTCTTGTTTCTTCGTATTGATATTTTGGGTATGTGCTCTGGACATAAACCCCTGAATCTTAGTCTTATTTTGAAGACTACAGTGTTGGGAAAACCAAGGAACTCAAGGTTGATGCACACAAGAATTTGGAGAATAGATTTTCATCCCTTGCAATAAAACAAGTGCTAAGAAGGGAAATTTTTCGGCTCGTGGGAGTTAATTTGATCTTTGTAGATGTTTGTACTGTTCTTGCTGCTCCAATGCAGGTGATGAAAGAACCAGATGTTCTAAGGTAAATGTTGTTTGACTTGTTTCTTCTGATATGGCTTATCAAAGAGAACAATCTATAGGCCTCTAGCTTCTTTACGAATTACTATAATTTGTTCTTGTACATGATGATTACTCTGGTTTTGAAGCTTTCCAGGACACTGAAGCTTGCTAGTGGAGTGAGAATACAAGGTAAAAAATATTCCCAATGTTTAGGATCAATCCTCATGATGTCTTTATTTGCATGAAAATGTGTTTGTGTGGGGAAAGGGTGCCTATCTTGGTATTATATCTTTAAGAGGAGCAATTGAGAAGTGGGCTATTTTTTCATATCTGAGATTTGAATGGTCGCTGAAGTCGCATAATATACTGAAAATCATTTACTTTTAATGAATAAAAAATCTCTTGAGAGAGTGAATGAAAGTACACAATCAATGTGTTTCAGAAGGAGAATGCGGAAGTGTTTTTTTTTTTTTTTGGGGGGGGGGTGGGGTGGGGAGGGGCGCAGGGTGGTGGGTTGGCAGTCGGAGGAAAAAGAGAGTTTGGGGCACATGCACTATTTTGATCTTTTGTGATGTCTAATAAGTATTTTGAAATCTGGGCAAGACATTGTTGAAGGGCAAGGGAAGGAAGCTCGTGAAGGAGATCTTGTAGAGTTTAATTACGTGTGCCGGCGGTCAAATGGATACTTTGTTCATAGGTAAGTTCTGACTGAATTCATATCACATGATATGTTCCACACTTCCATGTTTTCTTTGAGATTAGTTAATGTTTCTTTTTCTTAATCTGACTCACATTATTCCTTTGCTTAATATAAATTGTATTTTTGAACTTTGAACAAGTTATATTTCATGTAGCACTGTCGATCAATTCAGTGGAGAGAGCTCTCCTGTTATACTTCCTTTGGATAATGAACAGGTTAGGAAATTAATCGTTTTTGGCTATACAAATCCAAAAGCATTCAAAACCAGAATAATTCCACTTGTTTTTGGTTTGTTATATTTGAATTTCAGTATTCTTTCTTACTGTTCACTATTGGATATGACAGATGATAAAAGGCCTGAAGGATGTTTTGGTTGGTATGAAGGTTGGAGGTTAGTTCGATTTTGTATTACTAATCTGCATTTTATGATACTTCCTTTCAAGAACGTTACCTTGATGACCTAAACTGTCTGCAATTCTTTAGGAAAACGAAGAGCGTTGATACCTCCTTCTGTAGGATATGTTAGTGATACTTTACAACCGATTCCAGAAGAGGTCCGTGTTATTCTCCATCCCATGATCTCAATATTAATCTTCTTTTGTTTTTCTGTTTCTTTTGATGAACTTCATTTACTCCTTATGTTGGTCATTAGTAGATAATCCATGGATTACATATGTTTAATTTCGGTATGCACCTGACGTATAATTTATGCTTGTGATTTGGTTGCAGTTTGGTCCTCGCCGTAGCCTTTTGTCTCATGCAAATGAGCCTTTAATATTTGAAGTCCAGCTTTTGAAAGTTCTATGAGCAATTTTTTTTTTCCTGCATCTTTTTAACCATTCAATTCTCATGTCAAAGGACAAAAGACTCGGGATAATGATAAACTGTGATGTAATTATTTTATTTTATTAGATGTACATTTTGTTTGGTCTCTAAGATATTATTAGGGCCCGTTCGTTTGGCCTGATTAGCCTCCAATTGCATGAATCGGCCCAGACAAAGAAGGCCAATATTGTGTTCGGATGGGCCGATAATTATCTGGGCAGCCCGTAGTTATCGGGTGAACTGGTGGGCCACCCCACTTAATTGGTCCGATTACAATCTCTGGGTTGGGCCATGTATTATATAATTGGGCCAGATATCCAAAAAATGGGACAAAAATGCCCCTAGAGTTCTCCTGAATTACGCGAAATTGCCACTAAAAATGGTCTGAAAGTTTGTCGTCATTTTCTCACTGATCCTTTCAAGACATTAACGAAGATCGTCAATGTCTTTCACCAAGTCCCTCCTGGCAGCACGGAAGAGCTTCGTTATCATGTAAGCTTCCTCTTCGGGACTCCAACCATCGTAACGGGCATTAAGGTCAGCTCGTTGACTCCTTGTCAAAGGCATTTTGTTACATGTAGTTGACAAAAAAAAAAGAAATAATTAGTTGTTTTATTAGTTGATATTATAAAATAAATTGTAAAAAGAAATAGGAAGAGGAAGAAGAATTTGGGGAGACTAGATCGTATTGTTTTTTTTTTAGGGAGAAGAATGTGGTGTTCGGTTGAAATAGAACTAGCCATATATATAGACAGTTCATTTTCATTAGTCCTCAATTAATGTTGGTAAGTAAAGAGTTGGTATCCAATTAAATGATATTTTTTTGGTAACTAAAGAGTTGCCATCTTAAATGTTAGCAAGAGACATAAAGAGATTTATGTCATTAAATACAAGCATTGGAAATGAAAAAGGCAATAACCTATGCATGCAAAAAGTAACTATGGAAAAGACATAACATGACTGACCAAGAATGAAAGATAGGACAACTCAAAAAAGGCAATAATATGGTACAGGATGAAATCTCTTATGGATTCTGCATATGTAATATTCATCAAGGCATGCAGTACATGAATGCAAAAATAAGACTTGTATGTGCCAAATTGAATGCACAATATATTACCAAATATATTGACAACTCAAGAAAAAAACAAAAAAAATGATAAGGGTGAGGAAGATTTATACAATCTGTCTCCAGATTTTTCATCCACACCCTTACCAATTTTTTAATGAACCAATAAATTCATGTTACCTAATAAGATTTGACAACTCAACAAAGCAAATTTTTTTGAATATATCTACATGTCCATATGAGTGCACTAAAGAATCCATAAATACATAACCTATGCGTTAAAAATCCATAGACACATAACTCAAAACCATATGAATGCACTAGTGATCATGTCACCCAAACAAAACAGTTTATATGGAAAGAATGAAACAAAACATGGTAAACCTATTTGCAGAATATATCTACATGTCCACATGAATGCACTAAAGAATCCATAAATACATAACCTAGGCATTAAAAATCTATATACACATAACTTAAAACCATATGAATGCACTAGTGATCATGTCACCCAAACAAAACATTTTATATGGAAAGAATGAAACAAAACATGGTAAACCTATTTGCATCATATATCTACATGTAGGGGTGTAAACGAGCCGAGTAGTATCAAACGACACGTTGTTCAAGCTTGGTTTGAATTTTATCGAGCTTGAAATTTTGTGTTTGAGCTTGGTTTGATTTCTTAACGAACCGAGCTCAAACGAGCTTTTATCGAACGAGCTTGAGCCGAGTATCGAGTAGCTTGGTATTTTACATGCGTTTTTTTAATTTTTAGCTTATCGAGTCGAGCTCGAGCCGAGCTTCAAAAGTTATCGAACGAGAAATCTTGTTCAAGCTTGTTTGATTTGTTTGACGAACCAAACTCAAACGAGCTTTTATCGAACGAGCTCGAGCCGAGTATCGAGTAGCTTGGTTTGATTTTCACCCCTATCTACATGTCCATATGAATAGACACACAAAAAGCATAACATATCAGTTGTCCATGTAAACCAGTTATCACATTATCAGGTAATTAAAAACCAAGCAGTAATGAGCAAGCATAATAGAGCACAAATTTTCATAATCTTGAGACTATAAAATAAAGTATTAAGTGATGCCCTTATTTCCAGAAGAGATGCATTTAAGTGCATGGTCTCTTCTTGGAGTAGCCTGTTGTTGGCTTCTACATGGTTGGTTCGTTGCAATAATCCAGGTATTATTGCAACTTCATGATCAACCCATTCAAAGAAGCTACACCTCTGGCCCTGAAAAGCATTCACAAACAATTAGAACCCCTGCACTATCACATAAAACATACATAACAGAATCAATAAACATGCATAACCTGAAGCCCTGCACATCTCAAGAATCTTCTGCCTGGATTTGTTGGAGTTTTAGAAGTAAACATCCTCATCATGTTACCACAATAGCATGTTCGGCCAGTCCCACTAGACCAATTACTATGTCCTGTACTATTGGAAGAGTCATCCATTCCAGAAACCATAAACCCTACATCAAACAAGGAAGTGAGCACAGAATAATTGAAGAAAAAGGACAAACCCTAATTTACAGAAAAATGTAAAGATTTAATTACAAAACCCTAATTTACAGAAAAATCTAAAAAATGGGACAAAAATAACTTACACTTACATTCGGTCTCTGATCTCGATGGCCCCGTATAAAGAAACCCAGAAATGGGTTGGTAAAACCAACCCAGAAATCTTCGCAAGAAACACGACCAAAACCTAAACCCTAAGCCTCCAAATAACACATAAATCTAACGGCAAATCGTAAGAACGAAATAAACGGGCTATTCAAAGGATTATACTCTCAGATTCCTTCGCAAAATAACGAATACCATTTGGTGGGACAAAGATGGTGAGGAGAACGGATTTTGGAGACAAATTCTCAGTAAATGTTAGATTCAAACCCTAGCAACTCTAATTTAACGATTTGATACTATTTTGTTTGACAAAAATGGTGGATCAACCGTTGAATTCTCGTGGGACGAAGAGAGAAGAGAAGAGGAGAACGACGGAGGCGGACGAAGAGAGAGAAGGAAAGAATAGAAATGTGTTCAAACCCTAGCAAGTGGGTCGTTTTTTTGGGTTGACTTTGATCCAACGGTTCAGAGTTAAAGACAAAATCAATGATCAGATCTCATTGCCGCATGAGGGTATATTCGTAATTACACCATAATCGGGCCAACCGAACTGGATATTAATTTGTTGGACCAAAGTCCAATTACCATTTCATTATCTGCCAAACACAAGATTGATTTATTGGGTCCAATACTTTAATGAGACCAAATTAAATATTGGGCCGATGGTACGAACGGGGCCTTAAGGAATTTCATTGAGAATATATGTTGGCCGAATGTATACATGCTTGTTTTTATAAAGAATCTGATTTTTATTAGTAGTCACCAAAATCATTTGAGTTGTTAATAAAAATATTTTCAAAAGCTTTCAAAATTTGTCTACGAAAGTTCCACATATCAATTGTACCAAACATGAAAAAATTATTCCTAATGCATGTCCAACTCAAGTTTCAATTTAATTTATACGTCGGAAAAGTTGAAAATTTTAGTGCTTACCAAAATTAATTTTACTAAAAGATTGATTTCCAATATTTTGGTTTAACCGATTAAAATTAATTTTTAATTTTCTTTTTCAATTAAAGGAGATATGAAAGAAATTAAAAATAAACATTTGACACTTGCATTGCACTCTCAATAAGCAAGGATTTGGTGGTGGGCGATTCATCACGGTGGTTGGGTTGGTTTTGCTATTATCAACAAACAGTTGTCTGTGGTTTCGGGTTTTATTTCTTCTTCTTCTACTCTCTCGTTCATCACTATTCAATCTGATCTATCATCTTTTCACAAATCCCAAATTCGTAGTTTCCCTTACATTAAATGGAGAAGTGGTTTTCAGCTCCCGTTAGCGACAATGAAAATTCTATCCAACCGACGACGACGTCGTCGTCTCTGCTGGCCGATTGGAATTCATACTCCGCTGCCAGATCTTCCGAAGAGAGTATCAGCGGGGGCTCCTTCGCCGGTGGTGTATTCGACATCGAATCCGCCGTTAGGTCAGCCAACGACACCGTATCCGGCACCTTCAGTGTGTAAGAAATCCTTTTCAATAGCCTCTCTCCATATTTAGGGGTTTCTCGCTTATGCAGTGTTTTATATGCATCAATCTTAATCAAGAAGCTTTTCTCAAAAAAGAAAAAGAAAAAATCTTAATCTAGAAGCTTGCCATAAGTTTAAAATTATTAGACCCGTGTATTCGAAACATGCTTGTATAGCAGTATCATAGTAATCAATTTTCACCGCGTCTACTACATGCTAAGTTTATATGAACAATCACATGAGATCTGCTTAAATGAAACCATATGGAATATGTATTGTTCTATAAAGTGCATTCTGATGTTGTTAATAGAATCTGTTGTATGTGTGATCTACAGCATAATCTAAGCGATTTAATTGTTTTTTTATTTCAAATAACTAACATTTGGTGCATTACTGAGCCTCTGCACTCTT
Source organism: Penstemon newberryi var. newberryi (assembly GCA_030819805.1). Lineage (NCBI taxonomy): Eukaryota > Viridiplantae > Streptophyta > Magnoliopsida > Lamiales > Plantaginaceae > Penstemon > Penstemon newberryi. Next base: position 4,487,973 of record JAUALY010000003.1, on the reverse strand, counting down.
CAGCAAGATTAAAAATCTACTCAATAATCATATGAACTTCAATGTCAAATGCTTATTTGTATTCATAATAGAAATATAAACCACGTCTAATTACATTAGTAATAGTAAATTCTATTGCTTAATCTTGGCGTGATAACTTCTTTTTTTTTCTTTTTGAAAAATATTTTTGCAATGCAAAGAATTGTAAATGTATTGAGAAGGTTCCTGAACTAGATCTTTTCCAGAGATTATAGTTTATGTAATATCACCGAAATAACATTCATGTATGCAATTGGATCATCATTGTGGAAAGGGTATAAATTTCTTAGAATTAAAGAAAGTGGCTTGTGCTTTTCATATCAGTGATATGATCATGTAGCTTGAATTTATTAGCAAGCATTTGGGTGGCACATATTCCTTATTTGTCACTTAGCTGTTGATGACTTTAAGGTTGATTAGTAGCCTGTCAAATTCATGAATCAATCAGTTGTGACTATTTTTAAGAATAGAGGCTTAAATAATTAGAAGTCTTTTATGAGTAGCATCTCTCTACAGTAGTTTTTTGATGGAAATTCCACTATCTAAAACTGTGTTCTACAAGAAATTATAAAAATTCAATAACAATCATGTATCATCAATTAGTTCATTGACTGTGAACTCGCACTCAAGCATTCAGCAAAGGGAGAAAGTAGATTTAAAGGCCCAGCTATGAGTAATTCTTTAATTATGTATTCCAAGAAAAATTTCCTGAAGCCATTTCAATCCAAGTCCAAAATCATAAGAAATAAATTGAAGCCCACTAGACTGAGTAGAAGAAATCTTAGTAGGTTGACAAACAGAGGCAACCAACTTCATCTGTTGTGAAGATTGTTGGTTTTATTATGGAGAAAACTGATGAATTTTTGGGTGGTTAAGTTGGCAAGGATAGGGGGAGAGACTGAGTGAGAACTGCGAGGATGTAATTCTAAATGAGTGTAAAGGCGTCACACATTTAGATCCGTGAAAGTAATGGGAATTGTATGACAAAACTAGTTGGGCATTGTAGGAGATATATATATACTTTCTCTGGAGAAATTTTATTGTGCGGCAAACTAGTCTCGACACTCGAGGCTGTATTTTTTTAGTTGCACCAAGGGCAAATAGGCCATGTTTCCTTAGAAACACATGTAAATTAACCTCACGCTCAATTTCACTTGAAATATGTTCTTTGAAATATATTATTCCAGGTCTTTTATATAGGATCTTCAGGTCTTTTATATAGGATCTTCAGTGTTTCTAAATGAGTTGACAAATTGTTATTCCTTCTCACCGATGATCTTATAGGTTCGTTTCTTGCAAAGCATATAATTTTAACAATTATATATATCTATCTTTTTCTAACACGCTTCCAATCAATTGTCCAGGGTTTCCAAAGGAGTGAGAGATTTACCTGGAAATTTCCAATCTGCCACCAGTAACATACCTTCGGGAAAATCACTCGTGTATTTTGGTTTGCTCCTGGCAAGTGGAGTTTTCTTTGTGTTTATGGCATTCACTTTGTTTCTTCCTGTGATTGTATTGGTACCTCAGAAATTTGCTATCTGTTTTACTCTTGGATGTGCTTTCATTGTCGGGTCCTTTTTTGCCCTTAGAGGCCCGAAGAATCAGTTTTACCACATGTCATCAAAGGAGGTGCTAATTCACTACATACAAAATGTCTTCAATATATTCTCTTCTGTAGTTGCATCTTCTCTAATAATATTATAATTTTTTTTTCTATCAGAGACTTCCTTTTACATTTGGATTCATTGGCAGCATGGCGGGGACCATTTACGTCTCTATGGTGCTTCATAGCTATGTTCTATCCGTGCTTTTTTCCGTGCTTCAGGTATTAATTAAGAATAAATGCTTCCTATGTTATATTATTCTGATAAGTATTAAATTCTCATATGTGATTGTTCTGTATAAAGACAAAATTACCCCTCTAAAGGTCAAATATATCGTCTAATCCGGAAATATTGTTGTCGTTGTAGGTTATGGCACTAGCATACTATGCTATATCTTACTTTCCTGGTGGATCTGCTGGGCTGAAGTTTCTTTCATCGTCTTTGACCTCATCTATTCTGAAGTGTTTTGGCAGGTGACATTGCCAACCTAACATTTGTAATTTTACTTGATGCTTAATGTGAAAGATGTCTTTAGTATCAATTCTTTTTATGAGGATGGAACTTCGGGTTCAATTTCTACCTTCGCCTGTTGATAAGGGAAATTTACTTTGTTGTCCTTGTATTTTATACAGCGATTCTGTGAGTTGGTATTAAAAGCAAAAGCATTGTTGAATCTTATTCTCCTTGTATGTTTCTGCTTGCTCTTATAATAATCTCCTATATTAATTGAAGTTTTCTGAACGTTTTTGGATCAAATAAATTCTCTGTTTAGGACAGGGGATGTTTGGTTCCATCAGGATATCAAGATATGTGCGGAAAAAGAAAAGGGAAAAGTTTAAACTTGTTCCGATTGATTTTGAATTTATATTAAGCAATGTTCTAAGGACGTCTTTAACCAAAGTTCGAATCCTTGTTGGAGATATATCTGTATAATATGTTCGACGGACCTCGAAATGGATTACAACTATTGAAAAACCAAAAAAAAAGAAAATCTTTAGCTAGCTAAAGTAGGGTAGATTAAATTTCTAACAAAATTGCTGATAATTTGTTTATTATGGGTTGGTCTACACAATTTAAATTAATTAAAGTCTAAAATAGGATAAAATTCAAATATTTTTTCAGTTTAATCTCTAATTGCATTTGACCATTTGAGATTTGAGATTGAGATTGAATTTGAAAACATTAATGGCCCAATCTTTAGATCAAATTTTGAGTTGAATGAACAACGTGGTCCATTTCTAGGAAAATTATAAGGTGACGTCACGTCACATGACGTAAGCTATAACCAATAGAATTAAGACACCTCATTAATAAATTACCTATTTAACAGGTTACTAACAAGTCATAATACTATTACCATAAATAGTTGTACTATACTATTATTTGACCACATTCATTGTAATATTTAACCACATCAATAGTAATTTACAAACTAATAAATTATTATAGATATAAATAAATAATTGTGTATAATAATATTTTATAATAAACGATATATAATATTTCGTGTTGAATAATTAATATTAAGCTTTGAAAAAAAATTCATAATATATTTTAATACATATTGGATTAGTACTAATTGTAAGACTTCATAATGTAGCTGATTACTACTAATATGGGACCTTACTATGTACGTGGAGTCAATACTGTGCTATGTGAGTCTATACTACTACATGTGAGACATATACCATGTAATGTGAAGAATTATACACATTGGTTAGTACTAATGGTAATACTTCATAATGTGGTTAATTAGTACTAATATGAGACCGTACTAAGTATGTGGAGTCAATACTATGATATGTGAGTTTATACTACTACATGTGAGACATATACCATGTAATGTGAATAATTATCAGTAATTTGGTTATGACTAATGATAATACTATATAGTGACTAATTACTACTAATATGACACCATACTAAGTATGTGGAGTCAATATTGTGTTATGTGAGTCTATACAACTACATGTGAGACATATATAATGTAATGTGAATAATTATCAGTAAATTGATTAGTACTAATGTTAATATTATATAATGTGACTAATTACTACTAATATGAGACCGTACTAAGTATGTGGAGTCAATATTATCACATGTGAGACATTATACTATGTAATGTGAAGAATTATACACATTGGTTAAGAATAATGGAAATACTATATGATGTGACTAATTACTACTAATATGAGACCATACTAAGTATGTGGAGTCAAAACTTGCTATTAGGGTCTATACTACTAAATGTGAGACATATACCATGTAATTTGAAGAATTATCAGTAAATTGGTTAGTACTAATAGTAATACTATATAATGTGACTAATTATTACTAATATGAGACCGTACTAAGTATGTGGAGTCAATACTATTACATGTGGGACATTATACTATGTAATGTGAAGAATTATACACATTGGTTAGTACTAATTATAATACTTCATAATATGGCTAATTACTACTAATATGGGACCAACTAAGGTTGTGGAGTCAATATTATGCTATGTGAGTTACTACTACATGTGAGACATATAACATGTAATTTGAATAATTATCAGTAAATTGGTTAGTACTAATGGTAATACTATATAATGTGACTAATTATTACTAATATGAGAACGTACTAAGTATGTGAAGTCAATACCAGTGTTTTCAGAAGCGGACCGGCCATAAAACCGGAAGCTCTACTGGTTACTGGTTACTGGTTCGATCGGTTAGATCGGTTCGACCACTGGTTCGATCGGAATAACCGGTGTGACATAATTATTATGTAATAATAATATATATATATATATTTAGACTATCTAAAATACAATTATAATTAAAAAAATTGTCATTCTTTGTCAATATAAATTCAAATTGTTTCATGCAAAAGTGTCTCAAAAATCAAAGACAATGTCAAAACCATAAATCTCAAATATCCTTCAAGGATTCATACATCCAAAACAAGACAACATGATTAAAAACAACCACTCAATGTTCAAAACATAGACTAAAGTACCACATAAATAAATAACAATGTCTCAAAAATAAAAAATAAATTCCATGGAGTCTTTTGAAGGTAAGACTAAAATATCTAATCATCTTCATCAATAAGCATATGCCTTTGTTGTCTTAAGATGTTGAAGTAAACCATCCCATTTTTTTACAAAAAAGCACAAATTGACAAATATCTTAAACAAAACAACTAATAAATGTTATTTCAATTAAAGTATATAATTAATCCTATAAAATGTTAAACAAGAGTTCATATAAAAATTAAAAATAAAAACTTCTACATTTTAGAAAATAAAAAATTACCTGAAATTAGTGAGAGAAAATCAATTAGGGATTTAGGGGATGAAGATTGAAGATGACTAAACCACCAATGTCTCTTGATTTTTTGTTGTGATTTATGATGGAATAAGCAAGAAGAAGAAGAAGCAAGAAGAAAAGAAGAAGAAGCGGCAGACGGGCAGAGAGAGAGAAGTAAGAACTTTGCTTGCTGGAGAAAAATTGAAATAAACGTACAGTGAGAGAGAGCCCTAGTCTTGATTTACATTTTTTTTTTTTTTTTTTTAAGTGAACCGTTGGTTCACTAAAACCGGCGGTTCACTGGTTTTATCGGTTTTGGACCGGTTTTGACCGGTTCAAACTGGTTAATTTCAGAGCTGGTTTTTAGGGGTAAGCCGGACCGGACTGGAGACCGATTAGCGGTTAAACCGGGTGAACCGGCCGGTCCGGTCCGATTTTCAAAACACTGGTCAATACTATTACATGTGAGAAATTATACTATGTAATGTTAAGAATTATACACATTGATTAGTACTAATGATAATACTTCATAATATGATTAATTACTACTAATATGGGACCGTACTAAGTTTGTGGAGTCAATACTATGCTATGTGAGTCTATACTACTACATGTGAGACATATACTATGTAATGTGAAAAATTATTAGTAAATTGGTTAGTACTAATTGTAATACTATATAATGTGATTAATTATTATTAATATGAGATCGTACTAAGTATGTGGAGTCAATATTATTACATGTAAAACATTATACTATGAAATGTGAAGAATTATACACAATGGTTAATACTAATGATAATACTTCATAATGTGGCTAATTACTACTAATATGGGACCGTACTAAGTTTGTGGGGTCAATAATATGCTATGTGAGTTTATATTACTATGTGTGAGACATATACCATGTAATATGAAGAATTATTAGTAAATTTGTTAGTATTAATGGTAATACTATATAATGTGATTAATTATTACTAATATGACACCGTACTAAGTATGTGGAGTCAATACTATTACATGTGAGACATTATACTATGTAATGTGAAGAATTATACACATTGGTTAATACTACTGATAATACTTCATAATGTGGCTAATTACTACTAATATGGATCGACCGTACTAACTTTGTGGAGTCAATATGTGAGTCTATACTACTACATGTGAGACATATATCATGTAATGTGAAGAATTATCCATAAATTGATTAGTTTTAATGATAATACTATATAATGTGACTCATTACTACTAATATGAGACCGTATTAAGTATGTGGAGTCAATACTATTACATGTGAGACATTATACTATGTAATGTCAATAATTATATATATTGGTGGTATTATATATGAACTAGTACCATACAATGTGGAAACATACAATTTTTATGGTGATTTGATATTAGTTTGGGTAGAAAAAAGAAAAGAAGGAAAGTAGAAATATTTATGGTAGCTAACTTTCGGATATTAAAGAATATAAGATAATATTTTAACCTGTTAAACATGTAACTCATAATTAATTAAGGTTAATTTTATTCTATATTATAAAATTTATGTGGTTGTGATTACATATTTATGACCCATGCCTTAAATTAAATTCACGTCACATAACGTGACGTCACCTTAGAAGTGTCCCCATTTCTATGTCCAAATTTGGATATACGATTAGTAATCAGGGAGTTCGACCCGTGTTTCCAATTCCCATTCAATAGGGACTTTGATTGCAGGGCCTCATTTTCGGGAGTTTAATCAATACATTTAATCAAGGAGGTAAAAGTTCATGAGGCTCTTAATCTAAAGAGATTTTAAGTTCGAGTCCCAATTATGCATGTATTTATTTATATATATTCAATGTCAAAACTTATTTAGGGAAATACTCACATTAGATGGAACTCAAGTTCAATACCTCTCGATTTTAAAGTTTTAATTTTTTGTGACTTGACCACGATCTCATTACTAGACATATCTTACAAAAGATAGATTTTAACTATTAATCATCAAACAAAATCAAATAAATAATATCATTTGAATTTATTGAAGAAGTCAAACATGTTGATATTAGATATAATATAATTCATTAATAGGTTAGTACGTAAAAAAAAGAAGGAAAAACAGGTTAGTTCCTTTAAATAGCTAAAGCCTTATATTTTCACCTTGGACCTATTTACCTACAAAATAATATTTCATTGTGATATAATGTCAATTTAATAATAATTATCTGTCTAGGTACGTTGAAATTGTTAGTTGTGTTAATATTAAATAAATATGATGTATTTGGTTGTTATTTGTGTGAAATAGAAAAATTCGACATCATTTTATATCCATTTTAAGTACGGAGTACAAATTTTTCCACTAGTATAAATAATTTGTTGGCGTTTTTGGTCCTAAAGTGCTAAAGTTGAACATTTTTTCTTTTTAATCTTTGAGACATTCAAATTACCTATGACCACAGTTTCCGTGTACATTCCATTTTGAGGAGTCTTCTTTTAGACCTAAAACATTTGTCGTACACTCATATATCTTTTGAGCCGTTCATTTTGTTTCTTTTTTTCTTTTATAATTTATAGTAATATAAAGATAGAGTGAATCACATTTTTCGTCCTTCTATGAGTTAATTTTTTCACATTCGTTCCTCTTAAATTTTTCATAGCAGATTCGTCCCTCTTAAGTTTTTCATAGCAGATTCGTCCCTCTCATTAATGTAGTGTAACACATTCGTCTCTCTTAAATCCAAAATACATCATAAAATGGACGAAAATTGATGTGTTTTAGATTTAAGAGGGACGTATTTGCCACGAAAAATTTAAGAACCCATAAAGAAAATGAAAAATGCAATTTACTCTATGAAGATATCTCACATAACAAAATTCATTCAACTTGTAGTAAATATTTTCTAAAATACATTGTACGAGTTTCAATTATTTTGTATTTTTGTTCATCAAATAATTTGAGGACCCTTAGATTCAACATGTTTTACTATTTTTCAAAGTCTTTCCATTGATTCGTCATACATTAATTTTCTATACTCTTACCGAGTAACTAAGAATGAGTATGACCTAGCGATAGGAGTATTTAAAAATATTTTTAGACCTATTTTATGATATTAAAGGTGTTTGATCCTCTAAATTAAATCTACTCTTGGTCAACTTTAATTTTTGTTGTGTCTGACCCAAATATCATAATCATTTTTAGAATTTGTTAATGCAAAAAAAAAAAAGGTCAGCTTATTTCAAAAACAAAAAATTGTTGTTTTTCACAAAAAACAATTATACACAAACGATTCCTTGCATTATCAAATTTTTTGTGTATAATTGTTTTTTGTGAAAAACAACAATTTTTTGTTAATTGGTAGAATTGAATATACCAAAATAATTTTACCTATGACCACAGCTTAATTATTGTTAAAATTATTTGTGTGTTAAAGACTAAAATACTTTTAGACCTAGTGATAGATTAATTATATTCATAATCAAATCCAATGTTGTGGAGTGAAATGATCATCCTTAATTGCATATGCACGAGTTTTGAGCTAATTAATTATAGTGACTAAAGGTAAAGAACACTAGCATATTTTTTTTGACTGAACTGAAACTATAAAAAAGAATTATATATATATTGGAAAAGATAATTAAAGAGATGCTTTATCGTTCAAACTTCAATAACTTTTTATTCTCCATTAAGTTCCACCTTTGATCTAATTAAGTATTTGGTTAAAAGAGTGCTTTGTGAACAAAGTCCTCATATTAAGGAAAGATAATGACAGCCGCGCTTAGTAAGAGACAATGATTTGACCTTTAAGTTGGAACTTAGACTAACTCTAATTCATGGAGTATATATATTTTATAACAAAATAAATCATTAGATTACGACGTATGGAGCAAAAAACTATAGGACTGGACAGACTCGATTAATCATCGATTTAGACACAAGATAATTATATTAACATGTATTGTTATATATTGATCACATTTATTAACACTAGCTAATAAATTAGATAGCTCACTAAATCCCTGCAAAATCACCATAAAATTCATGATAATAACGGTAATAATGTATAGTATTAAATATCACAAAAAAATAATATAATTATGTTAGGTTGCACTTGAATTGTGCTAAGTCAAGTTCTTGAACAATTCTCAACTCTTGATCGAGCAAACTTTTGAAGTGAGTTAGATTCATGTCATTTAAGTGGACTTATTGCAATCCATGTGAAATCTAACATGGTATAATGTGGGACACCTCCTTCGCCTTGTTCGTATGTATGAGATTTATTCTTCGTCCTCACGGTATGAGAAATCCGCGTGTTGGACATCCACACGATATGGGCAAATCCGTGTGTTGGACTATTACCCACATGTCGCAAATTTGCAAGGTTGGGGCCGTTGGGCTTTATAATAATGTCACATGAGGGAGTTGTTTCACCCCAAGTTCAGTATGCTCACACGTGAAGGGGGAGTGTTGAGACTAAATGTCTAATCACATGGATTGAAAATTATAACTAAGTTCTCCTATATATAAAGTCTTGTAATCTTTCATTCTTAAGCTAGCTTTTAAGTTACTTAGACTCAAGTTATGTATGTGGAGTTAACCCAATTCTTGTGAAATTTAACAACAAAAGAAGTTATAAAATTGCATTTTCATTTTCATTTTCATACAATTGAATTCTCAACATGATCTAGAAATTTATAAAAGTTTTTCTTGAAATTTATCTTAGTATATTAGTATCCAGACAAAGGAAAAGATGCCTTTCATCTTCCAAAATATACTTTAATTTCCTACATCGTCTAACAATACTCCTCCAATAATTCAATCAACTTTATGTATAATTTAATACAATAAAAATAATAAAGTTATTTGAGATCCCCTCAGTGCCCTCACCCCTGATCATGTGACCTCTCATGCAATAGACAAATACTTTGGACATAAATAAAATAAAGATTTCATTTAAAATGGAGGAAATATGTGTCAACTGAAATAATTACGTTGTACTTAATTCTCTTCTTCGTGATGTTTTTTTGTAATAGAGGTTCTCCTCTATAATATGTGTAACATACATTTTTTCTTTCTATTAATGCATTATTTGATTTTATCCTAAAAAATAAAAAAATGGAGGGTCATTATAACATGTCACTTTCGTACTTAATTTTTCTTCTTTATAATTTAATTAAATAGTACACTCGTTACTGTCTGATGTTATTATCTTCAAGAAATTTGAAACAGTAATTTGTTTGTGAACATATATTTGCATTTTTTAAGTTTCCAAATCTTGTAGATTTTAGTTGTTCATCTTCGTTTGTGTCATGTGTCAACCAATTTACATGATGTTGATCACTCATCATGTGATGAGATCTTCATTTTGTAAATCTAGCTTATATATTGACTTTGATCTGTTATTTAGAATGACTATTTAATTTCATTATATTTGGACTTAAATTGGAGCATATATTTTATATTTAGATATATCATACATAAATATCTTTGATTTGAGTATTGACATTTAACACTGTCGACTTGTAGTATATATATATTTAATTATTGGGAAAGAAATTAAAACTCATTTTAAATTAATAATACGCCTCAATAAATTTAATTTAAAAAGGCAGTCTTTTTCGAAATAATTCCCATTTAATTAAGTTAAAAATCTTTTTCTGTTATTGTAATTAGCTAGTAAACATCATTGATTAAGCAGTAGCATAACATATCTAAAAATTAATTTTAAAGTTATCCTTGTATACATACTCACATAACAAGTTTTTCTTAATTAAAATAAGGGAAAAGAGCAAAACTGGTCTCATAATTCATGGTCGTCGACAAATTTGTCCTAAAAGTTTTCGGATTGACAATTTTACCCCATCAGTCATAAAACTTAAGCAATTTTTTTAAATCAACTTCATAAGCCCGAGATTGAAGCTCAGTCTCTCAATTGAACCGAAAATGTCCTAAATTTGTTTCAATTTCATGACTTGTGGGGTAGAATTGACAACGCCGAAAGCTTGTGAAGCTAACTTGTCCTCGGTCATATGTTATGGAACCAATTTTGCATTTTCCCCTTAAAATAACACCAAGAGACTTTTTGCAATTACAAATAAAATGAGCAGTTACGAAAAGAACTAGAAAAATGTAATGAACAATCTAGAATAATAATTAAGTAGTCTTCACTCATTAATGGAGATTTATTTATACTAGTGTACGTATTTGAGGAAGGGTAAACAAATTGAAAGAATATTTTCACTGCATGTGGATTAACAATTAAAAAATAACTCCAAGCATAAAGTAAATTAAATGTCAAGAATTTAAGTTTCTGAAAAGCATTCTGCAACATCACCCACTATATAAAATTTTTACTTTTACTCCACAGCAGGGAAGCTAGATAAAGTTATCTAATTTTCAAATATCAACACAAAATAAATATTGGATTTTACGACTGGTACTAGAAATTAACGAGTAAGAACACAAATTCAGTTCTCAATTGGAGTAAAAATTAATACCCGATGTGTGGATTTGAACAATCTAAACATAGCATTCCAAGTACTATAAAGAATTAAGGATTTGAATTGCATTAATGTTGATATAATCATATATAATATTTATACACTCATGTATGTAATTAAAAGAATATATATAATATAAGAGTGTGTGTGTGTGTTTTTATATTTTTAGGTGGTGTCTTTATCTCTTCTTTCAATTTGTTGTCTCTTTATTTCTGAGCTAGCCTCTTACATTTTTTCTTTGCTATATTTTTCGTAAGTTATAGTATTTTGTGTCAAGTAACCCATCCAAATAGGCCAAATTGTACACAAGTTTAATTGTTTGTCTAGCAAAACTGCAAAACAACTCGTGATGTTGAAATATATCATTTTCTTATAGTCTTTAAACCAAGTATGCATGTGCATACCGGGATTTAATTTTAGTGAAAAACTTTATTTTTATTTTGAAAAACTAATTTTTAATGCAAGTTTGTTTTATGTTGTTTAACAATTTATCTTCATGTGATATGTCTAATTAATGAGTAAGCTATCCCCGTAATAAAAGATATGCATACTACCTCCTCTTGATTTTTTATTTAAGAATAGTATTATATAGGGGCATTTTAGTCTTTAACACGCAAAAGGTGTTTAAAAACTAAAAAATAAAGTGAACCTTCTGTTTTTAAATATCATTTTTTTTCCTTTTTCTGTTTTTATAAGAAGGTAAATTGTCATTTCAAACATCTCAGAAATGAAATTGTTATTAACCATTTATATCCATTAATAGAAACGCAAAAAAGGAAGAAAAAAAAAAAGATTTGGACTTGTATTTTGTCGATACTTGGAGCCCGTGACATCATTGTGCTAATTGTGGTGGCACGAAGGATTGATCTATCTTTATTTTATTTAATTAATACATAGTGGTTTTGTTTTATGTTAAATAATTAATTGTTTACAGGAAGGCCGGCCGACAAGATGACCAAATTTGCAGATTATTTAAAAAAGCTAATCTTAGCTTAATTCTTCATATTTCCATGTGCACTTCACTACTACCATTTAAATTTTAATTTGTTTCCACACTTACTAGTAGTATAGTACTCCTTTTTTTATTTTTATTAATTAGTAAATAAAATGAGATCTACATCTCTGCCATTAATTATAATATTGTAGTATTACATGAACAATCATGTTCTTCCAAGAATTACTAATTCAGATCCCCAAGATTAAGATTAATTACCAATCAATTGTTTTGATTACTTATTTCAAATGAATTATTCTACCTTATGGATCGATTTCACGAGGAATAAATAGAAAAATATTATCTTTCCTTCAAACGATTTTTTAAAATTCATTGTTGTTTTTGATAATTTTTTCTTGTCAAAATTCAAGATTCAAGTACACAACATTATTAATGTTTGAAAAAGCGCTATATATTTGTGAATTTTAATTAACACACTGTATTTAATTTGTTAGTATAAAGATTGAACTTGTTCATTAATGACAAGTTGGAGATTTCACACTTGTAACTCGGTTGCTCTAATGGATTTAAAGTCTAGCTAATTGACTTGGATATTTTCTCAACGATGTCTGGTTCCAATCAGAAAGTGTTTAGTCCATGTATGAATAAATTGGATCCGTCTTCTATGTTGTTAAAATTACTTGTGAAACAATGGTGAACTAGGTCATGCTAACTTCAGTAAAGACCATTGGATGCTTAAGTCAACAATGTGTACTTGAACATCATACAACTAGTGTGTACTACTCTAGAATTTGATTAGGTTTTAAGATTGTACCTTCCCGGGTATATCCTCAATATTAAACGTGCATGAACGTTCTTTCCGGCTGATTTCCAAGAATTTCCTCATTATTTCATATCATATGTTAATCTTGCCTTATAGACTAGATTTACGCATATTAGCGACCTCAGGAGAGGGGCTAAAGTCCAATATCTCACATGATCCATTCGAGTTGTGACTTATGTTGTCTTCTCCCAAAATGCACAATTTCCACCCGCTAGATCTCACTTATATTCTCACATCACTACTACTGTACAGTTTTCCTGTTATTCATTTTTCATCAAGAATTGGTTAAGTACACAGTCTCTTTCAAGAACCTGATTCACATATTGGCCTGAATTTTTCACCCACAAATCACAATCAAAGAGGAGCTCTATCTACCCAATTTTTTCAGCCTTTAAGGAATTGATGAGTAAATCAGCTTCTTTTGGAAGTAGGAAATCCAGATTTGGTGAAAATGGAACCCAACCTTTGTAATTCAATGAAAAAAGCTGTGAAAAAGTTGAATTTATTACTATCATGTTGGCTCAGTCATTTCTTGCAACATCACTTTCACTAGGATCTCAAGTCTGGACCATGGGCTATATATTTGTTTAATAATTAAACAGTGCTTAGGAAAACATCCACTAGATAGTAAAAACATGACAAAGGAAATAATTTACTATTTACTCATAACATAAATTGTTATTGATATGTGTAATTCTCCGAGGAAATTTTGAAATTATGCCTCATGAAGTCATATAAAACTAGTACTCCTATAATAAAAGAAAAAGACACTTTATAGAGTTGCTAATATTAACCTCTAGATTTGAAAGAGAGAGAGAGGAGAAGAAAAATGGAAAATACAAGAACTAGAAAAAGAAAAAGGAAAAAAAAAAAGGGATGTAGTTTCTGTAAAGCCAAGTGTTTCTGCTGCAAGTTACTTCCACCCAATATATGTAATGAACGAATAATAAATCATATTCCCAATACCTAATTTAGACAGAGATCTATTGACAGCAGAAGCAAAGAGGCCAATAAAATTAATAGTAATTCTCAGACTAATTATCCCTTCAAAAAAAAAAAAAAAAAAAACACCAAAAGTTCCCATCTTTATCACTATCTTTTCTTAACACCAAATTCCAAACACAATAATAATAGAAAATTAAAAGTGCACTTGGATCCAGATCTTCTTCTCTTTTCATCTATAAACAAAACATGGGGTTCCTCCCTCAACAATCCCAAAGAACTGATACACTCTTTTACTTGCAGCACCAATGTCTGCACTCCTAAAAAAAGTCTTATTACTTCTTTCAATATACTCTCTTCTCTTCTTTACATCCTATTCCATTGATGAACAAGGCCAGGCTCTATTAACATGGAAAAACACCTTAAACTCCTCCACAAATCTTCTCCAATCTTGGAATTCATCACACAAAGGTCCCTGCAATTGGGTCGGAATATATTGCGATTCCGATGGCCATGTGGTGAAGATAAGCCTGAAATCATTGAACTTGCAAGGTTCATTGCCTTCAAATTTTCAAACACTCAAGTTCTTGAACACCCTCATTCTTTCATCGACAAATCTCACTGGGACAATCCCAAAAGAGTTTGGAGATTATCTTGAGTTGGTTTCGATTGATATAAGCGATAACGCTATATCCGGTGAGATTCCATTGGAACTATGCAACCTAAAGAAGCTTCAATTCTTATCGTTGAACACAAATTCTTTAAAGGGTAGCATACCTTTAGATATTGGAAATCTCTATAATCTTAAGGAACTTATGCTCTTTGACAATCAACTAAGTGGTGAAATTCCAAATAGTATTGGGAAATTGAGCAATCTTGAGGCTTTCAGAGCTGGTGGGAATCAAAATCTTAAAGGTGAATTGCCTTTCGAGATTGGAAACTGCACGAGTTTACTCGTGCTAGGCCTAGCAGAAACAAGCATTTCAGGGAGTTTGCCATCTTCAATTGGAAAGCTCAAAAGGCTTCAAACGGTAGCGATTTATACATCATTGCTATCTGGTCCCATCCCAGAAGAGATTGGGAACTGCACTGAGTTGCAGAATCTGTACTTGTATCAGAATTCAATCACGGGGTCGATTCCAAGGCAAATTGGAGAACTCAAAAAGCTTCAGAGTTTGTTGCTATGGCAGAACAGCATAGTTGGTACAATCCCATCTGAGCTTGGAAGCTGCAGTGATCTAAAAGTCATAGATTTATCAGAAAATTTATTGACAGGAAGCATACCGAGTAGTTTTGGAAAGCTTTTAAAGCTTGAGGAACTACAGCTGAGTGTGAATCATTTATCAGGTACTATACCTTCTGAGATATCTAATTGCACTGCTCTGACTCATTTGGAAGTTGACAATAATGAAATTTCGGGGGAAATCCCGGTTCAAATTGGCAAATTATCGAGCTTGAATCTGTTTTTTGCCTGGAAGAATAACTTAACAGGCAATATTCCAGAATCTTTAGCTGAGTGTGAGGCTCTCCAAGCTCTTGATCTTTCTTACAACGAGCTTTTCGGTCCAGTTCCAAAAGAGATTTTCGCATTGAAAAACCTGACAAAGTTGCTGCTGATTTCTAATAGTTTGTCAGGATTTATACCTCCTGATATTGGAAACTGTACAAATTTGTACAGATTCAGGATAGGTGACAATAAGTTGGGAGGAACTGTTCCATCAGAAATTGGGTACTTGAGGAGTTTAAATTTTCTTGATATGAGCAACAATCATCTTGTGGGAGGTATACCTAATTCAATAACAGGATGTGAAAAGCTCGAGTTTCTCGATCTTCACTCGAATGCGCTGACCGGTTCTCTGCCCGAAATGCTGCCAAAAACTCTACAGTTTTTGGACATATCAGACAACCGGCTTACGGGTGCACTAACTCCTAGCATCGGTTCACTAACTGAACTAACCAAACTTAATCTCGGGAAAAACCAACTCTACGGTGAAGTTCCAGCTGAGATCGTGTCTTGTAACAAACTACAAATGTTGGATCTTGGAAACAATGGTTTTTCAGGTGATATACCAAAAGAACTAGGCCAACTTCCATCACTTGAAATCTCTCTCAACCTCAGTTGTAATCAATTCACAGGTGAAATCCCAAACGAGATTTCGTTTCTCGAAAAACTAGGAGTTCTTGATCTTTCTTACAACAAGCTTTCTGGGAAAGTAGACATTCTCAAAAGCCTACAAAACCTTGTCACCCTCAATGTGTCATTCAATGAGTTTTTCGGTGAATTGCCCAATACTCCATTCTTTCACAATCTGCCTGTTAGTAACTTTGCAGGTAACAAAAATCTATACTTCTCTGGTGGAGTTAGAACTACACCTGACAGCATGGAGTCCACAGCACATAACAAGTCCACAATGAAGTTAGCAATGTCAATTCTTGTTAGTGCCAGTGCAGTGCTTGTTTTGCTTGCTTTGTACGTGTTAATCAGGACCCGAATAGCTGATGTTAAAGCCATGGAAGCTGACAATTGGGAGATGACCTATTATCAGAAGATGGAATTCTCAATCGATGACATAGTACGAAACCTCACATCATCTAATGTGATCGGTACTGGAAGCTCTGGAGTTGTGTATAAGGTAACTGTCCCAAATGGGGAGACTTTAGCTGTTAAAAAGATGTGGTCTTCTGAAGAGTTAGAAGCGTTCGGTTCTGAAATTCAGACTCTTGGTTCAATCAGACATAAGAACATTGTTCGACTCCTAGGTTGGGGTTCAAACCAAACGATGAAACTTCTTTTTTATGACTATCTTCCTAATGGAAGCTTGAGTTCACTTCTTCATGGAGCTGGTAAGGGAAGAGCTGAATGGGAGGCTAGATATGAAGTTATCTTGGGGATTGCACATGCACTCGCGTACTTACACCATGATTGTGTTCCTCCCATAATGCACGGTGATGTAAAAGCCATGAACGTGCTATTAGGCCCTCGGATGGAGCCTTATCTTGCAGACTTTGGCCTGGCAAGGCTTATTAACAAGGAAACTGAGAGTTCCGAGACCTCAAAACAGAGCCAAAGGCCTCATTTGGCCGGTTCTTACGGCTACATGGCTCCTGGTAAATAAATATACTTCAAAATCAATTTTCTTGATTTAACAGCAACTTTTAATCTTTAAACTAATGAAAATGTCTCTTTCGTCTGCAGAACATGCTTCCATGCAACAAATCACAGAGAAGAGTGATGTATATAGCTTTGGTGTGGTCATCTTAGAAGTCTTGACAGGGAGGCACCCATTAGACCCAACATTGCCTGGAGCTGCACATTTGGTTCAATGGGTTCGAGATCATTTGCACAGTAAACATGACCCAGTTGATGTACTGGACCCAAAATTGAGGGGAAGAGCCGACCCTCAGATGCATGAAATGCTACAAACTCTGGCTGTGGCTTTCTTGTGTCTTAGTACACGTGCCAACGATCGCCCGATTATGAAAGATGTTGTGGCCATGCTCAAAGAAATTAGGCCTGTGGATGCGTTGAGGTCTGATACTGACTTGTTGAAGGGTTGTTTATCAGACACATGTAAATCCCCACCACCTAAGAATGTAGTTTCACAAGGATCCACTAGCTGCTCTTTTGCATTCTCGGATGCTTCCATTTGACTACAGTTTCAAGAATTGTGAATATTCTTAGGAGAATCAGTGTGGATTACTATATTTCAGTTAACTGTAATAGAGGATTATTTTTCATGTTTATAGTTATGTAAGTGTAATACCTGTCCCAAGTACATGTAGAAACTGGAGCAATGATTGTTAATGTAATGTTCTCAATGAAAGCATTAAATGGCCCCTTTCATATACCACAAGAAATCTCATTTTATAAACCATAATATAAGTAGGGGAAAACAAGGAGTCATGACCCTAAGAAGGATACTCAGATTCCAATTTCTTTAATACAAATTTTATAGTATTCCAATCGAATCCACGGTATTGGAGCCACCGGACTATTCTTGATTTTCTTGTCTCATTCGGTGCACCTTGACTTCGCAGCCATTGCTTTGAGGCCTGAACATATAGCTTATCAATAGAAAGCTTTGACATAGCGATTCCTGAAACATGTTCTCCATCGTCTTCACTACTCTCCTCAAATACTAGTTTTATCGCTTTCTCTGCATCTACTTCACCCACTCCCTTCTTGAATAATGCCTATATAATGAATAACAATTCAATTTAGTGGGAACATTTTCATATCTTTTCTTAAAAGAAAATTAAGTGCAACAAAGATAAATTATGGAATGTGCATTCAAAAAGTGATAAACATTCAATCACTGGGCACACTGTGGCACATGCCCCACCGAATCCCTCTATAATCCTGATATAAAATGTCTATCACATTAATGCTCCCATTCATTTTGCAAATGCAACTCCGGTTTTCATGATTGGTTGTTCCCTTAAAACGAAAATATACGCCTTTTAACTTTTTTCTTGCTGTAGAGATTACTGCACGGATTTCTTTTGTATTTGCAAACAACTGATTATAGTTTCTTATACATTATATATTATTTGCAAATATAAAAAAAATTAGGGCATTAATCTTTACAGCATAAAGAAGGTAAAGGTGCATAATAACTCATAGCATAATATAGATATTTACTTGCTTGATTCGCCGAGGGCCCCAGCTTGAGGAAGACCATCTGGATCGAGAATATGTTTCCGCATATAAGCAGTCATTAATGAGACCCCTACAGTAGATAACAAGTATCACAGACTAGCCATATAAATGCAAGTGACTTATGATGTGAAGATATTCTTATGCTTCTGAAGTAAAATTTTCCTGGTAAAATGCTTAAAACTGTGGCTAGTGCAAATAAATTCCATACCAAACTCCTGATAACAAATTTTGCAGCAATGCAAATGAATTTTCATGTCATCCTTGAAGTAATTAAGAATTGAAAAGAAAATGTTTGTAGACTACGCACCTGCTTTGAAAGTCTGTTATCACAGCATCAACAATTTCTAGTGGATATCTCTTTCCTTGTAGTTTCTTCTTAAGCTCCAGAGCTGTATATGCTCTGCAACAATACCAATACAACGAGTTTGAATAAGCATATAAAGCCTTTTAGTTAGTAACCTCACTCATATGTAAAGAAAAAAAAATGAGATGGTCCACTATATCCATCATCAGAAACACAATATAATCTGATGATTATCGGAAAAATGAAGATTAGTCTATTTTATGATCGAGATCTTAGGTAAAGTGTGTCCTGTCCTTCTGGAAGGGCCTCATAATTGACTAACCAGATCAATATAGCAAGGGAAGGAAAAACTCGTTGGATTATCTAGGGACATAGTTAAAGAAGGAAAGCATGACCGTTCTAGTTCACTGAAGAATATAAAATTATAAATTAATTAACCTGGTAGCAAGCAACTCAATGGCTGACTTCTCTACATCCTGCAGAGTTTTACCAGTTTCAATTCCATGGCCTCTTTTGCTACTATTGCCAACGACATCATCAGGCTCTTCAATGAGTTTGTCACTTGCAGCCATGAAATCGCCCTCAATTTGATCTTCCACCTCTACAAATACTGTGCACATGAACATTTTGCTATAACTTTTCCACATAAAATATGATACAAGTAACAAAACCATACCCAAATTTACACCATGGTTTATGTTAGAAATAAGCTGTGGACCATGATTCCTGGATTCAATATCCGAAAACCTCTCATGTAGGTTCTTGAAAAAATGGACTTTCTCTACATTCATCTTCAAGCCATTATGCATTTCGATTCCCTCCAAATAATTTGCGGGCAATGATTCAGATTCATTTGATTTGCTTCTTAACGATTTCTTGGGAATGTACTTCATTGGAAATGAGCTACTGTAATATCTGGCCTTTCCGCAGCTCAAGCTAATGTTCCTTTTCGCCCTAAAGATTGAATCTTTATATTAACATAAAATAGCTGTGTGTTTGCCACTTAGTTTTGTTCTAATGAGAATAGATGATTAATCTTATTTCGGTTAAATGAAATGCAGATTTCACCAAAATTGATAATTAATGAATGAAGAAGATACTGACCAGGGAATCAGAAAGACTCTGTAGTGGAGTTTGATTGCAGCTTTACAGATGAAATTTCCGGGAAGAGACGCCATGTTTGTTCCAAGTGTAGGAACTTCTGAAATTAAACCCTAGAAAAAGGGAGCGCCAAATTTTCAAGACGGCTGAATGAATAGAATAGGTTTTAACTCCGTTTCATTTAGTTTTGAATTGAGTTTAGACAATTTAAATTAAAGTTGAATGTTGAGCTTGAGTAGGAAAATTCACTATCAAATTAATACTAATTTTTTTTTTCGAATTTACTATATTTTTTAAATTTAGATAGATAAGTTATAATTTGAATGTCGACGTCAATCCAATAAAGTCTTTAAATTTGTAATTTGTAATTTTAATAACTAATAAAGACCACAAAAGATTCAAATCTTAAGGAAGTGGCTCATTTTAGTTTTGCCAAATCTAAAGGACCACCCCAGATCTTTTTTCATTTGATTTGACCTCGGAACTCGGAAGTAGATTTTTGAGTTTTTGATAAATTTCTTAAAATTTTATTTGAAGAATAATTTCACTGAAATATTTAGATGATAAGATATTACTCAGTAAAATATTAATTAATGAATTTAAATATTGATGATTATTTATATTGAAATTTAGTTTTTGAGATATATATAACGAAGAAAAGCGTATCATTAGGGAAAAATAACTATTACACGTGCTAAAAGTAAGGTTTTAAGTGAAGGCTGATTAAACCAATCCACAAATGAAGTTAAGTGAGATTGGGGGAGACCATTTCCAAAAACAGTCCAAAAGAGCTGAAATATTTACAGCAAACCCCAAGCCTCGTCTTTTCCCTATATATAAATCCATTTTGTTTTGTTTGTATTCCGCATCTCAAACTCAGCTGAAATATTTATGCTCTCTTACAGTTCAAAATCCCAAAAAATCTCACTGAAATTATAGAATCATAATTTCTACTGGTACAGCTCATGAATTTCTTTCTTTTGTTAAATTAATTTATTTTACTTGAAAATTGTAGGAATTTAAGATCACATTTGCTAGGAATTTTTCATTAATTAGGTCTTTTTATGAACATACGTAAATGCTGAAATTTGATTTTGTAGGTATTATTTTGTGTATTTTATTTACTTTAAGTAGTACTTAGTGTATATTGTATATGCCTTTCTTTAAGCTTTTACTTGAGGTGCTTTTCTTATCATGGACTTGTTGTATAATGTATGTTGAATGTTGAAGTCAATCTGTTTTATCTAATGCAATATGCTATTGATGGTTGATAAATGGCAAAACATTTTATATTTCATCAAGTACCTATAGTTTTTAGCATAAACATAGATTGCAGAGGAATAAGAGATTTACGAATATTATGGGAAGCAAAAAGGTAGAAATAGATCTTCTCAAAAAAAAAAAAAGTTAGAAATAGATGTGATGATGACATTTCTCTTTTTATTATAGCTTGTCCAGTAAGAAATATTATCCTCCCTATTTATATGATTGTGGACAAGCTTTTATTTTCTCATAGAAAGGTTGCTGCATTATTAATCCCTTCAGGGAATCTTGAAACAAAATATTTTATCTTTCTGATATTCTGAACAAACTACCATTTCTCACTGTCTAATTCACTTTTCCTTTTGTCTGGTATCTTTATTTCTGACTGTATTGTTTTATATTTTTTAGCCCAGAATAAATTGGCATTGATGCTTATTCCTGATATTGTATCTTCCTCCTATTTATTGTTTAACTTCTTATTTGATGAATTCTGCAGTGAGAGCCTAAAAAATGGGTTCAACAGCAGTTGAAGATTTGATAGAGGCGTCATCTGGAGTTCATTTTTCAGGATTTCATTTGAAAAATACAGATTTAAGTACATCAGGAGTTGAACAGCCAACTACCTCTGCAACTGGAAATATCAAGCAACCGTTTGTCATAGGTAGTAAACTTATTTTATTCAAAAAAATTAGAATATTTGGACTAGGTCCTCCGGGTATGATGCTATAGTAAAACTGATATTTATGAGGCCCATTCGGATTCTATAGTTTGCCTGATAAATGCAAAATATGCTTCCACTTAGAATAAAACTCTGCAAATCACATCCTAAGTGCAGGAGTGACATCGCAAGTTTCAAGGCCTATGAGAGCAATGAAGACAAACTTTGAACTTTTGGGAAAAACAGTAGACCACGTGCATCAAACAAGAAAACAAACACTACTTTCTGCTGACTTAAGTTCAAGACAACCATGGTGCTGACACCTGTGTTTTATGAAAAAAGTTCATAATTAAACATCCTCATCAGTTCCTGATATTTGGAATTAAGATGAGAGGTCACGTCTGGCTTATTGGGTGGTGAGATATATTGATCAAATAATTAGAGGTAAGGTTGATTAATCTGAGCCGGCGAACTTAAAATGGCTACTTCTTTCAGAGGAATTATATTATGTAAACGCTATACAAACACATCATAGCAGACCTTTTTCAACTTGTGCGATGTCAATGCTAGATAAACTGCATGCTTTCTGCTAGCAAAAAGGATTGCAATTAGAGTCAGAAAATATGTGGAACAAACAGGGTAGGCGTTTCTGATACTATTTGAGCAATAAAGGATGAATGAGATATTTCACGAAATAAAAAATGCATCACTGATCAAATCGTTAAAGAAATGCAATGTTATACATGATCTAAAGAAATTTAAGGCCTCATTCAGTCCTTTCTTATGCTGTCATTTAGAGTATAAGTTTCTTATATCATTTTTGTTCAATTTGTATATTTGGATTCTGTATCATATTGAACATTTCGTTTCAGGAGTTGCTGGAGGTGCTGCATCTGGAAAGACTACTGTTTGTGATATGATTATTGAGCAGCTTCGTGATCAGCGAGTTGTACTTGTTAATCAGGTATAACTGTCACTTTACAGTATCTTAAGTGCAATTACGAAAATATTCAGTTTTCCTTCGCTTTCCTTTCCTTCTAAAGTTGCAGCATTCTGAAACAAAAATTTGCCTTTTTCTTCCATTGCCCAAGTAATGTAATGAAGCATGTGGTGGCCTCGCAAAATTTCACATATGATAAAGAACTGAGTTATCTATGCATATGCAGTTGACATCTAAAAGAAACCTCATTTTTATGATAAATTTATGTGGCTGTTTCTAACTATTGTTTTACATACCAAGATATATTCGAGAGTTCACAAAAGAGTGCTCCACTTGTATCATGTCATTTTGAAACTATTGAATCAGATCTTTCACACGATGAAATGTCATCAGCACTTCCACTATCAAATACTCACAAAAATATTTATAATGTTGACTGTATTCTGGTATATAGGTTGTATCTTTTTGCTTTGGGTGTTTGTTAATTAGTCAACTATCTGTCTACCTATTACACTTCTCCATGTGACATTTTGGCAGGACTCGTTTTATCACAATTTGACATCAGAGGAACTCACAAGAATTCAAGACTATAATTTTGACCACCCTGGTCAGTTTTTTTCCTTCAACTATGAGATTTTTTGAGCATTTATTTGGCTTTCTTCAGTTTTAATGGGGTTACAAATTTACCTAAAATTAGTCTTGCATGGTTAAAGATGAACTTATGATTCTGTTGTTTCATGTTTAGGGCTAAATTATGAGAAACTTTCTCTGTAATGGTTGAAAGTTTGATCAGATGGTTGAAATTTGTAATCTTTGTAGCTTGTGATCCTCTATAGTATGACCATTCTTACTGCAGCATACTCATTCCATTCACATTCATTTGAGTCTTATATGTCATGAACAATTGAAAATGTAGTTTCTAGGTATATTCTGTAATACTGCAGCTTCTGCTTTTAGGCCTCATAGGCCTCAAGATTAATAGCCAATGAAGTGCCATGTAAAACTTGATCACTTTGTTCTTGAGGGAAATGTGTCATTACTAAATTATCAGTTTCTTTTTTGAATGGTTGTATATTTTTGAGTAAATTTATTAATTTGTTTTGTGTTCAGATGCATTCGACATAGATCAACTATTGTGTATTATGGAGGAATTAAAACACGGTCAGGCAGTTGATATTCCAAAATACAATTCCAAGAGTTATAAAAAGGATGTCTTCCCTGCTCGAAGAGTAATTCATTTCTCTTTGTCATGTTATCTCCATGTTTCATTCCTTTTGGAAGCTTATTCCCCTTTGTTTAAATTTTGCAGGTAAATCCCTCAGATGTTATTATCTTAGAAGGTATACTGATTTTTCATAATCAGCGCGTCCGAGATTTGATGAATATGAAGATATTTGTAGATACAGGTTCTTTTCTTCCTTTCCACCATTATTTGCATTCTTCGAAATTCATTTGGAAACAAAGTTATAAATTCTATGTCAGATAAGAAGCAGTTCTTCAATTTTAACATGAGCTTGTATTGTCTAATTTTGTTTCATGATTTATAATATTTTCCCTTCTGGTTTCCTTGTATTTAAAAGAAACATAAGTCATCTTTGGTAGCAAAGGAACCTTCTGATAAACTGGGAATGTTCCAATCTTAGTGTAGCTAAACCCAGGCCAGACATTTCTTTGGGATCTAGCCCATATGTAAGTCTTTTTAATTGAATAAGTTACTTATCCACGTGCACACGGAGAGCTTCATTTTTAGAAAAAAAATTATTTGATAGGTAAATTTGTTCATCATCGTTTGTTGAAATCAATTAGAAGGTTGGTGTTAAGATATAAGTTTTCTTTTGCCCTTTTGTTCTTGTTCCTATTATTTCTTGTGCGACTAAAGTTGATTATTTGGTTCATCGTCTTTCTGTACTTGTTCTTTTGATTTCTACAATATCAATTTTCAGTGCAGATGCTGATGTACGTCTGGCAAGGAGAATAAGGCGCGACACAGTAGAAAAGGGAAGAGATATTGGTATGATACTTGATCAGGTGAAAAAAAATTATCCCCGGCTAGTAGAGTTTACTTGCAGCTAATTCTCAAAAATGTATTTCATTAAGTTCTCTGATGGGAATGCAATGCATCAAATTATTGGGTATAAAAATGAATATACGCATGTCTTTCTGTGAATTTGTTCGAGACTCCTGAAAAGTCCAGTGCTTAACAACTTGTTTCTGGCTGTATATGGACATGACTCATTTCTTGCTGGAATCTGCAAATTTACCTTTAACTTTCCAAACTTGGAAATTACTACTTGGCATATTTAGATTTCTATGCAGTTGCAAACTTTCAGTTTAGAATTCTTAGAACCTGCTGAGGACTTTTAGCTGCAGAATATAGTATATTTCCAGCCACTAAGAATTTTAAGTTCTTCACAACTTGAAGTTTTATTGTCAACGACTACTTTGTTAGACAATGATCAATCCTCAATGTCAAAAGCCTACCGTAAATTCTGATAATTTTTTTTTTTGGAGAAAATTATATCATATACTGAACTCTAGTGGATCGAACTAAGTAGTTTTGTCTCCTCATTTGATGTGAATCATGATATCCACAAATATATTAACAAGAAGCAAATTCCATAATTTTATGAAATAGCGTGGTCGACAAATGGTTTAGCACAGATGTTGAGGCTTAACTGCAGCTACAGTTTTACATTAGGCTGTCGTTAGCCTATGTTAGCACTGGAAAAAAACTAAAAGTTATTAAAGCTTGTTTATTGTAACTCGAATAAAAAATTAGGCTATAGAGAATCAGCACTAGGGATGAGTTTTGAGTATGTAAAGAGCTATGACTTTATTCTTTAGGCTTTCTTCTAATTGGTACTAATACTATGCGTTTTAAAATCATTGAAGTTTTTTTGCCCAGTTCTCCATGGAAATGTTGATGCTCAGCTACTATAAATCAATATGTGCCATTTTTTCATGGCCTTGCTTACTAATCCTGAGTTTTCATCTGTATGCAGTACTCCAAATTTGTAAAACCTGCTTTTGATGATTTTATACTTCCAACAAAAAAGTATGCAGACATTATCATTCCTCGTGGAGGAGACAATCATGTTGCTATTGATTTGATTGTCCAACATATTCGGACTAAACTTGGTCAACATGATCTTTGTAAAATACATCCTAATTTATATGTCATTCAATCAACTTTTCAGGTATCCTTCAACATTTTCTATATATTTGGGATTCATTATTTTGCTTTGATGACTTCATAAAACTTACAACCAGGTTGTATTCCTGGGATCATTGTTTGTCTTGTTCAGATACGTGGTATGCATACACTTATACGTGATGCTCAAACAACAAAACATGATTTTGTCTTTTATGCAGACCGGTTAATAAGATTGGTATGTATATGTGTTCTAAATCTGCTACCAAGCTCTTAATCGATCGGGATAAACATCATGGCTTGATTTGCTTATTCAGTAAAGTTCATATATATTAGGTTGTTGAACATGGTCTTGGGCATCTGCCATTTACAGAGATGCAGGTGATCACTCCCACTGGTGAGACACCATCATCAATTATCGCTCTAATTTCATCTTTCTTTATTTTCCATTTCAAAAAAAATCCGTCTTTGAAATGTCTGGCTCGACCTGTTAGTTTAGAATGAAAACACATTTTCTGCCAGAATCTGATAAGAAAAATCTGAAATATTATAGACTTTGTGATTATCTGTAGGTTTCCAAAAATATCTTTTGGTTTGATATTACACTTTCTCATCATATATTCATAGCATTCTCCATTTCTACATATTTCCTTAACAGTACACCACTCATGCAAAAGTTGTACTACTACTTTTATAAATCTGCTATGCTAGTGTAGAATCCGTGTACACTGGAGTGGACTTCTGTAAGAGATTATGCGGTGTCTCTGTTATCAGGAGGTATAATGAATATTCTTTATTTCTCTTTAATTTAATTTCTCCGGCAATGGCTAATGACCGAACTAATACAGCAGAACCGTTCCTTGTCACATCATTTGTTTGTGGCTTTAGCTTTTGTAATAATTTCTAACTTGTGCAGTGGTGAAAGCATGGAGAATGCCTTACGAGCATGCTGCAAAGGAATAAAAATTGGCAAAATTCTTATTCACAGAGAAGGAGACAACGGTCAGGAGGTTAGGAAATGTACTCCTTTGATTTTGTGACGTCATGTTTTTCCTTATGATTTATACCTCATGCTTTTAATCTTGTGCAGCTGATCTATGAAAAGCTTCCAAAAGATATCTCAGATAGACATGTCTTGTTATTGGATCCAATTCTTGGCACAGGTCAGCTTATTTTTGCAAGATATTGTGTTCTCCAATGAGGCCGTTAGTTTGTAGTATTACAGAAGGGAAATCAATTAAGATTGCATTCTCTCAATTGTCCCTTTTTGTACTCATTTTACGTAAATTTAAATCCATTTTCAGGGAATTCAGCTGTTCAAGCTATTTCTCTACTTATCAAGAAGGGTGTACCAGAGTCCAACATCATATTCCTTAATCTAATCTCTGTAAGTTGAATGCATCAGATTTCTAAGGTCTCTTGAAATCTTGGTTCCAAACATTTTATATTTATTCAGGCACCACAAGGAGTACATGTGGTCTGTAAACGATTCCCACGATTGAAGATGGTGACATCTGAAATTGAAATCGGATTGAATGAAGATTACCGTGTTATCCCTGGTATGGGCGAATTTGGTGATCGATACTTTGGGACAGACGATGATTGAACATTAGATCTTCGCCTCCACCACTGGTTAATAAGTTAAATGCTGAAAATTTTCATTCTTGAAATGATTTCGACTACTACATTCTGAGAATACTTGCTTCACCCATGTAATTAGTAGTTTGTTCACGAATCATAAGTTGTAGTAGTAGTAGTATGCAAAGGATTGTTTAAGGTAATAGCCGGGAGCAGCGTTAAGTACAAGTATTAGAGCCTTTTGAGATTTCAATTGTAACTATTTGCCCATGTTATAAAATTGTTGTGTAGGGGTATTATCACTTAAGGTGGAAAATTCTAGTTCGGACATGACTTACCTAAAGCACGAGGCTGAGGCTGAGGCTGAGGCCGAATCAACCAAAACTAGTAAATCATAATTAAGTTGTTTTGCAATTGATTACTCTCTTAAAAATACTCCATTATTAGATTATACTCGATCCTTGTTTGTACCTAAACCAATTTTGAGCAGACAGATCTTGCAATAGACTGTAAAAGAGACGGAGATGACACTAACATAATGCATTTGGGCAACTAACGTCGCAGTCAGTGAAATAGACGGAGATGAGATGGCGCCAAAAGATATTTATTTGGATATATTTTGTGAAGTAAGTTGATGGAGGTAAACAAAACAAAACTCTTCATGGATTGATTTTGGCTCAAGTCTTACTCCATCAAATAATTGTATCATAGACGGACGATATGTAACACCCGATCCAGACTAGGTCTCAATCTATCTATCTTCTTATATCCTCAAATCAGTTAGATCTACATAATATATCAAAAACCATTTTCTTTTAGAATAAAAAAAAGAAAACCCCCTATTTAATTTACATTTTGATCTCCTTCAAACTAAAACATTCAAATTCAAGTTACATCATATTTCAAATTTTCAAAACCCATAATTAACATCCAAACTCAAGAATCATTGAAATTAATTAAAATCAATTTTTCGAAAACAAAATTAAATGAAACCAAACAAACAATTATCCATATATATGAGCCCAAAAGAGTTGCATGTGAATATAGACAAGGCAATTGAATTCTAAAATATCATCAGTATTATTTATTTTTGTGAAAAAGAATTCCCTTTATTAATTACAACATTTGTGCATCTCACTAGCTAGCTTGTCCACACCACAATAAATCTTTTTGTTTGACAAGAGTACGTATATACGTAGGATAATATATATATATTATAATGGTCGACATATATATATATATATGATTCCCATTTGGATCACTCGTTCCTCTATCCCAGTGCGATAACCTTCGTTGGGCTAGTCTTCTGACACGCGTCATGCATTATGGATGGGATCAAGTTGGAATATTATTCCGTCAATTGTTGTTATATATTATCTATATATATATAAAGAGTGGTTCTTGTTCTTGTTCTTGCAGCTTATAATTCGCTTTAATATTTAATTACCAGCAAACAATAATGTCTGCCTTTGTAGGAAAGTATGCTGGTAAGTCTCCCGGCCGCCCCCTGCATTTAATTATTATTATATGTCCACTTACTACATGCCATGCATGCAATTTTGTGAAAGTTTAGCTTGCTTAGCTAATTATTTATTACACACTAATTAATTTATTTTAATTATTTTATTTTCAAACAAATTGACTTAACACATTACGTTTGATTTAATGGAACTCGAGTACATATGTCATATGTGTATTTTTAATTTTTCTTCTCTACCACCTCCCCGGCCGTCCCTAGCTACTTAATTCCCCCCATACTCTATAACCAAATTCAAATAATTAATTAACCAATTGTGTAATTTACGTTTAAATTGTCTCATAATATTCGGCATGGATAATGTATTTATTGATACATATGTGTATTCGATAGATGTATGAGTGAAATATGAAAGTGTAACACAAGTAATTGTGGTATATAATTAAGATCTTTTGCCATCATCCTCTCCTCGTGTATTGAATCTTTCTTTCGATTGGAACTTAATTGTTTTACGTATATATGTAGAGGAACTCATCAAGAACGCAAAGTACATAGCCACCCCAGGCAAGGGAATACTAGCCGCAGACGAGAGCACAGGCACAATCGGCAAACGTCTCGCCAGCATAAACGTAGAGAACATCGAATCAAACCGCCAATCCCTCCGCCAACTCCTCTTCACCGCCCCCTCCGCCCTCTCCTACCTCTCCGGCGTGATATTCTTCGAAGAAACCCTCTACCAAAAAACCTCCGACGGAAAGCTCTTCGTCGACGTCCTCCAGGAAAACGGGGTCATCCCGGGGATCAAAGTCGACAAGGGTACCGTGGACCTAGCCGGCACCAATGGCGAGACCACGACCCAAGGGCTTGACTCCCTTGGCGCCCGGTGCCAGGAGTACTACAAGGCGGGCGCACGGTTTGCTAAGTGGAGAGCGGTGCTCAAGATTGGGGCCAATGAGCCTTCAGAATTGAGCATTCAGCAGAACGCGCAGGGGTTGGCGCGTTACGCGATTATATGTCAAGAGAATGGGTTGGTGCCGATTGTGGAGCCGGAGGTGTTGACAGATGGGGCACATGACATCAAGAAATGTGCGGCGGTTACTGAAACTGTGTTGGCTGCGGTTTATAAGGCGTTGAATGATCAACATGTGTTGCTAGAAGGGACTCTGTTGAAGCCTAACATGGTCACTCCTGGCTCTGACAGCCCCAAGGTTATTGATTATATATATATTCTTCATATAAATTAAATTATTGATTTTTAATTTGTTGTAATGAGTTTTTGATATGTATATACTGCAGGTTGCTCCGGAAGTGATTGCTGAGCACACAGTGACGGCGCTACGGAGGACCGTGCCAGCGGCGGTGCCTGGAATAGTGTTCTTGTCAGGTGGGCAAAGCGAAGAAGAGGCGACAGTGAACTTGAACGCCATGAACAAGTTGGAAGTGCTTAAGCCGTGGACGCTGACATTCTCTTTCGGGCGTGCTCTGCAGCAGAGCACATTGAAGACGTGGGGGGGAAAGAAGGAGAATGTGGAGAAAGCGCAGGCGACGTTCTTGGGCAGGTGCAAGGCCAATTCCGAGGCTACCCTCGGGAAATATGCAGGTGGAAGTGGTGATGGTTCGGCTTCTGAAAGTTTGTATGTGAAGGGGTACAAGTATTAATTAATTAATTAGCTAGGCTATTGATCGATCATGTGGAAATTGAAAAAAAGAAAGAGTTCTTGTTTGTTTGTTTGTTTGTTTTTTGTTCTCAAGTGTATTTAACTGATCATCTGGTCTCTTGTGTTTTGTTGGCTTGGTTAACTTTATTACAATGGCTGTACGTCCAAAGTTTGAATATACTTTTTGTTTTCAGATCAGTGTTGAAGTATTTGGTTCAATTAGTTTATTGTTTCATCAAGAAATTTCATTTCAAGTTTGAATTAATAGAATATTATCAGCTTAAGCCAGCCCATTTCATTATTCATGAGGCCCTGTAAATAGTAGCGATCATTAAAATTCAATTATTCTGTTCATCATAAAAAAAATAAAAAAAGGAAAATACATATTAGTAATCATCCTTCGCTTGTCTCCCAATTCTCAATCAGATTCAGACCCAATTTCAATTTCCACCAAAATCTTTCAGAAATGACAAAAATGTAATCTTTGAAGCAGATTCTGATTCGATGCTTACATAGCTTTCAGGCCTTTCGCGACGAGGATGAGATTGTGAAGGTATCACCCGATTTAGTGACGGGGAATTTAGTCACATGTAAAAGTGAAGGGGAAAGGCAAGCTTGGTTAAAGAGTAGGCATAAATTGATTTATAGCTTGTTGAATGTTATATTAGCCTTCCTTCTATTTGCTGCTACTTGTTTGTAATTTGTATTGATCTTCATACACGTTGCATAAATGATAACTTCCACTCAATTTTCTTCAGATTTATTATATGCTATTATTCACTTTGCTGCTACTTGTTTGTATTTGCCAAAAATTGAATTGCTCATTTTGCACCTATATTATTAATATATTCATGAGTCTATTAAGAAAAGTATTTTCCTTTCTATTTCCATCTAATCTCATCATCTTGCAACACCATCAACTACAATTCCATGTGCTATTATATATTATATACAAATCCAAAATAACAGAATATGCTATTGGGATATTAGTTGAAAAAGGACGTTCTGAATCTTTTTTTGACACTTAGTTATATCTCCGATTACTCGAGGTCTCACTATATTAAACAATAAACATCTGTGTTTGTCTAGATGCTTATGTTTTTTGAGGGAAACAAAATAAAAAAAGGGAAACCTTTTTCCAATGTTATTTCTTTTCTGGTTCATATGATTCTTGCATATTTGTTCTGATTCCAAATAACTATCACATTTTCTTTATGTTACATTCAAAGCTGTAATAATGAGAGCATCTCCGAAAAAATTGTTCTTGATGAATACATGTGTATAAAACATTCATTTAAATCAAATCCGATAAAGCTAGATAAAAGAATATGAAAAATATCCATATCTCTCATCTCTTAGTTCTGCAATTGTGGGTTATGAGGATGCCGGTAGGTGGACTTGTCATCTCGATTTCACATTTCCCGTGCAACCAATACGAATAATGAACTGAACCAAGTTTAACCCTCACTCTAAACCTTCCTTTTATGTTGTACATAACTCTGTTCCTCTCCTCCTGTTTTTGAAATTCCAGTGCAAGATTCGGAGGCAAATAGACCAACCTCGACATCAAATGAATCGATACTAACCTTGCTTCTCCCGGTTTCTGACTAAAGGGTTGAACAACTTGAGTTGCTATTAAACTCTCCGAAAAGTATAGCTCAAAATACAGGTATTCATATCTAACATTCAATATCCTATTTGGATTAGAAAAATTCGCAAGAAAGGTTAAGTCCCCGTTTAGAAACTCGGGTGAGTTAAAGTTTGTTGCTGGGGTATCTAAAACTGGATTTCTTGGTTTAACTACAACATAGATGATTAAGGTTGCAATAGCAAAGAAGATGAGGAGAAGGCTAAAAACCATACACAAAATGGCACAAAACCATACTATCGGATTAGTCGTTTGAGGGTGTCGGAGAATTGGTTGCTCTTTTGATCTGGTCTTGTTGCTGTATAGTAATGAATCTGGTGTTAAAATCCTGGCTTGTTTAGGTATGACAATTTGATAAAGAGGAGATGGTTTGTTTTCTTGCATTTTTTTTTTTTTTAATTCGTTTTTAGGAAATAAAGTAGTGAAGAATATCCCTGTATGTTAAGGAATGAGTTTCTTATATAAACTATATAAACTAGGGAAGTAGAGTAAAGTAAGAAAACATTAAATAAAGAAGCTTTTGAATTATATTGTGGGCCAAATTTTTTATTTAGAAAATTGCAAAAGGAGCTGAATTTAGGTTCTAAAGTTGATGTTGAGTTTGAATTATGTTGTGCTTTTGCTTTTGAATCAAAAATAATTTGTGCACTTTACACTTTCTTCTAATTATAGAGGATTTGATCTGTGAAATGAGGGGCAATGATCTACCATATCAAATTATCAATGGTGTGATGTGTATAGGTTCATTGCTCCATAACCACATGATCATTAATGCAGCCTTGTTACTGCTACCTTTTGTAAATTAGGTTTTAATACTTGCCCACTAAGAAACTACTTCAGGAAGTGTCATCTGGGTTTCTTAGATGTTACATATATTGCAATGAAGAGATGTGTTTTTTTCTAAATAACATGTGTTTAATTTATTTTATTGATTTTTAAAAAAAAAAATCAAGCTTAGTAATGATAGTTAATAAATATATAGCACACCTATCATTTATAGAAATTATGTTTGCATTGCACACCGTGTAGCATCTAAAATACCTCCAATAAGGATAACTTAGTTACGTTAAAATGGATATTTTCCTTGAGAATACAAAAAGTGAGGACAGTTCTAGTTTACCTTTGAGGAAAATTACACTTTCAGTTCTATGACTTTACTCTTTAAGTTATATGGTCTCTCAGTTATTCAATTTGGTCCTATAACTTTTCAGTTATCACTCTTGAAGACATTCGGCTAATGCCCACCAAATTTCTACTCACCAAATGAAAATTAGTGCTCTAATATCACTTTTACTAAGCACATGTTACATAATTTTTCACAAGCACATATAAGAAAACAGGGTGAGTATATTTTAGTGAATTAGAGAAGAAATAGACAAATGGCGTAAATAGAACTTTAATTTTTGTTTGGAGAGGAAGATGGGGGAAGTCGGAAGAATTTCCTCCAATTCTTGTTCATGCATAAAATTATAGGAAGAAAAATGTAATTTTCCCATCTAAAAGAATAAAATAGGTAGGACCCTTATTCGGGTCTTGTGAGCCGAATTTTGAATGACTCAAACTTAAATACCGTCGAGTTTCATGCTATAGGCTCAAACCCAACTCATAAATTTTATAACTGATTTGACTCAAAGTCAACTCACATATCTTTTAAGTTTCGGATTTATTTCAGGCTTATTTCGAATTTGTTAATGCCAACAAACTTTACTAGATAAATAAAAAGTTACGCATTACCATAATGCACATCAATAGACTATTTTTACTTTTATCTATGCGAATATATAAATTTCATACATACAGTTTATAATAAAAAAAAAATTGTATTTAAAATGAGAGATCAAGTCACTAAAGTTTGTCAAAATCTTTGGGCCTGTTTGTTTGGCGTTTCCCAGAATTTTTTCGTGTTTGGGAAATGCCAAACAAACATGTTTTCTATTTTCCGAAATAAATTTTTCATCCATTAATTTTCTCAAACTACTCTCTCAAAAGCCAAACAAACAACAATTTTCTTATCTCTAAACAAAACCTATACAAACTCTACTTCGATTTGACATAAAGTAACCTATCTCTTACACAATTTATCTCACATAACAAACATGATTTGACATAAAATCTTACACATCTTACACCTACAACCTAACTCTTCCAAAAAAAACCTACACCTACTTTATTTCTCAAACCACTCTCTCAAAACCCAAACAAACAACATTACGCAAATCGAGATTATTTCACAAACCTCCACTACTCTCCCAAACTACTTTCCCAAACGCCAAACAAACAGGCCCATTGTATTTGTAAATGGCCATGTTGCAGTAAAATTAGTCTCTTTCGTTAAATAATTTAAGATGGAGCATATTTTTCATCCTAACTTGTTTTAACTCTTTTCTATTTTTTATTTTGACATTGGATGTGTCATGTGAGGGCAGTGAAACTATTTTTTGTTTCCAAATAGTAATTAATAGTAACTATAACTTTAATATAGATAATTAATATTATAAAAAAAAAATTATATGTACAGACTTTATTCGGACTGAACTTTGTTAAAGTTCAAACTCGACTCATAAATTGATCGGATTTAATATAATTGTTTATATTTAGCTCATCTTATAATTTTTGAATTTGGGTCAAATTTTATCGAATTTAGCTATCGAGCTTTGAATAGACCGGACTCAATTAACAGTCTTAAAAATAGGTGGTCCAAGATATTTCTTAAATAAAAATTCAATCAACTTTTGCCTACCTATGTTTACTTAATGCATTCAATTATTATTGAGTGACATCTGCTGCATGACTAATTTTCTGTGTTTGTAGTTTTTCTTATAATATGATTTTGCTTTATTTAGTAGACGGTTGATTTAGGCCTTAGAAGACGTGGTTGATTTTAAGTCCTTGTTTGTTGTTTACGTTTGTGGTTTCCTTTCGTATATTTGCATTTTTTAATTTACACAATTGGTATAATATTTTTTCATTAAACATCATAACAACTCTAACAATTAGCTTCATCCAAATCCAATGTACATTCATTTATTTTTTATATATTTCTTTTTACGAACAATACAATGTCCAAGACAATCTTTGAAAATCCTAAAAAACTCCTAAATTTTGAAACTAAACATTAGTACGTATTCATATTGTTGGGCTCGTCTATGCCCATGCCCACCCAATCCATCTTGAATAGCTTGTTTAGGGCTTGAACTAACTTCCAAGGCCATGGATTCGGCAGTTGGAATTAGCTCTACAATGTTGTTTAATATATACTTTATTCCATTCTTAAAGTTTTGCTCTTATTTTTCATTTTGCTTGTCTCAAAACAAGGCTCAATTCTTTTAAAACTTAAATTATTTTCTTTATATCCCTCAGATAAAATTAGGGGTGCACATGATACAATTTTGCGATTTAAAAAGATATGTGCCATACTAGTTAGTGCGGTTTTAAGAGATCTAAACATGGATCAAAATTTCCATCTTTTCCGTCGAAAACATCGAAAGGTTTCCGTTTTTGAATCAAGCGAAACGAAAACAAGATGTAATTCCGAAACTATTTGTTTGGCTTAAACTCTGTTATTTTTCTAAATTTAGTAATTTTTTTTTACAATTTTTTCTTAGTGTTTCCGAAACATTTCCGAAAAGTCTCGAAAATTTTCCAATATTTGGCTGACCGAAACATAAACTCGAAACGAAATTTTGATCCATGGATCTAAAATCAAAATGGAGTTTTAGATACCATACCAGTACACTCGGTTTGGAGCGATTTTTATATGATAATATTTGTTTTCATGTTATTTTTTTAAATATTCAATTACATAGTTAACAAAAATGGTACATTTTTCTAATGAAACAAGTTGATAATATCTATTGTTTCTTTCTTTTACAGTAAATTTAATAAACTTTTTGTTATATTAAGTAACCCATTGGGAAAAAATATTCACATTTTTTTATGACATAATGCTAGGCAGTTGAATAAAAACAATTGATTTGTGGAAGAACCACCTATTGTTTGGTATTTGTTGGCAAGAATTAATGCATATTAGATATTTCTCAGCATATTACACAAACTATATATCAGTATTTTGAAATTGAGCAATGAATTATATATATGCATCTTCCTAGATAATGAAATCGTGCTGCAAACTTCAATCAACATAAAAAGAAATAGCTAGCTAGATGAACAACAATTCAACTGACAAATTAGTCAATAAGGGTTTATTATATATTTTTCTAGTAAATTCAATTTATATTTCCTTCCCCAAGGGTAATCTGGCTCCGAAGCATGGAACGGCTTGGCAGTGGTGGAGGTGGCGGCAACACTAGGCTCGAGCGTCGCCGTAGCTCTGGTCGACCTGCAGCTGCGCGCAGGAATTAATTATTTGCAACTCGATCAGAACAAAATTAAAACGTACGTGAAATTTCATATATATATACATATGGTTCTAGATCAAAGTCTTGAGTTAATTTCCTAATAAAGAAAAAGTGAACTTTGAAATAAAATCAAAACCATTCATCTTGGTATCATAGATAGATTAATCCTCTTAACCTGTCACAATAAAATGTACAATAGATTTATAAAACTTTGAAATAGATTTGTATAATTAAAGAGAAGAAGTGAAATTAACCTAACGTTGTATAGACGTAGACGCTATATATTCGAATCCATGTAGCCAGCCCAGCCCGATTCACTTTTAATTCCCTTAATTGAATCTACAATCAATTAAAATAACTCAATATATACTCAGATCTATTGCTTGCTATCAATTATATATTTCTCCAATAATATATAGTAATACGCAGGGGCGGACCACCTTGGGGACTGGGGGGGCCATGGTCCCCCCAGAAAAAAAACTGTATATATATATTTATATGTAGACATAAGAAAAGAAAATCAATTGGTGTAGTGGTTAGGTCTTGTTCAGGTTAGATAATGTCCTAGGTTCGAGTCTCCATAGTCACAAGGTACAGTATTTGTTTTCTTTTCATATTTTGATGAAATTCAAATTTATTTGAACACTACAATATAGACATATTTATTTATGGAATTTAATTTCACTCCTTTTTGGAAATCTTTGTACATTATCCTCGTATTTAATGAAATTCAACTCTTTTTTTGGACATTATATAGTCATATTTTTTGTGGAAATTTAAATTATTCTAGACATTATATAGTCATACTTCTTTATTTTATTTTATTTTATTTATAGATATTCAATTTTCTTTTGGATGTTATGTAGTCAAATGCATAACTCAAGTGAGCTAATTATCAGTAGGGTCCAAGAAGATACTAATTTCTTTAATTTAAGCAAATATACTACCATTCATTTTATGAATACTGACAAATTTGAAATATTATTAACATAAAGTATTTGTTATCTGATAATGAATATGATATACATTATGCTAGCATAACCTTTATGTTAGACTTAACTATAAGATAATGTTTTAAATGCATGATAAATTAAATACTAATTATGTATTTTGATTAATTATGTATTTCATAATGATAATTATATATATATATATATATATATATATATATATATATATTTTATCTACTAGACTGTGTATTTACAGCTCGGACCGAAGAGTGCAAAGGGTATAGGTCCTCCCCAGTGTGATGTCTCCAGTAGGATTCGAACTTGAGTCTCGCCTCTAGAGGTCGCAAGTCACAATGATAATTATATATAATAGATCATTTCAAAACACTTCAAACGTTCAACTTTGATATTTTTAGTTTTTATCATATCATTAAAACGTCAAAAAATATTGAATTTGCTACCAAAGAAATCTTTGGCCCCCCCAATAAAAGTCGTCTAAGTCCGCCCCTGGTAATACGTACTTGCCCCTTTAACAAGTTATTAATTAATTCTATCATAAAATCATTTCCTTTTGCTAGCTCCCCTTCAGTTAAAGGTAAGAGCACATATTTAATTAGTCCGTCATAAAAATATATAGCTCGGATCGGAATCGATTTTCTTCGTACGTATTTGCACTATCGGATTATCTAAGATTTCATTGTGACTAGCTTTTCCATCAAGTTTAATTTGTGGGATGCATGAGTTTACAAGAAAATCTTAATTATTTTTTTTGGGAGAAAATTTTGGAATATATGGTTGAAAGAATTAAAGAAATTTTAGAAGTCTTTTCTTTACAATTATACAAACACGAACAAGAATATAATTGTTGGGATCCCGAGTCTTGGTGGAGGCACATCCCGCGATTTACATCCTTCAGGGTTCTAGGGCAAGGGTTCTGAGGGTCCAGGATTAGTCTGGTGTAAGCTTGGACACCTGGGTTATCAAATAAAAAAATAAAAAAATAAATAAAAAAGAATAATTGTTGAAATAGAATACCTACTTTAGGCGTGTGTGACGACATTTTAACTGAAAAAATTAAATTAGCCTCATTCTAGGAAACATCAAGACTAGAGTATCAAATGCTCTATTTTACAAGTATTAAAAATACGCGCCATAATACCCAAGTCAATGCTTAATTCTTTCTTTATTTAAAAAAGAAAAAGTCAATGCTTAATTAATTAATCTTCAGAAGAACCGAGTATATATGTGCCCAGGGCCTGGCTATAAATACGTTAGTAAATTTTCCATATTTTTTTTAAACAATTAATACGTATTAAATAATATACGCGATATTGTTAAATTTAATTTGTTTTTAAAACTATTAAATTTCAACCTTGAAATGACACAGGCGTTAGCAAAGTGGAGATAATAATAAAGGGAAAAAAGTATTTGGTGGTGATTGGCGAAGGAATTGACGGAGAAACTGAGAAAGAAATTATGTTTTGCTCACATATATTGTGTCCGTTAAGAAACAAAATCAGAATTTGTGTTTAGACCAAAATCAGTGTTACTATCAATCCTCAAGTTACCCATGCCAGCTAATTACCCGATTTAAGATCCATCTTCGACCCATCCACATGGAACATGACCTTGAATTTATTCATGGATCATCCATCATCAAATAATTGGTTTTATATATACTTTCGCATGTAAATTATATTTTATTTTACTCACCAGTATATATAAGACTCATACTCTCTCTATATATATTTGTTTTTGTTTTTATTTTTTATTCCCTTGCATGTATCTATGAATAGATGTACGTAGTTGATCTT
Source organism: Penstemon newberryi var. newberryi (assembly GCA_030819805.1). NCBI lineage: Eukaryota > Viridiplantae > Streptophyta > Magnoliopsida > Lamiales > Plantaginaceae > Penstemon > Penstemon newberryi. The sequence goes on along the minus strand of JAUALY010000003.1, from coordinate 4,448,280 downwards.
TCTTTGTTTCATTGTTTGACTACTTTAAATGAAAACAAGAAAAAAAAAAAAACTAGGAAATGGGAGGATTACATTATAATTTATAATGAATCAAACAACTTATAATGAATAAATATGCTATAAAACTAGAAAGACTTGTGTTAATTAATTTAACAATTAAGATTTGAGTTTTATTTTCTTGTGTTTGTAAAATAAAAACTTGTACTTGGATTATTTTTCAATTAAACATTAGGCTAATTGAATACTAACAATACAATATATATTATGTATTTGTAAATTGAATTTAATTCAAATTCTTTTTCAATTAAGCTAATGTTTGTACCCAAAAAATCACCCTCGGGTTGTCGAGGAATAATGGCTCGATAATGGATTGATGAACAGGTTGGGCTGACAGCAAGGCCTTGATAATAAACAGGCCCACTAAAATCAACTTGATTAAAGGCCTAATTAAGTAATTAATTAATGGCCTAATTAATTAATGAGGCCCAAAATTGGCCCAAACACAACATGTTTAATTAATTAAATTAATAGAGATATTAATTTAATTAAGGCCAAATCAGTTTAATAAAGTGGCCACGTAACCAATTAATTTTGGAGGGAAATAAGCTGATATTAACTAACTCCCTAAAATATCTCAAAGGAGGTTACACTTGTGTTGGAAATAACCACCCATAGCATGTCAAGGCAGTTAACAAAGTAGTGGAGGTTATGCCTAAAAAAGGGGGAAGTGGAAGAAGTGGACCTTCATCAGGATAACTGTCCGTCAGGAGAATAAACCTCCGTCAGGAGAACAACTGTCAGGAGAATAAACATGGCAAATAACTGCCAAAGTAGTGGAGAACATGCCTAAAAAAGGGGGAAGTGGGAGAAGTGGACATTCATCAGGGTAACTGTTCGTCAGGAGGTTATAAATATCAAGAGGATGGCACATACAAAACACACAACTCAATCAATCAATCAACTCTTCAGTCTTCACTGAATCCGGCATCATGCCCATCGGAAGTCCAGCAACGCTGCTTCTGTAAGTCAGTCAGCATTACCAATTCCTTGATATCAATCGTCAATCCTCCGCAGACAGTAGGACATGACAGCCTGAAGTTCAGCACCGCCGCCTCTCAAAGTAAGCCGCAAAGCTGCTTCCGCCGTCAGCGAAGCTGTTTCGAGCGAAACCATTAGATCTCAAGTAAAATAGTACGCTGCAAAGCAAGTTAGTCAGCAATACCAATTCCTTGATATCAATCGTCAATCCTCCGCAGACAGCAGGACATGGCAGCCTGAAGTCCAGCACCGCCGCTCAAGAGTAAGCCGCAAAGCTGCTTCCGCCGTCAGCGAAGCTGTTTCGAGCGAAACCATTAGATCTCAAGCAAAATAGTACGCTGCTAACCATCATGTAAGTGCCCACGTATTTACATGGTAAACTCATCAAGTAGCCATCTGCTTGATGGGTTCGTTATCAGGTAGCCATCTGCCTGATAGCTATCTGTTGAGTAGCCATCTGCTCAATAGATGCCCTTTCCAGTGGCCACCCGCTGATTAGGAGCCCGATTGGTAGCCATCTGCCAAGGTTGGGCGATCCATTGATGGCAGTCACATGTTGTCAATGTTACCTTTATGTCAACAAAGGTGCACAATGAACATATCAGCTCATATGGCAGTCCTCTTGCCAACCAAGGAGCAATTCATCAGGGGCTAAAGGATTCATCAGCTCGTTTGGCACTCTGATGCCAACAGGGGGTTTAATTATAACTTTACATACTCTTTTACTCTTGTAAATCGAGGAAACATGCTTAGGCTAGACTTCAATGTATTTTCATTCATCAACTATGTTTATTTAATATATTGGAATGCTTGGCCTTAATCTCCTGATTTCACTCATGAGTATGTTATCATCAAGTGATTTTAATATGTTTTTGCTTTATATTGATAGTCTGTTAGTTCAGGTTTTAAATTAAGTTGACATGTTTTAGATTGCTTGATAATCAGCTCGATGGTTAATAATTCTACAAATCCCTTGATATATCGAGCGAGCCATTGATTTGGCTACAAAGTTTTGGCATTTCAAAAGGTTATCATAAATTGTTAAGTCCTGCGGCCAGGCAGGCATGGAAAAGAACTAGGGGTAGTGTTTGCCTACTCTGCCATAATCAATTGATTAGAAGTCAGTTTCATCAGGACATCTTATATTGATATCAATATGTCCTTATTAGGACGTTTAAATCATTACTACACTGATATCAACATGTCCAATTTTAAATCGTTATGTTTGCACGCACAAACATTGACACGCCCGCAATCATTACACATCATATCGAGCCATTTGCACATCGAGGCAATCGGTGTCAAATTTATAGCAAACAGCTAAAGCCTAAAAAATGGGCTAGTAGAAGAAATATACTTCACTATCATCGTACAATGTACTGTGTATTGAGAAAACCAGATTCCCGAAACTACCCCCTGAAAATATCCAGACAAGAAATAATCTGCCGATAGCAATTCTGTCATTCTACAAAGAGAGAGAAAACAGAAAAGAGTCTTTTCAAATTTCACTTTTCGAAATGATCTTGCCATATATAACACATAAACCTTTTCACCTTCTTCTCCTTCTTCTTCTTCTGTAAAATAAAGAGAGAAGCATATATTATATTATATATCAATGGCGGTTCTGAGAAGTGAAGTGGTGAAAATTAGAGAAGAGAGATGGATAAAACATTACTCATCTTCTCATGATATACTTTTAGTAGGCGAAGGAGATTTCTCTTTTTCGTTATGTTTGGCTACAGCTTTTGGGTCTGCAACCAACATTGTCGCAACTTCTTTCGACTCTTATGGTATTTTATCTCCTTTTCGTTTTATATATTTTCTTTACAATATTCTTTTAGTATTTTTCTTTGTATTGATCTTTTTACATTGTGAAAGGGGGTGGGTCTTTTGTTTGTTTACTAATATTCAACCATTAGTTAGGCCTGGAAAAAAGGATGTTCTAATTTTGTTCAGTGTCTAGGAGAAATGTTAATTTCATAAAATCTCCCAGTGCTATTACATTTATCCCTAATTTTCTGATTTTAAGTTACTCTGCTTCTTCTGGTCAGGTCAAATTATCAAATGTTTGAGCTTTGGATTTTATTTAATTATGTTTATTCATTTCTTGTAAAGAGCTATAGTAATCATTTTTTTCTTATGTTAAATAGTTTACATTTCTTTTCTTGGTGAACTAAACTGACTAATTCATTCATTCATTCCTTGTATTGAACTAGATGAATTGATCAAGAAATACAAGAAAGTAAAAGCAAATCTAGCTATTCTGGAAATGTCAGGTGCAACCTTGTTACACGGAGTGGATGCAACCAAAATGAAGTTTTCTCCTCATCTCCAATGCCGAAAATTTCATAGGATTATCTATAACTTTCCTCATGCCGGTTTTCATCAAAAGGAAGATCATCCTCATCTTATTTCGTAAGCATCCTCTCTTCTTGCAAAGAAGGTCGATAATGCAACTGTATTTAATGTTTTCTTAACAAACTTTTGTACAGGATGCATAAAAATCTTGTCCTTGGATTCTTTCGGAATGCAAGAAGCATGCTGTGGCTTGACGGTGAAATCCACATTACCCACAAAATCAAACCTCCATTCGACAGTTGGAGAATTCAGGATCTTGCTACAAACTGTTCTTTATATTTGATCGAGTGCGCTGATTTCAGAATTCAAGACTACCCAAGTTACAACAACAAAAGAGGATCAGGTCCCAGGTGTGATAAGCCATTTCACTTGGGTGAGTGCAGAACATTTAAGTTCAAACTCTTCCCCGATGCTACTATTACACACAGCACGTCTCAGAATTATTTCACACTTAATGATCGTGTGAATGATGGGCGAACATTACAAGGCAACATGATAAGAAACGAGTGTTTTAAGATGTTTGATGGTTATCTTAAACATGTGGAGGATACATTAGGAAGCCATAGCTATGATGTCTTTCGTTCTGTTCGAGAAGCTCTGAGACATGGTTTTAATGCGTACATGCATGAAGTACCTGGTAGATCATTGAGTGGATATGTAGCCAATTTGGAAGAGCTTCATCGTTTGAACATTTTGAGATCCCTAAGGTTAAGGCAGATGCTATTAAGTGTTGATCATCATCAACTATGAACAACTTGGCACCTCTTTTTTTTTTTGTCATGGGGGAATCTTGTAAGTTGCACTTGTTTTGTTTGAGAATCAAACTCTTTTTTGACTCCAGGAGGAGTAGAAAGCAATCTGCATTTCATGAAAATGTAGTGACTTAGCTTGGCAATGTAATGCTGTATGACCAAATGAAGCTGATCAGTCTCACTGAATTTTCTCTTCAGAATTAGCACATTCACAAATATGTGAATATTGAAGTTATGTACGTACATTGGACCACAATTGATGCTTCTTGTATGCTTTGCTGAGTTTCATGACACTGAATATCTAGGTTTGATTTTTGGATTTCAATGAGTAAACGCTAAGAAAAATGTTTTCTTTTGCATCCAATGACGCAATGTTGAATTTGATTTGTTGTTCATTTGCATTTTACCGATCATTTTGCTCACTGAAATTCATAATCAAACAAAGGATTGAGCACACCTTAAGGAACTTTTTTTTTCTTGGTTTCTCAAGGGTTGTATCCCTTTCAAGACGCGTAGGACATATTACATGAGAATCTCTTAACTTTGGTGTACTAGCTCTTTCATTAGGCCAATTGATCCATAAGGAAAATTGTAACCAAAAAAGAAGTAAATGAAATGTGAAGATGGATTGTAAAAAGTAAATTAAAACACATTATTTTAATGCTACTGAAATTACATTGTAGATTCATTCACGTTATTTTCGATTACTTTAAACAGATTGCGACTATGAACGAGTGAAGTTCAATTAACCAATTAATGAATAATAATTCCATTTGTGGAAGAAATTTACGTTAATATTACATGATTAATGTTTTGAGTGAGGGGCCGACGAGGTCATTGCCTAGTGGTAAGGCTGAGTCATCGAGTTCGATTATCACTTGTGTGGGTATTTTTCTAGTTTAATATTATTAGTCTTTTTAATTTGGTAATTATTGGGATTTATCTTTGAAATTTAGTAGTTATTGAAAATATTTGACGTAATGATTGATGATTAATATATGAATATATTCACAATCTAAAAAATAAAAACAATTAAGTGGGAGCAAAATTGGAAGTGCACTGTTTTAATATTTTACCCTAGTATATTGTAATAATAATTGTCAGTTGAGTTTTGATTTTTGGGGAATTTTTTGTCGAAGTCTGGTTTGACCAAATCAACCACCAATCAAGTGTATTGCACTTGTTTTGTAATTAGTTACTCTCCTAAAAGTTTTATCCAATCACAAAGCAAGTGTATTACATTTGTCGTGTAATTACTTTGGTTCGGCCAAACCCCATCTGAGTCTTATTATTATTTATTTTTTTTTTTTTTTTTTGGTTTCCCAAGGGTTTAATCCCTTTCGAGGCGGGTTGGGCATATTAAATGGGTACCTCTTCCAACAGGGATTCGAACCTGAGTCCGCTACTTTGTAGTGACTAGTTCCTTCCACTAGACCAATCACCTGTTGGTTGAGTCTTATTATTATTATTATTATATTAAGTATGGGTATATATCTTAATTCTCAACTAATATTTGTAATTCATATGTTAAGTATAACATAGGGTAATCTTTTCACACTTGCAGCATAATTTTCTAATACAATGTACTAGTTTTTTTCTCTCTGAAATTAATTTTTTATTAAAAAAAAATTGGAATGCAGACCTAAGCTTAAATTAAAAAGAAACAATGAGGTCCAGGTCCAGGTCCAGCTTCAAACTTTCAATAAGAGAAATAATTTATCAAAAAAATAAAAAATCAATTTCTCTTTGAAGGACGAGCGTTCATAATTGTCTGGTAACATATAATTATAGAATCAAATTGCAGCTATAGTTATGTTGATTAATTACGTGGAAAGTAGTATTATATTTTATTTCAATTCCTTAATCAAATAAAGCAACGTGTTATCTTTGGAAAATCAGATCTACATAATCTTTAGATCGATCAGTTAATTCCTTAAAGATAAATATTAACAGTCTAATACCAAAATTGAACTTAATTAAAAGAAATCAAATAGATGTATAGACAAGATTTTTGTTTTTGGTTTTCATGGGTTTAATCACTTTCAATAATAAATTTATACAAGCATGTGTAGTTATATTAAAGGCTGTGGCATCAATCACTCCTCTACCTAAAAAGCACACAAACAAATAAAGTACAAAAACAAAAAATATACTTCATTTAAAAACCACAATTTATTTCTAAAACCATTTTTGAAAAAAGGAGACAATAAATAAAATCCCAAATGGTCTAGTAAATCATGGTACAATATTGGTACATGTAACGTCGTGTAGAAATCTCAATTCCCGGAATTATCCCTCCAAATATCCAGACAAAAAAGGTAATATGCAGATGGCAAGTTTGTCTTTCCATATCTAAAACTTAAAAAGAGAGAGAGAGAGAGAGAGAACGGAAGAGTCGCTTCCACTTTTCCAAATGATTATTTGGCCATAAAAACAATGTTATTAAAACCGGACCGGACCGGCCGGTCCGACCGGCTCGACCGCGAACCGGAGGTTGGTCCGGTCCGATTTACCCCCTAAAACCGCCTGACTCAAAAACCAGTTTGAACCGAGTTGAACCGGTCCAAAACCGGTGAACCGGCGAACCGGTATGGACCGGTTCAACCCGATTTTGAATTTTCTTTTTTTTTTTGATTTTTTAAATGTTAAAAATAAACTAAAATTTTTTGTAGAAGGTGGGATTTGAACACCTAACCTCTTATATGAAGAATAACTTCCTTACCATTTAAGCTACATCATTTTTATTGAACTTTTAGTACAAAAATTTATAAATTATAGAAACTTGTAGCCAAATTTATTTATAAATTAGATAATTAACTCAAATTAACATTTTACACATTATCAATGAAAATTAATACTCAAATAATATTTTTTTATTATAATTTATTCTATTAAATATTTATTTCCAATATTATTTTTAGGATAAAGAGTCAAATCGATATATTATGCAAGTTTGATTTTGAATATTAGACTTTTATACATAACCATATTTTAAAATTTATGAATTTCTTAGTTTGTTGTATTTTTAACTTACACTTTTAAATTTTTATTAAAAAATATAATCATGTTATATTTATATGAGCTTACAAATTAGTATCATATTACCGTGATGATATAAGTTAGATAAATATTATATGATTTAATTTAAATATATTATAAGATTTTGTGTATTTTTAATCAATTGTAGGATAATGTTTAAATTTTATGCATATTGCATATATTTTAAAATTAAATATATTTATTACATTATTATGACGTAATCCGGTCCGACCAGCGGTCCGACCGGTTCGACCAGTAAAACCAGTGGCCAGTCGGCTCACCGGTTCACTGTCCGGTCCGGTTCTGAAAACATTGCATAAAAACAACAACGCTGTCGCTCACAGAAAAACCCTGTAAGCAACTCTTCTCTTTTGTTACCAATGGCGGTTCTGAGAAGTGAAGTGGTAAGAGTTAGAGAAGAGAGATGGATAAAACATTATTCATCTTCTCATGATATACTTTTAGTAGGCGATGGAGATTTCTCTTTTTCCTTGTGTTTGGCTATGGCTTTTGGGTCTGCAACCAACATTATCGCAACTTCTTTCGACTCTTATGGTAAATTCCTTTTACTTTTTTCCGTCTCTCTTTCATTTTTCTCTCTATTTTTTATTTAATTCTGTCTATTTGTTATTTCCGTTGAGATAGGGTACGTGGGGGGTGGGTGCGCGAGTGAATATCGATCGGCATATGTACTTGTACTGGATGCTTTTTTACATTCTGAAGATGGGGTCATTTATTAATTTCTCTTAAAAATATATGACCTTAGGCCAAAAAAAAATAAAAATTATGTAATATTCTTTTCTCGACATTATACTTGTTCATTGCAAATTAATTGGTAATACGTTTCTGTTCAAATGATGCATATTCCGAGCTCTGTTTTTTGTTTTTGGGAATTTTCTTGTAATGAACAAAAGTAATGTATAACTCCTAATGTTAAAGCTACTGTGATAGTTTTTACATGATTTTGTGTTGCACATCCATGGCAAAGTTTGTGGTATATTCCATCATTCTTGCACTACATGTAATTATAAGACTTATTTGTATGTTTTTCTATTGTTAAATCGACTACTTGTATCTTCGTTTTCATTTTCTTTCATTTGTGGACTAACTAAAACGAGGAATCCCTTGTAATTGAAATAGAAGGATTGATCAAGAAATACAAAAATGCAAAAGCAAATTTAGCTATTCTAGAAATGTTAGGAGCAACCTTGTTACATGGAGTGGATGCAACCAAAATGAAGATTTATCCTCATCTCCAATGCCGAAAATTTCATCGGATCATTTATAACTTTCCTCATGCCGGTTTTCATCAGAAGGAAGATCATCCTCATCTTATTTCGTAAGTATCATCTCTTCTTGCAAAAAAAAATCGATAATGCAATAAAATTAATTAAACTCTGTATTTAGTGTCGTCTAACTTAATTAAAACCTTCGACAGGATGCATAGGGATCTTGTTTGTGGATTCTTTCTGAATGCAAGATGTATGTTGTGGGTCGATGGTGAAATTCATATCTCTCACAAAATCACACCTCCATTCAGCAGTTGGAGAATCGAGGATCTTGCTTTAAATTGTTCTTTGTTTTTAGTCGAGTGTGCTGATTTCCAAATTCAAGACTATCCACGTTACAACAATAAAAGAGGATCGGGCTCAAGATGTGATGAGCCATTTCCACTTGGTGAGTGCAGAACATTTAAGTTCAAACTCTTACCCAATTCTACTACACACAGAACGTCTCAGAATATTTTCACATTTAATGATGTTGGAATGACAACATTAGAACACAATATGATCAGAAATGAGTGTTTTTGGATATTTGGTAGTTATCTTAAACATGTCGAGGACACATTTGGAAGCACTAGCTATGATGTGGGTAGTTCTGTTTTCGAAGCTTTGAGGCTTGGTTTTAACGCTTATATGGGTGCAGGGCAGGGTAGACCGTTGAGTGGTTATATTGCGATTTTGGAAGAGCTTCACCATTTGAGTATTTTGAGGTCTCAACGGTTGAGACGGATGCTAGTATCGTCTTTTGTGTCACGGTCACCCTAAATCTTTTATGAGGAGTAGAAAACCTTTTCTGAAATGTAGTTGACAATGGTGTAAGTAAATTACTACTATCCTATAACTTATGTAATTAAATTTTGTGTTTGGTTAAGGACAGATCAGTCTCACTAGCTAGCACTTCTCTCATTGCAATTTGCCAAAGTTAGTCGCACATTTTGATAAGAATGCATGTTCGCTTACTTGGGCCACAATTAAGGATTAAGGATTTGCGGTCTATCATGAAATTGGTATGGTTATATTCATGTAGTTACTTTTTTTAGGAGTGTTTTATTACTACAAAACAAGTATAGTATATTTGTTATGAAAACATATGACTTTCGCAAAATCTTGTGGGATAAGAATTACCTCACATGGAATAACCATGGAAGGACAAAATGGAGAATTTTTAATTAAATACATGTTTCCTTTTATTTTGATTAATTAAACATGCTCTTTGTATGAAGGTTTTCTATTATGAATTTATCCTCCCAAATTTATATATATATAAACTAGCATTTACCCCGTGCTATGCACGGAATCACTAAATTCTTATTTAATAGTTGATATGTTGATTCTAATAAGTATAATGTTCATTTTGTCCTTCATTTGAATTAGTGATAAGTATTTCACCATGAATCAAAATTTCGTTTCGAGTATATGTTTCGGTTAGCCTAATATTTGAAACTTTTCGGAAATGTTTCAAAAACATTAAGAAAAAATAGTAATTTTTTTTTACTAAATTAAGAAAAATAAGAGCCTCAGGCAAACAAATAGTTTCAAAATTACACATAATCATGTGCCATGCACAAAGTTACGTTAGAATTATTGTTTTAAATAATAATTTTATGGTAGGATATACTAATATCTAACTCATATATAGAAAGAAATATGGAATGAATTATTTATATAAATAAAATTAATGATTAAGCTCAATTTCTGACATTTACACATAGTTTTGGATAAGTGTCAATATCTATAAAAGCGATTAATTGATTTAATTGAATATGTAATTCTAATAAGAAATCGTAGTTACTGGAACACCCCATAATAATAGTTAATTGAGTTCGGAATAATTATGATTAACTTTTTATTAATTAGCAACTTAATTCAGTTGTTTTACATAGAAAACATTCAATCATAAGCATAATTTGATTGCCTACTTTCATACTAACAACTGTCATACTTGATTTGAAGAAGTTTGGTTGATAAAAGCAATCGGGATAATTATTTACATATTCTTTCACTTTAGGTGGAATCTTGGTAAAACTCAAGAGGTTATATTAATTATAAAATCAATAAATAAAACATAATAAATAATTTATTTTTCTAAAAATAGTTAAACCAAACCCAACCTAGAAAATGTCCGTCCCAACACCAAACAACCCCTTATCGTACTCCCTCGGCCATGGTTGGTTGGACATGCCGACCTGCTTATGTTGGCGCTTTTCGAGGCTACCAGTCTTTGCCTGAAGGTAACTTGCCAGGCCAAGACAAAGCAAGGTGGCTCTCGCGAGCTTAGTGGAGTTGAGTGAATATAAAATGTTTGGGTGGAGTTGAGTGAATATAAAATGTTTGGGTTATGGGTGTAGGAAGAAGGTGTGCTTGTATACCTTTCAATATAAATGGTGTACTTTTGTCGCATATAAAAAATAAGTAAGAATTATAAATAAAATAATTAAATTTCTTAAATCATATATATAAGATCAACACAATAAAATTGGCATATTTTCCTCCATAACGTGAAAGGAGAAACAAAAATAATGTGAGATTAAACAATTCATTATAAGCATAGTTCTAAGAAAGAAGAAAAGTATTCATCTCTATAATGCTCAGACAAAGTTCAAAATATATAAAAAAATGTAAAGCTTAAACTCAAAGAATTATGAAAAATATTGACTAAATAGAAAATTTATGTATTTTGGTGGGTATAAAATCTTGAGTTAGACAAAAGTTTTCTTTTATCAACTATATAATTTATAGAACCGTAACTAAATTGATGAAAATTTATGTTAGTCAAGAACAATATTGCATGAAGTACAATCTACTAAAAAGTATCGGAAATATATAGAATTTAATTCATTTAAGTCCAACATAATACTCCTATCTATAAAAACATTTATTACCAAGTTTGACATATATTATGTCTCAAAATAAAAAAAAAGAAATTATGTTTGACATAGATTAAGGACAAATAACTATCAACCATATATTATTAGGTAGTGTTACATAGATTAAGGACAATTATCAAATAAGTAAAACAAATTTGAAACAACTGCAAAAATATATAATGCAACAACCTCAGTCTTGTTTGATGTTGTTCTCGCACTAGGTCTTCTTCTTGCTATTATTTTTCTTTTATGAAAGGTAGACCTGACAAAATTAAACAAAATAAAAATTAAAAGTTAACCTAATGTGATTATTAGTTGAAGGAACTATATATAATACTAAAAATTGTGATATTATAATAATAACTCACTTTTAAAAGTAAAACATTGTACCTATTTTTTATTGATGTGTGAGTGGCATGTAGATGTTCCAAGGTTGAATTTACTTTGATTGGGTTGGTTTCATAATGTATACCGTACAAATTGCTCTGATCTAAGATATAAATATATAAACTAATATTGATAATCTTAGACCATTAAAAAAAAAATCAAAACATTGTAAAATATATTGAAATAGAATGTAAGAATCAAAATATGAAAAATAGGCGCATTCAAACTTAACTTACATTACGCATCCAATACTCCCAATAAACTTATAAGTCAATCATCTTGTTTTCGATGGACGGAAGCGTGCAATCAATATTCTTCATGTGCCTGAACATTTTAGCAGAGAAAAAAATTATGAGACATGAGAAGATAAATAAGTGGGTGCATTGGATTTTTATAGATTGAAAGATGGATGTGTCAATATATATATATATTGTGTAAAATCGGTTATTTTTGGCAAGGAAAATGATTATATCACAGTCCAAATTTCACAGCCCTTTGTACAGTCCTTGTTTTATGCTTTTGAAGTTAATTTTGTTACCTACTACCTGTTTAACAGGTTTTTTATTCAAATGGTCTTTTTAATCTATTAACAACCCACTCAACTTTCAAAAATTACAAAAGATCACCTAAATTTTACGATATTACTCATATAAAAAAAATCATTACTTTCCAAATGATAATTTATCATTCATCAATATTGAATAAAAATTATCTCAAAAATTACAATAAAAATATAAAGTCATAATTTAAAAGCATTTGCAATGTCTAGAATTTAGGATTTATTACATAATATTTAATTTAGGGTTAGATTTAGGGTTTAGGGTTTTAGGGTTTAGGGTTTAGGGTTTAGGGTTTAGGGTTTTAGGGTTTGGGGTTTTAAGGTTTTAGGGTTTAGGGTTTATCCTTTAAAAATAGGGTCTATATTTTCTTCATAATTATTTATGGATCATATCATTAATTTAATTTTTTTTCATTTATATTAAAATAATATTTTCAGTATTTTCTTGGCAAGATTCGTAGATTTGATATGTTTGAAATTGATAATTTTGTGTTGATTATTTTATAAACAGGGTTTATTTTCTTATTCATTGTTACTTTGTGCTTTTTTTACAATTTAAAGTTTTTAGAGTCCAACTTTGTCAAAATAGTTGATTTAGGAATGCAAAATACCGGCTGTACTTTGGTCTGTGAAATATGGACTGTGATGCTAGCATTGTTGTTTTGGCAAGCATAACCTATGGCTATAGTCATGTGTAACGGCTTAGTTAATCATGTATTAATAAATATTGAATGAGTGACCAACTAATGAAAATAAAATTACAAATTTACCAAATATTAAAATCAGTGATGTTATTAATGCGTAATTACTAATTAGTTAGGAAAAAAAGATTCAGTTAAAAAAGTACTTTAAGGTGGTTCATATATTTATGCTTTATGTCCGTAAATTGTGCCACAAATTGAAGTTCAAAATTTGAATTGAGCTAGTTTCTGGAAAGAAATAGTGAAGAAAATAAATATTGTGTTAAATATAGAATGTAACGTCAATTGACAGTCAAAATTTCTTACTTTTGAATTATGAAATATAAATATGGTGAATAGGCTTCTTAATCATGATGAAAAATATGACATAAATTTAAGCTAATCAGAACTTTTTAAGAAATAAAAATAATTTAAAATTACGAAAAATTAGTATTGAGTCAAAATTGTATGATTTGGGTCAAAAGACCATTCTCCAATATATATATATATATACTAGCTTACCCCGTGCCTAGGTAACTAAATTCGCGCACCAGAGGTGTCGACGCGCTCCGAATTCGCGAATCGGAGCGCATTTGCAAAATTCGCAAAAAAAACGCGAATTATTGAAAGTGAGAGCGCGAATTCATAATTTTCGGAGCGCGAATTTATAATTTTTGGAGCGCGAATTTATTATATATAGAGCGCCGTTTTAATTTTGATAGAGCGTGTATCATCCTTACAAAGAACATGCACTAGAAAATTTAAATTCACGAATTTTGACAAAAAGTGACATTTTTACATAGATTTTGTAAAGTTTATTGGTTTATTTTGTAATTTACAAATACTTGTAACTTGGAAGCATTACAATTTACAACAACAAAAAAGAAAAAGAAAAAACACAAATAATGCTTGTAACTTTATTTTGTAAAGTTTACAGGTTTATTTTGTAATTTACAAATAATTGTAACACAAATAATACTTGTAACTTTATTTTGTAAACTTATGGGTTTATTTTCTAATGAATATGTAAATTAACAAAAATAATACTTCCTTCGTCCTTCAATTTTTATCCTCATAATTTTTTTGTTTTGGTATGTCACTTAACTAAATTTTATTTTTTAAAATGAGATTATTATTTTAAAATCACATTCTCATAAAGTAATTCATTTGTTTTATTTTTTTCATCTCTTATCTAATCAAATTATTAACTCTAATTTGTAGTATTTTTTTATTGTAAGATTTGTATGAAGGTGGGGCTTGTAGTTGTGGATATGGTAATTTATATAGTGAAGGGTATGATACAAAGTTACAAACACATCATCATTGAGTACAATATTTTTTAACAATGGGCAAAGTTGTGGAGCTTGCTTTGAACTTAAATGTGTGGATGACCATAAGGGGTGCCTCCAAAATTCAATTGTGGTCACGGCTACCAATTTCAGCCCTCCAAACAATGCCTTATCGAACAAAGACGGTGGGTGGTGCAACCCACCAAACCAAATTTTCAACCTCTCTCAACCTCTCTTCTAACAAATTGCCAAATATGAAGCTAGAATTGTATTCGTTTATTACCGAAGGTAAATATGTAATTTCAATAATATATGTATACCTAAGTATTTCTTGATTATATTTTTTTGTCTCTCCTTATCACCCCTACCCTCACATGCACCCACCAACTAACAACATGTGTATTTTTTATCGGCATAAATGCAAATATTTCTTAACCCTGCAATTCATGTTTTTCACAAAGATCTAAAATTTTAGGCGTTGTTTAGTTCTTGAATTTTATTGATGAAAATGGCTGAGAAAATGAAAATAAACTATACTTATTAGTTGAATGACATAGATTTTGCTCTTAATTCTTTTAAAAATGTAGCTGTAACTTATCTCTTTATTATATATTTCTTATTTTAATACCGTAAATTAATTATTTTATATTATTAATAATTATTTTAATAGACGCTCTATAGGCGCTCTCATATTCTAAAATTTTAATATATCACGCTCTCGCGCTCCCGCTCCCGCTCTCGCTCCCGCACCCGCTCCGCGTTTTAGTTACCTAGCCCCGTGCTATGCAAAAAATGACTAAAATAATGAGATATATATATGGAGAATGGTCTTTTGACCAAAATCTTGCAATTTGGACTGAATACTATTTCTGGTAATTTTGATTTATTTTATTTTCTTAAAAAAGTTTTGATTGGTCAACACAAAATTTATTATTTTCAGTTATAAAACAATCTTATTAATTGTCATCATACAACAAAAGGAAGATTCCTTTCTGATAAAAAAAATTCATTTACTTATAATTCGAAATCTATGTTTTGAATTATGGTCAAAAGTTACCATTAACTGTCACAAACCCATAACATAATATGCTCATTTTATTAATTAATTTTTACTAAGATCATTAAGCTATGGTTGGCCTCCTACGGCTAAATAGGAAAATTTGGGTTGACAATGAATTAAAATCTTATTTCATGCAAAAATTTAACCGTCCCATGATTAAGGCTAATCAATTAATTTGCTATAATTCTAGATAATTCTTAATACTTTTAATTTCTTTCATGATCTATATATATAGTTAAACACCAACACCTTATTCCACTCTAGCATAATAACATGCCTCTCAATCTGTGATCTCATTTTTTCCACTCTTGCGACAAATTTGTGTTTATTGGTAATTTTTTTTCTAGATTATTATTAACTTGATTTCATGCATTTCTTTTCTTGGATTTTATCGATTTTATTTTCTTGATGATATATATAATATTGATATTCTACGAGAATTATCAAGTGAATGCTTCGTGATCTGATTTAAGTCAACAATAGGTTTGTGATTCATTTTCTTTATAAATTTATATTTGACGGTATTTTTCTTTTAAGTTTGTATGAATATGTTAATTGTATGAAATTGATTATGATTGATTAATTTTATTTATAGATATTGAAATAACTTCAAGATTTTGCTGCAGAAAATCTTGAAACAAAGTTAAGTTTGTAATCTTGGGAGGATTATATTGTTAAAAAGTAATTATTTTTCTTGAATGTTTTAGTAGTTTTCCTCCCTGAACTTGAATCACGATATGGAATTTCAATTACCACGAAACTTAAGAGATGCAATCTCAATTGAAACAACTAAAGGAAGTGCTGAAAATATCATAATGCCCATCTTTATTGTATAAATGATCTCAAACATGGTTTTAGTATTTACACTAAATCTCAGGGATGGTTTAAGTATTTTTTTTAATCATATAAATAAATACATTAAAATAAAAAAATATATAAAAAAAGTTCAAAAAATATTTTGCTGCTAATAAATGAATTTGTTAGGTTGTTTTTTTATCTTATTCAAATTACTACTCTTTAATAACATGATGACTAAAAGTGCATGTCATAAGAAGATTAGTGGGCAAAAAGACGTCAATAAGAAACTCACACATGTCATTTTCTTCACCAACTCATATCAAACCAATAGGATGTAAAATGAGCTTAAAAAAATTGATAGGATAACCCTTAAATTTCTATATTGATTAGGGAACTATTTCTGTATTTATCGCTGCATTACCTTCGTTTTCATCAATTTTAATTGCACTTTTAGTGTTCAACTTTTCATTTGTTTAATTCCAAGACTTTATATGACAAGTCTTCTTGAATTTGAAATAACAGAGTAATTCTCTAACTCAATCAATTTTTCAAAACTTTCAATTGTCCCAAGTTCATGTTACTTTAATCTTTATTCTATCATTTTTTTACTTCTATGGAGCCGTGTTTATGTTCTTAATTTTGTGTTGACGATGATAATTCTAATCAAAATTAAAGCTTTATTTCTTTTATAAGTTTATGTAGGTTTATATTTCTTTTTCTTTTTCGTTCCTTACCAATAGAGGTCCGGATCTTAGAGATCAAATTCTATATATATAATATACTGAAAGGTATAATAGCCCGCCTGTTTCTCAAACCATAACTCAAATATTTTACCTTCTCCCAACTTCAACTTAAGCTTGCGAATTCTCAATATAATTAATGTTTTTGTGTTTGACTCATTTTTACTATAATCATGCAAAACACTTCGAAGCAAAACAACTAAGCAAGTATAGTAGTTGTAAGCCTACAAATTGTCAATCAAAATGGCTAATTACTAATTTATTTTATGTTTGACTCCTTTTACTATTATCATGCAAAACACTTCAAAGAAAAGAAACTAAGTATAGAAGTTGTAAGCCCACTAATTTCCAATAAACATGACATATTACTCATTTACATTTTAAGTGAGTTGAATTATTGCTAATTTAATGTTCTTTTATTGAGCACCATTTACTTTGTGTAAATAATTAACATGTTTTCATTCCACATTTATTCTTTATTTGCAAATTTGGGAACTCATTATTAATCTTATCATAAGAAAGTTATTTTAGTTATTTTAATGTAATTTTGTGCTTAGAACTTGATGGATGCACTATTTTCAAATTACAAGTGGAGTTATCTTAAAAAAAATTACTTTCTAAAATGCCTAATTGTAATATCACAATTTTTTTTGTGTTATAGATCCTTTGGTTTTTCTCTATTAAACGAGGTTAATGTGTTCTTATAGTTTGCTAGGTCTATCTTGCTTATACAAATTATCAATGGGTGGATGCATCTTGACAATAGTGATCCATAACGAGAACTTGAAGTAGAGAAATAATAAAAGCCAAGGAGAAGGCTACCAAGGCAAGATAACAACAATAGCTAGCCATGACTAAGAGGCTAGGACTCAAGTTGCTGCATAATTTTGTAATTGTGTTTTATTTATTTTAAATTTGTATTTATGATGTGAGTAAGGGCGAATGTAGTTTTCGATTTGATTTCTATTATTGTGTTGGTTAGATTGAAATTAACACGGAAAAATCATATAGTGCTTTAATATTTTTTTTAGATGTGATTAATGTGCGTGAATTCTTATTATAATTTTATCCCTATTGTCGCAACCTTGATTGTTGGACTAATCATGTTTTACTTCGATGGTCTAACTTGAGAGCTTTGCTCTTTTTTGTTAGAGGTTTTGCAATAATAAATTAATCGACAACTTTATATTTGTACAAACCTAAAAATAATCTAGGGATATATTAATGTAGATGTACTGTGCACGCTTTCATAGGAAAATATATTATTAATTCTAACTTGACTCTACATTATAGTATATTCATGTTATGCATATTTTAATTATCTCAAAAAAGAATTGTTTGAACTGAAATATATATAACTTTTATTTTACATATACAAATAGTGTTTATTGATGTATTTTTTTATATGTAGTTCGTGAAGACTCTAGAATTTTACTTGCTTCATTTCATATTATGTGATTGTGTATTTATCACTATTAAGTTATTTATTTGTGTTTTTGTCACTATTAATCTAGAATTACTCCTAAAGATATCATTATTTATGTGATTGTATATTTATCATTAATAATTTAATTATATAAACTACACCATTTACCTGTTCTTTTTTGACATTTTGTTAGTCATAGACTCACAATACAATGGTAATAAACTACACCTAAAGTTCTTAGAATTATAACTCACGAGTCTTAGCAGCGTCAAGCCGTCAATATACCTTTTTGTACGGCACAACATTTATTAAATAAAATATATTTCCAATATTAACACACTTTTAGTTACTAGAAAAGTGCACGTACGTTGTACGTGTCTAATTTTAATTTCATAGGTATTTTTCGAAAATTAGAGTAAAATTAGCTTTTTCTTTGTTATGCCAAAAGATATCATATATTTATGACTAATATTCAATTTATTTTTTATGAAAATTATTTTTATTAATTGTTCTAGTTTTACCATAAAAAAAATGATGGCTTTAAATAGTTGTAACAAAATATAAAATAATGACTACATCTTATAGAATTTGTTCTATAATAGTAATTTTCATGTTAAGTTTATCCGTTATTCACCGATGATACATGTTTCATCCGTTTCTTCACAAATTTCACCCGAACTTTCAACGATTTCACGAGCATTTTTTCTTACTGGTCTCACGAATTTTTTCACCAACTTCACCAGTGTTCATCAATTTCACCCGAAGTTTCATAGATTCATATGTTTCCACTGTTTAATTTTTTTTACCAGTTAATATATTTTAGTGATTTTTCCACTTTTTCATTGTTTTTCCATTTTTCTTCAAAAAATTTTCAAATCTAAACCATTTTCCCACCGATTTCACCTTATTTTTCATCAATTTCTTTTGTTTTCTCCCGTTCAAACCTAAAAATAATAACCATTTTTTCTTATGGTTTATTTTATTTTAAGTGTTATATGAGAAGAAAATTTAAATTATAAAATTTGATATAAAATATAATTTCTAAATTTTAGGAGATTATGTAGGAGATAAATATAATAAGATTCTATGTCTAATTGTACATTTACCATAATTAAATTAAAAATATTTCATGTCTAATTATTCTTCTTCAACTATTTTTACATATTTACCATTGAATTAAATATCACTTTACAATTCAAATAAGGGTATATTAGTCTTCACAAAAAAAGAAAAAAACTTAAATTATTCACACTTTTATAATAAGTATAGATATAGATAAATAGTGGGCATTAGGACTGGGACAAAATTGAACACATGTTTTTTGTCAAGGGGTATAACAAAATCGATGCAAGTATATTATATATTTTAGTTTGTTTATCATTATTTTAGTCATTTTGTGCATAGCACGAGGAGTAGGCTAGTATAAATATATAAACCATGTAATTAAATAGAGTTAATTGCTAATTTTACACCTTGCATTATAAAATATCATGACATCTAAATTGTCATTTTTTTTTCCTTTTGGGAAACAATTGATAATTTCTTTCAAAAGTTTGAATCATATACATCAATTTCAGTTGTTACTAAATTTCAATTTTGCAGTAAATAATTTAGATTATCTCCTAAATTTTCTTTATAGGAAAAAAAAAGCGTCAGTTATGACGAAAAATGTGATAAGATAAGATAAGGTCTAGAAGTTAGTTATTAGAAATAGGGCATTATGTCCTGATCAATATTATTGAATTTTAAAGTGTAGAAATGTCAATATGAGGGGTTTAGTGTTAAAAAAAAAAAAAAAAAAAAATTCTACACGGTTCTAAGTGAGAAGTTAACGATGTTAACTTTTTAGGTGTTAAATGATGGCTTAGGAGGTGATTATTATATTTTACACATTAAATGATAAAGTACAAGTTTGCCAAGAGAAGTTCTTCCTGTATTATGTTGTACGAGTTTGATAAATATAAGGGGTGGCTGTTACATTTTATACATCTATTTATACATATAAAGTACGAGTTTGCCAAGAGAAGTTCTTCCTTTTTTTGTGATGACTAATATACCCCTACTTAAATGATAAATAAAATAATTGAATAATCATATACTTTTACATGAAAAAGAAGTCTACTTTAATATAAACACTGTTGTATCAAAATAATAATAAATATAATAAATTAAAAATTGGATATTACATAAAATTGGTGGACTTAATAATGTAGGTGAAGTTAAAAAAAATAGAAACTTAGAAAGTTGCTTACGGAAACTAAAATAAGGACTAACAAATTTTATTATCGTTTTAAGAATAATTTGCTTATTTGTTAAATATATATATATATATTCTAATTTTTGCCATTATTAAATGTTCGAAGAAAAAGATTGATTTCTACCTAGCTAACTTCCTAAAAATCAAATGTTCCGCAAACGGGTAAAACTGGTAAAAACTAAAATCAAGTAAACACGGGGATAATAAGAAAAAACGGATCAAATTGATAAAAGAACAAGAACAAAAATATGAGTTAAATTGAAAAAAAAAGGAAATAAGTAAGAAAAAATGTTAAATCAACTTAACAAATAAGTAAAATCGACTAAAATTGAGTTAAAACAGGAGAGAATGGGTGAACTGATTAACGAATGAGATAAAAATCAACTAAAATTGAGTTAAACCGAGGAGAGTGAAAAAAATGATTAATAAATGGTATAAACCACAAAAAATAGGTGAAACCGGTGAAAGAATGAGTTAGAATAACAAAAAAGAAATGGCAAACTCAGTGTAAGAGCAGATGAAATCGATAGTTCTTTGGAAAACAATTACGAAATTAACATATTAACTAACCTCAAAAATATTAAAGAACCTAAAAAAATGCCACATCCGTGCTATATTAATAAAAAAAAGGTACTATTTAGTTACCTTAAAAACTTATAATTGGCTTAAGAAAAATAAAATCAAAACATAGAAATGGTTAAAATCGGTGAAAACAAATGTAATTCGATTAAAAATATATGATACGCAAAATGGTAAAATTAATGGAAAATGTGTTAGATATGAGACAAATGAGTTAAAGACCAATTAAAAATTGTGCAATTGATAAAACACCGTGGTAAAACGGGTAAAATAGATCAACTAAATAGGAGATAATAAGAAGAAAAAAAAGGATCAAATCGATAAAAGAACAAGTTAAATCGACTAAAATTGGGATAAACCAGAAAGAATGGAGGAATTGACTAACAAATGTAATAAAATCAATTAAGTTTGGGTTAAACCGGGGAGAATGGGTGAATTGATTAACAAATGGATGGGATAAACCATAAAAGGGTAAAATCGGTGAATGAATGGGTTAATATAAAAAAAAAATGAAAAGGTAAATTCAGTGTAAAAGAAGGTGAAATCGATATTTCTTTGAAGAGTTCTTAAAAAATTACCACATATTAAAGAACCTCATCAAAAAATAAAATTATGTCACATTCGTGCTATATGAATAAAAAAGTACTATTATTTAGTTAACTGAAAATTTTATAAATGGACTTAAAATTCGATTAAAAAATATATGATAAAAAATCAATGAAAAATGGTTTAGATCGAAGAAAAAAAAGTTAAAGCAACAAAAAAATGGTGCAATCGATAAAACAACGTGGTAAACCGACAAAAAATGGATAAATCGATAGAAGTGAATGATATCAGCTAAACACGTGATAAAAAAAGGGGTCAAATTGATGAATGAACAAGATAAAAAAATGAATTAAATAGACAACAAAAAAGGTGAAATAGGTGAGAAAATAGGTTAATCAGCAAAAGAATAAGTAAAATCAACTAAAATTTGGTTAAATCAGAGAGAATGCGTTAATTGATTATCAAATGAGATAAACCACAAAAATGGGTGAAATCGGTGAATGAACGATTTAGTATAACAAAAAAATGCTAAGCTCAATGTAAAAACAAATGAAATCGTTAAGAATATGTTAAAATAACAAAAAAAATATAAACTCAGTGTAAAAGGGGGTTAAATCGATAAAATAGGTTCACGCGGCAAAATTGAGGAAAATTGGTTACAACAGGTCAATTTTTTTGAAAAAGGGATTAAGCATATAATTGAAAATGGATGAACTCAATAATAGACATGTATAACACGTAAAACTGGTGGAAATCGATAAATAAAAAAGGGTTTAAACATGTAAAAATGGTTTAGATGGAAATATCAAGGTCAAGAAAGAAAAAATTTGATGTTGTCCATTGGTAAAATCAATGGAAAAATAGGTTACATTGAAAGAAAAGCGAGTTGAAGCAAAAAAAAATGGTGTCATTGATAAAACAACAAAGTTAACCGACCAAAACATGTTAAAAAAAATGAATGACATCGGCAAAACAATTGTTAAAACCGGCAAAAACAGGTAAATTTCGATCAAAAATATATGATAAAAATGGTAAAATCAATGGAAAAATGGGTTAGATAGAAAGAAAAAAAAAAGCGAGCTAAAGCAACAAAAAAAAAACGGTGCCATTGATAAAAAAAACAAGGTTAGTCGACAAAAAAAGGGAACAAATCGATAAAAGAACAAGAACAAAAAAATGAGTTAATTGGCAAAAAAAAAAAGGTGAAATATGTGAGAAAATAGGTTAAATAAGCAAAATAATAAATAAAATCAAACTAAAATTTGGTTAAACCGAAGAGAATGAGTGAATTGATTAACAAATGTGAAAATCGACTAAAATTGGGTTAAACTAGAGAGAATGATGGATTGATTAACAAATGGGATAAACCACGCAAAGAAGGTGCGAAATCTATGAAAGAACAGACTAAAATAACAAAAAAAGAAATGATTAACTCAGTGTAAAAGCAAGTAAAATCTATATTACTTTTGAAAGTTCTTAAGAAATTATCACTTATTAAATAACCAAAAAACAAAAGGCTACCTTCGGGCTATATGAATTAAAAAAAAGTACTATTTACTTAACTGAAAAACTTATAATTGGCTTAAGCCAAAATAAGGCAAAATGTTAAAACTGATGAAAACGGGTTACATAGAAGAAAAACTAGTTAACGCAAAAAAAAATGGTGCAATTGATAAAACAACGGGGTAAGCCACCAAAAATGGATAACTGGTATAGAATAAATAATATTGGCTAAACATGATATAAAAAAGGGGGGGGGGGGGGGGGGGGTCAAATCGATGAAAGAACAAAAACAAAAAATGATTTAAATTGGCAAAAAATTGAGAAATAGGTGAGAAAATGGGTTGAATCAGCATAAGAATAGGTAAAATCGACTAAAATTTGGTTAAAGCGGAGAGAATGAGTGAATTGATTAACAAATGTGATAAACCACAAAAATGGGTGAAATCGGTGAAAGAACGGATTAAAATAACATAAAAACAAATGGTAAACTCAATGTAAAAGCGAATGAAATCGATGAAAAAACATATTAAAATAACAAAAAAAATGGTAAACTTAGTGTAAAAGCAAGTTTACATGACAAAATTGAGGGAAATTGATAAAATCAGGTTAGATTAGTTAAAAAATGGATTAGGCATGTAATTGAAAATATATGAACTCAATAAAAGATAGGTATAACCGGCAAGACTGGTTAGATCGATAAAAAAAAATGGGTTAAACTTGTGAAAACTGGTTTAGATGGAAAAAAATTATTTAGATGGAAATATCAAGATCAAGGAAGAAAAAATTTGATATTGTTCATTCGTTCAAATGGTTGTTTAGAACAATAATTATGTAGACATGTAGTTTTAGATTAGAAATACTTAGTAATTATAGTTCATTTATTATTTTAAAGTTTTGGTTTTAGGTATTTATGATAACAACTTTAAATTCTTGGTAACAATATAGAAATAATTAAATTGATTTGGTAAAAAAAATAATGTGGTATGTCATTAAGATCATAGTATGATGAAAAATAATTATATGATTTAACTAACATAGAAAATTAATTAATCACGTGCAACACACGTATCCTTTTCTAGTTATGGGTAAGTGTAACAATCCTCATAATTTAAGGGGTATACTGTGTCAAGAGCATATTCTTCAAAAGAAAATTAATGATAGGAAACATTCAAAGCTAATTAGGAATGGATTGGTCGAATTAGCGTTTATAATTTGATCCAATAAAATTGTGGCGTTAACTTCTTTATATATAAATTTACTATTAGTATATATTGATTCCTTAACTAGTGGCCGTGACTTTTTCAAGTCAATATCTTCCCACTATTTCTTCATTTAAAATGTTTAGCAATACCTTAATAATGATTACTTGCAGTTGCAGGAACATTAATTAATGTAATGTCGACAAGACGCACCTAGCTAGTCTTGACACTGACATGCAAACAAGAAAATAGATTTAAATCGCAGTCCTAATTATTGGATACCAAGTTTGCTTCAAGATTATCAAGAATATATAAGAAAATGTCATATTTGATTGAATTCACTTGACTATAAATCGAATGTATTTCAATACACTTTGTTCTGATTTCTTCTATTCAATTACATAAATCATAATGAATATATTGCACTTGGTTTGTATTTGAGTAAGCTTAGTCTATTTCAATTGAGTGTAGAACTATGTACATTTCATTCTAAATGAAAAAGAAACAATCTTCCAAAATGATATTTCCAATTATTTGGATGATGATCTGCTTCAAGATGAATAACATATATATCAATAGTTAATTCGTCCTCATCGAGAGAGAAATTTGTAGTCCAATTAATGACGATTAGCACAGGCCAATTGTGAGATTTCAATCAGGTCCACTGGGTTAAATTAAGTTTTCTAGATAAGCAATCATAATAATAGTCAATGAATAATCATGAATTAATTCTTTTATTAGCTTTAGTTTTGAGTTTTTGGATTGCACTCCGAAAATATAGGGTTTTGGTACTTTGCACCCTTACTCAAAAGTTTTGGCACTTTGCAACATGGAAATATAATTTATTTGGCACTTGTACCATGAAAATATAATGTATTTGCCACTTTGCACCCCTAGTATGTGTTTTGTTGAGAAAATTCATTGGTAGAAGGGTAGAATAGTCATTTTCCATTTTTTTTGGCACTTCGCACGCTGGCAATATAGATTATGCACCCTGAAAATATAGAATATTGGCATTTTGAAAATTATAAAATATTGGCACTTTTCACCACGATTTAAAGATTTTGGTACTCTGCACCTTAAAAATATAATTTGTATGGCATTTTGCACCCTAATGTGTTTTCCTTAAAAAAAAATAAAAAAAATAAAAAAAAACTCATTAATGTCGTCGATGTAGAGATAAAATGGTCATTTCTATGCACACCAATCATATACATGTCATTCTTAATTTATTTTACTTCATAATAACTTATTTTAACATTTTCTCTCAGTAAAATTTAGATTAAAAAAAAAAGACGTTGTCTTTATTTTGTTTTTAAGTATCCTCTAGATTATTTACTTTATATCTAAAATACACGTTTACAAATCTAACATGTTATTATATTGCATGTTATTTACATTATTTAGATTATCATATTAAATCGAGGTTGAAAATGTCAAAAATTATATTTTTTGGGTGCAAAGTGTCAAAATCTATACTTATAGGGTGCAAAGTACCAAAAATATTTGAAAATGACTATTCTACCCTTCCGTCAATGATTTTTTCTTCAAAACACACACTAGGGTGCAAAGTGCCAACTAATTGTATTTCTAAGGTGTAAAGTGCCAAAAAATTTAAATTAGGGTGCAAAGTGCCAAAATCCTATGATTACAGGGTGCAAAGTGTCAAAAACCCTTTAGTTTTTTAATCATTGAAAGCGAAAATAAGGTGTAATTTTTAAATTTACTATTTTTCGCAAAGCTAAGTCTCCAAGATCAAAATGTATTACTAGTATTTGTTGTTATTTTTAATTTTTTTATAATATGGTATAATTGGATAAATTTTGATTATGTAATGACGATGTATTAATGTATTTATCGTCTCAATAAGAAAGACTCTTATTTTTCTTAATTTAGTAATTTCTTCACAATACCTAGTGTTTTGACTAGGATTTTATATTCTACTTCGAACTTTTGATCTTACTTAGTACATCCTATAGTTCCTAAATTTTCACTACTATTTTCTTTTTGGAATGTTTCAAAATAACACTTTCTTTCTATAAATGAAATTATTTTTCTCAAAAATATCCTCTCACATAAATTAATGATTTTTCCCACTACCTCTCAACCACTACTTTTAAGGGTATTTATGTAAAAATATCTAAAAGTTCCACATTTTTAACTTTTACCTAAAACTCCGCAGTAAATTAAATTATAGAGAAAAAGGGACTGAGGGAGTATTAAATATGGAAAATCTCACTTTGAAACCCAAACTTTGAATATTTTTGTACTTTGACATATAATATTTGCAAGTTCATACTTAACCACCTCAGATAATTAAAATGTCCCAGATCATTACTTTTGGATAATCTTGGAGAATGTTTTCACACTTTGCCACCCTTTGAACATTTTTGCAAATATTCTTGAAGATTATGCCGGCGAAGGTCTAAAGGTACTGATCTGTGACATTTTAAATAGTTAAAGTGGTTAGGTGGCAAATTAAAGTTCGAAGTTTTAGTGGCAAAGTGGGATTTTCCCTTAAAATGAAGTAGTAGAGTTTCCCTTCTTATATTAAAAGTTCAATTTCTTTTTTCCTTTTAAGTTTCAACTACCTTGTTTATTTAATATTCCCCGTATAAAACAAAATAAACAAGTTGATAACTACTACATACTGCTCCCTCCGTTTAATTTTAGTTGGTATATTTGCAAAATTTTCATTTTTCGAATGTACAAAAATTAATAGCTATAAATAAAATAATCATTAAAATAGTGTTTTTGACAATTTATATTACAAAAATGAATAATTAAAGAATTTGTTAATATGTGTGAAATGCTAAATATGACAATTAAAGTGAAACGGAGGGAGTATAATATAACATAGAAGTAACTACACCGGACCATATACGTATTGGAATCATATTTTTCCTTGAGTTAAATGCAAAAAGACCTCTTATATTATTTTTAGTTGATTAGCAAAAAACTCCTATGTTAAAAAGCCCAAGTCTTTTACCTTTTCCGGGACATCAATGTGTTTTACTCGGTCTAAGTTTTAAGTATTCTTCAAAATTTGCATGAGAAGAGACAAATGTTACTTCTTCTTTAGAATAAAATGAAAAAACCCGATTATTCCCTTAAAAAATTGACAGAACTCTATTGTAAATTTAAAAAAATTGACAATAAAATCTCTATAAATTAATAAATGACAATAACCCCTCCAGTGGTAATAAAATAATAACACGAAGAAATTTTTGCTTATAAAATATTAACACATGGAGTTTTTTGCTAATAAAAATTATATATAGGTTATTTTGCCAATTATGAATAATACAGTGGGAGTTTTTGGCATTTTGCTGTTTTTTCTTTTTTTATTGTACTAGTAGTTTTTAAGTTCTGTATGGACCTCCCCTAAACTGTGTGTTCTCGGAAATATCTAACAGACGGACCACAACTTGGACACTTGATTAATTCTAAATTTCTAATCAACTTGTTTACCTAGGAAATTAATTAATCAGAAAATATATAATATACTTTTATAAATTTTAAATTTCTTCATTTTTCCCTCTCTCTTAATTAGCTTCTTTATAGTCTCCTACAGTTAAATGGAAAATTTATAAGTTTCTCCTCAAACTCTCCAACTTCCTTTCTCTATAAGCTTGGGTTCTTTAAATTTCCAAAACTTATGAATTAATTTTGCATATAGCCTAAAAATGAAGGTAAGCTATTTTCAATAATGCATGCAATTAGTAGCACATAATCATCATCAAGGTAAATTAATATTTGATTTAATTCCCTAATCTCTTCTGTAGCAAAAAATTGTGATCAAGTTGCCGTTGCCGAGTGGAAAAAGTAAGTCAACCGCCATGAAGGTTGCAGTATCTATACAAGGTATGTGTATATTCAATTTTAATAATGTACATTATATTTATTTTGGGGTCAATTTCTATTTACTTCCGTTTTGAGCATAATGTTCAATTTGAACCTTTGAAATATAAAATTAGATATATTACCCCCTAAGATAATTTAAAAAAGAAACCACTTTTCCTCCTTTTTGGACATTTGACCGTGTTTTCCCCATGCCCAAATTAAATTGAATGTGAGTGTAAAAGTAGTTATATTTATTGATAAATTACTTCGCATAAAATAATACAAGGGGCATCCAAGTCTAAGTCGATATTATATAAATGAGGGCAATTATGTCTTTATATATTTTTTGGAGGTAGGATAATTGAATATTACAAGTATTAAGGTAAATTATCATTGACTCAATAATTATGTTACGGAATTTTAATTAATTAAAATAATTGTAATTTTGAAGGGGTGAGCTCGGTGAGTATTGGAAAGGAAAATGATAGACTGGAAATAGTGGGAGAAGGAATTGATTCAGTGTGTTTGACGAAATCTTTGAGGAAAAAATTCTGCTTTGCAAATATTATAAGCGTTGATGAAGTCAAGCCCAAGCCTCCCAATCCGCCGTGCCCGCCGCCATGCTACTACTACCCGCCGCCGCCGCCGCCGTGCTATAATTCTGGTCCTAATTGGTTTTTTATGTAATTCAATCGGATTTCTCTTTCTTGCTTTTCTCTTTTTGTTTAGTATAATTTATATGTGCGTGACTGCGTGTACTGATGGACATATATAATATATAATATATTGAATATTTTTTCTTTACACCTCCTTTTTTCCTGAGGAATTTCTTTTTCACCTAAAAACAATTATCTGATAACAGTTTTGTCACCATATATGTAATATTGGGAAATAATGTGCCTACCCCGGTGGATTCAATCCACCGGGGTGCTGGATGAGCGACAAGTGTATATGAGAGGATAATTTTTTGTCTTCTTATGCACATGTGTTTATCATTCAATCCCTATTGATATAATTCACCGGTGTAGGACGAATGTAACCGCAATATTGATTATGAATCTTATATCCAAGATCTAATTAAGATGCTCTTCTTTGACAAACTCGAATATATTTGACATATGAAATCAGCTATGCTCTGATATAAATTCAAAAACAGAATATCATGAATCTACTCCACCTTAATTATGCTTTGACACTATAAAATTTTTTCAAATAAAATTTTTCCGACAGAAGCGACGGAGAAAACCCATCGGAAAAGCAAATTGTAATCGACCAAGACAAATCTGTCATATTTTCGACAAAAAATATCCATTGAAAACCCAAGTAAAGAAAATATAAAATAAAAATATTATTATTTTCCGACGTAATTTTTTCGTCAAAAAAACTAATAAAAGAAATTTTATTATTTTTCGATGGTTAAATTACGTCGGAAATCTCATAAATGTTTATATAAAAAAATCCGTCCGATTTAAAAAGGAAAATTTTCGTTGGAAATTTAATTAAAAATAAAAAATAAAAATAATAATTTTCGACTAATTATTTCCGCCTTAAAATAAATAAAAAATTACTATTTTCCAAAGGACCAATACGTTGGAAATCTAATAAAGGAACAATAAAATATTTTCAGACGTAATTGTTACTTGCTCCTACAAATCATGTAGAATATTCCCATTACCAATAAGTAAATGATATCGAGACATGAAAATTTAGATAAATGTCTTTTTTTTTTATTAGAATTGAAAATTGAGATAAATGTCTTTATTTATGTGTCCGACGCGCGGATTAAACTCTTGGAAAACCAAAAAAAAAAAAACATACTTGTTATAGAGTCAAAGAGCACTTATCCTAATGCCAAAGCTAAACTGCCTCGAATGATCTATTTCTATTTGCCCCTACAAAGAAGAATTTGAATTCACTTTGGGCCATTCTGTCGAATTCACTAAAAGGCCCAAATAGAATAAACGGACTCGCACTTACCCATACTCCAAAGAAGAATTCTAAAATAGCATGTAAAAAAAAAACCACTTAATGATCAAATAAAATATATTCATCAAAAAAGAAAAAGATCAAATTAAATACCAAAGGCCCACTTTAAAATGCTTCAGATGTATCTGAAAATCTGGATGAGAACTTACTAGTATTTAAATTTGAATGAGAACTTACTGAAAGGATTTTCAATAATTTTTATTGCTTGGATTTTGACTTCATTATTTTAATGAAAGAGTACTTACTTAAGAACTTAAACTTTACATCATAAAATTTAAAACATTCAATTACACTTGAATGATGAAAATAATCAAATGTCATATTCGATATCTCATGCTATTATTGTGATGTTCTATAGATAATTTTTTGAAGTTATATATATGTTATTATTTATATTCATTTATATTTTGGTATTAAATGGATTTATGTATTGCTTCGCTCAAAATTAATTTCATTCAACATAATACAAATAATAAAAAGAAAAGAAAAAGGTCAACGTGTTTTGGCCTCGTGTAAATTTATATGTCCAATTGGTGATGTCATTGATTTAGAGTGCAAATTCTTAAGATTGGATTCTTGGCTTATCTAATTACAAGTCAATTAATAAAATCTCCAAGAAAAAAATTATCGGGGACAACCACTTTTGCTGGATAGGTGAAATTATTGGTGAATTGGAATGGACTAATCTGCAATATTAAGACTCCAAGTGTCCTAGTAAATTGATTATGAAACCTAACTACCACTGAATTAAGTCGATTAATTGTTTTCTCTGTCTAATCTTGCTTGTAACATGTCACATGATCAGTTGCTATCATTTGATCATACAACGTTAATTATGCATATCTAGGGGTGTAAACGAGTTGAGTTATCGAATGAACATTGTTTAAGTTTGACTTGAATTTTGTATCGAGCTTATGAGCTTAATTTCATTTTATGTCGATCGGAGATCAATCGAGTTTTTACCAAATGAGCTCGAGTCGAGTATCGAATGACTTGATATTCTTCACATGTAAGTCAATTTTTAGCTTATCGAGTCAATCTTGAACTAAGCTCCAAAAGTTATCTAACAAAAAATGTTGTTCGAAATTTGTTTGATATATATGATGAACCGAGCTCAAATGATTTTTATTGAATGAGCTCGAATCGAGTATCGAGTAGTTTTGATTTGGTTTCAGTAATTTACTCGATTTATCTAAATATGAACTCCTAATTGACCCTCACTTCACTAATTGTGGTCCAATCCAACCTTAAACCAATCAAAAGTAAAAATTCAAATGTGGATAGAATAGATTTGAGTTGGATATGAAGTTATTAACCAATCCACTAGAGTTTTAACCCATTTTACATTTTAGTAAGTTTTGAAGTTTTTTTACAGTATGTTTTGACCGGTTAAAAGGAAGTTCACCGTAAAATTTTCAGGGGTAGATCCAATAATATATCTAGAAAATTCATAGAATACCATATGGTCCTCGGGTCCTTGATCAAACGATTGACATTATAAAACTTAATTTATTTGTACGATTACATAACTCAAACCATGAATTTGGACTTTTAAGATTAATGGTACAAAATTTCAAAGCATGCAAGTTGTTGAACTGCATATAATTATCGTTATGCTGATGTTGGATTTTTAATTAATTAAATTGTTGTCCAACCATCTAAACCTATTTTTCTCGACTTTCACGAAGCCAATAATGTAGTCATTCATATTCTCATGTCCAATTCTGATCATTGATTAACTATTTGTTAAGCCGAATTAAATGTCTCTTGAAGATTTATCATTTTACTACACGTACTTCCTAATTATCTATATATTTGTTTGCTATAAATTTTGCATGGCTTGCCTCGACATGCAAATGGCTCGATATGGTATAAAATAAGTGCGGGCGTGCCAATGTTTGTGCGTGCAAACATAACGATTTAAAGACATTGATATCGATGTAAAATATAATTAAATGTCCTGATAAGGCTGACTTCTAATCAATTGATTGCGGCGGAGTAGGCAAACTCTACCCCTGATGCTTTTCAATGCCTGTCTGGCCGCAGGACTTAACAATTTATGATAACCTTTTGAAATGCCAAAACTTTGTAGCCAAATCAATGGCTCGCTCGATATATCAAGGGATTTGTAGAATTATTAACCATCGAGCTGATTATCAAGCAATCTAAAACATGTCAATTTAATTTAAAACCTGAACTAACAGACTAGCAATATAAAGCAAAGACATATTAAAATCACTTGATGATAACATACTCATGAGTGAACTCAGGAGATTAAGGCCAAATATTCCAATATATTAAATAAACATAGTTGATGAATGAAAATACATCGAAGTCTAGCCTAAGCATGTTTCCTCGATTTACAAGAATAAAAGAGTATGTAAAGTTATAATTAAACCCCTATGTTGGCATCAGAGTGCCAAACGAGCTTGAATCATTTAGCTCCTGATGAATTGCTCCTTGGTTGGCAGGAGGACTGCCATATGAGCTGATATGTTTATTGTGCACCTTTGTTGACATAAAGGTAACATTGACAACATGTGACTGCCATCAATGGATCGCCCAACCTTGGCAGATGGCTACCAATCGGGCTCCTAATCAGCGGGTGACCACTGGAAAGGGCATCTATTGAGCAGATGGCTACTCAACAGATAGCTATCAAACAGATGGCTACCTGATAACGAGCCCATCAAGCAGATGGCTACTTGATGAGTTTACCATGTAAATACGTGGGCACTTACATGATGGTTAGCAGCGTACTATTTTGCTTGAGATCTAATGGTTTCGCTCGAAACAGCTTCGCTGACGGCGGAAGCAGCTTTGCGGCTTACTCTTGAGCGGCGGTGCTGGACTTCAGGCTGCCATGTCCTGCTGTCTGCGGAGGATTGACGATTGATATCAAGGAATTGGTATTGCTGACTAACTTGCTTTGCAGCGTACTATTTTGCTTCAGATCTAATGGTTTCGCTCGAAACAGCTTCGCTGACGGCGGAAGCAGCTTTGCGGCTTACTCTTGAGCGGCGGTGCTGGACTTCAGGCTGCCATGTCCTGCTGTCTGCGGAGGATTGACGATTGATATCAAGGAATTGGTAATGCTGACTGACTGACAGAAGCAGCGTGTGCTGGACTTCCGATGGGCATGATGCCGGATTCAGTGAAGACTGAAGAGTTGATTGATTGATTGTTTTTCTGTCGAATATGGCAGCCTCCTGATATTTATAGCCTCCTGACGAACAGTTATCCTGATGAAGGTCCACTTCTTCCACTTCCCCGTTTTTTAGGCATAACCTCCACTACTTTGTTAACGGCCTTGACATGCTATGGGTGGTTATTTCCAGCACAAGTGTAACCTCCTTTGAGATATTTAAGGGAGTTAGTTAATATCAATTTATTTCCTTCCAAAATTAATTGGTTACGTGGCCACTTTATTAAACTGATTTGGCCTTAATTAAATTAATATCTCTATTAATTTAATTAATTAAACATGTTGTGTTTGGGCCAATTTTGGGCCTCATTAATTAATTAGGCCATTAATTAATTACTTAATTAGGCCTTTAATCAAGTTGATTTTAGTGGGTCTGTTTATTATCAAGGCCTTGCTGTCAGCTGGTCTGGCTGATCATCGACCCAATCACTTCTTGCCGGGCCATTATTGGCCTGACAAACCCGAAAAATATTTTGGGTACAAACAATATTTTTCCACGTGGTTTGTTAGATTACATTATTGGCACTGTATTATGACTTTTCAAATAAAATGTGTTGGTTCTATTAAGTTATTATGCAAGGATAAATTTTGAAATCATAGAATATAGTCTTCGAACATTTTTGATACACGGATATAACTTAGATATGACTCTGATACATATCTGACACACGCTATGCCTACTATGATACATATATATACTTCTAAAAAGCACACAAATTAAGTTGTGACCTATTCTCTGAAATTCGGGTACATCTCCGACCATGTGTCCGTTAAAAGAAATAAAAAAAGATTGAACATAGATATAATTGACACACCTTAAATAGAACAACGGACACATTCCATATGGTGCTTATAGAAGAAGAATCAGACATGTCTAGGGACAACAATGTTTTATAGTATAACATTTGAGATTCTAGGGGTAAAAGTTTGTAAAATAAATCATGTTCTAATTATACTTGAACTTAAATGTGTTTAAACCATAGTTTTTTTCCCCCGGATAATTATGCACTATTGTATTAATATGATATCTTATGTCATTCAGTCATTGTATTGATTGTGCATGTTGAACATCAAATTTATTTTTACTTTTCAGAAAATTTTCGTACATCATTGATAAAGAAATAATGTGATTTGAAATGAAATATATAAGTATGTAATATTATGAATATATGTTTATCAAAAAAAAAAATCTGAATATATATTCATAAAATAAAATAAAATAAAATAGAAAGGGTTTCTGAATATTTGATTGCTTGAAACTTGCTTCAGGATTCCGACTGGGTTGTCCCACTCAAATGGATTCCTTTCTTGTCAACTTGCTAAGTGTTCCACCAAAATACAAGCAAGGATTAAATTAAATGCATTCAAGATTCGAATCCTCCCCAATCATGAATTCCTCAATTAAAATTAGTGCAATAATCTTTTCCATTTCATTGGCGTGTTAGTACACATTATGTTGTACAAAACTTGGTCTAATCACTAATGTGCGGAAAATGCCTAACCAATGAAAACCAATGTACAATTAAAACCTTTAATTTCACCTTATTCCTGAAGTTGGCACCTTTGACTTGTTGATGAGGCATAATATTTATAGGACATTAAATAAATCAAACTCAACTCATACTCAATTTTAATAATTAAAAAAAATTGATTTTGTAATTAAATTAACAATTAAATCAAACTAACATTTAATTTCAGACTCAATATATATATATATATATATATACCATTTTTTTTCTAAGAAAGTCCCAATAGGTTTATTCCACTGCTGATTTATAATTTAAAACCTTGACTTGGACAGATCTCTAATTGCAATAGATACACAGTAATAAGACTGAATAATAGATATAACAAAAATAGGATATCATTTGACTCGATTAATTTATAGGGTCAATATTTGCGATCTCGAGTAAGTATGTTGGGTAATTTTTATTCAAATTTAGTTTGATCGAACATAAAACATTATGATAATAAATATTTAGTCATATTTATTTTGTAATTAGACGTGTTCGACCAAAAAATAAGGTTTGAGTCTAGAATTTTTCAAGTCCGTTCCCTAAAAGGCCCGTCAGTTACCCAAATAGTGGGAAATTCTACTCTAGATGGGTTCGGTTGAACTCAAAGTAATTACATGACAAGTGCAATACACTTATTTTTTTATTAGATATAACTCCTGGGACACGAGAGTGACAAATCACAAAACAAATACAATACACTGACTTTTTTTGTTGGATGAGTTCGGTTAAACGAGGTATGAACAAGAATATTTCTCCAAATAGTTGCCCATAAATACTTCGGTATGAATGCAAAACCTTTTAGTTGTGAGTTAATATTAATTTATCCCCCTAGGATTTGCATAAAGTTCAATTTACCTTCCTGTGATTCGAAAAAAAATACTTTACCCCGTTGTAATCTTATAAAGGTTTCACACCGCCTCCCTGACATTTTTAAACTTAAAAAAAATACGAATTCACAAAATTATCTCTCATATATGTTGCACTTTACCCCCACCCCCCGTGTTATGGTAATGTGGCACTTTATCCTCATGTGTTATGATAAATGTTTACTTTACCCTTTATGTTACAAAAATAATTTTCATGCCCACTATAGTAAGTTATACTCTCCGGTTGAATGAGACAAATTGTTCTTTAAATATTCACAATGGGGCTAAATACTTTTTTTAAATCACAAGAAGATAAATTGAATATTTTGCATTTTAGACATTAGCTCTTTTAGCTGTTGTCTCACTGTCTTCCAAAGACGTCGAAAAATCTTTCTTTTTTCTTAAATTGTTTTTTCTTTAATGATTAATATATTATTACTGAAAATGATTAATGCTTTGACGTGGCAATAAAGCATTAGTCTCACAAATAATGAACTTAAATAAGTTTAAGAGCTTGAATTTTGTGTACACATGCAGACCCCCACCACCCCAAATATCTACACATCTTTGTCATTGCATCCCATTCAAAAGACAGAAAATTTACTGTAGTAATGATCCCATTCACGTCCCATAATATATGCAATAGAAATTTAGAATCCAGTTGTATTAAAATTTAAAAGAGTGAAAGAACATGATGTAATTTTTTGGAAAAGAAAGATAAATATTTTTTAATGAAAAATGAGAAATAGGAAAAGTGAGAGATTAACAATAAAATTACTTTTCCTCTTTTAACTTTTAATGGAAAACAAGTACTTCTAAATAAATAAAACAGATTCTTTGCTTGTAAGAACCAAAAGCAAAAATTCTATTCATTTTTTAGCGGACATATATTGGTACAAAACCAACTGCACCTCCCCCCCCCCCCCCCCCCAACCCCCGGGTGGCACCTTTGATTAGCACCTGAACCTGAAGTGCAGTATAAGTAAGCCAACAAATCAACAAACAGCAAACCCCTCTTTCACACACACTAAAAAACAGAGGAATTTTTTTAAAAAAACAGAGCAAAGGAATAATTACCTCTGCAAAAACCTCACAATCAAGGGCGTAAAGCATCATCAAGACATTATAATCTTGCGTCCCGGAAACCTTCATACTCAATAGCGTCACTCTAAAAAAGCCATAATCTTTACTCCAAAAACATTCAAATAAGGAAAAAGACAGTTATATATATGTAGTGTCAAAAGAACAGAGAAAAACAGAGGCTTGCTTTGAGTGAAGATCTATTGAATAAAATATATGAGGAATATATTAAAAAGAAGCAAAACTGGGAAAGCACGGAGATCAATTCTTGGAAGGAATATTCGATTGCATCAATGAAATCACAGCCGCACTTGTTTTCTCTAGGATGACCGACTCTGCTTACCGAGTCGAAACGACGTCGCGCCTCGCCCAATGGCGGATCGAAAATTTGGCTTCTTGCACTTACAGAAAATCCGATCCTTTCAAGATCGGAAAATGGAATTGGTCAGCCAATTTATAAAATCATGTATCAATTCTCTGTTAATTAATTAATAAATAAATATTCTTCTTTTTTGTTTCTTCAATTGAAGGCATTTATCTGTGGAGAAGAATCGGACATTATTTGTGAAGTTGTATCCCGAGATATCAAATTTGACGAGAGATAACCCTCCAATTGCATCATTTATAATCAGAGTTGTTTCTTCTGTGGGTGATCGGAAGTGTTTGATTCATCCAGGTAAATAGTAATGATTCATCTCAATTTCGTTATTTTTCATGTTTTTAATTTTTGAAACTTATGTCTACATACAACAGAAGTTACAGATAAACAGCTCAAGAACAACGAGGATTTCGTCTGGTCTATTGAGGTTCCATTAACTGGAAAATTCATCATCGACGTTGAGTTTCTTGATTTGAAAATTGCATCTCCAGACGTAAGAATTTAACCATTTTTATTTAATTTGTCTTTCAATAGTTTTTAGCAAATTTTTATTCTTAGTCCCATAGGAATTGAGCCTCAACACTTTTGATCCCGTATTTTACAAGGTTGCACATTTGGTCCCAAATTTTAAATACATTTTGTACATTTTGAAATTGCACTTTGGTCCCAATTATTTAAATATTTGACTCTTTTGGTCCCACAAGACTGGGTCACAGTTTTTCGTCCCGCCTTTACCAAAATTGTATTTTTTATACCATTTTTAAAACGTTTTGCACTTTTGGTCCCTCTCTGTTTTTGGGACCAAAAGTGTAAAACTAAGACGTTCGTATGGGACCAAAAGAGTTACGAATAGACCCTTTTATGGGGCTATAAAAAACTTAGGACCAAAAGTGTAAAAGTTTTTAAGAAATGGGATCAAGTGCAACTTTGTAAAATTCGGAACTAAAAATGTTGAGGATTCAATCATATGATACTAAGCATAATGAATTAAACATCTAGAAACATATGAAATTTATATGAATCACAGGGAAAGGAAGCTTACTCGATTTGGGACGAAGCATTCACGCAAAGACAATCGAACGATACAGCTCTAGCATCCCTTGGTCGAATGTTGTCCGAAAGCATACACACAGACATAGTAATAAATTCATCCAACGGAACCATTTCAGCACATCGAGCAGTTCTTGCATCCCGTTCTCCCGTTTTCTGCAGCATGTTCTCGCACGATCTAAAGGAGAAAGAAATGTCTGCTATAAACATTTCAGACATGTCAATTGAATCTTGCCAAGCTTTCTTGCATTACATCTACGGAAACATAGGAAACGAAGAATTCTTGACTCATAGACTTGCCCTTCTTCAAGCAGCTGATAAGTACGACATTTCAGATTTGAAAGAAGCTTGTCATGAAAGCTTAATGGAGGATATTGATACCAAGAATGTTCTAGAAAGGCTACAAAATGCTTCTCTTTATCAACTGCCGAAACTGAAGGACAGTTGTATGAGATATCTTGTGAAATTTGGTAAGATTTATGATATAAAAGATGATTTCAATGTGTTTATGCAATGTGCAGATAGAGAATTGATTGGTGAAATATTTAATGAAGTTCTTGCTGTCTGGAAAGGGTTCTGAAAGACAAAGGGAAATTGATGGAAATCTATTCATTGTGAAGAAAAGATATTCTTTTGTTGGAATGTCAATTGTTTGTTTTATTTATATAGGTGTTGATTTTTATATACTGTGATACTTGATGTATACATGTCTGGTGATTTGAGATGTTGAATATGATACTAGTCTAACCAAATTCGATTTGTTTGTCTACTAAATGCACATGTTGTTTCCTTAACTCTGACATGCTAACTTGTATAAAAGTTATGTTTGATTGTATTACCTTTAGCAGTCTTCTGATCATGGCCGTGGCTTAACCGCACTAGTTCACTTATATAGTAAACTATCGAATCGTATATTACTTAGATATTGGTTGTGATATTGACCTTACGCCTATATAATTTTTAGCAGCTAGCAAGCTATACTTTAACGACCCCCTAATCGAGAATATTATCATTTGTTCAAATTAATTTTCAAGAACCCCAAAAGTTTTGATAATCAATATAGACTACCCACCCTCGGTGTTTCTGAAAGCAAAATTCAGAATCCAAACATCGAATAATAGAGTTTCAACTAAAAAAAAAAACCATTATGCAGAAAAACACATCATGTTTATTGTTTTGAAACCAAATGCATAACTCAAAAATAGATGAAAATGGAATTCTATTAGTACAAAACAGAGGGGTAATATTATTACCTTATCAGTGATTTCCCTTTTTTTGTTTTGTCCATCTCAGCAGCACAAGCAACTTCCTTTAATTTTCAAGCTGATTTGAGAATTTCATCGTTTTAAGGGTACTTGGCGATAATATGCAGAGAACATTATTCAGTACCCTTTCACCTAAAAAAATAATCAACCCTATGAGGTCAACTTGATGTATTCGAAATAAATCAACACTATAAGGTCCACTTAATGAATTCAACCGTGCCTTGAAAAAAATTAATCAGGCATGTACCCTTGGGGAACCCCCAAAATTTAGAATTCAAGATTTAATTGAATGAAAGGATAATAGATAAGAGAACTTTGTCTCATTACAAGATCAATCACAAAAATAAAAAAAAGTACACATTTTGAAATGTACTCAAATTAGTGAAAAGATAATACAATTAGGGTCTCAGTTTGGCCACATCTTTCTTAAACTAGGTGTAGGTTCAACTCACAGAACTGCAAGATTAATCCAGCAGTTGTAGATCAACCAAATAAGTAGGTGTAGTGTGTGCACAAGTAAAAAATGTAAAATAGATGGCGACGCGTAACATTAAAGAGTTCATCTTTCAGCCGCCAAAAAGAAATCCAGCTGCTTGTTCTTCATTTCCATCAAAAAACTTGAGAGCTTGAATAACTTGTTCCCTTCCAAATCCTAGCTCGACAAGCTTTGCCACTTTAGCTTCAAATTCAGGTCCCTGCAAAATATAATTACAACAATCTCAATTATATCATCTTGACAAGGACCAAAAAAACTCACTAACGGTAAGTATGTGAAATAAACTAAACACCAGATTCGGAAAAAGGATTAATGCGAATAACTTCATATTATACAAAACCAGCATGCATGTGATATAATGAACTTTCTAATAGACAAAGACTTGAGTGTACCTGGGAAGCATTCCTGGCGGTACTTCCTGCAGTTCAGATAGAAGACGAACATTAATTTGATAGTGCTAATTTTTACATTTACAATCGCAACAATAAAAAAAAAAGTTTAGAACTAACCAGAAGGACCTCCTATCCCCGTTGGTGTACTAATGTTCTCTTTGGTTGCAGAGGTTGCCTAAAATCAGAAGACAGTAGAGAGATTAATTTTGGTATACGTAGACAAGGAAAATTTCTGGATAGGACACCTTAATCTCCATACAATTAATGCATGGGGAAGAAACATACAAATACAAATGAACAAATTCTAATGGGATCCTTACTTGTGCTCCTGAGCTAGAAGCTTCCTTGGCAAGCCTCTCTTCGTCAAAAAACTGAGATGGAATGTCTTTTTCTGAAATAGAACATAAAATTTAAGTGAAGATCACTCGAAAAATAATATGAGCCATATAAATTACTGAAGCACGACAATGAATTTGTTCAACAAAGTAAAAGCAAGCCTCATGAATTAGCAAAAGAATTCAAATAACAACCTGACAAAAAAGGTACGGCAACCTCTCCTCCACCAACCCGCAAAACATTATCCTTCAGATCAATAATGCACTGCAAAATGGTGGTATTGTAAGTACAACTTTATTAAAGTTGGACTAGATCAGTTAGTATAGAAAATGTAAAGAAAAAGACATTACTTGGTGCTTGCGGAGCATATCCAATCCAAAAAGAAATTCCATGTTGGGTGCATCCAGCACCAGGAAGGAACAAGGGTAAAATATACTTCCAATCTACCAGATTATGCAAGTAAATGTGTTAACTTACAAGAACAAAGACATCAACCCAGATAGGTATAGATATATAGAACAGAAGACTATACTCAACTAGCAAAACATAAAAGTATCATTGTTTATTTTGTCAGTACCTTGATAGGAGCAACATGTATCCGACCTAAAATCTCAGATTGACCAACTCCATGAGCAATACCCTTATACCTTGTATCCAAAAGCCTCAACAATCTGGAAGAAGAGACATGTGGAAATTGGCATACCTATCAATAAACAATTATAAGGTGAAGAACCAGTAACATCTTTGATGAGAAAAAGGTAAAAGGATAACTCACCCCAAACGTTCAGCACAGGTTTTAGATATAATTGTTGATTGAGCTCCACTGTCAACAAAAGCCTGAAATAGAGACAAATAAAAAAGGTTGAATTAGATTCCAAGTACATTAGCTAAATGAAAAAGAAAATGCTATAGTCCCGTGTCTCTCAATTACCCATCCTAATATTCGAATAGGATTGGACTTGATTTTGTTTTTCTCTCAGGGTAAAGTGGATAAAAGACCAATTGAGAAACATAAAACCATATTACTTAACCAAGTCAGTACCTTCATAGGAACACCATTAACTTCCATGTCAA
Source organism: Penstemon newberryi var. newberryi (assembly GCA_030819805.1). Taxonomy (NCBI): domain Eukaryota; kingdom Viridiplantae; phylum Streptophyta; class Magnoliopsida; order Lamiales; family Plantaginaceae; genus Penstemon; species Penstemon newberryi. The sequence goes on along the minus strand of JAUALY010000003.1, from coordinate 4,406,431 downwards.
CATACAACATTACCTGGAAAAGAAACACATAAGTGTGAATCTTACTCATCATCAAATATAATCATATTTAGCAATAAACAAGATCACAAGAAGCACTATAAGTACCACTCTTGCAAAAGATTCAGGGTTGTGTTCCAAGGCTGCAGCCCAATTCTCATCAATGCCTTTCTGCAATTTACAGAAGCAGAAATATTATTTCAAGAATTGCTGAATATAATGGTTTCACTAACCAAAAACCCCTCAAAAGAAAATGCTTCTAAGCACAAAAGCTAACCCATGTACAATTGAATGCACATAAAAGGGGATTCTAAAACCTCAGCACCGAGAAATTTATGATTACAATACAAAGGATATAGTAATACCACCTGACCTCACATAAGGTGCTGACAAAGACAAAAAGGCAATAAATACGTAAATCTTCAATTCTTAATATAAGATTCATCAATTAGCAGTCAAAAATATAATCTTGAAAAATGGAAATCAAAAATCAAGTGGCAGCCAGAAAAAAGTGTTAGTTATAGGAACCTTCAACTTTCAAGTTAATAAGTCACAAGTACTAAGTTAACTTGCAAAATGAGAGTAATCAAGTCTGGATTCAAACCAGTATATCTTTAGATGGTTTAAACAATCAACCATTCCAGAGGAAAGCTTCCAGAAACACCAAATATCAAGGAGGCTTCCTAATAAACAACCCGAATCAGCATACCCCTCATAAATCCCCTAAAACATGACTTTAGCGGAAACTACTGACCTGGCGAATTGCAGCTTCAATTTTTTTCTGTGCCTCCACATCAAATGGATCTGCATAAAGTAAAGCCTGTATTAAGTGAAAAAAATAAAGGGTGTTAGTTTCTCATAAAATGGAGAGAAAATCATTATTATACAAAAACAGAGTCAACGGATTCAATCGCAGCAGTTCAAGTGTCCCTAGAGAACTGTTATTTCTTCAAGATACTATCATGCTCAGTTGAAGCCTCCTAGGGAAATGTTCTTAGGCTATATTTAGTTCAAAGAGAGGAGAGGATGAGAAAGCAGATGAAGTAGTACTGTACTATCCCCCAAAGTTGTTAGGTATAATCAAAGGAGTACTTCAATTGTTTGGTTCAATAAAAATAAGGCAGGGATTGAAGATTAAAAGTGTTATGCATAACAAATTTAATATGTCCTTTCATTTTGTGCATAACAATGACAATTAATAAGAGGGTTTTTTGTATTCTGACCCATGAACGTCCTCTTCTCAGTCCAATTTCAGGACAAAACAAAATTGGCTTTGGAGGAGTTCCTTGTACGTCATTTTTACTTACCCTTACAGTGTCCTCTAATTCAAAATCAAACCACTACATATTGGGTTAACAAAAAACCCACAAGATCAACAATGAAGGAATAGCTTAGTTACTAACCATCTCCTCTTCTTGTTGACGCCTTAATTCAGCTCTCTGGTGATTGCGTGCGCGTAAAAGGTCTTGCAACTTGTTGAGATCGTTCCCAAGAACAGCTTGTGCTAACTCAGGATCATTCTGTCAATTTATATAGCAATAAATATCATAAACAATTTCAGTTTGAATATCTATGTTTTGAGAAAAGTGCTGGTATACCAAAAGCCATAAAGCTAGAAAGCAAGTGCAATCTTTAAATATTGAAACCAATATATCACAATTTAACAACTCCTAACATGATTAACCAAACATTCAAAATAAAAACGCGAAGTGAAATGGATATACCAAAATTAATGGAAGTATTTGACTTAGTCAAAAACCATAAGATGCTCAAGATGAATTGTACTCAAGCCAATATCATAACCCTATATGATTTTGTGTGAGAACAAGGACCACGAGGGTGTTGGTATCTTAATATGAAGATGCACGCTTTGCTTAACAAATCAAAGGGCCAACGCAACATGCCCAATGTAGCAAATGAACAGAGAATTTTTACACAATCCGGTTGTGATATATGCATGGTGCAATGGGGTTATCCTACGGGCATGTTTTTTATCGATATTAAAGGAGCTTGGTATGGATGATTTAAGAAAGTGAGAACAAGTATTGATATAAGTTCCTGAATGTAGTGGGTGCATTGTCCTGACCAATGGATGTATGAGCAGGCGTCATCGAAGCAATCATGTAAATTACGATTCCTATGTACTACTTTGACATTATTTTCTTCGCTTACCACCAATTGCATAAGCATGTCATTACTAGATAGAACTATTTGCTTACTAGTTCAGTTTCTATTAACACTGGCTAATAGCATAAAACGTGCATAGTTATTTTTTACTAGAAGAAACGCATTGGATTAGAATGGCATGCTTCACATACCTGAAATAGCTGGGCCATTAAATTAGAATCGTTCCGCAACTGCTGCTGGAAAGCTAAGGGGTTTACTGCTGAACCATCGGGATTGAAGCCCACTTCGCTTGCGGGTGCTCCAGCTCTGCAATAGATCAAAACTAAAACTCACACTACATAGCAAAAGAATTGCCTAGCATATAGTGTAATTCGTAAAGCTATTAACTTCCATGAAATTTTCGAGCTTTACAGCAAAGAATGTAAGGCAAGAACTAATTAGTATAAGAACCTGGGACGAGAAGATGAGCTTGAAACTGAAACCATCATAACCAAATCTCCATCACTAACACCAAGAGCACTCAATTTCTCGGCATTCCTCATCTCTTTGCCATTATATAACAGCTGTTGTTGCTGCAGTGGCACCTGTATCTGATCATTCAAAGTACAATTGCATAATACAAAGTCAAAATCAATAAATTAAAACATACCAAAAATAAAATTAAAAATGTAGGGTTCATGAGTTGATCTAACCTCAACCTCCAGTAGAGCTTTCAAGTTCTCAACCTGTTATACAATCGTACATTATTATTGTCATCATTATTACATCAATCAAAAAAAATTGAGAATTAGGGTTCTAAAGGTGAACATAAAAGGCAATGTAAATTACTACCGACTCGTCCCGATCGACGTCCAGAGTGACTATTTGTTCGTCGGCGGTCATTATAGTGATCTTCATGTTATCCGGCTAAGATCGATTCAATGAGATTATACGGTAAAAGGAAAATACAAATACAGTATATATCGTACTGTAAAGAAAGAGGCTAGGGCCTGTTTGTTTGGCGTTTCCCAGAATTTTTTCGTGTTTGGGAAATGCCAAACAAACATGTTTTCTATTTTCCGAAATAAAATTTTCATCCATTAATTTTCTCAAACTACTCTCTCAAAAGCCAAACAAACAACAATTTTCTTATCTCTAAACAAAACTTATACAAACTCTACTTTGATTTGACATAAAGTAACTTATCTCTTACACAATTTATCTCACATAACAAACATGATTTGACATAAAGTCTTACACATCTTACACCTACAACACAACTCTTCCAAAAAAACCTACACCTACTTTATTTCTCAAATCACTCTCTCAAAATCCAAACAAACAACATTACGCAAATCGAGATTATTTCACAAACCTCCACTACTCTCCCAAACTACTTTCCCAAACGCCAAACAAACAGGCCCTATTGCTTTTCAATACAAATAAATTAATTGACTGTTTTCTTATCCCCAAAGTAATCTTCAACTTACAGTTGACTGATGCTAAGAATAATTATCTGGTGGGAGTTTTCTGTTTTCTTCGTAGTATATATGACATTTACCGTACTCTGAAAAATAATAATTGATATTTACCGTGGTGGTAGAGTTTGAAAAATAATGGGAGTTTGAGTTTAATAAAATACTCCTATTTATTAGTTTATTATTTTATTAAATTAAATTTGAAAAGAGTTTCAACACAGACAAAATTCTAGTAATATCTTAATATATTTTTAATAGCAAAAGTATTTAATTTAAGGAACTGAATTTCGATATAATCTCTGTTGAAACATTGGCAAAGATGAAATTGAAAAGGTGCATGAACCAATGAAATAACAATTTCATAGTAACGAAGGTTCATGAAAATAAGATATAGTAATACCATAGAAGTTCAATGTATTTAATTATAAATATTTATAGAAGAAAAAGTTGGATAAATTCGGACTCTTATTTAGGTACCTGCTTTAGAATTTAGATATTTGGATCCATCATCCCTGGTTTCGTTACTTTAATTAGTACGACTAACAAAGAAGAAACAACAATGACCATAGCAACGTTAAAAATAAATAAACAATTTTAGAATAAATATTAAAGTGAACTAATATTTAATTTAAATTAGTATTTATCTTTATTGCAAGTGGTTTCTACTTCATATAAATAAAGTGCAATTTATCAAGGGTGGATCTAGAGAGGGCAAGGGGGGCTATAGACCCCTCTCAAATTTTCTGGATTAAATAAAAATAGTACTTATTAAGTTTATGCATAAAAATTATAGTGGTCAATTGGTGATAGTGTGAAAGAAATAGCATGAACTTTGCAGTTCAAACCCATGACATACCTTTTTTGTGTTATTTTAATAATTTGTCCTTCTTGATATTTTATGATTTCTTAATAATATTTTCAATGTTTTATGTAAAAAAAAAATCTCAATAATTTTCAATGTTTTATGTGTTTTTAGTAAAAAAAATATCTTCTTAATAATATTTCGATATTGTGTGTTTTTTAAACTTTTTCCTTAATAATAATTATAAAAACAATATGAACTATCATTGTTTTTGTAGTTCGATTTTATTCTTTCTTTTTTCAATGTACTTATTTGAATGAAAAAATTTCAATAATTTTAAAAAGAATACAATCTTTTATTTTCTTTATAATACGATTTTCTAGTTATAACTGGATATCATATGTAGCTAAAATAATTTATAGGGGTCATTTTTTGTCAAACTTCACCTCCTTTTTTTGGTATCGCTTCATATATTTTATCGTGAGTAAATTTAAGTTTGACTGATTGATTTTTTTTTTCGTATTTACTTTAGCATCTGCCTAAAATTCCTGGAGTGCGCAAAACCTTGAAGATTTAATGTAAAGAGAATTATGGGTTCTCGGTTCTAAAACAAAAAGTATTGGTTCTCTAAATCTTGAATATTAGGTACGGAAAAATGACGTGCTCTAATATTTAATTTTATCATGTACTTGGTAGCAAATTAGTTGAAGTAATGCATTATGTGCAATAATTTTGCGAAATTTGGAAGCTGCTTTCAATATCAGTTTACTTGCGCATTGAACTTTTCAAATGTTGTTTAAATGCAAGTAGGGTTTGAATGAACACCAGTCAAAACGTCATGAAAAAATTGAAGTAATTAAAGCTAAATGAAGTATATTACGGATTTTTGACATTTTGCATCCTGAAATTATAAGGGTTTTTGGCACTTTGTATCTTGACTTAAATTTTTTGGCACTTTACACCCTGAAAATATAATTTATTTGATACTTTGCACCTTAATATGTGTTTTAGTCAGAAAATTAATTGGTAGAAGGGTAGAATAGTCATTTATGAATATTTTATTGGCACTTTAAACCCTAAAAATATAGATTTTGGCACTTTGCACCCTAAAAATATAGAATGTTTTGGTATTTTGCACCCTGTAAATATAAAATTTTGGCATTTTTCACCTGGATTAAAACATTGGCACTCTGCACACTAGAAATATAACTTGTATGTCATTTTACACCCTAATGCGTTTTCCTTTGAAAAAAAATCATGAATGTGGTTGATGTCAAGCTAAAATGGTCATTTATATGCACAAAAATCAAACATGAAAAAAATTGACTTAAATTTAATCACAAAAATAAATTGTAGTATTCCTTTTTTTTTTCAAATTATATACATTTTTTTTTTAAAATAGACACTCATTTGCATCAATTACAAATTGTAATATTCAAACAAAAGTATACGATAGAAACAATTTTTATCTTTTCTTGTTTGATATTCTGATTTTTATAGCATTTTTTCTCTAAATATTACTTCTTATAATCGATTTATTTAGTATTTCTTTACATAGTCAATCTTAAAATTTTAGTTATAAAAAAAATTTATAAACATGTTATTCTTAACTTATTTTCCATAATGACTTATTTTAACATTTTCTCTCAGTAAAATTTAGGTAAAAAAATAAAAATATATTTTTAGGGTTTAAAGTGCCAACATTCTATATTTCAAGGTGCAAAGTGTCATAATCTATATTTTCATGGTGAAAAGTGCCAAAAATATTCAAAAATGACTATTCTACCCTTCCCATAAATGAGTTTTTCAATCAAAACACACTAGGGTGCAAAGTGTCAAAATTTTTAAGTCATGGTATAAAGTGTCAAAATCCTAGGGTATAAAGTGCTAAAAACCCATATATTACTATTGAACTGCTAAAGTATAAGACACGTGGGGCATGTTTGTCTCACTTTTTTCAAATTTATTTGAGTTAGTTAAAAGCGAGACAAACATGTTTTCTTCTGTATGGAAAAAAATTATTCTCTCTCCTTTTTTTTAAACTATTTTCTCAAAAGTCAAACAAACAAAAATTTATTCACTAATTTGGAGGGATTATATTGGAAGCTCCATATATAGAGTCATGAATGGAGATTTGGAGCCCACTCCAAATCACTATTCACTAATTTCATGATTCCAATTTTGTCCCAAAATATTCATATTTTTAATTTTGTTAAATACCTTTTATATAATATTATATCATTAATCATTTATTTTTCCTTAATTACTCCAAATCTTTATTCACTTGTTTTTATTCTAGTTCTTTAACCAAAATATTCATATTTTTATTTTGTTAAATATATTTTAGGGTAAACACCACATGTACTTTCCTTATCATTGAATTTTTACAGAGTCGTCCCTCTTAAGTTTTTTTTGTTCACATTAGTCTCTACTACGGGTTATTTGTTTCACTTTGAATTTTTTCAGGCGATCAACGGCGGCGTCGAGCTCACATGACATATACATGCATATTCTTATAGGGATTTCGGTATGTTCACTATGATAATGTAACAATTAAGTCCACATAATTGTTTGTATAATTTAGTCCCTGAATTTTATGAGAAATAATAATTTTAAATAAGAAAAAAAAATCATTTAAAACATAATATTTTTTTGGAAGGTCCCAAGTAGGAAAATTAATTTATGAATTTTTTGCACATATAATTTTTATGAATTATATTTGATTTTAAGATCCCATCTCGACTGGATATGCGAAATTGAATTGAATTGCATAATTTTCTTCCCCCTTGAGATTTGGTGTAATTCGCGTCCATTCCACTCATACAATCATAATTATTGCGACCTCCTAAGGGTGGCAAACGATTAGGCTGGGTCGGGTCGGGTCGGGTCCGGGCGGGTAGAAATCTGGGTCAAGTCATGGGTCAACCTGTTTAGATATAATAATAATGTGCATTTTACTATATTAAATTAAATAAATATATTATAGTTATGAGTAAATTTTATTCAAATATGCAAGTATAATTCAAGAAAATTAAATTAATATGATATTATTTAAAATATATGGATTAAGAAAACTCACTACAGTTAAGTATTTTTTTCTATTTTTTTAAAGCAATTTAATATTTTTATATTTATTTGAAACTTAAATATATTTAATAATTAAATGATTAAATATTGTAACTAAAACTTTCATGAATCTAGGAAAGAAAAATAAAATAATATTGTTGAGTATCAACAGGTAATTGGTCTAGTGGAAAGGACTAGCCATTACAGATTACAGAGTAGCGAACATTTGTTCGAATCTCTGTTGGGAGAGGTTCGAACTTAATGTATCCGATGCGTCTCGAAATGGATTAAACACTTGGGAAACCAAAATAAAAAATATTGTTAAGTCAAAATTAAGCCATTAAATACTAATTAGTTTATTTTTTATTTTTTTTATGTTCATGGTATTAATTAGTTTAGTTAAATGTGTGTGTTTTTTACTAGACTCATTATTGACCAGCTATGAACCTATTAAAAGCCCATGTAAATATTAACAAAATCCAACCCAACCCAATCCATCAACAATAAAATATATATGGATCGGGTTGGGTCGGGTCGGTAAAAGGTCACCCAATGGGTCTTGACCCTTTTTATCTCCCCTACGACCTCCTTGAGGCTTGCAAACCTTTACATATGTTAACCTAGTTATTAGTTAACAATTTAATAAAAAATAAAATCAAAACTTTAAAATAATTAAAAAAAATACAAAGCTAAATCATTCCAGAAAAATGTTACAACTATCTAAATTCTCAAACCACTATTTCCTAACTCAAACAAACAATATCACGTAAATCAAGATTATTTTACAAATTCACAATATTATTTTAAACTACTCTCCCAAATGCCAATACAAACTATTTTCCCAAATACCAGTAACACAGACTCGGTTTCGGGCGCATATGTTCAAATCCGAATTCGTCATATTCTGAGAATTAATTCTTTATTGAACCAAACATTAATTGATTTTAAGTTTCATAATATGTAATATATTATTTCCAGATTTTTTTCAATATTAAATTTCTCATTTGATTTATTTTATTAAGTTAGTCGTTGATATTTTATCACACTGGATCATGCTTAGTGTCTAATATTTGGAGATGTTTTACTAGCTAATTAATATTGATAATGATATATAGTACTTGATCGTCTCATTGGAAAAAGTATATAAATTTTTTGTGTTTTTTTTTGGTAGATTATATTTGTTATCTGCTGTCATAATAATTTGTTATTGCAATCAACAAAATATTATGATTATGGTCATTAAAATTCTTCAGACTAGTCCAGCTAAACCAAGTTCTAAAAGAACATGTTAGCAACCAAAAATTATAAGGTCAAAGACTTGTAACTCATATGAGTTTGCACAAACAAACTAATAAAATCAACAAAAACGCACGGGGCTAGTTCATGATCGATTTCTATCTCATTTTAATGTTATATTTTCGTGTCACACATATAGATCTATTGACCAATGTTCAAATAAATTTATATGAGTACTCTATCCATACACTTATAGGATTGATCCATCACTTGACACCAAAATGGATATAAGTTGGACTAGTCTTGTTTTCATTTTTCTTTTACTTTTAGTTGTTTTTCTTTTGTTTTGTTTGTTTTGGATAAGATAAGATAAAACATGCACAAATATTTTTAAATGTTAATATTTAGCAAACAAATCATTACTATCCTTTTTCCATATCTTATAAACCTACTACTGAGAAAAACTTGTAACATATTAACTAATTTAAACCCGAGAAACTACTCATAAAATCTCTCTCTACGAAATATAAGCAAACACACTTTTCTTTACAGAAAAAATATCATTATTAACCTATCACCTAATCAAAAATTTCTAAAATTTATGATTTCTTCAAATTCGAAATTATCTTGAATATATTCTTACTCAAAAAGTAACAATATGTCATCGATTTGCAGGTAAAAATTTGAATTTATGTGAAAGAACTAGGAGACTATTATCCAATCACCAAATTTAATAATCCAAAGAAACATCATACAAATCCACCTAACTAGGTAAAAAAAAAAAAAAAAAAGAAGGAGAATAATAACCCATTGATGAGATGATACAGTAAAATGATCTAGAGCGGCGGTGGAGCACTGAAACCCAAAAAGGGCCGTCCGCAGAAGGTGGCGCCGCTTCCATTGACGGAGGAGGTACCACAATCGTGGACGGTGTCCTTCAACTTGTCGAATCCATGCTCAAACACCCCAAATCCGAATAAAAATCCAATAGCTATTACCACTAGTACCAAACAAATGCAAAAACATACAAATTTTGTCCCACAACACATCTTCTTGTAATTCTCCTCCCCTCTAATCAAAATCACAAGAAAAGTGAAACAATATAACTAATCTCAACAAGGGATTCTCCCAAAACCCTTTTTTTTTATTCTTCTTATAATGAAGATTTGGAAATATTGGATTTTGGCGAGAGGGGTTTGGATTTTTATATAGGAAGTGGGACTTAATTGAGGAGTGTAAGATTGGAGGACTATAGTAGTATTTTGCAATCACGTTATTGTAGCGGTTAGAGCACGCATTGTTCAATTTGTTAAGGAAAAGGTGGTGTCATTTCACTTTCACTTTATTTTGTAGCAACAATTTGGACTTCTCATTCTACAATAATTCAATTTCGTAACGCTTGTTCAAGTTGTTGATCATTGATAAAGGAGATATATTGTTATCAAAATACATTTATGAATACAATTACAATGAATTTTTGTTAAGTCCTCCTAATTTTCATAATTTTTTTTCTTCTTGTACCATTCTTTTGGAATTTTTGGGATCAAATACTTGATTATTAGAAAATACGGATGTTATCTTATTAGTTAGGCAGAATGTCGAGGACTAGATATCGTAGAATATTTTCTTAAATTTTAGGTTATTTTGTTTCCTTAGGAGTTTTAATTATTTTATTTAAATTATTTCATTTTGTGAAGATTAATTTTTTTTTGGTTTTTTGTTGTAAAAGCCCGACTTGTGACTTGTGACTTGTGAGCTTATTTGATATCCATTTGTTTATTAAAAATAATTCGAGAAACTCTCGAATATAAATTTTCTCTCTAGAATCATCTTCTTGCTTTTCCAAATCCATAAATTGTTGATAAATTAGCCTATAAATTATCTTTTATGGCATGGGTTGGTTGTCTTTTACTCTTGGTTAGGAATATTAGGATGTAAATTAGGTGGTCTGTTTCACATTTAACCACTCTGAGAAAAAATCGTTTCCCCAACTTGGAACCTATTTTACTTATAGCATATAAATATGGGTGGACACGGAATGGTTTGGGTTGGTTCGGGACAAGAGACACGAATATAGTAAATTTTGGGATTAATAATTTCAGTCTTAAATTCGTTCCATAATAATTTGCGAGATGAAACTAAACGGAATTGCGAGTTTGATTGGAAAAAAAAAAGGACGAACAAACACGAATAAAATATTAAATTTTCTATAGATCTTATGAAGTCTATGACTGTATCAATGAATTGAAACTTTTGAAGCATTAAACCAAATAAATGACATGGAAGCGGTAAACCAAAAGAAATGAATTGGAAATTAAAATTGAAGCACGGTAAAAGAGCGAAATGAATTGAAAGTTAAAATTGAAACAGTACTGTAGAATTTGAAAGGGTAGAATGTAAGGTTAAAATTGAAAACTTAGCTATTAGACAATGTTTAATTAGTTAAGTAAATGTTCAAGTAATTAATTAATACTATTAAGTATAATTGTATAATTAGTAATATTAAAAGGATATAGATTCAGATGTTCGGGGCTGGAAAGTTTAGTCCCAAACTCATCTCATATTTTCATAAAAAAAATACAGATTTTTCAAATTCGAATATCCAAATCTGAAATACCCGTCCCGTTCGGGTTTTATAAAAAACGGGAGGAGTCAGGTTTATCCCCAGCTCCCATCCCTACATAGAAAAACGAAGCATTTTATGGACAGTACTTTATATTTTCACAAATACTTTTGGAAATGCTGGGAATAATGTTTTGGCCCCATAGGTGGTCATAAAATCGTATCCAGTTGGGGGTCGTTTGGTAGGACCTAATAGGGGGTATTAGGTCATATTATATGTGTCAATATGGGATAATACAACGTTTGGTGGCATTGCTCTAATACCGGGTCAAATGGATTAAATCCTTATGACCCGATATTAAGACTGGATTATAATCCACCCAGGTATGGGTGGATTAGTTAATCCGGGTGAATATGGATTCGATGAAATGTCACTTATAACCTCAAATTTACATATTACTTATTTTAACATATCATTAAATATCATAAATTCTTCTAAAATCTCTGAAAATGGAAACACATCTACATAAATAAATCACAAACTAAAAGCTATATCAATTTACAATTAACATGGAGGCATTCGAACTAAAAATCAATTCTTACTCTTATACGAATTATACAAATGGCTTCTATGAATTGATATATCTTAATTAACATAATATGTTCAATTAAGTAGTGAAAATATATTAATATATGCTTAAACTCATAATTCCCCCAAACATATAACAATTTATTGTTTTAATGTAATATGACTCAATCAAATCTACCAAACGTATTTTTAATATGACCTTCAATCCAGCTCTGATCTAATCCACCTTAATCCCATACATCCTAGGTGTATTCTTTCTTTACAAAGTAAGTATATTTTAATTGATGGACCCGAATATTTCAAGTTTCAGATAAGATTCAAATTCGACCGATATAAATAGAGTTGAGTCAAGGTCGTGTCAGATCCGACCCGCCAAGAGCCCCAGTATCAACATGCGAGACTCACAATGATTGATATGTTATTCTTGCTTAGACAGAGATTTGATCAAAATCAAAAAATTTACATGGCAAAGAAAATACATTTGCAATACACTTAATTTATTACTTGATGATATATTTACTTTGTAATTGGACGATACTCCTAGAAATGTGATCAATCATGTGACAAATGCAATACATTTAGTTTATGGTTTGATGATAAGCCTACTTTATATTGGAGAAGCTCCTAGGAATGTGATAAGTCATATGACAAATGCAATACACTTAATTAATTTATGGTTTGATGAATGATGAGTTTGCTTATGTAGGACTCGGGATAGAATTTTAGGTGGATGATAGTCCAATGATAATTAAAGAAAAAAACACGTGGGAATAAAATAAAGAGGTAACATAAGTTGATTATACTAACCAACAAGTAATTGGTCAGTGGAATGAACTAGTACCCTAAAATAGCAACCCAAGTTTGAATTCATATTGGGAAATATTATCATATAATAAAAAAAATTAAACCATTGAAAAACCTAACATAACTTGATTACACTGACATATGTGCTAATATAGTCACGAATTCTACCCAAGGTGGTTGGGCCAAGTGGTAGTGACTTGCGACCCCCAGAGGCGAGACTCAAGTTCGAATCCTACTGGAGACATCACACTGGGAAGGACCTATACCATTTGCACTATTTGTTCCGAGCTGTAAATACACAGTCTAGTAGATCAAAAAAAAAAAAAGTCACGAATTCTGAATCATTAATGAAAATTTTGTATTTACAGGAAATGGGCTGTAAAATTATCAAAATAAATTAAGAGGCCATCCGCTGTGTAAGCCCATTATGTTTTCAGTTATCAAAAAAGAAAAGAGCCCATTAGGCCATCTCCAATGGAGATGGCCGGGCTGGGGGCGGGGTGGGGCTGCGGGGAGGGAGTCGTCTCCAGTGGGGGCTGGGCTCGGGGCGGGGCGGCGGGCGGGGTGGAACGGGCTGGGCGCAGGGCTCGAGCCCCGGGGTCGCGTGGGGAAGAAGAAGAAAATTAGGGGCGCGTGTTTGCACGCGCCCCTAATTAAGTCAGGGGACGCCACTTGGCGTCCCCTGACTGGTCCGTTTTTTTTTTTTTTGTTTTTTTTTAAAAATTGTTTATTTAATTGGTTTTTTAATAAATAAAAATAGAAAAAAAATATATATATACTTAAATAATTAATAAAATTAATTTTCCCTATTAAATTAAATTAAATTAAATATGTAGAATTTAAATATTTAATAAAATTTATTAAGTATATTTATTGTATATTTACTAGCATTTAATAAATATATGTAGTCACCAATTTTTAATTTGATTATTTAATATATAAAATTATTTTTTTTAAAATTAAAATCATTAATAATTTATTAGAATTGTAATTAAATTTATTTATGGACAAATCATTAATAAATAAATAGCATTTTTTATTTTAATATCTTTTATTGTAATTAAAAATTTAATCATTTAACTACAATATTGGTGGTGGCTATATTTTTTTAAAAATACGGAATTAGTTAAAAATAAAATTAAACACTTATACACATAATTTAGATTAATACTTAATCTAAATTAAATATTTAAATACATACTAAAATAGACAAGAAAAGTAAATTCAAACAATTACATTCATGCTTAACCGTATTTTGCATTTCCTTTCTTGTTTGTTGTATTTCCTTTCTTGTTTGTTGAATTTTCTTTCTTGTATTTCCTTACTTATTTGTTGTACTTCGTATTATGTATTAATTTTAATTTACTTAATTATTTACTCTCTTTAATTTTAATATTTTAATATAATTAATAATTTAATTACAAGTACTAATAATTATTACTATTATTAATATTAATATTAAAAACAAAATTAAAATCATAATTATAGGTGAGAGTGGGCAAAGGAAAAAAATGGAATTAATTCAATTCCGGAGCCCTACCATTGGAGACGACCAGGCAGGGCTCGGGGGGGGGGGGGGGGCAATTTTTAGTAGGGTGTTTATATCTGGTTCTAACTTCTTTTAACAAATAACAAATATTGGATATTCGTCATTTAGTCACGTCATATTTTGAATAGTCTTGTAATATCTAATGCAAATCAAATATATTGATGATAATCCAATTTTAAATTTAATTTTTTTTAAACATTCAAGTGCGAAAATTATAAATAATAAACCACTATCAAACACTAATATTAACTTAAAGAAAAAACCACGTTAAGAGGTGATGGTTCTATTTCTTGATTTGTTGAATTATTGTAAACCTTCAATCTATTATAGAAAATGGAATTATTGGTCATCATCCACTTTCATGATAAAAATCTCAGAAATCTACCATTACAAGTTGTCGATTACATATTTCAAGCATAGCACGATTTAGTTATATATAATTGCCTCATTTTTTCCCCTAATATTGATAATAAAAAATTAACATTTCAAATATACGGCACCAATTTATTTTAGTAGCATTTAGTAAAGTAAAATCTATTATGCTATTAATTAATTTTTCAATAAAACCAATAATTTGGCAGTAATTCGAAACAGATATTTAGATTATTGGAAATTTTAATAGTCTGCAGTCTGCACTCAGTCTCCTCTTATATAAATCTTCTACACAAATTAATTTTATTTTATTTGACTTTTGAGTTTCAATTTGCCATTGATATTTAGATTACATAAAATATTTTAGTCTCCAAAAGTCTCTCGTCACTAACAAGTACCCCCTTCAATTCCCCCACCTCCCCCATCGTCATCGGATCAGTCTATACACACAGATTTCTGTATTTACACTCAAGCGGACACACAGCTTCTCTAGACTAGATCTCTCTCCATCAAACAATACAGTATACACACGCTGCGTACCACTGGATAGTTCAAACCTCATATAGTATAGATTAAGATATGCATACTGAAATGGCAAACGCACCAGGCGGAGTTCCATTTGATATGCAAAAATTATTCAGACCCTCCACTTCTACAGTTCCACCCATCTCAACTCCTAATTCCCAAAACTTCCCAAATAACAATAACAATACTACTACTACTACTCCTCCTGCTTCTACCTCTTATCCTTTCCAATACCACCCTGTTTGCACCCCTCCGTACTCGCCTCCGCCGCCTCCGCCGGAATTCGCTAACGTGCACCCGCAGGGGTCCATGACTTTTCCTACGCCCCCTCTCCAGCCCCAATTGCAATCCCCAAACCCAAACCACCATAATTTCCCGTACCCCCCTAATTCGCAAAACCCTAATAATTCAGGTGCTCGCCTGATGGCATTGTTGAGTGGACCTGCTGAAATTCCGCAGCAGAGCGCAATGCCATTGCCCTCGGCGCCGGGTACAGTGATGCGGATGTCGAGTACTAAGCTCCCCAAGGGGAGGCATTTGATTGGGGATAATTTGGTATACGACATAAATTTTAGGTTTCCGGGAGAGGTGCAGCCTCAGCTTGAGGTTACACCCATTACGAAATATGTGTCGGACCCAGGACTAGTGGTGGGAAGGCAAATAGCGGTTAATAGGTCGTATATATGTTATGGGCTCAAGTTGGGGGCTATTCGGGTTCTAAATATTAACACTGCGTTGAGATCATTGCTTAAGGGTTTCACGCAGGTTAGTTTTGCTTCTTTGCTTACGGAAATTTTGTACTTTTGAAACCAGAATTATTATGTTGTTTTATTTGTTTCTTTACCTAGTAGATATTTGTGTATTACATTGATTATAGTTTTATCCTACTATTTAAATTGAATATATAATTAGATTTCTTCATCTAATGCTTTTATGCTACTTATGATCCTGCTGAACTCGTGCATTTTTGGTTGATATGGTGCTATTTTGAGCATTTGTTTGTTTTTTTAGTAATCCTTGTGAATCTAGTGTTCACATGCAACATGGATAGTGCCAGTTGCTAGATAATTAACATGATTACTGTTGGCATAGTTTTTAAATTCACTTTTTCACATACTTATTGGAAAGGGTTTAGCTATAATACATGATAATTTGGGTATTCTTGAAATTCTAATGCTTTAGGTGGTTCTCTTTTTTGCTGTGTATATGAATGTTTGAATATGATGTATGCTTGAATCTGAAACTACTGTGGCACTAGGTGTGTAATTTTGGTTTCAACAAGTAGTATGCAATTATTATTGTTCTTTGGAGTGCTGAGCGTGTGATTCTCGGCAAATTCAATTTACAAGAATCTTGATGGTTGCTTAGATTTTGTGTATTTTCATTTTGTTAAATATCATCTAGCGTCATTGGTTAGGGAAATAACTGATCAAAACATCCCGTGCAAGTATTTTGGGTGTATATATAGGAGATTTCTTAGCATGAATTTTAATTTCTGGATATTAAAGCAAGCAATTTTGTATATAAGCTTGATTGATTTATGGAGTAATGTATTTTCTTCCAGAGGGTCACAGACATGGCTTTCTTTGCTGAGGATGTACACCTTTTGGCTAGGTAGAGACTTTTTCAGTTTTTTTTTCTGTGATTTCCATCTTTTGGTTATTCCTTGATTGCTAAAATTTACTTGCGTACAGTGCTAGTGTCGATGGCAGTGTTTATGTGTGGAAGATTACTGAAGGCCTGGATGACGAAGACAAGCCTCAAATTACTGGAAGGATGGTTACTGCCATTCAAATTACTGGAGATGGGGAATCTGTTCATCCTAGAGTTTGTTGGCACTGCCACAAACAAGTATGCCATTCTTTGGTCTACATATGTTTTTTTGCTTGCAACTGTATTTTCATCTCTCCCGTACCTAATTAAAGTTAGCCGGAAAATTTTGTTTTATCTCACAGGAAGTTCTTGTTGTGGGAATAGGGAGACATGTTTTGAAGATTGACACCACAAAAGTTGGAAAACGGGAAAAGTTTTCAGCAGAGGAACCACTTAGATGTCCCATTGACAAATTGATCGATGGGGTCCAACTTGTTGGTAGCCATGATGGAGAAGTGACTGACTTGTCTATGTGCCAGTGGATGACAACCCGCTTGGTATCTGCTTCAGTAGATGGCACCGTACGTCATTAAATTCCTCTTTACTCTTCACTAATGCTTTTTATGGTGCACATCTTCTTGGATATTGCTAGGGATTGAGTTGAGTGGATAACAAATTACCTCAGACCCGAGTAACTGATATTGTGTGGCAAAGTTAAATATGTTCTTTTGGAATTAACTGTAGCATCATTTCTGCTGGTCTAGCTCTCTCTCTCTCTCTCTCTCTCATTAAGAGATAAAATGAATGAAATGCCTTGATCATATAAGAAGATAAAAGTTGATTATGCTAACATTAAGAGAAGTAGATCCATTGCCAATGAAGTTTCCAAAGAGAAGAAGAGGCCGACAATTGGCTTGAAAGCAAGGAAGGGGGTTCTGCCCGACGACGGATTGTATTTTTGTTGAAGAGCCATCATTTTTGCTGATTTTTACAAGCTGAAAAGCAAAAAAGGGTTTGATCATCTTCATTGCACTCCTACATAGATGACACAGAAACACCAGGAATTCAATAAAGATTGAAAAGCCTAGAAGCAAGAAACCATCAAACTGTTAGCTGGACTGGAGACCATGCCATTTATATCTTTCCAAATTGAAGTAGACGTTGGAGGATGGTGTTTGGAAATACTGGATTCTAAGAACCTTGACCTGGATTTGGACTCGGACTCTTAACACCTACAATTGCAATAACCTTAGCATAAATTGACTGTTAGTCTGCTACTAATCCCTCTGATGTACAAAATCCTGTGAATAAGGCCCACTATGCACGCTTCATTTTTCATGTGAGCTTTTGTTGCATTTAGATGCTCCCTTGAAGTCTACTAGATCTTGTGAATATTCATATATTGGATGTGCTTGTACTCAAACTTTTAATCACTGTCTATGTTTTCCTGTCACACTGAATCATATTTAATGCCTTCTATTCTTTCGTATTTTCCTGCATTGTTCATTCTGTTGCCAACATAGTTTCAACTTTTTATGTGTGTGTCCTGAACTACATTCTCTATAATGACTTGAGATGTAAGTTGTAAGTTCAGATCTTGTTGCTTAGTTATCTTGCAAAAACTTCAGTTTGGTTAATTCCAACTTCCATTGTTCTTTATGTTTCCTGGATTTCGGGTAGGTGTTGTAAGTTGGAAAAGATTTTTCTTCTCTAATAATTGATCAGGAATTTGTTATTAAACTAGTCAGTAGTTTCTTTTGGTTCTTATCATATATACTAATTATTTAAAGTTCTTAGTAGTTAGTACTCTGACAGACAGAAGGACAAACATTTATATAATTAATTTTCTTGTAAATATCTTAGGGGTTGGGACTGTATTCTGAACATTTAGTAATCACTATCTGCCGTCATTCTTAAACTACTTGACCATCAACTTGTGAGTCTTCTACTGACATCTGTTTCTTGTTGCAGATAAAGATTTGGGAAGATCGAAAGTCACTACCTGTTGCTGTTCTTCGGCCGCACGATGGTCAACCTGTTAATTCGGTCACATTTTTGACTGCTCCTCATCGGCCAGATCATATCATACTTATCACTGGGGTACATGCTACCAGAAAGTTTTTGATACATTTTTAGTATAAATTATAAAGTCGCACTTCATTGTAAATATCAAATTTGTCTTTTGTCAATAATCTTCAACGTGTCTTTCATGGGAGGAAGTTCTGTATATTACTGTCCTCAACATTTTGAATGATATCTGCAGGGTCCACTGAATCGGGAAATAAAGATATGGGTATCAGCTAGTGAAGAAGGCTGGTTGCGTCCTAGTGATGCAGAATCATGGAATTGTATGCAGGCATTGGAATTAAAAAGTTCTGAGGCTCGATTGGAAGAAGCTTTTTTCAATCAAGTAGTAGCCTTATCACAGGCTGGTCTTCTTTTGTTGGCAAATGCCAAGAGGAATGCTATATATGCTGTGCACTTGGAGTATGGTCATAATCCAGCTGCAGCCCGCATGGATTACATATCAGAATTTACTGTCACTATGCCAATACTGAGTTTCACAGGGACAAGTGAATTACTACCTCATGATGAACAAGTTGTTCAGGTGTATTGTGTCCAAACACAGGCTATTCAGCAGTATGCTTTGTACTTGTCGCAGTGTCTGCCACCCCCTATGGAAAATGTAGTCTACGAGAAGTCAGACTCTAGTGTCTTGCTGGATGCTGCTAGTAATGAAGGACTTGCGAATGTAGATCCTTCTGGCAGCAAACCAACGGAGGTATATATATCTTATTCAGCCCCCAAAGCTGCAATACATGAAAGTGGCTTGGAAAATGCACCTACAGTGAGATACACTGTAAGCCCTGCTTCTGCAGAGTTACCGACCCCACAGGAATTTGCTTCTTCGAGTATTGAAAGCGAGCCTGTTCCTTTCCCCAAGGTTGCTAATGGTAGTGATATTTCTTCTATTACTTCACCTTCACTTCCCTTGAGCCCCAGGATTTCAAGAACACTTTCTGGTTTAAGAAGTCTATCATGCAGCCTTGAGCGTGGTCCTTCTGCTAGTGATCGTGTTGCAGAGCCAAAAGTTATTGAATATTCAGTTCATAGACCAATGGAAGCCATTCATACTAATTTGTCTGATGCTGCTTCACTGGACGATGATTCAAGGAACGATAACAATAAACTTTCTCAAAATGATATTTCCATGGCTCATAAAAACCATCCTATCAAGTTCAAACACCCCACTCATTTGGTTACTCCTTCTGAGATATTCATGGCCAGTTCATCCTCTGAGGTATATCATACAAATGGGTCCAAAAGTGAGGGTGAGCTAAATATTCAAGACGTGGCAACTAGCAATGATACAAGAAATGTTGAGGTAGAGGTGAAAGTTGTGGGTGAAGCAAGATTTAGTCAAAATAATGATATTGGGACTCAAGTAGTTCAGACTTTTACGTCAGAAAACAAGGAAAAATCATTTTGCTCTCAAGCCACGGATCTAGGAATGGAGATGGCTCGAGAGTGTCATGCCTTGCCCCCTGCAACTTATATAGTGGAGGAAGCTAGACAGTTTAATGGGACAGGTGGATATGAAACAGTTGGCCAACCTTCTACTGTAGAAGTGCAGGACTCTTCAAGGGATGTTCTTAGGAAGGTCATTGATACATCAACTCCCATGCCAGCTCAACAACCACCACCTGTACCAAATACAAAAGGGAAAAAGCAAAAGGGAAAGAGTGCTCATGGATCAGGGCAATCTTCACGGTTACCTAGTGCTTTCAATTCAACAGATTTCTCTAATGAACCAGGAATCAGCTCTAGCACTCATCCTGTGGAAACTGCATTTTCACAAATTTTTTCCATGCAAGAGATGCTAAATCAGGTGATTTTCAAATGTCAACCACTGTGGTTACTATAGCTCAGTACTGTTCCTATTAATTTTCTTGGAACGCATTAATATGTGAGTCTTAATTTCATATTTTTCATTGTTCTTTCACCATAGTTTCTTAGTCTTAAAAAGTACTCTATGATACTTCCTTTTTAATTGTCTTTACAATGATTGGCTTTTAAAGTTCCGCGTGGTCTTCTTCTCTTAAAATTAATATAGTTTCCCATCCCAATATTATACATATCTATTCTGCAATCAAGAATTGTCCATTTGAGGTGGATTTTGGGCCAATCAATTGAATTTCAACTTACTTTTGTTTCCATATGATTTGCAGCTTGTAAATACGCAAAAAGAAATGCAGAAGCAGATGGCATTGATGGTTGATGCCACAGTTACCAAAGAAGTTAAAAGACTCGAGGCAGCCTTGGGACGTAACATGGAGAAAGCAGTCAAAGCCAATGCTGATGCTTTGTGGGCTCGATTTCAAGAAGAGAATACCAAGCAGGAAAAAGCAGCACATGAGCGTTCCCAGCAATTATCGAATATGATCAGCAATTGTTTAAACAAAGATTTGCCTGCAATTATAGAGAAAACTGTCAAGAGAGAACTAACTGCTCTTGGGCAATCTGTGGCACGGACGATTACGCCCTCCATTGACAAAACAATACACAATTCCATTGCAGAGAGCTTCCAGGTTATCATTTTCTATCTTTGTTTTGCATGTATTGTTTTCTAACCAGTGCCTGGAGCTTACCTGGTTTATGCAATCAGAAAGGGGTAGGTGATAAAGCTGTAAATCAACTGGAGAAATCAGTGAACTCCAAACTTGAAGCTGCAGTTGCTAGACAAATCCAAGCTCAGTTTCAAACTTCTGGCAAGCAAGCTCTTCAGGTATTATTCGAGAGAGAGTCTGATGTTTTTTGCCTTTTTCGGTCTAAATCCAGTCTGGCAAGTTTGTTAGCAAGAGACTGACTGCCTTTGTCCCATTACTACACTTTAAAAAAACTAATTTTAATGTAATTTGGATTCAACAAGGCTATTAGTGTGATTATAGGGAGAAAATAATAATTTTTCTTTTGAAGTTATATATTTCTCTAGTGTTGCCAAATGAAGTATGACTTGGTACCTTTGGAAATGAAGCTCTTGTTTTGGGAATTCCGAAATAAATCCTGACAAATAACAATTAAAGTGGCTTTCCTGACAGTAGAAAGGGTCAGATAACCCTTTGTCATCATCGAAATGTGGTAGCTAAACTGGGATTGCTTATGCTTTGTTACAACTCAAGCTCTTTTTTCTTCTTTGTTCTGCACTTTCATATACTTAAGACTGTTATATGGAAATATTTCTGGGAGGTGGCTTATCTAGTATCTACTAGCCACTTCCTTCCATTTAAATGTTAGCCTGCCTCACCAATCTACTATTAATTTGTAATGCAGGACACACTGAAATCAAGTTTGGAAGTTTCTGTGGTCCCTGCATTTGAGATGTCATGCAGGGCCATGTTTGAGCAGGTTGATGCTGCATTTCAGAAAGGAATGGTTGAACATACTACAGCAGCAGCTCAGCAACAATTTGAGGCATCATATTCACCATTCGCACTTGCACTACGGGTATATAAATTTATTATTATAACTCGCTAATTTCTCTATTTGACTTCTGGTTCTCCTTCAAATGACAGCCCTCACAGAATGGCACATTGTTGATTGGAAGGATATAATTGTTTCTTTTATAAGTCTCCTGATTTCTGTTTCTTTGTTTACCTTGATATCCACTTAGGATGCATTAAATTCAGCAGCGACGATGACTCAAACTTTAAGCAGTGAGTTGCTTGATGGTCAAAGAAAATTGTTAGCTCTCGCCGCTTCTGGAGCGAATTCCAAAGCAACAAATCCATTGATCAGTCAATTGAGTAATGGACCTTTGGGTGGTATCCACGAGCAGGTTTCCTCTACTTCTTGTGTATTTGAATTTTATGGGAAAAGCGCAGTAATTTGGAAAATATTTCCTCTTGCCGCTATCATATTCTTAGCTATTGATTCTGAAACTTAATTGTAATTTTTAGTTTGAGGCACCTCTTGATCCAACAACAGAGCTCTCTAGGTTGATAGCTGAGCGTAAATACGAGGAGGCTTTCACTGCTGCCCTGCAGAGAAGTGATGTTAATATTGTATCATGGTTGTGCTTTCAGGTATGGTCTTTGTCTGTTTTTCTATGATATTTCTTATTTACTTTTATACAAAATTGTTGCCATTGCCTTGTTAAGTATAAAGATGGGTGCGTGTCATGGAACTGAGCTTATTATTCCTACATGTGATTAACAAAAATATGTTTAGAATACAGAATAACAGAGTTGCGTCTTATTTACAGAACGGTTAATTATGATTGAAGCATGATCAACCAAACCCACTAATATAATACTATATTGTATTTACATTTTAAGATTCCAAGGTAAATTTACCTGTCAGGATGATCTAGTGTTATCTATAGTTTCTGTTGGATTTGTTTGGAGTATGTTTGTTACTCTCAACTGGACTTGTGGAACACAGCATCTTTCATTTGAATTCCTTGATTTTCTATAAAGAAAAGATAACAATTCCCATTTTTCCGCTCTTGACAAACTAATATTCTATTGACAAACATCTATAAAAGTTGTTTTCATCTGCCAAATGTCCTTGCTTTTTGTCTTGTACCAGGTGGATTTACTAGGACTGTTGTCAATGAATCCTATGCCATTGAGCCAAGGTGTACTACTCTCTCTTCTACAGCAATTGGCTTGTGATATTAGCAAAGAGACCTCTCGAAAATTAACATGGATGAGGGAGATAATATCTGCTATGAATCCGGCTGATCCAATGATTGTGGTCCATGTACGCCTCATCTTGGACCAAGTGTATCAAATATTGAATCACCACCGCAACCTTCCGACTGCTAGTGGTACAGAACTTTCCAACATTCGCTTGATCATGCATGTCATCAATTCCATGCTTCTGAGCTCTAAATGATTTGTCGGTTCATTATTCGATATTGGGAAGAAGGTATGTACAAAGTTTCTAGTATAAAAAACTTGTGAAAAAGGAAACGTGTAGAATTGAATATGGCCTTGTCTTTTGATTTTTTTCTTTTCACCTAAAAATGTGTAGAAATTTGGGTGAAGTTTTCCAGTTTCCTCTGTTAGTGATTTTATGGAACATACACTGTTGATATGCAATTTTGTATCTGTACACTTCACTTTTGCAATTATATATCAGAGTAATTCTTTTTTCTTCAGCATCATGAAATATTAATATCATAATTTACTACTTGCAATTAATAATAGGCCCTTGTTTACATGTTGAAGGTGTTATGAGTCTTATTTGCATTTTGTATGTTGCTTAGATTTTAGTTTAGTCTGAAAGATGTTGTTTGAATATAATTTATATATATGAATATGATGGAGTTTTACGATGAAAGTTAAGTGGTTTAGTGTCAAATTATTTTTGTTGGGGTCAAGTTTTGAAAATGTTTGTATTGAGATTAATGAAATAATATTATTATTGTATAAAGTAGAGGGTTCTTTCCGGATGGAGCTTTGGGTTTTAGACGTACTTCGAGCTTTAGAAATTACACATGGCTGTCAATGGGTCATACTCGGGTTGGATCAGGTTCATGCCAGATCCGAATTCATTAATATTGGATCAAATTTGGGTTGGATCCACATCTGCTCGAATCTAAATTTGTGTTCATCGGATCTTGCCCAAATTTAATCGGTTATCGGGTCTTTTTTTTATCCAATAAAGTATCACTTTTAAAATTTACTCCACTATTTTTTTGTTTTAATATAAACTTGTTAACGTTACAATTTCATTTTGTTTTATCTAAAAAAAATAGTTTAACTCACATGATCAATTTTTTTTAATTAATATTCATATTTTCATATGGAAACATGAAAAAAAAATAACTTATGAATGAATTATTAACTAATATCTTTTTAAATTGATGATACAATAGTATTATTATTAGTTATTTTAATAATATATATAATCCTATTAATATATTATTGGATATGATTTTTTTACGGATCGGATCAGGTTTATCTAGATTCATATTTATTTCATATAATTTAAATTACAGATCTTCATAATCGAATTAGATCCATCAAAATTTTAATCAAACAAAGATTTTAATACACTGGACCGGATACGAATCAAATTCGAATTGATATTCACGCCATTGAGATCCCGCATATGTCATTTTCACTATTAAAGGTTTTAAGGTAATGTGGAGTATTACACAACATCACTTCAACAACATCCATTGTTTTGGACAATCCGAATGCGTCCACTTAATTTGACTAAGCTGAATTTTGTTGACAACTTTTTGAATATAGTCCACAACCACAAGTTAGTCTTCACCTTCATATAGCAGAAAGAAAATGTATACTCTCAAGTCTTTTATGAACTTGGACCCATCTATCTATTGCAATCTTTGTTCCAAACCGAAACAACAATTCTAGTTGTTCACGGATTACATTTATGATTTATGCATGTTTTATACATTCTTCGTATTTGTACTTAAAGTTCGTCTAAATCTTTGTTTAATTAATCAACAGTCTACACTAAAACTAAAAGGTTATTAAAATTTAAAGGACGTGTTATATACGTAACAAATGACAATCAAATGTACATAGCCATAGATTATTCGAATCATTAGTTGTTTCCAGCCCAATCTTTCCGTCCATTAAATCATGTAGGTGTGGCTTTGAGGGTTCAAGTCCTTCCCCTTTTTCATTTTTAACCTCTTCCCATTTTTCACCTCTTCCGCTTCTCTTTCTCATTTATATAGTCATCTCCAGTAAAACAATATTTTCATTATAATTAATTTCAATATTCATTATTCCCTACTATCACTTAATAAATAATATTAATAATATTATTATTAATAATAATAACAGATAATAAATAATAAATAATAATATTAATAACGGATAATAATACGCAAACCGATACGCTCAGTAGAGGACAATCGTCAACTTTAAACCGATTTAGTCGAACATGTGTGGGCAACACACGGTCCAAATGGTGGACGTATATAATCGTATTTATTTAGATGTCCAAATATTCACCCAAGTGTTTCACTATATAATTGTAAGGGTTATATCGTTTTTAATTTAAAGAATCGTATTTAAGCTTCATTAAGTTCTTTTAAAGTTTCATTTTTATTAATTAAATTAAATTTGAGTTTTCTAATAATAAAAACTAAAATTAACTTTTTCAAAATAACACCCAAATTTAAGGATTTTTTTAAATAAAAATGTTTTTTATTAAATAAAAACAAATTAAATTAAATTTGAGTTTATTAAATAAGAGCTACATTTTTCAAGCTAAAATTAACTCTTTCAAAATAATACACAAAATTAAGGTTTTTTATTAAATAAAAAGGTTTTTTTTTATTAAATTAAAACAAAATAAATTAAATTTGAGTTATTAAATAAGAGTTACATTTTTTTAAACTAAAATTAATACACAAATTAACTAAAACTAAAATTTAATAAGAGTTCCATTTCATATAATAAGGTATTTTAAAGGAATTTTTCTTTTTTTTTTAATAATTAAAAGAAGCCTACTTCAACATAAACATTCCCCTAAAAAAAAAAAAAACTACAATATAAACACAACACTTAAACTAACGACTAGGAGGACATTTAATTGTAATTGTAGTCTGATTAGGAATAGAGACGTTGTTGGGGCAACATATATCATATTTACATATAAAAAAGTGTAAATAATTCAAGTTTTTTTTTTTTTTTTTTTTTTTTGGTGTAAACTAGTATACACTTATTTGAGTTATAAAGTGATATTTAATTATATGGCAAACATGTAAAACTAAATGAAGAGATATATCCAAAAATATCAAGACATGCACTACTAGAATTATCATGGAGTTCTTATTGTGAAAAATGGGTGAAATCGACAAAAAAATTGTGATGTTGATAAAAAATATACATGAAATTGCTGAAAACAAGTGAAATCGATGAAAATCCAAGTGAAATTGTTAAACACTGGTAAAGTTAGTAAAAAAAGTGTGAAATCGATAAAAAAAAAAAGTGCCGGTGAAGTCGATAAATACATGTGAAATTGATGAAAAATCGGATGAAATTCGTGAAAACCGATGAAATCGGTGAGACTCAAATTTTCATGTAGTTATTTTCTTGGAATAAGGGCAAAATCAATTAAAAAACAGATGAAAATTGGTAAAATGAATAAAAGTAGGTTAAAACATGTGAAACCGATAAAAAAAATTGGGTGAAATTGATGAACACCAGTAAAGTTTGTGAAAGAAATGAGGGAAACTGGTAAAAAAATGTCCGTGAAATTGGTAATACATATGAAACAATAAAACTTTGGGTGAAATTCGTGAAAACGAATGAACAGGTGAACGGTGAAATCAATGAAGAATGAGTGAAATGTTACTGAATCGGTTAAAATATGTGAAATCAATGAATTATCAGGTGAAATTGGTGAAAAAAAAAGTGTGAAATAGGTGAAAACGAGTTAAACTAATATAAAACGAGTGAAATCATTAACTAAAAAAAGTTTAACCGATATAAACAAGTTGAACCAGATAGAAATAGTTTAAAATGGAAAAAATAAAAGAAATCGACGAAAAATATGAAAAAAATAATTAAAGTAGGTTACACCGATAAAGAACGGGTAAATCGATAAACAATATATATATATATATATATATATATATTAAATCGGTACAAAATGAATGAAATCGGCAAAGACGGGTTAAACTAGTGAAAAATGGATTAAGCTAAATGACTGGGCAAGAGAAAAAACGGCTTGGGTATGTAAAGAAATGTGTTCCAAATAATAGGGTAAGAGAAATAATTTGAGATCTACTTAAAAATGGATACAAATTCATTTGATAAAAAAACTAGGATTTTATTATTTTTATAGTCAAACAATGCAAAATTAAGATTCGAGATAGAGATTTCAAATTAAAATAAATAAAAAGTGCTCTTTAAATGAAAACTACTATTATATGAACTAAATAATTTTTTGTGGTCTTATTTTAGAACAAATTTTATAAGATGTCATGACTAAATTAATCATCAATTTATATTTGATTAAACTAATTTAAATTCATCAATTTTTGCAAAATAATAATTTTGATAATAAATAAATTGAATATTAGTGATTAATTTGTACTATTTTATAACATGATAAAGTTAATTTTACTGGTATAATTTATGAGTTGAACTTTTTAAGGTACACGTATTATTTTTCTTCCATATTATATACTATTATTTTAATATTAGATCTTCTAACATTTCATTACCTTTCAATTTGATCTCCAGCCACATTTTTTTTTTCTCAGTTCTCATCGATAAAAATCTTATTTATAAAAATCAGTAAAAGAGAACTAATTCATAAATTCTTTTGTATTTTTATTTTAGGTAAGATGAGTGCCAGATCTATTTTTCGTTTCTCAACCACATACTACTACTACTACTACTGTTGTCTCCGATTACAATCGAAATTCACAATATGTGTATTTTGGTGCTAGTGTTCTCTGTATTAATATACACTTGAAAATGAAAACTAACAAGTAAGATTATGATCTGATTCGCACTTGATTAAGTTCAAACTTCAGCTTATCATTTATGTTTGGATGACATAATTTCATTACACAAGATCGATTAAATCAAAATGAATACGATCCGACCAAATTTAATTTAATTTAATAAAATTTATACAAAAATAAAAGTTACTTGAATTGAAGTCGATTTATGCTTTTATTAAACCTTATTCAATAAATCAAATTCAAATTCAAGTTGTACCTCAACAATAAATTCTTCTAAAAAAATTCAAATAAGGTGTTTTTCGACCTTCCTAGTTTTCTTTTTTGATTTCTCAAGGGATTAATCCTTTTTGAACTGCGTCACGCATATTATTATATAAGAATCTTTACCAACTGTTATTTGAATTTGATATGCCCCAAAATTTATCACTTTGAGGCATTTGTCTCTTCCACTAGACCAATCACATTTATGATTTGTCATTGGTACACTGATTCCATTGAAAAAGACAAAAGATTCATGAACGAATTAAAAATATCCACGTCTTGTATATCCCGTAACTTTATTTATGCTCAGTCAGATGTTGGTATTATATTGAATAGAATTCAAATGAAATGTTCTTGTCTTGAGAACGAAATCAGAATAAAAGAATGGTGTTAATATATTATAAGCAAGAAATTAGTAAATTTCAAATGGGAAGCTTTGTCTTTGGCCAACCCCAACACAACTAACCCATTCTCTAAAGTCCAACCAATCAGATGAACTTTGCTAACAATCTCAACTAACATTTTTTTTCATCGACTTCTTCTACAATTGGATTTAAAACCAAAGGGGAAAAAAAAAACCCTAAGTATTATACACTGACCTAATTTTCCCTTTATTTGGAATAGTAAAAGGAAGAAATTTTATTAACTTCCATTAATCAACGCCGTTCATCACCAGCACTGATCCGTTTCCCACCTACGAGATTGGTAAAATCTTCCGCGACCCGAATTCTTCTCAAATCGCCGTTGCGTATTAACGTTTAAATTCCAATCGTAGTCTGCTCTGGCGTCCGGATCCGATAACGTGGCGTAGGCTTTGTGAATCTCGATAAAATCTCCGCCGTCTGTTGACGTAGCAATCGAGGATTCCATAAATCTAGATTTAGCGTCGGGATGGTACAATTTGGCAAGCGTGCGGTACGCTGTCTTGATCTCAACCTGCGATGCGTTGCACTTGACCCGAAGGACTTCGTAGAGACTCTTCCCGTCCACCGCCGCAGAGGCTGGCGACGGTGCTGAGGTCATGGAGGCGCGTACGGAGATTCCGCGGTGACAGGTGAAGGAGGATTGAGGAATGGTTAGGGATCCCAGCATTTTGAATTGAACTGAAGATGAAATGTTTCTTTTTTTGTCAAGGGAGAAAATGGTTTATAGGATGGAATTGGATGTAGGATTTCTGGAGAGAAGAGATTGAGATTTATTTATAATATGAAATTTAATTAATTATATGAAAGTCAAAAAGAAAGGCGATCGGGAAGTGGTGGGACCCCCTTGGTCCCTTTTTCTGCGGAAAAGGTGCTATGTGTTGCGTGTGGGGTTTAATAAGTGGTTTTCATTTTTTTGTTTCCGTAACTATTGATCTGACCATTCTATATCCAAATCCAACTTATTAAATGCAATGAATTTGTTATTAAGTAAATTACTTATTAAAAAGAATTTGTCAAGTAAATCATGGTTTCACTGTAAAAGGAAGATGGATTTGATATGATTAGCTTTCACTGGGATGTAAACCGGGTCACAATGATTGAATTTTCTATCGAGTTTGAAATTTTGTTTTGATCTTGATTTGATTATTTTAAGAATCAAGTTTTTATTAGTTCAATTTTTTTTTATCATCATGAACTGAGCGTACACAAGAAAAAATTTCCAACATTTACCTGCACTCTCAAAAGATGTTAATTAATTTTAATAGAAAACCACGGTTTTTATAATGTAGGTAGGAATTGAAGTACGAAAATTAAAGAGATTAAAATGCTGCTTAAATAAACAATTATTGCTTCCTCCGCATAATCTATCAAATTCAAATTTTCAGTTCTATATTTTTTTCAATTGTTTTCGAAGTCTTTTAAACTAGTTGAATTCTTTTTAGACAATATATTGGAGTCCCTAATAATTGCATCCCACAAGTTGAACTCGGATTAAATTTCGTTTATATAGACAACTGCACTGCATGTGTGTGTTTGCTAGCTCGGATTACTGTGTGCTGCTGACATGGCACATTGGCTTGCTTTAATTCGGTGTGCTTCTAGAAGGTTGGCATCCCTGTTGCTGTTCTTGTGGGTGGGTCCGGAGCCGAAGTATCAATTTGAGCCGTTCTTTTATTTTTCTTTGTTGAGACGTTGAGCCGTTCTTTTCTTAGCGCTAAAAGTGGCTTTTTAAAGTTCAAGAAATGCAACTTTAAATTTTGTGTCTCACTTAAAAGAAAGAGTTAAAAGGGTGTATATGGATGTGTTTTGGCCTGATTTTGTGGATTTCGCGAGATTGAATTAAAAACTTTTTAAATGTGTTTTCGTCAATTTCATAAAACTATAAAAAATCTATTCAAAAAATCACACTCAAACTCTTTAAACTTATAAAACATTGATTTGACACCTACCACTTACTTTTTTCTCCTAATTTCACTAAATTTGACACTTATTTTTTTCCCTAAACCCCAACATCTAAACCCAATCCAACTATCCAAGTGGAGTTTCAACTTATTCAAACCACAAAGTCCTACAGTCAAACTCATCCAAATGAGGTTTCAAATGTTTCATCGAAACCACCAAAACCATTTCTTTTAAATCAAGACCCGCGAAATCGAGCCAAAACTCATCCAAATAGACCCTAAATTACTCCTGTTAATCTCAAAAAATGATAATATGTTCTTCTAAAATGAGTTAATTGTCTCCTCCTATTCTTATATATTCATGGTCATTATCATATGAGAATAGTTCATAAACAAATATAACAATGAGGGCATTTTCATCATTTGCTGACATGGAATAAAATGTCCAATAGATTTTTCACATGAATTTAAATTGCTATTTACTCGTAAAATTAATAACTATAGTTTGCATAACATATAAAAAGATTATATGCAGAATGCATATAAATTTCATATAAACTACAGATAGATTGTAAAATTTCAACAAAGAAAATATAATCAAATGGGTATCACTTTTTTTTTTTTTTTTTTTTTTTCTAAGGATTTTAAATGGATATCACTAAGTTAAGTGTGCTGCACTCATAATCAGAGAACTTTATGTTATAGCATTATGATCTTATTATGTATAACAAAAAGTATCATTTATCTATCCACGCAAATCGCAAGACCATAAAGTTTACATCCACGAGAAAGTATTTTCTAATAAAATACTATATAGAGTTTAATTTTATTTTATTCCAGAAAAGAAACAGAAAAAAAAAAATGAGATGAAAATTTGGGACCAGCATGATAACTAGTTTTCCTAAAGTTGTTTGCAACCGTTTTTGTACAATGTATTATAAGGAGCATTATTTTACAAATCCCATTGCACTTGAGATACTATATAAATACAATTCTTTTTTTCTTGTCGGCACATTTGCACAAAAAATAGCTAACTCGTCTCAAAGTATGTACTAATACGAACTTTGAAATAAAATTTGACCAAAAGTCAAAATGTACTAATACGAATATATTGGTTCAATCCTCACTGATAGGCCTGTCAATCGGACCATGTGAGCCGAGCCTTTAATTGCTCAAACTCAAATACCGTCGGGCTTCATGTCTATAGGCTCAAACTCAAATGCCATCGGACTTCACATCTATGAGCTCAAACTCGGCTCATGTAATTTTTCGGGCTTCAGGTTTATATCGGGCTCATATCGGGTTTGCTCACTCTAACAGATTTTACTTAACAAATAAAAAACTACTCATTTTTTAAATTCAATATATAGTCAATTTTATTTAATTCACAAGAATATACAAATTTTATACATGTAATCAATAACATAGAACATCTAATATAATTGTAAAGTGCCAAGACTCCCATTTTCTCACCATTTATTTTTATTTTTCCGTGTTTTCTTTTTGTTTATTACGTTCCCTTTCACCTGCGGAAGCTTTAGTTATAATTCATATATGTGGTGGATTATTTGTAGTAATTAGTATACTTATAAAAATAGTACCAATAATTATAGTAGTATTATTTAAGATAATAATATATTCGGGCCTTATTCGGTTTGAGCCTTGTAAGGCTCAAGCTCGGCTCATAAATTAATCGGTTTTAGTATAATAGCTCAAACTCAGCCCGACTCACAATTACTCGGATTCGGGTCAAATTTAATCGGGCCGAGCCATCGGGCTTCGGGTAGACCCATCTCAATTGACAGTCCTACTCACTGATATAGGGTAGCGTACTAGACTCTCGCGATCCGATTCCATGAATAAACCTGACTTCTCAAGTTATACTGGACTTGACGAACAAGGAAAGAGGCGTCTAGCTCGATTAACGATTCATGCCTCATATATAGAGCGAGCTGGACTCGCATAGCGAATCCGTGCCTTATACAACCCCTCAGTGGTGGCAAGCTAGGATCTTCACCCGCGACCTCATTTATGGAACAAATCTTGCAAATCAACAATTTCTCCCTTTTTAGGGAACGTGGAAAATCAATTAAAAAAACTATCATAAATGCACGCCATAATCAACCCCAATTAAGGGATTCTCATAACCAACATGATCACAACACTCAAGTATAAATACCCGTCATGTATGATCAATTAAAACCTAATACACAAAATTCATACTCTACTTTTCCTTCTTGTATTTTTCTCTTAAGTTTCGGAAACACTTTGCTGACTTAGGCATCGAAGAAGGCTCCGACGACACCTTATTTGCGTGATCTTTGTTTTGCAGGACTCAAAAGCACGAAGTATCTACCACCTTGAAGCGGAGCATACCAAATTCGAAAATCCGGTACCATAATATATGCATCAATTTCGTTCTACTTCATAAAATAGAATACAAATCAATCACGGGTGCTCACTAAAAACGAAGTGCAATCATCATCAAACGTTCTGCAACAATTCCAAATTGAAACATTTATTTTCATTAGTGGAATAATGATTGGTAAAATTACTAGTGATGATCGATCACAAATCACATTTCCCCATATGCATAGTGGACAGGTACGGTGATATTTTATTTATTTAATTCCCCACTCAATCAAACATGATAAAGACGAAGTCAGCACAAATTATTTGATACTCCCTCCGGTTCATATTAGTTGGTACATTTGTCAAATTTTTATGTTTCATATTAATTAGCACATTTGCCAAGTTTTTATGTTTCATATTAATTGGCAATGCAATTTTTTTCAATTTTGCCCTTCTCTTACATCTAGGTTAGGAAGCTCAAGAGTCACTAGGAAGGATATTTTTGATATTTTACCATATAAAAGTGATTAATCATGAGGTTTCTTAATATGTGTGAAAAGTAACAATGTGACTATTAATATGAACCGGAGGGAGTACATTATATTATCTGAATTGAATGGACGACGTCGACGATGTGTAATACATGAGAAAAAATGAATCTATAAATTTAAGGAGAAATTAACTTTATCATCTCATTCTCACCATAAGTTTGTATGCAAAAATTAATTTAAATAAATTTCAACTAA
The DNA here is from genome assembly GCA_030819805.1 of Penstemon newberryi var. newberryi. Classification (NCBI taxonomy): domain Eukaryota; kingdom Viridiplantae; phylum Streptophyta; class Magnoliopsida; order Lamiales; family Plantaginaceae; genus Penstemon; species Penstemon newberryi. Next base: position 4,372,603 of record JAUALY010000003.1, on the reverse strand, counting down.
TTATTGCACCACGACATCAGACCGTGCAACATATACATCAAATAATTAATCTCCTTGTTCCAAAGTGTCAAAAATTGTCGCTAGCATGCACCTTCTCACGTCCCAATGATGTTACAATATTTTATTTGATTTTAGAAAAGATAAATTTCAAACATAATTTTAAATTTAATTGAAAAAATAAACAAATTCCGATTAATGTAGTACTATTATTTACTAGTAAATCTTATTTAATTACCCCCTAGTTAAGGTTTCTAGAAACACGTTCTCTTTCACTCTCCAAGGGCCAAATATTTGAAGCTAAGTCATAAGTCGTCACCAGTCTTTGTTAACTGTCACTCTCCATTTATATTTTATTTTGTTGCATTTGAACCAAATTATGTCTTCGAATTATAATGAGATAAGGTTGTCCGAATGGGCTAATTTACATTGTGAAGGGGATAGGCTTCTGGGAACTTCTCAATAAAAAAGTTCAATTTGGTTTTTGACTTAAGATTAGCCATGCAAATTAATACACCAAAGGACTGATAATGATTGATCATGTCAGTAGACATACTCACTTTTGAATAATTACTTTTAATTTAATCTTTCACTGGCTAATGGTACACTAATTGGTTTTCCTTTTCGAGTAAACATCCTTGGTTTTGACAAGGATTTGAAAGTTATGTTCTACCTCTAACCCGATTGATTTGTTTTGACCAATTTAGTGGGGATAACATATAAAAATAGTCCCAACTGAGCTAACAATTTCACCTAATAATTTACAAGTATGAAGCAATTTTGTATCATTTCGTCGCAATTGCGAAAATTAACATCACGTGCGGACAACGTGTTCGATAATTTGGGGATTTTGCTGAATTTTAACAGTAATAATTGCATTTTTACCTTCTACAATCAGGATTTGAGCATTTTGTCCAAATTTTAAAAATGATAATTACATACTTTCTCCCCAAACTTAGAATGGAGCATTTCAATATAGGTTACTGCATCTATACCCCCAAAACTAGAAATTGGACATTTTGATTAAATTTTAAAACTAACTGCATATTTAACACCCCCTACTAGGTAAAGTTGTGTAATTTTTCATAAAGGTCCAACTATAAAATAATTGAACTAATATAAATTGTCCCATAAACATTCAACTAAAAAGAATCAATAAATTCTTTCACAAAAATTAAAAATACCTTTTTGTTAAATAATATTGTATCTTAACTTATATAGTTAAACCCATTTAAAATTTTAAATTAATTAAATTCATGATTGTTTTTCATGTAAGGCCCGACCCGACCCTTCGTGATGTTGAGAAGCGGCTTGTGAGGATGAGAGTATTATGCATTGAGAAATTAATGTTACAATTAACTTACATGTAACCATAAATTTAGATGCAATAAATTTAGCATTAACTGCAAATTAAACTACTCTATAATTAATTAATATGCCTCACATTTCAATTCTAAACAAGTACAGTCATAAAAAAAAAAAAAGGAATGGCTTCCCACTTTTTTTAATGGTAGCAATCTTAATATCATCCTATTATTGCCAAGCAAATTTAATAGACGACATTTGCTCTAAATCAGGGAATCCTAGTTCGTGCAACGAAACTTTGAGATTCACCAAGAATTCACATACTAAAGATCTTAAAGGCAGGCCCGGCTGGCTAGTTAGACAAACTAGGCAAGTGCCTAGGGCCCCACTCACTTGGGGCCCCCAACCTATATATATATATATATCACAATTAAATAAAAAATAACTTTAATATGGATGCATGAATGAACAAAGTAGTCCAGTCCAAACTCAAATAACCCTACATCTACAATCACATTATAGCTCTTTTTTTTAAATCTGAACATTGGCTCTTGTTGTTGATTAATTTCACAATTAAAAGAAAAAAATTAAATTCAAGAATGATATGGTTGAAGGTTTAATGTTATTTTAATGTTTATATTTGATTAGGGTATTAGGTATTATAAGTTTCGTCAAGTGGTATTATTGTAAGCAATTACTTTTAGTAGTTAGATTTCTTGGATATATTTTCATTAATGTAAGTAATTAATATAGATATGTTTCTTAGATATATTTTCTCATATATGTTCAAAAAAATTAGAATACGAAGATTTAATATATAATTCCTTTTGCATCTACTAAGGTAAGAAAAGATAAAATTTACATGAAAATTTTATTTATAACATAGGCCCCGGTTTTAAACTTCGCCTAGGGCCCCGAGAAGTCTAGGGCCGGCCCTGCTTAAAGGTCTAGGTCAAATTGCAATGTTCAAGTTCGAACTGCAATTGGTTCCGCCATAATCACGGCAGGAAAGATTTCAAAATACGGTAATAATAACATCAAAATAAAAGCTGTAAATTGCATTTTAAATTTAAACGACGCGGATGATAGCTTAAGACTATGCTTGAAGCCATTAAGAGTTTCCAACAGCAAGAGAGAGGTAATTAGTGATCTAAAAGCTAAAGGGTCTAGTGCTCTGGCTTCTGTTGACACATGCGACGAAGACTTTGGGTTGAACGAGCCAGTAACGCTAGAAAATCTAACCCGATTGGCCCGAGACCGCCTAGGTGTGCTTCAAGATATTTTTAATCGTTTGTAATGTGAAATTAAATAAAAGACTTTATGAATTATGATATGAACTATATAAGAGAATTCTGCTACATTTATTTTGCTATTTGAATGGACAGTGGCCCATTTACTTTGTCTTGCCCGATCTCTGGGCCGTTTAGCCCAATGATTTGATCTAATTCTAATTTATTCTGCAGCAGCAGCAGCCCCTCTCTCATGTTTATTAATTATGGCCCACAACTTAAAAGCAAAATGGACTGACTGACTACTTCTCATTTGCCACTTTTAATCAGCAAAATTCAGAATATTTAACTCTCAAGCATGAAACGAAACAGAGACTCAAGCTATCAAATCATCCTCGATCCCAAATGTCATTAATCATCAAATCAAATTATCGAGCACAGGACCTCTTTGTAAGGCTATCTCCAATGGAGATGGCCGGGGTCGGGGCGGGGTCGGGGTTGGGTGGAGAAGTCGTCTCCAGCGGTGGGGGCTCGGGGGCGGAAAAAGGCAGGGCGCACCCAGCCCGGGGTGGCGTGGGTTATTTGAAGAAGAAGAGGGGCGTTTAAGTCAGGTGCCGCCAAGTGGCGGCACCTGAATGGTCCTCTTTTTTTTTATTTCTTTTTAATTTTTTTTGTTATTTAGGATTTTTATTTATGTAAAATTAATTATTTAAAGTAATTTTTAATAAAATTAAAATTCCTCCTAAATAAATTAAATTTGTAGAATTGAATTATTTAATAAAATATTTTAGTATATTTTTTATATATTTACTAGTATTTAATAAATATATGTAGTCACCAATTTTTAATTGAATTATTTAATATAATAAAATTTGATTTTTTTTAAATTAAAATTATTAGTAGTTTATTAGAATTGTAATTAAATTTATTTATGGAAAAATCATTAATAATTAAATTCAACATTTTATTTTAATTTCTTTTATTGCAATTAAAAAATTAATCATTTAATTACAATATTGGTGGTGACTATATATTTTTTACTCTCTTTAATTATAATATTCTTGTATCAATTTTAATTTTATGATTATTTACTCTCTTTAATTTTAATATTTAAATATAATTAATAATTTATTAATATTAATAAAATAATTATTAGTATTATTAATATTAATATTAAAAATAAAATTAAAATTAGAATTATAGGTGAGAGTGGGCAAAGGAAAAAAATGGAATTAATTCCATTCCGGAGCCGTGCCATTGGAGACGACCAGACAGGCATCGGGGTGGGGGCAAGGGCAGCTCCGGGCTCCGGATCCGGAGCCCGGAGCCAACCCCCCCCCCCCCCCCCCCCCCCCCCCACCTTTGGAGATGGCCTAAGTTCCTAGTTTTTAAAGAGAATATTTTGTTGTTGATGAGACTATAATCTCATGACAACCTGAAATTCAAAAATCAAGATATTTTGTTAACGTATTCACCTTTTGAAAGAAGAATTTTGAAGTCTAAAATGATGAAAATAGGGAGTAAGTTTTTTGCCACACACAATAAGGTAGAGTTTATGACATAGTGATTGATGTAATGATTTATTCACCGTCTAAAAAAAATCAAATGCAGTTTTATTTTATATAGAGTCTTGTAATTAATTTTTTGTTTTTGAGAAATATTATGTCTAAAATTAGAGTCTATTATTCATCGAAAAAAATTAGAGTCTATTAAAACTTTATCTCCTTGTACGACTCTTTCTATGCCGTAGAAATACACGATATACAATTTATCAAGCAGACTCCTTTTATTTCCCCTGCACTCATTTTTTGGGTTGGCTCAAACAGGAAAAAATGGTGTTTGGCGCATCATCTGCAGACTTATCTCTATCTAATGGAAAGCTCAATGTTTCAAAAACCTGCATTCTCACTGATATTCACCCCAGCATTTTTCTAACTCCAGCAAAAAGCAACCACGGCGGCACTTTCATTGGCGTCAATTCTAACCACCACGGCAGCCGCGTCCTCTTCCCAGTTGGAAAACTCAAGTACCCAATATTCCCTTTTCAATTTTAGTTTCTTTCTTGTCGCATATTTTTATTCATTCACATAATTAATGGGTTGTTGTGGGTTACTTGTGATTGAACTGTAATTTTTGCAGGGGATTAAGATTTTTATGCCTTTATCGATTCAAGTTATGGTGGATGACTCAGTGTATGGGTACACGTGGGCGAGAGATACCCTTCGAGACACAGTTTTTGTTAGTGGAGTTACCCAACAGTACTACCTCTCAGTTTTGTGAAGAAGAAGAACAGTCAAAATCAGTGTGTTATGTTGTTTTCTTACCAATTATTGAAGGGGATTTTAGGGCTGTGCTTCAGGGAAATACAGATGATGAGTTGGAAATTTGTTTGGAAAGTGGTACTTTTATGTTTTAATAATAATGATTCTTGATAATTTATAGGTGTTTTATAAATTTGCATGCATGCTAGTAATTGCCCATCCACAGGTGATCCTTCTGTGCAAGAATTTGAAGGGAGGCATTTGGTTTATGTTGCAGCCGGGACTGACCCGTATAGCCTAATCGAAAACTCAGTCAAGTATGCTCATTAGCAGTCGTTAATCGATGGTCTAATTAGCACTTACATTTTAAGTAGTGTTCAAATATGAGCTTATGAGTTTGTCTTTTACTACTAGAATATTGGTATATTACTCTCTAACAGTCTGATGGAATAATCGAGATTTGAACAGGTATCTGGAAAGGGATTTGCATACATTCTCCCATCGTGATAATAAAGAGGTACCGTTATTATTAGTGTTGTATTGGCCATTTTATGATAACATCTTGAGTTTTATTCCATTGATGACCTTACATGTTCTATATCATAGTTTAGATGCCTGATATGTTGAACTGGTTTGGATGGTGCACGTGGGATGCTTTTTATACTGATGTTACAGCCGAGGGGGTTAAAGAAGGAATAAAGAGGTTCTCTATCCATTGGTTAAAATTGCATCGATAATTAAAGGGTATTTAGCATCATAACATTTTAGTTATTAATATTTAATGTAGCTTGGAGAAAGGCGGAATTTCACCGAAATTTATCATCATTGACGATGGATGGCAAACAGTTTGTATGGATTCTACTAGCAGCGAAGCAAAATTTGATGACACTGCCAAGTGAGCAACTAAACCAAAACACTTTCTAAGACGTGTTAATTACAATTCTGCATTGAGTGATTTGGCTATTTTGTTTCTCGACTTCCAGTTTTGCAAATCGATTGACTCATATTAAGGAGAATGACAAGTTCCAAAGGGATGATCCAGAAGTCAAATTTCGTCAAATTGTTACTGAGATCAAAGACCAATTTTCTCTAAAGTAACTAAGCATTACATTTTAAATTCCAGATTTTATGCTTCTTCCAAGACTCGTGTTAAATATTTTTTCTCCCAACTTTGCAGGTATGTTTATATCTGGCATGCTATAGTGGGCTACTGGGGCGGTCTTGAACCTAAAGTTCGTGAAATGGAAAAATACGAACCAAAGATAGTAAACGCCATTCCATCCCCTGGGGTCGAGTCCAATGGAATATGTTTTGTTCTGAAGAGCATTATGGAAAATCGGGTTGGCCTTGTGAACCCTGAGAAAGTATATACTTTGTACAATGATATGCACTCTTACCTTGCTTCTGTTGGGATTGATGGGGTTAAAGTAGATAATCAAAGCATAATTGAAACACTCGGGACCGGTTTCGGTGGAAGAGTGAAACTTGCGAGAAAATACCATGAAGCTTTAGAGGCATCTATCTCCAAGAACTTCAAAAATAATGGTATTATATCTTGTATGAGTCATAGCACGGATGTTTTGTACAGGTAAAGAATATCTATTTTGCACATCTAATGCATTGTGAATTTTGTTATTTTGGTAAACTCTCTAAGTTCTTGTATTGGTGCAGTGCAAAGAAAGCTGCTGTGATAAGAGCATCAGATGATTTCTTTCCAAGAGATCCAGCATCTCACACAGTTCACGTAGCATCTGTTGCTTACAACACCGTTTTCCTTGGAGAATTTATGCAGCCCGATTGGGATATGTTTCATGTGAGCATACTATCTTCTCGAAACAATTTTCTAAATGTTCTTGCATTTTTTGCTCAACGTTTTATATTTCCCCGATCGTAGTTAACATGGGTATGATTAGTATTTTTTAACGTACAGAACTGGATACTTAACACTTTTAGTCCTGCACCCAAAAAAATAGTAATTTCGTCCTAAGCTCCTAACTTTCACATTTCATCATTTTCTCCCATTTCCATCCAAATTTTGCACTTTCCCTCCGTAGGACAGTCCACTTTTTTGCAATTTTTTGTCCCAAATTGGATGAGAAGGGGAGGCAGAAATCTGCAAAAATATCTAAAAGGTTCGGACCACAAGTGCTATATTTCAAAGCGCAAGACTAGAAGTGATGAGTGTCCAATTTTGTTAGACTAAAATGCATTTTTGCCATTTTCTTTTTACTCTATAAAAACAATCCAGTTTAAGATATTTCAATTTTTGTTAGAGCTTGCATCCCATGGCTGAGTACCACGGGGCTGCTCGTGCTGTTGGAGGCTGTGCGATCTACGTGAGGTGCCATTTACATTCGATTCTTATTGTTTACCAATTTCACTTCCATATTATTAATTACATGCTAAAATGCAGCGACAAGCCTGGGAACCATGATTTTGACGTCTTAAAGAAGCTCGTTCTTCCCGATGGCTCCACATTACGGGCCAAACTTCCCGGTAGACCAACACGAGATTGCTTGATTTCTGATCCTACAAGAGATGGAAAAAGGTACGACCACAAAGACTAATTAATTCTTGAAATTTCGTTGTACTTCTAATTTCCTTCGTTTATGGCAGTCTTCTGAAAATTTGGAATATGAATGAATTCACCGGAGTTGTTGGGGTATTCAATTGCCAAGGAGCTTCATGGTGTCGTATTAGTACAAAGTATCTGATACATAACGAACAACCTGAAACAATCTCTGGCATTATCCAAGCCACAGATGTTCACTATCTTCCAAGCATAACTGAAAATGGATGGGATGGAGATTCCATCATGTATTCACACAGAGACGGTATATTTTAAATATATTTCACATGAATCAAACTTTCTTGATATGAAAACGGATGAAATCAGTCTTCCAATTTGGTTGACGTGAATTTTTATATTGGAAATGCCCATTACAGGAGAACTAGTTTACGTTCACGGGAACACGTCTCATCAGATCGAACTAAAAGCTCTAGAATATGAAGTGTTTACAGTGGTTCCTGTGAAGAAACTGTCTAATGGGGCTGCATTTGCTCCAATAGGTCTCATCAATATGTTCAATTCCGGGGGAGCTGTAAAGGAATTGAAGTATGAGTCGGATGAAATTGGAAACATTGAAATGGGAGTTCGTGGATGTGGCATTTTCGGAGCTTACTCGTCTGTTAGACCAAAAAGGATAGTAATTGACATGAAGGAAGAGGAGTTTGATTATGAGGAGAACACTGGATTCATTACTCTTACTTTGAAAGTTCCAGAAAGGGAGTTATACCAATGGAACTTGAAAATTGAAATTTGATTGATTAAAAATTAAAAGTATAAAAAATTGCAAGAGGAAGCAGGTTACCATTTTGGTTTCTTGTTATTTCCCTTTGTTGTTGATGAATAAGGGGATGTTAATGATGCATTTTTGCTTCCAATATTACATCGATATTTTGTATTTTGTAATTAAATGTATGATGGCATAAATGTATAAATAAAATGTTTTAAGAGTAGTTAAAAGATTTTCATTTGTGATTTTGTTGCCATATCATCATAATTAATCAATAATCATTTTAGCTAGTGAAATTTGAAACATAGACATTGTCTTACATTGTGGCCAACCATTATAAATAAATATATTACAATTAATTTATCTCGATAATAAAACTTGGGGAATTCTATTGTGACTCTCAACTCAAAGTTGAGTCACAAGAAAAAATTAATCTCAACCATTGAAAAAAAAGTAAACTTTATCTTGTCCATTGAATGTGTACAAATGTGTATCACCCCTATATTTTGTGTATTACACTCAAAAACTAAATAAACAATACATTGTAAATATGAATTTTACATTATTACCCTTTATAAAAATACTCAAAATACCAAAATGTCCCACTCTTTTCATCTCCCCCAAATTCTCTTCATAACCTAACCCATACCACCACCACCACCCTCCTCCTCTCTATGTACCTATTCCAACGAGGACGGCGATGGCGAAGTGCTGTCTCCCATTTGGTCGCACTAGTATGGCGGCGAAAGGTCGTCGCCGTTTTGGTCGCGACCAGAACGGAGGCGGCACATCACTCGCCGCTGTTCTGGCCGCGACCAGTACGGAAGCGGCACATCGCCGCCTCTCTGGTCGGGCCATAACGACGCTGCCCTTCTCCCTCAGTTTTGGTCTCTGACCAGAACACTGAGGCTTCACCGGTGCAGCGGTGAAGCTTCACCGGTGAAGCGCTGAAGCTTCATCCTTTTAAGAAATGATTTTTTTAAAATAAGAAATGACTTAAAATATGAAATATTTAATAATTTACAATTGTTGTAGAAAAACATTTCATTATGAGAATAATATATTTTTGTAAATAAAAATATTCATTTTAATGTTATATTTATCTAAAAGAATTATATATTTGAATATATTATTATTATTAGCTTTGTATTTGACTTGGTAGAAAATCTAATATAATTTCAACCCAATTATTAATATCTAATATACTTGATATTTGAGCTAAACTCTAATATATAAAGGGTAAGTTAGGAATTTAGTAAAATAAAGACTAAGGGTATGATGGGTATTTCAAGAATTAGTTGGGATTGTAAATTAATTTATTGGATTGTAATGTGAACACGTGTCCAAATTTAATTGATCAAAAAATGATGTTATTGGTGACTCTCCTTGAAGTGAGAGTCACAATAGACCATCCCATAAAACTTACAGCATCTAATGACCAAAAGTATAATTTTGTGGGAAATAGATCAGAATTTTGATATGATTAGTACGGCTGAGGTCCAATAGAATATGGGGCAGAGGCTCCATATAAATTCGTGTTGGCCCAGCTTGGTTTGTATTAAAACAGCAAAATTGGATCAATACCAACTCAGATAATATTGGACATCGTCCTCATTAAATTCAGGATTTAAATCATCTAGATAGGTTTAATAATAAACTATAAACTTATATAAAAAAAATGATTTATCACTTACCGTTTATTTTATTTATAAAAATTATTAATTTGACACAAACAACTATTTTTTCTTCTCTAACCCAAACATTTAAACTTATACAAAAAGAATTAAAATTATATTTCAAATTCTAAAAAATCACAAAACTCAACGTCAAAAAATAGCCAAAAGCGTTTTCAAAATGAGAAAAAGAAAAAGTAGAGAAAATCAAAATCCTTGACCGTGATAAGGTTGAATTTGTAATGATCTAGTACGTAGGTTTGATGCTTGACTACGATAAGGTTGAAATTAAGCTGAATCCACATCAATTTCAACACACGTGTACCATCCTACGGCGACACGTGCCATCTTACCACCCCATTCCTCACAACTATAAAATTAACATGCATGATACATCATCATACAGTACGTCCAAGCACTTGTTAATTATAATAATTAAGAAATTAATATATAATAATGGCGGAAAAACATCAGATCGCCGATCGGGTTACCGGAAGGACGGTAATGCTCACATCCATCGCCGGAGTTATAATCGGCGGTCCACTTCTCTCGTTTATGAGCTTCAGCTTCTTAGCGGCTCTGACTCTACTCCTCATAACTTCGCCGCTCCTCATACTATTCAGTCCCTTGCTTTTTGGTGCTGCTTTTGTCTTCGGTCTGGCGATGATAGGATTCGCCGCCGCCGGAGCCATGGCGGTGGTCGGGGTGTCCATGGTGGGGAGGACTCTCCGGTCGGGTATGAGCGTTGGTGATAAGTTAATCGGGTCGGGTGGTCAGGATTGGGGCGGGCAGAAGGCCCAAGAGATCAACATGCTCAATCGTGGTTGAAGATGATTTTTAGTTTTCTTTTCTATGTTATAATAATATACTACGTACTATATATGTTTATTTGGCGTCGTCGAAACAGTGTTTATGCAAAATTTGGGGGAACATGACTAATATGAAGCTTTATGTATATTGTTTTTGCAATATATTTATGGGTTAATTACAGGGACCTCCCCTGTGGTTTGGTGAATTTCGCGTCCAATCCCCTCGGAGAATCATAATTACAGAGACCTCTCTTCAGGTTTGCAAAACCTTACAAAACCCTAAAGGAGACTAACGGAGGTGGACATAATACGTGAAATTATCCTCTTGTCCTCATCCATTTTAATTACTTCGACATCCCCTGAGGTTTGCAAAACCTTACAAAAATTTATATTTGTATATTAGTCTCTAAACTTTAATAAAAATTCAATTTATCCATAAAAAAGAAAAAAAATATAGTTTATTAATTAGGCAATATAAGAAATATTTTTATAAAGTGTTATATAACGTTTTCATATAATTTATTAATAGTAAAAAACAATTTAATAAATACGTAATTAAGATTTTATTTTAGTATTTTATAATAAAATATTAATTAATTGTTTTATATTTAAGTAAGACATAAATTTATGATTTTATTGTTGAAAATATTAAATACTTATATATATATATATATATTTAAGTCTAAAACTGAAAATAATCTCGTATCATTTTTTTTAGAAAAACCCATCAATTTAATTAATTAAAAATACTACATAGATAATTATTTTATTAAAAGGGTATTTGAATGAGTATTTTTAAATTTTGTGAAAAAAATATTTATTATAAAATGCATATTTAAATACTATATAATTTATCAATAGCGTAAAAATAATTTATTAAATATGTAAACAAGATTTATTTTAGTATTTTATAGTAAATATTATTTAATAGTATTGGATCTAATTAAGAAATAAATAAATTAATAATTGTTATTTTATTAAATGGGTATTTGAATGAGTATTATTTAATTTTGTTAAAAAATAATTGATTTTCTTAATTAAAAGTTTATGGTTTTTTTAGTACAGGCTAATTATTAATATTTTAGCATTTTTATAATGCTGTTTTCTGTCCAATTTTTTTTCCCTATTAATCTTAATTTTTATTTATTATTCTTGTAGTTAATTTTTTTATAATTATGAAAACAAATTGAAATTATTAAAATTACGGTTTAGATATGGATAATTCTTAATATTTTTGCATTTTCATAATGATCCTTTTTATTTATCTTCAATTTTTCTTATGATTAACAATAATTTATTCACTTTTCTTTGTGATTTAATTTAAAAACATTATGAAAAAAAATTGAAATTAATATCTATACAGTAATAAATAATTTTAAGTTTTACTTTTTCGTTGATATTTATAACATTTACACCCAAAACAAACCACATCATTTCATTGAAACCCTTCACATGCAACAAACATAACAAGGGTATAATAGTCCATGAAAATAGCTAAAGTAATCTCAAGGGCAAGATGGGATTTTCAATAAAATTCGGGTGATGACATCAGCAAAAACTAACGGTGGACCGACGGATGTAAGGTTTTGCAAACGTTAGGGGAGGTCTTTGTAATTGTGATTCTTCGAGGGGATTGGACGCGAAATACACCAAACCACAGGTCCCTCTAATTAACCCTATATTTATTTACATACGTACGTGTAGTTTTGGGTGAATTGCATTGACATACCTTCAACTTTCATCATTTGGCAAACAGATCCCAAATGTTTAAAACATTGTCAAACACATCCCCTCCTTCCATTTTTTATTCTACCTCTTTCTAAAAAGTCTCAAATGCCCTTGGTTCTTATCCATTATATGTATGCTCTATGTATAGTTACAGAACATCTTTGTGCGCGCACATTATGCATTAAGTTAGAATGAAAAAAAAGGTTTTAAATTTGAAAAAATCAAATATTAAAACATAATTAAAATTATGATAAGAGTAATATTTGTTAGATATTGCACGTTAAAATCTGTCAACTTTAATTTGAAATACTACAGAAGAAATAGTTATTAATTAAATCTTAAAGTATAATGTGTTCAGAATTTTGGATGATACATGTTACATGTTATCTGATTATTTTTGTGCTTACAAGGTCAATATATACATATACTTATTATGTTGTAGTTAAAAGCATTGGTTTGATGGATTTTAATAAAGTATTATACTTTAGTAATTTTTTCACCCTCCAGAAGTTTTAGGTAAATCATCGTTTGTGTATTTGAAAAGAATAAGAGATTTAGAGAAGTAATAATTTTCGTGGTTCCAATATAGTATGAGTTAACTAAGTGTTTTTCACATCAACCGATCAAATTTTGTTTATAAAGTTAAATTACTTGTATTAATTAGCGTTCATTTTCTTGAAGGAGTTTAAACCTTTTCCATACAATTATAAAATTTACTTATAATAATCCCCTACAAACTTATATGAAAAATATTAATTATTCATGAGATGATTAAACTAAACAAGTTTTAAGGGACAATATAAGAGAAGACTTGAGTAGGACCAAATGGCATCTAGAACCCTTATCTAAATATATAAAAATTAAATATTTGTACCGTTAAATATTATTGTTGAAGAAAAATGTAAGTTACGAGAAAATTTGGTCGTTAGGGAGAAAGGTACACATATAGCCGTTGGTTGTTTGGCGGATAAATTATGATGCTCTTTGTTTGGAAGGGCGGGGAGGGGGTCGTGCATTTTTTAAAGTTCGACATGTGTTTCGAGAAGGGAATCGAGCGGCACACGAGTTAACCAAATTATCTTCTACCGAATCTTTTGTGTCGAATTCTTTACTACTTTTAATTCTTGATATTGTAAACTCCGAGTTACATCATTAATGAATTTTCAAGGTTCATAAAAAAAAAAAGAAGGGGTTGAAGTTTAAATAGGTTCCTCAGTGATGCTTTTGTTAGAACACACTTTTTTCATCAAATTGGAAATGATCTAACGAGCTCAACTACTCAAATCTTGTTTATCTATCATATGTGGGATAAAAAAAAATTCTTTACTTATTAGTTTAATGGGTTTCAGCCCAAATGAGCTCAAAATCAATTGGGTTTACACTCCATTACACCATGGATTGAAATTTTCACTGTTTTCATTTTTGAATTAAAGAAAACGAAAATGAGATATAATTTCGAAACTATTTGTTTAACCGAAAATATGCATAATTTTGAAAGAAAGAAAAAAAGGGGGTCGGTTTGTTGTTTGAAGCTTTATACATATTTTGGGTGTTACTGCAATATACTCTTTTCCTTACGTGGAATTTCGCTCTTTTACATTCATTTGACACAGTTTCGGTGAGTATCACAAAATCCCTTAGGGCATCTTCAATGGTGAGGGAGAGGGAGAGGGGGAGGGGGATTTTGGGGTTTTTCTAGAATTGTGGTCTGCAATGGTGGGGCGTGGGGGGTGGGGGTTGGTGTGGGGAAGGGGAGGAGAGTAGTGGGAGTGGGAATGGGAAAGAAAGGGCAAAAGCTTGCCCTTCGTTTAACCCCCCCCCCCGATTCTCACTTGCTACACCTTTTTTCTTTTTTTGTTCATTGCTTTTAATTTTTATAAATTTTGTGTATGATTTAATAAATTTTTATTTTAAACTAAATCTTTAAAGGAATTAGTTTTAATTAGATATTTTGAATTTATTATTATTAAGACAGACAAAATGTACAAATTAATCAAATTATAAATTATTTTTAATCAAATAAATGAACTTTAATATGATTCAAACTCGAGTATAACTTGATATATATAAGTGATTACGATTTTTTTAGAATTATTATTATTATTATTATTATTATTATTATTGTTACTATTATTATTTTATTATTATTATTATTATTATTATTATTATTATTATTATTACTAATATTATTATTATTATTATTATTATTATTATTAATATTATTATTAATATTACTATTATTATTATTATTATTATTATTATTATTATTATTATTATTGTTATTATTATTATTATTATTATTATTATTATTATTACTATTACTATTATTATTATTATTATTATTATTATTAATATTAATATTATTATTATTATTACTATTATTATTACTAATATTATTATTATTATTATTAATATTATTATTACTATTACTATTACTATTATTATTATTACTAATATAATTATTATTATTATTACTATTACTATTTTTATTATTATTACTATTATTATTTATTATTATTATTATTTTATTATTATTTTCTTGTATTTTTATTTTTTTATTTTATTGTTTTTATTATTATTATTATTATTCATTATTATTATTTTATAATTATTTGTTGTATTTTTATTATTTTATTTTATTGTTTATTATTATTATTATTATTGTTAATATTACTATTATCATTATCATTATTATTTTTATTATTATTATTTTTTTAAGTTTTTTAATTTTTATTTATTATTATTATTATTATTTTATAATAATTATTTTTTTGTATTATTATTATTTATTATTATTATTATTGTTACTATTACTATTATCACTATCATTATCATTATTATTATTATTATTATTATTATTATTTTTTTTTATTTTTTTGTATTTTTATTTTTATTATTGTTATTATTATTATTATTATTATTATTATTATTTTATAATAATGATTTTTTTGTATTATTATTATTATTTTATTGTTTTTATTATTATTATTATTATTATTATTGTTACTATTACTATTATCATTATTAATTTTTTATTATTATTATTTATTATTTATTTATTATTTTTTGTATTTTTATTTTTATTTTTACTATTGTTATTATTATTATTATCATATGTCCCTAACTGTTGAAGACGACTATGAATGGGGAGGGGGAGGGGGCATTTATGCCCCAACGACTGAAGATGGCCTTAGTACAGAGTTTTACATGAGAATAAAAAAGGGGAAATCTTTTGCTATCTGTCCCAAAATATTTACTATATTAACTCACGTGTATAGTCCAACTTTTAAATTTTTTAAGTGAACTATCAAGTAGATATTTTATTTTATAGTTATAGAGTTTTAAATATTTTAGATATTAATATATATGGTATTATATAATATTATCAAATTATTTTTGAAATAAATTAATCATATTATTTATTATAATTTTTTAAATTTGGTCAAGTTGACTAATCAACTATATCAAATAAGTAAAAATATGGGACCGATTATCTTAAAAGTTGAGTTGATGATGTGAAATAATTATTTTATGTGTTTCTATTAATAATATTTTTTTTCAAGTGGTAATTTTAGGTTGAGTCACTCCAGAAAAATAGATAATAAGTAGCGAATATTTAATTCATGGAAAAAACAACCATCTTCATTCAAATAAGGTAGTGAAACTCTAGTTGCTAAAAACAACATTATTATGTTACTTAATTAATATTGTTCAAATAACTTTAGAAAGGAAATAAATTAATCATATTAATCCTTTTTCCTATGTAGTGCCACTGACGTTAATGAAGTTGTGGACCTTTTGTCACAAGTTTTTAGTTTATCAAACTTTAAAACACTATCTTTTCGAGATAATGTTGCCCACATTTTAAGAAATATATACGTATAAATCACAATTTCATATTTCAATCTAGAATATATTAGGTGAAAAAACTAAAATTAGTGCTACAATTAATACTCCCTGGCATTTTCCCCCATATATATTTGCTCTAGTAAATTTTACTTTATATCTACCTAATTGTCGGCGATTTTAGTCTAAATTTAGCCCAACTGAAAAAATTCGCATGGATTTTGTTACCTATTGGCCTTTTGACATTTGGGGGGCATTTATTAATTACACACCCAAAAATTAAAAATTAGTACAATGCACAATCGTTAAATATTTGAAGTTTATTTTAATTTCATTAAAATGATAAATTACACAAATATGAAAAGAAAATACATTTCTATAAGTGAAGGAATTCTTTTACTAATATTAAATTAACAATAATTTGATAATTATTCCTTCAAAATTATCCTAATAAATGCATTGACATCAATTTCATTCAACACAAATTGAACTAATAAATATTAGATCAGTTTAAAGATATTTATATTAATTAAATATTTTTAACTAATAAAATATATTTCTTTTCATATTTAATGGCGTCTTTGTCTTTTATAATTCTAAAGAAATGCGAATCTAGATATTTAATAGGTGGATAATGTGCTAATTTTTATTATTTTATATAGATGTACAATAGCAAAAGTGGGATACTTTTGAGATGTATAATAACAACGGTTATAAACTTGGGGCCAGTTTTTTCAGTTAGGCTCAATTTGGACTAAAATCAGGTAAATTATGGAAAAGATTTTATGAGCTCAAATATACATGGTAAAAATATCAGCTGGCATTAATCTGGCACCGATTTTGTTTTTTATCCTAATTTTTGGATACCTTGGGCTATAGACAGGCGCAATTGCCTAATATTCTCCTCATCCCAATTTTTTTCCTCCCTATTTGATCAATTAACTTGACAAAATTTTAAAAAGTTATAATAAATAATTTAATTTATTTATTTCAATAATAGTATAATACTAATATTTTATAAGTGTGGGTTAAACTTAAAGGGATCATATGACGAGTTTGGCTGCCGGGTCAAATGTATATATGTCATAGGAGGCACAAACTTCAAAATGTGTACATTGTACAATAATTGATTGGATATCAGTGGCCACAATTATATTGGTAACTTTTTTTTTTTTTTTTTCCCTAAATTCTATATATATACGACAACTCTGTGCATATGGTGGTCATTGCGAATTAATTTCTTAGAGAAAAAAAGAAGAAAAAGGAGAGTGATAAATAATATCTTACATACATATATAATTGTTAAACATGGGTATTGAAGGAGGAGGAGGAGAAGAGCTTCCACCAATTACTACTGCTTTCCACACTTCCATTGATTCAGATGATGAGCCCTTAAGAACTGGTTTTCCCTAATTATTCAATTCATTTTATTCAGTAATAAAACTTCACCATTTTTTTAATTTATTATTTTACTTACTGAAATTCAGTAACGATCCACTAATCATAGTCATTCAGCCAATTACTCTGAATTATGATATTTATATTATTTGAGTTCATTTCCAGTCAGTAAAAGATATACTTTGACATTTTCTTCTTTCTCATAAATTGATTTGCTTGGTCTGTATAACTTTAATATAATTAATCTTTCATATTAAATTAGTTTGTTTAACAAAATACGTACAAAACCTTTGCATAAAGAATATTTGTTAAATTGCTTTGTATGATGCACTGAAACATTGAAATCAGTACAAGTTATTCGATTTTTGAGTTAAGCTTAATTTTTCAAACACTTGGTAAAACTCCATTTATTATACATTTTAAATAAACTTGAATAATAAATAGTTTTCTTTTATAAATTTCAAACCTGATAATAAGTATATATGCAAAAATATCAAATTCCTCAAAACAAAATTCGAACCTGTTGCAGGCACAGTATGGACAGCAATTGCTCACATAATAACAGGAGTCATTGGGGCGGGTGTATTGTCTCTGGCTTGGAGCACGGCCCAATTAGGTTGGGTTGCAGGCCCATTAGCCATTGTATTATTCGCAGCCATTACACAGGTTGCCACAGTCCTTGTCGCCGACTGTTACAGATCACCGGATCCCGAACATGGCCCGATCCGAAACCGATCCTTCATTCAAGCTGTTAAGTATTACTTGGGTAACTACTTTATCTATTCCAACCCCCAAGTAATTTTCATAAACTTTGCTTCGAAAATTAGGGCTTCAATTGTGCATTGTGATTTTTGTTATTCAATTTGTGATAAAATTGATTAATTAATGATGCGAAAAATCAATATCAAATGCATGTGTTTCAGGGGAAAGCAAACAAAAAATATGTGGAGTATTTGTGATGGAGAGCTTCTATGGATGTGGTATTGCATATACTATTGTAGCAGCTTCCAGTGTCAAGTAAGCTTTTGCAAATTGCCTTTTTGCTAATCTGATTAGAATCGTAATCATCAAGTAGTTTTATCTGATTACATTTTTTATAATAAAATATACTATACCTTTCTGGAAAATATGGTAAAATGATAGGAGAAGTTGGAGGAGTTCATTTACATTTTTGTTGGAAAATCATTGAAATAATTATTATGCAGAGCTATTTCGCGGTCAGATTGTTACCATGATAAAGGTCAAAAGGCTGAGTGTGGTGACCATGGGGAGAGCACATTTATGCTCCTATTTGGTTTGATTCAAATTGTAATGTCTCAAATACCCGACTTTCATGATATGGCATGGCTTTCTGTTATTGCTGCAATTATGTCTTTCTCCTATGCTTTCATTGGACTTGGACTTGGCTTTGCAACAGTAGTTGGTATGTTTTTAAATCATAATATTGGTTTTATTTACTCTATTATCTTGGTTCAATCGGAATTCTGTATCTTGATTGATTTATGTTTTTGTAGAGCACAGGGAGATTATGGGAAGTATTGGAGGCATTCCAGCAGAAACTGCCGTTAAAAAAGTATGGTTGGTTTTTCAGGCACTTGGAGACATTGCTTTTGCATATCCATATACAGTAATCATCCTAGAAATTCAGGTATAATTTGTATTAAATCACATTCAAAAGCATAAACGAAACAAAATAACCATTATTGTAAAAGTTAACAAATTTAGTCAATGTGGGATTGAAGGATACTTTGAAGACACCTCCAGCCGCAAACCATACAATGAAGAAAGTCACATTGGCTTCAATATTGATCACCACTTTCTTCTACCTCTGTTGTGGATGCTTTGGCTATGCAGCATTTGGAAAACACACTCCGGGAAACCTCTTGACAGGTTTCGGATTTTACGAGCCATATTGGCTTGTAGATTTTGCAAATGCTTGCATTATTCTACACTTAGTTGGCGGTTATCAGGTGCGATTCCGTTCTAATATATTGATCAATCTCAATTTTAAGTTCTTTGGATTAATCATGGGACAATTTTGTCGTATTAGGTGTACAGTCAGCCGGTATTTGCTTTCGTTGAAAAATGGTTTGCTGACAAGTATCCTCAAAGTGGATTCATCAACAAATTCTACACTTGTAAACTTCCATTGCTACCGGTTTTTAGGCTGAATATGATGAGGTTGTGTTTTCGAACTTTGTATGTTATATCGACGACCGGTATTGCAATGGCTTTCCCTTATTTCAACCAAGTTCTTGGAGTGTTGGGGGCACTGAATTTCTGGCCACTTGCTGTCTACTTTCCTGTGCAAATGTATTTTGTGCAATCTAAAACTGGAGCATGGACAAGAAAGTGGGTTGTTCTTCAGGTTTTTAGTGTGTTCTGTTTGGGTCTGTCTGTAGTGGGATTAATTGGGTCTGTTGTAGGATTATGGAGCGCAAAATTTAACTAAAATGATTATAGGATCCATCTCCCACATCAGATTTTTAATATGGTGGATTATGGAGAAACAAATATTTAGCTGTACTGCACTATTATTATTCAGTACTTTGCTTGCCCTTTTATGGTTATGACATATGACAAAAACATTGATCTCTTTTTTTCATGAGATCTCAATAATACAAGTTATATCATTGTACTTACATGATTTATTTGTGCTAAATAATGTACATTGTGCTTTCCTTTTTTGCAATTAATGTGTAATACTAATGCTGCTGAATGTTTAATTAAACAAAATATGAAAATGCATACCATCAACAAATCTTATATGCGGTTTGAGAGGAAACTTACGACTTCCGCAACATGTCCAAGATGCAACATTCATGCCAAATCCATTGTGCACGCGCTTAGGGACTGTGTTTGGGATAAAAAGGTGTGGGAATTCGTGATTGTTCCCACTCAACTCCTTCACCCAGATTGATGCCGATTCTTGGATAAAAGTGAATATCACTAAAGAAAGGTTTGACAATATTATTTTTCCTAACATCCCTTGGTGTATGATGTTTATTGCACTTCTTGTTTAGTCTATTTGGAAGTCTAGGAACAAGTTCATCTTTCAAAACACTCTGTGAGCCGGTCAAATTAGTTATTTCGACTGCTAAAGGTTTAGTTGAAGACATGAAGAGAACTAGCAAAACAAAAGGGGTGAATATACCAAAACTACTGGACCATGTCTCATGGATTTTGCCTTGGACCGGCTGGCACAAACTGAACACGGACGGAAGCGTATCAAACTCAAAGAAAACTGTAGCATATGGAGGCGTGCTTGGGGATGATATGGGAAATTGGGTTGTGGGATTTTCCCGCAAATTGGGCGACACTACTATCACAGTCGATGAACTTCTTGCGGTCAAAAAAGGATTACATTTGGCTTGGGAGGGAAGGATTCCAAGGTTGGAAATCGAGTCGGACTCAGAAGTGGTGGTGAATTTCATTAAAGATGCATATGTCGACATTCATCCTCTGGGTAACATCATCAGGGACTTCTGGAATCTTATCTGAATGCCATGAGAATGTCGACTTGTCCATAAGAAAAGAAGTGGGAACACGTGTCGGATGCACTTGCGAAGAATGACCGTAGATTAGCAGAAATAGTTGTGATTTGGGAGACTGCCCGAAAATTTATGCTACCTAATCCTAATCACCAAAAAAAAAGAGAAAAATCTTAGATTGCCGATGAGGCTGTAGTGGCAAAAGTTGTCTTTGAGTTCGACAACATCATAAGTGTATTTAAAAAAAAAAAAAAATCATAAGTGTGAGTTTATTTTAATTTCGTGCTAGTCTTAGTTATTTAATCATCATAATTTGCTATGCAATCAACAACAATAAACTGGGAATCTCAACCGTCCCAACCAATATAATCTCGCTTTAATATTTAATATCTTTATTGATTAAAACTGATATAAATATATTTGCACTTCTAAAATGAACATTTATAACGAGTTTAAATTGAAAAAATAAATAAGAATCTATGTGGGCATCCAATACTTTATCTGTGGGCCGTGGCTTTCCCTATAGTTTTTCAGTTGCCATTATCACACATTTAGATTTTAGTGGTGATGACACTCTCAAAAAAAAAAAAAAAAGATTTAGTGGTGATGTTGGTACCCAGTTGACTTCAAAAAATTCAGAATTTTGTGTCGTTCTTTGGAGGCTGAGCTACATATATATAATACTCATATATGGGTATGGAAATACTAGTTGGAGATGATGAGAACAAATCATTATTATTATCAAACCACGCAAATTTCCCTTCTTCTAGTTCTTTATCATCTGCTAATAATACGAATCATCCCCAAAAAAGAGGTGAGCTTCATTTCCATTTAATTTGTTAATCGCAATTTCTTCTTTTTGGCTATACCATAGCTCAATTTTCTTGAAATTAGTGCTATATATCGTTGTTTCCTCTAGATATATAGTGTTACGTTCTTGACCATGATTCTTTTTTCTTTTTCTAGTATTTGTTGTTGAATTCTGATTGGTAATGAATAAGAAAATTGACGGCATTATTTTACCTAACATGTTTTTTTATCCTATCATGCTGCTTGCTTAATGTTTTTATTCTCAAGTAATTTGATCCATGTTTAATGCTAAATAAACAGCACTTGCTCCGAGTAATGGTCTTAAAAATGTTATTATATTTCAATTTTTCTTTTTTGGTAAAAAAATTATTATATTTCATTGATTTCTTATAATGCCAAGCTACAATATGTCTAGGTACATTCTAGTTACTAATGTCTATATACATCAAGTAGAATGTTTAGTCGTACGTAATTTATGGTCAAAATTGAGGATAAAGGGAATCTAAATTCTAAACAAAACAAGACTTGACTCCAATATGTGTGAACCTTCTTCGACTGATGGATCAGGGACTATATGGACTGCTTTGGCACATATAATAACAGCAGTAATCGGTTCGGGAGTACTTTCTTTAGCGTGGAGTATGTCGCAGCTTGGATGGATTGCAGGTCCATTGACAATGCTGGCATTTGCATCAGTCACCCTTACTTCTGCTTTTCTTCTCTGCAATTGCTACTTATCTCCTGATCTCGATAATGGCTTCCACAAAAATGGCTCCTACTTGGATGCTGTAGATAGAATCCTAGGTAATTTATTATGTGCATGTAATGTATATCGATTAGCATTTGCTTAATTAGATGAATCCGCACTTGGAATCTCAGGAAAGAAGAGTGCTTGGGTGTGTGGGATTATTGTGAGAATAAATTTCATCAAACTAGGTATTGTTTATACAATCACATCATCCATCAGCATGAGGTATATATGTATGTTCGTTCAACTTCTATATTCTTCATTTTTATGTATCCATGACAACTAGCCAAGACAATTTTTAGAAAGCTGAGGAGACTCGAGTTATTATGTCATCATGTTCATTTGAAAATGTTGCAGAGCAATTCAGAAATCAAATTGTTACCATGTTAAAGGACATAAAGCTGCTTGCAAATATGGAAACACTTATTACATGATTGTATTTGGGATTATTCAAGTGGTAGTGTCACAAATACCTGATTTTCGGAATACAGAGTGGCTTTCAGTTACTGCTGCAATTATGTCCTTCACATACTCGATTATCGGATCTGCTCTTGGCTTGGCCAAAGTAATAGGTAAGAGAATAACTACAACTTCTTAATATTTTCCAAATACCACACTTCAATCTTTATGTCATTGTTTGTATAAATATCCTTCTAGAGTTATATTATAGAATACAACGTGAATGATTTTGACTACATTTTCATCTCTTATAACATTAGAAAATGGAGAAATAAAAGGTAGCATTGGAGGAGTGCCGACCTCTACAGCCGCTGAAAAAGTATGGTCGGTTTCCCAGGCACTCGGGGACATAGCCTTTGCCTTCCCATTCTCTGTTATATTTCTGGAAATAACGGTGAGGAAATTTACTCTTCAAAAGCTATGATGCATAAGCTAATATACATAATTAATGTTGATTTTACAATACATGAAGGATACTCTTAGATCAAATCCACCTGAAAAACTCACCATGAAGAAAGCATCAATAACCGCGGTGTGCATCACAACTTTCTTCTACTTGTGCTGTGGAGGATTCGGTTATGCAGCTTTCGGCAACTCTACTCCTGGAAATCTCTTGACCGGTTTTGGGTTCTACGAGCCATATTGGCTCATCGACTTTGCCAATGCATGTGTTGTGCTTCATCTTGTTGGTGGATATCAGGTATTCAGTCAGCCACTCTATGCAAGTATCGAGAAATGGTTTGGAAAGCAGTTTCCCGAAAATAGTTTCATTCATAATGATCTAAAACAAATGCCGGCTTTGAGATTGAATCTTTTGAGGCTGTGTTTTCGTACGGTTTATGTTGGATTCACCACAGGATTTGCAATGCTATTTCCTTACTTCAACCAAGTTGTGGGTGTAGCTGGTGCGATTAACTTCTGGCCTGTTGTGGTGTATTTTCCAGTGGAGATGTACTTGGTGCAGAAAAGTATTGGACCCTGGACAAGTAAGGCGATTGTTCTTCGGATATATTGTTTCATTACTTTGCTCGTGATTTTGTTTGCTTTTGTTGGATCAATTAGAGGTCTGATAATAGCAAGGTTCAGCTAAGATGGAATTGGAAGTACTCTACGAACATTATGAGATCAGAGTAAATAGAAATATACTTGTGAATTCAATTAGTGTGATTAGTAATTGTGGTCACAAAGTCTTTCATACTTTATTATACAAGAAAGAATTTGGTTCTACATATATGCCTACAAGTTTTCTAAAATGAATCATAACTGATGATTAATTACTAAAAAGTTAACCTTTTCAAGATAGAGCAAAAGACAAAAACACCCCCTATGTTTTGTCTAACTCCCAAAAAATTTCCTATGTTATTTAATTCCCCAAAACCCCCATGTGATCTCAATTAAGTGCCAAATACACCCTAGAAAAGAGAGTGTGATTCAAACGCCAAAATTGCAAATATTTGTTCACATTTTCCTTTTAATATGACAATTTTATCCCTGACATCGAAAGACAAAAACACCCCCTATATTTTGACTAACTCCCAAAAAATCTTGTCTAACCCCCAAAAAATCTCTCATGTGTCATTTTAAATCCCCCTGTGTTTTGTTTTAAATACCACACTCGATCCAAGTAGTATATACTTAGATTTCAAAAAGAATAAATAAATTTAAAAAAAAAAAAACAAACACATAGGGTTTTTTGGGAATTAAAATAACACAGAGAGTTTTTTGGGAGTTAAACAAAGCATAAGGGATGTTTTTGTCTTTAGCACTTTCAAGATATATTTATAACGAGCTAATTCCAATTTATCCTCCTGTGAAATGTATAATATTCAGTTTACCCCCTGTGATTTGAAAAATAGCATTTTACCCCTGTGAAAATTTTAAAGAAGTAATTTACCTCCTTTAGTCGGAGAGTATAACTCACTTGCCGAAATTGAGAGTGGGCATGAATTACCACAATTATCATAACACGGGGGGTAAATTACCACATTATCATAGCGGGAGAGGGTGGGAGGGGTAAACTGCCACATATAAAAATATCAGGAAGACGGTGTAAAACTTTTATAAGTTTATGGGGGGTATAATATCATTTATCAAATTACAGAGAAATAAATTGAACATTATAAATATCATCATTCATCATGGAGTTAAATTGTCATTAACTCTATTTATAGCAGGCAAAAGGGAGAGAGATTCTAATATAGCTTAGTATAGGGTTGGCCAAATTGACATGAACCAACCCTAATTGACTAAGTCAAATCTGACCTAATTACTAATAATCTACGTAATAGAGTTTATACTTTATACATGCACCACACACTTGAAAAGTTCAATACCTCTTTTGGAATTTTTTTTATAGGCAAAAGAAATTCGATTCTTATTCGGAACTTTAAAAGTTCAATATGCCCAAATGCAATGCTTCTTATCCTTCTTCAAACAATACATAAAACTTAAAGAGGAAAAATGAAAACGATCTTTGACGATGAAATGGTAGAAAAATCGATATTTTTCTATGTATAAAATATAATTTTACGAGTCATTTGTTTCTACTATTCTCAATTGCTTTCTACAATTTCATTAAGCAATTTATAGTAAAATTAGCAGTCTTATGCATTCTAAATTCTATATATACATACGACAACTCTGTGCATGTGGTGCTCATTGCTAATTAATTTCTTATAGAAAAAAAGAAGAAAAAGGAGAGTGATAAATATCATACGTATAATAATTGTTAAACATGGGTATTGAAGGAGGAGGAGGAGGAGGAGTAGTGCTTCCACCAATTACTACTGCTTTTCACACTTCCATTGATTCAGAAGATGAGCCCTTAAGAACTGGTTTTCCCTAACTATTATCTCCTATTCAATTCATTTTATTCACTAATAATAAAACTTCACCATTTTTTTATTTTTTTTCTTGTTATTTTACTTACTGAAATTCAATAACGTTCCATATAACCTAAGTCATTCAGCCAATTACTCTGAATTATGAAATTTATATTATTTGAGTTCATTTCCAGTCAGCAAAAGATATATTTTGACATTTTCTTATTTTTCATATATTGATTTGTTTGGTCTGCATAACTTTAATAGATGTAATCTTTCATATTAAATTAATCGCTATTTTTGTTTAACAAAATACAAGACCTTTGCATAGAAATATTTGTCAAATTGCTTTGTATGATGCACTGAAACATTGAAATCAGTACAAGTTATTCGATTTTTTAGTTAAGCTTAATTTATCAAAAACTTGGTAAAATTCCATTTATTATACATTTTAAATAAACTTGAATTATAATTATTTTTCTTTTATAAATTTCAAACTCGATAATAAGTATAAATGCAAAAATATCAAATTCCTCAAACAAAATTTGAACCTGTTGCAGGCACAGTATGGACAGCAATTGCTCACATAATAACAGGAGTCATTGGGGCGGGTGTATTGTCTCTGGCTTGGAGCACGGCCCAATTAGGTTGGGTTGCAGGCCCATTAGCCATTGTATTATTCGCAGCCATTACACAAGTTGCCACAGTCCTTGTCGCCGACTGTTACAGGTCACCGGATCCCGAACATGGCCCGATCCGAAACCGATCCTTCATTCAAGCTGTTAAGTATTACTTGGGTAAATACTTTATCTATTCCCAACCCCCACGTAATTTTCATAAAATTTGCTTCGAAAATTAGGGCTCTAAATTGCGAAATGTAATTTTTGTTTTTCAATTTGTGACAAAATTGATTAATTAATGTTGTGAAAAATCAAAATCAAATGCATGTGTTTCAGGGGAAAGCAAACAAAAAATATGTGGAGTATTTGTGATGGAGAGCTTCTATGGATGTGGGATTGCATATACTATTGTAGCAGCTTCCAGTGTCAAGTAAGCTTTTGCAAATTGCCTTTTTGCTAATCTGATTAGAATCGTAATCATCAAGTAGTTTTATCTGATTACATTTTTTATAATAAAATATACTATACCTTTCTGGAAAATATGGTAAAATGATAGGAGAAGTTGGAGGAGTTCATTTACATTTTTGTTGGAAAATCATTGAAATAATTATTATGCAGAGCTATTTCGCGGTCAGATTGTTACCATGATAAAGGTCAAAAGGCTGACTGTGGTGACCATGGGGAGACCACATTTATGCTCCTATTTGGTTTGATTCAAATTGTAATGTCTCAAATACCCAACTTTCATGATATGGCATGGCTTTCTGTTATTGCTGCAATTATGTCTTTCTCCTATGCTTTCATTGGACTTGGACTTGGCTTTGCAACAGTAGTTGGTATGTTTTTAAATCATAATATTGGTTTTATTTACTCTATTATCTTGGTTTAATCGGAATTCTGTGGAGAGATATGTCTTGATTGATTTATGTTTTTGTAGAGCACAGGGAGATTATGGGAAGTATTGGAGGCCTTCCAGCAGAAACTGCCGTTAAAAAAGTATGGTTGGTTTTTCAGGCGCTCGGAGACATTGCTTTTGCATATCCATATACAGTAATCATCCTAGAAATTCAGGTATAATTTGTATTAAATCACATTCAAAAGCATAAACGAAACAAAATAACCATTATTGTAAAAGTTAACAAATTTAGTCAATGTGGGATTGAAGGATACTTTGAAGACACCTCCAGCCGCAAACCATACAATGAAGAAAGTCACATTGGCTTCAATATTGATCACCACTTTCTTCTACCTCTGCTGTGGATGTTTTGGCTATGCAGCATTTGGAAAACACACTCCGGGAAACCTCTTGACAGGTTTCGGGTTTTACGAGCCATATTGGCTTGTAGATTTTGCTAATGCTTGCATTATTCTACACTTAGTTGGCGGTTATCAGGTGAGGTTATATTTTAATCTAATATAATGATCAATATTCTCTAAGTTCATTTGGATTAATCATGGGACAATATTGTCGTATAGGTGTACAGTCAGCCGGTATTTGCATTCGTTGAAAAATGGTTTGCTGACAAGTATCCTCAGAGTGGATTCATCAACAAATTCTACACTTGTAAACTTCCATTGCTACCGGTTTTCAGGCTGAATATGATGAGGTTGTGTTTTCGAACTTTGTATGTTATATCGACGACCGGTATTGCAATGGCTTTCCCTTATTTCAACCAAGTTCTTGGAGTGTTGGGGGCACTGAACTTCTGGCCACTTGCTGTCTACTTTCCTGTGCAAATGTATTTTGTGCAATCTAAAACTGGAGCATGGACAAGAAAGTGGGTTGTTCTTCAGGTTTTTAGTGTGTTCTGTTTGGGTCTGTCTGTAGTGGGATTAATTGGGTCTGTTGTAGGATTATGGAGCGCAAAATTTAACTAAAATGATTATAGGATCCATCTCCCACATCAGATTTTTAATATGGTGGATTATGAAGAAACAAATATTTAGCTGTACTGCACTAATATTATTCAGTACTTTGCTTGCCCTTTAATAGTTGTGACACACGACAAAAGACATTGATCTCTTATTTTTTTTTTTATGAGATCTCAATAATACAAGTTATATCATTGTGCTTACAAGTTATTTGAAGGTCTTGAGTTAGACCGACTGTAAAGCAGAGTTCATATATATATATATAACAATAAAAACAACACAATTTTAAGTATGATCTCTCAACTTTTTTAGTCCTACGAACTTCCCCATCCCCCTCCCAAATTTATTTAACTAAAAGAGATGATTTTTAATGTTATTAGGGAATGATGAATCAAATAAAACACAAAATAAAAACCCCTACCAAATCCTCTTGCGGGAAACCTTTGCAATGCATGGGGAAATGATTAGTTTAGTAAAAAGAAAACAAAAGGGTGATTGTTTTTGCAAGAAACACAATTCCCTCCTCTCTGCCTCTGGGGCAGCAAACCTTATTTTTCGCAATGCCAAAAAAGTAACATCTCCCCTCTCCCAGTGATTTTTGTATGATCAAATCTGTATTCCACCCAACCCCACTTTGCTTGCTTGCTTGCATCATGTCATTACAGTCAACCCCCCCACGCACAAATATATTCAGAGAGAGAGGGTTGACCAGGCGTCTAGGGGCTGAGCTACCGGCCCCTGAGTCACACGCTCAATGGCGTTGAATTCTTTTATCAAATCATGCACTTTTTATGCATCCCCCCCCTCGCCCACATAACCAAATTCCTTACTATATATCTACACCTTCCACCATACAATAAAATCACCATTTCATTCTCTCTTTATTATAATCTATCTATCAAATAATAACCTAAATTCTTTGGTTCGATCTTCATACCAAAAACATAAAATTTAATATTAATAGAGATGGGCCGAATCCCGTGTTGCGAGAAGGAAAATGTTAAAAGAGGGCAATGGACTCCGGAGGAAGACCAGAAGCTGTCTTCCTACATTGCTCAAAATGGAACTCGGAATTGGCGTCTCATTCCCAAACATGCTGGTTTCTGCCATCTCCTCCTCCCATTGTTATTAGTGAGATTGACAATGTTTATGTAAACCTAATAGATTATTAACATTTCATTTCAGGTCTTCAGAGATGCGGAAAGAGTTGTAGATTGCGATGGACTAATTACCTCCGTCCAGACCTCAAGCACGGCCAATTCTCAGAGGCAGAAGAGCAGACCATTATAACTCTTCATTCAGTCCTAGGCAACCGGTAATATATAATACACAGTTTCTTTTCGAATTCATCTCCTAAGCTAAAATAATATAACATATATGCTTCAGACGATTCCAGTACTTCTTGATCATAATACTGATTGCCTGCCTCGTTGGAACAGATGGTCGGTAATTGCTTCTCAGCTGCCGGGACGTACGGATAATGACGTTAAAAATCATTGGAACACAAAACTCAAGAAGAGGCTTTCAGGCATGGGAATTGATCCAGTTACCCACAAGCCATTCTCTCACCTTATAACAGAGATTGCTACTCTCCCTCCACCACAGGCCCCCAATTTGGCTGAAGCAGCTCTCGGGTGCTTCAAAGATGAAATGCTTCACCTTCTGACCAAGAGGCGAATCGACATCCAGCTGCAGCAATACAGTACAGCTCCGACAAACACAAACCATTGCATTAAACACGAGGATAATAAAGACGAAACCATTGAAAAAATCAAATTTGGATTGTCAAAGGCCATAACAGAGCCTGACATGTTTCCAAATTACAAGCATTGGGAGCCCATTGGAGCGACCTCGGCGAATCCAGAAGGGGGCTATAATTCTTTTCCGGGATTAGATTCTGGATTTCACTATGGACTTGCGAACCTTGGCAGTGGAGGGGATATATCTCCATGGAACCAAAGTATGTGTACTGGAAGCACATGCACCGCCGGGGAGCATGGCCGGTTACATGAGAAACTTGAGGACGAACAAGGGGAAGATTCTGAGGGTAGAAAAGGAACAAGAAACGGGTCCAACATTTTCAACTCAGACTGCTCCTTATGGGATTTACCATCCGATGACCTCATAAATCCTTTAGTCTAAGAGAAACTTCACAAGCAATTCGAAATAAATTAAGATAAGTGACACAAGAATGTAGATAAAAAATTTAATATTTTAAAATAAAGAGAATATATTATTACAAAACTTTAAATACAAAGATGTTATGTGTCTCTGTTCTATGGGTGATGGGAGGTGTTTTAAACACAATACACATCAAGCGAAGTATGAAGATGAAGAAGATGTATCGGCCAGAACCTGCACAAATCCATGATACACGTGTTAAGAATTCTTGTTCCACGTATAATACTCATACAAGTCAAATGTTGGGAGAAATGGAGAAAGTGTTTGTATGGCTATACCTCGAGTTGCTCTTCAGTGAATAAATCTTTTTGAACATTCCATGTGTCTGCATGAGTGCGACGGAATTCTGCAATTGCTTTTGTAACTGTAGATTTCAGGGGTGATTGCTCCGAAACAAAACGGGCCAATAAAGTAACATGCTCAGGCAACCAACTGAAACAAATTTAGAATCATGTATCAGTGACGACTATTGAAAATCACTTGAATATATTATTCGGAACAATGATTATACACTGTGAGAGAGGCGTGAATCACAGTGTAACATTATTAGAGCAATGAAACAATGATTATACAATGTTCTAAAATCCCATCACAACCCCTTCCAGTTTTTTCAAATAGAGTCCAAAAATTGCACCCAACATCGTAAATATCCTATTTTTTAAGGTTCACTCCACTTGTAATCCAGGAGCACCTCAGGATAGCTCAAAAGAAATTCAAAATACCTCATCCTCTAAACAAAAAAATTATAAGAACTTTTGATATATTGGACTATATCAATAGATAAATGTCATCTCGTGCTTATAAAAAAAATCGAAGGAGAAATGTCAAGAAAAATCATGTAATTAATAATAAAATACAGTTAACCTAAAATTTTAATTTAGCATTCAGTGTTTAGCCTTGACGGTCTTAATTTCTTTTTCTATTGGCTAATATACAGAAAAATACTGGAATCATTTAAAGTAGAATAACACTGGCGAATAATTTACTACATTAGCAAAAATTTGAATTTGTTGATACATTAAAAATTCAGACCCAATTTGTCTCATTATAGATCAATAACTACATAAGATAGATTTTCAATAATCTGGGCAGATTTTAGGCCTGCATTCATCTTTTCCATAAATCACATGTAAATACCTCCTTTAACCAGTTACCAATATATACTTCTACCTAGGTTCAGTGCTTATCGGGAGTAAACATATGGAGTGAATTATGAAATTTGTTTGCATAATTAGGAGTTCCAGATTACCATTTAGCACGGATCTTTACACATGGGTAATATGTTAAAAACTGAATGTACCTGGGCATATCATAAGGAACCGATAACACACAAGCTGCCAATGCAAGTATGCAACCATGTATAGATGCAACGGACATTGCAGAGACCTTGTTTCTGCAATAGCAAATAAGTAATCATAGATCAGAACATATGCACCTTATATATATATGTAGAGATAGAGAACTATGTGGTACTTGTGAGACCAGAAAACTGTAAGCATGATGACCTTCACTCCTCCCTCCACCACCCCCTTTCTCTCTCTATTACAGGTGTGAGCACACACTTTATGCATAAGTACACACAGAGAGAGATAAGATGATGTCAAATAATTCCAAAACATGAGCAGTGCACGGCCTCAGTATAATCACACTCCACTCAGATAATATCCATAATTAGCCATTAGCAATGATTTTCAATAATCATTACATCATGGACTTGGAAATTAATGCAAACCAGTCTTCAACTTGAGACTACAGCCAAAAAGTGGAGGAACAGTAAAAGAATTGAGAGAGAGAGAGAGAGAGTACATATTCGGTAGGGTTCTTGACTACTAAGAATTAATGAATTGTGAATGAGGAAAAAAAGAAAGATTTATACTTGGTAAATAAACTTTTTGCATAAATTTAACATTTGAAAATGCAAAAGAAGTTCAGTTAAGAAGAAGAAGAACAACCTCTGCACATTTCGATAGGAATAAGGTTTTTACCATTCAAGATAACTGATTAGAGCAATGGGAAATAATACAACTACAATTAAGGAAGAAAGATGAAATGCCCAATCAATTAAACAACCTTTGCTTTCTTTTCTTAAGTACATCATTTGCTTGCCCATAAGCTCTCTGGCGAAAATCTTCCACCAAATCTTCATCTCCACCCTTCATCAGCCCTGCCAAAACTGCAGCAGCATGCTCCCTTACCTGAACAAATTTTCTTTTATGATTACGATAGACTAATCAATTAAATAAAAGAGGGAGAGAGAGGGAGAGATTTTTATCTTTTGTACCACATGATTCAGATAATGTTGATTATTTTTTTTTGGTCAGAAGATAATGTTGATTATACATAATGAGAAGAGTGTTCACCCCACAGAAAATAAAAAGCAATTCATATCCAACGGGGTAGCTGAAAAACATTAAAATTTGAGAAACAAGTAAGTATGTTGCATCAGCTAGAAAAACTTGCCTCTACTTGATTGTCCGTTAGAAGCTTCTCTACAGTTTGCCAGACTTGTTGCATATTAATGTTAGAGAGGATAAAGGTGTGCCTGTTGCAAGATGGCAAAGTACTGTTAGCCATATTGTTGCTTAAACATCACAAAGAGCAGGAACACCGCACTAAATTTAATAGTAGTATTAGCTTTCCACTTCCCAAAAACACCTAATACTCCTAATAAAGATATCATACATGAACAGAAGGAAGACCGGTACTCTTTTGGCCAAAATTTATTGAACAGACATATGATATATTGCAAAAAAAAAAAAAAAAAAAAAAAAAAAAAGAACATCATGACCTAAATAATCTCTTAATGTTTCAAAAGATATGCTTCACCACAAGTAAGCCATGTTAACCATGCCAAACTTCTAGGGAGTGAGAAATTGAAAGTATAATCATATTTTACTGTGAAAATAAGATGCTACAATATAATATAGTGTCATAAAAAAAATGAGAACCCAATATCAATAGGATACCTGTACATGAAACTTCGCAGAAATGTCAAAGTTGCTGATCGAGTTCTCCAATTGGGATCTTTGGCTAATGAAAGAATGGCGGAGACAGCTTTCTGTAAACAGGGCTCCCCATACACCCTCCACTTCAACAATTCAAAAGCGGCCTTGGCCAGATTCGAAAGATCTTTATTTGATGTTTCCTTTAAGAATAATACATTAACATGCAAGTTTAGACATAGGACCCAAGATAACATTAGAAACATTTCTAGCCAACTGTTTCAGTAAACAAACTTAGTTTTCTTATGGTTACATCGTCTCCATAAATAGTTTCGACTAGTTTGCACATGTGTAAATTACATGACTCAATATCATCCTACTCTATGCGAGCCTGAAACTATGACCAAGATGCTGAAAACAGATGGGAGCATCAAGGTCTACTAAGAAGTATGATGGTCACATGTCTATGGACAGTACACAAGTTGAGAATTGATTGCACAAATAAGAATATGATAGTTGAACTATATAACAAAGAAAAATTCTTTGCCACCAGGCCAGAAACCCAGAATAAAAAAAATGCAGTGGCCATCACATAATGTGAACATGATTCAATCATTTCAGTTTTCAGAAGTTTGCATGTAAATATTGTATAACTAGTGCTTAAGATTTATACAATCAGACAACTATTATGAGTCAACTTCCAATCATTTTCTCAGAAATCTTCATGTTCAGGTGTTGTTCAATAAAATCAAAATCACAATGAAAGAAACTTTTATCTTCTTAGCTTCCTAAATGTATTAAGTTTCTATCAAAAAAACCATAGCACTGCAGCCACTTTACTCTTTTTGTTCTAGAAAGTCGTAAAAAGATTTTTACGAACATGATTCCCATCTATTAGCAAATAAAAGTGTATTCACATTCATCCATATGCCTTCAGGATATCAAAAAATGGGCAGGGGGGAAAGAAGAACCAGGAAAGACCGGACGGAATTACCTGTAAAGATATCACAGGGTACAGAAGTTCCACAATCACATCCAGCAAAACCGAAGATCTTCCAGATTTCAAAGATGATATGACAAAATGAAACAACTGCACATGTAGAACAATGGAATCATTTTACTGATAACAAGTTACCCCAAATAAGTAATTATTGCATTATGCATTGGCAGAATAATACCGTCTCCATCCACTTGACATCATCTTGAGAATGGTCAGCTGATGTCCCATTTTGAGATATTTTCTCTGTTGCAATCTCCTCCGATGCACTAATATTTTGAATATTAGTTACTAGTTCAGATGCTCGTTTTACTAGATATTGACCCCAGAATCCTTCAACTCTTACGTCTGTAGTACTGCTGGCTCCCCCTTCATGCAAGTGATCATTGCCGAAGGATTGGCAAAGCCGAAGATTTGAGCATATTACAGAAAGGGTGACACCAATTGATTCTCGCACCTGTTCAGACAAGAGTCATAAATTTGGCGGAATATAAATGTAAATCTTGTGTGGAAATTGAAAAGGAGTGTCACAAGATCAATTTTTCATTTTTCCTTGGTGGAAATGTGGAATAGATGAAACTGGAATTTTATAAGAAATACATATATATACAGAATAAAGTAACCATACATAAACATCTTTATCCACAAATAAAATGGAACTATCTGGTACTCCGTTGATAGCAGATGCATTACAACAAAAAACATTCATCACAACAACAAACTTCCTTAGCATTAGAATTCAAAAGCTGGACAATTTCGAGAAGGCTATGGCCAGATCTTTAGACATGCAGTTGTAAATAAGTAAGAGAATAATTGATATTCACAATAAAGATGATGCAAATACTATTGAGATAGAATAGAATAAGAAAAGAGCACAAAGTGTAGAATTATACAAAGATAAGCAGATTGACTACTAGCAAGTACACAGAAATGAAGTACTAAATAACGAAAAGAAGATTAAAAAAATAGAAGTTATAATATAAACAAGACGATCAAGCCCATGTCAGAACCACAGAGCTGCAATATCGAGTAGTAACAGAAGCTATAAATGCTTCACAAATCACAAACATACAGGTGGGAAGAAATGGACACCAAAACCAGGATCAGAACATCAAAATACACCTTCTATCCGGAGTTGGATAAATTTTCTTGGTGGGTTGTCTGAAACTAATATATATCCTTAAAGTTCATCAATCAACGACTTCCTCAAAGCGCGGGATGTGAGTGTGACTTACAACAACCCTTCACTGCCTTTTGTGAAAAAGAGAAGTTATGTCAAATACCCACTTTGTAACTCAAGCACACATAGTGCCATCTCAAATCGGGACATGCAAATCCAACATAGGTAAAAATAAAGAGCCAATTCATTGGTAAGGAAAATGGTCACATGATACCGAAAAATCAGTTAGCATTAGCTCTTGGCTAGAAAGATGAGGGGCTTGGTACAAACATAGAGTGAGAAAAGGTTAACAATCATCAAGCAACATCATGCAACAGAACACATCTTATTTAAAGCACTTCTGAATCAAATAAATTTGCTTACTTGTGCAGACGAGTGACTCATATTACTCAGCAATTCTTCCAGAAGTTTATAATGAACCTGTATTTCAAGTTCAGGCATTCTTGGAGGAGACACTTCAATGAGGACAGCTGAAAGAAAAGTATAGCGTTTGGCAACTACAGATGTGTTAACTGTTTGAGGCAGAGGTTGCATCAGACAATCAATTACTTTAGATCTCAGAAGTGGAGCTCTAGTCCCAGATTTTCCCTTTCCGGTGACTGCATAACGAATACTAGCGGCCCATTCTGGAATAGATTCCACAGAGGGTGCAAGAACAATATTCTGCAACTGGACCTTCATCCAGCTGTCCCACGCTTCTGATACACCAAAGACATCAGAATGCAGCACTCCAGCGAATGCCTCAGCAGCAACACATTGCTTTGACCTCTCTTTAGCATCAACAAACTCTTCTATCGCATTTTTCAGAGCCAGTAAAACAGGCATGCCACATTCTTGAATAAGCCGTTTAAAGATCCGTGCAAAGTTTGAGTAAAAGGTATCACTTCCAAATAAAGATATCCAACTAGGAGTACGAGGCCATGAAGCAGAAAAATCAAAATAGAAACGAGTAATTGATTTGTCTGCAAAGCTCTGCAAGGAAGAGCTGCCATAATGTCCTCTGGAAGACGCAGCATCAGCATCGGAAATAATATGAACATTAGAAAGGCTATTTAGAGTCTCACTAAAAAATCCTTCTTCTTGAAAAATAGTACTCAAAGCTCCTTCAAGAGAAGACTTGGTTTCTCCCTGCAAATCTCCATTGCCGTTGAAGCAGTTCTCTGCTGAAAGTTTGTAAGGTGACTCCTTCAAAAGCGTGTTTAGAGCGGATATCGCTAGTATCCTAGTCTGTGGAAGTTGACTTTTCAGATTCTTCAGAAAGTGACCTGAAATTGTAGAATTCTAAACATCACTGAAATTGAAGAACTTGCAAAACACAAGAAATTTTGCAATTAAACAACAGCCGGAAAAAGGAAAAAAATAGTGTGTGTATATATATATATATATGGACATAAGAAACAACAATGTTCAATTTACTACAAGCAGAAACATTAACATTACACAAGCTTAAAGTACAGACCAGCAATTTCACTCAGCACTTTTGTGGGTACACTTGGGTCATTTCTGGATGCCATAGCCAACAAGAGTAGAACTCTATTAGCCATCAAATTGTACCTGAAAATTGATCCAAGAAAACTTAAGTAAATCAGCAAATATGGACAAAACAAAATATCTACAGGTGCAAGTCTAGATGTACAGTAACAGATCGACCTGGGACTAAGGCCTGACTCTAAGTTATACATGCCAAAGGCTGTGATGACTGTACATATATACTAACACAATTTAGGAAATATGGAAGTACAATATTTCCAGTAAGTAATAAAGAATATGTACCGCCAATGCAAGTTGGTGCTTCCGAAACTCATTGAACTAATCTCGGCAACCAGATCTGCAAAAGCAGTTCCATCTGCCTGTTTACCAGGTGCCTGGAAAATGCTTCTAGACACTCCCGCAAAATATATATTATACTTGACAAAAAGCTGTTGACATTACATATAGTTAATACACACAAAACACAATTTGCAATAAAACACGGGGAGTGTTTCAAGAGAACATGGCTCAACTCAGAAGGGCAAAAGAGGAAAAATGGAATCACTGAATCATATAGCTCACCTCAGTAATTGCTTTCTGAGCTTTTAGTGATTCATGATGGGAGCTTCAAGGCAAAACAAGGTAAATAAGCCACACTATATTAACTTGAAACAGACTTTACAAGAAACCCGTGTAGAAATTTAAACAGAAATGTTACCTGAATAAAATTCCGAGAAGGAATGAAGAAAGGGCCTTTGTATCCTGTAATTAAGGTTGATGAAGAAGAATGTAAGTAGAAAACACTTCAAAATGTTTAATATAAGCAATTTCTTAAGAGTCATACCGTTGTTAAACGCTTAAGAACGGTTTGAGATGAAAGTATTGCACAAGAACCCAAGACTGCATTTTCTGGTGAGTTGGGATTTCTCAAGTTTTCAGCAAGAGTGATCACAAAATTTGAAATTGTTGACGGCCATCTCTTAATCATCTTTAGGATACATTTTGCAGCAAGTCTGAGAAAATAACAAACAATTACAAATGTATACAATCTAATTTATACAAGGAAACGGGATGCCAGCATTGTTGCATCACAGACAGGATGCATGTGCAGAAAGGGTTAGGGAAAGAGATACCGACACTCAAAATAATAGAGCCTTCAAATTTTCAACAGATATAAAATAAATATGGATGAACACAAAAGACGCAGACTGGCACACGCATGCACAGTAGTCAACTGCAGATGACAAAAACATTCAGCATAAACAACAAATAATGTAACTACTACCAGAACACACAGTCCAGGACAACATAGAGCAAGATTTTTTTTTAAAAAAGTACATGTGCAGATATAAAAGATGGAATACTGGAGGTAATGCGTCGCTGATTGTATGAGGCGGTAAATTAGGAGTAAAGATGAAACTAATCAATACTAAATTGCACACAAATCCGTAAGAGCTTGATCACAAAAAGAATCAGGTAAACCACAGCACATAATAAAATTAATCTAGATAAAAAAGAAATCAGTGAACTCACCCGCGAACTGTTTCATAAGCATGCAAAGAGAGATTAATGAGATCGTCCATTAAAAGAATCACATGGTCTGGTGGGATTACGTTTCCACTCAAGCGAAACAAATGATACGATGACTGTGATGATCTCCAGGTGTTATGCATATAAGCTTTGTCTATTAGTGCCCAACGAGGCCTGTAATAGAATATGTTCAGCAGCGTCATACTAGTACCATGATGTGGTGCAGCAACAGGATTAAAATAAAATAAAATTGTGATTCTTCACCTTTTTTTCCCTTTAGAGTGAGATGACACAATGAAGTTAATCGGAGGTTCTACAATTGCAGTAGATTCCAGTTTCCAGGCCTGTCTATGATTTGACCACTCCTCATATTCTGAACTTCCTGAAGGATAATACCAAAGAAAAATTAGGAGACCAAGCACCAAAAAAGCAATAGACGGAAAATCTTCAATATAAGCAATCCTTACCATAATTTCCTAAGGCATCCATTATACGAATGAGAAGCAGGAAAAGAATGCTATCATCAGACTTCTCCCTCAGCAAATATCTGCGAGATTAAGACACGGTGAGTTCCAAACATAATTAAAATCAGTAGAACAAGTGGCACAGAAAAAGGAAACTTACTTGCAAGTTTCATGGATGATGTCAGCAGCTTTTTGTCGTAATTCTGAGGTACCAACACATGATCCTGTTGCCCCAGCAATTAGAAAAGGAGCACAGCCTGGTTCTTTAACCATCTCGTTGTTAGAAGATGGCCTAAAATCAGGCAAACATGATAAAACACCCTGTAGTGAAGAGTCAACACGCAGAAGAGTCACTTTCAAGTGATCTTTCTCGTCTCCTGGGCATTAAAAGTGTAGATTAGTAATATTGTAAAGAAAGTAAAATATCTTTTACTGATGAATCTAGAAAAAGAACAATATACTTTTACCCCTCTAGGAAAAAAGTTTGAAGAACTATACTTCAAATTTACACACACACACACAGACTTAAGATAAGCATCCAAGTATACCTGGATCAGAATGAATTTTGGATTGACATATTGTTAGCAGATCGTCTAGCGCAAATTCAAAGTGCAACTTTAAAAGCTCGTTTGCAAAATTGATTTCTTCCTCATTAGGGACATGCCATGTTGGTGTTATCCCTGGCTTATCAAGTGAAAAATCTTTCGTATCAATCCATTCCTCTAATGAAGCAGCAGAAGAATGACGCAAAACACACCTGAGAAAATAATATTTAGCCACACATCAGAAACATGAATGCATATGTGGACCCGCATATGGACATTTAATGTGTACAAATTTCATGACGTGAATTAATTATGTAACAAATCAGTAAAAGAGTTTGATGTGTACTTGTACTGATCAATAGGATAATAGTGAACGAGACTTCCTAAAAGAGAGCGGAGAAGGTGATCACCAGCTCCATTAACCTGCAAAAATAAAAGAAGTCTCAGCATATTAATTCTTGAACTCCATGACTATGATAAATTCATTTAGTTTCAGGATTTTTATTTCCCCAAGGGCTCCTATATTAAGCATGCACATATCTCCACCAAATCAAACTAGCCTACTGCATTTAGGTTAATGTGTATTGTCCAATATTGCATATCCAAATAATTTACTCCTAATTGAATTTGACCTAACTGGAAACTAGTCATCATTTGATCATCAAAACATCTGAATATTTTGACCAACTGGTTCAACTTTCATCATGGTAATCCAACAAACCCAGAATCTGGAGACACATACATTTCCGCCCAAACACCAATACTAAATGCATGAGTCATCTGCTACGTATTGTCGTGCGTAATTAGCCTTAGTTATGCAACTATGTCAATCATCTCTTCTCCTAAGTCATACCCAATTATGTAACCGTTGCATATCTTTTCATAAATATAATCATTAATTTGTGATACTCCCACTTTCTGATTGTAATCAATCACAAGAAAACCAGTAATTTCTTTAGATACTCGGCTCTTTTTTAGGGCCAGGAAAATTGGGGTATTAGACTAGAGCACATCACCAGAATATTTTAATACTGGATATATATCACAAAAAGTTTTAAACAACTCCCATACAACTGTCAGTGTTCACCAAATTAATTAAACAAGGGGACAATCAAATCATTGAAGCAGAAGAAAAACCTTCCAAGATGTCGAATCAAAGGCTGAGAGTATAACTTCTTTGAATTGCTCCCTGTAGCGAAGAAGTGCTGGCCCTGCATAACTGATTGCAACTGAGAGTACTTTCAACTGATACCCAATAGCTGTTTCAAGAGCTGGAGATAGTGTAGATTTTTCCTGCATGATACATGATCAAGAGTTCATACAGTATTCAGGTGGAACTTAGAAAAATCAAGGCTTTTTACAGGAGAAAACCTTGCTTGAGGATGAAGCATTTGAAGTTGCTCTACTTCCGAAGCCAGTGGTGGGTGTTGATTCCAAAGAGGATAGAGCTGACTCCAAAATTGGTTTGATAAGTTGAAGTACTGCCTCTTGTGGATTTGAATGGACACATGCACAACAAAGCAGTCCGACCTCGGCAATTGCTCCAGGAAGAATATTTGACGTGACAAACTTGGAGATTTTTTTAAGTGCCTGTTAAGATTTATGTATGTGTTCATAACATCGTCTTAACAAGAAAAACTGAAGTACATATATAAATATACATTATCAATAATAGCCCAACCACCTGCTTGTAAAGTGAATCTGAGAGCCTTGCAAGTAATATTTCCAGCATGCAGAAGTAGTATGGACCATCCTCAACCAGAAAAGTCCCCGAAGAAGCTGGTGAATTAATGCCTTCACCCCTGCAGCAACACTGACTGCTTATTCCAAGTTTCATGATTTAAGAGAAGCTTTACATTGAATGTGGTCCAAAAAATGTGATTGTGCATATCAGAGTGCAATATGGCAAAGAAAAAGCAATTTCTGATAACTGCTTACAGAACACTACTAGGTTCCAAGTGTTGAAGTAATGAAAATAGTCGACACAAGAACTCATCAAGCCATTCTGAGAAGCAGAATGATGGAATCAATGATGCTTCGTTCACATTATCATCCAAAGTAGACATCTACAAATCAAAGATGATTGAGTTTGAATCCTAAAACATTATGCAAATCAAAGATGGTTGAGTTGTGAAAAGTACTGACACTGGAGAATAAGGAACCCATCAGTTGCATGGTTGCCAAGGTTTTAGGTGGATCATTGGCATCCATGCCAAGTAATGCAT
Source organism: Penstemon newberryi var. newberryi (assembly GCA_030819805.1). Classification (NCBI taxonomy): domain Eukaryota; kingdom Viridiplantae; phylum Streptophyta; class Magnoliopsida; order Lamiales; family Plantaginaceae; genus Penstemon; species Penstemon newberryi. The sequence goes on along the minus strand of JAUALY010000003.1, from coordinate 4,330,705 downwards.
TGGACAAAGAAATCATCAATAGATCAGCAAATGAATCAGGTCCGCTGACACTAGTTGAATTCACAGATAATTCGGATGAAGAAGTAAACAACAGTGATCGCCCAGCAAATGCTATGGATGTCAAGGCACTCTTCAACTGGTGGGTAGCTGTCATCTGATTACACCATCAAATCAATTATATGAATCAAGTGATCAAAATGAATCCGGGTTCTTTTATGTTGAAATATTGTCATCTGTATAACTAGGATATACAAAAAATTGATAGTTCTTGGAATTGTCAAAAGTCTTGAAAATTCATATCAGACGTGAAACTTACAGTCTCCAAAGCCATGTGGAACCTAGACGTCAAGAAAGGAAGAACAAGATACGGCTCCATGTACGACAGAACAGAAGTTGTGGCAGCCACTGTTTCGGAAAGATGATCATTTTTGCTATATTGACCACGATCAATTAACTTCAATACAGCCTTCACAAAAGAAACTCTGTCGGACTGAGCCAAGAATAGTTCAGATTTCTCACTGACATCTTTTCTCCTGAAACAGAGTGCGTCAGAAGTATAATGATAAGTTGGTTTTATAGTACTCCTTTGGTAAAGATTTCTTACAGTTGCTCCAGTTGCAACCGCTTCTGGAATGTATTCACCAAGTGGAATAAAAAGCGCTCCAATGAATAAGTCCAGCGGCCACCATTTGAAGGATGGTAATATCTATAATGATGAAAACCAATCAGAAACGAACATGGATATCATAAAACGAAACAAAGACTTTAGCAAAGGAAACAGTGAAGACAAAATTCTAGAAAACAAACTGCTCTAAGAGGTTGACCAATTTCTCGAGATGCGTTTGCGCCGAGCCACCAGGTTTCAATAAATAAACCTGCATTCTCAGTCAGATGAAGTAGTTCAAGCATTAGCTGAGCTAAGTAGTTAATCCCAAGGTTTTGAGTTGGATAATGTACTAGGCAGCATAGTTAATGAACCGTGAATCGTATCGCGTATCGGTGAGGACTTGTATCGTATCGAATCGTGTATCGTGTATCGTATCGTAAGATACAAATCACTTATAAAAAGTTGAATAAAATATATCTTTCACATTATTAAGAAATAGAAACATGTAAAAGACTAACCAATTAAAGTAAAAAACATCATTTAAAAAAATCAAGTTCCAAGTTTGAACTTTCTTGACACAAAATAAAAAGAAATAATAGAATTTTCTAAATTAACATCGAAATATCAATCTTAAATGATTTTTTTCTCAAATATAGACTACACATCACCACCGATATCAATGTTACCCAAATAAAATAAAATAAAATTTTAATCAAAGAATCAAACAAAATAAAATTACAACCAATTAAAGTATAAACTCTGTGATGCTCTATGTTCATTCAAATTTCATAAAGTACACCAAATCATCAATAAGAAATAATAAAATAAAGTTCCAAAACTAAAATAAATACTAAATAACTGGACTGACGGTATAGTTACACCTCAATATTATTATACTAAAAAGACAAAATTATGCAGTCATTACAGCTAGAACTCAATATTATTATACTAAAAAGACAAAACTATCAATCCACACATAACAACACATGAGATAAATAATTTCACATAAATATCACAATATTTAATTGCGACGTACATCTAATATCAAAGAGGAAAAATATTATGCATTTTGTATGGGTTTCCAATTGACAATTTTCTATCAAATGTATTAGATTTATTTGTGTAAAAAAAAAAAAAAAAAAAAAAACTACTTTAAGTCAAAGAATCGTAAGTATCTCAAATGTATCGTGTATCGTACGATTCGTATCGTATCGCAAATGAATCGTTGCGAAACAAACACCCGGCGATTCTTTCGACCGAGTCGAATCGCCAAGGCCTGGAATCGTATCGAATCGTACGATTCGTATCGTGAATCGTAAGATACTTACTACTATGCTAGGCAGTAAATAGAAATCTTACGATCGATTTAGCAACGGCCTTTGAAGGAGTGACAGTCCGGTTTGCAAATAAAAATCTCGTATTTCTGGGAACATCTACAGAGAAAGGATATGACCCACCCCCATTTGCCACGGGAACCTGTACATATCACATATTCATTGAATTTGAAAAGGAAGTTCCTGAAATAAAATGACAAGTCTTTATACTTTTGGAACAAAAGATTACTCTCCAATTCAATTTCAGACCATAAGTGCATTGTCACATTATTTACTGCCACATAATATAGCAGCCATGACATATTTTTAATAGAATAATATAAGAATTATTTTTAAAAGAGATAACTGAAAATGAAAAGAAAGAGAGGACCAACAGGCGATTGGTCTAGTGGAAGGGACTAGTCACTACAGAGTAGCAAACCCAGGTTCGAATCCCTGTTGGAAGAGGTTCCCACTTAATGTGATCGACGCGCCTCGAAAGGGATTAAAAAGAGGGAGGAGAGTGTGCGACACTTATCTCAGTAGTCACATATTCATAATATCATATGTAAAATCAAGAAGCAAAACAAAATCTGAACAGAACTCAAGTCGTCATGCAAGCTTCCTGCTCACACATATTAATCATTCGTATACGGATGGCTTAATCATTGCATTTCTAAGGCAGCCTCATTTATATCGATTCTCCAATATGATTATTTTATAAAAATATTTCATAGAGAAAAAATGCCCATTAAATGTATAATTATCCATTACGAAATTCTTGGGAAATTTAAGCTTACCATGACAGTAATAAGGATTGGATAATACATATGTAACTAACAACCGCAACCAGTTAATGAACATGAACCTACCTCAAACATATTCAAGTATATGTTGAATAAATCTGGCAAGAAACTCTCCCAGTCTATGAAATAATAGCTCTTTATAACACGAGCAGTTACTGAGGCCCATTGGCTGTTCCAAAACTGGCAATTCGGTATTGAACTCCAATGATCTAAACATGTTCTAAACCATTCACTGAAATGAAGACAATAGAAATTTGATGTACTGACAATGTCATGCCTAAGTTGTCTGGTAAAATGTTGATAGGAAACACAAATATTACTCACTGTTGATAGAAGTCCTGATTTTCAGAGTTCGTAGGGAGGAAAAGTCGCACAAATCCAGCACCCTCAAAAGAAGCATTATGCCACGGATTTTCCATTAAAGATCTGAAAATTCATCCAATAAAGACATGTTAAATAACATGTGAGACACAGTCATCCATACACACTGAAAGTTTACAAGCAATTGGCAAAAGTTGGAAAAAAGCAGGTTCCTCAAGGATATAATATCAGAAATCAAATGAACTGTTCTTGAGGTGGGATGCATATTAAGGACTTCTGAGGTAACAAAAAATGAGATACCAGTCATTTTCAACACAATAGACGAGAAATTGACTGGTAAAAGTAGGACAAGAGAAATCACTCAACAGAATCAAATTACAACAACCATGTGAGAAATTACATGCATAAATAATAAATGACATAACAAAAAGGCAACCATATTCAAAATAAAGACTGCCATTTTGCCAATGAAGAAATTCCAAGTATAGTTTACAGTCATCAAGAAATTACAGGACTGTGACTAATTTCTTCTCCTACAATCTCCTACGATCAACCATTCAAAGAGGTGCTGACGGCAAAAATTCAGATTAGTCAATAGGAAGTTAAAAATCGGTTCTTTCTGATGAAAATGTTTTGAGAACAATTACTACGCAGAGAATTAGGAGAAACAAAAATTAGAAAAAAAAAAACAATAAGACAACTTCTAATACCCTTCAGGCGCCATAATTAAAGTTTAACTGCATCACACAAGCGAAAAAATGTGATCCTACAAATTTTGAAAAGAGGAAATACATCCCATCTACAAACCTCGCCCTACAACTTTTCTATTTAGCAGGAACCATCACTTCTGCTAAGTCGAAAATGAAACCCCTAACTAAAACGTGAAATACTGTACTTTAAGTCCTCATACAAGCAAATGCTGAATTTTTTTTTTATTTTCAAACAACAAAGTTAACTTCAAATGGAAGAAATGAAACTGCTAGCAAATTCCATGTATGAGTTCATTTTCAGTTAATCATTAGCTTGTCAGGAATGTGTGAGAGAAAAGAACAGGATAACAAATACAATATACACAATATGCTGTGCAATAGAAGCACAATTATATCTTTCTGTCATCTGTATATCGAGCCACCAAGCTTATAAGACTAACTTAACTCATCCTCATGACTTATGAGCATCAGACCACAGACAATATTTACCACATATTTTCTATCTTTAATATAAAAGCCATAACCCTTTTACTATGCCCAGAAGAGCATTTTATCATCCTCCTGATTCTACATGAACATCAGGACCCACTGATTTTCCACGCCAAACTACATTCAATGTTTTAGACATCAACCCTGTTATGGAGCTAGTGAGGTCTCTGAAGAGATTGAGGGAAAGGGGGCCTGGGATTACATGGTAAAAACTGCTCCACAACATTATTTCTTGCTAAAAATTTTGTGAAAGTTTCTGCCTGCCTAAGCCTTCCATTTATGAGTTCCAGATTGATTATTATCATGGAAGATTATTTAGCATCAACCAAGTTATTGGCAGCAACAGTTGCTAAGAATCATGAATTATAAACGCTTTTTCATATCTTGTACAACTGAGAGGTGTCGTGCACTTTCTTAATTGATTAAAGTCAACTGATTCTATAAATTACTGATACTTCAGTCGTCAAGTTCTTGACTGAGTGAGACATTCCTCATTACTTCTGATATTAATTTTTTTTCAGGAATTTACAGCATCCGACATAACTACAGAACTCAAACTATAAAAAGAACTACAAAAGCGAGAGAAATTCTCATTTAAATGTTTTTGGACATAGAGCTATGGTGGTGGAGTTACGCACCTTGGTTATCAAACTAAACAGTATCATTTAGGGGGCATTATTTCCAGACAGAGCTCACTACCCTTCATCCTGTATTTAGTAAGCTGTTTGCAAGGAAGCAATGAACTCGGAAACCAGCATGCAATTGTGAGCTATTCTATCCATACCAATTGTCAGGACACGCACAATTTAAACTTCTCCTGTAATTGTTTTGAGTTCAAAGAAGACATTACATCTGCTGTACCTTCTTCCTAGTTCGGAGGTATGTACATTGACCAAATTATTTTTTAAAATTAAATAAGCATATTTCTCTAAAGGGACTTCTAGTAAACATTCTTTCTTTTTTATCTAAGTATCAAAAAAATCTTATTTTTATCTCTCCTCTTTTTTGCTTTCCGCGTCTTCTCTAATAAGTATAAGGATGAAGCTGCACGTCCTGCTTCGCATAGAATTAAGGAATTAGTTGTACCAATTGAGTCCTATGCAAAACCTCCTCAATCCCCCCAACCCAAAAGGACATAAATTAACTGAAATCAATGGAGAAGAAAAAAACAAGCTGAAAGTGAAAACGCAGTTGATGGTTATAAGTAAAGATTCAATGATGCCCTTTCCTTCGAAGATAGTTCTCCTGATTTTAGTAAGAAAAGCTAATTGCTTACGATTTCAAGCTACACAAACAATTTTTTTAACTTAATATGAACAGATAAAAAATTTATACCTGAATTCAGACCATATCTCAAAGGCAGAACCTGGAGGGAAGAATCGCCGACAAGATCGAACAAGGGACGTTATTGTTTCAAAATGACGTTGTCTCAGTCTCCACCCTTCTGGGCCAGTATTCCTGGATCAGAAATTGGAATAAATTAAATAGGTCCATAAAATGCCAAAGAGCACTGGATTGTAAAACTCAGTTGTGATTTCTATGCAAGGCAATTTCAACAATTTTCCAGTTTCAACCACACTATAACCATTTCACACAAACCTATTATAGTACCCTTATCTGGCAGTAGATTCTCAGAAAATATTATGGAATGATGCGCTTCACTTATATGTGTTTATTGGACCAAAAAAATGGACACTCTATTTGTGTCCCCATACCCTTTTCCATATAACATGTTACATGGCAAAAGGTACTGTGCTGATATAGAAAGAACCTATAACTGTCTACAAGAACTGCTTAATGTAAAGCCAAGTTCCAGGTTTCAAGTCAATTGTATCTAAAATGGAGTGGAAGCATATGTTTACAAATTATCAACAAAGTATTCTGTGGAATGAAGAAGATATAAGAACAGCGGCAATGCTCACCTCGTGAAGTGTGTTTGAATTAATATATCATACAGAGGCCTCCACTGAACTTTCAAGAACAACTTTTTCCTGTATTTGTTCAACAATTTCACCAGAATGTTGCCCCATCTAACCTAATTAAAACAAAATAAGAGAAAAATTCAGACTGCATAATGAATAGGTTAACAAGACTTCCAGGTCCAGCTGGAACAGACTAAACAGAATTTTCACCTGAGCGTGTAGTTTGTTCTTTGATATTTGAAATACTTCTAATCCAATTTCTACAATGGCAGAGACATCTTCAACAGATAGCTCGCTTTTTGCCTTTACAAAGCTGCTCAATGAATAGTTGAAGAATAAACATCTATCAGTCATAAAATATGTGCCCATCTTGCTCGATAATACGCACTAATTGAAACCATGATGTAATCTACTTAGAATTCCATATTTAATCAAGATTAAACCAAGTTCATATTAGGTTTAAACCTCAAGAACAAATAATCTCAAAATGCAGGACGAAATATACTTCAACTAATCATAATCACACTGCTGACAGATAGCAGTGATCTTTTATCTAGAGAAAGCTACATACATAGAATCATTGACAAGATTTTTAGAAAGTTATCATAAATTGAATCAATACTTTACACGCAAAAATGAGTAGCCAAATGTACACGATACCTACTGTTTATTACATTGTGCAATTTAAATCCAGAGTAACTAATTGAAAGCATCTTCAAGATGCACATAACACTTTTACAAGACATAGCACTCAAAACTTGTCTATTAAATAGGGAAAAAAAAATTGCCATGGGAGTCCAGAAGGCTGGTGTTTTTGGCAAATGGCAATTTAAAGCACAGTTCATAAACAGCATACCCTCAGATTGAACATTGGTATTCATTGGGTATTTATACCAAGTTCTTGTACTTAATATTGATTACAAGCAATTTAAATATTTTACTGAAGGCGATGTTCTCAGAAGAAAGGTGAGAGAGAATGAGAACAATAGTGGAATTTCGTCAATTTACTATTCTCGTAACCTTCGTTGTAAATGTCGCTTATTATGGAAAAACCAATACCCGTGCACGCGACTTTTTTTTCACGCATTTTTCTTCTGTGTTTCCCGTTGTAAAATTCTCATAAAGAATGAAGAGCCCACCAAAGTTCACCTACACCATATATTGATTTTTACATTAAAACAAACTGGAAAAGGCCACTTTGGAGAAAATTAAATTCTCTAGAGTTCGACCTCCTAATTTCCAATTTTCAACTAGGAAATATCATAAAAAAACCAATACTCACCTAATCTAACCCATCTGTCCTGACTCCCTACAGCCCATCGGCACACTATTCATCTTCCTATCGCCAACTACTACTCAACTGCCACAGGAACTAACTTCACACATTGCCCTCCAGCTGGTTACATGCCATCTATAACCAACTCCAACTGAAACAACGACCTCCCACAACAAGACAGAGCACAGTTTTATTCCTTTAATCTTAACATGTAATAACTTCAACTCAGAGAACTTAAAATTCCTACAGCTGGGTAAAAAAAAATTGCTGGATGTATCTTTCTTTTTAGCTGCATTGACTATGAACTTGGTTTCACATTCTCCAGTCTCCACTACAATACCTGGATCTTATATGCATCACTAAATAACTACTCCTTAATTTGTGTCTCTCTCCTCTACACTCCACAAACTACTTAAAGAATGACATCTGGTTTTTTGAGTTAGTATAAAGTTGATCATTTTGCAAGCTAGGCACAAATTTTATTTCCAAAGGTAGTTTGCATATGAAAAGATGTTAACTTCACCGTAGTCTGAAATTTCCAAAAAAAAAAGATAGATGTTGAATTGGTGAACAAGGGAAATCCGAAGGTGGGAATAATCTGTTCTGGTCAAGGCCAACTTTCTAACTGGCCTGCCCATTTTTGTAACTGAACAATGGAATATGGTAATAGCACATTCATTCTAATTAGAACAATATGAAATATATTTATATTCTAGTTATATAATAATAAGTTTCATCCAATACAACAAAGGAATGGAAGTTCAATAAATAACCAAGGTGCACAGTCTATATAATCACTGAAACCGCTAAAACAATATTAAATAAACTTATGTAGCAAGTGATCAAACTCAAAACAAATAATTAAAATAAAATTCCATATGCTTGCATAGAATAAGAGAGAGGAAAAACAACACTTAAATGTCAAAGAGTAAGAGGAAAGGCATTGGCCCATGTCCTCCTCCATCAATTTGAAGGCCTCCCACAAGACAAAGAAAGTATATTCTTTGTAAATCTTGTTGCATTACGATTTCATTTCTGTAAGCACAAATATATTTAATCTCCGAGAACTCATCAGTTATTCATGCTTTTTCTTTTTTTTTATTCCTTCAATATTTTGTGAATGGCACGTTAAATTTTACGAATTACTCCTATGAAGTGATAAATTTGGAATGCAGACAACAATTGTTTGACGGTCAACTGTATTTTAAGTTTCTAATGTTGAGATTTCAACTTCTGGATGAATTTTAAGTATTTCCAAAGTCAAATTGGTGAATAATAGATACCTTTTCTGAAATTTATTTGGTAGTTGGGCATGAGTATATGGTAAATAGTTCAATTCATATTTGGACGGGCATTCACTAAACAATCCGGTGAATATAGTAAATAACTCAAGAATATCGATTAATATAAAAAGGAAAAATGATTCTACAAAACTCTAGTCAATTGATACAAATAAGGACTAAATTCTTCAGATTATACTGAAATGAACTCGAACATAACAAGAAATATGCAGTGCGCACAAAATTAAGCAGGGGAAATACATTTTTAGTTTAGAAATTAAATTGATATGAAGGAATTAAGAGAGAGTTTCACACTTAACAGATCGATAATGGAAACATATTTAAGCGTAGCGTAAACCGATTCAGGATCGTCTGGATTGTAAGAGTCCTTAACGGATTTAACGATTCCGGTGAAGGCCTCTTTCTCCCGTTTCGTCTCCTCCGCCACCGGTGGCGGCAGCCATGCATTATACAAATGCATTGAGTACAGAGTTGTGATTGCAGGAAAAAATTGATTAAACCCTGGCCGAGTGTGATTAGAGAAGGGAAATTTATCAATGTAGTAGCAAACTTAATCTGAGGGGTTAGTTATACTATTTTATTTGTTTCTACTGTCTTTTTTCACAAGAAACCATAGAGAAATATCGAAGGACCGGCAACCGGAATTGCCTGTGGATAGGGGTTTGAAAGTGGTGAGTAAAGATAAAATTGGTTAGGTTTGACTGAAATATTTCTACCGGTGACGTAACGGAAACAGAGGCGGCTGATTTGTTGAAAACGCGTTTGCACTATTGCCACTAATATCTTTATGACAAATTATTAGGACTGTCAATTGAGCCGGGATTACCCGAAGCTCGATGGCTCGGTCCGATTAAATTTAACCCGAACTCGAATAATTGTGAGTCGAGCTAAGTTTGAGCCATTATACTAAAACCGATTAATTTATGGGTCTCGCTTGAGCTCTACAAGGCTCAACCCGAATAAGGCCCGAATATATTATTATCTTAAATATTACTACTATAAATTATTGGTATTATTGTTATAAGTATACTAATTACTACAAATAATCCACCACATATATGAATTATAACTAAAGTTTCCACATGTCAAAGGGAACGTAATAAACAAAAAGAAAAAACGGAAAAATAAAATAAATGTTGAAAAAATGGAAGTCTTGGCACTTTACAATTATATTTAATGTTCTATGTTATTGATTACGAGTATAAAATTTGTATATTCATGTGAATTAAATAAAATTATCTATATATTGCATTTAAAGAATGCGTAGTTTTTTATTTGTTAAGTAAAATTTACTAGAGTGAGCAAACCCAATATAAACCCGAAGCCCGAAAAATTACATAAGCCAAGTTTCTCATAGATGTGAAGTCCGATGACATTTGAGTTTGAGCCTATAGACATGAAACCCGATGATATTTGAGTTTGAGCAATAAAAGGCTCGGCTCACATGCCCCGATTGATAGGCCTACATATTATGGTAACAGTGTACAGCACTATTCGGTCATGAATTACGTAAGAGTACTATTTATTAGTCTTTTATTATTTTATCTTTTACCTTATTATTTAATTTAGTCTTTCATTTTATACATTGTGATATTCAAGTTCGATACTTCTGATTTATCAATTTTCTCCTTTAAATATTATTCATTCTTTTTAGAATGACAAATTGTTCATGAATAATGTGCATTTTGCCGTGGCAACTTCCACTTGTTCCGACTCTTATGAGTTTTGTTTTCGATACTAATAGAAATACAATAATTTTTTTATCATGTAGAAATTTGAGTGATTATTTGTATAACATTTCGAAAGATATAGTTAGTAAGATATCTAGTTATGATAAATTTTTTAAATAATTGAATTTGTTATTGTTAAGCAAGGGGACATTTTTTTAAGGTTGTTTTGCATCGTCAATTTGATTACACAAAATTTGGTATGTTTCTCACTCTTTCCCCTTAGTAGTTAACGAACAGATTTATGATATATATTAATCATATAATAATGTATTCATTGTTTCACTAAAAAGAAAAAAAAAAAGATAAATCTAAACATTTGTTAGTTTTCGTATTGAAAACTAATTCTTCTAAGAAAAATATTTTCATCATATAAATTAATTCGATTACTACTAAAATTTATAAAGATGATTAAACTACTAATTAAGACTATAACTAAATTAGAAAAAACTCACATAAATGGCGCTGCAAATCTTTTTTGTTTTTTTAACAAACAAACCATTCACATTTTGATGAGTGTATTTTCTGTTTATAAATTATCTATTGTTAATGTCCAGGTGTCAAGTCAAACACGACTCTTCAATAGGAGGATAAGCAGGTCAATCAAGCTTCTCCTCCAATGTTTTTGGGGATCTTAACCTGAAATCAAAGATAACTACGTTAGGCTAATACCGGTGGTGACCCGGTGATAACCCTCCGAAGCTTAAGTCAATCTTTGGGATAGGAAATATAGTTTAAGTTATGTATTAGTATGTTTTTTGTGTGTGTACCTATTCTCATTAAAGAGAGGTATTTATAGTTTAAAATTTCAACTACCGGGTCGGGTAGTGATAAGACGTATAAGTTTGGATACGGGTACGGAATATTCGATTCGACCCTGTGGTGCTAGGGTATGAATCTTCTCAGGATGTCGGCAATCGATGAGGGCCGATACCCTCATCGATTGCATATTTTAGTAACCGACATGCTTAATGAAATATATATATTTTATTGCCACGTGTCAGCATATATATATATATATATATATATATGTTGAATGCTACGTCAGGGGACGAAGACTTGGTATATCACATTTTATTTCAAACTAATGTATATATTACAATGTGAACCAGTGGAAACTACTCTATGTACATTGGACTGTAAATCCCTATGCGAAAACTCCACTAGACAATCAGGGCATGAATCCAAAAATATTCTGGAATTAAAACAAACAGAGTTTCTAACATGCTCAGATTCTCGGTCGTAACCCATTTATGTAGGACAGAATCGTACACAAAAGAGGACCCATTTTAGCCAAAAAATTTGCGACTGCATTGGTTACCTTGTAACTAATAACTGATATCTACAGATGTGAACTCAGTCAATATCTTCCAAATATTATGGAGGAGATTGATGTACGTGTAGCTTGTTCCGGGCCTTTTTCCTTCACACAGAAAAAAGTAAAGAAAGTGAGTCAGTAGTTATAATCAACTTTTCAATTCGAGCTAGTTCTAATCCTTCTCATAAGACCCACATTTATGTTGTGTGATTGATGGCTATACCAATGTATGCCGCAAAGTAGGAAATGTCTAGTTTCGTAATGCCCCACCCTTTACTTGGATTACCAAAATGCATTGCCAACAACTTAATCGTATTACGTGCCATATGATCTATAGAAACTAAACACTATACAACTAAATTACGGCCTCATCGACAATTTTTTCATTGATTACGTACTATACAAACAATTTGACTTTTTCACCAAAATTTTCCTTACTAAACTAAAACATATCACATAGCACTTACATAGTTTGGCAGGACAACTGAATTGAACCATATATAACTGATTTTTCTGATATGTTTATTCTTCTTATTTTAGGCATAGTATTTAGTAAATAGTTCCTGGCGATGGTTCTCCCACTCAACCATGATAGAAGAATTAAACAAAAATGAACCACGTAGGCACCGCTAAGGATCTTCTGTCCCAATATTGTGTACCACTTTGTGTCACATTTATAGATAAGTGACACTTGGCAATTACATTTAACCCGCATCACACAATATTATTTCCTTCACACTAACCGTCTTCCACGTTCTCATTTGTATTATTCCAGTTATATCTGATCTATTCAAATCTACCTTCCATCTTCCCTTGAATCCCTTATGCCTCCATATCATAATTCTAGTGAGTTTCCATCGGAATTAACATGGAAAACAACTAATATATTTAAATCTAATTGATGTTTTGTTTGTCTGAATGAAAATGAAACAACCCATTGAAATTTGATTAATGTTCATCAAAATATATGTGAAGAACAACAAACATAAACTGTTAAACTGAAATTTCAATTTAAATGCATCGGTCTCAAATTAGTGTTTGTAAGTATTGTTCCCGTGTTTGATTCATGCGAAAACGGAATGAATCATTTTGATTCAACTGACTGTAAATTTTACAGGCATTCAAATTGGGAATTTTATTATGCAGCATAAACAGTTTCTAGGTTTCAGGTTTATCCATAAATACTACTTATGGCAGAGATTTACAACTCGAAATCGGACCTATGCTGCTGTAAAAATCAGCACTACAGAGTTTTATCTAAATTAGTAGTATTTCTTAGTCGATTATAAATAACACGATAACTATTAAAAATCAATTGCAATACACGAATATCTCTAGAAATATTGAATGGAACAAGAACAACAGAGATTTAAGAAACCATAAAAATTGAACTTTTTTATGATAAGATTGAAGGGGTGGAGAAGAAGGTAGAAATGATCAGGTATGATGCAGAAAAATGGAACTGGACACATGTCAGTTTATTAACAATAGGACACAAAGTGGTACACCTATTTGGGACAGGAGATCTCTTGCGCGTAGGCACCTACTATTTCACTACCGAAATTATATTCAAGGCTAATTTCCAAGTTCCAACTAAAAAGGAAAACACAAATATTTATTTTATTACATCAATTTCCATGGTAATAAAATTCCACTGGATCTCCATTTGTTGCTCTTCATTTACGTTAGTCAAAGAAAAATAAATGAACCCAAATATTTGACCGTTGCAGTTTCCCCATACTAGCAAAGAACTAAATATTACCGTTGAAATCTTCATAATTTAAATATTCAAAATACCCCTCCATTTCCGTCACCAATATCAATCAACAAATCTATCTGAGAAATGCTCTTTGTCTAATTCCTAATTTATTTATTTTCTTCTAATTACAATCATTATTTCTCTCAAAAAAAAATTTACAATCATTGTTCATCAATGGCGGAAATCAAAGATACCCATATCGTCGAAATCCCAGTAGACGAAGAACACAAACATAAACTACTCTCCACAATTCAACACCACCCATTAGCAGAAATTTCTCAAAGCCCCGGCCACTTCTTACTTCTCAAGCTATGGCAAAGAGAGGAACATCTTTTAACCCAAAGAATTACAAGAAAGGAATCAAGAATCGATTCAATAAAAACAGAGCTTTTTCAACTCTGTCTGTTTTTCTTCATTTTCCACGGCCTTTTCTTCATGATCCTCTTCACTAGTTCTTCGGGTCACTGTAAAAAGTGGTGGATTCCTTCTGTATTGTCTATTTGCACTTGTATTGTGATTGTTTTTCTTGTTCAATTGAAGCTTTGCAGGTACTGGAAATTGGAACGACAGTTGCAGAGGGAACGGGGCGATGGTCGGGCCCTGGCCCGATGCGTGCAGGAGCTGAGAATGAAGGGGGCTAGTTTTGATTTGTGTAAAGTGCCGGTGAATGGGAAGAGATTGAAGAGTTCGAGTGTGGAGGAGATTAAATGGAAGCCGATTACTTGGTTTTTGGAGTATAGAGTGACTGTTTTTCTTGTTTGTTTTGCAGGTTTGATGTTCCCTGTTTGCAGATTCGTTCTGTGTGTTTGATTAATTCCTGACTGGTCAGATCAGTATATATGGATCAGTAATAAATAATACAATCAAAATCGATCAGACCAAGATTGACCAGAAGCTAATGAAAATGGCGAGTACTAATTAATTATACTGAAGTGGAATGAAGCTCTCTCGGTCCGACTGTTACTCAAATTAATCCATAAATTCATTCAAATGTTGTACTTCCACCAGTTTTGTGTATCTATTCATAAAAATGCATAGAATGGTAGGAGTAGAGTAGATGCAATTATGGAAACACTACTTGTGTTTTTTACAGTAATTAACCAGCATTTTTTTAAAAATCTGATGTTCCATGGATTAATTTCAAAAAAATAAAATAAAATGTAATGCGCCCAAATGTCCCACTCTTTGAATTTTATACTACGAATATTCTTGGTCCATGTTATGTAGATTTGATTGGGCTATACTTTGAATGTGTGAAATGAATGGAGTAAAGTGAGCATGCGCGACTGGGGTATTTCTCCTAATTATCTTTTTCCATTTCCGGTGGAAAAGAAAACATCAAAAAGTAACTTCACAGCTGCCATTCTCCTTCATACAGGAGACCCTTTTTTTTTATAAGCATGCATGGACTTTATTCATTAGTAGTAATTTTGACAATCTTTAATTTACCACAATCCAAACTTAAACAAATGAAAAATTGTAGCGTAGAAATAGTCCAATTAAAACTATTTATATGAAAATAGCAACATAGTCAAACAGATATATCATATTTTATACCTACGTGGAATTTCCATCCTAAAAAACTAGTCTGAGTTCCCGAGCAACATGACTCGCCCATTCAAATACTTGTAGAGATATAGATAATAGATTACGTGGCTTCGCCCATTCATATCACGGTGAGGTAAATTGACCATTAAACATATCACATGAATTAATTTACAAAACCCCTCATGTGCTAACGATTATACTCCCACTATTTTTTAAAAGAAAAACTTAACATTGCAAGAACAACGTCTATTTTATCCGGATCAACCCGGATAAAAACCATCCAAACGGGTCCACCCGGATAAACTTCCCAACAATGAATACTCAGTCATTTGTCACTCAAGGTACCCATATAATACACACTTTCTATATTTGTCAAAGACGTACCTCATGTCGGTTTGTACTGGCGGTGCATGGCATCGTGATGGTTATAATAGAGATCACCTCCAACACAACTTAGCGATTTTTCTTAATTGTTGACCAAATTCCTTTAAACTAACATGAGTTCCGTCGAGCAACGGCCAAAGTTGGTCGAGGAAGCACATTTTGATGTCATAGTCGTAGATATATGGATTATAATTGAGAATGTTCTATCAATAGATCTAAGCTATGAATTCTCAGGTTGTATACTAAAGATTCAATGTACGAAATGAATATTTGGAAGTATAAATGCAATTTAATCTCTTTCAAGACGCGCCGTGTATATTATATAAGAATTATTTTTCACATAGAGTCGAACTTGAGTCGTCACTTTGAAGATACTAGTCTTTTTCACTAGATCAATCACTTATTGATAGTATAAATAAGCTTTTGTTACAATTTTGCGATTCTTATTTTTTGAAATGTTTCCGGATAAGACTATATTATCATCGAATTGTTTATAATTTAAGATTATTATCCAACAAACAATAACAACGTGACACTATATTTCATTCACAATTTGTTCATAAAAAAACATATCCTTTTTCTTATTTTGTCCAAAACTCTAAAAGAAATGGGACGTACATGCTTGAAAAAAATGATTAAAAAATGATAAAGTGAACATAAATAAAAGTATCATCAAATACAAGAAAGGAGGTTAAGAGTGGACATGATCCCATGATGAGGCCCAATAAATGATGATCACCACAAAACCACAAGATAATTGGATTGGACAGTGAAAAAGTAATTTACCTTCCTCCACAATTCGATCAATCATTAAAACTACAGTTGGAAACATTTATAGTAATTATTTTAAGTGGCCATGTTTCTGAATAATTGGACCTTCTCTCTTTCTTTCTCTCTTATTGCATTTCGTTTTGCTTCACCGACGCATCACCTACATATATAGCATATACTATTGTTAATTATTCAGATAAATAAATTGATTAATCAGCCAGTTGTTTTACAGTTCTCGATTTGTACACATATAGTTGTACAGGTGGTGGTTGAATCTGACGGCGGGTGGTCTTCGTAGTCGTCGGAAACGATGTCTTCCGGAAGATACATGGCGTACTCACCATCTCCATCCCCTCACTCTCCCCACGTCGGTGTCGCCGCCTCTTCTGCTCTAGTCGAGCAAGAGAAGTAATTTCTTCTTCTTTTGAGTGATTAAAAAATTAACACTAGATCTTGTGGATTTGAGTAGTTTGTTATTGTGGCAATTCAATAGATTTTTAGTCAGCTCTGGATGAATCTTTTTAACTTTTTTTGTTATGCACACTTTAGTTTAAATATTATAAGATCTGTGTGTTTTAGGTAAGTTTTGAAAGTAAATATGACTTTGCTTTGAGAGTTGTTCTGAATTTGTATAATAATTTTTTTTCTATTGTCGATAAAAGCTAAGCAATAACTCTCTGTCTTTTTCTATTAGATGCTCAATCAAGAAGGGAATCACCATTTTCAGGCTTATGTTGGGTCTTATATATGTTATCACTGCTATTTACGATGTTGAAGGTGTATGTTATCACAACTAATACTGAAAATAGTTATTGTGTTGCAACACTGAAACAGGTATCTCTCAGAGTTGATGTCAGAACATAACAAAATCAATCCATTTATGGTTGTGCTGCCAAATAGCTATCGGTTGCTGAATCAGGGTGAGCTTATGATTCGACATCTTAGAAATTACATGTAGAAGTCTGATAAGAATTCTTTTCTTTTTTTTTGTGTGTGTGTGGTTCTGTTTTATAACACATACCTAACTGATAGCAAAGTAGCAAGCTAACTTGTTGCTGACTTAAGGATAAACTTGTAGGAAGGCTGACGTCACTAGATTCCAGTCATGACCTAGGTATTGAATCATTTAGTGTTTGTAACAGGATTACTTCTATAGTTGATAAAGTGTGTAGGTGTTATTTTAATCAGCGATATCCCGCAATGTGGACTGTTGTAAGATTTGATAAGTGATAACTAGAAATTATAATTTCCATCAAGGTTGTTTCCGCAACCATTTTGAGACAACTAGATGCAATTCTATGTGTCTATATAGTCCGGCTATTGTTGCATCCATTCTAAGACAACCAGATGCATTCTATGTTCTTTCATTTGTTTTTAATGTTGTAATATTTTCATTGCCGTCTCAGACTCGTTCTTTTGTGAATTTGTGGAACTATGTATCAGTCTATCTGTTAGTTTTGTTCCTATCCCACTCTGTAGTCTGTCCCGTCGGTATAATGGCCAATTATAACTGTATAAGACAGAAAAAATAAATAAAGAATTTGAGTATTGATGGACATGCTAAGTTAATTGAGATGTTTCAGCTCAGGATTTTTTTGTGGTGCTACATGGAGGTAACAGCACCGCTAACTCACAGAAATATGCCACTAAGAGAGCTTGGGTTAAACTTTAATTCACTTTTTTCTCCTCCCCAGATTCATTACGGATCTATTATTTAATCAAGCAAAATTAAGATTATTAGTAGTTAGTAATTTTGTTTTTGGACATTCCTTATGTTAATTTTTAGAACATCTTATAACTTCGCTAGATCTCCTTTCATGTCTCTGTGATGTGTGCTTCTAAATGGGCACATTTTTTATTGACTAACCAGTTAACAGTCCAGTGTTGACTGCTCACTAATTTCTTAACAATGCTAACTGATACATCTTATTCTTGGAAATTGACATTTTTGAAGCAGAAATAATGCGTGTAACTACATTGTTGCGGAATGCATCACTTTTAGAACATAGTGGGCTTGAACATGCTAGCCCCTTGTCTTCGGGAGGAATATATTCAAATGGAGGAGCTAAGATGAATGGATGGGCTTCATCATTTCAATCAGAAGTACGGATACTAACCATTAACATAACTTTTGTTTGATCTAATTGTTTACTGTTTTCAGAAGCCCTATCACAAAATAGTTACATTTTCATCCTAACTTTATTATCTTATTTGGTGCTTTGACTTTAGGTTCCAATTCTATCATGACAGGTAGTTTGAAGTTAACATCCTCAAGAATGATACTTAGATTATGCTGAGCATATCAAATAGAGGATTTTATGTATAGTTAGATTGTTGACTTTTTGTTCCAATAATCTGACATCTCATAAGGGACTTGTATAAACTGAAAAGCTTTAAATTGTGTTAAGATGTAGGAGATAGCTTTTACTGCAGTATAGCTCTGTCTTAGCAGATGGATTTAACTCTCTTTAACTTCAATTATATATTGATATATTTAGCTCTTTTGGCTATTAAGGTTTCTTGGTTTTTAACTTGAAACTAATTTCTTAACCTATTCTCCTACTAACAAAGCTTAGTGTAAAACATGATGCTAAGTGTTGATATTCATTCAACACCACTGTGCTGTTTTTAGATTGTCTGAGTTGTCTTTTTCTTATATTTACATGCCTTGGATATTTCCATAGTTTCATCTGTTTATTTAGATTTGTTTGTGAAATTTCTCCTCATTATTCATATGCTCTTGAGATTTTTTTTTCCTCTGAACTTAGCACAGTTACTGTCAGTTACACAGATAATTTAACTTATAGCTTCTCCTATGCAAGACCAACACTTGGGGAAAGGGAAAATATTTCCAATGTTTATAGGTTTTCCTATCTTACAATATATGAAATTGTAATGTGCAGATGTCAGGTTTGATGCAGCCATCTTCTGCACAAAGTTGGCTTGGCTCCCAAGGTAGCTCATCAGGTCTTATAGTCAAGCGAACGATCAGGGTCGACATTCCAGTTGAACAATACCCTAATGTATTAGTTCTTTTCTTCTTAGTAGTGTTTACATGCTGTAATATTTCCCCATATTGGTAGTGTCTTCATTTTATATATTGCCTCATTGTGTGGCACTCATATCGTGTTGCAGTTCAATTTTGTTGGACGCCTCCTTGGTCCTAGAGGGAACTCTCTGAAACGAGTTGAAGCAACTACTGATTGTCGTGTTCTAATCAGAGGGCGTGGCAGTATCAAGGATCCAACAAGGGTAATTTGGATATTGCTTGCTTTGTTTTTCTGATTATATCCAATGAAACTAGCATATATGGTAAAGACACCATCAAACTTCTGTATATAATCATCTGAAAAGAGCAACAATGTCTTTTTCATAATCACCCTTGGTCTGTCTGGAAACAAAATTATTTGATAGCATAAGTAACTTGGATATTTGCAAATTAATTTATTCATATATTGTTTCCTTGGTGATTCCTTGCCTCTGAAAGAGTGAGTTGGATTGAGGGAACTTACTGAATGAAGGCAAACTTGTTTACAGCTTCATAATGTAGTCCTTATTTATATCTTTACCATGGATTCAGTTACCATATGTATAATTCTTGTGATTATGGTCCGTTTATGAAATTCAGATGTGAACAAGAGGTTGTATGGAAACTCTTCCAGTCTTTAATCCTGTGTGTGCAACTCTGTCTGTGATGGATTTGTCTGTAAATTTTTTTATTAATTTATTTTCTCTTCTGGTAATCATATTTTACACTTACTGCACAATTAATTATGCTGTGCTGCTAAAATATTTTATCTACAGGAAGAGATGATGCGGGGAAAACCTGGTTACGAGCACCTTAACGAACCTCTTCACATTCTCGTCGAGGGAGAGCTTCCAGTTGAGATAATTGATGCTCGCCTTATGCAGGCTCGTGAGATACTTGAAGATTTACTCAGGCCAATGGTAACTTCCATCCACCATCCAACTTGCCTTCATTTAGCAGTACACTCCCTTTAATCTCCACACCATTTTTATCAATAAGCTTTTTTAACCCCTACATTTAAATGACTTCCTATTTCTTATTCAAGGACGAAACTCAAGATTATTATAAGAAGCAGCAGCTACGAGAACTAGCACTCATCAATGGTACACTTCGAGAAGAAGATTCTCAAATGTCCGGTTCTGTTTCCCCCTTTCACAACAGCCTTGGAATGAAGAGGGCAAAAACTAGGGGGTAACAGACGAAGCTTATATATGTTTATCTCACCCAGTATACAGAAGTTCCTGTTTTACAGCTCTTGCTGTCCCAGCCGATGCCTCTAACTGCCATCGGGGCACTGGCACTTTGATTGTCGGTTATATATAACCTATCTTTGTATGATATGAAGTGTGCTTTAGTACCAGTCCATTGTACTAATGGGTCATTTGGGTAATGGGTTTGAGTTTTTATGTTGCTTGGGCAGTTTGGCTTGGGAATATTCTTTCTCCAGACGTTGTCGTATCATTTTATTTATTTATTATTATTATTGTAAGCTTGTGATTGGAGTTTTGGTAACATGGTAATTTTTTAGAGTAAGACGTGATTTATTATACTAAAGTGAGATGAAGTGATTGGTGTTACTGCTTTACCTAGGTGGCTTGGAAATGTTGTGTATTGCCATGTGCATAATTTTAGTAAGAATTTTTTGTAACTTATTATTTTTCTTTGCTTTGTATTTTATCATAATGATTGTAGTCTATGTTTTCCCACTGAACATGAATGATCGCGATTTTGAAAAGTTTTCTAGATGTATACTGGACCATAACTTCTATACAAAAAAAAAAAAAAAAAAAAAAAAAAAAAAAAAAAAAAAAAAATGAAGGACAGAGAATATGAAAATAAGCAAACCCCAAAACTAAACACACAACAAAGAATAAGTATATCTAAAATTGAGATTATCCAATTTCTTCGTTTCCTAAATAAAGTATTGCTTCTAGAATATAAATTATCATAAAGTATCTTCATTATCGATCGTTACTTTTATAAATTCTTGCGGTGGCCTCGAAAGTTATTCAGTTTAAGATGCTTTTTATTATTTATTATACTTTCTAATTCTAAGTTCCAGTTCAGTTAATACAATAAACATATTTTAAGGTGTAATTCAAAGCCATACAATAAACATAGTTAAGTTTCAGATCAAGCCATACCAAAGGCAGTAGCTCAATTAAATGAATAAAACTTCAATCAATTTTTACTTGACTCTATAATATGAGTATTTGCAAAGAGTGGAACAATGCATCAAAAAGCATGGCAAAATTACTTTAACAAAAACCATTGGTAGAAAAAAAAAAAAAAAAAAAAGATGCTTCACAATGATAGTTTACGATATCAATATCATTTGATTCCTCTTCTCTTCCTCTTCTTTCTTTGTCCATGTTCAATAGAGAGAAAATTGTCCTTTCACCCATGAACTTTCAGTCAAGTTACACCTTCCCCCTAAACTTTAATTTTTTGCACTGCCCATCCTAAACTTACATTAATATTGCACTTTCCTCCCAAACTATTTTCCGACCACTTTTCCGGCCAAAGAGTTCAGGGGAAAAGTGCAACATAAAAGTTCAGGGTGTAAAGTGTTTCAAGGGTGTAAGTTTAGGGGGCAAAACTTGATTTTTTGCAACTAATTTTAATTCAAAGTGCTAAAAACATGGAACTTTAAAAATTATGTGTAATTGTAATAAGATATATAATTGCAAAAACTTTAGTACAAAATTAAAAATAGATACAAATATACGGAGTATTATTTAGAAATTATGCCAAACGACCGAAGACAAATAAAGTCTATATCTTTCACATTAATAGAGCGGCCTATTAGATTTCAAGCTCCAAAGCGATGATGGAATATTGAACTTTGATAATATATAGAAAAAGCAGGGGAATTTATGTTTATTCGACAACTGAGAAATATATCAGTAAAATAAATATGTAGGACTGATGCATTTCAAACATGTACTTGAATAAAATTCACGCCTGACTAGAACTGTCAATCGGGCCTTGTGAGTTTAAATGACTCAAACTTAAATATTGTTGGGCTTTAAAGTTATAGGCTCAAACTCGACTCATAAATTTTTTAATTTCTTTGGCTCAAACTCGGCCCATGTAACTTTTCGAGTTTTGGGCCTATATCGGACTCATATCAGGTTTGTTAATATAAGCGACTTTAGCTCGACATATAAACAGTTAAAACACATGAATAGATTTCGATTACTTAATACATGAGTATATATAAATTCCATACATGTATTTCATAATATAAAATATTAAATAATATTTTAACTGAAATGTCGAGTCATTTGCCCACATTTTTTATGATACATTTGATCTATATGAATAAACAATAGAGTTTTAAAGTCCCAAGACTTCGATTTATTGACCTTTTGCGTTAACTTTTGCTTCTTTTTTTTTTGGGTTAATTTTTTTTCCTTTGAACTTTGGCCTTCAATATGTAATTGATATACTAAAATATATGCTAGTTTACACTATAACTTTTACAAAGTTTTCTTGTTTCAAGATAAAAAAATAGTAATTAATAATATAACTACAATACAAATAATTAATCGTAATATTTAAAAGAATTATATGTTTGGACTTTATTCGGGCTGAGCCGTATTAGGCTCAAGCTCAGCTCATAAATTGATCGTGTTTAATATAATGGCTCAAGTTCGGCCCGACTCACAAATATTCGGGTTCGGGCCTGTTTTAATCGAGTCGAGCCATCAGGCTTCGAGTAGGCCCGACTCAATTGATAGTCATATGTCAGACATTGTGTTATTTATTTATGGCATGGTGAATTCTAACATGGTATCAGAGCCCCATGTTAAAGTGGACCACCTCCTTCGTGTGCTCCTCTTTGTACGCATGATGGCTTCATTATCTACCCACACTCTTCGTCCAAATAATAAAGGTCTGAGTTGTCATTTATTCCTCCAGCTAACAAAGTCTGGAGTGTCATTCTTCCTCCGGTTAGCAAAGGTCCAGAGTATCATTATACGTGTGTTGAATTTTATCCACATGTCGCAAGTTCACAAGGTTGGACTTTATATAATATCATGTGATGGACTTGTTTCACCCACATATTCAACCCGACCACGTGTGGGAGAGTATTGAGTGGTGGTTGATCGTTTGAAGAAGAAAAAGTGTTGTTTAAGAGCAGTAGAGAATAGAACTTAATTAATAATTTAATAGAGGTTGAACTTCGAGGTCATGGTTTGGTTAGAAGGGAAATTATATAGACGTGGAGATTAATTATAAATTTTCTCGTGGGATTTGAAGTCAATTTTCTTTCATCAAATTTTAATAATTTAAAATAATTCAAAATTATGTAAATTAAAATTAGATTAAGGGTCCATTTTCCATATATATGTATAAATTCTAGTAATTTATAATAATTTAAAAGTAGGACTAAGTCAATTTGTCCAATTTTTTTTTAACCGCTCTACAATATATACTTAGACATAATAGATTCGTTCAATTTTTTTATTGAAAGACCACTCTAAAGTATACAAATAGATAGATTATAGTAATTTAAAATAATTCAAAATTTGGTAAAAATAGGTTTAAGTCAATTTAATTTGGGTTAAAGGATCGCTCTTAAATATAGATAGATTATTGTTATATTGTTATTATTGTTATTACTATTATATTTTTATTATTATTTAAAATTATGGTACAATCGCGTGTCATTATATTGTTAAAAAATAATTAATTGGTGTTAATGAAAATCTAATTATGACATGTGCATTGCATGGGTTTCCACCGCCTAAAAAAGATTTTACACAATGACACGCGTAGCGTGTGTATATATAAAGGTGGTGCACTCTTCTGAATTCTGAAACAAAGGGAAAAAGGATCTCTTCACCAAAAATCATTTTGCTCTTCGTACCCTTCTCTTTCTCTCGACTAAGGTTTGTGTAGCCGAATAAAATAAAATTTGTCTCTGGTTATTAATTTTTTCTCGATTTTGATTAATATAGACGCGGTAAACGAATTATTCGGTGTTTTTGTTGTTTGATTTCTAGGGTATGAAGGTTTTTTTTTTATAATTCTTTTGTTCGGATGTGTGTAACCTGTTTTTTATGTTTCTTATTTAATCATCCGACTGATAGGAGGTGGATCCCGTTGCCTTCTTGTTGATTGGGTGTTCTCTTATGTTGTTGAAATACGTTAAACTGTATACAATTCCGAAGATTGGATTTGCCTATGGATTATTGTGATTTTTTGGTCATTTTCAGGTTTTTGGATTTTGCACATTCTGAATTGTTATTATTTGATGATGCTGCAAAAGAAATACTAGAAATGAATAGACATAAAAACGTTTCTGGTGTTTTATATTGTGTTTTTGCTGCCGAATACCTGCTGAGTGTTTTAGTCTTTGCTAGGTCAACTTTCCTTTAATACATTATATAACTAAATTGATGCTTTAATTTTCTGGATAACCTGTTCCTCGTGCCTATTTTAACCCTAGCTATCAATTATACTACTTCATTAAAGAGATGGCCTGGTCATTGATTTCCTTCAGTAATTTGATTAGGCTAAGGCTTACCTTGTGCCTAACGCCCTTCATTAATTGAACGAACAAATGCTTCGTTTTACAGGTTGAGTAACTTCAGAAAGGAAACTTGATGGCTTCCAAGAGAATCCAAAAAGAATTGAAGGACTTGCAAAAGGACCCTCCTGCATCCTGCAGTGCTGGTCTGTATTCATTCCTTTTCTGTTTTGAGTTTTCAACTAATTGTGTCTTGGAAAGTCATGTCCTCTGCACTAACATCTCATCATTATACCTTTGTGCTATTGAAACTGCAGAATTGCTCTGTTATTGGGTATTCAACAGATAATGTATTTAGTTAAGTACTATTTTTTCCAGATTGAACTGATGCTTTTAGTCCTTAAATTGAGTTTACTCTCTATTTGAGGAGGGGAATTATGGATGCTCTCTCACATGCTAAGTTATTTCTTAACAATTGGTAATGCATATTTGTAATGTGGGGCTATTTTGTTCCTCATAATATTGGAGAGTATTTGGAATGAAAGATGTGAATTTCATGAGAGTGATGGTCCTTAGAGAGATTTACATTTAATGAGAGTGATGGTCCTTAGAGAGATTTACATTTCATGAGAGTGATGGTCCTCAGAGAGATTAACACAATATAATTGCTGGAAATTATTGGGGCTTTGCAAATATCTACTATCATTAATCATTTAAAAGTAAATTATTCCTGGCATTTTTCATTTCTGTCCTTGTGCATCTATGTTTTGGCGTGCTAGAATGACTGGTGGCTTTTAACTCTTATCAATCCTGTCAATTCTTGAGTACAAGATTGTGAATTCATTTCGTAAACTGAAGTTCAACATACTGACATAACTTCTTGTAGGGCCTGTTGGTGAGGATATGTTTCATTGGCAAGCAACAATAATGGGTCCTTCAGAGAGCCCATTTTCTGGAGGGGTGTTTCTTGTGACTATTCATTTCCCACCAGATTATCCATTCAAACCACCCAAGGTATAACATGTGCTTACCTCTTTGTTTGGTCATTGGTCCTGTGTACATGGCAATGAAATGACAATTTCTTTGGTTCATTTCATGCATAATAAGTGGTTTGATCATATGTGTGCTATTATACTTGCCATAGTATGAATTCACATCTTATCGGTACTTCTGTTGTATGTCCTATAATTCATTAAAAAAAACTCCTTATTTGGTTCTGGAAATTTTTGAACTGGTGCACAAACTTGTTGGGTGTGTGATTTTGTCTTCCAAATTTAAAGATAGGAAACTACTTGCATATGTGAACTGATAAGCATATTTAGATTTAAAAGGGAAAAAAGAAAAAGTGTTCAGGTCTTGTTTAATACCTTGAATCAAATGATAATGCTTCATTTTTTGTTTTTTCCTTGTCAGTATTCCAAGTTTCAAAAGTAGCCTTTAGGATAAGTTGATTATATAAAATAATTCAAATTTTATTCACTGCTGTTGTTATTTTTTATTTTTTCTATATTTCTACTTCTGTACATCGAGCAGGTATCTTTCAAAACCAAGGTTTTCCATCCAAATATCAACAGCAATGGCAGTATTTGCCTGGATATACTCAAAGAGCAATGGAGCCCTGCCCTTACAATCTCCAAGGTATTGTAACTTATTTTTGATTCCCACTTTTTTGTAGATATTGGGCTGTCTTTTTGTCATCCTATCAGCTTATCTAGCATCCACACAATCTAAATATCTATCAGGTTCACTAATAATCAAAATTTTGACAGTAGTGTTGCAAGAATTTAATTATGAATTCATCTTAAACTTGTGTGCAGGTGCTGCTCTCTATTTGCTCGTTGTTGACCGATCCAAATCCCGATGATCCTCTCGTGCCTGAGATTGCTCACATGTACAAAAGTGATAGAGTCAAGTACGAGACCACTGCTCGGTCCTGGACTCAGAAGTATGCTATGGGATAAAAAAAGCTCCTATATTTGCAGTCTGAACATTATTATATGCTGCCCTCCATGCTACACTAGCAATAAAAGATTTAAAAAAGAAATGGTGACATATATCTAAGAATTTATTATCAGCTGTCTCTTGTATATTGGAAGGCTGGAATTGGTTTGCTTCACTAGACTAAAGTGTTCATTATCTGATAGCTTTTCATATATTTAATATATAACTATTAGTATTTTTAATTTTTCTAGGCCGTCTAGCCTTTTAACCCACAACCAGATAAGTAATAAGTTCAGTTTCATTTTGTGTTTTAGTTTACTAAACACGATTTGGGTTCGAATTTGGATGATGGGCATATATTTTAAAAATTACTGAGTTATGAATTGGACAGTAGGTTCTGTGGTGGCGGGGGGAGGTGGTGGTACGTTGTAAATGTAAAATATAAAGTTATAATATGTGAGGGTTTGGGTATGTGTTAGATTAATGACTAAAACAGAAATTGAGGTGTATAATTCCTCCTCTTTTTTTTATTTGTTCGGTTTGCATATAGAATAAGAAAATAAATAGTTATTTTTTTATTTTAATCAAATAATTATAACATTAATTAGTAATAATTATAATTATTAACGAGAAGATAAAATTGATATAAAAGAATTAATTTTGCATTGAACTCCTAAAACGATAAATAAAAATAAATATTTTTTTTTATCAAGATGACAAATAAAAAGAAAGGAAGGAAGAAGTAGACTAATAGAATTATAATTATGTATTAATCCCAATATTAAAAAAAAATATTTATCATATTCTTTTATTGTATATGAATGTGTATCACCCCATATTTATGTATTTCACCCAAAAATTTAATAATCACTACATTGTAAATAATAATTTTACACTATTACCTTCAAATAAAAAATAAAAAAAATACTCAATTTTACTAGAATATTACTCTCATTTCTTCTCCCCCAGTTTTAATCCCAACTACAACCCTCTTCCAAACTCTAACCCACACCACCACAAACCTCATCCCTCCATTTCGCTGTGCGACCAGACGGCGGCTATCGCCTTTTTGGGGTCGCACCAGTAAGCGGAGAAAAGCTCGCCGCTGGTCTGGCGACCAGAACGTCGCCGTCTCTGTTTGATTTTAATATTATAAAATTATTGATAAAATAATTTAATTTTGTGTATTAATAAATTAAAATTAATTTATAAAAAAAAATTAACCCACCCAAATCCCCACCAACCCAGTCAAGCCCCACCACCCAACAGACTCCAGGCCGTCGGGATTTTGAATTTCCTTCTAGCAGGTTTACTTGAATTGTAACAAAGGGATGATTTATTTCCTCGAAAAACTGAGAAGACACAAGAAATTGGGGAGTTTTTCTTGTTTCTTGGTGTTAGATTTGGAATAAAAATGGTTGGGGTGGAGTCACATTGTTGAAAAGGAGGTAAAAAAGTGCAGTGGGTTAACATTCTCCTTTTCTAACTGTAATTTTATTTTGTTACTACTACTCTTTGTTAATGTGAGCAAAAGATTGAACCTTGGAAGCATCAAGAATGAGGATTTGGGGGAATAGGGTTTCGGGCAAGGTGGAGTGTGCTGTTGTATTTTGTATTTTTTTTTTCAAAAACAAAATTTAAATAAAAGGTTACTGTATATTGAATGTTTCACATTAAAGGTTAAGGGTATAATCGAAATCTAAGTTATTAGTTGGGGTTGTAAATGATATTGTTGGTTGTACTCTGGACACTTGTCAAAATCTAATTGAAGTTTATTAATGTTTCTGGTGACTCTTTATGAAAAGGGGATTATTGTATTTTTGGTGCCACAACTATAGCTCACTGGTATTTTTACCCCATAATTTTTGGGCTGACACATTTGGTCAATGGCAATTTTTGTGCCAATTAAGGCCCAATTTTGAAACTGGCCCGAAATTCCCCCATGTACGGGCCATGTGACATGAAAATTGATGATTTTGACCATTCAACACCTTTTCATGAAGAAAAAAAATTCCACTCATCAAGAATTAAGCTACTTGGATGTTTTTATTTGGGGAAGAATAAGAAAATGGTTAACAATTTAATTAAGGGAATGTTTGGTGAATTTATAGGAAAAGTTAGGATTTTGAATTTTGGTATTTTTTTTAATGAAAAAGATGTTGAATGGTCGAAATCCCCATTTTTCGTGTCACATGGCCCGCATATGGGGGAATCTCGGGCCAATTTTAAAATCGGGCCTCAATTGGCACCAAAATTGCCACTGACGTTGAAATTGTGGCACCAAATGTGTCAGTCCGAAAAATTACGGAGTAAAAACGTAAGTGGACTATAGTTGTGACACCAAAAATGCATTAATCCCTTATGAAAAGGGAGTCCTAATAGACCACCCCATGTATGTTTGGATGGAATTAGATACATATCGATTTGGGTCGGTCTAGTTTCGAGGAATGTCTAGTCCTGGTAAGAGTCGTGAGACCTAAGCCAAAACTTGTGAATTGGTATGTGGTTTTGCAAGGCCCGAAATAGAATATGTGGGCCAAGTTTGAAGGGAGGACCTTAAAAATTAATTCCAAGAATCCTGGCATGTGGTTCTGCAAGGGCCGAAATAGAATGGGTGGGCCGAAGGGTGGGTATGTTGCATTTCATCAAAATTTGAATTATTCGATTTCAAAGCACGTGACGACTTTAATGAAATAAATATATTTTTCTATGTGACGAAGTAAATTGTTAGAATTAGTGGATGACCAGCATATGTGAATCGGACAAGAAGGCACAGTAAAGATGGGTCCGTCCGTTTTCGAAAAAATGGGGCAAGATTTTTTAAAAAATAAAATTATTTTAATTGATTATCAATTAGAAACCCAAAATTTTAAAAAATAAAATAAAAAAATAAACTAGTGATACAAATAGTATACAAGTTACATCAATTGTATGGTCTAACCAAATGATATTTTCTCTCATCAATTAAATAATCATATGACCCGAATATGTTGGAAATTAAATGTGACATGTAGTCCTTTTTCTCTTGTTTTAATCGTAAAGTGAAGCAAGGTTAAATCATTTACATTTTTTATGTTGTGTAAACTAACGTTATAATAAATTAGCTTATTTATTATTGTGTGTACGTTTCCTTTCATTGCTATTTCATTATTATTATTAGTTCGAAAATTATATTTTAAAATTCATCAATGATACACTTCGCCCCCTCGGCTGTTGAATCCTAAATCCACATATGATTCTGTTGCCTAAATTTTGACCATAAATGTTCTTGCTTGGAATCGAACTCGTGCCCTAGACTTGATATTACTTGTAGGAGATCAAAAGAAACTATTTATCCCAAAATCAATTGATGTTAATAAAAATGAATATATTACGCCGTAACCTTATGTTGTGCATTTATATTTACAAATGTCCATGATATTTGAATGTGACTTGACCCGCTCATTGGGCCTTGTCATACGACAATTATTGCAAGAATCTGGTCAATATGATTTAATGTGTGTATAAAACTTCGAACTTTTTGGTATTTTTCGTTTCTTCGGCCTCATTTTTACCTAAACTTCGTGATATTAAATTGAAAAAAGGAGAAATTCCTGAAACGAAAAAAAAAGAAGATTGCACTCTTGCCTCCTGGACATCGAGTCCAATATTTGGATATATTTTTACCTCTTTTGGCCACCCATATTTCAATCGTCTGAATTAACATTTAACACACCCTATCTTATAAGATGTGGTCCTTACACCTGGCTACCACGTGACTTGATATGGTATTGCAATGGAACTTATTGTTGGAGCAAAATACAAATTGGATGAATCCACGTATACACCCAAAATTACTGTTTTTTTTTTAAATTCCTTTGGTTATTCTATTTGTTCCCTTAAATCACTTTCATATTGCAACCAATTTGGAAAATTCCGTGACAGCGATGTAAGCAAATGCTCCATATTTATTTTCCAAAAATAAATGGACCATATATATTTTAGTTATAAGTGTTTTAGTAATAATATTAACATTTTTTTAGTTATTTGTATGAATAATTGACAAGAAATTTGGTTTGCAGTTCCGTACATTGTTCCAAGAATTAGTACATGCAAAGTATTTCTTTGAACTATGTCAAATCTGAATAAAACTTGCATAAAATTTCATTATACTTTAAAAAAAATTTCACGTAACATCCAATGTGTACAAAAATAAGTTGTTCTGGATTGACATATTTTAAAAAATATATTTTTAAATATTTTATGTTGATCTCTATTTTGTACAAGTTTACGTGAATTATTCTGAATTTTTTGCATGCAATTCTTTTTATTACTTGAAACATTTAAAATGAAATGTTTAATTTAATACTATGACAAATACAGTAGTAAGTAGTAACACCCAACAAACAATTTCAGAAACCAGAGAGAGAAATAATTTATTACCACAATCAATGAATAACAATAAGAGGTGATGGATATCCGGGGGTTTCTTGAAAAACCATACTCCTATTCCTATATGAATGGCTCTGTTTAAATGCAGGTTCCATTTATTGTTTCAAACAAAAAACGTAGGACATTTAATTAATAGTACTACAAATTAAATTAAATTAAATTTTATATATAAGTCATAAAAAACTGAGCTCTACTATTGTGTCGTCGAGTCTCTCTGTCTATCTGTCTGTCTGTCTGTCTGTCTGTCAAATTCTGAAAATGACTTCTCTTAGTACCTACCGACGCTTGCTCCGTAGGGTCGCCTTCTCCAATTCCATCTTCTTCAATTCCCTCTTTCGTATTTCTTTACCCTTTTAATCTTTTAATTTCGGATTATTATTAAAAGCCTTTATGCACTTTGAATTGAAGGTCCCCTACTCCACTCCCCATTTCCTCCTTTACTATTTTTTTTTTTTGGCACAAAAATTAATCTCCAATCAAAACTTATCGAACGAAGTCAGTATGCTTTCTTCCAACTCTTTTTTTTCTTCTATTTCCTTTTTGAAATATCCCAAAACAACATTATATTTCTTAATACATTGTCTTCAAAAGTACAATTACACATAAGCAAGTTCTTCTCTTTCTGATTTTTCTCAAAAAAATTGTAATCCAATGAAGTCTTTAAAAAATAAGAACATCAAAATTTTATGAGTTTGGACTCTTATATTTGAGAGTCCAAAGTGAAATTTTAAAAGTAAAAGTAGTATGTTAAAGTTGAAGTGGAGTGGTGTGATTATTTTGTTTGCTATAAATTTTGTCTGGCTCGACAATCCGAGGGTGATTTTTTGGGTACAAACATATTTAAAAGTAGAATTTTAAAATATAAACAAGCTCTTGGAGTGCAGAGTTAAAAGTGAGAATGTATAACAATGTTCATCCTTTAAATTTTATGATATGAGATATGAGTTTAAGAGCTCTGTTTGAGATGGTCTAACCCCTCAAATCTATAAAATGTAACAATTACCCCCAAAAGTATAAATGTAACAATCACCATCAGTCAACGGTCAAAAATTTAACACCGTTAACTTTTTGTGGTAAAATACAAAAGAGCCCCAATATATCCAATGATATTTCATTTTTAACCACATATAAGGATGTTAACGAGTCGAGTAGTTTCAAACGCATGTTGTTGAAGTTTATTTTGAATTTTATATCGAGCTTGAAATTGTGTTTGAGCTTGATTTGATTTTTATAAGAATATAGCTCGAGCGAACTTGAATCGAATATCGAATAACTTTATTATTTTACATGTATTTTGTTAATTTTAACTTCTCGAAAGGTGTAAAGAGATAATCTTGATTCATAATAGCGATGTAAAATAGAATTATACTGTTTGTGTTTGAAAGAAAAAGAAAAGAGAATTATTATTGCTGATAAACTGATTTTACATAAGAAGTGATTGAATGAATAAAAAACTAAAACAAAGGGACCTATTTATAATAAACTATAGGCGGTGGAAAACTGAACAACTAAAAGTGCTAACACGCTATTCTACCAAACTAATACAAAAGAAATAACACGCTATTCTAATACAAAAGAAATAAATCAAAACATAAATCCCTAATTTATTCAATTTGGGAATTCTTCAATATCATCTCCTTCTTCGTCTGTAACTTTGAGCAAACCAGATTCTTCTGAAAATCTTTCATCCATATATTCTAATACGCCCCCACAAGCTGCAGTGTAAATATTTTTCACACTCAGCTTGGATAAAATAAATGAGAATGGTTGTCGAGAAAGGGCTTTGGTAAAAATGTCCGCGAGTTGCATAGCAGATCGAATTGGGAGTAATCGAAGATGACGTCGGAAAACATGCTCCCTGACGAAGTGACAATCAATGTCAACGTGTTTAGTCCGTTCGTGAAAGACGGGATTATCGCAGTACAGAACCGGGGAAGGACTCAGGGTCATGGCATATTTCTGCCTTAAATCATTCAATGATCAAATAAGATTCGAGTATTTGAATTTTAAAAATAATGCTATTCAATTAGAGAAATTATATGTCATCAATTTGTAGAATGTATTAGATATTGAAGTACTCAATGAAATGTATTTATAGTGCTCCTAGAAAATTTTATCGTAGTTTCTTGTCTAGTAAAAACAAAAACTTTATACTAGTAGAAGAATAGATTTGGAACGAATTACTATTACGTTTGTTATTCATGGGCCAATTTCCAGGATTACATGTTACTCCATTCGTTTTTTTTATTTGTCGCTTTGACAAAAAAAATTGTTTAGTTTTATTTATCGTTATAGGAGCTCAATGCAAAATTAATTTTTTTCTACCAATTTTACCCTTCTTGTTAAATCTTGTAATTAATGCTAATTAATGAAGTGATTATTTGATTAAAATAGTATTTTGGATTTTTTAATTAAAAAAAGTGGCTATTTATTACATTTTTTAATCCGTGTGCAATCCTTCAAAACGGCAAATAAAAAAAAAATGGAGGGGGTAATTCTTATGTGCAAGATTACACCCTTTATAAAATATCAAAATTGACTAGCTGTTGACAATCATTTCTTAAAAAAAAAGAAAATTACTATTTGTACTTAAAATGTCAATTTTTGTACCTATTTAAGACTCTGTGGTTAGAATTGCACCACTACCATACCATTTATAATGAAAAAACATCTATTATAACCTGTGGAAGGAGAGAGTTGACCATTATTACTTCAGAAATTTATTTTTATTTTTTATGACCTTTTTATTGAAAATATTTATCTGTGTCATTAATACAGTTTAATGGATAGCTCTGTCATGAAAGTTTCAATTATAAATATACCACTTAGAGTGAATTAATTAATTACTTATAAGTAATTTTGGGTCACGATAATATTAATTTATGTCCTAATTTTTTTCCGCTCCGTAATAAATTTTTTTATCCTTTCAAGTGACTTGTCAAGTTAATGTTTAATTATAAATATATGCATTGCTATTCAATACTATCCAGTTGTTTTCCGAATATGATATTATTAAATTACTATTGAAAATTTATTATAATGTTAGAATTTATTTAGGTCAACCAATAGATCATGGTAAATGATGGGTGATTCTTTGGCTACATCAGGCTGGTTGAACCCAACATATTTATATAGCAAATGCAATATACTTATTTTAAAATTGGATAATAATCCACCAACAAAAAATAAAGTGAATTTCATTTGTTTTATGGTTGGATAATGAATTTAGCGGAATCTGGTCAGAGTTAGAATTTTCCGTAAAGCATAAAGAAGTATGGAATATTTACGGTCATCAATGTTACGTCTGAGGAAGAAGATTTTGACTTTGATAATTGAGCTGCGTCTTGTACTTGTTGACTATTCTCCAGGGCCCTTTTATGCTTGCAAATCTTTTCATCAAATGTGTGAAGGTCTTGTGTTCGACTTTAAAAGATTTCCTCTGGGTTCAATACAGAAGAGAAGATCTTTTTAAATTAAAAAAGCTGGTAATTTTCCCGGCCCTGTCTCAAATATGTTTGATTCTCCTCTTTAACTTTTTCTGTTTTGAACTTTTTAGATCTCCTCACAAAAACAGGCAATATCACCTTACCTTGTTAAGGTTGCATTGCTTTGTTTCTGTGTTGACTCAATAAAATTTTAGTTTTTTTCTTATTATTTTATTTAAAAAATTATTATTATAAGTAACTCATTCGGTTTATACATACAAAAAAAATGTTAAAATGGATCAAACAATTAAACAAACAATATTTTATCCATTTTAGTTTTACTAACCTTGTCCAAGCCATTTAGCATTTCTTTTGGATAAACCTGGCATTTAGCAAATTTGTGTACCCTTATTTGGTTTATGACTTGTGCCACAATGAGGAGACAAGTGTTGTGCCCTGTTTCATCATTCAACTATCTATCTATGGAAGGTTCTGGTCACCCCTATCTTTTCTTTACTTTTCTCCTTTCATTGTCACCTTTTTTTCATTTGAGGGGTCAAAATTAAATTATTGGTTCGATATTAAAAAACATATTAAAAAAACAATAAATAAGTTTACGAGATTTTAGTTCTTCACATGGCTAATAACATTTGATAAACCGCTTAACTAAATGGAGGACACATAAGGATAGTGCAAAATAAATATGAGAGAGGTATAAAACTTGTTAAATGGTATATATTGAATGATCAACTCATTTAAAAAAAGGTCTTGTGTTCAAATTTCTTCGCCATCCATTTCTAAATTTCATGTGTTAGGCTTGAGTAAATGAATACCGCCTACACGTGAGGGGACATGTTAAATGATATATATTAAATGATTCATTTCTCTAATAACTCAAACTTTTAGATGAGTTTGTCATTCAATAAAATTATCCACCAATTAAAGAGAATAGGTAAAATGCAAAAGCATCACAAGAAAAAAAAATGCAAATACATCCCGTTTATACTTTATAAGAAAAATCATGTTTGTGTTAACAAATCAAACGCTAATACATTTACCTCTTCAAGGTCCTATATATATGTCGCATTATGTTTTACACTTTCACTAATTTTAAGTGTGAGCATTCTTCATGCTTTATAAGGAAAATAACAAAGATACACTTAAATGTTATTTTTCTTTTGTAGTAAAATACAAAACACAATTATTCACTAAAAAAAATGATAATAACCCTTCAATAAACTTATAAAATTGACAATAATTACATGTTTTCTTAAAATATTAGCAATAACCACCATGTGTTCAATTCTTAATTATTAAATAGGTACAATAAGCTGATAAAATAATAAAAGGAAAGGATTTTACTTATAAAATGTTAACACATGAAATGTTTTGTTAATAAAAATAATATGGAAAAATTTCTTCTAATAAATAAGTTCACGAGATTTTTTGTATTTCACTCAAAGAGAATATTATTATATATTTATTCTCTTTGAAGACTTCGAACAAATTTTAGCGATTGAGAAATCCTTCATCGGTATCCTCAAATATGGAGTGCCATAGCAACAAGGGCATGGACCCCACTTCACGGTCCCAATTATAAATTTTTAAAAGTAAGAAGACATTTTTGTTTCACTTATATATTTAATTTAATCTTGGGATAATTACAGGGATCGGACCCCCTTTAGTTTGTTCCGTTTATCGTTCATTCTCCTAAAAAAATCATAGTTACATGAGCCTCTCTGACGTTTGCAAAATCTTATCCATTAGTCCATTATTAGTTTTTGCTAACGTAAGTATCCAATTTTTAGTGGAAATCCAATTTTATCCTTGTGTTATTGTAACGACTTTTCATGGACAATTATGCCCTTTACAACCATGTTTATGTTTGTTGCATGATGAAGGTTTCTATGCAATTATGTGGATTGTTTGTGGGTGTAAATGTTATAAATATTAGTGAAATCTTAAAACTTTTAATTATTAATTTACATCTAAAATTTTAATAATTTCAAACCTTTTACGTAATCTTTTTAAATTTAAATTAAAAGGAAAAGTAAATAATTATGATTAATTATAAGAAAAAAGGACTTGAACATTAATAAAGACCATATGAAAATGAAAATATATTCAATATTCATATTTAACCCGTAATTTTAATAATTAAAAAATCATATATCTTTTAAAATTAAAGTACAAGGATAAATGAATAAATTATGGTTAATCATGGAAGAAACAACTTAAAAAAATTAATAGAAAAATTATAAAAATGCTAAAATATTCATAATTAATAATTAACCCGTAATTTATAGTTTAAGACATAAATATTTCAAAATAAGATACCCAATTCTTTTTTCACTTTTAGACTTAAATACTTGTAAATATTATAAAATCATAAATTTATTTCTAACTTAAATGCAATAGTATAAAATATGAAAATAAAATTTTACTTTTACATATTTATTAAAATATCTTCTACATATTATATTATTTAAAAAAAAAATCCTCCCCTTATCCCTCCTCCCAACCCTACCACCGCCGTCCCGAACCCATCTCCTCGAACCCACCCCCACTGCTCATCCTA
This sequence comes from Penstemon newberryi var. newberryi, assembly GCA_030819805.1. Classification (NCBI taxonomy): domain Eukaryota; kingdom Viridiplantae; phylum Streptophyta; class Magnoliopsida; order Lamiales; family Plantaginaceae; genus Penstemon; species Penstemon newberryi. The sequence goes on along the minus strand of JAUALY010000003.1, from coordinate 4,293,571 downwards.
GACCGTCGCATGCCTGAGATCTTTGACCCAAGCCAACGACGACCAAACTTCTCCTTTCAGGTCGACAACATGGCATGCGAGGAGCGGTGGGGATGGGTTCGAGGAGGACGACAGTGGGTAAGGGGTGGAGAGGGGGTTAGGGTTTGAGCTGTCGTTTTCTTTTATGTCTAAATTGAGCTTTACTAAAAGTTAGGGACTAATATGAAATTAAAAACCTTTATACCTATTCAAAATTAGATTTTGTAGGGGTAAATTGGATAATTTGATCATCATTGCAGGGGCAAATCGAACATTTTGTTCTCAAATATTTTACTAATTTTTTTAAATTAAAATTAGCAAGGGAAAGAGGGTAAAATCACTCGTCTTGTCCATGTTCGTGAGCCTCCATTACGGTTTTGTAAGGTTTTGCAAACAAGAGAAAATGTCCTTGTAATTATGATTTTCCTAGGGGAATGAACACGAGACGGAACAAACAACATGGGAAGTCCATGTAATTAACTCTTTAATTTAATTAATAAGTGTTCGCTTTAGTTTTAAAATAAAAATAACCCAAAAATCTCTAATTTATTTATTGAAACTTTTAAAAATCGATCTTAGTTTGACACCACTACCACTAGAAAAATTAAAAAATTTACACGTCACTTTCTTGATTTGGTACCGTTAGGCCATCTTCAGTGACTCCTCAGCCTAAGTCCAACTTCCTTTCAGATTCCAAGTCCAACTTCCCTCAGATTCCAAGTCCAACTTTCTCTTTCATTTTTATAGTCATCTCCAATGACTCAATCTATCCATTCGATTTAATTTCAATCCTCATTATTCACCACCATCACTTAATAATAATAATAATAATATTAAATTTTATTTAGGTTTCTTACAATGTTATTAAATTTACAGACTATTAATGTTAAATTATTTTAATAGTTAAATTTTATTTAAGTTTCTTAAATAAAGGTTACATTTTTAAAATTAAAATGAACCTTTTTAAAATTAATCTTAAATTAAAGAATTTTTTTATTTAAAGAAAAAGAATTTTATTAACTAAAAAAAATCAAAAAAATAAAACTTTGACTTGAAGACTCAAGGGATGGGGTTGCTCCACCCCTTGGAGCAATGGACGGGTGGATTGAAGGGACCTCCCCTTGAATCAATGGAGATGTCCATCTTTATCCCTTCAAAGCTTCCCCTTTGGTCATTGGAGGTGACCTTAACATGAAATTAATTCTATATGTTATACCAAGAGCATTTATCCAAAACAAACCCAAATATATTCACAACATTTCAAATACTAATTTATTAATTAACTACATTAAACATACCAAATGTAATACACATATATTTATTATTACAAATTTACAACACATTTTTAAAAAAAAAAATTTACAACACAATTTGAAACCAAACAAACCGAACCAAACATATTTTAAGAAATGAGTTATTAATGGATAAAGGATTCTATCATACTAACTTTTGGCCAATCAAATTTTCGATACAATCTTCCTAGCTAAATCAAGCGTAATCGAATGATTTTACTACACTGTAATCCCAATAATTAGTGGCATGTGGCATGTAAATATATTTTCCTGCTTAGTTTTAATAAATGATTATTAATTGAACACTAGGGGCTTGTTTGTTTCGCATTTTTCAAAATTATTTCGTGTTTGGGAAAGCGAGACTAACAAGTTTCAATTTTCTGAAATAAAATTATCATCATTCAATATTCCCAAACGACTCTTCCAAAAGTCAAATAAACAACAATTTTCTTATCTGTTAAAAAAGTCTACACAAACTTTACTTTAATTTGACATAAAATATATAATTTAGCTCTTAAACAACTTATCTCATATAACAAATATGATTTGAAATAAAGTCTTACTACACCTACAACCTAAACTCTCCTAGAACAACAAATACTCACCTTATTTATCAAACTATTCTCTTAAAACTCAAACAAACAACACTACGTAAATCGATATTATTTCACAAGCATCCACTACTCTCTCAAATGTCAAACAAACATGCCCCTAGTTTTTTTTTTCTTAGCAAATATTAGGAGGTAACATTTATTGTTGTCACACTTAACATTATATAATAGTGTATTAAACAGAAAAAACTTTCTTTAAATTAAAGTTCAAAAATAGACCAAGAAATTGAGAAATAAATTTAAATGATAGATAACCAATTAAACCGGCTATATTAGTGCAGGGTCAGAAAAAGAAAACAGACAAGTTGTACCAAAAAAGAAAGAAAAAAGAGCACGTATTTCTGGTTGGAACGGCTTTATTTTATCCCCATCAGTAAAAAGAAGAGGTATACAAATCTGCCATAACTTCTTCATCTTATTTTTAGAGTCACGTGATATCAAATAAAATTGAAAGATTACTTGAATTGACTCATGTATGTCTATTATCAAATTAGTGAGAAATTAATTCGGTTATAGTGGTGCAATCAATTGCATAATTATTGAACCGAAGTTAAGTGTGTTTGAGCTGGAGTAGTTTTAGGCCATCTTCAAGAGCTCATGTATAAGTTAAATTATAAGAGTTTTGTTAAAATTATCACTAAAGTTGCTCTCCAAGAGCACATGTATAATTTATGTGTTGTTAAAATTTATAGGTTTGGATGACCAAATACCCATGGCCAAATGCAAATTGTTATTTGCAATTGTTTGTAGGAACTTTTGTACTTTCCTGCAAAACAATAAATTATTCCGGACAAGATTTTCAAATGCATACAAATTTGAATTGAAATTTTAAATTCAAATTTTATAATTTGAATATCACTACAAGAAATTTGTCACTATTGAAAATTAGCGAAACCTCTTCAACGACATATTAACGATAATTAATATTGTCATAATGATTTAGTGATAATATTTTGATTATTATTTTTGGGGCACCGCTAAATGTCAATAATGAAATTTTTTCTCTAGTTATTGTCACTAATATATATATGAAGTGACAATACCTAATTTATTGTCACTTAACAATTATAAAAATTCCTCAAGTGTGTAACCACAATAAATATTTTATTTTGCCAATGAGTCATAAGCCAAGTGGTTAGAGATGATGCTCCATGACCAAGAGGTCATGGGTTCAACTCTCACTAGTGTGGATATTTTCGTTAGTTAAATACAAAAATTTAAACGTCGAAATATTTTTTTCAAATAATAAAAATTAATATTTTTTTAAAAAACTATTTTTTATGAAATTAAACCAATTACTATTATAAATATATCATTATTATTTATATAAAATAATAATTAAAGTAATTTGTTAAAATATAAAGTAGCTGTTGGAGTGAAATGGTATGGTTGTTAAAAAAGTAGTCTCTTAAAATATAAACTAGTTGTTGGAGTGCAGAGTAAAAAATGGAAGTGTATAACACTGTTCATTAGTTATAATTTAAGATAAGAGGCTGAAATTTAAGAGAGCTGTTGGAGATGGCTTTAGTGGAAGGGATGAATCCCGACAATATGACGAATTCAAGATTATCGTTGGTAGAGGTTTTCACATAATGTTTTTGATGCACCTTGAAAAAGATTAAGTTCAACCTAAAATATAAATATTTTTAAGAAATAAAAAATAAATTGCATTATTTTGACAACATTCAATCGAAATGAGATATTTAGATAATTATTTTTCTCTTAAATCTATAAAAGAAAATACTTTTTAATACGATATTCATAGACCGAATACATGAAATAACTTTTCCAAATTAGTAGTGTCGAATTAAGATGAAACTTGAAATAAACACTTTTATTAATCAATTATTATGTATGATATCAAATGAAAAAGAAGTATTTTGTAAATAATTAATTATGTTGTTACCTGTATTAATTTTTTGTTAAATTTAAAAATATAATTTATTTATTGTTGAAAATCCATTAGACAACTACTTCCTCTGTCCAAATTATTTACTCTCATTGTCCATAAACAAGATTTTTTCCTTATTATATTAATTTCTTCTTCTAAAAGAATTTATTTATATAAAGTAATTATTTGACACTAAAAATTCTTAATTATTACTTGTAAGCATAGTTATCAGTATCTTACGAATTATAATTCACGATACAAAACACATGATATGATACGATATCGCAAGTCGTGTCGTGCAACCTCCTGTATCTTACCGGTACGATACATATCTTATGAATCGGATATGATATGTTACTTATCTTATGATACATACCCGATTTATACTATACAAATTATGACTAGGTCACGTCTCTAAATGGATAAAAAATTGGGAAATTCCAATTCTTTTTTAAAAATAAAGACATGATTAACAAAATAGGTCGTCCCTTACCGTTATATCAAAAGCAAACACTAACTCTCATTCACTTGATTTTCTTAAACTTTATTCTAAAATCTCAAATTTAAAACCTTAATAACCAAAAATCGCGGCATGACATGTTTGTGATGTTTCTATATGTTAAATATATATTTTATGTTATTTATAACAATTGAATTATGTATCTCATGATTCATAATTTGATTCATGATACATTACGATTTAAGAGGGTAATGATACATGATACGATAACTATACTTGTAACTTGTAAGTTCATAAATTATTTTATTTGAGTCGAACGATAATTACATCACTACATCGAAAATTTAATTGATCAAATACAAACAATTCACTAACAAGATATTGAAGCTATAACTGGAAATAAAATGAATTCATTTTATTGAATAACAAATCTTGGAGAGAAGATATTTACAGAGAATGAAAAATATCAAAACTGTATAAAATTGAACTGAAGTTGTAAATATCCTGAACTAAACTTATACCTATATATACATATAAAATAACCAACTCTCCTGACTAACAGAAAGTGCACTAATATTAAAAACACGCTTTATAGCTATATTATTTACATTGCTTAATTATATTCTAAACGACTCTTTTCTTTTCCTTTATTCCTCTTCTTCTTCCTTCTTTAATTTTTCTGTATTTGAGTGAATTGATTCCTCTTTTACTCCCCCACAAGCTGGCGTGTGTATATCCTGAACACCCAGCTTGGAAATTATGTTAAAAAATGGAATTTTGGATAAGGGTTTTGTGAGTATGTCTGCCAATTGCGCCGCAGAATTGATGGGTAATAACTTGATTTGGTTTCTGGAAATCTTCTCACGTACAAAGTGACAATCAATCTCGATGTGCTTTGTACGCTCGTGGAAGATTGGATTGAGGGCCAGATGAACCGCAGAAGTGTTGTCACAATAAACGGCAGGAGGAAGCTTCAATTGGATATTCAAATCTCGAAGCAATTGAGTCAGCCAAAGAATTTCACTGGTAAGTCCTGCAATTGCCCTATATTCTGCCTCCGCACTTGATTTTGAAACTGTAGGTTGGCGTTTTGATTTCCATGATATTAGGGAATTTCCTAAGAATGTGAAAACACCTGTAGTTGAACGTCGTGTATCTAAACAACTGCCCCAATCTGAATCACAAAATGCAAAAAGGGACAATTTAGCATGCTTAGAATAAAATAAACCTTGCCCTGGACTTGTCTTAAGATATCTTAGAAGATAGTGTGCAGCATTAAGATGATTTTGAGTAGGACAAGATAGGAATTGGCTCAATTTGTGGACTGCATAAGATATATCCGGCCTTGTAATTGTTAAATAGATTAGTCTACCAACTAACCTACGATAAGAGGAAAAATCAGGTAATAATTGGCTATCATTTTGAGAGAGCTTAATGTTAGGGTCCATAGGTAAAGGTGATGGTTTGCTAGCCAAAAAACCTGTATCCTCAAGTAATTGTAACGTGTAATTCCTTTGAGAAAGTATGAGACCTTGACTGGAGTAGGCCAATTCAATGCCTAAAAAATATTTAAGCAATCCTAAATCTCTTAGTTTGAACTTAGTGCTTAAAAGTGATTTAGTTTCAGAAATAAGAGTAGAATTAGGACTAGATAATATAATATCATCAACATAAACAAGTAAAGCAATGAAGGATTCAGAATTACCTTTTGTAAATAGTGAATAATCAGAGAGGGATTGTGAAAAACCCAAGGATGTAAGAACCTCAGTTAACTTGGAATTCCATTGTCTACTTGCTTGTTTTAATCCATAGATTGATTTGTTTAGTTTACATACCTGAGGGGCAGAAATGGTATTGGGCAGAGTAGGTGAATAACCTTGTGGTAAGTCCATGTAGACCTCCTCTATTAGATCCCCATTTAAAAAAGCATTATTGACATCAAGCTGATGTAAATGCCAGCCCTTAGCAATAGATAAAGCTAGCAAAACTCTTACTGTAACTAGTTTAGCCACAAGAGAGAAAGTGTCAATGAAATCCACCCCTTCTTGCTGTGTGAACCCCTTAGCCACTAATCTGGCTTTGTACCTGTTAATTGTGCCATCAGGGTTTCTTTTTGCTTTGAAAACCCATTTACAACCTATAGGTCTCTTATTAGGTGGCAGTGAAGTAACTGTCCAGGTAGAATTTCTGTCCATAGCTTCTCCTCATTTATTGCTGTTATCCATTCAGGATATTTGATTGCTTGTTTATATGTGTGTGGTTCTTTAATTTGGGAAATGTTAGCAATAAAAGCTTTATGACTGTTAGACAAGTTAGAGTAATCTATAACAGAAGAAAGGGGGTAATTTATGTTAGATTTAGTTGTTAAATTGCAATGGTAATCATGAAGGTAAGATGGTGTCTTAGTCTGTCTAGTAGACTTTCTAATGTTGTCTTGAGGAATGTGATTAGTTCCACTGTTAGGGTGCTGAACAGCAGGAGAAATATTAGGAGATGGAGGTGGATGTAGAATAGGATCAGGAGATGGAGGGAAAGATGTTTTGAAAGGAGGAAAAGTAGTATAAGTAAGATCAGAATCATGAGAAGGAAACACAGGATTAGGAGTAAGAGATTGAGGTGAAATGTCAGTTTTAAAAGGAAATATATGTTCATAAAATACCACATCTCTTGAGATAAAAATTTCGTGTGTAGCATAATCAAGTAATTTGTAGCCTTTTATACCAGGAGCATAGCCAATAAAGATACATTTTCTAGCCCTAGGTTCAAATTTAGTCCTATGATCATGTAAAGTTGAAGCAAAAACTAGGCAGCCAAAGGTTCTAAGAAAAACATAGTTAACAGGCTTATTATATAATAAAGTATAAGGACAATTATTCTTTAAAATAACAGAGGGTATTCTATTCATCAAATAGACAGAAGTGAGAACACATTCAGACCAGTATTCTAGGGGAAGCATGGACTGAAACATAAGGGACCTTGCTATATTTAGGATATGTTGGTGTTTCCTTTCAACCACTGAATTTTGTTGTGGTGTCTGTACACAAGAAAGTTGATGTAAAATGCCTAACTGAGAAAAGAGCTTCGTAAATAAGAATTCCTTAGCATTATCTGACCTAAAGGATTTAATTGTCTTGTTAAACTGAGTTTGAATCATTTTTATGAATTTAGGTATAACAGTAGAGGCCTCTGCTTTGTTTCGAATGAGATAAATCCGAGTGAACCTACTATAGTCATCTACTAAAGTAATGAAATATTTGAATCCAGAATGAGAAGTAACATTATAGGGGCCCCAAGTATCACAATGTATAAGATCAAAAGGATTAGAAGAGAGAAATTATTATCTGCAGGAAACGAAAGTCTCTTTTGTTTAGCAAAATGACAAATATCACAATTAGAATCTGTATGTTTGTGTACATCAGAAATAGACAAAGCATCCTTTATAGGAACAAGTGTATTAAAAGATGGATGTCCTAATCTATTGTGCCATGTATGAATGGACACTTTATTGCAAAAACTAGGTTGAACTGTGATAGGAACAGGTAGTGGCTGTAGAATATAGAGGCCTTGAACAAGGTTACCCTGACCAATCATCCTCTTGGATTTGTTGTCCTGTATGAAAAAGGTGTTATGCAAAAAATGAACACTATAGGAAGTATTCTGTAACAGTGAGCTCACAGATAATAAATGAAATTTAAAGGAAGGAACATAGAGAACATTATCCAAATGAATAGATGTATTATTTATAGAAACAGAACCAATGAGGTAAACAGGAAAAGAAGTGTTGTTAGGTAAAGAAACTGTGGTATTAGTGGTGAGAGTGACAGAATCAAACAATCTAATGTCAGTGCAAATATGGTTTGAGGCACCAGAATCTATAATCCAATTATTATTGTCAATGAGATTGAAAATCTGATTCATAGAAGAATAAATACCTGAAGTGGCAGTGATGTTATATGAACTAGTGGTAGAGTCACCTTTCTGTTGTGAAGTGTGGAGTGATGGTTGTTGTGTTGTGAAAAGATTTGATAAGTATGTGTACTGATCTGTACTAAGATTCTTTACAAAATCTTGCATTCCAGGGGGATTGATTTGATCAGTGCTGGAAGAAGTAAGCTGATTGGCAGCTGGATGCTGCTGTCTTGGAAACGTGGCCCTGTACCCAGGAGGATATCCATGGAGCTTAAAACAGGTATTGATTGTATGCCCTGCCATGTTACAATTTGTGCAAAAGGGTCCGTCTTTTCTTTTGAAATTTTGATTAAAAGGTGGTCTGTTGTTTGGGAAAATAGGATTAAGGGGGGGATTGGTAGAATTTTGATTGGGAGGAAATGAAGGTTTAGGAGTGGAGAAATTAGGATTTGGTCTGAAATAAGGGTTTCCAGTGGCATTCCTATTTTGAAAAGATTGTTGGTTTTTGACAGAAAATGCCATTGAGTTAAGATTAGGATTAGGGGGTTGATGGTTTTGTAGGGAGAGTTGATGTTCCTCTTGAACAATGAGGGAAAACACTTTATTGATTGTGGGTAGTGGATCCATAGTAAGAATCTGACTGCGAATGTGGGAGTATGAATCTTGGAGTCCCATAAGAAATATCATGACAAATTCTTGTTGAAAATAGACCTCTAACTTGCCACAAGTGCAATCTGGTCTACAGTTAGAGATTTCATCCCAAAACTTTTTGAGTTTGGTGTGGTAAAGTGTCACAGAATCATTATTTTGTTTGAGTTGAATAACATCTCTTCTGAGTGAGAATAAACGAGGACCATTCCCATGTATGAATCTTTCTTGCAATTCTTTCCACAAATATGATGCAATATCATGATAGAGTATGCTGTCTGTAATTTCTGGGGATATTGCATTGAAAATCCAAGCAACTACAACCGTGTTATTTCTTTCCCAAGTGTTTATCAAGATTGGGTCAGTAGATGGTTTAGGGATAGAACCATCTATAAAACCCAATTTATTCTTTACTTTGAGGCCCATAGTCATGGCACGACTCCAAGATTGAAAGTTGTGTTCATTAAGAAGGGTGGAAACCAGTTTTAAACCTGGTCCATCCGCAGGATGAAGGAAATATGGGCTTGTGGGATCTTCTAATATATGTCGGTTTGTATTTGATGCAGTGGTGATTGATTCAGCCGAAGAAGTCATGGTGAATTTGAATGAAATTCAAGAAACAGAGGATCCAGAAAGGGAGATGGAGGAATTGAAGTCTGGAAAAGTGCAAGAGTAGGAGAAAAAGATATAGAGGAGAACCTGAATTGAATCTTGAAAGAAAGATGGAGATGATGACTCAGAGAAGATGGCAGAAAAACAGAGTATGCGCAGCAGTTTAGTCTACTGATACCATATTGAAGCTATAACTGGAAATAAAATGAATTCATTTTATTGAATAACAAATCTTGGAGAGAAGATATTTACAGAGAATGAAAAATATCAAAACTGTATAAAATTGAACTGAAGTTGTAAATATCCTGAACTAAACTTATACCTATATATAGATATAAAATAACCAACTCTCCTGACTAACAGAAAGTGCACTAATATTAAAAACACGCTTTATAGCTATATTATTTACATTGCTTAATTATATTCTAAACGGCTCTTTTCTTTTCCTTTATTCCTCTTCTTCTTCCTTCTTTAATTTTTCTGTATTTGAGTGAATTGATTCATCTGTTATAAGATTAAAAAAAGAAAAAAGAAAAAACTCACTCTTCTTGTAGGACTCAACGATGGGGTAATTATCATCTATTTATAAAACAAACAAAATAACAAGCCATTCACTTTTGATTTCTTTAAAGCTTATCGCGTTTTTAGCGACGATTATCAAGCCACTCATAAGGCCGCTAAAATACTATCTTTATGGATTCGTGGTCTATGTTGTTCGGAAATGGATACATTGATATGATCGAATATAATATGAATGTAAAACTTTAAAAATTATGAAATATGATACGCCTAAGATACATTTGTATATTTAAAAAAAATTATTGTTTAAAAAGTATGTATTAAAAATTATGACATGTAAACTTAGTTCAATTTTTATTGCATTTTGAAACGAAAAATATTTTTTATCTCTCAATTAAGTGTTCAAGTAAAACTATAGTATTAATACCATATATATGTAAAGTCTTTTTTGAAAAGTTTCAAGTGTTTCATGAATATTACCTTTTTTTTTCTTAATTCACGGAGATCACCTTGATAATATGCATAATTTAGAAATTATTTATTGAAATATATACCCTTGAGTATCGATCATAGGCGGTTCGATATATCCTCCGGTGCATCCGATACGTTATCCTTTTTATTTTTTATATTTTCTTATTTTCGAAAACGTCAGAGTGGCGTATCTAATATGTATTGCACGAGTATCCAACATGTATTCGATATTGCATCGTGTATATTTAATTACGAAGTATCTATGCAACTTAGTTCGTGATATTGTAGACTCTGATACATTGGGTAACCCCTTTTTTAAAATAAAAAAATATAACAAGCCAATCAAACATGACCGTTATTATTTATTTTCTAAAGCCATCTCTAATAGTTAGGGAGAAGGGGAGGGGGAATTTCTGCCCCAACTATTAAAGATAACCTAAGCCTTTTTTAATAAAAAATAAAGCCAAACAATTATAGTAGTACTATCATATATATTTATATATAGGAGAATGGTATTTGTCTCAAATTGGACCAAATTCTCTTTTTCTAGAATTTTGAGTTATTTTTATTATCTTGAAAATTGTGATTGGTTGATTATAATAGATATTGCTTATAAATCTTTCCTTCTCTATTAGTTCTTCTTCATTTTCAAGTATCACGTTCTTTGTTGTAAGGGAATCATGTTCTCTGTTGTAAGGGGAAAAAAATGATTATCATGTTATTTGGGTTAAGTTGATTTTTAAGACGGTTTCAGGAATCTCGGCCCTATTTGGAAGGGTTTTGGCTTGGTTCCGTGGGCTCGGTTTCAAAAAACATCAATCTTCATTTGTTTAAATCTATCTCTTTATTTGTTTTTCATATATACTTTCTAATTATTGGGTGAGTATTTTCGGTCATTGTTTTATTATTTATGAAATGATTTTTGTTATTATAGTAGTGATTTCTATTTTTTCATTTCCATGTGATGGATGGTTGATGTGCAGATAATGGTGTTAGCTAAGCTAAATTAAGAGGGGAAAGTGGTGAAATCAGGAATGATGGTCGACGCTCTTCTCCTAATATGTATGTCAATTTATTAGATTGTTTGTTTGAAGTTTAATTGTTTAGATGCTTTGCCTGTTTTAAATTGTTATATATTAGTTGTTTTCTTTCCGAATTGTAGTATATTTGTTATTTTTTTTTATATTTTCATAAATTTTTTTTTTTTTCATTGGTTAATTCATCATTTTATTTATATATTCTTTTTATTGGTCAGTTTGATTTCTTCACCATATTAGATGCGATGGTTTTCTTTGACTCAATTTGTAAGTTTTGACTCAAAACATTTTTCTTAGAATTTTGAGTGTTTTTTAATGTAAAAAGAAAAAATAAATGATTGGGTATTCTCTTATCTACAAAAGCTTGAAGGATTTTTAACATTTAGGTCAATTTTAGTTCAAAAATATCTTAACTAATTAATTAATATGCTAAAATCATGCCCCAAAATAGATATCCTTAGTTCCAAAAATTACTATTGGAATAAAAATTTAGTTAACCTCCTAAACTTTTGCTCAGAACATGCCTTGGCTCATTATTTAATTTTATACCCTTTTTTCTTTAATTAATTAATCTGCAGTGTTTCTCTATATTTTTTTCTTTTACATTGTAGATTAATCATGTTTTCTTTCTTTCTTTCTTTCAGGTTCAACTTTGAACGTCTTGACCTTTTGCTCAAAATAACATTCTTCATGCCTTTGTTCATTGTTTTAATTCATATCTTACTGTATTTCTGTATATTTTTGTTTGTTTTAAGACATCTATGATCTAATGATATTTATCATATTGTTTTCTTTTTTTGACACAAATGATGAGTTTTTAATGGAACGTTATTCGGGAGTTTAAGACCCAAAGATCAATTCTAACTCTGAATTGTAAGTTTTTGGTTAGTACTATTACAAGTAGAAATAGCTTGGCTAGAGACTTTTGCACTATCATTATCAATAAAGTACTTTGTAAAAATCTGGTTGCAACATGATGTTAAAGACGGACCTGGAGGTCGTTATTTTCAAATGTAATATTGTATAATTTTCGTTTTCTCTCTTTTATTACTTTTTATTCAAACTTTATTTACATTTTTTATATCACTTGATATAGCAATGTTTATTGTCACTTTATTTATGACAAAATTAATTCATTCATGGCATGGAATTTATAATGAATTACTTTACGAGAGATTATTATTTTATTTATTTTATTACAATAAGTGTAATGTTAATTGTTTTTAATTATAGTTTATTGCATCTACAAATCTAATATAACATGTTCTCAGCTTGAGCATAGAACTTATTGATATTTTGAAAAATTGCACAAATTACACATAAGATTTAGAGAAATTACATAAACCACTCTTCGAGTTTAGAAATTACACAAACTACAATATTGGAGGTTGAAGTCCATAAAAAAAAACTAACTAAATTGCTAGAAGTATCAATATTTCGTCGCATAGAAGATGAAGGCGGTGGATCCAATACCTCCGAGGTGATTGTGTAATTACACTAAACCTAATGGGGGTTGAGATTTTTTTTTAAAAGCATGAAATAATATCAAACAGATTTCTTGAATAAAAATTACTTTTATGATGACATCTCAACACGTGGCACAATAACTTAACGCCGTAAGAGGATAAATGTTATGAATCCAATACATATGGGTTAACTTCTCAAACTTTAATAGTGGTTTATGTAGTTACACTAAATTTGAGGGGTAATTTGAGTAATTTTCCCTTGAAATTATTGAGTTGAGTTAAAGCGTTGTTAATCTATTCATGGTTCATATCCCATGAAGAAAAAAGTTATATGAAACATTCGTTTTGATTAAGTTATACCTTTACAAATATTTTTAGCACTATAAAAATGTATTCAAATTGTAATTTTCAGAAATATGAAAATTGTAGTGATCAAAATACATTGTAATTAAAATAATTTTTTTGGACTTGTGCATAGCACGGGAATAAGCTAGTATACTATATAGCAAGAAAAAAAAATGGGACACGTAAGGAAGAGTGAAAAAGGGACAGCAACAAATGACATTTAAGCAAAGCAAAACCAGAAACTTCAAAATTTGGTTGAGTGTTGAGAGAGAAAATACAAAAAAAAAAAAAAAGAAGGAACAGGGAAAAGAGAAAAAAGATAGAGCTATACATACACCTACACCGATAGAGATATCTTCGCTCGTGTATTTAATATACACACAAACAATCAATATAAAAAAACATTTATAATCAGATCTTTCGTTTTCATTCAATCTCCATTTCTAGATTAATATCCCAGGAAATTTAACCATCATCCTTCGTCTTTTCCAGAATTCTATTTTGTTTCGTATGTAATATATATATTTTCTCTATGAAAATTGAATTTGGAAGAATTAAAGCGATACCTTGTGGATTGCGATACAGCTGCTATTGATTATAGGGTTTATGTAAGATCCTCCCTAATTTTTTTTAATGTTGCTGCATGTTAACCTCATGATGTATTATCGATGCTTGTATTTATACAATAGTTTTTTTTTTCTTATATGAATGGGAGGTGAGATCTGAGGGGAAATTTAATGGCATTGTGGAATTTTCAGCTATTGAAGACCTAATGTGGATTGAGCGTGTTATTATTAGGGAATAATTCGGGGTTATTTTTGCAGCTGAGAAGGACTTTTAAGCCATTTTTAAATAAATTAAATTTGATTTTATTCATAATTTGTCATTCAGCTGGATCGAAGTAATTATTATACCAGAGCTAGTTAATTAACTACATGTAATAATTGGTGATAGACTTTGCCAAGCCAGGTGAATTTATGACACTGGCAGAAATCCAGATCTGTTACAGATATTTATGAGGGGAAGGGGATTAATGCAATTAAATTTTACTTCCAGTTGAAAAAGTTTTGAGTTATTTCGTATGCTTTATTAAGATTATTTGAGGGGAAATTCTTAGTTTTCTTGTGTTTAATTCTCATGATTGGGTGAACATTGTATGGTGAAGGGCTTGAATTGATTTTTTGATCTGTAAAAGGCCCTGAGTCTAATATTTGGATTGTGCCACTTGCTCCTGCACAAAACTTTTATGCTTAATCATGATTTCATTATGTGATGCTAATTCATTGGTTTCATTGATGATGTAGTGCAGCTGGAATTTCGATGGTTTTGTTTCGGAACACTTACCTTGAACTTTGAGGATCTAGCCTTTTTTTTTTCCTTTAGCCTCTTCCTTCTGAACAAGGTCAAAATGTCAGGTGGGTTGCTTATTAGCTGTTGTTCTTTCTCATAGTTTAAAACTTTAAATACTTATGATACCAAAAGCAAGATATATATAGAAATTGAAATACTAATTGGTACTAATTTTCTTTCATCCTTAACATTATTTGATATGTTAGGCCTAGAAGGACTAGAGGTGTGCGACGAAACAAGGGAGAGGAAATCAGATTGTGATAACTCTGATGATGAAAGAAGGAGATCGAAAATTGGGGTTTTAAGGAAAAAGGCAATAAACGCTTCTAACAAGTTATCACATTCTATGAAAAAAAGAGGGAAAAGAAAAGTTGATTTTAGAGTGCCTTCATTTTCGATTGAGGATTTACGCGATGAAAGAGAGGAGAGTGCTGTTTGTGACCTGCGTCAGAAACTACTTGACAGGAATTTGTTGCCACTTAGACATGATGATTATCATACTTTGTTGAGGTGAGTTGTTTTTTGGTTTTTCTTTTTGTCAAGTTTTGTTTCCTCTTGCTCCCTTACTCTGTCTTGCTATGGATTGTTACTCCGGTCTTGTCGTTTTGCTTTAGAACCTACTGGTTTCCTCTTACATTATTAACTTTTGATGCAGATTTTTAAAAGCAAGAGATTTCAACATTGAGAAGACCATCCAGATGTGGGAAGAAATGCTTAACTGGAGGAGAGAGTATGGAACAGACACCATATTGGAGGTAATGGTGAAATGATGATTGATGAACTAGAAAAACGGCTTTTGTAACTTTTCATTTTATGATTATATGATTGTGCCGTCAAACACTGTTTACTGATTGTTGATTCTCAGGACTTTGAATTTGAGGAACTGGAAGAAGTCTTGCAATATTATCCCCAAGGATATCATGGAGTCGATCGAGAAGGCAGACCTGTTTACATTGAAAGGCTTGGAAAAGCCAACCCAAGTAAACTAATGCGCATCACTTCCATTGAACGTTACTTAAAGTATCATGTTCAGGAATTTGAGAGGGCTCTACATGAGAAGTTCCCAGCTTGTTCCATTGCTGCAAAGAGACTGATCTGTTCAACCACCACAGTTCTAGATGTACAAGGCCTGGTAAGTAGATTCAGTTCTTCAACAATTGGAGAAGTGCTGATTGTCTAGTTTCATGTTCCCTTAATGACTATTCCCTCAAGTTCTAGTAATATGGTTTTGCCCCAAATGCTAATATTATTTAGCATCAAGCTGTATCATTCAATATGAATGCTAATCAATTGTTGAGTGTCCGGGAATACATGAATTTATTTAGTTCTTTTGGTAGTTTTAAAGAAGTTTCCTTTTCATATATGTAGAGAAATAATGAAATTAGATTTTAATTTGGTCTAAATAATTTCCTGAATGGTGATTGCAGGGGATTAAAAATTTCACGAAAACTGCTGCCAGTCTTTTGGCTGCCATGGCAAAGATTGACAACAGTTACTATCCAGAGGTACTATTTGTTAATTTAAAATCAGTTTTCTTCTTTACAATCTTCCAAAGGCCAAATTTGTTTATTTCTTGTAATTGTTTTAACTATATGCAGACACTCTATCGTATGTACATTGTTAATGCTGGAACTGGCTTCAAGAAGGTGCTTTGGCCTACTGCGCAGAAGTTTTTGGATGCAAAGACTATTGCGAAAATCCATGTACAGGACAAATTATTTTTGTGCCTTCTTTTTTTGTTTCTCCATCTAGTGCAGCCTTCAATTGATTCAAACGTGCTCTATTTTACAGGTTCTAGATACTAAATCTTTGGGGAGACTACTGGAAATTATTGATCCAAGGTTGGTTGTCTCTTTTTACCTTTAATGTGATATTTTAGATTAATTTTTTTTCTGAGGGCTTGTTTTATTTCCAGTCAATTACCTGACTTTTTGGGTGGATCATGCACTTGCCACTCTGAGGGAGGTTGCCTGAGGTCTAATAAGGGCCCATGGAATGATCCTGAAATTATGAAGGTACTGTATGTTATGTAGAGTGGTCCATCAGTCCATTTACTACTTCTCGGGATTTACAGCGTATTGAGATGTTATCTTTTTCTGTTGTAGATTGTGTATAATGCAGAAGCAGCTCTTGTGAGGCAAACCAGCAAATCAGCCAGTAACCAGCAGAACACTGACGCCTATATTCAAATCCAGCCAATGAAGGTAATAATAAATGCAAAATTAGGATTTTAATATTTTAGCCACACCATGTAAAAACTTTTTGCTGTATCAAATTACCAGGGGAGGTGCAGTGATACATCAATAGTTGAATCTGGATCTGGTGATCCTTGCTCACCAACGAGAACAAGTAGCTCAATGACGCCTCTGGCTGCTCTTGATGAAGAAGTATGTTTTGTTTACGTGCAAAAACACTCATTAATTCTCAATAAGAAACTTCTAGATGTTTTTATGCTACCGTAGTATCTATTTTTCTCCTCTCTCTCACTGCACGACTTATCATGTTCTCTGTGGTTTCATGATGTATCAATCAATAATTTGAACAGGCTATAAAGTCACATCCATGTATCTACTACAGTTGTGATGATCATTTTGGACCAGCTGATAAAGATAGTGACGATGAACAAGTAGATGGCGAGGAGTCTTTCAACTTCTATGATGTAAGAGATTCAAATGGTGATGTAGGACAAAGAATGAAAGGTTCGTTTTTACAATATTATACTACTGCAATGCTGTGTAATTTGATGATAACTAGGCTTCTCGTTTTTTTCAAAAAAAATCTGCAGCTAAGAATGGCAATGTCGTCTCACTTTTCCTTCCACCTTTTACTGTAAAAAATTGGCAGTGCTTTTTAATTTACCCTTTTGTGACAATATGAGAATGAATGTCAATCGAATTTTTCATGCTCAAGCTTAAGTTTTCTTTCTTTTTTTCCCTTGGGGACGTAACTGAAAATGGTATACAAGATTACACTGCATAATTGCCAGCAAGTTTTGAGAACCACAGATTTAACATATTATCCCAGATGATGCGTTTACCCTTTGGCTAATATTATGTTAAATTAGGTACTCTGGCTATGTTTTGGTTGGACTCCATCCAGGAGAAAGTTTTGAAGAGAAGTTTCCGGTTTATGTCAAGAACATTAATATCTACAGCTATCAGACTGTTTGCTATTTTCCGATACGTACCTATGTATCATCGGAGGAGACAGACCAACATTTATCCATCCAATGCATTGGAAAATAATGAACACGAACCAAACCACAGTTCATCAGTTGGTACAGAAGCTCTTAATGAAGATGATAGGGTTCATCCATGTGTACAGCGTCTCCAGAGATTGGAAAGTTTGTTTGAAGAAATCAACAAGAAGCCTGCTGAAATTCCAAAGGAGAAGGAGCAAATTCTTCTGCAATCTCTGAACAGGATCAAGTCTGTCGAGTCTGACCTTGAGAAAACAAAAAGGGTAACATCCTCACCATATTTGCCCGAATTATCTCAAGATTTTAGCCCACAAGAACTTATGATTGTTTTGTATGTTCCAGGTATTACATGCCACAGTGCTAAAGCAGCTTGAAATTACCAAGTCACTAGAAGATATACGTGAATCCAAATTCCACGTAAGCCATTTGGACCTAAGTATGAACTATTTGTTGCTTTGAGTTTTAGTCATATCTGGTCCTAGTACCCACTATACCCATATTTATTTTCAGTAATTTTGTTACAAGTTTTACTTATTTTTTCCTTTTCTACTCTCTCCTCATTTCTAGTCTGATTTTTATTTTTCAAGTGCACTGCCAATATCTATTGTCCAGTGCAAATTTTTTGTTGATATAGTTTGTGACTTTCTCTGTGCAGCGACGAAGGTTATTTTGTTAAGTTGTGGGTGACTTTAAACTTGGAATTGCAGAGACTCAGGTCAATGCATCACAAGAACGGTTGTTGGAGGCGCAAAACAAAGGGAGACTTGCCTTTGAATTTAGGCTCATCACTTCTCCAACGCCCCTAACCTTCAAATGCAGCTCTATGAGACGTTTCTTAAATGACCTTGAGACTATGTATTATTAGAGGAAAAAGCTTTTATATGCAAGCCCCAATGCATAGTACAGGCGCGGTATATGTAAATAAATTCTAGAGATAAGTATAGGTATATTTCTTGGTCTTCCGTAGGGAGGGGAAAGAAAAGGGTAGACACACGAACTGTCCCAGATTTTTCCATATTGGTTATAGGCCTTTACTGAGATTTATATTATCGGTTGGCTGTAAAAATTGAAGGTTTCTGATAGAAATGTGATGTTGATATAGCCAAAAAAGAAAAAGAAAAATGTTGATAAACTATAGAACACCATGCATAACATATTATCTGGTAAGCTATGCTTTATCTGCTTCTTTTCACCTTTATTTTTTCTGTGAATCTGTAATTACCAGACTTATCAGCTTAGTTAAGTTCATATGGTCAGTAAAATCTAAGTAAGTGAAAGTAGAAATAAATTCTAAATTCTGAAAAGCTGATAGTTGATTGGATCTTAACAGAATATAGAAAAAAGCTTCATTGCAATTGGTACATAGAAAACTTTCAGGGTCCTTATATTTAATTAGAGCCTGTAAATGTAGACTATTCTTTAAGCTCTTATTCGTTATGTATCATTTGCACTAGTGTTGTATGTGCAATTTGGTGGATGTTTATCCTAGTTTACCTTGTAGTTGTGGGATCATCTCCATTTATTTCTTAATAATCTTATCACATATCTATGAAAACTTTAAACATCATCCATATTGTCATATGTTGCAATTAAAACATCATAAATTAGAGATACCTAAAACTTCTATCTTAAGCCGTACCATTCAAAAATATTACATTGTAACTTACTGCAAATTGATTTTCTTCTTATTATTTCAATTAAAATTCATCCTCCTTGATTAAAAATTTAGAATATGAATTAATGGGTATCTGAATGTGAATGGGTTTTTATATTAAAATCCCTTTTTTGACTAAAATTTTAGTTTATGAATTAATTGATGTTATTTGAAGGAATCAGTAAATGTAAGATCTTAAAGTTCATTCAGATTTGTGCCTTTAAGATTTGAAACAAAACAATCTAACGCAATAATTGTGGTTATAACAATGAAAATCACTTGTTTAATTATGTTCGAAATAGAAATGGTGAATAAGATGGGTAAAAAGACAAATTAAATGGGTTTTGGATGGAAACGATGAAGAATATGAGTGAAAATAATCATAATCATATGTAATTATACATTAATTAATTTGACACATGTTAATTTATTATGAATGAAACACTAAGTGGTATACTAATGGGACATGAGATCCTTAGCGGTCTTAATCCAATACCAATGATAACTGCATACAACACTTTGTTTAAACACAAGCTCAATTACCATTTTGCCCATTATATACTTTTTCTTTTTGAGAAAGCCATTATATACTTACTACTCGCAGTAGTCAAACTTAACTGCAAAACAAATTCACCTTACCATTAATATCAAAATTGGTTATTCAAAATAAAATAAAAAAAATAAAAATATTGGTTGGTGTAGACGCGGTATTGAGGGGAAAAAACTATATCGCGTGAACAACTGTGCTGTATGGCCTCCATGTTCTCTTACCTGTCCCTTTTCCCCCATTTTTTTAATAAAAAAATATAAAGAATAGTTGTAGTAGTACGACTTATTACGAATTACAGTAGCTGGACAACTTGTAAAACTGTGGAATTTGATAGAAAGTTCTCTTTTTCTTGGTTCTCAGAATATATAATTTTATTTTCTCGGGCTTAGTTTATGTGGATAAATATTTACTGGATTTAATTTTCGATTGATAGAGAGTATTTGCTTAATGGGTTTGTGTCAGATTAAGTTTAGTTTGATCTTGGTTGTCTGTATTTCCCTTTTCACATCACTTTCAGCTTCAACTTTCATTTCAGGTTTGTAGGTTTTATTTAATTTCTTTCTTCTATGTCAATTTTGGTTTTCACTGATTCATGTTTGGTTGATATTGCAGATGGTATATTTGGATCTTCAGTTTTAAGTGAGAGGAGGCTTCTTCAAGCTAAGAAACGTATGTTTCTCTTAAGATCTTGCTTCTGAAATCATATTATATGCTTTTAGTATTGATTGTAAGAATTCAAATTTGGTGATGTCTTGCATAATTTGCTTTTACATATAAGTTGGAAAACTATTTTGAACTGCGCAAATACTTGCAAAACCCCCATCCAGTTTGGTTTTTTTAACTCATTTTTCCAAATTTGTAAATTGAACTGGTCTTTTGTTTCATCACTAGATTAAGTAACTGTCTTGATTGTTCCTATTTCTTAAACAAATATATCTTGTCTGAAGGTGGAGATCCTATAGCTAATGCACTTGTATAGAGTTTTCTCCTGGCAAAATTTCTCTAGTTCATCAAAAATTGGATGTCCTTAGACTATTATTGATTAAGCTTTTCCGTATCCGTATATTTTTGGTACTGTAAGAGCTTTGGAACTTTTTCTATACTGTTTTGAATAATAATCTCCATATATTTAAGCACTCCTACAATACGAAATCCATGTAAATAGCTCCATTTGGCTATGGTGTGCTTGTAGTACTAAATATAGAAATTGCTTTTTATATCAATGTTCTTTTTAATGACTGCTTGTAGTAAATATTTGTGTGTTGCTTCCACAATCCAAAGTTTATTGCGTGTTCTTTAGCTTTTCTTGTCAATGTCATTAGACACTGATCATGTAATTTCGGTGGATTACAAAGAAAAAGACGAGAAGGGTATAGGATATTTTTTGTATTTAATTCAAGAACATTGCCTTCTGAACTGAGTTTTGATAAAATTTTCATTTCACAGCTTGCCCCGTAAACTTTGAGTTTCAGAACTACACTATCATCACAAGCCAGTGCAAAGGACCCCAATATGCGCGTAAACCGTGTTGTTCTGCATTTAAAGACTTTGCATGTCCATTTGCGGAAGATATCAATGACTTAACAAACGATTGTGCTTCAACCATGTTCAGCTATATTAACCTTTACGGTAAATATCCACCTGGTTTATTTGCTAGTGAGTGTCGAGAAGGGCAGAATGGGCTCGAATGCCCTGCACTACCTCCATCAGAATCCGAGAGGCTATCCAATAATACCAATGGCGGTCACATAATAATATGTAAATTGTTGCCCGTGCTGATGTTCGTGATGGCTTCTATTGCGTTATTATTGCAATTTATATGAAACGTTCCACGTGATTGTATATTTTTTTGGTGTTAAGTTGTTTAATTCTTTGAGATTATATGTAATATGAACAAAGTCCTGAAGTATTCTTGTACTTCCACGATGTGGTCTCGTATTATTTTTGTCAAAAATACATTGTCTATTGTCTTTGTATTGGTGGTTTCTGGCTAGCCAGATGAGTTTTTCCTTTGATGTAGAAAAGTCTATGAGAGGAAGATGTTATTGGTGAAAATTCTCAACTCATATATAGATTTTGTTGATTTTTATTTTGGTCAAAAGATTTTGTTGAATGCGGGTCATTGTAAATGTAGGCACTTATAGAAGGAATAGAGTAGACGCAGAGAATAAGGCTACAGAAAATACAATTTGTGTTGGTTTAGTTTTCCATTGAAAGGAAACACAACTTTAATAAATAATAATTATGGTGAATCATCTAAAGAAAGGAATTAGATAATGGTGTATTCGAAATAGCGAAACCACTAAATTTATTTATACAATATTTCACATACTCCCAACAAATCTAATTTTCATCTCAAAACCTTTACATAATTTTCATCTTCCACATACGTCTACTTGCTCTACCAATTTTCTTTTTCATTTGTAAGGGGAATTTCAAAACACCAACCAAAATTTGAAACATCGGAATCATGTCAGATTACAGAACTGACCTTAATGGTCGCATGAATTCTTCTCATCTGATGCCTGCTCCAAACTACTATTCGGTAAAAATAATTCTCTAAAGTTGTCCTACACTCTTTGTTTAACATTCCCAAAACATATAAGAGATCTGAGTCATTTGAACTCCCGAGACAATGAACAAACACAAAAAGACCATTGAGAAAATGAACCACAAACCACAGTATTCAGATTTTTTTTTTTTTTTTTTTTAACAAAAATAATAAGTTAATATGAAACTTAATCTTGGCCTCTAGAAAAGAATCTAGAAAGCTCATAAAAGTAGAGTCTCAAAAGATTGGTGAATATTTCAGTATATTGCTTTTATCTATTTGGAGATTTTACAAAAGATTATATTTATATCTACAGAATTTGGCAACAACAGGTCACAGTTGCAAGGCGCTATTAACCACACAGTTAAATAATTAAAGCTTGCAACAGATTGTAAATCACAATTACAACTTGGTGATGTTCACCACAGCCTCCTCCTGGACCAATGCTTATATTGCTTTTTCGTCATGCACCAAGATCGCTGAAATGTGCTCAACTGTTTCGAGAAACAAGAAATATTTATACACAAGACATCTAATAAAATGCACTAGCAACTAACACCTGTTCGAGTTAAAAAGAAACTAAGTTACGCCATAAATCACTGCAACAAGTACCAGAACTATTTTACTAAATAGTAGAGTCAGAAAAGGTCGGAAGAAGTTACATTGCTAAGAAGCTTTGCTCCATGCCATACAGAATCTGCACCATAAGGAGGAGGTAAAACTCGAATTCCATTGGCCATTGAAGTTGTTAGAAGTTCGTGCAGTTCTTTCTCAAGTCTTTCTGGAAAACAACAACAAATGAAAGTCAACAAATCCCAGCCAATATTAGATGCATCACTATATCACATCAAAATTGTCATAACCTGTTTACTTAAGTGACTTTAAAACAACAAAATAAGATTTGAGGTTTAAGGTGTAGACCTGCTAATCCTGCCATACATGCACTGCCCCCAGCTAACACCACAGTTTTATACCAATTATCATCACTCGTTAATTCAGCATCATGGCAGTGGTCCATGCAAAGTGCCACTGCCTGATGCAAACCCATTGCCTGCCTATAAAAAATCCACAATTGTGCTCATTAACCAATAGACAACGAGTAACAAAAGACAGGTGGAAAAATTAATGAATCCTTATCCGTTTAAACTTTTAGCACTTCAAGTGCACAGTCAGAATGAACCTTGAAGGACCTTTCACATGGAAACTTCTTTTATGACCATCAGTTAAAAAGGCCATTCTGGCTAAAGATATAGACACTTAAGGAGAAACATGTACATACACTCCTGCAATGCGTGGCTTGAATAATATCTCTCCTGTCTGAAAGCGTTCCTTGGAAAGTGTAAACCAACTGTTTGATGTAACTCTGAAAGATGCCTCTGTATCTTTTGATAATTCAGCTTCATAATCAAGTGCAACGTAACATAGGTTCTGCGAGTCAAAGTGTCAAACACCCAAGGAAATGACAGTCGAAATGCAACTAAAGTTCCAAAGAAACTCAAACATCATGATTAAGGATGATATAGATAAACATAACATTGAGTTCAGTGATCTTTCAGTAATAACCCTTCACAAAATGGGGTTTTAAAGAAGATTAGTGAGGCAGCATTTTACCAAATATATGAAGTTACCAAGTCTCTGCAGACAATCAAAATTTACCATACAAGATATGACAGTTAAAATAAAGAGGTTAAGGGAGCAAAACTGAAACGAAATTCTATACCTCTTTTAGTGTGCGGACAGTGTAAAGTGAATCGACATTTATATTGTTCTGTTGCATCCGATCCCGAAGAAATCCTGTAAGTTTCAAAGCTCCCATTCCTACAACTTCAACACCGACCTTATGCATCACCTTGCCATGTAAAACTGTCAAAATATAAACAAGCAAAATCTCCAATTAATCAGGTGCTCATGTACAATCGACCCGTAAATTGATCGATCTTCCAATTGAGAATTTAAAAGTATGATATTAATATCACTAAGAATTAGATGCTGATGCTCATCAAATACTTCTCAGACAGGAAGAATAGTATTATAACAAAAGACCTTACTTGGAACAACAGAGGTTTGATGAAAACCAACGTTCACAACAATTCCTGAAGTTCGCCTAGCCGCAAACAGAGCCAAAGTTGCCTATGCTTTTCGAGAAGATAACAGTGAGAGCATAGAAACAAAATCAAATCATGAAGCTCAACTTGAACATAATTTATCAAACATGGTATAATAATGTGGAGTTTAAGTTTGAGCTATTTGCCTACAAAAATATTAAATAATCACAAGTTAGTACTCTCTCTCAATCTATCTATATCTTTCTATGTTAGTGAACTCCAGTACCTTCTTTATCATATACCAGTTTTTGAAGAACAATGATTACACTGAGTAGCGAAAGAATTCCAAAGCAAACAAAAGAAAAGCCATTGTATGAAATAGTAAAGGGGGTTACTATTTCCTCTGGTGGAATTGCAGACCAATGCTTGGTTAACCTATAATCCCCACAACTATATACAAAATTTTCGAGAAGCCATCTCATCAAGGTTATGTAGTCAGATCAGAATCTCGAATCTGAAGTAAAGGATACCCAACCTAAGCAAATAGTATAGACAGACCACCGGAACTTTTATTGGCTTAAAATGTTTAGGTGCAATCCGCCAAATATTGGCCAACACGAGTAAGAATACACATTTCCCACCATGAAAATGAGGTTTAGATGTTAATAAAAAAAATTGGTTCATGGAAATCCAAGTGTATTATACTTGATCATGACAAGACTTGAGCAAATATGTTATTTTACCTAGATGTTGCACGATGGCTACTGAAGAAGTACCTGGTTGATGGCACATACAAAAGGAACATTCATATCAAATAATGTTGTGTAGATGGCGTCCTTAAGTTGTCTTCTAGAAAATTTTGCAGACTCAGTATCTGAAATTTCATGGTAACCAAGAAGTGGATTAATATACTAAAACGGAGCATGCGTCAGAACAAAACTGACTACAGAAATGCCAGAAGTAAAAGACAGAAAATTTCCTTTGATAATTTTTTTAACTTTTATCTTAGATATTTCGAAATCTAAGTAGCAAAAAATCATTTCAAGCTGTATACTTTCCTTCATCCAGGAGAAAGCACTATTGTATAAACAGTTGTATACAGTAAAGCGTGTAGGTATATATGTAAGTTTTAAACAGAAGGGCCATAAAAATCATTTTTGCAGACATATTTTGGAAAAAGAGTTAACTAAAGAAGCAAACTGATAGAATTCTTAAGTCTAACATGAGACAGGATATGCTATCTTCTTGCATAGCAGGCAAATATTTACCTACATGAACGAAGGATTCATTCGGATCAACACAAGAAACATAAAAGAGGGATTAAACAAATTTTGAAGCTAACCGTCATAATGGCAAAGTGGTATTGATACAACAATTGGTTGGGTAGATGTTTTCACCTGCATCCTGCATGCCATCAGAGTTAAAGAAATTCACAACAAAAACAGCAAAAGAAGAGCATGGGGTGAATTCCAAGTCATGTCTAAGTAGCATGAATTGTAGAGTTATGCAGATTTTTGGCGAGGTAATTTAAAGGTGAAAACACTCAAGAAAATGCAAAAGGCTTTTGTCTTCTTAATAAATAATTAAGGAAACATATGAAACCAAAAGAAATATATATAAAGTAATACCTGTTACAAATTGTTGAAAAGAAATGTCTAAGTCTAGAAGGCATTGGAGATTCAATGTTCCCAAATTCCTGCAAATAATTTATTTTTTGGGAAGAGAAAATGTAAGACTGAACCCATGGCAAAAAAAATATGAAGCTCCAAAAGTAGCAAGTTCCCCAACAGAAGCATCAACTACATGCAGAAAGCTCACCAAGAATGTTGCTGAGCGACCTGACGGAGAGGAGTACTTGCTCCACCCATATTTAGAATACCCTGATCCACCTATGACCAAAAAAATAATTCAGAATAATCAGTTACTTTAGTATGTTAGTAATCAAATCCAACCACGACATCCGATGAGTGAACAGTTGAAAAATAAGAGATAAAATAAGGACGGAAGCCAAAGAATCGCAAAAATAGAAGATTATGTTATTTCTCTAGTTTTTTGGCAACAATTTATATAACTCATAAACTACTTCGAAGAAGTGGATAAATCCAGTTCTTTAAAATACACACCGTCAATTATTATAGCACCAGGGACTTGAATACGTTGACTATAAATGTGCATGAATGACAGGTCAGACATCGGAGCAGGAAATACTCTGCAAATACAAGATAAACCATTAGGAATACTTGTGAAAATGCATAAATCACCCACAATCCATTCTATAATCCTTCTTCCCTTCTTATATCCGGGATGAAGATTCAAGTTTGCAAAATAACACTAGTGCACTACATGCGAAGCATAAAAGCAAAGAGAAAAGGGGCACTTGATAGCAATACATGCAACTTCTTTTTCCGCTAGTTCTCTTACTTGAGAATTTCGTTCTTAGTCAATATATATAAAAGAAAAATAACACATGCACGCACAGAGGACAACTAACTCACTTTCATGTTGGTGTTTGCTTTGAGCAAAAGGGAGGGCATATTGGAAGTAAAAGTGAGTCTTCCATTTGCTTTTGTTAAATAGGGTCATAGATACTTTGGTGACAAATTGTTGACTAAACATATACCAATTGCTTCAGCATTGTTTCAAGAACTTTTTGAAGACATAACAAACACAGGTGCTAAAGTTAATTTCACTTCCTCAAGTTCAACTGGTTTCGTTAGAAATCCTTGTCACAGATAACTTTTCAGCAATTGAATGAAGTAGAATTTAAGGATTTTAGATTAAAAGCAGTATTGGTCCGTGTTTTATTTTCATTAGAAGAAAATGGCTGGTTAACTGAGAAGGCAAATAAATATTCACGACCCACCTAAAAATATGAGCGTTTTGGAGGCTTTAATATGCCTCTCAAGGTCTACAAGAACCCAATTAATACAAGAGTTTCCCATGCTCAACTATAGTGAATAAATCATTTAGCAGATTTGGCTCAGTGGATGAGTTAAGATTTAGAAAGTGGACTATATCATTATAATTGGAAATGCGCCGGTTTACTACACTTGCGCGTGGTTAAGCTTTTTTTTTGGTTTCCCAAGGGTTTTTATCCCTTTTGAGGTGCGTCAGTCACATAAAGTGGGAACCTCTCCCAATAGGGATTCGAACCTGAGTTCGCTACTTTGTAGTGACTAGTCCCTTCCACTAGACCAATCACCTATTGGTGCTCATGGTAAGGTATAATGTGACTTGTATTGCAGCATAGAGTTAACTTGAAAAGTTTGAATATGTTCTGCAATCGCAATCTATTAAGTTTCAAGAAAAAAGAATAGCTTCTAAAACTAAGCTACTCTCACAATATCACCACCTCTAGAGTTCTTAATCAGTTGCAGTGAGACTAGGAAACACACAATTATTTGAAAAAGGAGAAGGCCAGGCAACCTGCCAGTAAACACCCAAATCAAGTAATGAACTTAATCAAATACTTCCTCCGTCCACTTTTTTTATCCTTTCACTTTTTACACGGAGTTCTAGGTAAAAGTTAAAAAGTGAAACTTTTAGGTATTTTTACATATATGCCCTTAAAAGTAGTGGCTGAGTGTTAGTGGTGTTAAATCACTACTTTATGTGAGAGGGTATTGTTGGGAAAAATAATTCCATTTATAGAAAGGGAGTGTTATTTAGGGACATCCCAAAAAGAAAATTTAGTAAAAATTTAGGGACAGAGGAAGTATATAAAAACTCAAAACAGAAATAATCCATCCCCATTCCTTTCCCTCTACATACAATCAGCCAGATGGATTTTCCAGAATACCCAAAAAAAAAAAAGCAAACAAAAGCCACAATCGATTGCAAAAACACAATTCTTTCTACAGGTGCATGAACTTACCTAATTCATATTTTGAACAAAGCATTGCTCGATTTCGGGAAGAAATGGCAAAATAAAGAAATCAATATACATAGGCTCACTTCCAGAATGATGATTGTGTGGCAAACTGATTAAAGGGAAGAGTTGGAGCAAAGGAGAGACATCACAACTCACAACAGTCTCTTCTGCATTTGGTTAGAGGACAGTCCTAGATATGATGTAGTCACAAGCTTTGCAGCAAAATATTGATTGCTTGTATAGATTGACTGAGCACATATGTTTTTTAAAGTTCTAGGGACCACTTAGTTTGACAATGCACAAGGAGTGGAGTTAGTTTCATTTTCCTAAGCTTTCCAGTGAAATTCCTTCTTTCAATATGTTCCTCTTGATTTCATTTTTCAATATGTTTCAGTTAGTTAAATACTAGAATTTTTTTGAGAAACATCAGGAGAATTGTATGAAAGAAACATCTTGATGTAGATACTACACCATCTTTTTGTTTTGGGTTTCCGTGGAAACATATGGAAATTTTGATCCATGCACTGTAGTTTGTAAAATGATAGGAGAAGAAAACCATGATGATAAACTATCTGCTAGTTAAATAGTACAGAACAAGTGCGGGGACATATTTTCATGTACAACATAATTAAGCAAGTATTCCACCTCAGCAATCACCCGGTACCAGAAAAAAAAAAGTAATTAACAAAATCATACATACAATTTCAGGCAATAAAATGAATGAGGCTTATAAAATTTAGAGAATTCGTACTGAAGAGGATAACCAGATCGCAAGTGAGCTTCCGCGAAGAAAACGGAGTCAAAAGGTTCCTGCTGATTCTGCAAGAAATAAATCCACAGCCGATTATCTGATACTAAAAATTTCCACGACTTACAAACCGCCCTCAGCCTCGCAGAATCTCTCGGACCGAGTTTTCTCAGGATTATCATAAAAATGTCAATCGGAATTCGGTCAAATTCACCAGTCGATGACGACTGGATGTACATCATCTGCAGGAACCGATCGTACTCGGTGTTAGGGTTCCGGTCCGACCCGGAACCCGACCTGTGGGTGAAGGAAAACCATACTTTCCGAATCAGAGCGTTCATGGCAGAATTTAGAAATTAGTGATTGGGATTTTTTTTTTTGGTGGGCGAAGTTTTGACGAGTGAAAGAGCGGGGAGAGAATAAAGAGGTGCGGAAATGTGACACGTGTGCGAAGTTTTGCACAACAATTTGTGGAAAGTTAGGCGCGTGGTGCACGTGTTTTGAATTTGGGGTTGTGAAAGCCCAGTAATTTGAATTAGAAGCCCAACCTATGGCGAGTTAAATGAAAGCAAAAGTTTAGTTGGACTATTATTTAAACAGGCCCACTGTAAATTTAAACCTTCATCTAGAATGCAAATTTGAAGCGTAGCGAATTAATTATTCAAACAGTATTTTATTACCAAAGGATAAATATATAAATGTGATCTAGTCCTCTTTCTTTTCAAAAAAATAAATAAAAATGCACTCCTAATTCCTAATTTCTACATTTTACATTTTTTATAATATATATCTGGAAAGCACCTAAAAAGATTAGATAACAAAACAGGATAATAAACCAAAATACATTGAGACAAAAAAAAAAAGAAAAGGAAAAAGTTTGGGCCTGAAAAAGAGATGGATCCATATTAAGACCGGGGGATTGAACCCGACGTGAATCGAACACGCAACCTTCTGATCTGGAGTCAGACGCGCTACCATTGCGCCACGGATCCTTGGTGTCTACTTTGCAACAAAAATATTAATAATACTATGAACACACTAAGAGGCCAAATAAATATCTTCTCATCCAGAAAGAACCAATTACACAAAGCCAAATCACCATACAAAATCTTTCTCCCCTCATTCCCCTCCTCACAAAATCCATTTCTTTGCTCTCACTCAAATTATAAACCTCTCATCTTCCACTAAAAATTCCAAACCACATCCAATTTGAAATCCCAATACTAAAAAAAGATGGCTTCCGCTATATTCTCCGCCCCAACTTTCCAAGGCCTAAGACCCCTCAACAAAACCACAGATTCCACCGCCCTCTCCCTCCCCAAAGCCGCCTTCTGCCGCCCCATCACCACCACCAAGAAACGCCCCAACAGCCTCGCCGTGAAAGCGGAGCTCAGCCCTTCACTAGTCATCAGTCTCAGCACAGGTCTCTCACTTTTCTTGGGGCGATTCGTTTTCTTCAATTTCCAGAGAGAAAACGTGGCGAAACAGGGGTTGCCGGAACAGAACGGGATTTCGCACTTCGAAGCAGGGGATGTGAGGGCAAAGGAATACGTTAGCCTTTTGAAATCTAACGATCCTGTTGGATTTAACATTGTTGATGTTTTGGCTTGGGGCTCTATTGGACATATTGTGGCTTATTACATTCTTGCCACTTCTAGTAATGGATATGATCCTAGTTTCTTCGGTTGAAGTTTTGTTATTTTTATTTCTTACTTTTTGATGTATTGTTATTGTGTATAAAGGGGGACCTGCTACATTTTTATTTAATCTTCTCTTAATTTCTGAAGTTGTATTGATTTCAAATAGTAGATTTTAACATGTGTTGTTGTTCTTTGTCGTAGTTGAACTATACCTTCCTCAATGCTTGTGTAGATCAGTAGATGTGGAGTGAATGGTCTTATTATCATATGTGTGTTTAATATGTCAAATATTTGTAACTAAAACATGTTAGGATGCTAAATATTCGTGACTAATTTGCAATTTTGTAAAGTGTAGGATTATAAATACTGAAAACTAGGACGGATTCAGGGTTGAAATATTGGGGGCCGAGACTAAATACTGAAGAAATTCACAAAAATTGTATGAAGTATATTATTTTAATATGTCTATAATGATAATAATGTTGAAAAATGGACTGTCATTAAATAGTATTTTTAGATAAAGCATTTATATATTCAACCTGGATATTTCATTTCTCCTGTATATAAAAGCATAAATTTTTTAGTTGAGTGACTTGTCAAAATCTATTATGCATTTATATCTCATATTCATATGAAGTTGAAATATGAAAATGAAACCATCACCAAAGCTAAAATATACAAATTGTGAAAAATAAAAGAAAAAATATCAAAGATATTACACGGACGAGTTTAAATTTGATCTCTGGGCCGTCCAAGATAAGTAGATTTGGGCATAATAGATATATAAAGGGGCGGAGGCAAATGGGGGGTGCGGGTACCCAGGCAAAAACAAAAGTTTAATATCACACCATAATTGTACTATATGCAACCTATTTAGTAGATCAATTTAGCTGAGCCCATTCTTTATTCCTTTAATCCTTTTTCTAATAACATCCTAGCCTTTACTCCAAAAGCCCAAACTATTTAAAGATAACCCAGCCGACAAATTGCAAATAGAGCCCTTGAATATTGAATTACCTCTTCAAGTAGTAATTTAATAAGGAAAACTTTCTTCCTAAACGTAAATTGTTTATAATTGAATACGGAAAGATCGACACTTCAAATTAATTTCCCATCTAAATCTCCTTTGTTCAAATTTTATACTTCGTCAACTTTTCATCAAAAAGTGGATTTTATTAATCAACACAATATTATCGAAAATATAAATCTTCTACAGTTGAATGATTAATAATTGAATTTATGCTAAATTTTATTATTTAGATGAAATGAATTTTATTTCTTATATTTATATAATGTTTGATACTTTGATTACATACTTGTTTCTTCTTTGGTTTTAATTTCTTGATAATTATACGGGCGATTTAGTTAGATTTTTTTAAAACTAAATATAAATATAAGGTAATGCTTAAGTTTTCATCTTATGCTTATTTTCAAAAATCTATATTGAGAAAGACATATTTTAAAGTTTGTATATTAATTCAATTATGTATGAATTTAATGTCATGAAATCCAGAGAGCACAATTTAGGATGGCCAAATAAAATTTAAATTATTTATATTATCCATTTGTATATCTAGCTCTCTTTTTAAGTCACTCATATTTTTCTTATGTCATAATTATTTATCTCATATTATGTAACTGGTTATATATTTAGTATGGATCAAAGTTTCGTTTCTTATGTATGTTTTGACTAGCTAAATATTAAAAGAAATTCAAGAAGTTTCCATAAACGTTTCGAAAACACTGGGAAAAATTGTAAAAACATTACTAAATAAGAAAAAGAGAAAGTCACAAGGCAAATAAAGAGTTTAAAAAATACACGTTATTTTTGTTTCTATTAATTCAAAAACAGAAAATTATCAATGTTGATTTATTTAGCGATAAAATTGTAATGATCATATATAGTTGATTTATATATGGGAAAAATATGTCATGTTAAAATTCTCGTCCCCCTTGACTTAAATTCCTGGCTCCGCCCCTGGATATATACACTATCTTTCTTTTCAGTAAACTAGAAAAGTGCACGTGCAATACTAATTTTCTACGTTACTTGAATAATATCATCATTTTTCATCATATTATGATCTTATGATATACCGCATAATTTTTTTGACTAAATTACTTTAATTATTACTATATTGTTACCAAAAAATTAAAGTGTTATTATAAATACCTAAAACCAAAACTTGAAATAAAAAACGAACTATAATTACAATGTATTTCTAACATAAAATTACATATATACATAACTATTATTCTAAAACTACCATTTGAATGAATGGACAACATCAATTCTTTTATTCCTTGACCTTCTTTTTTTCATCTAAACATTTTTTCTATCTAAACCATGGTTTCCATAGGTTTAACTCGTCTTTTTTATATAACGATTTCACCAGTTTTGTCGGTTATACATGTCTATTACTGACTTTATCCATTTTCAATTACATGTCTAATTTTTAACCAATTTAACCCGACTTAACCAATTTTCCTCAATTTTGTCGAGTAAACATATTTTATCGATTTAACCCGCTTTTACACTATGTTTACCTTTTTTTTGTTTTTTAGCATGTTCTTTCATCGATTTTATTCGTTTTTACATTAAATTTACCATTTTTTTAGGTTATTTTAATTCGTTCTTTCACCGATTTCACATGGTTTATCCCATTTGTTAATCAATTCACTCATTCTCATGGGTTTAACCAAATTTTAGTCAATTTTACTTATTATTTTGTTGATTTAACCTATTTTCTCGACTATTTCACCTTTTCTTTTGTCAATTTAACTCCTTTTTTTTGTTCTTGTTCTTTTATCGATTTGATCAATTTTTTGTTATCCCGTGTTTAGCCGATATCATTTATTTTTTATCGGTTTACCTCGTTGTTTTATCGATTGTACCATTTTTTGTTGTTTTAACTCATTTTTCTTTGATCTAACCCATTTTTCCATTTTTTACCATTTTTTGATCGACTTTTACCGGTTTTAACCATTATATGTTTTGACTTTTTATTACTTAAGCGAATATAAGTTTTTTAATTAACTAAGTCGTACTTTATTTTATTCATAGCACAAATGTGGCTCTTTTTTAGGTTCTTTTACGTTTTCTAGGTTTTTTAATAATTGATAATTTCTTAAGAATCGTCCAAAGAAATATCGATTGAACCCGTTTTCCATTTATTTTTATTTTAACTTGTTATTTTACTGATTTCATCCATTTTATTTTTTTATCTCATTTATTAAACAATTCACTCATTCTCTCCGATTTAACCAAATTTTAGTCAATTTTACATATTATTTTGGTAATTCAACCTATTTCACATTTTTTTGTCACTTTAACTCATTTTTTACTTGTTCTTTTTATCGATTTGATTACCCCCCCCCCCTTTTTGTTATCCCATGTTTAACCAATATTATTAATTTTTTCACCAGTTACCCGTTTTTCGCCGGTTACCCCGTTGTTTTATCAATTGCACCATTTTTTTTTCCT
This sequence comes from Penstemon newberryi var. newberryi, assembly GCA_030819805.1. Taxonomy (NCBI): domain Eukaryota; kingdom Viridiplantae; phylum Streptophyta; class Magnoliopsida; order Lamiales; family Plantaginaceae; genus Penstemon; species Penstemon newberryi. Next base: position 4,259,200 of record JAUALY010000003.1, on the reverse strand, counting down.
TTAACTCATTTTTCTTATATCTAACCCATTCTTCCATTGATTTTATCATTTTTATCATATATTTTTAATCGAATTTTTTCCGTTTTCACCGATTTTAGCCATTCTATGATTTGACTTATTTTGGCTTAAGCCAATTATAAGTTTTTCATTTAACTATATAAGATTTTTTTATTTTTTATTTTTTATTTTTTATAAATATAGCCCGAATGTGGCCTTTGATTTGTAGGTTCTTTAAGTTTGTGAGGTTTATTGATAAGTGATAATTTCTTAAGAGCTCTGGAAATAAATATCGATTTTACTTGCTTTTACAGTGAGTTTACCATTTCTTTTTTGATTTTTTAACTCGTTCTTTCACCGATACCCTTTTTTGTGGTTATCTCATTTGTTAATCACTCAATCCATTTCTCTAGTTTAACTCAATTTTAGTCGATTTTATCTCATTTGTTAATCAATTCACTCATTCTTTCATTTAACCCAATTTTAGTCTGATTTTATTTATTCTTTTGCTGATTTTACCTATTTTCTTACATATTTCACCTTTTTTTCCCCCAATTAACTCATTTTTTTGTTATTGTTCTTTTATCAATTTGATCCGTTTTTTGTTATATATCCCGTGTATAGCCAATGTAGTTCATTTTTTTTTACCGATTTACCCATTTTTTGCTGGTTTACCTTGTTGTTTTATCAATTGTACCATTTTTTTCTTTAACTTCCTTTTTTCTACATAAAATCCATATTTTCATTGATTTTACCTTTTTTATCATATACTTTTTAATCAAATTTTACCCATTTTTATTGGTTTTAACAATTTTTTGTTTTGACTTTTTTTTTGGCTTAGTCAATTATAAGTAATAGTTTTTTTTAATTATTATTATTTTTTAACTATTAATATTTTAATGAGTCGTAAAACCTAAAGATAATTATAAGGTTGATGTAGGAGAGACTTCTTGTCTAATTATACTTCTAGAATTCTTTTATTTTACCTTTTTGCCATAGAATTAAATATCACAATATAATTTAAATGAGGGTATATTAGTCTTCATAAAAAAGAGAAGAAATTCTTATGACCAACTCGTACTTTTATATGTAATATAGAATATAGATATATATATATAGATATAGATATATACTTCTAAATTATTTTGGGCCTGTCAATGGATCGGACTCATCGGATCTTGGTCTGCCCGTATCCAAGTCCGAAGTTCAATATTAGAGTCTGAATCTGCTCTGAAATTCGAACGAATTCCTGAAAGAACTACTGAATCTGAGTCCAATGGATATCCAAAATTCGAATGAAATATCCCAATCCGAAAACAACTTCACAAAATTGATACCAGATTTTCCATTTCCTTGTTCTCTCAGTTCATTTACAAATTCCACCCTCTTGATTTCTCATGAAGATGACTTTTCCAGCAGCCCCTTCCCCTCCCTCTCACCATTGAAGATGGTCTAAGAGGCCCTCGGTTTAGTTTCAAAATTCAGGTATCTTACAGAACTTAATTCGAAAATTATCTTAGATATTGTTCAAAACTGAAAAAATAAAATGGATGTACATTGGAGTTGGATGAAGTTAATCATAGTTTATGTGAAGGTTGAAAAGTTGATTACTTGTTTTAAGAGTTCATGGCAATTTAGTCCATGTGATATTCATAATGTTCAATTTACATTTATGTGATTTGAAAAAGAGTATTTTAACCCTCCCTTGTAATTTTATAAAAGTTTCACACTGCCTTTCTGACATTTTTATATGTCGCATTTTATACATCTCTGTGTTATGATAATGTGGCAGTTTATCCCCCTGTAATATGATAAATATGACAAATTACCCCTTTGTGTTATGATAAATGTGGCAATCCCTCTATGTTACAAAACCTTTTTTATGGTCACTCTCAATTTTGGCAAGTGAGTTACACTATCCAGCTCAAAAGGGTAAATTGTTTCTTTAAAATTTTCACAAATCGGTAAATTGCTCTTTTTCAAATTACAGGGATACATTAAATATTATGAATATCACAGGAGGTAAATTGCCATTAACCCTTTGTTTTAATAAGTTTTGGATGTGTACATTTGAGAAAACATTTGGAATGTTAGGGAATGCTAAGGTTTCAGTTGGTATTATCCTATTAAGATATAATATGTTATTTTCAATACTTTTTATTGTACAATGGTTGAGTAAATTATTAATGTTGTTATGATGTTTAATAAAAAAATATTATACCAGTTGTGCAAAGAGAATGCAAATAGAATATAAGAAAGAAAACCACAAAAACGTAAACAACAAAAGGACAATAATTCATCCACGTCTACTAATAAAGCAAAATCATATGATAAGAAAACTACAAACACAGAAACCCAGTGTCACTCAATAATTGAATGCATGTAGTAAATATAGGTTAAGAAAAGTTGATTTGAAATTTTATTTAATAAATATCGTGGACCACCTATTTTATTCTTTTAGCTGAGAAAATTATATTTTCCTTCCTATAATTTTATGCATTATTCAATTTAATCCAGCTGGTTTTTCAATTTGGCCCCCAAAACTTTAATTTAATCTCTTATTTATCAAGTAATTGTGAAAAGATTAGCTTAAGAAAAATATTTTCTTGCAAATCTCAATATATCATGCATCCCACAAAACCAAATTGAATGTGTGTGGATAGGTTTTGGCCCGGTCTCGCCGGTTTCGCGAGACCGAGTCAAAATCCTTTCAAATGAGTTTTCGCTAAACCCATAAAACCATAAAAAAAACTATTCATAAACTCACACTTAAACTCTTCAAACCTATAAAATATTGATTTGACACCTACAACCTACTTTTTCCCCAAAATCTCACTAAAAAATACATTGATTTGACACCTACCCCTTACTTTTTCTCCTAAACCCCAACATCCAAACCCAATCCAAGTGGGGTTTTAACTTAATCGAATCACAAAACCCAACAACCAAAACCCATACAAATGAGGTCTCAAAGGTTTCATCGAAACCACCCAAACTATTTTTTTTAAATCGAGACCCGCGAAACTGAGCCAAAATCCATCCAAATTGACCCCGAGAGACCATATAACTTAAAGAGTAATATATAGAACAAAAAATGTAATTTTCCTCAAAAGTAAACTAGGACTGTCCACATTTTTGTATTCTCAAGAGGAAAATATCCAATTTAACGTAAATAAATTATTCTGACTTGAGGTAGGTAAAATTTCATTTTTGGCCCTCTAGAGTGGTTGTATTTCAAAATTGGCCATTTATTGTGGTACCTCGACAATATAAGACATTTATTGTGTCACCGTCATTAATTTCAATCCTTATTGCTGGAAAATTTAATTATCGCCGGAAGTCGTCAATTTATGTCTTAATTATTTGACCGAAAATTTTATTTTTTTGGTTGAAAAACATAGATTTATGTCCTATCTGACATCAAAATTTAATTTTCGTAAAAAAGATCATGTGTCGAGTGACAATTAAAAGTTGGGATTTAAGATTCTGACACCCAAATTTGCAAGTCCAAGTCACCTGATGGGTTTATAGCTTCAATTTTTTTTATGAAAAATGGTTAAAGTACCCCAAAAATCGAAGATTCCTATTTTTATTTATAAAGAAATATATAGGTCAAATTCACAAAATAATTAGTTTAAAATACCATTACATAGTGGAATTTAAATTAACCGTGTAGTATAGTATATTTCATAGACCGAGGATGACATTTTTGGATGTATAGAGAAAATGTGAGACAAATGTGATTGTGAATTTGACCTATTTATTTATTTTTAAATAAAAATAGGTCGATTTCTTGGGGAACTTTATCGTTTTATAATTAAAATTGAAATTGTAGACCTATCACGTGACTTGAAATTGCAAACTTTGGAGTTAGAATGTGAAATCTTCAATTTTTAAGTGTCACTAGACGCATAATATTTTTTTCGAAAATTAAATTTTTTGGTCGGATAGGACATAAATTGATGATTTTCGGCAAATTAAAAAATAAATTTATTGGTCAAATAACACATAATTAATGATTTCCGGCAATAAGGACTTAAATTGATGATAGTGACACAATAAAGTACTTATATTGTTGAGGTACCACAATAAATGATCAATTTTGAAACGCAACCACTTTGTAGGACCAAAAATAAAATTTTGCCCTAGAGGTATTTTAGATGCTACACGATGTGCAATACAAACATAATATCTATAAATAATAGGTGTCTTATTTATTTACTATCATTAACAAGGTTGAATTTAAAAAAAATAAATTTAAACACTTGTTATTTAGAAAAAACACATCTCTACATTGCAATATAAATAGATCTAAGGACATCTCCAAGACTTAATGGGGAGGAGGAGTGGGTGAGAGAGGGAAAAATTGAGTGATCTACATTGATGATGGGGGAAGGGGAGAGAGGTGGGTGGGGAGGTCTTCACCTACCTCTTGGTGGGGTGGGGAGGTGGGTGGCTGGACCTCGTAACCTACTGCGGTCGGTGGGCAGTTCTTTTTTATTTTCTTTCTTTCTTTTGTTATTTAATTAATTTATTTTAAAATTTAAAATTATTATTAATTTTATTTCATTTTAAAAGATCTTAACATTAATTTTATTTTATTACTTTTATAATTGTAACTTTTATTTAATAAACTAACATTAATGTTTGAAATTTAATAACATTGTAAGAAAAATTAATTTTTCTATTAATTTAAATTTTGTGAATTTAACTTTAATTTATGTTACTTTAGAATAACATAATTAAAAATGATTTATGGAAATTAAATACGATTTATGGATTAAAAACAATATAACCCTAACAATTATATATTGAAACAATCATAAATAAATCCGATTACATACGGCAAAATAAATGTTGTGGTATGGAGGATGACTTTCCTTATATGAATTATTAATTGTTGTAGTATTGTGTACCCAAATAAATCTCTAATTATTAATGCCAGTGTTATTTCTCTTATTATTAATTACAATGTAAAACTTCTTATTATTAATGCCAATGTAAAATTTATGATAATTTATTATTATTATTATTATTAAGAAATATGAGAATTAGAATTAATTGAAATAGGAAGATTGAGTCACTGAACTATGAAAAAAGAACTAGAGAGGGGAAGGAGAGTCTGAGGGAAAGGGATGGAGGTCCTCACTGAAGATGGCCTAATGCTGTATTTGGATGGGTTTTGGCTCGACTTCGTGGGTCTCGGTTTAAAAAAAATGGTTTGGGATTTTGATGAAACCTTTGATATCTCATTTGGATGGGTTTTGGCTGTTGAGTTTTGTGGTTTGAATAAGTTGAAACCCCACTTGGATTGAGTTTGGATGTTGGGGTTTAGGGTAAAAAATAGGTGGTAGATGTCAAATCAATGTATTTTTTAGTGAGATTTGGGGGAAAAAAGTAGGTGATAGATGTCAAATCAATGTTTTATAGGTTTGAAGAGTTTGAGTGTGAATTTCTGAATAGGTTTTTGATGGTTTTATGGGTTTATCGAAAACTCATTTGAAAGGATTTTGACTCGATCTCGCGAAACCCGCGAGACCGGGCCAAAACCCATCCACATACACCCTAAGAACCCCAATATCGGCCAACATCTTGAAGTACTTTCTTAGCGAGTAAGTATTATGCAGCAATGATACACAAGTAGAAGAAAGTGTAGAGTGGACAAATGATTTTTGCTTCAAAAGCAAAAGCACAACATAATTCAAACTCAACATCAACTTTAGAACCTAAATTCAGTTCCTTTTGCTATTTTCTAAAGAAAAATTTTGGCCCACAATAACATTCAAAAGCTTCTTTATTTTATTTTTGGAAAAATTCCACTCTCCCCCCTAGCATTTGAACGTTTTTCCATTTTTTCCTCTAACCTTTACGAGTTCCTACTTATAATGAATTGTTTATATGAAATTAAGTTCTACACTCAATTGAAATCGACTAAAATTACTCAAATACAAACCAAGTGCGATGGACATGTTTGTTTGGCATCTCCAAAAGAAAATTCATGTTTGGAAAAAGTGAGACAAAAACCAGTCCTACTTTCTGAAATAAATTTATTATCTATCAATTTTTTCAAACTATTTTCCAAGAAGCCAAATAAACAATTTTTTTTATCTAAAAAGAAATACATAAACTCTACTTTGATTTGACATAAAGTAATATATCTCTTACACAACTTATCTCACATAACTAACATGATTTGAATTAAAGTTTTACACATCTTACACCTACAACATAAACTCTTCCAAAAAAACTAAACCCACCTTATTTCTCAAACCACTCTCCCAAAATTCAAACAAATAACATTACGCAAATCGAGATTAAGATCACGACCACCTACTCATATGCACTAGCATCAAATGCCTTGCTCATGAAACGCTACAAATTCACTCCACGTGAATCATGCATATTTGTACAAGTCTTTGCGATTCCTTCAATACCCCGTCTCGTTCGGAATCTATGACTTGGAACATGTTTAAAGATCACGACCTTAGAGACTGTTTCATGATTGCACTCATACTGAAGTGAATTGTCCCATAGTCTATTGTGATCTAAGGATTTCAGCAATCGCTTAAGTGATTCGCGAGAGATGAATTTGACCATTGTTTGATTTACATACTATAAACAAACGAGCGTATTGATTCATTTATACTAGATAAAGTTTATTACATGATAGTCCTCATACAAGCTAAATCTATTGGCTTGCACGGCACTATCCTTTCATGCATGTCAGTGTCAAGAACATGTGCGTGTTGTCCACATTACATCTAATTTTACTGCAAGTATTCATTATTAAGCTATTGCCAAACATTTTAAATCAAGAAATAGTGGGAATATATTGAGTTGAAAAAGTCACGGCCACTAGTTAATTAGGAATCAATATATACTAGTAGTATAAAATCAAATTTATATATAAATAAGTTAACGCCACAAAAATTATCAAAAAAAAAAAAAAGGTTAACGCCATAATTTTACTGGATCAAATTATAAATAAATGCTAATTCGACCAATCCATTAATTTTCTTTTGAAGAAAATGCTCTTGACAACGTCTTTTATTAACGCCAATATATACATTTCCTTTTTCATTTTTCTGGGCTAAATAAAGTATACCCCTTAAATTATGAGGGCTGATAAACTTAGCCATAATATATAAAATGTAACAACCACCCCCGTATTAATGTATAAAATATAAGAATCACCTCCTAAGCCATCATTTAACACCTAAAAAGTTAATATCGTTAACTTCTCCCTTAGAACTCTATAGAAAGCTTTTTTCCTTTTCCTTTTTTTTTTTTTTTTTTTTTTTTTTTTTTTTTTTTTTTGCACTAAACCCCTCTCATTGACATTTCTACACTTTAAAATTCAATAATATTGATCAAGAAACAAAATGCCCTATCACTAATAACTAAATTCTAGACATTTTTGTTCATATATATAAATTTAGGAGGATAAGTTTGATAATAGAAAACCCTCATACAAAGAGCATATCTAATTTATCAAATAAAAGGAAAAGTGTATTTAATTAAAAATTCTCCATGTTGTCCTTCTTTGGTTATTCTAATAACGAAATAATCAACTGGTCTGCAAATAGTCCACAAGCCGGACTAAATAGCCAAAATGGACAAAACGGTAAATAGATGTCAAAAAAGGCAAAATCCTAAAAAAACAACTAGTTTAAAGCACGAACTTAAATAAGACAGTCGGCTTACAATATAAGCTTCGATTAAACTTTGTTTTTGCGTCGATCCATCAACTCGTGATATTTCAACGCCACTAAAATGTTATCAGAAAGTTCAGCTTCATCCTCAGATGCTCCTGCATCACTAGTGCTTCCAAATGTGTCCTCGACATGTTTAAGATAACTACCAATTATCCAAAAACACTCATCTCTGATCATATTGTGTTCTAATAATGTCATTCCAACATCAAGAAATCTGAAAATATTCTGAGACGTTCTGTATGTAGTAGAATTGGGGAAGAGTTTGAACTTAAATGTTCTGCACTCACCAAGTGGAAATGGCTCATCACATCTTGAGCCCGATCCTCTTTTATTGTTGTAACATGGATAGTCTTGAATTTGAAAATCAGCACACTCGACTAAAAACAAAGAACAATTTAAAGCAAGATCCTCGATTCTCCAACTGCTGAATGGAGGTGTGATTTTGTGAGAGATATGAATTTCACCATCGACCCATAACATACTTCTTGCATTCAGAAAGAATCCACAGACAAGATCCCTATGCATCCTGTCGAAGGTTTTAATTAAGTTAGACCACACTAAATACAGAGTTTAATTAATTTATTGCATTATCGACCTTTTTTTGCAAGAAGAGATGATACTTACGAAATAAGATGAGGATGATCTTCCTTCTGAAGAAAACCGGCATGAGGAAAGTTATAAATGATCCTATGAAATTTTCGGCATTGGAGATAAGGATAAATCTTCATTTTGGTTGCATCCACTCCATGTAACAAGGTTGCTCCTAACATTTCTAGAATAGCTAGATTTTTTTTTGCATTTTTGTATTTCTTGATCAATTCCTCTATTTCAATTACAAGGAATTCCTCGTTTTAGTTAGTACACAAATGAAAGAAAATGCAAACGAAGAAATAAGTAGTCGATCCTACAATAAGATAATTAGTCTTACGATAATAATATGTACTGCGAGAAAGATGGAAAAATTAATAAATGAGCCCATCTTCAGAATGTAAAAAAGCATCCAGTACAAGTACATGCCCAATTGCCCATCTATGCCGATCGATATTCACTCGCGCACCCACCCACCCACCCCACGTACCCTATCTCAACGGAACTAAAAAATAGAGAGAATTAAATAACAAATAGAGAGAAAAATGAAAGAGAGACGGAAAAAAGTAAAAGGAAATTACCATAAGAGTCGAGAGAAGTTGCGATAATGTTAGCTGCGGAGCAAAAAGCCATAGCCAAACACAAGGAAAAAGAGAAATCTCCTTCGCCTACTAAAAGTATATCATGAGAAGATGAATAGTGTTTTATCCATCTCTCTTCTCTAACTCTTACCACTTTACTTCTCAAAACAGCCATTGATAACAAAAGAGAAGAGTTGCTTACAGGGTTCTTCTGTGAGCGTTGCGTTGTTTTTAAGATGGTGGGGAAAATGCAAGATACTCCCCTGTGTTATGCTAAACCTGCAAGAAACTACCCTGTGAAATTTTTATTGCGCCAAACTTCCTTGTGTTTTCAAAAACCCTGCAAAAAACACCCAATTTGTAAAAAATAGGTCGTTTTGGATCGACATATTTCAAGAAACCATTTTTAAAATACTTCAAGTTGATCCCTATAACTTCACGTGGTATATTTTTAAAATTATTTCTTGAAATATGTCGATCCAAAACGACCTATTTTTTACAAATTGGGTGTTTTTTGCAGGGTTTTTGAAAACACAAGGAAGTTTGGCGCAATAAAAATTTCACAGGGTAGTTTCTTGCAGGTTTAGCATAACACAAGGGAGTATTTTGCATTTATCCCTAAGATGGTAGATGAAATGGAATGATTAATTACATTATGGTATTAAATTTGTTGACCTGCATTTATTTGATATCAAAAGTAGAATTTGACATAAAACTCAATACCAAAAATGTAATTATTTCTTTTAAAATTTTGTTTTATTAGTTATTAAATTGGATTGAAATGAAATGAAATGAAAAAGAACACAGTGCTTTGTTTGGTTTGATTAGTTGGTGGATTTAAGGTATGATTAAAGGATAAAACTTTTATAAAGAGATTTGAATTTTTATTGGAGAAAAAAAAGTAGGCCACATGTTCTTGGAGATTAACAATTATACCAGGTCCGTGGAAGAATCTCTCGTGATTACACACTATGTTACATGTATCAAGGACTGTCAATGGGTCGGAATAGGTTCGACCCAAATCAGGATCCATTTATGACATATGCGAATTTGAGTTGGATGCGGATTTCGATCAGATCTACATTTCATGACTCTAATGGATCTTGGTCGAATTCAGTCAGATATTTGATCTTTTCAGATCTAATAAATCTTCATTTTCAAAATTTACACAAGTATTTTTTTCTAAAACAAGTTTGTTAATTTTACGATTTTGTTTAATTTAGCTCACATGTACAAACTTTCTTAACTATTATTCATGTTTTTAGATAAATATGCATAAAAATAAAATTGAGAACGAACTATTAACTACTCTAAAATGTTATTAATGTTACTTATTTTAATAAAATATTATGTATATATATAGTTTATTTATTTATTTATCGGGTATGGATCTTTAATGAATTGGATAGATCTATATATATATTCGCCTCTCGTATTTCGAATTACGAATCTTTAAAATCGGATCAGGTCCATCAAATCTCTAATCGAATTAAAATCCTAATTAATTTGACCGAATTCGGATCTGATCGGATTAAAATTTGCCCCATTGACTGGCTTACGTTATTTTGTGTACTACTTATATTTTATTTCACGTATATAATACTATCACAAAGAAAAATGCCAAAAATCGCATATTTCACATGTATATAATACTATCAAAAAGAAAAAAGGCCAAAAATCTTGGGGGAGCCCCTTCAACTATATGTGGAATTGTGGATCCGTGCTTGACTGAAAACCATTTTAAAAATTTGAGACCAACAATGCAATTTTATAAATTATGGAATAAAAAATGCCGAGAGTCCACTCTCACGAAAAAGCAATCTTGTCAATTTTTAGTTAATTATAAATTAAAGTACTATAAACTTTATGAACTTTCTTGTGTTAATGTGGGGAGATGGACCTTATATAATGAAATGCTAACAATTAACAATCACAAATTCTAATAAATTATTGATTCAGTGGAAGGAATTAATCTTCAATATTCATAAAGTGGTGAATTCCAATTGCGAGAAGTATCCATATCAATTTATCCTCCAAAAACCAAAAAGAAAACAAACACAACTAGGATAATATGTTCTATACTTCGAATAATTTACTACTCCTATTATATAAGAGCAACTCCAATACAAAACATTAAATGCGACATCACTCTTTTGCTCTATCCCAAAATATTAAAATGCGACATCAATCTTCTACTTTAACCCAATGCATGAAAATTGGTACATCAATTTCAAGGAACTTAAAAAACCAAATTTAAATCAAGACATGCTTTAGAAAAGGAATAAAAAAGTAATTTAATTTAAATTATAAATAAATAAAAGTAAAGATGGTAATGTACGAACGCTCTTGTGCTTGTGTTGCTCACCAATTAAAATTTAGAATTTTTCATTAAGATATTATATATCAGCTTTAAGATTTATTCGACTAAGGTGAGTTTGGCCCAGCGGTGGGAGCTTTTAAAAGCACTTCTAGACCTTCATTGTGATTTTTGAAGTGTTTGGCCCCAATTATAGAAATTGTTTTTAGTCAATCGTGATTTTAATGGTGTTTGACCCCTAATGTCATAATCACTTTTGGGATCTCCAGAAGCTAAAAATCAACTTATTTCAGAAGCTACTAAAGTATTACTTTTGCAAAAGCAATTATTTTATAATTGAATTTTATCATAATCAATTATTTCCAAAATTCATTTTAGTAAAATTAATTCTCCTATAATTGATTTTCGAATCGCTAGGCCAAACTCACCCTTAATACTACTACAAGATATTATAAGCTTTAAAATTTAGAATTTCTCATTATTTCTAAGCTATAAGCTTTTTTATTTATTTAAATGGAAGCCATGATTAAATAGAATTTTTTTTTATTTAAAAAAAAAATACATAAACTCTAATTTGATTTGACATAAAGTAATATATCTCTTACACAACTTATCTCATATAACTAACATGATTTGACATAAAATTTTACACATCTTACACCTACAACATAAACTCTTCCAAAATTCACCTTATTTCTCAATTCACTCTCTTAAAACCCAAACAAATAATATTACGCAAATCGAGATTAATTCACAAACCTCACCACTCTACTACTCTCCCAAAATGTCAAACAAATATGCCCAATATATTCATTATGATTTATGACATTCGATTTATAGTTAAGAGAATTCAATCAAATATGAGATTTTCTTATTAATTCTTGATAATCTTGAAGCAAACTCGGTATCCAATGATTGGGACTGCAATTTAAATCTATTTCCACTTACATTTAAATCTATTTTCTAATTTGCATGTCAGAGTCAAGATTATGTGTGTGTTGTCCACATTACATCTAATTTTTCTAACTTTCCTGGAAGTATTCATTATTAAGCTATTGCCAAACATTTTAAATCAAGAAATAGTGAGAAGATATTGACTTGAAAAGGTCACGGGCACTAGTTAAGGAATCAATATATACTAGTAGTATAAAATCAAATTTATATATAAATAAGTTGACGCCACAATTTTACTGGACCAAATTATAAATAAACGCTAAATGGACCAATCCATTAATTTTATTTTGAAGAAAATGCTCTTTATAGCGTTTTTTTAACACCAATATATACATTTCCTTTTTCATTTTTGTGGGCTAAATACAATATACCCCTTAAATTATGAGGGCTGTTAAATTTAGCCATAATGTATAAAATGTAACAGGCACATCCACCCCTTTATTAATGTATAAAATATAAGAATCTCTTCCTAAGCCATTATTTAACATCTAAAAAGTTAATATCGTTAACTTCTCCCTTAGAACCGTATAGAAAGCTTTTTTTCTTTTTTTCTTTTTCTTTTTCTAATTTGTTATTATTTTTTTGGAACTAAATCCCTCTTATTGACATTTCTAAACTTTAAATCTCAATAATATTGATCAAGAAACAAAATGCCCCACTACTAATAACTAACTTATAGACCATTTTGTTTATATATATAAATTTAGGAGGATAAGTTTGATAATAGAAAACCTCATACAAAGAGCATATTTAATTAATCAAATAAAAGGAAACATGTATTTAATTAAAATTTCTCCATTTTGTCCTTCTTTGGTTATTCCAAGTGAGGTAATTCTTATCCAAACCAGATTTTGCGAAAGTCATGTATTTTCATAACAAATGTACTGTAATTGTTTTGGAGTAATAAAACACTTCTAAACAAGGTAAAATTGCAATTTTACCCCTAAACAAAGTAGCTACCTGAATATAACCATACCAATTTCATGATAGACCGCAAATCCTTAATCCTTAATTGTGGCCCATGTAGGCGAACATTCTTATCAAAATGTGCGACAACTTCGGCAAATTGCAAAGAGAGAAGTGCTAGCTATTGAGACTGATCTGTCCTTGACCAAACACAAAATTTAATTACAAAAGAGTAGTAATTTACTTACAGCATTGTCAAGTTACATGCATAAATTTTCAATTAAGGTCAGACTGTTTTCTACTAGCATTTGTCTCAACCGTTGAGATCTCAAAATGCTCAAATGATGAAGCTCTTCCAAAATGGCTATATAACCACTTGACGGTCTACCCTGCCCTGCACCCATATATGCATCAAAACCGAGACTCAAAGCTTCGGAAACAGAACTACCGACATCATAGCTAGTGCTTCCAAATGTGTCCTCGACATGTTTCAGATAACCACCAAACATCCAAAAACACTCATTTCTGATCATATTGTGTTCTAATGTTGTCATACCAACATCATTAAATGTGAAGATATTCTCAGACGTTCTGTGTGTAGTAGCATCGTGGGAGAGCTTGAACTTAAATGTTCTACACTCGCCAAGTGGAAATGGCTCATCACATCTTGAGCCCGATCCTCTTTTATTGCTGTAACGTGGATAGTCTCGAATTTGGAAATCAGCACACTCAACTAAAAATAAAGAACAGTTTAAAGCAAGATCCTCGATTCTCCAACTGCTGAATGGAGGTGTGATTTTGTGAGAGAGATGAATTTCACCATCGACCCACAACATACATCTTGCATTCAGAAAGAATCCACAAACAAGATCCCTATGCATCCTGTCGAAGGTTTTAATTAATTAAGTTAGACGACCCTAAAAGCAGAGTTTAATTAGTTTTATTGCATCATCGACCTTTTTTGCAAGAAGAGATGATGCTTACGAAATAAGATGAGGATGATCTTCCTTCTGATGAAAACCGGCATGAGGAAAGTTATAAATGATCCTATGAAATTTCCGGCATTGGAGATGAGGATAAATCGTTATTTTGGTTGCATCCACTCCATGTATCAAGGTTGCTCCTAACATTTCTAGAATATCTAAATTTGCTTTTGCATTTTTGTATTTCTTGATCAATTCCTCTATTTCAATTACAAAGAATTCCTCGTTTTAGTTAGTACACAAATGAAAGAAAATGCAAACGAAGAAATAAGTAGTCGATCCTACAATAAGAATTATATGTACTGCGAGAAAGATGGAAAAATTAATAAATAAGCCCATCTTCAGAATGTAAAAAAATCATCCAGTACAAGTACATGCCCATCTATGCCGATCGATATTCACTAGCGCACCCACCCACCCACCCTATCTCAACGGAATAGACAGAATTAAAGAACAAATAGAGAGAAAAATGAAAGAGAGACGGACAAAAGTAAAAGGAATTTACCATAAGAGTCGAGAGAAGTTGCGGTAATGTTAGTTGCGGAGCCAAAAGCCGTAGCCAAACACAAGGAAAAAGAGAAATCGCCATCGCCTAGTAAAAGTATATCATGTGAAGAGGAGTAATGTTTTATCCATCTCTCTTCTCTAACACTTACCACTTCACTTCTCAAAACCGCCATTGATAACAAAAGAGTTGCTTAGTGGATGTTTTCTTCAATGAGCGTTGTTTTTATAGTGGTATCAACTATCACATGTATGATTCGTTAAATTATGGTATCAAATGTGTTGAAGTGTATTTATTTGACATAAAACTCTGATACAAAACATGTAATTCTCTTTTTTAAAATTAGTCGGGTCAATTATGTTAATTATTAAAAAAATTGTTTTAGTTTTTATTAGTTATTTAATTGGATTGAATAGAAAAGAAAACATTGCTTTATTTGGTTTGGTTAGTTGGTGGAGTTAAGGTATGATTAAAGGATATTACTTTTATAAAGAGATTTAAATTTTCATTGGAGAAATAAAAGTAGGCCACATGTTCCCTTGTGCTTGTGTTGCTCACCAATTAAAATTTAGAATTTTTCATCAGCTTTAAGATTTGTTCGACTAACTTAATATATTATAAGCTTTAAAATTTAGAATTTTTCATTATTTATAGGGTGAAATACAGTTTATCATTAAAGAATGGGGTTGGTATCAATTACCCCCTAAAGTATCACTTGTAACACTTATCTCCCTTTATTATATAGTATTGAACATTTTATTCCATAACTACCTCGCTCCTTTTATAACAAATAAATTATTCCTTTATTAATTTATAAAAAAAAACTTTATTAATTAAGAAATCATCCATTCACTAAACAATATTATGTTTCAATTTCTTCATGACTTCTGTTTCCTTCGATATTTTGATCTCAATTTTATCTTCATTTTCATCTAATTCTTTCTTTTTTTTTCCCGTTTCAATTTGTTTTCTTTATTTTTTGTTTCAATTTTTTTCTTCATTTATATCTCGATTTTTTCTTTACAATTTGGCTTAAATTTTATTTGATGATAATTATCTCCTTAATTTTTGTTACAAATTATAATTCAAAATTTTGAGTAATTCCCCTTCAAGGTTTACTCAAAAAATTCGTACCGAAAATAAATGAGATAATTATCACCAAATAAAAACTGAGAAAAATATTAAGAAAAAAACTGAGATAGAAATAAAAAAAACTTAAATAGAAAATAATGAAACAAATTGAACATAAATAAAGAAAACAATAAAGAAAAAAAATTGAGATCGAAAAACGGAAGGAAACAAAAGAAATGAAGAGATTGAAACATAATGTTCTATGGTGGATAGATGTATTCATAATTAATAAAGAGATAATTTTTTTTATAGAAATTAATAAAGAAATTATTATTTATAAAAAAGGCGGAGGTATTTTTTGAATAAAAACTCTAAAACTACAATAGAGTGGGGTAAGTGTTACAAATGATACTTTATGATATTTTAGGGATAACTGATACCACCCCATACTTTAGGGAAAACTATATTTCATTCTTATTTATAAGCTATAAGCTTTTTTTTTATTCAAATGGAAGCCATGATTAATACGAAATTCACAAAATTTTAAAATCCATTTGATCCATCAATCGCTAACATTGTAAAATGTTGTACCGATGGAAAACCCTTAACCCTCGCATTTTCTTCGATTTTCGCCGGGAATTTCACTTTCTCCTCCGGCCTTGCCACGAACAGCAATACTGAGCTGTTTAGAGGTTCAGAAAATCCTAATTGGCGTCGGAGTGGTTGATGTGAAGTTTTACACCAGTTAATTCCCAATCGCTGCGGATTCGTCTTGAATGTCCAATTCGATTCAAAATTGCGGTATACAATACATGTAACATTATCTATTTTTTAAAGTTTATATATTGAACATACAGTATACAGACTATTATATGTATTAAAATATGGTGTATAGCTGCTAATTAAAGATGGAGCAGAAAGGAATCATCTCTTGTCGTAACTCCCAAGGAAAGTTGATTCATAATCATCAGTCACATATGATTATTTAAATAAAAAGCCGAGGATGTTTTATTTTTTTATTAGTATGTGTACACTCGATTCAAATATTAAGCAAGGTATGAACACCAAATGTACAAGTTAAGCATAAACAATTCCTTATTTAGATTGTTTTTGGAGTGGATCTAGAGTGTACACCTTCAAGTGAATTAATACAAACTATTGGATTGCCTATGTTGACAGAAGTCATGGCAAATGTTTCAATAGAATTTGAGCACTGGATGAATGGAGACCATGTCAGTGACCTAGATGAAAAAGCCTGCAATCCTCATTTTCATCACTGTGTGCGACACTAGCAGCGGCAACTGATTTTCGAGCAGCAACATGTCTCGTCTGATTAATGGCATTTAATAGCAACAACCCATATTCATTAACCATGGAAACCTCAATACAATGCCGTTAATAAGACTAGACATGTTGCTGCTCAAAAACTAATTGATGTTGAAAGTTATCATATGGTCAGTTATATTCTCCTTTTTTAACTCAGTATATATATATTTATTGGTTTTGTGCTGATTATAACTAACAATTGGTAAAATATAGTTCTGTTTTGCGAGTAAGAGGGGAGATGACTTTGTAAACTGGCTTGTACTCAAGTTTTGCCTCCCGAATGCATCACAACAAAATATAAATATAGACAATTGCTTGCTCATATTAGATGTGTATAGAAAGGGATTTCTTTTTATATATCCTAAGCACAAAAGAAACAGAAGTGAGAGAAGAAGAAGATACAAAATTCATGAAATTGGGGTTGAACTCACTCCATCTGCCACTGAGCTTAACGAGGCCGCAATCCGGTTTAACATAAGTAGAGCCAGAAGCCTCAAAGACATCTCATTCAGGGGCAACACTCTTAATCTTCCACCAATTGTAATAGAAGGTGAAACCAAATCGAGATATCTTTTGGCCCATACCATCACGGTGAGTAACACTTGAAGCCAATGGAGGAGCACAAGAAACGCGCTCTCCTTCACTTCCTCAAGAGATCTACAAAACCACTGTCCCATTATGTGGAAGCTTTATCTGATGTGTTGAATGACTTGAAAGATGCGTACGATCAACTCGATCCTGTTTGGCATGAAGACGAAAAATTCTTGATGTTGATGATTCTTGATGGGTGTTTCATTCTTGAAATAATGTTTGTAGCAACCCATTCCATGGATGACTATGTTCCCAATGATCTCATATTCAGTAACCATGGAAACCTGAATGCAATGCCTATAATCCGACGAGATATGTTGCAGCTTGAAAATCAGGTGCCATTGCTGGTTCTTGAAAAACTACTTGGTGTTGCGGGTAGTCATAGGGTCTGTTGTCCTCTCTTTTCTAACTCAGTCCCATATAAATATTGTTTTTCTGCTGATTCTAACAAACAATTTGTGGAATATTATTCTGTTTTGTGAGTTAAGATAGCAGATGAGCTTGTACAGAGGCTCGTACTCAAGTTTTGTCTCCCAACGTCACATCCACCATCTGTGGGACATTCCGTGCATGTATTGGATGTTTATCGGAAGGGACTAATTTATGAATATCCTAAGCGCAAAAGAATCAAAAGTATGAGAAGAAGACCCAAAATATATGAAAGTGGAGTTGCAATCATTCGATCTGCAACAGAGCTCTTAACGAGGCTGCAATCCGGTTTAACATAAGTGGAACCAGAAGCCTCAAAGACATCTCATTCGAGGACAACGCTCTTAATCTTCCACAATTGTAATAGATGGTGGAACCAAATCGAGATTTCTCAATCTAATGGCTTTCGAGAGATTCCATGTGGGAACTGGGAATGAGGTTACCTCATATGCCATTTTCATGAGCTGTCTCCTGAAGAGTAGTAAAGACGTTAGCCTTCTTCATTCACGCGACATTGTTCAGAATGCACTTGGCAGTGATCACGATGTGGCTAGATTGTTCAAGTTGATCTGCGAGGATGTTATTCTTGATCCTGCGAGCACATTAGATGAAGTTTATAATATGGTGAGTCAAAAACTGAGGAACAGGAAGAGGTTGAATGCTTGGAGAAGTGATATTTTCCAAACTTACTTAAATAGTCCATGGGCTGTTGTGTCTGTAATTGCTGGGATTGTTCTTTTTACTCTCACCACAATTCAGACTGTGTATACTGTCTTGAGTTACACTCATCCAAAGTAACTTCTTTTTTTTTTCATCTTGTATTGTTAGTGTTTCATGGTTGTTAGACCATGAATTATTGGGTTGTTTGAATTACTTTTTTACAAGAGCTTCACTCAGTAATTTTTGTGTGTTTTGAGTTGGAATATAAAGAGGAGTTGTTATATGAGCAATTTCATGTGAAAAAAACACATGCATGCATGCTGCATTGTATCCAAACGACTATTTACTTATACCTTATACTACATATAATTGATTGCCCTGGGCAGTGGCGGAGCTAAAGGTAGACCGGTCGCCCCCCCAAGAATATTCGTTAAATATTATTAGTAGTGAAGTAAAGCAATGTAAGTCCCTTTGCTGGATGGTTAATACATTTTGCAGTATCCCTGATAGATGAGGGTTCGATTTATGCTGGTGCACTTTCTTTTAAGCCAATATTTATGCATTTTTTTAATTTTCCTGTCTCTTAATTCAATATTTATGCCTTTCTTTTAATTTTTCTGTCTCTTAAGAATATTTATGCATATTTTTTTATTTTTCTTTCTTAATGATTATAAATATGAAATTTTACTGTTATTATAATAAATCATCTTCTTATTATTTTCTTTATTTAGTGCATTGTTCATAAATAAAAAGAATACGATTTTTTATATTGCTTTATAAAAATGTCTTTTATTTATAATTATATTGATTTAGTGCACTCTTTTTCAAATTATTTTCTTTATTTAGTGTAATGCTTCGAAAAAAAAACTTTATTAATAATTGTAAAAAGGATATGGTCTTTTCTAATGATGTGGCTTGAGCACCACCAAAAGAATTCAATCACAAAAAGGATGCCTCACTTGACTACTTGATTTCCATCACTATTAAAATTGTCTTCGATGATGAGCAATCTCAATACTAGGGCTGTCAATGGGCCGGACTCGGACCGGATCATGGCAGATCCGGCCTGATCCGGTCCGAGTTCGATTTCAATGTCTTCTATCCGGATTCGGATCCGAATCCGCACGGATCTTGAAAAGTAGCAACTAGATCCGAATCCGGTGGATATTCCGGATCCGCATAAATTATCCGGATCCGTTTATCATATTTAGCAAAAAAAAGTCTTTCATTTTCCTTCAAATCACTTGTAGATTCCACCACCATGAATTAAATATGTAAAATTTAACTTATTTCTTCAAAACTATTGTCTGAAAATTGTAAAATATGGAACATAGTGGACAAATATAAACGCCAAAAATTAGAACAAAGGAATTAACAAAAATATGAATAAAAAAAGATAGAAATTGGGAAAAAGAAGAAGAAAACCCAATATTGAGTAATGGAAGAGAAGAAAAAAATTGGAGGAAAAAGTAGAGGGAAGATGGCGGTTATTACATAGATGAATGGTTAGGATCCTGATTTTTCTTATTAAATAGCATAAATTTATATGTTGTAGGCCCAATTAGTTACCAGGTCAGTCCAACATCACCTCTCATGCATTTCTTTTAAGATTATTTTTAATATAGTAAAATATTTTAGTGAAACATAGATAATTTTATTTTTATTTTGGTTTAAATACATAATATATAAATAACATATAGTAATATATATCGGATACGGATATGTAACGGATCGGATCAGCCTAGATCCATATTCGCTCCATATAATTCGGATTACGGATCTTCTTAATCGGATCAGGTCCATCTGATCCCTGATATGACAATTATCCTAATAAATCGGACCGGATTCGGATCGGATCCGGATTGAAATCCGCCCCAATGACAGCCCTACTCAATACATATGCCTTCACTTTACTAGTTGATTTCATCGCTATTAAATGACTTTGACAATGAGCAACCTCAATACATGTGCTCAAGTATTTTGATACATTTTTTGTTTAATACTGAGTTCAACTTGGATCAGAGCATAATTAGTTATAATTTTGATACTAATTTTTTTGGTCGAATAGGACATAAATTGATGATTTTTCGATAAAAAAATAAATTTATATGTCAAATAAGACATAATTAATTATTTCAGGCAATACGGACTGAAATTGATGACAGTGACACAATAAATGACTTATATTGTTGACGTACCACAATAAATGACCAATATTGAAACGCAACCACTTTAGATGACCAAAAATAAAATTTTGCCCTTAGAGGTATTTTAGATGATACACGATGTGCAATACAAACATAATATCTATCTTAGGTGTCTTATTTCTTAACTATCATTAACAAGGTTGAATTTTTTTTTAAATAAATTTAAACACATGTTATTTAGAAAAAACACATCTCTACATTGCAATATAAATAGATTTAAGGCCATCTCCAATGACTCAAGACTCCCCTTCCCCTCAGACTCCTCTTTTTATAGTCATATTCAGTGATTCAATCTTCTCATTCTATTTAATTTTAATTCTCATACTTCCCTAATATCACTTAATAAAATGATAATAATAATAATAATAATAATAATAATAATAAAGTCAATAGTAAATTAATAATTATGTAACATATAATTATTTTTAATCCACTAGCCGTATTTAATTTCAATGTATTTAATTTTCATAAATTATATTTTTTACAATGTAATTAAACTTCAAACGATAAAATAAATTAACGTTAAGTCTATTACATAAAAGTTACAATATTACAAGTAATAAAATTAAATTAATGTTAAGTTTAGTACCATTATTCCACAAAGTTCTAATTCTCATATTTTTCCACTATCACTTAATAAAATTAATAATAATAGAGCTAAATAATAATAACAATTGATAAATATTGTACATAAAATTACAATATTAGAAGTTATAAAAGTAAAAATTATACAGGTAATAAAATTAAATTAATGTTAATTTTTATAATTTAATTTAAAATATTAAATTAATGTTAAAAAAAATACATTTGATAATCCCTAATTAACATTAATTAAAAAAAAAAATTTGGGAGCCCCAACATGAGGTGTGTGGGTGGGGCGGTGGGTGTGAACCCACCGCCCCACACACCTCTCCCCTCCCTCCCCCTACTCACTAAAGTTCAAAATGTATCCCCTTCTCCCATGGATTCCCCCTCCCCTTGCATCAATGGAGATGCCCTTAGATGCCCTAAGGGCATCTCCAATGCTTAAGGGAGAGGGGGAGTGGGTGAGAGAGGGGCGAAATTGAGTGATTTCCATTGATGAGGAGGGAAAGGTAGAGAGGTGAGTGGGGAGGTCTTCACCTACCTCCTGGTGGGGTGGGGAGGTGGGTGGCTGGACCTCGCCACCTATCGCAGTCGGTGGGCAGTTTTTAATTTTATTTTTTTCTTTCTTATGTTATTTAATTAATTAATTTTAAAATTATTATTAAATTTATTTTATTTTAAAAATCTTAACATTAATTTAATTTTATTACTTTTATAATTGTAACTTTTATTTAATAAACTAACATAAATGTTTGAAATTTAATAACATTGTAAGGAAATTTAAGTTTTCTGTTATTTTAAATTTTGCGAATTTAACTTTAATTTGTGTTACTCTAGAATAACGTAATTAAAAACAATTTATGGAAATTAAATATAATGAAATTAAATACAATTTATGGATTAAAAACAATATAAACCTAACAATTATATATTGAAACAATCATAAATAAATTCGATTACATACGGCCAAATAATTGTTGTAGTATGGAGGATGACTTTCCTTATATGAACTATTAATTGTTGTAGTATTGTGTACCCAAATAAATCTCTTATTATTAATGTCAGTGTTATTTCTCTTATTATTAATTCCAATGTAAAATTTATGATAATTTATTATTATTATTATTAAGAAATATGAGAATTAGAATTAATTGAAATCGGAAGATTGAGTCACTGAACTATGAAAAGAGGATTGGAGAGGGGAATAAGAGTATGAGGGGGGTCTGGGGGAAAGTAGAGTCTGAGGGGAAGAGATGGAGGTACTCACTGGAGATGGCCAAAGAACCCGAGTGTCGGCAAACTTCCTGAAGTACTTTCCTAGCGGGTAAGTATTAAAACCTAATTGACAAAAGATAGCAGTGACAAGGCTGCATTGATCATGTGGTTATGGAGCAATGATACACAAGTAGAAGAAAGTGTAAAGTGGACAAATCATTTTTGCTTCAAAAGCAAAAGCACAACATAATTCAAGCTCAACATCAACTTTAGAACCTAAATCGAGCTCCTTTTGCTATTTTCTAAAGAAAAAAATTTGGCCCACAATAACATTCAAAAGCTTCTTTATTTTATTTATGGAAAAATTCCATTATATCCCTAATCTTTGAACGTTTTCACATTTTGTCGTCTAATCTTTGCGAGTTCCCACTTATAATGAATTGTGTATATGAAATTTAGTTCTACACTCAATTGAAATCGACTAAAATTACTCAAATACAAACCAAGTGCAATGGACCTGTTTGTTTGACATCTCCCAAAAAAAAATCCGTGTTTGGTAAAAGTGAGACAAACACAATTTCTACTTTCTGAAATAAATTTATCATCTCTCAAGTTTTTCAAACTACTCTCCCAGAAACCAAATAAACAACTTTTTTTATCTAAAAAAAATACATAAACTCTACATTGATTTGACATAAAGTAATATATCTCTTACACAATTTATCCCACATAACTAACATGATTTGACATAAAATTTTACACATCTTACACCTAAACTCTTCCAAAAAAACATAAATCCACTTTATTTCTCAATCCACTCTCCCAAAATCCAAACAAATAACATCACGCAAATCTAAATTAATTTACAAAGCTCACCACTCTACCACTCTCCCAAAATGTCAAACAAATATGTCCAATATATTCATTATGATTTATAGTTAAGTGAATTCAATCAAATATGAGATTTTCTTATTAATTCTTGATAATCTTCAAGTAAACTCGGTATCCAATAATTGGGACTGCGATTTAAATCTACTTCCACTTACATTTAAATCTATTTTCTAATTTGCATGTCAGTGTCAAGACTCAAGACCTATGTTGCACGGATACGGATACGGCGATACGAACGAATATGATACGAATACGGCGATACAGATTTTTAAAATTTATAGAATACGATATGGCTAAAATACGTGTGTGTATATTTAAAAATATATTATAATAAGAAACCATTGTTTTAAAAATATATAATAAAAATTATGTAATATATATTTAGTTCACTTTTTATTCCATTTTAAAATGAACAATGCTATCTCCCTCTTATATAAGTGTTCAAGTAAAACCATAATATTAATACCATATGCAAAGTCTTTGACCCTTTACATAATTTCAAGCGTTTTATGTAGATCACTTTGATAATATACATAATCTAGAAATTATTTGTAGAAATACATGCTCTTAAGTATTCTGTGTGTTTTCGATACTCCTTCATGTGTATCCGATACGGTATCCTTTTTATTTTTTATTTTCTTATTATTGAAAACGCCACGATGGAGTATTTCACAGGTATCGGACGAGTATCTGAGTATTCGAGTATGCAGTACGCATACGATACTGCACGGTGTATAATTTCGGAGTATCCGTGCAACCTAGCTCAAGACTAGGTGCGTGTTGTCCACATTACATCTAATTTTCCTGCAAGCAGGGGCGGACCCACGTAGGGGCAAGTGGGGTCTATAGCCCCCACTCAAATATTATATATTTATAATGTTATTAGCTTGCTTAACAAAGCAATTGGTTTGGTGCATTGGTTTGTCTTATGCAAGTTAAGGCACTATAAAATAGCTGGGAAGCCAGGGTTCAAAACCCATGTTGAACTTCTCTCCTATAATTAAATTCTTTCACCTTTTTCTTTTGATTATTATTCTTTAAATTTTTTTCTTAATAATTGTTCTTTGATTTTTATTCTATCTTGATAAATTTTTTAATTTTATTTCTTTCACAATTTTTATAATACGGTTTTTTCTTATTATTTTTTTATTTAATACTAATCTACACAAATTTTCGCCTCCTCCATAAAAATAATATTGATCTAGCTTTGATTTTCAAAAATGAAAATACGACGCTATCAATAATTGTGAATGTAATTGGTGTCATGTTATGAGTTCTTTTGGGATCATAAATGAGTATTATATTTAATTAAAGTAACATGTGAAGGTATTTTATCAAACTTCACCTCCTTTTTTTTATACATATTTTCTCTTGAATGAAATAATTTTTAAGTTTGATTGTTTGATTATTTTTTATTTTATTTTTTTGTATTTCGATCATTAAATTTATCATAGAACCTTAGCCCCATAGATTAAAGTTTCATTTTCGACGTATGTTTCGGTTAGTTGTATATTAGAAATTTTTCGAGATTTTTCGAAAAAATTTCGAAAAATCTTTGGAAAAATTATAAATATAATGAAAATATGTTAAAGTAGAAACTACTCTGTATTCTCGTTTTGGGTAACTCAAATACGAATTTTTTTGATATTTTCGATGGAAACTTATCGAAATTTTGATCGATATTTAGCCCCCACTACCCCATATTCCTGGATCCGCCCATGCCTGCAAGTATTCATTATTAAGCTATTGCCAAACATTTTAAATCAAGAAATAGTGAGAAGATATTGACTTGTAAAAGTCACGGCCACTAGTTAAGGAATCAATATTTACTAGTAGTATAAAATCAAATTTATATATAAAGAAGTTAACGCCACAAAAATTATCCAAAAAAAAAAAAGGTTACCCCCACAATTTTACTGGATCGAATTATAAATAAACGCTAATTCGACCAATTCATTAATTTTCTTTTGAAGAAAATGCACTTTACATCGTCTTTTATTAACGTCAATATATACATTTCCTTTTTCATTTTTGTGGGCTAAATACAGTATACCCCTTAAATTATGAGAGTTGTTAAACTTAGCCATAATATAAAAACTGTAACATCCAACCCCTTATTAATGTATGAAATATAAGAATCACCTCCTATGCCATTATTTAACACCTAAAAAGTTAATATCGTTAACTTCTCCTTTAGAACCATCTAGAAAGCTTTTTTTTCTTTTTCTTTTTACTAAATTTTTTTTTTTTTTTTGCACTAAACCCCTCTTATTGGCATTTCTACACTTTAAAATTCAACAATATTGATCAGGAAACAATATGCCCTATTACTAATAACTAACTTATATATATAAATTTAGGAGGATAAGTTTGATAATAGAAAACCCTCATACAAAGAGCATATTTAATTAATCAAATAAAAGGAAACATGTATTTAATTAAAATTTCTCCATTTTGTCCTTCTTTGGTTATTCCATGTGTGGTAATTCTTATCCAAACCAGATTTTGCGAAAGTCATATATGTTCATAACAAATGTACTATACTTGTTTTGTAGTAATAAAACACTCTTAAACAAGGTAAACTTGCAGAAAACGTTCCAAAGTAATCAGTGATTTTGGGTTTTCGTCCCAAACAAAATCACCTCGCCAAATTTCGTCCTGTAATTTAATATTTTTTTGGAATATCGTCCCACAATTAATTGAGACGAAAATTGCGCACGTGTTCGTTAAATTGCCACATGTCTGCTTACGTGTCATGATGTGGCAAATTTTAGCATGAACAATTATACAATATTGCAGAATTCGTCCAAAACTAACTACAAGATTGAACCGTCATTTCCATTAAATTAAAAATTTAATATTGTGACTAAATTCATGCAAGATGGTAAATTATGGGACGAAATTTGCTTAGTTGATATAGTTTAGGACAAAAAATCAAAATTAGTAATTAGTTTGGGACAATATTCCCAAAAAATATTAAATTACGGGACAAAATTCGGTGAGGTGATATAGTTCGGAACGAAAATCCAAAATCACTAAGGGTGTCTGTGGATGGGTTTTGGCCCGGTCTCGCGGGTTTCGCACCACGAGACCAGGCCAAAACCCTTTCAAATGAGTTTTTGCCAAACCCATAAAATCATCAAAAACATATTCAGAAACTCACACTCAAACTCTTCAAACCTATAAAACATTGATTTGACACCTACCACCTACTTTTTCCCCCAAATCTCACTAAAAAATGCATTGATTTGACACCTACCACCTATTCTTTCCCCTAAACCCCAACATCCAAACCCAATCCAAGTGATGTTTCAACTTATTCAAACCACAAAACCCAACAACCAAAACTCATTCAAATGGGGTTTCAAATGTTTCATCGAAACCACCCAAACCATTTTTTTTAAACCGAAACCCACAAAACTGAGCCAAAACCCATCCAAATAGACCCTAATTAGTTTGTGACGTTTTATGCAATTTTACCCCTAAACAAATAACTCCATGAATATAACCATACCAATTTCATGAAAGACCGCAAATCCTTAATCCTTAATTGTGGCCCATGTAGGCGAACATTCTTATCAAAATGTGCGACAACTTGGCAAATTGCAAAGAGAGAAGTGCTAGCTAGAGAGACTGATCTGTCCTGAACCAAACACAAAATTTAATTACATAAGTTATAGGATAGTAGTAATTTACTTACAACATTTTCAGAAAAGGTCAGATTGTTTTCTACTACTCATAAAAGAGTTTGTGACACAAAAGACGATACTAGCATCCGTCTCAACCGTTGAGACCTGAAAATGCTCAAATGGTGAAGCTCTTCCAAAATCGCAATATAACCACTCAACGGTCTACCCTGCCCTGCACCCATATATGCGTTAAAACCAAGCCTCAAAGCTTCGAAAACAGAACTATCGACATCATAGCTAGTGCTTCCAAATGTGTCCTCGACATGTTTAAGATAATCACGAAATATCCAAATACACTCATTTCTGATCATATTGTGTTCTAATGTTGTCATTCCAACATCATTAAATGTGAAAATATTCTGAGATGTTCTGTATGTAGTAGAATTGGGGAAGAGTTTGAACTTAAATGTTCTGCACTCACCAAGTGGAAATGGCTCATCACATCTTGAGCCCGATCCTCTTTTATTGTTGTAACGTGGATAGTCTTGAATTTGGAAATCAGCACACTCGACTAAAAACAAAGAACAGTTCACAGCAAGATCCTCGATTCTCCAACTGCTGAATGGAGGAGTGATTTTGTGAGAGATATGAATTTCACCATCGACCCACAACATACTTCTTGCATTCAGAAAGAATCCACAAACAAGATCCCTATGCATCCTGTCGAAGGTTTTAATTAATTAAGTTAGACGACACTAAAAGCAGAGTTTAATTAGTTTTATTGCATCATCGACCTTTTTTGCAAGAAGAGATGATACTTACGAAATAAGATGAGGATGATCTTCCTTCTGATGAAAACCGGCATGAGGAAAGTTATAAATGATCCTATGAAATTTTCGGCATTGGAGATGAGGATAAATCTTCATTTTGGTTGCATCCACTCCATGTAACAAGGTTGCTCCTAACATTTCCAGAATAGCTAAATTTTCTTTTGCATTTTTGTAATTCTTGATCAATTCCTCTATTTCAATTACAAGGAATTCCTCGTTTTAGTTAGTGCACAGATGAAAGAAAATGTGAACCAAGAAATAATTAGTCGATCCCACAATAAGATAAGTAGTGTACAGAATTTTTGTGTAATCTATATGCCATAAACTGATACTCTTCTAAAGATTGTAATTCATATATAGTTAGGAATTGAAGATATCCTAATTAAAGAAATCAACAATAGAAAAACATACATATAAGTCTTATAATAATAATATGTACTGCGAGAAAGATGGAAAAATTAATAAATAAGCCCATCTTCAGAATGTAAAAAAGCATCCAGTACAAGTGTACATGCCCATCTATGCCGATCGATATTCACTCACACACCCAAAATAGAGAGAAAATGAAAAAAGTTAAAGGAATTTACCATAAGAGTCGAAAGAAGTTGCGACAATGTTGGTTGCAGACCCAAAAGCCATAGCCAAACACAAGGAAAAAGAGAAATCTCCATCGCCGACTAAAAGTATATCATGAGAAGATGAATAATGTTTTATCCATCTCTCTTCTCTTACTCTTACCACTTCACTTCTCAGAACCGCCATTGGTAACAAAAGAGAAGAGTTGCTTACAGGGTTTTCTTGATTTTATGATGGTACATGGAATGATTGGTTAAATTATGATATTAAATGTATTGGCGTGCGTTTGTTTGGTATCAAAAGTAGAAATTGACCTAAAACTCAATACCAAAAGTATAATTATTTCTTTTAATATTAGTTGGGTCAATTATGTTAATAATTAAAATTTTGTTTTATTAGTTATTTAATTGTATTGAAATGAAATGAAAAAGAAAACATTGCTTTGTTTGGTTTGATCAGTTGGTGGATTTAAGGTTTGATTAAACGATAGCACTTTTATAAAGAGATTTGAATTTTTTATTGGAGAAAAAAAAGTAGACCATTCTAGGAATTTAATACCTAAACCAGGTCTGTGGAAGAATCTCCCGTGATTACACTACCTTACATGTATCTAGGGTTGTCATTGGATCGGATTAGGTTCGACCCAAATCCGACTACATTTATGATGGATGTGAATTTGAGTTGGATGCATATTTCGCTCGGATCTACATTTATTGAGTCCAACGGATCTTGGTCGAATTCAGTCGTATATCAGATCTAATAAATCTTCATTCTCAAATTTACACAAGTATTTTTTCCTAAAATAAGTTTATTAATTTTACGATTTTATTTAATTTAGCTCACATGTTCAAACTTTCTTAACTACTATTCATGTTTTTAGATTAATATGCATAAAAATAAAATTAAGAACCAAACTATTAACTACTCTAAAATGGTTTTAATGTTACTTATTTTAATAAAACATTGTATATATATAATTTTTTTTTTTATTTTTTTATCGTGTATGGATCTTTAACGAATTGGATCGGCCTATATCTATTTTCGCTCCATGTATTTCGATATACGAATCTTTATAATCGGATCAGGTCAATCGAATATCTACTCTAATTAAAATCCTAATTAATTTGACCGAATTCGGATCGGATCAGATTAAAATTTGCCCCATTGACAACCTTACATTATTTTGTGTACTACTATAAACTTTATGAACTTTCATGTGTTAATGTGGGGAGAATGGACCTTATATAGTGAAATGCTAACAATTAACAATCACAAATTCTAATGTATTATTAGTTCAGTGGAAGAAATTAGTCTTCAATCTTCATGAAGTGGTGAATTCCAATTGCGAGAAATATTCATATGATATGTTTTACTACCTCAAAATGGATTAATTTATCCTCAGAAAACCAAAAAGAAAACAAACACAAATAGGATAATATGTTCTAAACTGAATAATTTACTACTCATCAGTTAAGACACAGGCTATTCATGCTATCGTGGGTTCGAATGTGGATAATCGGTGGCTTTGCTCCGGAATTTATGCAAGTACTAATGATGGTTTGAGGAATGATTTGTGGAATTCGTTACTTGGTTTGAGCTCAGTTGTGAATATACCGTGGCTTCTTACTGGTGACTTCAATGATATCAAGGGGGCGAGTGAAAAACAAGGTGGCAATATGATTAATTGGTACCGCTGTAAAAAGTTCGTGGAAAGAATCGAAAGTTGCTTTCTTATGGATTTGGGTTTTAACGGGCCTATTTTCACATGGTGTGGAATTCGTAGTGGAGGGGTAAGAGTTAGAGAAAGGCTTGATAGGTCTCTTTCTAACGATCTATGGAGAGGAAAGTTCCCAGATGCATTTGTTCAACATCTTCCGAGGATTCACTCGGATCACTGCCCTATTCTTACGCATTGTTTTGATACTCAAATGGGGCCCGAGGTGAAACCTTTCCGTTTCGAGTTGTGTTGGATCTCACATCCTGATTGTAGTGAAGTAGTTGAGGACATATGGAATAACGCCACTACGGCTCTCGAGGCTTTGAAGAATCTTCCGGGTGTCATGAGACTTTGGAATAAGACGGCCTTTGGAAATATTTTTATAAGAAAAAAGAATATCTTGGCTCGCCTTGCTGGGGTACAAAGAAGTTTGGCAACAATGGATAATCCCTTCATGACTACCTTAGAAAAAGATTTGATCACGGAGTTGAATGTCGTTCTTGCTCAAGAAGAGTCTTTGTGGTTTCAAAAATCGAGAATTAAATGTCTTCAATTCGGGGATCGTAACACCAAGTTTTTTCACCTCTCGACCATTTGTCGTAGGAGACGAAACAAAATATCAGCTCTGAAGCTTGCTGGTGAATGGTGCTATGAGGCGGACATAATCAAAGATCATGTTTGGAGTTTCTTTAATAATTTATTTAGAGAAGAGACTTCGGTGCAATTACCTTCGCTTATGTACAACCCGTTTCAAAAAGGTTTGAATGAGAATCAAAAAGCAATCTTAGGAGCTCAAGTTTCGTTTGAGGAGATCACAAAGACCATCAAGCTTCTCAGCCCATATAAAGCTCCTAGGTCGGATGGTTGCCAGCCGTTCTTTTTTCAGCAATATTGGAATATAGTAGGCGATTCTATGTTTCGTTTGGTGAGAGATATATTCACGTCCAGGATTATGCCAACTGAAGTGGGAGAGGCTTTTATTATTCTTATTCCGAAGACTGATAATCCTGATGTCGTGACAACTTTCCGGCCTATAACCCTATGCAACACTAGTTACAAAATTGTCACCAAATTGATTGCCCAGAGATTAAAAAGTTTCATATCTGAGATGGTTAGCCCGTTCCAAAGTAGCTTCATCCCTGGTAGAGGTACCCAAGATAATATTATAATTGTCCAGGAGGTAGTTCATTCAATTCGCCGGACTAGTAGCGGAAATGGAGGTATGATCCTAAAAGTTGATCTGGAAAAGGCATACGATACAGTACGATGGTCATTTTTGGAACAAACGCTTGAATTCTTTCAGTTCCCTCCCGCCATAGCTAACTTTATTCTTACTTGTGTGAGGAGTTCCTGACCCAAGTTAGTTTGGAATGGAGAACCGTTGGAACCTTTTTCTCCTAATCGGGGGCTGAGACAAGGGGATCATTTATCTCCTTATTTGTTTGTATTGTGTATGGAAAGATTAGGCTACCTAATCGAAGAAGTTGTCTCTGATAATAAGTGGAAACCGATCCATTTGTGTAGAGGAGGTCCTTCTATTTCGCATCTCTTCTTTGCAGATGATCTTTTATTGTTTGCGGGCTCTACAAGGAATAATGTTTTGTCGATAAAACAAGTGTTGGACAACTTCAGCAACAATTCTGGACTTCACATTAACTTCAGTAAGTCAAGAATTTTCTTTAACCCAAAGGTTTCGTATAATGTTAAAACGGAGGTTCTTAATCTACTTCAGTTTATCTGTACTAATGATTTGGGGAAGTACTTGGGGGTTCCCATTATTCACGGTCGGGTGCCCTTATCTATGTTCAGCGATTAGGTTGAGAAAGTCCAGAGGAGATTATCTTCATGGAAGGCCAAACATTTGAGTTTAGCAGCCATCCCGACTTATAATATGCAGTCCTCTTGGCTACCAAATTCAGTTTGCAAGCATTTAGATAAAATGAATCGAAGTTTTATATGGGCTACTAACTCCAACTGCAGGAAGGTCCACTTAGTTAAATGGGCGAAAGTGATCCGACAGAAGTCTGAAGGGGGGGTGGGACTGAGAGGGTTTAGGAAAGCTAATATTGCACTTCTTGCTAAAGTCGGCTGGCGCACCCTCAACAACCATGAGGCTTTTTGGAGAAATGTGTATGAGAAGAAGTACCTGAAGGGTAACGATATACTGGAGTATGGAATCAAGGGGGGGAGAATCTAGTGTTTGGAAAGGGGTCGTGAAAAGTACGAAGATAGTGGAGAGCTGTATCAGATGGAAGATTGGAAACGGCGAATTAATTTCATTTTGGTTTGATCGATGGCTTGAGGAAGGCATTCTTTGTGATCTGATTGAGGGCGAGATTAGGAATGACGAGTTGTTGCTTCATATATCTGACCTTATTAGTGATACTGGGACGTGGAGGCTCGAACAAGTCAGTACGCCTATTCCAGACTATATTAAATCTAGTATTCTTTCGGTACCGATTCCGTTTGGAAGAGATCGACCAGATGCTCGTGGTTGGTTCGGCTCTTCTACAGGTAAGTTCACTTGTAGATCTGCTTATTTGGCTCAGGGGTCTCTTGACAGTAGTGAAGTTAGACAACTTTCTTGGATGTGGAAACTGCGATGCCCCCATCGTTTGAAATTGTTTGTGTGGTTAATCGAGCATAGGAGTCTCTTGACGAATGCTTTACGTTTTGATCGTCACTTTGCTATATTATGTCCTAGGGATTGCTCTGTAAGAGAAGATATGTATCATGTGTTGTATGATTGCCCTTTTGCTAGGAATGTTTGGGGAAGTGTGATTTCGCCTGCAGATAACTTGACACTTGCTAATATAAGTAGAGAAAATTGGATCCGTAAAGTTTCTTTACTCAACCTTAATAACTTTGTGCTTTCTAAGGATAAGTGGTGTTGGGTATTTTTTGCGACTATCTGGAATATCTGGAAGGCACGTAATTTTTGGGTCTTTGAGGGGAATGAAGAGACAACTTTGGCGACCATCTTCAGGATGAAACAAATGTCATTTGTTATTCAACGGTCACACTCTTTGGTTCAAAGACACAGGGTAGAGATGGTACAGACGTGGTCCCACCCTGATATAGGTTGGGCCAAGCTTAACACAGATGGAAGTTGGGTGGAGAGAACTAACTCAGCGGCAGTTGGAGGTGTAGTGAGGAACGATGAAGGTATATGGGCTTTTGGCTTCTGTCATAAGGTGAACTCTAATTCTATTGACCAAGTTGAGCTTTTGGCCCTTCGGGATGGTTTGAGTTTTGCATGGGAGAGAAGGTTCCAGAGCCTGATCGTGGAGATTGATTCAGAGGTGATATACAAGCTGGTTCGGATGACTGATACGAGAGAACATCCTTTAGACCATATATTGGAAGATTGTAGGACTCTGCTTGCAAAACCCTGGAATATATTTATACATCATATCAGAAGATCGGCAAACTCGGTGGCGGACGCTTTGGCCAAGCTTGGCCACATTTTGGGCGAAGGCTTGCACTGGATGGAAGAACCATCAGACTCTATACGGGAGCTAGTTGATAGTGATAGGCATTGATTGCCCCTTTTGGATCAAAAAAAATAAATAAAAGTAAAGATGGTAATATATTTTTTTTTTTTGAAAATAAGATTGGTAATATATTAACGCTCTTGTGCTTGTGTTGCTCACCAATTAAAATTTAGAATTTTTCATTAAGATATTATATATCAGCTTTAAGATTTGTTCGATACTACTATACGATATTATAAACTTTAAAATTTAGAATATTTCATTATTTCTGAGCTGACAGGGGTGACAAACGGGAGGGTCGGGTGGGGTTCGGGTCTGGACAAATGGGTTGGGCCGGTTCCGGGTCGGGGCAGTCGGTACAATAGCTATAAGCTTTTTTTGATTTAAATGGAATCCATGATTAAAACGAAATTGACAAAATTTTAAAATCCATTTTCTCGCATTTTCTTCGATTTTCGCCGGGAATTTCACTTTCTCCAGCATCGAGAGGAATACAGAGCTGTTTAGAGGTTCAGAAAATCCTAGTCGGCGTCGGAGTGGCTGATGTGAAGTTTTACACCAGTTAATTCCCAATCGCTGCGGATTCGTCTTGAATGTCCAATTCGATGAAAAATTGAGGTATACTATGTTGCACGGATACGGATACGGCGATACGGATTTTTAAAATTTACAGAATACGATACGGCTAAAATACGTGTGTATATTTAAAAATATATTATTTTAATAAATCATTGTTTTGAAAATGTATAATAAAAATTATGTAATATATATTTAGTTCAGTTTTTATTCCTTTTTAAAATGAACAATGCTACTCCCTCTTATATAAGTGTTCAAGTAAAACCATAATATTAATACTATATGCAAAGTCTTTGGCCATTTACATAATTTCAAGAATTTTATGTAGATCACTTTGATAATATATATATTCTATAAATTATTTGTGAAAATACATGCTCTTAAGTATTCTGAGTGTTTTCGATACGCCTTTCTGTGTATCAGATACGGTATCCTTTTTATTTTTTATTTTTTTAATATTGAAAACGCCACGGTTAAGTATTTTACAAGTATCGTACGAATATCTGAGTATCCGAGTATCCGATATGTATACGATACTGCACGATGTATAATTTCGAAGTATCCGTGCAACCTAGCAATACATGTAACATTGTCTATTTTCTAAAGTTTATATATTGAACATACAGATTATTATATGTATTAAAATATGGTGTATAGCTGCTAATTAAAGATGGAGCAGGAAGGAATCATCTCTTGTCGTAACTCCCAAGGAAAGTTGATTCATAATCATCAGTCACATATGATTATTTAAATAAAAAGCCGAGGATGTTTTATTTTTTTATTAGTATGTGTACACTCGATTCAAATATTAAGCAAGGTATGAACACCAAATGTACAAGTTAAGCATAAACAATTCCTTATTTAGATTGTTTTTGGAGTGGATCTAGAGTGTACACCTTCAAGTGAATTAATACAAACTATTGGATTGCCTATGTTGACAGAAGTCATGGCAAATGTTTCAATAGAATTTGAGCACTGGATGAATGGAGACCATGTCAGTGACCTAGATGAAAAAGCCTGCAATCCTCAGCGGCAACTGATTTTCGAGCAGCAACATGTCTCGTCTGATTAATGGCATTTAATAGCAACAACCCATATTCATTAACCATGGAAACCTCAATACAATGCCGTTAATAAGACTAGACATGTTGCTGCTCAAAAACTAATTGATGTTGAAAGTTATCATATGGTCAGTTATATTCTCCTTTTTTAACTCAGTATATATATATATATTGGTTTTGTGCTGATTATAACTAACAATTGGTAAAATATAGTTCTGTTTTGCGAGTAAGAGGGGAGATGACTTTGTAAACTTGCTTGTACTCAAGTTTTGCCTCCCGAATGCATCACAACATAATATAGACAATTGCTTGCTCATATTAGATGTGTATCGAAAAGGGATTTCTTTTTATATATCCTAAGCACAAAAGAAACAGAAGTAAGAGAAGAAGAAGATACAAAATTCATGAAATTGGGGTTGAACTCAGTCCATCTGCCACTGAGCTTAACGAGGCCGGAATCCGGTTTAACATAAGTAGAGCCAGAATTAAGCCTCAAAGACATCTCATTCAGGGGCAACACTCTTAATCTTCCACCAATTGTAATAGATGGTGAAACCAAATCGAGATATCTCAATCTAATGGCTTTCGAGAGATTCCATGTGGATGATGGGAAGGAGGTAACATCGTATGGTATACCATTTTCATGAGCTGTCTCCTCAACAGTCCCAGAGACGTTAGCCTTGTTCAGATTTGATGAATTTTATATTATGGTGAGTCGAAAACTGAGGAACAGTTTCAGGAAGAGGTTGAATTCTTGCAGAACTGATCTTGTCTAAACATACTTCAGAAGTCCATGGGCTGCCGTGTCTGTAATTGCTGGGATTATTCTTTTTACTCTCACCACAAGTCAGATATATATACTGTCTTGGGCTTGGCCAAAGTTACTTTTTTTCTGTCTTGCAATGTTAGTGTAACAACCATGATTAATTTGGATGTGTAAATAATAAATTACTTTGCTTAATAACCTTCGGTCAGCAAGTCTTGTGTGTTTTGACTTTTGAGTTGTTATTGAATGAGTTTCACTCAATAATTTTGTGTTTTTTGAGTTGGAATATAAAGAGTTATATGAGCACTTCATGATTAATTTGGATGGTTGAATTACTTCTTTAATTGAGCTTCACTCAATAATTTTGTGTGTTTTGACTTTTGAGTTGAAATATAAAGAGTTGTTAAATTTATTAGTTAAAATTATTATTTTGCGGTTCATAACTGTGCTAATTTTTGCATATCTCCAATTTTTTTTATTAATTAGAACTTATTAAATGCAAAAAAATTATCTACATAATATACTAACAAATTTTATTAAATTCTACAAATTTAATTTAGGAGGGAAATTTAATTTTATTAATTATTTATTTATATAATTTATTTTTTCCTATTTAAACTTATTAAATAAACAAATTTTAATAAAGAAAATTAAAAAAAACAGATCCAATCAGGGGATGCCAAGTGGCGTCCCCTGACTTAAAGAGGGGCGCGTGAACTCATGCGCCCCTCTTCTTCCCCAAAATTCCCACGCGGGAACGAGCCGCGGCCCCGGCCCGTTCTCGCCCCGTTCCCCACCCCGCCCCGAGCCCGTCTCCACTGGAGATGGCTTCCCTCCCCACCCCCAACCCCGCCCCGACCCCAGCCATCTCCAATGGAGATGGCCTAATGACCCAAGTTGTTAGCTTTTTTTTTTGGTACCGTTAATCCTATGAACCCCCCTTCTTCGGTATTTTGTGACGGAGGAACCCCATTTTTCAAGATTTATAATCTCTTTTGCTCAGTGATTTTTTTAATGAATGTTGATTTGTCCCCAAAAAAAAAAAACCAGAATTGAAATTGAGCACTTTCATTTGGAAAAATAACACATACATGCAGCAACTTATGATCTTGTTATTATCCAGGATGGATATTCTATTCCATTTGGAGGGTGGATTCATTTCATAACACCAAAATGAGATAGAAAATATTTTGCAAATCCAAATTATTTCACATACATTACATATTATTGTTTACCTTAGAGAAAAATTTAGATTTAAAAAAAAAAAAAGGCATCGTCTTCATATTGTTTTCAAGTAATCTCTAGATTATTTACATTATATTTAAAAAACACGTTTGTAAATATAAAGTGTTGTTGTATTGCATGATATCGTTTCTATAAGACTCTCATGTAATTGATCCTAAATTTTTCTACACTATATACTCTACAAATCTAAAATTATTTACTATTAGCATGTTAAAATTATTAATTACAAAAAGAAAAAAAATTCTTACGTAATCACTAATAGCTAGTAATTTGTTTAAAATAAAAGATATGCCAAAAATATTTAGTCGAGGTTAAAAATGCCAAGAAAAATATTTTTAGGATGCAAAGTGCCAACATTTTATATTTTCAGGGTGCAAAGTATAAAAAATGACTATTCTACCCTTCCTTTTCATCAAAACATACTAGGGTGCAAAGTGTCAAATAAATTGTATTTTCATGGTGTAAAGTGTCAAAACTTTTAAGTCAAGATGCAAAGTGCCAAAACTCTATAATTTAAGGGTGCAAAGTGTAAAAAACCCAGATATTAGACAAAGTTTAAAATTTTAAATATCTAACTTGGAATTAAATGCTAAAACATTTATTTTGGGGGAAATTTCTAACTTGGAATTTACAATTTAGTTTAGCTTGCGAACATAGTAAAAAATGTTTCTTCGATTTTCGCCAGGCATTTCTTTTCCTAATCCGTCCTTACCTAAAGGAATACAGAAGTGTTGAGGTTCAGTAAATCCTAAACGACGTCGGAGTGGATGATGTGAAGGTGGTTACCCTAGTTCCCAATCGCTGCGAATTCACTGATTACATGGTGATCGCCATGGCATTTGACAAGGTTAAGCTAAAGCAGAAATGAATATGTTAAATACTTGAGATTCCTCCCTTAGCTTCGTTTAGTGTTTGTTATATGTGAGTTTTAGGCATTTTTCTTTGCATGTCCAATTCGATTTCCATTAGACATACAAAATTGAGTTATGAAAGTTGTTATCTATCTATCCACAGACACTCTCATTGAAACTTGAAATGTCTGATACTCTGTTATTAAACTTTTTAGTTGCTAAAGATGTAGCAGAATGGAATCATCACTTGTCCTAGCTCCCAAGTAATGTTGAATCATAATCATAAGTCACATATGATTAATTAATTATAAATCTGAAGATGTTTTATGTTTAATTAGCATGTGCACTTGATTAAGCAAGGTATCAATGCTCCCAATTGTGCAAGTTAAGCATAAAAAAATCCCTATTTAGGTTGGTTTTTGGGTGGAAATGGGGATCAAGACTTTATAACCAAGGTTTTAAATTTTTTAGGTGAAAATGAATATGAACTCTTGGGTTTTGGATGTTGAAAGAAATCTTCACGAAATGGCAGATATTTCAAACGAATTGCAGCAGTGGAGGAATAAATCTATCTACAGACTACCAGCCCATGTCAGAGCCTGCAATCCTCAAGTGGTATCTTTTGGCCCGTACCATCACGGTGAGCAACACTTGAAGCCAATGGAAGAGCACAAGAAACGCGCTTTCCTTCACTTCATTAAGAGATCTACAAAACCACTGTCTCATTATGTGAAAGCTTTATCTGATGTGTTGAATGATTTGAAAGATGCGTACGATCAACTCGATCCTGTGTGGGATGAAGATGACAAATTCTTGCAGTTGATGATTCTTGATGGGTGTTTCATTCTTGAAATAATGTTTGTAGCAACCCGTTCCGTGGATGACTATGCTCCCAATGACCCCATATTCAGTAACCATGGAAACCTGAATGCAATGCCTTC
Source organism: Penstemon newberryi var. newberryi (assembly GCA_030819805.1). NCBI lineage: Eukaryota > Viridiplantae > Streptophyta > Magnoliopsida > Lamiales > Plantaginaceae > Penstemon > Penstemon newberryi. Next base: position 4,219,993 of record JAUALY010000003.1, on the reverse strand, counting down.
AATCCGACGAGATATGTTGTTGCTTGAAAATCAGGTGCCATTGCTGGTTCTTGAAAAACTACTTCGTGCTGCGGGTAGTCATAGGGTCTGTTATCCTCTCTTTCTAACTCAGTCCCATATAAATATTGTTTTTCTGCTGATTCTAACAAACAATTTGTGGAATATTATTCTGTTTTGTGAGTTAAGATAGATGATGAGCTTGTACAGAGGCTCGTACTCAAGTTTTGTCTCCCGGCGTCATATCCATCATCTGTGGGCCATTCCATGCACATATTGGATGTTTATCGGAAGGGACTTATTTATGAATATCCTAAGCGCAAAAGAAACAAAAGTATGAGAAGAAGACCCAAGATCCATGAAGGTGGAGTTGCAATCATTCCATCTGCAACAGAGCTTAACGAGGCTGGAATCCGGTTTAACATAAGTGGAACCAGAAGCCTCAAAGACATCTCATTCAGGGGCAACGCTCTTAATCTTCCACCAATTGTAATAGATGGTGAAACTAAATCGAGTTTTCTCAATCTAATGGGTTTCGAGAGATTCCATGTGGGAGCTGGGAATGAGATTACCTCGTATGCCGTTTTCATGAGCTGTCTCCTGAAGAGTAGTAAAGACGTTAGCCTTCTTCATTCACGCGGCATTGTTCAGAATGCCCTTGGCAGTGATCACGATGTGGCTAGATTGTTCAGGTTGATCTGCGAGGATGTTGTTCTTGATCCTGCGAGCACATTAGATGAAGTTTATAAAATGGTGAGTCAAAAACTGAGGAACAGATTCAGGAAGAAGTTGAATGCTTGGAGAAGTGATCTTTTCCAAACTTACTTAAGAAGTCCATGGGCTGTTGTGTCTGTAATTGCTGGGATTGTTCTTTTTACCCTCACCGCAATTCAGACTGTGTATACTGTCTTGGGTTACACTCATCCAAAGTAACTTCTTTTTTTTCATCTTGTATTGTTAGTGTTTCATGGTTGTTAGACCATGAATTATTGGGTTGTTTTAATTGCTTTTTTACATGAGCTTCACTCCATAATTTTTGTGTGTTTTGAGTTGGAATATAAAGAAGAGTTGTTATATGAGGGAGCAATTTCATTTGAAAAAAACACATGCATGCATGCTGCATTGTATGATCTTAATTTATAACTGATTGCACTTATAGGATTGGCAAAAATATGTATGCCAGATATCCGAATGTTTCGAAAACCGGATTGTTTGGTTCTACCGCAAACGGTTGGTCTGTTCGGTCCGAAACAACCCACCTAATCAATGTAAAGCAGACTACTAGCATATTGGCCAAAATTGGTATAAGATAAAAACTTAGTGAATTGGTTTGACTGATGATTTATTTTTTCTTGGTAAGTTTTTTCAATTTATTAACGTTTGTTTAATGTAAAAATTACGTAAATGACATTTATGACTGATATATCATATCTTGTATCACTTATTTGGCAATTTCTAAAACAGAAAGAACGGGCAAAACTTCTTACAAGAAAAAACTTCTTACAAGACTAGTTAGATCGTTTAAGCACCACCATTTAACTCAACTATCAGAAAAATCGATTTAACTCCTTGACTAATCAAAACAATAACGTGGCTCGAGCACCACCAAAAGAATTCAATCACAAAAAGGATGTCGAAATGCCTCACTTGACTACTTGATTTCCATCACTATTAAAATGTCTCGATGATGAGCAATCTCAATATATATGTCCTCACTTTACTAGTTGATTTCATCACTATTAAATGATTTTGACGATAAGCAACCTCAATACATGTACTCAAGTATTTTGATACGTTATTTGTTAAATATTGAGTTCAACTTCAATCAGAGCACAATTAGTTATAATTTTATTTTATATATTGATAAGTCAGGCTGTCAAGACCGCTTCGAGCCCGCCATCAACATGACCTAGCTTATAACCAAACAATCATATTGGACCTAAGTTGTTGGTTCACCAGGTGGACGAAGTAACCAACATTCCAGATAAAAAGACCATTGTGTTGACCATTTAACCCTTGAAGAACTAAGGAATATTACCAAACACTCCAATATCAACGTTTCTTTTACGCGAATCGACCTTGATTCGGACGAGTTGACCTGAGTAAATGCCACAACTATAAAAGCCCTTCATTTATTATTTCTGACACACATTAATTACATCACAATTATCCTTCCAGCTCGGACTCTCGTTCAACTCAGTCTAGCTTAGACATCGATGAGTTTGGCTTGATCATCAACTTTGGAACAATTTGATCGATTTTGTGAAGACAATATTTCTTATTATAAATTGAAATTATGTCTACCACAATATAGTAGTGAATCGAGACCCCTTCTCACATAATATCTTTGCCTTTTCTCATTCTAATTATCAATACTTTTCATAATTCGAATTTCGAACATATTTCAGAATGGTTAAAACAAGTAAAAATTAAAAGTAAATAAGAAGTAAATTCTTCAAAATGTGGTTATTAGATATTAAAAATATGAGATTTAAAGTATTAAATATTATTTTCTTTCTTTACCAAATTAAGTTACTTGTGTTTATTAAACTCGAAATGACGATTTACGGGTCAGAAAATGACGGGTTTTATTTTATTTAAACCCTGACTAGAAGGACAATTAAATTAGAAAACACGAAGACAAATCATCATTTTCGTTTTTCCCTTTTCTCAAATGTAGGGTTGAAAATACAAATCAAATCAATGGTATATCTCTAATTATCTATGGTGAAAATTTTCAAATCCCATTAATAATTCTCATCAAACTCTCATTATTATAGCAAAATTTACCTAACCGTATTAAAATGTCTAACGACTCAAAGCCTACAACAAAGTACTCTATTTACCCCAAGCCCGAAGCTGAGTATCAAGAAATTATTCAAAGCCCAAATATTTTCTTGGAAAAGCTACAGGGTTTTCACGTCTTTTATGGAACCAAATTCAGGTATGCATTCAATTTCCTTTTCATTTTAGGTTTTTGTTTGTGCGTTTCTATATTAGATTACGATTTTTTTGAGTTTCCGACTGCTGGTGTGTAATTTGCTTATGCATGTTGCTAGACGAGTGTTAGAATCGCTTGAATGTTTCTCTTGGATTAATGGTTAAATAGACTGAATTTTGTCAGTTTTTAAATTTCCTAATTATGTTGTTTAATTATGGGATTGTATATTGTTTTCTATAATCTGAAGGCAAACAGGTAAAATAGTGTGATAGCATTTGTGTTCATGGAAAAATTCAATTAGAGTGAATTAGCATCATAAATTAATAGTATTTATGTTCAATAATCACCGAATTTGGATCTAGTTAGTAAATGCATAAACTAACAATTGAAAAATAATGATGTTTTACATGGCGATTTCTATGCTTAACAAAAGGTTGTCATGACTTGAATCAAATGGTATGAGTAAGCATGCCATATATCTCCATTTTTAACCCAATAATTTGTAGTTCCGATTTAAGTTTGAAACTTAATTTCGTAGGAAAAGTATCTAGTTTGGCTTGAATGCATATAACTAATAATATAAAACGTGCTAGTTTATTGAAACAATAGTTTGTTTAATAATTTTCTGAATATCATGTCACAATTATAAACTACATGGACTCACCACAAGTCTGTCGTTAACATAACAATATGGGGAAAGTATTCTTAACCTTTGTTTTTTTGTATTTAGAGTCCCTACTATAGGTGGAAATCGCTTAGATTTGCATCAGCTTTTTTTAGAGGTAACCTCTCGAGGTGGCATTGAAAAGGTATGTTTTGATCTCTTCTTTTGATGTTAATTTCAGTCGGCACTTCTCTTATATTTTCAGATTACCATGTATTGCACCCCAAACACACGGCTTACTGGCGTAGCTTCACTTAGCATCTCACTGATTTGAATGTCAGTACGTAGTTTCTTCTCAAGAAGAAGCTATCATACTGGTTCTTTCACACATATGTGTGCATATTTATGCACTTTGTGTATAGTTTATAGCTGACAAAGTGATTCTAATATGAGAAAGAAGCCTAATGCTCTGTTTGGGCCAAGGCTTTTGAGAGTAAAAAAAAGGGTGAAACGACTTAATTTCTCTTTTTGAGCACATAAGCACTAATATGAATAACTTCTTGATTGTTATCATGATAAAGGAGATAAATTATATGTATAAATTACCATGTCTCCAGGAATTATGTGTTTGTAGATGTATTTCCTTTGAGTTCTCGAAAAACATTTTCCTACCGTAACCCAATATCCACACAACTTTTGCTAATTAGGAAAATCATGTTTCTGAAAAAATGCAGAATATGACCATGGGTCCATGAGGTTCCATTAAAATTGTATTTTTGTATTCCATTTTACAACCTACTAGATTAAACAGCATTCAAGCTAAAAAAAATGGTCTGGATTTTCCTTCTACGCATACAGTATGTTGTCTCTATTGGACTTGACTAAACAAAGGCACCCCATCAACCCTGCTTTATCAACTACATGCTTCTGTTTTTCCCTTATCTTGTTTGAAGGGGTTGAAATCAGAGTATTATGCTAGAGTAAGGTGAATGGACTACGTGACATCTGTCCTCGACATATTACATTTCAGCAGCAAGAGATAGCAGATGTTTATAGTTATCCACAATTTTTTGTTGTCTTAATTGGATAGATTTATACTAATTTAGCATTGTGCTATTAGGAAAAATTACGTTATTTTGGTTTTAATTAGCATATTTTGATTGTTTTCCAACTGTTATGTTAACATGTTACAGATTATAAGAGACCGTAGATGGAAGGAAGTTACTGGAGCCTTTAACTTCCCATCTTCCATAACAAGCGCATCATTTGTCTTACGAAAATATTACCTATCATTGCTTTACCATTTTGAGCAGGTTTATTATTTTCGGAAAAAAGAACCATCGATCTTAGAAGCTGGTACCTTTACAACCTAATTTTGGCTATATTCCTCCGGTTTTTTTTTTTTTTTCGAAGTTTAGAACTACTACTAAATTCCCTTTAACTATTGTATAGATCAATCAAATTGGACCCCTGATGGATCGACCTTGCCACATTCTGTTAATGACGGTGCTTCATCCGATCAACTTATAGATCGGGGTTAGTCACACTTTTTATATCTTTTTTAGCAAAATTGCATTTCTAGTCCCACAAGATTGACTCTCGGCAATTTTGGTTCGTGCTTTACACAAATGCAATTTTTGTCACAAATATTTTTGCACTTTTGGTCCTCTCATCCCTTTTCCCATACATATTTTTGCCTTTGTCCTATGTATGTTTTGCACTTTTGGTCCCGTTAGATTTTCTCAGGTTTGCACCTTTGGTATCAATTGGATGGGAAGGGGGCTGTAGGACCACAAGTGCAAAACGTTTTAAAAAATTGGGTTCAGAAGTACAATTTTGTAGAACACGGGACCAAATATGCTGAAGGTCCAGTGCTATAGGACTAAGATGCATTTTTGCTATTTTTCGTTATATATTTTTACTGGTCATAAATGAAGTCTCAAGGATGTGATGTGCAGTGAGTCCTAACTTTGAGGATGGCATTTTAGTGACTGGAACAATTGATGGGAAATTCGACGATGGGTATTTAGTTACGGTGAAATTGGGATCTGAGGAACTGAAAGGTGTTCTATATCATGCTGCCCCTGCCCCTGCCCCTGCCCCTGTGTCCCAAACTGTTAGCACTTCTAGTGATTCTGCTAACCGAACCAGGAGAAAGCACCAGTTGGCATTTAGGGATCCAGCACATCCCAAGCCAAACAGAAGTGGATACACTTTCTTTTTTGCTGAGCAGTACTCGATACTTAGGCCTTTATATCATGGGCAAGAAAAAGCTATCAGTAAAAAAATTGGTCAACTGTGGAGCAGACTGACAGAGGCTGAAAAACAGGTACCAAATTCTTTTCGCGAAGTAGAAAAACTTATTATTAACGTTCCTGCTTAGGAATGATATAATGAACCAAATTCTTGATTTGGGTAGATTCATTATAAGTGGTGTGAATCATATCTTTTATATGCAACAGCAACACTTGAAATATGCATACTCCAAGAACCTCTACAACTTGAAAAAAGAACAACTTGTATCTCTAACTCATATTTAATCTGTGTTGAAATCATCAGGTGTATCAGGAAAAGGGGATGAGAGACAAGGAAAGATACAAAGCTGAAATGTTGGAGTACAAATCATCATCACGTGTGCAAGGTTATTAGGCTTTACTAGTCTTTGCTAGCTGAAAGGAATCCATTTTCCTGCCCATCAAACATACTCTGTTATATATGTAGAGAGATGACTGTATGGAATTTTCCCATATACCTTTCGTAGCTGAGAATGAAAAAAAAGATCCTCAGGGGTCATGTGGTGGCTCGGAAGTGGATAACGTTTGTAAGACATCTCCAAAGTGTTTTTTATCTGTTAATTTTTACATTACATTCTCGAAGTTTTTATTTGTGTGCGCTTGCTTGCATATTTCTATTTCTTCCTGTGGAAAATTCTCGTCATGTGATTGATCAGGATCACTTACTAACCAATCACAAAGAACACTTGCAATGTGATTGGTCAGGTTAGCGAGATTCGACCTGCAGAAGATTTTCCTGTTTGTTCTCATCCATTCCATTGCCCTGTGTAAGGTTGTGCAATTTCATTGAAAGAATAGTCATTCATCCACTTACATTTTCACTTTTATGTTTAAAAACTATCAGCCAAACTACAAGAGATTAAAAAAGTGAGAGATAGAAAAACAGGAGAATGTTCAGGTCACTTTTCCATGGGTAAATAATACTATATTTTTTTATATTATATACGTGTAAAATATTTACAGAGGCTAAACAATTTCTTTAACAAAGCAAGGGTATACAAAATGCAGTGCTAACATTATATTCTTTCATGCATGAGCAAAATTGGACAAATGAATAGACTGGCCAGTTTCAATATGACGTATAATTGTTCCTTTGACAAGTGAAATCTAACACATTAGTTTAAGATTGGTTTGATCGAGATTGAGATTGTCATGTCATAAAATATATATAATTTCTAAAAGATTAATTCGATTCCAGCACTAGTAGAGTTTATCAATGAGGGAAAAACACTTTTCATACTAAACTTTTATCAACTCAACATTTTTCATACCAAGTATTTTCGAAAAACACATTTCATATCACAATTTCAGAATTTTGGACACTTTTGCATTTCCCGTTAAAAATTGGACGGAACAACCCGCGTGTGCAACACGCGCCCGTCAACTTTTTAAACGAGGGAAAACACTTTTCATACCAAACTTTTATCAACTCGACACTTTTCATACCAAACTTTAACAAAAACACATTTCATACCATAATTTCATAACTTTGGACACTTTTGCATTTTCCGTTAAAGAATAGAAAGGGCTTTTCTTGCTTGTTTAGTAAAGTCTCGCTTTTTTATATTTAAAGAAGTAGGTGCTTGCTAGGGCACTCTTCATTCTTCATTCTTCATTCGAAACTAATGAGTATCCGGTAGGGGCTTTCTGCCTTGTTATCAAAAAGGGAGTTGGGTAAAGCAAACTCCCTCCTTGGAGGAGCACGGGCTTAGTCAAGTAGAACCGGGTTGCGCTGCTTGATGCTCTGATCGAAAACAAATCAGTGGGGCCATGCCGGTACGACTGAATATGCGTTAGAAAGGTAAATCCCTCCCCTACGACACCAAAAAACTGGGCCGAGCTTCTAAACAGACAGCCCGCTTCCATAGAACAATATCGTGGCAACGTAGACCTAAGTGGTCATATTGAATCCTTGGGAACCATCACAAGTACGGCCGGCCTATATTTGAACGAAAATGTCGTGTCGTCCAGCGGAGCCTATAAGAAGGTGACTCGCGCAGACAACTGACTCCTTTTCAATAGAAAAGAATAGCCAAACCAACCCAGCTGGCTGGTCAATCTCAGAGATCTTATCGGCCGGCAAACCGTAGACGGACGACCACGGTCCCGACCTTACACTACATAAGCCACTAGTGGCTCAGAGAAAGCCATTGTGCGCTAGCCTAGCTAGCTAACGTTTTTCAGCTGGCTGTTATGTTAGTTGTAGCGCGCCTTCCCTCCTTCTCTCACTTCGGAAAGATTTAGCAGTATTTTTGATGACCTGGTCGAGAGAGTACGATACATCGGTGTAAAAGATTGAGTTGGATCTGTGAGGTTGGTTATAGTAAGGCCTGGTTGGAAGGTGTTCTTGCCTCTATCATTAGCTCGGGTAGTCGGAAGTGATGGCCAAAAAGTAGAACTTTTTCCTCTTTCAGCTTAAACTATTCCCTAAAGATGGGGGGAGGGACCAATTGGCGCATGTAACTTCATAAACAGATGGAGAAAATCACGTGTTGAGCACGTGTGAATTTCGGGCAGGGAGGTGATTGCATTTGGGTAGGAAAGACCTAATTTTTTCCTCCTTCTTATACACCATTTCCCTCCATTTTTTCTCCTTATACGCTATTCCTCCATTAATTTTCTCTCTCTTTCTTTAGCAAACCTCCATTAATTTCCTTTCTCTTTCCTTCTACCAAATCATACAACATATTGAGACTAAATGTCCCACATTGGTCGAAAATCTTAAATCCACTTTATAAGGTCTTGGGCAACTCTCATCTTACAAGCTAGCTTTTGAGGTTGAATTAGGCCCAAGCCATGTGAGTGGACTTAATCCACACCATGTGGTGAATTCTAATATGATATCAGAGCCCCAGGTTGAAGTGGGCAACCTCCTTCCGTGATGGGCTCCTCCTTATTCGCATGATGAGATTATTCTTTACCCACACACTTCGCCCATATAACAAAGTTTTCGCCCATATAACAAAGTTTTAGGTTGTCATTCTTCGTCCAGTTAACAATAGGCATGGACGGTCATTATTCGTGTGTTGGGGCCCACATATTGTAATCCGCAAGGTTTGACTTTAATATGTCATGTGTAGGACTTGTTTCACCCACACATTCAGCATGTCCACACGTAAAGGGTGGATATTGAGACTAAATGTCTCACATTTGTTGAAAATAATAGTTAAGTCTACTTTATAAGGTCTTGGGCAACCCTCGACTTACAAGCTAGCTTTTGAGGTTGAGTTAGACCCAAGTCATGTGAGTAAACTTAACCCAAATCATATGGTGAATTCTAATACAACAACAAAAATTTCTCCATTAATTTCCTTCTACAAACATACAACAAAAACCAAAGAAAGCTAGCCATGTGAGTGAACTTAGCCCAAACTATGTGATGAATTCTAATGCAACAACAAAAATTTCATTCTTTAAGCACCTAATATTCTACCTCTGTTTATGACGTAACGGATGCGTGTTGCACACGCGCGTTATTATATCCAATTTTAATGGAAAATGCAAAAGTGTCCAAATTTTAAAATTGTGGTATGAAATATGGTTTTTGAAAAAGTTTGGTATAAAAAGTGTCAAGTTGATAAATGTTTGGTACGAAAAATGTTTTCTCTCATTTATGAAGTTAACAGGTGCGTGTGCGTGTGCGCGTGTTGCACAAGCGCGTTATTCCGTCCATTTTTTAACGGAAAATGTAAAAGTGTCCAAAGTTCTGAAATTGTGGTATGAAATGTGTTTTTTGAAAAAGTTTGGTATGAAAAGTGTTTTTCCCTCGTTTATCAATTTATATATGCATATTTTTATTAAAAAAAAAAATTACTAATTAAATCAAGGTTTAATAACACTTGAGTACTATCCAATGATTCGTTTAAAGTGTGATTTTACATGTAACAAAATATTATCATCATCATGTGCGTGCATATGTTTTATTTTTAGCCTCACCCGTGATACAGACTAATTTTGAACACAATATTTGATGGCAATACGTACTTTATTAACATAAATTATTTGTAATTTTTATTTTTATTTTTATAATGCATAGAACTTCAAGGGCGGAGCAATGTAAAGAATTTGACCTATATCTCGCCTCTTGTACATACAATTATCTAAAAATCCTAGTAAAGAATTGATTAGCATACCAATGACAACTCACCAGGCACTTAAAAGATTTATTTTTGTAATTAATTAGATAAATCGGATTTGATCGAGAGGTTCTTCTACAAATTAGCTATATATCATGCATATTTCTAAAGACTTATAATTAAGAGTGCAGCGGGTGAGTTGAGTTGGATTTGAATAGATCAGGTGTAAAATTGGAGAACGTTGTACGTGTCAAAATGAGTTGGCCAGGGTCAATCTATGGTTTTAAAATAAGGTTTGCTGATGGTTTAATTATAAATAGGCATATATAGACAAATAAAATAACTTTAAACATAATCAGTGAAAATAAATTGTATATAAGTACTAATAATAATTAAGAACTCATTTTTTGGCATGTCTTTAAAGATTTAGATACATTTAAAGCACAAAATGTGACGTCAATGAGGATGTAGCTTAGTGGAAGGTGAGGCTCAGGTCTTAGTTCAATTCCTACTAATGTGACTCTTTTTTTTTTTCCCAAGGATTTAATTCATTTCGAGACGCGTCGGACACATTAAGTGGAAACCTCTCCCAACAGGGATTTGAATTTAGGTTCGCTACTTCGTAGTGACTAGTCCATTCCACTAGACCAATCACCTGTTGGTGTTTTCTTCTAACCATTTATTAGTATTGTTGTTAGTTATTTGTTTATTAGTATTGTTGTTAGTTATTTGTTGTACTTTGACACAATTAATTATGATGTATTTACCATCTTTAAAAAATAAAAAATATATAGCATGTGATTATAGGAGTAGTTAATTTAGAAGAAAAAAAATAATATTCTTGGAAATTAATCAGGTAACACTAAGTTAGGTCAGGCGGAAAATATTGGGGTAATGACTTGATTGAGTTGATCTACAATATTAAATCAATCTACTTCGTTGAAATCTTTATATTTACTTGATTATAATAAAATATTATTTACTACTCGTTATTTTATCGAAAATTAACTCAACCCAAGCCCAAATGATCTCATCTAAAATAATTGAAAAAGAATAAGAGTTGGAGGAGCTCATCTATGGATAAAAATTCCATGTTACCACCTCAATAATAAATTAATATTCATAATTTTCAGTGTAAAAAAAAGGTTTCGGTATAACTTGTTACAATCGCAATCTAGTAAATCTTTCCCAACACTTTTAAACCCAGTTTCAGTTTGACTAGTTTGATACGCAAATTTTGAATATAAATAACAGATTTGAACCATCATGTTATGAATTTTTTTTTCTCATTGACTGTATAGAAGGCAATAAATCTGGTTGCATGCTACATATAAATGAGTGTATATAATTATGATTTTTGACAAATATAAGGGTAAAAGTGGAAATGATATTTCAAGCAAACTCAAACCGCATGGAAAATGTATGAATGGAATAATGGGAAATAATGTGCCTACTCCGGTAGATTCAATCCACTGAGGTGCTGGATGAACGACAAGTGTATATGAGATGAAAATTTTTTGTCCTCTTATGCACATGTGGTTATCATCCAACCCCTGTGAATATAATCCACCGGTGTAGGATGATTGTAACCGAAGTAATGACTACTTTTATTAAGGTAATTATCAAATATGTTATGCATTTAATAGAGAAATTAAATGTAGGAGTGATTTTTTATTCCATGTTTAGAACATTTCATATATAGGAAAATAATTATAAAAGCCAAATTTTTTTTTGAAAAGTTATCCAAAACTTTTAGAAATTTTAAATTAAAGAAATCGTTATCCAAGGGATAAAGAGACCTCCTTCAATAATTTACTTTTTGTCCTAGATTTTTAATTGCATTGAGCTTCCTTTTAACATAAATGATAAAAAAAATATGAAACGAAATTTACTAATCAATGAATTATGGGAAAATTTTAATTTTAATCACACAAATCGGACCTTCAACACTTTTTATTCTGCATTGTACAAAACTATATTTTGACCTCAATTTTATTTAAATTTTTTGCACTTTTGGTCTCATCGCCTCATTTGGGATCAAAAGTGCAAAGTTGTGACAACCCTATGAGACCAAGATGCAGTATAGGGAATACTATTCGATGAAACTAAAAGTACAAAGTATTTTAAAGAATTATGATCAAAAGTACAATTTTGTAAAGTTGGGTACCAAAAGGTCTGAGTATTCAATCGTACAAGACTAGAAATGTAATTTTAACATTAATTATTTTCAGCATAAAAGAATTATAGTTGCTTACTTTAGGTAAAGAAGGGGAAAAATAAGCCAACTTAGCTTTGATTAAGGGGTAAAATCAATATATACCAAAAATAATTCAAAGGAAAGGGAAATACCAGAAATAATTCAAAGGAAAGGGAATTTGAATATTTTTAACCATCATTCTAATTACTTTCCTTGATATGGTCAATGGTCATTCAATCCTTAATTCATGAAATTTCAAAGTTTCACATTCACATATACATATATATCTTTTAGTTTTAGATAGAGAGAGAGAGAGAGAGAGAGAGAGATAGTCTGTGTGTACTGTGTGAGAGAGAAAGTGATTTCATTTCTTTAAAAAAAAAGAAAAAAGAAAAAAAAAATCCAAAAAATGGTCTTAGAACGTGACAGTCCATTTCCACACACAGCAGTTAAGAAGAACTGACTCTTTGAGTTCTCTTCTTCTTCCTTATTAGCTCATTTTTCTTCATTTCACCATTTCTAAAAGTAGTTTGTAATATATACACAATATATCTATAGAAAAAAAATAATTTTCTTTGAGCTGATCTTTTCATATCCTAATTATAAAATCAAGAATATAGTTCCCGTAATTATCTGCTAATGTTCTGTTAGTTACCATTCTTGATATGTATTCCCTCAGTCAAGTAACCATATATACATCCGAATCTCAATCCTTGATCCGAAAAATCCGATCTTTCACACTCGGGTCATCTCCTCTGAAGTCTCATTAGGGTTGTTATTTTATTTTTCTGCATATATCTTTCAGTCTCCTACTGTGTGTATGTGTGTTTTTTATAGCTATATTCCCAGCTGAGTTCTTGAAATTTGATTTTATTAGGTCTTTTTCACCCATTTACTTACCTGCTCAAGGACCTATCTCTTTTTTTCTTTCAACTAATCTCCATTGATTAAAAAATTGCCATCTTCAGTTTTCAATACATATACCTACATATGATCATATAGATACAGAGTGAGTTTTTTCTTTTCTTCTTTCTCAATGGAGGATAATCAAGAAAATGATGTTAAATCTTGTTTTGATTCTGCTCTTGGGGAAGGGAAGCTTTTGATTAAGTTGAAGATTCCAAAAGATGAGGAGCAACAGAAGAAAGCTGAGTTTACACAAAACAGAGATATTGATAATAAGATGAAGAATAAAAGCTTGGTTTGTGATATATGTAACAAAGTGTTTACTTCAGGGAAAGCACTAGGTGGTCACAAGAGTTTTCATGTTCAACAAGCCAAAAACAAAGATCGGATTTTGAAAAAGAAACAAATCCTGCCTAGTGAAGAAGAAGAAGAGATCAATGAGTCTTATTTTGGGAAAAATTGTGGTTCAGATGGAAATTATACGGACGTCGAGAAATCGACTTGTGTGGTTTGTGGGCAGAATTTTCCATCCATGAAGTCGTTGTCGGGGCACATGAGGTTCCATCCGGAGAGGAATTGGAGGGGTCTTCACCCCCCACGGCGTTCAGTGGCAAAAAAAAGCTCGAGTTCTTCTTCTTCGTCTTCCGCTTTATTAGATGCCGAGACTCAACAAGTCGAGGACATTGGAACGGTCGATTTGAAAGAGTCATTGACGGGGTGGTCCGTGACCTCAAGACGTGGTCGGAAATCGATCACAACTTCCGAGATTTCCCAATCGGAGTTGGATGCAGCTAATGACCTTATGATGCTAGCTAGTGGGGATCCCAAGGCTAAAGTTGTTGACATTGATCCGAGAAAACGAAAGATGGAGCATCTTGAAATCTTCGAGGAGAAGGGTTCTAATGAAATTGGGAAAGCATTTGCTCTTGGAGAATCAATCAACAAATCAAAGGTCAATGAAGATCATGAATGTAGTTATTTCTCAAAAGATGATGAGCAATTAAAGGTTCTTATGATCAAGAACAAGAAGAAAAGGAAGAAGGTGAAGCTTTGTGATTTGGAAACATTGCCGCCTCAAAATGATGCTAGTGCTAGTGAGAAGTCTGTCCTGACGAGATCCGATAAATACTGTTGCGACACTTGCGGAAAATCGTTCCCGTCTCCACAAGCATTGGGTGGTCATAGGTCTAGTCACAAAAAATTCAAGATCACCATTCAAAATTCAATTGAGGAAGCCGAAAATAATCTTCCATCACCCGGAGAAGGTAGCCGCACTTGCCGAAGAGAGCTGGATTTCGACCTCAATGAGATGCCTCCAACAAAAGATGAAGCTGCAGGATTTGAGTATGAACTTAATTATATAAAGTGCACTTACTAATTACAATTATATTATATATGATTAATCTTGTGATAATTTTTTTTTTTTAAAATCTTTTTTTGCAGCCAGCTTCTTCTAAATAGAGTTAACTGATGAAGACTGATTAGCATAGTAGTTCAGTTAATGTCTGTTACTAATGTTTTTCTTTTTCAAGTTGTTCATGGGACAGTGACATAGGAACCATCTTGGTTAATTTATTTATTATTGCTTCCTTAAAATGAAGTGTTGAGGATGATATGTCTTTTTGTGTTTATTTTCTTCATGGAGAACATGATATCATGCCAACAAGCCTTCTGTGAATAAAAAGTATGTACAGAAGCTACTAAAGTTTTATTGTGACATTTATTTATATATATGTTGCATTTCTCAAAATGTACATTTTTTTTTAACATATACTTTTTCATTGACATTTATTTTATTAATATGTTTGAACCAACAAAGTAGCATCACTACGATTGGACAATTTCACTTCAAACTTACAAATATATTACTATTAATTTTGTGATTGTGTTATGATTAAATCGAATTTCGCAAATGCTTTTGGAATTGGAAATTGTCTATTAGTTTTTTTATTTAGCTTTTGCTTGAGCCGAAAATAATGTAAAAACGTCTAAAACCATGCAAGACATTGTTGTTTCTAACTTCTGCTGCTAGAAATATTACATGAAAAAGAAAAATAATTTGTTAGTATGTTTATTAATATTCTATTATTTTCTTACAAAGAAATCGAAGTTGTGCAGAAACATGAACTATACAACAGGAGTGGAGATGCATTCTTGAAACTGCTGATGAGTTACAATTAAATTAGTACATTGAGAAATTGAGAAACTTTCAACTGCTTTTTATATGAATTCTCGTGATTTATGTCTTTGTCCATCGGTCCTAATTTGACTTTTGATTAATTCCATTTTCACATAGGAAAATTTCCGAATTCTTTTTATTCAAACAACAAATGATTTTTTTTTTCTTTTCTATTTTAATATATATATGCTCAACTTATTTTCTAGGCTTTAATCCGACCCCAAAGGTAATAATTGTTCTGTTTAATTAGCATGGCTATGTCCTTTTCTCTTCTACATAAATTGCATGTCTAATAAGCATGTCATTTCGATACTGTTACATTTTTTTTTTAAATTCCGATACTGTTACATAAATGTTCTTACGATTATTAACGTCGTAAGGAAAATTATAGCCCAAATTCAATTTCTTATCTGCACTCCATCTATCAAATAGAAATGAATTGCATTTGTATTATAAATAATAATAATTTGAAATAAAATTCTCCCATTAAAGTTCTTAGTATCAAATCATAGAACATTAATATTGTACTCATATTTTTTTCAAATTATTGTATGCTACGACATAAATTTAATGTGCATGCGCCCATATAAAATACTAGCTGATGACACGAGCATATTGAAGATACTGAAACGGATGCCAAATTTTGTAATTTCCGTTTGGTTTAAATTCTGATCGAAATAATTGTTTTGTTTTAATTTCTAACATAAGCAATTAAGACCCAAATCAATTTTCCTTTTACCTTTAAACTAAAATATTAAAACAATATACAAATTTTTATATAATGTTAAAAAAAATCTCATTGATTTGAGACCCGTAACAATATATTAAATATATTATTTCTCATCTTAATTATTTGACAACCGCAATCATGGATAAAAATTTTGTTTATAAATATTGGAATTTCTTTGAAAACATTTCAGAACTACCAAGATAAGTTAGCATCAAAATTAAATTTTGATGTCAAAGTTTCAAAAGTTGAGCTGCAGCAAAGGCATCAACAATGGACCTATTCTAACTGAACCCGAAGGCATCAAAATATTATTCGCCAACTCCTACAACTCAATTGTACCTTTTTTCCCCCTCCCAACAGCTCTATTTTTAAATTTCACTAACAATAATTTTTTTTATAATTTAAATATTGGGCTTAATTATGATGTTTGGTTCTGATTTGACTATAGTAGTGAGTTATTACTTTTAAATGAATTGTAATTTATAAGCCGGGGTGAAAAGTGTCAAAACACTATATTCTAAGGATGCAAAATGCAAAAAACCCGTAATATAAAAGTGAAACAAGAAAAGCAATTGTCCTTTTCAGAGGCAACTGTCGTTTGGCTTTCACTTGTGTTTCCCATGCAACTGTTCCCCTATAAATTATGAATGCAACATCAAGGAATGCATGAGCAACAGATGTAAAAATTTCAGGAAAAAAATCAGCAAATGATACTTTGTAATTGCTCAAGACATCACTGGCCATTATTATACCTTAAATTACCTGACCGAAGCTACGGTAAAATTCGACACAGATGCTAAGGAAATCACGGTGTGTAACAAAAATATTTTACCTTCACATAGTTGAGGAGGAATCAAAACTTCTATGAACAAATTAATGATGCAGATTCAGCTATAATACAAAGTGAAAATTCTCCTACAAAAAGGGCTTAGACTCCGATTTTTCTCTATATATCTCTACTTCAAAAAGAAAAGTAACATGTCAAAATAAAAGCTTTAAACATCGCGAAAGAGGAAAAGAAATGGAATTTTTTTCCTTAGATCTAAGTGGGAACCACCTCGGAATAATTTGTTGATAACTGGAAAATAAAGAATCCTAAGATGACTACCAACAATACAAGCTGCAGAAAGAAACACGAGGTGTACTTACAAACCCTCTTCTGTAGCTTCAACGTTTCATCAGCAATGGCGATTTCCTCAGAGATATTTTCTAATTTCTCAGCCTCTTTCTTAAGCATTGCAGCCTTGTTTTCAGTGTCTCCAACCTTGTCGAGTATTTGGGTTTGGTCCGAAGACAGAGCTTTTTGTTTTTCCAAGACAGTAATTTGATTCACAGCAGCCTGTCTCAGCTTTTGGACTGTTGTTGATATAACCAAATATTCAACTTCAGCTTCAATCTTTCGCTTAATGGGATCATCAGGTTCTGTTTCCACATCTCTGTTTCCTGTTTTTACTACCTCCGATTGCACAGATCGAGAAGTACTACTCTTTCCGCCCAACTGCTCAGGGAGTTCTTGTTCAACATCTGTAAACGCTTGGGATAATTCCGAAATTGAACCAACAGAAACACCTTGGCTCATTTCCTTAAACTTTAGCAGCTCTGCATATATATGATGACCCATTAGTAACAAAAGTTGGAAAAGAAAGACGACAATCCATCCCCTCAAACAATTGGCAAATTTTGCAAATTCTTTCACATATATATGGAACACAGTTAAATCTTTGTTCTTATAGTATATATATAAGTATGTATAAATGACGTGAACAGACAAAAAGTTTCACAGGCAAAGATACAACAAGACAACAACAACAAGGCAATGCTTTTTCAGGCTTTTGGAAGGGAATAAGGTTATAGGTCCATCCAGCTATGTCCAAAGTTTGAAAACCTTCTGAAACTGAATAAAAGGTCAATAAATTTAGCCTTTCTCAAACAAAACCAAAATAGCTAAAAAGCAATAATACAGAAGACATGAAACTTATCCAACTATACATTAATTCCATGCTCTTGTATAAGAAAGAAAAATGATGTTATTACTACCAAATGCACATCAGCGTAAGCTGATTTTATGATGAAATTATTTCCAATTATATATTAAGACTTCCTCTGACATTAACTATGAAGAGAACTTCTCTCTATAACATGCATAAACTTCCATGTTTGAGCCCATGTGTGAGGATGTAGAGTGAAGGTTGTGGGAGACAATACGAAGTAAATACAAACACACGAACTATAAAATTCTTATAGCAGTCTCATGCAAGATACCATTAACAAACAAGTCAAAGCATACCATTTTATCATTATTATAATTTTCTTTTTCAAATCATACATGGCGGAAGTGTGTGTCTAATAGGATTCCCCACCCTCAGTGCCCCTCTTAAAGCTAAACCATACATATAAATCATATGAATGCAGAGCACAAATTTCAACTTTCATAATATCTTTTATAATTTTCCTCTTCAATTGTTATATTGACAAGGTCCAAATCATATTTTTGAATATATGGATTCTAACCTGGTCCTTATAATATGTTGCAAATAAGAAATTGGAAATTAATCTATTATGATTTATGACATGAAAATGTATAATGATTCACATTACAGAATAACTAGAAGAAAAGTTACATTTCTCAAAGAACACTTTTTTCCCAATCATATCTTTATATAACGTTACATGTTTCAACTTCATATTATAAGATAAAATCAGCACAGCAGCAGGGATATCCTTTATGAGTCCGAGAAGTGGAGAGATTTATCCTGAATCAGTATTCGGAAACTAACCTTGTAACTAGATACGACAAAATCAGTTAATCACAAATGATGACAATTTTATATCCCTCAGTATTCTAGAACCGACTTTTATAAGATCAACAATACGATCGTGATCCTTGGAACCCATTCTTTGCAGTTTGTTTTTTTATTTTACTTCAATTTGTTAGTTTTTTTTTAAAATGTTCTCTTTTTTTGGGGGGGAGGGGGGACGTGCGGGGGTGTTGTCTCACGGGAAGAGAGAAGGACTAAAATTCAGGATTTGCAAATAACATTCTAAAGTCATCCAATTTAAATTAGAAGAGTGCATAGGAAGAAGAAAAAAAATTCCATGCAGAAAAAAACAAATCTCACTATTATACAAAGAATATATAGAAGAAAATATATGCTTGCTAAAAATGAAAAAATCAAACTCGGCAAAAGAAATATGTTGACCAACCTTTTTCTAGTGCTTCCTGAACAGATTGGAGTGCAAACACAGATTCAACTACAGGATCCTGATCTGTGGAGGAGACATGAATATTACTTCTTTCTTCTTTAGCCTCCCAAGATGAGTCAGCAATTACATCTTCAGATGAGATATTTCCATGTCCTCTCTCACCGTCTCTGCCATAACCATCGCGTAGTCCACTACTAAATTGCTGGTCACTGCCATGGATTTCACCAACATCTTCATCACCATAATCAATTGGCCTTTCACTTCGTATTTCATTACTCGTGGTGCAAGTTCCCTGCATAAATACAAAATTGGAGCTTCGCGAGTCAGATTCCAAGCTGGAATGAGAGTTTTCCTTCTCGATTTTGACCCGTTCCCCTCTAGACTTTTTACTATTCTCAATTCGAACCTTTCCCTGCTGACCACGCTGCACTGAGTTTGTCGAGTTCTTTCCACTCGAAGTCCTTATTCCCACAACCACCTGTTTCTCATATTTAAGCTTCGGAGCACTGGCTGCAGTGGATGACCTGCTACTCCGATCTTCACTATTCTCCGAATCTGTTCCATCAGTAAAAGACGGCACCCAAGCAAATCCATTCAAACTTTTAACCACAGCATTTGTGGATGAAGCAGAGCCCTCACTGTTTTGGTTTCTCTCAGTATAACCTTGCACTCGTTTACTTGAACTCAACACCTTGCCAGTATCAATACTACCATCTTCACCCTTAGTGACATCTCTCCTGATCCTTCTCCATTTCTTCAATCCATACCCTTTCCTTGTCGTCCAAGGGGAGTGTGATACTTCAGGTTTCATCTCCTGCAAAACTTCAGTTCCCTTTCCCTTCATCTCAGAGAACAACTCATCATCATTATTGTTTTCCACTACATAAGAGCCATTGCTCTCAACCTTAGGTTGACCAATATTTCTCAATTTTTCTGCATTATCTTCCACTGATTCAAGTACCGAACACTGGATTTCCAAATCCATCACGTACAGTGTAAACCAGTTAATTCCTACTTAGATATATGAATTATTAACTCGCCCTAAAGTTTATTCAGATCAAGATCGAGAACGACAACAATCAATCCAGCACATGGAATTGTCTAACACATAACAAAATCATTTACTTCTGGAATCTAATGCAATTCCGATTAATCCTCTTGGAACTCAATTCAATTTTTTCGATATACAAAATGGAAAGTAACAATTTATCATAAAGCACTTAAATTAACTATATCAGGAATGGGACAAGCGTACCTTAGGTATGGGCTCCATAAATGAACGTTGAAAAATTGGGGGAAATAGGAACCCTAGATGTAGGAGGAATCTTTACTTGACAAAAGTAGAGAAATTGAACGTGCAGGGTGGTGGTGGTGGAGGCTTAGTGGACAACAAATGTGTGTTGCTCAATGATCTGGAATACACATGATCACAGGTACGGTTTTTTGTTGCTCTAATTATTATCTCTAATTATTTTTCTGAAATAGGAACCCTAGATTTGTAAGAATCTATTATTATCTCTAATTATTTTTCTGCCTTGATTATTTATTCATTTTGTTGCTCGACTAATTTATGGTTTTATTTTTAAAATTTGTTTCTCAATTTTTCATTTTACTTTTACTTAATTGTTGTTCAACCATGGTCAAGTTCATGGAATTTCTCATTGATTTTAAGTATTATTTTGAACATTCCAATATGCTTAAAAGGTTAGTTGTCTGAAACATGAAGCAAGTTATTTGAAGGTAAATTGTACTTTCTTCCCTTTAACTTGTTTTTAGCAATTGCAAAAGAATTATTTTATCCTTAATTAGAAGTAAAATCGTACAAATTCTCGTCCAGAGTAATTCTCGTCCAGAGTAGTTCAACTCTTAGGACATCTTCAATGGTGAGGGGAGGATGAGGAATTGGCTGGAAATGGTCTTCAATGGAGAAGGGGATGAGTAGGGATAAGGCTCTCCCTGTCCTACCCCCGATGGTTTGGACATGATGCACGGGCGCGTGCAGCCAAGCAGGTAGCGTCAATTCTTTTTTCTCTTTTTGTTATTTTTTTAATTTTTATTTTTAAAATGGGAAAAATTTGTTTTTTTTTTAAATTTAGATTAATGGAAAAGTTTGTTTTCAAATTTTGTGTATGATTTAATAAAATTATATTTTAAATTAAATCTTTAACATTATTAGTTTTAATTTTAAATTTGTCTACTATCGTAAAATTTAGACAAAACTTACAAATATAGAAAAATTTATTTTTAAATTTTAATTTAATTTAATAACATTATAGTTTAAACATTGTTAGTTTGAATTTGATTTTTTTTAAACTAATCGAGTTTTAATACGACTTGAACTCGAGTATAGTTTGATATATTTCTAATACGATTTTTTTGTTTAAATTAGACTATATTTTAATACGAACTTTTATTTTTTATTATCAATTTTCATTTAATTATTATTATTATTATTATTATGGTGTGACTAGTGGTAGAAAGAAAAATAATTTTGGTGCCTTAGGTAGGGGTAGGGGGAGGGGCTCCCATGCCCCCAACCATTCGAGGTGGGCCAAGTGGCCTTACTTACATGAGCATGATGAACGAGCGCGAAAATATTTTGTTCAAAATTGGTACGTCTCCACCAAATTAATGAAAATTTCTATTTTTCGATATAAGTTGTATAGAGTAATTTACATTTAATATTTTACTTTTTTTGAATGTTTTTGAAAATTTTCTAATATTTGATCGAACATATATACCAGAAATATGAAATTTTAATTCATGATCTCAATATAGTGAGAAGATTGTAGTGTAGGTTTGAGAACAAGTTATGCTTTTAAGTTTCCTATATGTCATCCATGATGTAAACAATAATATGACTCTTCAACGAAAACTTAAATTATTTTTCATTTCCATTGCGATAAATGTTTTCAGATTCCTTCAATATTTAAGGGAGGGAAAAAAATGACGTGTTTAGTAAAAATAAAGAGAAAATTATCATAAATACCAAACCCTGCTCTTTTTGGTAAGCTAACTTGAGGGTGCACAATGGGATAATTATTTTTCGAGGGTACAAAGTGAAATTAAGCATGTGTTTCATGTAAACGATTTTGTGAATCGAATTAATTAGGTAGAACTTGTAATTGATTACATATAAATTCAATTGTAATTTATGATTAATTAGGTAAATGAAATTTTATAATACAGTATTGTGATTTATTTAGGTACAATTCATATTATTGTGATAGTTCTTGTGTTTGCTCTCTAAAAATGTTTATTTTGAAAATTTCACATATCAAGATTAAAGTAATTTGAAGTTTTAGTTTCGACATTATATCTTGATGTGTCATATCATCGATGTTTTTGCGAGTTATCTACTATTGTAGCATTTTTAACAAATGCGAAAAGAATATAATATAAGTATATCACTTAGTTGATATTCGTCTAATTTAGTTTCTTCCGGTTTCAACGGCCACAAGAGAACGAATATTTTCAGTTATAATACTTCTTAAAACTAGACATCATAACAAAATAATAAACATAAATGGGATTGAAAATGTATTATTAAAACTTGAAAATTGAATGTTTCTACACATTGAAAATGAGATTGTTATGAGAAAGATCCTAATGTACTCAACAAAAACGGAGAGTATTTGGATTCACATGTGAGAATTTCTGGTAAATTTGACTAAAAACTAGGTTCAATATGAAGATTTCACCGGCTATTATAGTAGTTCGAGCATCGAAGATCAACAATTTTGCCAAACAAGTCATTTTCTTTATTTTTTGTTATCTACTAAATCGTGTATTTACAACTCGGACTGAAGAGAACATTGAATATAGGTCATCCGTGGTGACTCTAGTAGAATTCAAACGCATCTACCACTTGACCCAACCACCGTGCTTATGAATTGGAGCATATTATCAATGGAAATAGGAACCTTGTGTTGACCCAAGAATGCTTCAGGTTGGAACATGCTTGGCTGCTTTACAAATCTTCCAACCTTCCTTATGTCAAGGTCACTGATGATGACAAGTAAGATGTAATGTATTGAATATTCTAATAAACAGTCAATTATGTTTACCATGTGATTAATTTAATGCAGCCATTACTAGTTCTTATTTATTTCAAGAATTATTACTTTTTATACATACATAAAAAGAACAGATTCACTTTTAAAAAATTACATCAAGAAACCAACAAAATCAAATTACAAGCATAAAAAAAAAAAAGCCAAGCTCACTTGAGGGAAAAAAAAGATAACAATCCAAATCAAATACAATGTACTATGCACACAACCCTCCCAGTTTTCCAAGTACAATACACAGTCAGATTTTAATCACACCAAATAATATCTATTATCCACACAATAAAAATGAAGATCGATCAATGAAAAAACAAAACAAAAGAAATTAAAAACAGAAAAGTCGAATCCGTGTGATTATTTAAACCGGCGGATTAGGAGCAACAGCCGGTGTAGAGACAATCAATCCGTTCGAAACGGCATCGTTTTCGTCCAGAAAAAGGCCTTCTGGATTCCTCAAAACTCCATGAATAACTGACACCAGCAGCCCAACACTAATGCCAATTGACAAACTATTTAATGGGCCCGTAATCCAAAAAGCCGCGATGGTGACTAAAACTAGGCCCAAGATGACGGCCCAATCGCTGACGTGGCGGCCCCATAACAACAACGGATCTTCCCTGAAGAAATGAAGAATCAGCCATAGGAAGAAGACGAAGCCAAATACGATCAACGCGATCGGCGAGCCGATGAGTGATGCGGCGGCGCATGCGGTGACGATGATGGCATAGTTGACGGAGAAGTAGCTGGAATTGATGCGGAATCGGAGAGTAGCGGCGGAGAGAGAGTTCGGGAAATTGAGAGAAGCAGTGGTAGCGAGGAACTCCGGCATTGGCCGGCGGCGAGAGATGGAGACGGAGAGGTTTTGCATCGATCGTAAAATGACATCGGTGGCGGAGATCGGGATCGTGGTGTAGGTTGCGTCTGAGGAGATCGGAATCGTGGCGTATGTAGCGGCGGCGGGGGTGTTGGAGGGCATTTTCGGAATTTGGAGGTTAGATTTGACTTTCGGTTGTTTGGTCAAACGGTCAAACCTCGGCCCCCTAATGCTTCGACACGAGGTGATATCAATATGATGGATTTTAAAAAGTCAATCCTCTTCTGCCTGTCTGTGTTGTTAACTTGTTGAGGAAGCTATGCTTTTTAAGTTTTAGGACTATTGGGCTGAAATTGCTCAATTCAATTATAGGCTATAAACTAAATATAAAGAGAGGCTTTCTGAAAATTGGGCCAGCCCAAAAAGAAAAGGTCCCTAGCACATGAGTTTGTGTTTTTATCATGTTGGTATTGCGTTTGAGCTTTGAGGTTTCTTTTTAGCGAAACTAAACACGAAATGAAGTTGAACAATTTGATACTATTTGAATCTTAATTTACTCAACGAGAAAAAGGAGCATTTGGATTCAAAGTAGGATTTCTTGATAAATTTGATGAGAGACGGTCTAATTTTGGTTTATGGGCGATCGTTTAATAGATTTTGATGTTTGGCTAGAATTCATTTGAGCAAAATCAAAATGTACAAACTTGACATTGGCCTGTATCCATCACAATCTTTTATAAAAATTGCTAAAAAGTCAATCTATATTCAAGCATAACAAAAAAAAATGGATAGAAAAATCCACTCAAACTTAAACAAATTGGTTGTTTGAACTCATTTACAATCCTATTTCAGCAACTAAACCAATAAACCAATTAAATCAAGTTACAAGCACAAAATTATTAAACCAAAAAGATAACAATCCAAATGAAATACAATACGAACAACCCCTTTTTCATATACTTCAACCCAATACAATTCAGATTTGAATTGTTAGAAGCAGCCGCCAATGTGGACGGAGACCAGTATCCCGACGCTGATGCCAGCGGCCAGACTATTTAATGTGCCCGTAATCCAAATAGCGGCGACCGTAATCATAACCAACCCCAGAATCACGGCCAAATCGCTGACGTGGCAGCCCCATAAGAACAACGGATCTACGCGAAAGAGGTGGAGAATCAGCCAAAGGGAGAAGACGAGGCCAATGACTATCAGAGCGATCGGCGAGCCGATGAGGAAGGCGGCGGCGCAGGCGGTGATGATGATGGCGTAGTTGACTAAGAAGCGAGTGGCATTGAGGCGGATTCGGAGAGCGGCGTCGGAGAAAGAGTTCGGTAAAGTGATGGAGGCTCTGTGGCCGAGCAACTCCGGCCATGGGCGACGGCAGGAGAGGAAGACGCGTAGGTTCTGCGTCGATCGTAACATGACGTCGGCGGCTGTTGGGGTGGTGGTGGACGTGGAGGGCATTTTGGGAATTGCAGGTTAGGAGAGAAAATTGAATTGATTAAACATTTAAACCCCAACGCCTAATCATTTTTCCTTCAAGGGCCGATCGTCTGCAGACGGTGTTGAAACCACGTCGATGAACAAGGCTGAAATTGATGAGTTCATTTTCAAGTCCTAAATAAAAGCTTGTACATGGAGTGGATAAAGTCATAAAACAGTTATTAATTATTATTAATGATGCTAAGAATTAACAATATACTATTACTACTATTTAATTTGGTAGATTCTCTTTGTGAAATTTAAATTGTATTTGAATTTTGATATTTAACCACGCGAACTCAACAAACGTAGTTCAAGCCACATAAACCAAACTCAAATATCTTAATATTTCAATACATTTAAAAAGGAGGGAATTGCATTTTTCATACCAAACTTTTACCTACTTTATACATTTGGTACTAAACCTTTGAAAAAGACACATTTAATACCAAAATTGAAGGATTTTTTTCACATTTGCTTGAGCTTTTTGGTATGTTTAAAATTATGTTCCAAAATTTTTACCATAGCATGCTTATGTGCTCTATATCATATTTGGAAATTATTGTGCCATGATTCCTTGTAGATTATGACATATGATTTAATTTTGATTAATATCCGGAAACTTTGTTAATTTTCTGCGGATTATTTATTGCGTTTCATGAACTGAAACTTATACCATTAGAAATCTCTCGTCAAGAGCTTTCCAGCCATATAAAGAACATAAAATTTGGCCTTGTAAATTGACGGAGAAAGAAAATGTGCAAAAAGTCCTTCAATTTTGGTATTAAATGTGTATTTTTCAAAGGTTTGGTACCAAATGTATAAAGTAGGTAAAAGTTTGGTATGAAAAATGCAATTCCCTCATTTAAAAAGTTATATATTGAAATATTGATGGAGGTGTTCTTATTTCTTTCGCCACCATGCACGAGACAAAAAATAATAAAATTTAGTGAGTAGACAAAAATAACCACTAAATCTGTTGTTTTACCCATGGATCAAAGTTTTATTTTTTATTTATATTTTGGTCATTTAATTATTGAAAACTTTTCGAAAACACTAAAAAAACAAATTATTAAAAAAATTACGAAAATTTCACGACAAAAATAGTTTTAAAATTACACCATACTTTCGTTTTCATTGATTTAGAAACGAAAATATTTCCCGATATTTACGATGGAAGTTTTGATCCATTGTAAGACCTCGAAAATATTAATTTCGAAATTTCGTAGTAAAACTTTATAGAGTGGCTAATTTTACAATTACTTGAATGGGGTATATATTATAGCTATTAAAGAAGTGAAAGAAGCTTAAGGACACTTTTACTTTCAAATTATTAAAGTTTGTTGTCGAAATGAATTTTTTTTATTAATGTAGGGGTCAAGATTGCAAATTTTGCATAAATAATATATATAAAAAAAAAAAAAAAAAAAAGAGAACAGATGGAGAGATTAGTTCTCTCCACCTGTTCACGTGAATTGGGTATACAATACCCCAATTCTTCAATTTTTTTTTTATGTCTCAAAAGTAATTACTTACACTTTATACTTAAATTAGATAAAGAAGAGAGAGATTCAAGGAAGAGAGAGGGCCGAGAGACAGTGAAGAGAGTGAGAATTGGGAATTGTAAGAATAGAAGAAAGGTTTGTGGGAATACAATATTAAGGTACGGGCTAAGAACCGTGCTATAATAATTAGTAAGGTTTGGGTAATTAGCATCGAAGGTGAGAGCTGCATACTTGCTTTCGTAATATGTATGATTAGATTGTTTAAATATTCAATTGGTGATTATTTGTTATATTTAAGATTGCTAGAGTATATGGAATGCTCGTATTTCTTGCTTTTGGGCTATGTGAATAGTTTATATACTTATATACTTGTAATGTGATTAATTGCGAGATTTTACAGTTGTTGAAAATAGTTGTCTGCGATGTTCGCAGTATTTGCTTACTTGATTTATTTTAAGA
Organism: Penstemon newberryi var. newberryi; assembly: GCA_030819805.1. NCBI lineage: Eukaryota > Viridiplantae > Streptophyta > Magnoliopsida > Lamiales > Plantaginaceae > Penstemon > Penstemon newberryi. The sequence goes on along the minus strand of JAUALY010000003.1, from coordinate 4,192,535 downwards.
TTGTTAGAGATATCCAATATCGGTAGCAGTAATATTTGTTTACGTTGAATAGAATAGCTAATGTGCAATCTATGATGCTCGTATTGCTTGCTTTTAAATTATTACTGTTAGGACAGAGTGTGTATTACTTTATCTCCCCTGTTCATAGTGAGCGATAGTGGTGGGTTCGGATAAATCTGGAACAAGTGAAGACTTGTCAGGTTGACTCCGCAATCAATCATTATCTTGGTCTCGTATATCTCAGTATACGTGACCTAAATTGGCAGCGACGAATCAATGCATTTAATGAGGGTTGGTAAGATTAGCCCCTTACCCATAGTGATAAGGTGATATTAACATCTCATGCCTAATATCCTTTTAAATCCATAATTTTTGTGTCTTGATTGTTTATTTCTTGTTTAATTGATCGAACGTGAAATTAGGTGGTTTAAAGTTGCAGTAATTGTTGATTATGCAGAGTGTACTATAATAAATTTCTAGCATTGCATAAAAGTTCATGCACACATGGACACTAGCCTCACTAAGTTGATTATTTCAACTTACATTTTTTATGTTATCATTTTTCAGTGGTTCAGGTACCAAACTCAAGTGAAGAAATGTTTTCCTAGTGAATTGCTTTGATGTGCATTTGGTGTAAAGAATTTTATGTAAATATGTAGTAATGACTTTTGGAGAAAAAAAATGTTAAACTTGGATGTCTATGTATGTATCTACCTACCTATTTTGTCTCGACATGATGAATAGATGCCGCACTTAAGATTTATATGTGGGCGTGAAAGTATGTATATATATTTATCTATATGTCTATTTTATAGGATGCTGTGATTTGTAGAGGTAGATGAATAGTATTGATTATGTTGAGCTCGATTCTATGTAAATTTTAGTTATTATGCATTAACCATATTTTGAGATGGATTGTAGATATTAAGTTTATTAGTGGTTGCCTAATTGTAAGCGTTAGTTTAATTAAAAGTTGGGTTGTTACATCCATGATTTTACTGAAAATTTTAAGCTATAAGCTACATTATTATAAGTGAAAAGGGAATAACTTGTTAGCCTTTCTTGATGAATAACTTGAAATCGGTAGTCAAGTTTTTTCTAATGATAAAAAGAGGAAATAAAAAGATACAAGCTCTCAATTGTCTGTCTTTTTATTTATTTATTTTTTTCTTAAGAAATAAAACATAATACATACTAGTAGTAGTTATGCATATGCTAAACATTTGAGCAAGTAAATTCAGTATAAGAACCCAAAAATGCATCAATACGAAGAAGCAAACCATAAGGTATTGAAGGAAGAAAAAAAAAACTCCTCAGAAAGAGTTACGAGAAACACATAAACCTATAGCTAGTTTCCTTCCACTTCATAAATACTCTAAATATACTAATTAAAATACCTCAAGAACACATGTTTGGTAATAATTCATAAAAGAGAACTCAAAAGTAACTGGAACATTGCTGAATTTACATAGCAACATCTGGATCCAACCTTCTCTGAATAGCAGCCGCCGCCTACAATTTCAAAGGGTAAAACATATATTGTATGTTAGACTTAGTAGGAGTAACAAAAGGACCCCCCCTTTTTCAACACTCCTCACCTCAAAGTTACCGAGCTTGTATTGGTAAGCCATTTCTTCCTTGAGCTGAGCTTGCTCTTTCATTGCTTGGGCCTAAAATATCCAAGATGATGTGTGTTATTAACATGTTTTAAGATGGGCAGGAGAAGATTCGTTGAAAATAAAGAATATACCATTCCACTCTGCATAGATCGCTTCAATGCTTCCACTTGTTCTTCCTTTTGTCTTTCACGTTCACGCTGCAGTTCTTGCCTGTGAAAACAAACAGAGCAAAGAAAATGGAGATGTGAAAGTTCAAGTTTGGCCGGAAAATATAGTATAATTTAGGCAGTGTAACGATTTGAAGAACCAAACAGACAACATGAAATTTATGAAATTCTTTCGGTGAAAGATGCAGTTTACGAGAATCAAATATTCTAGCATAGAATAAACCGCTATCTGAAGAGATATGTTTGAAATTCAGTCAAATACTGAGGTTTCACAGAGAAGGCATTTTTTGAAAGTGAGCTGTACATTGATTCTTTGGTTGAACTATGTAGTTGACAACAATCCTAACTATTTTTTTTTAGAGAAAAATGAAAATCAACTATTAGTACTGAATCAATATTGACGAAGAAAAAATCTTACCTTCGTATTTCTTCATCGTTGAATATTGTACGTTCCGACTCCTGGACTTTTGAAAATCCCTTTCTAATTTCCTTTTCGATTTTACTTTGGTGATAAGCATCAAGGTTATAGTATCTGCAAGCATAACAAGAGTCTTGTACAATATATTACTGGAACAAAAAACAACATCCAAAGCCCAAATGGCTCTGTAGAAACGTATAGTAGGTAGGAAGAAATTGGCGGGAGGGGGGGGGGGGGAGGGAGTGTTGAAATACAACCACAGAAAAAGGAAAGAAAATTTATGAACTATAAAAGGCAGCATATAATAATACAAGTAATAGGAAAGAAGACTAACTTTTTGGATGGGAAAGTAGCTGTGTTATGATCTTCCATGAAGCTGCAGATATAATACACATATCAAGGGAAAAAGTGACTGTTTAGTATATGTCTAAGTAATGCATTTTTTCTAAAACAAAAATTCATATACAATAAGCATGAAGTTAATTACTCTTTAAAAAGCTGCTTCTCTTCCCAGTTTGGCAGACTTTCGGGGTTCATCTGTTCAAAGCAAAGTTCAAATTGTTCATTATAAGAGTTACACTCTCTAAAGTACTTGAGATGGTGGGTAAAACTAATTTATCTTAACAATATAAGATATATATGGAAGAACTGAAGAACCATGTTACACCAAGGAAAAAAAAAGACATTTTCACGCCAGCTTCACAATGTAAAGTATTGAGGATACACTTAAATAAGAATAATAGCAATGATTGAAAACATCAGATGTACAAAAAAACATGCTAATGGAAATGTCATAAGAGCATAATTAGGCATGTCATTAATAATAAAACTATTTTAAGTGGTAACATGGAATACCTTTTTCACTTCTAATAACCATGCAGTAAACTCGGGTCTTTTATTCCTGCAAAAATTCAAGTTAAATAAACAAATTGTCAGAAAAGTGGAGCATATTCTTATAAGAATACAAGTGGAGTAGTGGAGGATTCAAAACAATGTAATCATTTGTAGAATGAACAACGCCATGTTTGATTCACCAAGAAAGTTCATCACAGTTGCCCTATTTCAAAAACATCAAGGAGACATCACAGTTGCCCTATTTTCAAAATATCGCATTTTGTTGGTTAAACATTCAACTACTCATTAACAAAACTCAAATAAAACTGGTCAAACTTCTCAAAAACTTATCCAACCACAATTATCAATTTAACAAGGAAACTAAAGAAACGCAAAGAACTCCTAATCTCTGAAAACACCAAGGCTTCACATCTAGTCACCTAGAACTCAAGGTATATCAAGGATTTGGAATTGCACTACGTAAGTTTCTATGATGCAGTCACTTCCCTCATATTGTCATAGTAAAAGTGACTTATTTTGTGCAGTACCCTGGCCCTAGTGTGCAGAGTTGCTCATCTACGTCATCACGTGAATAGTTTCATGAAAAAAATTCCAGAATTAATTTCACTCACAGGTAAGATCAATTGGTTGCAGTTCCACTAAATTTCTATTAGAGTTAGCAGTAGATTGTATCAAAGTACATAAATAGAAGAAAAAACACTTTTCGCATTGATTTTCATAGTTTTGGGGAGTGATTTACTGTGGGTCAGATACATGATAGCCATTTTAATTTCTGATGTTCTTGATGGAGAAGATATCTAGGATATTGGTTTCCATATATTAAGATTTAAGAGATTACCAGCTCTCTGTTCACATAGATGATTTCACTCAAAGTTTTGTTCTTCTTGAGAAGGATCCTAATATCTCTCTTGCAGTCACTTTCAACATATGAAAAATTTTGTGCAACACATTACAACCTTGTGCACATATTACAAACATTGTGGGAATCAATTGTGATTCCTCTAGAAAATATGGAAGTGAAGTGTGTAAAACAATTGTAAGATTGTTTGAACCTTTGCTGAGCTTCTTACCTGACCTACCCTTAGAAATATATAACATTTCATAAATCAAATTTCAGTGAGTTACACAGAAAATCCATAATTTATGACCCTGAATAAACCCACACAAGTTCATGTAGAATAAACTGGACTGTCGACTTCAACACTAATGTGATATGATTAAGAACCTGCTATGTAAAAACTTGGACTCCAGTCTACACCAACAAATCTTGTTCTGTCTGCAGGGTTCAGACATCGAATGGACATCTACTTAGCCTAGTTAACAAAATGATCCACATGGGAATACCTTTAGTATACCTGCAATACAATACAGGCAGAAAAAATAGCACAGTAGAGCCAATGAATTTAATCACTCATGCAACTCTTGCCCAACTCCTCAAAACCCTTTCTACGAAATTCCAGAGCCACATCTCAACAAAGACAAACTAATCCCTCTATTTGAGTTTTCACTCAACTTTCCTTAAGTTTCAGATTATTAGATTACACCAAAGCTTACAGATTCATAGTCAAAATTGATAACAAATTTCTTTCATTTTTTATATTTCCCTTAAATTCATAAACAAAATATTTCATCTAATTAAGCAAAAAAAAATAGGTAGAAGTTTTTGAATCTATTCAGCAGTCTAATTTCACAAAGCATTGAACAAACAATCATGGTAACTAGTAAGGTTGCAAATTAAGAATGAAATTCATACCACATATCAGTTTCTTTGATAATTCCATACTTTCCCCATGAATTAGTGACAGCGCCTTTCTTCCCTTTATCTTTATCTTTCTTCTTATCATTTTTCTTCTTTTTCCTCCTCTTTTCATCCTCTTTCCTTTTCCTCTTCTTCTCCTTCTCTTTCTCTCGCTTCCGTCTCTCCTTCTTCTCCTCCTCTTTCCTCTTCATCTTTTTCCTTCGCCGCCTTATCGAATCGGAGTCTGAATCACCAGAATCCGACTCCGAATCGTCATCGTATTCAGACGACGACGTATAGGAGTCACTGTCTCTCGACCGCCTTCTCTTGGAACCCGAAGTTCGGGTTTTACTCTTCTTGTTCTTGGACTTTCTTGGGTTTAGGGATTCCTCATCAGATTCGGAGTCCGAATCCGGGTCGGGTTCTGATTCGGATATAGACTTACGGTGGTGGTGGCGTTTAGATGGAGCGGCCCCGTTTTCGTCTTTGCCCATTTTTACTTTTAATTTGGAGAAAATTGAGGGCAACGGTGCGCTTCTTATGCTGGATGAACACTACTGAAGCGCAAGCTAAAATCGCTGTTAACTTATATGACAACCATAACAAGTGCGATTTTTATATTTTCAATTATTTTGGGGATAATTACATACTAGTATTATTTTAATTTGGTTCAGCCTCGTGTGTACTTAGCCGATGAGGCCAGTCTAGAGACAAAGATGAGGCCTCGGGTCCTCAATTAGTATGGATTTCTTTTGTGTATTTACAGCTCAAATCAAATAGTACATTAGGCTGTTATAAAAAAAAAAAGTACATTGAATTTATGTCATCTCAAGTGTAGTGTTTTCTGTAGGATTCTTGTCTTTGGAATTGGGGGTCGCAAGCCCGTACCGCTTTATTCAATCATCATGGATTTTTAATTAGTATTGTTGTTAGTTATTATTGTACTTTTTTTAATTTATTGTGATGTAATAATGATGTTTTGCTGGATAAATCTTGATGTATCGATAATGTAATGATATATTTATGATCTAAAAAAATAGTTCTAATCCTTTTTTTTTTTGGATAAAAAAATTAGTTCTATTACTTTTAATTACTCATTTTATGTTGGATTAAAATAAAATCTGGCTAGACTCGTTTATTTCAACAATCAAATTAATCTATAATTTGGTTAGACTCGCTTAATTCAACAATCAAGTTAAGCTTTGGTTTCGTAAAACTTGACTTGGATAAATATCACTCACAAAGACGTAACCAATGAATCGTATATAGCATCTACCATGTGAAAATCTTATCAAAATGAAAATTACTTAAGTCTAATCACAATAAATACAAGAGTCAACTACAGACGACCCAAGAACAAGTGAAATTAGAACGTACGAAAATCATAAATATGTTTTTAATATCCAATACACTGGATCAATTGATAGATTATGATTGCTTACAATTTATGCAATCATACAACATAATTATAACAGTCTTCCGTAGAACCCAAATTTAAAAAATTTCAGAATCACACTATTAATATCCTAAACTTAGATAAAAGTCGAAGATAACTTCAATAAATAATAATACATCATATCCACAAACCATTAAAAAAAAATATTGTTCATGGATATTGAATTATATACTTCAAAACAATCACCTTTGAGTTTAATTAGTTACTAGCTAAGAGAACTGAGTCCGGGAAGCAAAAGTCTGTCCAAAATTCCATGAAGAAGGTACAACGTTGAGGAATTCACGTGTCTTACCGTCGACCAAAGTGAGCCTAAACGACAGCGTTTGGCCTCGAAGATTCAAGCTGCTTTGCCAATTTGCGCCCCAGTTGCGTTGCATGGGAATCCAGGTTCGGGTTCGGGAAGCCCGGATCCATGCCCTCTTAATGTCACCACTTCCTCCCACGTTAGTCATCATTATCATGTTGAAATATGGATGACCCGACAATGTGAATCGGACTCCACCTCTTCTTCTGCATGCCACCCTATCATCATTCAATATATAATCATGGAATTTAATTAGCACAATTAGAAAATCAATTGGTGCACAATAATAAAGTGAATATAGAAATGTTTGTCAATATAATTTAACAATATTTTATTTTTAGGTCAATCGAAATAAAACTACAGGATTTAGTAGCCCTATTCATTAAAAAAAATCGATTTAAAATTTTTTCAAATATTTTTGAAACAATCTCGTAAAATTATCGAAAAGTTCTTGTACTAGTTGATAGAAACATACCAATCATGATTTCAATTTTGTGTTGCTAGCTGCATATATATATAGTTAAACTCACCTTCTGTAAAGTACAGGAACAATTCCTTCATTGCCCTGTCGAGCTATGCGAAAGAATGCTGGCATGGACATGTCAAAGTGGTGACGAGGCAGATCGCACCACCCGCCATGGTTGTTGGAAGGGCAGAAGTTGGTTGTGGTTACAGTGACCGAGGCACCGCGTAGGCACCACCTCCGATCAAGCCTATTGTTGCACATAACCTGATAGCAAGAACCACACGCCTCGCCGCCTCTGTAGAGTGCACCGCTCAATGCGGTGGTGTGCACTCCAAAACCGGCTTGGTAGGAATTTCCATAACCACAAGCGCCACCTATAAGATAATTAAGACATCCAATCGACTTACTTTAATTTGAAAAACAATATTGTACATCACTTATGAAAAAATATCATACTCCTATTTTTTTATCGACAAAACACACAAAATCATAAAGTAAAATTAAAATATTTGTCAATAGATTAATAATATGTATGAACTTTAAATATGGCATGAAAATGAAATGTAAGATTCCTCTTGGTTCTGATCTTATATTACAAGGAAGACTTGATCACTATCTATGAATCATTCCAAAAAAGAATTAATATTATGTTTCTTTTGCACTTTTTTATGTGATTGAATGAATGACATACCAAGTGTGCTCGGATTTTGGTTCGCCCCATAGAAAGTGGCATGAGCATTAATCCAACCACGAGTTTGGGCATTGGCGCCTTCAAAAACCACACAAATAACTAAGAGAAACTGCCAAGTTGAAAGGAAGATGGCAAAAGTTGACATGATAATTAATAATTAAGCTCCTTTTCTTGAATAATTCTTGATGAACTTTGATGAGTTGATAGAATTTATAAATTTGGCTTCCATTTATAGAATTCCACAACATGCAATATGCTTCATGTCTCAACCGTACGTAGTAGTGTAGTACTAATTTTATACGCGTTTGTTTGTCGGTGATTAATGTTGTTGTGCCCATAGTAGTTAATATAGAGTAAAATGCCAAAAAAACCTCTGTATTATTCTTAATTGACAAAAAATCATTTGTGATAGTTTTATTACCAATTAATAAACCCCATATGATAACAAGACAGAGACATTTATTACATTGGAGGCCGTGATGTGGTTTACTCGCTCTAAGGTGGTGTTTTAAAGAGCTTAAAAAGTCACTTTTTTGCTTTTTTTTTATTCAAAATGGCTTAATGGTGTGTTTTCAATTTCAACTTCTCCATTAGATTCTCTAGAAAAAACTAAAAAGGATAGAAAAACAAAAGTAGCAGAGGGGCTGCTTCTAGCTTTTGGTGGCATTTGTTTCCTCTTAATTTGCAAACACTATCTAATAAAATATTTTTCCTCTTAAAATGCAAACATCTCTCACTTCATATTCTCAACTACTTTTAAGTGATTTTTCAAAAATCTCTAGTCTAAGTAAAAGTTCAAGCAATTGAAAACTCCACCTGAATGTGGGTATTATTCATGATTTGCACGGAAATTTATAAACTTAAAAATTGACAATAAACTCTCTCGCGGTCAACTCTTAATTTTTAAATTGGTACATGAGTTAATAAAATGACAGCAAGAGAGATTTTTTACTAATATTTTTTTAACACAAAGAGCCTTTAGCTAATAAAATAACGGGGGGGTTTCTGTCAATTAAAAATAAAACAAAGGGTGTTTTTGCATTATGCTCTACTAATATACAATAAGAATATATAGATAATTTGAGAACAATAATTATTGAACGCATTTTTTCACGACTATGAAAGTACGGAATGGTACAATTTATATATGGTACTAATAATGGTCACTTTGGAGGCAATAAGAAAGCATGGGCATGTGAGGGTCAGTTTATCTGATTCGAATTAATTTGTCGGTGCTTGTGAAGCTGAATTATTATTATTATTTTTTTAATTAGGCTGAATTATTGATAACTACAGCGCTGCACAAGAATATAAATGAAAATTATAAGAATTACACGTTAGATAAAGAATTCTACATCCAATAAATAATAAAAACTAGTGTGCGAGAAATCTGGAAAAGTACAGATTAAGAGGATATTTCCTCAATAAGTCAATATATTTGAAACATTGTTAATTAGTCCATGATTAACTGTACATGTTGAATAAGTTTGCAACATGTTATATGTCACGTGTGTAGTTGTATAATAATGTATCATGTAGACATAAATGCGTGATCATTTAACATTTTTTATGATATTTACTTATTTAATTAATTAAATGCATTTTAAGATGTGTTTTTGTTGAACACAATGCGTGCTAAATCATGTTAACTGTTAAGTAGGGAGTTTTAGGTTGGTGGAGTTTGAGTAAATTATCATCTATACTGCTATACAAGTATACATGTAAATACCCCTTTTTTCTTTTTTCTTTTTTGCGATGGATTATAATTTTTTTTGTTACAGTTAATGCACATTTAAATATCGATGATGATAGGATAGTTAAATCTCTGAAAGCACCAAGTTAGTTACTAACCAATTTCATGTATTAATGACTAGATATTACGTGATGATATTAAAGTTATATTCTTTGAGTAAATGTATTTAGTAACAAAAAAAAAATATAAATAGTTTAATTGTTATTATATTGAAATACAATTAATAGTAAAAAAGTTATTATATCCTAGGTTGAGAGCTAGCTAAATACGTAAGCTGGGCCAACTTAATTGGCCCAGGATATCTGGATAAGTTAGATGGAGAAACTTGGATTAATATTGGTAGCTTACATATCTTAAGTGGCACAGGCGGTTTAGGAAATAATGCATGCACTCCTGTATAGATTTTTTTTTTTTTTTCTACTATACTGTATATTTAGTTATTTACAGCTCGAACAAGTTGATGTTAATATTAAAAAAACAAAAATTAATTATATTAATTTAAGATTTTTATTTAGTGACATATTAATTTAATTTATTTAAGTTGTCACTATTAAAATTAGTGACACTTGTTTAGCGACGATATAGTAATAATATTTATGTTGTAACTCAACATGCTCGTCACTAAATGCATGTCAATAGTGTCATAGTGACATACATCATACTAACAATTCTTGGCACTAATATGTATGTGAAAAAAGATATTGTTTTGATAAAATTTAAATAATTGTCTGTTGTTAATATTGTAATTGGTGACAAATTTAACGTTGTGTTATCAATTTGTCGATACAAACCTTTTTCTTGTATAGGGGCCTTTTTCGGTTGTGTACCAAATCAATGAGGTAAATGTTCATTCGGGAACTAGATAGTTGTTGTGATGCTCAATATTATTATTTTTTGGTTAATTTTGTGATGCTTATTAGCTAGGCAACTTTGGCCGTTTTCTTAGACACCTATTGTGGAGAGGCCTAAAATTTATATATATTTATGTAATTTATTTTATAATTTGATACATGATATATAAGATTTTTAATATAAAAATGATATATAAGAAAGTTAATGGTATAACCTAGTCAAATTGAGTCAATAATCAATTATTGAACTTACTTTTATTTCTTGTTCAATTTGAGATTGTGTTTGATATTTAAACGAATTTAAATTGAACTCAAAATAACTCTAATCGTGTCGAATATGAGTGGAGCTCGACTCAAGTTTAAATACAAAGGAGTTCTATTCACAGATGAATGGTGTTCAAACTTGGTATGATATGTATGGAAAAATTTGTGCTTACCCCGGTGGATTACGTATAAAAGTCCAATTCTACTTTTATCGATTGATCATGTGCCAAACATCGAGTAACTAAATAGAAAAATTGCACCTGTTATCTATGAAAAAAAGAACAGAAAAAGGGAACATTTCCTAAAGTAGCGGTTATAGTTTTTTGCCCAAAAAAAAATATAGAATAACAATTAAGATTCATAATGGTGATGGGTATATGTTCAATCAATTAATTACTGACTTGTTTTACAACTCTATCGACTACACGGAATAATTGTTTTGTTTCATTACACTTAAATTTATGAATATTAATTGCACACGTACCATTTTATTTATTTATTTATAAACATGGTCTATGTAAATAAATTCTCTAAATCACATCGAGAATGAAAATGGTATATTCAAACAGAATTGTGAGGGTACTACCTAGCTACGTGGCTAGTTAAAAAAGATTTATCATATCGACCATTCCTTTTACTAATTGACTAGTTAACCTGTGAAATTCAAATTATATTTATTTCCAAGAAAAGAAGAAAATGGAAAAATAAAAACATCTGTTACATAGTTGACGGTGACGGTGAAAGATGACAAATTAAGGGGGGGGATTATGGGAAATTTGAACTGTCTAAATTTCCCCACCTAACCCCATAAATAGATAGAGCTTCCGTGTAGCTATGGATGATTGCTTGCAGAGGGAAATTAAATTGGGCAGAACAGGTTATAGGCTGTGTCAAATGTCAATCACCACTTACCAAATCTGATTCTTCAAAAAAATCAAACTCTTTTCCAGTCTCAATAATTTGTTTCAAAAAGGGAACCACCCAAAATGAGCTTTTTTATATAATGAGTTTTCATACAGTGAATAATCAACTTCCACGCACTATTTTCGAACTAAACCACGTATCAAAACTTTGTTTCTAGTTAATGTATGTCTCGATCGATTAAATATTAAAGAAATTCAAAAAAGAAATTACAAAGAAATTCCTAAAACTACGTCTTAATAGAAATTGTTGAATGGTTTTTACTTTCCACAGTGGAAATATTTTTGACTCATGGTTAAGACCTCAATGTCGCGCCTTAAAATAAAATTTAAATAGAGAATTAAGTTTTTTTTCTTTTTATGATCAATTTCCATAGAGATATTGTTAAGTTGCTACAATTACATGCATGAATATACACTTCCTATTTTACTTTGTATATATATATATATAATTCTTTTTTCATTCTTCATTACTATCTAATAGTAAAAATTTAACAAAAGTCTGTTAATATTCTTCATAAATCATGCAACTATAATTTTTTAATTGGTGATCAATTAATACTAAACTGACCGATTTTAATTAATGGGGAGTTTTTATTATGATCTAATATAATGAAGTTTGTAGTAATAATTTTGACAAGCGCGAATAATTAATGAAGATAGATTTTCAACAATTACCAATTAGATAATTGCAAAAAGAAATTCGTGAGTATGAACTTGTAATTGAAAAGGGAATTGAACAATAAAAATACTGATAAAAAAGAACATCATAATACAGTATTTGTGAGAATCTAATCTGCCATCTGGAAACATGCATGTAATGTAATGTATACGGCCTTGATACAGCAACTCATGAATTAATGTTGTCCTACTAGAAAAATATGAAACCAGAGCCAGAGATAATTTCCTTCCTTTAGGTTGGTAATAATAGATCTATCGATCGATCAATCGATCAATCAATTCGATCTGGTCAACCGTCAACTATTATTTTGAACAGAACATGTAATGACGTGAACCTCCGTCTTGAATAAGAGAAAAGAAAGCGAGTCAACTGAGAAATACACGAACCCACCCGGCGAGTGAGTCACAAATGATCCGAAACTCTTGCCCGCCACACAGTGCCATGCCGGCCCGTACACCGAGTCAAACTCCTACCAAAAAAATAAAAACCAAATTAATTAATGGATATACATACATACTTCATTTGTCCCCGGCCCCACATTTCTTTTTTTCCTCTCTTTTAGTTAGAGTCAAATTCTATTGAATTATTTTTTTGACATTTTTACTCTTAAAAAAAAACAGTGACTAATGATATATTTTTTACAATATAAATTCATATTTTATGTGAAAATTAGTTTTAAGAGAAAATAAATCAATTTTACTTGCTACACCGAGTCAAACCTCTACCAACCATCATCATCAACCACAAAAAGTTGGTTAAATTCCCAAAACATTGTTTTCATATATGAAAAACAATCCCAAAAGTTTTCGTGTTAATTTTAACGACATGATATATATAGTCAAGTAAAAATTTCTTTGTTCAATATTTTTCCTCAAATTAACTTTTCGAAATTTTCTAATATTTAATCGATCAAACAATAATTAACAATAAGGCGGAATTTTAATCCATATAGTTTATAGTCAACCTTTTTACTTCATATACAAAGTTTTCTAAATAAGTATTATTCTATTATTGAAATAATTCAAAGATAAAAATTCTTAACTAATTTAGACATTAATTAAAGTACTAATTAATTAATCACGGTCTCAAAAAACAAATAAAAGAACAATTGATGATCTAGGCGGTACCTTTTTAAGAGAGCGGGCAAGTAGGGTGGGGTTGGGTCTCCGGTGGCCGGCGGAGGCGGCAGAGTCGAGGAGGGCACGGGTGTGGCGGAGGGCACGTTCTTGCATGGCGGAAGGCATGTCGGAGGATCTTAACCGTATGTTGAAGCTGATTGCTAAGGCAGCTAGCTTCACTTCTTCTTCTTCTTCATTTTTAAACTGTACGGACAACGACGGCCTGATACTAATTTTTTCCTCTGTTTTTTTGGGTTTGGGTAAAAGGGCCCTTCGTTTTTGCATGGTCATGATGAGATTGCAATGATTTTGTGTGTTTTCTTCAATTTGAGTCATTTTAATTAATTACTGTTGCAGAAAATGAATGTTCAAGTTTGAATTAGAAAAGGATAATATAATTGGAGTGGTTGGACGATTCGATTGTATTTGGTTTGAATTTTGACTACCTTTTTGTCCAAACAGATCGACAAATAATTTATATCCAATTTAGAAAATTGAACTCGTGCTTTTAGTGGGGACTAAGGTCAATCATATGTGACCATTAAACAAGTGTTATATCAATCATTAAAATTATTATAATTTCTTCTCAAATTAATAATCAATCTTTTGAATAATTTTATTTAACTTAGATTACGAATTTGGTAATTACAATATCTTTTGATTAAGTGATTTTGATCAAAATTATTGGTCTATTCACGATTTTTTTCGTAAAGATAAATATATAGTGTTGTCGTTTTTGTTTTGAGTCCTACTTAAAGTATATATGAGTATTTCTCTAGTTTCGTATTTGTTGTGTTAATTATTAGATTTACTAATTGGAATTTGTTTGAGTATAATCGATTGATATTATGATATTATAATGTAATTTGTTATTTAATTATCAAAAAAATTATATTTACTGGAAAAATGGCACTTTTTTGCATTTGCCTTTTATTATTTTAACCTTTTTCCAGAACAATATGAATGGTTTTATTTTTTTAATTTTTAGAAATATGAATCGAATTGCATAGGAAGTGTGAACATTCACGAGTCCACTAATTCTGGTGACTGACTGCACGAAATAAGCATGAAATACCGCAGCAATTGCATGATGATTCCCTATTGACTAATTCTCCAAAAAATTAATTAAAGTTTACTAATGTTATAAAATGTGGTATATTAGTGGATGTCCATTGGAGTTCTTTAACCATTTGAAAGGTCATGCAACTCCTATCCTAAATATCATCTTGAAGACACCATATGAAGAGACTTGTAACTATTAACTATTGACTCTTGAAGTTCTTATCTAGACTTATAAATAGAGGCCATTGTAATGTATTCTTGAGACATGAATAAGAATGAATAAAATTCTCTCCCTACTTCACTTTCTTCTCAACACTTATATTTTAGTTCTTGCTTGTTATTCTCTTAATTTCATAACACGTTATCAGCACGATTCTCTTGAAGTTCTTGATTCATCTAGTATCTTTGTTGAATTTGATCTAGACGTAAATTAGGATCAACAATGAGCTGTTGTAGTACTGCATATGAAAGCTCTGTACAAGAGACTTCTTGGTAATCAACTTCAGAAGATGAAGCGAGGTAACAAACAAAATAAGATCTCTTTCTTTTGACAAGTTATTATTCAAAACATGAATTAATGATAAGGTATGCTTCTATAGTTTAATGGGATTAATGCATTTTTGGTGCCACAACTATAGCCCACTGGCATTTTTACCCCGTAACTTTTCGGGCTGGCACATTTGGTGCCACAACTTCAACATCAGTGGCAATTTTGGTGCCAATTGAGGCCCAATTTTGAAATTGGCCTGAAATTCCCCCATGTACGGGCCATGTGACATGAAAATTAGGGATTTTGACCATTCAACACCTTTTTCATGAAAAAAAAAAATTTCACCGACCAAGAACTAGGCTACTTGGATGTTTTTATTTGGGGAAGAATAAGAAAGCGGGTAACAATTTAATTAAGGGAATGTTTGGTGAATTTTATAGGAAAAGTTAGGGTTTTAAATTTTGGTATTTTTTTTTATTGAAAAAGACGTTGAATTGTCAATTTTGATATATTACTAAATCACATGGCCCGTATATGGGGAAATTTCGGGCCAATTTTGAAATTGGGCCTCAATTGGCACCAAAATTGCCACTGATGTTGAAGTTGTGGCACCAAATGTGCCAGCCCGAAAAGTTACGGGGTAGAAACGCCAGTGGGCTATAGTTGTGGCACCAAAAATGCATTAATCCCATAATTTAATATACTGGTATATAATTTAATTCAAGATTATATTCTACGATTTTAAATCCAAGTATTTGTTTCCGTATGAATAAGTTGAATCAGCTTCCAAAAGTCATGTAAATTTTTCTAGATTGGTTTATGTAATAATTTCATGAATTATATTATATATATTTAACTATATATTCAAGTGAATTCATGCAATGGTATTGTGAAGCTCTACACAAATATAAGAAAAAGGAACTTTTGAAGCAATCTGATGAAGAAACAAGTTTCTTGAGCAGTATTGAATTACCAATTTAACATTGTTCCTACTACCCTACTACCTATCATTCTACTACAGTTGCGTACTCAAGTTTGTTTCATTGTAAAAGAAAGAACCCGAAGTTCTAAAAATCAAATATTATGCTAGGCCCGAAGCCTAAATGATAAAGTTGAGAATCTAAACGTTTTGGTTCATTTATGTTAGGTTTGAAGCCTAGGTTATAAACTCAAACCCGAAGATTTGAGTACATTTTTAAGATTTTATATGACATGGATTTACATTGGAATCCATTGGAATGCAAAGAGCCTCAAATTACAATCATAAAATGAAAATGGGGCAATTGATAAGGGATAAAGTGAGGGCAATGTTTTTCCTAAGTAATTTCCTCCTCAAAGGATTGAAATTCCAATATATTTGAGTAGAGGACCCATTTGTCCTAAACTATTTGAAGGAATTATTTACACACTAAAAGTGTGATTGTTTTCAATTGAGTAAACTATGTTCATTTTGGTTGAATTGAACTGTCCCTATTCCAGTCCAAGATAAACGGCAAACTATTAATTATCAATGCTCATGTTCACCTTTGGCATGAATTGATAATATGTTCTCAAGGCATTCATTTTATATGGATGAGTGTATGGATAAAAACATGTGTTGTCGTTTGGAATTCTTTTAAGAATATTTAGCTTAATGTTTTGCCATATCTTTTGGCTAATATTCAGAGCTTACAAACTTGGAAGGTCGAGATTTCTTGTATCGACAATTTGAATATTTATAATTACGGGATGAATATGGACTTGAATAAAGAGAGTTCAACTCTCTAAAATACATTTTTCTTTAAAAGCTTGCTATGAAAGTTTGCATTGGAGTTGCGATATATTAAACTAATAAATACAATCCACGATTAAAAATTAGTTTTCAATTGAAATTATTTGGAGATATTGCAACTTTCGGAATCCTAAATTGTTATTAAGTACCAGTATTGTGGAGAAATTTTTAGAAATACTATCAATTGAATATTGGTAGTTGAACAAATGTAACATTGATGAAAAACCATAACTCATATTATGATTGATATGCATTCCCCAAAATGGATGCAAATGTGAATATAAATGATTTATTCTCAAAAGTGAGCGTACATGATTCATTCTCATAAATTAATGGAATGTACGATAGACATTGACATTATTTAGACATGGTCAAATTGTTTTATGCATTTCATATATTAATTGCATCATACCATCTGAAACGAAACGAAATAGTGGTAAAACTTGAAAAAAAAAAAAAAGGGTATGCAAATTGATTCTACAAGGGGGTCAAAATGACACTTTTGAAAAAAAAACATTCATCAAGTGAAAATGAATTACTACGATGTCAGTGACATTTCTTGATGATAAAAATTGAATTACTTAACATAAGTAATTTGGGTGTTAATAATTTCTATTAAGATAAGTAGAGTTAATAGTGATAATAAAAATAATAATGATTAATATGAAATTAAGTTTATGGCATAACTTTTTGTGATTAAATATCTGAATTTCTAATATGATTTATTATATTTCAATTATGTATTTAGGTATGATTTGAGTGGATGGAAAAATATATGCGATAAAAGTCAACGAATGGCAATTCATATTTAAAATTAAGATTATATATTATCATGCTTGAAATGTAAATATGATCTTCTCATGTTGTCTCAATTATGATTATAATAAATTGTTTATTTCTTAATTGAATTAAAAAAAGGAAATATATATGAAATTCTTTATGCCTTTATTTGTATCAATTTATCTTATCTCATGTCGTGATTAAAGTAAAATGAAAACTTGTTGTTGTCATAATTATTTCATTTTGATTAAATTATTCACCAAGTCATGAGCTATAAGAGGTTACTATGATGAGATTCTTGAGCTTATGAATTCTTCATAATAAGTAAAGACTTATTATTTTGATTAACCTCATTTATTTAAGACTTCAAATGTGGGGATTTTATAGAAAGAAATGTGTTTGTACAATTGAAACACATATTACAGTAAATCAGAAGTTTACTAATCAAAATAAAGTTGGCATGACCGGTTAGACCATCCCGGGTAAACTATGATGCAGATGTTTTTATAGAGAGTTCATATGGATCTTTCTTGAAGAACCTCAAAGAATTCTTTTGTGCTGCTTGTTCTCAAGGTCAATTAATTACTAAATCATTCCAATTAAGAATGAGTTAGAATCTCCAGCATTTTTTCAAACACGTTCGAGGTGATATATGTGGGCCCACTCATCCTCTGTGTGGATTATAATAGATGCATCTACTACAAATGTGACATGTGTGTTCATTGTAAACCTGCAACCTTGATGTTTGTGGGATTATTTGCGCAAATAATTAAATTAAGAGCACAATTCTCATATTATGCAATGAAGACGTCTTAATAATGCTGGTGAATTCATATATCTGACCTTCAATGACTATTGAGAGTCATGTTGACCATATTTATACGCAAAATGATTTAATAAAATTATTCATCAAACGCCTCCAGTTAATTTCTAGAAAATTATTAATGAGAACAAAACTTCTTGTTACATGTAGCAGCACTTGTGTGCATCATGCCAACAAATTATGATAAATATTCCTTGATGAAACTAACGTTTGGTCAGGAGCCAAACATTCCCCATCTTAGAATTTAAGGATGTGCGGCATATATTCCAATTGCTCCACCACAACGCACATAGATGGATCCTCAAAAGAGGTTGGGAATATATGTTGGATATGAATCCCCATCCATAATAAGTATCTTGAACAAATGACTGAAAATTTATTTACGGCATAGTTTGCCGATTGTCATTTTGATTATATAATATTCCTAACATCAGGGGGAGGTAATAAAGAGCTGGTAAAAGAAATTACATGAAAAACATCAACATTATCTTCTCTACATCCTCAGAGAAAAAAAACAGTGTACACTAGAAGTTCAGAAGATAATTTATTTGCAAAATATTGCAAATCGCCTGCCAGATGAATTTACTAATATAAAAGGAGTTACTAAATCTCATATACCAGCTAAAAATGCTCCAATTCAAATAAAAATAAGCTAAGCTTAAACGTGGTAAATCAATCGGTTCCAATGATAAAAATCTTCGTAAAATAAAAAAGGAGCTAACACTGAAGATGGTCATATTATGGAGGTGAGCACTCATGAAGAGTCGCAAGACATAACTAATAGATAAATACCCCAGAAGAGGTTCAGGTACCTGAAAATAATAAAATAAAGAGATCTCTATAAGTTATGTCATTACGAGAAAAAGATGGAACCGAATTAAAACAGTTGTCGACAACAATTTTGCATATAATTATAAAATAAAATGAGGATCTTGAAATTAAATTTGTTATAAAAATGTAAACATATAGATGATTGGCCAAAATAGAAAGACGCAATTCAAGCAGAATTAAGTTCACTTTTGAAGTAGTTCAAACACCTAAAGGTGTAAAAGCCCGTTGGATATAAATGGGTATTTGCGCGAAATCCAAATGAGAAAACTGAAGTCGTTATATATAAAGCACGACTAGTGGCACAAGGATTTTCGTAGAGACCCGACATTGATTATGTGGAGACGTAATCTCTTGTGATGGATGCAATAACTTTTACATAGCTTATTAGTCTGGCAGTAAGTTAAAAACTTGATTTGCGTCTAGTGAATGTTGATACAACATATTTATATGGCTCACTCGATACTAAAATTTATATGAAAATCCCTGAAGGGTTTAAAATTTCAGATGCATTTGAAAACTCCGGAGAAAATTGTTCAATACGCCTGCATAAATCATTGTATGGATTCAAATAATTTGGACGTATGTAGTACAACTGAATTAGTGAATACTTGTTAAAAGAAAGTTATAAAAACGATCCAATTAACCTATGTGTTTTATGGAAAGATTGGGATCAGGATTATTGTTGTATATATTGATGATCTAAATATTATTGAAACTTTCGAAGAGTTTTAAAGGAAGAATTTGAGACGAAAGATTTTGAAAAATAAAATTTTATCTTGACCGGCATATCGAGCATTTAACATATCAAATCTTTGTCCATAAATCAATACATACAAAAACGATTATGAAAAGATTTTATATAGATAAAAAGCTCAATCATTGAGGGCAATTTCATGGTCGTTTCAATCTTTGGATGTAATAAAAGATCATTTTCGTCCTCAAAAGGAATGGACAATGAAAAAGTTTTTTGGACCTGAAATACCTTTATTTAAGTAAAAAGAGAACTTTAATGTATCTTGCTAATTCTACAAGCATGATATAGCATTTTCATTTAATTTACTAGAAAGATATAACTATGTACCAACACGAAGGCAATTGGGATGACGTTAAATATGTATTACGCCATCTTCGTGAAAGAATTGACATAGACTTGGTTTTAGTCTAGAGGTTTTCGATCTACTAAGTGGTGATTATGCAGATATTGGTTACCTTTCTAATCAGCATAAATGTAGATCTTAAAATGGATATGTATTTTTGTTATATCAAGATGGTCCAATATTGGAATGTGTCATCTTGTGGACATTATGTTGGCATCAGGGGGAGCGTGTCATTAATAATAATATGCACACTGTACTCTTTTTCCTTCGTCCAAGTTTTTGTCCCAATGGGTTTTTCTTGACAAGGTTTTAACGAGGCAGTGTTACACGCTTATTAGCTCCATATGGATATGTACTCTTTTTTTTCCTTGTCTAGGTTTTTCCCACCGGGTTTTTCTAACAAGGTTTTTAACGAGGCATATTCTATAAGCAATGTACATCCAAGGGGGAGTGTTATAAAATGTGGTATATTAGTGGATGTCCATTGGAGTTCTTTAACCATTTGAAAGGTCATGCAACTCCTATCCTAAATATCATCTTGAAGACACCATATGAAGAGACTTGTAACTATTAACTATTGACTCTTGAAGTTCTTATCTAGACTTATAAATAGAGGCCATTGTAATGTATTCTTGAGACATGAATAAGAATGAATAAAATTCTCTCCCTACTTCACTTTCTTCTCAACACTTATATTTTAGTTCTTGCTTGTTATTCTCTTAATTTCATAACAACTAATAAATTATGGAATTTCATTCGCTATATTGAAATAGTGTTAACATCATAACAAATACTATACACCTTTTTGAGGATATGTCAAATTGTAAGAAAAAAGACTAAATACATTTAACTCCCCTAATTAAACTATATTGTTGTAACAATTACCTCCAAAAATGATCAAAGGTAACAGTCACCCCTAGAGTTATCAGGCAATGGTTACAAATTTAACATTGGTAACTTCTTCGGATAACAAAAATGTCTCTAATATTCAATGATATTTCATTTTTACCAGCATATAGAGGTGTAAACAATTTGAAATGATATATTGTTCAAGATTGATTTGAATTTTATATCGAGCTTGAAAATGTGCTTGAGCTTGGTTATTTTTTTTAATGTGTCGAACTAGAACGAGTTTTTTATCGAAGGAGCTCGAGTCGAGTAAGTAATTTGATAATTTACATGTGTTTTGTTAATTTTTAGCTTATCGAATTGAGCTACAAAATAAATGTTACCAAACAAAAAAAATTCAAGCTTATTTGATTTGTATGATGAACCAAACTCAAATGAACTCAAGTCGAATATCAAGTAGATAGATTAGACTTTCAATTTCAACCATATATACCATAAATTTTACTATTTAACCATGTCTATTTCTTTAGACCTATTTGATCTTACTAAAACAAATACTCCTACTAATTTACATGTATAATTTATAACAAATTAACATGTTTATTGGGATTTGACTGGTAATCAATTTTTTGGTTAAATTTCTTATTTAATCGCATGTCATTAGAGTTATTTGATTTCAAAAATTACATAAGTCATTAATTGCTTGAATTTTTGACATAAGTCTTTTTTTGTTATCAATTAATGGAAGTTGAAAACCACAAATGTTCTCCACAATGAGAAAATTTTATTATAATGTTAAATATGCGGTATATGCGAGTAAAGTAGAATATCATTCAATATTTTGGGGGGTCTTTTGTATTTTACTCGATGAAGTTAACAATATTAAACTTTTAACCGTTAAATGATGATTCAGGGGATTACTGTTACTTTTCTTTTTATTATGTGGTGTGGATAAGGGTTTATGATTAGTTTAGTAGTTGGGCTCAATTTAAAAAAAAAAAAAAAAAAGAAGCAGCAAATTGATATAGCAGGCTGGGGACGGGGCCTAAAAATTTATGAGGCCTAGGCAAACACCCGAGCTGCCTATGGGCTGGGCTGGCACTGACCCCATGTATTAATCGCTAATAATTCACAGTAAGACTCATTCATTCTACATACAACAATAATAATGAATAATTTCTTCAATAACAATAGCGAAATCAATCAGTTGATCATCCAATTAATTATAATATAACATTTTAATATTCAAAACAAGCAATCAAACCTAGCTAGAGATCTTAATTAGTTATTGAGAATAGCTAGCATAGCATCATAAAAGTAACAAAAATCCTAAATAAGAATTAAAACAGAAATTAATTAATTAATCATGGATCACAGCTTTTTTATATATAGCAACTAATTCACCAGTACTACTACTAGAGTACTAGTATTGGGGTTGGGAATATCATAAAATTTTGAAACGTAGGATCAGGATCTCTCCCTCTCACGTAGTACTTTAATTCCTTCTGAGATCGATCTACTTAATTGGATATTTCAATTTTTTGGGCTACTTACTACTTCAGTTCATAAAGCCCCCCAATTAAAATAGGTTACAATATCTATTATTGGTTAAGTTGAGCAAGCATTCTAAAAAAACAATTGATTGTTGCCATTTTTGCGTATAATTTTGGAAATATGATGAAGATGTTCAGAAAATTGGGTATATATAATGGAGGAAAACAATTTTCGACGGGAAATTTATTATACAACGCGCGCTAAGTTAAGAGGGACCAAAGTGATACATATAGTTTTTATGGGGGACCAAAGTGATACATTGGTTCCGAGGCCCAATCAAGTAGATGAAAACGTATTTTACGGGGCAAGTGCGTAGCACGTGATGCATGTCGATCGGATTAGTATCAAATAAAATAACTCCTCCCTTTTTCTTCGAGGAAATTGCTTTTTTTTTTTTTAATTATAATAAGATAGATTTACTTACAATTTTGGTACTATTTGATACAAAAATACAAATTTGATATTATAGAATAGGTTTTCATTTCAACTTTGATACCAAACCCAAATTTTCCCCAAAGTTAATGATAATTTAATCCTTATGCAATGCATAATGTTTAATTTAAAAAAGAGCATTTTACCCCTTGAAAGTTTGCAAAAATTTCACATCGTCTCTCTGATATTTTTATAGGCGGCACTTTATCCACTTTTATTATAATAATGTGGCATTTTACCCCCTGTATTATGATAAATGTGACAATTTATCCCCCTATATATATTATAAAATAGTTTGTATACCTACTCTCAATTTCGACAAGTGAGTTACACTCTTCGGCTGAAGGGGATAAATTGCTTTATTAAATTTTTTACAGAGGGTAAATTAATTTTTTCAAATTATAGAAGGGTAAATTGCCATTAACTTTATAGAAAAATTGGATTTAGTATCAAAATTACAATTAAAACCTATCATATGGTATCAAATTTTCATTTTCGTATCCAATATTACCAAAAGTATAAATTAGTCTATCTTATGATATGAAGAAATTAATTTTCCCCTTTTTCTTCTTTTTTGAGAAAACTCCTCGTCAAAATATCCCCAAAACCAAACAAACTTCATTCCACCACAAAAATAACACACACACACACACACAGTCTCTCCACTCCCTTTCCATTTATCCACACTCGCACGCACAAAAACACTCAACTGTGTGCACAACATTTCTTTTCACGAGTTTCTGAATTTTATGCCATGGCTGGTTTGATGGAAACCCTAACTATTCCACGCCCCTGCGCTCTTCCCTCCGCCTCATTGGCTCCGGTTTCAGGATCCTGCGTTTCTCATCGGAGTTCCGTCAGATTCTCCGGGTTCAGAGGACTCAAGATCGAGCCCACTCGCTCATCTCAAAAGTTGAGTTCTAGCTCGAAATTCGCTCGCAGGGGTAGTCGAATTGTATGCGAAGCTCAGGATACAACTGTTGAAGGTTTTAGATTTTCTTATTTCCTTATTTCTTTATTGTTTCTAATTTTCGTTAAATTGCTGATATTTTGTTGTTTATTGTTATGTTAGTTATTTACATCTTCTTAAAATTGTTGTTTCAGGTGGAGTGTAGTAAAATAAGTTATTTTTAATACATATGCTCAATACACAGGGAACGGGGTTTATGGATCTTATTTGTTTCAAATTATTGTTGCCAAATGTCCTAACTTTTCACCTATTTGTTTCTGAATTAAAGAATTTGACTAAGACTAAGTCTTTATCAGCCACCCTATGATTAATATGCTTATTATTTGGAAAATGTCTTATTAAGTTTTGAGTGAAGAATTATGTATTGAATGGGTGCCAGTGCCACACATATATCTCCACTAATGTGCTTCGTAGTAGTAACGCCCATACAGCGAGTCTAGGACAATTGGATAGCAAGAAATAAGTTTGGTGAATTTCTTGTCCTATGAGTGTTGGAATATAATATAGAGAATGAGGAAATGCTCCACGCCCACTTATTTTTACCAGTTATGGATCTTTCATTGTGAAACTCTTCTAATTTTATGATGATCCATCCTAAAGAAGTAAAGATCATTTATTAAAGAAATCAAGAGTTTGACTTCTTATCTCATTCATGGAGATTATAGGAAAGTATGTGTTTTTGTTTAGAAAAGTATTATGTTTTATTTTCTTGTAATGTAAAATCCTTACTTTCTACTTGTCACCCAAAAACCCGACATACTAACACATTTCCAACTTTTCAAACCCCATGTTCCCGGTTTTCTTTTTTGTTTAGTACATCATTGAAGCAGTCTCTAAACTCCATCCAAGCACTTTCCACAGTCCACACAAACACATTTTCTCATTTTTTCCTATGAAACCGAGGGAATCTTTCAATAAATCAAACTAAACACCCAAACTTGAACAATTTGAAATGCCTTCACAAGGCCCCAGTCATTTTTCATTTTGTGATTCCTATCTAGTCTGTGTGTCTTAATGTTGTTATATTTTGAACACATTCCTCTTTGAGTGTATAATGAGGGTGCATCTCAGTTCATTGTTATGTTACAAAGTGGAAGAATAAGTACAAACCGAGAGCTTCAGTGCCTAAACTCAAAGCCGAAATCCTATTAGCGGAGGAATTTTGACTAGATAATAATTACTGAACATTTAAATTTCCCACGCTTATGAATTTGTAGTATTCCTATTTTTTAATTCTTTCTTTACGAAGCAGCGAAAAGAGAAATCGGAAAATCGACTGAATGTTATAGAATTGTTTCCACACCCATTCTCAAATAATCTTATTAGGCAGTGAGCTTTTTGGTTGTGTTAAAAGTATAATGAAATTAGCTGTTTATTGTTTCCTTAAACTGCAGTGGCTGCTGTTACTGATGCAACTTGGCAATCTCTTGTACTCGAGAGTGGCTCACCTGTACTAGTTGAATTTTGGGCACCATGGTGTGGACCCTGCCGCATGATCCACCCTGTCATCGATAAACTGGCTAAGCAATACGCTGGAAAGCTAAAATGCTACAAGGTTAATACCGATGAGAGCCCTTCAATTGCAACTCAATATGGCATCCGAAGCATCCCAACTGTCATAATCTTTAAAAATGGGGAGAAGAAAGACGCAGTCATTGGTGCAGTTCCAGAATCAACTTTAACCACCTCCATAGAAAAATTCTTGTAGAAATGGTAAGTGTATAAATACGTTTTTCAGGTCATAAACTGCCTGTTCTATTTATAAATATCTTTCCATAGCATTGGACATTGCAAAAATGACCTAATAAACCTTATAAGCTCCTGTATAGTTGATGCCATTTATTTTTTATGTATTCCCCAAGATAATATTAGTTAATTATTGGTACTTGTAATGTTGGCTTCCATAATTACTCTCTGCATCGGCTAATTTATCTGCATTTTCTATGACCTCATTAGTGACGTTTGTGGATATATGTTGGTTGTGGACATACTAAACTTGTGTTACACTGTTACCTGAGTTGTTATGTTCAATGAATCTTGTTGTGTCGTAATTTTTTTTTAAAAGAATCGTGTTGCATGTATTGTTGAATTTGTACCTATGCATCATATATTAAGGAAGAAAACAAACTCACACATACACAAAGTTGTTGGGCCTGTTTGTTTGGCGTTTGGGAAAGTAGTTTGGGAGAGTAGTGGAGGTTTGTGAAATAATCTCGATTTGCGTAATGTTGTTTGTTTGGATTTTGAGAGAGTGGTTTGAGAAATAAAGAAGGTGTGGGTTTTTTTTGAAGAGTTAGGTTTTAGGTGTAAGATGTGTAAGACTTTATGTCAAATCATGTTTGTTATGTGAGATAAATTGTGTAAGAGATATGTTACTTTATGTCAAATCAAAGTAGAGTTTGTATAGATTTTATTTAGAGATAAGAAAATTGTTGTTTGTTTGGCTTTTGAGAGAGTAATTTGAGAAAATTAATGGATGAAAAATTTATTTCAGAAAGTAGAAAACATGTTTGTTTGACATTTCTCAAAACGAAAAAAATCTGGGAAACTTCAAACAAACAAGCCCGTTGTCTTTTTCAATGTTTGATGGAAATATCTTTTAACATAAGCTGAATATTAAATACTTGTAAGTATCTGGTGGAAGAAGTATTACATTTCAGTTTTGATGCGGCTTCGCATATGACGTGCAGCCAAAACTTTGGGATAGCTACAGCTGAAGTGGCGGCCATGAGAGATGACCATTTTCGTTGGGTTTTTTTTAACAGCAGACATAAAATGATACTTTAGCGAAAGATAAAATAAGATATATGGGCAAAAAAATATTTAATTCATCCGCTTAATTTATGTGTTTGACAATATAAAATTTAAAAGAAATTTAATTTCAAAAAATCGAAAAGAAAAAAAAATACACTTCTAGCACCTTTGGGAAGATACTTACCATTGAACCAAAACTATTGGCAGTTTGGTAGGGTGTATGGGATTAAGGTGGATTAGATCAGAGCCGGATTGAAGGCCATATTAAAAATACGTTTGGTAGATTTGATTGAGTCATATTACAGTTTATTGTGGGGGAATTATGAGTTTAAGCATATATTAATATATTTTCACTAATTAATTGAATTATTATGTCAGTTAAGATATATCAATTCATCGAAACCATTTGTATAATTCGTATAAGAGAGTAGATTCCATGCTTGGGTGGATTATAATCTAGTCTTAATACCGGGTCATAAGGATTTAATCCGTTTGATCTGGTATTAGAGCAATGCCACCAAACGTTATATTATCCCATATTGACACATATAATATGATATAATACCCCTTATTAGGTCCTACCAAACGGCTCCTTAAAAGAGAGTTAAAAAGCTAAAAGAAAACCGCTAAAAAGAAAATATGAGCATAAGGTTATGGAACAACGGTTGTCCGGTCAATATAATGAAGTAGGATCCCAATGGGCTTCATGCTCTGTTACGCTAATTTACACATATAGAACTATACATGCAGGATATTTTATTAGCTACAAGTGAAAATAAAAGGTATTTTCCTTTACTTAAAACGACATTATCATAGTATTTTATTTATATATACTTAATATAAGAAGGGAAAATACTACTACTATAAATTGTAGAAGTAATGGTAAAACTATGCTATTATGTTGTCAATTAAACATGTCCATATACCAAGTTGGTATTACTGACAAGCTAACCTCTATTCGATTACAAGTAGTGGTGTTTAGTATTTTACCATTTATTGTATAACTTGTAAACTTTGTATTATGATCCTACAAATTACCTGTAATAATTTCATTTCTCTTTAGCTTGTAAATATTTTTTGGATTAGATAATTCATAATTTTTTTTTATCTTTTTAAATAAAAATGTTTTTTATTCGGATTTGGATCTTTGTGCTGGATATCAGATTTTTTTTTCGGATTCGGTAGCACTTTTGAAAATCCGTTAGGATATTGGATCAAATCCAAATGTATTTTTTTTATTTTCGGATCCGAATCCACCCTGATCCGCTCTAATTCCGCCCCATTGACAGCCCTAGTTCCCCCACTGGCGGCCATTCATATGATTCTCACCTAACCTTCATCTGATCTATTAATCTCATATGGTTCCGAACAAGAAGAATGACACGTGATCACTACCAAAAAAAATGACATATTTCGGTGTCTTTTCATGTTGGAGATATTTCGTTGAAGTTAAAAGAACAACAATAATAGGCTAGTAGAGTATATCACATGTTAGCTAGACCACATCATGTGGTTATTATACACTAGCTAGCTAGGGTTAATTTAATTAAACTTGAATCGTAATTAGACGACCAAGTTGTGTGACACAACAAAATTAATCTAGACAAGAAATCTGAAAAAAAAATTGTCATAGTCATAGATTAAGATTGTCTAACTAATATTAAAGATGTGAAGTAAATTTTTCATGGAAATGAAATCAAGGACAGTGCAACCAATGTTAGCATTCATCTCCAGGCTTTATCAGAAGAGACTACTTCAGGCGATTTGGAGCATCTGATATGAGCTTCTTGTAGGAAGAAATGATTGAGTAAATTTCCACTTTTCGTATACAGTTTTATGTGTTCAACATATTTGGTACAACGCTTTAATAAATTGTGATATATTTCGTACATCCGTTAAAAAATGTTGTTAAATGTTGATGTGGCAGTTAAATCTAATTGTAAAGTTGATTCCATTATTTATGTTGACAGGTAATTTTACCCACATAACATTTCAGGCTATCAAAAAAGCCCCACATCTCCAAATTTATTGACGATTTTAATCTACATTGTTGTCAAATTTCAAAATTGACTCGAACAAGACCACGTGCAGACCAATTTGAAAATTTTACTTATTTTATTTAAATAACTAATTTGATTTATAAACAATATTAATAGATTAAATAATACTTTAACATAAATATAAAAAAAATTAAGAAAGCATATTCTTTTCAAATATAAGATTTATATAATAAAATTAATCTATTTAAAATTTATTAAAATAATAAATTATATAATTAAAATATTTAATATTTATTAAAATAATAAATAATAAATAATTATAATTTTTAAAAAACTAAAACCCAACCCATCCACCCCAAATTCCCAGGTCGCCGCCGGCCTCAGACTTCGGTCCCATGTTGAGTTAAAGTATTATTTAATTTATTAATATTGTTTATAAATCAAATTAGTTATTTAAATAAAATAAGTAAAATTTCAAATTGGTCTGCACGTGGTCTTGTTCGAGTCAATTTTAAAATTTGGCAACAATGTAGACTAAAATCGTCACTAAATTTGGAAATGTGGGGCTTTATTGGTAGCCTGAAATGTCATGGGGTAAAATTATCAGTCAACATAAGTAATGGTATCAACTTTGCAATTAGACTTAACTGCCACGTTACCATTTAACGATAATTTTTAAAGGTTGTACCAAATGTGTTACAATTTATTAAAAAATTGTAACAAATGTGTTGGACACATAAAACTATGTACCAAACATGAGAATAGACCTAAAACTCAATACCAAAAATGCAATTCTCTCATTGAGTAAGTCTTAATTAGCTAAACACCTAGGTGTAGATTTCAATTTGTATTAAGTAGTGTAGTTGCTTTGTCATTAAATTACTATGTTAGTAGAGTTTTAAATATTGAAAAATATTAGAATTGATATTGAATGTATTTAAGAAATATACATTTTTTATTATATTTAAATCCGAATCTTAAATGGGTATATTTTGATTATTTATTTCTGGCTTTTAACAAAAGAAATAGACACACAAATTTTAAACGGAAGGTGTGTCATCAACCCAAAAAAGGATTGTGGGGGTTAAAAGCCTGATTTTTATAGTTTAGGAGTTGCGTGTGCAAATAACTCCTTCATTAATAGAGTGGAACTGTGGACGAGAGTAATTACCGGAGGCGTGATAACTCCTGAAAAGTCAGTGGGCGCGTGTTTGTTCGAAAAACCTCGCTCCCTTGGATTTAATTGCCTCTTCTCCGGTGTATATAGACCCTTAGCCAACAGTTGCACACCAAATAAATAAAAGGGTAAATTAGGAATACCTCTGGAGAGGTAAGACATAATTACAAAAAAATTCCTCACATATTATATTACAAAAAATTTCATCAAGTTTTTCAATTTCTTATAATTAACCCCTTGTTCTTAAAATGTTCCAATTTTGCCTTTGGGTGTTATTTATAATGTTTATAAATATCTTGTAAATGTTAAAACTTGGGTGTTAATTGTTATATCTTATAAATTAGAAAAATAATTGATAAAATTTATAACTGTCTAAGTTTTATTAAGTATTGCAAAAAGAGAAGAATGTATTTACATATTTATTAGCAATTTAAATTTTATAATAATAAATTATATATAATTTTAATAATAATATTTTATAAATATGAACAATTTTTTACCCATTTAGTTAAATGAATTTATTTTCTAAATTACTAAATTTAATATTATAAATAATATATTTTAATTTAATAAAGTTTATATTGTATTATAAATTGTAATATTTATTGAAATTTATGGATAATTATAAATTATTTCAATTCAATTATTTGGTAGTAAATATATGATTATCATATTTTATATTTACAAGATATATCAATTAGTACCCAAATTTTAAAATTTATAAGATATTATAAAAATTACAAATAACCTCTAAGTACAAAATTAGAACATGTTAGGAGACAAGGGGTTAATTATAAGAAAATGACAAATCTAAGAAGAATTTTTCTAATACCCAATTAGCTAGATTTTTTCGAATTAGAGTTTACATAAGGGTATTTGTAATTTGCCCTACATAAAATAAAATTTACCACTCTTGACCTACGCCATTTTTTTATTAATTTATATAAATTCCGCCATACGTATTCCGTTTCTCCTCCATTGGTTCTGAACCTTCATTATTTCCTTCTGTCTTCCTCCTTTCTCTTTCTAAAAATTACCTGTATTAGCCTTTTCTCTATCTTCATATTATCCTTCTATTGGGTTACCGGTATGTTTTCTTTTCTGAAATTATGCATTTGTGTTTATTTCCTTTTACATTGAGGCATTTTTCTGATTTTTGCGGTATTTGTTTGTGTTAAATTGTTAATTTAGTGGCGTTTCGTTGTCATGTTCTAGATCTCAGGTATTGTTTTGTTTTTGTAGTATTAATTCATTTTTGTATAAATGTTTTAAATTGATGAAAACGCGAGGGAGTTGAATTTTTTTATTTGCTTGAATGATTAATATTTCAGCTATCTACCTTCGATTTTTGGCCTTTCCATCTTTTTTAGTATATTCTTCGGTGAATTCTGTTGATTTTTCTCCAACATACGGTTGAATTAGAAAGAAACCCTAAAAGAAGAAAGTAGAATTTTTTTTTATATGCTTATATTGTACTTTAAGCTCACCATTTATGCCTCCTCGCTTGAGTTTTGTCTTTAGACATTAAATAGTTTCAATGTTTTAGACTTTTGACGAAAAGGAGTGATTAATGGTTCAGGCTCTAAGGGACAATCTGTTGTCATATATAATATATATTTTCCTTGATTTTTTGGGCTGAGTATTATCGTCCAATTGCAGTTTCTGTATCTGGAGACCGCAATTTCTCATGCCTGGAATTAGGTAAATTAGCGTTTGAAACTATGTTAACCATATAAAATTTGAATGGTTGCAAGAGATGATGATGGAATTTTTTTTTATTTCCATTTTGTCTTGTTTGTTTTGTTTATTATTTGAAATGAATCAAAACTAAATGGATTGGAAACATCTATTTGGAACATCTTGTTTTTATCCCATGCTACCTGTTTTTTTTCATCATTGTTCTTTTCTCCCTTATCCTTTTTATTTCAGCTGTGACCGTCTTATTGTAGATTGATTTCTTGCTATAGGATGTAAAGGGTCTTACAAAGGTTGTCGCTCCTCTATGCTACATGATAGTTACTAGATCAGCAATACTATATAGCATCGAAATTTCTTTGGTCAGTTTGGTGAAATCTGGTAACTGATGGTGCAATTCCTAACTTCTCCATATTATAAAATGAAATCATGTCATGCCAATGAATTATAGCCCATGGTTTTCTCACCTGTACGAGTGTCCATAAGAGGTCCAAGTATTATTACTATGATACTATAAAGGCTTGAATTTTAATATTGCAACTATTAACAGTAATCTTCTCCATTTTGACCATTCATCAATTTCATCTAAGTGATGACAAGGCTCACAATGGTCATATGGGACCCACAAATATTGTTCTTCCTTTCTGAACTGAAAGTATCTGCAATATTATATTCAGTCATCCAGCTTTGAAAATTTGAAATATCTTGAACTACTCAATGCATCGTCAGCCCTGACTAATTATTTAATAACAGAGTCTTCTATGGTCTAATTTTTTGTTGTTGTGTTTTGACATTAACTTAGAGGGTGGTGATTGGTTGCGTCATTGATTTGAATCTTAATGTAAATGATCTTGTGGAGATATGTTATTCCACTTGGCACTTGTTTATTTAGTTATCTATATTTAGAGATGTGCTTGTGCTTTGAACTAACATGCATCATTTGTGTACCTAATTGCTCCTTGTCTTTTTCTCTTGGGAAAAATAAATTAAAAAATTGCTACCTGTCTATACCTAATATCTATGTTTGTCTCTACTTATGCAGATACTATGGCCATTCAACAAAGCTTTGGTGCCCCTACCATTCATTTTGAGTCTGAGGGGGATGTCTCAAACAAACAAAAATGGAACTCAGTTTCACAATCAGCAGCAGTGTCAGAAAATATGAACGGATGCTTCGATTGTAACATTTGCTTAGACTCATCTCATGATCCTGTGGTCACCCTATGTGGCCACCTCTACTGCTGGCCATGCATTTACAAATGGCTCCAGGTTCAAGGCTCTTCATTCGAGTCAGACGAGCAACCTAAGTGCCCTGTTTGTAAGGCTTACATCTCTACTTCCTCACTTGTTCCTCTCTATGGTCGAGGTACTTCACTATCGAAGTCGGAAGCCAGGAAGCCGCAACTGGACTTGGCAATACCCCACCGACCACCAGCACTTGGGGTGAATGCCCTGCTTGCTGCTGCAACAACACCGACCTCGGATTTAAATCAGCAAAACCATGCGAACCCATTTCAGTCACAGCAGCAGGGATTTCATCAACACCAATACTTTTCTCATCCTGCATTTGGGGAGACTACAACCACCAGTTCTCTCAGTCCAACGATTAATATGGTTGGTGAAATGGTGTTTGCTAGAATGTTTGGGAGCTCAGACACGAGTTTGTTTACTTACCCGTATTCAAATTCTTACCCGTTTCCAGGAAACGGTAGCCCGAGGTTGAGAAGGCAAGAAATGCAGTTGGACAAGTCACTTAACAGAGTGTCCATCTTTCTTTTCTGCTGTCTTGCTCTTTGCCTTATCCTCTTCTAATACTGCACTCATTGTTGTATAGCTCTGTATAGATTGTGAGACTGTGCTGCAAAGCAGTCGGCTATAGAATAGATGTGTAGTTTCTGTAGAGTATTTCTTTAATAAAACAACTATTCTGATTCTTATGGGGTGGGGTTTTTCCTGATGAACATGATAGCACAACTATGACATTTGGAACATCTTTTTAAAGCATGGTTGATAATGTCTATATAATTTGCTTTTGTTGGATATATCTCTTTCTATGCGCACTTTAAAATGCCCTTTTGTGATTCTTGAACACTACTCAATTTCACAATCTTCCTGGTTCTTAGGGCCTGGACTAGAATAGTTCTAAAAAAAGAAAAGGTGGACAAGAATAAATATAATAAATGCTTTCGCACAGTTTAGTGATAAACTAGAGATATTAGATTATTTGATTCTGTTCCAAGCTTATGATTTTCTTTCATGGTTTTAAACTTATGATGTCGCTAGCACGGCGCTGAATAAATCCTTTTGTTTTGTTGAAGATTCCTTGTCTTTTTTTCTTTTTTTATATTATGGATGCATCATACACCCATAAATGTATATACATAAATTTTAGATGGCACTTGTCAATAGACCAAAATATTGCTCGGAATCTTCAAATCACATGATTAGGAAACCTACTTTTTGGTGAGTAAAATATATTTATCTATGTATCCTTCCATAAAATCCGGCCTTTATCCTACACAAAAATTATAGAGTAATAAGAGAAGGTTGCTCTCAATCTTTTAGAAGGAAGGATTTCAACGGAATATTCAAATATAAGCAAACATTGGGTTATAAATGATAATCTTATCTCACAAAAACAGAAGAAAGGAAACCACAAACATATGTTGATTTCAGTTGACATTAAATGCAATGGCTATTTTGGCCAACAAAATAAAAAAGAAATGAACAAAAACAACACAAGCAAAAGTTGCTTCAGTTGAAATCCACATGTACACATATTTTATTGTCAGAGTATAAAGGCATCCTGTGATTATTATCCTTTTTCCGCACCACCAATAGTGAAAACTCATATCCAAAGCGAACATATCTTAAATGCATAATCATTAAGTCCCAAAATTTCATTTTCATTACCCTAATAGAGCAAGTCCCCTAGAAGAAGTAGCAGTTGCTTGCCCATTTCCCTTCTGTGCTAAAGAAAGGAACTCCTCACAATCTTTAGCTCCAATTTGCGAAAACGCATTTACTAGTACAGTGATGAATCCAGCCAAATTGTTCTTGAAATGCTGTGAGCAGCTCTTGTCACCCTCATCGACATCCTGAACGCCCCCTTTAACAAGACAACCCACTTGAGCTCCATCCAAATAAGCTATACACGACACCAAAATATCACGAGCATGCTTGCAGAAATGTCCTACAACAAAGTCCTCAAAATGCTACCCAAAAAAAAAAAAGAATCGATAAGTAACCACTGAAATATGCACAAATCAATAGTCGTCTATTCATGGATATATGATTTATAGATTGATCTTACCTTCGGAGGCCTTCTCATTTTGTACACCATCGTTTGAAGGGAATACATGAATGTTCTCTCATTATAATCCAAAGAACTCTTTTCTCCCATTTCAGAGCCAAATGAATTTGCATATCCAGGCTCATTAAAGTAGGGCTTGGCATTTAAAATCAGCCCTTGTATAGAAACCAAAACTTGTAACATGGTTGAGACTCCAGGGACCCACTTCTCCTTCTGCCTACCTGTCCAAGTGTTAAGAAGGCTAAGGCATACTTTCCCGCAATTATACAAGTTAGGATTGATTCGAAGGCCACCTGAATGGTAATGCACATGCTGCCAACCATAAAAACCAAGTAAATATTATTGACATGGAATGTTTGTATATTCACTTAAATATCAGAAACATACAGGTGGAACATTAGGATATGTGCTGGGGAAGTAGACGTCAAAGAAAAAGAGACCATCATGATAAGGAGTTCCCTCTGCGCCCACCATCACAGCTCTCAAAAGATCCATCCTGGATTCATAGACCCTCACAAATATTGTATCTGTCGTAAGTAATAGAAAGAAAATACTTTGTCAATAGAATTCATTCTAAAAATTTCAGGGAAGTAGAGTAAAGATGATGTATGAGACTTCAAGAACAAGAGATATTCCCTAATTTAATCAAGTTAACAGGCTGAATATTTCACCTATAACTTACCCGGCAAATTATTTTCCAGAATCTTCCATTCTTCTTGTATTCTCTTGGCCCAATTCTTTGGTGGCTGCACCACATATTGAAGTGATTTTATATAAAATCTAGGATGACGCAGCACATGAAAAGAATAAATATATTAATTAGGGCTCACCTGTTTTGCAGAAGAACCATTTCCGGAGTAGTGGTGATCCGAGTAATCTTCAACGGATTCAAATTTCTTAAAAAGGTCAAATTTCTGCAGAATTTCATCCAAATCTTTTGGCTTCACCGTGGGGGGTGCTGTAGTCCCTACCGGAGATGCACCATTATCATTGTTGGCAGGCCCTTTTGCTTGGGTAACAAATAAGTTTTCATTCATATATACTGCAGAACCCAAAGAGTGTTCCAACGTATCCCATGCATGCGAATAAGTTTCTACATATGCACTTGTTGGCATATTCAAAGGTGGATAGCTATTCCCACTATCTGTACTTTGATATACTGAATGAAATCCCTGCAAATTGGAATGGACTTTGAATGCACGACTCCTCCTTTTACTCTTTATTAAAGAGTGCAAAGACTCCTTATTACCCCCGGAATTAATAATCAATGAATCCCCAGAGGGTTTTGAACTCAGAAAGGATGTACTACTTGAAGTGGCCGATTTCTTCTGACCCAGACCATGTCCCAACCATTCAGAAGGTATTTCTTTCAGAGGTTGAACCTCGATATCCCTCATTGAACTGCTCCATGAAGTTGATAAATCCTTTTTTTTAATGGGTTCTAATGGACATGAAGAGTGAGACGAATTCAATACAGGAGTGAGATTAATACCAGCCGATTTCAGTTGAGAACCTGAATTAGTTGAAGTGCTGGTTGTCAGTACATTTGTATTATTTCTAGGAGAATTTGACAGCCAGGGAAATGGAGCCTCAACTCCAGGTGGAATATCCATGTGATCAAATTTTGATTCCATAATTTCATAGTCATCATATAGCATATCATCGTAATATGCATCAGCATCTACCCACTCATCCTCTTCATAAAACAGATTAGAGCTGAAATCATCTATTGGGGTCTGTATGTCTTTACCAAATCCATCATTTTCTATACTACTAAAGCCAACTGAAGAACTGCACAACATTGCTTCCTACATGTCGGAAAAATAAAATAAAATCACTTTACGGCATAACTGAATCAAGTGAGATGCCAATGGTATAAGGTAACAAAAAACGAATATCAAGAGTCTACTACAGATCACTGAAAAATCCAAATTAGTAACTATATAAGTTAGTAAGAACTCTGAAGTACCTTGCCTTTGGCCCTTGTGTCAGCTTCCCCATCAATTCGCATAATATCACCACGATCTTCTTCTGAGTCAACATCTATTATTTCAAGACAAATGTCCTTCAAGAAAATTGAAATATTGGAGATTATTTTGCATTCAATGGTATAAGGTCAGATAATCAGTGAACAGAAGAATAAAAATGAAGAGAAAAGTTTCAGAAAAGAAAAGCAACTTGATTTACTTTCAGAAAGAAACTACTTGAAGCATCCCAAAACAGTATCACATTTGTTGTTAGTGCACAACAAGTATGTAACCTATAAAAGTCAAAGATCGAAGCACCCCTCACTGAAACCTAATGGCTGATACCAGACAACCTACCATCCTATAGCAGCATCTTCACGATTTACAAATATTATCTCACATATAAAATAAAACTTGAAGGAAAACTGAAGATTTTCACCTGACCTAAATCATTATTCATTTCCCTAATTTTTTTTTTCTTTCTCATTTTCACTCATGAAACCATGCCTCACAAAGTTGCATAATGTCAGAACTTTATTTTGTCTTCAAAGAAAATGTTCCATTTCTCTTACTGAGGCATAGAGTGTAAAATCCTCTAACTGCAGGGGAAATAAAATAAAACTCTCATAAAACCGAAGACAAAAGAATGTAAAAATATAATACCATACGCTAAGCTAAGACAGACACATTTGTGAAAAT
Source organism: Penstemon newberryi var. newberryi (assembly GCA_030819805.1). Taxonomy (NCBI): domain Eukaryota; kingdom Viridiplantae; phylum Streptophyta; class Magnoliopsida; order Lamiales; family Plantaginaceae; genus Penstemon; species Penstemon newberryi. The sequence goes on along the minus strand of JAUALY010000003.1, from coordinate 4,154,969 downwards.
ACTCAATCTGCACGGCAAGTGCCACATGCTCTACCTTAGACACACTCACCTAACTTTTGAAATATTATGTAACTCTTTCATGATCAATCTTCAGAAATGGCTCTCCTGAGATATTCTCGGCATACTGAGTTACAGACTACAGTTATGAACCAAATACAGTTCATCTGATTGTGTGCAAAAGGCCAGATATGAAGTATGGATTGTTTTTGTAGCATATGGACTATTGGTTTAAAGGGAAAATGTAACTCTATCGATTCCTGTAGGGTCATAAAACACACACATCCAATGTAGTCATACTAAAGCAATTTATTTCCGGTAAGACTCACGTAAAAATTAATAATAATAATTCGATGTCAAAGAGCACACAGAGAAAAAAAACTTTTCGAACTACTAAACAAACTCATTCCTTCCTTTGACAATACAGAATATCCACTGCACCAACCAGTGAAGATTAGATGCTATGGTGATACTTGAGATCAAATAAATACAAACAAATGACATCCTACAAAAAACAAAGAACCAATCATGCTACAGTCTTGATTATCCTCATGATATCATTAGTCAATAATTCGACAAATTCATATTCTTTGCTACATTCTGAACATATAGTTGAGACACAGAAATTAAAACTTAATAGTCTAAAAATTCAATTTTTATTTGTTCATTAGAATTAAGAGTGTAGTTCTGGCCAATACTACTCTTCTTCAATGCTTACTTCCCATTTCTTGCCACCCATATAGTGGAGGTAAACACTTCACCTGCCAACATACTCCTTACGCCCTTAAACTCTTGCTCTATTTCCTTGTCATGATGTCCCAAAACAGGGCTCCCTTTCCTTAATGGAACTATTCTTCTCTATGTAGAGTAATGATTTGACACCACTGATTATAAACCAATTCAAATATAAAGTTATCCAAAATTAACTTTTTTTTAATCTCTCGCCCAAAACACCGTGGCAAAAAGTAAAGGGAGCAACAATTAAGGGATGGAGGGAGCACAACAAAGACAGTTAACTCCAAATAATGGAGTGCGAATGCAAAAATATGGATAAAAAAAAATACAAAACATATTAATTTAAGCATGCCAAGAAAAAAAAATTGTTTAACCTCTTTTTGTTTGGAGGAATTGCGCTTGGAAGTGCCGCTGATCGAAGTGATTTCCAACGCCTCCACTTCTTTACATCCCGACGATGAGCTTCCCCCAGGAAAAACCCTTTTCCTGCACCATCAAAAACACATGCATGTACAATCACACTCACAAAGACGTAAAAGTAGAAGAAAAAAAATAAAAAAAGGAGAAAAATTACTTGGAATTGTATTGGGGAACCGTTGTGGGCGACTCCATGAGATCGTCTCGAGAAAAAAAAATCGAATTAGAGAAATTAGGTTATGGTATATTGATAGATTTTCCTTCTCACAGACGGCTCATCCCCCTTTTAAATACTCCGTAAAAAGGAAATTTCATAAATTGAGCTTTTGAGATTTCCAGTTGCTTCATCGATTCTATAGATATAGACAGAAAAAAATTGGATTTTTAAAATACAAAGAAAACATTTCATACGAACTGAAGCTGAGTTGTGCTTTGGAAAAAGCTGTTCTTTTTAGAAAAACGGTTTTAGAGAGAGAGAGAGTGAAGAGCGTTGTTCGACTTTCCGTTTATTTTCTTCTTTTGATTTGGTTCGGTCCGCGCCTACTACTAGAGTCATTTGGTCGAACACGTGAAAGAGATTATATTTATCGATAAATTTAATTTAAAATATTACGTTTAGTTTCTAAATTTAAGTAATAGTTGACTTTATAATTTCGTATTCCCCATATCTTAATATGTTGAAAATGAATTATATGAATTTAGGTTTAATGTTGAATGTAGATCATTCCCTGTTTGATGACTTTCATAGGACTCGAACTTGAGTTTCGACTCTCGGGGTTGCAAGTCTCTATCACTTAACTCAACCACTTTGAGTAAGCTCGTTTTATATCATTCATGATATAGATGAACAAATATCCTCTTTGCAACGATGATATGTTATAGAAACAAAAGCAAAGCCCTTGATTTCATGATATTTGATGATTGTGCCATTGGAGCTAATTAGGTAATTCACTTTGATCGCAAACGTGAGCAAATCCAAAACAATATATTATATACATTTAATTGATTTCTTGTCAAATTAAAAAATGTAACTGAATTGGATTTAATTATTACACAAATTATGATTAAATCAACTTTGTTATTGTCAAGTTTTTGAATAGTGATATTTTACTTATATTTGTTATATTTCAACTTTTCAGACGAAATCAAATTAATTTCTAAAAGTTAGTAAACGCTAAATGTAATTGTTATTTAATTTAGTATGCATTACAAACTCAAACCGTCCTTTTTATTTTATTTTATATGACTTAAATGAATCTCAAGCATATTGGTATGATTTTGAGTCTTTATTTAATACTGTAAAAGAATTTTTGTTTTTTAGATTGTGAATACATCCATACACTAATAATCAATCATAACATCATAATATTTTCAATAACAATCAAATTATAAAGATAAATTAATAACAAAAACTGGTAATAAATTAAAATAGATGTTATATTGTTGTAAGTTTCTAAATAAATGTGATCAAATATATAAATGAGGGGAAAAAAGAGTAGTTGAGATCTTGAAAGTTTTTATTTGGGTCAGTTTAGCCCAGAAATTTCCCCCAAGAGACGGGCCAAACGCCGATTTATTCTCGTCTAGCCCAAACCTACAGTAGTTGTTTCGATGGGGGTTCAAATACATCGAAACAACTCTAGAGAAGATCCCTCTTGAGAACATTCAAAAGTTGAACAAGTTATATGATTTACAAATTGAAAAAGAAAAAGTCAGAATGAACTTCATGTTTTTTAGCTTTATAAAGTTTATGTTCATTTTTCCTTTCCAAAATATATTTAAGTGAACAATGAAAGCTCTAAATTGTATTTTGATTCTTAAATTTCATCACAACAGAAACAAATTTCACTTTCAAAATATTGGTCCTTATCGGTAAAGAATATTAACACATTTTCATTAATAAAAAAGCCCGAGAAATTAATCTCTTTTGTCCTAAAATTAATATTATTCATCGGGAAAATACCATGATAAAAATAAAACTTTCTATTTATAAACTTGATATTAATTCATATCTTTATTTATTCATGATTATTTTTATTTAACATATTCCGAATATCTTACAAGTTTTTTTTCCCTATTAAAACAAAGCCTTTTCTTTTAAGGGTAATATCTTACAAGCTAAGCAACATCAAAAATCAAAAGAAGAAAAGTCACAACTAATATCGCAATTTTGTTAAAAAACAATAAAACTATCGCGATTTTATCATTAATTGTACTAGTGTCCTTTCCGCGTTAGAGAAAACGGGCTTTTCCGAGGAAAAACATTTCCAGTTTTCTATATCAGAGAAGCTGAGATTTAGTTAATCGTTTCTTCAACAATTATTCTTATTAGAGGAGCATAAAAATGGCAGGGAGGTCGCCGACGATGATCGTTACCAATACTCCGGCGAAAGATCTCGCATATACGAATTTCGCGTACTGCAACCCTTCCGATCTCCGGAACTACGTCGTACCCGGATCTAAACTCGCCTTCGCTGTGATCGGCGATGTCTCCGTTCTTTCTATTGCATATCCTTTTAACAAACACCTTACAGATCTCTCACGTGCAACCTGTATGTGTGTGTTACGCTTGGATTAAATGATTTACTTTGTTTTGTATATGATTATGTCATGAGATACGTTTTGATTGGTGGAATAAAGTGCAGAGATTAAGCTGGAGTTTTTAGCAACTGATGTTTATTTGGAATTGGTTGTTCTACGGTTTCTTAATTAGACAAGGAGTAGTATTTCCTTGACTGTTGACGGATTTCTAGGCTATGGTTATACTTTTTATTGACGTTTTTGTCTTCATTTTATTGTATTGCTGATAAAATTACGGTTAATTTTGATCTTCCTGTTACTGGTTAGTGAATGATTAGCGAATATAGAGTAGGACCTTGTTGCTTGGTTGATGACTCTATTAATACCATCTTGTTGCTGCTGCTTCTATTAATAATATGATTACGACTACCTTATTGTTTGTTTGTCTGTTACAATCACTTGCTTATTAGTTATTATAAGATGTTAGATTCCCCCAAAATGTCTATCTGTGAAACCTTAACTACAATGTACTGGGCATGAAAGCATTTCTAGTGGCCATATTGCTCTTAATGCCATTCAACGTCGCCATGCTAAAGTCTCCACTGGGGACCCAATATCAGTTAACAGGTATATTGCATTTAGTTTCTCTAGTGCTGATCTTATTATCTTTCAATCTGTAAGCACTTCCCTTTTTTGACATTTTATTCTCAACATTCTAGATTCATTCCTCCTGAAAATTTCAACCTTGCATTGCTAACCCTCGAATTGGAGTTTGTGAAGAAAGGGGCTAGAGACGAACATGTATAATTCTCCTCTAAGTCACATCGTTACTTTTTTTTTTCTTGGTTTGTGCATAGATGGACAGCTATCCTTTATCAAGGATTAGTTTTACTCCGCAAAATTTAACTATATGTTAGGCTTATTGATTTGAAAAAACTGTGTTATGCCGCAGGTTGACGCCGGTCTCTTGTCCCAGCAGATACGTAATAGATTTGTCAACCAAGTGAGAGCTACATTCCTTTCTTTAGACTTGTATCTGGGTCAATGCTGCTATTCGAGTTTTTTTTGTTCTTCAAAGGCATTTTTCTGATGTCCTGGTGTTTGATGATCTGTATAAATTCCATAAAATTTTCATGCCTTTGCATTGAGTCACAAGCAAGATAAATTAGCTTTTGTTGTTCTGTTGAACTTACATAGGTTCACTATTCTACAGTGTTTTATTTATTTTTTCCTTCCTGCACTTTCTAGTTGACGTTATCCCTCACATCCTCTCAATGAAATAACCAGCACCTTCTTTAGATAAATGTGGAGTATTCTAGGTCAATATAGTTAAGAAGATACTTCCACCAAAATGTGGTGTAGAATATAATGTTTCATTTACTTCTCATTGTTCTCCAAGGAAGATATTGTCTTCCCCAGATTGAGTTGTATTTAAAGTTTCAAATGTCGGATTTGCTTTCAGAAGTATATAGGAACTTTGTTTTCAATTTTACATTTTGCTCAACCAGGTCAAGAATTTTTAGTTCACAATTTGAACCAAAGCTAATGACATTCTCATGATTAAATTATGGAGTTGTAACAATATTTGTTATTCGAGATTATCTTCCTATTGTCTGGCATCTCTCTTTCGCACTTTCTCAAATGTGTACAAGCATATGCAAATGTTTTAAAGATGAAGTCAATGTTTTTTCTTGAACAGAGAAAGGGATACTTAGCAACTGCGTTCTTCTGAGAACTGAGCATGTCTGTTTTTCATACTATTTACATTTCTCTGTTAGCATGCCAGCCAGATAGAATAATTTATAATTGTCACCTCAATGTGTTGAGGAAAACTGTTCTTGGATTTGCAGGTGATGACAGCTGGGCAAAGGGTTACTTTTGAGTATCACGGCAATGGATATATTTTCACTGTCACTCAAGCTGCTATAGAAGGGCAAGAGAAGTCTAAGGGTATTGAAAGAGGGATGATATCAGCTGACACATACATTATATTTGAAGCACCAAATTCTAGTGGAATAAAGGTTTTCTTTCCACTTAATAAGAAATATTTGGTGACATGTTTTCCACTACAGAATATCTTGTTATATGTTATTTTTCATCATGATACAAAGTTTAGGGAGTATTCATGTTTTTTGCTGAGTTAATGCAGATTGTCAACCAGCGTGAAGCTGCTAGCAGTAACATCTTCAGGCACAAAGAGTTCAATCTTCAATCATTTGGGATAGGGGGGTTGAGTGCAGAGTTTGCTGATATATTTAGAAGAGCTTTTGCCTCAAGAGTTTTCCCATCGCATGTGACTTCTAAGTATGCTGATATTCTACATTCTTGTAGACTTGAACCTTATATTGTGTTATTAATTTGGAATTTAATCTTGACTAACATGATGATTTTTTGAACATGTGATTTCTTGTACTTCCTTTTGTTGTCTTGTAAACTTAATAACCCTTTATTTTAGACTTGGCATCAAGCATGTAAAGGGAATGCTGCTATATGGACCTCCTGGTACTGGGAAGACTTTAATGGCTCGTCAAATTGGAAAAATGTTGAACGGGAAGGAACCAAAGGTATATGCACAGAATAGTTTCAGGATATGTCCTGCTAATTGGTTGATTCTTACTGATTGATTTGTTGTAGATTCTTTAAGCTAACTTCATTTGGTAGAGAATTGAAAGTAAATGTTATTTTACTTATTTCCATGCATGTTGACTACACCTGTTTTCTGATTAAGTACTGAAAATTACAACGAGAGATACAAATGGCCAGAAGTTATGAAATAACTACTGATTTCTTCAAGCAGCAGCCTAGATGACCAAGCTTCAGAGATCCATGAATTTTTTTGGGGGGGTACTAGGGGGTAGACAGATATCTGTTGCTAAATTTTAGCTTGGTTCATCTAATGTTCCATGTTAAATCTGGAAGCTGTATACATGATTTAACTAATCTAAAATACCTTTAGCTATCATCTGAAACTCAACTTTTTTCTGAGCAATCTTTGTTTATATTATCATGTAATATCCATCTTAGAGATTTTATGTCCATGTAAAGAATCATTGTTGTCAAGCTGGATTGAAATTACATGTTTGGAGTCTGTCTAGCTTGCTTTTTATATTGCATAATTAGGAGTGGAGTGGAGTGGAGTGGACATACTTGAATTGCTGTGATTAGGAATGGATGCTAGTTATGCTCTTTATGTCTTTTGGTGTTCTCTTACTGGTGTTCTGAGTATGATTAATGACCCTCAAATTGTAGATTGTGAATGGACCTGAAGTGCTAAGCAAATTTGTTGGTGAGACTGAGAAAAATGTACGTGATCTATTTGCTGATGCTGAACAAGATCAAAGAACCAAAGGTAGGGGGGCTATTAAGGGCAAAAAGTCCATTCTATTAACTTGTTATGGATTAATACTTTTTATTTCATGTTCCAGGTGATCAAAGCGAGTTGCATATCATCATTTTTGATGAAATTGATGCAATTTGTAAGGTAGGAAACTAAAAAACTCAATTAGGAATTCTTTGTAAGTTTTGGTATCTGAGTTTTTCTGGCTTAATTGTATTCTGTTTGTCCTTAAAATTGACTTCCATCTGTAGTTTGCTGATGCCTATATCTGCTTCTATGCCTTAAGGTAGTTGGCATGTCATTGGTAATTAATGGTAGAGTTGTGCTTAATTGGGATCGCATTTACTTGTGTACAAATTTTAATAAAGTTGCAATGTCCTGGATATAAAGTTACTATCTTAGTTTCAATTTGCATTAAAAAATTCATCAGCTCCCGTAACTTTATCCTATCACTGTGAAGAAACTGAAGCTGTCTATAGTTACTTTTGTTCTAGCCAGCTACCTTGATCTTCACTCGGGCCTTTTCAGCTTCCTACCAGGAGTTGGATCCAGACATACCTATTTAGTACTTATTGAATCATGTGATGAGCTGCTTATCGATAATTGTATTTGTTAATTTGTTAATATTTTATATGAATCTGCTTCTAACTTTCTTGTGTTTGCATTTTTCAGTCTAGAGGTTCAACTAGAGATGGGACTGGAGTACATGATAGTATTGTAAATCAACTCCTCACTAAGGTATTTTATGGTTTCAGTTCAAGTTGCGGGAAGGAGTTATTAGTTTTAAATGCTTCTGTGAGCTGCTATATGCCATTGACTTTTAGTTGCTGCTTAGATAGATGGTGTGGAGTCTCTGAATAATGTCTTGCTCATTGGAATGACAAACCGGAAAGATTTGCTTGATGAAGCTTTGTTGAGGTGAAGATAATTTAATTAATTGTTTTCTGTGTGTAAATATAGTTGCTATATTTTTTTAATCTTCTCGGTAAAGTATTACAATCCGTAACAAATTAACCTTTACCATGTCTTTGTTTTCCAAGTTTAAGGCATGACTGCTAACTCTACCATGATTTCATTTTTTTGGATATAAGGCCTGGACGTCTGGAAGTCCAAGTGGAGATCAGCCTTCCTGATGAAAATGGTCGTCTACAAATTCTTCAGATCCATACAAACAAGATGAAAGAAAGTTCTTTTCTTGCTCCAGACGTGAACTTGGAAGAACTTGGTATGTGATTTCCTTGACAGCATTCTTAGTTTTTATGTCTATTTGGAAGTCGACTGAACCTGTTCCATTTACTTTGTCAAACTTCGAGGATATATGTTCCCATATATATTGGGAATATCTGTTTGCTCCTATGTAGACATGTACTTGGCTACTTACATTACCTGTAATAATTGTAGAATATGTCCAAAATATATTCCCACCAGAAAATATAGAGGAATCAAAGTACCCGTGGCAAAGGCTGTATCTAGATATGATCTAAATATTGAAGTAGCATCAATGTTCAAAGTCACTGTCCTACTTGTTTTTAATAGCTCATAATATATCGCAAACAAAAATCAACCCTACCTAGTTCCTGGAATATAACCTCAATAATTTATACAACCTTTGTTTAAAATAAACAAATTTAAATAGATCAACTATTGAAAAAATAAGAAACTGTAGGGGCAGTAACATGAATAAAACTCCGAGACGGGGTACTCATAAATATCAGTATCAAGAAATTGATACTGAGATTAATACAAGCAAAATGTTTTAGTTATTTTCACATTGTCAAATAGCAAACCTCACTCTCTACATAAATTACTAGCTAAATTTTAACCTTTTACTTTGTTTAGTTTGAAACACACATTTACTGAATATTGAACAAAGTTTGGGAGCTTTATTTTGCAATACTAGTATTTTTGTTGATGTGCTGATCTGAGATATGAAAATTCCTATGTTTCTTGTAGTTTCTTACTGCGGAAACTATCTTATGAGGTTCCTGTGTTGGGATTGATGCGTAGTGATCCTTTTAGTCGTATACGAATATATAAAGGAGATGAATAAGAAGAAAAGAAAACCTAGTTGTTCTGTCACTTGTGTAATACATTGGCATTACCCAAATCTTGTTATGGTGCTGTTTTCTACATTACCTTTTCTGCAATTCAATAATGCTTTTCTTTGACATTGATGGTTAGCTAGATTACACATTTAAGTCCATTGAGTGTATTTATAATGTCCACTTGCTTATTCAAACCTAACGTGGAGTATTGCATTCCTCGGGTGTATGACTAAAAGTTTTTCTAAGTGGATATACATTGTGGCTATGCTAATTGATAAATAGAATCTGTAAAGCATTTTCTTCTATTTATGAATGCAGCTGCTCGGACAAAAAATTTCAGCGGGGCAGAGCTTGAAGGTGTTGTAAAAAGTGCGGTATCATATGCCCTAAACAGGCAACTAAATATGGAAGATCTTACCAAACCAGTGGATGAGGATAATATAAAAGTTACTATGGAAGATTTTTTGAATGCCCTTCATGAAGTTATTCCAGCGTTTGGAGCTTCCACAGATAACCTTGAACGCTGCAGGTATGAATGATTATTAGCCTAAGAAATTCTATTCTATTTACATGTGCTTTGAACTGGGTAAGAATCTTGTGCTTATTGTTTTGAAATAATTTTGCATTTAGCTTCTAGACTAGTCATAAGGTCAACGATAATTTTGGTCTCTTGGTTGCATTATGTCACAAAAGAAGATCATAACATGATCCATGTAATAGGATAAGATGAAGTGGCAGAAGATGTTACTATACATCCGATTTGAGAAGTCCTGTTGTACACTGTGCAGCAAATGTCAGAGTGTTGTCAAGTAATTCTCAGCAAGTGCACTGCATATTTTCTTTCTAAAAAATTAATTACTTGAGTAGGTTGGGTGGCATACAAGAGGAGAGAAGGAATTACATTTACTCTTCAATACTATTTCATGCACGTCTTTGTGCCCCTACATGTATGAGTGGGCATTTACATGTATATACATCACAGATTGCTTGTCGAGTCTTTAATAATGACCAGCATTATTAGTTTCTATAGTTTCTCTATATGAAAATTCATTATCCACTGATGCTTCTTGTAGACTTAATGGTATCATGGAATGTGGTGAGCGGCATGATCATATTTACCGAAGAGCTATGCTTTTAGCTGCACAAGTCAAAGTTAGTCAAGGAAGTCCACTTGTGACTTGTCTTCTTGAAGGCCCTAGTGGCAGGTAATTACGCAGCTTTCTTGAATTTCATATGATAACTTTGTCCTCAAGTTCCTTCGTTTTTTGGACAGTGGTAAGACTGCAATGGCAGCAACAGTTGGTATTGAAAGTGATTTTCCTTATGTCAAGATTGTAAGTAATTTTCCGTGCTTGCCATACACACCACACACACACACACACACACACAGATATATATATATATATATATATATATATATATATTAACGTCTCAGTTCAAACTCTCTGTTTATATCTTCTTTTTTGGGCAAACTTTTAGATATCTGCTGAAACAATGATTGGACTCAGTGAACCCACAAAATGTTCTCAGATAGTTAAGGTACTACTCAATGACATCTTTACCATGTAGCTTGTACTTAGCATGCAGTAGGGTTATGTTAAGTAGGCAAAATTATAATTCCTATTGCTCATCACTCAATACCCCTTTTTGGAGTCTTTGGGGAGCGCAAGTACATATAATTTTTATGTATCAAAATATCCATATTCTCAACAGCATGTTTTATTTGTATATATAGACTTGAGTTGTTCTTGTGTTTTATTCTGATAGGTATTTGAAGATGCTTATAAGTCGCCGCTAAGCATAATTGTCCTTGATGATATTGAAAGGTAGCATTAGTTATGCTGGATGCTTGTTTCACACTCCTCGTGGATTGGTTTAATTTGTATTTGCCTTTGCAGGCTATTGGAGTATGTTGCAATTGGCCCTCGTTTTTCAAATTTAATATCTCAGACATTGTTGGTGCTCCTTAAGCGCCTTCCTCCAAAGGTATTAATCTTAATGATTGCTAAAGTTAATTTGGCAAGCTGATTGAGATCTCTGTTGCTTAACAAGTGCCAGACTCCTGCAATTTCAGCATGATCTTTTGACCATCATCCCAAATAATTAATAATCTCATAATTTGTCGCACATAGTTTTTTGAAATAATTAATGCTGGAAACAATGTATTCCCTTTTGGCCTGTTATTGTAGTCCACCCATTTGTAGTTTGAGATAGAATCATATGAAGTGGCATGGGTTAGAGTGGGAAAATTGTAACAATCAGGAGAAATTTGGTCAGATCTGTGTGAAAATTATGGCACTTGCATAAATTCAACTTGTTGCAGTTGTCATATAAGTCACTGAAAATGACTAATAGTCATCAAAGCACTCTGCTTTTTAGCATAAACTCTAGAAAGTTAGTTTCTTTTGGTGATACAGTTAGGTTGTACTTCATTGTTGCGACTTGAAGCTCTTATAAATGACTTTCAGACCTGACCTTATGACGTGGGATGTACCTGCTTGTTGCTTCTTCATGGAAATAGATCATCTTATTCAATTTATTAATTTCTTAGGGGAAAAAAGTTCTTGTTATCGGGACCACAAGTGAAGTCAATTTCTTGGAGTCGGTTGGCATTCGAGATGCTTTTTCAGTCACCTACCATGTTCCGACACTAAAGACAGAAGATGCCAAAAAGGTATTGTCAACAGACACCTCTCATGTGCATATGTTTAAGAAAAAAATCTTGAAATTCATTCGGACCCGTTGGGAGAAGCTCGACAGTCATAAAATTAAATTTTTCTTGGACACACACTATTGTGCTAATGGAAATTGTATCGTGCTTCTTTATTGGGCCATGATGTTTTTGTGCTTTTAAAATTGCTAACAGACATCTCAAGGGCAAATTAGAAACAAAATATGGTTATCTTCCCGACATATTATTTATTGCATCATGTTCTATGTGTTAACGTTTCTACTGCATCACAGGTGCTACAGAAGCTCAATGTTTTCTCAAGTGATGATATTGATTCTGCTGCAGAGGCTTTAAATGATGTAAGTAAAAATAAATACTTTCTCGTATAAAAAGGAACGCCTTGTTTGCCAATATAGAGCTCAAGTCGAATACAATAACTGTCAGCTTTGTTGTTGTTTTCTTATATTTAATATATGGTTGTATAACAGATGCCCCTGAAGAAGCTCTACATGGTCATCGAAATGGCTGCTCAAGGTGAAGATGGTGGAGGTGCAGAAGCCATTTATTCTGGCAAAGAAAAGATTAACATTACTCACTTTTACGATTGCCTTCAGGACATAGTGCGGTATTAGTGCAACACGTCTCTTTGCATGGAGGCTTTATACTGTTGGTGCATGTTTTCTTCATTTTTTTTTTGATTCGTTTTCCGTTCATTTTATATCTTGTTTTTTTCATTTCTACGTATATGCAAGTTTTCTTGCACGCTAGTTTGAGGTATGGGGTGACACCTTGGAGATATACGGCACTGGAGATTATATTTAGCTATCAAGTATTGAGTTCTGTGATCGATTTGTTACCAAGTTCAATATTTCATCTTTTGTCTAATCATCATCTTGTTTGTACTTCATTCTCTGCTTTTGGAATATAAATACTTTGTGGAAATTGAATTTTGTTCCAATTTAGTTGGTTGGTTCGAACGAATTTGTATTTAACACATGGAAACCTGCATACTTTTAGTCAACTTATGAGTTTAATATCAAATTAAGTAATTAAAAATTTAGCTTAGATTTTATCAATAGAAACTGATCAATTCGGCATAATTAATAAATTCAATTTGGATAAATTTTTATGGTTTGATAGCTTTTAAATTTTGATATCGATTTGAAGTTGACTTGATAAAATTAAAATATGACAAAATATATAGAAAATATCAACCTATGTGGCTATGCAGTTTTAATTTATTAATGGCTTGATTGCAGCTCATTTGAGTTGATTTATAACAAATAAACAATATTGAAACATAATTTCAATCTCAACAGGAAATTCAACCAGGTTAAACAATAATTGTATCGAGCTCGATTTGAGAAGATAAAAACAACTAATATATTTAGAGAGATTAGAATATATGGGCTCAATTATGTTTGTTTAAGGATCTATAAAGTCGAGTTGTTTAATACTCCTTAAACAAATCAAACATTAACATAATTTTATAAAGGACAACTTAAAGGTGGCAATATTTTTGTCCAGACCAGACTTGACTTGAGCAAATTTATTAAAAAAAAAACAAGTATATTGTATTTATTTTAGTTTACTTTGAGTTGGACTAAATCAAACCCAATCTGAATAAGAATTTCATGTAAAGAGATAAAGAAAAGTAGGTGGAGTGAAGAAGACAACCATTATTTATTCGACTTCTTGAAGATAAAAAGATGAAAAAAAGAAAAAGGTCTTGTTTCAATTCACATTCAATTTTCACTTGCAAAAAAAAATAGTAATACGAACTACGAGGATTGGCTCCAGCCCATAATGTCAAAAACTTTCTAATTCAGCCTCATCTCAAAATCATTTGACCCCATAACAGAAAAAATAAAAATACAAGAATATTGCATTTGTCAATTTAAAAAATAATCAGAATATCAATTTTATTCTCAAGTAAAAGACAAAAAAAAACTGATATAGGATAAGGGAATATATTTTCTTTTGGTCCACACAAAATTTCTTTTTCCATGGAACATATTTGAGCTAATTCAAAAGGTTGAAAAACTCTTGGATGGCTTAAATTCATTAGGAATTTGTTCCTCTTGAGAGTTCGGATATATTTCGATAATTGAAACTCTTATTTATCTTAGAACTTTTTTTTTTATTTTAATTTAGTTCTTCACAATTTTTTCTGACATTTCCAATTTTTTTTAATATTCAGATGATCGGAACATACACTAGAAATAAAATTTTGATCAATAATAAATTATATAGTGGATAAATAATTCTCACAATCTAGGTGTCAAAAAGCCTACAACTGACATGCTTCACAGGCACAGCTTGAAGATGTGAAATTCTCCTACAAGTTGGTTTCCAAGCATTTTTCTCAAACAATTATAACATGCATCAACCTTGAAGCAAAATAGATACTAAAACCAGATGAAACAAACCATAAACCATGTTTAAAAGTAAATTCTAGAGTCCGCTTCAATATATGATACAATCGAATAACATTTAGATTGATTGACAATGAGTCTATTCAATGCAAGACACTTATTTTGTGTTTGAATAACACTTAGAAGAATGACTAATGACAATGCATATATAGATTTCCCGTGCGACCAGCCCAAGTTTGAGCTACAATTTTCTCAACGAACTATACAATACCATAATTTAGAAGTAAAATTTAATCTAATATTCCAAACTCACTCGCACCTACCTCGTAATTGAGTAACCTCTAAGAAACTGATTTGAGTATACATTGTACCTGTGATTGAGTGAACTAACAAGCCATATTCAGAAAGAGATATGCATCAAAAGGAGATGCTTCCTTTTAGAAAAGAGAAATGAGGGTGACATGAGAGGAGGAAGGAAGCCAACCCTTCCCATCATAAAGATTCTCGATGTCGACTTGCACCATTCCTCAACACTATAAATAACACCATTTCCACAAAGATTTCAAAACATAGCAGCATTCAAATCCACTCTCTCTAGTTCCAAGTTTACAGTTTCCTACTCTTCCTACTCAAACCATGTCTGACAAGTGCGGCAGCTGCGACTGCTCTGACAAGAGCCAGTGCACGTAAGTATATTGTGTCTTTCTTTCATATTGATCACACACCTATTACCTTTTCATCTTTAACTATTCAGTAGTAATATATATTTATATGCTGTATATATTGCAGGAAGAAATACACTGCAGACATCATTGAAACCGAGATGAGGTAAACACTTTTACTTCTCAACCCTTTAATAATAATCGATATCTTTCCAAGTTAGGTTGTGTTGAATAATTATGACCAAATTACATGTTGTTTTGCAGCTACACAGAGACGGTTGTGATGATGGATGCTCCAGCAGCCGAGCACGATGGCAATTGCAAGTGTGGCTCAAGCTGCTCTTGCACCAACTGCACTTGTGGCCACTGAACCCCAAAAATCACTAATAAAAAGGGACATAATTTCCCTATGTAGTCTTAAATATTATGGTTATTGAATAAGTTTGTAAGGTGGTGGTGTACTATTCTGTTGTCCTAACTTTTATCTTATCGAGTCTATTTGTGTCCTGTTCTGTACTGTGACACAGTGTAATAGTTTGGATCTCCACCTTATTTGTGTTGTTAATGAATTAGTATTACTGTCTTACATATCTTATTATTTTGCTCAAATTTGATCATTTCATTAAGGGATAATTACACGGATCTCCCCTGTGGTTTAATATATTTCGCGTCCAATCCCCTCCAAGAATCATAATTACAATAACCTCCCCCGAGGTTTCAAAAACCTTACAAAACCCTAACGGATATTAACGGAGTTGGACGGAATCTGTGAAATGACTTAATTGCCCTCGTCAATTTTAGTTAAAAAAAAAAAGTAAAAAAATATGATTAACAAAATGTCTTATTTACCCTTGCAATGCACAAAATTACCATATTACCCCAAGGGGTTTATCTGTAATATATTTTATGTCACATGGGGTGTATTTGTAATGTTGATTCAGAATTACTCATCTCCACCCCAAGCAACTTCACGACAACAGCAGACTCCAATTCCTTAATTCAACTAAACCGCAACAAATTGAAGTAACTTCCAGCTGAAACAACACCAAAAGAACCAAAACCAGTCACCAAATCAGCAAGAATCAACCTAGATCGCGAACTCCAAATTGGGGATCTTTTTTCCGAATTCAAAAATCTACTGCAATTGGACGAAATCACGGTAAATTGAGGTGCGGAAGGACCTACTAACAACTCAAATGAATGATTTCAGTGGGGAATCACATGGAAATAGAAAATTTTATGTCGATTGCAAAAAACCCTAAAGATTGGGAATTTTATGCAATTGGGCAAAAAAGCGAAAAATAAAACTAGCAGGGAGGTGCGGATGAATGAGACGAGCAAAATGATAACAAGAAATGAAAAATCCGACCACAATTGAATGAGATGTGATCGAAAAACTAAAGTGGGCAGTAAACTCACGGTGGGGTGAGGTGGGGCGGGGTGGGGATGGTGAGGGCTTTTTTTAAATAATATATATTAATTTTTTTATTGATTTATTATAATTATTTTAATATTTATGATTTTATAATAACTATTTTATTAAATCGGGTATTTGAATGAGTATTTTTACTTTTTGTAAAAAAATAATATTTTTGTTAAAATTTTACGAAATTTTATAGTATGGATTGATTATGAACATGTGAGCATTTTTATAATGTTTAATAATTTATGTTCAAGTTTTTTTCCTTCTTATGATTAAACGCAATTCATTCATTTATCCTTCTACTTTAATTATAATTTTTTCTTGAAATTGTAAAAATTATAGATTAAATGTGAAAGTTAAATGTATTTATATTTATATTTATGTTCTACAATGTTGTTATTATAATTAAATAATTTATTTATTTTTCCTTGTACTTTAATTGTAAAAGCATTATAAATTGAAAAATACATTGATGTGTTATTATATTTTTATTTTAAGATTATATATACTCTAATAAATTGATATAAGTTTCATATAAATTTACAACATTTGAGTCCATACTTATACATATACATTACAAAGAAAACCCTTCCATGTACCAAACATAACAAGGGCATAATTGTCCACCAAAATAGCTACAGTAACCTCAAGGGTAAAATAGGAAGTTCAACAAAAAATATGCGATAACGTCATCACAAACTAACAGAACCCTAATGGATGTAAGGTTTTTAAAACCTCAGGGGAGGTCATTGTAATTATGATTGTAATTATGATTCTTAGAGGGGATTGGACGCAAAATGCACCAAACCACAAGGGAGGTCCTGTAATAATCCCTTTCATTAAACTATAGCTAGTATGACAATCTCTCGAAAAACAAACATAGCATATATTAATGAAAGCTAGATGGAGCTGAATAAACCATCAGAAACAGGGTATTTAAGCTCAAGGACCTGAATTAAAATAAACAACACAAGAATGCAGTCAAGAAAGATGATAAATAACACAACTGAGATGCCAATGAATTTTAGGAGTAATAAGTTTTGGGGAAAAAAAAATGATTTTACACCTGAAGAAGAGATCCACTCCCTGGTTGATTTCTTATTATCATTGTAATAGTTTTAGATTTTTCTAAAGGTTGATTTCAGAACAGAATTCAGACATTGAAGCCTTCTGCTCTTAGGCATTTACGATGAGCCTCAATCCATTTTTCGCAAGCAGCTTCGCCGTGCTCTACAACGCATTCATCTCGGAGCTTCTTAGTATCAGGGCAAGCACAACATATCTTCTTCTTCTTTGGCTTTGTATCAGTAGTCCCGGAGGATACCTCTTGGCCTTTCTGTGTTTGTAGAGATATGACAGAGGAAGAAGGGTTCTGCATCGGTAAGCCACCCATTGTCAGCTGATTTCACCGAATACAAGAGAATCTAGTAATACGAAAGAATAGAAAACAAAGTCAAAACTTTACTATCCAGTAAAGCAATACATATGAAATAGACCAATACGCAGAAAATCGAACCAAAAAATAAGACAAGTGACTCATCAAATAAACCAAAATTCTCAAAACTAGTGAAATAAAAATTAGGGGAATAAACATAAAGTTCCAATCTTTCTCCTTCATCAATGCAATAATCTTTTTTTTTTTTTTTTTCCCGGGAAAATCATTAAAGGCCACAGTCGGAGCAAGACAGTTTTAAGTATTGGCTCACCAGACCAGCAGAAGCTGCAAGAGAATTAGCAAAGTTTCTGATCAGAATTTGACAAAGTTTTGCATTTTCATTCTGTTTTCCTTGCGAATATATAAAAATAAAATAAAAATTGAAAAGCCCTATACAGATAAGTAGACAGAAACAAAGGTATGCTTGTAATTTGAGAAATGAGAAAGAGTTGTGGATTGGTTTGTGGTGTTAGAGAGGCACCAATAGAAATTATCCCACCTATTCCGGTTTTCACCTCATCTTTATTATTAAGAAATTGGGTTTTCTCAACATCAATAGGAAGTTCCCTTTCCTCCTTGGTTTACCCAGCAAACAGACAGTTAATCAAATGTTTTTGATTATTCTCCTTACCTCCTCAAACATAAGTTTATCGTTATGCAAGCTTGGGAAGTCAGCTTTACACAACTAGATACTTTTATCTGGTTTAACTCTTCTCGGCTACATGTTCGATAAATAGAGGAGCTAGTCATAACATTAGCCCGTTAATTCTTTCATACGTCACTCTTAGTTCATAAAAATTCCATCTCAAGATATACGTTCCTGAAGTTTCAGATCTGAAACAAGATAACCTTATTGGTAATATGTTTCCCATATAAGAAAACTCGCCTCTCAAACTATAATTTTTCTAAGGAAACATTTCCATTTAGGAATATAAAATCCAATTTAAACCTCGAGCACTTAGATGCATTTAACTAATGAAATCCAGACTTGCATAGCCAATTTACCCTGACAAAAACTAGATAAGGATAACATGATACCTAATAAAACCAGCTTCTTGAACCCTCTGGTTTTATAGTGAACCATGAATTGCAAGAGCCATCTTTTAGACCACTAATATCTCCCCATGTAAAATTACATTATATATCATCTCATGTAAATATCAGCAGCAGCAGCAGAAACTTGGACAGTAAATCTAAATGAAGGCTCAAGACTAAAATGAACAAAATGGATATTCCAAAATGAAAGAAATTTATGTGGACATACGACCATTGAGCTTATCATACACATTATGCTAAAGAGAATACAAACAGTATATGATCACTCCTCAAGTACAAATTTTTTATAAGAGTATAGAGAAACAAGCTCATACAATATACTTTTCAGATAATGGTGAAAACATTTATTCCTACATAACATAGAGAACTACCAGAGAACTTTGCATTTACCTAGACCCTATGCAAATTCCTACATCACACATTCCTTAACATTCTACAGTTCATTACGATTCGTGATCCTCCAATAAATTTTGCAAGATTAAAGCTGCCAAAATTCAATATTTTCATCATTATGAAAGAAACATCAGTTTATAATTTCTCATCGCTTTTCACTTTATGGAAACAAAACTGTAATACAATTTTAAGCTTCGAAAAAGGTTTATTTGCAATTTATTCCACAAAGAAAAAAAAAAAACCCTTCCAAATCAAAAGCTTTATATCTTTTTTCATTTCTCTCCTTGAACATTTTCCAGTATAACACAAATTAAAAAGCTATCTATATAAATTGATTCATGAAAACAAATTATGATTATACTACGAATTAAAAAACGCATAAACTTACCTGATTTAACTTATTGAAGGAAAAGATGGACTGCACAAAGGTTTCTGTCTGTCTATTAGGTATTTAAACCGTGGAGGGCTTTAACTTACCAGACGAGAGTTCAGAAGGACTTTCTTGTGAGTAAAGCGTGGAGGGCTTTAAACCGCTTCTATTAGGTATTTATTGGGCAAAATTGCAAAAAACGTCCCAATAATTAGTGATTTTGGATTTTCGTCCCAAACTATATCACTTAATCAAATTTATCCCGTAATTTTATATTCTTTTCGAATATCGTTCCACTTGCCACATGGTTTCTTACGTGGCAAATTTTAGAATAAACAATTATATAATATTGTAGAATTTGTCCCAAACTAATTATAAATTTTGATTTTTCGTCCCAAACTATATCAACACGCCGACTTCCGTCCCATAATTGAAATGACATGGGAAAAAAGAATTCGTTCCAAACTAATTATGAATATTTATTATTTATTAAATATAAAAAAAATGCACAATTTTTTCCTAATGAACTGAGATAGGATTTTTTTTCCTCAAAAGCGCGCGAAAATTTCGAAAATTCATACTATTTTTCTCTTAAAAAAATTAATGGCAATTTACTTCCATGTGATATTCATAATGTTCAATTTACCTCCCTGTGTTATGATAATGTGACAGGTTACCCCCCTTTTGTTGTGATATATAGCAATTTACCTCATGTACTATAATAAATATAGCAATTTGCCCCCTTGTTATAAAACACTTTGCATGCCCACCCTTAACTTATGCAACTGAGTTACACTCTCCGGTTCAAGGGAATAAAATACTTTTTTAAAATTTTCGCAGGGGAGTAAATTGCTCTTTTTCAAATTATAGGGGGTAAATTGAATATTATTAATATTACATGGGGATAATTGCCATTAGTCCCTTAAAAAAGTAAAAGATGAATCGTCATTTCCATTAAATTAGAAATTTAATAATGGACTAAATTCATGCAAAGTGACAAATTGTGAGACGAAATTCGGCGAGTTAATATAGTTTGGGATGAAAAATCAAAATTTGTAATTAGTTTGGGATGAATTCTGTAATCATGTATAATTGTTTATGGTAAAATTTGCCATGTCGTGACACGTAAGCAGCCATGTGGCAAGTGGGACGATATTCCAAAAAAATATAAAATTACGGGACAAATTTGGCCAAGTGTATAGCTTGGGACGAAAATAAAAAATCACTAATTAGTTTGAAACTTTTTCTGCAATTTTGCCTATTTATTTTACTATTCTTGTTTTCGTAATAAAATAAAAATTCTTTCTTTTTGATTAAACCAAATAATTAAAATTATAAATAAAACGGCTGATTTCATAATAATTTAAATTCTGCAGAAAAATATCTTTTAATATGATTGATTACTAATGGGATTATTAGGTGGCAAAATATGTTACCATAAGTTTGACCCTAATAAATCTGGTTTAATTCAATTCAAGTCTTATTTCTTTAATATGTCTTGGATTCGATTGAGTGGCATTAAATTTATCTTTTTTGTTACAGAACCAAAGGTTATTAATTTACTGAAAACATACATTTTCATTTTAGTTTAAATTTTATGGGGAAAATTCCATATATCGATAAAATTTAGACTATTGATCTTAAAACAAGTATATACAATATTTAAAATTCATCTCTTTTATTAATTATATGATGTATGTTTCTTGATGTTTGACACAAACAAAATTGTATAGATGAGTTGACCCAACCCAACCCAACCCAACCCAAACCCGTCTCAAACCACCCGTAAATGTTTTGATTGCACAGTGCCAAAATGTTATTAATAACCAATTTGTGCGAGTAAAACAAGCAAGGGTTAATATCCTAATATTGTCGGTGTAAAGACCAAATGTGCAATTAATGTTTCCTTTCCTCCCTTCTCTAACCCCTCATTGACTTGGGATTTGAGACACACCATAAGACAGTCTCAACTTTTCTTAAAATGAAAGGTTCTCAAAAAAAAAAAAAAAAAAAAAAGACATTACTTGTAAGTTCTAATGAACGATCATCTTTTAATGTGAACTGAACTATTCAATAAGTTGCCAAGACCTAATGCACACTAACAACAATAGAGATTTCATCAATCTCAGTGAAACTCTCCAAGAATGCTATGAACTGAGCAAAGGTAAGGGGAAATGCTATGTAATAAAAAGCCGATAAGCATAGTACATAATACAGTTCTAACAAGTATCATATGTCGAATCAAAATTCATATCGTCTAGTAGTTCACTCGATCAAAAACCAGTCAATACGAAGTCCAACATGGCTATACAAAAATCATTCAGAACAATAAGTTAGAGTGACATATATAAACGTAAAAATTGTAGAATCATAAGCATATGCTAAATATAATAACACGTTAGGAAGGAATTTGGAGATTGCACAAATATTGCTCTTTCAAGAAAATTTACAGCAAACGTTATCCTTTAAGGTTACCAGAAAATAAACTATGTACTAAAGACCAAAAAAAAAAAAAAAAAAAAAAAGAGGGAAAAAAGGAAAAAGCTTTTCGTTATCTAAACAAAGTTCAAGTGTATTCTTCATCTAACTTGCAAATTTCTTGTTTTCTTGAAAATACCTCAAATATTTCCAACCTTTCTTGAGTGTTACATCAAATTAGTCCATCTCTCGAGCACATGTGTACCAATTTATTATTAAATCCTTGCAATAAACGAATAAACATACTAATCATACTTCTCCCTCCACGAATAAACGAGAAAGAAAACCCAAGAAAGTCCCAAAACAATGTCTCCAACAACCAACCTCATCCAATCATGACCAAGAACTTCAATTTTCCTCTCAAAGTAAATTCTCCAAATCGCCATAGAGATATGGAGAAGCACACAGCCTTTAGCAAAGAAGCTATGAAATTCCCTGTCCTTCACAAATGCTACCATCAACAAGAGAAACCCAATTGCAAATAAAAGCAAACCCGAAAACGAATCCGATGTTCGAATTAACAACTGATCATGTGGTGTTGAGCCTAAAATCTTACTAGCAAGGTCTTTACCATGACTAAACACAAAAACCTCGTCACTATAAAACATCATTAGACCTCCACAAGTTAAGGCCACCAATGAATGGAGCATACATATCAGAAAAAACCCAGATGAAACCATTGATTATTTCAAAGATAATGTTAATAACAGTATAAACCCTTCACCAATTGGCAAAACCCAGATGGATTTTCTGATCAAATTTAGATTTTCATATTTCAGAGGAGACCCATGATATTGTTACTTGAACAAACACGATTTCACTCAACATAATTGAATTAGTTTTAGTAAAAAACTATTCTTGGATTCAGAATACCTTCAATTACCTTTATAACGAGCAGATTTTGGAATTTTTCTGCAAGAGATGATGGTTTGAACTTTGAATAAAGGGTTTAAAGAGACAGAGGGCGATCCAAGAAAAGTTCTTTATGGGTTGGAAACAGGTGGAGAATTGATGAAGAAGGAAAAGATTTTTTACTAAAAAAAGTTGGAGAATTATATAGAAATTAATTTTAGAGAACAAGAAAAGTGTGGGTCGGGCGTTTGATATTACCGTTTATGCTTCGGTGGAAGACTGTTCTTACAGCTAATTAGCTACTGTTATTTTTTCTTTAAGTTTCGAGAATTCAAAAACCCTACTAAAAATATTGTATTTCCAGTTCTTTTTCTTTACTAATTCTTTACTTAATATATTATTTTCATTCAAAGTAATAATATGATTTCATTAATCTTTCAGAATTGAGAAATAAAAATCTATCTGAAATTTTTAAACAAATTAAAGAGATTAAAATTTATGGGACAGACAGAATAATTGATGTCCCATTTTAGTTTAAAATAATTTTATTACTCTGTATGTGGATGAAGATTTTGAGATATTTATTTGAAAATATTGCTGGCTGTTGAGCTGCTTGCTTTTCAAGATTTGGATCCATATAGAGATGGGCAGAATTTTTTTCCAATATAGCTTTCTAGACAAAAGTATTTCCCAATATGACTCAAACTGAAAAGTATTTCCCTAAATGTACCTTTTGTGATAAATCGCAGTTGGCAACTGCGATTCTTCAAAAAAAATCGCAGTTGCCAACTGCGATTTATCAGTTTTTACAAAAAAAAAAAAAAAAAAAAAAAATTACTGATAAATCGCAGTTACTAACTGCGATTTATCAGTAATTTTTTTTTTTTTTTTTTACTTCTAATTTACAATACTATGTGCAATTGTTTGAAACTAAATATTTTGGACATTAGAATCGAGAAAATATTTATATATATATATATTTTTTATACTATGAGACATCACAAGTATATTGCAAAATACCATGTTAAAATATGAGAGAAATGTTGTAGGTTAAGTCATTTGTAACTATACTTTTTCATAATTAATGTCAACTGAGTCAAATTACATATAAACTATTCTCATAAGCTCATTGCAGTATACTAGTTTACATGTTCTCGCCTTCACAATAACTTATTTGATTCCTTAAACATATATTAAGATTGTGTTGGAAATCAAAACGGATCAAATAGTGAGATAAGTACATAAATTTACAAAGGCACTTGATTGATTATAAATGGTTGTCTGATAGGCAAAACGTTGTTAGTGATGAATAAAAAAAAAATTATGCTAATTTACCTACTCCACTCATGCATCTGTAGTTTATCATATATATAAAGATTCCTTAATTTGGTTTGGATGTCAAAGACATCTGCAAAAATATAGAATGAAAGTGTAATTATTCCTATCTTAAATAAAAGCACTACGATCTTTAATTAAGAGATGTTGTAATGATATCCGATGATCAATTAAGTTAAACATTTTCTCGATTCCAATGTCAAAAATATTTAGTTTCAAACAATTGCACATAGTATTGTAAATTAGAAGTAAAAAAAAAAAAAAAAAAAAAAAAAAAAAAAAAAATTACTGATAAATCGCAGTTACTAACTGCGATTTATCAGTAATTTTTTTTTTTTTTTTTTTTTTTTTTTTTGTAAAAATTGATAAATCGCAGTTGCCAACTGCGATTTTTTTTGAAGAATCGCAGTTACCAACTGCGATTTATCACAAAAGGTACATTTAGGAAAATACTTTTCAGTTTGAGTCATATTGGGAAATACTTTTGTCTAGAAGGCTATATTGGAAATACTTTCAGAATTGAGAAATAAAAATCTATCTGAAATTTTTAAACAAATTAAAGAGATTAAAATTTATGGGACAGACAGAATAATTGATGTCCCATTTTAGTTTAAAATAATTTTATTACTCTGTATGTGGATGAAGATTTTGAGATATTTATTTGAAAATATTGCTGGCTGTTGAGCTGCTTGCTTTTCAAGATTTGGATCCATATAGAGATGGGCATGGGCCATGAAGTCATGGTACACATCATCTTCGCTTTTAATGATTTTGTTCACTGTTTTGGATATGTTTTGGAATTTGGGACTGGTTGTGGTCGACATGTTCTAAACCATTTGTATCTTCTTATATTGATTAAGGCTTTATTTGGTTAAAATGATACTAAAAATAAAAATGTACCATAAGTTAAAGCTTAAATTTCTATTCTTTTAGTAGTATTTTTATTATTTGATGCAATAAAAAATATTTTCCAAGTTTTACTCGCTAAAGTCTATAAGTCAACTTACTATTTGAAATGAGAATTAATTTGTTCGCAAAAAGATAAAAGATATGTAATGTTCTAAATGGAAATCATATTGAATTACTGGATATTAGGTTTAAATTTTCTTTAGATAAAAATTTACTTGGAGAATCATTTGACATATTTTGAAGCTCAATTATGTTCTACTAAAAAATAAACCACTTTTATTAAAAAAAATAGTCTAATAAATTGCTCGTGATTATAAAAGTATATCTTAATGTGGTTCACTTGTCCTTCAAATAGTTAATTATTGTTAAAGACTATTGTGTACATTCACAATTCAAAAAGAAAAAAACAAAACCAACACTACTATCCCAATGCCTCCTCCAGCATGGATTTTCTTGTTTAGGAAAAAAAATGTATTTTATTTTACTTATATCTCTAATACATAATAAAATAATAGATTATTTGGTTAATTTATCATTCTGGATAGAAACACCTTAACTATTTTTTTTTTGGATTTCTTTCCATAAAATAAAGTTTCAACTATAATTCAAGGCCAGTAAATAATATTGACGTTTACATAAACGTTTTATTTGCTTTTAGTTTTTCAGAGAGGAATATATGCTTTTATTTGCGTTGAGTGTTTTTTTTTCTTTTTTTATTTGAGGTTTTTGTGGCTTCTTATGAGGAGTTTCTTGCAAAAACAAAAGGGTGTGAAATCGTCTACGTGTTTCTTGATATTTTTTTGGGTCACCATCACCTATGTCCTCATATACTTCTTTATTTTGACCATTTGCTAAACAAAATAAGTGGTAAGTAACCGTTTTACCCTCAAAATAATGTCATTTTATTCCAAAAAGAAAAAGGAAAAGAAAAAAATGATGTCCTCTTCTTTATCTCTCACATATTCTTTCCATAGTTTCTCTTGACATTTTTTCTTTGTTTAATTTTCATTATTTTTCAAGTATATATGTACTATTATTCTTATTTCGATGATCACCACACCACACCACTCTTCTGTAGTCAAGACCTGACTTAATCTCTTTCAAGGCGCATCAGACATAATATACGAGAATATCTCAAGCAAGGGTTCGAACATAGATTCGTCAATTTGTGGAGCATATAATAATAATAATAATACGGTTAATAATAATAATAATAATAATAATAATAAGGTTAATAATAATAATAATAATAATTGTAGAGACAATAATAATAAAATTAAGCATAATAATATTACATCGGGGACAAGAAAATAACAACGATTACACGAAAATGTTGTTAAATTTTACTTTTATAGGCAAATTTATATATTCAAAATTAAAACTAATAATGTTACATCTTTAATTTAAAATAAATTGTTATTAAACCTTACATAACTTTTATAATTAAATGTATCTTCCATTTCTAGTTAATTAAATTAAACAAGGTATTGTTAAATTCGTAGTTAATTTTTTCAATCTTTAATTTTTTTATTAATAATTTTTTTTAATTTAATAAAAAAATAAAAAATAAAAAATGCACCAGGTGGCGCCAAGTGGCACCACCTGCGCACTGTTTGGAAGGGACGCGCTAACAGCTCGTCCCTTGATGAGGGCACAGCCCTGGATTGTTCCAACCATCCAGGGCTGTGCATTTAAGCCATCTCCACCCATCCCCATTTGGGTTGGAGATGGCCTTAATATCCTCATTTTTACTTCTTTTATTTGATGAATTAAATGCATGAAGTATTTACCACTTCACATTTTCTGATTATACTTTATCTATCATAAATTTAGTATATTCGCGTATGAAACATAATGAAAAATAACAACCAATGTAAACCAGTAAGTATTTGCATTCAACTAACTTTACAACAAAAATGAATTCATAATCAACAATGTTCAACCCAATTTTCTCTATTCACTGATACAAGTATCTATCAGAAACCCCAAAAAATCTAAAGATTTGCCATTTTCCTGCTGAATAAAAGACTAAAAACGCTATACAGTTCCTCTTTCAAAAAAATTAAAATAAAAATCAAATGAAAGAATTCTCCCTGTGCTTTGGAACAACTTTTCGACGCCTCCTTGGACCAGGTCTCTTATCTCTTCCATGTCGAATAGGATGAGTTTTAGGAACAACTTTTTCAACAACTATAGTTGCTGCTGCTGGTGGTGGTGGAGAATAATGTCTTACAACAGCAGCCATATGAGCTCTTCTTTCCAACAAATCTCTATGATATGCCTGTTACATAATTGGATCCTCATATTAGTTATGCCATGAAAGAACAAACAGTTGTCTACAGCAAAACAATCCGAAAGTCGTATAGGTCTCCATATTTACTTTCCATTCACAGTCTTTTCTTGTCTTGGCCAACATTTTACAGCAGAATCAACTATTTCTAATATACTATGGCCTTATTTATATGATTGGTATTCTAACAACCCCTCCATCTGGCATCCGAAAACCCACATGTGTGGCTTGAGATTTGTTAAGGGTATCATTGTCATTGTAATAGTAGTTCTAATATGAATATAGTTAGAGAGTTATTTTAGGTGACCAACTCATTCTTCCAAATCCAACTTCTTTTCTTATTTTAATTCATTCATATGGTATATAGAGATACATATATAGACAAGCCAAGAAGAGGCCCTGTGTTCGAATCTCTCAAACCTTAATACTATTTATCACTTCTAAAAACACCCCCACGCGTGTCGGCGACTTTTTTTTAATCAAGTCAAACACAGAACTATTTTCTACAAAGGGGTGGCGGAGATATTGAAACAAGACTACTTCTTGGTCTGGCTCTAGCTCTAATGTCATTATTGAATGACCACCTCTTCTAAAAACTTGAGTTATCAAATATGAAAGAAATTTAATATTCATTACTTCTAACAAGCTCCAAATTGCCTTCCCAAATAAAAAGAAAAAGTGTTGTGCTATGTTTGGTTCAATTTTGAATAAGCAAAACACCGAGGATTTTCTTTTTTCAAATGATATAACATTGGCTATGTTTTTTGTTAGTTTTCATTTTCCTTAGCATTATACTCACTAGAAAACAAGAACCAAATATAACCTTAGTCAACATGTTTCATGATTGAGAAGAAACATTACCTGAATTACAAAATTCCGCCTTTCACAATCAAGAAACATGTTGATACTCCAGTTAACTTGGGAAACTATTTTATCCCTCACAGTTGAAAAACTTAGCTGATCCCTGGCAGTAAAACGATCCACTTCATTGAACCATAGACAGCTGAAAAGATTTGTGATAGCAATGTGTTCTCTTATTATCACACACCCTTCAGGAACATCTGCACAATTTATCCCATATAAAACTCAATTCTCGTCAATTTTGAATCTAATGTTGAGAAAACATGCAAATGTAATACAATTACAATCATAGACTTACCACTAGTTATAGGGAGCTTAGCCGCTGTATATGGTGTTAAACCCTCCTGTTTATAAAATTCAATTTGGTGATCAATGGAAACATTATCATATTTTCCTGCAGCTTTATTCGCCTCAGCTTCTTCAAATACATCAAATCGTGTATAGTGCCGAGATATTGCAAAAGTTGCATTTTGGCGCCACAAGAACCTAAGAGAGGAAATATTTGCGGAGCCATGATAAACGGCAAAGAGTAGCTCATGAGTGAATTTACTTGAAAAAGGCCGAAACTAAAACATAGAAAGGGTCAAGCATACCTCTCAAGAATCTGGTATGGGTCCACAACAAGTTGAAGCTTCCCATCAATCCAGATAGAGTAACGCGTATTTGGAAAGAGTCTATGCAATAAGAGCTTTGGGACCTGCATTCAAGAATATGTTCTTTGGTCCCAAATGCTGTCTATTATAAATGGATGCAGAATAAAGACAATTAGAACTTTGCCTATCACCAACTTCACTTTAGTCAACAGTATTAGTTTGAAATAACTCTGCCAATCACCAATTTCACATTTGCAATTGAGGTTTAAACTAAAACTATTCACAGGTGGCTCGAGCAGTAAATGATATAAGCAGGGAAAAAATAAAACCTGAAATATAACCACTCCTAAAACTACATATCAGTGTCAATTCAAACCTTTCTTCAATGTCAAATATAACTATTAACATTTCCGTTGAGGTTGAGGTTGGAATACAGGTAAACCTACTCAGGTTTCTGTAACTACAGCCACCTTCCATGACGTTTTCTGTGGTCTTAATATTGCCCCAAATGTTAATCTTTGTGCAGAAAAAACGTACAGCACAGCAAAGAAAAGCGATGAAAATCCAAAATTTTCCTTTAATTTTTTACTGATTCAGGTCTTGGCAATTTTTGGGACAAATTGTCAATCAGCAGAATATGATTAAAAAATACAAAAATGGAAAAATAAGGAAATAAGTTTGTTAAGCAGGCAGGCAGGCAGGTGGATTGAAAATGAAAATGGTGGAAATCTTTTCCAGTTTCTCAAAATCCATTTTCATATTTTGAATAGAAATTCATATGTAAATTTATTCCATAAATTATTCCTTCACAATAAAACTTTAGTATTTTAATTGTCAGTATTTCAGCATACCTTTATTTTTAACTATCACATTCAAGAATCCACATCACTTTATTCCCTTAATTTTTAGCTATACTTCCTGATAATTCAATTTTTAATTTAAGTCATCAGATAACCTTTCAGAAAACTACAAGAGATCAAAAAGGAACTTTTTGGTTAGGTTCAACAGATCAAGATCTGCCATGTATATCTGTCGACTCCATCAAATATCCTCCCCCCCTCAATCACCAACCGGTGGCACTCTTTCAATCAGAGAATTAAGCATTAACCATGAATTTATTATTAAAGCAATGTTTCAGTACCAAAATCACCATTCATTCCCTTGACACCATCATCGCTCATCCACCATGTCATCTATGGCATAACCTAGGTAGATCTGTCCTTCCACTGCCAAAAGAAACATATCTCTCACCAACACCACCACTATTCCTCTCGCTGCCCCCAACACCGGAATCATCCCAATATCAGTTTTTCAAAACCACCCTTTTGGTTTAATGAAGGAATTGTAGTGGGAGGAATGAAGAATTCTAGCAGCAATGCAGAACTGAGGGGGTGGGGCGGGTGGGTGAAGATGACATTCTTTTTTCCAAATTGAGTAGATATACATCATTCATTAGTTGAACAAGAACAAGTCATATATATTAATAAATAATAGGTGAGAACACTTGACAGAGTCTGTCTATTGAAAAATTATGGATGTCGCAGTCATTATGCTTTAAGATTTCTAAATTTTAATCTCTGTTTAACGTCTATTGGGGCAAAAAAGCCATACAAATAAATTAAATCAACGGAAGGCGTTCCCTAACATCCATTAGTCTCAGGAAGGCCATCAAAATATTCGAAACCCTGAAGGGGGTCTCTCTAAATAGTTCCCTCTACTGCTGAAACCAGACTTCAGGAGTGACTTTTAATGGATACAGAAATAAGAATGAAGCTCCACCACATAAAGAGTGACCAAAGGTATAAAAGTAGTGCATTAAAATCATATGCGATTCAGAAAGAAGATATATAAGGTACTAATAGGACTCCACCTTCACAGCTAACATGTTAAGTTGCCTTGTGGCTCAGAACTATTGGAATTTATTTTGGCAACTTTGGAGGAAACAAAGAATTAAAAACCCCAAACCAAGCAAACTGACCTTTCCATTCCTTCTTGCATCAGCGTAAGGCACGTTGCGCACAACTATAATCCTCCATAACCCAACTTGTTTTTCGTTTTCTGAGAGGCTGGTATTCTTCATATAAGCTTCAGTCTCTTCATCGATGAACATAAAAAAGGGAACATTGTTTCTTGCAGTTTCACCAATATTCCTTGGCTGTTGAATTACATCATAATTTCCTGAACAGAACAAATACAAAAAGAAACGATTATTAAGCTTGAAAATAGAAGGCCAAGAATCAGACAAGCAACTGATATCATTTGTATATGGTAATGCTGAATCTCATTGAGACAAAAATGTAAACTTCAGTTATAGCTTATGCTCTTCTGTACCAAATATTGCAGAGGCCACAATGACCTCATAGGACTGTGCCAACACCCTAAGATCAGCAACATCAATGTCAAATCCAGTTTGGTAACCTGGTCTGCATCCTTTGACAAATCTGAATAAAAGGATAATTTTGTGTTAAGTAGATCTTTGGATTTCAAGCTACAACAGTGATCAAACTAAACTATTATGCTGTTTATAACCTACCCACAGTGCACAGACATTGACTCTTTAATATTAAAAGAATCATTCCTCTCCTTCAGAGAAGGATAACCACCAAATTCAGAGCCTCCATGTGGTTCGGATTTCAATGGATTTTCTTCTGAGAAATAAGTTAAATGACGAAGCACGGGAGATGCTGATGAGAATCTCGGCATACGAGCTACGGCCTGTTCCACAGGTACGTAACATACTGGACATGCTGAGAACGATGAAGAAAAATTAAGTTCACTAAATCTAAATAAGTACAAGTACGCATACATACACAAAATCATTAAGTACACAAAAAATGTCCAAAACTTTCCACTGTTTTGTATTTTGTTAAGAAATTACAAGGCTTTTGGCGGCTTAGCACTAGTTCTAAGTAAGAAAGAATATACAAATAAATCATGCAAGGTAAGACAACTTACGCCGTGGACCAATTCGTCTCCTATCACCTGGAGGAGGGGGTGGAAATGCAAAGTCTCTACATGGATGGGGCAAAAAACTAGCAGCACTAGAAGTGTTTACCGTAGCTGAAGCATCAAAGGGAGAAGGAGCCCAACTGGTATTCTCGTCACATACTATAATTTTGTTGTTCATAGAATTACTATTAGATTGCATTGATTCTTCTCCAGGAAACAGTGAAGGTACACCATAAGACTTGTTTGGATATCTTGCGTCAAAGCCCAAACCAGAGCTGTTCAAATCAACCTCTGAGAAAAATAAAAACACCCGTATACATTATACCCATGAAGAAAAAGTACTGCCTGATTAATTGAAAATTGAGACTCTTAGGCTAGCATATAAAATGAAGCACTAGACTAAAGCTGTGCAAATGTTTTTCTTGTTCTAAGTAGTGTGATTTATACAACTCCCAATCAGGAAAAAGATGAGACAGGATAAATTCTCTTCTTTCCTTTTCCTCAAAGCAAAGATATCTAAATGAATGCCTGAACTTAAATGACTACCATAATTAAGGGCATTCTGGCACAAAAGACTATTTATGCCTTCTTAATTATCAATTAGAAGTTAGGTAATCACAGCATTCTGGCATCCAACCTTTGTTGACTGTAAAGAACCCTGTCATGAAAGCCAAGAGCGCAAAGACAACCAAAATCAGCATACCAACTTTCTTTCTGCTCAGGAATCTGAAAATTTTAGTGAAAAATCTTTCCTTCTCCTTAGAACCATTAAGCGACGTCTTGGAAGGCCTACGTGGAATATACAAATTCTGAGGCTGCAACCCACCATTCTGTATCTGTTGCTGCAAGGATCCATAACTTCCCGATGTTCTTAATCCCAATGACACTCCAGTCATTGTACCTCCAACCCCTCAAAAGTAACTTTCATCTCGTCTTCCCCTCAAAGTTGCGCTTCATTCACAAACAATTGTGTATACTGCACAAAAGAATGCAAATGAAGTCCAAAATGATCAATAATAGAGTGTTTAGTACATCACCCATCAGATAACTTAGATGCACGAAATCAACATTTCAAATTCAGTAAATATATATACAAAACAGCATAAGTTTATTTTTTTATTTCGTTAATTTCCTCAAAAGCACAATATGAAAATATTGGAAATGAAATCCCAAATAATCAATATAGAGTAGTGAGTACATCACCAATCAGAATATAACATTACTTGGATAATTTTCTTTTTTGCCAAATAAATCAACCATTTCTGCTACACCTATAAAGCCAGATGAATGCTTTTCACTTTGATTAAATGATTTCTAAGAAAAAGGCATAGTGAAACTGATGTTCGTGATTCACACTACCACGTAACTGCAAATCCATTAAAAATCAAAGTAGAAGTATCCAAAAACACTCTTAAAATTCGCCAAATCTCAAAGTTAAGTAATCAGATTAGACCCATTAGCGCTCAATAAACAATTAGAAAAATAAGAAACTCCAATCAGCAAGCGAAATTACCTTTAAAATTCATATTCCCAATGCCCAATCACATCCAATCTTAAAACCGAAAAATAAACCCAGAAATCATAGATAAAGATTTATGCAGTTTTTTATAATTCAATTCCAACCAAATCAGACTTCAAACGTCACATGGACTTCAAACCTGGACCCAGATATATAAAATTACTGAAAAATAATTTAGCCCTATAGTGGAGATATTTATAAAGATTGGGTTTAAGCTGTTACCTTTGGATATTATCTCGTAAGTATCAAAAAGATGAAAATGATTTTGTTTTTTACTGATATAAAGATTTGAAATAGTTTAGGTGTTCTTGCTCGCTGTTGATTCGTGGGTGCTCGTAAGTTATAGAAATTGCATCGTTTGGGTTAATTTATTTTGACTGATCTAATTAATAGAAGTAGTAATTATTTTGATTATGATTATTATTTGGAAAGTGTTTGTGACTTGTGAGCAAACAAACATGCGCAGCAGTTTTTATTTTTGCAAAATTCAAGAAATATTCTCTTATTACTCGTGATTGTTGAATTTGATACTATATTAGTATAATTTCTGCGTTAATCACGGAAATAATCAAAATTATTACTATATTGTTTTGTATTTTTTTTAAGAAACATAGAATCTTAAACATTAGGGAATGCAAGAATATCCATTAATGAAATTATGTTACATAGTACTCCCTCAGTTCCACAATATTTGTCGTTTTATAAGAAAAAAAATTTGTTTTAAAATATCCGTCGCTTTAGGATTTCAATCAATATTAATTACTCATTTTTCAATTTAGCATTTATTTATTTCACCTAAAAACTCTATCTTATTTATTTCAATACAATATTAGTTAATGATATTTTAGATAAATATGTAGATTACTTGGTGTTAGGTAGAAGTTTGCAATCACTGTAACTTAAAAACTTCCTAAATGGAAGACAAATATTGTAGCTGAAAGAATTAGTAATAAAGGAATTGATTTGCCTTTAAACAAAAAAAAAAAAAGATATTTTAGGTATATATTTTATTTTTTATCAAAAATTCATACTATTTATTTGAATATTTAATACGTGCAATACTTTAAAACGACATATATTATGGAGGAGATGGTACATGTTAATTAGTTGAAGATAAAACTATTACAGTAGGATTATGAACTTAGAAAAATCTAATAATTATTTAGTTATGAGCCTTTAGTAATTAACAAATTAATATAATTGGAAAAGTTACAATGATTTGAATCTATTGGTTTGACGTCAACACACCGCAGTTTATAAAGTAAAACTTGCGTAATAATATAAGGATTAGAATGTACAATGCCACGAAAAATAATTAGAACATATTTAATATTCGGGTTCCTCTGACAAACAATAAAAGAAAAAAAAATGTAGAACTTTAAATATAAATATACTAAATGATATTTTTTGAGGAAATTTATATTTTAAAGATATAGTTAATATATTGCAAGTTGAATAATTGCGGAGAACTAGTCAGGATCCTATTTTTTTTTTAAAAAAAAGCAAGGTAGTCTATAAATTAAATAGGTTCTCGAATTTGTATTTAGCAAATCTACATGAAAATTCAATTTGCACCATAATTATTAGTCTGAAGTATCTCCAAGCGAATAAAATTCTACTTTGAACAACAAAATTACTTAAATTTAAGGTTGTTTATATAGCCAGAGCAAGAATCCTAAATCCAGAGCAACTTTTAATTATTCTCCATCTTATCCTTTCCAATTGAATAAACTAACACACACAAATATATAACTCATTAATTATCCTTCAATTAAATGCAGCAATTTCCTTAAAAATGACAAACTTTCTCTCTTACTTAAATTATTATTAACACACGTATAGGAGAGTTTCCATAGAAAGAAAACAGGGAAATGTGTTATCAATACTAATACAAATCACCAAAAAAACATTAAAAGGTATCTAAAATTTTCTAAATTCTAAAATATGCTAGCTTTATTTTTTTCTTGGTATTAAATCTGGAGGAATTGATTTGAAATTGAAGAACAATGTGAAAGAAACAAAGAAAAATTTACAGGAAAAGGAAAAATCTTTCATTGAGAACAAAACTTGATTTACATAATTTGAATTACAATAAAGGGAAAAGTGTATTGAACAAACAACATACCACCTATACTTATAAGCAACTAAGGCGGCTTAATCAAGAAAAATATCAGAATTAATCCCTATACTAATAACAAATACAAAAAAGCCCTATATACAAACTATAATGTCTAATATGCCC
The DNA here is from genome assembly GCA_030819805.1 of Penstemon newberryi var. newberryi. NCBI lineage: Eukaryota > Viridiplantae > Streptophyta > Magnoliopsida > Lamiales > Plantaginaceae > Penstemon > Penstemon newberryi. Next base: position 4,119,505 of record JAUALY010000003.1, on the reverse strand, counting down.
CGCAAGCGGGACATTGAGCACCCTTAATGGACAACTTGAAAATAAACGAACCAAACGACGACTGAAATAAAATCGACAACAAGTGTAGAGATGAATCTTGAATAGTATGAAATCGGATATGAACCATATAAATTTCGTGAATCTAGATAGATGAACTGATGATCGGAGAAGACAAATACGAAGAAAACTGATATTGAAAATCGGATTATCATAAAAATTGAAGCAATTGCATGAACATAATTGCTGAAAAGAGATTGTTATATGAAAGAATCCTTGATTAATATTAGGATATGATATGAATTGAAAATAAACATTGATATATGAAAATCTGGGATTTTGAAAAACCCAGAGATGATTTTTGAATCTAATTGTGGAAATCAAACCAAATCTTGAAAGAGTTGATAATAGAGACAAAATCTCGAAGAAGACAAACATGATGAATATACGAAAAATATAGCATCGGATATGAATGAAACAATAATAGAACATAAATTGAGAATTAATGTGAAGGATGATGAACCAGATATGATGAAAGTGATTTTGGTTAAGGAGATATATGAAGTAAGGGCTTCTTGGATCATCTAAGTTGGTAATTGATCTGGCCATGGTTGTGGTGGATTGATTTGCAGATTCTGTGGACATATTGCAGAATGTAAATGATATAGATATGAAGACTGCAACAGAATTTATGAATCTTGATGAAGATGAATGAATGTTTAAGAGTGGTGCAGAAAATAGAAACTCAGAATTCTTGGATAAAGAGACAGTTCGTCGAACAAATTCTGTGCGAACAACTTGAATATGAAATATCACAATTTTGTGAAATTTGAACTTAAAATTGCAGAGGATCATAAAAGGAATTGGAAATGGAATTGGGAATAGAAACCGTGATGAAATTACAACTGAATAGTTTGTGATGATCATAAATCTTGCAGAGTATAAACATGAAGATACATGCAAGATTCAGAGAAAAATTGAAAGCATGAATCAGAGAGATTGGAGACGAATATGAATTGTGGAAAAATAAATCTTGTAGTCAAAATGATGAAAATTGAATTGAATTTATGAATGTGCAGCAGATGTATTGTTTGAAATTTTTTATTGAAACTGGTGTTGAATCACCATGAATGAGTGAGGAAGAACTTGAAAAAAATCAACAGAGGACAAGAGAGAAAATTCAAGGGAATAAAAAAAGGAATTTATAGATGAAGTACACGGACTGAATTGATGAAGATGATCAAGAACCAGAGTTTGATCACAGCAGAATTTTAATATGCTCTGATACCATATTAAATCTGGAGGAATTGATTTGAAATTGAAGAACAATGTGAAATAAACAAAGAAAAATTTACAGGAAAAAGGAAAAATCTTTCATTGAGAACAAAACTTGATTTACAGAATTTGAATTACAATAAAGGGAAAAGTGTATTGAACAAACAACATACCACCTATACTTATAAGCAACTAAGGCGGCTTAATCAAGGAAAATATCAGAATTAATCCCTATACTAATAACAAATACAAAAAGGCCCTATATACAAACTATAATGTCTAATACTTGGAGGGGAGATCAAAAGACTCTAATGGCAAACAAGACCAAAGTTTGGGGATAGGCTTGCACTTCTAGATGTGGGAATGGACTAAGGATTATATGGAACGGATTTCGGTTGAAATTGAATATAATATACTTGTTTTAAGTTATGATCATTGATAAAAAATTCTTTATGATTCAACCGACGATATTGAATTTATCTTTTTCGATCAATCAAAACCATATTATAGAATAGTTTAATTACATTCAATAATTTTCTTTGTTTTACGATTTTCTTAATTGTTTATAATAATTAACTAACGAAACATAACAATGAAATATTTTTTTATCCATGACTATGACTAAAGAAACTAAAAGAAAGTTTCCACCTATTGGTATTAATTTTTTGATACACTTAGTGTATCAGAATTGTGAAATATACAAGAAAATTAAATCGTATGAAGAAAATCGTATAAATAAAATGACTTCATTATTAAAAAAAAAAAAAAAAAAAATCCTATCTCACCATAATACAAAAGAATATCAACTGCTTTTTGGGATACCTAACTAGCACAATTAAAGTCCTGGACTGAACTTTAGTTGGGCCTGAGCTTTAAGTGGGCTTAAAGATGGGATTCGAAAATGATTTATTCTTTAAATTTTGAATTATTACTTATTAAAACTTTTGATGTTCAATTTTAATATATACTCCAATTTTTTAACAATAAAAGAAGCATGGAGCTCTCGAATTTATAACTATAGAATCTTAAATTTTATTTAATTAGAAATACATTAAAAACATCAGAAAAAAATATGAACATATATATTAAAAAAAAAACATTTACAAATCATCAATATATCTTTTTCAATATTTTAATGGTTTCAAACTTTCAAGTATATATGTGCGTGACATGCTACTGATATTCGATCATCATCCTCGTGTACGATAAAATAACTTCCTCCTCTCTTGTCCGATCCAAAACGGAGGCTATGCATCTCAATATTTGTGATTTCAAAATGTGTCAATTCACAATTAATAGGTAAGTAGTCCAACGCCAAAGAAAAAATCCCCTTTAAAAATCCATTAAATATAATGCCGAGTCATCTTTTTAATTTTTTAAATGACTTATCAAGTTTTATATATTTATTTATGGTGTTTTAAATAATATTTTTAAGTTAGAGTTAATTATTTGAAATTTAATTGACCAATCAACAGTTAGATTATCATCACTTAAATTTGATATATTTGAAGGATAGCCCAATAGTTTCTATAGCATTCTTAAATGGTATATGCTGGTTCAATTTGGTTATAGAAAACATTTTTCATAGGCACTATTAATACAACATGAATAGACCAACTTAAGGTTAAGTAGGACTAGGACCAAACATGAAAACTAAACTAGAGTTAAAAATGGGTCCTATATATATATATATTGTACTAACTTATTTTTTGTTCTGTCTAAAACATAGAGATACAGGCAGGGGGAGGGGGGACACACCCATAAATTTCAATAATAACTATAAAAATAAACTGTTCATGCTTAATGGACATGGGACATCTTTCATTATGGCTTTTGTTGGGTTATACTTATATGTATGATGATGGAGATGCAAGTGTCATAATTATTTTATGTAGTTTTGATGAGGAGGCAACTCTGAAATTGAGAAAATCAATGATTTATCTAAAAAATAAAATTATCCATAAAAAAAATTAACTAAATATGTAATACAACATCATCTGTAATATTGTATAGGTTAATAAATTAAGAATTAACTCCACTGATTATTTATCAATTTTTTCTCAATAATTCTTAAAATTTATGATAAATTCACACAGCATTTAAGTTAAATAAACCTAAACATACTTACAAAACAAAACTTTAACCATGAAGATATCAAGTGAAATTAATTATTAAAATACAAAAAGAGTGTGGAAAGGGAAAGGAGGGGGGGGACCCCAAAGGCGTTGGTGACAATTGCTACTATGCTGGTAATGATCTCACCTAACCATATTTAATAAACCACAGTAAAAGTTGAAGCCTCAGCAACCATGGTTGAGTAAAGTAACTCTACCTTTTTTTTCTTAAAAAATATAAATTAAAACACAGATGATTAAAGTTTAACAACACACGCACATCAAACAACGTGGATTGCAGGTGTCTGTAATAATTATTCAGTGGTAAAAATAAAAATATCAAAAAATGTACTCTTCTTTAATGATGCCCCATGTGCCTTACAAATTAATAAATGCTATACTTAATTCATGAACCCTCGTAAGTTATGGTAACATAATTTTGTTATCCCGCAATTTGTTGAGACCATATTATTATTGTAAATTAATAATGATAAATAAATTTATTTGGTAATTATAATAAGAACTATGAGCTCGTCTATATAGAAATTATTATGTTGGAAGGTGTGGTTTTGTGGAAGAAAAAATGTCCGCTTATTAATTTGATTCTCTAATATTTTTTAATTTAAAGTTTGATGAATAACTTCTTTCTTGTCTAGGACATAAGTATGCATATGCACAATCCTTTATTTTTTGGTAAATAAATCTTTCTATAAAAAATATAAAATTATTTAGGTAATATCTAGATTCCAGAATACATAATTTATGGGTAGATGACATGCTATGTATAGTCCGTAAATCCTTGCTTATGGGCTTAACTTGTTAAGTATCAAAATTGATCAAATTCAAACGTATAAGTAGTTTCATTATAAAATATCTATAAAATTAATATACATATATTTACAATATTTTATTGTTATAGATAATAGTCTTCTTTACAAATTTAATATTCTTCAACATCTAGTAATTTACACAGTGTTTGAAGATTTGACTAGTTACGTCATTATCTCAAGTATCTAAAAGAAGGAACATATTAATCAACCTTCCTTTTGAGTTGTAAGATATTTTATACAAAATTAACATATAGGTTGACCTACATAAACTTTGAATTAGGATTTTCATTAGTAGAGAAACATAATTTTACATCATTTTCGTTGCTCTAAAAACGTCTACCATCTACAACATTCAAAAACTAAATAAAGAAAATAAAGTATTTCGCCCTTTTCATGTAACTTAAAACATAATATTTAATTTGATAATAGTAAAAACTTTTTGCTTCAAATTTAATTCAATGAACTCACACAATCATAAAGCATACATTTATCTTGTATAAATGATACATTAACAGTTTAATGTAAGTATTATCCTAATTTATTACTAGTATATATAGTTTATTTTTATACTTTTATAGTAATTGATTTTTTTATATAATAAGTAATATATTATATTAAATTAAATTATTCACAGTCTAAAAATTTACCGTGACCATAGTTATCTATCGCTTTAATTTTGAAATAATTTTAAAAAGCTAGTATTTAGTTACCATAAAACTAAAAAGAAAAAAAAGGAATTAGTTAACCATAAGAACGAGTGTGGAGAACACGCACAATGGCGAGCGAGTGATCATTGGAGAACCTGGTGAGAAGAATGTCTTCCAACGGAAACGGAAGAGACCATATTGGCTTCACGGTTACCCCCCACCCCCACTAAAAAAGCTGCACGGCGGGCAGATATAAATACAGTATACAAAACACACACCATAACTAAACTCCATTTATTTACACTTTAAAGAAAAAAAGATAAACTCCTTTTTTCTCCTTTTCTATATTTGTCTGCACATTTTATCCATACCCTAGATCCACACATATTAAACCATACACAAACTACTCTCACTCTCAAGTCCCACTTACTCACTCCTCTTGTTTTCAGCTCCTCATTCAATTTCACCCACCACCCAGCAAATGTACACTCTGAGAGTAGGAGTGAGGGTTTAAGTAAATAATTGCTGGTGTGAAATGGTGTCAAGTAATTTTATGATGTGTGAGTTTGAATTCTGTTTTTTCACTTTAAATTAGTTGAATCTTGTTTGAATTTACTTGAATTTTGATAAAAGCAATGGAAGTAGAGGAAGTTATTGCTGGGATGAAGTGAAAAATTGAATCTTGGGGAGGTTGGTTGCTGTGGATTTGTGTTATTTAGTTGAGTATAATGGGATGTGTTTGTGGTAAACCCTATGCCATTGATGATAGTAAGGATAGTCCAAGAGAGAGGTGGTCGAATAAGGCGGCATCATCATCCGATTTTCGGGCTGCATCCTCGAGGAGAGAGGAGAGTGGTGTAGTGAAGGATCAGTTAGATAGTAATAGCAATGATGGAAGGGTGATTTTGATAGATAAGCAAGTTAATGGTTCAGCTAGATTGTATGGTGAGAATTTCGAGAGGAAGAGGCAGAGGCAGAGGGGTGAGCATATTCCCGTGGTGCGACATCCAGGGTTGGGGTTGCTCCCTAGAGCAACGGAAGGGGAACAGGTGGCAGCTGGATGGCCGCCTTGGTTGGCTGCGGTGGCTGGTGAAGCCATTAAAGGATGGGTGCCGAGGAGAGCAGATTCTTTTGAAAAATTGGATAAGGTATTCTTTTGCCTTATTTTTATCATTGACACTGAATCTATATATATGCAATGGTAGTAGGCTTTCCCGAGGCACTCTTATAGGGAAGATACTGATGATAATACTTGTATGGTTGTTATTCTGTACTTTAAGAAGGAGAGAAGATTAATGAAATGACTGCTAAAAGTTGAAGTCTTCTGCAAAGATCTTAATGGTTGTCTGAAGTTTCATCCAACCCAACCTTATAAATATACGACGTTAAAATAGTGGAAGATAATCTAGATAAACTAGAAGACTAACTTGGAATATATCGACTGTTTAAATTTTCGCAATTGAAGACTAACTTGGTATATATAGTTTGGTTAAATTTGCTCAAGCAGGATTTGTATATTATGATTGTATTCTGCAACCAGCTCCTAATTCCAGAAGTGGTCACAATTGTATCAGTGAGAAAGTTCCATTTTCTTATTGATGAGAGCTAGGCTGACCTAAAATGCATTTTGATGTATATTAATTTCCTAGCTAGCTAATAATGTATGCAATTCTATTGTAATGCATGCATGAACATGTGGGAATTGATACTAGGTAGCAAATGGACTGGTTGGATTTGTTTGGTGGTTCAGAATGGTTTGGATAAAACTCGAGTTGAGACAAAAAATCTGAAAGTTTTACAGAAATTGTTGGAGTATAGAAGATTAGGTCAATCCACTGCTTCTGTGGTCTGTTTATCCACTCTCCAAAGAGTGACACTATCCTCAGTTCTCACAGGCTGAAGGTTCAAGTAAATTATTTTGCACATGATGCATTCCTATCTTACTTTTGGGTTGGAATGTCCGTAAATCGGAAGCCCCACATAAAAAGCCTTAACTTTTAAGCCAGGATCCTGTAGTTCTGTTTCATACAGGAAGTCTTCTATTTTCTAGTTACACCTGATCAGAACAAAAATAAAACTAAGGTGCATCCACCACCATTGTTTCCCAAAACAACCTTAATATTCAAAACAACTATACCTCTCGTCCATCAAGAATAACTCATCCGGCCAAAATGAGATGCCTTCCAATACCCGACAATGGTTCAAAACCCCTAGGCCCAAGCAGAATCCCGATGTGTGACTGCAATGAAAACGGGAAAGATACCTGCATTATAATGACATCACTGCAAGCAATATATACACAGGCAAGCTGATTCAGACCACATACATGATGGTCTGGAGAAGTGCTTTTACCATGTTGTGAGACCCACTTGTTGAGGAGATGGCCTTTTGGTCTCGTTGGAGTCATTGAAAAGCTTTTACTAGTGTTAAGTCCGTTGCAAGAAAGATTGCAGGTTTGGGATCATGGGATGTAGATGAGTTCAGTGATGGTGACCTGATGGAGCCAATTATCATCCATACATGAATCTCTATATAATTTTTCACGTAAGCCCTGCACAACCCAATTTATAATATATGCAACCCGAATCGTGTTTTCTCTCGGGATGTTTCAGTCTGTTTTATGGGTTTCAACCCCAAATTTCCAGCCCTATTTGTTTACAAGTTAGTTATTAGATAGTCAAAGGGCTCTTTAAGCTGAAGATCAAGTCCCAGAAACTTGAATACCATAAAGCAGAATGATAATATAGGCAATGACGCAACAAATTATCTAGTTGGAGTAGATTACTTTATGTTTCGACAAATATATGTCTGATACATTCAATTCTCTAATTATTTACATGTAAACATCCTGTGCTCTCTTACCACCTTCGGTTTGTTTGTGATTCAAGAAAGTGTCTGCATGTTTCTTGCAGGAAGCAAGATTTTGTTTGTCTCAGATATTTGTTTATGAAAGTACCCTGTCGGTAATTGTTAAGATAATCATCTGCTAATCTTTCCTTTATGGCTTATTTTTTTAGATTGGTCAGGGTACTTACAGTAATGTTTATCGTGCCCGTGATCTTGATGAAGGGAAGATTGTTGCTTTGAAGAAAGTAAGGTTTGACACCCTGGAGCCTGAGAGTGTTCGTTTTATGGCAAGGGAAATCCACATTTTGCGTAGGCTTTGCCATCCAAATATAATTAAATTGGAAGGTCTGGTTACATCACGAATGTCTTGCAGCTTATACCTTGTTTTTGAGTACATGGAGCATGATTTGGCAGGACTTGCATCCCACCCTGGGCTCAAGTTTACTGAATCTCAGGTACAATCAGCAGTTTTTTGATGACCTTCCACTTCAATTGAATATTTGTGCTAGTTATTTTTTATTTTTCTTAGTCAAGGAGTAGATTTCTGTGTGATGCACCATTCTTATCTTATACTTCTTGTGTTTCTAGAGAATTTGCAACTCATGATACTTGTAATACGTTATCTGTTTTTTGACACCTATTCATGAGTACATAATGATTTTGTTATTCTTTTCAGGTTAAGTGCTACATGCAACAACTTTTACTTGGACTTGATCATTGTCATAGTCGTGGTGTCCTTCATCGTGATATAAAGGGTTCGAACCTTCTGATTGACAATAACGGAATCCTGAAGATAGCAGACTTTGGTCTGGCTAGTTTCTATGACCCTCATCAGAATCTACCACTGACAAGCCGTGTTGTGACCCTGTGGTACAGGCCACCTGAGCTTCTACTAGGTGCTACATATTATAGTACTGCCGTGGATTTATGGAGCACAGGTTGCATACTTGCTGAATTATATGCTGGCAAGCCAATCATGCCTGGAAGAACAGAGGTTAGATAACGGTTATGCTTGTATTCCCAAATTGAAAAGCGCATGAGTAGTACATTTCTTCTTTTCATGTTATTGGCCTTGTATAAAATTCAACTTTCTTTATCTAGATTTTGACACATTCAACCTTATTATTAGACACTTTTTTCATATATCTTAAACTATACTTTGCCTTTGAGTTCAGATGTAAAACATAGAAACCATGAAGGGAAAATTGCACTTTTCCCATAATCTTAAGGCCATTTTGCATTATACCCCTAACATTTTTGCATGTGCACTTGCCCACCTCAACTTCTATGTTGTAGTATACAACTTTCCGGTTGGTGGTGGGCACATCTCCCTATAATAATTGAATACTAAGAATAACTTGCACTTTATTACCCCCTAATATTTCATCTTTGTTGCACTTAACTCTCTAAACTTCGCCCATTCACATTTAAATCCGCCGAACTACCAAAGGTAATGAACTAAATTTAATAAAGCTGAGGGAGGCAAGCGCAGATGTGCAATGTTAGGGATAAAATATAAAATGGCTCAAAGATAAGGGAGTAAAGGTGCAATTTTCCCAAACGCGTATCACTTTTCATTTTTCCTACTAAGGTAGTGCTGCAACAGTTTCAAATTTGATAATTCATTGAGCTTGAAATCTGGCTTTTGTAGGTTGAGCAGTTGCATAAAATTTTTAAACTTTGTGGGTCGCCCTCAGAGGAGTATTGGAGAAAATCAAAGCTGCCTCATGCAACAATTTTCAAGCCCCAGCAACCTTACAAACGTCGTGTTGCTGAGACATTTAAAGATTTTCCTGCACCGGCATTAGCACTAATGGATATTTTATTGTCCATAGATCCTTCAGATCGTGGATCTGCAGCCTCTGCTTTGAAGAATGAGGTGAATATACTATTGATAGATCATATTTTCTGATTTTATTTTGCTAGGAGACCTTCCTATATTGAGCAATTCTTAGAATTATACCCCATGCAACCCCACCCCTCCTCTTTTGATTGCAATCCTAATCCGTTTTTGTGCCAAAGAAGAAGGTTTATGCGGTATTGGGGCCATGATCATTTGTATTACTAGTCTTGGTGAACAATGAACAATTGTTGTGATGAGATAGCTGCCTTTAGAACAAAACAAAAATTGAGTTGGAGCTTAATACAAAAGAAGAGGTTCCCTAGTTGATAATTCACTGTCTTCTGAGATAGATGTCTCAGTTGTGCAAGTCTTTCTAACAAAAGTTTTTGAAGTTAGAGGTGAAAAAATAAAAAAAGATACTAGTCCATTGGAGAGCATTGCTACATATTACTGTCCAGCACAATTTTTACCCTTGAACCGTGAAAGCACTTCAGTTTTCGACGTCTCTGAATTTAACAGAGTATTCATCTTAGTTTTTTCCCATCAACAGACCCCCCCACCCCCCCTCCCTTCTTGCTTGATTTGGATGCCCACTAGAATGAATTGGATCTTCGGATTCTATCAAAATACATTGATGTATCATTTTACACAACTTTTATATTTGAGAGATTTAAAAGAACTGAGAAATCTTATGATATTTTTGTATGTCTCATAGTTCTTTACAACAAGGCCGCACCCTTGTGACCCTTCAAGTTTGCCAAAGTATCCTCCCAGCAAGGAGTTTGATGCTAAAGTACGAGATGAAGAAGCAAGGAGGTGATTATTTAAGCTTAAATATGTACTCGTGCAATTTTAAATGCAGAACCATTTATGGTTATAGTATTGGTTCTTCAATTTATGTCTCCTGACTGGATGAAATTTGTAGACAAGCGGCACCTGGAAGCAAAGGTCAAAGATATGACCTTGAAAAGAGAGGACCAAGAGAATCACGTGCAGTTCCAGCACCGGATGCAAATGCTGAGTTAATCTCATCTATGCAGGTAGCTTTCCATGATGTGAATTCAATAAAAGTAATCACTTAAGTAATCCCGAGTCATCCATATGCTTCTCTATATATGTTGTTTGCTGAACAGTTGTAAATAAACAAGACTCTGTAAAATAATCAAAGAAACTCATCTTCTTCTCAGTTGCACGAAAAGGAACAAGTCGACAAATTACATGGGATGAGTGAAGTAAAACTATTTTTAAATTGTATTTACTTCTAACTCGATGTCTGTATAAATACAGAAAAGACAAGGACAGCCCAATTCCAAGAGCAGGAGCGAGATGTTCAGCTCCCATCCTGAAGAAGTGGCTTCCGGTTTTCCAATCGACCCACCTAGACCATCCCAATATTTAGAAGACACAAATAACGACCCCCAAGGAAATATTCACAAGAGAGCTTCTCATTCCGGACCTTTGGTTAATCGAGCTGCCTGGGAAAAGGACGGAAAGAATACAGAAGGAGCTCCAAAGGGTCTTGCTGTGGCCGACTTATCTGCCATGTCAGGTTTAGTTGCTGCGAGAAGGAGCATGTTGTCTGAAGAACGTAGGGAGAAATCTTATTCACAACAAGAAATTCCGAAGCTAATAGCCAGGTTTCCTGGATCCTTCAAGGAGGCTTCAAATTCAAAAACGAGGCAAGAGCAAAAGAATAACGAGCATGAAGATGAAAGAACAAACAACAATCCCGTTCTTGTAAGTGATCACAAAGCACATACCTAATAATTTTTATTATATCTTGATTTGAAATATAATTATGGCCCTTTCATGTTTTGCTTTTTCTCCAGCTGGGTTATGGATCGAAGGGCAATAAAATTCACTATTCAGGGCCGTTGCTAGCTCCATCAGGCAAAGTGGATCAGATGTTGAAGGATCACGATCGACAAATACAAGAAGCTGATCGAAGAGCTCGACTGGATAAGGCGAGATTGAGGAAAATGCAGGTTGAGGGACACCAATTATCGACAAATTCGTTATTCATTTCGGGTCGTTGATTGTGTAGATTCAACTATTGTACAATTTAGTAGGATTATTTGGGAAATAATTTAGTTACACACTTGAGATTTGGAATGAAATGAAAATCAAGCATTTATGAATTCATGCTAAAACTTTTGCTATATTGTTTATTTATTGCATTATTAATTTATTTTACTGTGGGATTAATAGGGTTGTCAATGGAAAAAAAATAAGTTCCAACTCCAACTCCATATTTGTATTTATATATTTATTTTTAAATAATTTCTTGTTTTTAACATATTTGACCATATAATTATTTTATTTTAATTGAATTGATCATATAGACCCATCTCAATCTATTGGGAAATTAAATTTTACTTGGATTTATGATAATAACTCAATCTCAAAATTTCCACCTTCAAGACCTACATGCACATGGAAATACCTTAGATGTCTATAGAAGCTTCTAGGTTAGATTGAATTGATCATATCGATCGCATATCAATCTATTGAAAAATTGATTTTTTTTTTTGGATTGATGACAAATATTCGATTCATCAAAATTTCCACCTTTAAAATCTTTACAAATGACATGTTTATATGAAATTTTCTAAAATGTGTGTATTTTTTTTTTTTTAGTTACGCTAGATCATTCTAGGACTTTAATCTTAACAATTAGATAAAAACATCTAGGTTTGACTAGATCATCCTAGAGCTTTAATCTTAGCAGTTAGATGAAGTTAGATTGATAATCCATTGGGAAGGACACTATCAATAATGGTATAGGATGATTTGTAAAATCCATCCAATAAGTTGTAGTTCATTTGAGTAAAGTAATCCTATAGTTTAATTCTCATACCCCGTTCTTCTAAAATAAATTCCATCAAAATTAAGTGTACATAAGATATTTCATTTTAACCATAAAAAAAAATCAACACAAAATTTAGACCACAATTTTTTTTAAATGTCTCATGATGACGTGGCATTTATCTTCACACGCACCAAACTCTCTACAATCTTCATCAGATTTTGACTTCTTAATCACAATTGGGCTCTTCTAAATTCCCCCAATCATTAGTGAAATCGAATTTTCCAAATTCCCATAAAAGGGCTCATCAAAATTCTTACTTTCTTCAGAAACCGTTTTTAAATCATAATCTCCTTCAAATTTCCCCAATTGAACTGAACTCTTCACACTTCCATCCCTAAATTGATCTTGATCTCTACTCCCTTTAACAGATCTCGTGTCGATCATATGTCTGTCCAATTGACTTAATAATTGGATCAACATTTAAATCTAGTGAAATTGCATATTTAAAATCATATGAATTCAAACTGTAAGAATACCAAGAATATTATTCCATATGAAATATGTAAAAGATGGTACGCTGGGTAGTTGTGGTTGGATTTGGATATTTGGGGTGGGATGGGGTGGGGTGGGGTAGGTGATTTTGTGGTGAAACATGTGTATAATTGATACTGAATAATGTACTACAAAATAAAGTAGGGTATATTTGTCTTTTTCAAATTTATGAATTAAAAATAATATAAAATAGGACACATGTTGATAAGATGAGGGCTATCTCATGTTCTATCTGTTCGACAAAATCTCATTTTAGACGACCCCAAGTCATGTTCCATTTCTCATTTAACACTTTTTAATATTCGGGGTGAGTTGAGGCTAAGTATCGTACGAGTGCTTTGAAAAAAATCAGGAATGTGATATTATGTTGTTAATAAAAATAAAATACAATGACAAAATTATGACTTGTTAGACTGAATTATTCCTAACAATAAAAATCTACGAGTTAGATTTAGAATTTAATATTTACTTTGGTTAGTAAATCTTCGTCTAAACTCGTCGTAACATTACAAACCACGTATAAACAAAATTAAAAAAAAATTGTGAAGCTCGTCTTATTTAAGAATTTATAAGAAAATCAAACTAACCTTAAATGGTACATTAGTTGATAAATTATACATTTTATTGATCAATCATGTTAAAAGGCCCTTATGACCTATTATGTGATGATGCTATTGCTATGATACAAAATACTTATTAGGTGGGATCGTTATTCATTTTGGGTCATTAACTGCGTAGGTTCAACTGAAAACTCGCAAAGATGAAAGATACATGATCACTAGTTATAAAGCACTCGTGATTCTCGACTCGCAAAGATGGAAGATATAGGATAACTAGTTATAAAGCACTCTTGATTCTCGGGTAATTATTAGTGTTTCTTCTTCTTTTGCTTTATTTTGTTTATGCGTTACAAGATATGTGAAGGAGAAAACTATTGTTTACAATGGATGTACGTACTGCTACTGAATTAGATTGGAAACATTGCGATTATAATTAACAATTTAGATTATTTGGGAGATAATTTAGTTACATATTTGAGATTTGAACTGAATATCAAATATTTAATAGCTAGGTACATCACAAGAACTTTTATATATTTTAGGTATGTATGATGTTGATGCTATATTGTATATTCATTCTTTATTCTTTATTTTAAATGACAGGGTTGTAAACTAACAACCATAAATCTAGTGGTTTAAGGATTATAAGAGTGTCAATAAACTATTACGCTATAAACTTTTATATATTTTCTTCTATATATATATACACCATATTCAGATGGCATTCTGCGACTAATGATGTGAGATGGGTAACTAAGATTTTGCAAAGAATTATAAGGTGGAAACTGAGATTTCCTCTCTCACTCACTTATCACCTAACTTTTTCACCCCCTAATTTGATCCTTATCAATAGTCAATACATAGTTCCCACTATTTTGGTTTTGAGTAAATATATATATTATCATTTTTCTAATAAAATAATGAATACAAAAATTAATAACGAAAATTTTAAGGATACAAACTATAGTTTCGTTCAATGAAAAATGAAAATTTAACCCATTTTATCATGCATTTGATATTGTAGTCCTTTGCAGACTTGGGGTTTTAATTATCATGTTCTGCAACATATTTTTATTTTTTTGACAATTTAATTTAGTCCGAAATCCTTCTTTCATAAAGACCGTTGCGAGCTTCAACAAGAATGATTGTTGTGTCGGGATGTTTAGAGCTTTCGCTTACGCTTACGCTTACGCTTACGTCAAGTGATCTTCCAACAGGCTCAAGGGTTTTATCGATCCTAATGATTGATGACATTACTTAATTGCTAAATAATGCATGTTATAAGTATATAATTTCTGTTTTTAAATTAGGGTTTGCTTGTTTTGGATATTAGTATAATGTTTATTATTGGATGAATGTTTACATTTGTTTTGCATATTAATTAGTGTTTATTATTGTTTTAGCTGATTGATCAATTTTGGTTATTGCTAGTCTTGTTGCGATTATTGACAATTAATATATGGATTTAATTGTTGCGATTTAATTGACAATTTTTTATATATTAATAATAAATCATCTCAGCTAGCTATTAGCGTATATCATGAAAATTCAAAGGTAACTTAGAAAACCAACAAAATCTCTACTAGCTAGAGAATATATAATCCATTCCATTTGCCACCGGCACCAAAACCTAATTGTTACAAACGCAGTAGTATATTAGTAATTCATTAAACATTTTTACTTTAATTCGGAAATTTTATAGCAAGTACAAATTAATTGATAGTTTCGAGTAATACTATATATGCATGCATAATTTGAACGAACGTTAATTGTTTATACTAACTATATGATTTCATTTTAAGGCTCAGACACCAACTAGGAGGTTGGTTAGGGCTTTTAATCTATAGTACAATATAAGGCTGTTGATTTTGCCAGAGCAAAATTCAGCTTGAATTGACAATCCTATCCTTTTAGAAATTCCGTCTGCCCACCACCGCCTTCTCCTTGATTAAAAATAAAACCCCAAGGTTATTGCATATTGCTACTATTTAGCTTGTTCGGACTGTATGCCACATTTTTAATATTGAAAAAATATGCATTGAAAAATCAAACGTGACAAATAATTTAAAATGTAAATTTTTTGTAAACGTGCCAATTAATTTGAAATAGGAGTAATATAATACGTCAATGTAATGTGTGTTATATATAAGTACTTTAGTGTTGACTAATGCATTGTAAGATGAAGTATCTTATATAAAAATACTACTATTAAACTCTAAAAATCAATCAATACTATCCGTATCATATGCTGTTCTAGACCAATAATTTACTTACTCCCATGCAATCAGTTAGCCCGGTTTGTTTGATGCCGGGTGGTCTCGCCCCTAGCAACAAACAATTCCCAGTTGGCACTATTATTTGCAGATTTAATTTTGACCTTTGGTGTGCTCTAGCAATATAGACATCGGAAATGAAAGATCCATTGTGGGTCACACACCACACCACACCACACATGGGTTAATTCAGAAAAGAATTGGATCCAGATTCCAGACCTTATTTTTGTATATAATTGTGATGTCATACGGTTTGATCTCATTAATTTATTTAATATTTTGACCTTAGTTTATAGTATTAATGTTACTCTATTTATATTTAATAAGTACAATTAACAGATAGTAATTGTATTTACATGAAAGATAGTAGGAATTCGCTCTCTAAGTCATGGATTGTATATTTACATTTTGATTAGGGTATTTTTGATATATTTTCTTAGAAATATAATTAATGATTAAGTTTATTAATCTATATGAAAAAATAAAATGTTTGAATTAATTTAAAACAGATGGAGGAAGTAGAAGCAGTCTAATTCAAAAAAGTTGGGACGTAATCACGGTCATGCCACTTCTTCATTTGGAATGAAAGCTGAATTTGAGGACGCGAATGAGCCACGTCGTCATGAGCTCATGACTGGAATGATTGTGGTTGAGGATAATAGTCAATAGATGAACCCTTGCAGGAAAAAAATAATAACATCTACACCCTGAAGTTTAGCATAAATACAAGTACAACCAAACAAGATTTCAATAATTACAAGTACGTACAACAAAGGTGAGCTATCATGCTATGCCAAAATTTTAATTAAATATCTGTTTTCTTTTTTTAATACTGATGAACTATGGCGAGATATATGTGAATGTTAAACCGTAACCAATGTGTTTATAAACTTTTTCTTTGATGAATGAATGTGTTTATAAACTCAAACAAATAAACAAAATCTAATTCTTTTTTGTAGGAACTATACTATGTTAATACAAACTACAATAAGCAATTCTAAAAATATATATATTTTTAATTTTGATATAAATATTAAATTATATATTTTACAAAAACTATTATGTTGTCTAGATTCTAAGATTTTCACCTATATTTTTATCTCACATTTAATAAAATAAATTTCTTAAGTTGAATTAATAATAATATAGTCAAAATTTTGTTTGACATTGTCATTTTAATTTTGAACTTTTTCTTTTAAAATAATATTAAAAATAGGAGAAGGTTAAAAATATCCACGCGTTAAATTTCATAGTAGATGTTGAGATCTTTATAATTATTAAAATCGCGATGTGAGACATTATTGTCTAGATCTAATTTATGAGAATTTTCTAAAAATGCACAACATCATTCATTATGAGAATATGACATTATTAAAATAAATAATGTGTATTTTAAACTACAAGATTTATAAATTATTTTCTAGACCTGATCTAAAAAAAAAATTTCCACATGGTGATGGTAATTCACCAAACTCAAGGGTTTGGATGTTATTATCCCAAAAATATGCATTAATGTGGAAATAAGTAGTACATGGAAAAGACCCATTTTTTACATTCTGAAAACGCAAATTCAGGCCTGAGTTTTTTGAACTCCTTTCGTTTTTCCTTTATTGGCAAAATAAATTCTTGTGGGGTGGTCAATATTTTTGAGGCTGTGGGTCTTTCATAGTAAAAACAGCAACACTGTTTTCTTTTCTTGTTGGGGTCTGAGGAAAAAGTTGAGAGTATCAGTTTGTGTGGCTCTTGTTCTTTTGTTTGCTCTTGTTCAAAACCTGAAAAACTCTCTCTCGCTCTTTCTCTCTTCATGTTGATAGTTAGCTCTCTCTGTGTGGAAAAAACACTATGAAATAAATGTTATGTGGTAGTTTTGTGGGTGATCTGATTTTACTCTTTTTTTGACATTCTTGCTAAGTGAATTTGGTTGAAAAATATTAAAAGATGTGTGCTTTATGCTCATTTACATGTGTTCATTTGATCAAGAAGCGGCTATTCTTGATATAGTGTACAGTATATAGAGATTAGTATATTTCTTTTAAAACCCCAAATGGGATTTTATTATTATCTATGTGGGTATGATGTATTGTTCTTGATTCAGAATGGCGTTGAAAGAAATAGTTAAAAGTCTGGAATAAAATCACTCTGCGATTTGTATGTGTATGTTTATATATATATTACTGGGATTCATGCAAGTTCATATACAAATAGTTGTTGTATAGTTGTTATGGAAGGTTCATCTGGGTCTAATTGGCAGAGGTCAGATAGTTCCAGAAGATTGAATTCTTCATCATTCTTGAATAAAAATCATAGAAATATCCAAGCAAGAACAGATAACACTACCCATGATTCTGGGTCTGTAAGAAAAGGGAGGGAAAAAGCTGTATGGCCACATATCAACAATGATGTGAGTTTGAGACAATGGTTAGATAACCCAGAAAGAAAAGTTGAATCTCTTGAATGCCTTCATATATTTTCTCAAATTGTACATATTGTAAACCTTGCACATTCTCAAGGGATAGTTGTTCATAATGTTAGGCCATCTTGCTTTATCATGTCATCCTTTAATCGAGTATCTTTTATTGAATCCGCTTCTTGCTCGGATTCAAGTTCGGATTCTATGGAATACGAATCAAACACCCAAACCGCGGAGTTCAAGCCTTTGCTTAATGATCACAAACAGTTAGTTTCTCAATTGGATTCAGAAGCTAAGAAGCATTTGTTTCCAATGAAACAAATATTGCTTATGGAATCAAATTGGTATAGAAGTCCGGAAGAGGCTACTTCTTGTGCTTCTGATATTTATCAACTCGGTGTCTTACTTTTCGAGGTCAGTTGAGTTTAAATGTGTTTAAACTCCATTTAAAAGTTACTAGTCTTTTTAGCATATTAATGGTACTGGTGTTTTTTTTTTTACTTATGAGCAGCTATTTTGCACTTTTGGTTCATTGGAAGAAAAAAGCACAACTATGGGAAGCTTGAGACATCGTGTTTTGCCTCCGCAATTGCTTCTTAGGTGGCCTAAAGAAGCTTCGTTTTGCTTATGGTTATTGCATCCAGAGCCAAGTAGCCGCCCTAAAACGAGGTGATTTTCTTTTAATTTAAAAAAAATCAGTAGCTTTTCCAGTGTGTACTAAAATTGGTATAAATGTTATATTGTTCTGTGTTAGTGAGTTGTTGCAAAGTGAGTTTCTGAATGAACCAAAAGACGACATAGAAAAACGGGAAGCGGCTATAGAGCTTAAAGAAAAAATAGAGGAGCAGGAATTGTTGCTTGAATTTCTTTTACTACTTCAACAAAGAAAACAAGATGCCTCAGATAGTTTAAATGAGACAATATCGTGTATATCTTCAGACATCGAAGAAGTCGCAAAGCTTCAGGCATCTATCAAGAAGAATTTTGTTTCAGATGATTATGATTCTTGTAGCTCAGGTTCCAGAAAAAGAATCAGGAAAGGAATTGAAAATGATGATAATAAAGATGATGAAGATCAAGGAAGCTTCCTCTTCAAAACTTCTCGGTTAATGAAGAATTTTCGCAAACTAGAATCGGCTTATTTTGTTACGAGAAACAGGGCAACAAAGCAAACTTGTAGGTTATTGAATAGACATTCTCAAATCAGTAGTGATGGTAGAGGATCTATTGAAAGAAGTTCGGTTAGTAATCCATCAATATCGAAAGAGAGATATAATGACAACAAACCAAGTCGATGGATAAATACATTCTTAGAAGGATTATGCAAATATCTTTCTTATAGTAAGCTTAAAGTTAAGGCAGATTTAAAGCAAGGGGATCTTCTAAACTCATCTAACTTGGTATGCTCCCTTAGTTTCGATCGTGATGGAGAGTTTTTCGCAACTGCCGGTGTAAACAAGAAGATCAAAGTTTTCGAATATAATTCTATTTTAGATGAAAATCGCGATATTCATTACCCTGTAGTTGAAATGGCAAGTAGATCAAAGCTTAGCAGCATTTGTTGGAATGGATACATTAAAAGCCAAATTGCTTCAAGTAACTTTGAAGGTCTAGTGCAGGTAAGTTAGTTTACAAAACTAAATTGAGCTACATGCAAAAATACCCCTTGTGCTTTGCCTAATTATAAAAAACCACCCTGTATTTTTTTTATTAGCAAAAATCCCTATTTGAAAGTTATTATCATTTTTTAAGTGAACAGGGGGGTTATTGCCAATTTTCAAAGTTAACAGGGGGATTATTGATAATTTTTTAGGTTAATAGGGGTGTTTTTGCATTTTTTGGTGGGGGTATAATTGTCATTTTTGCTGCAAAATATGTTCTTTGGCATGGGAAGAGGTTTTTTGCTAATAAAAAATAGCACATGGTTTTTTTGCTCATAAAAATATAACAGGGGGATTTTTGCTAATTAGGTAAAGCATAGGGGGTATTTTTGCATTTCACTATTTTTTGTTGTTTTAAATTTTCTCCAAGTATGCTTGATATATGTCTAGGTGTGGGATGTAACTAGAAGTCAGATATTCATGGAAATGAATGAACACGAAAGACGAGTATGGTCCGTTGATTTTTCGGTGGCAGATCCAACGATGCTGGCTAGTGGAAGCGATGATGGTTCCGTGAAGCTATGGAATATCAATCAGGCAATTCAGCTTTGGATCTAAACAACATACTTAAAATGAGTTTATCATTAATGTGGTTTTGGATTAAATTGTAATATGTTTGTGTTTTTCTTACATGGGTTGGTACTGCAGGGAGTAAGTGTCGGTACCATTAGGACAAAGGCAAACGTTTGCTGTGTTCAATTCCCAACAGACTCTGCTCGTTCTCTTGCATTTGGGTCCGCAGATCACAGGATATATTACTATGATCTTCGTAATTCAAAAATGCCTTTGTGTACTTTAGTTGGGCATAATAAAACAGTAAGCTATGTGAAGTTTATTGATTCAACAACTCTCGTGTCTGCTTCGACGGATAACACGGTAAAGCTTTGGGATTTGTCAATGTGCACATCGAGAGTTCTTGATTGTCCTCTGCAGTCATTCACAGGCCATTTGAATGTAAAGGTATCTTGAAAATCCTAGAAATTTCAGTATGTTACTTTTGACAATTTAATTTGCATGTATGTACAAAATATATGATCTTGTTTGATACATGATGATGGACATTGTTTTATTTCAGAATTTTGTAGGGTTGTCTGTATCTTCTGAAGGTTATATTGCAACCGGCTCAGAAATGAATGAGGTATTTGACATCATCATATTTTGGTTTTTTTTTTTTTGCATCCTTCACAAACCGGTACTTAGTAGTCAATTGTTTTAGTTAGATATGATCTCGCATATATGAACACGACTCCTACAATGGCTTGACCTCTCCTCTCTGCTTTCCACCGCACATTTAATCTCCTAACCAAAACAAATGGAAATGAAAAAGGGTAAACCATATTGGAGAATAAGGGTATGCATTCTAAATGTGATGTAAATAAGGAAGGGCAAAATTTTAAAAATGTGCCATAACTTTGGAATCCTTTCAAAAATTGTCCTATAACTATACTAAACTCACATTTAATCCTTTAACTTTCCCCTAATTTCAATATTAGTCCTAAAATTTTGTCCTCTAACTTTCAATAAGTTTCAATTTCCGTCCTTCAATTACAAATTTGGTTCCATTACGCGAGAAAAAGTTTGTAATTGCAAGACGAAAATTGGAACTTATTGAAAGTTAGAAGACAAAATTTGTTATGCATAGGACTAAAATTGAAATTGGGTGAAAGTTGAAGTACTAATTGTATGTTCAGTATAGTTACATGACTATTATTGAAAAAATCCCAAAGTTACGACTATTTATGAAATTTTGCAGATAAGGAAGTGTGGACTCCTAAGAGCATGTAAATTATACCTAAGTTGTATTTTTTGATAAATTGACCTTAGATACACGAAAAACTTGCATTTACCTCTCACCTATAGACGATTTTGCACTTTACCCCATTCTTTCAAGAGTTGCCATTACATACGCCACTCCGTAATGTAGATCTGTCAAAGTTTCAATCAAATGTGTTGAGTCCAAAGGCACTTTTTTTTTTTTCAATGATGATCTGAAAGTTATAGGACTGAATCTACAATTGTCAGAGTTAAGAACAATAAATGATTTTCTTGTAGATACATCAAGTGCTTCTTTTACTGCAGTTTGACTTGAAAGTTATGTCTCAAAATCCATGATGGCTGACAATTTCATATATATTGTAAAGGGTGAAAGTGCCAATTCACCTCGAGCTGTAATTCGATTTGTCTCCGTTTTTTGTGAGACCATGCAGGTATATGTTTACCACAAGGCGTTCCCCATGCCCTCGGTGTCGTTTAAATTCAATAGCTCGGACTCACTCTCCGGTGATGAAGTTGATGATGCTGCACAGTTTATCTCGTCTGTATGTTGGCGTGGACAATCTACCACATTAGTAGCTGCTAATTCCATGGGAAATATCAAAGTCTTAGAGATGGCTTAGTTTCGTGAATATTATCTCGAGATATTCCATATCCCGTTTTGTTGGTGGCATTGATGATACGAAGTGAGGGGACCTCACAGCAACGGAAATGAGAGTTCGGGGCCACGTCTATGACGGCTTGTAGTAAGTAGAAAAATGGTGTTGACAAAACAAATATTTGCCTTGGTTTTATAGTGAACAGACTTCAATTTGAATGAGTGAGATTCATCTTTTGATTAGTAGTAAAGGGGGTCTATCCATTGTTTTTTCTTTGTATATTCTGCAAGTCTTGTGGTTCTAACAATTTCATATAGAATACTCAGGTAGGGGGTGTTTGAAACTGTATCTCAAGAATGAGAATTAAAGAATGGAGGGTATAATTGAATTTTGAATTATATTATGAGGACATAAAGTCCAAGTATTACTTCTATTTTAATTACAAAAGTGCTCCCAATACAGCCCAAGACATGCATCGCTGCTTTCTATTTCTGGTGCCTTTTTTCAGTTGAGCAACCGCAG
Source organism: Penstemon newberryi var. newberryi (assembly GCA_030819805.1). NCBI lineage: Eukaryota > Viridiplantae > Streptophyta > Magnoliopsida > Lamiales > Plantaginaceae > Penstemon > Penstemon newberryi. Next base: position 4,096,793 of record JAUALY010000003.1, on the reverse strand, counting down.
AAGTTACAAAATTCAACACTCAAAAACACTACTTTTATGTATCCAAGAACCCCAAAACACCTAATTTCCACATTTCCACGAATGCAGAATAGCCAGAAAAAGATAAGGTGAAAAGGGAAGCAGGATTTCTGATTATGTAGACCATAGTCAAATTAGTCATTGTAATACTAGAATTTCGTTTTACTCTACAAAGGCGAAGAAATATATTTATCATTATGCTCCAAATTCCAATGGATCTACAAAACGCTATGTTGTTAACAGGTAACTAGATTTAAGAAACTATCCATCATCTCCAAGAATCTCTTATTCTATATATCATCAGAAGAAAAAAAGAACCAACAAATATAAGGCCAATAGGCACAATATATTTTTACCTTTCTCCTTCCCACAAGCAAGAATGTATACTATAAATACTACTTAGCTACACTGACGTTGAGTAAATTTAGCTGATTCAATTAGTCTGCCTATAAGACGCTTAAGCCTTTCAGCACCTGGACCTGGTTTAAGCTTTGTAGGATTTCCAACCCTTTTGCATTTAGGTTTGCCTGCACACCAACCACCGGGGGTAAAGCTCCCGTTTCTTCTCCCAAGTAGTTCTCTGTCGATTTTGTCCAAAACAGGTGTGTTCTGTTTGAATTTACGAGCAAAGGCAGCACCACTTTCAATCATTTTTCCAGTGTCATTAAGGGAGAGAGTGTGGGGATGTTGTTTAGGAGGAAAATCCCAAGAAATATAGTGCATGTCATGGTTCACAACGGTTGGTATAAATTCCGGTGCATTGCAGATAACAGTCTGGAAATAGCCTTCAGGGGAGGAAACAAAATTTGAATAATACATGAGAAGGGTTCTTGGAAGATTATCCCAACCCCAAATGCAGTATTCAACAAATGCTCGTGATAAGATCATCCAAGCTGAACCTGACAGCAATGGAAGTGTAGCAATGGTAATGTCATAAACGAGCAACATGAAATGTTAAACATATACAGCAGTGTACAAAGAAAGATTATAGCTTTAACTGCAGTCTTGGGAAATGATGCTTTCAATGTTCCATGAAAGATAAAAAAATCAAAGCAAGAACTAACCAGTAAACAATTTGAATGCTGTAGGTAAATTTCTTTTGGGTGCAACCCAGAATATATCAGACTTGGTTGTCTGGTAGAGTCCAGGGTCTATAATCAATGGCATTGCCCTTTGAGCCCTGCAACATAACCAAGTATATATAATTAAGTATTTGTAGCCTTCTATGACACTATTAGATGGAGTCCACATATATGCATACAGAACTTACGCTTTCCATCCTAAACGGCTTGTATGTTCAATAAAATTGAGCTCTCGGTTCAACTCGGAAAATGTGTGAAGAAGATCTGCAAAAACAAAACTAGTTACACACAAACATTTACTGGACAAAAAAGAATCATTGCACTAGCTCAATAAGAGGTACTAATGACGAACATATATATAACAAACTTGAAAAACAAGCGAGAAAAGACTCACCATCTTGAGTCACCAAAGGGTAATCCGAAGCACTAAGATTAATAAACCAATCCCAATCTTTATGTTTCTTTAGAAGAATAGCACATGCATGAAGAGTATTAGCAACCATGGTTGGCCCTCTATATGTAACCATGTTTGCTTTGTTGTTGATAAACACATTTCCAACCTTTGTAAAAAGGGGGTGCTTTTCCACCCGAGATGTGAGCTCCAATCTCTCCTCTGCAGGTGACTCGAGATCCAAATGAAGAACATAATAGTTCCATGGATGGTAAAGAGTATGAAGGGTCCTCCAAAGTTTCTCTAAATCACCTCTAGATCCAGATATTAGATAAGCGAATTTTGGAATGGGAGGACGGACAGGAGGGGGTGGAGCTTGACTAATCTTAGACTCGGCAAAAATCAAGCTGGTTTCATTGATCGTAACACGAGATGGGAATATTGAAAAGATTGAATTAATTGTGTGCAATGAGGACACAAGTCCCATATTGAAAGAGGTTGCTACAAGGAAAATGAATATTAATGAACTTAAAACAAGAGGGAACAACCATTTCTTCTCCATGTTCATGTACCCCATTGCTAAAACTTATGATCATCCGTTCATAAAGAACTTCTTTTCACAATTAACTTGTGCACTCTGTTATCATCAAATCAACAATTTATAACACATCAACATAATTTGCCGATCTCTATTGTGACACCAGATGCTGAAACAAGAATCAATAAAATCCTTGATTGGATTCCAAGAAGTAGTCCTCTCCAAGAATGAATATATATCTTCTGAATTGAAAAGGAAAATGTTAACAAAAGAGAGAAGTCTAAACAGATTAATTTAATACCACCTCCTATAAATTAATAAAGACCCAGTAATCAACTTAACAATGAACTCTTTTTTCTTTTTTTTTTTGGATAAATAACTTAACAATGAACTCAAACAAAAGACAAAATGAAAAAAAAATACCATAAACTAATATATATATGAAAAAAAGAGAATGTTCTGTGCGTATGTGTAAAGAAGTAAGCAGAAAGGCCAGCGAATAGCGATGCTACATCAATCGTATCGAAACAGCAAATATTAGGGACCAAACTATAAGAAAACAAAATACTAATAAGATCACGTAAGTGAAGTTTCCAATACCAAACCAAATTTAAAATAAATTATTGCCAGATAAATAAAGAATCAGGCATTTATTAACCCACCAACCAACACCGACAGAAGTAAATCAAAATTCACAAATATCACAATTAAAAAAAAAAATTCAGAAATAAGAACACTGAAAAAAAATCCCCAATCAAAATAAATGGAGCTCTGGATCACTATTTCAACGATTCAAGCATTAATCTCAGAAATTAAGGGGAAATAAACAGTAGTTACAGACAGAGTTGCATGAAGCTCAAATAAACCGAAAACTCCGATTCATAGATGCAACAATTATTGCTATATACAAAAATCTGTAAGTAAACATAATTATTAGAGAAAAATTGCTAACCTTTTTTGTTGGATTACTATACTATTACGAGGGAGCAACAATATTTATATGCATATATATGAGTAGAGATTGAGGGAGAGAGAGAGAAGAGAGGTGGTACAAGTGTGAATGAAAGTGGAATTGAAATGATTAGTTTTTTTTTATTTTTTATTTTTATTTAAGTGAAGATTATTAATGCAATGAATTGAAATTTCAGGGCCTGTTTGTTTGACGTTTCCCAGAATTTTTTCGTGTTTGGGAAATGCCAAACAAACATGTTTTCTATTTTCCGAAATAAATTTTTCATCCACTAATTTTCCCAAACTACTCTCTCAAAAGCCAAACAAACAACAATTTTCTTATCTCTAAACAAAACCTATACAAACTCTACTTTGATTTGACATAAAGTAACCTATCTCTTACACAATTTATCTCACATAACAAACATGATTTGACATAAAGTCTTACACATCTTACACCTACAACCCAACTCTTCCAAAAAAACCTATACCTATTTTATTTCTCAAACCACTCTCTCAAAACCCAAACAAACAACATTACGCAAATCGAGATTATTTCACAAACCTCCATTACTCTCCCAAACTACTTTCCCAAACGCCAAACAAACAGGCCCTCAGAGTTTGTGCGTGTTGTGCGTGTAATTCTGTTACTGAATTTTGATCATAATATGGAAAAGCATTCAATCATGCTGGTTTTTCGTTTGACCCACACGCATTTTATATTCTGCATTTAAGGAGGTTGCCAAATTCTTGGGAATTTTACAAAAAATTCAAAAGTAAGAGACTGAGTTATGTCGAGTTATTTAGGTTTGGTATTTGTATTAATCACTCCCAAATTTTCTCCATTTCTCCCTGCACTTGCCTATTATTTTATTATTAATAATTTTCCCTTTTCTATTTTCTATTTATGTAATAGATTGAAATTGCATTTGAGTATAATTTGATTGTCAAATGAATCAAGCTTAAATGAGAATTAACTGAGCCAAAAATGAATTGAGCTCGATTAATTTAATGTTTTTACATATAATTTTGTAACTTATCAGTTTGAGCTCAAACGAATTTTATCAATTAAACGCAAGCCGAATATCGAAGATTTAGTTTAATTAGATACTCATATGTACATATTAATATTTAATTAATAATAAATTTATGTGGAACTTGCATATTCATTTATCAATATTTAAGTTAGTTTTTGACCTAACTGTTGAAAAAATAATTCTACAATAATTGATTTGTATGATCAAATTTTACAATAATTGATTATAAAACAATTTCTTTTGTATAATTCTTCTTTTAATAAGATTGCCAAATTCTTGGAAATTTTTAAAATTAAAACTAAAAAATAATAGTGTTATTTAGGTTTGGTATTGTATTAATCATCCCACATTTTATCCCTTTCTCGGTGAATTTACCTTTTATTATTATTATTATTCCTTTTCCATTTCCTTCACTTTCATTTTAGTTTATTTATCTATTCTGTCTCTTTATTTTTGTAAATGTTTGATTGTCAAATGATAGTCGAGTCAAAAATAAATTGAGCTTGGTTAGTTTAATATTGTTAATTGTTATGCATAATTTTTTTTTTATTTCTGAACTTATCTAACTTGAGCTTCAATGATTTTATCAATCAAATGCAAAGCAAATATCAGATAACTAATTTGATTTGGTGTCCGTCCATAGTTACGCGTATGTACAATACTTAATAATAAAATTACGTATGTGGGACTTGCATATACCTTTTTTTTACATCCTATCACAAAAAACACAAGAAAATTAATAGGATTGTAACGCAATTAGTAATATATTCCCTCAAAAAAAAAAAAAAAAAGAGTAATCTACACGATTAAAACTGAGGGGAAATTATAGTCAAAATGGTTTAGTCAGTTCTGTACTAAAATTTGTTATTTTCTTATTGACTAAAATCTTTTTGCTTATTATTTCTAAAATATAGTAGTGGTTGTTAACTTGACAGACTCTTGTGCATATTTTTTCCAAATAAGTTTTGTTTGCAGGATTTTGCTAGTGTCAGTGATAGATTAGAGACTAAATTATTATTGTATGTTTTAACATGAACTTTTTTGAAGTACGTAGATCATATGTAAGAGTTTTGGATATTTTTAATAGTATTGGTTGATAATTAATGGTGTCAAATCATTACTTTATGTGAGAGAATATTTTTTAGAAATATAATTCAATTTATAGAAAAAAGAATGTTATTTTGGGACATCCCAAACATAAAATAGTAATAAAATTTAGCGACATAGGAAGTAATTTAAAATATGCCAAATTTGTTTAAATGTTCGATGTCACGTCATCGTTGGACATTTTGACATAAAATTATGGTTCATATTTGTTGTTGACTTTTTTTAGTGGTTGAGATGAGATATCATATATTCACCTCTATCCCATAATTAAAATCTCATTTTAAAAAGACCGATAAAAGTTTGTCTTACGGACTGAACATTCAATTCAATTGTTGGTTATTATTATTACAAAAATGGGAGCATTCTTTCTATCTAGGCTTTTGCCTTTTGGACGTTCATCTCTATTTTTTAGATCTATAAATTGTTGATACAAATATCTCTACAAAATCACTAATTTGATCCGGCTTCTATAACTTCAATTTCTGTTTTTTCTTTTCCTAGTGAAGGAGAGTATATTGCAACAAATAAAGTATTACAAGTAAGAGTGTAAATGAGGAGATTAATATATTGTTCTTTAGAGTTTTTTCTTGTTGAAGTATCTGAATAAACTTTCGTGCACCTTGACAAAATTTTGGGGTCACTCGAACGCTCTACAAACCCAATAATCATATAATTAACTATGGTAATTATGTGGTTCAATGATCCAAATTCATAATATAATTAATTAAGTTGAACTAAAATGATATTTAATATAGACAAACAAAAGTCGGGTTCTAACAATGATAATTTCTTACATCAATTGTTATCACTTCTGTAATGGTTTATTTAAATTCAAATCTAAGGTTAAAAATATGAAATACTCGAACTATTGGAGATCTTAGTTCGCCTAGTTACTTGATATGAAACATTGTGTCATGTAATTCTAACACAAATATATTTGTTATGTATAATTTATCGGTTTAAACGAAATTTAATCGATTCAAAGTAAATATTAAACACGTTACTCCATTTCTTAATCTTAATATAAAATTGTAAAGATGGAAAGATACTAAAACCATCCACCAGATGGGGAAAATTTTCGACCAAGGATAGAATGATTTAGTTCAAATCACATGTTGTCAAAAAAAAAAAAAATCACATTTATATTTCTTAACTGTGTACTGTGTAGTGGGTACTTTCAAACTCAGTAGTCAGTATTAATGTGAAGAGGTAAAACAATGATTCCGACCTTTTTTTTGGACAATACAATGATTTTCTATTAAATATTCCGTAGAAGTACTGTAGCTAGTGAATTCAGATCAATAAACTTTATTCTTCAAATTTAAAATTTTGAATTTTTTAGTCACGTAACATATATGGATGGCGAATTTGGGTTGCTTACTATTCCTTCCTTATTGCTTACTATTCCTTCCTTTTTTTATTTGTTGCTTTGACAATTTTTTTATGTTTATTTTTAATTATCGTTTTAGGACTTCAATGTAAAATTAATGTTTTTTTACTAATTTTATCCTTCTTACTAATATTTATAATTAATGCTAAGATTATGTGATTAACAAGATATTTTGGAATTTTTATTTTAAAAAAGTAATTATTTATGACATTTCATAATTAGTGTACAATCCTTCAAAACGATAAATAAATTAAAAAAAAGGAGGAAGTAATTTTCAAGAGAAAACACGGCTAATTTGCAGTGTTTTCCTAGCTAGTGGGAAATGGGAATCCCTGAAGGCCGAAGTGCATTTTACTAATGAACTAAAAGGGTTGACTTTGAATAAATAGTCAACGATTTTAGTATCGAGAATGAACAATCCCGTGAAGCACGTCGGCTTACTAGTCAATTATTTTAGGATTTATTCCATAGCCGGGAGGTGTGCTGGTAATTAATTTATTTTAAGTTTTTAAAGAATTAATCTTACCGTATATTAAATGAATTCAATTTCAATGGAATATTTTTTCAAGGGTTCACATATCGAAAGATTCTCATCTGGTGACGTAATCTATTACCCAATCACTATATGACTACCACTGTATAACTATAAGATGAACAACAAACGGAATTAATTGTTCCCACGATATGTTAAATAATTTAATTTTATCTAATTTTTGTCGTGGTGTTTTTCCTACTACAAAATTATATTTTCTCCATTTTCTCTATCACAAATATAAATTCTAGTAACGTGTAATTTTTTTTAATAATTCCCTCCTTATTGAGAAGCTCATCAATTTTAACAAGGGTTGTTAATTTTAGTAGATGTTATAGAAATTGCAGAAAACGTCCCAAACTGATTAGTAATTTTGGACTTTCGTCCCGAACTATATCACCTCATCGAATTTCGTCCCCGTAATTTAATAGTTTTTTGAAATATTATTCCAACTAATTTCTAATTTTGATTTTTCGTCCCAAATTATATCAACTCGCCGAATTTCGTCCCGTAATTTACCATTTTGCATGAATTTAGTCTCAATATTAAATGTCTAATTTAATGAAAATGACGGTTCAATCTTGTAATTAGTTTGGGACGAATTCTGCAATATTGTATAATTGTTCATGCTAAAATTTGTCACGTCATGACACGTAAGCAACCATGTGACAATTTAACGGACACATGTGCAATTTTCGTCTCATAATTAACGGTGGACGATATTCCAAAAAAATGTTAAATTACAGGACGAAATTTGGTGAGGTGATATAGTTTGGGACGAAAACCCAAAATCACTGATTAGTTTGGGACGCTTTCTGCAATTTGTTTCCAATTTATTAGGATTTTTGTTTGAGTGGAGATTCAATGGATTTTATCCGATTAAGAAGTTCCGGAATCCAAAATACCTAAAAGCAATAGATCTAGATCAATTTGATCCATTAAAGAGCTGCATCAAACAATAAATAAATAAAATTGTATATACACATAATGTTTCATTAATATTAGTAACATTAATTATATTTTACCATGACCTTAAGAAGATATATAATGGTCAATAATTCATTCATAGTTTTATTTTCATGCATATTTTCATCTAACAATATGAATTTTTTTTTATACATTCAATTAGTACCATTGTTTTTCAAAGTATTGTGTCAAATAATTTGAAGCACGTGATAATTATATGCGTGGAGCCGTGGTCTTTTTTGTGTTAAGCTCATTGAATTATGAAGAATGCATGCACGAGATAAATTAAATAAAATTGTAACATCAACAAACTTATTCTAGAAAAAATAATAATGATGTGAATATGAACCTAGAGATTCTATTTTATTCGAAAAGTATTTCATGTATAATGAAATCTGGACAAGATGCGATGAACTCGAAAACTTAGATTCGAGTATTATTTAATATATTATATTAAATAATATATTTTATTTGCATAAGAATAAATTATCTAGAAAATCAATGGCCACAAAAACTAAAGAAAGAATAAGCGATTTGTAACTGGATACATATAATTGAACGACATATACGTCGTTTTGTGGAGAAAAAAGAGGTGGGATTTTTTACTTTGCTCTGTAAAATTAGGTCAGAATTTTAAATTACTTTTAAAGATAAAAATATTAATTACTTGCATGACATATCATAATGTATAAACAATAGTAATTATTTACATAACTAATATTACATGTAATACAAGAGTCACACAAATATTTAGAATATATGTTTCTTTGATGTGGTGATGTCCAAGAAATTGTTTTATGTATCTTCCTTTTTTCTTTTATGCTAAATTTAAGTTGGATCTTTAATTGAATTAATTAGGTTTAATTGATAAAGAAAGACACAACTTGATTCCTTATTAAAGATTACAGGGCAATTCCTCTAAAAAAAATATTGTAGGGCAATGACTTAAAAAATGAAGACAATAATGATTACATGTGTGGCTCAACATGCAATGTCTATTAATAACCTTTTTTTTCCTCAAATCTCTTGGGCTATGTTAGTTAAAAAAAAAAAAAAAAACCAAACTTTTTTTTTTTGGGGGGGGTGGGGGTTGCATCCGTCCTTGTAGATGACCTAGATATTCTCTCTCGAAAAAAGAAAAATAAAAAAAATAGACGACCTAGATATGACAATAGACAACTATAAAATGGTGGCAACGTGGTTGATACTATCAATCTAGGGGTTGGGTAACATTGCATTAAAGATGAATTTTCCGTGAGATCACGTTCAGCTTAATTAAGTAAGAAGTGACGTCAATTTATTATTTATTGTTTGGCTATCCTACTCTTGTAGATGATATCGTCTTTCATTAAATTTCAAAATCTTTCACGCTAATTTTTAATGCAAATTTGCAATTACTAGCAAAGAAGAAAAACAAAGTAAACGAAACATGCTAAAAAAAAAATAAACTAACTATTCTTCAACTTCTAGCTTGCTCCCTTTACTTTTGACACACCGATTTATGCAAGAGTTGAAAAAGTGAAAGTTTTAGGTATTTTTATATTTTATACTATTAAAAATAATGATTAAAATTAGTTGTGTCAAATCATTACTTTATGCGAGAGGGTAGTTTTGGAATAAACAATCCTATTTTAAGAAAGGGAGTGATGAATTGTGATATCCCAAAAAAGGAACAAGATTACTATTTCTGGGACGGATGAGTATTTTCTATATTGTCTTACTGCATGATTTTATTTGCATCGGTCAATTAAATGTACTGTTTAGGTTATGAAATTAAGGCATGCAAGACTTTAGAGTTCATTACTGAAGTAGCTTAGCTGTTTCATCCTGAATTGGTCTCAAAAGGTGGTTGGAATGGAGAGTTTTCAGTAAAACTTTTGAAACTTGATTTTGATAATAATTTTAATAGAATATTACATAGTAAAATATTAGTATTAAATAATTGTTAGTGAGTTTTGCAAATCTGAGATATGATTTTGATTGATGTTTGTTGTTGGGGTTTGGAGGAGGAAAGTAGGTGGTAGAATATGTTAAATCAATAAATTTATATGTATTAATATTAGATGACAAATGTAAAATCAATAACTTTAAAGGTCTCAATTAAAGATGTGGAGTTTCGAATTGAGCTGAAACTTGGGAATTGGACTGAGACCTCTTCAAACTCTTTATCTAATAGAGTTTGACCTGATTTGAGTGAGCTCAAACCCAACCAAACTAGATATCTTATGTTCGAGTCATACAAATATATAATATTTGACTAATTGTGTACTAATTTGTCTTATAGGTATTGTAATTCCTAATAAATAATTCATTTTTCGTCATATAATAAAATGCAACTTATACATTTAGTAAAAAAAAATGCCCCAAATATTTCTTACTTTTTTCCTAGTATTTCCTCAAACCTCAATTTTAGGTATTTTAACTAGCTTCCAATTAATTGGAAATGTGACTCACTTTTTTTTTTTTTTAAATGGACCTATATTCCTTGGGCTAATCATAATTCTGAATTGTTTAATGGGTTCATGTAACAAAGCCAATAGGCCTATAATTGGGCTTAGGGATGTGGGACAACATTTCTGCTTATTTGTATACTTCCACTTAAATTATCTTAAACTTCTCAAATTTTCATATAAAAATGGGATACATGATGAGTAGTGCTATTCTTACCGCCTTCAACCGGCTGTACATGTGATTTTTTTTTCTTTCTTATTATTTATATATTTTAATGTATATAAAAAAAAATTAATTATATGATACATAAATAATTATCAAGAAAATATAAACCCTGTTTATAAATATTAAACCCTAACCTTGAAATTCTAAACCCTAAACCTGTTAAATAAGTAGTAGGTAATACAACTAACTTTCAAAGCCTAAAATATGGGTTGTACAAAATACTGTAAAGTTTGGGCTGACATATAATCATTTTCCATACATGATTATGTGAGAAGCAAAAAGGGAGGAGTTGGTTTTGGTTCGGATTTGTTTCGATGTAATTTAACTTGATTTTGTGTTTCCTATTTTAGTTAAGTGTTTTGAAAATCATTTTCTAGAATTTTTGTGAATGAATTTTTTATATTTCAGATCATGTTTGTTGAAAGTTTGTAATATAATATTATTAAAATATCATATAAATATTTTATGTGTCTACATTAATCGAAAACAATCCAAATCAAATCCTAAAGCTTTACTTAGTTGGATTGACCAAATCTCAGATTGACTGGGAACCAACACTGTGGAATTAGTTCCATAAAATTGATATAAGAACGAATAGCGCTTACTGGTTGCATATCATCAACAAATCATTTGTTTTCTTTTTCCATGTTTTTATTTCATTCTTACCTAAAGTCCTAAACGAGTAGAGCTTTAATTAATCATTTTAATTAATCCATACACATTCCAATTTTGCTTTACACTAACCAAATAAAATCTTACTAATTAACCTCACATAAAACCAAATTAAAACCCTTGACATCAAACAAAATGCTATCCGTATTAACATAAAGAAATTTAAAGGGATTAATAAAATAATTGATTTTATAGCGATTCGAAAATCAATTATATGAGAATTAATTTTACTAAAATGAATTTTGACAATAATTGATTATGATAAAATTCAATTATAAAATAATTGCTTTTGGATAATAGTTTTTGTAAAAGTAATACTTTAGTAGCTTCTGAAATAAGTTGATGTTTAGCTTATGGAGATCCCAAAAGTGATTATGATATTAGGGGTCAAATACCATTAAAATCACGATTGACTAAAAATAATTTCTATAATTGGGGCTAAACACTTCAAAAATCACAATAAATGTCTAGAAGTGCTTTTAAAAACTCCCACCGCCAGGTGAAATTCACCCTAAGTTGTTAATATTGAAGTTACAAGCAGCCTTTCTGTAATTGCAATTGAAAGATCTGGCTAAGTGAGTCAACAATTCCAGCACAAACACGTCTTCCCAAACGTCCCCAGCCCACTAACTAATAAGCAACAACCAAATAAACATGGAAAATCATGGGTAGTCTTTACGACGTCGCTTTTATACTTCAATTGCAAGTTGTAACACCCCCCCCCCCCCCCCCATACTATATTATTATTTACTAATTTGATCTCCTTTCATTTTTAGCCTCTTCTCTTTTACAGTTTGTTTTGACATAATAGATAAGGCTTTTATTTCTTTTAACAAGAAAAAAAATGTGGGAAAAGAGGATAGTGTTTGTTGATCTTATTTCAAATCATATAAAAATTATTGGGCTATAAAATTATATATTCAAGATATAAAAAGTTAAACAAATGATATAATTACGATTAGTTTTTCAAGAATATTTAGTTGTGGAGAGTTCAATTTTATCTTTTTAAAGTTAGTCTCAAACCCAACTTCATGTCTTGCATCTAATTTAATTATTTTGAGGTATAATCGAACACATCACACTCACTTTCATATTGTGTTGTGAAAAAAATCTCTATCATTTAGATTAATTAAAAATATCTTTAACATTTTGCTCGAAGAATAGAGTTGCGAATTATTAATATCACGTCATTATATTTGATACAACAATTTCAAGAGAAAATCAGCTGAGAAAATAGGAGCAAAGTTTTTGGTTTAAACGACACTTGCAACACTAAATTTGTACTCTCAAAATCATACAGTACTCTCATTTCCAAATTTGTACCTTAATTTCTTCTCTTATTTTGTAATTTTCTAAAATAGGAATGAGGAATAATAGAAAAAGTTTTAGGAAAAACATAACCCGTGTGTCAAAATGTACAGATCATTCTTTAGCTGTCAAATTGAAGATGGGAAGAGATTTTTACCTAAAACAACAAATATTTATTTTCTCTAAAAGTAAATATATCTTCTCTCTCTATATATCTATTCACTCCCTGTTTTTTTTTCCTTATTTCAGTAAACAGAAAAAAAATCTCTCTCTCTCTCTAAGAAAAGGCAGAGAGATCTGGGGTCTTTCTCTCTCTAAAACGTTCTTGTCAAAGAAGGGGTCTCTCCTAAAATTCTCCGCCTCAGTTTTACTGGTAAGTTTTCCGCCATTTTTGCTTCATTTTTATCGGAACACCGCTTAATTTTTCTGGTCATTTAACTTTCTTCATCAATTCTGGTCTTTTCTCGTTTCATTTTTTCTTTTTTCTTTTTTCCAATTTAGCCCTTTTGATTGGTCTCTGCACGAATTATTGTCTAATCGATCTGATTTAGTCTCGAATTTTAAGTAGATTGGATTTGTTTTTCTGATAAAGGAAAACTAAAGGTTGACTTTTTGTTTATTTGATTCTATCCTAGAAATGTTGGTTCTTGATCACACCCTTGTGTTTTATTTGTAATTTTTTTTGTATGTTTGATGTGTGTGATGTAGCCAGTGCATGTGAATTTGTTTGTAATTGGATATGTATGTTTTGTATGATGTAAGGTTCTTGTGTTTACACATTAATGGCTTGATTTCATTTTTTGATATGTAGATGAATCTGATGTTCTTTAAGGTTTTAAGGTATTGAGCAAAAGTTTACTTTTTTACAGTTTGAGGTGGTAATTTAAGTATTGTTATGGTTTGTGTGAAAGATCTGTTCTTGAGAATTCGGATAAATGTAGTTCTGGTGTGGTAATGTTGTTTTTGTCTAATTGATTCAGTAAAGAAGTGCAAAAGTTGGAGTTTGGTATGTACATGTTGTTTGTTAAAACATTTTAATAATGGTTAAATTTGCTTACTAATCTTCTATATTAGTATATAAAGAATCAAAATCCACTTATATGACTTTCTATGCCGATATATTATGCCAGTGTTCCTCCAAAGAATGTTTTTTCTTGTTGATATAATGTTAACCTTCACGAGCATATGTTTCTTTTTTATATTTGATTGATTTTTTATTTCATTCTGCTTTTGGGTTTGAGATTCTACTTGGCTTTATTGCAGTAGCATACATTGTATATCATGGGTGTCGAAGTTGTGGAATCCAACTTGGCCGTTAACGTGGAAAACTCAAGTGAAGCTAACATGCCTGTGGAAAATGGAAAATTAAACATAACATTTGGCTCCCATGGTGTGGAAGAGCCTCCAAAAGTGGAAGTGAATAAAGTCTCCGAGTCCAACCTCCCTAAGGATGCAGTTGATGAGTGGCCTGAGCCTAAGCAGATACATTCCTTTTATGTTGTTAAGTATCGGCCAATTGAAGACCAGAACCTGAAGGTAAAACTTGATTTGGCTGAGAAAGAGCTACAGAAAAAGAACCAGGTTCGAGTTCAGATTATCGAGAAACTGAAGGCTAAGAGGGTATGCTATATTTCTTTTATCTTCTTGTTACATTTTGGGTTATTGTCTATACTGATGATATTGTTCTTGTTGCAGGGTGATCGGTCCCAACTTATAGGTCAATTGCGGGCTTTAGGTGATGAGAATAAACAGTTCAGGAGTGTCATGGATGAAAAACGAAAGGAAATGGAACCTCTCCAGCAAGCTCTGGGAAAGTTGAGAGGTAGTTCCGGAGGTGGTTCTGGAGGTGGTAGGGAGAAAAGTACAGTTATATGTTCATCTGAGGAAGAACTCAATGATGTTGTAAGATTTTATCGATTCCTATATTCTATTGGCTTCAAGGGGGTACGTTTGTTTGAAGTTTTCGAAATAAAGTTTGAAACTAATATTTTTTCGTTTTTTCTTAAAATTTATTAGATCAAAAGTTATCAATACCGAATTCAGCATGAAAGCATTCCTCTCAGTGAAGAGAAGCAAATTCTCAGGGAAATTAAACAACTTGAAGCGACGAGAGAAAAGGTTATTGCATATGCTGCTGAGAGGGCAAAAATTCAGGATTCTTTGGGTGAAAAAGGGGCCATCCAGGACCAAGTCAAAGTATGTGGCTAGTCTTGTAAAACTTTCATTTTGGTTCTTTTTTTATAGTTAAAATGTTTATAACCGTGTGATTTCAGTTGATAGGAGTAGGACTTGATGGAGTTCGAAAGGAAAAACAAGTGATCTATACCAAGATTAAGCAGCTTGATGAAGAAAAACTGGCCATAGAGAAAGATATCGGTGTTTTGGAAGATGAATTGACAGCACTTACACAAAAGAGGGACGCGATTTACGATAACATAAGAGAAATGAGGAAGCAGAGGGAAGAAGGGGTACGCTTTTTCCTCAATAATTATCAGAATCTTGTTTGATTTTGATATACTACCAATTATTGATACACTAAGATCAATTTGAAATTTTATTCTGGTTTGCAGAATACCCCTTTCTATGAGAACCGTATGCTTCTGACCAAAGCTAAAGTACTGGCTGCAAACAAGGATGTTGCAGCACTGAAGGAGCTTCAAGATACAGAGGTTAGTGGATTTGCTTTTTTTTTTCCTAGTCTCGAGTAATTATTTAGCATTATAAATGACAGTTTTCTTCCATGCTAGGTTGACAAGTTCGTCTCCCTCTGGAATAGTAACAAGGCTTTCAGGGATGACTATGAGAAGAGAATTCTAACATCACTCGACATGAGGCAGTTGAGTAGGGATGGCCGTTTGAGGAACTCCAATGAGAAGCCACTTGTTCCAGTCGAGAAGCCAACTCCATCTCAACCGGAGGTTGTGAAAACTACCGCAAAGCAACAGCAACCCCCCAAGGCAGAAATCCCTCCTCCTGCCCAAGTTGATGCTACTGAGCAAAAAGTTCAGAAAGGCGGAAAGGCTGCTAAAAACCTTAAAGAAGGAAATAAGAAAACGGAGAAAATTGATGTGGAAGACAGAGAGGAAGAAGTGGTCCTTCCTACGGAAAAGGTTTCTATTCCGAAGAAGGATGAAGTTGATGAGAAAAAGTTGAAAGAGCTGAAGAAGGAAGAAGAGATAGCAAAGCGTCTTTTGGCAGAGGAAAGGAAGAAGAAGCTGGCAGAAAAAGCTGCCGCTAAAGCAGCTATAAAAGCACAGAAAGAAGCCGAGAAGAAGCAAAAGGAAATTATTATCTTTATTTATTTTATCATTCTTTTGTAGTTAGTTACCTTTTCCTTGTGAGTACTAAACATAGTTGTTTGGCTTTGTTCAGGAACGGGAGAAGAGGGCAAGGAAGAAGACTGGAGCTGGAGGTGCGGCTGTGGAGTCTGAAGAAGCAACTGAAGCCATTGCAGAGGTTGCTGAACCTGAAAAGATGGAGGAGAAAGTTGAAACATTGGTCCCACAGAAGAACAAGGATCGTAAAGAAAATGCTATACGGAATAGAGGAGGACGCCCTAGAGGTGGGGCAGATTCACTTCCGAAAGCTATACTCAAACGCAAGAAGGCGACAAACTATTGGGTATATATTGCTCCTGCTGCTGCTTTGGTGGTTCTCGTGCTTATGGTAATTGGGTACAGCTATCTTAGTTAGAGGAAGTATCTATCTATCTTATTAGATGAAAGATGAAACTTCTCTTTTTGATGATGAGATGTTGAGAAGACCGAAAACTATGTTTAGCATCATGATAACTTCTTCTTTGCCCTCCTTGTTTTCTTTGTTTTGCGTCCTATGAAAAAGGATCAACTTTTTGAAGTCATAATGTTTGTAGAAGAACTATAGGACTAAACTCTTTACTGCTGAGAAACTACACATTTTTGTTTATTTTCTCGTACTTTGTTTTGGGTTGGTATGTTTTCAGTTTTGACTCTTTAAGAGCTGTTTGACATACACATAGATAATATGTTTCTTTCATTTTTGTCGTAATTATCAAACATTCTGTTTTAACTAGATGGAAAACGAAAATCAAAGATAGTTTTTTTTTTTTTTTGGTCTCGAGACTATGTTAATTATCTTAATTTAGTAATTTCTTCTCAATTTGACCTATATTCTTTGAAAAAAGATTCAATATTTAGCTAATCCAAAAATGCGTTAGAAATGAATGTTTGATCCATAAACATACCTAAATCAGTCAAGTCGAGCCTAAAAAAGAATTCTAAATTGATGTAACCAAATAAATTCTAAATATTTGATATTTTGTAAACATCACATTGAAATATTATGAACTTTCATAATATAATATAGAAATAAAAAAACCGGAGCCGTCATCATGACCAATTTCCCAATGTTTCTTTAAAAAGTAGACGTAGATTTTGTATATATATTTTAATAAGACTATAATTGAAGGTATTATAAATCAATTTTAAGGAGTAATATTACTACTCCCACTAGTTTGTTTACTAGTCCGGTTTAAACTCGAACCCGTATCTGTTAACATTATTGGACCCGACCCAATTAATTGAAGAAAGAAAGCACCCGACTCGACTCGACTCGGATTTGAGGGCACAGTTTGGAGTTGGGAGGAGATGTTACGCATATCGGCCATGGCTGGACTCGGCTTTGCCCCGCAAGCTTTCCTCAGAAGGGCAGTTCAGTCATTTCATCATCCCACCATAAGTTTCAAGAACAAGCTCACCAGCTTCAGAAAGTTCCCTTTTACTTCCACAGGTCCGTCCGTGCTTTTTTATATTTAGTGTGCGTCTCTGTGTTGTGATTATTAAAAATAAGAATCACTACTCAGAAAATGAGAAATTCTTCACAAAGTAGAAAGCCCATTTACCAGAATAGCAGGAAAACAATATTGATTGATGTATATCACAGCTGGAATAGGCTAAACTTTTAAGTTTTCATAATCTTTTTGTTATAAAAGACTGGGTCTTGAGTGTAGCTGTTTTTGAGACTTTGAGAAAATTGGAATTCTGTGGATTTGTGAAACAAAATTGGTTATGAAGTTTGCAGTAAATCAAAGGCTACAAATTTTAGATATGGACGACAGTGTAAGTATGTGTTGCCACCAGTAAGTAAATAGACCAGTGTTCATTGAACAAGGAATATATGTCGATTGTTGTACCCACCGTGTTAGTTTAAGGATCAAGATTGTTATATTGCTTTACATGGGTTGGTGGAGTCTTCTGAGCTAATGTTAACTCAATAGTACCATTAATTATTATTGAAAAATGCATTTGTTTGTTGGTGGTTATTATGGGAATTGTTTGTTTGATTAGTTTGATGCTAAATTTGTTACAATTTACGGCTGATGACTTTGCACAGTTGTTGATGCTCTTGCAACACAGCTTTGGAAGTATGCGAACAACATTCAATGCTGCAAGCTTTGAAAGGTGATACTGATATCATCCTCAAAGGAGTTGCAGACAAGGATACAATTGAAGATGTTAAGAGAATTCTTGAAATGGTTTGCTTGCACCTTTTTAGTTATTTTGAATTCCAACACTCTTTTATCTGCATGCCTTGAGAAGATCATGTCTCGTTATTCTTCATGTTTTGTTGCTGTCGAAGAGGGCAATAAAAGCTATTAAGACTTAGATGTTATTTGATTAGGCAAATCGAGCATCGCTAAGGCGTGAAGTTTTGCATACTGATTTTCTCACTCCACCCGTTGTGAAGGAAGCGGCGTCAGTGCTAGAGAAGTTTGTAGACGTTAAATTGGTTGCTCAGGGAGGATACCCAGAGGTTAGGAATCCACAACTTTTCTTATGGTGTATTTGGATTTAGGGATTTAGATTTGATAAAGGATTTGGAATTTGGGTTTCCCATAGACTCCACTATTTGGTTGATTTCAAATTCATTATTTTGTTAAAACAATAGTTACTTAAGAATTTGAAATCCATACAAATTCATAATTGATCCATACGAGTGTTATTATATGGATTTGAAATACTTAGCTCCAAATCCCTGTCCAATGGAGTTTTAATATCTTTTTTCACATGGTTTAGTTAACTATACACGTAAATTAATTCGTTTACATTGTATCTTTAAGGCTGAGCGTCGTCGACTCTCAGTCGGACATCCAGAGGTATTGACATCCGATCCCGACATTGTTGCAGCACTGAGGTCGGTCAGTCACTTATTATATCCACCTTATCTGAAATTTATTTTGATATTATTATTATTCATTAAAAATAATCTTATTAGTCTGAAAATGACTGAGGAAATTATCCTGTGAACATTACATTTTCAGCATCTCAGGGAACTTTGCTTTTGAACCGTGCTCTCATGGTGACTTCCTCGGAGCAATTCTTGGTACTGGTATCGTTAGGGGTAAACTTGGAGATATTATATTACAGGTAGGTATAGGTTTCAACTGTTCATAAATTCGGGATCAAAATATTTTACCATTACTCGTTAAATTTTTGTTGGTTGTGCAGGGAGAAAAGGGTGCTCATGTTCTCATTGTTCCGGAACTTCTTGACTTCCTCAAGTCATCATTGGACAAGGTGAATCTGCGAAAATTATTGACTAGACAGGTCTAGGAGATATTTCTTAGACCTTGTTGTTGAAAATGCAACACATCATGATTGTGATGATGTCTTGCTCTCACAATAATGATGTGATACATTCTCAACTACAAGTCTAGAAAATATCTCCTAGACCTGGTTAGTCAAGGATGTCCCATATTTTGTATTGTTAAACATTTGCATCGTGAACGAGTGAATTGAACAGTTTTTTTTTTGGTTTCGTTTTTGTTATTTTGCAGGTTAGGAATGTTTCAGTGACGTGTGAAAAGATACCATTGCTTGCTCTCGAATACCAGCCACCAAAGACCAATACTTTTAAATCCGTGGAGGCATCACTGAGACTTGATGCGATAGCTAGTGCTGGATTTAAAATATCACGATCCAAAATGGCTAGTTTGATCAGCAATGGAGATGTACGTGTGAACTGGACCAGTGTTATGAAAAATAATACAACCGTCAAGACAGGAGACATAATCTCTGTCACTGGCAAAGGACGACTAAAGGTGACTCTAACTAACTACATTTCAAAGCTAAATGTATGTTTGAAATTGAAATGTATGTGCCGCCTATAGCTTATTAAAACTCTTGTATTGACGATTAGGTTGGAGAAATAAATTCAACGAAGAAGGGAAAGTTTGCGGTCGAGCTCATCCGATATTTGTGACGTGACTGAGACATTCTAGCAGCAGGTAAGGAAATAGAATTGTGTGGTTAAATGCCAATTCAGTTGTGTTCATAAATATCAATTGTATGTATCACTCAATCAGGCAATTGACTTAGGGTGCATTCGAACTGGTTTAATCCTCGTTTACGAGTAATTATGAGAGATTAGCGAGATTAATTTTCCTTTAACTACATTGAATTTTGTTGATGAGAATTCTCATATTTTGTGGGAGACTTTCGAATTTGTTAACTCTGATTTTCTCTGTTCGGGTCAGCTGAAGAGAAGAAAATGTGTATAAAGATCAATTTTATGTACTATTCACCATGATTTTTGCGCCGTGAGATACAATGAGGATTCAAACTATTTAATCTTCTAATAGACTTATATCAAGTTTACATTTATGATGTTTTGAACCTTTTAAAAATTAATTTATGTACTATGTGATACTATTATAAAATTATTATTGTAGTAAATTAATGGCCAAATTGCAGAAATTGTCCCAAATTAATGAGTGATTTTGGATTTTCATCTCAAGCTATATCACTTAGTCAAATTCGTCCCGTAATTTTTTATTCTTTTGGAATATCGTCCCACTTGCCACATGGCTGTTTACGTGTCAAGACGTGGCAAATTTTAGCATGAATAATTATACAAGATTGCAGAATTCATCCTAAACTATATTAATTCGTCGAATTTCGTCTCACAATTTGTCATTTTGCATGAATTTAGTCCATTATTAAATTTTTAATTTAATGAAAATGACGATTCAACTTTTACTTTTTTTAAGGGACTAATGATAATTTATCCCTTGTGATATTCATAATGTTCAATTTACCCTCTGTAATTTGAAAATGAGCAATTTACCCCCCTGTGAAAATTTTAAAAAAGTATTTTATCCCCTTGAACCGGAGAGTGTAACTCAATTGCATAAATTGAGAGTGGGCATGCAAAGTGTTTTGTAACATAGAGGGTAAATTGCTACATTTATTATAATACATGAGGTAAATTGTCACATTTATCACAACACCTGAGGTAAACTACCACATTATCATAATACATGGAGGTAAATTGAACATTATGAATATCAAATGGAAGTAGATTGTCATTAACTTTTTTTTTTAAGAGAAAAATAGTATGGATTTTTGAAATTCCCGTGCGCTTTTGAGATAAAAATCCTATCTCAGTTCATTAGAAAAAATTTGTGCATTTTTTTTGTAGTAAATAATAAATATTTATAACTAGTTTGGAAAGAATTCTTTTTTCCCATGTCATTTTAATTACGGGACGGAAGTCGGCGTGTTGATATAGTTTGGGACAAAAAATCAAAATTTGTAATTAGTTTGGGACGAATTCTGCAATCTTATATAATTGTTTATGCTAAAATTTGCCACGTCATGACACGTAAGCATCCATGTGGTAAGTGGGACGATATTCCAAAAGAATATAAAATTACGGTATGAATTTGACTAAGTGATATAGCTTGGGACGAAAATCCAAAACCACTAATTAGTTTGGGACCTTTTTTGCAATTTTACCTAAATTTTAATTAAAGTACTTATCATATTTTTTTGAAATTTATTTGAGTTGACCGATCAATCATAATTATCTAATGGAAGGATTAATTATTTTTGGGATTTAAATTTTTTATTCGTTTTTATTTTCATTGTTATTACCATTTCAAGAATTTCTTATAGAATTTGCAACGGCATTTTAGCAACCAAGAAATATTAGTAATCGATTCTTATTTACCACTTGTTTCAAATAGAATTGTATTCAATCACTTTTCTTTTTCTTTTTTAAAATGTATTCAACCACTTGTTTCAAATGAGTCGTTGGAAGAGGGGTTTTTTGCAAGTTAACTCCCTGTGATATGTCTAATGGGCAATTTACCTCCATGTGAAATAAAAATAGGCAATTTAACTCCCTGTGAAATGAAATAACGAGCAATTTACCTCCTTGTGATATAAAAATAGGCAATTTACCTCCCTATGAAATGAATAATGAGCAATTTAACTCCCTGTGATAAGAATTAATGAGCAATTTAGAGGGAGGCAATGTGCTTCTTTTATAAAAATACAGGGAGGTATCTTGCCATTTTTCTTATCACAGGGAGTTAAATTGCCTATTTATAATATCACAGGGAGGTATTTTGCCCTTTTTAGAATATCACAGGGAGGTAATTTGCCCTTTTATTTATCACAAGGAGTTAATTTGCCTATTAAGAATAACACAGGGAGTTAATTTGCTATTCACTCTTGGAAGAGAAGTGATATTGATATTAATGTTGCATTCAAATTAATTAATGTTAGATGAAAATATGTATAAAAATAATATTTTGAACAAAATATTAATTTATGCCTTGTTAAATGGTAGTAAAACATTTTTTACGTTAATTGAAATATAATATTATTAATTCTATTTATAATTAGTGGATTCATACCTTTAATGAATCACTTGGATCCATCCATGTTCGTTCCTTTTTTTGAATTACATATTTTACTATCAGATTAAATTTATCGAATCTCTAATTAAAAAGTTTTAATAAATTGGGTTGGCTTCGACCAAATTAAACTAATACATATAAACACTGTATAACTTAAATTTGAGTCTGGGCATGTCTGGCTCAACAACAAAAGACCACATCAATTAGGAACGGAAACCATAGGGCCTGTTTGTTTGGCGTTTGGGAAAGTAGTTTGTGAGAGTAGTGGAGGTTTGTGAAATAATCTCGATTTGCGTAATGTTGTTTGTTTGGGTTTTGAGAGAGTGGTTTGAGAAATAAAGTAGGTGTAGGTTTTTTTGGAAGAGTTGGGTTGTAGGTGTAAGATGTGTAAGACTTTATGTCAAATCATATTTGTTATGTGAGATAAATTGTGTAAGAGATAGGTTACTTTATGTCAAATCAAAGTAGAATTTGTATAGGTTTTGTTTAGAGATAATAAAATTGTTGTTTGTTTGGCTTTTGAGAGAGTAGTTTGAGAAAATTAATGGATGAAAAATGTATTTCGGAAAATAGAAAACATGTTTGTTTGGCATTTTCCAAACACGAAAAAATTCTGGGAAACGCCAAACAAACAGACCCATAACATTTCTCTGAAAAGAAAAAGAAAAAAGGAAGATCTAAATGGCAAATCTTTTTCTTTGTTTTCGATGTAGTAGGGACAAATAGCTAGGTATAAACAGTAAAACAAAAAGAATAATCCAATTACACTCTGATATGGTATACAAATCAACGTGAACAGAAAACCAAAGGCAGAAAACAACTTCTTCTTTTTTTACTCTATAATTAGTAATTTGTATGAAATGCAAAATTTATAAATTTTAGTATATGTGTATATTCACTACTAATTTATTGAAATAAAAAAAAAAGAATCCTCCAATTAACTCATGCATAACCACAATATCCATAATCACACTTAACTCCACGAGTACACTTTTTACCACATTTACCACAATTTAATTTATTAACCAAAACATTAGTACAAACTCCGCCGCAGCACCGCTCCCCTAGCCGACATTTGTGGTCACACTGCCCACAATTGTTCTTGTCTCCGAGCACATCCCGGCAATGCTTCTTACAACAATAAAGAAGACTCTTTCCTTTATCAGCCGAAACCCCATTGCACACATATGGCTTAGTTTTCGCATCACAACTCGTGTTCTTGATTGTTTTCTTAACGGTTGTAGTCAAGAATCTACTTCTACTTGTTGATTTTACGTACGTAATCGGATCATCTAGTACGTATTCTTGGTCATCGCCATTGTCGTCGTTATCGAAGGATTGTGCACTTTGGAAGTGTAGAGAAAGTAGCAAGAAAATGAAGAGGGATAGAATGGTAATTATGAGTTTTGGGAGTTGGGTTTTGGCCATTGTGTGGAGTGTGTGTTTTTAGAGTGCAAGTGAAGGGAGATAGCTTAAATGGTCTTGAGTTGGGATTTGGATTCTAAATTACGTACAATTTATAGGGGAAGAAATGGGTATTTTAGGACCCTATGTGATTATAAAATGAAATGTTTTTAATATTGTGTTGTAAATAATATATATTAGTGGGTATTCCTATTTAGTATTTATATAGTTTAGGGACTTATTATGTAATAGTTATCCACTATTCCACATCCCATGTATTGTGGGATTTGTAACTCCCCATGTAACAGACTTGGTTATTTAATAAAATCTCCCCCCTCCCCAAATCAGATCCCCCAATTCTCTACACGTTCATTTTTCTCTGTATTCTCATATCTCTCTTTACAGTTATTATTGCTATTGTTCATTAATCTCTTCACATATAATCACAAAAACTTAGAGCAATAACAAATAATTCACAACACGTTATCAGCACGAGTTTGCTCCATAACTCAATTTCAAGGTTATCACAATATATCACAAAACAAGAGAGAAAAGAGGAAAACACATTGAGAGGTAGATTTTCGGATTTGCACGCAGCAGCTTCGGTTTTTCGATCATTACGGTCTTTTCCACCGTTGGATCGTTTTCAAATTTGAACCGAAGGTTCATCACACCAGGATCTTAATTTGGACCGTTCGGATCGTCATTCCAGTGTATGTAAATGAAACGGCAGCCACCAGAAGTTTACGAAAAGTTGAAGGAAGTAGCCTTAGCCTCTCTCTGGTATGATCAAATTAACAAACAACTGTGTGGTATCAATAATTCATTGTGTTATTAACAATTTTCAAGTAAGCCTGAATATTTTGAACCCTTATGAATTATATGCTTTAAATCTGCAAAATTTATGAATCTAAAGCATGCTCTAGGGTTTAAGTTTAATTATTGTTCATAAGAACTGAAGTTGTTTATCTATTCGAAAAAAATTTGATGGGTTATGTTACTTAATTCGGTACTCTAATTTTGTGATCTAAATTTATGCTTACCTTTAGATTCATACTTTTGTGATTTGGAATACATGAATTGCATGATTTAATCCATGTATTATTTGGCTTGAACCGATTCATGTAAACAAAAATTTTGGTTTGATTTACATATTGTTTGTGATCAAAATTTCGGCTTCAACTTTGTCTTTATTAGTATGAATATTATGATAATGTAAGCATGAGAATTTTAACTAAATTCAGAATTTATATGGAAATTCTTGTATGATATGATTTTTCGAATTTATGGAAATATGTTTATACGGAAGTCATAATTTTCTGAGCATGTTATTCTTGTGCGATTGACCTGAAACTTTTATTGAAGTATGCTAGTATAATATAGTAGCCGATTGAATTTTTTCAGATTTGTTGGATATGTAATTTGTTCTGAAAAAATTGTTTTCTATGAAAACTAATATGCGATTTCCCGTTTGAATATTTGGAATTATGCAACTTGCTGTATATGCTTAGACTCGTCTTGAAAATAGCTTTCTAACCATGTGCCCAGATTATTTTTCGGATAAGTAATTAATAAGTTATTTGAGCTTTAAGCCTCTATAAATTACTTGAATAATCTGGAAATTGTTTAAAAGACAATATAAGCATAATACACAAGCCCACTCCCAAATTTGTTTTCGGTTTCTTCATGTTTTGTGTTTAATCGTTGAAGAACTTGATGTTGGTAATTATCATTGTGTTTGGGCCTCTCATTTCCGACAAAGAAACCGTTCAAATCGATTATTTCGTCCAATTTGCGGTTTCTTCAGAAATTGGATCAAGAAGATGAATTTCCAGGTCTTTTGGATCCGACCCAGATTTTGAGATTTCCGGTCCGGTCGAACCGGATGTACGGATCATGCGGATACATTCATACCCGAATTGGTTGGGTCATACGGTTTTGGTATACTACCCGGTTCGGTTTCGAGTTTATTCGGTTTCAAAACAGACCCAATTATTTGTTCGGATCCTGGTTTAAGTTGGATCATTGTTTTGTTTAACTTGGTCCTAAACTGATCTGGTTCTGGTTAGGACTGATCCTGAGAAAAAAAAATGTGTATCCTTATTTGATTGTATATATATGAGTATATGTGAGTATATATATATGGTGTGCTTATATATTCAATTCAACAACTATCACTTTGGTACCTAAACTGGAATTATGGTTATACATTGCATGTTAAAATGATCAATTAAAAGACCTTATTTGAAAAAGTTAGTTGAGGTCAGTGAAATCAATATTGATCTATTCACAAGTAGTGTTCTTGTTTGGCCATTAATTATGGACTTTAGCATGCTTAATATTAAATATTAATGTTCCAAAATTATCTTCATGACATGCTTATGTTCTTTGTATCATATTTGGGAAGTATTGTGGTTTGATTACTTGAAGGTTTTAAAATTTGATTTTTTTATTATGTGGCCGAAACCTCATAATTTTCGTGGACTTTGTGAGTTTATTGTTTAATGAACTTTGATCGTGTTGGCTTTTTATTGCCATAGAATTTGCAGCCCTTAAATTATTTGTGTTTTTGTCCTAGAAATTAAACTATATATATGATTAAAAAGGCTACGTAAATGTGATCACTAGTTCACGTGTTGAAGTACTGAACAATTTGTTAAAGTGCAGTGTTATATGAGACTATGTAATAGAAGAGTGATGAATTCGTAGTTCTATTACATCTCTGGATTATGGCATATACTTATATTGACAAAGTATAATTGATATTTAGCTATCATTTATGTGTGAATTAATTATTCCTGGAATTTATATGTGAGGCATGCATATGAAATCTCATTTATTTATCAAGTTTATTTTTAGTGCATAAGTTTTCAAATTGTAAAGTATTGGCTTTGCTTTTCTGCTTTATCTTATGCATGTGATGAATGATTATATATGATTGCATTATAAATGAATGTGAGTGAACTTGGGTTTACGAATATTGGGATTGGAGTTCCCTCTGATTAAAACCACATATTATGAATTAAGAAATGGAACCAAAGGGGTTCAATTTACTCATGGAGGCTATAGGCCCGTAATATACATATACTTAAATGATTCAATTAAATTACTTATGGAGGCTATATGCCCGTAAGAAACTGAACATGACAATTGTCGGAGATAGTTTGCTATTTGATGCCCAAAAGGTTGAGGATTATGGTTCTTATCAAGAAACACTTAGATGAGACCCTTAAGTTGGACTACTCATTACTCATCAATTGAGGATCACCAAATACATTTTTGTTATGGGTGGTCATATTTTGAACCATATTCAGATTTGAACTATGTTTGAATTGTTTTGGACCACATTTTGGGTGGCCTTATTTTTAATCCGATTATTGTGGTATTAGCTCGTTTTACTTTCTCAATTAAATACTGGAATATATTTGGTTTCTAGGCATGACATGTGGGGAATAATGTCTGGCAAATAGTGCAAATACGCACACTATCCTAAGGGATAGATTATATTTTGTTAATATAATGTCTAGTAAGACCTCTACGACAACAATATCTGGTACATATGATTTGATAGATGGCTTTGGAAATACTCACCTTATGTTGTCAAATGGCACAATTTTAGCCATTAAAGAGGCTTTTTATGCTCCACGTTCAAGGAAAACGTTGTTGAGTTTTAAAGATATTCGAGCTAATGGTATCACATTGAAACCACTGATAAAAAGAGAATCGAATATATGTGCATTACCTCTAGTTTGTACGATCATATACGTACTTTGGAGAAATTAGAGGGACTCTCGACTAGGTTATATAGGACCACAATACGAGTGTACGAGGTACATCCGAAAGCACATGTATATACCCAAAAATGGCCTAGCGGAGGCACTTATTAAGAACTTAAAATAGCTCGGACTTTGGTTATGCGCACCAAACTACCGATCTCTGCTTGGGGCTATGCAATATTGCATGCAACGATGTTAGTACGTTTGAGGCCCACTATGACCCAACCTTACTTTGCGTTACAGTTGGTATACGGGCATACACCAAACATTTCCCATTTACGCACATTTGGGTGCGCAATATATGTGCCAATTGCTCCGTCACAACGGACTAAAATGAGACCTCAACGTCTAATGGGTATATATTTAGGGTTTGTATCGCCATCTATTATACGGTATTTGGAACCCTTGACAGGCGATCTCTTTACCGCACGATTTGCGGACTGTCACTTTGATGAGACTGTCTTCCCGCCGTTAGGGGGAGGCAATAATGTTCACACTAACGTTCAGGATGAACGGCGTGAAGTCGTGTGGAACAACCCCACTATGTCTCATCACGATCCCCCTACAGCAGTCAGAGAATCTGAAGTACGAAGAATAATCGAACTTCAAAAAGTAGCCAATAACATGCCAGATTCATTCTCTGACTTAGCTAAAGTGACGAGATCTCATATACCAGCTGCAAATGTGCCTGCAAGGATAGATGTCCAAGAGGGACAAAATATGGGAAGGTCATCAATCCCAGCTAACCAGTCGTATCTCCCGGCCCATAAGAGGCGGAGACCAACAGGATCAAAGGATTTGCATCCCCGAAAGCGGGCGAATGCACAACAGTTAAATATGGTTAGCACTAGTAACAATGGGATCCCACCCGATCCATCTCATGAAATAGTTCCGGACTATGGATCCGTCTTGGAGACGACGTTGGGGGACGCCTCGACATCAGTATCCATCCCCGAGAATAGGGAAATATCGGTTGGTTATTCATGCATGAATGAGGTTTGGCATCGGGATGAAATAATCATCAATGATGTGTTTGCTTACACAGTAGCTACTGAAATTATATCAAATGATGATATTGAGCCTCGATCGGTGGACGAGTGCAAACAAAGGGATGATTGGCCAAAATGGGAAAAAGCAATCCAGGCTGAGTTTGATTCGTTATCGAAAAGAGGAGTATTTGGACAAATTGCTCCTACACCTCCCGGAGTTCTACCCGTGGGATACAAATGGGTATTTACGAGGAAAAGAAACGAGAAAAACGAGATTGTGAGGTACAAGGCTCGTCTCGTTGCACAAGGATTTTCTCAGCGACCTGGGATTGACTTTGAAGAGACATACTCTCCTGTGATGGATGTTATTACATTCAGATACTTAGTCAGGTATCCGAGGAACTGACTATGCAGCTCATGGATGTGGTCACAACGTATCTTTATGGGGATCTATATACGGTAATATACATGAAAGTACCAGATGGACTTATGGTACCCAAGGCAAGTAGTTCTAGACCACATAACACGCTCTCTGTAAGGTTGAGGCGTTCACTTTATGGCTTGAAACAATCCGGGAGGATGTGGTATAATCGCCTAAGTGAGTACTTGCTCAAAAGAGGATACGTGAACAACGATATTTGTCCTTGCGTGTTCATTAAGAGGACATGTTCTGGGTTTGCTATTGTTGCCGTTTATGTCGATGACATGAACTTGATTGGGACTCCTGAAGAGGTTAGGGAGACAACCCAACTCCTGAAATCAGAATTTGAGATGAAGGATCTCGGACGTACTAATTTTTGTCTCGGGCTTGAGATAGTACACCGTGCTGATGGGATTTTGGTCCATCAATCGAATTACATCCAAAAGATGTTAAGACGCTTTAATGAGGATAAAGCGAAGCCATCAAGCACGCCAATGGTAGTCCGATCATTGGATAGGTCAAATGATCAATTTCGTCCCGTGGAGGATGACGAGGAAGTGTTAGCACCTGAGGTGCCATACCTAAGTGCAATAGGCGCATTATTGTACTTAGCTCAATGTACTCGACCTGATATCGCGTTTGCGGTAAATCTACTAGCTAGGTTTAGCTCAGCACCGACACGCCGCCATTGGAATGGTATAAAGGACATATTCCGATACCTTCGTGGTACGATGGACATGGGTTTGTTCTATCCCTATGCGTCACTAAAGGACGCGAAACTTGTGGGGTATGCCGATGCTGGTTATCTATCCGACCCGCACAAAGCTCGTTCCCAGACTGGGTATGTCTTTATGATTGGGAACACAGCTGTGTCTTGGAGGTCTACAAAACAGACTTTAGTTGCCACTTCATCGAATCATGCCGAGATTTTAGCGCTTCACGAGGCAGTGCGTGAATGCACATGGCTTAGGGCCGTGATTGGGCATGTTCGAGGTTCCTGTGAATTGGCTACCACAGAAGATCCTACGGTTATATTTGAGGATAATGCGGCCTGCATCGAACAAATGAAAACAGGCTTTATTAAGGGCGACAACACCAAGCACATAGCTCCGAAATTTTTCTTCAATCAGCAACAACAAGAGCTCAAGCAAATAGTGATCCAACAGATTAGGAGTCAAGACAACTGCGCCGACTTATTTACTAAGTCATTACCGAAAGCCACTTTCGAGAAACATGTTAAAGCTATTGGCTTGCGTAGGTTATCTGAGCTCGCTCCATTATAGGTTTCAGTGGAGTTAACTTGAGGGGGAGTACCGTGTAGGTATTCCGTATCCAGAAGATACCCGGGTGCCCTGTTGTACTCTTTTTCCTTCGAGCGGGGTTTATTTTTCCCACAGGGTTTTTGTTACCTGCCAAGGTTTTAATGAGGCAACATTTGTTGGTTGAAAAGATTATGCGTTGTACTCTTTTTCCTAACCGAGGTTTTTTTCCCACTGGGTTTTTATTACTCGGAAGGTTTTAACGAGGCAACACGAAAAGCATAATAATGGCTCAATAGGAATCCCCAAGGGGGAGTGTTGTAAATAATATATATTAGTGGGTATTCCTATTTAGTATTTATATAGTTTAGGGACTTATTATGTAATAGTTATCCACTATTCCACATCCCATGTATTGTGGGATTTGTAACTCCCCATGTAACAGACTTGGTTATTTAATAAAATCTCCCCCCTCCCCAAATCAGATCCCCCAATTCTCTACACGTTCATTTTTCTCTGTATTCTCATATCTCTCTTTACAGTTATTATTGCTATTGTTCATTAATCTCTTCACATATAATCACAAAAACTTAGAGCAATAACAAATAATTCACAACAGGAATGACTTAATTAATTAAGGGTCATTTGCTTGTATGAACAATGCATGTTAGGCCTTGTTTTTTAGAGTTTTGTTAGCAAAGGTCAAGATTCTTTGCATAGTGGGGTTCTGAAACGTGAAACTTTTACATATGAATTAGATTTTATTGGAATTAAGAGTAAGTGCTCATGTTAGATTTTGTAAACTAATTATTAAATTTGATAGTTGATTGGTTTGGCAGAAATATATGAAAAATTAATTTGACAAATGCAAGTCAATTATTTGGCAGAAATATATATTGGTTTCTTAAGGGTTTAATCTCTTTTGAGACGCTTCGGACACATTAAGTGGGAACCTCTCCCAACAGGGATTCAAACCTGAATCGCTACTTTGTAGTGATAAGTCTATTCCACTAGCCCAACCATCTGTTAGTATATATATATATATATATATATATATTAGAGAAACGGTATTATATCATTGCATCAACTAAGTATCATAAATTTATTCAATCGCTATCAAAGTATAAAAATAAATAAACAACCAAAGCAATTATTAAATTAAAGAAATACTCACATTATTTTAAGTCGAACCTAAGACCTCTTGCCCTCTTGATCTTGAAGACTCAACTTTCACCACTATGTTACGGCCTTATTGTGAATTATATATCATAAGACAAGGTAGAGAAAAAAGAAAAACTACCGTGACTTAAAAGGTAAGGACATTGTTTGGTTTGGTTTTCTTTGAACATTTTCATGCTTTTGAGGCAGATTAATTACACAAATTATTATTTTTTTCAGAAAAAAAATAATGTAATAGGAATCTGTCAAAAAATAACATCATTATTCTGGGATCAAATTTTATATCATATTGATTTGGCTTTTAACGTTCACTTTCAAAAAGAAAATAATTATTCAAATACTAACCAAATACATTTATTTCTAGATCGAGATTACATTATCATTTATTACCTCATATATATACTATCAGTCAAACTTTTAGAAAATAATTTTTTTGGTAGATACAAAAGGGGTTAAACCCTTGAAATAAAAAAATAATAAAAAAATTCCCAGAAAATTGAAATTCTTCCTAAGTATTTATATCACTTCTAGAGAAACTCCCAAAAAGTAATCCAAACGTGTCCTACAACATTCTAACTTGAAAAATGATTTAAAATCAAGGAACCGCAAATCCGCAATCAAATTAGTATAGAAACTTTGAAAGCTCAAATACAGAGATAATCAACGTATCAATTAATGTACAACCATAGAAATAATTATATGATCTTTTGAATATGAACAATGTATTTTTATGTAGGAAATTATACTGCATGATATGTAAAAAGTCACGGTAACTTGGTTAGACATGATATAGCAAGGACAAAATATTACTTACAAAAAGATATGTAAACCTTTCATTTTTACTATTTTTCAAATTAATCTCGCTGTGCAAATTTATATATAGATATATATACTTGGTTTTAAGAATTAATTAGAACATTTCTTGATTTGTGATTTGTACGTGTCATCTTTGCTCATAGCCTGTACATGTATATATAAATAATATTATAAAACTATATATATGCCTTTTTTGATAAATATAAAACTATTTATATGCTTAAAGTCCTACAAAACTGACAAAGTGACAACCTAAATAAGCCGACTTTTGGCTCGATTATATGCAGTTGACTTGAGAAGAGCTAACTTTATAGATTGGAGTCATTGGTCATGCATATCCATTTATAAACTCATCGTGAGAAG
This sequence comes from Penstemon newberryi var. newberryi, assembly GCA_030819805.1. Lineage (NCBI taxonomy): Eukaryota > Viridiplantae > Streptophyta > Magnoliopsida > Lamiales > Plantaginaceae > Penstemon > Penstemon newberryi. The sequence continues at coordinate 4,064,236 of JAUALY010000003.1, read as the reverse complement.
ATTCTTTTATTGCCAAAAGTAAATGGGATCATTAAATTACTACATTTGACTACAAATCAAACAGGCTGATTAATTAGTAGAAAAAGTTCCAAGTTGAATAAAGCAATTACCACTTGAACTATAGGCCTCATAATTAGAGTTAACATTCAAATAAAGCTATTAAAATTCAGTTCCAGATTATCAACATAATTCATTTTAATTTGAGTAACAAACTAAATTTTAATAATATTTGCCCGTTGATAATTCTCATTACTTGAATCGAGTTCGACTTAATAAACGAAAAAGATAATGTGATTGATAGGAAAATTACGCTTCGAGATTAAGGGCTATTCAAAAGTCAAAACCGAGAGTGTACACGGGATCTCACATGAGCAACACCGACTTGTAGCTTTAATAACTCGGAATTATCACTCATTTCTTCGATAATTCAATTGAAATAATTGTTGTATACTCCTATGTAATAGGAAAATTATAATCGATCGACAAATCAGGTCGAATGTGGAGCAAAATCAAAGAATCGCTTAAGCAATGTCATAGATAATCATGACAAGAGATCACGAAACTATCATTCAACCCAACCGCTAGCTAGATGGGGATATACTCCAACAAGGATGAAAAGCTTAAGTTATTTAATATTTGAATCCTTTTACGCTTTCAGGATATCATACTCCTCCCTTCCCTTTCGATAATTTGCTTTTACGTTTGGCACGAAGTGTTATATAAATTAGTGGTGAACAATGTTTAATTTAAAACCACCACTTATTTCAAAAGTTAGTTTATATTATAACACAATATTTTTTTTATCGACAATACCACTTCACTCTAACAGATAGTTTATATTTAACAAACTATTTTTAATTTATATTTATATATAAATAATAACGATACATAATTTTTATTTAATTCAATAATAAAAAATATATTTTTTAAAATTTATAGGAAAGTAATAGGAAAATAAATTAAATAATTGTATTAAATAATAGGATATTAAATTAAATTACTATTATAATTTCCAGTGACCATATTCGAATTATAGGATATTAAAAAAATAATTATTAAATTGAAAAATATAACTATTAATTTTTATCATTTAAAAAAAGTATCCTAAATTTGTGTAGGGAAAGTACAATCCCTACAAAGAGCAAGTTTAAATTTGAGTTCGAGACCAATTTTTTCTCGAAAAAGTTAAAATATAGAGTTAATAGCAATTTATCCCATGTAATTTGTATAATAATCAATTTACCTACCTTTAGTTTGAAAAAGTGCACTTTACTCTCCATGTAATCTTATAAAAAATTTACACGGCCTCCTTGATATTTTTAAACTTAAAAAAAAAATACGAAATGACAAAGTTGCCACTCATTCAACAATCAATTCAAGCTCAAGTAAATATTATCAAACAAAACTTAAATAATTTGTTATTCGACTTCCTCCGTTAACAGTAACACCTTGCTCTAATATTGGTTGTAATTAAGTGTAAAGTGTAAACGTACATGTCACTACTATCTTTTTCGCTGAAAATAAAAACAAACAATGATACTAATTAGCTTAATCTGATAACTGATAAGTGATAATTAACAGCAGTTTTATGTTATCATGAATTCTAAGTCACTCGCCCAGACACACGTTGAAGGATCCCATTTTCCGCCGGTTTATCCGAAATTTCACAAAACAAAACTTTGTCGGTCACAACTTCCTGGCCAAAAATTTATTTTTGGCCTATAAAATGGTTGCGTATCAAAATTGACCATTTATTTGGTATCCTGACAATATACGTCATTTATTGTGTTACATTCATCAATTTGAATCCTTATCGCTGAAAATCATCAATTTAGGTCTTATTTGACCAGACAATTTATTTTTTGGGATGAAAATCATCCATTTATGTCCTATTATCGCCAACATATTATGTGTTGAGTGGCATTTAGAAATTGAAAATTTCAAATTCTGGCTCCAAAATTTGTAAGTTCAAGTCACGTTGATGGGTCTAATTTTTTTTTTTTAATGAAAAATGGTTAAAGTTCCCCTGCAAATCGAAGATACCTGTTTTTATTTATAAAGAAATAAACATGTCAAATTCACAATCACATTTGGCTCAAATTTTCTCTACACATAAAAAAATGTCATCCTTTTCTATGAAATATATCATTCTACATTCCACCAAGTAATGGTATTTTAAACTAATATATGCATTGCTAAATTCATATAGTATATTGGTTTATAAATAATAATAGGTATCTTCGAGTTTTGGTGAAACTTTAACCGTTTTTCATCAAAAATTGAAGTTATAAACCCATTAAGTCACTTGTACTTGCATATTTTGGAGTCAGAATTTGAAACTCTAAATTTTGAAGTGTCACTTGACATATTATATTTTTGGTCAAAATTAAATTTTCAGGTCAGATAAGACATAAATTGATGATTTTCAGCGATAAGGACTGAAATTGATGAATGTGAGGGTTTTTTGCACTTTGCACCCAAAACTCAGATTTATCACTTATGCACCCCCAAAAATAGGCGCTTTGCACCCAAAACTCAAATTTAGCACTTATGCACCCCCAAAATATGAAAAATTCAGCACTTTGCACCCTCTCTTATTTTCAAGCAAAAATGACCACCGGAGCCAAGGGCAAAATAGGTAATTCAATTGTAGATCTTTGGCACTTTGCACCCCCAAAACATGAGAAATTGACACTTTGCACCCCCGAAACAGAATTAACACTTAGCATCTTCGAATTAAGAACAACTCAACAACTTGCACCCCAAAACACAATGAATGGGCACTTTGCACCCCGAAACACAAAATTAACACTTAACACTCTCATATTAAGAAAAACTCAAAGTCAAATAAGAGAGGGTGTAAGGTGCTGAATTTTTCATATTTTGAGGGTGCAAAGTGCTAAATCGGAATTTCGAGGGTGCAAAGTGCCTATTTCCCATGTTTTGGGGGTGCAAAGTGCAAAAAACCCGAATGTGAGACATGCGACAGAGTAAATGACATATATTGTCAAGTATCACAATACGCAACCACTTTAGAGGGAAAAATTTTATGAGCAAAAAGTGTAGCTTTTATATCACATAAATTAACTAGGAAAAATTTGTGATGAGTATTCTCAAAGTATTTTATAATTTTTTAAAAAAAATTCATCATTTGTTTTTCTCAGGTAATTTTATTTATGAATGTTTCAATTATTCTCACGTAAAATAGAGAATTATATTTTTAATACTCATATTTTACCTTACTTTATACAATTGTACCAAATATTCTGAAAAAATATATTTAATACCATAATTTAACGGTCATTGACATATTTAATTTATAGTCAAATATTTGAACCACTAAATTTATGTCTAGCCTTTAAAGAGTTCGAATATATACTATAGGCAACAACTAGTAGAGGTTGATGATTATTTAATGTAATGGTTTTAACTGCAAAACTAAATTTGTAAAGAATTGTCAAAATATTATGGAACTGAAAATACAATATTTTGAATTTGAAAAAAAGTAAAATATATATTGGAGCTGGTTTGGATTATAATATAGGCTTCAAATTCTTGAGACTTGATATATATAAATGATATTCACTACTACTTATTACTAATAAAAAATTGACTAAACAAGAAATTGACTTTGGGATTAATGTGTTAAAGGTTTGACTTTGTTTTTTTTTCTTTCTGATAATGATTTCCTTCACGTGTACACTTACATGCATGTCATCTGGTTTTGCGTGTTGACTCGTTCTAATCAGTTTTGGTTAGATCTTTTCTGTAAATACAATACTAATACTAATAGTTGCCGCTAGCTTGTGCTGGTCGGGCTCGACTCCGTGTTATATGGCGCCACTCACTCACGCTTTCTTTTTTGCTTCAACAATAAATATATATATATATATATATATATATATATATATATATATATATATATATAGATAATATTATCTCTTATAAGAGTCAATGTAGGTTTGAACAGTAATCTTAATTTTTCTTTCCCTTTTCTTTTGTCCCTTTTAATCACAAAACGCCACCGTATGGCCCAATTTATCCTCCTATTGTGTGTGGGCTTGTTTTGTTTTCTTCTTTTTGTTTGTGTTTTAATTCAACGGTCCATTTCTTCAGGTGGGACCCTTTATTTTTTTTTTATTTTTTTTTGGAACGCATCTAAAACGACGCCGTTTTGTCTGAATTGAGTTTTGATTTCCTTTTAATTTTAGCGGCTGATTATATCAATCTTCCTCTCTGTTTCATCGCTTCAAGCAGTCCTCTACTTTCTCCTCCTTCTTCCACGTTTTCAATTACTTTCCAGGTTTCTTTCTTTTCAAATTTTTCTATATTGGGATTTCTTTAATGATTCAATTCAATTATAATTGTTTGGCTTATTCAATTGCAATGTAATTATTTATTCCCAGCAGTCCTCTACTTTCCTCCTCCTTCTTCCACGTTTTCAATTACTTTCCAGGTTTCTTTCTTTTCAAATTTTTCTATATTGGGATTTCTTTAATGATTCAATTCAATTATAATTGTTTGGCTTATTCAATTGAATGTAATTATTTATTCCCAAAATAAAAAGAACAGGGAATTATACGTACTTGGTGAATTAGTTTTACTAGTGTGTGTGGGTATTTTATTTAAATCATCACACTTTCGAAATTTTTTACCATATTTTAGAAATTGAAGGAAATATTTCTTATGAAATAATGTGTACTTTAATCAGATGTATGACACCTGTCTTCCCACCGCCTTATGCTCGATTTCTATTCAATGTGTTGGTTCTGTTACTTCAGCTGGAAGGAGTTCTTTTTTGGCTTGTTCATAATATTTTCATCGTTCGTGTTGTGCTCTGTTTAGGTGAGTTTCTAAGTTTATTTTACCGTGCCTTACTGCTTTATTCTTGTCATTTCTCATGTCATTGCTCTCTTTTTTGTACTTTTGTTTTCTTGTGGTTTATTAATAGGTTGTGTTGTATTTTTTTGGGGAATCTTTTCTTTGGTTTGTTGTTTCTTTGCCTATGATGTTGTTTTATTTCTTATAGCTTCTGATATTGTGAGTTGCTTCCACTGTAGGATTACTTCTTAGGTGAGACAAGTGAATTTCCGGATTTTGTATTTTGTGCTCCCAATTTATTTCAGATTGTTGTCTTTAATTTGCAGGTAATCTAAAATATTTCAGGAACTAGACATTACCATCTATTATTTGGCTTTACATAAGTGCTTCGAATAATGAAATACGAATTTTGTTTTTGTGCAATGCAAAAGCTCCTTAGAATTCAGTCCCGTTGAAGATCATCCTAAACTTTTAAGAAGATAGCCATACCCCCACTATTTTGCAAGAGCATATAGATTAAGACATTTTTTTTAGTTACGTTGTCTTTTTTTTCTTTTTTTTCCTTTTTCCTTGGTACAAATGCCATGCTTTCATCGTTGTAAATTATTAGTTAAAAGTGTAAAATTTTTAGATTATTGTTGGACTTTTTGCCTTTGTTGTGCAATATAATGCTTCAGAAGTAGGATGGTCTTATATAAAAATGTATTGGTTATTCTGCTATATCATGTTTGAGAAGTTAGATGGTAGAAGTGTTAAAAAGGAAAAAGTTTAATATTATTTTTTGAGTGATAATGCTTTATCTGAATAATTGTTATTCCAAATAAAAATACTTGCTTGTTGTTGATTTGGTTGTTTGGATTGGTACTTCTTTTGCTGCTGTGCGAAACTTCCAAGGGTATGATATTGGAAGTTTTGAAATAAAATATTTGACTGTTTCATTTGAATGAAAGTTATTCGATATATAAATACTTGCTTTCTTGTGATTTGGATTTTTAAATTGTTATTTTCCTACTGCTGTGACTGATATTTGTAGAGATTGGTACTTTTTTATTGCTGTGCGGAACTTCGAAGTCGTTCATTTTGGAAGTTTCTTATAAAAAAATTCGAGTGCCTCGTCTGGATGAAATTTATTTGCAAAAAAAATTGTTGCTTTCTTATGATTTAGTTTTTTGGATTGGTATTTGTTTTCTGTTGAGGTGGTATTTCAAGACAAGGTTTCTTTTTTAAATGGATCTTGATTATTCAATACTTGTTTCTTGTGCTTTTGTTTTTTTGAATTTGTACTCTTTTTAGTACTGTGCCTGGTATTCGTAGATAAAAATATTTTTTAAGTGGGTCTTGGTTATTCTGGGGTGAGTAGTTGAGGAACTATGCAGCCTATACGAGAATGTGAGAGTGTGGAGGAGGAGGACTCGGTTATTTATGACCACTTGCGTAGTAATTTAGTAATTGGATCTGTTTCTGATGGTGTAGTTTTACGTCTGATGGTGTAGTTTTAAGTGATCCTTCTGAGCTTCGTCCGAGGAATAGAGAATTTCTTCCTGCATTTGAGTGCTCTTCCCGTGTAACGAATCCTATAGATGTTGCTGGTGGATGTCATATTACTCCTCAAAATATTACTTTTCCATCTATTTCTTCGTCGTTGCTTTCCTCTGTAAGTAGAGACTTTTCTGTTTTGCCTTCTTCTGATCCATTAAATCGTTCATCCACTCCACCTGCTTTGACATGTAAGTTGGTGAATATAGTTTCATTTTTTTCCTTTTTTTATTTGTGTTATATTTTTTTCGGTCTAATTGTTTTTGGTTCTGTTGCAATTGATATCATAGCTGATCAAGATGCTGCTAGGTTGGCACGTAATTATAAGGATCGCCAGCATTACGCTTGTATGAGTTCTGAGAGGAAGGAAGCATTATTAAGTAAGCGGCGTTCTCAAAGTAGATCGAGGAGGTATTTAGAACAAACGCCTGTTTCGGTTGGGGCTGTTTGTCTTTCTTCCTGCGTTGAAACAGCTACTACATCGTCTTGTTTGTTGAATAGAGGTGCATCAGTGTCTTCTCCACGCATTGAGAATGACGCTACCTTGCCATTTGATTTACCTGTGTCTTCTTCTCATTGTTCAAGCTCTAGTGGTATTTTTTTTAATTTGATTTTATAAGCTATGTTTTTTTTGGTAGTGGTTCTTTGGCATTTATTTTTTCTAAAATTTTGCTCAGGTTCGGTTGTTCAACAAATTTTGGTTCCTACTGTGGCTCGAAGGACTGTTGGTCGCTTTGATAGATTGAAGAACGTGCCTTTGTGTCCTTGGGAGTTGCCTGCTCAAGATTCATGTAATTTCTGTGGTGCTCATCGGTTTTATCCGGAACCTCCTGGTTTTCGTTGCGGTAGCGGCCATATTGCCTTGGCCCCTATAGTCTTGAGTCCTATATTAATGTTTCTTTTTACTGATCCTACATCAGAAATTGCAAACGAATTCAGACGCAAAAGCAGATCTTACAATCACGGATTTGCTTTCACTTCTATTGGAATGAAAGTTGTTCCAGATTCATGGTGGGCCAAACATGGGGTCTATTCTCTTAAGGTTCATGGTAAAGTGTCACATTTTATGAATCCCATTGATGGATTCGCTAATACGGCTGGCTTGTTACAGTTGTTCTTTTTGGATACCGCGGATGCTTTAGAATCAACGGTTTTGGAAAATAGGGATGTGCGCCGAGATATTATGGATCTGTTAATCCAGGCATTAGCGGGGAACCCATACACTAAATTTTTTAAACGTTTATCTTCTTGGGGTGATTTGAGAGACGCTAAGATTGTAATTAGGACTTCTCCAGCCCTTGACCAAAGGAATCGTAATATTAATATGCCTAATGTTGAGTGTAAATTTCCTAGCTCAATGAACTGAAGACTTGTCAGGGGATTTTATGGAGTTGAAAGTTCAACTTGTAGCTTGACTGCAACACTTCATGTTTCTGGATATCAAATTTAATTAAGGAATTTGGTTATCTGGTTCATGAAATATGTCACCGGTATCTTGCCTGCCTCAATCACTTTTTAATTTTGTTGTACCCTCATTGCTAACATTTTCATTGTATAGTGAGTATAAGATCAGATGTATATTTATCTTTTTTTTACCAAGTTTTTATAGAATGGATTATGTGTACTTCTGTAGCAATCTTGTGTTTGTTGTATTCTTGAAGTCTGCCGGACCTTGTATTTCCTAGTGTGGATTATCTCTCGACTTCACCAAGAAATTATTAGTACTCTACTTTTAAAATTTTGAATTTATATTTCTCACTGATTTGTGTAATATGTAATCAGGTTTTCTATTATCTGGGAGAGCTTAACGACTCGTTATCATATGCTTTGGGAGCCGGTCCTCTATTTGATGTGTCGGAGGATTCAGACTACATACATACTCTTCTTGGTAAAAAATTATTTGTTCTATATTCCTTTTTGGATTGTGTAATTATTAAGCTACAATACTTTACCTTGTTTTGATATTGAGCATTCTCTTATTTGTGTGCTTCACATGTTCTGAGCTTCTAAGTCTTAACAGTTTATTTTGCTTTTTTTTTTTTCACTCAGCCAAAGCAATTGATGAATATGCCAGTATCAAGACTAAAGCAGCTGAGGCAAATGATGAATCAGCAGTAATTGACCCTAGGCTAGAGGCAATTGTTGAGAGGATGCTTGATAAGTATGTAAAATTGTAACCTTTGTGTTACCAGAAACTTTAAGTGGTTCTTATGCTTTTTTTTTTCACTCCTGTATAAAAAAAGACATGTAAATAAGGTAATTGTAAAATAGGCAGTATTACAAAACTACTATAAAATAATATAAAACCTTGCGAACAAGGTGATTTTTCCAACACATCCTTTTCACTGTATTTTTATTTCTTTACATTACACTCCTTACTCCACAATTACTTTATTTATTCTATCATAAAAATAAAGTTCTTATTCTAATTCAATTTGCATTAATAATTTATGAACAAAAAAAAAACAAAAATAATCGCTCTCCTCGTGACCTACTTGCCAACAAAGGTTATCCAAACAAACCTTATCAAAAAAATCTACAGGATACAATCGCCCCAACCTTATCAACAAAAAAAGACAACACAGAAGTATATAATAAGAGTAGTCACAATCTATTGCACAAACCAAACAAATTCAAAAACCGTCAACTTTCATCCAAGTCTTCAACAAGGTAATACTATATTAAACATCATTCATCTTCAACATAAATTGCATATATACACATAGGTTTTATAGCTCATGTGTATACACTAAATTGCAGAGACAATTTCAACATGTCAAATCAATAAAATACCTGGTTCCCAATGTATACCATGCTGTTATATACAATTTCTGAAAAAAGAATTTGAAAATTTTACCGACGAGATGATACATGAACAAACTAGCGGGCAATTCTCAAATCACCTTGCATCAATGCTTCCAAATTACTGCATCTTCAAAAAAATGGAAACAGCCATGGCTATTATCAGAAAAAGGAACCCTGAAAGCAACACACCAAGTCAAAGGTACACAACAACTTTAAAAAATACTTATAACATACTAAATCATATATATAATAACAAACTTTCCCTACACAGAACAGAGACAACAGAATCATCAACAAGACATACCGCATCAAGATACTCATCAGCTAATTTGCGTAGAATAGACATTTTCAACCAGACATGCAACTATGTTCCGTTCAGAACCGAGGCTAAAAAAAAAATAGCTGAAATGGTACTTGACAAAAAAATTGGACATCTCGTGTACCACAAGCTGCACAATAATGACAAATTTAATCTTCTTCAAGAAATTAAAGACGAGATAGAAGCACACCTCAACGCTGAATAATCAAAATGAAAGATTCCCAACTATTTTCACACTGTCTTATTTTCCATGTACTAATAATTGTATTATTTAATTTCAAAAACACTCTTTTTTTTTTTTTTTTTTGTCTTGAGAATTAAAAATACTCTCTTTCTTTTAATTCAATTAAATAGCATAACTATATTTTCTACCCATATCACATAAACTCCACAAATAATGGGCACAAAGCTCCGCGCCTTGCGCGGAATAATCCCCCTAGTATATATATATATATACATTGATAGCATTTTGGATGTTGGAGAGCCGCGGGACTCGGTCTTTTACAACCATTATTAATCTACTTTCTTTTTTAAAAACTCACAAAGCTAAAATTACAAAGAAATTAATGAAATATTATCAATAAGAACTAAATTGATATCAACTGCAAAAGTAAATTAGTAAAAAAATATTGCAGTTGTATTATTACATTTCCTTTTACATAATTCATAATAGTTACTAGGGACAATAAGTTAACTTTTTCTCCTATTTACAATTCAGACAATAAATGATATAGTATAATATAACAATTCAATCTGGATTTCTAAACAATCACATGATTAGAAAAGTTCGGGGAGTAATGTATTTCTTTCGAGAATTAAGTTTAAGCACAAAATAAACTATAACGAAATGTGTAATGCCAGTAAACTAATTAAGAAGCCATAGTCAAAAGAGTGAAATATATATTATATTTTTCAGCGTATAGTTTAGACGCAATTAACAATTTGTTACAAATTATGCAATCCAAATTGAGGAAAACACAATTAAGAGACAAGCTAGCCATTTCACAAAAAAAAAAAAAAAAAAAAAAGGATGGTATTTGCCTTGATGCCTTCTTTCTAAAGATTATAACAAGATTTTTATTGGACTACATATTATTCAATTGATGTCAGAAATACTATTTTATTAGAATATCCTGTTGATAAAAATATATTATTTTATAACTGAATTTTGTATTTGATTTTGTTGAATTGGCTATCAATAATGTTGCATGAAAAATATACAATGTATAAATACTCCATAATTTTAGAAAAAGGTAAATCATGGTGGGGCAGAAATTAGATTTAGAAATTATGCATATTGAATAAGACATGGCCAAACAAGCTTTAAGAATTTAGAGTTGTACATGTGGGTTCAGGTCATGGGCCATTGTCCATTTTGCCAGCTCTAGGACTCAAAAATGGTCTCACACAATAGCCCATATGTTTCTCCAAATATAAATATCCTATGGGACAAATTTTAATTCGAATTTTGTCTGAATCCGATCGGATATGTTTATTCGATTAAGAATTCGATAAATCAGGTCCAATTAGTTGGATCCATAATTCAAAATATATAAAGCTATAATAGGTTTAGTTTGAGTCGATTCGTTGAAAATCCAAATTGAATTGATATATTATTTATGAGTTTTGTACTTTTAATAAATAAATAAAATTTTAAGAAAAAATGGTTATCAATTAAAACTTTTACATTAGAAGATAACTCTTTAAAAAATGGACCAGAGGTTCAAAGAAGTAGCCCCGCTGTGGCGTAACGGGCTAGATGCATGGGCAACTTTTAAATTTGGGCCTTTTTTCTAATACATAATAGTTACAAACAGACTTGATGTTAAGCTCTTCAATATATTTCAAAATTTAAATAAATCCTAGCTATCTCTTCCATAAAATTGGAGCAGATCTGAACTTTTTTATTCAACATCAGACCAGGATCCGGGTAAAGTGGTAAACTGTGATGCGGTCCGAGTCAAACCCATGGACAGATCTATCCATAATCGACCAAACGTATTTCCAACTTTTAAAATCTAAACACTAAATCCATTGTTGTCAACAATAAGTTATGGATTAATTTAATTAATCCAGCCTAGATAATCTAGTAGATCCAGTCAATAGTACTAAATGGCCTAAGATCCTAATGGGCTTGACCCATTAACAGGCCCATAAAAGAGCAGCTCATCTTACAAAGCCTTCCATTTCAAAATTATAGGACCATAATTTATGGAAAAGGATTATTAAAAAAAAAAGAAAATATGAAAGGGTTATCAAAACTTTGGATATTTTTTCACACAGGAAGTAATCCAACCCAATAGGTCCACGTGATTAATGTATTAATGTAGTTACCGATATAAATTTAATGACTAATTTAATATTAAATTTGAATGAAAGTGTTTCTAGTTCTATTTTTCCTTTCTTTTGAACGGTGTTACGTCCTTACATTAGTAAATTTCTTCCTTGTATGATTTCTCACTTTAGCAAGAAAAATATAGAAGATATATTAGGCACATGATGTTATACTTATTTTTTTCTTTTTTTTTGTAAGTGGAGATGTTGTATTTTTAGTTATTTCACATGGATTAATAACTATAGTAAATTTCAGTTTAGGATTTATACATAGCTTTCATTTGTTACAAATAATTTAAACGTGCATGTATGAGTCAACATATTAATTAATTACTTCAATAATCAATTAAAGAATGCTTCAAACGATGAAGTACAATTTTCATAATTAGTAGTACCTAAGTATAACCTTCCCCATGTGTTACTGATAATAATATATATTTAATGAATATATAATGCCTATATTCAACTGTAGAGAATAGAATTTAAATATTCGTTCAAGAAAGAAAAGTCTGACACTTGTTAGAATTAAGAAAGTATTACTGTGTAATAAAAAATTGATTAATTGAAGTGGTCCCCTCTTTATCCCATTTCATAGTTGTCATTTGTTTGGGGAGTTTGTCCAAAAATTTAAAGATAACTATATATTGATTGCTATACAAAATTATGCCACTTAATTCATGTTTAGGTATAACCGGGCCCATCTAAGTTGAATGGTGAATACTCCTTCTCAAATGAAGGAAACTATGGATTCTTCTACGGGTGAGTTTCGATCCACAGTCCTTTGGTGGATCCGAACATCCTAGAAGCTTGTCGAAATGAGGAGCCTCAAGTTAACTCTCCCATTCCCGTCGATCAATTAAGAGATGACCCTCATAATCCTGCTCCAAATACCCTAGCCATTCAAACTTCTGCTCAAGGGAATAAAGTTGTAGAAATTTAATTAATAGTTTATTTTTGGGTAAAAAGCATAAAATTCACGTACGTTTTTTTCATGTATTAATTTTATTATATAAAATTCCCTTGTATTTTATAAAATATTGAACGAAATTTACGAAAACAATGAGAATGGGGATGAGCGTATCTTCCACGAGCATATGTTGCGACTACATTAAAATTGGTCTTATTTTGCACGGAAAAGAGACTTCGTGCAATATTTTGTAGAACACAAGGAGATTATATGCAATAAAATTAATATAAAGGAGATTATGTGCAGGTTTACCAAAACACAAGTGATTTTATGTTTCTTACCCCTTGATCAATTTGTCCATATAACAAGAGAAATTTCAAAATATCAATAATGGGATCAGCTAATTAACGGTGTAAGAGAGGGTATGCATCATTTTGTGAAACACAAGATATTTTAACACAATAAAATTAATACATGAGGTTCTTTAGAATACATTTACCTTTATAATTCAGGTACAAATTTAATTATTGTTAACGTTTTTACTTTCATTTTCCATAAATGGATCCTATATAAATCTGTATGATTCAAAGCATGAGAATTGTTCTATTTATTATTTAATGGCATGATTCATACTGTCTCGTCCAGTCGTCCTCCTTTTGGACATGGTCTATCGCGGTATCTTTTGATTGAAATGTTCTTGTAATTCCCAAGACCTTTAACAATTATAAAATATGTACAGGAAATGTGTTTCCTAATAATAGATTATACGGGTAATTCTTGTTGGTTGATTTTTAAAATATTTATATGTCATGTGCAATATACTTGTATTATTGTTGAATAATATTGTTAGAAAAGTGACATATATACTATAAATATAACACGCTTATTTTGTAGTTGGATATGGTTCTCGATAATTCTTATCAAAACTTAGATTTGACCGAACTGAAATGATCTATGTTCCCCAGATTTTTATTTTTATTTTTTTATTTAAAACTGGCATCTGAATTTTTGAACCTTATGGAGGAATCGCTAATTAATTAATTAATTAATGAAGTGGAATTTAATGGTCAAAATAAATTATGCGGCTGAGATGGTGACATTTTTAATTAGACGGAGCCCACTAGATGGTCGGGAGTCGGATTCAGTTCACATTCACTTATTAATTACGTCGTCACTTAACACTATTCAAAGCTTTAAAAGTACCAAATTCAACAATTGCCCACCCATTAGCCAAAAAAAATAAATTACCCACCTGATTATGCCATTTATTTTTAATAAATAGTTCAAGTCAAGCCGGCCAAGTTAATTGAACAAGAATTTTGATTACTTTCTGCTTTGGGTTTAGAAGAAGTATTAAAATGGAGTGAAATGATTTATAAGACAAATTAACAGTTGCGCGCATACAGTTATATATGTGGTACGTTTAGAAATATTTATGTGGAAATTATGAATTATTCATCTTGTGTTTCATTCGAGAAATATTGAGAAGTTAAAGTGCATGTTTGTTTGACATTTCCCAAAAAAATTTCGTATTTGGAAAAAGCGAGACAAACACTATTTTTATTTTCTGAAATAAATTTATCCTATCTCAATTTTTCCAAACTACTCTTACAAAAGTCAAACAAACAACAATTTTCTTATAAAAAAAAAAAAAAAAAATTCTACACAAACTCTACTTTGATTAGGCATAAATTAATATATCTTTTAGAACTTATCACACATTGCAAACATGATGTGACATAAAGTCTTACACATTTTACATCTACAACTTAAACTCTTCCAAAAAAACTACAACCACCTTATTTCTCAAATCACTCTCCCAAAATCCAAACAAACAAATGAGTATTTCTCAAACTCCCACCATTCTCACAAACTACTCTACCAAATACTAAACAAACATGTCCTAAATCTTTCTTCGAGTGAAATGAGTACTATATATATATATCGGTAGGAAACTAGATTCTTGACCTATAAAATATCAAAATAATCTTACACGTATGTGAAAGGTAAAAAGGTATAAATATCAGAGCTAAAACTTGGTCAAACTTATTTAAAAAATATATATATAAGCACTAATTATGGTATCTTTCTAATTGCGCCACTCTAGCTAAGTCACTTTGGATGGTTTTGGTTCATCCCACATCATGAAAAAAGATGAGCTAGAGAGATTCGAAAGAGTAATGTTGTCGCGCGAATAGGATCGGATCTAACAGTGGAGGAAACCATGGATCAAAATTTCCATCTTCTCCGTCGAAAATATCGAAAAGTTTCCGTTTTTGAATCAAACGAAACGAAAACAAGATGTAATTCCGAAACTATTTGATTGCCTTAAACTCTGTTATTTTTCTAAATTTAGTAATTTTTTTTACAATTTTTCCTTAGTGTTTCCGAAACATTTCCGAAAAGTCTCGAAAAGTTTCCAATATTTGGCTGACCGAAACATACACTCGAAACAAAATTTTACAATTTTTCCTTAGTGTTTCCGAAATATTTCCGAAAAGTCTCGAAAAGTTTCCAATATTTGGCTGACCGAAACATACACTCGAAACAAAATTTTGATCCATGGAGGAAACATCAAGCATTTAGTACGTACGTACACTTAATATGCAAACATGTTTCTATTTCAGATATATTAATTATTATTCCGATTTGATGGGAATTGGAATTCAATTCTTTTCCCTCTTAATGTTAAGTTTCACATAATTTAAAATTGCACAAGAGAATTTCATGATGAAAAAAGTAGTAATTAAACACACAAATAACATTCAAGAATGGGCCCGGTCACCATCTTAATTATATAGGCAAGAAGTATCAATTAGCTGATTTCTTGAGAAATTATGTACTTGTAATTCTTATACTAACATTTTGTACTACACACCCTAATTAATTGTTATGTATTCCGTTCACTATCGATCTTTAGATATTTTCAAGTGGCAAATCTCTTTTTACTATAAAAATAATAATGAATAATTACTAGACAACTCTAATTAGCTAGGTTAACTTATATATTACTTAGACAATCTTATAAATGCCCCGTCGTTAATTAGTCCTTGTAACATCAAATATGTCGTCATAACAAAAGTCAATGAAGTATTTAACCCCTAGATTTCTAAATCATCAACTTTGGGACAAAACATTCTTTTTTTTATAGAGGGGGTGTGTGAAATGATATATAATAAATAGTATGAAGTAATGTAATTATTACAAATTTAAAAAATAAACATTTTCTGAACAGATAAAATAATATTAGAATTGATATATGAGTTTTATAGAGAATATCACTCTTTTTCCAAAATTGAAGTCATATTCTAAAATAACTAAACCATTTTCTTATAATATTTTTTTTTTATGTTTTATCTACATTTTTTCACCCAATGAATATAAAACAAGTTAAAACAACTTTTTCTGAATTAATAAGAATTTATTTCTTTTAAATTTTCTTTTTACTGAAAATACACATTTTATAATATTTAAATCTTCAATATTCTTATTTAACAATTCATTTACGTACTCTAATGATAAATTAAGTATTAAAAGTTTAATTGAAATTTTATGTCGACAAACACTCCCCCACCCCAATGGAATCTGATAAGTGAGATTTCGAGTAAGTGTTTACATAATCTTCTTTTGTCCAAAGAAATGGAGCAGAAAAAATGGACATGCTCTGGGACGGTAAAACTAAAACCCCCTAAATCCATGCCAACCACGAGAGTGACGCTGTTGCGAATTAGTGTTGCTCATGATCAATCTCGCAAGCGTCGAGGCCGACATTGTGACTAACCTAGCTAGCGAGCGATGACCATCGCTAATAATGGTTGGTATGAGGGATGGCTAATAGAAGGTGATAGGTGGAGTGTTAAATTGTTTATTTGTTTATTATTGTTATTTAGTTTTATCAAGAAAATGTTATGTTTCATTTTTGTTTAAATATGTGAATGAATTTAAGTTCCATTAAATTTAAATCGAACTTTCTTATTTAAGTTGGATTGATCCATTTTAACGAGGATTTGCATTTTATATTTTAAAACTTAATTTTCTAAAAAAATATTAATTTTAAAAATATGACGAATGATAGTCATTTACAATTTTTTTTAAATTTTTTAATACAACGAATGACATATAATATTTTGTTATTTATTGAACCTCAATGGGTGTTTCTTCATTTCACATAACCTCATGACATAAATTCGTAGTTAATTATATCTAATAATAATAAATAAGAATAAAATCTCACCTCCATTATTTAATTACTCTTCAAATCTCTTACCTTTCCATAAATTCTTACTTAACTTATATTTATATATCTTTTAGTGTTGACAACACACAATAATAAAAAACAGTGCAATGTAATTGTCCAGACGCATAAGAGTTGCGTTCTTCTAACTGAAGGAAATTATGAGTACAAATGATTTTAGTTAGAATCACGAAATGAACTAATTCAAATCAAGTTTGATTGACCTCGTGCCTCGTGCGATCACAAGACAAGTATTATATATTTATTTTGTGATTGATCAAACTTGATTCGGACAATATATATATATATATCAAGATCGCACATTCACACAAGAGCTTGAAACGTTGAAATATAGGTGTCTAAAATCACGCACAAAACTGCAGATGAAACTGACACCAACCAAATAAACTAGACTAGAATGTAATGTAATAATAGTAGTAACAAATTTTGATTGAATATGTCGTACAATATACCAATCAATACTCTTTCAGTCATGGCTCTGAAGTCAATGCTCTAATCTACTACTATTACCCACCCCCACTTTTTCGCTCCACCTACCTATGTTCCGTCTCGAGTCTTTCACGAAATAATTGGACTGGATCATCTTCATTTAAAATATCACTATTAAATAAGTTCAAACTTTGGAATTAAAGATAAAGCGACCTTTTTAAAGCCATATAAACTATGTTGCACGGATACGGATACGGCGATACGAATACGACATGATACGGATACGGCGACACGAATTTTTAAAAATTTAATGGATACGATACGACATGAATACGAATCTAAAAGATATATGTTTATATATTTATGCATATTGAAATAAGTAAAATAATATATTTATATATTCATACATATTGAAATAGATCAAGTTAAGTTTCATAAGTACTAAATTGCATATGTTAGTAATTTAATACTATTAATTGTACATCTGTTCATTGTTTTATTATGCTATATAAGACATGTCCCGTTATGGACATTTTATCTTGTATTGCAGTTGTATATAATACAAAGAGTGGTTTGACGTCTTACATTGTTCTTACCAATTGTGGTGACTTTAGCAAAATTCAGAATATGAAATGTGTTGGATACGTCTAAATAAGTATCCGATACGAGTGTCCAATTTTTCTTTTTAATTTTATTTACCGACACGCCACGTGGAGTATCGAATACGTATCCCACGAGTATCCGAGGAGTATCGTATCCTAGAAGTATCCGACTCGGCATTTTATAATTTTTAGAAGTATCCGTGCATCATAGCATATAAATAAAGTTCAACCTTTGACAGATTAGGTTATGTTTTTGGAGAATTTTGGGGAAAATGCAAGACACTCCCCTGTGTTATGCTAAACCTGCAAGAAACTACCCTGTGAAATTTTTATTGCGCCAAACTTCCTTGTGTTTTCAAAAACCCTGCAAAAAACACTCAATCTGTAAAAAATAGGTCGTTTTGGATCGACATATTTCAAGAAATAATTTTAAAAATATACCACGTGAAGTTATAGGGATCAACTTGAAGTATTTTAAAAATGGTTTCTTGAAATATATCGATCCAAAATGACCTATTTTTTACAAATTGGGTGTTTTTTGCAGGGTTTTTGAAAATACAAGGAAGTTTGGCGCAATAAAAATTTCACAGGGTAGTTTCTTGCAGGTTTAGCAAAACACAGGGGAGTATTTTGCATTTATCCCGAGAATTTTTCTAAATTCAATTCTATCACCATTGATTAAGCAACACTTGTAGAACAATAAATATATAGCCAAATAATATGGTAACGTACTTGATTAATTTTGTGTTAATTAATATCATGACAAGAATTTTTCTTCTAAATGCAAACATGTCCTTAACGTGCTCTTTGGCTCGACAAATTTCTATCTAACTTAAAAAATTACTCTTAAATAGAGTAGAGGTTGAAAAAAGGAAAAAGGTTAAGATTACATTTGCTGCATTGAGAATTCGGATTGTAAAAGAATAGCTTACTTTCACTTTGTACAAAATGTATTAATTTGGCACTTTGCACTCGAAAAAAAATTTCATTTCATTTTACACCCTTAAAATTTATATTGTCTTTTAATGTGCATCCTGGTGAATTTTATTCCAAAAAGCAAGGGTATTTTTGTCTCTTCCTTCAAAAGTCAACATATATACCCTCCAAAATATAATAATGTGAGATTCATGTGCAATTAAAAGTAAAATTGATAAATTAACCATTAGAATCTTAAATAACTCTGAAAAAAATTATTTTGGAGAGCAGCCAAATGAATACTTATTTGAGAATTCTAAATAGTATTTATATATATATATATATATATATATATATAACTCGAAATAAGAAACTTTAATATTAATAAAAAAAAAAAAGTAAAACATAGTCTTGTTTTCACAGTAAAGGGGTGTGTGAGCAAATATGGCGCCAAGAAATTCGATGGAACGACTGTTGAAAATACTTGTCACTTGAAAAATTCATCAAAAAAAATTCAGCCACGATGTTTTTCGATAAAAATTTTCGGCCCCAATTTCGCCGCGATAAATTTGTCGAAAAATCCATCGACAATTGACGTGTTTCTTGTAGTGATCTAAACAATTAACGTAGTTGGGTTAAAATTGTGTTCCGTATGAAATATAATATATATATGTCTATGTAACAATATATATATATATATATATATATATATATATATATATATATTTTTTTTTCAAATTTATATTTTCAACATGTGATGTCTCGTTTTTTTTGGGAGTTATTTTAATTGGTAATTTGCCAATTTTGTTATATTTTGGAGGGAATATATGTTGACTTTTGAAGGGAGTAACAAAATTGTCCGTTCTTTTTGGCCTAAAATTCAGTCAGGGTGCAAAATGAAAGACAATATGTTTTGAGGGTGTAAAATGAGATTAATTTTTTTTAGGAATAAAGTGCCAAACTGATACATTTTGAGGGTGCAAAGTGGGATTAAGCCTAAAAGAACTTGTAATTAATTTTCTCATTACTTATCCTAGAAGAATGTAGGCCATATTTGACTAGGTTCTGGTTTAGTCTCCCGATTTTACGAGATTGAGCCAAAACCTAACCAAGTGAAGTCTGAGTATTAATTACGTGAAACAATATATTCCATTTCACAGTCATATCGAGTCATGTCATCATACTTATTATGTAGTTGAACTCAAAATATAAATATATTCCATTTTTGTATGACAATATTCTTAATTCTTAAGAGAAAAATATATTCCTACAAATAGATATTTTGAGTTAGAAAACCAAACATCACTGTTTGGCAATGCCACACCAAATGAGTTTAGAAATCCCATATTCCTAGTTGTAGAATGCCGTTGGAAGTTGCATTTTATTGTTAAGCAAACAGTCCCTCAAACCCCACCACTAACCAAAAATCAAACTAACATCACGAGAGAGAAAGAACGAAAAGAAGTCTACTCTACTCCAACTCTAGTCTAGTGAGAGAAAGTGTGTGTGCCCCTCAACAAAACATAAAGAAAGAAAAGAAAAGAAAAAGAAAATAAAAGAAAATAAAAGAAAAAGCATAACAAACAAACAAACAAAGCCCAACCCTCCCCCCTCCCCTCCTTGTTTTTCACTCATTCGTCTCTTCCTTCTTCTCCACCCAAAACTCCTTCAAATTTCTCTCTCTTCTTGGTGGAGGTGGTGAATTTACAGTTTAATCCTCCTCATCGAATAATGGAAATCACCTCTTCAACACCTCAAGAGAGAGAAAATGTTTACCCATCTCCCACCACCTCACCACACAGCAATGGCAGCAGCAATGGATCCTCTCTCCACCACCTACCCACCCCACCCCCCACCCCAACCCCAACCCCAAAACCCATCTCCAGATCTATTGAAAATAACTCTTACCCAACCACTTTTGTCCAAGCTAATACCTCCACCTTCAAACAGGTTGTTCAAATGCTCACCGGATCCTCCTCCACTGGCGGTGGCGCCGGAAGCATCCCTCCGATCAAGAGCACCAGTCAGAAGAAACCAGGATTTAAATTGTACGAGAGAAGAAATAGTCTCAAGAATGGGCTAATGATCAATACTTTGATTCCGGGTTACTCTCAGAATTCGGGCTTTTCGCCGAGGAAGCCCGAGATCTTATCTCCCAGCATTCTCGATTTTCCGGCGTTGGCGCTCAGCCCTGTGACGCCGCTGAATGAGGATAGTATGAGAAACACATCGGCGTCGCCTTTGGTGGAGGAGGAGAGAGCTATTGCCGAGAAGAAGTTTTATTTCCATCCGTCGCCGAGGACGACAAATGCGGCGGAGCCGCAGCTGTTGTCGCTATTTCCGGTGACTTCGCCACGTGTTTCGTCAGGGTCTTCTGTCTGAGGAGAAAAAAATTAATTGAAGTGCCTTTGGCTGATAATAATTAATTGTACAATTATCTTATTTTCTCATCTTCTTCTCAGTCTTCCATGTACGTTTTACTTGCAAAGAACGAACAAAAACCAAAAAAGGAAGAAAAGAAAATCGTTTTCATTGCCTAGTCAATTTTTGTTCTTTGGTTTTTTTTTTTTTTTTTTTTTAGCTTTTTTTCCCACTTCTTTGACTGAGAACTAGTGTGTTGACTATTGAGCGGATATTTCTAACTTTAGTCCCATTATGGATTCTCACTCACAAATGTTACATCAATAAATGAATTTTTATATAGATATTATTGTTATTACTGTCAATTTATCATTATTACATAATCAAATGAAGAAATGAGAAAGTGCAAAAGGGGCAAAAATCAACTTTTTATGGGCAAAAAAATTCTTGAAAAATAAAAAAAGCCAGCTAAAACTTCTACTTTGTTCTTTGTTCTTCGTTTTCATTTGTTGAGGGTGGTAGGGATTGTAAGTTGATTACAACTGCGATCAATGTCAAGAAACAAATGGTAATGGACGGATCAAATTCTTATTCTCTAAATCGACTCAGGTCAAATATCGAAAAGTATAGATCCTATCAAAAAAATTCATAAGATCGAATGCAGATTATGTGAAGTATTAAATTTATAGTTAGGAGTTTCTAACCCAAACTTAATAATTTGTTATAAGATTTGGGATTTAATTTTCCGTTAATCTTCACGGCATCATATATAGTATATTATTTATACATCCAATCCATTCGAACACTTGAAAAGGTAAACTATTTATCCGCACCTATACTATACAACGTGAAAAAAGCAAAATGAAGTGCATATTTTTGCGGTATTGTTGCGTGAAGATTGTGTAGGAGCCTTTCCATTCCATATATGATGAATTATATAACATAATAAAAAGCTTAGAAGTTTAGATTGATTTTTCTTTGGAGATTTAAATTTCTAAGTCAAGTGAAGAAGGTTTGGAGTTTGATTTCTTATTTGTTTGAGAGTAGCAAATTAAAATTGCAGTTCCCGTTCCAATATGGTCACAAGTCACATATTTTACTTAATTAGTAGTAGTATATAGTATATAGTATATAGGAACATAAGGATCAGTTGTTGCATTAGTGGACAATACACACGATCTACAATATTATTGCACTAAACATTTGGACAATACACATGATTATGACATGCTAAATGATTATTGGGTCTATTCAGTTACTTTTGACAAGAACCATTATTGAAATATTTTATAAAATAAAATATAATACATATTAACCAAAAAAAATAGAGAAAAGAGCACTTGAACCCCTCTAAGCTAAATGTTTTTGCACTTTACCATCCATAAATACAAAATAAGCAGTTTACCACCTAAAACATTAAATTCGGTTGTACTTTCTCCTCTCAAACAATTTTAAGCCATTTTTGTTAGTAAAAAATCACACTGCCTCGCATGTATTTTTTAAGGGTAAATTAGCCATTACACCTCTTACTCGCACATACAAGTGAACCGAAAATTAGCCATTACACCTCTTACTCGCACATACAAGTGAACCGAAAATTAGCCATTACACCTCTTACTCAAATGTTCTGAACCAAAAATTAAAATTAAAATAAAAAGAGAATTTGGTCATAAAAGAGAGGGACACATGCGTGCGAGCGAAATGTTTGAACGGGTAAAATATGTTGTGGGTAATGTACCCTTAGTAAGCTCGTGACGTGCACATGTGCACTTTTCCGCAAAAAAAAAAAAAATGGCTTAAAAGGGGTAAAGTGCAACTGGTTTAAATATTTCAAGGGGTAAAGTGCTTATTTCGTACCTTTTGGGTGGTAAAAGTGCAAAAATAACTTTGGGGGAGAAGTGCACTTTCCCCAAACGAATATTTATAAGCTTAAAAGTTTTTCCCAAGGGGATGTTTGTACAAAATTTATCAAATTGGAATCATGTGCTTGCAAGGTGTAGTTTGACTATGAGTCCACAAAGTCGAAAACTTTATGACTGGAAAGAAGTAAAAGGAGTATCTGATATTCTTATTGACTATTAAGCACATAAATTGCAAACTCTTTCACAGTTTCATTGTTCACTAGAATTTCAATGTTTTTTTATTTGTAAAGCATATGACGAGTTTACTAGCTTACATGAGACTGTTTATCCTCTCAAATTTCTGAAAACGAAGTTATGGTCCGAAACCCGTGATTCTCCGGTAGAGGTCCATTTCCAGGACGAACAGAAATTATCACTTCCAGACCTAAATTACCAATGACAATATTTCAAATCAAATCAGATAAATAATATATACCCATTGTCGGAGTCAATACTTCAAGCGATGCAAGGAAATTACCTGCTGCTTTTGCAGCTGTAGCTTCTTGATATATATCAGTAATAAATACAATCTGTGATGGATCATCTACTCCCAAGGATTCTGTGATCTCGATGTAGCTTTTGGTTTCTTTCTTATTCCTGCAAGCAAAAACGAAGAGAAATGTAAAGCCAAGTAACAAGAAACAATATTTGAATTAAGAACGTTTTAAATCAAAGTATGAGGCTTTACCCGACTGTGGTATCAAAGAATCCGAACAAGTACTTTCTGAGGTCACCATATTTTGTGTTGCCAAACAAAAGCCTTTGAGCTAATCTGCTACCACTAGAATATATATAGACCTAATAAAATGTAAAGAAGGATATTTAGGATTAAAACCATAATGGAATCCTTAGCATCTAATAAGATTGAATCCCATAAGTACATACAAAAGCAATTAGATGGATTACGAAGAGAAACGGAGAAAAACCTTAATCCCGAGATCATGCCACTTTTCTAGAGCTTTAGGTACATCATCAAATACGACTCCCTTCAATTCATTACTCTGAAACCCTGTTTTCCATATATGCCCCTAAGAAACAGGTTTAAACATAATTAGGAAGCTACCAA
The DNA here is from genome assembly GCA_030819805.1 of Penstemon newberryi var. newberryi. Taxonomy (NCBI): domain Eukaryota; kingdom Viridiplantae; phylum Streptophyta; class Magnoliopsida; order Lamiales; family Plantaginaceae; genus Penstemon; species Penstemon newberryi. The sequence goes on along the minus strand of JAUALY010000003.1, from coordinate 4,039,985 downwards.
GGTTTATTTTTCTTCTTTTGTTCAATTTTTTTTTGGCAAATACAAAGAACGAGATAATATTGTTTGTACTTGTAATTGCTTCAAGGGAGTAATTTTTCTGTCGGCTTTAATCATAGCCTCCACGTTAGCAACCAAAGCTGCAATCACCTCCTCTTTCTCTCCGTTGACGGGAATAGGAACAGCACCAACAACACCGCTTTCTAGATCTTCTTTTACCTGCTTGAAGAAATTCGATTATGTTTATTTAAATGATTGACTAAAGAAAATAACTTTTTCAAATTTCTAGTGATATTTTTTTTTTTTTATGAATGGTTGACTTACTTGAGCTTGTAGTAACTTAATATCATCTCGAGTTTCTGTTGTATTATATGTCAGTTCCAAATGCTTCCTCACATTATCATGAGCATATGGAAAGAGAACATCCGTAACAAATGATATTGGAGTAGTAGTTCCTTCAATGTCGAGTACAATACAACGCTGCAATTAAGTTTACTTAGACCAGACATAATAAATAAAGCTTGATCCAATGTATTAATGGGACAATATAGAATAGGTCACAACTTACTCTTGATGGTTCAATGCCATTATTTAGAGAACAAGTAGCATGGTGATGGCTGCCAAGAAATTTATTAGGAATATGAATGGGACCATGAGATGGTGTTGAGTAGTCCAAACCTAATTGATGGAGTTTAATGGCAGCATCAAAGAGATAGTGGTAGCATTCAGCCTGGAAGTTTACGTCGCCCATTAATATGAAACACATCAAACATTTTTATAGGAATAATTAATCAAAAAAGAGAAGAACAAAATGAAGCATAAAAAGATATCTTATCATTAATCTCAGATAGACAAATGAGATAGGAAAAAATTCAAGATAATGTTAACCTGTGTTTTAGCACTGATCCACGAATCACCCCATATGTATACTCCATGATTCCGAACAAGCACGGCCGTGGTTTTTGGGTATGCTTTTATCTGCAAAACGAGAAAAGAAATGGTATTTGCAAAAGAACTTAATTTGAGGAATCATACATCTTAAGACCAGAATGTACAAAGAATGGGAGTACCAGGATTCAAGAGATATTTTGCTAAATAACATTCATTCCGGTCTCTTCTCAATCCCTACAATCTAAATATCCCATTTTTTTCTTTAAGATTTGCATCCCATTTCAGATATATATTAGAAACTGACATTTTATAGATAAACTTTGTAACAGCTTTCCCTTTCCACTATACTCTAACTAGGGTTTCTATGAACTCGAAAAACTACTTGGATATATGTTAAGTATTCGCATAGCCAAAAAGATTTACTGGGACGACGATGAAAGTTTTCCAACCCCCGTGACCACCACCACCACCATCCGCTCCTTAATTTGGAAAATATACAACTCACCACAGAATTCATAACAGTGACTTATGAATGTGTTATCTTTTATTTCATTTTCTCAGTTTCCAAAGTAGTGGTACCTTAAGCAAAAGAGTACCGATCAACAGAAATAGAGGCTTGCAGCAATGGAAACATCGAAAACCTTTCTATAAAATTAATAGCCTTGCAGAATTTTATACCAAGAAACTGAGCAATGCAATAAGAGAAGATTTATCAGGTCTTATCCTTCATTTTTATTGATATATGTCAAATCCCTTAATATTACTCAAGTTTGTAAAAGTAAAAATGCCCATATGCACTCACTAAAATAGTGAAAAGTAAGAAAAGTAACTTACTGCTTCAGCAAGAGATTCTGTGAGCTCTCTTTCATGGGCAGTATTCTCTATGATTGGGATGACAAGTTCATCATAGTAACCATGCCCTTGAATTCCTTTAATCATTTCCATATGAGTAATCTATAAATTGAAGTAATTAAGGCAGTATAAGCATAACGAGATTCAGTTAAATACATCCTAGTTAAGAAAGAGATAAGTGTGATTTATGTACTCTGAATTCTTTTGATGATGGATTGATCATTGTTACTAGGCAAGATTCCATCCCATGACTATGGATAACTGCACCTGCATTACGCATTTCATACGCCTGCAACACATTATAACAGTAATTTTTTCGTAAAAATTAAAATAATGAAGGGACAAAACGATTTGAAGTCTTTAATATAAGTAAAACAAAATGTCCATCATATATAATGTTATATCTTGGAAATAACAACAAAATACTTCACTAGCTAAAATAGCTAACACACAGAAAAGTGAAGCTAAAATATTCTTCAAAGAACTTCTCAACTAAAGATTGAAGATACGAGTATTTGATTATTTTCCAAGAGGAAAATTGAAAATTTTAGCTAAATAAGGTAATCGCTATTGATGCCCTATATCAAGAGGGCAAAATAGACCTCGAGTTTGAGCCTGTGAAGATCATTCTAACAAAATATCCAAACTTATGCATCTCATTGTGGTACAAACATAATAGTACTTCACACCACAAACAGGATCAAGAAAGAATACACCAAGAAAAGGGATCATATACTGAATGTAATATATTTATAAACTTATGATTCTGCAATCTCTAGTGGAAAAACATACATCGAAGCAATGAAACTTAAAGAAAGTCAAAGATTTAAATCATTCAAACTAAGCACCATCAGATTATCTAACCAGAAATTTAAAATCAACTACAAAAATCATTGAACAAAATTTTGTACCTTCAAGAACAGGGGGCCACAATCAGAACATTTGGGTGGCTTATGAGGCCATGGCTTTGCAACTGGTTCAAACAAAAAAAACCCATTTGGAGCCAACACATACATATCTTCTTCAACCATCCTTTCCTTTTGCACGCCTACAAAAACCCCAAAAGCAAAATCCCATAAACAAAACTAATAAAAATCAAATCTTTACAAAGAAAAAACACCAAACACAGACCTGAGGGTGACATAACAATAAGTTGTTCGGATTTTGGTACGGAATCATCGTGAACTTTAACGGTGATGCTACCACCAGTTCCAGAAACCCAACCCAGGTGGTAAAATTGACGGCAGAGCTCTGAAATTAAGGCCTTTGTTTCTTTGATTTTGTTGCCCTCTAAATACGCTTGTGATGTGGTACCCATTTTCAGAGCTCCGTTAATGGCAGCCATTTCTGTAAGTATAGGTGTACAGCGGACACGCTGAATGATTCTTTCTGGGTTCCTTTTTTTTTTTTTTTGGTTAAGGTTTAATTAAGGTGGGGACTGATTGGGTTAGCTCTCTGGTGAATGGTGAATGGTGAATGGTGAATAGAGATTGGTTTTTGATGCAGGTAGGGTAATTTATTATATTCTGTTAATGTTATTGCATGATTAATGTTCCAAATCTTAGTTGATGATATTAAATATAGGGAAAATGATTTGATTCTTGCCTTTATTAACCCCTGTTTCTATACTTTTGGTCAAATTTATTAGGAAAAATAATACTATTAATGTTTTACGGTTTGTAATTTATGGGCCTGGGCCTTTATTTGGGCCTTGTAGTGCTTAAGGCTTTAAGCACGAAAACTTTTTTGAGGGCTAGGTCACCCGTACAAAATTAGGGCTTCTCATATATATTTTGAATATCAAAATAGGCATTGACAGTCCGCACCCGGAGAAATTATTTAGTATAACTGTTGCACAACGTCATCAAATATGCGTGGTGTAGCCACCAATACACTTATCACATGTGGAGTGAGAATCCACATCAACCATGTTTTTCAATAAAATAGGATTTGAAAAATGTGTTCATATTGCCAGAACATGGCTGATGTGGATTCTCACTCCACATGTGATAAATATATTGGAAGGCTGCACCACGTGTACTTGATGACGTGGTACAGTAGTTATACTAAATAATTACTCCCGGACCCGACCCGACCCTTAATTTGAGTACAGGGTCTGAGTCTATAATAGAATAAGAAAGGATTCAATCTTAAGGCTGCTCATTCGGTGAAAATCGTAACGAAACTGAACCGAAATTTCGGTTATTGATTTTTAAAACTGAACCGAACATCCTAATTGTAATAAAAAAAAATCGGTTCGATTTTGATTTCGGTTTAATCGAAATTTTATACTGTGAATAATTTATTAAAAATTATATAATCGAATACTATATCATTTATCACAAAAAAAAAACATCAAATTCATAGGTAACCATAACATTAAGCATCATTAAATATTACATAGAACTAAATAGTTAAGCAGTTAACATTAACAATCCTCAAATGACATAAATTAAACAATTAAAATCCATATCCATAGGAATAAAATTAAATAATTTTACAGTCCAACTCCAAAAATTACAATTTAACAATCCTCAAATGACGTAATTAAATTAGACAACTAAAATCCATATCTATAGGCTTAAAATTAAAAGATTTTAAAGTCCATAAAATTGGATGAACTATTTGAATATTTGAAGTCCATAATTCGATTTTCGATTCGGTTAGTCGGACCAAAAAAATCGAACCGAATCATAAAATGAATTAGCACAAATCTCAAAATCGAAAACCGAACCGAATAGCTTTGGTTCGGTTGGGTTTTCACTAAACTATTTTTGTATCATTTTAGTCCACTTTTTTATGAAAATTAATAATTTCAAAAGCTAAAAAAATCATTTAAAAATAGTTTTATAAATTGAAAATTATTTATAAAGAATCAAAAACTCAAAACAAATAATTCACCTATTTGTATCGATATAAATTATAAGATAATTTTAAAAATCAAATAAAAAAATAAAAAAATAATAATAATTCACCTATTTGTATCAAGGTAATTAGAAAAAAATTATTTAAAAAATAAAAATAATCACATATTATATTGATACAAATAAGTGAATTATTATTGTTATTATTAATTTTGAATTTTTCTTCTAATTTACATTGGTACAAATAGGTGAATTATTATTATTTTTTAACTTTTTTCTTTTTAAATTATTTTATAATTTATATTGATACAAATAGTTGAATTCTCTTTTTTTTCAAATTTTTTATTTTGAATTTCCGATTCTTTTAATTATTTTCTAATCTATATTGATACAAAAGGTGATTTTTATTTTAATTTTTGGTTGTTTAAAATAATATTCAATTCATAAAGATTATTTTTAATTTTTTTTTTTTTTTTTTGAAATTATTGTCTCATAAAAACTCATGGACTAAATTGATACATACATGTTTGATGAGAGACTTAAGTGTAACCTTATCATAGTGAATGGACGAAAATACCCTAAAAAATATGCACGTGCAGGCAGGGGCGAACCTATGTAGGGGCTAGTGGGGCCTCTAGCCCCCACTCAAATATTTTATATATTTATTAGATTATTAGACTTCCTAACAATATAAATCTTTTGGCTTGCTGGTATGGATTGAGCAAGATAAAGCCCATATGTTACAAGTCAAGGTTTGATTTCCATATCCTGCACATAATCCTTTTAATTAATTTTCTTTAGTTTTCTAGTCCTTTTACTTTTAATTAACAATTGTTCTTTTAACTTATTTTTCTTTCTTAACTATAATTAATTCCTTTAGTTTTCTAGTCCTTTTACTTTTAATTAACAATTGTTCTTTTAACTTATTTTTCTTTCTTAACTATTATTCTATTAAATTTCTATTTGTCATTCTTATTAATTATTTTAATTTTATTTCTTTCTTAATAACTAGCAATAGAATTCAATTTTTTTCCTCTTTAGTCTTTTTTCTTTCTTATTTAACATTTGTTCTTTTAATTTATTTTCTTTCTTAACAATTGTTTTTTATTTTCTTTTTCTTTCTTAACAATTATTCTATTAATATTGTTTCTTAATTTTATTTCTTTCTTAATAACTATCAATATATTTCAGTTTTTTATAATACTTCTTGTTATCTTTTTATTTAATATATTACTACACAAAAATTTGTTCCCCCAATAATATTGATCTAGCTCAAATGAAAAATTGATGCGGTCAATTGTGAATGTAATTTGTGTTAAGATACGTAAACGTTCTTTGTTCTTTTGGGGTATTATGTAATTAAAGTAACTTGTGGAGGTTATTTTTGTAAAATTTATCCTCCTTATTTTGTATCTCCTCATATATATTATTGTGATTGAAACATAAATTTTAAGTTTGACTGTTTGATTTAAATTTTTTTTTATTTATTTCGATTATAAAAATTTGTCCTAGAATCTCAGCCCCCACTACACTGAATTCCTGGATCAGCACCTGCGTGTAGGTCACGTGACATCGGAACTGTCGTGCTTATTTCTGAAAAAGACCGAAGTGAAACAAATAACTCTTAGTAGGGACTAACGTGGGAAAACAACTTAAGAGGGACGACTCTGTAAAAAGTTATACATAAGGAGGACCATTTGTGTCATTCGAACATAGAATTTATTGATTCAATCTCGTTAGGATTAACCTATGATTGTTGTTATTTATTGTTGTATTTATTAAATAATGATTGTTGTTATTAATCAATAGTGCTAATTAATAATAATATATATTTATTATTTTCCTTATTTATAAAGTTTATTTCTTTTACTCACCAAGTTTCGGGTTCAATTAAACTCATCCTCAACATTATTTTTACCACATGATAAGTACTAGCAAAAACTTAAAAGAAAATTTAGAAGTTGAATTTTGCAAGATAAAAACATCGGGTCTAAAGGTCAAATCCGTGACAAACCTTACCATATATTCCACATAATCCGTTAAGATTTCTCTGTTCAATTAAATTACAGGATCGTATATCCTAATCAAGTTACTCGATATATAATTTTAATTTGATCAATAAAAGTTCGTTTGAGCTTAATTCAGTTTACATCAGGTAGCGGTACTATTCGTTCCTACCTCAAAATTTCGGATACCTGCTAATTCAAGTATCCAACTATTTAGTGAAATTAGGTGGTCCGTTTTTCTTCTATTCTCCAAATCTTCTACAAATCAACAAAGACTGTCGTTTTCTTTTATCATCAAAATCTTCTACAGATCCACACTTTATCGATCGTTCTTCATTCATTTGTTCTCACTACACCACCTCAACAACACCTTACAACACCTCCACCTAAACGGCTTAATGTTGACACGACCCTTCAATGCCTTATGTACCTACCTCTCGCCTTAACCCATCCTACCTCACTACGGCGCCACAACTCGCTCATGTAAACACTATCATCACTCAACACTCACCGCTCACACACTCTCATACAAACATACACACACTTGTACACACCCCATTACAGGGAGTAGTTTTTTCTCGATCTACATGTAGATCTGAAAATAGCTCTCAAAAGACGCACATTGTGTAGTCCAGTGTCGTATAACTTATTCCTCATTCTTATTATTGTCACCAACAGATAGCACATAATTCATCTTTCTCAATTACGAATTTGTTTCCTTGTCAAATTATAAAAAAAATAGGACATTAGAAGAATCAATACCCCATCAATAAGTGCATCTCTAATCTCCTTTTTGTTCCGTATAATTTTGATTTTTCCTTTATTTTTCTTATTTCTCAAAATTACATAAACTATATTTTTTTACGTATTTGAATATATGGCAGTCATTGAAAAAATGCATCTATTCTAGAGAGTGATTTACTATGTATAAATTGTCTTAAGTAGTTTTTTAGTTCTTAATATGTCAAAACATGATTTGAGCACCAAAGTGGAACCTTCAAGATCCAAATCATGGTTTGACTCACAAAGCAATCGTTTCCATCTCTAGATATTCTTGTTTTTATGCTAGTTTCTTTCTTGTCTTTGGATTGATTAGCAGTTCAAATGTTGCTTTATTAGAAACATCTCACATAGCGAACGTTTCTATCTTAAGCTGTTCTTATTTTTGTGTTTGTTTCTTTATTGCCCGTGGATTGGATAGTAGTTCAAAATGTTGCTTTAATACTTAAATATAACTTATCATTTTTTGCATTGTTACTAAATTTAGTTATATGTATCAACTTTCATTTGATAATTTTTATTTGGATTTTACAGAAACTTGAGAATTGAGGGGTCAAATACAACATTGTTGTCTGTTTGACCTTCTCACGCCATGACACAAAAATAATTGATAAAGGAAACCAAACGAAGCTCGATTAGTTTCCGGTAAAAGGTATGTATACTCCGTCTTATGCATGAAACATGAAATTTCTTCTTGTTTTTTTTTTTTCAATCCCTATGATTAAATTGAAATTGGTCAAAGTTACTAAAAATATATCATTATTAATTTTAAGATAATACTATACATGAAAATATATCTCATTTATTCCTTACATACTATAAGATAAAAGTTTGGTCAACAATGTAACTTTAAAAAATGAAATTTCTTATAAAAGTTTGTGGTTTTTTGTAAAACAATTTATCAATAAATTCTTATACCAGTATAATTGTATAACTTTACTAAGTTGCTAGAGCACAAGTCAAATGATGATATGTGTAGTTGATTTTTTATATGAATATATTGAAAAGTAAATATGCAATCACTTCATTGATATTAGAGGTAAATAATTTTCTTATGTTTATCAATTCATGTTGGCGAATCACTAATATTAAATGGTTCAAGTATAAATTGTGTTCCTTTAAAATGTAATTCTCGAAATTTATTATTATTATTATTATGTTTTATTCTGGTTTGATTAGCAAATAACAAAGTCAATTTAAGAGATACATCAGTGTATAAGAAAATTATTCAAACAATATTATTACAAAATGTAAGTATAAATTGTTATCTACTTAGTTATTGAAGTAGTGCATGTGTCTAATTTTAAATCAGTTGTGGGAGTGACATCATTCATTTAATTAATTATTGTTGAGATATTCACATAAAACATGTTTAAGAGCATTAACATTAAATTAAACTTTCTCAATATTTTGCCTAAGACTAGTAAATGTATTAATATATTGTGGATTTTAGTATCCAATCAATATTTAAATGAAAATAATATTAGATCAATATTAAGTTTCTTATTTGTTTAATTTTTTTAAGATGATTATCTGACTTGAAAAAGTTTTATGTAGTTCTCCTACTATATGTTCATCCCTACTTTCTAACTTGTAGTGATCAAATGATTTTTGAGCTTTAACAAACTTTTGTGACAATCATTTTTAATTTTTTAAGTTTAAATATTTTAAGAACTCATAATCAATAAATTTCCATAGGGATACAATGATTCATGTACTTAATTTTGAAATTATTTGGCATCTTTACTATGATAATTTGACTTTTGGATAACCTTAAAATATTTTTTTTTCTCACGTGACATTTGATATGTTCAACAAAAAATAATACCAAAATATCAACAACTAATTAGGTGAATATGAATAGATGTATCCTAAAAAAATTCAAGTAGATTTTGGTACATATATGTTGTGAGAAAATGATATAGTGAAACAATCAAAGTGATTCGGGGCAATCAAATCATCACCACAAAGTAGAATAATAACCTTTTGTTGATGATATCGAAACTGAGCATATCTGGAGATTGATGAGTACATAAGAAATGTTAAATTCACATATCATGACCAATATTTATCCTATTCAATCATATTTATAAGATTTAATGTCATCAGCCTAGTTAATGCTCAAAAGATATTGTATTCATAGTTAATTATATGATTAACAAACAATCTAATCTAATAAAGTAACATAGTTAATGTTGATTATGTATGTTGTTGAACAAGCCCTAATAAAACCTAATAATGTATATGAAAAAAATTATGTATTATTTCTAGATTACGATGATTCTAGTGTGCAGGTAATGTGCTAATTATAAGTAGCACCAATTTCTTTTTTCTTTTTATGTTGAATGTGTTCCTTGTTTATCTGCTTTATATGCACTAATAGTAATATATTTCCATACTCTCATATATTTACATTTAGATAATAAAATAAAGTATTAATTTTACAAGGTAAAGGGTATAGTGCATTGTTTGAGTATAATTTTAAGAAAATACTATTATCACTCTTAATTCACTTATATTTAAAACACATTGTCTATTTTATTTCTTATACTCATTTAGACACATACAATTAAATTTTTATCTAATTATATGAAATTTGAAATACTTATTTTTTGGTAAATAAGATGAAAACTAGGTTGAGGCTTCTTGTCGGTCCAAAAATAAAATTCCATAATCTTGTTCTACATTATATAATCTAGTAACACTTTGATTAGTGAAAGAACACTTAATTTTTTGTAAAGAAGGTTGTAGAAAAACCTTGAAATAACCCTTCAACTTGTCCTTGAAAGAGGTCATCGTAGAGGTGAATGAATGGTTTGAATTATTCGGTCCAAATTAAATGAATGCTACTTAAAATGACATAGTATTAGTTACACCTATCGATATTGATTAGCGGTGAAGAGGTTTAGCGGTTCATCTAAATGTATTGAATGTTATAGGGAAATAGGCCAGGGTTGTGGCTAGAATCTACTCATATTACCAACAATGACAAAAGTTGGTGACAAAATAATAAAAGAATACCTATCGATATTGATTACCAGTGAAGAGGTTTAGCGGTTCATCTAAATGCATTGAATGCTATAGGGAAATATGTCAGGGTTGTTGTTAGAATCTACTCATATTAATTTTTTTTATCTAATTATATGAAATTTGAAATACTTATTGTGTGGTAAATAAGATGAAAACTAGGTGAAGGGTTCTCATCGGTCCAAATACAAAATTTCATAATCTAGTTCTATATTATATAATCTAATAACTCTCTCGTTATTGAAAGAATACTTGGAATTATTTTTAAAGAAGGTCGTAGAGAAACTGTGAAATAACCCTTCAACTTGTCCTTGAAAGAGGTCATCGTAGAGGTGAATGAATGGTTTGAATTATTCGGTCCAAATTAAATGAATGCTACATAAAATGACATAGTATTAGTTACACCTATCGATATTGATTAGCGGTGAAGAGGTTTAGCGGTTCACCTAAATGCATTGAATGTTATAGGGAAATAGGCCAGGGTTGTAGTTAGAATTTACTCATATTACCAACAATGACAAAAGTTGGTGACAAAATAATAAAAGAATACCTATCGATATTGATTACTAATGAAGAGGTTTAGCGGTTCATCTAAATGCATTGAATGCTATAGGGAAATATGTCAGGGTTGTTGTTAGAATCTACTCATATTAATTTTTTTTATCTAATTATATGAAATTTGAAATACATATTGTGTGGTAAATAAGATGAAAACTAGGTGAAGGCTTCTCATCGGTCCAAATACAAAATTTCATAATCTAGTTCTATATTATGTAATCTAATAACTATCTCGTTATTGAAAGAACACTTGGAATTATTTTTAAACAAGGTCGTAGAGAAACCGTGAAATAACCCTTCAACTTGTCCTTGAAAGAGGTCATCGTAGATGTGAATGAATGGTTTGAATTATTCGGTCCAAATCAAATGAATGCTACATAAAATGACATAGTATTAGTTACAATTATCGATATTGATTAGCAATGAAGAGGTTTAGCGGTTCATCTAAATGCACTGAATGGTTTTAATAATTTGTTGTTTAAAATAAATGAATTCCACCTTATATTAATGATATCATTTTGCTTAAAATCTACAATTACTATTTACTACAACATTGAATCCAAGTTAATTTACCTATATTGAGATAAATTTGAATGTAGTGAACATTTGTGTGTAATTTAACTTATGACTCTCCGCACTCATGTAATTTTAATGCTTAATGAAAAATGGATGGATGAGTAGAGAAGCTAATTATATATTTAAATCTACCCGTATTAAGTCATTAGAGACACTGTATTAGTTGCTCCACCTGCATTGACTATTAGCAAATATGACATTGGCATTTTGTCTAAATGTAATGAATATCACCTAAAAATATTTATTGTGTTCGGTGATAATCAATTTATTATAAAAAATGACAAAAGTTGGTGACAAAATTGTTTTAATGATTTTGCATGTCACCTAATATATGTGATGTCATTTTGGTTCGATTCTATTAATATTTATTACAATAATAAGAAATTATTAACATTTATCTTGAGATAAATTTGAATGTATGAACTTACTTTCATGTAATCTAATTCATGACAATTAGTAGTATCATAATAGTAATGCTCAGTGAAAAACTAATAACAATTGTAAAAAAAATATGGGCCCTATATTTAATTGTAGGTACTCAGTGTATTCAGATTCATATGTTTCAAATGAATTAATTTTCTAAAAATAGATTAGTCTCTTGTTCATGTATTTTTTTTTTGGTACAACTTGTTCATGTATTATGTGGTAGTTTTTTTTCTATAGTTGTATTAGATTTTCTTCTCATAAACAAAAATAAAAATTAAAAAATGACATTGTTCTGTGTTGGACATTTTGCATATTATAACTCAACTAAACTTTTATTAATGTTCGTATTTAATCTTTCGAAAGTAAAATATATAACTTATGCCGTGGAAATTGAGTAACATATGTATTATGTCCTTAATCAACTATTCATCAATGGATTTTTAAGAGAAGAAATGTGATTTTAGGGATTCAGTAAAATTTAAAACTCTGGCAAGGTTATGTATATCTCAAAATTTATATAAAACTTATAATTCAAAAATGATGACAACCAAATATGCTTAGTAATTAACTCTATTCATTTTTGCAGTGTTTGGATGTTTTTATGTTTAAATTTTTCTATCACAATTATTATTTTGGAGCTTGTACATATGTCTTGAATTTTTTTTCACTCGTCTTTACTATATAGTGTTCTTAATCAATTATTCCTAGGGTAGAATAATATAATTTTAAGAAATAGACAAATAAATTAATGTACAAAATAATAACAATATAACATGGATGTTCAAATTAATAATAACCAGTATAATATAATCTTAGGCTATAAATTTTAGCAAGATCATGTTGTTACTTATTTTTGGTTTTGGTATAAAGATGATTTTATTTGTAAGTGAAGATTATTGTATTTTTTTTTTAGAATACATTCACCATCAATCATTATATCAGAAATCATTTCAATAACTACCAAATACAAATAATTACAAATAATAAATCACTACCAAACAAACATGACTAGTATTAAACTAGAGAAAACTTCAAATTAATGGGAGTTGAACCCATGACATAATTACACATTTAGTATGATAACTTTCACAATGCGATTTTTTTTAATTAAGTTTATGCTCAACACATTTGGTCCTAACTCAATCTTTTCTTTTAGACTCAACAAATTAGATTTTTTTTATCATCACAATTAGATATATTTAGTCATTTTAGCCATTTATCTTTAGTTTTATATTTATTTAAAAGATCACAATAGAAAAGGCAATATTTCAAACACCATAATTGCAATAAGTCGAACCATACAAACAATGTACAAACCTAGATGTGTGATTAGCTTTTTGATATTTTTTTGTAAAAAAATCGTGTTGCATTCTGAGTAATAGAATTTTGCAAAGAGTTACAATTTCTTGCATCATCTCAAATTATAGTTTTTGATTTAAATCTCCTGAAATATTGTTCAGAGAAAATGTGAAACTTTAATTGAACTTTATAATAAATGGAACTTTTTTTCTTTTGATGGGTTAACTGCGAAAATATCAAACTTCTGACGGATGGTTTTAAAAATTTGTAAATATTTTCATATTGATAGTAGATAGAAGAAGATTACACTTCAAAGATTGAATTTTAAAATTTTGTCCTTGAGATAAAATTGCAATGGTTTGTTTCATCCTCTTAATGAGGTTGAGAAATACTTTAAATGCATTTTGTCTAAATGTGTTAAAAATCCACCTAATGTAAGGTGATTTCTGTTAGAATTTTCTACCGACAAGTGTGACATAAATGCAAATTAAAAATATGTAATTGTAACTTACAATATCAGTCAAATTTTATATGAGAAATTAACTCTCAATTTTAAGTGCAAAATTATGAAATTTATCTACTTGAGAATTAAGAGGATAAAATCCACACATGAAAGGTTCACTAGTATAAAATCATATGCTTGAACTCAAATATAATTCATTTTGGAAAATGATTTGGTTGAATGTATAAAGTGAATCTTTATTTTATTTTCTAGTTTTTTAACTATATTTTTGGACCTTTTTTTGCTTTCCTTCAAGAATATAGTGGTTCATTAGGAGATTAGTTGATTAACATAATTTTTTTTTTACTTTCAATAAAATAATTTTCCGAATTCATTATATATGCTTTAACATGAACACGAAGTCTCTACATTACTTTTACAGTGAGCTAAAGACTATTTGAAATTGTGTGGCTTTTGAGTTTCTAGGTTGCATTTTATATTGAGAGATCGGGTAAATAAAATTAACTATGCAACTTACTACTTTATCTTTAAAGTGGTTGATGTGAATTTCTAACTTAAAAAAATTGAAATGGTGAAAATTGTATTACACATCAAATATATAATTTTATTGATAAAATATTTAGTGTAATAAGAATAACAACTTACATACCTTTTCATTTTATTTTGTTAAGTTAAATATATCAACCACTTTACATAAATAAATAAATAAAAACTTAGTTACTAAGTTAATTTTATTTACCAGACATCTCACTATAAAATGCAACTTCGAGACTCAGAAACCACACAATTTTAAAGAGTCTTTAACTTATCTCGGTTATTTTCTTGCACTATATATATCATCATCAACAACACAAAGTTTCACAACTTTAGCAAACAAGATCTTTCTCAAACTAAAATTCTGAACTGTTGAAGCCATGGAAAATTCTACTAATATGTCTTTCATGGAAAACATCCAATATTCATCCTTTCTCGTGTTTATAGCCTTGGCATTTGCTACAATAATCTTTTGCAAATGGCTAGGCTTCACAAGAGGGAAAAAACAAGATCTTCCACCGGGACCTGTAGCCTTGCCTATTTTTGGGTGTCTTTTCCAAATGTTGATGAACAAACCAACATTTCGATGGATACACAAACTTATGGCTGAAATGAACACAGAAATAGCTTGCATTCGTCTTGGTAAGGTCCATGTTATTGTTGTCACATCGCCGGAACTTGCACGAGAGTTCCTGAAAAAACAAGATGCAACTTTTGCCTCTAGACCTTATTGCATGTCTGGTCAAATGACTAGCCATGGGTATTTGACAGCAGCTCTTTCACCTTTTGGTGATCAATGGAAGAAAATGAGGAGAGTTCTTGCCACCGAGGTACTATCACCAGCTATACACAGATGGTTCCATGACAAAAGAGTCGAAGAAGCTGATCATCTCGTGCGCTACATTTACAACCAATGCCAAAACCCGTTAACAAATGGCATTGTAAATGTGAGAGTTGCAGCTCAACAATATTGTGGCAATGTGATTCGAAAATTAGTTTTCAATAAGCGGTTCTTTGGAGAAGGAATGGAGGATGGAGGTCCCGGAATGGAAGAAAAAGAGCATGTAGGTGCATTGTTTACCATTCTCTCATATCTATATGGATTTAGCATTGCTGACTATATTCCATGGCTAGAAATATTTGACTTTGATGGTCATAAAAAAACTTTAAAAAAAGCCATTGAAATTGTTACTAAGTACCAGGATCCAGAAATTGCTAAGAGAATCCAGATGTGGAAAGATGGGATAAAAAAGAAGGAAGAAGATATTCTTGATATTTTGATCAACCTAAAGGACTCTCTAAACAATCCATTGTTAACGTTGCAAGAGATCAAAGCACAAATCGTTGTAAGTATCTTCCTTACATTCTCAAATTAACCTTGATAAGTTTTTTACATATATTTGTGGCATACTTGCATAACTTTTCAAACTATAGAACATATTAATTTGATTATCTCGTTGTGGCCACATAAGGAACTTCAAATTAGAAAATGATATTACAAAATGAAAATACAGACATTTCCAAAATTATTAATATCATAGTTGTATCAATTTCAAGGTTTTTGGTGATATTTTGAACTAACTATTGTTACTACTCTTATGAAGTAAATGTTGTTGTTTTTTTCTTTTCTTTTTACAAATCATATCAACAGGAAATAATGATAGCCACCGTTGACAACCCATCAAACGCAGTTGAGTGGGCCATGGCAGAAATGCTAAACCATACTGAGATCTTAGAAAGGGTGACACGAGAATTAGACGAAGTTGTTGGAAGAGATAGACTAGTTCAAGAATCAGACTTGTCCGAACTAAATTATACGAGGGCTTGTTGCAAAGAGGCGTTTAGAATGCATCCAATTGCACCTTATAATGTTCCTCATGTTTCTACGCAAGATGCCACTGTAGGTGGATATTTCATCCCTCAAGGTAGTAATGTGCTATTGAGCCGCCCTGGCCTTGGAAGGAACTCTAGAATTTGGGAAAACGCACTCACGTACAAACCGGAGCGCCACTTGCTAGGTGATCGTTCAGAAGTCACACTTGTAGATTCTGAATTAAACATGTTGTCATTCAGTACCGGGAGACGAGGTTGTGCAGGAGTATTGCTTGGTTCAACTATGACAACTATGCTTTTGGCTCGTCTTGTTCAGGGGTTCACTTGGGCTACACCCCCTGATGTGCCAAATGTTGAATTGGCAGAGTCCAAATGCGATTTATTCCTTGCAAAACCTTTAATTGCGCATGCCAAACCAAGGTTGAATAAGAATGTCTATCGGAAGCTTCAAAATTGATGTCTTTTATATTTTAGTATTGCATCTGAGACTTGGGATAGATGCATACATCTAGTTGCTGCAGAAAGGGCTATGTTTGTTTATGTTTTTTTAATAATTTTGTTGTTAATGTATGTCGTCGTGTTGTTGTCGTCGTCATGTTTGTCTATGTTTTTCAATAATGTTCCTTGAACAATGTTGTGGGTAATTTATGTAGTTGTCGTGTCTATGTAAGATATTTTGATTTTATTAGTGTGGTTCATTATTATTGCTTGTAATAAATTTTGAAATTGTGTATTAGTCTTTGTTTATATGTAGTCAATGAACAAATCAAAAAATAATTACAAATGTTTAACAAAAGTATAATATATAAGTTATTGTGATGAACAAATTAAGACAAGAATGTCCATAGAAATCCATAATTTTAATTGTACATTGAAGGAACCAATACCAAAATATTAAACTCACATACACATTTTAGAAGAAAATGTGAAGACACTACGAGCACTAATCAATGTTTAGAAAATCGAACCATTCGGCCGGTCGAACTTGTTCAACCATGAACCGGTGGCCTGTCCAGTCCGAAAGTATGCAATAAAATATAAGCGCTAAAAAATCGGCAAACCTGCGACCTGGTGAACCGGGTTGAACCATGGTTTGGTCTATTTTTTATTTTTTGAATTTTTATGTTATCTTTCATGTTAAAAATAATTAAAATAAAATATGCAGAGATAAAGATTTTCACACCTGACATATAGGATAATAAAAAATAATGAAGCCACTTGGGCTAAACAACTTTTATTAATTTTTTACTACACAAATGTATATGATACTCCAAATAGAAATAATTGTAAGTTGTACCCTAATTTCTTCGTGGATTAATTTATGAATAATTAATTTTTAAATATCACACATTATCATTGAAATTAATAATTATTGATTTTATATTGAAACTTCTTTTAGAACACATGAACCGAATATTTGTTTTTCTCTTTCTCTTTTCCAACTAAAGTGACAAAATTTGAAAGCCACATTGTTATGCTATGCAAATTTAATTGAATATTACACTTTAGATTTTATATATGGCATAATTATGTTCTAAAATCATTGATCTCCTATTTTATTGTACTTTAACTTACATTCTTATATAATCAAATGAAATGAACATGTTATATTTTAATGGATTTATTAATTAGTATTGTATCTACATACCATTATGATAAACATAAGTTAGCTAATGATTTGATTTTAATATATTTAGATTTTTTAATATATTTTTATTATATACTTTAAAATTAAAAAAATGAATCATTATTATAATGTCATATAGTTCCAACCGGTTCTACCAGTGAAACCCCTAATCAATTTACTTACCCGTTCTACTAGTGAAACCCCTAACCAATTTACTTACCGGTTCTATGTCCGGTTCGGTTCTATAAACATTTACATGAGTATGTACATGAAGTGACAAAAGATAACTACGATGGTTAAATATTAAACACTTAATACTATACACAATTGGTGGAGAGTTATATGTACATATGCATGGACATATTCATATAGATGCCCACTTAATGCGCTCAATCCGCCTCAAAAGGGATTAAACCATTGAGAAACAAAAAAATAAATAAATAAATAAAATTTGCATAGATGCATGTTTCTAACTAAATATATCAGTCTCATTTTTTTTATACATTGGAACATTATTTGGTGTATTCACATAAATGATATCTTTTATTACCTTATCTCTTCAATTTTTTTAAGTGCATCTCAAGGTAGCCTTTGTTTCGAGCAAAAATCAAGTAGCTGACATCCTAAGGCCATCTCCAGCCGAAGCAGGCAATAGCCCCCTCATGCCTGCCTGCTTGCCTGTCTGCTTGCTTGCCTGCCTGCCTTGCCTAGTCTGTCATCTCCAACCGAATCAACAATCCAAAACATTTATTTCAATTTCAAACTTTCCCCGCTCTCACTTAACAATAACAACAACAACAACAACAACAACAACAACAACAACAACAACAACAACAACAATAATAATAATAATAATAATAATAATAATAATAATAATAATAATAATAATAATAATAATAAGTAAACATAATTAATGAAAAACAACAACAATTATTATTAATGCACTGGGAGTGAAAAGAAAAACAACTATTACATACTAAAACAAAACATAATTTTCAAGGGAAACACCAACAATTAAACATAATTAAAGCAACACAACAAACACTACAACAAGTTGGATCATAGGCCTATGGAGAGAAATCACGGCTAAAATCGAAATTGAAAAAAGATTTAGTCGAACTCTTGTGGAAAACACACGGGTCATTTTCGAATTAGGTGTTTCTTAGTAATCGTATATGTTAAGTTGTTTAATTGATCTTCATATTGTATTTTTAAATTAAGTTGCAATAATAATAAATATAATTAAGCCATATTTTTATATTCATACTATATTTTTTTAAACTAAGACATATATAAATTAAAAAAAATTGACATCGATTACTATGTAACCATAAATATTTTTGTCCAAGGTTTTTTTTTATTTTTGTTTTAAAAGTTAATTAATTTAAATATGTAAAAAATATATAAAAACTTTTTAACACTTGTTAATTATGATTTAATGTTTTCTTCAAAAAAACAAACTTAACCATAATTTTGAAAGATATAATGTTTTCTCCTTCATATTTATAGTACTTGAAGGTCACTCAACACTATCTTCAAACCAATGTGGGATAAGGAGAGTTAAGTTTTTATCCCACATTGATTTGAAACTAGTGTTTGAGTGGTCTCTAGTAGTATAAATATGAAGGAGAAAACATTTTATCTTTCAAAATTATGATTAAGTTTTTTTTTTTAAGAAAACATTAAATCATAATTAACAAGTGTTAAAAAGTTTTTATATATTTAAATTAAAATTAATGTTTAAAACAAAAATAATTAAAAAAAAAAAAACCTTGGACACGCGCGTGCAGCGCACGTGCGCGTACAGGAGCAGCCTGCCCGCAGACAGGCAACTCCCCCGAATGCCTACATGCCCTCCGGGGGGAGATCCGTCTCCAGCTGACAGAGGGGATGTTGCTTGCCTCCCCGGTTCGGTTGGAGATGGCCTAACACTACCACTACAATCTTGCCCGTGCAAATTGTCTCGAGAGGACAATTGAAGCATTATATAAAGTCCAAATAACACACATATATTAGCATCATTGTACAAGAAGTAGTGAGGTTTAAAAGGGAGATTTAATCTTGTAAAATTTATATGCATCCCATGTTTTTGTTGATAGTCAAATATATATACGTAGTCCCATGTGTATATTGGCAAGTATATGTATAATTTAGTTTAATTTATAATTTTCTCTTAATGAACCCCTAATTAAAATTAAAATTAAAATTTATATGAAGGAGGTTCATGTTTATTAATATTTGATAAATTTAACAAGTCAATAGTCACCAAGCGATCGACGATATTTTTCGATCGGGAATATTTTCAACAAACATAAAACTCGTAAAACTCACCGATTCGGCCGATGCGCGATCGTGGGATGATTTTGGCATGTCGGATATTAGTGCCAACTCACGATTTGGGGATTCCATTGTTGAATTGTGATGAACTTTGGTGTTGAAGATGAATTTTTGGGAGAGTTTTTGTAGTGAGAGAAATTTTGAAATTGGAATTGGGGGTAATAATGATTTTTTATAGTTTTGTAATTTTAATAATGTATTTAATTATTTTAAAGGTAATTAGCTAGGTTTAATTGTATAATTAGTCAAAAAAAAAAAATGCTGAAGGCCATACCCCTAAATTTCCAAGATACAAAGAAAAAATAAAATTACCTTAAACTCACTCCCAGTCTCCCACCATTATATTATCTTCTTCTCCTACTGCAAATTTCCTTTAGTCCAAAGCAGGAACAAAAAAATGTCTCGAGGAACAGATAAACTTTTTAAGAGCATAAAACAATTCCTGGACCTTCAATACAAGCTCTTTAATCGTCGCTATGGGCATCAATTAATGGACATCCTCGACTTCCCCGTGAAAGTTGTGCTTTCTCCTTTTACACTCCCTTTCGACATTGCGGGCTCTGCGCCACGTGGATTTGGCGTTCCAGAATTCATCTCCAAGCTTTCATACTCCGCCGTTTTCGTATGTTATCCTCCTAATTTACACTCTATGTTGAGAAAATTGTGTGTTTGCAGTGTGAAATTGAGTTTATTAGTGTAACTATTTGTTTTTTTAGGGAATTGTTTATTTAGTTAGTCGTAGAAGGTAATTTAATTGTGACGCCGGGATTCTATTTCTTTACAGACCCTAAGCACAGGACTTGTTTTTTGGGCCACAATTTGTCAATTTGAGTGTTTTAATTGATTTAATAATGTAATATTTTTTTGTTATAAAATTTCAAACTGAAGTATTCAGTATGTTGATTACTGACAAAAAAAAAACTCAATTCTTCAAGTATTGTATTTAAAAATGACTATCAAGTCGACCAGCTATCATCAGCAATTAACATTCAGTTAGCGGAGGGAGTATTTTGAGTTGGACAAATACTTGACTTGGTGTAGATAGAATGACAAGGTATAGGTTACCATGTTCATGGTACAACCACGTTGTGTGAAGGGTTGTTCCGCAATGTGGTTATCTTCTGTTCACTCGGTTTGTTGGTTTAATATTTATATTTGGTTTGGTTCTTATCTGTGTGATGGTGCAGTCCCAGTGTTACAGGAAAAAATCATGCTCAAATGTGTACTTTAAATTAACTTATTCTTTATAAAGTCATCCATTGGCAAATGTGTTCACTTAATTTATAGAACTTTACTGTTATTAAGTGAGGACTGGAGTTCATGGGTACTTCTTATCTGTCATCCATTGGCAAGTGTGCTTCACTTAATTCTAGAACTTTACTAATATTATTTTTTAGGGGACCCAGTGATAAAGGATTAAATTCGTTTCTTTTTGATTGAATAAGAATTTTGCCTTTTTTTCATGGAGATGAAAGATAAGCTGTTGTATTAGCATTTGACGTTCTTGTGAATTTATCCAGTGTTATTGATTCTATCTTGAATTGGTTTCAGGCGATTGCTACTATTGGGACTTATGATATCGCGTTCGAGCTGGGAAAGAAGGTGTTGTGTCAGAGGTGATTTAAACTCATAGTTTATTCTTCGCTTTAAATGTTGGGTCCCTCTTGCTGTGCATCTTAAATCCTTTTGTTATAAAACATACCAAGTTTAGTTTCAAAAGGCCAAAACACATTTTGCCGTTATAATAGAGAATATTGTAAGTTGTTTGAAATCCAAGGGGTAGTTGATTAGCAATAACACTTTCTCCAATTGCTCATAAATCATAATTTTGTCTCCATGGATCATGAAGAGGGAAATACCCGTCTGACAAAATCTGTTAGAAATGCTAATAGATTAACCTATCCTTATTCCATTCTGGTGCATCTTCATGTAAAATATACTTTACCAAAGTTGAGAGTTTACAAGCTAGTGTTTCGGTGATATGAAGTTGAATAGATGATGGAAAATAGACCTATATCTATGTTTTATACTTTCCAAGACTTTCTCACCTTCTCTTGAGCTTCCATTTGCATTTACTTGGTGCTCAAACTTAGTCATTATGATTTCACTAAGTTCTCAGTCCAACAAAACTATATTTTTTGCATTCTTGATCTGCTCCTGGTGTGCTCTTTGATTTCCTAGATTATGTGATCGAAGTCATTGAACACTTTGATTTTGTCATCTTTAACGTGTTGTGTGAACAAATGGAGTTTTAGTTGATCTTACATGTTTTTGAAGGAAAAACTACTGTAGCCCTTAATTTGGCATCTCCGTATCAAAGTTAATTGCAGCAATTCATAAAACTAGTTACCTACATACTCGATTTTTGAAATACAGGAACTGCCGGACCTGCAGTGGATGGCAGGCCATGCAATGTACCATGTGCCGAGGCTCAGGAAACGTGCAGTACCAAGTGAAAAATCATAATCTGAGAAGGTAGGACAACACTATTGCAATTTTATCCTTATGGAGGCTAGATTATTTTACAAGATTCTTTACCCTCTATCTTCTTTAACATTTTGTTACACCCTCACCTTATCAACGTATCTAATTTGTGGTATTGCCATATTCTAGTGGAGAAAAGGCAACAGCTGAAAACATTGCTGATGCAATTGCTGAAAACCGAGCTGAGTTGGTACACCTTCCTTCGAGTGTTGACCTTCATTTTCCATTGCCGTCTAAAGAATGTCCAAGTTGTGATGGGACGGTAAGAATTATGGTTCTCATTCCTTGCAATAAATTTGCCTAGACTCGATTTATTATCACTGTTAGGATTATGGGTAACTCAATATTCAGTGATGATGAATCAGGACACCGAGCTTTAGTGTATAAATTTTACAGAAAGTTCCTTGACCTAGTTTAAGCTCTTTTACTTCTTTTGCTACCATGTGAACCTCCAGTATCTCGCTATCAAAGGGCTTTAGCTGATGTAGGTTTAGAAGGAAGAACTATTTGAGCTTTGATTGCTGCATGAAGCATTTTCTTACTTTGCAGGGAGTGATGAAATGTCCAGAATGCAAAGGCAAATCACCAATTAGGATATCTGCAGATGATGTAAGACCTCTAGTGCTTCTATTTTCTCATTTTTATGTCTTTATTTTTATAGTTTTTATGGTGCTTTTAAAGATCTTATTTTTCGAAAGATGACTCTGTTAATTGGAAAAAGGGGTTTGTAATTTGAATTGCATCTATGTTATATAGCTGATATATCACATGCTTCTGCTTATTGATTAACTTGCTAATCATTTTGATTTTAATCTTTTTATGTCCTCAGATAATGGAACCTCCATGGAAAGCGTATAACATCTTGCGTAAGATGGAGTATCCTTACGAGGTTTGTTCTTTGTGTATATGCTTATCAATATCAGACTTTTTCTTTGGAGGAAGTTTTGTGCTATGGATTGTGGTGATTAAGAACATAAAAAGTACTTATGCTTCATGAAACTCTAGCACTAGTTCTGACAGTTAGAATATGTGTTCACCTTAATCTTTAAGGAGTTCTTATGCACTCGAGTAGAGCAGAAAGATAAGAGATATAGATAAAGAACTGTACGACAAGAAGAAGATTAGGGCATGGATTCTTATCATTTATAATTTTGGGCATTGTATCGAAAATAAGGCCCAGCCTATTTTGGTAGAAAACTGGGTATAATATCAGTGTGGTAATATGAAATCCCTAATTCGACTGATGATTCAAACGATAGAGACAAATTTGGGTAACGTGGCTTTGGATAAACAAAGACACTAATTTGCTTTTTTGGGTTGAGATGGCAGGCACATGAAGAAAAATCGCAATATCTTAATTGCAAAAAAATTACGCTATATAGTGTTATTTTATGGGAAGGAATTTGGAGAAAGTGTTGATCAATATTTGACATATACAGAGTATCACTTTATAGTATACAGTTTTCCTTTTTTTGCTAAGTATATAATTAATACAGAATTCTATTAAAATATAAATATTTTTTATGTCATTATGATGGCATACCAGTCGAACTGGTGGATAATCCAGTTGAAGCAATCAAACCAATAACCAATAAGGTTGTTGGTTGTCACTTCACACCCCGGCCAGTACTTATTGATTTAATTATAACCAGTAATCAATATCTTTATACCTGAAATGCATTTTCTTCAAGATATAATCATGGGGATGGTCATTCACTAACACATACTCTCTCTCTCTACATACACATGAAGCCTCGTACTTACCAATGATTTATCAGACGTCTGGATTATTTCAATCATATTTCATCTCAGAAGCTTTGAATGGATTCTATAAATTCTGATTTTGTTCACATTTTGCAGCATATAGTTGAGAGCATGAAGGATCCCAGCATTGCTGCATTTTGGCTGATAACCTTACCTCAGATTGTTGGAGGTCTTGATTACGATGATGATGTTAAGCAGAAAATTTGGTGGCAATACAAGGTCCACTCTCTCTCCACAACCCCCCCCCCCCCCCCTCCCCCTCCCCCTCCCCCTCTCTCTCTCCTTTGACAATCTAAGGCATTATTTTACAATTGGGCCTACTAGCTGAAATTAGAGAATGCATTTTGAGTTGTATGCTGGGCTAGAGCCTAAACAAAAAATATGTATATTTTGAGACACCAAAACCTGCCTACAAATTATGATTGTGTTTGTGTTACTTAAGATACTCTTAATTATATTCTCTTTCTGCTACGTATTATGTTGTAAGTTTTCAGATCTAGTAGACTTGATAAAATAATGTTTTCCTGTGATTGGAAGCACCTTTCTGTTGTGACCATGTTCAAGCTCTAAATATGTTTGTCTGTTATAGTGTTTATGCTTTCTTATGTATTTTTTGATGAGGCAATCCCTTTACCATTTTGTAGGAATCTATGCGGTATGATCAACTCCGTGATGAAGTAGCCAAGCGAAAACCCGGGTGGGAATACTTGCAAGAGGTAAATTTAAATATTTGAATGTGCACATGTTGTGAACCCGAACGAAGAAAAGAAAAATGATGCGATCCTTAAGCTTAAGCTTATAGTAGATTGTTCTTTGTCCTCAACGATATATGGAAAATTGATGAATTGGCATATATTTATTCTTCTTATTAATAATGTTAACTCTCAGGCTTTAATCTCCATTGATCCCACACGTGCTAAGGAAGATCCCGTCATTGTGAAAAATATTCCATACTACAAGGCCAAGAAATCTCTGGAGGCAGAAGTCATGAAGCTTAATCCTCCCCCACGGCCAGATAATTGGGGTGTATGTATACTTTTCCTATAGTTATCTTCACATATTACATGTTGAGGAGTCGGTGGTGATTTTATAAAACATTCGGCAGGACCTGGACCTTCCATTAAATGCATCTTCTTGGACAGAAGAAGACGTCAAAGATCCAAAGAAGCTATATGAGATGACAATTCTTCTTAATGCACAAAGAGAAATTGCTGACAAAATACTGGATGCACAGTGGGAAACAAAGTGGCGCGAAGAAAAGGTCATTTTTTTTTAACTATTTTTCTTGGTTTTCCAAGGGTTTAATCCCGTTGGAGGCGCGTCTGGCATATTATATGGAACCTCTCCAACAGAGACTCTTTTTAGAACAATTATGGCTTGGTTTGGCTGATGAATTTCATAACTCGATCGTTTTTCAGATAAACGAGATGCTGAAAGAGAAAGTGCAGCCGTATTTGCAAAACATTGATAAGAGTGTTCTTCCTCAGCCTATAGTATTGCAATCACAGAAAAATCAAGACCAAAAGGTTACCTCCCTTCTTTCTAGCAATTAGACAAAATTTGAGTTTTAGAAAGGAATACGACTCTCTTTTGAACAAATAAACTCTTGTGTTTGACGAACATTTAGAACGTCTCATAATGGGCAAATTGCATCTTTAGTCCCACATGATTGGACCTTTAGCACATTCGTTTCCATACTTCATAAAATTGCACTTCCGTCCCATGCTTTCTTTGGGACCATAACTGCAAAACTGAACAGTGCTGTGAGACCAAAAGTGCTTGACTGGGATTATTCTATGGGACTAAAAGTACAAAATATTTTAAAGAGTCAAAATTGTATATTTTCTTGAAGTGGGACTAAAAGAGCAAAAGATTTTAATTATTGGGACTATAAATGTAATTTTCCATCTCATAATGTTGTTCGTTGTATTTGTTGCAGAGAAAACAAGGCAGGCGAAGATGGTGGCTGTTTTGAGGGTCTTGACTGTAATTTTGTATACAGTTTCTGAATTTATTTGAGTTGGGTTTGCTAATTAGCTACTCATGCCCCATTTTGATCTTTAATTTAGATTTTCCTCATCGTCTCTGTAACAATGGTTATTTGTTCCTTTGTTATCTGTTTTTGTTCTCAAAGAAAAAGGAAAACTGAAAATAAGAAAAGCTTTTAAAAATCACTACTTACCTTATTTCTAGTAAATGACACTGAAACAATGTTTCTCGTTCTTGCAGATAGCATCTTGTAAAATGAAAGAGGGAAAATGATAGATCGTGCGTATTAATTTGTTATATTATCCATATGGTCAATTTAATTAATTCGTAATAGAACTCGTCTGAAATAAGGTTTTTGTTAAATATTTATATATGTTGTAACAAATTTTCCTTGTTCACTTCTATCCTGCAATATTTTGTGCACCAGTTTGGTAAAAATTAAAGGTTCGTGCATCTTTATCAGGTTCATGCATTCAAAATATATAGCAAACATCCTCCGGACCAGAATATAAGTGCAAATTAATATCATGCTCCCGACATGTATATTATATATATGTGATGGAAGTGTCAATAATAACAAATAGTATAGTATAATACAATAAAATGGAGTGAAAAGTATTGTTCACATTGGGGAATTAATGCCTATTACAGACACCAACGCACATTTAAAGAATATAAATAACCAATTTACTTGTTTAATGTCAGAATCTATTCTTAGAACCAGAAAATTAAAACACACATATAGTAACATTAAAAAAAAAAAAACACTTATTGCTTTCTTCCATAACAAATCAATCATCCCATGCTACGTACATACATGCATACGTACGTTGTTTCCACGCGCAACTCTCAACGATTGTTTCTGGAGCACATGGTGGCCCTGGTGCAGCCACGGCGGTATGGTCGTGCCTGTTGGTGTTGGCGGCAGTTGTAGTAAGATTGACCGCGGTTGTTGCACGGCACTTTGTTCCTCCTTAGGGCACCGTAACTAATGTACCCACGCCCACCCAGTTGTCTACGTGCACTTTCGGATTCCATCATCATCTCGTCGTCCATATCCAAAGCATCGGCTACAAGCCCGTGCCCATCGGCCTCGTAACCGAGGGCGCCCATGTCGATGGCGTTGTCACTTGAACGGGCCACCATAGCCATGGCGGCGAATGCCACAACCAAAATCACAAGGCCCACTCGGAAACTAGCCATTTCTTGATCACCAACAAATTTAATTAGGTTAACTAGATTTTTTTTTTCTCTATGAAAGTTAATCTGCTTTTTTTGTTTTCTCTTGGTTTTTATTAATTTGTTTTTTTCTCAGCCCGACTGCCGAAGGGTGAGAAAAAGAATGATTTTTTTTGCAGGAAGGAGGAGAAGAAAAAAGAAGAATTAATGGTGTTTTTAACGGTGAGTGTCAATGTATAGTGAATTTACGCAATTTGCGCAAGAAAGAAGGGCTTAACAATGATATAGGGCCATTTTCTTCTCATGTATTTGTGGGCTTAGAGCAACTTTTGGATTTTGTAGGAAAAGGTTTGTTTGTGTGTATTATCCGTGTTGAAGAACACTAACCATAGATTTGAGGATGGCTCGTGACCTTCCAAACTAAATTTCATTGACCTCGTCAAATTTTATTCCAATAGTTTTTGGCAGGCATGCATTGATTTAATATGACCGATGCGATTTTGAAACTTTGTTGTTTAGAATTTTAAAATATTTAGGCACCACTAACCATAATGCGATTCATTACCCATGATATTCTTATCTACACCAGGAAACATTATTTGGTGCATCGGTTGTATAAATGACGTGGTACAACACAAGTAGAAGATTAAATTCAGTTCCTAAATTTAAGAAACATGGCCCAGAACATGGGGTGATGTGGATTACCACTCCGCATGTCACAAGTGCAGCGGTTGTACTAAATAATCTCTCAAAATTAAGGGAAAGTAGGCTTCATGATCTCATCATCATCATGTATTAGTATGCAAAAACCAATTTGACCAAATCTCAACCGTTTACTGCACCACGTCGTCATCTATGGAACATACTGTTGTACCAAATAATCTCTCCTAAACCAGGTCTAGGAGAGTTGTCTAAGTGAATATTGTGGTACATTCCTATTTCCTAGTCATTGTATCTAGGATTTTTTTTCTTAAACCAGGTCTACGCAGTAAATTTTGACTAATCTCTATAGTGTGACGAATTTGAATTGAGGTCTGAATTTCCAGAGGGATAGGCCAACGACGTGCTTCAAAAAAGATTAAATCGGGTCTAAGACTTGAATATTACTGGAAAACAAAAAAATATTAGAGGATATACCCAAGCATCAGCTCGATTCAAAATTGTTTAAATTAGGTAGTTGGATGGATGGTAAATAATATTATCGTAATTGTGCTTTAAACTTTGTTTTTGTGGAAGATGTGTTGCTTGTAAACTGTTTTCATGATTTCATCTACTACGAAATCTCATTTCTCATGTCATTAAAGGGAAAAATTTAAGTGCAACAAATTATTGTTTTTCTTTTTTTATATCTAAATTGGTCATTCCCTTAAAATTAAGGGTTTTTGGCACTTTGCACCCCCAAAACATGGGAAATAGGCACTTTGCACCCCCGAAACTTAGATTTAGCACTTTGCACCCTCAAAATATGAAAAATACAGCACTTTGCACCCTCTTTTATTTTCAGGCAAAAACTCATGGGCAAAATCGGTAATTCAATTATAAATTTTTGGCACTTTGCACCCCCAAAATAAAATTAGCACTTAATACCCTCGAATTAAGAATAAATCAGCAACTTGCACCCCCGTAACACAATAAATGGGCACTTTACACCCCGAAACACAAAATTAACACTTAACACCCTCAAATAAAAAAAAACTCAAACCCCTCGTTTTATTTAGTTATTTATGGATATGTATATTGATGAAAAGAAAGATGGGGAGAGAAATAAGTATTCTAGTATTTATAATTGTATTTTACAAAATTTAAGGAAAAAAAATGAATTACCTATTTTGCCTTAGATTTTTTTCACCCCGATGGTCAACTTTGCCGGATAAAACGAGGGGTTTGAGTTTTTTTTTTTTTTTTAAGGGTGTTAAGTGTTAATTTTGTGTTTCGGGGTGCAACCCATTTATTGTGTTTCTGGGGAGCAAATTGTTGATTTGTTTTTAATTCTAGAGTGTTAAGTGCTAATTTTGTTTCGGGGGTGCAAATCACCAATTTCTCAAGTTTTGAGGGTGCAAAGTGCCAAAGATTTATAGTTGAATTACCGATTTTGCCCATGAGTTTTTGCCTGAAAATAAAAGAGGGTGCAAAGTGCTGCATTTTTCATATTTTGAGGGTGCAAAGTGCTAAATCTAAGTTTCGAGGGTGCATAGTGCCTATTTTCCATGTTTCGGGGGTGCAAAGTGCAAAATACCCTAAAATTAATTAGTAATTCAATTACAAAACATGAGTACAGTCGTGCATGATTTAATTAAGCTAGGAATTCCTAATCCAAAATTGTTTCTCTGCTGAAATCTTTTTCGATATGATTTCTTTATTTTAATTTACACGTGATATTCATGTGTTGTAATAACTTGTTATACATTTGATTTCTTTCACCGAGTCTTACTCTATTGTACATATTTAATAATCTGCCTTAATACTAGTAATTAATTAAATGCTTTGAATGCAAATGTTTTTCAAGGAAATAGTTATAGAAAATAATGTTTTTTTTGTACAGTTGTACTACTTTCTGAATTAAGATTTTCTAATTAAATTTCTTAAACACGTGAACATTAATTTTGCTCTTTTTTCCAAATATATTTTCTCAAATTCTCCAAGTTAACTTACTCATTTGTGGTAAATTGACTCTTGCGATGAAAGGTTATCAAATTTTTTTTTTTTTTTGATAATTTAAAAGGTTATCCATTAGTTTTT
Organism: Penstemon newberryi var. newberryi; assembly: GCA_030819805.1. Classification (NCBI taxonomy): domain Eukaryota; kingdom Viridiplantae; phylum Streptophyta; class Magnoliopsida; order Lamiales; family Plantaginaceae; genus Penstemon; species Penstemon newberryi. The sequence continues at coordinate 4,009,760 of JAUALY010000003.1, read as the reverse complement.
ATCTTCGTAACAAAATATTTGTGAATCTTCATTTTCTCTCCTTTCCATGTTTTCAATTCATTTGGTATCAAGAAGTCCTCAACCGTATCCATGCTTTATGCACATGTCAAATGTTGGCTAATTAATGCAATTTGTGAAGTATAATAGATATATATATATATATATGTAATTTTCCATTTTGAAATAAATACCTAGAAAGTCCTTAAGATATTTTTAATAAAGCATATGAGTATGTGCATACATTTGATTGAATTATTTGATTTAATTGCCTTATCACATTATTTGTAAATGAGATCATAAACTAGAAAATAAGAATCAAATTTTTATTAGGAGAATTTTCAATAACTCAACAACAAACCCAAACATTATATTAGATTGGCACATGCAATACATTAATTTGAAATTTTGAAGTAATTAACAAGGAGAAAAATAAAAATAAATTAAACTTTACTAAGATAAAGTCATAAAATCCATCCCAAACACAAATGAAGGGGAAAAAGAAAAAAAAAAAAAGGGACATAAAGAACATACTATTACCAAAATACAAAATTAGAAAAAAATAAATTCGAACAACTAAAGAATCTGAATTGAAATAATAACGCCACCTAAAACCATACTCAACACAACCGAAGCAATAATTGACAGCAAGACAACTGAAGGAGCGCATGCATATGAATGATGCGGCGGCGGACTTACACCCACCGGAGTATTTCCGGCGGTAGAAATACCACTCCCAGGTGCAGAAGCCGGAGATCCCAACGTCGCCTTCGTCGGCGCCGGGGATGGAGACGACGGAGAAGGTGAGAACCCTTTTGGCGGAGCTGCGGTGGGTCGGTTCCTAAGAGCCAATACAACGATGATCAATTTCTGACCTTTGATGCAATTAGTCTTGTTACCGCTGATGAAATAGAACGGCCCCGAACGGTCAAACTTGAACTTTGACTTTCCGTCGTTTAGTAATCGTATGTAATTTTCAGCGATGCAGTTATCATAATCGTTTTTGTTCACGACCAGAACAGAGTCTTGACCTTGCTTGTACTTGAACACTGAAACAGAGAAAAAAAACAGAGTGAAATAAAAAATTCAAGAAAATTTGGAGAGCATTCCAAACATTCTCAATTTAATTTTTCAATTACTAATATTTAGCCGATTGAAACATAAAAGTAAAAAATCTTACGTAGGGTGTCATTAACTTGAAACCTCATTCTTTCAGCCCAACTGTTGTAGTTTTCAGAAGGGTTTAAACCCCATCCGTAATTGCCTCCAACAATGAATTGATAAGCATAAGAAGAACATGTAAAACAAGAAATGAACACAAGAAAAAGAGGAACATATGTCTTAAAATTAGCCATAAAAATTTATCACTCTTCTTTTTTGTTTTCTGAAATTGAGTGAAACTAACTGAAATAAATATATGTAATGACAAAGAGGGGATTGAGATGAAACTGTAGCAAGGAAATATTAAGGTGGAAACTGATTTATATAGAAATTACTAGAGAGATTACCGTTGCAAATACAAAGGGAGGGTAATAAAGTTTCATGTCTCATTAAATTCGGATTTACTCGTATTTATTTATATTTTTAGAAATTACACATGTGGCAAACATGTAAAGACTTAACGGTTAAAAAATAAATAAATGGAAATGAAAATTTCCTAATCCGGACCTGGCCAATCACAAATTAAATATGTTTACACGTGTTTTATTTATTAATTATTGAACAGTATTACTCCGTTACATAACATATAGTATGATAATTTAGCTCAATCGAGTTTGGATATTTTAGACTAAAACTTATGGAGATAGAATTATAAATCGAATGGTTTCGAAACATGAATTTTATTTTCATCTTAATAATTTCATTTAGCATGAGATCTAGTGACAAACTATGTAATTTTTTAATTTGATGATAGTACTCTAAAATAACCCAATATAAAGCCTACTCCCTAGCCCAGTTAAGGACTTGATTAAATGAAGAGGAAGTCCATTAGGCCCAGCGCTCTATCAGCCCAATTCATCCCTGAACATATAACATAACATAAACAAATTTTACTATATAGTAATGATATGGCTGTGAACGGTTCAGGGTCCAATTCATCTCATTTATGTTGGATCATGTTCAAGTCGGATCTTAATTTTATGGATTTTGATGATTTTGAAACCCCTCAGGTCGTATTAGAATTCGATCGACTTTTGGATTTTGAAACCCCTCACTCTGTTCTAATCTTTCTCTCCGAACAAGTTTCTCTGTGTATTTCCTTTACCAATTTCTTTAAATAAATATTTATTCGACCTGTAATCGTCTATTTACATGAAGTATCATTTTCTCCACACAAATTTGAGAAAGAAAATCATAGAAATTATTGTTAGTAGTTGAAAATAGTTGTTAATTTATATTTGACTATCTTATTTTTCTTTACTTATATTTACTAATAGAATCATTTCCTAACAAATTGTACAAAATATGATATGTTTATATAAATATTGAGACTAAAAAAAGTAATTACGTTTTAACATAATATATTTATACAACTTTAAAATATGTCTTAGTGAAGATAAATACTAATATATTTATACTATTAAAAAGATAAGTCATGTCATGGTATATCAATTTTTTGGTATTTCTATTTTGTTCTTAATTTAATTATGTAACTTTTTGACTTCTTCACCTATACCATTATATCCTTTAAATAAATTTACTTTTACTTTCCCTCAAGAAAGAAATTATATTTTTTTGTGCTTAAAAAAATTTAATGAATACGTGAACACGTGCTGAAAAAATTATAGCATGAGAAAACGCGTGAAGTATATATACTAGTTGAATTATATAATAACTTAGATCATTTAACAAGATTCAAATCTAGTTTAATGTTTAAAAAATTTCCCCACAAATCATGAAAAAAATAGTTAATAAAGTGTAATATTAGCTTCTTAACGTGAAATTATTTGATAAATATTGAGATTAAAATGCACCACATGAGTTGAAAATAATAATTAAGTTCACCTTATAAGTTATTGGGCTATCCTCACCTCTTAAGCTGGTTTTTGAAATTGAGTTAGACCAAAGTCATGTGAGTGGACTTAGTCCAATCCCTATAGTGAATTCAAACATGGTATCAGAACCCCAGGTTAAAGTGGACCACCTCCTTTCTTAATGGGCTCCTCCTTGTACGCATGATGAACTTCATTATCTACCCACACACTTTGCTCAGATAACAAAGGCATGGGTTGTTTCTCCAGTTAAAACGAGGCTTGGAGTGTCATTATTCCTCTGGTAAACAAATGTTCGCAGTGTCATTATTCATGTATTGGGCTTTACCCACATATCGCAAATTCGCAAGGTTGAACCTTATATAATGTCAAGTGATGGGCTTGCTTCACCCACACATTCAGCCTGTCCACGCGTGAAGGGGGAGTATTTAAACTAAAATGTTACACATGGGTTGAAAACAATAGTTAAGTCCACCTTATAAGCTAGATTTTGAGGTTGAGTTAGGCCCAAGTCATGTGAGTGAACTTAGTCAATTCATGTGGTGAATTCTACCAATAAATTAGTATGTAGGAGGGTAAGGTTTAAATTTAATTAGAAGATTATAACGAATATATATAATTTGTATTATATCAAATGAAGAGTCATATAATATAATTTAAGTAGGCGTATTTATGTCTTCACAAACTAAAAATACGACTCGAACTTTTACAATAGCAGCAGTAGAGATAATAAATATAGATAAAAGTCATTGATTTAACACTTTTATCCCTTATTCTTGAAATTTTAAATTGAAATCAAATATTATCTCAAACTCAAAAAATTCACAAAATTCAAAATCCACTCTTAATTTTGATCGAGTTTCAAGGGTTCTATTGAAATCACTCAAACCAATTTTTTGGAGTTAAAATGAAGCAATAACGGCCAACAACGATTTATAACTCATAAGGCTCCTTTTGGATTTCGGTTGCCCTAACTAAGACTGGGCCAAAATTTATTCGTATCTATCTCACTTCGTCTGAATATCAAACTTGTTTCGTACCAAAAAAAAAAAAAAAAAGAAATATCAAATTCCCAGATCCATCTCTACAAGCCTAATAAAAATTTGAATTGATAAAATATATTAATTTAAAACATATCAAATATTTTTTTCCTTATATAGAAGTCATTGAATTAAACCCATCATATACTAAACCTCAATTCAAATCATATCTAAAAATCCTTGAAATTCAATTGGAAGTTTCACCGAAATCATGAAGTCAATTTTTTGAAATAAATTTGGACCAACACCCATTCATATAAACATTTAAGACCATGTGGAAAAAGGAAAAGGGAAAGATACAACCACATTTGTACTGTCGACAAATTGGAATTCTCACTCAATTTCTTATCTGCATTGCCAACGCTTGAGTTTTAATTTCAGTCATAAATTCAATGAACAAAGCAATTTTAAAATGTAAAGTGTCAATATTTATATATTCCTTAGGTGCAAAATGACAATTGCGCATTTCTTTTTCCCCTTGGTTTGTTTGACAGATAACTAAGGATTTTTATTTTTTGTCTTTTTCGTTTGGTAATTAAAATTTAGTACAAACAATGATGGGTACATGAAGAAAAGGTGAAGAACAAATGTGCACCGGGACGGACCAATCAGATACGTACAAGTAATCGTGAGAGAGAAATTTAGACTAGAATATATATATAGATGCCTCAAGCTCACTTGGTATGGAATGTACGTAATTTGAAATTTCTCAAACTTCAAACTGGACAATGCAAGAAAAAGAAAAGTTCTTGATTCCTCAAATTAAATGATCGACTAGTAAAAATAAATAGAAGGAAATAGTTTGAAGCAGACACATTAATTAATTAATTAAACATATTGGCAAACACAAATCTCATATTATTGTTAATGATTAAGTACATTTGGTAGTACAAGTCTAATAAATGGGTAAAATTAAACAAGAAAAAAGGAAATGAACTTATTCATTTGGGCAGGTGCAGATGATGAGAGATTTATTAATAATTCAGTCTCCCTTGACCTCTTTTGGCTCCTCTACCTTCGCTTGTTTTTTCTCCTCTCCAGCTCCACTGGCCTTGTCGACTACCTTGGCCGCCTTGACTTCTTTTTTCTCCTCTTTGGGCTTTGCTTCTTTTTCCGTAGGCTTACCCTTCTTAGGCTTCACGAAGCAAAAACATGAACAACAAGGACATTGAAACAAAAACTTCATTATTATTATTATCACTTCCAAATCCTAATTAATTACTTCTGACAACAAATAAAAATCATCAATAATGTACTAGAAAGAAAGATAGAAAGATATATATGTATATATAAGTAGAGATAGAGCTTTTTTATTACTACTTTTCTTGACATAAATAATAAACTTTTTTTGTAAATAAATATATAGAAGAGTAAGAGTAACCCTAGCTCTAGCTATATAACTTTTTTCATTATTGGATTCCAATTCAGTCACTTTCACATGCCAACTATACGTACCCACTAGAGGTGGTTGCTTTCATTATTTTTTTTTGTCTCAATTGTTAAGAGATTTCTTTTAGGCTGGCAAGCATTCACCAATAAAGGGATCGGATTGATTGATTGAATTGCAAATAAAAAAGTCTTTGAATTTGATGGGTATGGGTCCGCGAGGGAGACAAAAGCATATGTTGTTAATTATTATTAAACCAATCATCGTAGTTTATTAGTTGTCACGGGCTCCTGGCTCGGATTGGATAAATTTCCTCAGTGTGAATTCAATTTTAACAGGATTTGTACATACAATATTTGATTGGCTTCATTTCATTTCTTGCAGAATTCTTCAATTAAGGTTCTCATTAATCAGCACATTAATTTCAGTCTCTTTCATCTTATATTAGAGATTGATAAGAGACACTTTATCAGTGATAAGCCCGTAAAAAGAAAATCTACCACAAATTTAATGGAAATTTTTAAACTAAATTATATATCGAATTTGGCTGAACCCATTTAATCCCAATACACTTGTTTTGTGCATGATTCATTGAGTGTTATTCAATTTGAAATTAAGTATATTGCATTTGTTATGTAAATTAATACTTTAGTTTAATCAAACCCATTTTAAATAAAAATTATCCCAAATTTAATGACAACTTTTTATTATCTTTATGTGCAGCTAAATGTGAACACTAACCACTTAAATAAGTTATTATATTTGATCAAATTTATCTTGAATGATAAAATTGAAATTCTATCTTACAATACTAGCATTCAATTATTGTTGATAGAGTACTCGTTCTCTTGATTATTTGTTCTAATGCCAAGTACCGGATAAAACACATGAAACATCCCGTGCTAAGAAATGTTTGGTTGACACTTGACTTTGTTATTCTTTGGACATAAAATTAGTGAGTCATTTACCACCATTGATATAAATAATGTGTAATGTGCTTTTCTCTAATTTAAAAAATAATATTTTACCTTCCTGTTGAAATATTAAAGGACCAATTTAGTTCTTTCGTTGGAGAATATAACTCACTAGTCCGAAATTGAATGGAAGTGATAAATATTGCGTAAAAGACAAAATTATCCTTCTTCACGTAAAATAATATAGGGATAAGGTACTGCATTTTATAGTAACACATGAGGTAAGTTGATACATATAAAATAATACAAAAGGATAAACGAATCCATATAAAACAACACATGGGCCACTCAAGTCTATATAAGTAACACATTTGGGTAAACTGCTTCATTTTTTTCAGATTTAAAATAAGTCTAAACATATTCTAGTATATAATGGAGGATTATTTGTCAAATCGTTTTCTTTTTAAAGTTACAAAATGTCTTAGAGGTAATGTAAGTCTTTTATAAGAACTAGAAAAGTACACGTGCGTTGCACGTAATGAACTAATTTCCTAAATTAGTTGAATCATATAATAATTTTTCACCATATTATGGTCTTAATCACACATCACATAATTCTCTCCGGTTTAACCCAATTTTAGTCAGTCGATTCTACCTATTCTTTTGCTAATTTAACCTATTTTCTTACATGTTTCACATTCGTTTTTTGCCAATTTAACTCATTTTTGTTCTTTTTCTTTTATCGATTTGATCCCCCCCCCCCTCCCCCTTTTTAATCTCATGTTTAGCCAATATCATTCATTTTTTTATCAGCTACCATTTTCTGCTGGTCACCACTTATTTCTTTAATTCGTTTTTCTTCTATCTAACATATATTCCCATTGATTTTACCATTTTCTACTTATATTTTTTAATAGATTTTTACACGTTTTCACCGATTTTAACTATTCTATGTTTTTGACTTATTTTGGCTTAAGCCAATTATAAGTTTTCCAGTTACTAAATAGTACTTTTTTATTTAACTAACTCGAAGGTGGCCTTTTGTTTTTAGGTTCTTTAATTTTTTTGAGGTTCTTTGATAAGTGATAATTTCTGAAGAATTTTCCAAAGAAATATCGATTTTACTTGCTTTTACATTGAATTTATCATTTCTTTTTTGTTATTTTAGCCCCTTTTTTCAATGATTTCACTCGCTTTTTGTGGTTCATCACATTTATTAATCTATCCATCCATTCTCTTTAGTTTAATCCAATTTTAGTCGATTTTATCACATTTGTTAATCAATTCAATTATTTCGCTCTGGTTTAACCCAATTTTAGTCTGATTATACTTATTCTTTTTCTGATTCAACCTATTTTCTCACATGATTCACCTTTTTACCAATTTACTCATTTTTTTGTTCTTGTTCTTTTATCGATTTGATCGGTTTTTTTGTTGTTATCCCATGTTTAGCCGATGTCATTCATTTTTTTTTATCGATTTTGTCAATTTTTTGCTGGTTTACCTTGTTGTTTTATCAATTGCACCATTTTTCTGCTTTAACTCGTTTTTTCTTCTTCTATCTAACCCATTTCACCATTTTTTCTGCTTTAACTCTTTTTTCTTCTTCTGTTTAACCCAATTTCCCACTGATTTACCATTTTTTATCATATATTTTTTAATCGAATTTTTACCCGTTTTTACCAATTTTAACCATTTATATGTCTTGACTATTTTTGGCTTAAGCCAAATTTTTTTTTTAGTTAAACTAAATATTTTTTTTTTATTCATGCAACAGAAATGTGGCATTTTTTTATGAGGATTTTTAATAAGTGATAATTTTTTAAGAACTTTCCATAAAAATATAAAGTAATAGTTTTCTTAAAAAAAAATTTACTATTAATATTTTAATGAGTTGTAAAACCTTAAAAGATAATTATAATAAAGTTGATGTAGAAGAGACTTCTTGTCTAATTATACTTCTAGGATTCTTTTTTTTTACATTTTTGCCATAAAATTAAATATTACAATATTTAAATAGGAGTATATTAGTCTTCACAAAAAAAGGAAGAAATTTTCTTCTCCAAACTCGTACTTTTATATGTATAATAATAATAATAATAATAATAATAGTAATAATAATAGATATAGGAATAAAAATACATTTTTTGAAATCGCAAAAAAATAAATTAAACATTATGAATATCACAGAAAGTAAATTAGCTCTAACTCTAAAGGTTACCCGTGTTTTATTATTTCAGTAATATTGTCGCAATCTTAGTTAGTGTATACTAACATCGTTCATTGTATAGAACTTCCAACTTTCCTGCCAAGTAAAATACGTAGTGGGGATGGATCTTCTATCACACATTAATATCACATTTTGGAGTCACACATATAAATCTACTGATAAATATAAATAATCAAAATTTGTGTAAGCCAACAAATACATTTAGAGGATCGATGGATATATCACGTGATACCAAAATTTAATACAAAGATGTGATAAAAGACCTTTTACAATGCACAATATGTTCCATATGTTAAAAGGATAACATTCATGAAAATCCCTTTCGTCATTTTTCCATGTAAACAGCTCCTTTTATTTTGAGCATCTCCCTCCGTCTAAAATTCTTCAGGAATAAAATACTTTATGCTTTTTTATCCTTACCTAATTTGGATCTAGACAAAAACTTTTCATCACAATGCAAAAATATTATGCTTATCGTGGCGATTTATCACTTCGTAAAGAGTGTTATCTGTTATCAACTATACTATATTTGCTAGAGTTAATGTCAATTTTAGCCCTTTAATTTATATAATGTTAAATTTATCACCCTATAATTTTAAAAAAAAATTTATCCCCATCGAAAATTTTAAAGAAACAATTTATCTCCCTCAGTCGGAGAATTTAATTCCCTCGTCATAATTGACAGTGACCATGAAAAGTATTTTTATTACAGAGGGGGTAAAATACAAGATTTAACGTAACACATGGAGGTAAAATGCTACATATTAATCACAAAGGGATAAAGTATCACATATAAGAGAAATAATTTTGTTAATTCGTATTTTTTAAGTTAAATAAAATAATGTCAATAAGGCGCATAAAACTTTTATAAAATTATAAAGAAGTAAGGTGTTTTTTTTTTCTTTCAAATTACGGGTAAGTAAATTAATATTATGTATATCACAGTCACAGAGAAATTACCATGGACCTAATTTGGCACAGAATTTCCCATGGAAAGTACTTTACAATGTATAGTAGAAAATAGAAAAAGAAAACAGTATTTATAAGAACAAGACGTGTCCTGTTTATCACACGTGTACCCACGTGTCGCCCATTGCCTGAACCAAATGAAACAGTCCCTCCTGCTAGTGTTAGTATATTTATCTGTAATAACCGCTGAACTAATTCAATTGCATCCTAATTTCTCATACAATCAATGTCTTCATCAAGCATCAGTCTCCTTTAATTTTCCGTGCAAGTGCAATTAATACTCGTAATTTCCATAGCAAATATGTGGTAGCTCGTTTCAGCTCATCAATATCGTCTGCGGGGAACAGGGCATCTGGAGAACCGAACGAACCGCGCGAAAAGGATACGGCCAAGGCAGGGGCTGCGGCGGCGGTGGATGCTGGGTTGAAGTTGGGAGAAGCGGCCAAGAAAACTATGGACGGTATGTGGGATGCTGCCAAAGAGACTGCCGAGAGCGTCAGGGACTCGGTGGGCCCCGATGATGATTCGGGTGTTAATGATGATCATTATAGAAGACAATTACGGCCATCTGATGATAAACATGTTGATGATCTTAGGAGAAAGGCTGGGGGCTATGATTTCAAGGACAATTAAATTAACTAATTAGATTTTGGATTTCATTATGTTGTATTTGTCTGGCTGAGTTATTTATTTTGTTAGGAATGTACACAAGTTTTGAACGCTGGTTCAAAAAATAAAAAGTTTGAGGATGAATTTTCTATAATGTGGTGGGGGTTCTATCATTTCATGACTTTTTATTTTGGAGGGTAAATTATGAATATTTCATATCTAACTACAAAAATTCGGTCTCACACGGGTTGTGTATTACGAAAAATACTCTCAGATTTATCATCATCTTATAATGAGCATCTAATCTCTGAAAAGTGTTGCCTTTCGAGTTATTGGTAATGTTTTTAATTAATCTATATTAAAATAAATGTGTGAATAATTAAATTTTTTTTTTAAATAAAAATGTCCTTTTCTCATCAAATTGTCTAAATATAATTAGACATGGATTTTTCTTGAATTTTTTCATTAAATTGGTAGAAAAAAGGTTCTAAACTAGAGGAAGGATTTTCCCATTAAATCCATTAAATTGATCGAAAAAAAAAATTCTAGAGGAAGCTGAAAGAAAAATTGTGGCTTTCTTTCTTCCTAAACAAATAACCAAACAAGATATGGAAAATTAAAATTATATTTTCCGCACTTCTTTTTACTTTTCTAACAACCAAATAAGTTATTTTTATTAGAAAACATTGAATCTTATTTGAACGTACTGTGTGGTAGAATATCTCCACCGTCTTTGTCAAATTCGATCTAAAATGATTCTGCATCAAATATTGAATACAAAATCAGGTATGAGTCCTTCCGTTGCAAACTTATCAAAAAATCGTATTTAGCTGGACCAAGGTTCAAGAATGTTATGTATGGGTTATGTTTTCAAATGGCAAATAGATGTGAAAAGCGGAAGAATTTCGTTAAGGCATTTGATATAAATGGAAAACTTTTTGCCATCCTAGCTTTTGTTATTGGCAGGCAAATATTTATAAATTATTTTTTGAAAAATTACTCGTCGACTTTGTTGAGTAATCGTTGACTATGTTCATTAATCATATTGAGGATCGGAGGGAGGTTTGGTCTGTGTGGTCGATGCATGATTATAGCAAGGTAGAGTCGTGGACAAAAAAAACTATGGCAAAATGGGAAGAATTCACTCATTTTGAAGTTTAAAATGACGGTAAAATATGGGATTATTGTATTTTTGGTGAAATAATTATAGCTCGCTGGCAGTTCTACCCCGTATCTTTTCAGATTGACATATTAATGTCACAACTTCAACATCAGTTGCAATTTTGATGTCAATGAGGCACAATTCCAAAATTGACTCGAAATTCCCCTTGTGTTGGTCAATTTTCATGTGGCCCACCCATGGGGATTTCGGCCAAAAGTCTTTAGTTGTCATAAAATAAAATGACCAATTAACTTTTGGTATCAATAAACTGATGAGGGATAAATACGAGTTTTTTGCACTTTGCACCCCCGAAACATAGGAAATAGGCACTTTGCACCCCCGAAACTTAGATTTAGCACTTTGCACCCTCAAAATATGAAAAATGCAACACTTTGCACCCTTTTTTATTTTCAGGCAAAAATTCATGGGCAAAATCGGTAATTCAGTTATAAATATATGGCACTTTGCACCCCGAAATAAAATTAGCATTTAACACCCTTAAATTAAGAATAAATCAGCAACTTGCAGCCCTGAAACACAATAAATGGGCACTTTGAACCCCGAAACACAAAATTAACACTTAACACCCTCAAATAAAAAAAAAACTCAAACCCCTCGTTTTATCCGGCATAGTTGACCGTCGGGGTGAGAAAAATCTAAGGCAAAATAGATAATTCATTTTTTTTCCTTAAATTTTGTAAAATACAATTATAAATACTAGAATACTCATTTCTCTCTCCATCTTTCTTTTCATCAATATACATATCCATAAATAACTAAATAAAGTACAAGTATTCTATGTTCAACATGAGGCAACATGGTCTCCAAAATATATGTTCAACATTATTGGTGAATGCAGTTCATGAAGTAGACAATGAATTTTGTTATCTATTTATTTTGAACTTCTAGGTGTGTATTTTGAACATCAAGTTCGTATTTGATATTTTGAAGTAGACAATGGGTCTTTGAGAAGTTTACTTGTACCTTATTTAGTTATTTATGGATATGTATTCTAGTATTTATAATTGTATTTTACAAAATTTAAGGAAAAAAAAAAAGAATTTCCTATTTTGCCTTAGATTTTTTTCACCCCGATGGTCAACTTTGCCGGAAAAAACGAGGGGTTTGAGTTTTTTATTTTTTATTTGAGGGTGTTAAGTGTTAATTTTGTGTTTCGTGATGCAAAGTGCCCATTTATTGTGTTTCGGGGGTGCAAGTTGTTTATTTGTTCTTAATTCTAGAGTGTTAAGTGCTAATTTTATTTCGAGGGTGCAAATCGCCAATTTCTCAAGTTTTGGGGGTGCAAAGTGCCAAAGATTTATAATTGAATTACCAATTTTGCCCATGAGTTTTTGCCCAAAAATAAAAGAGGGTGCAAAGTGCTAAATCTAAGTTTTGAGGGTGCAAAGTGCCTATTTCCCATGTTTCGGGGGTGCAAAATGTAAAAAACCCGATAGATGCTTTTAAAAAAATACTTTTTTGCTTTTTTTGTGCTTAAAGCATTTTGATAGTGTTTGCAAGTAAGTGCTTCTGCTATTGCTTCTTTAATTGAAAAGCAGGTAAAAAAAGGTTGACAAGAAGCAGCTAAGGAGGTGTTTCTTCCATTGCTTCTTGTAGATGGTATTTTTGTAATAATTAAACCTGCTTTTTTTATATATTAGCAAACACCTCCTGCTTTTGAATAAAAATACTTATTTTTTACTTTTGCTTTAAGCAAGCCCAAAAGCATTCCTAAACACCCCTTAAGTTTGGTGGAGTCGGGCCAAGATTAAGCAATTGACTATTGTTTGAGTGGGCTCAGTCATATGTTGACTCGGCAGATGTAATAGCAGGCCGACAGACAAAACTTGATCCGTGTTCCATATCTCATAGAAGAGAACGGCTGTCAATGGAACGGATTTCAATCTGGATCCGATCCGAATCCGGTCCGATTTATTAGAATAATTGTTCGATTAGTGATCGGATGGACCTGATCCGATTAAAAAGATCCGTAATCCGAATTATATGAAGCGAATATGGATCTAGATTGATCCGATCCGTTACAGATCCGTATTCGATATATATTACTATATGTTGTTTATATATTTTGTATTTAAAGCAAAATAAAAATAAAATTATTTATGTTCCACTAAAATCTTTTACTATATTAAAACTAATCTTTAAAAAAAAAATGCATGAGAGGTGTTGATGGACTGACTTGATAACTAATTGGGCCTAAATCATATTAATTATGTTATTTAATAAGAAAAACCAAAATCATAACCATTCATCTATGTTGTAGCTGTCATCATCCCTCTACTTTTTCGTCCAATTTTTTCTTCTCTTCCCATTATTGGGTTTTCTTTTTTTTTTTTTTTTTTTCCCAATTTTTATCTTTTTTTATTCATATTTTTGTTTATTCCATCTACAAGTGATTTGAAGGAAAATGAAAGAAATTTTTTTATTGTTAAATATGCTAAATGAATCCGGATGAATCAGATAATTTATCCGGATCTAAGATATCCACCGGATTCGAATCCAGTTGCTACTTTCAAAAAATGAAAATTGAACTCGAATATGAATTTGTCCTGATCCGATCCGAGTTCGGCCCATTGACAGCCCTACCTCAGAGTCTCAATAATCTAAGCTAGATTAAACGCGTTCTTCATTTATTGCCAAAAAAAAAGTGTACTTTAATTTCCTAAAATTTTGTTTTTATTTCCTTTTTGAAACTTTCCAAAATAAAGTTTATAAAGTTATTTTTCCTTAAGAATATACTCACATATAAATTAACAATTTGACATTATTAGTTCTCAATCTAGACTTTTGATGATATAAATACATGTTAAGTTTCCTAAAACTTCAAAATTTACTTTTTACTCTATATCTAATGAAAGGATTACAAATTAAGAATTGAACAGAGTATATAGTAGTACATATATGTCTTTGTGTGTATAGGTTCATGTGTATACATCTAAAACGTAGCCCCCGCTCTCTGAGATGCAGAAGTTATATATAGGACCACCTACCTCTATTATTGGAAGTGTCTGTGACAAGGGAATCAGTTTTTATTGTATGCTGGTCTCGAAAATGTGTGTTTAACTGCTTAATCCCTCAACATACACTGATCTGACCCTTCACACCCTACAATCCAGAAATAGCATTCTACACCCTACAAACACATTTTTGTGTCTTGTCGCACCCTCAGCCATATTGTCAAAAAATGGTGAATGTTTGTATGAAATAGTTTGGTAACAAAATTTGCACCTGAAAAGTGTAGAAAATGTTTGTTTCCAACATCATTTTTGGAATGAGGAGGGAAGGAACAAACCTTGACAAGAGTACTGCGTTTCTAGGGTGTAAAGTGCTGTTTGTTGGATTATGGGGTGCAAGATATCAAATCGATTTATTTCATTTCAATAAAGCAGTTTTTAACATTTCATAACCCAGTTTTGTTCTCCCATTAGAACCACAAATTTTTCAATAGCGATCATTCCCCTCAGACAATTAAAAGTAGTTGTACATATAAATGTAGAACAGTCAGATGCATGTGTCGAGAATAGCTATAAATTCCAACCCTGTGGTCCTGAAAACTATTCACTCTGTATATCCGTGACACAAATGCACTGGGATTTGATTCTTCTACACTTCTACTAAATTGGCATATGTTGAGATTCATTGATTACTACGCAGTACATTCACAGAACCCTTTATGTCAACAATGTAGCAGGCCCGTCTCATTGCTTATATGCTAATGAAGATTTTATGTTTTGGGTTTGTTCGGGTCTGGTTTTTTTTATCTTAACACAGAATGATTTGTTTCATATTTTTTCTTTGCCTTACTAAAAGCACACCTAGACCAAAGGTGGCTATAATTTTCTAGGTCATGAATGCCTATCAAATTTTAATGATGATTGCTTCATTGTATGTTTTAACTCAAGCATTAGATTTCAATCCGTCTTCTAATGTCTGTAACATGATAGGACAATATTCTCAAACCAAGTTTTCTTCACATGCCTCTACTTATAAGAACATACAGTTGTTCACAAAATCATGTTTCATACTATGATAATTATTTTACTAAGATCATTTGTCTTTGTTTGTGTTCAGGTTTCAAGACTCCGAGAATTTGATCACCCAAAGAGGAGTTGCCGCCACAACGAGCAGCGTAGGAAGGGAAGAAGCCAAAGATAAAAGTGAAAATCACTGCTATCTCTAAGCTGCTTACTCTCTTCTGTCATATGCTCTCAGGAGAATCTCATTAACTGTTTTGCTTCACTATGCAGACATAATCTTCTTAACTGTCCATTCAAAGTGTCTCCTATGATATTGTTCATGTCTAGACATGAAGATAATATATTTCTTTCTGTATTAATTAGTGCAGAATACACAAATTGCAGGCTTAAATTCAAATTTGTGCATAAAACGGGAACCATAACTCAACTAGTGAAAACCAGTACCAGAAAAAAATCATTATGCCCAACAGAGAAAAATAATGTGTCTGAGAAGAGAGGGAATATTATACGCAAAACATATATAGAAAACAAACATTGACTCAAATTAAGTTAATCATCCAACATGATCAAATACTAGATTTTAACGTAAATAAGAACTGAAGTATCATCCGAACCTTACAACTATAGAGGATATGTCATCTGAGCTATTCCTTGCGAGTGCCTCTTCATTAAGGTGTTTTGCTGCACATTTAGCATCTTTAATGTGTCGGATGCAGTTAACTGCCTCTTGATTAGACATAACCTGCAACATGTCAACAAACTTAAGTAAATCTTATTCATATTTAAAAGTTGTAGAGATAAATTTAGCTAACAATCATTCAAGTAAGAGATAACTAACATGCCAAATGCCATCACTGGCCAAGATCATAAATTCGGTTTCATCATCAATAACCTCGACTGCAACATTTGGCTCAGAACTAAGGTGCTCCTTCAAGCTTTTATCACCAAATGCCCTTGCTACCGCTAACTGTCCATCAACGCGAGGCACATCACCTAAACAAGGAAACTATGTGTCAGCAATGGAAAGAAGATAGATAGCAGAACTAATTATCGACCCACGTACATTGGTATAACTATAAGACAAGAAGATTTCAGAAATACATTACAACTGAGATAAACAACAAGGTTTAATCATTCAATAGAAATTACGCTCTAAAAGAACTCTATTCCGTAAAATAATACTTTTACAAACCAAAAGGTAACAAGTAAAAAGTTTTTTCCCCCCCATCTGTTCTGTTTTCTTAATATTTATTCACTCTTTCTTTCTTTGGGGTGCAGGGCAATCAATATATAAAGAGGCCAAATATATAGGCAACAAATAAAACTCTTCACTTGAAAACGACATCAAATACCTGGAAATCTGGATACAAAACCACCCTTTTTCTCGATAGTATCCCTCTCCTTTTCAGGCTCATGGTCAACAGATAATTGCTTTGCCTTTCCATTCTTGCAAATGACAGCACGAGAATCTCCAACATTAGCAACCACAAGCTTCTGACAGTTTATCAATATTGCTGTAACTGCTGTTGAACCTCCTTTATCCAAGTCTTTGGCTTTCTCCAATATGTTGCTATCTGTAATTCGATAGGCTCTTCTAATTGCATGCTCCGGGGCACTCCAAAAGTCAGGCTAATTCCAGTAAATATGAGTTAGAGCATTCATAATTTCTAGTTTATATGTAATTGAGCTATAAAAGTACACCTCTTTCAAAATGTTGTTAAAAAGATGAGATCTCAGATATTCAGGTACATCACGGCTTAAGTGGCCATCAAATATGGCAAATAGACCCAGTTCGTTTTCGTCGACTTCTTTAAACTGTGCAAAAACATAATCTTCCATTGCGTGAGCTGATTTTCCCTCAACTAAATGATATCCATGTGTGATGTGCTTTGACAACTTGCTTTTCCCCTTCCCTGTTTCAGACGGTGGAGAACTTAAACCCACTTTTTCCTGCACAATAAAAAAGCAACGATAACTTGGCAAGAAAAAGAATATTCATGTTATATTCAAAGGTGGAAAAACGGACACAAGTAATTTTAAGTTCGCATTCCCTTGAGCTAATTTCTTTTTTGGGTGTATGTGTGTTTTGGGGTGGGAGTGGTCCTACAACAATACCATGGCATGCGACCAAAGTCGTGAATCAGTCCACCCTTTCGGCAAAATTAAGTATGGATGCAACATATACTATACTTGAATATATCTTTGTGCTTAGGGGCTTAGGCATTAATACCTTTATGCACATGAATCATCTCATGTTCGCGTAAATTTTCATTCCAAACTTATCTAGCATTAGCAGCGACGGACTACGACATAAAGGTACAAGAGGAACATTTTAGACATTTTAGACATAGGTTCTCCAGCTTCTAGTTTATTTCTTAACTGAATTGACAAATATGTCTCCAAATGGAAAAAACAATAGATAATTCTGAATTGATTAGTGAACTAATGAAAAATCACTATTTAATTCTCAAAATTCATTAGATCTCGAAATCAGGGTTTCCATTTTTCACTTCTTGTCCTAATGACTAATTATTCGCTGATCAACTGGAATTCTAGATGGACAAGCAATTTAAGAAAGCTACATAATTTAATCTAACATTAACGGAGAAGAAAACCTAAATTAAACATATATGAGCAATAGAAACATATGCACACACATATTAACGGAGTGTAAATTCGTAGGAACTGAACAATACGCACCTTCATCTTCTGGAGAATTTCCTTTCCAGCCATAATGCAAATCAAGGATTACAGTATTAATTTGTGCTGCAAAATTTTTATTTTACGCACTGAAGAATGGAAAGACAAAGGCAGAGACTGGGAGAAGATAGATGAAAGGCATCTGAAATGACACGCGTCTCTCAATTGCAATATCGAAATTTCGGATCCCCTCGTGAGTTGGCGCCGCCGTATGGCTTATTCAACTAATATACAACTTTATTGGTTAATAAATATACAACTTTGAGAGTTTTCAATTAAATTTTAAAATTCAATTTGAATAATAATTTCAATGGAATATTAAGATAGTAAAATATAAATTAATTATTCTCTCCATTTAATTTATTTTGCTCCCTTTGTTATAATATACGGTCAAATTTTTCAATATTTTAAATGACTTATTATATTAATTATTTACATTTGTGGTGTATTAAATTTTTTAATTATTAATATACATGATATCATATGATATTATAAACTTATTAGTGAAATATACTAATTAAATTATTTGTTATAATTTTTATAAATTTAGTCAGTTGACCAGTTGACCGTACCAAGAGAATAAAATAAATGGGACATAAGGAGTAATAGTTATTGTGGTTTGAAAATGTGAGATGTGATTTGGATTGATGTTTGGAGGAGAAAAGTAGGTGGTGAATGTCAAAATTTAGTAATTTTATATGTACCAACATGTATATTGGTCTTTGGAAGGGACTATTCACTACAATGTAACGAATCCAAGTTCCAATCCGTGTTAGGAGAGGTTCCCACTTAGTGTTTCTGACACGCCTCGAAAGAGATTAAAAACTATAAGATAAATATCAAATCAATAATTTTATAGGTATCAAGTAGGGTTTTGTAGGTTTCAGTTTGAGTTGAAACTTAATTTGAATTGAAACCCTTTCAAACTCTTTACATAATGGGAATTGACTCGATTTGAGTTAAATCAAACTTAATTTATGTATCACTATATATATTTTTGGTGTTTTTTTTCCATAAATAGTGTTGGACTTGTATGTTACAGGTGTAAACGAGACTAATTTGGTTAGTTGAAGGATTGGTTTGGATTTGATTAGACATTTTTGTTGACTTTACATCTATCTTGTTATTTTTGAAACAGTTTTGGAACTCTAAGCAATGTATCTATCTATTTAATATTTTTATTACTTAAATAAGTCTGGTTATTTTCAAGGTAAAATATGACTGCATTGAAAGAGAATAAGGGCCTGTTTGTTTGGCGTTTGGGAGAGTAGTGGAGGTTTGTGAAATAATTTCGATTTGCGTAATGTTGTTTGTTTGGGTTTTGAGAGAGTGGTTTGAGAAATAAAGTAGGTGTAGGTTTTTTTGGAAGAGTTGGGTTGTAGGTGTAAGATGTGTAAGACTTTATGTCAAATCTTGTTTATTATGTGAGATAAATTGTGTAAGAGATAGGTTACTTTATGTCAAATCAAAGTAGAGTTTGTATAGGTTTTGTTTAGAGATAAGAAAATTGTTGTTTGTTTTGCTTTTGATAGAGTGGTTTGAGAAAATTAATGAATGAAAAATTTATTTCGGAAAATAAAAAACATGTTTGTTTGGCATTTCCCAACCACGAAAAAATTCTGGGAAAGGCCAAACAAACAGGCCCTAAGAAATTACATAACAAATTTATATAACTTGTCAATTTTTGATTAAGTTGATCGGGATACAATAATTGTTTTTGTACATATTTATCATTTCACTAAAAAGAATAATTTTATTTTGAAAGTCAATAATTTATAAGGTATAACATGATTAATTATGTTACTTTTCTATATTTGTTAAGTTTAATCGTGTACCTGAGTTTATATCTTATGATGACAATATTAATTGTATGTAGAAATACACTCACGGTTTGCCACTATATATTTCCCATCATTGGGTAATCTTCATTTTCATCAGAATAATGTATAAACATAAAGTTAAGTAACAATGGTTCTGTAATTTTATCGCACATAATAGAAACGTGTGATTAGGCAATCCAAACACAAATTCAAGCCCAAAGGAAGAGTTGGATTAAAGGGGTGTTTGCAAGAGCTTTTAGAAGTACTTTTTTGCTTTTTTTTGTGCTTAAAGCACTTTGAAAGTGTTTGCAAATAGTGCTTCTTCTATTGCTTCTTCAACTGAAAAGTAGATAAAAGTACTTTTAGAAGAAGCAACCAAGGAGGTGCTTTTTTAGTGTGGTGGCATATTTGTAATATTTCATAATTAGTTTGTGACAATTTTGTCCTCAGTAAATTATTCTATTTCCAGGTATATCCATATATATATATATATATAGATATATCATTTTTCGATTCTCATTTATATCTAATTGTACGCTCCTCTCACTTTGGGAGAATCCATTCCAATTAACCCAAATATTTTTGTAAGGTAATTTAAATTCTTTTTTCGTTATCTTATTTTAACACCTCTTTTGTATTGTTAGCAATATTTTGAAAAAAATTATTCCACAATACGGGTTTTTGGTGAAATATGGATTTTCCTTGAACTATATAGGTATAGAAGTCATATTTTGTGGGAATAAGTTTCTTCCAAAACAATCAACTTGCTATTTGATATTGGACAAAAATGAGGGTAAATATGTAATTGAATAGTTACAAATACTAGAAACACAAGAGTCCTTTTTTTAAATGCAAACATTAAAAAAACTGCTTAAAGTTGCTTTTTTTACTTATTTGCAAACACTCATTGCTTTTAAATAAAAGTACTTATTTTTTATTTTTGCTTTAAGCAACTGCTTTTGGCTTTCCAAAAGCAATTGCAAACACCCCTTAAGAAATAAAATGATCTGTTTGTTTTGTGTTTGGGAGATTGGAACAAAGGTTATATGTGTATGGATTTTGGCTGCGAGATCGGGTCAAAACACTTTAAAATGAGTTTTCGTCAGATTTATGAAACTCAACATAAACATATTCACAAATCTACACCTAAACTCTTAAAACCTATAAAACATTAATTTGACGCCTACCATCTATTCTTTTCCCCAAACTCTCTAAAAAAACATTGATTTGACAATTACCACCTATTTTTTTTCCAAACCCCAACATTTAAACTCAATTTAAGTGGAATACTTTCCATCATTTTCAAAACCACAAAAATCAACATCCAAAATCTACCAAATGAGGTTTCAAAGGTTTCACCGAAACCACCCAAACCATTTCTTTAAAACCGAAACCCGCGAAATCGAGCCGAAACCTTTCGAAATAGGGCGAAAGTAGAAGTAGATTTTTTGGAAGAATTAAGTTGTAGGTGTAAGATGTCATGTCAAATCAAATTTGTTATGTGAGATAAGTTGTGTAAGAGATCGATTACTTTATGTTAAATCAATGTAGAGTTTGTGTAAGTATTTTTTAAAGGTAAAAATATTGTTGTTTGTTTGGTTTTTGAAAGAGTAATTTAAGAAAATTGATAGATGATAAATATATTTCAAATAGTAGAATATAGCTTATTTTGTTTTTGCTAAACACAAAATAATTTTCGAAAACGCCAAATAAACCACCCCAATACGTTTGGAGCAGCGTCTTCATTAGCCAAATATACTAATCTCAATTTCCAAATAAAAGGAGTCCATCAAATTCATATGGAGTACTATTTTTCCATATTCTTTCTCTAGTCTAAAAAAAGGTTAGGTATTTTAGAATGCCTCTTTGATTTCTTGTATTTTGGCAACATCAATACTAGAATTCATGAACTAGGCCATTTTATTTATAATTTAGCATAGAAAAATATCACCGCTACTCCTTGATTATATATATATATATATATATATCCGTTGACTAAGACAAATAAAAGCACCGCATTAGGCCATCTCCAATGGTGGGGGCTCAGAGCTCTGGTGCCCTGGGGCTGGCCTTGTCCCTGCCCCGAGCCCTGCCTAGTCGTCTCCAATGACAGGGCTCCGAGCTCCATTTAATTTTTTTTTTCTTCCCCACTCTCACTATTATAATATTAGTTTTAATTTTATTTTTGATATTAATATTAATAATAATAGAAATAATAATATTTAAATATTAAAATCAAATAGAGTTGATAATAATAAAATTAAAATTGATTCAAAACACGAGTTACAACATTAAATAAACGGCACACACAAAAATTAAATTAAATTTGATAAGTATAAAATTCATTCGGGTCTTTGCGGAATTATATTTACTCCGTTAGTAGATTAAAACGGTATATGGTATGTCCAAATCGGAGTTCGGGTGAATGAGAAATTGATTCTGAAAGATCACCCTTTGAAATTGAAGAAAAAAAAATTGAAGTGGTTTTATCCCATATTAAATCAAAATTCACTTCGTCTCTTCAAAACTTGTGCGAGCCAGCGACCTGAGGACACAGATGCAGTCCAATTCTCTAGCTTTCAAACAAGCCCAATATTTGCATATTCAATTAAAATTTGGTACTAACAAATTTTATTTTTATTAAATACAAAAAAATTATCTCCATTTTTTTTATTAAACAATTAATTAGAATTTATTAATAAAATTATCTCCATATTTTTATTTTTATTAAAATAATTCAATTCTACAAATTTAATTTAGGAGGAAATTTTAATTTTATTAAAAAGTTCTTTAAATAATTAATTTTAAATATATAAAAATATTTAAAAAACAAAAAAAAGGCGGAACCAATCAGGTGGCGCCACTTGGCGCCACCTGACTTAAAGAGGGGCTGCGCCCGCCCCGCACCCCTAGCCGCTGGAGATGGCAAACCCTCCCACCCCTGAGCCCGCCCCGACCCCGGCCATCTCAAACGAGTCGACCGATTGGATCAATTTTGATCCAGGATGATCATAACAAGTTGGACCAACCTTTGCAAAATCAACCAGGCAGGATATAATCGACTGTTATGTGGAATCGAACTTGGTACAGTTGACCCAGGTCGGTAATCTCGATCAGACTTATCTATCTGATTGAAAATTCAATATACGATCACAATTGGACTCGAACTCCTCACAATTGACCAACTATATCAGCTGAGAGCCCCGACCAAGGTAATCGACTAAGCACATAGGTTGATCCGCTAAATGCAGCCTACTCCTGATAAGTTGCGGTGAGACAGAGCATCCTACGGCTAAGATTAAATGTGTTGCACAATAGTCACAATCACGGACGTCGCCTTATCCAAGTCGTAGTCATAGACGTCATATGGGATGGTACATCCCGAATTTTTAGGTAAGCGAGTCAACTCGTAAAGAATACTCCACTTATATAGAGATATCATTTAATACCAGAGACACGCATTCAAGACACAACAAGATCGAATTTTTCTGCTCTGCTGAAAAACTTAGAATCACCTTTATTTACTCGATCTTCCTAGAGCATAGATCAGTTCCAACTTTTGTTTGGAATTCATCAACCTTTGAATAATTATATAATGAGTTGACTTTGACACCTTAACATCAATTTTACCCCAAATCAATATATAGTCAAGGAGGAGTTGTCGTATAGTTTGGTTTAGAAGGACCTTATTTAACTTTTATTATGCGACGATTTTGTAGCATTATTTAGTAGTATTTTACTCGGATAGGGAGACAAAGGAGAATACTATTGTTATTGGTAGAATCATGTGCATTAAATGCTACTCTCGAATTATGTATAGTATTGCGTCAACGGTCATACAAAGAATTGTATCAGATTACTAAAGGTCACAAACTGTTGCTTTCAGTTCTAGCTTAATTGCACTTCTCGTGAGTTAAAAGTGTTTTAGAAGATTGAAATCCAACAAAAATATTATGGTAAAGTGTAAAATTCTAGTTGAGGATTAGTCTTTCGAATTTTAATTGTTCATAGAGTAAATGCCATAAATTTAATAACAATTACAAGAATGATTGGTTAATAACATACCATGTGAAAATACATTGTCGCCGTGTGATATAGTGAGTCAATTCTATTAGATTAAAATAGAATATCGATAAATACATAGGCACAAGTCAACCCTTTTTTTTATATGCCTTACATACTTGCATGTATAGCATTGGCAATTTCGGAAATTATATAACTCGACTTTGCCCAAAGAAATTTATAAGGTTTCTCATGTTAGGGGATTTGAAATTAACCAATTTAATTAAGAAAATAACACAATACGATTACTTATGGATTAATTTGAAATCCATACGGAATCAAAATAATCCAAGCAATGTTTTGAAATCGTTAGCTCCAAGTTCTTTGTACCATATAAAGTCTAAGAAACAAAATATTCCATTTAAATACTCAAATGAAAGAAGATCCAAAAAACACTTTATATATAAACAACCTAAAGGTAAATCCTAATGCCCTATTTTTGGGGAAATGCCAATCTTTAAATTAGGGCATTTTTGTACCTACAAAATGTTTAGGCAATTAAAAGACAATCTTTTTAGGGGAGCTAAGGTTAGGGATAAGAAATTATTATGATTTATACCTCTGATGCTTTCATGTATCCAATACTAGCATATAAATTCATACATACATGTTTTCATGACCAAAAATATATTTACACATGTTATTTGGTGGCTATATGCCTATACATCCAATCTAAAAACTCATACCATTACTCTTAACATATGATTAATAATATATATGTAATTGATATTTAGCTCTCTAAAATATAAAATCTATAACTGATATTGCAAAAGTGTTTTAGAGAACAAAGAACAACAAACTATAGAAAACACCAACATAATTAAAAGGAAACTGCATCAATAGTACAGTTTTTTTCTCCACACAAAATCAATCCAAGAAAGTCTCCATAACATCGGAGTACATCCCTCCTTCATTCCTATACTCCCCGGGGTTCGAAGATGATGAAGTAGCCATTCTTGCAGGCAAAGTGAAGCTTCTCTTGTACTTCCCCTCCATCTTCGAATGACTATCCAAGCTCAAGAATTCATTAGGATCCGAATTAGGATCGGACTTATTCCCTAATCCCTCGTGATTAAACAAGAGCTTAGCTTCATTAGCACTTCCAGTGAGCACATTAAAGAAAGACAAGCCATTAGGCCATTTGATGTCGTTTTCTTGATCTCCGATCATGTCTTCCATTCGTGATTCGGATGAGTGAGGGTTCAAGAACATGTGGGGTCCCCCTTCTTTTGACTGTGGGAGGATCCCGAGGTTTGGCGAGTTTTGAAAATTGGGAGATGTTAGCATCGAAGGGAGGGGCCTCGGCCCCCAATTGAACGTGGGAGGGGGTGGGCGAATTGGCATAGCCGATTGAGGAACCGTGGATGATGATGATCCGTTTCTCGTGGAAGAAAATAACTGGGATAGGTAGAATCCAGATTGATAGCCTAATGATTCAAATGTGTGCCTCATTCTCAACACAAAATGAAGATCTTCTGGTATCTGAATTTAATTAAGAAATTGCTATTATTTTCAGAACAAGTTCAGAAATTGGTAAAATTCAGAAAAATAATAGACTTGACTTACAATCTTGCAAGAACCAAGCTGCAAAAGGCCATGTCCAGCTTGAATAACAGCTATTGTCTGTAAAATCACAGACACACAGACAAAATTATAGAGTTGTAATAGAAATAGGAAATTAAATGTTCTGAACTAATTGAATCTGACCTGAATGCCTGACTCAAACTGATCAGTCCACTCAGAAGGTAGCTGCAAGTAATAAAAGAAGAGTACTATGTTCATCAATCATTCATATACAGTAGTTTTACCAGACCAATAATTGAGACATTGAAATTTCACTTTCCTTTAGTACAAAACCATTTATTACTTTGAAAAAGTAAGGTCCTAAATCATTTTAAAGATTAAAAAACATTGCTTTGAGTTTAATGTAATGTAATAGTAATACATACAGCATCAAATGAACTCTGCCAGTAGTTTGAAATATTTGGTTCACATTCAGTTGGCTCCTTGAATACCCATTTATGACACTTATCTGAAGCAACTTTTCCCATCAACCTGAAACCACAATTTTTTATCTAATCAAAATATAGAGTCAAGAAAAATAAACACACACCAACAAATTATATAGTAACTTTTTCATGAAAAATGTTTTTTTTTTTTTCTGATAATGAGACAAAGAAAATATCCAATATAATCTACAAACAAAAGGACCTACCCATACCCACCCTTCTCCATAATTATACAATTGAATGGACATTTTGCTGAAGGCTTTTCTGACAGAATCATCTCCATCCATTTCATCCAAATTGCTTCTGCAGAACCCATCTTCCCACATCAACATTCTGTAATTCAAAAAAACAATAAGAAAAAAAGACATGAATTTTACACAAATTAACCAATCACATTAATAATATATAATAATTGACTTACAAGCTACCATTGTCATCTCCAACTTTGCAACTGTTACCACCTCTAACTCTCCTGAGATAATAAATAAAAGAAACCCTTTCCAGATTTAGCATCAAAAAATCAAGAAAATGAAAACCCAAGCAAGAACTTGCATAAAAAAGGAGAGGTATGAAAAAAAATTGGAACTTTTGAAGAAATTAAGACATACGGACGGGGACGAATGGTCCAGAAAACAGAGTAAGTCCATTCTGAATTGAGACAAACAGTTCTAAGGGCCTCATGAAGGGCCATCATTCCAACTGCTTCTTTGCTTCTGTCTGTTGTTCCTGAGCCCACCATCTCTCTACTTCTCTCTCTAGATATGGTAATAGTTAAAAAGAAAAGGTCTTTTCTCTTCTTTTTTTCTATTTTTTTTTATCACAAATGAAATTCAGAATGGTTGATAGATAAATATCAGTGATAAAGGAAGAGAGGGAGTGAGGTGACTTTTTTTTCTTGGCTCATCACTTTCAATTTTGTTTCTACCTACAACGAAAGGGGCTAGCAACTTTTATCTTTCTCTTTAATTACTTTTTTACTACCTTCTGTAGCAATATGCAATATGGGATTTTATTTTAATTACCAAATTAACCTGGTCACTTGGGGAAAGCAAAGAAATGGGGGAAGTTCAATGCTATTGGGACACGCAGTGGGGAGTGAAAAAGTGCGTGCGTGCGTGTGCGTGTGAAGTTTGTCGAGGTTTCTGTTTTTGTTCTTTTTCTTATGTGTTAAAAAATATATTAACATGGTCGATCATAGTGTATTCTAGCGGCAGAAGTTAAAGGTCCCAGGACCCAAATTAATTGGGTTCGATTTTTATTAGTGGGGTTATTTATTTAATTTAATATTAATATTAATATTAATAGTTAGTTTATATTTGTACTTTAATAGTAATTGAATAGATTCAAACATATTGTCTAATATAATGATTTATTTAGTGCTTTACTGAAAGAAAGAAAAAAAAAGTAATATATTAACGTGAGATAGTGTATTTGTTTTATAAACGATGAATTGAGATAATATGGAAATAAGATTTGTTTGCGGCATATTTATATTGAATTAATGTTATAATCTCGTGGGAACAACTTTTACCAGAGCACCAACAGACAGCGGGAGAAAGGTTAGGAAGAAAAAAGGATTGTGTGGCCCCCCAATGTAGAATTACTTATTTGCCCTGTTCATGTGGTTTACTTAACTCTAATTGAAGGGTGAAGTATAATTTGAAAAAGAAATAATTCAATTGGAACTATTTTCTTCAATGAAATTTGTTACAAGCAATTTCAAGATATGGTAAGAGGCAATAGATACCCCAACCTGGATTCTCAACACGCGAGTCGAAGCTTGTGGCTTTCACAATTAACCTTTTTATTTATTCTATTTGAAAAAGTAATCAAACTAATACTTTGATAGTGTCGAGTAAATTTTCAGAATGTAGCAATTAAATTAATGATGTAATTATTGTTTCACTCAAAAAATAAAAAAATCGAAATCACGAACATATCAGTTATATATATAGAGATTTTTTTTTCATTGGATGTAAACATTTTAATATGATCATTCAGTCTACTTAATGAAACATTATCATATTGATCTGAAAGCATATGTGCTTGTGATCAAAAGAAATTGACCAAACATATATGCACCATTAATTGGATCAACGCAAATGGATATTACTTATTCCCAAATAAAATCCAGATCTAATAGCAAATCAAGGCCTATATTTTTTTGTTTAGTTATTAACTTATTATGAATCTAAATCATCGTTTTTATTTGGGTAAACACTACTAATGGTCCTCATTATCATTAATTTTTTACAGAGTAGTCCCTTTTGTATTTTTTTCTTTCACTTTAGTCCCTATTATGAATTATTTGTTTCACTTTGATTATTTACAAGAGGTCTTTTACTTATAGTGTTACACTTTAGTCCCTCATAAAATTATTTTGTATCAATGTAGTCCCTCATAAAACTGTTTTTTTTTTATCAATTTAGTCCTTTATAAAATTATTTTGATACTTTAGTTCACCTTGAACCACCTGAGAAAAATAATTTTATATTACGAAAGTAAATGTTGTTTTGGAAAAAAAAACCAAAAAAGAAAGGAGCAATGGAGTATAATTTAGGAAAAGCATCTTCAATTATTTATTTTTAGTTTAATATGACAAATATTTTAAGTTTAATTCTAGAAAGACAAACAGGATGTAAGGATAACTGAGAAATTTAACTAATAATAATAAATGGCGCAATAGAATCTTTTACCAGTCAAAGGCAGGTATGACTATACCATCAGCCAATATAAAATTCATTACTCAATACTTGTTAAAGTATTATTAGCACCACAATGTCAGTTGGGTTAAGGATAAATTATAAATATACTGTACGGCCGTAGTTTAGGGGAAGAAAATTGAGATTTGGGCACTCCTCTTTTTTCTTTGGCGCAAACCTCCCTTCAAGGCTAAGGTAGCTCTATCAAAACTACATTAATAGTCAAATATTACTAAATACTACTATGTGATTTGGACAATTTAGTGACGTTTATAAATAATGATAAGGTTTAAACTTCTTAATCAGTGAATTTTGTCATAAAAAAAAGGGTTGTAATAGTAACCACTCATTTTAATACATATTGCCTTGGGCGTGTACTTTACAAATATATGATGAACACCACAAAATTAAGTTATTACCTTACTATTTTATGACAATGTATGATGAAGGAGTTCAAACTCTAGTAGAGTTAAAGTTTTTTTTCTTCCTCCAATCCCAAATAATAAAATGGGTTATTTTAGTTTCTCATAAAAAAAAAATTAAGAAGAACACACTTACATTGCTTCTATGCTGCTCAAACATCACACCGGCTCCACCATTTTTTCAAAAAAATCACGATTTAAGGACTTTGTAACTTCAATCTCACATTTTTAATAAAAAATAGACGTTGTTTTTGCTCTAATTTTAAAGTTCGTTCAGTGAAAAATGGAATATCTTAAACCATAACTCATATATGTTGGAGATTTCAAATAAAATAATTATTTTACGAGTTATATTTTTGATAAATTTATCAATATTACCTTGCTCACACATGTCACATGATGTTATTTTTGGAGGGAATGAGGGTGATATTCAATGAGAATGGATTAAAATTCCCTCTCGATGACGAGTCAACGACTTAAAAAAATAAAATAAAATAAAATAGGGTGCAAAGTGAAGCAAAATGATAGTTTGTAGGGTACAATTTGCTATTAAAAATTTCAAGGGTGTAAAGTGCAAAATGAGCCTATTTCAAGACTTGATATTTGCTATTGCCTCCCCAAATGTATTTTTTGCTTACAAGGATGGAGGGGATGAAGAAGAAAAAGAGTGCTCTGATCAAGTACTAGTACCACTTTGGCAGTAGAAATTAATAAAGTAAAGCTAGTTGTATTATTATAATTAACCAAGAAACAAATGGTGAGAATAATGAGATTAAGGAGTCACGTGAGCACGTGACATTGCAGTAATGATTCGGTGCATCGTTTCTCATAAAGAAATACTATAAGCGCACGAATTGCGGGGCATTGTATCCTTTTCTCTCCTGCATTGCACTTTGCACTTCCCACGCTCCGCAATGCACGCGCTGTTAACGTTTGTTGTAATAACTTTCGAGCATGTTTGTTTTATATTTGGGAGGGAAAATTCTTGCATAGACCTGGTGTATGAGCTTTTCATAGACCTTGTGATTGTAAATGCACCACATCATACATTGTGAAAGCATGACATCATCAAAATGTATGATGTGGTGCATTTACAATCACAAGATCTACCACTAAGCTCATAGACCTGGTCTATGTAAGAATTTTCCATTTGGGAGAGTAGTTTGTGAAAGGCGAGGATTTATGAAATAATCTCGATTTGCATAATGTTGTTTATTTGGATTTTAAGAGAGTGATTTGAAAAATAAGATGAATGTAGTTTTTTTTAATAGTTTATGTTGTATGTGTACAATGTGTAAGACTTTATATCAAATCATATTTATTATGTAAAATAAATTGTGTACAAGACAGATTATTTATGTCAAATCAAAATAGAGTTTATGTAGGTTATTTTTAGACATAAGAAAATTATTGTTTGTTTGACTTTTGGGATAGTGGTTTGAAAAAATTAAGAGATGATAAATTTATTTCATAAAATAGAAATAGTGTTCGTATAGATTTTCCCAAACGCAAAATATATTTGGAAGATGCTAAACAAATAGGCCCTACATCTTTCATCTTTGTTTTTGATACGATCTTCTGGCATCATTTTTATATTTCTTAATTTAGTGGACATAAGAAGGACATGATCTTATTTTAGGGTCGTAAGAGTAACCACAATCTCACTTTAGGTGGAGAAATCATATAATTGTTTATTCATTAACTTCCTCCTAATAATAATAAAGTACAAGTACTAGCATACGACCTAGAGATAAGCTCACAGTCTATCTAATCGATAAATATAAAGTCCTAATCTAACTAAATAACAATTATAGAGAGTCCTAGCCCAACTAATAAATATAAAGAGTCCTATCATTAAAAAGAAAAAGATGATCGTAACAGTTTTTTGTATGCATTAAAATGATATTGAAAACAGGAAACAATTACAGAGAAAGAGTCAATGGGTAACCCTCTATTGGTTGTATGGAAAGTGAGGGAAAATTGTAGGAAAATGAAAAAGAAAGGAAATGAAAAGGAAAGGAAAAGAAAGTCATTTTCCTCTACATGTTTGGTTGTCAGGAAAACTATTTTCTTGCAGATGTTTGGTTGTCAAGAAAGTTTAGAAAAAGAAGTAATATTTTTTATCTATATATATGATTAAAATATTTAACTTTTTCTTTGGTTGGGATTTACGTAAAATTTACTTGATATTGTCTTTTGCAATTTGTACTTTTCGAGTTTTAAGATAAAAATTACATTTTCTTTGGGTTGTTTGCGTCTGAAATGGGTGTTTTTGCGATATTTTGTGGGGGTATAATTGCTATTATGACTTGAGAGAGTATTTGTTTGCTAATAATAAATAAGCACAAAGGGGATTTTGGTAAAAAAAATCAAATATAGAAGGTTTTGATAGTTAGACAAAGTACAAGGGTTGTTTTACAATTTACTCTAAAATTTTCTCAAGATTTTCCCAGCATTTCCCCATCAAATTGGTGGGGAAATTTTTTCTTCACAAAATTTTCCTGCAGGAAAGTTGAAGGAAAATAGTAACTTCCTTTCCTGCTATCCAAACAACAAGTGGGAGAAAAAAAAACTGACTTTCCTTCACTTTCCCTCACTTTCCCGACAACCAAACAATACACTAAAGATAAAAACTGCCTGGCAAGAGGTGTTTGTAACGATGTGGCTTACCATCCGGCTCAGCACTTGGTCGAGTTGGCCAAGTAATAAAATTAATGGCCTTCCAAATCGGGCATACGGTCAGGCCATGGATCAGAACTTAATTATATGGGAATAGCAGCAAATAAAGGCCATGTTTGGATGTATTTTGGTTTAATTTCACCCACTTTCAGCGAAAAATATTTTGGTTGAGAGTTTTCAAGATTCTTTTTAAAGTTGTGTGAAATAATTAAAAATAGACTTGAATATATTTTGGTTGGAATCTTTTGTATGTAAAATAATATTAATTAAATGAATAGTTGGGTTGAAAATTGTGGATTATGGATTGAATGTATTTTGGATGTTGGAGTTTGAGGGGATAATTAGTTAGTAGATTTCAAGTCATGTCTTTTTAATTTAAAATAATTAATTTTATATTGTGTAATAATTAAATAAATGATTAAAAATATAATATTTTATGATGAAATAATTAGTTGAATTTTTTTCCAATATAGCTTTCTAGACAAAAGTATTTCCCAATATGACTCAAACTGAAAAGTATTTCCCTAAATGTACCTTTTGTGATAAATCGCAGTTGGCAACTGCGATTCTTCAAAAAAATCGCAGTTGACAACTGCGATTTATCAGTTTTTACAAAAAAAAAAAAAAAAAAAAAAAAAAAAAAATTACTGATAAATCGCAGTTACTAACTGCGATTTATCAGTAATTTTTTTTTTCTTCTAATTTACAATACTATGTGCAATTGTTTGAAACTAAATATTTTTGACATTGGAATCGAGAAAATATTTATACATATATATATATATTTTTTATACTATGAGACATCACAAGTATATTGCAAAATACCATGTTAAAATAGGAGAGAAATGTTGTAGGTTAAGTCATTTGTAACTATACTTTTTCATAATTAATGTCAACTGAGTCAGATTACATATAAACTATTCTCATAAGCTCATTGCAGTATACTAGTTTACATGTTCTCGCCTTCACAATAACTTATTTGATTCCTTAAACATATATTAAGATTGTGTTGGAAATCAAAACGGATCAAATAGTGAGATAAGTACATAAATTTACAAAGGCACTTGATTGATTACAAATAGTTGTCTGATAGGCAAAACGTTGTTAGTGATGAATAAAAAAAAAATTATGCTAATTTACCTACTCCACTCATGCATCTCTAGTTTATCATATATATAAAGATTCCTTAATTTGGTTTGGATGTCAAAGACATCTGCAAAAATATAGAATGAAAGTGTAATTATTCCTATCTAAAATAAAAGCACTACGATCTTTAATTAAGAGATGTTGTAATGATATCCGATGATCAATTAAGTTAAACATTTTCTCGATTCCAATGTCAAAAATATTTAGTTTCAAACAATTGCACATAGTATTGTAAAAAAAATAAAAATAAAAAATAAATAAAAAAAAATTTACTGATAAATCGCAGTTAGTAACTGCGATTTATCAGTAAATTTTTTTTTTTTTTTTTTTGTAAAAACTAATAAATCGCAGTTGGCAACTGCGATTTTTTTGAAGAATCGCAGTTCCCAACTGCGATTTATCACAAAAGGTACATTTAAGGAAATAATTTTCAGTTTGAGTCATATTGGGAAATATTTTTGTCTAGAAGGCTATATTGGAAAAAAATTCTAATTAGTTGGTATGATGATGATATTGGGATGGGACGGTGCTGTCAGTAAACAATTTTGGGCTGTCACTTTTTTGTCCTTCTCCAACTTTGGGCTACAATTTTCAGTCATTTGGGCCGATGAGAAGTGTTCCAACTTGCAGATGGTTGAGCGAAAGTTTGAAACACATGAACCAAAATGGTTCCAAACAGAGCCAAAGAATCAGAGGTACTAGTACTACTACAGTTATGGTGTTAATCTGGACATGGAAGAACTCCACTGATACACGGCTATGAACAAGACTTGTAAAGAAGAAACAAGAAATCTGCAAAAAATTAAAAGCAATTCTTCAACAAGAACAACAAGGAAAATTGTTTTTAAAATCATATATTATAGTGAAAAAACGTGTCAAAAAAAGCCTAGCAAAGTTGCTTATCTATAGTGGCAACTCTACAACTACACCATAATGGCTAAGTTGTTACTGACTAATAAAAGCGGCATAATGCGCTTTTGTACCTTTTTTTTTCTTTTTATTTTTTTGGTGTTATGAAGGCTAGTCGTTTTTATAACTGTAGAAAACATATAAACAAACCTAGCTACAACCTATAAAAGAAGCCACGGGTGATTGTTTTGTTATAGTGGAATGATGTAATCTTCGCATAATTTTAGACATTAATACCATTGGGGGAAAAAAACGTAAAACAAAAGCTAAAATACGAAATAGTACAACGGCTAATTCAATCTTACTTGATCTTCAGTTTTCCCCTAAATTCCAGCTCCCATCAATTTCCCATATGTATCTAGAATTTCAGTTTAATAAACTAACAGGTGTTATTGGCTTATTGCGTCCAAATAATTTGAAATGGATTTCTCTATCTCACTTGGGTTCCCTTCCAACCTGGTCCAACTTGAGATGCACGGCCCAATCCAAACTAAATTAATATTCTTCCTTATTAATGTTTTTCTTTTAGATATTTTTTTTTCCTTTATTATTAACTGCTAACCAAATTCCATCTTTTTTTTTAATAAACTAATTCCATCTGTATTACAATAAAAGCAACACAATTATTTCTTCTGTTTGTGGTCAACTATGGAAAAAACCAGAGAGAAAAAGCAAGCATGGTTTATTTGTCAAATTTATGCACATTGAAGAAGATATATATTTCACTTCACTTAGGACCAAACAAAAAAAATTACATACTTCCCTTCACTTAATTGATTAATTAGTATTTTTTTTCTTGTTATAAAGCTGTAGATCTCGAAATCAAACCTCATTACCATGCTTAGTTTTTCGACAAATTTTTAATCTTTTTAAAAAATCTTATGTCTCACTCTCACATTTAAGTCACTGTTGGCGTATCAATTGGGACTCTCTGTTGAAGAATTATACTGGATACATGTGAACCATATAATAATAAAACAGCTAAATAACTGCTCAAGTTTTGCATATGTAAAAGATGAAGCCATGAGCTATGAACCACTCTCATTTTCCTGCGTGTCGATTTGATAGAGAAACCCCTTTGCTAAGCCTCACAACACAAACAAAGATCATCTCCAACAAAAATTTCCATTCCATTACCTTCTACCAGCTCTTCTTTGTCCATTGCTTACGGTAGGCTGTTTTGCCGGAGTCAATTTCCTAAATGATGCATGTAGAATAATCGCTGCAAATATATAATCAAACCAAGTCCAAGTCCAACATTTAAAAGCCCGTGAAAAAATATGCAAAAGTAACGTAAAAACAACAGGGGGGAAACTTATACTCACCTGCATAACTTACACCCAGAGAGCAGAAGACGGCTAATTGGACATTGGAAATAAACAGAATTACTGCCGTCACTGCAACAAGTGAGGCTCTATCAATATCTTTAAAAAAAATGACATTATAACATGAGTTTATTCATGAAGTACTAATATGAATTTCTTCAATTAACATCAAAAAACTGAACCATTCATTATATTGCCCTTAAAGTGGGCAACAATAAAGAAAAAGTGTCTCAAACAAATTTATGCAACATAGTAGCAAAATTATACTACATAAACCGAGAGCAAATATGGAGACAAAAGAAATTTAAGTGACTTAAGATGTGTTCGAAGCACGAGCAGAAACATGTATTATGTGGAATAACAAGTCCTCTAAATATCAGTTAGCTAGTTCACAAGTTTGATCGATGCTCTCATTACCAAAGGCAAGTAATTCATGAATATTTTAACAATCTGTCCACTCCCCACCCACGTCACCACACTAAACCAAACCCAACAAAAAAAGTACTCCTATTTCCTCCCCCATAATTCAAAGCAACAAAGATGATTTTACTTTTACAAGCATCCATGTCATACTAAGTTTTGCTGTAGACTCCTGGGAAAAAATGGCAACACATAAAGAGAGAACAGATATGCTATTTGCTTGTCGTTCACCACCACCACAGCATTTTCAGATACATAAAAGGATTGCTTACTTACAGTCACTAGTTGCACTTGACTCTAAATAGCATAACCTCACAGTACCACATGCATAGTATAGCACACTCAGAGACACGAGGTATAGATAAACCAAAACAAACATTTTTCTCGAGGAATTTGGAAACCATTTGAAGGGATTGCTGCAGAATATCAGTCCTCGATAAAGCCAAACAAAATTTTACACTGAACAATTGTTCACCTCTTATTAGTCATTATGATACAGAAAGCACAGGGTAAAGAAATAGCATAAGAGTACAATTAAGAATGAGAATCAACTCACCGCATTGAGCAACACGAATCAAAGTTTCTCTTATTAAGGGATACTGGTCCAATCCCCACCGATCACCACTGAACTTAAATACATCCCATAGTGCCAAGCATGAAATAAGACCGAAAAGGGCTATTGGCAATTGATACCTGTCATCATAGAAACATATTCAGACAATGACTCCATGGGCACACAAGAAAAGGAAAAAACAACATAAGCAATCAATACTGCAAGGCAGTAAACAGCTTTAAAATAAATTTTCTTTGTAGTCAGAAATGGACAATACAATTAGTAATTATTAACATAAGCTACGAACTAAAATTCAAGTCAAATGTGATTCCAATTTCCATACAGTGAGCAAGCGAAGAAAAGGAGCAAGAGGCAGGCGTAATTGCGGGCGAAGCGTTTGAGATTCTCGTGAACACGGAGGCGAGCTTGAGAAGGAGAAGAGGGGAAGGAGTACGAATCGAGTGAGCCAAAGAAGGCGAGAGTCCACGGCGGAGTGTCGCCGGCGAAGTCACCGGTGGCGACCTTCGAGAAGGGATTGAAGGTGAAGAGAGAGAGGAGGGTGCAGATACGGGAGAAGAGTTGCGATAAGAAAAGTACTCCGTTAGGACTTCGAGAGGTGATGGCCGCCGATGAAGCGGTAGAGGAATCGGAGGGTTTGGTGGTGGAGAGGCGGTGGAGGTCGGTTGTGCGCTGGTCGAGGATTTCGAGGTAGCCGGAGTCGCGGAGCCAGGATTCAAATTCGGGTTCGGGTACGCTCAGTGCGAGCGGGTTGGTGGCGAAGACCATTTTCGATTTTGGTTTTGCCGGATAAACATCAAATTTTATCCGTGTTTCTTCATTGTGGCACTCGGATGTTTTATGTATTTCATCAATTTATATTACTATTTTGTATTTCTTTTTTTTCTTTTTTTAAATATTATTTTTAATTACTAATATATTTACCGATATAAAAAATTACTAATATATTTGATTTACCAAAAATAGTCATTTTATTCTATTTATTTTGATACATTTTATCATATTTTCACCACTTTAATATTTTCCATATTTAACAAATTGAGTCATTGCATGAGCCCAACAAATTTGAATATCTATTCAGCAATTAGTCCTTTATCTTTTATTCCAAATAAAATTACTTCTACCCATATACATGTAGCAATTTTTTTTTCCTTCCCTTAAAAAAAAAAATATTTAGCAATTTTTTTCCGCCGAAAGTCCTAGAGCTGGACTAAATTAGACCGAAAGTAATTTAATTTGAAGCATATGAGCAAAAACATATATATTGCTAATTAAATTGGGTATCCAATTTATTGAGCCTAAAATATAAAGAAATATGTCTAAACAACTAAAATGGATGTAGGCCATGTACTTGTAAAAACAATAACTTAAAGCAGAAAACGAGCAAGTACCGGCTGAGCAAAAATATAAAATAGTTTTCAGGAGTTTATTGAACTCAAAATTCAAACAGTAACAAAAAAAGACAATAAACGTTTCCTAATGAAGTTCATCATTACATGACGCCCTTGAAATGCTTTTTCCTTTCGAGCTAACGAGAAAGCCTTGCAATGTTGTTACCGCCTCAGCTGCCTCCTGCCCAGACCAGGTGCTCTTTTTGGTATATAAACCTTATAGCTCACCTGTTAAAGATTCAAAAGCTATTATATATATATATATATATATATATAAAAATGTATTTGTGCAAGATAAATGAGTACTCTTTCTTACCTGTACCATCTCGCCACCCCTCATTACCGCCATTGTTTTCTGCTCGAACTGAGAGCTATCCTTGGATTCATTTTGCTGGTCTTCTAAGCTATGCTCTTCAGAAATTGGCCTAGAAGAAGAACTGCAGCTGGCATTAGTAGCAGCTCCTGCACTTGGAATAATGTCACTTCTTGATTCATCTTGTACCAAAACAGCATTACAACTACTGGTGCTATTCTTCTCATTCGGTAGCTGAGTAACACTCTGTTTATCCATTCCGCATTCCGCCTCAACATGTTCGCCCTTAACCTCATTAAAACGAGAAAAATCTCTTTCCAATGCAAGCCCACTTCTCTGATTCACTTCTTGAGTAGTAGTGCTGCCCAAATTTGTAGATTTGTTTTCAATAATATCAACCTCTTTGGAGGATGACACCTTAACATCATTCTCATTGTTCGTGTTTAGATTTACGGTACTCCTTTGAATCCCCCCCTTGAACTTCCTCAAATTTTCCAGAGCTTTTTGCCTCAATATTGTCTCAAGATCATCCCCACCTAAAGCTGCAACAGGAACAGACACATTGGTCTCCTTTTCCTTCTCGAAATTATTTGTATGATCATCATGAATTCCCGATTTTCCTAGCTCAGTTACTTCTTCGCCTACCTCCGGTTGACTTCCCCCTTCATAACTGTCGAGACTTTTTGGAGAAGGATAATCATTATAATCATACACAATCTCTTCTTTATTTGGATCCTTTTCCAATATGTCTTCTTCTTCGTGAGATTGATTAACTATGGTTATAACTGATTTCAGGCGCCTAGAATTACTCGCAGGGGCCAATGCTTCATCACTATAACCGACACTAACAATATGGTCGCCATCTCTACTAAATGAAGAACAACTTGGTGACCTTACTTTACGCTTTCTATTAAACCCTTTTGATTCTTCACCTTTAGGTATTTCTATTTCTTCCCCTAGCATTACTACTTTACTCCTTTGGCGCTTACCATAGCTCTGTGAATCAGAGCTCGGAGAACTACTCAAATGATTTTTCGACTTCTTCTTTGAGGATTTCTTGCGTGGGTCTCTGGTTGATCTTTTCCTTTTTCTTGAACGGTGTGCATCTTCATCACTGTCGGAGCTATTATATCTTTTTTGAGGCTTTTTAGTTTTACCCTTTGAAGCAATGTGTGACCTTCTTCTTGGCTTCTTACTCTTATAATCACTGTCAGAATCTGAAGTTTTAGAAATATCATTGGAATAAGAGGAAACTGAATACTCACGGCGATGAAGCTTCTTAGATTTTCTAATCTTTCTCTTATAGTCAGATTTAAAAATGGGTGAAGAACTGCATTCTGAGTTAGATGAATCATCATCAGAGTAAGAAGAAACAGAATCGTAATTGCGGCTACGCTTCTTGGGTTCCTTTCTCCTACTCTTCTTCTTCTTCTGTATTGTCATATATACAACAAAATCAATGTCAGGAAAATCAGATTTATGCAAATACATACATCACAGGAAAAGTTCAAAGTACTAATTGTTCCAATGAACTGATGAACTCAGCTTCCAAAATCCAATCTTTAAATTAGGTTTAAGAAAGTAAAATTGTATCCGCAACAGATCTCAATCAAAAATCCAAATAATTATAATCAACCCTTTAACAGCAGATAAAATACTAAAGAAGTGAACTTAAAGAAAGGAACCTGAGAAGTCTTGTCTCTCTTTTTCTTTGACGATTTTCTCTTAGAAGAAGAACCGCCGCCTCCCATTACTTTTTGCTATTATTTGTTCTCCTTGTACCAGAAAAATAAATTAACGGAAAAGAGAAGGCGCATATAAAAGAGTTAAGAATAAATTACGAGAAAAGTGAGAGGTTCAAATTGGAATTCATGAAAAGAGAATGGCGAAGAAAGTTTGGTAAAGAGTTGGAAGCGGCTGTGGGCGCAGTTCTGAATCAATTCTGTATTGGCCAAACTAAATCGAACGCATGTGTTACTTCTATATGGTTACCGATTTTATGGATGGGATGGGATTTATATTGACTTTATTCAGGGGCAAACTGGGCATGAGAATTGTTGAAGAAGGTATGAGTAAAATGCAAAACCACCCCATGTGTCATTTTTAATTGACAGAAAAAACCTTGTATTTATTTTTGTTAAGAAAGAATCTCATGAATTATTAAGTCAAAGACATTTACGTTTTTCAAGTCGTGTTTTGCTTCCAAGTATTCTTCATGATTTTATAAGGTAAAATATAATAATATCATTAAATGTTATTTTTTCTTTGAAATATAATACAAAAACACAATTGTTCGGGGAAAATGCAAGACACTCCCCTGTGTTATGCTAAACCTGCAAGAAACTACCCTGTGAAATTTTTATTGCGCCAAACTTCCTTGTGTTTTCAAAAACCCTGCAAAAAACACCCAATTTGTAAAAAATAGGTCGTTTTGGATCGACATATTTCAAGAAATAATTTTAAAAATATACCACGTGAAGTTGTAGGGATCAACTTGAAGTATTTTAAAAATGGTTTCTTGAAATATATCGATCCAAAATGACCTATTTTTTACAAATTGGGTGTTTTTTGCAGGGTTTTTGAAAACACAAGGAAGTTTGGCGCAATAAAAATTTCACAGGGTAGTTTCTTGCAGGTTTAGCAAAACACAGGGGAGTATTTTGCATTTATCCCCAATTGTTCAGTTAAAAGAATTGACAATAACCCTTTTGAAATTAAAAGATTGACCATAATCCTTATGCATTCCATTTGTCCTTTTAGTTTGATTAATATTTATTTTACATTCTAGAGTATGGAAAATAAAATATAAATGTTGAAAATCTTATAAATATGTGGTGAACTTAATCTTAATCAAATCCTAGTAATTATGATATCTAATTGATTAAAAATTTCAGTGATTTGCTCTGATTTAAACATCTTCAAGATAATTGAATTTTGATTGATCAAATACATTAAATGTCTTAATAAGATACACAATACAACATTTTATTGCCGGTCTCGCCGGTCTAACAAAATACAAGCCAATATTTTTATCCATGGATTTTCATACTTAAATCTTGATTTGCTCGGCTTTGATATATATAGATAAACTATCCACCGACTATTTGACTATCAACTTCAAAGTGTTTACTGGATTTTGTTGGGAAAATAACGCATTGATAATGTATATTCACCTTTAATTGAGAATTGAAGTTTGAACATGTTTATCCGAGATTAAATACTAATTCATCTCATCAAATTAACGATAAAACGTCGTCCATGTTAGTTATAAAAATTATGTAATGTCTTTGTATTACTTACTATCAAATTTAGAGATTTAACAAATCTGATCTGATTAATTTAGTTTTTATTTTATATATGTTGACTAACATATTTTATTCCATTAAATCTTTAAATAGATATGAAAACTTATGAACTGGGCCGAGGTGGAACTCTTACAGCCTTTGTTCGACACATCAGAACAGAAATCCAATAGAATAAGTCCTTAAATTTGCTTATGTGCAAGCCCAACTCTTATTCATTTTCTCTTATCACATTTTGTGTCTACATTTGATTTGGTAATTAAATAAGTATATCTCACAGAAGCTTTATACACGAGTCTAAGTAGTTTCATTTCTTGCATCGTTGCATGTATATTGTCATTTCCTTAGTTTATTTACGAATCGACCCCGATTGATTTTTTTTCAAAAGTTTATAGATTAGTTATATTGTTCAATTCTTATTTAAAAAAAAAGGAGTTATATTGTTTAAACGGAGTATAATTATAATGTTTAACAGTGCAAACTGATCATTTTTTAGTCAATCGAACTTGAATGACATAGTTTAATTTTCAAACTAAAAACTATGATTTTCACAAACATGCATGTCTTGTTTAAAACCAACTTAAAGTTAATTATTCCCCAACTCTAATTCCACCAGTGTCATGCAACCGATAAAGGCCTCGATTCATTCAGGTAAGATGTGAGTCCAATGTGTGCC
The DNA here is from genome assembly GCA_030819805.1 of Penstemon newberryi var. newberryi. Lineage (NCBI taxonomy): Eukaryota > Viridiplantae > Streptophyta > Magnoliopsida > Lamiales > Plantaginaceae > Penstemon > Penstemon newberryi. Next base: position 3,968,017 of record JAUALY010000003.1, on the reverse strand, counting down.
ACGAGACAATCTTGCTATCACTATAGCCCCCCACACAATGGAAAACTATTTTTTAATTCCACACACGACACATGTCGTAAATTAAGTTTCATTTAGCAATTTGTCCTCAAAATTCATAAAGCTAAGAGAAGAAGATACTGGCCAAAATTGTTTAGAGTGTAAGTCATTAATATCAATTTTAATAGGGATAACCATCAAAGGGACCTGGTGGCATGGAGAGAATTGAGGTACGTAGCCACTGCATTTTTTGTGGGCAAATACGATAAAATTTTGCCGATCGGGCATGCTGCTAATGAGATAAATACAACCATTTTCTAAGTGGCTTGCAGATTCGTGCGAGTCCATTGATGTAAATATATAAACACGAGTATTCAATGTTAACTGTATAATGATTGAATAATAGTATGACAAAAAATAAAAAATAAAATAAAATTGAGAAAGAACCTGGTAGTCAGTTGTACTACTCCATGAAATTGTGTTGGAGAGATGGTGGCGGGGTAGATGGAGATTTTTAATTAGGGTTTCGAGGGAGATTTGCTCCATGCCGTTGTTCTATATTTGCTGGTCCTATTCTTTTTATTTTATTCGTATTCTTTTGTGTCCTAACTTTGGATCAAAGCTGGGACAGGAGAGTATACAAGACCGGCCCTACAATTTTTTTTATATATTAAAAAAAATTCATGAAAAATTAGTTTTATGAAAAATAGTATTTATAAATACTAGATACTCTAAACTATTCATTATTATTAAAATTAAATTTAAACTTTTCAAAAAAAATTACCGAACTTTTCAAAAACATTAAGAAACATTTTGAAGGATATATAAATAAATTAAAGAAAATAAATGAGTTTAAAGACAAGCAAAGAGTTTCAAATCCACATTGATTCTAAATTAGAATTTTTTCATGTATTCGATAAAAAAAGATGAAAATTTTGATCAATATGTAAAAATTACAAAAAATATATTTTTCAATCCTCAATTGAGAATTTCATTTCATCTTAAATCGAACAATTAATCTCCATTTTGATAAAGCATCCAAATACCTCCCATTTGTACAAATTTGCAACTAAAGTTGTTGTAGTTTGTAATATTGGCAAGCATAAAATCATAAATTAGAATTACGTAAAAGAATTGAGAGTGAGAGAGGGGTAGCTTAATTTTAGGAAAAAAAGAAGAAAAAAAATGTCTGCACTCGGATTTGGGCGTTAATGGAAGTTCGATTCCAAGCGCAATAAAATCTAAGAACAGAAGAGTGAAATCAACCTCAACATGCATTGCAGGCTTCGCTCACTCACAAAACTCCATAGCTTATTGAAATTGCATAACATAGATTACACTACAAAGAAAAACAATACATTCCTTTCATTCTTCTCAGTCCCTGTTCAGCGATTCCATTATTCCAACTCCATCGAATTCACAGACAATCATAACCCCACGGATCATGAAGCTCACAAAATTCAAGCCCTTCTGAGAATTCATTTCGAAAGGCCTATAGAAGACATCGAGCATCGCCTCGGCGAATGTAACCTCTTGTTATCTGAAGAATTAATTCTGAACGTGCTCAAACGGCACCGTTCAGACTGGAAACCTGCTTTCGCATTCTTCAACTGGGTTTGTAAAGCCAAGACCCTAACTGGGTTTTCTCCAAACACCTCCATTTACAACGAAATCATCGATATTCTTGGTCGAATGAAACGTTTTGAGGAACTAAAGCAGGTGCTCGACGAAATGTCTCTGAGAAAAAAATTAATAAATGAGCGAACATACAGCATTGTCATAAGTAGGTTTGCCGCGGCCCATAAAATCGAAGAAGCAATTGAGTTTTTCCACAAAATAGAACAAAACTTCGAACTCAAGCGCGACTTGTTTGCGTTTCAAACCCTTTTGTTGGCGATGTGCAGGTACAAGCATGTGGAGGCAGCTGAAGTATTGTTCCGCAATAAGAAAAGTGAATTTACAGATGATATCAAGACTTGGAATATCATTCTAAATGGATGGTGTGTTTTGGGAAGTTTACGCGATGCAAAAAGGTTTTGGAAAGATACCGTGACATCAAATTGCAAGCCAGATAAATATACATATGGGATCTTCATAAATGCACTGAGCAAATCTGGGAAAATCAGTACAGCAAAGAAGTTGCTTATGACAATGTGGGAAAAAGGGTGTACCCCAGATGTGGCAATCTGCAACACTGTCATCGATGGACTGTGTTTCAAGAAAAGAATCCCAGAAGCTCTTAAGATTTTCAGTGAGATGAGTGAGAGAAATTGTTCACCAAATGTTACTACTTATAATTCGCTTATTAAACATTTGTGTAGGATACGGAGAATGGAAAAAGTCCAAGAGTTGTTGAAAGAAATGGAAGAGAAGGGAGGGAGTTGTTTGCCAAATGATTTGACTTATGGTTATTTGTTGAAGGCCTCGAAGAAAGCTGAAGATGTTGATGTGATTTTGGAGAGGATGGTGAAGGGGGGATGTAAGTTGCAAGGGGATACTTACAATTTGGTGCTGAGGTTGTTCATGGAATGGGGAGATGAAAAGAGGGTAAAAAGCATTTGGGGTGAGATGGAGAAGAGTGGTTGTGGACCCGATCAACGATCTTACACGATCATGATTCATGGACTATACGATAAAGGGATGATTAGAGAAGCATTGGAGTATTCTGATGAGATGGGTTCAAAGGGAATGGTACCAGAACCCAGAACTAAGATACTGGTAGATGATATGAACTTCAAGTTGAGAGGAACAGAAGAGGTTAGGGAGGCGGGATCAAGGAATTGCAATGTTTCGTCAAAGATTTCCCGTAAGGTAGGAAAGAAAAATAGATAGCTCACCTAAAGATTATGTTGTACAAATTTGATTTACATGAAAAGTTCAAATTTGATGAAATCTCTGTACTTGAACCATTTTCTTAACACCCTTGTTCAAACTCGAATCTCAAATTCAAACTTTCTTGATTGTTCGCTGAGTTTCGGAAAAGAAAAAATATCAATCACGAATCAATATAACCACTCGCTTCATAGTATGTAACTGATTTGATGTAAAAGAACGATGTTAATAATATACTGAACTATTTTATGTTCTTAGGTCGGAATCGAGGTATGCGAAAACATAAATAAAATTGTTTGATGTTACTTAAGCAAATAAGACATTATACACTATATAACATAATCATTTATTATTGGATAACATGTGAAAGTCACCAAATTTATGTCCAATCTATTTAATTCGGATTATGTATCTATTAGATCAGATCAAATCCATCAAATTTTTAATCAATCAAAGACCCTGATCGATTCAGATTTAAATCACCACATTGACAACATGAACCTGTCCATGCCAATGTTCTTCTCATAGCAAGTCCACAGTTATAATCAGTAATCAAATTTCATAAATGACTAACATGGGCAAGCAGACAACCATCTATCAATCAGTCTAACATAGACGAAGAAAAAATTACTAGACTGCATTGCACCGGAAATATACACGAGCAAAAAGAATAAACAAGAAGCGAGCATCATGCTGCTGAAGTGGTTTCAGCAGCAGGTGTATACCATCCATGGTGGATCTCGACTGCCTTCTTTCTTCTAGCTAGACGAGACTTTCTTCTTGCTCCTGTATTTCGGTGAAGTGTTCCTACTTTCACAGCTTTATCAATGACTGAATAAGCTTCTGCGATCAGCTTTTCAATGGGAAGAACTTCTTCAGGTTGTGGATCAGACTTCTTTACAAGAAGCTCCAGAGCTTCTAGAACCTAAAAAGAGAGTAACTACATTAAAAAAAGGCACAATTAATAGAAACTAATATCATTAAGCCAAGAACATGTATGCCATTTTCATTTTTACCTTTTACTATAATATTCCCTGCACAGGCAACGCTTATTATTTCATAAATTATACTATAATGGACTAGCGACCATGCCAAACCGTCATCATTAAGCCAAGAACATGTATGCCATTTTCATTTTTACCTTTTACTATAATATTCCCTGCACAGGCAACGCTTATTATTTCATAAATTATACTATAATGGACTAGCGACCATGCCAAACCGTTTTAAAACTACTAAGAAAAGGCCCCAAAGGCATTAGTTTTACAGTCCATACCCCATTCCTTTTATTGTTTTTCTCTCGTTCAAATACGTGACATAATCAATACAGCAACTGTCTTGTATTTCTCGATCCAAAGTTTTAATCAGCTACAATATAATTGTCTTCTTGTTATTGTGGCAATGGTTGCAATATAGACTCTTGTCTCTTTAACCTCGACCCATGAAACCCTTATAAAGTATAAACACCTAAATTTCAAAATTTATTCTCCATAATGCATTTCAACACTAACCAAATCCATTCCAAATTAGACTGGTTTACTTAATTCACACCAAATACTAAAATGCAAAATAACTGACTACACTTCACCCTTTCGGGCCTGTAAATTTCTTCTTGAGAGTCGGCAAAGGTAATTCCTTTATCACGAATGAACTAATAATTCAATATAGGCCACATCAGTAGTACAATTCTAACACCATATGGTACTGACACCTGCTTGATCAAATAACACAAACACACTCATCTTATTCTAAGGAAAAAACATTTGTTTGAGGATGTAACGAAGTTTCTCATACGAGAATCCAGAACTAAACAGCATGAATTTACATTTGAAGGCATGTGCTTTTCCTGCAAGTCTTGAACAGAAGTTAAACAATGTACCCTCAACTTCAATTTATAAGACCTTGGAAATTTGATATACAGATTACTTCAATTGACAACACTAAAACACAACTTGGACTAAAAATCCTCCTCAAGGCTAAAACTACATGACATTCGTAACAAATCAAGAACATTTGTAAATCAAAACGATGGACTAATAATACATTTAAACAAACTTGATATGGCTGAAAGAGTCACCACTTTATTGAATTACTATTAACCAACCTTCTTCATCCGGGTCCTGACTTCGGATTTGTGGGACTTATTGTAAATCCTTCTCTTCTCCGCTTGTCGAGCTCTCTTTGCAGCGGAATCTGGCGTTTTCTTTTTCTCCTCCGCGCGTACAATGGTGGAACGCCGATTCGATTCTGGGTTCATCTTCACTGGACACATCGACACTAGTCCTACAATACTCACAAAGAAAAAATTAAAACCCAAATTCAATTAAAGTTAATTATCGAGTGAAATTGAACTAAAAACAAGGGGTTCAATATTTTTTGTATTTCTAACCTCTGGAGAATAGATTGACTGACGAAGTGTTGGAGGAAAAGCTCAAATTCTTGAATGCGGCATTTGGTGTGTTTGTTAGAGAAAGGGCATTCAACTTTGCCGGAAGGCCGCAAAAAGATAAGCACTGCGTCATAGCTGCTGCTGCAGTTAACTCTCTGCTAGTTTGTTATATGTGAGACTATGAATTTTCAGAAATTTATTAATAAAAGAAGAAGAAAAACCTTATCCACCCCCAATTCCCAGATTCTATCTTTACTAATAACAGTGGGGAAAACGTCGTTCTTCTAATAGCGCTTTTCACTTTTTCATTAACTATGACTCGATAGAATGATATTATTATTATTAATTATATATAAGAAAATAAGAATAATATTATCATTTTTAAATATAAATAAGGATTAAAATAAAATAATAAATCATTGATAGCAATTATAAAAGAAAAAAAGGAGTTTTGTATTTACTTATCTATCGTGAATGAAGCAGGTCATTAAAAAGTGATATATCCCTCATTTACACAAATTAAATTGAGGTGATGAAGTTTTTCTTATTTTACTAATTGTCAGTGGTCACTTTTCTATGTTTTAAGACAAAATTACTACCAAGTAAGTCTAAAATTGTTCTTAAGAAAAAGTCAAAAACTCATTATCTTATTTGTAACGACAAAATTGATAGTTATAATTATCTGCAACAAAAACAAGCTCTCATATGCTTGGGACTAAAAGACTCGAGTCCAAATTGTCAAAAATATACTCAAAAGTCAAAAGCATTTCGGGTAGCAATTAAGCAAGTCTTCTTTCTTGTAAGAAAGTTTAAAACTGGGCTACGTAAAGCTCCAAATAGTTCTAAGAAATGATTAAGAGTAAGACAATTGGCCTTATACATAATTGGGGCTTATCTCATAAGCCCATCTAAATTGGCCCTTATCCAGATCTATCCCACTAGCGAATGAGATAATAATACTCGGCCTAGGTCCAAACCTGAGTCTGGCAGAAGTTTCAATTGGATATTGATTTGTGCCAATTAAAGTCTGGGCCAGAGCATGTAACCAAAGATTTCTAGGGCAGTCGATGGGGCAGATTTCAATCTGAATACATCACAATTTATTACCATTATTATTATTCCATTGGAGAATTGATAGACTTGATCGGATAATGAATATGCGAAATCCAATTTATTAAGTCAATACGGTAAATGAAAAATTTATATACACAACATATTATTAAGATAAATAATATCAAATAAGTTAATAATTCATTCATAATATCATTTATATGCAAATTAACAATATAAAACATGAATAGTAGCTAAGAAATTTTGAATACGTATGTGAGCTAAATTTGATAAAACTGTAACATTAATAGAAAAAATACTAGTGCAAATTATATTGAATCTGGACAAAATTCGATATTCGATCGAATCTAGACAAAATTCGATGGTTTCGAAACATATAAACCCCAACAAGATCTGGAATAACCCGAATTTGTTCTGTCATATATGGAGGTAGATTTGAATTAAATAAAGGGGGAGAAAAAAAAAAAAAAAAAAAAGGCGGCAAAAGAAGTTATGATTACCACAAACACAACTTCCAAATATTAGCTTTTGACGTGGGGGACTTTTGTTTTTTTACCAAGCCCCATATCTGCACAAGAAAAGTATGCAAATAATTAAGTAAAATAGAGCTGATGTCCATTTTTGCACATCTGCAAGGATGAGGGCCTTTTTCATCATTATGAAATTCCAAAACACTTGCACCGATTTGGAATTTGGCGTGCCATGCTTCTAACCGTGCATTTCGCAGCCCCTAGATAGCCACAAAGTAATGCAGGCACTGGCCCCTAGAAACACATTGTATATAGTTTTTGTTTGAAAATGTTGGAGTATAAAAAATTCTAGCTCATGTATCAATTGTAGTAATAATTAACGACTACTTAAAACTCAAATTTCAGGAGCACATGTTTAACATGATGACGAAGTTGTTGTCCTATATTTAGTTAGAGGTTTTGGTTTCTCATCCCACTAGAAATGTGGGTATTTTTTAGTTTAACATTAAAAGTTCTAATTAGTTAATATTCTCTTAATTTGTTAGTTGAACATTATTTATTTTTTACTATGAAATTGATATGTTATTGTAATAATATAATCACCGTCCTTAAAAAAACACATTGATAATTAAAAAATCACAAGTATATATTAAAACAAGGAATATACTAGAAACTATTTAAGATACTTCGACTGCGCTGATAACATATGAAATCTTCTAAATTTCAAGCACGTATTACTTATATTCTTGCATATATACTTTATGTATAAAGAAATGATACGGCAATAAATGGCCACACGCCTGATTTAAATGTAAGAACTTAGAGCCGTGACCTATTTAATTAATTCCTTGCTGCAGCATTATATATACTTGTACCATTAGATGCTCATATTTATTTTGAGATGTCAACTTATCATAGCAAACTATTAATTATGTCATCTTCTACTTAAAAAGAGGTCATCTAATTAATGTATTTCAATCGCACATCGCCTTCTGAAGAATATCTCAAGCCAAAGAATAATAAGAATTGAAGAGTTGGATTTTTTTTTATTGTTTGAATTATGGATTGAATATAAATCAAGTACTCATTAATTATAAGGTTTTTGATCAATCTTCACCGCTTAAGTTAACTTTTTACGTGAGTTAGGTCCAAAATATAAGATGTTGCCTGGAATTTATCAATCATTTTCAACATGCACGCAATAATATCAGCTCTGAGAATTTTGAATTAAATTTTTTGTTGAAAAAATAACAAATGAAGTTGGAATACAATACAGTCAGTAGATACATTTACTTGTATTTTGATAATGAGAACCGGTCGGATAAATGATGATGGATGACCTGAAATTCTATCTTAGGTTAGGACCACGAAGGGATAGTGATGTAATAAGAAGTTTCCGGCGGGGACCATTTTATGAGTGTACTAATTACACACCCAAAAATAATTATTTGGCGATGAGGCAATTTAAACGAGAAAATGTACAAAGTTACAGTGCAAAATTATTTAATCTGTCCCTTCTAAAATTAAGGGTGACTGCTCAGTTTCATCCCAATTTTCCGCCAAACCCATGTGCTTCCGCCAAATCTTGTTATCTACTCGATCTGATCTGGAGAGTATTTATTTAAAAGGTCTGTTCCCTCCAGCCAAATAATTTCTGCTGCATAAGCCTGAAATATTAGCTAGGGATCACATCCTGCATGCCTTCTCTCTATCTTTTTTTTTTCTAATTGATTATCTTTTTCTTGGGAAAAAAAAATGGCTAACGAGACTTATTAAGTAGCCTTTTGGATTTATTTTTCGAGTATTTAAGGTCCCTTTTTTTTACAAACTATTACAAAAACTAGTATTAAGCTTGAGAAAAATGCTACTTTGATATCAATGTAAAAGATTTGATTTGATATAGTGTTTGATGTCACGATTTATTCACCATCTAAAAAAAAACTTTAAAATTGGATTTTAAGTTTAATTAAGAAATAAATAATAATGTTAAGAAACCTGGTTCTAACTATTACTTCAACATCCCGCTATGGATAAAGAAAAATATATGAGTAGTATTTGACATTATCAAACTGCTTGAACTATTGAATAAAATGATTAAACTCTTTCAAACACAACGAAATCAAACTTCAACAACAATTATGGAAAATTATCTGATTGCATTAACCATACCACTCTACATATTTGTAAATAAACATAGGTATATAATTAAATAATATAATTATAAACTAGCACGGGCCACGGATATTAGAATATGGTGTAGTGTTTGCAATAGCTTATGCCATCTTCAATAGTTGGGGTAGAAATGTCCCCTTCCCCCCTCCCATCTTCAAAAATATAATTTTAAAGTTCAAGTTATGCTCAGGTATGTATTAACCGTTTCACCTAAAAAAAATGAAGATCTAGCTAAAAACAAGATACGTACGTCAATTAATTATTATCATAATACACTAGCTTGTAGACAAACCTAAACACAATATCTGTTATAAATATTAAGGTTAGTGGATGTCATTGAAAGGTCACATTGAAGTTATTAAAGTCTAGGTATAATTCACATTGAAATTGTAACTTATGACTTTTGGGTATCCCAATTAGTCCTATAAATAGTGATACTTTGTAATGTATTTTTATATAGAATATGAATAAAATCTCCTCCCCTTACTTTATTCTCTTTAGTTTAATCTTTACTTGTTTATCTTTTAGCTTGTTTTGTAACACGTTATCAGCACGATCCACTCCAAAGTTCTTGATCCAACTTAAGTGTTTCCGTAACGCATCAGGTAGGAATTGTGTGGTGTTGTCCATGTAAGAATTATTACTTTTTGGTATATGATGTGATTGCTGTTGTATATGATTTTCTATTCCTTATCACTATTTGTTGTCTACTAAGTAATACGTGAGTAGATATTTAACAATATTAACTTTTGGATTACAACACTATGTGTATCATATCATTACTAATCAAAATGAATCAATATTAGTTATTAGTGAATTTGTTCCCACAAATGACTTTTCCTTTTATGCCACCACAGGAGATGAAATATGATTTGTTTTGCATTCATTAATTATTAAAAACCATCTTATCCTTGAAAATAATTTTTTCCTCTAAAATCTTTCTTACCAAAGTCACTTGAGCTTAATGCATATTATTTGTATTCATATCTTATATGCCTATATACTCGGATTGAAGTTAATTATCATTTCTGGACCCTGAAATTATTTGATTGGTTGGAATTAATTGATTGGTATTAGAATAGGTGAACAATTCTTAAATTTAGTTTCATGGCAGTAAGTATAAGAAAGTTGAAATTGAGGCTAATACATGAAAATATTTGATTCCATAAATTTATTAAACAATACTTGCATGATTTGATTATTTTAAATTTAATAACTCAAATTCTTTGTTACGCATACTCAGTGACATTATTCTAATTATTATTTTTATTCCATATTAGCTAACAGTATGTCCAATCTCACCAAACTCGAGTTTTCTGCTCTAGACATATCGGGCAAGAATTATTTATCTTGGGTATTAGATGCTGAAATTCATCTAGACGCTAAAGGTCTAGGAAATACAATTGTAAAGGAAAACGATGCATCTAATCAAGACAAAGCAAAAGCAATGATTTTTCTTCGTCATCATCTGCATGAAGGGTTAAAAACCGAATATTTAACGGTTAAGGATCCACTTGAATTATGGAGCAATTTGAAAGAACGTTATGAACATCAAAAAACGGTAATTTTACCAAAAGCTCGTTACGATTGGATGCATTTAAGGCTACAAGATTTTAAAACCGTAAGTGAGTATAATTCTTCGGTTTTTAAGATAAGTTCTCAACTGAAATTGTGTGGAGAAAATATAACTGACGATGACTTATTAGAGAAAACTTTCTCAACCTTTCACGCATCTAATGTGCTCCTGCAACAGCTATACCGTGAAAAGGGCTTTAAAAAATACTCTGACTTGATCTCATGCCTTTTGGTGGCTGAGCAAAATAACGAGCTATTGATGAAAAATCATGAAATTCGACCCACTGGTACTGCTCCATTCCCAGAAGTGAATGCAACAGTACATGGAAACTTTGAGACCGGAACCTACCGTGGTCGAGGTCGTGGGCGCGGCCGTGGTCGTGGGCGCGGCCGTGGTCGTGGCCGTGGTGGCAGTCGTGGCCGTGGACGTGGACGTGGTCGAGGACGTAATAATTTCAGTTATTATGGTAACAATAACTTCGGCCAACAAAAGAAAAATGATCTGAAAGATAAGGGTGGTCCAAGTAACCTTCAATAGGTGGTCCGAAGAATCCTTCAAAAGGAACTGAAAATATATGCCATCGATGTGGTATGAAAGGGCATTGGGCACGTACCTGTCGTACGTCTGAGCATCTCGTAAAACTTTATCAAGCATCAAAGAATATGGAAACTAACTTGACTTTTCAAGATAATGATACAAATGCCAATTTTGGTTATGAAGATGATGACCTCAATATTGAAGCAAATCTTGCTTACAAGGATAATAACATTAATGATTTTACTCATATGGATGTAGAAGACTTTTTCGAGACTCTCGGTGGGAGAGTTGATTATGGAAATAATAAGAAGAACTAAATAACTAATTGAAAGTCATGTTTCGATGTTATTTACTTTCAATATTTCACTTCGTACTTTTGATTATCTTTTAGTTGTAATTCAGTTTCATCTATGAATAAATATAACTTATGATAAATTATTTTGTTTAATGAAGAATATGGATTTCCAAAATTCTATGGTGGGACCCAAGATCGATCATGATGATGTATGTCTCGCCGACTGTGCTACAACGCATACCATACTTAAAGATAAAAAATACTTTTCTGAATTAATAGCAACTAATGCAAATGTTAATACCATATCGAGTAGTGCAAAATTAATTGAAGGCTCCGGAAGAGCCATTATATTATTACCTGAAGGAACAAAATTTGTTATAAATGATGATTTATTCTCTAGTAAATCTAAAAGAAATTTACTAAGCTTCAAGGATATCCGCCGAAATGGATATCATATTGAGACTACGAATGAGAATAATAATGAATACTTACAAATCATAGTTGTTATATCGGGAAAGAAAAGCGTTTTGGAAAAACTACCTGCCTTATCTTCGGGTTTGTACTATACAACTATTAGTACAATTGAAACACATGCTATAGTAAACCAGAAGTTTAATGATCCAAACACATTTAATATTTGGCATGACCGATAGGCCATCCCGGATCAACAATGATGCGTAAAATTATAGAGAATTCATATGGTCATTCATTGAAGAACCAGAAGATTCTTCAATTCAAAGAATTCTCATGTGCTGCTTGTTCTCAAGGTAAATTAATAAAGAAACCGTCTCCAATGAAAATTGGGTTAGAATCTCCAGCATTTCTGGAACGGATTCAAGGTGATATATGTGGGAAGGTAAATTAATAAAGAAACCGTCTCCAATGAAAATTGGGTTAGAATCTCCAGCATTTCTGGAACGGATTCAAGGTGATATATGTGGGCCCATTCATCCATCATGTGGACCATTCAAATATTTTATGGTTTTGATAGATGCATCTACAAGATGGTCACATGTGTGTTTATTATCAACTCGCAACCTGGCGTTTGCGAGATTACTTGCGCAAATAATTAAATTAAGAGCACAATTTCCAGATTATGCAATTAAGACAATTCGCCTTGATAATGCTGGTGAATTCACATTTCAGGCTTTCAATGATTATTGTATGTCTATTGGAATAACAATTGAAAGTCATGTTGCCCATGTTCATACACAAAATGGACTAGCAGAATCATTCATTAAACGCCTCCAATTAATTGCTAGACCATTACTTATCAGAACAAAACTTCCGGTTTCAGCATGGGGATATGCTGTATTACATGCAGCAGCACTTGTGCGCATCAGGCCAACAAGTTATCATAAATTCTCCCCATTACAATTGACTTTTGGCCAGGAGCCAAACATTTCCCATCTTAGGATTTTCGGATGTGCGGTATATGTGCCAATTGCTCCACCACAACGCACCAAGATGGGTCCTCAAAGGAGGTTAGGAATATATGTTGGTTATGAGTCCCCTTCTATAATTAAGTATCTTGAACAAATGAAGGGAAATTTATTTACGGCGCGATTTGCCGATTGTCATTTTGATGAAACAATGTTCCCAACATTAGGGGGAGAGAATAAAGAGCTGGTAAAAGAAATAACATGGAATGCATCATTATTATCTTATCTAGATCCTCGAACAAATCAGTGTACACAAGAAGTTCAAAAGATAATTCATTTGCAAAATATTGCAAATCAACTACCAGATGCATTTACCGATATAAAAAGAGTTACTAAATCTTATATACCAGCTGAAAATGCTCCAGTTCAGATTGATGTTCAGGTAGGACAATCTGTTAGTGCAAATGAAAGCAAGCCACGGTTAAAACGTGGCAGACCAATGTTGGGATTCGGTAAGATAAACAGCCCTCCAGGCAGCGGGAAACAAAAATTTAAGGACCTCTTACGGAATCTTGCCAGGATACTAAACTGGTTGTATATATATGAATATAAAAACGACAAGGATAATTAGATCCAAATTATACCTGTCTCCTAGCAAATCCAAGTAACTAGCAAAGTCGTTGCGTTTTCTCCCTCGGTAGAATCTATCCAAGCTTTGTTAAAGCGCCCCACGAGTTGCGCCTCTACGAGTTGATACACTACAATATCACGAAATATAATATATCCTAATCGGCTAGAACATAGGATATATTAATATCTAGGATTAGAGAACAAGATTGGAACGAAAAACGAAATCGAAAAATTCTTCCAAAAGGAAGAGGGTGTTTGGCCGATTTCACTAGGGAGAGAGGGAGAGAATTTTCTTGACTTGGCTTTTGGCTCTTGATTAGTGTGTATGAGATATGACATTAAGTCTCCTATTTATAGGAATCTCATAATCCTAATCCTCCTAGGATTAGGACTCCCAAGTCTTCTAATTCTCCTACATGGGCCATGGCCCTTTTAATTGGAAGACCAAGTCTTCTAATTAATTCATGGCCCATACTTGATTTAATTAATTGGGTCTTTATTTAATCTCTCAATTAAATGGCCCAATTAATTTATTTCTTTATCATTTAATTAAATTAGACTCTAAGTCTATTTAATTAAATTTTCCCATAATTAATTAAATCCAATTTAATTAACTAACTCACAAATTAAATTCCAATTTAATTTCCAGTCTTGATCCAATTCCAATTGGATCAAGTTCGCTCCAATTGGGTCGACCCAGTCAGCCCAGTCGACCCAATCGACCCAGTCGATTTAGCTGACTCAGTTGTCCTTCATTTCCTCGCTTTCGCTTCATGTGTATTGTGTATGCCCCCGTAGGTTCACCACATAATTGGCCGTGGGTTATAATTAAATATTTATTTAATTACTCGAGCATTAAATACTCTAAATCAATCGAACACTCTGTCGACTGATCATTCCAAAATTAGCACCCCTGCTAATTTTGGAATTCTCCCACACTCCAAGGTCGATGTCTGGCCACAAGCCCATGGAGCCCAATCACTGGTGAATTAATTCAGTGAACCTTTTAATCATTTACAATTTCCATATACGCTATAATCTCTCCATCGATCGATCTCCCAGTCAATACTTAAGGGCATGGATTTTTCATCGGTTCCCTTTTAATTCGTTTTGACTTTATGCATTCTGATCTCGAAATAATTCTCTTTGACTTAATCTTTATGAGCTACTTACATAAAACCGTCAGATACCTTGGCCAAGGATTTTACCAGAATTAATTTCTCACAGAGATCCATAGGAGAATTTCCTAACCTATCAAGTCGGGTCAATGGATCCTTTGTTGATGATATGAACCTGCATACGAGTCCCTCTATACCCAACGTGAATCCACAGAGACTTTCTGGTAATCTCCAGTCGGTCGGAACTCACATCTAAGTATAGACGTTCTCGTACCAGATAAACCCTATCACCTCAAGTATTTAGGGATCATTCCTCGTATACTATTGTAAATTGGAATAACTTCAACCCCGATATGCGACTACCGCTTTCCATGGTGAGTTATTTCCTAATTGGGGTATTCAGTGCACTTGTCATCCCAGCAAGTCACCCACTTATGTGTATCGACTATCCCAGTCACGCTCGTGGATCCCAGCGTCCTCCAGTTCATCGGAGTATACACATTAGTGAGAGTCTAACCGAATCCAACGATGTCCCATCTCGATTGGATTCTACGACTCTTGAATATGTTCTAGATCACGGCCTTGGAGATCAGTCCACGGGTTGTCCCATAGCCCTGTGATCTAAGGACTTATATCCTTATGCGTAGATAATTATTACATAAGATAAAGATGACCATATAATAAAGATGCATTTATTAATCTAAATTGAATAGTTCCTTTATTTATTACAATAAATGGCAGCCATACAGTTGGCTTGCCGGACACTATTCTATCAACCAATCGGTTCCAAGGATAAAAATCCTCGTAAAAGAAAAGGAGCAAAAGATGAAGATGGTCATATTGTGGAGGCGAGCGCTCATGAAGAGTCGCATGACATAACTAATCATAACACCCCAGAAGCGGTGCAGGTACCTGAAAATAATGAAAATGAAGAGATCTCGATAAGTTATGCCACTACGAGAAAAAGATGGGACCGAAATAAAATAGTTGTCGACAACATTTTTGCATACAACATTGCTGTTGAAATTATAAATGAGAATGAGGATCTAGAACCTAAATCTGTCGAAGAATGTAGAAATAGAAATGACTGGCAAAAATGGAAAGACGCAATTCAAGCAGAATTAAATTCACTTTCAAAACGTGAAGTTTTCGGACCAATAGTCCAAACACCCAAAGGTGTAAAGCCCGTTGGGTATAAATGGGTATTCGTGCGAAAAAAGAATGAGAAAAATGAAGTCGTTAGATATAAAGCACTACTAGTGGCACAAGGGTTTTCGCAGAGACCCGGTATTGATTATGAGGAGACATATTCTCCTGTGGTGGATGCAATTACTTTTAGATACCTTATTAGTTTGGCAGTACGTGAAAAGCTAGATTTGCGTCTAATGGATGTTGTTACAGCCTATTTATATGGCTCGCTCGATACTGAAATTTATATGAAAGTCCCTGAAGGACTTAAAATTCCAGATGCATTTGGGAAATCCCGGGAAAATTATTCAATACGCTTGCGTAAATCATTGTATGGATTAAAACAATCTGGGCGCATGTGGTACAATCGATTGAGTGGATACTTGTCAAAAGAAGGTTATAAAAGTGATCCAGTTTGCCCATGTGTTTTTATAAGGAAATCCAGATCGGAGTTTGTTATAATTGCTGTATTTGTTGATGATTTAAATATTATTGGAACTCCTGAAGAGCTTCAAAAAGCAGTTGATTATTTAATGAAAGAATTTGAAATGAAAGATCTTGGAAAAACAAAATTTTGTCTCGGCCTGCAGATCGAGCATCTATCAAACAGAATTCTTCTTTACCAATCAACTTATATACAAAAGATCTTGAAACGATTCTATATGGATAAGGCACATCCCTTAAGTACCCCAATGGTTGTAAGATCTCTGTATGTAAAAAAGGACCCTTTCCGTCCTCGTGAGAGTAATGAAGAACTCCTTGGTCCTGAAGTACCATATCTCAGTGCTATTGGAGCATTGATGTATCTTGCTAATAGTACACGTCCTGATATATCTTTTGATGTAAGTTTATTAGCAAGATTTAGTTCTTCTCCGACACGTCGACATTGGAATGGAATTAAACATATATTTCGATATCTCCGATGAACAATTGATATGGGGTTACTTTATCAAAATGATGCAAAATCATACTTAGTTGGCTATGCGGATGCAGGTTACTTATCTGATCCACATAAAGCTCGCTCTCAAACAGGCTATGTGTTTACAAGCGATGGAACTGCTATATCATGGCGTTCTACTAAACAAACTTTAGTTGCCACTTCATCAAATCATGCAGAAATAATCGCAATGCATGAGGCAAGTCGAGAGTGTGTTTGGTTACGATCAATAACCCATCATATCCAACGGATGTGTAGTATATCATTCGACAAAAATACCCCAATAATTTTGTATGAAGATAATGCAGCTTGCATAGCTCAACTCAAAGAAGGGTACATCAAAGGTGATAGAACGAAACATATTTCACCAAAAATTTTCTCCACTCATGAACTTCAGAAGAATGGTGACATAGATGTTCAACAAATTCGTTCAAGTGAAAATTTGGCAGATTTATTAACTAAGGCATTGCCGATTGCCAGATTTGAGAAGTTGATAAGTGGAATTGGGATGTGTCGACTTAAAGATGTTAAGTGATTTTGTCATCAGGGGGAGTAAAAGACATATTGCACTCTTTTTTCCTTCACTAGGTTTTTATCCCAATGGGTTTTTCCTAGTTAGGTTTTTAATGAGGCAATAAACAATGAACATCCAAGGGGGAGTGTTATAAATATTAAGGTTAGTGGATGTCATTGAAAGGTCACATTGAAGTTATTAAAGTCTAGGTATAATTCACATTGAAATTGTAACTTATGACTTTTGAGTATCCCAATTAGTCCTATAAATAGTAATACTTTGTAATGTATTTTTATATAGAATATGAATAAAATCTTCTCCCCTTACTTTATTCTCTTTAGTTTAATCTTTACTTGTTTATCTTTTAGCTTGTTTTGTAACATCAAATTTATTAATGTAAAAAAAATAAAACAAACATAATGTAAATGTAGGACCGAAATGATAATAAAACATTAAAATTACTTAGTTAATTAAAGATAATACATAAACTAGTAGTACTTCACCACAAATACACACATACATGCGAGTAATTAAAGACATGCATCCTAATTATGCAGAAAAGGAAAATAACTAATACGCGCGTACTAAGAGTCCACATAAAATATTATATCATAAAGTACGTACTAATGAAGCAATTTAGTTAATAACCCCACATGCAATCAAGCTCATGAGTATGCCCCGCCATTTTCTGATTCTCTGGCGCAGGCCAATGTCCGACTAAACCCGACAGCTGATCACCGCTGTGCATAGGTGGTGGGGGAGCCACATGAGCGGAAGAGAAGAAAGGGAAAGGGGGCAGGTCCTGGTGTGACCGCCTGAGGCTCGGAAAGCGAGCTGCGGGATCATGCATTATGAGCGGCGGAGGAGGCGGGAGTTCGAACAAAGAGCTGTTTATGTGGTGGTTGAAACTACTGGGTGCAGTTGCAGTTGTGGAGAAACAGGACACGTGCTCATGATCCTTGGGGGCATTAGAGCAACTTTCGCGGTCGGTTGAGGCCTCGAAGAGTGGCGGAAGGGTTACCGAAGAAGGAGAGCTTACTACTTCGGCGGAGGTGGAGGGCCTTTTCTTGGAAGCGGAGGAGGAAGAGCTGCTGCTGCCGGCTCCACTCTTTTGAAAAACACGGGAAATCACCCACTCGTCCTGCAGCTCATCAATCATCAGTATATTTTTCTCCAAACCCACATATTTCGCTAATGTCAGTTTCTATCAAATGTAACATCAACAACCAACGTCCATATATAATATACTTGTTACTTTAATAATTCAATTAAAAAAAAGTTCAAATTAATGCACAATAAATGATCATTTCAAATTTTAAGTACAGAAAAATATGCATGTACCAAGTTATTATATTACTAAATATACATTTCCTTAAGTACATTGGCGGAGCTAGACAATTATCCTAGAAGGGGGATTTTTGTTTTGATATATAACAAACTCATTATTAGTTTAATAATGTTTTGAAAGAGTGACAAAAATTAACTTAAAATAATTAATCAATATAAGATAAACAAATATACAAGTATTGTTTTATCCTAACAAATGATGAAAAAATCTACTAGCAGCCCTTTTAAGAGTTCATTAAATATATATATGGTTGAAAATATTGAGGAATTAATAAAGCATCAAAACATTTTAAAACTGAAATCTTAAGATGAGGCATAATAATAATTGAGATATAAGAAAGAAAAATAATAAAGGCCAGGAAAATGTTCACCATGGGTTTGTAACCCTGGCATATCAAACTAATCCTACAGTAACCTAACCAGCGGACCATAGAGATATACTTATTATTATAATTTATCGAATAAATAATATATATATATATATGTATGTATTCTTGGGGCATGTATAGCTCCGGCACAGCTTAAATATTGTCATTTATATAAAATGTGGAGCACTTGGTTAATTTATTGAATGTTTAGAAGAAATTAAATGCAGAAATGAAAGGATTTGTTATGCATGTTCTTTCGTTTTCCCAATGTGATATCATATGAAGCTAGCTAGGTACTAGTAAAAACTACAAGTACTAGTATAATTAAATTTTAAAATCTCTCTGTGAAAGTCAGTCGTCAGATGTATATATATATATATATAATAATTGATAGAAACAGAAAAAGCTAGGTAATTAAGTAGTAGTAATGAATGGAATTAAACAAAAACATAATTAGAGTAGTAATTAAATAAATTATATAGTAGTACCGTACGTACCTTGGAAGATTTGGACAAATAGCGATAAGCAAACTTGCCTTCAAGACGGTACTCGTGCATTACCCAATTACTCTTCTCCCCTTTGGGAGCTCTTCCTCTATAGAAAACAAGGGTTTTCTTCATCCCGACCAGTGAACACGTCTTTGAGCTATAAATCTCCCTATCTTTCCCGGTTGCTTTCCAATAACCCGCTTCAGTAGCCCGATTCGTCCTCAGCCCGGTCGGATACTTCCTGTCACGCAAGCTAAAAAAGTACCATTCCTTCTCCCCCATCTTTGCTTTCCCTGGGAGATGCCATGGCTCACATTTGTTCAGATCAACTTCGGCTATGGCTCTGCTGGTAAAAGAACACTCTAGAACTTTCTTGAGGAGGTAATAAGTAATTAGTTCTTCATCTGTTGGGTGGAATCTGAAGCCTGGAGGTAGCGCTTGATCTTCATGTTGACTTTCGTAGCACCAATTCATGTTATAATTATTATTATTCTCCATTATATTAATAAATAAATATTATTAGCTTAGCTAGTGAAGGGCAAATGAATGAGTTCAAACATTGTAGTGATGTGTCTGTCTCTGTATGTATATAGGATCCGAGCGTTCATTTGTTGCACAAGGAAGGAAAGGTGAAATATTCCACTATTAAAATTTTAATTTGCGGGGTTGTTGTCCTTTTTCTGATATTTCTGCACTCTGTCAAATCAATATATATATATATATATTATATGGCTAGCTAGCTAGGGGGTGATGTGTTTTTTTGTTTGTGCGTCTTGTATGTATAGGTATAGGTATAGGTATAGGGGTTGTATGTATGTATATGTATGTATATGTATTTGAGTAGTGATGGATGCGTGAGAAAGTGTGGAGGTATTTCCTATGTCAGTGCAGTGCAGTGCAGTGCAAACAAGAAATTAAAAGAAAATGAAAGAAAGAGATTATGATGAATAATAATAATAATAATAATTTCACTTCACTCACCTATGGCATGGCATGGAAAGGAGATCGATAAAGCTGATTCATATATCTTGTCCGTCAGCAAGTAGTACAAGATATTAAAATATAATAATTAATACTCCTAATATATAATCGTGTGGACTGGACAGAGAGACATGCTAATTCCATGTTTCTCTTTTTCTTACTTCTCCTTTTCTTCCTCCATCTTTTGTACCCTTCACTTTGTCATCACTTGATCTCTTCATTTTTTTAAAATTCTTAATTATGTTGACATTTTTTATTTTATTTAGTCTCTTTTGAATATTAACTCCACATAAAAATTGGGTTTTGTATGACATTTGTAATGAAAACTTAAAATATGATATAACAAATTTCAAACAAAAATAATGTATTGTCCATCAAATCCAGTAAATTAAATGAAGTTATTTCTGTGTTGACTTTTCACTCAATCTCACCTCTATTAATTCTCTACTCCCAACGTTAGCTGCTTTCTGAAAGAAAAAATAAAAATCTGAAGATCGATATATATACACACACAGACACTGATTGGGACTGATTTAAAAGACTATTCATTAGTATTACACGTTGTACATTAATTTTATTTACAATATTAACCCAAAAGAAAATAGTATGTTCTTTGTTTCTAATTATAAACAGAAAGAATCACTTTTAAGTTTTAAGTGGGCTAGCTGGTTGCAGTACGTAGTAGTGTTGGATCGAATTAAAACACTATCACTGGCATTACTATTTATTTATTTGCACTGAACGTACAAAGACCTAACACTTCACTGCAACTCCGCAGTTTACACTAAAATGGGGTTCAATGGACGTAATAAAAAAGCTGGAACTAGTTGTTACACAGCTGCTTTTCTAGCTATATCTGATTTTTAATTAACGGAACTGTGTAAATAATAAATATTCATACTCGATCCTACTATTCATTATTTATCAAATAAAAACAAGAAACTGCATCAATGGGCATAAAAAAAAACTGCTTTTCTCCTAGAGCCAATAACCAACTATTTATAAGTCATGACTACTACAAATTAATTATCAGAAGATGACAACTTATTTAAATAAAGATTTCAATTTAAGCATACACTACAAAAAAAAGTAAATTTTAGTGATAAAATTTTGTGTGACAATGTTAAAGTTGTCACTTCTTATATATATTAAGTGACAAGAACTCAAATATTATCACAAAAATTGTTTTCATTAACATACTAGTGACAAGAATTGTAAAAAAGTTGTCACTATTGACATTTAGCGATACCCCAAAAGTGACAACCCAAAAGTTGTCACTAAACCATAGTGACAATATTTATTGTCACTAGGTTGTCACTAAAAGGGTGTCGCTAATTGTCAATAGTGACAACTTAAGTCACCATATATTTGTCATTAATAGTTATTAGTGACAACTTAAAAACATATTTTATCACTATTGCACTTGTCACCATTATTATTATGACAAAATTAATATTTTTATCACTAAATGCATATAAAGAGTGACAACTTTCACATTATCACTTAATTTTTTGTCACTTAAGCTTAATTTTCTTGTAGTGATATTTTATCATAAATTTCTTGAAAAAATTAACCATAAAATATTTTATGTGGCCTTTACCTTTTTATTAAAAGAAAATATTAGGTAGGAGTAGTAGTTTATTCCCTATATATATAGTGAGTACGCGCGTATACAATGTTTAATAAATTAGTAATTGATACTTAAGTGTAATTTAATTACTTGAATTATTTTTATTAAGAAGATAATTTGATGGATGTCAATGCATGCATGCATCTCATCAGCCATCCAATCCATTAGTATTATATTTCCATCGGCTTCAGAGTTTTGATGTTCTAGGATTTGGACGCGTCATGTTCAGATTTTGAGATGTGCAGAGCTTTACATCAAATCGTTTATCCCCCATTCGATCTATCTATTACCCACTACTGTGTGTTTTACTAGCTTTTTAGTACGTAATACTTATAATAATTTATTATACTGTATATTTTATTTTTAGTATTCCCCTACTTACTTTCTAGGGACAAGTACTAATATTAATTTACTCTTGTTTATATTTATGGAGTGGAATTATCTACCATCAATATCATATTTAATTGCAGTCTAGGTTTCAAAAAATATAGCTATGATTTAACATTTCTTACCATATAAGACCAAATAATTTCATATATCTACTTCTATTTCTGGTTTTCTTATCATTTTCATTTTTTGCGTTTTTGTCATTTTCTAGAAAATACTTGGGCCGGCCCCTTTAGACAATATTAATTAATTTATGTCAATTCATCTTTAATCTTAATTTACTACTCCATTGAAATGTCTTAAGAGCTTAACGGTTCTATTCAATTTTTTTTTTTCCAAAATAATCATCTCAAATAATTTAATTTTTTGCTTTTAGTAATTTTCGTCTACTTTTTTTTATGTCACGAAAGTAAAGATTTCTAAATTTTCACTTTTTCAACTTTGACTTAGTCATTTTCAAAACTTTATGTTTATTTTAGAAATAGCTTGAGTAAATTTGGGCTCGTCAAACAAGGCCAAACCCCATTTGGGATTGGGATATGGTAGATCTCAACCCAACCTCCACGTGTCGATCCAATGCGTAAATATATTAACGCCAACATAATTATTAATTTGACATATTTCAATTACTTTTGACATATACTATCTAATTTAATATTTAACCAAAAAAAATTCCCCGTACCTAACATTCAAACCCCACTATACTTATATATAGAATGTGAAGATCCTACCCCCCAACAAATTTAACTCATTGGAGTTGTACGTCCTATACATACATTAGGGGTGCACATGGTTCTTGAAACCGTACCGGACCGTACCGAACCGTACCGGACCGTACCGAAGTATCGGTATTTTTTCTCAAAAGTACAGGTCTTGGTATAGACGAAAACCGTACTGGATATTTTGGTATGGTATAGGTCTTAAGGATTTTATACCGCAAAAAAACCGAACCGTACCAATAAAAATAAATATCTTTTATTAATTAATTTATGCATATTTAATATAATCTGTGAGTTTTATCTAGCCTTAAAGAATTAAGACTCAAAATTAAGCCCACTAATATCTTAAAAGGCAAATAATTAAAACCTAATTATCTAAGTAAATCACAAGCCATTATCCTTAGAGATACTACGGTAGCAGCAACACAATTTTTTCATTGAAAATTATTTCATCAAAGATTCTCCAAATTAATTTCAGTTATTTCTTCTTCCTTTGACATCATAAGTAAGTTCAATGTTATTAGGGTTTCCAGTAATTACTTGTAAACATGCCATTTGATTGTTGTTTAATTAGTGCATTGAATGATATATGAATTGCAAAGACACTGTACTCGTTAAGCAAATGAATTGAATTAGAAAAGAAACATGTACCATTCGTTTCCATTGGGTTGCTCAATAAACCTCATTAAGCCTTAAGGTAGATCATGCATGCTTGAACATTTTCATGCCCAGCCAATGAAAATATACTGCAACCAGTAGGATTGGCCGAAGTAGTTATTTCTTTTTATATTATTAAGTAGTCTATTTTTTATGTTATTTGTCACTATATAAAGTTATTCAATGTTGAATTGCATAGTTTATGAGATCTTATTATATTTTTTCTTAGACATGGCTTCTTTTGTTTTTTGTTTTGCATATATAATTTATTGTCAAAGTCAAATATTTGGTTAGCATGAAGTCCTCAAGTGTTAGCCTATTAAAAATATTAAGCTTAAACAAAAAATCAAGCTTTTTTCATCTAATAAATGTCCATTTTTTTTATACAAGCAAAATAGCTTGAGAACTAAAAAGTTATTGTAAAATACCGCAAAACCGTACCGTACCGTACCGGAACCGCACCGTACCGAATATAATGGTATGGTATTTAAAACTTCAGTTTGGTATGTAACTTTTCAGAACCGCATTAATTGGTATGGTATTAATTTCACTAAAAAAACCGTAGAACCGTACCATGTGCACCCCTAACATACATGGGTATAAAAAGATAAAAAATTGTTCTTTCATGATCATATGACATTTATCCAATAGTCCGGTAGATTAAATCCATAGGTGTAAGTACGAATTTTCTGAATGTGAATATCAATTGGTAAGATGTTTGAAGTTAGTTAGAATGTGTATAAATGAATATTGTTTCATCACTTTTACATTTTATTTTGAAAAACATTTTAAAAAATTTCATAAATCTACGCTCTTCTTTTACCCCAAAAAGAAAACATTACGAAGTAGTAATAAATATTTTCTCATGCTTCACCCAAAAAACAGCTAGTTGACTTTTTGAATGTGCACGAGTAATATTATCCTTTTTTCCTTTTCATTATATGCATTGTTACACATAATAAAAACATTTTATGCTTGCACGATTTACCTTACATGCAAATAAGTGTGAGAGTGTAAAAAACAAAGAGCTCCATTTACGAGATCAAATTTAAAATCATAAAATAATACTACTCCTATTACCTACAAATTGTATAGGAGATTACGAGAGCATGAAGTCAGCCGCCGCCCTCTACCTAGTGCGAGAGCCCCCACAACCACAATTACATAATTTTGCTTGGCGTGAATATTTGGATAACCCACCTGGGGTCAGCACTGCTCACTGTTTGATTTAGTGATTGTGGTCCATACTTCTCAACCGTTCACACCTATAGCCGTTGGATCAACTTCTGGTCCCAATGATTGTGAATTTGTGATATATATTCTTTATATGGGCTGAGATTTTGGGAGCCTGATTTCTCAAGTCAGGCCCATGCATTTCTACATGGGCTAAAATATGATGTACACTACTGGGTATTTGGTTTCCAACATTTCCAGGCCTGAATCCAAAAGAGGGGTTTTAATTCTATCGGATAAAATTGTTATTAGTTTTTTGTCTTTCAATTTCTTGAATGAAATCGATAAATTAAAAATTTATATTTGAATAATGATAGGAACTTCTATTGAAAGTGGCAAATCTACTATTAAAAAAAAATATACTAGATTTCATGCCATCGTATATTGTACGTTGACTCAACCATAACACATGCGGCCCCTCGCACATAATAACCTTTTTCTATGGACAAATTATTTTGTACATCCATTTTTTAATGATGTGATTCAACAGATCGACGAGAAGAACACTGCATGAAATAATCTATACACTTGATTGAATGGATAAGATTTGGTTAGATGGGTTCAAGATGGTAGTTGTAGTTGGACTGGCCAAATAATTAAACTCTTTCTCTGATGGGCTTTCTATTAAGCAATTTGTATATGTTTATACTTTCTAGTCACTACAAAGAATTAAAGTATTTACTACTGTATACGTATTCACTATGATTAATTAGCAGTTTGTACAAAATACAAGTCACAATTTGAAGCATCGATAGCAACATCAACCACAACACGGGTAGAAGTCGTGGTGAATATTTCCACCATGAAAGTCGTGATGAATACGTTCGCTACTTCTCTACATACCACTTGTAAAAACCACTGTGGAGTCGTAGTATTTGAGTTTTGACAATGCTTTCGAACTTTTCACCACCGCTTTTGACCATGGTGGATGCTCATATTCTTTGTAGTGATATTTGTTTTGTCTCAAATTTACCTTTTTTTTTAAAAATCTCAAAATAAGATTGTTTTTCCTTTTTTGCTAAATAAAATTATTTTCTCACATGAAATAATGATTTGAGATCGTTATTCTCAATCTCTATTTTTATAAATGTAAGAGTATCCAAAAATTAAGATTGATATATTTCCTTTAGAAAGAAAAATGATAGGAATTGGAGGGTTCACGAAACACTTGTTTCAAGGACGAATAACGTGGCGGAGCAAAACGCATGCAATAGAACAAAATGGTCTTAATCGTCTCGGTGTCTAGTCGACCTCTTGTAACCAATAGCTACAAGATATGATCAATTGGTAATGTTCATTTTATGTAATTAGTCGACTCATGAATTTATTCCACCTAATTCAATCCTATCCGATAGAGAATAATATTAAATTATTTGGAACTAAGTTATAGATAACTTAGACGGGTTAGAGTTAGTCTATGTGCTTTGACCTGATTTACAAATTACATTGTTTACATAATAATATGAAAAAGAAAAGTTTATCTTCATTAATTTGCATGTCAACCAAACTTAGGCCTAAATAATTATAGAATTAGAAAAATATTAGCATCTAATTTGATAAATTAAGTTACATGTACAATATAAGTATAATATATTTACTATATGTTAATATGTTTAGAATTTTGATTAATCTAGAATATATATATATATATATATATATATATGGAATTCCTAAAAAAAATTGAGATGGTAAGTGCCAAAATAATAACTTCTATACAGTTTAAAATGGAAAAAAAATGTGATAGATGTTCAATCAATTTATTTCTCTAAAAGTGTAAGATGAAATATGAGTTAGTTTTCAATAGATTTAATTTAAGAGGAAATTGCAATTTTCATATCAAACTTTCACTTACTTTATATATATTTGGTATCATGTTTTATGGAAAAAATACATTTAATACCAAAATTTCACCCCCTCGACACATTTCCTTTCTTCATCAATTTTTGGACAGAAATAATCGTTAAGTCATCAAAGGCACGCTTATGTGCCATGTCATACCTGGAAATTATTGTGGCATGATTCCTTGTAAATTATGAGATATGATTTAATTTTGATTAAAATCCCGAAACTTTGTTAGTTTTCTGCGGATTGTTTACTGCGTTTCATGAACTGAAACTTATACCGTTAGAATTTTCTCGTCAAGAGTTTTTCATCCATATAAAGAACACGAAATTGGCCTTGTAACAAAGGAGTTACGAAGATTTTCGCCCAAAAATTGAGGAGAAAGGCAATGTGTCGAGGGGTGAAATCATGGTCCTAAATGTGTTTTTTTTTAAAAAAATTGTATCAAATTTATGAAGTATGTGAAAGTTTGATATGAAAAGTGCAATTCCCACTTTAATTTAATCTTGTGCTTGGTTTCACTAGAACCTGGCCCTGACGAGAATTAGATTGGTTGAGACCCAGTTTCATGGTTTAGCAAAATTCCGAGGCATAAGAGGCTAAGGCCCATTTGGATCCATTTTGGCTCGAGCTTCCAATTTTTTGTTGGATTAAACGCTGTTTTAAATGATTTTCACAAAATCAAACTCACGAAATAAACATTTTAACTTAAAACTGAGTCAAAAGAAACATCGTGCAATTACAATATAATATCAATTAGGTTAATTTAAAAACACATGACTTTATATTTAACACATATATACATTTTCTCCACATAATTCCAATATCCAAAATATATTCAAATCACATATTTTTAAACTCAAACCATGATTTAATTAACATAATTTTATAATAAAAGTCTTATAATCAAAATACACTGATGTCATGTTTAAATTATTTTAAACAATCACGAATTCACAATAGAATCTTCAAAATATCCAACTAAAATATTTTTTCCCCAAACAAAATTATATCAAAGGCCTAAATGACTAACACGAACGTCCCCTCTCCGTCCTCCTTTTCAAGAAATTGTTTTTTAGCGTCCCATGCAAAAACGTGTAAAATTGTACAACTTAAGTTCCAGCTCTCAATTTTGTGGCCCATAAATCCCTAATAACCCAAACAAGCAAAACCATTTCAAAAATTAGGCTCACCGTTAACATCTATAACCAAAAATCCAGCACCCGACCGAGAAAAAATGAATGTTGAAAATGGTAAACAAGAAATTGAAGCGCCTAACAATGTTACCATCAAAGGGATGCTGGGTTTGTTGATGGCCAATACAGATGCAAATTGTAATGGTAAAAAGGTAATTTCTTTAGGCATTGGCGACCCAACTGCTTATTCTTGCTTCTACACAACTTCTGCTGCTCAAGAAGCTGTTGTGGATTCTCTGCGCTCTGCCAAATTCAATGGCTACTCTCCTACTGTTGGTCTTCCTCAAACCAGAAAGTAATTTTTTTTTGTGTTCTATTTTAATTAACTTTTATGTGCGTTCTGTTGTTGTTAGCTAGCTGATGTTAATTTTGTCATAAATCCTCTGAATTGTTTTTACTTAACTTTGGATTTCAATTTACTTAACTTTGGATTTCAATTTTCTGGGTTCTTACTCTTTATGTATCTTGGGTAATTTTCTTTGATTCTGAGAGCTTTATTCATTTCTCAACGTTTTCAAATTGACTTTACTGTTCAGTAGATGTCACATCATATGTAGATTTGGTAATTCTATTTTTGTTGAAATATCCAATTCCCATATTTGTTGTGTGAATAATGTATAAAAGGATTTTTTGGCAAGTTACCCCTGTATTATGCCTTTAATAGCAAATTACCCCAATGTAATTCTTAAAAGGTAGTTTACCCACCCGGGATAAAGGCAAGATACCCCTGTATTGCCTTCCTCTTGGTTTTTACGTCTTCACAGGGGGTAAGTGCCCATTAGACAATATCACGGGGGAAAAGTGCTCACTAAGCATATCAAAGAGACACAGAGGGTAAAGTGAATGAGTATATTGTCAAGCTAGGGTTAAATATGTCATTTTCCACATCAAAATGAAATTTCAGTCGCATTATAGAACGTGTGTGTAACACCTCCACGAGAAAGGAGATAAAACGTTCGTTATTATATATCACTAGAGGAAATATGCTTATTTTCATATCACAAGTGGTTAAATTGCATGAAGGATTTATAAAACTTTGAGCGTGACTATTTTGGGCTGGTTGATCATAGTCCAACAATGTTTACATGTCATAAGTTTACTTAGGCATTTTTGGTGTCTAACAAATTCCCCTTCTTTTCCTAATCTTGGAGCAAAGCTACATACATAAACTTTTTTTCATGTTGACCTGATTCTAAAACTATATTCCTTATCCAAACAGGGCACTTGCAGAATACTTGTCCCGTGATCTCCCATACAAGTTGTCATCTGACGATGTTTATGTCACCGCTGGTTGCACACAAGCTATTGAAATGGCATTATCGATTTTGGCTCGACCTGGTGCTAATATATTGCTGCCAAGACCTTGTTTCCCATTATATGGACTTTGTGCTGCATTTAGACATATTGAAGCTCGATATTTTGACCTTCTCCCTGAAAATGGATGGGAGGTTGATCTCAGTGCCGTAGAAAATCTCGCAGATCATAACACTGTTGCAGTTGTAATCATAAATCCTGGCAATCCTTGTGGAAATGTCTACACATACCAACATCTAGAGAAGGTTCGTTTTTCCGTCAAGCTGTATACTTTGAATCTTCACGGTATAAACTAAAAGTATTATATTTGAGATTTTCATTAAACAGATTGCTGAAACTGTAAAGAGGCTTGGGATAGTTGTGATTGCTGATGAAGTATATGGACATCTTGCTTTTGGGGCTAATCCTTTTGTGCCAATGGGAGTTTTTGGATCTATTGCACCCGTGCTGACTCTCGGATCTTTGTCAAAGAGATGGTTAGTGCCAGGTTGGCGCCTTGGTTGGTTGGTTACAACCGATCCTTATGGAAGCTTAAAGAGCCCAAAGGTTTATTTTCCTCTTTTAATGAAGCTATGTTGCTCTAGTCATATGAACGACTTTATGTTCTTGTCATCGATCCATCTTTAAGCATGTGGTATTCTAAACTTAGTTTTTCTTTTCAATGATCGATTTTGCATATGTTGTCTTTTCAGTTTGTTGAGCGCCTTAAGAAGTATTGTGACATTTGTGGAGGTCCTGCTACTTTCATTCAGGTTGGTACTTTAACATTCTACTTGCTTTCTTCGCATTTATACTTTAAGGTTGAGCAAAAAGAATTTTAATTTTGACATTTCAGGCAGCAGTCCCAACCATTGTTGAGCAAACACAAGAGGTTTTCTTCAAGAAAACCATTAATATACTGATGCAAACTTCTGATATATGTGACAGAAAGATTGAAGATATACCTTGCCTTAGTTGTCCTCATAAACCAGAAGGATCTATGGCTTTTATGGTAAAATTCTAAAAGTTAAATTCTTTTAGTTATTGTTGTTTTGGTATATAAGAATTTGATGATGTGTAGGTGAAGGTGAATATCTCAATGTTGAAAGATATCACAGATGATGTTGATTTCTGTTTCAAGTTGGCCAAAGAGGAATGTGTTATAATTCTTCCAGGTAATGTAATGTAATGTAATGTAAATGATAAACTTACTACTGATAATTTACATAAATAATAACCTTGGTATTCAGTGCTCTCGTGTTTATTTGCAGGGCTTGCTGTAGGCCTGAAAAATTGGCTTCGAATCACCTTTGCCCTTGAGCCATCTGCTCTTGAAGAAGCACTGGAGAGAGTGAAGTCCTTCTGTCAACGGCATTCTTGTTAACAAACGAGTGGGTCATGATTTTCTTAATGGGGAAATAAATAGGTTTTTTGCGGCATAAGAACTGTTAAAACCATAGTAGTCCATATGAAGGAAAAGAAAAAGAATTACTCTAGTGTGTACAATATAAATAGCAATCATGCTGGGTCATTTTATTTATTTTGTATCATCATCCTGTGTGTTGAAATGTAATGTTCTGTGTAATTAATTTTTAATTTACTCTCATTTGCTTAATTTTGTTATTCTTTAGCAGTTTATCTAATCTCATTTGATGTATCTTTAGCCAGAGCAAAATCTTGATCTGACCATGACTGTGTTGAACTTCTCTTTTTCTTTTAACCTTTTGAAGTTTGAAGTATTTGAGGATTGTCCGCATTTCAACTTTAAACAGGTTCATTCTTCTTGCATGAAATATTTGAAGTGGATTATATTATTTCCAAATAAGATAATATTGATGTTTAATTAATCAAATCTGAAAGTAGTATAGAAACGTCCTTGAGTAATGATTTCTTCATGTATTTGATGTGATGAAACAGATCATCTACACAATTACATGTGCAATAAACAACATCACACTATGACCTAAATTCTAGAACATGTATGGTACGATGTGAATATTAGCTCACATGTCACTGTGAAGAAGTTGTGCAGTAGATGCATAAAATATTATCATCTAAAATTTGAAATCCGTTACCAAATATTTGAGATGAAAAGGTCAAAAAAAAAAAAAAAAGAAGAAGAGCGAGACAAGTCCTCCCGCGTCTACAAACAAGGAAAATTCCTGTGCACAAATCAAAACCGCCAATCTTATGAACGGTTAGGAATATAAAACCTCCTTCAATTCCAATACTGTTCCTATTTTGATCTCATTTTCTTCTGTCTCCAAAAATCTCTTCCCAAATCAAAGATTTTTTTCTCAAATTCATCGATCGAAAAGGAGAGAAGAAGAAAAAGAAAAGAAAAGGGAAATGGGAATGGATGATTGTAGGCCATTGGGTTTCTTGATAGGCCTGCCTTTTGCCTTTGTTGCTTTGGTCTTGTCCCTTGTCGGCGCGATTATTTGGATTCTTGGGTTAGTTATTACATTCATCCCTGCCATCTTATTCACATTTTCAAATCGCTTATGAGATGAGATATAAATTAATTAATTATTCCTCATCATTTATTCTGTGGCTTTTCCCTTTCAGATGATCATGTGCATTGTAGAAGTTTGATACAAAATGCATTTCCTTTCAATCTCGTTATTTTAATTATGGGTTATTTATATATATTGCAAAGGAAGGCCTTCATTTTTCTTGTTTCAAAATTCATGTCCTCTATGTACGTACGTGATTACTAAACTTTAGTTTTTTGAAATGCGTTCTTTTTGTGTAAAATATATAAACATTTCCCACATCGGAGAAAGAACCCCTTGTCATTTTCATAGCCAAAATATAATTTTTTCATCAAATATAATCTTGTTTTCAACCCATATGATACATTTAGTTTCAATACAATTAAAATAATAATAAACTAACCTCGTCAGTTAAAATATTGTGGTCAATTCTCCAGCATTCAATGCTTAATTCACTTCGATGAATAAAAATTGAATATATATATAAGGGTTTTTTGGTAATGAAATTAACGAAGGGAGGGGTAGTTTTTTGCAAATAAAAGAAAGCACAAGGGGTGTTTTGCATTTTAATCTTCTTGTTTGAGGACATTAGCCATGCTTATACATAACTAAATTGTAAATATGATAGGACATTGTTGAGTTGCTTGTGCCCTTGTTGCGCATGCTTTGCTGGAATCGCGAATTTGGCAGTGAGCTTGGTGAAGTTCCCTATCTGTATCATCCAATGGTTCATTGATCTCATTCCTTGCTAATCAGATTCATTTTTTCCTTCATATTTTGAGGAGGAAATTGTATTAATTAATGTTTATTGGCTTAATTAAATACGTACATGTTCCGGTTTTATTCATCATTAGTTCAATCTGGACATGATAGACAGTACTAATTGATCTTATATATATTCTTTGTTTTTTTTAGTATGTATGTATGTATATAGCTCTTTAAGCCTTGAGGATTAATTATAAATCTAGGGCATTGATTTCTATGTATTCCATTTAATTATTTAGTGGGATTAATATTGCAGCTGGCCTTGTTGTGTTGTATTTATCATTATGTAGAAAAATATGATATGATACAAATATATTATGGTTTAAATATATATATATAATTGACAATAATTTATTTTTTGACATCGAAATATGCAAAAAAAGAAATTTGAATAAAGAAAAGTTAAGCAAAACAAATATTTAGCAAATTATTAAAACTTGAAATCCTAAAGATCTAAAATTTGAGTTTTAAGTGTTGGGTGGAAAAGATTGTGTGTAAATGAATAATGATAATTTGAGAGGCTAAATATTTTTACCTTCAACCAACAAAGCCTTGCAATTGTGTAGGGCCCCTACAACTTTAAAGAGCTTATTTTTGTTGATTGTAATTCCGAGTCCGAAAAATAAAATAAAAATTCATTCATGCTAACAACTCATAAGATAACTAGAAGATAAATATATTTTTTATTGGTACAAGTTAGTTAGAAAATAAAGTCTTACAAGGCGTTAATGCCACAAAAATTAATACACTGTATGTAGCTGAATGGACACGTTCTTTGCATTAAGTACAATTTCTCATAATTATTTTTCAACGACCAATTCAATCCTTTAATATATTATTATATATACCCAAAATTTAATCACAATGTGGAGCCGATTATGAAACAAAAGTAAATGAGATGGAACCCATCAGAGCTTTGATTAGGACAACATCAACAGTATCAAAAAGTATGATCCCAAATGCCAAATTTGCGTTCATTGTCTTTCAATCATGTTATATTTGCTACATAGGTACATGAACTAAGCTGAAATCTGACACTAAATATTACGTAATTGTGGGGTGTATTTGTCTCTCCAACATGCTAAATTCAGGCAGCGACATATACACCATTACATGTACGTACTCTCATTGTCCAAATTAATTTGCTTGTAATTTAAATATATATGATGCCCCATTTTAAATAAAATTTGTTTCTCACAATATATAAAGGAGTGGTGTGACAATATTTATCTCTTGCCATTAGTTTTTCGAAATTAAAATATAAAGATACATAAAAATTTAAAATTTTGAAGTTTTATTTGTAACACTGTTAAGTTAATTAAGAACACAAATTGAGTATGAGTATAATGTAATGTCACATTGATGATATTCAATTTTTATTTTTTTGGTCAGAATTTATTATACTATTAATTCGTTTATAGATCAATCAGGCACACCGGTGAGGACCGAAACTTGCACGTACAGTCCGTTTGACTAAAGGCACGTATAGTCCAGTCCATTTGCCTTTGAATTTAAGTAGAAGAATCACGATTGTATTATGTTAAATCATTAATTTGTTCTGGACGATATTGTGTGTGGTTTCTGTTAAACAATTTCAGAATTAGCTTAACAAATTCATATTAAACAATAAAATATAAAAAGGAAAAATTAAATTGAATATATTAAATTTAGGAAATTGAAATTAGATAGATGGAAAGTCATATCTAGATAATATAGGGAATTGCACTTTTAATACCAAACATTTACCTACTTTATACATTTTGTACCATGTCTTCTGAAAAAATAGATTTAATATCACGATTTAACGGCACCTGACACCTTTGCCTTCTCCGATAATTAATTGATATCCATCACGTGCCACACACATGACTGTTAACGCCAAAATGGAAGGAAAATGTCATATTTTTCGCACGTGAATTATTCGTGCTGGAAAAAAAAAAAAAGAGCATATTCATAAAGATTTTCCCAATCTTAAACCCTAATTTTTTACCCAATTGTAAAATCCATAAGTAATTAATAGAGGGTATTGAAATAAAGCGAGGCCATCATAAATTATATTAGAATACAAATAAATTAAGGGATAATTACATCGACCTCCCCTGAGGTTTGGGCTAATTATTGTTTAATCCTTTCGCAATTTCATAATTACATCCACCCCCCCCCCACGTTTGAAAAACCTTACAAAATGATATGAAATGACCATACTGCCCTCGTCAGTTTTAATTAAAAAAAAAAGATTAACAAAATATCCTATTTACCCTTGCAAGGGATAATTACATCGACCTCCCCTGAGGTTTGGGCTAATTATTGCCAATCCCCGCGCAATTTCATAATTACATCCACCTCCCCCCACATTTGAAAAATCTTACAAAATGATGTGAAATGATACACAAAATTACAATAATACCCTTGCGATGATACACAAAATTACAATACTACCCTTGCAAAAATTAATTATATACATAAAAAAAGACTCTAACCATAACCCCCCACCCTACCTCCATCGTCCCAACCCCGCAAATATCCTCACAGGCGGTGTCGTCGGCCTGGTTCGAACCCTAGGCCTTCCAGGCTTCCGGCGCGGCCTGGGAGAAGATTTGCGGGGTTGGGGACGTCGGGTGAAGGGTTGAGGACCGGCGGGTGCGGGGTTTAGGGATGGTGAGGGTGAGGGGTTTTTTTTTTTAAAAAAATTATACTAAAATAGTTTATTGATTTATTAATATTAGTATTTTTATATAAATAAGATATGATTTTAATATTTTTGTATTTAAGTAAGAAATATTAAAAAAAAAATTTATTGATTTTATAATAACTATTTTAGTTAAAAGTTTAAGAATTTTTTTAGTAAACATGTGAGCATTTTTATAATGTCTAATAATTACTGTTCAAGTTTTTTTTCTTCTCATGATTAAACGTAATTCATTAATTTATCCTTGTACTTTAATTATGAAAAAAATTGAAATTATTAAAATTACGGGTTAAATATTGAAGTTGAATGTATATACATTTTTTATTTATGATCTACAATGTTTTTTTTCTTATAATAAATCATAATTTATTTACTTTTAATTGTAAAAGCATTATGAAAAAATTTTGGAAAAAATCATTGATGTGTTATTATATTTTTATTTTAAGAATACATATACACTAATAAACTAATTATAAGTTTCATTTAAATTTATAACATTTAAACCCATACTTATACATATATATTGCAAAGAAACCCCTCTTATGTACCAAAATAACAAGAGTATAATTGTCCAACAAAATAGCTACAGTAACCTCAAGGGTAAAATAGAAAGTTCAATAAAAATTCGTCGATGACGTCATAAATATGTAAGATTTTCGAAACATCGGGGGAGGTGAATGTAATTATGAAATTGCGAGTGATTGGACAATAATTACCCCAAATCTCAGGGGAGGTCCCT
Organism: Penstemon newberryi var. newberryi; assembly: GCA_030819805.1. Taxonomy (NCBI): domain Eukaryota; kingdom Viridiplantae; phylum Streptophyta; class Magnoliopsida; order Lamiales; family Plantaginaceae; genus Penstemon; species Penstemon newberryi. The sequence continues at coordinate 3,932,080 of JAUALY010000003.1, read as the reverse complement.
GTAATTATCCCATAAATTAATGAAATTGTGAAGGTTATTTCAACGTGTTCTCCAATGGTTTAATTATAAAAATAAATACGAAGAGCAAAAAGATTAAAGTATAATAATGTAAGACTTTATTGTTTCATTGAAAAACCAAAATAACATAACCTTGTTTGTTCAAAGTGTTGTTTGAATTATAAATTAAGTGTTTAAAACAAATATTTAGATATTCTTCGGTATTATCATATTAGACTGTAAAACATATTCCTCTCATGATTTATAATTTTGTTCTTTTTTGTTGTCACATAGTTTTAGAATATATTCTTTTTTCATATATTAGTATTGAGAATTACATGTTACTAAACGTAAACATAAAAATTGAGACACAAAGAAGTTTCTTTTTTCTTTCGTGTATTGTCGATAGAAAATGCATATTATCATCATATCATGTGTTTGATAATCAAAAAATTAATGGGGCTGTGGGCCGTGGACTTTGGGCTATGGCCCCAGCTATTTGGAGAATTTATAAAGTTGGGACCATATAACTAATCATAATGCCATCATAAGACCCAAATTGGATTTCTTCTTTTCATTTTCATAATTGACCCGGAATGGAATCAACGTTTAATTCTCCATTTATGTGCAACTGTTGTTTTCAGCTCTTGGTCGGATTCCTGATTCACAGATCTACCATATATTGTTGTCTCTCTGTTTTATTCACATCTTTCAGCTTTGGAACATTAGAAACAGAAAGTTTAGGTACGGTATAATGTCATGCTGAAAAGAAACTACCTTGTGAAATTTTTACTGCGCCAAATTTCCTTTTGTTTTCAAAAACCCTGCAAAAAACACCTAATTTATAAAAAATAGGTTGTTTTGGATCGACATATTCAAGAAACCATTTTTAAATTACTTCAAGTTGGTCCCTATAACTTCACGTGATATATTTTTAAAATTATTTCTTGAAATATATCGATCCAAAATTATCTATTTTTTACAAATTGGGTGTTTTTTGCATGGTTTTTGGCGCAATAAAAATTTCACAGGGTAATTTCTTACAGATTTAGCATAACATCTTGCATTTTCCCCTAATTATGGAGCAATAAAAACTACAAAATTATTAACCTGTCGAATTTAGTACCTGATTCACAGAGCCATATATTGTTCTCTCTGTTTGTTTGTCTTTTTCTTTTAAATTTGGAATTACAGAAAGCACATGAATTTTTTCGCATTTCCCTCAAAAATATTTAATAGAAGAAATATGGAAATAATAAGTCTAAAGTCAAAAATCATTTTCCTTTGTGAGGACGACTAAGTAAAACATGAGAACAATTTTCAAATTTCAATAGCCGGATTCAGTAATAAATTATTACCAGAAATGCTCCTTTTTTGTATATAATCTTAGTAATTATTCACTTAATAGATAAACTATTTTAATCAGAACACTTTTCCATAAAAAGAAAGAAACATTTCTACTGATTCTAGCTAGGCTTCTATTGTAGGACCAATCCCACGTGAACACACTTGCTCATGCATGAGAAGTCAGCCACCATCACCCTACATATTTCATTTTCATTTCATAAACTAGTATTAAATTAAATTATCAAACTGAATTTCATCTCAACTAGATAATTTATCATATAATTGTTTTATAATTAAATAATATTAAAAAAGAATTATCACAAATATTCTACAAATACAATTAACTAGTGATACAAAATGATGAAGAGTGTTTTCGTTGTGATGAACTACTCAAAGTCAATGTCAATAGTCCAACTGATTAGACCGAAGCTCTATTCGTTTAGGTTGGATAGTTGTCTCCAGGAATTGAACCTAATCAACATTCAAAGAAGATCTCGTTGAGACTTGTTTGCTAAACCTTTCAATGCCTAAGTCATATAAAATCGAGCAGATAACGTGTACACCAACGTGACTGATCACTCTGTTATATTTTGATCTAGAAATTTTAAGTTAAACTACTAACCTTGACTAGTTCAGCACAGCGAAAAGACAAAACAAACCATGGTTTGAATCTACTATTACAATTTTCATAATTAATTTCCATTATAAGAAGCCCGTGGTTCATTAGTCTTGAAATATTGCATAGCCTATATATACCCACAAACTCCATCAACTCCACAACTTATGCAAATCAACTTCCATAACCCAAAAAAAGCAAAAATAAAAAACACCAAAAAAAGAAAGAGAGAAAATGAATCTTTTAAACTCCGAAAACCAAATTAAACATCACCCATCATCCAAACACCAGAAGAAGAGATTAAACCAGGATCAGGTCCAGCTCCTGGAAGCAAGTTTTGACGGGAGCAAGAAGCTAGAACCGGAACGTAAGTTCCAGCTGGCGCGTGAGCTAAACGTTCCCCCAAGGCAAATCGCGATATGGTACCAGAACAAACGAGCTCGATGGAAGAATCAGAGCCTCGAACTCGACTACGGCGCCCTTCAGGTGAAACTGGAAGCAACATTAACCGAGAAAAGGGAGCTACAAAAAGAAGTTGACTATCTCAAAACAGAGCTTAAACAGGTTCAAGATATGTTATTGGGTTTCAAACAGGCCCAGGCCCAGGCCCAGGCCCAAGCCCACCAAGGATGTGCACGTGTGAGTGTCGCCCCTCCAGTTTCATCTCTGTCAAGTTATTGCGAAGATGGATCTAGCCTAAATAATATTAGTGACGATCATGAAATGGTCAGGTGTTCGGGAAATTGGGGGATTAATAATAATGAATCAGAAGCTTTGAAATTTGAAGAACTGTATACTTGTATGATGATGGGTGCCACTGCGAAGGGATCAACCTGTGGTTCAATCCCAAACGCTTCTTTGAATAATGAAAGAGATTTTTGGGTATGATATTTAATTAATTAACCATGTAAACATGAAAAATATAAGTATATGGTGACATTTTTATGTCGTTTGAATGAATTAATTACTAGTTTGCATTAACTTTATTTTTTACAATTAATATCTTCTACTTCTTCTTGTAAATACTTTTTCTCCATGGTGAAATTCAAAATTGCATTGTCTAATTATCATGTACTATCATATCTATGGCTCTATTTGGTTCGGTTTTGTGGGTCTCGGTTTAAAAAAAAATTGGTTTGGGGGGTTTCGATGAAATCTTTGAGATCTCATTTGGATGGTTTTTGGCTGTTGGGTTTTGTGGTTTGAATAAGTTGAAACCCCAATTGAATTGGGTTTGGATGTTGGGGTTTAGGAAAAAAAATAGGTGGTAGGTGTCAAATCAATGTCTTTTTTAGTGAGATTTGGAGGAAAAAGTAGGTGGTAGGAGTCAAATCAATGTTTTATAGGTTTGAAGAGTTTGAGGGTGAGTTTCTGAATATGTTTTTGATGTTTTATGGGCTTGGCGAAAACTCATTTGAAAAGGTTTTGGCTCGATCTCGCGAAACCCGCAAGACAGGGCCAAAACCCATCCACATACACCCTATATTCTTTGTCTTAGAAAAAAAGGAAGTCAAGTACATTTGGTATTTGAGCTAGCCAACTTGACAGTTGAAACTTAGTTGCATTAACAATTTTTATTCAACCCTTGTTTTTTCACTTAGTCATTTTAACACGGTCCTTCTATTTTCTAAAACAACTTTAAATAACAGTTTACTCTTTTTCTCATTAAAAATAAAGAACTAAACTCAGTGTGTCCCTCAAAAAATGTTGGCATCTCTAACAATTAAATTTCTCTTATAAAAACTATAATATAGTAGCTAATAGTATTTTATATAACATATATTAGGAAAAATATCATCACCACCTCCCAAAATGATCACCCCCACCAGGCGAGGGACAGCCTGGGGTGGGACAAGGTGAAGGTTGGGATTTTTTTTTAAAATTTATATTTAATTTTAAAATTAACTGATGTATTTGTTTTGAAAGGAGTGTTTGGATATTTTTGTCGATAATGGTATTATGATTTTATTTTCGCTTCAAAATAGAATCTCAAATGCAACTGAATGTGCGTCAAACAAAGGTATGTAAAAGCTCCAAAAATATATTTCTTGAACTTGTCCCAAAAAAAAAAAAGAATAGACAGAAGGAAGAACTCCACTTCTCAGAGCTTGAACTGATAATTAATTACTAATTAATAGTGCTGCAATAAAATTCGACAGAGTGTGAAAAACTAATCCACCAAAAAAGCTATATATATATATATATTTTTTTTTTTTTTTAATCTACTAAACTGTGTATATACAGCTTGGACCGAATAGTGCAAAGGGTATAGATCCTCCCCAGTGTGGTGTTTCCAATAAGATTCGAACTTGATTATCGCCTCTGAGGATCGCAAGTCACTACCACTTGACCCAACCACATTGGATCAACAAAAAAAAAAAAAAAAAAAAAAAAAAAGCTATATATGAAGATGAGTCTTAAAGCTAGAAATAACATTGGATGTCTAAAAAGGTCGTGCGAATTTATTCTAAATTTCCAATGTAAAGTTCACTAATTTTTATATATAATGCATGTGAAACCTTAACGTAAATTTATTATATGTGAATTCCATAATTAATTAATAATAAAAGAATCTTAGTTAATATAGAATATAAATATATATTTCTTGAACATTTAGTTAATTATATTACACACAACTTTAAGAGTATGAAAATTCTGCATTTTATATACGGTTGTGTCAACAAGTAAATCTAATTATTTATTCATCTTCGAAAGGTAAAAAATAAATTTTCGGGCATAAGTTTGAAACTACAAGAAGTAATACTAGACAGGAATCTATCTATATAGGCTATAGCAATTATTGTTCCGTGAGAATTGGAGATGCATAAATCTTAGTATGGCCTTGAGCAAATTAATAAATATATCGTTTTATTACTCTCTATCCTGTCAATTTTTGGCATGACAATTTGGAAAATGTCAAGCGCCGCCTATGAAGTCTTATTACTAGTCTCGATTCTGAGACAGAAATAGGGTGGTGTCATTATCATTTTAATTTGATGAAGAAGCAACTTGTCCTCATGATGTATGAATCCAGATACCAAACGTACTTATAATTGTACAAATATTCTTATGTTAGTTGGTTTTATGTTGACTAACACTAAAGATTGTCGGTGGGATTGAATTCGGGTCGAATTGACCGTGTTTGTATTTGGTTTTATTTTGATCTTGTTCAAATTTTGAAATTTTATGGTTCACCGGATGTTGCTAGATGAAAATATTAATAAAAATGACATAATGAATGTAATTTTAATTCACATCTTGTTAAGGTGAAGATAAATTATTATTATTATTGTTACTTTTGAAAGTATCTTTAACACAAGTGTTCAATCTTGATGGTTCAAATCTGTAATTGAATAAAATTCTTCTAGCCAGATCGAGTCGGATCCGCTCCATTTACAGCCCAAAACAAATTGATGCGAGATTCATTAATAATAGTACTATTCTAACTGGACCACGGCCTAGTATGATAATTTGGGATATATTAATTTGACTACGGTCTTTGGTTGGCCTCATAAGATAAGACCCAGTTATGTATTTGGGCCAATTATAAAATTTCAATTTGTCTTATTTGGCCCAAAAGAAGGGAAATAGTTAGTAGTAGTATCAATTAATTACCAGTCCCTTCTTATCTGGCTTAATAAACTACGGAGGTGTTTGGTACCTCTTGATTAATGGGGTCAGATTAATTTAGTCAATTTGGTCGAGCCTTCTGTTTGTTCAGCTGATTCAGTGCCAGGTAATCCAACATAATCTTGAGAGTTTGATTTGCCACTTCCTTGACAGATTGTCTAATTTGCCCAGGCCAACTAATTCTTTTTCTTCTTCTGATTTTCAACCTCCCATCTGCTCAAGAACAGCCTTTCATGGAGGAGTGATATTGAGAGATTTCTCTTGGATTAATGCTATATTCAGTTCTGGAAGAATGTTGTACAGCACAGGGGATGTTTATTTTCATTGTAAATTTGAGAATGGGAGAAGAATTATTATGACCTCTGTCTAAACTCTCAATATACCACCGACCAAATATGTAATCATAGAGATATGAAGCATCTTGAAATTAAAGGGCAGTTGCACAAGTCTTGAAAGAATGGCTCAAAAACACTAATTGACGTGGAAAATGAGATTTTAAATGAAGCCTTGGAGGATTGGTGCAAAAACACAAATAAAAAGAGGAAAATGCGACTTTGTTTGAAAGGGCTAGGTTGTTAGGGCATCTCCTATGTTGGAGTGGGAAGCTGGATTTGGATTTAAAGGGGTGGATTTCATCAAGTTAAATGAATAAATGGGTTGACAAGGCAATTATGCCTTGATCTGTTGATCCACCGCTTGAATCGGTGAGGCAAGGCATCGCGGTGGATCACTCCCTGCACTCGCCCTCCCAGCAGCAGGTGGCCGACACACCTGTTGATCCATTTTCTTTTTTTTTTTTAATTTTTGTTTTTATTTATTTTATTTAATAAAAACCCTTTTATTTAAAAAAAAAAATTTCTTTAAAATACCTTATTAAATAAAATGTAACTCTTATTTAATCTTAGTTTTATTTAATTTGTGTACTAAAAATGTAACTCTTATTTATTAGAAACTCAAATTTAATTTAATTAATAAAAATGAAACATTAAAAGAACTTAATGAAGCTTACATATGATTCGTTAAATTAAAAACGATATAACCCTAACAATTATATAGTGAAACACTTGGGTGAATAGTTAGACATCTAAAATAAATACGATTACATATGATCGTCATTTGGACCGTGTATTGCCCACACATGTTCAACTAAGTCGGTTTGAAGTTGACGGTTGACCTCTACTGAGCGTATCTGTTGATGACGTAACAAATATTCTTCTACGGATATTCTTATATGAGTAATTAATTGTTGTATTATTATGTACTTTTAAAAAAATTATTGGTTGTCAACTATTTAATTGTTGTATTGTTGTGTTTTTTATAAAAAAAATATTGGTTGTCAAGTATTTAATTGTTGTATTATTGTGTACCAATTTCATTTCTTATTATTAATGTAAATATTAAATTATATCTTATTATTATTTATTATTGTTTAATTTTTATTATTATTGCTATTATTATTATTATTATTATTATTATTATTATTATTATTATTATTATTATTATTATTATTAAGTGAGAGTGGGGGGAAATGAGAATTGGAATTAAATGGAATTGATAGATTGAATCATTTGAGATGACTTATAAAAAGGAAAGGGGAAGCTGGACTTGAAATCTGAGGGGAAGCTGGACTGAGTGAGGGGAAGCTAGACTTGGGCTGAGGGCATCACTGGAGATGCCCTTAGACATTAAATGCGGCCACTTTGAAAAACTCTTACTTTGGAACTGATTAATACAGCACTTATTAGGAGAACGGTTAATTATCAACTTTAGTTAGAGCTATATCCAACTAAAAGTTGGATTTATTTATTTGAAACACCCTCATTTGTTGATTTGTGAAATCATATTAATGCCTAACTCAATCATTTAGACGCTTGAAAGTTTAAAACACAATATTTCGATATTGATCCATCAAAACACGAAAAACGACATATTTAATTAGCAATTTCACACATTGTGATGAGGGATATTCCATAGCTCCCAAAATAGGAAATATCTATCAGCTCAAATTTCGAACTCCCCAGCTCAAATTCCGAGCTCCAGGTTAAATTCCGAGCTCCAGGTCAAATTCCGAGCTTTAGCTCAAATTTCGAGCTCCAGCTCAGATCCCGAGCTCCAGGTCAAATTCCGAGCTCCATGCCAAATTCCGAGCGGCAAGTTGTTCTCTGAGCAGCACACGTCCGAGATATCGTTTGGGCCTGACAAAGGGCCTGGCCTTTGGGCCAGGATTTATTCACATACAAGCGGATCACCTAGTCCAACGTCAAAACTATATATACCCAACGCATTAATGACCGCTGGGGGCGGAGCAAGAGGCACTGATCCTTCAGCTCGGACTATGCAGCTCGGTCTATGCATTATCTCCATTCTGCTAGGACTAGCTGTTAGGTTTCCTATTTGTAATTCTCTTGTAGCTACGGCATCCTGTAATGCCTGGACAAACCCTGTAAACTTTATATTGACATCGAAATTTATATACATATCGGATTTACCCCCTTCTCATATTATTGTTTTGCCTTACTTTCCTAAGTTACTTGCTTACGAAATTCGGTAAGATCAGTTGGCGCCCACCGTGGGGCCTGGTCGAGTGTTAGATTGAAATATGCTTGCTACACGGAGAAACACCTACAATCGGGAGAAACACCCCACTCGGAAATGTCTAGAGCAGGAGTGAAAGCTATTGCTATGACTCTTGACTCGGAAAAGACTGCTCAAAAGTTGATGAAAAGATGCTGCTCGAAATTGAAGAAGAGCATCTCGAGATGTTGCTTGAAATTGAAGAAAAGCAGCTCAAAATTGAAGAAGAGCAGCTCGAGATGTTGCTCGAAATGTCTCGACTAAGAGTGAAAGATGTTGCTATGACTCTTAGCTCGAAAACAGACTTGTATAAAATCGAAATGTCTCGATTAAGAGTGAAAGTTGTTGCTATAACTCTTAGCTCGGAAACATACTTGTATGCTCGAATTCAATGCTCAAAATTGCTGCTCAAAATTGAAGAAGAGCAGCTCGAGATGCTGCTCGAAATTGAAGAAGAGCAACTCGAGATGCTGCTCGAAATGTCTCGACTAAGAGTGAAAGTTGTTGCTATGACTCTTAGCTCGGAAACAGACTTGTATAAAATCGAAATGTCTCGACTAAGAGTGAAAGTTGTTGTTATGACTCTTAGCTCGGAAACAGACTTGTATGCTCGAATTCACTGCTCAAAATTGTTGCTCGAAATTGAAGAAGAACAGCTCGAGATGCCGCTCAAAATTGAAGAAGAGCAGCTCGAAATTGAAGGAAAAGAGCTGATGAGTAAAAACCGTTGTTATGACTCACTGCTCGGAAATGGAGCTCAAAATTGCTGATAAGAGCTCGAAAAAGAGCTGATGAGTGAAAATTGTTGTTATGACTCACTGCTCGAATTTGCTGCTCAAAATTGAAGAATAGCAGCTCGAGATGCTACTCGAAATTGAAGAAGAGCAGCTCGAAATTGAAGAAGAGGGCTGATGAGTGAAAACCGTTGTTATGACTCACTGCTCGAAAAAGACTTAATGAAAAATTTGAGTAAAACCATTCATTTGGTATAAACTAAGTGCTCGAAAATGTCTAAGAGTAAGGGTAAAATCTGTTGATATAACTCTTTGCTCGAAAAAGACTTTATATAAAAGGATAAATAGCATACTGGACCCCTCAGTTTTGAAAAAGTGACTTTCCAGTTCGACAGGGGCAGGTTTTATCAAGCGTCTCTCATGGATATATACTCTTTTTCCTTTACTTGGTTTTTATCCCACAGGATTTTTCCGAATAAGGTTTTTAATGAGGTTTATATGACACATCAAGGCTTCGAGGTTGATCAGCACCTCAACACAACTATTACTTCTCCGAGCTTCAGCAACACTTGCGCTCGAGAAGTGGGGGGGGGGGGGGGGGGGGGGGGGATTGATGAGGGATTCCGTAGCTCCCAAAATAGGAAATATCCCTCAGCTCAAATTCCGACCTCTCCAGCTCAAATTCCGAGCTCCAAGTTAAATTCCGAGCTCCAGGTCAAATTTCGAGCTCCATGCCAAATTCCGAGCGGCAAGCTGTTCTCCGAGCAGCACACGTCTGAGATATCATTTGGGCCTGACAAGGGGCCTGGCCTTTGGGCCAGGATTTATTCATATACAGGCGGATCACCTAGTCCAACGTCACATCTATATATACCCAACGCATTAATGACCGCTGGGGGCGGAGCAAGAGGCATTGATCCTTCAGCTCGGACTATGCAACTCGGTCTATGCATTATCTCCATTCTGCTCGGACTAGCTGTTAGGTTTCATATTTGTAATTCTCTTGTAGCTACGGCATCCTGTAATGCTTGGACAGACCCTGTAAACTTTATATTGAAATCGGGATTTATATACACATCGAATTTACCCCTTCTCATATTATTGTTTTTGCCTTACTTTCCTAAGTTACTTGCTTAGGTAAGATCACATTGTAATGACCAAACCTCCATCCTAACGCTCACATTAGGCCATCTACAATGGAGATGGCCGGGGTCGGGGCGGGGTCGGGGCGGGGTTGGGGGTGGGGAGGGAAGCCGTCTCCAGCAGCTAGGGGCTCGGGGCGGGGTGGGAACCGGGGCAGGAACGGGGTGGCGAGCGAGCTCGCGCGAGCCCTGGCCGCGGCCCGGGGCTCGCGTGGGCTGGAGGTTGAAGAAGTCACGCGTCCCTCTTTAATTCAGGGGACGCCAAGTGGCGTCCCCAGATTGGGCCTTTTTTAATTTATTAATTAAATTGATTTTTTAATGTTACTAAAGAAATATATAATAAAAATAAATTTAACACCTAAATTAAATTAAATGTGTGGAATTGAATTATTAATAAAAATAAAAAAATGGAGATAATTTTTTTGCACTTAATAAGTTCTAATTAATAAATAAGTGGAGATATGCAAAAATTGGGTTTGTCCGAAAGCTAGAGAATTGGACTGCATTCGTGTCCGCAGGTCGCGGGCTTGCACAAGTCTTGAAGAGACGAAGTGAATTTCGATCCATGATTTGCACCCCCCTCCCTGCGCGCGAGGGATGAGACTTTTGGTAGCTAGATTGTTATACCACTACATTGTCAAATCATATATAAACCTAAAGATTTTTCCTTCCAATTCCAATGTGGGATAAAACCACTTCTATTTTTTTTCTTCCATTTCAAATGGTAATCTTTGAAAATCAATTTCTCATTCACCCGAACTCCGATTTGGACGTACCATATACCGTTTTAATCTACTAACGGAGTAGAATATAATTCCGCAAAGACCCGAATGAATTTTTTTACTTATCAAATTTATTTTATTATAAGTGAGAGTGGGCAAGAGTTAGAAATTGAATTAAATCAATTTCGGAGCCCTGCCATTGGAGACGACCAGGCAAGGCTCGGGGTGGGGACAGGGGCAGCCCGGGGGCTCCGGAGCCCCGAGCCCCCCACCATTGGAGATGGCCATAAATATTGAACTAGTATACCATCCTAAAACACGAGGTCGGTCCTAATAACATCCATTTTAGTCAACCTAAAAAGGAAATCACGTGGAATCATTAACAACTATGGTTCTATACCAAATAAAAAATAAGCTAGGTTGCACGGATACTCCGAAAAATGGCCCGGTGCAGTATCCAGTACTTCGGGGATACGGATACGCGTTCGATACGCGTGGGATAAGCGTACAGTACGCCATCTGGAGTATCCTAATTAAATTAAATAAAAAATAATTCGGATACGGGTACAATACGTTTTTTTGGAGTATCCTGCAGGTTTGGACACGTTTTGGATACGCACTGGGTGTTTTTGTTAGTTTTTCAAAGTTATGGGTTAAAAATTAATAAATTAAAAGTAAAAAAAAAATGTATTTTGAATGGTCTTGGATACGGGTATCAATACTCGTGATGTTTAGTTGAAAATTTCAAATCAATTCGAGTTTTGTCTAACTTTCCCAACTTTTGATATATAACTTTTGTGTATTTTGAATGGTCTAGGATAATTTTAGTGTATAACTTTTAACCCGAAATTAAACTCGTAGACAATATATACTTTGAATATGATCTATTGCTTTTGTGGTATAATAGAAGAATCTAATTTTTTTTTTTTTTTTTGATCTACTAGACTGTGTATTTACAGCTCGGACCGAAGAGTGCAAAGGGTATAGGTCCTCCCCAGTGTGATGTCTCCAGGAGGATTCGAACTTGAGTCTCGTCTCTGGGGGTCGCAAGTCACTACCACTTGGCCCAACCACCTTGGGTAGAATCTAATTAGTTATGTTGTTATGTATAGTATAAAATTATTTTATTTTATATGCGTATCTTTGCCGTATCGAATCCTATAAAATTTAAAAATTTGTATCGCCGTATACGTATCGTATTATATCGTATCGCCGTATCCGTATCCGTGCAATCTAGAAAATAAGTAATATGAAAGCCAAAAGAAAGAAAGAAGTCAATGATGAGCAGCCCAGAAAAAAGACCCAAATTGCCCCCACCTAACCCCCTCCCTCCACCAAACCAAGACACCCCCAATATCTCAATTCAGGACACCATCACAACTACTCCCTCAGCTCTACCTCCATTCCCATTTCTATTTCTATCTACACCAAACACACAATTGTCATAAAACTTTCTCCAGAAACTCCACAACTGAAAAAAAAAAAAATGCCTGAATTACACAAGTCATCAAAGCTTCACATAGCCATGTTCCCATGGCTTGCCATTGGGCACATAACCCCCTTCATCCACCTCGCCAACGAACTCGCAATCCGCGGCCACAAAATCTCAATCCTCATCCCACAAAAACCTCACCTCCAACTCAGCCACCACAACCTCCACCCCGATCTAATCAAATTCCACATCCTCACCGTCCCCCATGTCCCCAACCTCCCCCCCAACGCCCAAACCGCCTCCGACATCGACATCACTGCCAAAAACCCACTCGCAATCGCTTTCGACGCCATGTCAGACCAAGTCGAGACCACCCTCCTCCATCTCAAACCCGACATCGTTTTCTACGACTTCGCGGACTGGATCCCGACCCTCGCTTCCAAATTAGGCTTCAAAACTGTTTGTTATAATGTCATTTGCGCTTCGTGTATGGCTATTGGTATTGTGCCCGCGAGGCATATTCCTAAAGACCGGAGACTCACGCTCGAGGAACTTATTGAGACGCCGAAAGGGTACCCGTCGTCCACGGTCGTGCTTAAGGGGCAGGAGGCGTTGACCCTTTCTTTTATTGCTATGGATTACGGCGAAACCACGTTTGATGTTCGTATTACGGCTGCGATGAAGGGTTGTGATGCCATTGGGATTCGTACTTGTAGGGAATTGGAGGGACCTATGTGCGATTATTTGTCTCAGCAGTACGAGAAGCCCGTTTTCTTATCCGGCCCGGTTTTGCCGGAGAGTCCGACTGGGCCATTGGAAGAGAAATGGGAGAGCTGGTTGAACAAATTTGGAGCTAAGTCTGTGGTTTACTGCGCTTTCGGGAGTCAATTGATTCTTCAGAAGAATCAATTTCAGGTAAGGATCAAAATCTTCTCGAGTTTCCATTGAAATATCTTAATCATTTCTATTTTGGATTTGTAGAGCAGTTTATCTTGAGTATTTCACATTTTGTATTTCGAAAATACATTATTCTCTGAACTTTGTATCATGAAATTGAAATATTGATATTTTGCATCTTCAAATTGTATATTATTTGGCAAAGTAATTGACGTTTTGCACCTAATAGGATACACTTTGCTAAGGAATATATAATTCTAGGATGTAATGTATCAAAAATTTAGTTAGATGTTGCAAAGTGCAAGAGTAACGTATTTGTGGTGTCAATTGCTCATTTATCTTCCAATGTATAGAGTAATTGCTATTTTGCATCACTAAATAGATTATGTTTGCACTTTACACCCTATAACCAATATCTTGATAAATTTTACTTTAAAATTATATGATTTTTGGCAAAGTGTATTGTACCGGGTGTAAACTGCTCATTATTTTACTAAAAATATGCAATTCGAATGTGCTATATATATATTATAAAGGCAAAATGCGAAATACAAATGTTCCCAAATATTCACAATTTTTTTTGAAATATAATCTTAATGTTTTTAAGTCTTAACTAAGCAAAACATACTAAGAAAACTAAACATTTATACATGATTTCAGGAAATGGTATTGGGTTTTGAAATGACGGGATTGCCCTTCTTCGTAGCCGTATCTAAACCCCACGGAGCGGATTCCATCGAAGAAGCTCTGCCGGAAGGGTTTTTGGAGAGGGTGGGGGACAGAGGAGTTATACATGGAGGGTGGGTACAACAGACTCAATTTCTGAACCACCCTTCGGTTGGTTGTTTCGTGAGTCATTGTGGATTTGGGTCGATGTGGGAGTCTTTGTTGAGTGATAGTCAAATAGTTTTGGTGCCGCGATTGGCGGACCAGATTTTGAACACGAGGTTGTTGGCGGAGGATCTTAAGGTGGCGGTGGAGGTGGCGAGGGGTGATATGGGTTGGTTCTCGAAGGAGGATTTGTGTAAGGCGATTAAGAGTGCCATGGATGAAGATAGTGAAGTGGGGAAGTTGATTAAGGAGAATCATGCTAAGTGGAAGGAGACTTTGGTGAGTCCGGGGTACATGGATGGTTACATTGATAGGTTTATTCAGAATTTGTATGAATTGTAGGGGGGGTTTAATTATTTTTGTTTTGTTATGGGATTGGATTGAATTGGATTGGGGGGGTTCTTGAAAGAGTAGTAATGTGATTTTGTAATTTAAGTTTTGATTCAATGGAAGGTTTTATTGCATGATTTGATAGATATTGATTCAATAATTTGAATTTTATGTTGGAAATAATGAATTATTGATTCCATCGTCTTCTTCGGAAAATAAATCGTTAAATAAACGAGAAGTGGCGGTGACTATTTAATGAATGGGTGGTCAACATAAAAATTATTTATTCATATTGAACAAATAAAAGAACTATTAGTGTGTACATATCTATACCTTACTTATTTTTGTAAAGAATAATATTATCTTCGTTCATTTATTTTTGCTCATTTTATATTTTAAATATAAATTTAGATATAAAGGGAGTACGTATAGATCATAATGGAAAATTGATCCGAATTACATCCATATTATCCGGATACTTGGACCAACTGAAAACCTTGAGAAAAGTATTTACACCTTACATCAGTTTCATAATTAATTTCTTATTGGGTCTCCAGCACAATTTGCGTAAGCCCAATGTCGGAGCTCCAGTCCAGGTGAGCCCATTACACGCCAAATTAGTAGGAAGTCATTATTTGTCATGTGGATTAAAAGTTTTTAAGTAGGTTTCATATAAGTATATAATATAACTAATACATATTCATATTTAATTTTCGAGAGACTAATGCAAGTAATTTTTGTTTGATTTAAGTTCCAGAAGTGAGCCTCGCATATTGTCCCAAGTCAAATCTCTTCTTTTTCTATACGAACTATAGTTGTTCATTTTTCTATTTGTCAAAGTTATTACAGTTCACCTCAAAAAGAAAATCAATCATAATCGTTAGACGCACAAAAACTTTAAATATCTCATGAATTAAATCTCCCCAATCTTCGGAAACACTCGATCTCTAAAATGATAACCAGAAAAAGCCTAATTTATTTAGAGATATTCAAATATGTTCAAGTAAGATATTAATGTTTTACTCCATTTTCGTAAGAGTAACCATTGTTTTACTTATTAACTTATTTATATTTGTCAAATGAAATAGAAATTTAACTTTATACACTTTCTTAAAATTTCATGAATTCTATTAAATTTCCTCCCAATTCCGAGCTATTAATTTAGAAGATTATATAGAAAGCATTAGTAACGTCCTATGATGCACGAATACTTCAAACAATTATAAAATACAGTGTATGATACTTCGCGGAAACTATACTCCTCAGATATTAGTGGGATACGTATCTGATACTCCACGTGGCGTATCAATAAATCTAATTAAAAAAAATTGGATACACGTATCGAATATTTCTTTAGGTGTATCCAACACATTTCATATTCTGAATTTTGCTAAGTCACCACAATTGCTAAGAATAATGTAACACACCAAACTACACTTTACATTATATACAACTGCAATACAAGATAATTCGTCTATAATGGGACATGTTTTATATAACATAATAAAATAATGAACATGATGAATAATTAATAGTATAAATTACTAAACAATTTTATTTTCTAAAAATTATGTAATTGAGTAATTTTTTACTTATGAAACTTAACTTGATCTATATCAATATGTATGAATATATAAATATATTCTTTACTCATTCAATATGCAATACAAGATAATTCGTCTATAATGTGACATGTTTTATATAACATAATAAAATAATGAGCATGATGTATAATTAATAGTATAAATTACTAAACAATTTTATTTTCTATAAATTATGTAATTGAATAATTTTTTACTTATGAAACTTAACTTGATCTATTTCAATATGTATGAATATATAAATATATTCTTTACTTATTTCAATATGCATAAATATATAAATATATATTTTTTAGATCCATATCCATGTCGTATAGTTTCCTGTAAATTTTTAAAAATTTGTGTCAATGTATTCGTATTGTTTCATGTTCGTATCGATGTGTTCGTGTCTCTGCAACATAAGTAACGTCCAAGAGTTGTATAAGTGTTATAATATTGGTCATTACATACCTATTTTTTGTGACATATCATTAACAAAGAACAAACACCCTAAAATAGAAATCCTACAATGGTTGTACATTCCTCCTTCATCTATTGCCATTCTTATGTTTAGGTTTTTCTGAATGTTGTGGTTTTATAAACATTGTGACTTTATAATATACATGAAGTTTTTAAAATTGAAATTGGAAATCAGTAGTGTTTGTAACTTGAAGTATTGTATAATATTAATGGGAGAAAATATGAATCTAGACTCGAAATCAATAAGTATTAAATTGTTTCACAATGTCAAGAGGTCGATGAGCGAGTCCAAAAATGATAAAACAAGAGCTTGTTATGACAATGTATGTCTCAAATTGTTGAGCGAAATACATAACGAGCTCAATTAACATCCTAATCGCGAGTAACTAACCAACGACCTAGAGAACTTTTTGTTTGAAAACACAATAAGAGTTCAACAGAATCTCCATAAATTAAATAAGTATTCGACAATTACACCATATAATTGGGGGCAATCATTCATCATGTATAATACTTTCTAAAATACATATAATAATAATTAATTAATGTCTTAGACCTAGTTACCACAGAGAAACCAAAAAGAAACTATAATACCCTCTAAAGTAATTCACATAAAATTTGAAAGGTTTCATTGAAATCATTATTGGCCTAGCTTTGGCGTGTCTGTTTTGTAGTTTTTACTAGTCACACAAGAAGGGGTTGGGTTCGGGTGGGTCGAAAATGGGTTGGTCATAAACATGTCATAAACAGGTCGGGTTGTTAATGTGTCGGGTCAGGTCGATCATGCCGTTATGTTTGTTGATGGTGTGTATTTCATTAATTAAAATTTAAGTATACTTGAAAATTAAATAAATTTAATAATTTATTATTGTAACTAAAAGTTTCATTAATTTAAAAGAAAATAATATTTTTAAGTCAAAATCAAGTCATTAAATACTAATTAATTTAACTAAATATGTATTTTTTCTCATAGTCCATTAGTGACTCACTAATGAATCCACTAAAAATTCATGTAAATGTTTACAAAATCCAACATATCAATAATTTATTAACAATAAAAAATATATGAGCTGAATTGGATCCAGCCAGATCGAGCATTTCAAGGGTCACCAACTAAATTGCACGGATACGGATACGGCGATACGATATAATACGATACGTATACGGCGATACGGATTTTTAAAATTTATAGGATTCGATACGGCAAAGATACGCATATAAAATAATGAGGCTACTATGAAATATTTACTCATGGGTGAATTTTATATAGATCCTTCTATTATACCACAAAAGCAATAGATCATATTCAAAGTATATATTGTCTCCGAGTTTAATTTCGGGTAAAAAGTTATACACTAAAATTATCCTAGTCCATTCAAAATACACAAAAGTTATATATCAAAAGTTGGGAAAGTTAGACAAAACCCGAATTGATTTGAAATTTTCAACTAAACATCAAGAGTATTGATACCCGTATCCAAGACCATTCAAAATACACTTTTTTTTTTTAACTTTTAATTTATTAATTTTTAACCCATAACTTTAAAAAACTAACAAAAACACCCAGTGCGTATCCAAAACGTGTCCAAAACATGCAGGATACTCCAAAAAAACGTACTGTACCCGTATCCGAATTATTTTTTATTTAATTTAATTAGGATACTCCAGATGACGTACTGTACGCGTATCCCACGCGTATCGGACGCGTATCCGTATCCCCGGAGTACTGGATACTGCACGGGGCCATTTTTCGGAGTATCCGTGCAACCTAGGTCACCAATGAATCATAACCCATCTTATCACCTCTAAAGAAGCCGAATAACTCTTGAATCCCAGGCCCGTAAATGGACCTATTAAATTAATCCACATCAAATATGTTAATGATTTTTTTTTTTTTTTTTTTTTTAACTTTGGGAAAAAAAACTAAAGTAGTACTGATAAGTAGACAAGGTTGGAATAGGATATGGCTCTTATCAGTTTCAGGAGCCAAATATGGGCCACACATACTCACATCACATGTAATGTAATGGCGTGTCAACTTTTGCAGGCTTTTTGGGCAATATATTGCGTATGGGCCATGGCATTATTCATCATCCGGATAAGTTCAGTTTCATCATGTTAAAAAAAACAAAAAAAAAAGTTACTACTATATACAAGCAATTTGTTTTTTTTTTTTTATAAGCAAAGTACAAGCAATTCACCTTAACAAGAATCTTATTTGAAATTAAGGATCTAGCTAACTTGCAATCATTCAAAAAATTAAGCTGTCAAAAACAACATAGGATTAGACCTATCTGGAAGATTGTGTAATTAAATTAACATATCTACTAGCTGTCGCCTAATGGGAACAAAATAATTAGTGGAGTATAAAATTGACAATCAAAATGGTGAGATCTCAGTTTCTTCGTTAAATAAACCATAAATTAAGGAGAAGCACATGGGATCTGCTGGCATGAGCTTGTCACATCAACCTTACAGAAAAGATTAATATTTAAATCCTTCGCATATTCCTTAGGGGTTGTTTGGTATATCCGAGTAAAACACATTTGGCGGTTGGTTGTAGACTTGTAGTGGTTTAATTCCTCCGAGTTATCAAAAGGGAACTTTTAAAAGAAATAAGAGGCCTCCAACTCGAGGGAGCCCGTACTTGGGGAACAATTCTAATCTTCCTATAATTTATCACATACCATTTTCGTATATCCTATTCCATTAGATATATTTTATATTATTAAAATGTAATAGCTTTTGATTTCATCTATCAACCAAACACCTCCTTAGTTGTTTCATCTTAACTACATACACATCTTCTCTTTCCCCACCCAATTAATGGAGTAATAGAAATTTGTAAATAGATCGAGAGGTGTACAAATGAGGCGTCAAATAAGATACCACACTCGGAGAACAATGAGATTAACTATGCGGGCCAGTGTTGAAGGGCTAAATTAGTAAATAAGCGAGTTAAAATATTGCGTATTCTTCCGTGTCCAAACAATTTAAAATGTGTAATGTATCTAGTCATCATCGGGTAAGATTAATCAACATGATAGTCCTATCACAAGAATCCAAAATCTTGAATGTTCAAAATTGATTTTGCGTAATCCAACCTCAAAATATTACCCCATGATGAGGCATGATCCATGCAATCAATATGAAATATAGTATCTGACTACAAAATAAGGAATAATCAAATCATCCATTTATGATCCGTATACGATTCCACTAAGGTGAACATATTGTACACGCTACATTTCCCAAATTATATAGACTATTTTGCCCTTTGCTCTTAATTATAGATAAATATGTCATAAACATTGAAGTGAGTCTTGTCGGAATCACCCCCAAGCCGAAATAACTTAAACGTGTATTGCATGTTTGAATTCATTAGAAGAAAAACAATCTTCTACGAGATGATTCTAAACCCGACCCTCTTAAAAAAATCCACCTCACCAATCACCATTAATACTAATATGTAATAATTTGTTCTCTCTCTTCATATAAACAAGTAGCACTTTATAATAGCTTGCCTCCATGAATATAAAGATTGAGATGAAGGGGTATAGTTTTGAAGGTTCAATTGGCTTCTTAAATTTGTCTTTTCAGAAATTACTGACAGCCATACATATACATATACCCCCTTTATTTGTCGCTGTCCCTTCTCACTTTCAATAATTTATCACACCATATAGTCCCATATATGTCCACAAGTCCAATAATACTAATAATAATAATATGATAATGACAACACACCTCATAACAGATAACACACAGTCTTCTTATGTCCACCAAGTAATAAATGTGTAGCAATCCAATCCCACATGGCCTCTCCAATCATCCAATTTGACAGCTTTTCAAGATAACCATATGATATATTTCTTTTGGCACTTCGCATCCATATAAAAACAATATAAAAACACCTTAAATTTTAATAAACCCAACTACAATTTCTTCTCAAAAAAAAAAAGAAAAAGAAAAAGAAAAAGAATACAACCATGGATCTTAACATTGATAAATCTTTTTCCACAGATGATGATATTGAGAAAATAGAGCCTGGAGAAGTATGGGAGGATTGCTGGTTCTTTGGCAATTTGCTTGACAGAAGAACAAGAATGTTGAGAAGCTTGTCTGATCCTTGTACTTCATCAAAGAGCTTCAATTTGCCTGAAAAATCATATGAAGAAACATATGAATCAATCAAGAAACTACCCGTGCGCAAACAAGCATCGAATCTGATCAGGGCATCATCTATGTCGCCTGGTGTTGAAAGGAAGGATGAAACTCCAACAAGTAAAGTAAGGAGCAAATCGAACAAAAAGAAAACATCATCAAACAAATTACTTAGAGCTCCATCTTTGCCTACTAGTTTGGGAACCGAAGATGAAGAGATCGAATTTTCTATGGGAAAATTGATCAGACAAGCTTCATTGAACAATTCAAACATTTTGCCTCCAAGAACACATGCTTCTAAGGTATTGATCTAACTCATTTATGAATCATCATTTGCTGATTAAGTACAAAGAATATCCAACTGTAAATCTGTTCCAATTATTGCTGTGATTGAATTTGCAGAGTGTGACGCCAAGTTCTAGCATAACAAAGCAAAGATCAAGAAGGAAACAAGAGCTAGAAAGCATTCAATTCGAGACACAAAAGAGTTTTAATGACCTTGATCAGTATGAAAAAGAATTGAAAGGCTTTAAAGATTTGGGATTTGGAGTTGATGACAAAAAAGACTTGAGCACAAATGCTGCGATTAACGCAATTCCAGGCTGGCAGGAGAATAAGAGAATTGAAGAATATGATGAAGAAGAAAAGATGAAGAGGAGGCCTTATTTTTCGAGTTCATCAGCTCCTCCGGTTCCGAAATGGGGTGGAAAGAAATCGAGGGAAGATATGAAAGCACAGATTAAGTTTTGGGCCAGAGCTGTGGCATCTAATGTGAGGCAAGAGTGCTGATTATGCAATAATAATAATAATATCTTTTGGTGAAAATGACTTTAAGAAAAATAAGTAATGATTCATTGCATACTTAGTTTAGATTCTCTGTTGTTTGTAAACTTTTATGATCAATTAATTGATCATTGGTACATAAAAGTTGTTTAAGCTTCTGGGCAAAACAGATATTCTTTGGATATGCCCCATTTTACTATCAATAAATGGAAAAAATGTTGTTAACCAAATGATGTGCTTCTTATAACTCCACTGTGTCTGTTTGCCTAATGTTTCAAAATAGTGATATTATAATCTGTGCCTCACAGACAAAAATCATTTGAGGAACAAATTTGAAAATAATTTGAGTTTGGTATAGCAAGTGAAAATGATAATCTTTATCGTAACAATAACAATATATAATAAGAGCGAAGAAATTCAAGAAAAGCAATTCAGTTCAATCCTCTATCTGCTCTGCTCACAAGAAAGGGTTCTCCAAAAATTGAAGGCTTAAATTTCAGTTGTGAATTCTGATGTAAGGAATGTTATCGTTTTTTATGTACAATTTCTCTTTGGTTGGTGATAATAAAGATGAATGAACCTTTTTCTGTACAAGCTCTAGGATATATAACCAGTAGTGCTAAGGATCAAAGCTCAGATAATAAACTACAATGTTGGGCGGAATATGGACAAATCCTCATGATTATTGATCTGTAGAATATATAAGATCGAACGAACATTTAATTATACGTCTAATAGTCTTTATGACTAAGACAAGATCTCAATTAATTTTGCCTTTTCTGTTACCTTTTGAGTTAATGGTGTGTGTGATTCAACATTTTTACTCAAAATTACTTTCTTCTGTTGTGCCTTCTCTGTCATTTCATTTCTCAATTCCTCCTAGTATCTTCTAGAACTCGGTCATACATGTGTCTAAGAACAAATTGGGAGGAAAGATGCTGGAGAACTTTTATTCAATATGCTGCAAAATTGTATACATTCATCGAAACCAAAAATCTTACATTAAATACAGCTTCTTAATTTCATTCTGTAACATCATTTGACACCTAATGTTTCATTTTTCATGTTCGTGTGATTCCTCTACTGTCTCACTAACTGCAGTCATTTCCTTGTCAATCTTTTTAGAGTCGACATAGCTAACTGGTGGAGGGGTCGTGTTCTTATCCACATAACGTAGCAGCCCCACTGTGATCACCGAAGAAACAAACATCGGGATTGGACCAAAAATCCAAAGCAACAAATTGGTAGCAAAATATAGTGCCCTCAGACCAACTACCCAAAAATTACTTCCACTTATAATCTCACTCTCAACATTGCTTACAGGCATCTCACAGTTGGGCATACTTATAAGAAAGTTAGCAGAAACAAAACACTTTGCTGTCTGAACAAAGCAAGCGAAAGCAATCAAGAAACATGATAAAAGAGCTATGTATTTGATGTAAACAATCGTTGGACTTGTATTTCCATATACTTTATTGGTTGTGTAATAAGAGTTTCCAATCCAAGCTCCGATTAAAGAGCTCAAAGCAAGTGAGATTGAAGCTAAAGAAGTTGCCGCGGATATGTTGCCTCCAAGAACTGTAATTGCTTGCCCTCTCTCCTTTGGTTCAATCTGCAAGTTTTGAGTGTATTCAATCTGAATGATCAATTCAACTTTATAAATAAGATGTTTGTTACCTGCAACATTCTTTCTACCCAAGCCCTTTTGTTGTAGTTTTCGTAGCCGATGGCTGTGGTTAGAGGAAGTTTGAGACATCTATGGAGATGTAACAGATGATACGCAAGCATGATGAATAAACCACTTGGGACTAATACATAATCCAAGTATTCTTCTTTCCATATTTGCTCCATTTTTTGAGATCCAAAATGGGAAATTGTAGTTGTTCTTGTAGTGTGTAGTTCTTGAATTAGAGACTTAAAGATATTGATAATGGTAGGCCAAGATTTAGAAATATATAATAGTGTTATAATTTAACAGGTTTGGTTACCTAAGGTGGCTTGACTTGTACCTTTTGTTCTTGGTCATGTATTGTATAATTTTTAAACTTTGTAACATGTAGTTCTTCTTGTAGTGTGTAGCTCTTCAAACTTGTTAGATTTATTAATTTCTTAGGACTTGGCTCGTAGTTCAGACAATTAAAACCCAACTACTCCCACTTGGTTGATTGTCTAAGTTGACTGGAGTCATCGTTTTATGGAACAGCTGGCCCTTAAAATATTTGCACTTGACTTTTACTAGTGCAAGTTGAAATTGAATAATTGTCAAAACTCCCATGTAAACCAATCGAGTTGAGTTGAATAATGGTTCAAATTTGATATGATTTCCTTATCGAATTTTAAATTGGGTTTTAAGTAAGTTTTGATTTTTAGGATATTAGATGAACACTGGTTAAGTTTGATGTAATTCGATATTTTACATATATATGTTACTCATTTTAGTTTAGTTTTAAGTCGTCCATTTGAGTTTCGAAAGTTATCAAACAATGAGTATAATCTAAGTGTGATTTGATATGTAAAATGAAACAAGATTAAACAAATTGTCAGAGCAATTACAATATGTTTTGGTTGTAAGAGTTCCACACCATTTGGTGCTCCCATTACTTGATTACATGTTATGCAGACAAGCAGCTAATATAAATCTGCAGTTGCATATATCAAATCTTCATTAATAATCATAACTTTTAGACAATGTCATTCCCATCAAAAATGGAAAAATTCAACCAACTTAACCTTCTTCCTTTACATTTACATGATCATTGTTCTGCTGATAACCAAACTAAGAACCAACAACCTATAAAAGTCAATTTCTTTGAACTATGTTGTGCTCTTAATTTTTTTGTGCTTTCAGAAGATTTTCATCTGCTTTAATAGGTGCTGCTTTTTTCACATCCATATTGGACAATTCATTCCTCCCAATTGGTTTATACTGATGTAATGGTGTTGTATTTCTGTCGAAATTAAACAAAACTGCAACCATAATCACAGAGCAAATAAACATTGGAATAGGACCAAATACCCAAAGCAACAAATTAGTTGCAAAGTAGAGTGATCTAATACCAATGAGCCAAAAATCACTCCCTTTAATCACCTCTCTTTGAACACAACTCACTGGAATATCGCTATTCGGCATGCTAATTAGGAAACTAGCATGAACAAAGTGCCTTGTTGTCTGAAAGAAACAGGCAAAAGCCACCAAGAAACAAGAAAGAAGAGAAATATATTTCATGTATACTATGGATGGGCTTATGCTACCGTAAATGTACCCGCCCGTGAAAAGGTTCATTTTCGTACTTCCAATCCATGCTCCAATTAAAGAGCTCAGAACTAAAGAGATTGATGTTAGAGCAGTTGCTGCACTTATATTGCTGCTGATCACCGATATAGCTGGCCCTCGTTCCTTGATATCAACCTGAACACTTCGATATTAAATTCGTTAAAATGTTTGGTTCTTGGATTTTAGTGAGTAAAACGATGAGAAAATGTCAAAATTGAAAATAAGTTAATTTCTTACCTGGAGCATTCTTGCAACCCAAGCTCTCTTGTTATGATTCTCGTAACCGATGTCCGTCGTGTGAGGGCATTTTAGGTATCTGTAGAGAAGGATGAGATGATAACCAAACATGAGTAGCAAGCCAAATGGAACTAAAATTAGATCAAGGTAATCCTTCTTCCATGCCTCCATTCTGTCTTAATTTGTTCTTGCAATTAAATTTTTGGTTTTTTTGTATTCTCCTCTTCTAGGCCTAGCAGTGGTTATATTGAATGTATAACAAGCCATTGACCTTGTGGGATTTTGTTATACAATTTGATCATGCATGACTAGTTATTGTAATATTATATATATGTTGTCTAAGGTGGCTAAACAATTTTTTTCAAACTATTTAGATAAATAATTATTGGTCCTGCTTCTCAATATTTGATGTTTGAATGAAGAACTTCATGTTCTAACAATCCACTTGACATTTTAATTTGCAATTTTCCAGCTAAGACTGATCCAATCTTCTGGCATAAGAGGATAATATGGAAAGACATGAATTACCTACACAATCCTAAAGTTAGATGAAATTACAGAAATACCTTTCATGTTTTTCAATGATTATGTATTTTCATTACTCCAAGTTTTCTCTTACAAACAAATACACTTCATGTTAATACGAAAAAGTTATTATATGTTGACTTTATCTTTTGTTCTTGGTCATGTATTGTACGTATAATGTTTAAACTTTATGAAATGCGCATGTACCTTCATAACTTTGTAGTAGGTGTGAAGACTAAAATTATTGTAATCAGTAATGCTTTTGTTCGGTAGTTGTCACTTTTTAGATTTATTAAATTCTTACATAGGACTTGGCTCGTAGTTTAGACAATTATACTTAATTTTTTAAGTTCATAAATTTGATTCTCAAAGAATGAGTACATGTGACAAGTGCATGTTGAAATTGGATCACTTGTCAGATCATAATAGATTAGTTCCAATGTAGGTGTGACCGTTGACCTTGTGAGAATGGAAGTCAGACAATACAATTCAAGTTTGGTTTGATATCTTTCTTAAACTTCAAATTGTATTTGAACTTAAGTAAGAATATTTTAAAGGAAACGAATTTTAAAGAAACCGAAGTTTAATTGAGTTCAATACTTAGTTATAAACCATTCTATATATGTAAGAGCAATTTCAGTGTGGTGTATTCACTGTCTAGTCTGGGACTATGGAGTTAAGTCTGGGACCTAAATCTCAGTTTTATGATTTTTTATTAGAATTTTCTATATGTGTCATGGCACGAGTTTTGGATGAACTTACTGCCAATTATGTATAATAATCTGATTCATGATCAGATTGATAACTCAAAGAAAACAAGTAGTCTTGGTAACCATTAATTGAATGAAAAGATAATACAAGCTTTAGGTTCTTTAGCATACAAGAGAAAAAGAGGCAAAAGAATAGTAAAAGAATGAGAAGAGAAAAAGTCTAAATAGCTAGGGCAAACACTAAAAGACTAAACTACCCTTCTACTAAATATATATAAGTTACACTAATAATAAAACTCTAACATCCCCCCTCAAACTCACGATGCAGCAGCAAGAAGCATCGAGAGTTTGTCAACCAAGAAACGAAAACGTGAAACGGAAAGCGGCTTGGTGAGCAAATCAGCAAGTTGCATGGAGGAGGAGAGAAATGGCAAAGTCAACAGAGGGGGGATGTTAGAGGACTGCGATGTAGAATTGATCCACGAATTCCTTCAAAGTCATTGCGCAAGGCCATCAAAAACTGAACCAACCTTTGTTCTTCTCTATAGGTAATAAAAGAACTATTTCCTCTTAAATCCGTTGGTTCAGTAAGAGCTAATTGATCCCAAAGGTTTGACATTAACGTATAAAACTCCTGAATACCCAAGTCATTCTGCTCAAGAGCACGTATATCATGCTCCAATTGATACCTTTTAGCAAAATTAGACTGAGTATATAATTTTGTTAAATGATCCCAAACATCATTTGCACACTCATATTTTGCTAATTGCATACCAATAGAGCATTCCACCGAGTTATTGATCCAAGTAATAACCTTCGAGTTGTTCGTTTCCCAAATATCCAATAAGTTAGCATAATCAGCACCAGAATTTGTTGTCGGTTTAACCTCAATACCAGTAACATAGCCCCACATCTTTTTCCCTTTCAAGAAATTTTTCATAACATAACTCCAATATGAAAAATTCTTCCCATTCAATCTAACACTAATAGACTGCAACGAATCACCACTTTCGGAAGTCATATTCAACCAATACACAATCTATCAATATCGGACACAGCCGAACCACAATCGAGTATAAAGAACCCTAACCCAAAACAATTGAATTCGAAAGAACCGAAACAAATAGAGCAGAAACGAACCTCAAACAAATGAAGCGAAACGAAAATTAACAAAGCTGCTGTCGTAAAATTACCCGCTCTAATACCATGATAACTCAAAGAAAACAAGTAGTCTTGGTAACCATTAATTGAATGAAAAGATAATACAAGCTTTAGGTTCTTTAGCATACAAGAGAAAAAGAGGCAAAAGAATAGTAAAAGAATGAGAAGAGAAAAAGTCTAAATAGCTAGGGCAAACACTAAAAGACTAAACTACCCTTCTACTAAATATATATAAGTTACACTAATAATAAAACTCTAACACAGATATGAATATAATTAAATAGTGGCATTCTCCAACATTACAACTTTTATCACAAAACATATACGTTATTACAATAGGAGCTTACATGTTTAAGTGATCGGCAGATACAACTGCCAAGGATTCATTCACCTTTTAAGAGTGTAATATGCAAGAACTGTGTACGCAGTCTGAGTGAAGGCTAGTAGTAACAGAGTAACAGCAGCAATAAGTTTGATGATTGACCATGGACTGTTAAAGTAATTTTTTCGCAAATTTGCTTTCCATTTCTTCCTCCGGCGACTACAGTGTCTATTCACATTGCTGAAAACTTGGGAGTAACAAAATCTGGAAGATGTTAGAATGTTTTTCCCAAGCCGATTAAACATCAAAGAAACCTCCTCATCACCCCCCAACCAGTTTTCAATGATACCATGACTTCTTAGTAACTCGACATCTTTGGAGTTGTTAATGAGGCAGTGCATAAAGAATATGTAGTCAGAGACGAATCTTGTTTCCTCGTTGGGCAAGTATTGCTCATAGGCTATCAGATTCCTGAATTGTGACTCTGTCTCATCAAATATGCTCAGTCGTGGAATCCTCAACTCGCCATTCATGAATGTGATGTTCATCAAGCTGTCATTTCCTTTTGCCTTTTTCAACTTAATCCCAACCTCCTCTCTAAGCCAAGATATGGAATTTATGTTATCCCTTCTTTTATCGCCAAGTGAGATTATCTCGGCAAAAGGAAGACACCAAGCATCGTGTATTAGGCCAAAAAGATGGTCGATATTCTTGAATGGTAATCTGTTGAGGACTCCTGAGGGATCCATATTCGGGAACATGTCACCAGCAAATTTCAAAGCAAGACTAATTAGTTCAGGTTCAGAATCATCATCAGGTGCTTTCGTCATGATGAACAACTGATTCAACACAAAGAAAGGAAGCTGATTCTCAAGTAAAAATATGTCGTGGCGCACCTGGCTCAGGATTCTTTCGTGTTCAAGAATGGGATCATCTACATCCCTCAAAAGTTTAGAACCACAATAGCGAAATAGTTCAATGATGAAGCATCCATCAAGTAGCAATACTGTCACAAATTCATTTTCATTCAGATCAAGAGGCTCCCCATAACATTTCCTTGCTCGTTTCTCCATTGCTGAGACACAATTCACATACATATCCACGCTCTGCTCGTTTTTACGTTTAAGAAGTCGTTTTAGGTATCTGTACTTGATTTTTTCCATATTTTGTAACTGAGATTTTCCGTGGTGATAAGGCCCAATAGCAATTATTTCTGGCTCATAAATAGTCTCCAACCCAACACTTCGTAAATGACTATCCACTCTAAAGATACTAGGCTTTGTGGGTGTACAAGGTAAGCCATCAAGCTTACTCTGAATATCAATTATAATATCATCTGCTGATCCCTCCGACATCTGGAAAAAATGTATATATATGTGAAAGATACACACACACATCTGTAATTATTTATTTAGGTAAAAAAGATCCAATAAGAGCCATGACTTTCACCTTATAATTAATAAATATCAGAGAGAATTTTAAAATTGCATCATATTAATTATCACTGAACTGAACTGTCTGAACATATACTACTATTATATATGCTTTTTAAGAATGTTCGATAATCCAATAACTGGGTTCTTCTTCAAATACTTATTAATAGATACAACACAAAAAGAACTCAAAATTGCACATCCAACAATAAAAAGCACAAGTGAAAAACAGGAAATCCAAACTAACTTAAGTAGCTGAATGGTTAAGTCTGTTCATGTCGAAATTAAACTAAATGAAATGAAATAAGTATCTAGACTGACGACTAGTGTTGAAAAATTAGATATAAAATTCAAGAGAAACTCACCGAGGGCAGGTTGAAGTTCAGGAGGTAAACATGGAAGGGTAGAGCAGGTTGATGTTCAGGAACCCAAAAAGTAAATGATAGATATTATGTTCAGGTTAATTCTTTCTTTGATTTTTCTTAAGTTGTTTCCTTTATATTGAAAAATATAAAGAAAGAGCTTGGAAGTTGCTTGGTCTGGTGGGACGTGGGACATTTTTTATTAGACAAGATAGTAAATTTTCTTAGATCTAATTTTTGAGATTGACCCTATTTGCTTAAATCGCTGCGGGCTACGCGTTTTAACTTTCTTTCTTTTTTCCTCCACGCTTGGATGGATAACGGTCACTGTGTCGGCAAAGTAGATTTGGTCCCATTCTTGAGGAAAGAGCTAGGAAGTTTCCTTTTCCTTTTCGGATTTTTGAATTTTGGTTCTGCTCCTCCTCCTCAGTCCTCACACTTGGATAGATTTCAGTAAGGTGGATTTGGTCCCTTTTTTGAAAAAGAAAAAGAACTTGGAAGTTGCTTGGTATTGTTTTTAGATTAAATTCCGAATTTACAGTTAAATTGCACTTTCTCTTTGAATTTAATACTGTCCATCTTTAAATTAGGTTGCACTTTTCCCCCTTAAACTCTTTTATGTGTACTTTCCCTACCAGAATAGGTCACATGAGAGGTACATGCTAGTTTTGAAGGGTATTTTTGTCCTTTAAAATTAGTAAGAAAAGTGCAACACATAAATTTGGGGTTGAACATGCAACAAATGTCTAAGTTCAAGGGGAAAGTGCAACTCGACTATAAGTTCATGGGGACAATGCGATTTTTTGATTGAAAGTATTAATTTGCTTCTTTAATTAATAAGTTTACTGCTTCAAAAAAAATTAGTAAGTTTACGATTTTATTCTTCAAATTTCAATTATCAACTATAAAATCCAAGATTACGGATTGTCAAACTAATTTTCTTTTATTTCCAAATTTTAACAACTTGAAACCTCATTTGAATAATGCAATGCAAAACTTACAAGATGAACCTAAACATGAAAGTATAGCGTATGCTCGATTTATACTCATCTCCACAATGTAATGTCTAACTAATATGTTTGTAACTATTTTATAGTATTTGTTATTTTTGTACCAAAGTTTTATCTTTTTGTCATATTATATATATTGCTACAATTATACATATTTTTTAAAATTCCATGGTGTTCGCATTTTGAATTCTAATTGATTGCAAAAAAATTAGTTTTGCCCCCTGATATAGCTTGGGTTCACGCTCCGCTCCACACCCGGATTGGATTGTGGTCAGTGTCATCTGGGTCAAGGCAAAGGACGCGGCCATGAGCCTACGAGCCTTCGATCCTCGTTGATCACAAGGCGAGACCGTGACCTAATCTAACATAAGGTCAAAAACGACTTTAGCGACCTTCACAAAGGCTTTCTGTTTAAGCGATCTCCCAAACAAGGAAAATCCGCACAAGATTTATCTTCTGCATGTTTAAGGGAACAAGGACTCTAGCTTGGAAAGAGCTGACATGCATGCAAACTAAATCCCTCCAATTACGGAGGATCCCAACTACGAGAGATCTCTTCCTACTGGCATAAATACACCTTTGATATGATTTATCTAACCCTAATACACAATTATGTCGCCTCCTTCTCTGCACTTCTTTTGTTTAAGTTTCAAGCACCATTGCTGACTTAGGCATTGGAGGAGGTTCCATCGACACCCCCCACCCCGGTGTTGTAACCTTCGTTTTGCAGGTCCAGGAAGCTTTGGGATTGCTAGAGCTTGGAGCATAGTGAACCAGATCCAAAAATCAGGTATACACCCAGCATCACACCCTAAACTTACATCAAACTTGCCCTTTTTCCCATGAACTTACACTGTTATTGCACTCTCCACCCAGAACTTTCTTGTTGCACTTTCCCTTCTAATTTAAAATGACAAAAATACCCCACAAAATTGGCATGTGCCTCTCATGTAGTTTGGCTGAAAATTGCTTGTACTAGAGTTCAGCGGGAAAGTGCTACATTCATGTAAGTTCGGGATGGACAACACAAAAAATTAAGTTTAGGGGAAAAAATACAACTTGACTGTAAATTCAGGGGAAGAAGTGCGATTTTCTTTTGTTTTTAATGCGTAGACTTGGTGTGCCCGGATGATGACTTTCCCTTGCCATTTTTTTACCGGGGTAAAAAAAAAGGTTTTGATGAATTGTAACCCCAAGTGTGAAACGGATGGATTGTTTCACAGTTGGGATAACGCGACATTATCCTTATTTTGAATTCATTTTTTTATTATTTGATTTAATACCGGAAAACCTCCACCTCGAAAACACTGAAATAGGGAGGGACTTAATATCAATACCACCAAAATAGTAGAATGTAAAAATTGCTTATTTATAATAATTAAAATATTTAGTATGTTATATATAACTATCGTATTCCCTAATAAAATTTACATTCTAGTTTGTTTTTGTAACTACCATTTATTCGATGTCAGTGATAATACTTCATTATAATCATATCCTACTAGCTTTTATGAAAAATATTAATTAATTACAGAAGCCTAGTTCCAAAGCAGGGGAAAAAGCCTGCAAAAGTCAAATTAGGAAAGAAATTGTGCGAAAATTCAAAAAGCATATAGATCTTTTGTATCATATTCGCATCACAATTTTGTACCACGTCCATTATAATTTATGTGTGTGTATCCTTTGATAAAATTTTCAAGTTTGCAATGCAAAAATATGACACAAATAGTATATGATAAAAATAAAAAACTTAAAAGGTGTTCTTTAACTTATGTCACATGCTCCTAAAATTTTCGTAATAATCAATATATTTATAGTTTTTATTTTTTCGGATAAGTAGATAAATAATATGGTCAATTTTTATTTACCCTATATGATAATCATAATATTTGTCTTTCCCGCATTTGTAGTACTAAAAAAGGGGCAATTCCATTACACGACTAAAGAAAAAGAAAGACTGTAGCACTAACACGGTGACTAGAAACTAAAGATGCTTTGGCGAATTATCTCAGAAACAAACATACATACATTACGCGTATCCTGAAAGTTTAGACTGTAAATTCAAAAAAAAAAAAAAAAAAAGAAAAAAAAAAAGGAATTCTAGGAGCAACATGGCAGCGGCTACAGTACCTGAACAAACTCTCCACCAATACCACCGGTGGACAAGGGGAGCTCATGATGAGTCAATGGCCTCAACATCGTCATCAGTATTTCGTTTCAGACAGACCCCATCGGAAAGTGTTACTGGGTACTACCATGTTCCT
Organism: Penstemon newberryi var. newberryi; assembly: GCA_030819805.1. Classification (NCBI taxonomy): domain Eukaryota; kingdom Viridiplantae; phylum Streptophyta; class Magnoliopsida; order Lamiales; family Plantaginaceae; genus Penstemon; species Penstemon newberryi. The sequence goes on along the minus strand of JAUALY010000003.1, from coordinate 3,899,523 downwards.
GAACGACATGAGATAAGAATTGACATCCCCTCTCAGGATAATAAAATCCTCGGTGAGCTTGTGAAGGAAAAAAACTCTGATGGACTTGCTATGCTTGGAGGTGTCGAGGGAATAGGTAATTCCCTTAAAACTGATATGGATAGAGGAATAAAGGGTTCTAATGAAGACATTTCGCTTAGAATTGAATCTTTTGGTGCCAATACTTGTGTCGTCTTGCCACGTGCCAAAAGTTTCATTCATTTTGTTTGGGAAGCATCATTCAAAGATCCCGCGCTTCTCATCCTATTGATTTGCTCTGCATTATCACTTGGGTTTGGCATCAAGGCTGAACAAGTTTGGTACGATGGAGTGGCCTTACTTTTCGCTGTTTTGGTTGTTATTTCTGTCTCCGCTATCACTAATTTCAGGCAAGATAGACTGTTTGACAAGCAGAGCAGAAATATTCCAGCAGTACAAGTTGTCAGAGATGGACGTCGGCAACATATTTCAATCTCTGAAATCGTTGTTGGAGATGTTGTTTTCTTGATGATCGGGGATCATGTGCCTGCTGATGGATTATTCATCGAGGGTCATTCTTTAGTAGTCCAACCGACTGCAGGGGAAAGTGATTCCATTGAAGTGAATCGCCATCGGAATCCATTCTTGTTTTCAGGCACTATGGTGGTAGATGGATATGCTAAAATGCTAGTCACTGCTGTGGGAAAGAACACTAATTTGGCTGATAGTACCATGACTCTTGAATCTGATGAAAAAACGCCTCTTCAAGCACGACTAAACAAATTATCTTCAGTAATTTGTAAGGTTGGGATAGCAGTAGCACTCCTAGTTCTTGTTGTGCTCTTGGTGCGCTACTTCTTCGTTGGAGTTGGAAAAACAAAAGACGAGAATGGGAACAATAAAGACTTCTTCTTCATCAATGGCAGCAGTATGACTACTTATAAGCACAAAGTTGTTGTTGTCATTAACTCCTGGGTGAGAATTTCTGCCGCTGTTGTGGCCGTTGCAGCTCTTCCTAAAGGGTTAGCTTTGGGATTTACAGCTGCTATTGCTTATTCCATGAAAAGAATGAATGCCGACCGAGCTTTGATCAGAAAAGTCTCTACTTTAGAGAGCATGGGCTTGTTAACAACCATATGCACAGATGAAATAGGAATAACTAATCTGAAGGTAAGTAAGGCTTTCATTGGTACAGAATCCATGCAAGGAAAAAGTTACACTTGGATAGAAGCTAAAGTTCGTCAACTGTTTCTCCAAGGAATCATTCTCTCTAGAGATAGTGTGCACAAGTTGTCTGCAGACACTAAAATTGACGACGCGGTTCATTTGTGGGCTTTTACAAATCAGAACATGCAAACTGAAACTTCACAAGATGATTTATTAACTCTTGATGTAGAAGCTGAGAATAAGAGAATAGGCGTTTTGGTGAAAGGGAAGTCGGACAAAAAATTTCATGCCCATTGGAGAGGGGATGCAGAAAGAATTATCTCATCATCCTCTCATTATTTTAATTCCACTGGAACTAGTAAAGCTCTTGATGAACAAGAGAGGGGGAAACTCAAACAGATTATGGAAAACATGGCTGCCTCTGGTCTTATATGCACTGCATTTGCATATAAGGAGCTTACAGAAGAAGAGTTTGAGAATCAGACAACGGAAAATCAAAAGATTCCAGATGAAGGCTTGATCCTTTTGGTATATGTAGGCCTAAAAGTTCATCATCGCCCTGATACAAAAGAAGCTGTTGAATCTTGTCAACGTGCAGAGATCAATGTCACAATGGTTACTAGTGAGAATTCTTCCGTAGCCACAGCTTTTGCCGAGGAATGTGGAATACTTTCGTCTAATTATCAAGAAGAATCGGTGGTTGAAGGTGAGGAATTTCGCAACTACACTGAAAATGAGCGCATGGAGAGAGTCGAAAATATTCGCGTGATGGCAAGGTCATCTCCTCAAGACAAACGTCTGCTGGTTCAGTGCCTGCAGAAAAGAGGACATGTGGTGGCAGTGACTGGTGATGGCAAAAACGATGTACCTGCAATGAAGGTGGCTGATGTAAGTCTTTCAATGGGAATCCAAAGCACTCAAGTGGCTAAAGAAAATTCGGATATTGTTATCTTGGATGATACATTTTCTTCTATTGTCACAGTTTTGAGGTGGGGAAGAAGTATTCATGTCAACATCAAAAAACTCATCCAATTTCAGCTCACAGTTAATGTAGCAGCTCTAGCCATCACCTTTGTGGCAGCAGTTTCATCCGGTGAAGTAGCACTAACAGCAGTACAGTTGCTATGGGTGAATCTCATAATGAATACATTAGGTGCACTAGCACTTGCTACTGAAAAACCAAGCAAGATACTCATGAGTACCGCCAGTCAAACCAATCCGCTGATCACAAATGTTATGTGGAGAAACATTATAAGCCTAGCTTTATATCAGATAGCAGTGATCTTGTTCTTCAAGTTCAAGGGTGAATCAATAATCTTTGGGGCCCACGAAAATGTTATCAAAAGTACATTTACTTTCACTAGTTTTGTCCTCTTGCAAGTGTTCAATCTGTTGAATGCAAGAAAGCTCGAGGAGAAGAATGTTTTTGAGGGAATACTAAGTAATAAAGTGTTCTTTGGAATCATTGGTATGATCATAATTCTTCACGTGGTGATGGTGGAATTTCTGAATAAGTTTGTCATTGTGGAGAGGTTAAATTGGAAGGAATGGGGAGTCTGTGTAGGAATTGCAGTTTTCTCTTTGCCAATGAGTTGTCTTGTCAAGTTTATACCTGTTCCAAACAGGCCTCTTCAATCATCTAAACAGCTCATTCTAAGAGTTTCCAATCCAAGCTCCAATTAAAGAACTCAAAGCAAGGGAGATTGAAGCTAAGCAAGTTGCCGCCAAGAACTGTAATTGTTTCTCGGAGAATGGTTTGAATGGTTAATAAAGACTTGACCCAGTTCCAAACAGGCCTCTTCAATCAAACAGTAAGTGTATTCTAAGTGTGGTTTGATATATATAGTATGAGATTAAACAACCTATATATATAGTACGAGATTAAACAACCTATCGATCTAATTTTAAGTCGAATCAAGCATTCTTTGTCAGAGCAATTACAATATGTTTTAATTGTAAGTATTAGAACTCACCACATGGATGGGCTAAGTCCACTTACATGGCTTGGGCCTAACTCAACCTCAAAAGCTAACTTAAGAGGTGAGGATTGTCCAAGTCCTTATAAGGTGGACTTAACTATGAATTTCAACCAATGTGGGACATTTAGTCTCAATACTCCCCTTTCACGTGTGAGCGGACTGAATGTGTGGGTGAAACAAGCCCAACACATGACATTAAAGCACAACTTGCGGATTGCAACATGTGGGCCCCAACACACGAATAATGACCGTCCATGCCTTTGTTAATTGGACGAAGAATACAACCCAGACCTTTGTTATCTGGGCGAAATGTGTGGATGAAGAATAATCCCATCATGCGAACAAGGAGGAGCCCATCACGGAAGGAGGTGACCTATTTCAACCAAGAGCTCTTATACCATATTAGAACTCACCACATGGATTGGGCTAAGTCCACTTACATGGCTTGTGTCTAACTCAACCTCAAATTGATTGTTTACACAAATCTTCATTAATAATCATAACTTGTTTACACAATGTCATTCTCATTACAAATGGAAAAATTCAACCAATTTAACCTTCTTCCTTTACACTTACATGATCATTGTTCTGCTGATAACCAAACTAAGAACCAACAACCTATAAAAGTCAATTTCTTTGAACTATGTTGTGCTCTTGATTTTTTTGTGCTTCAAGAAGATTTTCATCTGCTTTAATAGCTGCTGCTTTTTTCACATCAATATTGGACAATTCGTTCCTCCCAATTGGTTTATACTGATGTAATGGTGTTGTATTTCTGTCGAAATTAAACAAAACTGCAACCATAATCACAGAGCAAATAAACATTGGAATAGGACCAAATACCCAAAGCAACAAATTAGTTGCAAAGTAGAGTGATCTAATACCAATGAGCCAAAAATCACTCCCTTTAATCACCTCTCTTTGAACACAACTCACTGGAATATCGCTATTCGGCATGCTAATTAGGAAACTAGCATGAACAAAGTGCCTTGTTGTCTGAAAGAAACAGGCAAAAGCCACCAAGAAACAAGAAAGAAGAGAAATATATTTCATGTGTACTATGGATGGGCTTACGCTACCGTAAATGTACCCGCCCGTGAAAAGGTTCATTTTCGTACTTCCGATCCATGCTCCAATTAAAGAGCTCAGAACTAAAGAGATTGATGTTAGAGCAGTTGCTGCACTTATATTGCTGCTGATCACCGATATAGCTGACCCTCGTTCCTTGATATCAACCTGAACACTTCGATATTAAATTCGTTAAGTATTTGATTCCTGGATTTTAGTGAGTAAAACGATAAGAAAATGTCAAAATTGAAAGGAAGTTAATTTCTTACCTGGAGCATTCTTGCAACCCAAGCTCTCTTGTTATGATTCTCGTAACCGATGTCAGTGGTGTGAGGGCATTTTAGGTATCTGTAGAGAAGGAAGAGATGATAACCAAACATGAGTAGCAAGCCAAATGGAACTAAAATTAGATCTAGGTAATCCTTCTTCCATGCCTCCATTCTGTCTTAATTTGTTCTTGCAATTAAATTTTTGGTTTTTTGTTTCTCCTCTTCTAGGCCTAGCAGTGGTTATATTGAATGTATAACAAGCCATTGACCTTGTGGGATTTTGTTATACAATTTGATCATGCATCAGTAGTTATTGTAATATTATATATATGTTGTCGAAGGTGGCTAAACAATTTTTTTAAAACTATTTAGATAAATAATTATTGGTCCTGCTTCTCAATATTTGATGTTTGAATGAAGAACTTCATGTTCTAACAATCCACTTGACATTTTAATTTGCAATTTTCCAGCTAAGACTGATTCAATCTACTGGCATAAGAGGATAATATGGAAAGACATGAATTACCTACACAATCCTAAAGTTAGATGAAATTACAGAAATACCTTTCATGTTTTTCAATGATTATGTATTTTCATTACTTTAAGTTTTGTCTTACAAATACACTTCATGTTAATAGTTTTCTAACGTAAGTAAGTGATGCTGTCACCACAAATGTTAGATAATTCATTTAATTATATTTTAAATTTATAATGCAATTCAAAGTATTCGATTTATTGTAGTACTTGACCCATTTTATAAGGGTCGACCCATTTAAAGTTCTTTAATAACTTAATCTTTCTACGGAGTTAAATAGCAGCGAAGGTGTTTGTAATTCTGTAATTTAACGGTGATGGGCTCAACTTCTAGAGGAAAGTCTGGACCTTGAATTAGAATGACAAAGAGATAGATGGATAAATTATTTCGTTAAGCTAATTATGATAAAAAAAAAAAAAAAAAAAAATACTTTATATTTATTTTTGGAAATGGCAGCCTTTCCCCTCCACTCTGCCATTTTGACTGTACATGTTTATAATTTAGCAAAACAAGGGCACTGCTAATGTTCAGTAGTGGAATGAATTCACATGTTCTTACAACTTTTGCTTCATTTTTCTACAGTATTATTATTATTACATGAACACACATGTATAGAGTACAAATCCAGCCTGTACTTTACAAATACAGACACTTAAATATCTGCAAATCGAGTAATTGGTATTTTGTAATTTTAAAATTTAAAATTAAAACTTTAACACATTGAAATGTAAAATGCCAATTATATTGTTAAGAATATGTAATTTGAAGGTGCATAACTCCAATATATTATTTTAATTTCAATATGCAAAGTATCAAAATGTTACGAGTAGTATATTTCTGACGTTCAACATATCATTTACTTCAATATAGTAATGTTTGAACTAAGGTGACAAGAATTATAATCTAGAACATAATTTATTAGCATACATTATTAAATTGCAAAACAAGAATATTAAAAGAATTTGAAAATAAAGATCATAGGTACAAACTACATTTACTAATTACTACAATTGCACTAATCACAAAGAAACAACATACACTAATTAAAATTGGAAAATTCTAAGAAGACAAGTTTTCCTAAAGAAAATTAAAATTTACAGACAGTAAACATGCCTTGGAAGCAAAAGTAGTGTGGAAAACAGTAAATAAATAGTAAATATGTATTTCTTGACTTCGGCTCGGCTCAGCATCCAACTCCAGCCGCGCCGACTCCAATAGTGGCTCGCCGATGTGGATCCAGCTTCCTAATCGCATTTTTCCATAAACACGATTCCGGCATAAGCTTAGCCGCCGCCGTCCTCATCGGCTCCGACTTACATCTGGTCAACGCAAACGGCTCATACCCCACCGCATTCATTAGCTTCTGTTCAATCATCGCCGCCGCCGGCATCGGCAGCGAGCACGACGACCGCGGTGGCAGTTGATTCTGATCGTTAACAATGTTGTCAATTTGCTTGGGTTTGGTGTCAGTACTGAGCCTTCTTTTCACAGGTTCGCCGGATTTAGTGGCGGATTTCGGCAGCTGCGGCGGCGGTGGTTGTTTGGGTGGTCGTTGAGGTAGCCACCTGATGAAGTCTGTGCTGCAAACCCATGTTTCTTTTGAAACCTCCATTGAAAGCTTTGGTTCACACATCATTAATAGCAAGCATTCTGGTAGTACCGGCCTTTCTTTTTTCTTGGGTTCTTCTTGTATAATAGGAGTATTCATCAACTCTTCATTTTCTGATGTTGGTTTTGGTAATTCTTGATGGATTTTTTCCGGGTCGGGTTTTGGGTTATTTTCTTCAAATTCATTCTCTAATGGAGGAGCTTCAGTACTGCTTCCAGTTACATCTTCTTCAGATTCGGAGTCTTCTGATGATTGTGAAGATTTTGTAGATGTAGATAAATGGCAAATTGGGCTATGTTCTTCTTCTTCCTCCTCATCTTGAATTGGGCAATCTTCGTAGTGTTGATCCGGATTTTCTTGATCTAAAAGGGCTTCAAAGGAGGACATGTTAGACTCTACCTCCTCCTCCTCTTCTACTACCAATGCTTCATCATTCACCTCAATTTCTTCATTTTCCACCATTTCCTCATTGCAAATTGCTAATTCATGTTCTTGAATTTCCATTTCCAAATTACTATCCTCTGTCTTTTCAGCTAGAACAAGAATCCCCTGCTCTTCATTAGGTTCAGCTGAGACAACATTATTTTCCTCAAGAACTTCACCCAATGCTTCAGTATCCTTCACAATAAAAATCTCATTTTTACCTTCATTTTTATCACCAGTACCACCATTTCCATCACCATTTTCTTCTTCAAGATTGACATTATGCTCATTATTAGTAGTATGTGCATCCCAACTAAACCTATGAGCAAGAGAAGCCATTTTCATTGGATCAGATCGACATCTCATCAACAAAAGAGCATTCTTTGGGGGCACACAAATGCTCACTCTTGCTTCCTCCTCTTCAATTTCTTCATCCACGTGATGAGTATTACTAATACCACTCTGCCCCTTCACTTCAATTATATCACCCTTTACCTCAATATCTTCAAAAACATGTCTTCTTGAACTCCTCATCGAAAATCTGCGTTCCTCCTCCTCCTCATCTCCACCGCCGACCACCAACTCAATTTCCCTCCTCTTCCCACTTTCTCCGTCATTTACTGACACGAACCACCTCGTAAAAACAGCCCCACATCCATTCTCATTCCCCTTATCAACTTTTTCACTTTCACTATTTGAAAAGCAAGAACTTTTACATGGAAACAAGCAGTTAAATTCTGCCCCAAATGCCCTTAAAGCCTCACAAATCGAGATTGGTAAATGAACCCATCTCTGATTCCTATGCGGCAAACACTCTTGCTGTTGGTGATTACAATTACCCTTTTCTTCATTCTTTCTGAAACTAACTTCTCCATTATTCCTCCTTGTAGAAAGACTTCGACTTTTTTTAACCCTCTTCTTGGTTTTAACCCTAACTTGACCAATGCAGGTGACCTTAGGTGAAGTGGGTTCTGGATTTTCGAAACCGCATCCTCTCTTTTTACCGGTTGTGAAAAAGGGAGAGGCTTGGCCGCCGCCGCCGCCTTTGAGGCTTCCGTTGGTGCGGAGGCGGCGGCTGAGGGAGGAGGAGAGGGAAACAGGGCCGCCGTCGCGGCCGGCGCGGCCGGGACTGAAGATAGATTTAGTGAGTTTCATTGAAGAGGAGGAGGAAGAGAGGCGAGAAGTGAAGCAGATGAAAAGCTCACTACTTGTTGATGTTGTAGTACTGCTACCTGTGCTTGTAGTGCGGAAATGTGGTCTATCAAATTGTTCCATTTTTTTTTTAAATTTTACTTTATTTTATTGATTTTTACTGCTCTGATGTTTTTTTCTTTTTTCTTGTGGTTGTGGATGGATGAAAAATGAGGTTTGGTTTTGATTTTTTGATTGTATAGTAGTAGTAGTAGTGGTGGTAAAAGTTTAACAATGGAGGTAGATTTTGATTGATTGAAGGAAGAAAATTGAGGATAAAGCTGTATTTTTGTAACGTGTGTGTACAGTACTAATATCAGTCATGAGTCTCTTTCTCTCTCTCTGTATGTATATATTGTGTGTGTGGAGTTATTGGAGTTGGCTATATACCGCTTGTCGTTTTGTTTTAATCTAATTTTAATTAGGGTTAGGCTTCAGTTTACTTTAATGCTGCCTGGTAGTAATATTTTATGACTCAGAATTATTCTACTGGCTCGTGAATGGACATTGGTGCCCTTGGCAAAAGTTACTTTCTGGGAAAATGAAATTAAGCAACTTTCTACTAGAAAAAGAAAATGAAAAATTAAACAACTTAGTGACAAAAAGGAAAATTTGTTATGGTCTTGTATTAAATGATCGAAGAAAATATAGCTACCTATCTAACATGATCTAATGCTTCATTTAATTCACCAAGTTTTTATTGGGCAAGCACTGTTTTTGTTGGTTACATTCATCCTATATCGATGAATTATATGCATAGGAGTTGAATGATAAACAAATGTGCATGAGAGGACAATCATACACATTTGTCGCTCATCCAACACCCCAGTAGATTGAATTCACCGGAATAGGTACATAATTTCCGCTTTTGTTAAGTAACAAATGAAACTAATATTATTGCTCCAAAAATATCGCCTAATTGGTCATGAATATTGATTTTTGCACTACTAATACAATTTTTGGAGTTTTCTTTATATATTTTAAATCAAGGCTTCAGATTTCAAATTATATAAAAGATGTGATTGAAAAGTCAAATTATACATGCACTTGTAGTTACGATATTCATTAACAATTTAATTATTTTCTTATATAAAATGTCACAAATTTTCATAAGTTGGTCTAAGTGGAGGATCACAAAAGGGACCAATCAAATACGTAAATATGAAAACATACTATAAAAAAAAAAAACGCAATGATCCACTATATATGCTTTATTATATGATTAGTCTTTATGATTGATAATAATAGAATCAAAGGACCATATCCAATCATGCATGATTAATCCAACCTAAAATCCCATGCAAAATATACGAACATGGCATGTCCAACTTGATTAATCACAACATATATGTATAGATTTAAAGAATGATGGGATGTAAATGGAGCATTAGGCCAGCATTACTCCGGTCAAGATTGTGATGTTTCTTGCTTCCAAAGTTGAACATGGCCAGATCATAATGAGACAGACAACCAGGGGATCAAATGTACATAACAAAAAAAATTATGATTTATGCTTTAACATTATGTATAGATATTAAGTATTTTTTTTTTTAGTTTTAATGATATTTGGGTCTTAGACTTGATTTAATCGTTTTTGAAACACGACAAACACATTATGTAGAAATTTTTCATTTTGAAATTCGAATTTGAATTCACCAATTAGTCACTTTTGTTATACAAATGAATGTGTAAGTAATTGTAATAGTGAAAGAATTAAGAAGAAACACGCTTAACCAGGGGCGGACCTAGACGATTTTTGTCGGGGGGGCCAAAGATCTTGTTGGTAGCAAACTCTATATTCATCAAATGAATGGTAACATAATTGCCTAAATTTCAGAAATTATTATTTTCTTTGACCCTACCGATAATTAGCTCACTTTAGTTATGCATTTGTCTACATAACATCCAAAAGAAAATTAAATATCTATAAATAAAAGAAAATAAAATAAAAAAGTGAATATGACTATATAATGTCTAGAAGAATTTGAATTTTCACAAAAAATATGATTATACAATGTCCAAAAAAAGTTGAATTCCATGAATAAATATGAGTTTTAACATGTCTAAAAAAAGTTGAATTTCATGAATACGAGTATAATATCAAAAAATATTCGAATTTCCATGGAAAAATAAGAAGGAAATTAATTAAATTCCATAAATAAATATGACTATATTGTATTGTCAAGATAAATTTGAGTTTTCATCAAAACATAAAGAAAAGAGGAAACACAAATACCATGAAATACTTTGACATGTAGCAATAAAGGGTCGAACTTGATACCTCACCCAACAGAGAGAAGAGCCTTACCACTGTACCAAATTGGTCTTTTGTGTTCATGTTTACATATAAAAATATATATAGAATATATTTTTCTGGGAGGACCATGGCCCCGTCCCCAAGAGGGTCCGCCCCTGCGCTTAACACCATTGTGGTTAGGACTTGGGAGTAGTGACTATGAACATGGACAAAATAGGTCTCCTTTTCCAGTTTGGTTGTCATACTAACTGAATACTAATGTTGATTGTAAAACATTCCAAAGCCATCCAATTTTAGATTGTGAATGTTGAAATTATTTATGGAGTAACATTAATTATTACAACAACAAAAAAAAAACTTCAATATCTATTCGATCATTATGGATGAAAATAATATTAAGAACTTACTTGACAATAACTTTACATATCATATCCTCTCAAGCACATATCTAAAAAAAATATAGGACATGTTTGTTTGGCGTTTCCCAGAATTTTTTCATGTTTGAGAAATGTCAAACAAACATGTTTTCTATTTTTCGAAATAAATTTTTTATTCATTAATTTATCAAACTACTCTCTCAAGAGCCAAACAAACAACAATTTTCTTATCTCTAAACAAAACCTATGCAAACTCTCCTTTGATTTGACATAAGGTAACCTATCTCACATAACAAACATGATTTGACATAAAGTCTTACACATCTTACACGTACAACCCAACTCTTTTAAAAAAATCTACGCCTACTTTATTTTTCAAACCACTCTCTCAAAATCCAAATAAACAACATTACGCAAATCGAGATTATTTCACAAACCTCCACTATTCTCCCAAACTACTTTCCCAAACGCCAAATAAACAGGCCCATATTTTCCCAAAAATACACACAAAAACCAACTCTAACACCATCTTTTTAAATTGTAATATAGAATCTATCACACGCCAATTGAGACGGCTAAATTAAAAATAATCTGTTTCAGACGTACCTAAGTCAAAATATAATTATATCAAATTAGTATACTCAATGTCTGAATAAAAATTCCAAATTACCCGATTGAAGTTGTAAAAGGTAACATAAATAGAGCCGTTTTGTGGTCAAACGACAATCAGTGGCATTAATGATATTTCTGAAGGAAACTAGGGTTTAGTCGGATGACAAATCACATGGATAGTCGACAAAGTCGCACGTGACAAGAGCTACGGCTTGCATCATAAAAATGATGGTCTGAAGCATAAACCTCCACGCACCTCATGGTCCGTCCAAAACATTTCCCGCTTTCCAAAGCTACTCATTTTTACACGCGCCAACTGCCGAGAGTTGGTCTTATAATCCATGAAATCAAGGGGAATCAGCCTACAGTTACATTCTCCCATAAACAACATAGAGAGCCGCGCGGCGTCGGCGCGTGGACGTGAAATTGATGCGATTATGCTCTCTGTACTAGTCCCTAGACTTTCACAACTGTCAAGTCAAATAAAATTTTGACGCATCATTAATTATTAATAATTTGGCGAACTCCTCTTTGGTGTTTATGTTTTCGGCTTTTCGAATTTTGATTTATCTAGATAGATGCTATTAACATTTGGGTATTTTTACAGAGAGATTATAGAACTATTTAACTAATTACTTTTCTAATTCCGTATAAAATATCAAAAAATATTTTTTTAATGATTATTTTAATTAATGTTATTAATATTATGTGCATTAATAAATTTGTAAGAATGTGATATTAATTTTAAAAATGAAAATTTTACAAATGTGACAATTAAAATGAAACGAATAAAATATTTATTTTGAACTTGAATAATACTAAATAAGTAATCGATCAAAAATTTAATAAAATATATTTATTTTGTGATTGAATGAATCTAACTAAATTAGATTTGGGCAAGCTACCCATACGAATTATGCTTTGTAGCTTGCTCTTATATTTAAGCTAAAGCACAAAGCTGATTAGATAAGTAAAATTATGGGTCAAAGATATTACTTGAACAAGGGGGCTTTGACCAGCAATAAAACACCACAAGATGACAAAAAAGCCATACGGAGTTGGGGAAAAGCAAATTTCCCAATCACAAAAAGCACTTTTCCTTGTTGTTATGCGGAAGGAGAGAAAGCAAGTGGAAAAGCTGATATTTTATTACTTACCACAAAGGTAGGTTTTGTGGTAGAAAGTGATTGGGGGATTTAGAATTTTGACATGAAAAGATGTGGTCCTCCATTCTTGCAATTGAATTGGGTTGGGTTGGGTTGGGGTGGGTCTCTTTAAAGAAAAACGGGCTTTAAGCCCCCACCCAAAGGAAAAGATGGTTCACTTTCTCTTTAGGTACAATGAACTGATGAAGATAGTTTGTGCTTTGCTTCTTTAAGAAGGTACTTAACTAGATATGCTTGTGGGCGGGGTACTTGTTTAGCTTTTATTTGGATTGAGCTACACTCAAGCCAGTTCTAGTTTAACGTATAACCTAAACACAATTCTAATAAATTTCTATGTTGGGTATGAGTCTAGTTAGACTTGGCCCATAACGAGGTTGCTAATATAAATTAGAAGATTAAGACTATTAGGAGACGTTTAGTTTTGAAAACGAGATTAGAAGCTATTAATCTTATAATATTATTGCCTTCGGTAGCATAATTTTGAGTAAAATAATCTTATAATCTTCCAAATTCACCTCTTATATAATAATAAAAATAAATATGGCCATAGCTTATTCTTAGGAACACCAGAGCCTCATAACTAGTGTGGCCTGCGCAGCTCTGCACTTAGAGGCCCAGCTAAGATAAACAATGGATTCCGAGATAAGATTGAAATTAAAACTATTATATTATTTTTTATGCTTCAAATTATCTGCATATTCAATAGGTTTTTCCAGCATGATTATTTTTAAATAAAATGTCTGATAATATGTTGACGTATACAGGTTCATATAAATAACAGAAATAATGCAACATGAATAATGCAGTAATATAAATTACAAAAAAAAAAAAAAAAAAAAACTGGAAATATATAAAGTTACATCAAAATATTAAAAATCAATAATCTTTATATTCAAAAGAATCTCACAAATATAGCAAAGGATTTCTAATATGTCAGGGAAAACGCTTAATAAACAATTTACTTCTTTTTCATGATTTCATTTTCATACTATACTCTTCTAAAAGAAAATATTTACCTTGCACAACAAATATATAATATATATTGCACATGGGTTCGGTCGATTTTTTATGAGCTAGAATTTCCTATTTACTGTGTCCAGGCAGTGAAGTCAAGAAACAAATAACTGTTAGCCAGAGGTTAAACTTTTGAAGCAAAAAATGGAGGAAGTTGAGCTGCATGTCAAGCAAAAAAGTATGTTCATCTCTGGAGTTGGATACCATATTAAGCACAAAATATGAAAAACTACTCACTGTAATTCATGTTTGTACACAAAATGAACCTTGAGAAAAGCATGCAGATGTCCAAACCAAGTTCCATTCGCAAGTCATACACGTTTTATTTATCAGGACGCTAGTTCGATAACTACAAAATTCGAAATGCTCTAAGAATATACAAATTGCCAACATTACCAACTTTTAGAACCTACCAAGCACTTACACATATTTCACCATAATACGTTTTAGCATATGACGATGAAGAGATAGCCATAATATCCCTATGTAAATTTCATATATGTAAGGCCAGGCTTGCAGGCTTGATCTATGGGCTGTATGTATGAGCTACTTACTCAATCTCGAGAACAACTTTACCAGAAATGATCCTCTTATCTTTAGCATCATGGGCCTCTCTCACCTGTGTGATAGGAAATGTCTTTTCCACGGGTACCTTCAGCTTCCCAATCGCAGATAGCCTGCGGATTTCCTCTAAAGCTTCAGCATCTGCTCTCATGTAAGTCCACGAATATTCTGTACAGAATAATAATAAACATGTGTTAACAAGATGACTTCGAAAATATAGGCAGAGCTGACTCTTATCCTTCCACCTCAAGCATTCAGACACATTTTTCATACATATATATTATGAAACAATACACTATCAGATTGGAAAAATTAAATTGCAGTGAGATAAATATTTTGCATTCTGGTTCTTTTAATCACAAAAGTAGTAAAAAGCATGATGCTGAAACACACCTATTCCATGAGAATATCGATATTGAATTTGCTTCTTCATTAAAATTGCTGTTGACATGGGAATGCCAATTAAAAGTCCATAACTATCTGCAAAGGATGCAGATTCTCCCTAGCAAAGACAATTAAAACTATGGATCATTATATGCCAAACTAGAAGAAACCAAAGAACAAAACCATTTCCAAGAAAAAGATGAGGTTGCTTCTCTCATATACCTGCAATGTCATGTAATGCCCTCCTCTCTTCAAAAGATCGGTACCTATTTTTTCTGTCTCAGGTGCGCCAATTGTGTCCAAGACAGCATCAAAAATACCCTCGATTGATAATTCATAATTCTGCAAATGCGAAGCATATGTACACCAACAAAGGAAAATATCTTAGCACGGGCACAATTAGGAGATATATGTAAATGGATGTTTAAGAAATGTAGTTACAGCTATACCTCGTTGGCATAGTCAACAGCTTGTTCAGCACCAGAAGCCAGGATACGTTCTATACTTTCGGCGCCACATGTTGTGGAAACATGACATCCAACTGCAACTGCAAGCTGAGTTGCAGAAAATCCTACAGCTCCTCCCCCACCAATCACTAATACCCTTTGCCTGCAACAATATAAACGACGTAGCAAATTCAGAAAGGAAGTTAATGCATAGATGTTGTTGGATATAATACAATTGTATTTCTTAGAATGTCGTGTTTCTGTGCAATATACACTCAACATGACCAAGTCATGCGTCTCATGATCATATTCTTGTCCTAGATACTTTTACAGGATAAACCATTGAACATTTTTAAGTATATGTAACAAGTTTTCATGCTTCTGGTTGGTATAAAAACACTACAATGTGTATAGTTCAAGCCATAATGGTAGTATATTCATAATGAAGCATGCGTGTTTCATAGTTGAATCACCCCCATGACCTAAATAAGAAAGCAACATTCCCAAAATCATAAATCGATTTCTGGTTGCCTATTTCTGGATCATAGTTGTTAATGGCGCATTGAAGCGCAAAGGCTTTTCGGGCTATAGCACATAGAACAGCGCAAAATGCACGCTTTTTGGACTTGAAGTCGCCAGCCAATATATCTTTAACATTGTTGTTTCAAGGACAAATAAGCTCAAGCTAAGCATGGAAGGTTCTAGACAATTCTCCACACTTATGCAAAGTTATAAATTCTAGAACATTCCATGAAGGAAACTTGTTATAAGATTTTAGTTACTTCTCAATAAAACTAGAGGTTTTCGGAGTGTTCCAGAAGGACCTACACAAGTATGGGGAGTTCGGAAAGGTCCGAAAGGTTCTACACAAGTGAAGGACATCTGTAAAATATATGTAGAAAGTTATAGCTTGCTAGATTATCCTAGGGACTCATTTTTAGACATTAGACGTTTAACATTTAACATAAAAATAAGAACAAAATTAATAGAATCATTGAAAAGATAACATAAATTTTACCAACATACCCCTTTTTTATTTTTGCTGTACTTCTTAGCGCACGCCAAGCAGTCAAGGCAGCAAACGGGATAGCACTTGCTTCCTGTCCATAGAAAACATATGCATAATCATGACTCATGCCTCATCTAACAAGTATATATTAACTGAAAACGAAAACCCTAATTTAATGGATAACGTGGAAGAGGAATTCACTTAAGTGCAAAGAGCTTCTATTAGTAGAAAGAAAAAATGCATTACAAGCGAAAAATTATAATATAGAAATTCGCAATATAGTTGAATGTAATATAGGTGTATGCTACAATACCTACCACATGAGAAAGTGACTCCGGCTTCGTGGTAAGTTCATCTTCTGGAAGAATTGCATAGTCGGTGTAAGTACCCCGCACCGCAGTAGGATGCAGAGCACCAAATACTTCCTGCCCAACACTGAGTAAACGAACAGCACTTCCAACAGCAGCAACTTCACCACTAACATCACGGCCTAATATCAATGGCAATAGTGGTTCAAATAGCGAGCGACCATAGCCTGAGCGCATCTGAAAAACATTATATGCTATGTTGAACAGTGAAAACTGATAATAAAATGTCATAAACGGCGATAAATCTCCTAGCACACAAATAAAATATTAAAGGGAAAAACATAGTATCAAGTTACAATTAAGCATTCAAGGCAAATTACATGTTAATGAATAGTAACATTTGTTTTATACCCAATAATTATCTAATTGTGATGGAGTGGACAAAGTATAAAACCACATAAACATGGGGTATAATTTAAAGATGAAGTCACTATGCTAATCCCCCTCCATTTTCAAATCATTTACAAAAACATGATCATACGAAACCAATGTAAAAGACTATAATCACATTAAAGCAACCAAATTGTAAAATATACAAATTGATGCCCTAATGTTTATTTTCAAGTAGGGCAATTTTTTATGTTTTGACTTGTAGCCTAACTAAATAATTTCATTAATAACTTCACTATTTGGACTTTCAAATAAGAATGTTTATAGCAAGGTCTCTCTTGCAAGACTTTAACTAATTCTGAAAATTGAAGCCACCTTGCGAGAAAGGGTTGTGAAATGAGACTAACTGAAAGATCTCCAGCGAGACAAACCATTGCAACAAAGTCATGCATAAGTTGCAACATAATCATACTTTACAATTGCCTAAGACACTTGGATTCACGATTTAGTGCAAGAAAAATTGAAAAGGTAAGCTATATAGTAAATGATATTATAGTCACGTTTTAGTTCCTAATCAATCTCAAGGCATATATTTCAATAAGCTAACATAATATTCATAGAAAAGTAATAAAAGTTCAAACATAGAGTGTGAATTAATGAGTAGAAGCTCAGGATCTTTGACCTAAAATTCTTGAAACTCCTTACAATATTATGCATGCAAGGAAATAGCTCTGCCGATGCTTGAATACGCAATAATAATGTTGTGTTTTACTCATACACTGGTTCTCTACTTAAATGTAGTTTTCGGAAATTCACAGCAGCAAACACTCAGATTCCGTAAGCAATAAAACCAGGAAGACATTGATTGATTTATTCAACTAATAACTAAACAAAAGTAGGAAACTGACTCTGCAATCAAGCGGATTGACGGAGACGGCGCGAGCGCGAACGAGGACCTCATTACTTTTAAGATCAGGCACGGTCACATTGTCTTGGAGCTCCAACACCTCCGCTCCACCGAATCGAGGCAACAGCACCGCTCTACAGCTCGTCACCACATTCCGTCGTAGCTCAATAAACCCTAATTTGCACAAAGTAGTAATCACCACTCCTTGGCTCCTGCTCCGCTGAAGGCACAACATGATTTTTGAAGATTCAATCGAATGTGATCGATTGCAGTGCTAATTCAGCTTCATCAGAGAATTCATACGGTATTGTTAAAGTAATTCCGTTAAAATTGAAGATGCAGTACGAAGTCAGGTGACAAATATGACGTGTACGTGTTGATATCCGCGCAAAGTTTTTCTCGCAGCGTGGTCACCGTTTAAACTCTAAATTAGTGAATCTGGGTGCTTTTCTTTTTTGTAGTGTTCACTCTTTAAGGGGACTTGCATCTAAACTATCAAATTTAGTCCCTAGTATTTCCAGAAATTACACAAACATCTTATAAATTCGCAATGCATAACATTTTTCACCTTACAGCGTCAAGTACTAATTAGAAAAATGACATTTTATTCCAATTTTTTTTTTTTTTTATCAAGGGTGTCTCAATAATTTCTTAAATTAGTATAGGATCACACTATTATTAAGGTATAACCGTACTACTCCCTCTGTTTCAAATTAACTGGCAACCTTTTCACACGGAGGGAGTACATAATAAGATGTTTGTATAAATTTATACTTTTACCGGTCAACATTTACAAACTATAGTACGTAAAGAATGAATCACATTTTTCGTCCTTATTATGGGCCAATTGTGCATATTTGTCCTTTTAATTTTTCCGCAGCAGATTCATCCCTCTTATCAATGTAGTGTAACATATTCTCCACTCTTAAATTTTCCATAGCAGATGCATCCCTCCATCAATGTAGTATAATTATTCGTTCCTATTAAATCCAAAATACATCATAAAATGAACGAAAATTAATGTATTGAGAATTCAAGAGGGACGAATGCGTTATACTACATTGATAAAAGGGACGCATCTACTACGAAAATTTTATGAGGGACGAATATGCAAACGTTGGCCCATAAAAAAACGAAAAAGTGCGATTAACTCCTATGTAAATCACCTTATGAAGGATTACAATTTTTCATGGTTTTATCGGGAAAACACAGTTTTTATCATGAAAGGCAACTTTTGCAGCTTTATCTTGAGATATAAGAAAGAAAATTGTTCTCAACGAGATTCAGGAAAGAAAAAAAATATTATGATTCCAAAAGAAGACGAGACGAGTCTGAATATGATATTATAAATAGGTTAAATAGATGTTACGGATGATCTTACTCTAATACATAAAATTATATCAATCAAATTCGATTAAATCGCAAGACACGATAAATGAGTGTCATATGTTACGCATCATTTCAAAACTTGTTCAGTACCTTATTAGATACATCATACATGTTCAACAAAATACTTCATACATGTTCAGCTATTGCCACTGTCACTTCAAAATATTCACAACATGCCTGTATTTCTACTTCTAGCTACTAATTTCCAGAACACAAAACTAGCACACTGGTGATTAACAGACATTTTTCTTCTAAAACTTCTACCTATTTGAAAAAATCAGCCATTATATACTCTAAGTCATATTTTCAGGAACTTAGCAACATGTCAGAGGTAACTTTTGTTGGCTGTAACTTAGATTCACTGGCTACAATGGTAGTAGTAACAGGGGTAGTCGGGGCTCCAGCATCCATACGTTCCACAGGTTTGAGCTTCATTTGAGGATCTGGGCTAGTTTTTTCAGGATTCACATTGACAGCCCCGGAGAGAAGTTGCTGCAACCTATAATCAGTTTCAGGCCTACGGCAAACCTTCTTGAGTGGAACTATTTCCTACCACAAAACAAAAATGTGGATGAAGTTTATGACATGAATATAAATAAATAAATAATGGGAAATTGCACTTTAGTACCACGGGACTAGACCCTCAACACTTTTGGACTTTGGTCCCCATTTTCTGAAATGTTGTGCACTTTTGGTCCCATCACCTCCTTTCCCATCCAATTTGGGACCAAAAGTGCAATCTGGGCCAGTCTTATGGAACCAAAAGTGCTAATCAAAACTATTCTATGGAGAAATAGTTCAAATTATTTTGAAAAATAGGGACCAAATGTATAATGTTGTAAAGTACGGGAACAAATTGTTTAGGGTCCAGTCAGTGGGGATAAAAATGCAATTTTGCCAATAAATACCATTTACACATATTTTTGTTAGATGGCATTCAGAATAGCTACCTTTGTATCTATGCAATAATAAAATAGATGAGAAAACTGTATACCTCAGATTGGTCATGGTCATACCGCACCAGAAACCTACAACGACAGCCCCTCACATCATGCCGCCTCCTTTGTGCATCAAGAACATGTGCATCAAAGTATAGGGCCTGGTCTTTGCCTTCCTATATAAAAGAATAACAAATGTAAAATTCCATGAAGTAGGAATATATTTATACGTATTGATACTAGCAAATGCACCTGAAAGCATAGTATCAAATCTTTAGGCAAAACTGCTACACATTCTGATGATTCACATGGGAGTGATCTTTGTCTCACATGCCTGCGAATATTGACCCATTCATCCTCTTCTGGTCCAAAACCAACAAAACGAACCAGAGCTTCCTGAGATAGCCAGCATGATTTGTCATAAATAGTGTTTCATTTAATGGCTGAACTTTGACGAAATAAAAGAAAAGGTATCGATGAGGACCTAAATTAAGGCAAACGTCACAGATGTGAAAAAGAATAACATATTCAATCATTAATAATTGTGAATGTACCAAGTATTTACTTATTGTGTATGGCTCAATGGTGACATTTAATGTTCTTTCCCTTCTAATTTTAAACCTTGCTTCTGTATGTTAAAGATTGATGTATCTAGAATTTGATTAATATACGCAGTGAAACTACTAATTGATAAAATTAAGGATTAATATCATGTTTAACATATAAAATAAGATGAATAGATGTATTAAATATATTTATATATATATATACACACTGAGAGGAGAAAGTGAGACAGTATCAGGACAGATGTCCATTGAGTTAAATCAGAAAACTACATTCATGATACTAAATGCTACACATTAAATGCAACTCCACATGGTTTCATGGAGTAAAAAACTTTGGTAACTATGTAAGGGCTTCATCTTTTCAGTGCAGATTCTTAAACTACAACATTATGTGGCAAATGGATCTCAATATGTAACAAAAGAAAGTTGGACTCAGGGATTCGTCTGAGATATGAGAATCACAAAGAATGAAAGGCATGCACATGCTGTTAGTTCCCTTAGAGGGGGAAAAGAAATCAAAAAAAAAAAACAAAAGCCAATATTTATGTCACAAAATTTTGAAAGCAACAAATTTCATATGAAAGCAGAAACAGCAGCCATGGCCCAACAATAATGAAACTAAATAAGACAATATAACTAGCTAAAGACTTTATTTCTTTTCTAGAAGGGTGATAAGCTTCCAGAATTACCGGATCTCCAGTCTCTAATGATCTGTGTGCTAGGAAAGATTCCACATCGTACCTGGAAATAGGAAGAGATCTGTTCAGCAGTAATGTTCACCAACAGGAACCAGTAGTTATCTTTAACCAGGGAATGTAATACTTGAAAAATGATTAGATTTATGTCCTGAAAGACATACCATGCACCATCTCTAGCAGATTTAGCTTCAAACTCCATCTGAGAATTATCTGAAGCATTCCTGCCAGCATTTTGTGCTGCTTGTACAAGAAAATTATAAATCAATACATGAATAGATATTCGACAGGTTGAACACTCAGAAAGAATAAACTAGAGAAAGAAAGGTATAAAAGAAAGATGAATCAAAGAGTCTCCCAGTATTTCACTAAAACTTGCAAAGCTAGTAAAGTCCAACAAAGGCTGCAGATTGTAGGGTGTGTACTTTGCCCGTAGAGTTTTAAAACTAGAAGTAATTAATTTTTTTATTTCATAGTACAAGTTTAATCAGCCTGTATTGTCATACATGGCTGCAAACATATACTAAGTTATAGATCTGATCTAATATTTAAAAACAAGATTTGATGCATTACAATTAGCAGTTAGAGCAACCAACTATTTTCTAAACCAGAAACATCCTAATGTAACCACAACTACTTTGCAAACAAATAAAAGTTTATAGATCTGATAAAATCAAGTATATGTCAGATTTTCATTTGAGATTGCAAAATCACAAATAGCAGTTAGAGAAACCAATTATTTTCTAGACCATCAAACATCCTAATATAACTACAACAATTTTGCAGCGGCAGGAGAAAGCAATTTTGGAAGAATTATAAATCTCTCGTATGATAACCATCAGCTTATAAACTACTATTTGATGTCCTATGAAAAATCTCAATGGAGTGAAAGAGAAAACAGGGTTGCAAACTTGCAATATGTACACAAAAAATGGAAGAAAAAGGAATACATATTCATCTTTTGTTATTTGAAGCCTTCAAGTTTAAGAATGAAGCCAGCCACTGACACATGGTCTGGAAGGCGAAGCGCAGATGCAAGCGTAGACAGCAGTACCTGATGGAGCAGGAAGAGGATGAGGGACTTGAGGCGCAACCAAAGTAGCTGAACGGAAATATGATATAAATTAACACCATGTAAAAGGAGGACAACCAACCAATGATTTAATAAAGATCACTTCAAGTCCTGGTAGAAACAAATTACAAAAAATTCAGATGCATTTGATATACTTGAAGGGGCAGGCTGAGGTTGAGGAGGCTGATTTCTGACTACAGCTTGATCATCTCTAGACATAGGCATAGGCATAGAGGATATGTTCACCTGCCTACGAGCAGGAGCCTTAGAAGCTTTTGCTCTAAGAGCATATCGCCTATTCTGAAACCAGTTCCATACCTATCAAATGTAATAACATTGTCAATGATTGTTTATTGATATTGACAGCATGTGCACAAGGGAAAAACCCAAAACCCATTACTTGTTTCACTGAAACTTCCACCTTTCCGGATCTTTCAGCTGAAGAACTATATCAACAGAAATCACACAACTCTTACATGCTCATGAGATGAACACAGACTGAAGTCAATGAACTTTACGGAATTTAGAAAATAAAAATCTTACCTAAACCTCTGAGCAAGAGCATCAAGTATTTCACGTGACGGAACTGAATAATTGTGCGCTTGCAAAATAGTCTCCATTTCACCAACCTTATAAAATTTAAAAAAGCTAAAATCAATAAATAAAACTTTGAATCATAATGTTCAATTATGGTCGAAAGAAAAAAAAAACGAAAATTACCTGACCAATTATAAGATGGTTTAACTCGAGAATCACATAAACTGTTCTAATTTTGCATTTACCAATAATCAAATATAACAACGTGGACATTAAATAAAATTTAAAACAACAAAAAATAGTTTAGCCTGGCCAGAGAGGAGCCAACCAAAACCTCTTCAAATGAATCATTGCAGAAAATCAAAGATCTCAATTCCATAAATCATGCCCTACAGTAACTGCATTAAATTGAATTCGTTTGAAAGAGTCGAAATTGATGCCCTAGCGCCCTAGAGCAAATGCATGCGAAAAGCAATGAAGAAATTGATTCTTCATTCTACCAAAATCAACTTAAACTCAAAATCAACAACAAAAGAGAGAGATAGGTATAGAAGCGAGTATACCTCGACTTGGTTAAAGCGGAAGGAGGGGCCTCCGTTACTGGGCGGTCGACCCATCAATTCTTTCTGCTTTTCAAATGAGTCGCAAATCGGAAACGGAAGCCAGAATCTAAAATCACGAATAATTTTCTGTTGCAGCGGCAGTAATATACTTCTAAAATTTTATTTAATAGAAAAATAGCACTTTCACCCTAATATTTGACCATTTTACATTTTCCTCACTAACGTTTTTGAGTTGGCACTTAACACCTCCAACAATTTAAAGTGTTGCAGGTTGTCACCTTTGGCCGCTTGGCATTAGAAACTTATGCATTATGCATTCAGATTTTCACCGATTAGGTTTATTAAAGAGTAGTATAGTCTTTCCAAACACGTACAAAAACTTTAGGGTTCATTGGCATATGTATGATAAATGTAAGGAAAGAAGACTTCTTAGACTAACCATTGCCCCTGGTTACCCGAGATAAAATATGCTTTGAAGAAAAATATAAATATTTTATCTGCTTTGAAAAGAATATTTATTTGAGCTTCTTGATTATCTTACAGATTTATTTATTATTTCAACAGAACACAATTATTATCCCCTCCCTCAATAAATTAGTAGAGATCTAATAGTTTTGGTAGAGGAACATGGACTTGTTAGAGTTTTTGTTGCTGATTATATAGAGTATTTTATGGTGAGAACAACTCCTATCCAGTACCTACCACCATGCTGCTTATCTTTTTTTTAATCAAAGGTTCGAGTTGTGGTCATGTATAGTGCACTCCATATCTTAAGTCAATAACGTCGGAAGTCAACAACAATAAGTATCAACTTTCACTTCACTATACAAAATATTTTATGAATTTAGAATCTAGATATATTCTTGACATACTGAAACAACTATGTCCACAAATAAATGAACTCAAGAATCAAATGTAAATAAATTAGAAGGAGGAAAAACTAAAGAGGGGGCAGCCTCTCATATATATATAGTGTCATTTTGAAATCTTAGAAGAGTCAACATGCAATTTTAACCCCATCCACACTTCTAAAATTGACAATTTTTTGGTTGTTTCGAAACGTTTCCAAGTAAAAACCTTTCAAAACTATTCGACCTCGCAAACACTTCTTTCAAATGTAAAACTTACTATTGTTCATTTTCACCCTTCCTAAAGAAGGGCAGTAGCATTTTCTGCCAAGAAGACAAGAAATTTACCGGCCTGGGGTACTCCTTTTTACATCAAAATAGCAGCACTTTCAATCAAAAGCAACCATAAGTGACAACTGGTAACTGATTAAATATATATTAATATGAATCCAAATTAAACCACTGAATCCAAATCCATTTACTCAACATTAGTTCATACATTACGACTTCATAGTAGTTTTGCTAATACATATATACATATCTCGTTGTCTAGAATATGAAACTGACTCTTATTAGCAAGCAGCTCCAAATAAGGATAACAAGATATTATTGCAAGGACTTCTGGAATCCCTATGCTTCATCATCTTCCGGGTTATTGACCAGTTCACACTCGTCAATCCATTCGCTATATCTGTAGGCAAAAGATATTTTGATTTAAAACAAAAGTTCAGAGAATTAATAATTTCATAGAAATACAAACAAATGTTTCATCTTTCACTTACATGTCAATAGGCTCAGTCAAAGCTGCAGTTAACATTACAAAGAGAAAGATATGGTTAGTTCACATCATACGACCAGGAATTTTTTTTTTTGAAAAATGTGATAACTAGGTAAGCAGTCTAATGGGATTTCCCCGTGGTTGCTTATTATTAAAAGTGTCGAGAAGTTGATTTTCTTGAGGAGAAACAAAATGGTACGCACCTGTTACATTGGTGCTAAAGCTTTCTTGGCAAATCCCACATGAGGCCTCACCAATCAAGTTCTTCATATCACTGAATGAAAGAATTTGGTTAGTACACATTTCTTGTATGAATAACAATCAAAGTACAAAAATGGAAAGGATAAAATAGCTTTGGACAATCCTTACATGCGGCATTCCACGCTTGTACCATGGTTACAGAAGGGACAGCTAAAGACAGTGTCAAGTTTGTCCATTCGCTTCTTTGGTGGTGGCTTTGCCCTGGACTTTCTCTTACCCATATTTCAGTTGATTTATATTCCTTTACAACTGGTTAATTTGACAAAAAGTTAATTCCAGTATTAAAAAAAAAAAACCAACAGATGTACAAGTATTAGAAAAGTGACACTTTTCCTTAATAGAATGGATTTCCAAGCCATCAGAAAAATCTTATAAAAGGATAACTTGTTTGAGTGAATAATTCTTTTATTTTAATTCCAAATTTAAAACCCTCAATCTAAGCCATAAACTTAAACTAAACGTATATTCAAACTGAGGAAGTAATCAGATAAATAATCAATTGCAAAAAATATATTATTAATTTGATGTAGCATCATCTTGGCGTTAACCTAAATCCTGATTAAAAGATAATAGTGGCCCTTCAAGCCTCCTAAAAACGGATCCAGATACAGTTAAACTTATAAATTTATAGGGAAAAGGCACAGTTCATATGGTAATTTTCTAACCACAACAAAATAAAGATCTGGCTTATCAAAAGAAAATTAGCGGTGAAATCTACTTTTCTAGGGTAGACTGCTAAGCGCAGACCCTAAATACATAACCCAATCTGCATAGAAGCAACAATTCAAAAATAGATATCGATTCATAAACATAATATACAAACGAAAACCCTAGGAACAAATTAGAATCAACGCTAACTAATTGGTACCGATCAAGAAAAACAAGAATAATATTCCTTTAATTCAGTATCATTTGAAGAGAAAAGGGAATAATAACCCTAAAGGCTGAATATGGAGAGAAAAAATAAAGAATGAAGAGAAACCAAAAATACGAAGATTACCTTAAATTCCACGCTCTTCGTTTTGCTCAAGACTCGAGACTAATGAAAATGGGAAGGAGGGACATATATATAGCGATTGGTAATGTCCACTTTGCCCTTATGATTGGGATTTTATTCTGAGAAATACGGTTGTTATTTGGAAAAAGAAGTTTCTACATGATTGACTTAATAATATTAAAAACTAGTATACGAAAAAATGTTTTTTTTTTTGTTTTGAGAAATATAGAAAAAAAATGTTGCCAAAGTCAAAATAAGTTGATTGTATTCACCGGAAGGTGCATTACTATCTCGGTTGGGTAGGCTCATTTAGTATTTTACGTAGGTTTGAAATTCAGGTCATCCTATTCGAAACTTGACTCGAGCTCATCAAATAAAAGCTCGATTTGTCATATAAATCAAATAAGGTTGAACATAGATTTATAGTTTTATAACTATTGAAATTTGGTTCGATTTCGACTCGATAATCTAAAATTTGAAAAAAAAAACATATATAGAGTAAGCTACTCGATACTCGACTCGAGTTCGTTTGATAAAAACTCGTTTGAGTTAAGTTCGTTAATAAATCAAACCAAGCTCAAACACATATTTAAGCTCGATACAAAATCTAACCAGTTTGAACTATGTGTCGTTCGATGATACTCGACTCGTTTACACCCCTAATTAAACCAACTTATATTATTGAGTGCATTATAATTATTGTGATCCATTTCTACTCTATTAAGTTAAAGAATTAAAGTTTCATTTTTTCACTACATTTCAATTAGTCAAATATTATAAATTTTAAACTTTTTGGAAATCTTTAGAAACCCAACATATATAAATCAAAGAAACATGTTAAAGTAAAAATTACTATTTATTTCGTTTGACATAAAAATATAAATTTTTCGATGGAAACATGTCGGAATTTTTAGGTCAACTAAAATCTATTTCAATCCAAAAACTGGGTAGATTCAATCAATATTAAACCATCTTATATTAATTATTTGATCCATTCTTATCCCATCAATCAAACCTTACTTTAAAACTTTGTTAATTTTAACTTTAACTCAAATATAATTCAATTCCAAAAAAAATAAAGAAGGGTTGATTTAAGCCACAAACCGGACCACCTGCCTAACTCATAAGTCAATACTCATATTATTACCTTGTCAATTACTTCATGCCACTCTATATCACTACTGCTACCCCCACACATAATATTAGGGGTAATCTTTGCTCAAACCTGGTTTGACTGAACCCACACTACTTTTGTGTGTGATTGGTTGAATTCGTTCAGGTCAAATCAATTTGGGCTAGAAGTTCCCTAATATTAGAGGCATGACATTGACCTTCGCACTTGTACAGTTCTCATCATGCAATGGTGAATATGCTCTGAGTCTGCGATTCATACAAGAATCAAAGCCCACCGCCACCACATTAAGGAACCATAACTGCAATAATGACGCTGTCATCGCCTGCCAGGAAGATAACTTATAAATTCAAAGAAAACTTGACTATGCCAAGAATGAATTTGTAGCCAAATCCATAACACATCTCGTTATATTAAGAGTAATACGACTTCGTTATAATACTGTTTCAGGTTTAATTGCACAACTCAAATGTCCTAAAAAACTATTGGATTCAAAATAGGCAGTTTTATCAAGAATAATCTAATGCGACACAAAACAAAAGGCTACTTGACAAATACAACACAAATTCCACTAACAATCAACTGTGGTTTAGTGGTCAATTTCTTCCTTCAACATCTGCTGCACTGGAGCAAGTTACTTTCTTCCACTGATTGAGGAGTGAAGAGATTCAGTACTCGGATAAATTTTCATAGATTTAGACCACAATTTCGAAGCTATGAAGCAGCTGTAGAAATGTTCCCGGTTAATCCTTCTGCATCTTTAAACTTCTTTTTTCTGTTTCCCCGTTTTTTCTTGTTTTCTTTATGCCTAATGAAATCTTTGACACTTCTTTCCCATGGTTTCATGTTTTTCTGATAAAGCATCATCGCAGCACGGGCATCTTCTATCTGAAACATATAAAAGGTGCAGGCCAACGTATTAGAAGCCGAAAAAGGTTTAAATGTGCTACATGAATTAAATCTAAAAAATACCTGACTACTGCTCAACATATTAACAAGATGTGGAGAAAAATAACTTACAGGGCAGTGCTCGCCATTTTGAATTTCAACATCGAGAAACTGGGCAGCAAGGTTCTTCAGGGACTGACTTCTTCCTTCCCTGATTCATCTGACATAAATTAACACTATGACTACAAAATTTATTGTTCTATGTTTCAGTAACAATATCCAGTCAGCAAGAAATACATTACTTTAGAAATGGCGCATATTCTGATGAATCTCGTATATCCTTCTTTGGATGAGTTAACAGCAATGCCTAAACAAAACATAGATTCCAGGTACTTATATTGTAATCTCATAGACAATTTAATTAGACAGATGCAAATTTCAAAATTATACACACTTTGAGATCATTCCGTAGAGCATGACCGACAAGGACTTTTCCCTTGATCATCTCTGCTACTTTCTTCTGAACAACGTTGAAGTTCTTTGCTGGAAGGGACAACAGAACAGCGTATAACTATATATATAGAATTTCATAAAATAAAGAAATTAATGGCAAAAAAATAAGACATACTAATAAACCTTTAATTAAGCAATACCTACATCCTATGTATTCCATTATCTACTTCTAAGTGTGATTAAAATGGAAAATGAACCTTATGGATGAACACTTTTCATATGCATATCCATTCTGAAGCTCAAGTATTAACGGAATTGGTCTCTGGGAACTGAAAGTTGGTTCAGATTTTACAAAAAAGAATTGAGCAGCCAATTAAGGGTTATGGCCACCGGCGGCAAAATGTTGAACCCACGGAAATGTCTGTAACTTTCATTCAACAAATAAAAGAAGAATAACAGATAGAATTTGCCGCCAAATTATATAATTTATAAACGAAGATCTGTCTGTTTCAAGTGCTAATTATTTCTCCAATACCCTACATTGACCTAATATACAAGAAACTTGATTTCTTTCTCTAATTCGTCTTCAGGGGTTAAGGACAAGGAGGGAGGCTCTACTGACACTAAATTTGTAAGATATGACCTACCTTTCTTTAAATCTTGGGGACGAATTCCACTAATTTCAGTGCGAAAGTCAACTACGTACTCCACTGGACGGACATGCTCATCATATATAACATTACCCCATTTGTTTACCTGCCATACACTGAATATATTTAATACATAATAACTAAAAAACAATGTAAGAGTTGATAATTCTGCCATGCCAGGAAAGCAACCCAGCATGGCACACTGACCCTAAAAGCTAGGATGCAACAACTTTCACCCAGTGTTACTTGCCTTTAATTATTTGAACTTTTCTATTGATGCACAATATATATCATCTTTAGAGAAAGCAACATGATTTAAATCAGTTACTGCTTAGAACATACATACATGGTTATCCATTTACTTTAGTACATGCTACGTGCTATCAATGCTAGAGATATTTTAAAGTCACATAGCTAACAAATTCAGGTGCAGAAGGTGAAAGTGAAAACTACCAATGTGACACGTCCAAGAGCACTCTTGTTCCCCAGTAAGCCAACACCAACCATTTCACAATCCATAGCCACAACATCTGTGAGACTGTCAAGTAGACGATGAACATGGAAATTATATGAGACATGCAATGAATAAAAACTTAACATCAAAAGAAATCACAAAGAAGGTTGAACAAGAAGCAAACTTTGAACAAATTTTGAAAAACCACTCATAATTTTCCTAATATCTCTATGTACTTTTTCACTAATAGAATCACAAATAGTACATGCTATAGCTAGAATCCAAACTTAGAAATATTCTGACCCTAAGCAAAGAATAATACCACATGGCACAAGTAA
Organism: Penstemon newberryi var. newberryi; assembly: GCA_030819805.1. Taxonomy (NCBI): domain Eukaryota; kingdom Viridiplantae; phylum Streptophyta; class Magnoliopsida; order Lamiales; family Plantaginaceae; genus Penstemon; species Penstemon newberryi. The sequence continues at coordinate 3,869,292 of JAUALY010000003.1, read as the reverse complement.
ATGATTGCTTTTATTTGAGTTTCACTTCAGATATCACTGGTCATTTACGCTAAGAATCTCATATTCATAATATCTACCAAGATAACTTTCTTCATTCGAAAGTTGAGAATTAAGTTTGAATCAAGTAAATAAATTGTGAAGGGCTTGGTCCGTAACACTCTACCTTGTATCCTAGTCTATATGTGATGAAGTTTTCAACATCCCAGCTTTTGCAGATAAATTTCATTCATTTAACATAAATCCTAACAGTTTTTTTACCAAATAAAAAAATATATATTATCAAGAAAGAGACTCGCCTGCAATCAGACGAAGTAGGTAGTAATGGATTGGGCTTTGATGCTTCAGAATCCTCATCCGACCTCTCCTTCCGCTTGCCTATACATAAACAAGCATATGAACAACCAAGGGCATAAATAATTCACTTCAATATAGGCTACAGAGTAAATCAATAATTGAAAAGGATAATATGGTGTATCACCTAATATGCTCTTCTGATTCTCTGTATCCAGTCTGTTCGAGTGTCTGGAAAACTGATTCTTTGAGCCATTGCTTTTCAGCTTCTGTAAATAGCATTAGCAAACTGAAATCGAAATAAATGATACGAAACATATACATAAGAAGGGGGGCATCGAAGAGTGTACCTCAAGCAGCTGAACCCAATTAGGGTTGAGATTCTTGCTAGGGTTTTTGAGTTTGCCCGCCATTCTAGTTTTCTTCCAACGACTGAGACCTTTAGCAGAATTGAAAACGCCTTGTTTGTTATAAAAGGCGCTTACAACTATGCTTTTTAACGACATCCATATCTTCAATTTATCCCCCTTTCTTTGTATACCATAAATTACTGCGAACCCCTGAGGTTTGGCTAAATATGCAAAAGTGCCCACAATATTTAGCCCTTGACAAGTTGCAATATTGACGATTATTATGGTTATTATGTGGCTAATGTCGTGTGACCCCAGAGGTTTGGCTAAATACACAAACATGCCCACAACGTTTAGCCCTTGACAGATTGCAATATTAATCATTAAAGGATGTTGCTAATGTCGTGTGTGGTCCTCCACAAATGCATTTGTTGGGTGAATTATTTATGTGATACAAAAATGGAATAGAAGATCTTTTGTTGCCTAACGTTAATTAATATTTTGATTTTATTATGTTAGACCATCATTCTGAGGGTTGTAGTCCGTAATTTATTGCAAAATTTGGCTTAGTCCTTCAAATATTTTGAGTTAATTTTATTAAATGTTGGAAAAAGAAAATTATACATGGTTGGTACCTTACCTTGCCCTTAGTTTTATTCGGAATGCAGGCTTGCAACCAAAAAGCGAAAAAGGAGAATGAAGGCTGGCCCAATTACAGTCGGCCCGTTATCTGTATTTGTTTACCTAACAACACATGAGCCCTGATTTATAATCTTGTCCAGGGTAATTTTGCAACAAACTGACTGGTGTCTTTTTTTTTTTTCTTTTTTGAATTTGAATTATTTTACAGGAAATGTTAATCTTATTGTGATTGGTTAATAATTTGAAACCATGCCTAAATCATAATTTTCAACTACACCACTATACCAAGAACTCAAGTTTGTTACTACCAAATTAAAAAAAAAAAAAAAAAAAAGAACTCAAGTTTGTCTGAGATCCTCATCCATTCCTTGTGCGATCTCTAAACCACCTTTGTATAATGTATATCGGTGCCTCTTGATCTTTTTCAAATTTTACAACTCAAAGTGACACAATGTTGTGCAAAATGTCCAAAAATGCTGATCTAAATACCACCATCACTTTATGTTTCTCTATTCCTTTCTACGAAATTCATGCAAATAAGTCAATATAGCATCCATCATTCTAATTGCCACATCGCTTGATATGTGGCATAAATATCTCACCACCTGGCATTTCCCTCTTAAATTCAGGTCCCAAAAAGATAAAATAAAAATGAAATCCCACTTACATATATATTATGACATTAATCACACAAACAAGAAGTCAGTATTCCATTTAATTGTTGAAAAGAAAAATGTCTTCCTCACGCTTCCTCTCCTTCTCATTAACACTCTGTTTGTTTGTTTCAATTTCCCAACACTCCGCAAAATCCCAAGACGCTAATAATAATAATAATAATAATAATAATAATAGTGGCGACGGTAGTGGTACAGTACAACCTTCTCCAAGTGCATGTACCAACTGCACTATCTGTCAGTACCCTTGCCACCCTCAGCCACCCCCGCCGTCCGGTGACGGGTCATATGCCGTCCCGCCACCGCCTGCCACCCAATCGAACTGCCCGCCGGCCACTCCTGTACAGTGCTGTACTGGACAGAATTCTGCACCACCGTCGCCTTTCTATTATCCTTATAATAATGGGAGTTACCCGGGTGCGGCCCCGGATCAAGGAAAGATGTTATGTTTACACGTGGCGTTGTGTTATTCGCTTCTGTTCTACTATTTTATTTGAAGGATGATCCATCGTCCATCTGAACCCCATGAACGTCGTATATATTTTCTCTTCTACTTATAGTAAAGTGCTATGGCTAGTCTCTTTTTCGTAATTCCAATTTCTGTTATATATGTGCAGTTTCCAATCCTAAAACTTTCTCCTGTTTTTTTTTTTTTTTATCCTTTTTCTTTGAGATTCATTATTAATAATAATAATTGTACTGTATTAAGTTCTGGGTCAGATGTTTGTTTTACTAATGGTAGATTACGATTTCATTTCTCTATTATTATTAGCTAGATAAACGATGTTAAGACTAATTGTTCCATGTGCAATTAATGCATCTTTTCTAGTTAGCTTAATTTTCTTTTCTCTAAAACAGTATTAGATAATTAATCAAGCTATTTGAATTTATATTAGTGTATGTGGCGTATCAATTATACAATTACTTGCATGGATAAATTTAATTAAAATTCAACAGTTCTAAAAGGGCAAATATCTTCATTGTACTGTTGTCTGTTATATCATTACTCACTAATCATAAAGACATAAAAATTTTAATTTAAACTCTTGGAAAACCAAAAAAAAAAATTTAATCAAGAGTTATAGGTGTGGTAGGAATTTCTGACTATATGGATTTTTTTAAATCATAATGTTTATAAAAAAAATGCAACAGCTACTTTACATCATTAAATTAATATTTATATCGATATCATAAAATTTATTCGATTATTATCACATTACAAAGATAAATCGACGACTACAAATTAGTATAAATTAGAAAAATATCGATATTAATATTGCGACTAAACACTAGGCATCTTGATCTTGGGGTCTTAGGTTTTGTTACTAGATTGCATGACATATTTATATAAGGGAATAAAATATATGAAAATAGTGAATTATATTTTGGGTAAATTACGAATACCCCCCTCAGGTAAGCCCTAATTACAAAAATCACCCTAACGTATTGGATATTACAAAAATCCCCTCAGGTTTGTCACCTTCTTACAATTAACCCCTTGCCCATAAAATATTCCAATTTTGCCCTTGGATGTTATTTGTATTGTTTGTAATGTCTTATAAATGTTAAAACTTGGGATCTAATTATTATATCTTATTAATTAGAAAAGAGATAATTATATATTTACTACCAGAATAATTGATAAAATTTATAATTGTCCATAAGTTTTAATAAATATTGCAAAAGAAAAGGTATTTATATATTTATTATTAATTTAAATTGTAAAATATTAAATTAAATAGAATTTTAAGAATATATTTTATAAATATGAAATGTTTACACTTTAGTTAAATGAATTTATTTTTTAAATTAGTAAATTTAATAAATTATATTGTATTATAAATAAGATATTTTAATTTATTAAAGTTTATATTGTATTATAAATTGAAATATTTATTGAAATTTATGCGAAATTATAAATTATATCAATTATTTTGGTGGTAAATATATGATTATTATTTTTATATTTACAAGATAAAACAATTAACACCCAATTTTTAAAATTTAGAACATATTATAAACATTACAAATAACTTCCAAGGGCAAAATTGGAACATTTTAGGGACAAGGGGTTAATTGTAAGAATGTGACAAACCTGAGGGGGATTTTTGTAATACCCAATACGTGAGGGAAATTTTTGTAATTAGGCCTTACCTGAGGGGGGTATTCGTAATTTATCCTTATATTTTATTCAAAAATTTATCATGACGGCATTCATATATTTTCTTGCAGATAAATAGGCGTAGTATAAATGCGTTGTGGATCTTCTGAAACGATATTGGTGTACAACTCATATAAAATTGGTACATGTCAATTTAATAAATATACACCACACATAATTATTTTCGAAAAAATTCTTGCATAGACCCGGTCTTTCATAGACCATACACAAAATCTTGTAAACATGTTTGATGGATGCACTAATTTTGTTCATGGTCTATGAAAGACCTGGTCTACACAAGAATGACTCGTTATTTTCACAACATCGTTTTCTTCATCTCCATTAAAGATCTCATCTACAAGCTAAAACTCTATTGAGAGATACCAAGATTATTCTATCATTGCACCATGTCAAATTACTAATGATAGATTAGAAGAAGAATTTATTCAAATTTAAGCAGTAATTTTGCATCCAGAGACATGAAAGATTTAAGGAAATATATATGCTTCGAACCAAAAAATAATGTATCCCCCTTTGTTGAATTAGGTGCCCTCAGATTTTTTAAGGAGATCTAAATTGAATCAGGTGCCCATCAATCATATTACTCAAGGAATTATTAGTTTCAATTGGATGAAATCTAAATATGCGAAAATAAGGTGTCCAGCAAAATTATTAATAGAACATCATATTGTGATTCCTTGGATCCAAACATCAATTTAGATTTCTACTTCTTTTTTGTTTCCAAAATATCAATTCAGGTTAATTTATGACTTGTTATTTTTGCTAATTTCTAGTCCTTCCCGTATTAGATATGAATATTGTTGGCATTATTATTTGAGATAAAAAGATGTTAAAACTGAAAATGGTGATACTACATAGGAGGTAAGGGTTGGAGAAAATAATCTCATTAGGTGTCAATTTTATATGAGTGGTACATTTCTTGTGGTACTGGTACATAATCACGACTATAGATGAGATTAAGGGAGTGTTTGCGTGTAATTAAATAATTAAATTTCGATACGTTTTTATCAAAAATACCGAAAACTTTCTTTTTTTAAATATATGACGAAAATATAATGTAATTTCTATTTACAATTTTTCCAATGAAAATTTCTAAAAATTTCAAAAGCTCTCAAAAGTTTCTAATATCTAATCAATCGAAATATATATCAAAAAGGAAACTCCGCAAAATCATAATTCGGATAAAATGGATAAGTCTGGGGAGGTACAGATGGTTTAGAAAGAATATAGTAATATACTGCAAATGTGCGAATGGGAAAATGAGTAGCCGTCAGCCAGAATAGATGGGCCTTCCTTTACCCCTTTGGCGGCTTTAAAGTTGCCTGTCTCAAAGCCCAATTCTTATTTTATTTTAGGGATTTTTGCACGTCACCCCCCAAAAAAGTTTCATTTTTGCACTTTCCCCCCTATGATTGAAAAAACATGACGGTAACCCCTATAAGTTGACAATGAGTGCATTTTGCCTCCTGATCAATAATTTGTTGGATTTCAAAGGGTAGAAATGTAAATTTGGGTTTTAGTGCAATAATTTTAATCTTTTGGGGGGCTAATTGCACAAAATATTATTAATTTAAGTTATTAGAATATTAACATTTCAAAACACATTTTCATAGAATTCTTTACCTTGATAATCACATCATAATCTAATTTTAGTCTTATAACATATTTTTTATTTTAATTATTTTACTTTCAAACATCTTTGATTTGATTAAAACATTTTTAGTGTAGAGATGATTTATTTGTAAATAAATAAATAATTAATTATGACAAATGAAAATTTCGTTAAAAGAACTGAATTTGAATTTTCTACAAAAATTTAACTAAATATTTTTATTATTTATTATTTTTTCAAATTGCAAGTCACATTTGGATATTTTAAAAATTTTGTGCACTTTAACACCGTAAAAGTTTTTTATTATTGCATAAAAACCCCTGAATGACGTTTTTACTCTTTGAAAATTACTTAAAAATGATCAGGGGGCAAAATGCACTCATTTGTCAACTTATAGGGGGCACTGTCATGTTTTTTCAATTATAGGGGGGAAAGTGCGAAAATGAAACTTTTCTGGGGGGTGACGTGCAAAAATCCCTTTATTTTATTTAACAAATAAAGTTAAACATGAGGCAAACACTTTTTCAAACACGTTATAAATCACTTAAAACGCAAATTACGCATTGATGTTGATTATGTTTCAATCATAGGTTTTTTACATTAATATTTCAAACTGAAATAGTACAATTTACTTTTCTATTTTTTTATATTCAAAATACTATCAAGTTTAGTTATTTTGATATCTATAGTTTACACGGTTATAGTGTTTTGATATTTGCTATATCTTAATCTATTTGATCAAGAATTTTATATATGTAGAAAACTATAATTTTACCCAAGGTGGTTAAGTCAAATGGTATTGACTTGCGATTCCATATTCGAGTTCTAAGTTCAGATCTTATTGGAGTCACCACATTGAAGAGAACGTATAAACACAATGTGTTTTCTGGTCATGGTTGTGATCCACAAATTAATAAACCAAAAAATAAGGAAAATTTAAACTTTTAATGCTATAGTGAAAGAAGTTTTGGTTGGGTTCTACTATGTTATAATTTGGCTACAAAATAAGTTGGGAGAGTCTTTAGTGAAGCATTGAATTTCAATTTGGAATGTTTCATAGAATATTTAGATGGTTAAAAACTACTAATAAATTATTTGTTAGTGTATTTAAAAATTTGAGATAAATTTGGATTGTGATGTATGGAAAAAAAGTATATGATAGGTGTCAAATGAGTAAGAATATATATATATATATATATATATATATTTTATATATGTGTGTGTGTGCGCGCGCGCGGGTGTGTGTCTCGAAAGTAGGTAACATAAATCAATTCAATAAATTTATAGGCATCGGGTAAATTTTGATAGGACTCAATGGGAATCAAAACCTGGGGTTTAAGTCGAGACCTGTCGTACTCATACCTAGTCTCGTATGACCATATTGAGTAAGTCCATATTGGACCTAACCATTTCCAAAACAACCAGGTATTCTTGTTTCAATCCAAGTTTTAAATAAAAAAATTGGTGTATTTACAATTATGCTAAAAATCTATATTTGTTTAATATTTTTTAGGTCTTTCTAGGGTATTTATGTTTTAGATCTTAAATATTATCTCTGAAGGTGCGTGTCAATACATTTTTTGATATTACTTGAGGTACTAGTTTTGTGTTTCCCTTAAGAAAAAAGAGAATTTCTAGGCAAACGAAGAGTTTTGAAATTAAATTTCATATTTGTTTACATTAATTGATTCAAAATAAGAAACTTCCGATGTTTTTGACGAAAACGATGGATCTTTTTTATTCGTGCCAATAATTTCTTTATACGTTTTGGGCAAAACACAAAACAAAATTTTGGAAAGAACTAACATTTACCTAAAGCAACGATGGCATTGCCCTCGACATAGACAATACTTAAGTAGCTAAATTTAAAGAATGCAAATTCAACATAATACTTTTGTTGCTTTTGCCCTGTGCTGTATGTTCGAAGTCTTATGAGGAAGCAAAGCCTTGTTATTAACTTATTATTATTATTATTGTTTCTGATAATTAAACCAAATCCTTGTTGGCAGAAGACAAATTATTGTTGTTACCCCGACAGCTAAATATTACTAACTTCACAGTGCAATTTAGAATGTTATCACAATTGGCCGTATAGTTGTATTGCTTTTTAAGGAATTCAGTTTACAGCAATGCCAGTAATAGAACAATAAATTATAATGAATTAATCAAAATAAAGAATGTTAATATTTCTTTTTGAATAGTTAGAAGTGAATTAAACACAATGCGAACAGGGGACTTACAAAGGGGTAGGTAAGGTCTACAGTCCCCACTCAATATAGTATTTTTTTTATATATATTTCAATAATATTTTGAGGGATCAATCATGACTAAATGATAGTCTAATTATTTTTATAGAGAGAGACATATTTATTGGTATTTAAAATGATGCTATAATGGATCGATTTCAGAAAATAAAAAATCGCTTAAAATTGTGAATGTAATTGGTGTCATTGGAAATTGTAATAAGATACATAGATGTTTTGAGTTCTTTTGAGGTCATAACAAAATATTATATACAATTCAAGTAATTTGTGGTGGTTATTTTTGTCAAACTTCACTTTTTTATTTATTTCTCCTCATATATTTTTTCATGAATGAAATTTAATTTTTAATTTTACATGTTTATTGTATTTTTTATTTGATTCGATTATTAAATTTATCGTAGAACTTTAACCTTCGCTACATTAAAATCCGATATGCCCCTGAATGCAAATAATGTACAATAAATGTGGTGAGTACTTTGGTTAGGGTTGTTACTTATATTCAGTACGAGAATCGATTATGTTGACACACACTTTCTCATACATTTCATATGAATTACAAATGAAAAAATTGTTTTTTTCAATGATTAGTTTTTTCTATAGATAATATATATTTTTTTTTTAAATATTGATGCATGCAACAATAATCTCAGAGATCAAAGTCTAAAGATTAGTTTAGAATTAGATGTATTTTGGTTTGGAGTTGTTGTTCAGATTTTAGTTAGGAAGATTTCTTTAAATATTTTTAGAACAATTGGAACTTGGAAGTTAGTTGAATGTATTTTAATTAAGTTTTTAAAATGTAAAGTTAAAAATAAGAATTAGGGAAAATATGATATGTAATTTCAATATTGAAACTATGTAAGTGTTAGCTAGATAGACTAAAATATATCAAATTGTTTTCTTAGAAATTTTACACAAATTTGACCCCAAGGGCCTCAAATTTCAGTTGTAGTAGGGGCAGTAATCTTTAGAAAGTTTGTCAAACGAGGGGCATATGAGGAAATTCAATTGTAGTAGTGGAGATAATATATTAATTATCTAAATATAATTACGTAGCAGTTAACGGTTAAAATATAAAAGGAGGCATAATAGAATATTAGAATCAATTACTACAACGGAGAATATTAACAGGTGATTTTCCATTAAAACTCTCTCTCTCTCTCTCAATTGCAAGGAATTCCTCTTTCTTCTTTCATCCAGATTTCTTGATCTTTTTCTTTCCCCATCCTTCAATTTGGTCAGTTTTTGGCCAATTTAATGAATTTAACATTTAATTTCCAATTTTCCCCTATTTTTGAAATTTTCATTTTTTTTGGGCTTAATTATTGTACTCATAAGACATGCAATGTATGTTTTTGGTTTTTAAGGGCATAATTTGGTGGGTTTTTGTTTGATTATGGTTTTGATGATCATTGATCACTTTAAAAATCGTCTCTCTAAATTAGGGTTTTTCGGACCCTTATAATTTTATTTTTTATTTTTGCAGGAGTTACAAATAATTTATTAAAATTTATTGCTGGTGATTGTCAAAGGTGGAAACTTGTGAAAGCTCGGAACTTTTTCATGATAAAAAGGTGAAGTTTTAAAATTTGTTTTCCCTTTTTAGGTTTTTGTGAATTAGATGATTGTTGGGGCCTCTTGATTATCCATTCCATGTCTGATCATAATTCAATGCATCAAGTTTTCTGTTTGGGCATTTGGTTTATTTTAATATCTTGTTGGATTGCTGGGGAAATTGGGAAAATTAGAAGATAACTTGGACTAGATTTTGATGAAAGAAAATATTTTTCAATAATTGAAAACAAGTTTAGAAGATAACTTGGACTAGATTTTGATGAAAGAAAATATTTTTCAATAATTGAAAACAAGTTTAGAAATCTGCCATTCTGTCTTCTTGAGTTGTCTTTACTTTATTTGATTATTTGATAAAATGGATGCATTGTATTTTTTATATCTTAGGAGATGGTTAATAATTTAATTTTATTTGGTTGACTTTTGTCAGAGTTCTGTTGGCTGTTAGTTAAATTTACAAATTATTGAAATCATTATAATTGCATAAGTGTAGTATTCTAGTCAGTGCATAATAACACAAATATGTTATTAAGGTGTTATCGGGTTCCATAGTGCCCTAATGTTGTACATATCGGGAACTTATGGATGCAGTTTATTTTCCTCTGTAATCCAACAGTTCTTCAATTGTATTTCTTAGGTCTTGAATATGAGGAAGCGCATTGATAACAAGTAAATGTTTTGTTTAGGATAGATTTGTTTCTTTGTGGATATTTTCCTTCACTTGCAAAGTCTATCTCTTTCCTTATTTGCCCGATTGTTGTAATGCCGTATTACGAGAGAATTTAATAGTCTAGATATGCTCCTTCTGTTAGTTGCCATACAACTATTATAAAGTGTTGATAAAATTATAATCTTTGTCTTGAGTTATTGTCAAACTTTCGGTTTATTCCTCATGTTTGTAGCACGCTTATAATGTGTGTGTATATGGTGTCTGAGAATACTTTTGCATTTAATTTGCATGTCGATTGAAGACTTTACCTTTGGTGGTCTATTACCTCTCGACGTTAAACGCAGTGTTATCCATCAATTAACACAGATTGGCTTACTCTGATTGTCCTCATGTTGTAAAACATCTTCCTATAAAAGGAGACCAAGGAAATTTAATAACTTAATTCCTTAAGTCGTGAATACGTGCCAGCTCCTTAAGTGGTGTATATGTGCTAGCTGATCGTGGCCTATTCATAAATGATCCTGTAGAATACTAAAGATGATATTATTTTTAATTTACTTGAGATTTATGAAATTTCAACATGCAAATTTGAGTTGATTCCTAATAACAAGTTGGAATTGATTGCGTAACTTACACGTAACACCGTAACTTGTCCTGTTGTCCAACTCATGCATGTTGCCTACTAAAAATTGTGTTCGTAGTTCATTTTTGGTTTCTCTTCCTGTTTAGCTACCTTTAACATGCTTTAATTATATTTAATTTTTGCATATATTGGAGGTTATATTTTGATCTATGGCTCCAATTAACTTTCTTTTTCTACATATGCACATTATTAGGTATTTGATTCAACATGGGGCACCGGAATACTCAAGTCACAGGTAACATGATCGATTATGAAGCAAATCACAAAGGCCATAGCCATCTACATCCGGAACCTTCCATCCCTTGCATCTTCTACGGGACCGTACCAAACTTTCCTCAGACTAATATCCACTCAATAGTTCCTTCACATTATGACAACAGCGCCTTGTTATACGGGATGCCACAGTACAATGCTATCCAGCCTCAGCATCCAGTTGCAAATCTCGACTTAGCTGTTGGTGCACCACCTTGCCATTATAATCCATACTTGGCCCACCCAGTTCAAGTAAATCAAGGGCCACACGATCAGTTTTCTCTCTCAACCAATCACAGAATTGTAGGCATTCCGACAGACAGCTATGGCAGGAACATTCCTTACGTGGATGGTCTCAGAGAGTCGTTTAAGATAAAGAATGCTGTGGGGCCCCATGCAAATTACCAGTATCATGCTGCTTCAGTGGGCCCCAGCTCTTCCGTCCCCCCTATGATGGCTCGACCAGCTGATTCTCATTGGTTTGACATGCATTTTGGTGCAAATAATGGTGTTGCATGGACACAGGCTCCTCCTCCTAATTTACCTTATGTGCACGGTAAATGTCTAGCTCCCAAAAATCACTTTTATTCTTGAGCCATATTGCAATAGGTTAGATTTGAACTTTGTTTTCTGTTCTGATAATTTAGGTGTACATAGTTTTATGCATCCTCCGATTCCTCAAGGTCATCCATATCCCCATCATCCTATGCAAGGAGGAGTGAGAGGATATAATGGTCACCTCCCCTCACAAGTGACTACATCTTCACATAGAGTTCCACCTGTACACGATGTCGTAGATTTGGGCCCCACATTTTTAGCCCCGGTTCCACCAACAGGCTTTCAGTTGTACCGGCCGCATCGAAGGGAAATCGGACTCGACTTGAATGGTAGGCACCGGAACCTTCCTCACTTGAGAGTTTTGCCAGAAGATGAAGTTGCCATGCTAGAGGTTCCTAGCTACCAAGACGCAGGAGATTCCATTGATCAGCACAGAGAAATGCGTTTGGATACAGATTACATGTCTTATGAGGTAATTTATGGAAGTTAAAATAATTTCTTCTAGGGTAGCCTATTATATGTTCGAAAAATTCATGGTTTTATCATTTCCTGTTACCTAAAGTATCTGAATTTTGACTTTATGTGACAGGAGCTTCTTGCATTGGGAGAACAGATAGGCAGTGTTGGCACTGGATTGTCGGAAGATGTCATTCTGAAAAAATTGAAAACAAGAATTTTTACCTCTTCGGCAGCTTGTGTCAATCTTGGAGACGGAACTTGCTTGGATCAGCAAATCAATTTATGTGCCATATGCCAGGTACTACTTTATTAATTGTTAATTTTTTTGGAGTTATTAGCATATTGCACCCTACATTCGTGTGTTATACTAATTAGCATATGACCCCCGTCTTCATAGAAATATAGCAATGAGGCCCCTTTCTATCATGTAGGCTACAGATGATTTATTTTCCTTGTGAAAAAACCTTGAAATATCTTATTGTGTTGTCAATGGATGTTAATTTGTGTGTTTGGATATGATCACATGACTTTTAATACTGTTACAAAAACCTATAGATCTTATTATTTTAACAGCAGAAAATTGAACTTTGAAATGTCTTTTTCTTTAAAATGGAATCATAATATTAATAGGGCTTTCCTAAATCATCTATGGAATCAGATAATATGTTTAATACATATAAATTATATTGAATTAAAACATGTGCTAGGGTGTAATTAACTACATTTCTATTTACGCAATGGGGCATCTAACAATAGAATTAATGCATGAATGTATTCGCTGATTTAAGACGAACACAGGGGTGTCTTTTTTCTATTGCATCGGACATGGATTTAATTTGATTTACTATCTTTTGGCTTTTATGCAGACTGATTACGAGAACGAAGAAAATATCGGAACACTTGATTGTGGACATGAATACCATAGAGAATGCATAAAGAAGTGGCTACTTGTGAAGAATACTTGTCCTGTGTGCAAATCCACAGCCTTGGATAGCAAGGGGAAAGATTTGTAAAAGAAGAGGAAGAGGAGACCAATTTCAAACTCTTGACAATTTGGGGTTCTCTTACTAAATAGTACTCTCCATATTTTATAATCCACAAACAGGAAACTATTTTCTTCTGTGTATTATATTTATGTATATACTTGCAGAGAAATGACTGGGTTTTAAATACTTTTTGTTTAGCCTAAGTTTCTCTCAAATGTACAGACTCATTTATTTGGTCTATTATGCTTGAAACATGTATCAAACTGTTGGTAGTTATTTTGGGATGTTTATTGCTGAGCCAAAGGCTATAAGAATAGGCAATATAATTCAGCTGGTGAACTGAATTCATTGTCCTGCAAAAGTTGTTACTAGTTATTTTACGACTTCTATACATGTGATGTGTTTGGGGAAACATCTTTTCATTTAGACACATTTAGGTACATGGTTATATTTTGAGACCTTTATTTTCTAATTTTATACTAGAAAAGGGAACATCAAATCTTAAAATACATGAACCCCTCTGCTGCTCCTAGGATCAAGCCATGTGTTTATTATTCCTTTTGTTCCACATATTTTTTCTAATTTGACTTGACTCAGATTTTAGATGAGAGTTAAATGAAATACTTTTTTCTTTTTGGTATATCTTTATATTTATAATTTTAAGAATAGTGATTGGAGATGATTAGCGTCACATAAAATGATAATTTGAAAGAAAAAAAAATCATTTTTGATAAATAACCTTATTTTAAGGTACCTTCATTTGTCATAAACTTTTCTCCTTTTCATACTTCTAAAATATACTTTTTCCATGTCTTTTTTTTTTTTGTCGAGATGTCTTTTTAAAAATAGAATTATTTTACATATAAAACAATGATTTAACATCACTAGTCGTTTTCAAAAATATTTCTAATATAAATTATATATACGTTTTATTTTTTAACTCTTATTGAAGTTCAAAGTAAAAAAAAATGACGTAAAACACAATAATCCTTTTTCTTGAATTTACCATATGACTTTCAAAATTACACAAAAATATTTAAGAATTTCAAGATTCCTCAAAATTACTCTATATATATCTTCGGCTGGCAACAAACATTTGCCCACGCCCTACCGATACCTACACTTGATACGTCCTCTTCATAACTCCAGGCCTTTTTGTAGCGAGTATAGCTTTTATCAGCACACACGTTTATGTTTCAGAAAAATCCTCATTCCCATACGCCTCTTCACCGCTCCTGTAATTAAATTATCTAGCTATGGAGTTTCCTGCCGACTTGGAGTACCAATCGGGCTTCGACAATCACTTCTCCTCCGAGGCCATCGCCGGAGCTCTTCCCCGCGGCCAAAACAACCCCCTCCTCTGCCCTTACGGCCTCTACGCTGAGCAGATCTCCGGCACCTCCTTCACCTCTCCCCGCAAGCTCAATTACCGTAGGTAATTACATCAATATATTATTTAATCGTCCCTGATTATTGACAGTTGTTATATAATTGAGTTCGTTCCTAATTTTAAATTTTGTTACACTTTAGTTTGGTAGTCAATAATTTGTCTACAGTTAGTCCTGTCCGGTGAGGTTCCACTAAATCGGAGATAATGTGCCGTGATTTTGACGGGGGTAATTTCATCATTTCAAGTAAACTTCCTAAAAACTTATGTTAAAATGCAGTTCTTTTGTGCATTTTGCTAGAAAGGACTAATGGGGTCAAAATGTTGACTTGAACGACTAAAGTGTAACAGAATTTAGATTATGGACGGACGAAAGTGTAACAACTGCCAAAAATCAGAAACCATACTGGTATTTCAGCCAATATATTTCATAAATGTCTTTGTTATAACTTGTTCATGTAATTTATTTGCAGCTGGCTTTATCGCGTTAAGCCATCAGTTACTCATGAGCCGTTTAGACCCAGAGTACCCTTTCATGGAAAGCTGGTAAGTGAATTTAATCAGTCCAATAGCTCAGCCACGCCGACTCAGCTGCGGTGGAAGCCGGTGGAAGTCCCGGAATCGCCGACTGATTTTATCGATGGATTGTATACTGTGTGTGGTGCTGGCAGCTCGTATATTCGACATGGGTTTGCAATCCATATGTAATTTTATATTTCAGCTATCCCCTAAGTATAGTGCAATTTTAAATATTCTAAAGACCTATGAGATTATGGAGTTCCAATGAATTTTACAAATATGTCTATTGATTTAGAAGACTCGATGAAGGGTCTTCCTTTCTTCTTTTACTTGTCATTTTAGTTACTGATAAATGCAATAGGAATTTGACTGTTGGAGTAGAGTGAAAAGATTCTTGGTTAAAATCATTAAATGCATTGGTCAAATCTTCTTGGTGAGATAATTCATTTGAAGAAGAAACGTAAGTATAAGATTATGCATAAAGAGAATTAGGCATTCTACCATAAATCTTAGGTCCGAGAAAAAATGCAGAGTCCTATCAAATAAAGTGGACATATGTTAGGTCAAATATCATTATATGCCGACCAATTAAATGCTTCGCGGATCCCTAGAGTTAATTACAGATGCTAACTAGAACTGCTTAGGTGTATTGCCATGTTGATTTTACTGTAACATATTGATTTTAACATGCTTGGCTAGTAGTGGAAGCTTTGAAGGTCAAAGTTCGTGATTAAGTCATGGTAGAAACCCCGATTGGAACCTTCAAGATAGATTTAGTTAGCATATAATGCTGTTTTTTTTAATCTTTTTTTATTTGCATAAGACCGCTTAGAGGAGAAATGAGGGCTTTACATAATCTCATTGGAAATTATCTGATTTCTTCACAATGTGGTCTAATGTCAATGTATATGTAAGCGAAATATTTCGCATGCTCTCTCTCACTCCTAATGCTTGTGTAAATTTAGGTACACTGCAAACAAAGCTATGGACAATTATGCATTTTGTAGTGCTGACGGCGACTTTTTGATTGTTCCTCAACAAGGAAGTAAGTGATTCATAACCACGTGTAACTTCATAGTTTTCCATTAATTGTAAGTCTCTAGTTATATTGTTCGAATTCAACTGGATGAAATCTTGAAGCTGTGTTCAAATTTTTTGTAGTTCAACTAGAGTTTAACCTTCTATTTTGATTTACGTGGAGCTTACAAAAGTTGTGCTTAGTTATCCTTATTTATTCTCATAGGGCTATGGATTACTACTGAATGTGGAAGATTGCAAGTAACTCCTGGTGAAATAGTAGTTATACCACAGGGGTTTCGGTTTTCTGTAGATCTGCCAGATGGACCATCGAGGGGCTACGTTGCTGAAATATTCGGAACCCATTTTCAGCTGCCTGATCTTGGACCAATAGGTGCACCCAGAACTTTTAAATTTTCTTTGACAAAAAAAAAAATCCCCTATTCAAGAAAATGAATTAATTTAATTTTTTATGGTGTAATTTGAAAATGTAGGTGCAAATGGTCTTGCTGCTTCAAGGGATTTTCTAGTTCCTGTCGCTTGGTTTGAGGATATACACCGTCCAAGTTATACAATTGTGCAGAAGTTTGGTGGTGAACTCTTTACTGCAAAACAAAATTTCTCCCCTTTTAATGTGGTAGCTTGGCACGGAAATTACGTCCCTTATAAGGTGTCTTTCTCAATCATTTTTGCACACTTGTTCAACATATTATGTTGATATGAAATGTTGAAATAAATTTAATGCGGTATTTTTTGTTTTCAGTATGAACTAAGTAAATTCTGCCCTTATAATACCGTTTTGATCGATCATGGTGATCCATCAATAAATACAGGTACATTGCTTGCTAGAGTGAAACCTTCACTCGATGATTTCCTTTTAAGACTTAACAAGTTGATCATCTTATTTTTTGCCTAAACTATGTGAAATCAATGCAGTTCTGACAGCACCGACTGATCGACCTGGTGTGGCGTTGCTCGATTTTGTCATTTTCCCACCAAGGTGGCTGGTCGCCGAACATACATTTCGGCCTCCATATTACCACCGGAACTGTATGAGTGAATTTATGGGTCTAATTTATGGAGGATATGAGGTACAATTTGTCAATATTTCTACAGTTCATTAAAGCAAACTAGAACTAAAGCTACTATATATAAAGCCAAATCAAATAGAATTCTTCAGAAAAACCAAATCCTGTTTTCAGGCAAAAGCCGGTGGATTTCTTCCGGGTGGTGCAAGCCTCCACAGCTGCATGACTCCTCATGGTCCTGATACAAAATCATACGAGGTACCACAATACCCCTATTATGACTCGGTTTTTTAAATTTAATACGGGTCATGTAGTCTGTAGCTTCTGCTCTGCTTTTGCTGATTCCTTGAGACTATTATTGAATTATATCAGGCCACAATTGCGCTTGGAAACGAAGCAGGACCACAAAGGATTTCGAATACCATGGCTTTCATGTTTGAGTCGTGTCTAATGCCACGGGTGTGCCCGTGGGCACTTGAATCTCCATATATGGATCATGATTATTACCAATGCTGGATTGGTTTGAAATCTCATTTTACATGTGAAGTTGGTAATGAACGTAATCAAGATTTAGAGAATAGGAATGGTAAAAGAGAAATTGAAGGGAGTGATGTGAAATTAGAATAGAAAATAGTAATCTGGGATGCAAGTGGTGAGTCTGTCTTGTTGTATATATACCTAATTGTATCTGTTAGCTGTAGTGTATTTATATACTGAGTTTTTTTTTTTTTTTTTGAGAGGAATCAGAGGATATACTGAGTTGGTATACCAATGTAGTGATGAATAAGGAAACATGTAAAATAATCGAATTAGCTATACATGTTATATGCAATGTCGTTTCGTAAAATAATTTGTCGAATATAAGCGGTGCATCAATGAAATACTGACTTGGATCCAATCGAACTTAATCAATATCCACTATTACAAAGTGTTCGGTGAAGGTGAAGGTGAAGGATATGTTTATTATGTTGGACATATCATGTTATTTCAATGAACTAATGAACAAAGCAAAATCAGTATGACTACATAATGAATGAACCCTATTCATTCAAATATAACTATTTTTTTATACATTAATACATCAATCGTTACGTCATAAAAATCAGTGGAGGAGCCATAATTTTTTTTCACTAGGGTCCTTATGTCATAAAAATCAGCGGAGGAGCCATAATTTTTTTTTCACTAGGGTCCTTGTAAAACTAACTACTACTAGTCTACTACTTTTAATATTTATAATGATCAATATTCCCAAAAAATTCAAAAACTGTAAAAATTTGACCAGATAAGTTCAAACTCAAAATCAATTAGATAGAATAAAAAAGTTTTTTTCCAAATGTCTATGTCGATTTGTTATAGACTAGTTTAATGGATCATTCGAAACGATATCAAAAATAATATATTTCTCTATATAAGTAACCACATAATCATTTTACCATTCATTTTTTATTTGATTCCTCATTCGATTTTTCATACAATGAGCATAAAATGTCCTCTCCACGATCCCTGTAGCTACTTGACAATTGCCAATTTTAGAAATGAATATACAAGCTCATACACAATTTTCCTCTTTGTTTCAACTAATTTCTTAGCGAAATCACCGGTTCCTTCTAAATCTTGAGATTGGTAATATTCTCCTTGGTATTCAAAGAAACCCTTGACGTTTCAATAATTACAAGGAGATCCCCTATGAATTAGACTATGCACCAAAACACCCATAACAACTTCAACAATCCTTACAAAGACCCCCTCGAAAATGTTTACAACCCCTTAAGGGCATCATTGTAATTTTTGAAACCACAAGAAATTTTATGTAATTACGATAAATCTCAGGGGGTCCAAGTCTAAATCACTCTTCTATATATTTTGCTCCCTTCAATTTTGGCATATAGTTGTAAGAGTTACAAATTTTTAGGTTTAATCACACTTATGGCTCCCCAAAATGTTTTATACTTGTATCTCCCTTGCCATATAATTTACACTTAAGTCTGTTATTATATAAAATGTGTTACATCCATATATAAAATGCAATCACATACAAGTCACGTAACTTTTAGTAAGGTTATTTTCGGGTTTTACGTGTTATAACCCTTACTTCATATGAGGGGTAATTTGGAAAACATAACTTAATTTTAGGAAATGAAATATGATTTGGGGCATTAAAAAGAAATAGAAGTGAGATATTTGGAACCTGAGGGGGGAAGGAATAATTTTGAAATTCTGAAATTTACTAAAGCAGTCAAAAAAGAAAAACGAAAAAGAGCTAGAGGAAATTTGAGAATATATACGAAAAGAGAGAACAGATTTATACTTTTATTTAATTAATTAATCTCTGCTTTCTCTCTTCCAAAAATAAACTCACTCCATACTCCTAAAACCCTAACCCCTTCTCGCCTGCGCAGCAGCAAAATTTACAATTTGCAGCCTAAGCCAACTAAATAATGGCCGAAGCAACGGACGACTCTAGAGAAATTGAGAAGCTATACGAGTACTGCGAGAAACTCAACGAAGCCACAGATAAGTCCCAGGTTAGTCACATTTCCGAGATTCTGCGCTTAATTTCGAATCCAAACAATTGCTCCTTATGTGCCCTATTTTTTGTGGAGAACAGCTTCAGAGTGATTACGAGGGAATAATGGCTGCGACGACTGGCAGTGTGAAGGCAAAGCAGTTGGCGGCTCAGATGATACCAAAGTTCTCCAAATATTTTCCAAAGCTATCTGAGCAAGCTCTCGACCATCATTTGTACTTGTGCGAAGATGAGGAGCTTGGGGTGAGTGATTTTGATGCATTTTTTACCTAGATATTTATGTACACAGTGGATTGAAAAGGTATTCAATTGATTCATTCTACTGAGCTCAAATCGGAAATATATACGAGTTCCTTTTTATCCATGTCTTACCCCTGTATTTGGATGCCGCCAACTGCATTCTTCCCGTTGTGTGGGTGTTTCTGTACATCTTATACATGCTGACTAGTGAATTCCAAGCAATGGTAAAATCTCAAAGTTATTCAAACCTGGTATCACTCAAGAGAAGTTTGTTCTGCTTCAGCTGTTGGGATGGAGAGGGAGAGTACATAGTAGTTTATTGTCTTTAAAGCATTATATATAAATGTCTAAAGATTGGGGTATTTTGATGCTGAAGGTGCGCGTACATGCTATTCGTGGGCTTCCTCTTTTCTGCAAAGATACACCAGAACATCTTGCCAAAATTGTTGATATCCTTGGTCAACTTCTTATTGCAGGTAATATAGTCTTTGATGCCTGTTTTCATTTCCTTAAGGGTTTCTTAATTGTTTAGTTTCACTGAATGTCATTGATGGTTCTTTTAGGAGATAATGTTGAGCGTGATGCAGTGCATAAAGCCCTTATGTCTCTACTGCGGCAGGATGTCAAGAGTAAGTATAATCAAATAATATATTGCTCACAAATTAAATGTGTGGAGTGAAACATTTCACGATTATGATGATGGTCTAGTACTTATTTTATTATTTTATGGGCAATTTCGATACCAGATAACCTTTAAAGTATTCTTCAGATATCCTTTAGTCTTTTTTTTGGATAGTTAAGCGTTTGAAAATTCGTAAAGTTGACTGGTCAAAAAAACTAAAAGATCAGTCATAATGGGAAGTAGTAAAATAGTACGCCTATATTTAGTAGTGCAGGGTAGGATATTTTTTCTTCTTTGTAATACTACCCAGCCAACTTTTACCATATTGCATGAATTTCTTAGGAAGCTTTATATTTTCATATATATATATATATATAAAGGTGTCAGTCAGTGTTTAAATTAGCGCTTTGGCCTTTAAGTGCTTTCATAACTTGAATTGGTACTAGGGTGGGTGGAGCGTAAGCTGGGATTTAGAAGTAAGAATCTTGAAAGGATTGCCATACACATATTCTTCTAGAGCGTTTCATCTTAAAGTTTCTTGGATCGTGATAAAACTATGTGTTGCTAAAAGAAGACCTCTGAAACTAGAGATAATTAACACAATACATTCACATATTCTTTTAGTTGCCCTAACAGCTAAAATGGAAATGGAAACAAAATTATTGGCTTGTTGGATATACTGTTTTAAGTGTGATAGAGTGATTTTACCCCCCGTGTTGCATACCCTAAAGGATTTTAGAGTCCGATAAATATACTTATACTTAAAAGACTTAAGAGGAACACCTCATTGATATCTTATATATTCTCACTTATCTTTCCTCGTACTTGAAAGCAAGTCAAATATTGATTGACCCACTGAACGGATTGGTTAAAGGTTAAATGTATTTTGCAATTAGGATGGCAAGTAGGTGATTATCAAATGGATCAAGTCATTTCATAATCATTGTTTTGTTTCAAACAAGCTCAACATGGACAATAAATATTTACTTAATGGGTTACCAAGATGCCAGTACAGCTTTGTTAACAATAGGTCAACATAATGCTGACCAATGATGGATTTATCTTTCTCCACTCTAGATATCCGCAAGTTTATTACCTTGAAAATAATCAAACTAACCTTTTGATAACAGAACCTACTTGATTAACATTGACTTTGTTTCACAATTTGCTTTGGCTCAAATACTCATCTTCAGTAGGTATAAGAGAGATGAGCTGGTAATACGGTTTATGAATAGGCAAGAGGATGTACCTTTTCCATCAGTAACTCGGTGATTGATATGAAACCAACCCTCAAATTTGAGTGCCTTTAATGGGTTGAGCCAGTTCTCAGATCATTTGATTTCCAACAGTTCATACTGACTATGCATTGTGCTCCACAAGGTTGACATCTCCAGTTGGACAGCACCGCTAGATGCTTCTGTGTGTATAACTTGTATTCCTCATCTTAGCCAGTGACAAGTATTTTCTATGGTGGCGCTGCTACCAGGAAGCAGTTTATGGTCTGCATATCATCCTCGTAGAGTCGGTTAATTTGTGGTGGGTCGTGATTAATAACTAATGGAAGCTTCCTAGGGTTTCTCATTGTGCAGTTACATTCTATTCCTTGGGAACTGCGTTCCTTCGGGTCTGCTTTTAGACCTAAAGCTCTTTTAAATAAGGTGGTCTTGAATTTTGAAAATATATATTCTCCCTAGAAGTGGTAGCAGTTGCCCTTGTGAAGTGTGGACTACAAATGTTTTTATGGACCCCCAGGTGTTGAAGGTGCCTCACCTTTATCCAATACCTTTGATGCTGGGAGGCCAGGACTTTCACATAGAAAGCTGTGGAAAAGTCTTTTATCCTCTTCAAGTGCTGTTTGTTTTATCCATCTACCCTCAGAATGTTGTCTGTATAAAATGGAAATGGAGTAGCTGGTAAATGCTATATCTATTGGGAGGAGATAAAGTCTTACAAACTTGTTTTTTCTGTCTAAGATCTGTCAGCCTTTGTGAACTATGTGGCCGATGCCTGAAACTAAACCCTCCAGCAGATCATCCTGTCATTGAACTGTTGAATAGAATGGCGTGACAAAGAGCTCTGTGGATATGATCTGGAAGCTGCTTTGAGAAAATGGGACTCCATACTGATCTAAGCACAGCCTTTCAAACTGTATATTTGAAAAGTGGCGGAGGATGCTGACCTAAGTTGATGCTCTTTTTGACTTCTTGAATTCCTTTTGAGTAGCTTAGCCCCTCGGAAGTGATATTACTATATGTGTTGGATGCACCCTCTTGAAGGGAAGACAATTATTAGAGTTATAGATCATATCAAACAACCACTCTGACACCAAGGAAAGAGAAGGAATATGAATATCGCCATGAATATGCTTTCAACTGTAAAATCTATGAGTTTTGTTGGTATGATCCATCAGTTGGGGGACCACGGGCAAATGTTTTCTTCACATTTTATTTGACTACTTGTATGATCTATTAGCCTTACTTATAATAAAAGCTCAAAGTTATGCCTGTTATGGACTTTCCAATCATTTTTGTGGATTTCACGATCTGGAAAACTTACTAGCACATGAATTGACCTAATGCCTAGACTTCCAGGTCTAGATTATGTTTAATGTACTTTACACTATGGGTGAGATCATATTAATGTGAATATTGAAGCTGTTTTCTATTTTTGTTGCAGCTTCCTTAACAGCTTTATTTAAGCATATTGGAAGCACTGATGACCGAAATCTCGAGGATCTCAGCACCTGGGAGACCATTCGTGAAAAAGTTCTCGGCTTTATTAGAGATAGGGTAAGATGCTTGCTAATCTTGAGAATGACTTTCCATTCTGTAAACTTTTGCGATGCCTACATCATAAATAAGTTCAATTTACAGGTTTTTCCTCTTAAAGCTGAGTTGTTGAAACCAAAAGATGAAATGGAAAGGCATGTAACTAATTTGGTCAAACAGGTATTGCTTGTCTAACTTTTTTTTGATGCCTTTGTCTCTTTGTTATCTTTCAATCGGCCTTAACTTAAAATTCATGATGTGATATTTTGTGTTAGTAATGCTCTATGTTGGAACTTGAAAGCTTAATTATTCCAGTTGACTGATATTCTGATGTGTTTCTATTCCAGAATTTGCAAGATGTGACGGCTACAGAGTTTAAATTGTTTATGGACTTCTTGAAAAGTTTGAGCATATTTGGACAGAGTGCTCCTGTGGAGCGTGTTCAAGAACTTGTTGAGATTATTGAAGGCCAGGCTGATCTGGATGCTCAATTTAATGTATGGTCCTTATCATGCATTGGCAAGATGCATCTTGTCTGCTTTTCATTTAAGTTTCTCGTACCTGCTGCCTGTTTAAAGATTTTTTTTTAGGACCCAGTTAAATATACTATTTGTTAATATTTCCTGGTATATATTCTTGCATAATCCTATTTGCTTGTGTGGTTGTATAAAATCTTCTTCTTTTGTGTGTTGTGTCTAGTTTTGGAAATACCTTTTCTGAATTAAGGAATGTGGAGAATATTATATGCTCCTGGTCTAAGTTGTTCTAATGGTTTTGAACACTTGATGCAATATTTTAAATCAGCAAAAGGGGCATCAACCTTTAAATGAATACTGTGTGTGGGGAACTGTTCTGCTTCTGCATTTTATTTTGTTGATAAAGTTTCTGTTTGCCTTTTAAATTTGCTAAACTACCTTTCACTTGACATAGTTGCCACGACTGTTGGCCGTCCTTTTATTATGTTGTTTTCTATGCAACTGATTCTACATTTCATTTGCTATACTTTCCCTTATGTGTCTTAGGTATCAGATGGTGATCACATCGATCGATTTATATCCTGCCTACGCATGGCCCTTCCCTTTTTCAAGGTACACCCTGCACATGAACACACTAACTCTTGTATTTTTATAATTATAAATTTGTGAGTGTATTTTACCTCGAGGATATCTGTGGTTTCAGAGAGGTGCATCAAGCAGCAAGTTCTTCAGCTATTTGAGTAAGCAAATTATCCCTGTTTTTGACAAGGTAATTATACTACTCAAAATTGAAATAGTGGATATTGTTTGAATGATCGGATTAAGTATAGAGTCAAGCTAGCAAAAATCTTTTTATTTATGGCATCGTGATGAGCCCATGTTCTGCTTTTTTCTCATCGTTTTCCTCCTTAGTTTCCTGAAAGTGGCAAATATAAAATGTCGATTCTTTATTCCACCAACTTTAGGCGAATCATCTTCAATGAAAGACGTAGAAAATGTACATGCTCCATATTTGGATTCCAAACTTGAGGAAGTATTAGCATCGACATTTCCATTACAGGGCCAAATTTAGACGTTTGATTGTTTTTCATCTCTCTCTTTTTGACCAGAACATATGATTGCTCAAAGCATCTTATCATGACTTTTCACATTGATATTCTTTTATTCATATAAATGTTGCACCCATTTTTTTTCCTTCTCAAATAACCTTTGTATCTTTGATCCCCCATCGATATCATACCCAAACGTCACACTCTTTATTTTAATGAAAGCTTGGGCACTTTTGAAATAGGAGAATAATGTGTTGGGATAAACTTAAATATTTTGGAATTACCTAAGTATATGTTTGGTCATAAGTTCATTCCAGCAATTAGTCTAAAGCTTATTTCAGAGCCATTAAACATTAATAAGAGAGATTCAATTTTGTTGGAACTGAGTGGTTACAAGCCAAAGACATATTCTGATTTTTATTCCGACTTCTTGCAAATATTTTTGTAATATATGAGTTTTCTGATGGAACTCAATCTCTCTCCATCAGCTTCCTGAAGAACGAAAATTGGAATTGCTGAAGAGCCTTGCTGAATGTTCTTTCTCTGCAAGACCTCAAGATTCAAGGCAGCTTCTTCCGGAGATCGTTCAACTCTTAAAGGTAACATATCTTCCAAAGTAGATACAAAATGGACATTGCAATTTTAATGTACAGTGCTGATTTGCTCTGTCCTTTTCTAATCCCTCCATAAGCAATATTGGGATTATCTTTGTTGCACTACTTTTGAATAAACACCCATGTTTTCTTCGTGAAATGATTCTACTGTTCTTAGTATTGGTTTTGGGCCTACTCCTACTATGTTGTACTAGAACCTTTGACTCTCTTGATGCTTGTCTTTTTTGAATATCTTCACGCTTTACCCTTTTGCCCTCAAATGAAGTTGTTGGGAGTTTGTGAGAGTACATTATTATTTTGAGAAAGAAGGTATCTGTGAAATAAATTTAATTTAGGAAATGAGATGTTATTTATGTAGAGAGGGAGACCATGGAAGAAGAATTATGAAAACATTTTTTTTAAATAGTTGTAGGAAGGAGTGGACATTATATCTTGGTGAGTTATTGACATGCAAAGGAGATGTCTACTATATAAATTCTTATGTAGTTGGCTCATTTTCTTTCGTCATCTCAATCTCAACTAAGTAAAATGTTTTACATTACACGAGGATGTTTCTATCTTCTAAAAAATTACTTGCCATACCACATCATATGGGATCTCCATACTTCATTTAAGTACCATGATTTAATCCTCTAATGAATAAATAAAAACTGGGATTAGATTACCTTGTCAAACTGTGCATTTTCCCCTCATACACCTAAACAAGTATCTTTTTGACAGTGCTAATTCCAGGTATTCTCTGGATACAACGTGTGCTTCGATGTTGTGGATAAACAGATTAACAATACTAATTATTTCTACATTTATCATACTGAATATCTTCTCAAGACCCCTTCATTCTGTTCTCTGTGCCTTGCAGAAATACATGGTTCGAAGAAAGATTGAAGAGATAAGTTTCACTAGCATCGAGTGTTTGTTGTATGCATTTCATCATTTAGCTCACAAGGTAAAATTGCTACATTGTAGCTCGTTGATTTATATTCCTAGACTGGAATTCTTTCGAACTTATTTTGATTACTTTGTAGAGTCCTAATTCCACAAATAGCCTGTGTGGTTATAAAGTTGTCACGGGGCAACCTTCAGACAGGCTTGGGGAAGATTTTTCGGAGCAATACAAAGACTTTACAGAGAGGTAATTTGGCAACACATCTGGTCAGCAATTTATTGTCTTTATAGTTGCTTTATTCAGAAGTCCTGAATTTACAGTAACCTTCTTGATTGAAAGCTCTTTGTGTGATGTTTTGGTCATTGGTGATTGATTTTTCATCTATCAGATTAATTCTTCTCTGAACACCAGAATACTGGATGTGTTAGAATGATGTTATTTATTCTGTAGATTTGATTAATACAATGGTTCTTAATGATATTTTATTACTTAACATTATTGGATTATAGTAAACTTTCTCTTGGACAGTGTGCAGGATATTCAGTTAGTCACCCATGATGTGCATATTGGTCTCATTTGTTGTATTCTTAATCTGTGGATGGTGATATAATAATTGTTTATATTTGATTATAATTAGAACATTCATGTCATGCCTATGTAACCGAAAGAATTGAAGCCTTTTCCCGGTTTTTAAATTTCTTTTATTTAGTTTTGTTTTTTGACATAAATGATCTCGAGTCCAATGTTTAAATTGACTTTAATTGGAAACTGTCAATATACTGTGCTATCCATCTATTTAACAAGAAGCATGGTTTAGTATTCCTTTTAATTAATTGAATAATGATTTGGGTTAAATTGTTCACAAGTCCATTATGTACTTGTATAAACTTCGTTTGCGAGTACATAATAGTGATTTGTCTAATCTTCTTCTCTAGATTGTTACTGTTAGAACTTTCTAAGAATTCCACTTGTTTGAGCACCCTCATGCGCTAGTAGGAGACTTGATAGTTCATACACACAAGATAGTATTTATGATGCCAACAACTCTTGTTATAATCTTGGATCTTAAGAATTTGATATTTACTCGGCTTTATATGAAACAGATTAAGCACCATTGAGGATTTAGCTAAGGCAATGAATAAGAAATTGACCCAGGGAATGACGGAGCACAATAAAGCAATGGCAGCTGCTAAGACAGAAGAGGAGAAAGATGTGATTGTGAGTTTTCCCTACTTAGCCATCCTTTTCTTTTAACCACTCCTTTGTGGCATTTATCTTCACAAGCATATTGGTATTTCAGTTTTATTAATTCCATTTTTTGTCATTTCCTACAGAAGAAGCAGAAGCAGAATGCTACGACTGGTCTCCGGACTTGTAACAACATACTAGCAATGGCCCAGGTAATTGCTTTTACAAACACCAGCTAACAAATAAATTCATATCTAGATAAAACCTTGAAAAGGAAATTTATAACAGTGGATATTATTTAATGCGAAATTACGTGTTGCATTTACTACCCTTCTTCAATGTTGAGAATTTAATTAGAGAAGATTATTCTGTATAGCACTTAACTCTACGTAAACCTTTCCTCTTATAATATTGTATACAAACTATGTTCTGTATGTAGCCGTTGCATTCGAAAGCGCCTTCGTTTATCGGGGACCAGAAAATTAGCTTGTCTTGGAGAGAAGTAACTAAAGCTGCAATCCCATCCACTGCTGCTGCTGCTACTACTGGGTATATAGCTAGAATAGTTATTTGCTTTATATTACCAATATTACCACTATACTTGCACTAATTGTGCGTATTGCTCTGTGGCAAATACAGTCAAAAACGAACTTCTGCTGGCACCGGGTCGAATGCAGCCAAAAAAGGTCGAGGAGGAGGTTCACAAAACCAACTTGTTAGTAAAGCATTTGAAGGTTTAAATGATGGAAGAGGTGGTAGAGGTGGTAGGGGTTGGAGGGGACGTGGTGGCGGTAGAGGGAGGGGTTATTATCGTCGGTAAACCAAGTCAACTTTGTTGTACATTGTGGACATTTAGGTTATTTGTTATGACACCGTAGTGGCACTTTTTCACTAACGTAGTCTGTTGTTACTTCATACTTGTATTGGGTTGATTAAAATTTATAATGAGCTTTTTCTTTCTTCTCTTCTACAAATTTCGTTAGCTACAGACTTGTTCTGAAACTTTGCAGAAAAAGATAATACAGTTTTGCCTTCATTTTAGCCTATGAATATTCTAGATTTAAGAATTTAATTGGGTGCCCTATTATTATGAAAGATGCACATTGTAGAGAAATATCCGATTTCAATTCAGACCAATATACTGAGAAAAATCTAGAATTTTCTTTAATGAACTGATGTAATCAAATCAACAGCTAAAAATGTACTCGGAGCTCTATCAACGCTGCAGGTGCTCAACATCGAGTCTAGATCAAGTCTCCAACTAGCATTTAATTTAATAACATTATATTCTATCACTCCCAAAATTTCTCCGTTTAGGATAGAGTTTATTTAAGAATTAGAAAGGTTTAATTTTTAGGTTATTTTACAATTATTCTCTTTAAATTAGTGGTTGAAAAATTAATGATTTTAAATTTTTTTTTTTATTTTTGCGAAATTGTATTTTCAAAGAGAGTTATTCCATTTGGAAAAAAAAGTCTTATTTTGGGACATCTAGAAATAAAAATAAAATCAAGAATGGAGGGAGTATATTAAATTATTCACATTGAATCTTGTATAAGTTACTCTTTCTAAAAATTATTGTCTTTATATGTAAGTGTGCAACGAACTCCTATAATAATTTTTCCGCGATCAGAGGTTGGGAACTAGGAAGGGTCACATAATAAATGGATGAGATTTTTCGAAAGCCACATCTATCAATAATAATTTGTTACTAGTAGAGTATTTTATAAGTAGAAAAATACGTACATTTTCTTTTCGTGAATAATAATTAATGATGAACGTATACTTTAGAGAAGGAATTGCTGTAAACAAGTGGGGTATTTGTTGGCTCCTCCTTCCACGTGCAATAATGCCTCTAATTCATGAGTCCTTACCCTGTCCCAATTTGTACGGATCAATGGGAATTTTTGGGGATCATAATTTACATAAAATAGTAGTCACAAATGTTTAAAGACGATCATGGACAGTGACATTAACTGATTTTATTAGGTAAGAATCTTTGGGCCTGTTTGTTTGGTGTTTCCCAGATTTTTTTCGTGTTTGGGAAATGCTAAACAAACATGTTTTCTATTTTCCGAAATAAAATTTTCATCCATTAATTTTCTCAAACTACTCTCTCAAAAGCCAAACAAACAACAATTTTCTTATCTCTAAACAAAACCTATACAAACTTTACTTTGATTTGACATAAAGTAACTTATCTCTTACACAATTTATCTCACATAACAAACATGATTTGACATAAAGTCTTACACATCTTACACCTACAACCCAACTCTTCCAAAAAAACCTACACCTACTATATTTCTCAAACCACTCTCTCAAAACACAAACAAACAACATTACGCAAATCGAGATTATTTCATAAACCTACACTACTCTCCCAAACTACTTTCCCAAACGCCAAACAAACAGGCCCTTTGCTTTTGTTTATTTATTAGCCGATTAATTTTTTGGTATCTTGAATGTGAATTTGTCCTCCATTGCACATGCCTACTCGTTTACCGCCATATACCAATCACAATTAATAATCATTTAAAAGTGGGCAAGGTTTAGTGTGACAGAAGGTACTTGGACATAAATTTGAACTTTTCTCTAATCATCATTAGTGTCTCCCTAATTAGTACATTCAACTGAAAAACCAAGAATTAATAAATCCCAATTATGGCTGAAGCTACAGGAAGCATGTGGCTTGTGTGTGTATGTATATGTATGTACATTATACATATGGAGAGAGAGAGAGAGAGAGCATGTGACTCTGATTTGGGGACAAAGCAAAGAGGGAGTGAGGCTTAAAAACACTTCACATGGGTGGGGAGGTCTTTGTGAGTGGGGGTGGGGGTGGGGGGGTAAGAGAGGAGAAAAAGGAAGACATATTATTATAAGTATATGATTCTAATTAACATGCCTAGGCTCTTTAATTTACTTTTTAATTTTTCTTCATATGTACCACGTCATTCATAAATCACAAAATGGCCCTTACTTGTTTAAACATATTGACTTGTTTAAACAGACTGTCTTGCCCTCTCTACACTAAATTTATTTTAATATTTAATTATATTGGGAAGCTGCAATTTTTATAACAATGAAGGTTGATATATTGATGACCCATGCAACAGAAACGTATCTATGTTTCCAACAATTTTTAAGCTAGATTAATTAGGTGCTAATTTAATACTCCCTCAATTTCATAATATATATCGTTTTAGAGTGTTGTACGGGTATAAATGATTCAAATAAATAACATAATTTTTTGATAAAATATAAAAGATATACCTAAAATACCCTTAATTAATATTGCATTAGAATAAATAAGATAGAGTTTTTGGTATAATAAATAAGGGTTAAATTGGAAAAAGAGTAATTAATATTGCGACATATATTTTGAAATAAAAAAAAAATCTCTAAAACGATAGATATTATGAAGCAAAGGGAATACTTCAATACAAAAGATTTAGTAGAAATCTAAAATGACCAACTTAAGTTTGAATCGGCGGGAAGATTCCCATAAAAATGTTATTTTGCACTTTAAAAAAAAATTAATATGGGCATATAATAATTGAAAAGCTTCTAAAAGCGTTTAAATCGGACGTGAGCAGATAGAAAATTGATTGGGAAGAAAGGGTCTAGTTTGGAGTTAGGATTTACGTCCTAGGCCCATGTTCATGGTAAATTGGCTAATAACTTGCGGCGATATCTATTTTTGATCCAACAAAATTAATTTGGGTGGTAGGCCCAACACCCTAATTAAATTCTAAATCCTGGAGTATCAATTAATTATAGTATTTATTTTTATAAATAAATACACAACAGATCATATATTTCATCCTAAAACTCTAATCTCTAAAATATCCATAATAATAATAATAATAATAATAATAATAATAATAATATAAAGATTGCATATGGATTTTGTGATAGATAACATACATATGATAATGGGAGAGGGGCAGAGACGAAAGTCACATCGGCACGTGGTGGTCTGGATTCCCTGTTTCTTTCTTTATTTAATTTTAAAAAATAGTAGTAGTATATAAATTTATACTTCTTCTTTTTAAAGAACCCCATTGGAAATTTGTTGGATGACCACTACAGTTGTTGCTAGCTGTCCTCCCATGTGACAACGCCCCCCCCCCCCCCCCCCCCCTCCTCGCCCCCAACCACCCCACCCTATGAGGAGTAGTCTTCCCTCCAAAACTTTTGGGAATCAATTTGTAACCTATTTTAACCATTAATTAATTTTCTCCAAATTCATAATTTTTTAATAAAAATACAATTCATAGTATATATATATATATATACTGCCCCTGCTCTAATTTGTCGCAATGCAAAATAAAATTATTTTTGTCAATCTATCATCTTATATAAATTAATTTTTTTTTTTAAATGTACACAAAGTAAAGATTTAAACATTATTAATTAGAAGTATTAATATAAATTATTTAAAAGTTTTACATTTTTAACTGTTACCTTAATATCGATGCAAAATTTAAATGGAGCAACAAAAATGAGATCGGGAAAGAGAAAGTATAAATTTATTAATTTTATCAATGAGAAATCCGTGAAAATTTAACTTTTCATATTAAATACCTCATCTCAATCATGCCATGTTCTTTTGATAATGCCTTATGTCTTCTGAGATTTTCTATAAATACAGACTTAGGTCATTCCTTAACCTTTCAACTTCTCAAAACCATTTTGAATTTTGCCAATTTATTTCTCCTCCACTTTTCAGTTGTTAGTTAGTTTAGTTAAAAAAAAAAAAAAAAATAAATAAATAAAATGGAACAACTACCACCGAAACCACCAATCTCTATGTCCCACAATTGGTCTAATTCATTTCCGTTCCAAATGATGCCGCCGCCCAGTACCACCGCCGCACACAACTCATGGGTTGACGATTTTCTCGACTTCTCCGCCACCCGTCGGAACGCACACCGCCGGACGGTGAGCGACCCCATTGCTTTCGTGGAGGATCAATCATCATCGCAACACAACAACAACAATCACGGGTTCGAGAGGTTGGACGACGAGCAGTTGAGGAACATGTTTTCCGATGATGTCGGGCCGCCGTCGGATCAGAACACTGAAGACCCATCGACGCCGTCGGATCAGAACACTGAAGATGATGAGAAGAAATTATCTCCTACCCGTATGCTGCCTAAGAATGAACCTGGAGAGGTGGAGACTAAGTCGTCGGAGAATCATGATTCCGGAGACACTATTTTCGATCCCAAAAGGATTAAGAGGTAATTAAAATACTAGTACTAGTAAGTATATATAATTATTCACCAATTACAAGTATATATGTTAGTAGTATAATCAATCAAATAATCAATTGTTGTTGATGTAATTATATATATATAAATCAGGATCTTGGCTAATAGGCAATCAGCTCAGAGGT
Organism: Penstemon newberryi var. newberryi; assembly: GCA_030819805.1. NCBI lineage: Eukaryota > Viridiplantae > Streptophyta > Magnoliopsida > Lamiales > Plantaginaceae > Penstemon > Penstemon newberryi. Next base: position 3,836,412 of record JAUALY010000003.1, on the reverse strand, counting down.
CAAGGGTGAGGAAATTACAATACATTTCTGAGCTTGAAAGGAGTGTGACAACATTGCAGGTATTTTAATAGATAATCCTTAATTAATTAAATAATTGTTTGCTAATTAATTATAAAATGAAGACGGAAGTATCGGCATTGTCACCAAGGGTTGCATTTCTGGACCACCAAAGGCTTCTTCTGAATGTGGATAACAGCGCTATTAAGCAACGGATTGCGGCTTTGGCTCAAGACAAAATATTCAAAGATGGTAAAAATTCTAAACAAAAACAAATTAAGACATTCATTCTCATTATTAATCTAATTAATTTTTTATATATTCTTAAAATTACAATTGCAGCTCATCAAGAAGCACTGAAGAAGGAGATAGAGAGACTTCGGAAAATATATCACCAACAAAACATGAAGAAGATGGCTAATGGGGATGAATAATTATTTTCTTTTTTATTTAGCTAGCTGATTAATTTGACATGATTAATATTTCTTAGTAGTATATTGCTATTTGATTAGTATGGGTACGTAGGATTTATTTAATTCATTGACAAAGAAGAGTAAAACTGTAAAAGATGTACGTACTGCTTGGATTAATTGTCATTCTTATTTTAGAATTTCGCTTTAATTTTCTTTTAAATTCCTTTTTATAGTTGTGAGCTACCTTTGTGTGTGTTGAGATAGATGAATAGGATGTTGTAACATGTAATGAGAGTTGGAGTGACAGCTTAATTTGTTGTATGATTCATGTTTTAGTCGATTAATTTCTTCTGGTCTGGTCCATATTTTTTTTGTTAACTGAATATGGATTTGGCTTTCATAATTAGCACCATGTTTTTTTTTTTTTTTACCAAAAATAAATAAATTTAACACCATGTAAAATAGTAATTAACTATTCGTAACACTTACATTAAAGTTTCTTCAATTGTTCTACTTAATTAAAATATATATATATATATATATATATATATATATATATATATATATTTATTTATTTATTTATTTATTATTCATGAATTCATAAAGTGACAACCAATGAAATCGTAGTCGGTGGTATATAATCACTGATAAAACTGAGGCCTCAAGATAACTAATATGAATTTTTGTCTAATTTAATACTAATGTTTGGTAGTGATTTGTTATTTGTAATTATTTGTAAACAATTATTAGAAAAAAATTTAATGTGATGAATGATTATTAATTGTTTAAAAAAAAAAAAATTTATAAAGTGACGTCAAAATTGCTAGACAAAAGTTGGTCTAAAGTTTTAGGTGAGTAGCCTCAGTCTTGGCCCATTTGTGCTTTTGGTGCGTGTGACTCTCAAAATCATTGGTCATGGTTTGGGCCCTATGGGGGTAATTATAACGACTGCTAATTGGGTCTTATGAGTTGGGCTTGATTGGAGTGGGCTTGATGATATCAAGTTCAAATTGAGCTCATAAAATTTCTAATGGCTTTTATCGATATAGAAATAGACAAGACTGGCAAGCAATACTCGACTCATACATTCATGATAACTAATAAAAAGTTCTCAAAAAAAATTGGGAAATCAACTCTTTTTAATAGTAAGTTGAGGGGGTTGACGTATTTAAATTGCACAACACATGCAACTAAATAAATGTGTAACATGCAATTGTTTATCTTCTTGAATGATTTTTTGTACAACAATTTTTCTTCTGATTTAATGAGTATGCATAGTGTTACTTACCTAAACATTATTATTATAATTATATATATATATATATATATATATATATATATATATATATATATATATATATATATATATGTATATATCATGTACGCATATGTCTATGTCAACATCCTTTGATTAACACATAATTGATAAGAACATTTGACTTCTAATTAAGCTTAATGAATCATTCTCTTAGATATATTTTCAATTTTATCCAATCGTTTTCCTTTGGGTTGGCATTTCTCACACTTTTTAATCATTAAATTATTTTAATATTAGTGGGCCTGATGAAGCAGGCCAGAGTCATAAGAGCCCACTTCAGAATAGTTAAAAAGCTAGTATTTGCCAACAGTCGGAGATAAGAATGAGCATATTCTTCAGCCTCTTTGGGGTTGGTCTATTTCCAATATCGTAAGTTTTCAGTTCTTTATTTAAAGTAACCATCAAATCTATTGCAAGGGATTTTTTTTGAGATTGTCAATTATTGGAAGGTGTTGGATTGGCCCACTCCAACCTTCGTTGTTGAAATTCGTAAATTTTGGATTTGTTAGTTCAAATCAAAGTTTGAATTCTCTAATTGTAACATCAATTTTGTCGTGTGAGTCTTTAACTCCGGTTGGTCAGATTGATCAAATTGTATTTTCTTTTCCTTTAATTCCGATAAACATTTGTTGTGATGGGGACTATTCCCTTTTTGGCTTTGTTGAACTGTTCTTTTAGTGTGGAGTGAAATTTATTTATTAATGTTTTTTAGAAATTAAAGATTTATAATATTATTAAGTTATATATAAGGAACACAAAAGGTGGTTAAATGCATGTTGTACGTCGGCAACACATAATGGATGAAGTGAAACCTGCAGCATGATGACTAAGAAATAAGAAAGGTATAGCAAGCTAAGCATCTCCAATGCTTAAGGGGAGGGGGAGTGGGTGAGAGAGGGGAAATATGGAGTTATCTCCATTGATGAGGGGGGAAGGGGAGAGAGGTAGGTGGGGATGTCTTCTCCCACCTCATGGAGGGGTGGCTCGGTGGGTGGACAACACATGCCTTCTTTATTTTTTATTATTTTCTTTTGACTTTCCTTTGTTATTTAATTAATTTATTTTATAATAAAAAATATTATTAATTTTATTTTTTTAAAAAAAATCTTAATATTAATTTAATTTTATACTTTTTTAATTGTAACTTTTAATTAATAAACTTAACATTAATGTTTAAAATTTAATAACATTGTAAGAAAATTTAATTTGTCTATTATTTAAATTTTGTAAATTTAAATTTAATTTGTGTTAATTTAGAATAACGTAATTAAAAACGATTTATGAAAATTAAATACAATTACTATTATTATTATTATTAAAAAATATAAAAATTAGAATTAATTGAAATGAGAAGATTGAATCACTAAAGATGACTGGAGAGGAAAATGAGAGTATGAGGGAAATGGGAGTTTGAGGTGAAGGGAATAACTGAAGATGGCCTAAAGCTTAATTTTAAAAATTTTAGGACATAGTATTATAAAGGTGAAACAATTTCAAACCCTGAATTGGGTTACAAAAATATCTAGATCCTTTGTGATCCATAATAATAATCATCAAATTTTTTTTAGACAATAAATATATTATTCATCTATGGTTACATCACACTCTTTCCAATTGCTATCCAAGTTAAAGATAAACTTATTAACTATAAGCACCAATTAATAACAAATTAAAAAATACTCACACTAATTTGATTCGAACTCAAGATGGATCTCCGCCTAATCATCAATTTTCCATAACTAACTTGTTAGAACAAAAATAATATTTCCATTCCTTTAGCCTTTTTTTTTTTTTGGGTAAAAACGACAATTATCTATAAAGAATATGTTTCTGTGTCTCTTTCTGTTTGTGGAATGCCGCCGTGGCATGGATCCCTAGGAGAACCACTAGGAAAACCCCAACCCACGACTGTTTAGCTTGCTTGCTCATTTTTGTTATTAAAAAAAGTAAATAATACTGACACTCAATTCATGGTACCACATTATATTCCCTTTAAGACATAGGGTTTGTTTGTTTGGCGTTTCCAAAAAAAATTCGTGTTTGAGAAATGGTACTACATTATATTCCCTAAACATGTTTTTTATTTTTTGAAATAAATTTTTTATATCTCAATTTTCTCAAACTATTCTCTCAAAAATCAAACAAACAACAATTTTCTTATCTCTAAACAAAACCTATACAAACTCTACTCTGATTTGACATAAAATAACATATCTCTTACACAATTTATCTCACATAACAAACATGATTTGAAATAAAGTCTTACATATTTTACACCTACAACATAACTCTTAAAAAAAAAACATACACCTACTTTATTTCTCAAACCACTCTCTCAAAACTCAAACAAACAACATTACGCAAATCGAAATTTTTTCACAAACCTCCACTACTCTTCCAAACTACTTTCACTAACACCAAACAAACAGGCCCATAGTAATTAACCAAATAGAAGAACTGGATTCGACCTTTAGTAGATCTGGTCCAACATGTCACTCTCTTTATCCGGTTTCATTTTTTCTTTTTCAATATTTATTTATTATTTTTATTTTTAAGGGTATGTCATAAATATTACATCACAACACAAAAGAGTCATTCCCTTCATTCATTCTGTTTTTGGAAGCAAAATGAGTACGCCTTAAGTACGTACGTTAAGATATCAAAGATATATAAAAATAATTTATAAGTACTTATGTAAGATATGACACATCCGATCCAAATATCCAATGATAACTAATTAAGATATATATGGTCTTTACATTCCTGTGAATTTTAAGTTACATATATGGTTAGCACGTAATTTAATTGGTTGCATGTTCATCCTCCTATCGATCGGTTTAATTGTCAAAATAACAAAACAAGAAGATTTATTATTTCAACCAAAACAAATGAACAATGACTTGCACAATTATATTCTTTGGCTAATTCTCCTCAAGTCAACCATTTACAAAATCAATTAATAAATCAAACAACTATGGCAATATTATACTCATTCCCAGCAATACCAGAACTAATACTCTAACGTAATTAATACTTTTTTATTAGCAAATTGTGTTAATTAATTGTATTAATATCAATCAACTTGTGTTATGTATACGCGATTGCCTATACAACGTTGACTTATTAGGGTGAGTTTGGCCCAGCGGTGGGAGCTCTTAAAAGCACTTTTAGACCTCCATTGTGATTTTTGAAGTGTTTGGCCCCAATTATAGAAATTGCTTTTAGTCAATCGTGATTTTAGTGGTGTTTGGCCCCTAATATCATAATCACTTTTGGGATCTCCAGAAGCTAAAAATCAACTTATTTCAGAAGCTACTAAAGTGTTACTTTTGCAAAAGCTATTATCCAAAAGCAATTATTTTATAATTGAATTTTATCATAATCAATTATTGCCAAAATCCATTTTAGTAAAATTAATTCTCCTATAATTGATTTTCGAATCGCTAGGCCAAACTCACCCTTAGTATGCTTGTGGTTTGTGAAGTCTTCCAAGAATAATTAAGGCCTGTTTGTTTGGTGTTTCCCATAATTTTTTCGTGTTTGAAAAATGCCAAACAAACATGTTTTTTATTTTTCTAAATAAATTTATCATCCATTAATTTTCTCAAACTACTCTCTCAAAAGCCAAACAAACAACAATTTTCTTATCTCTAAACTAAACCTATACAAACTCTACTTTGATTTGACATAAAATAACATATCTCTTACACAATTTAACTCACATAACAAACATGATTTGACATAAAGTCTTACACATCTTACACCTACAACCCAACTCTTCCAAAAAAACCTACACCTACTTTATTTCTCAAACCACTCTCTCAAAACCCAAACAAACAACATTACGCAAATCGAGATTATTTCAGAAACCTCCACTACTCTCCCAAACTACTTTTCCAAATGCCAAACAAACAGGCCCTTAATCTTCTACTGTATATTTGGAATGCCTTTTTGACATTATTTATATCTCATAGTGTCATAGTGTGTGTCGTGCTTAAGTGTTATTTAGGAAATGCTGAACATGCACTCGATTATAAGGAAATTCAGGGGCTAGAATATCTAAAGTACCCTTCAAATATCAACAAAAGATTAAAAAAAAAAATCACATAAATTTTCCTAAGCAACTATTGCAAAATCAATCGAACTATTTTTTATTAATCAGAATATTTTGATTTGAATCGGTTCTTTTTCAGTATAATCAAACTCGCCGCATAACATAAAAAAAAAAAAAAAATGAGTGATTTTTGTTTTGGAAAAAAAAAGTAAAAATATCTAAAGGGCTAATGCTAATTTACCTTCCATGTCATATGCATATTATTCAATTTATCACCTTAAAGTGTCAAATTTATCAAAACACAGAGGGTAAAATGACACATTTATAATAATACAAGAGGTAAAATGCTACATTTATAAGTTGATTGAATCAAAGTATAGTATATAAGAGGGGTAGTTTTGTCAATTTGTATTTCTTGTAAGTTTAAAAATACCAAAGGATGCGGTATGAAACTTTTGTAAAATTATATGGGGTTACAAAACTTTTTCTTTTTTCAAATCATTGAAAGATAAATTGAATATTATGTATATCACATGGAGTAAATTGTCATTATAGCTCAATATTAAAATATCAAACATTTTACATCTAGAATGGTTAAAACATCAAGCACAAATAACAGACTAAAAATCCACAAATATATTAATGAAGAATAATTTTAAAATGTGAAACGGAAAAAAAAATGGGAGTAAACATATACAAATAAAAACATAATATTTGGTTTTGGTCCAAATTATCCTATCAAAAAAGCCGAAATGAAATTCGAAAATTCGGCAAGGTTTAAAATTTAAAATCTAACGTTGCTGAAATTGTAGTCTAATGACAAAAACAGAAGCCAAAAAACTAAGTGATGTTCCGTTCAAATTCACTAGTATAAGTATTTTTCTAATTTAATAGTACTAGCTAGTTTGATTAGTTAATTTATTTTCACACTTTTTTCAAAAATATTTTTTTGTTAATTTATTCATTGATGTAAATGGTATAGTCACCGTTTCACTACAAGAATTCTTGATTAAATTTGGGAAAGTCTTACCCAGTTCGGGTTTGGCCACACCCAAAGTAATTACAAGGCAAATGCAATATATTTGCTTTAGAATTGGATTAAATTTTTAGGAGATTGATCAATCGCAAAGCAAGTGCAATACACTAATCATGAGATTGAATGAGTTTGACCAAACCAGGTTTGGACAGAATTTTTCATTAAATTTGCATAGAATATATCTGTAATTATCGTAGGAGTTGGGAGTTGTTTCCGTAAGTTTAAAGGTAGTTATCTCTTTAATTAATTAATTATGTAAAGAATGGTCTTTTACTATATTATTATTCCCTTTAACGACTTTCCAAACACGGCTTCCACACTCTTTCCACCCTTCAACAGTCAACTCACACAAAAAACACCGGCATTTAAATACATACACATTTCCATGTATCTATATATATATATAGATATACTCACAAACAAACACAGAATAGAACAAGATGCGTCGCCAATCAAAACTGAGGCCACATATTACTATTCTATTCTTCCTAATCCTCTGCGGCGGCCTCACCTACGGTCGCTTCATTTCCGACCAATCATATCTAATCTCCGATGGGGTCCACACCTCCAGTACTGGTGTTCCGCACTTCCTCGGCCTCGGCGCCGCAGCGGCGGAGGAGACCTGCGAACAGACTTATGGTTTTATGCCGTGCACTACCACTGGGGTGGGGAATCTCTTTCTGATTGTGGTGTACGGTTATCTGATGTTTCTCGCCGCAATGTATTTGTCGGAAGGTAGTGAGCTTTTGCTGGAGATTCTCGGCCCGGGAATTGTGGGCGGGCTTTTTCTTCCCGTACTTGGAGCTCTTCCCGACGCTATGCTTATTCTTGGTACTATTAGAGTTATTTTAATGAATATTGTTTTCCTATTTTATTTTTGTTTTTGGATTTATGTGAGTGGAAATTCATCAATTGCTTATTTTGGGGATGGAGTAATTAAGAGATTTGAGCTGTACTATGTGCCAAATATTTTTCTGTGTTTCTATTTTCGGAACATTTTCAAAGTTCAAGACAAAAACTCCACATGCTTTGTCTAACTTTAAAAAAATCCGCTTATTTTAACTTCCAAAAATCCCATGTGTATGGTTTTAATTACCACATTTGATCAAAATAGAATTAATTTTCGACTTTTGACTTTGGCATTAACTTTTGACTTTTGAGTTTGGCGAATAACAAAATTACCCCATTAGTTTTTTTATTTTTATTTATTCCTTTTGAAAATTCAAGTATATACTACTTGGGTCGAGTGTGGTAATTAAAACCAAACACATGAGGATTTTTTAGAGTTAAAATAACACATAGTTTTTTTGGGGTCAGACAAAGCATAAGGGGTATTTTTGTCTTTCGCTGTCAGGGATAAAATTGTCATATAAAATATGTGAACAATACATGCAATTTCAGCGTTTGAATCACACTCTCTTTTCTAGAGGTATATTTGGTGCTGATTTGAGAGCACATGGAGATTTTTGGAAGTTAAAATAACACGGATTTTTTTTGAAAGTTAGACAAAATATAGGGGGTGTTTTTGTCTTTAGCTCTTTATTTTTAAAACATCACATATTAACTTAAACTAAAAATTCAAGAGTAAAATGCAAAAACAACCTTTGTTTTACATAAAACTCTCTATGTTATTTTTATGAGTAAAAATCTTTTGTGTTAACATTTTATTAGTAAAAACTCTCATGTGTTACCATTTGATTACCCGCTGCACTTATTTGAAAATTAAGACTTGATAATAAATGGGTTATTGATATATTTTAAGAGAATAGGGGGTTATTGCTAATATTTTAGTCTATAGGAGGGTTGTTGATAATATTTTTAATTGAATAGTGGTGTTTCGTATTTTATTGCAAAGAAAAAATAACATTTATGGATATAATTATCACTTCCCTACAAATCACGAAGTATACTTGCGCTTACAACGACTAAAACACACCACTGCCTAGGAGGGGTTGAATTCCTACGACTTGCTAACACATAGTTTTTTAGCTAATAAAAATAAATATAAATTTTCTTTTTTTTGCCAGATAGAATACTAAAAGATCTAGGCCAAGTGAAAGAAGAGCAAGATATTAAATAGGAAGTATTACACTGGCTATATGTGATAATTTTTTTCTAATTGTGAAGGAACATTAATGCTATATTTTGAATAAAAAATTATGTGAGGGAAACAAAAGGCATGTTAGTATGAATTTCATTTATTTTCTTTAAAATATATAGTTGAGCATCATATACATATGTGACAATTAGTACATATATGACCATCTTTTCTTTAAAAACCAATTGTGGGAAAATGTTTCTTTGTATTTCTCGAAGTCAGTGTATTTACCTTTTTAATTGTTGTTTTGTTTTATAGTCTCCGGGCTATCTGGAAGCACAGAAACTGCTCAAAGCCAAGTCTCAGTTGGAATGGGATTGCTAGCTGGTTCAACTGTCATGCTTATTACTGTGATTTGGGGTACTTGTATTTTTGTCGGAAAATGCGACATTGAAAATCACGTAGCCATTGACTCACAAGATACAAAAGGCTTCAGTTTAACTGGTTTGTTCCCTATATCTTTCTCTACCATGTTAAGTTATCAAATAGGAGTATTAGATATATGATTTAAACAATGATATCAAATGGTCTAAACATTACTATATTAGTATTGTATGCATATTCGTAATGACATAAACAATAATATTACTACTTACCCTTAATTTATAGCTGCTAACAGTCGAGTTCTTAAAGTTTGTTTCTCCTTTCAGGCTCTGGTATTAGTACCGATATATGGACAAGCTATGCTGGAATAATCATGGCTATATCTGTGATCCCTTTCATAATTGTCCAATTACCACAAATCTTGAATATAGACTCAGGAAGACACTTGGTTGTCTTGATTGCTCTTATTGTATCTGTTTCATTGCTCATCTCCTATTGCCTTTATCAGGTATTTTCATATACTTTGTTAGGTTTTTTTGGGTTTAAATGATGAAGTATATAATTCTAGCTTTTTTTTTTTCCAAAAATCATTTAACAAAACCTTTTGAACTTCTTTGTGCAGGTATTCCAGCCATTGGTTCAGAGGAGGCGACTTGCTTATGCGAAGCATAAGCATGTCATATCCGGAATCTTGAAACAGTTAAAAATGCGTGCCTTGGGGAAACTCTACACAGAAGATGGAAAACCAAATGTAGAAGTACTGACAAAGTAAGCTTGGTTGGTGACTTTTATATACGATTTATTTTGCCTCTTTGCTTCGGGCTATGTTCGATTCTCTTGGATTTCACCGAGTAAAACACTAAGGAAAATAGTTTCTCTTGAATCCAGTGACGCAACGTTGAACATCATTTCTTGTTCATTTGCATTTTACTCACTCAAATCTATAAACCAAACATAGCCTTGGTGTTTTTATTGGTGTTGACGTCTTCTGTGACATTGCAGGATATTTAACACAATTGATAACAATAAAGATGGGTACCTTTCATACGAAGAACTAAATGGTCTAATAGTTGGAATCCAATTTACACAGATAAATTTGGACGAAAACGATACTAAAGACAAACTAATGAGAGATTTTGATACAAGTCATGACTCTAGAGTCGATTTAAATGAATTCATTGCTGGAGTTACAAAATGGCTTGATGAAGCCAAGGGTGCTTCAAGTAATGATTCTGCTTCAAAAAAATATATAGAGGATTTTCACATGGTATGTCGCCATATTATTATTATTATTATTTTTTTTTGGTTATAATGTTACATTACTATTAGATTACGACTGCATGGTTCTTTTAATTTTTTTTGGTAGAAAACGAAGAGGGAACACGATCTTCTGGGAGAAGTAGAACAAAGTGATGAGATTGTTGAAGGGGTTGAGAATCCGAAATGGACTTCAATTAAAGCTGTACTATTGTTGCTACTGGGAACTGTTATTGCAGCTGCATTTGCTGATCCTTTAGTTGATGCTGTTGATAATTTCTCCAGTGCAACAAAAATTCCTACATTTTTCATCTCATTTATTGCATTGCCATTGGCTACAAACTCAAGTGAGGCTGTGTCTGCAATTATATTTGCTAGTAGGAAAAACTCGAGATCTGCCTCGTTGACATTTTCAGAGGTATGTTACTTTAAAGTTCGTTTAAAACAAACCAAAAGGGATATGAATAGAGATAAACATCTAGACATCCTCTAGAGTCTAGAATCACACCATGTTTATGCCTTTTTTTTCAGATTAACATTCTGGACTATCTGTTTTCAGTTGTATGGAGCTGTTACTATGAACAATGCACTTTGTTTATCTGTATTCTTGGGACTTGTTTACGTACGAGGATTGACCTGGGACTTCTCGGCTGAAGTGCTGGTTATCTTAATCGTGTGCATTGTGATGGGTGTATTTGCCAGCATTCGGACAACTTTTCCACTTTGGACTTCTTTCTTAGCTTTCCTTCTTTATCCATTTTCTCTTGCACTTGTTTATGTTCTTGACTATGTCTACGGCTGGACTTGATTCCATTTCGTTTTCGTTTTTAATTTACTGTAAATTTTATTAGTTCACTGCAAATCAATCTTAGGTTTGAGGCATTGTTAATAACATGTATTTTGTTTTCCCCAATTGTAATTACAACTTGTCGCGTGTTTGTTTTCTTATAATAATTTATTCGCTTTGTGTATGATCTAATACAATACATATCAACAATTCGTATGAAGCTTAAACAAAAATTTCACATTTTAACGTTATATTATATTTTGTTATCCCCTTTATTTTCTTTTTCAAAATGATTTTTGTTCATTTATAGACAATATGGCCCTGTTTGTCTCGCTTTTCCTAAAATAATTTCGTGTTTTGGAAAAACGAAACAAACAAGTTTTTTACTTTCTGAAATAAATTTACATTCTCTCAAATTTTGCAAGCTACTTTCTCAAAAGTCAAACAAACAACAATTTTGTTATCTCTAAAAAAAAACTCACAAATGACAAATTTTATTTTGATTTGACATAAAATAATATATCTCTTATACAACTTATTTCACATAATTAACATTGTTTGACATAAAGTCTTACACATTTTACACCTACAAACCTTAAACCCTTCTAGAAAATCTACATCTACCTTATTATCCCGACCACAATCTCAAAATTCAAACAAACAATAATATGTAAATTGAAATTATTTTACTAACCTCCACTGTTATCTCAAACTACTTTTTCCAAATACCGGACAAACAAACCCTTATAATTTCTTTTGAAAAAGACATAATAGCCTTCATAAAACCCCATAATATAGTTTTGATAGATAAAATTATGTTCAAATTTATTAATTAAAAAAAATCAGGAAAACCAAATGTTTCATAAAATCCCATTAGGTCAAATAAATAATTCCCCCATCTCTAATTCTCTACTTCTTCATGACAACAAAAGTAGCGCGGGCCCATAATCTCGCTTCTACATGCCAAGCTCATGGGGGCTTCTATTATAATAACAATTGAAAGCCCAAAAATGGTCTTATTACCTAATTTGCTTTGTCGGCCCAAAAGAAAAGGCCATTTTCTACATCCCACATAGTTGAAATACAAGAGCTGCTGCTTCTTTATCAACGACGAGACAAGAGTAGCTATTGTCCCTTCGGGGACATCCGATAAAATTGGAACGATACAGAGAAGATTAGCATGGCCCCTGCGCAAGGATGACACGCACAAATCGAGAAATGGTCCAAATTTTTTTCTTTCCCTTTTGCCCTCACTCATCCCAGTCGTTTTTACCTTACTGCCCTCAGAGTCCCTTCACTTTCCTAAACTACCCTTGATAACTTTTGCTTTCCTTATTCCCTATCAACATCTTATTCACAATGCACAAATCAAATTTGGTCTTTTAATTAAGGATCCAACTAACTTAAAAAGATGAATACTTATCCGGATTACAATTTGATAACACAGTTCAAAAGATGAAATGAATTCACACTCAACAAGGAAAACAACAACATTAAGATAAACAAGGTTTTACATGAATTAAAAACACGATTTACACACACATAACACAAGCAAGCTTTTAGAGCTTAAGATTGAGATCGATTGTGTCTCCCTTTCGAGCATTGCCTTTGCCAATGGAGGTGGTAGTTTGTTCATTTTGCAACTTAACCGGAAAGAAGCTAAAAGTCTTTTCCATTGATCCACTTGGTCCAAGGGGATGGACTTGGCTTCTTGCATTTTCCTATCAATACAATCATAATTTTGAGTTAAAATAGAATCAACAAACAAATTGCAGATTTAAAACAAATTTTAATGATTATTTTTGTTGCACACCTGACTGGGTGGGCATTTAGAGTCGAATAGTTCTTGTTCTTGGAGGCCCGAGTAATTTGAAGGATTCTTATGGTTTGAGTTTAGAGGTTGAGAAGCAGAAGCCGGAGGAGCCAATGTTAAGAAATCTCCATTTAGCTTCCCGTCAATTTCGATAATTTCAGTTAGACTCGACTCAGGCTCAGGTGGCGCACTTGAGTTTGAGGGGCCTTCTCTGGAAACGGAATGAAAGAAATGCCATCAGCATAAACTAGAAACGAAGGCTATATAATTGGTTCTTGGATATTAGTGAAAACACTAATTACTTTTTTGTTTACTAACTAAAATCCAAGAACCAATGACAGCCTAAGGGTCCGTGAATTTCTAAATAATAAGAGATTACAAGTCAATAATGAACCTTATGTATTTGTTTCTTGGTTCAGTATGAGCCGTGTAGCCATTGTTACACGAAGCTAACTCATCTAATCTTGATCTTGAGGAGGCAACAGAAACATGGGTAGGAAAAATGCCAAAACAAAGAGATGGTGGCCTTTCTAGAGAAAACGGGTAGGACCTCTTCATACCAACCATCTACATTGCATCAGAACTAAATCAGATATACTCAACCAAGAAAAACCTCCTAAATTCTTTAATGAATGCTATTAGAGTTTTCAAAAGTGTCTACCAGTTTCTTTTAACAGATATTTATGAAATATAATCTGGTTAACAAAAAACCATGGAAAATTCAACAAGGGAAAAAACCAAATAATACCATGAAGAACAATTATACAAACAATGAACTGGAACTCTAACAATCCTAGCCTATCATGACAAAGTATCATCCAATTGTAGCAACAAATAAAGCTAGATTTCAGTTAGCTTGAGTTTGGTTCTTGAATTTCACCGATCACTAAAATGACGATGAAAATGGAAATGAAGGAAAACATTTTCCTTAACTTTTCACTCATGCTATGTTTGGTTCTTAGATTTTTCAGTGATTAAACGCTAAGGAAAATATTTTCCTTGCATCAGATAATGTAAAAGTGGCTTCATTTTTTTGTTCATTTTCATTTTCATCGTCATTTTACTCACTAAAATTCAAGAACTAAACATTGCCTCACTAAATCATGAAACCAAACACAACGTCATTGAATCAAAGAAATGTCATCTTGTACACATTAGTAAGTGTAAAAGGGGAAAGAGTAAGGATACCTTATCTTCCTCGGGCCTCGAAAGTGTATAGTTATTACCACGAAAACTTTGGTTTGAAGGGGGCTCTATCTGAGAACTTAGCACTGATGATGGTGAAATCCCAGAAGAGTTATTCACCTGTAACTGTAAAACAAAAAACACTTTTTAATCAATCCAACACCAAAAAAAGTGAAGATATCATTAATAAGATACGACATCTAAACTAACCATTGAAGAAAATGAAGGTTGCTGAAAATGGTGTGATCTTTGAGCTGCATTTGGGGCATTTAATAAAGGGGATTTCAATCTCGATTCATACGGTAAATTCACTTGCCCCCGAAATGCAAATCCACGATGATCTAATCTTTGCTTCTCTCCTTCAAGATTGTATTCACCATTCCAAAATCTAGGCCAATTTTCATTTCTAGGGCTCAAAATGGGTCCCGAATCTATTTCCCCTACCGCACAATTTACTTGCTTTGAAATCGGAATTAAATTTTGATGCATAATTTCGATATTGGGGACTGATTGGGATGGCCTAAACAATGGATTTGGTGAAGGGGATAGACACTGAACATCTGAACATGGAGTTGAATCACTATGAGAATCAATTGCATTATTAGCCAAAACATTTGCAGCTTGTAATGCCTCTCTTTTTTGTTGTTCCTCCAATCTAATTCTTTCAAGTTGAGCTACACCTAAACCTCTTTGTGGCACCTTTTTTTGCTTACCCTTTTTCGATTTACTACTACTACTACTACAGCCACCGGGTCCACCTCCAATACCACCACCGCCACCGCCACCACCGCCACCGCCACCGCCACCGCCACTATAACTGCACCTCATAACATGTTCTTGTTGAGACATCCTCTTTTTGAGTATGAGCCATCAAAATGAACAATAAATCTTGGGATTTAAAGGAGAACTCAAAAGGGATATCATAAATGGTAAGTCATCCGCCAAATCCCCATCATAATATTGAGATACCCAAAATCCCAAGAACACAGAAAATCTGAGAGGTTTGAAAAAGAAACCCAAATAAATGAAATCTAAAAGAATTTAAAGAACCCAAATCTACATTCTATAGATTACACAAGACGAGTCAAGATTGCATTTTTAAATGGAAACAAGATTATAACCCCCATAATTCAGCAAAGATTGCACCTTTATTTTGTTGCACGCACGAAACACACACATATACAAATAATTAAAGACAGAGAAATAAAGAGAACAAACGAGGAGAGAGTATAATATCTAAGCAGCTCCGGATTTTCCTCAAACCCAGTTGTTAGAGTTTTTGTCTGAAATCTGAATCAGTTAAATATGGGAACAAAATAGAGGAGAAAAATACTCCTCTTTTTTTTTTTTTTTTTGCAAAATTCAAAACTTTAATTAATAATGCAAATCTAAAGCATCCTATTTCAATGGATTGCCCCTCTTTTCCAATCTAATTTTTCGCCTAAATCCTCGTTCCACTCCTCCTTTTCATCCTTAGACCGACTCTCTCTCTTACCCTTTTTAATTTTCTTTTCTCTCATACTTTATTTATGCCTTTGATTTCATAAAACTGGATTTTCCGAAAGGAGGAAAATCCGAGTGGGGGTAATTAAACAAAGGTTTGATTTTGCATGTTTGTGCCAATTTTGGATATCTTTCTTGTTGGCTTTGCAGCTTTTGGAACAAATGAATGGGTCCACATCAAATCTCAATTTTTTGTTTTGCATGCCTTGCATGTATTTTCCTATTACTATTTTAATAATTCTACTAATTAGATGGGAGGGTGGCCCACAAAATGGGAACTAGCTGATTTTGAGACATTTTCTTTGAATTGATGTCATTTATTGGTGATATATTTACAAAATCCATCCAATATTTGGTGTCAAGATTTCCATATGTTACACTTCTTGGTATTTGAAAATGATTGGTGACCACTAATTAAAAAGGGGATACATTATTTTACATGTTTTAGTTGGTTCCGTGATCAATAAAATCACTTCTGGTTCTAAAAATAAGTATGAGAAATTTTAGTTCAAAATTTTCAAATCATATTGAGTCGAATTAAAATTATTTACCCATAGTAAATGTATTATTTTGTTATGTTATTGAAAACACACTAAGAGAGTGGTAAATAATAATGCATGTGTAATATGTTTATGTTGTGCGAGTAATTGTTTGATTTAATCGAATCTAAACTAAGATTTTAAGTAGTTAATTATCTGAATAAAAATGGTGAAATACATTAGGTGAATAAGATTTATTCACGCGTTTTTATCTAGTATTTCTATATATATATATATATATATATTTATAAAAATAGAGTTACATCACTCACCAACTATTTAATTCTAAAATCTTTAGAATTATTGCATGGACCACAACAAAATGCATGCCAAAAACCGAAAGGCAAGAAATATATTGAAGAGATATAAAAAATCAAGATGATAAAAGGAATCATGAAAACCAAAATCTTTCAAAATGTTATGCCAATGGATTTTGCTTTCAAGATGGGATCCACCTTGTCTTTAAAAAAGGACACTCATAGCGCCACCGCAGGGACGGTGGAGCCACCTTGACGACACCAGTTTTGTCATTTAATAAGCCAAGATTTTGTTAGATATATATACCAAGATATAAACTATAAAGTAACGTATATAAGCATCTATATCACAAGATACTTTTTCAAGAATCGATTAATGTCTCTTTACTTTCTTAGGTTATGTTTGGATCAACTCAATATTAGTTTTTTCAAGATTATGTTTGAATCAACTTAATATTAATTTTTCCAAACACGAAAAATATAATTTGTATTGGCTTTGATTGTATAATGTAATTTTTAGAAAATATATTATGATTTTAAAAACTCGAAAAAAAATATAGTTCTACACACATTTTTCACTCAAAGCTCTAGATACGAGCATGATTGACAGGTCTTAGGTCCAATATAAAACTATATTTCACATTTTTGAATTCAACTACCATTTTATTTTGACATTATTGAACTCTGCAGAAATTCAATTAGACAAAAATACATGAAAGTCATTTTCAACTTTTTCAGACGAATATATGGCAAAGTTTCCAAAAAGCCCAATTAAAATCGAAATCATCATATACATCCATAAGTAAGCCTAATCTTTAATTTATAAGGAAATCATCAACTTATATGGTTCTTTTTGTGGGGATTTGTAAGTAGATGGGGTTCTTTTATACTTTGACAATATTTCACTTTTTCCTCTTGGACCTTTTCTCCCTTTAACAGCCACTTTCTTAAGTGGAAGGATATCCGTTGTAGAATTCATAGTTTTTCTATGATGATTAATTTGTACTTTTGAGTGAATTTTGAGTGAATTCTACTTAGTATTTTGTGGGTTTTAAGTTAATGTAGAAAAAGCTAGTGAAAAAGAAAATTAAGTAATTAATTATTCAAGTAACCCGTGAACTAAAATTATCTTTAAAACGGGGAATTTATAAATGAAACAAAGAAATATTATTTCAAATATGATGAGAAAGATCTAACACTACATAGGCATTTGTGTTGGCATCTGTGATATATATAATGCTCCTAAAAATTATATATTTTTTGAGTCAGACACATTATGTGGTGTGCCAAAAAATTGGAAGAACAAAAATTGGATATGATAGGGGACGCATCTTCAGTGTGGTGGAGTAAATTCTCTGAAAAATAAAATATATTTTAACAATTCTTCGGTTTAATTTTATTTAAGGTATGTTTAATTTTTGAAGGGTAAACATCACTAATGGTTCTTCTTATCATTAATTTTTTACACAGTGGCACCTTTTGTATTTTTTTTTTTTATGTTAGTCCCCACTATGAATTATTTGTTTCACTTTGGTCATTTTCAGGTGATCCAAGATGAACTAAAGTGCCAAAAAAGTTTTATGAGGGACTAAATGTATAAATAAATAATTTTATGAGGAACTAAATTGATAAAGAAACAATTTATGAGGGACTAAATTAATACAAAATAATTTTATGAGTGACTAAATTATAACACTATAAGTAAAAGACCCCTTGTAAATGACCAAAGTGAAACAAATAATTCATAGTGGGGACTAACATGGGAAAAAAAACACAAGAGAGACCACTCTGTAAAATGTTAATGATAAGGATGATCATTAGTGATATTTACCCATTTTTTTATTTAGCTAGCAAAAGTGGTCATAGAACTTCAACCTTAGCCAACATGCTATAAATTATAATTCAAGTCTTAATACAAAATAAATATATTACAATATGTAGAAAATATTTTATATTTTGTCAATTTGAAGTTCTATTTATGTTATGATGGTCATGATATCCGTTGTAATGTTTCATGCAGAATATGTTGATATTATCATATATATACATTTATATGTATACTTAAATGAAAGAGGTAATTTAGTATTAATCAAACACTTGAAAGTAATTACATTATTAGGTATAAGATGAATTTTAATAACATAAAAGGTATTTTACAATTCGGTTAAATTAACACTATAAGTATTTCATTTACCAAAACAAAAGTATTTTATATTATGTATACGTATATATTCTTGAATATAATATATATATGAGCATTGTATGAATGAATACTCTGAATACAATGAAAAGTTATTATGAAATTTACCTAAAGGAGAGGATTCCCGAATTCTCCCAACAATAAAATAAAATTTTAGAGTTTCTATTTTGCAGAAATCTAGATTTACAAATATTAAGAGAATATGAATTAATAGCAAAGAGGTCCCGTAGCTCAGTTGGTTAGAGCGTTGGTCTTATGAGCCGAAGGTCGCGGGTTCGAGCCCCGCCGGGACCACCTTTTTGTTTCCTAGGCCTTTTCATTTTTTTTCGTAATTCCAAAGTTGCTAAATAAGTTGACCACCTATTACTGAGTGTGACCTTTCTCCAAATTTTCTCAAAACTGACTGTCGTTTTTTCAGAAGATTACATATCACACTCCATACACCTTCTTTTAGTTGGAATGTCAATTTCAATGAGAATTGAAAACATTTTTACAGCTAAAAAATTCAAATGTCATGTCAATTATGGAGAGTATATTTGTTCTCTTGCTTGCTATTTTTGTTACACACAAACACACTCTCTCTCCCTTTGAAAACACACACACATATATATATACACAGGGTGATTGCATAAGCCAATGAGGTATTCTTTCTCATAATCTAGGTAAGTATAAATTTGATAATTTGTCCCAAAATATTTGGCATTTTGCACCACATAAATATACTATGAATTTTGACACTTTACACCCTGTAATGGAAATATTGACACATTGCATCCTCGAATTGCATATTGCGTGGCAAAGTGCACCCAATTGGGAAGCAATATGCCTACAAGTGGGGGCGCAAAATGCCTATTGCTTTGCCAAGGAATATGTAATTTGAGGGTGCAATGTGCCAATATTTTTTTAATTCCAGGGTGCTAAGTGCAAAAACTCTTTGTTGATGTGCAAAATTCCAAATGCTCTCCCTTTTCTAATTGTTCTTTCTTTTTTTAATGAACTTGTACTGAATTATTGAATTAGTATCAAAGAATTACAATGCTTATGCAAAGATTTGTATATATATCTCACGATTGAGAGGTGGGGTTGGGATTCTGGGTAGATGCTGGCAATTGAATGTTTACTGGAGAATGTCTTTTCGTTCTTATTTATACTTATCAAAAGAGAATTCAAATTATTCTGTAGTTTGACTAACTTTTATGGTGTGTTTACTATTTGTAATTTTGGAAAAATATATTGTACACATCATTCCAATTTAGTATTTCTGGTTTCTGCGGTAATTGTTAGGAATATGGAATCACATTGGTCAGATTCTGTTATTGTTATTTGATGATGTTTGAATGAGATGATTACTTTTCGGGTTATCTTCTTAATGTTGACAGGAAAATGTAACAACAAAGTAGGATAAATGATCTTTTGCCGTTTTCCTGGTATCTTAAACAATCGAATTATGCTTATCAATAATCGAGCTTTGCTTCTCTCTTTCTTATGTTGTCGTAGTGCTAGGTCAATGACGTAATTTAGCATCGAATTGTATAGAGATGGGTTCGGGTGGTTGGTTGAAGACTCTAATATGCCTAAAGGGAACAAAGCAAGAAAAATACAAACAAGTTGAGGTAACTTTTATACATATGGTTATATTTGTGAAGAATACATGCATCATTCACATGATCTTTTACACTTGATCCAGAACGCGGTGAAAAAATCGAATGGTTCTTTAAGGAAGAACAACACATCAAGGCAGCAGCCAACGGAAACTGTCGCTGCTATAAGAATCCAATCTGCCTTTAGAGCATATATGGTAAGCAAGTAATAATTCTTTAATTAGGATTAATGGTTTAAGTTTCTAATCGAGCTTTTCATTATTATAATAACAATGTTACAAGCTAGAGTTTTGGCTTAGTGTAGGCAAGGAAATCTTTGCGGCGTTTAAAAGGAGTGATTAGATTTCGAGGAGTCATAGGAGAAGATCATTCAGTGAAAAACCAAGCATTGTCTGCTTTAAAGCAAATCCATTTTTGGAGCAGGATACAAGCGGACATTAAAGATCGATGGCTTGGGATGGTTATTGAAGGTCGGGCGAGGCAGAAGAAACTTGAAAATCAGCTAAAGTTAGAAGCTAAACTCCATGATTTAGAGGTAATTTTGTCTTCATTTCACTTAATAAGTTGAAAAGTTTCTGATTAGTTTATGTAGTGTTCCGTAGAACTAAGAAGATAGAAATCAAGAATGTGAACAAATTTATTACAAGACTTTGTTGAGGGGTGGTGCTAATCTTGGTTATTTGATGCCTAGTAGGAGTTTTTAGTGTGATACATGACATATAACTTCATTTTCATGAAGAAAAAAAAAGGGAATATTTTTCGTTGATCAAAGTAATCTCAAGGATAGTGGCCTCAGTGATAATAGAAAGTACAAAAAACAAAGGCATATTAATGATTAGCATGTTTCCTTACGTGCTATACAATTGTGGACAATTCATCATTTTACTTGATATTCACATGATCAATGAAGACTCCCCATTTAAAATAAGAGTGTCTTGTCCTCATTGTACACAACTGTATTAACACTTCATAAACTCATGAACACAAAGTAACAAAGATAATTCAAGATCAAAGACAAAACATCTTATTACTAGTTATCAACTAAGGGGAAAGGTTTAAATTGATTTGAGTTATCATCGTTTGGTGCGCTGGATTATCCATGATTGAACACCCTACCACATTGATTTGGTCAATTTATTGTTTGGTAGAACTTACTAAATGGTTGGTCGACCCAAATTAATCTACACAATGCCATGTAAACGCTCCATTAGAATCCCCTTCTCCCTTGACGCTCCAACTCGGGTGGAAATTGTTTGTAAAAATAGTGATTGGATTCATAATCTAATAATTTTATTAGTAAATGTGAGTTGATAATCTTTGTTGGGCTACCAAACACTCCCTCAAAGTCCACACAATTGGGGCAAGGTAACTGCAGGCAGTTTGGCCAATTTGATTGGTCAAATTCTCATGAATGATACAACGTTCCATAATTTCCTGAACTTTCTATCTCTTAATCTTATTCTGTCTCTCGCATTAAATTCAACTTCAATTGATTCGATCAATGTTTATCCTCCTTTTCGGGTCATCCAAACACAGCCTTACATTTTAATTATCAGATGACAGTACTATGCATTACAGTAATTTGCAATTTACTTCTATTTCTTTTGGTAGATAATACCTTGTTAGCATTTTCACCACAATTTACTATCACACAGTCACAACGTTCCCAATCCATTAGTTTATTAACATTACTTTATCCAATCAAACCATGAATTATTATCCCCCATGGCTGTTAATTTTACATCTTCTAAAAGAGTTGGTTCTATTATGATTTTGGAAGGCCTGTTTGTTTGCTCTCTAAAACAGGTGGAATGGTGTGGTGGCCCTGAAACTATGGAAGAAATTATCAACAGGATACAACAGAGAGAAGAAGCAGCAGCCAAACGGGAACGAACTATGGCTTATGCTTTCTCTCACCAGGCATATAATCAGATCACCTATTTAATCACTATTCTGATCTTTTTTGAAACTAACAAAAAATATTGGTTACATTTTGCAGTGGAGGGCAAATTCGAGTCAGTATTTTGGGCAAGCTTACTACAACCTTGGCAAAGAAAGCTGGGGATGGAGCTGGAAAGAACGCTGGATTGCTGTTCGTCCATGGGAGAATCGAGTTCAAACAAGGCCTACTACCCTCGTCAAGAAACTCGAAACTAGGCACAAAGCAAGTGAAATTACAAACTTAGCCTCACTTAAACCAGTCATGTCAAATGGGAAGCTCTCAACACAGGCGAAAAAACTTTCCAGAGTCTCACACGAGGCAGCTCATGTATAAGATGGCTTTTTGGTTTTAAACATAAAAACGGTAAACAAATAATCTGAAGAAAATACTAATAACATTATATGATTTGTCAATAAAGTTAGAGGATTTTGTGTAACTTGAAATAATCTTGAGAGTGGATTTGAGGAATGTAAGTTTATGTATAGTAATAAAGCTTTCACAGATTTGAGTACGAACTTTCTTGGTAATTTATGACATTACACTAGCACTGTAAATTATTTATCATGAAATACAACAGACAATTACACAGTGATATATATGATCTAAAATGTCTGCTATTTACTCTGCCTTTATGAACAGTAGTAATCAGCCATAAAGAAGTATCCCAACAACCATGAAGCAATTGTCACCATCTAAACATATAAGCCAAATGTATTGCTTTTTCTCTCTTTTCTGTGTAAGGTAATAGATGAATTTCCAGCTATACTTGAAGATTTTTAAGAGACACAGAGATTTGCAGGGTAGGGGACCATGAATGGATGATAGCTAAGTACCATATTTTGGTTGTATTCAAGAGAGATCTACCCCACCCTCACCCCACCCCACCCCACCCCACCCCACCCCACCCCACCCCACTTTCATAGTAGAGTTCATCCCCTCTAGCTTTTGCCTTACTCTGATTCAGCTAAGAATCAAGAATCTGGGAAAATAATGCTTATATCAATGTACCTTGAGCTTCATATAAGCCTCTCTCCAACAAAATCTCTATTTCAAAAAACTCAAGACTTAACTTATTCATCCATTGAAAGAGCACCATGGTGATGTACAAGGTATTACTAGATAGTTCATACATAATAGTATAAGGCTAAATGTATGCGAAAAAACTGGCTTTTACCAACATGTGATTGGTCTAGTGAAAAAGACTAGTCCCCCTAATGTGCCTCGAAAGGGATTAAGTCAGCTCTAATACCTGAATACCCTTGGGAAACCAAAAAAATCAATCTTGAATTGGAGCTTTAGACTACCCAAGTACGAATTATTCCAGACTAGACGGGCGGTTTCACCCAGACCTAAAAAAGATTCTGAGGTAAAGATTCATGTGCCCAAGGTAATCAAATGAATCCATATCAAGTAAAGAGTTTGGGTTTAAATGCATGCATTCATATCACTAAAAATGCAGTAGGTGAGTTATTGGTCCATTGCCCAAAATAACTCACCAGCCTTTGCATTTTGTGCTTTCAACAAAACCCGAAAATTCCAAGAAGCTAGACAGAGTAGTAAATGGACACATTTGAATGTATGCAGGTGTCCCAATTAAAAGATAAATGTTTCCAATTGAAAGCAAAGATTCAATTTTTGAAACTGCTACACTGGCAACCATTTCAACACCTCTCATCAAGTCCTATTCTTAATGGAAAAATGACCTCATTCTTTCAATGCTCTCGAATCCGAAGCAACGATTGAGATGTAAAGGATGAGTCACTTTAACAATTATTTTTGTGGGACTAAGGAAGTTGAGGAGTTATAAAAAATCTCTTTTTCATCCAACATGAATAAGCCCTTTCTATATAGAGGAAACAGTCTAATTATTCCTCTAACTGATCAAATCAGAGTCACCAAAGCTTTAAGTTCAGACTTGGACATTCCATATTAGCTCTATTTTAAAAGCCACAAAAATTGTTGGCATTCCATTATGTGAATTAAAGCTTATTTCATTAAAACAAACAACAAACGTGTCTCTCCAATAATACTTAGAAACTTGAACTGGGAATTTATCAAATAGTAGCAACACAAACAAAGCAATCAGTAGCAACATAACAAGTCTAACAGCATAAAAACAGAAAGCAATTCTTGAAACAAAGTCGAGCAATACATGCTCATTTAGGCATGGAACATGAAATTGAAAGACATGGAACAACTAACATAAACCGGAGTAGAAAAACCTGAAACGAAAATCAGGATTCTTCATCTCTACGGCAGCAGCCACCGAGTAAAACTCACACACACACGCAAACTTCCTCTCTCCGCCTTTCCATGGAATAGTTTCACCAGTTATTGATTTTTCCTGCTAACAAACTGCAAGCACTGCAAAATCGAGATAGGTGTAAACCATCCGAAATATCACAAGCACATGAACAAAAGTAGCAAAATTCACCTGTCAAATGGAAGGAAGAGAGGACATTTGCAATAGTGAGTTTAAACTCAGTGGCGAGAATCGGAGGAAGCAGATGATGGCTTATCAGAATAGCCATCATGCTCCTCTTCGTCACCTTGAATTCGTGCTGGAATATGAAAACCCGAGAATCCACCATACCCTGATGAAAATCCAATGCCAGATATATGTGATGGAAATATAGGCATAACTGACGGATGGTGGTGGTCTTGATGCTGAATTTGGCTATGATCACCAGCGGATGTTGGGTCCATCCAAGCACGAACTGAAGGTGTGTTACTGGACTGAAGGGGTCCCCTCTGTGTAAAAAACTGATTATGGTTATGGTTATGACTCAACAACTGCTGCAGAAGCGGCTGTGGCGCCATGGGCGGTGAATTGAAGAAGTACCCTGGTGTAGGTACACTCCCACTAGCGGAATCTCCACCCGAATTCCAACCTGCAAACCTCTGCTGCTGATGATGATGATGCTGCTCCTGCTGCCAACCTCCTCCCGCGGTTCCATCGAATCCCAATGGAGTGCCGGTGAGTAAGACATGGGAATGTGATTGGTCATTGTGGTGAGTAGGATTTTGATTCTGGCTTTGAAAAAGAGGATCTTGAAATGAATGCAAAGAAAGCCTCAAATCTTGGCTATGGTTACTACTCCTCGACATCAAATCCGGAGGCGTTTGAAAGCTCTGAAACTGCATAGCTGATGAGTTAGCCTCAGCAGAAGCACCCATTGGGAAGAAAGACTTTATAGTATCCGCAATCGAGTCCGAATCCAAAGAGGGAGGCAAAAAGCTCGAATCTTGCGCATTACTTCCAATCACCAAATCTTGATTCATACCAATACTTCCCAATTGTTGCTGCTGATTTTGCTCCTCTTCTTCTTCATGCTTATGTTGTTGGTGTGTTCGTTGGAAGGTTGAATTCGAAGTAGCAGAGCTAGTAGTTGGAGTCCAGGCTGGAAGCTGAGCAAGCTCATCAATGGAGGATTTGGCCTTTTTTATGAGCCAATCTACGGCTTTACTAGGTCGATCGTAACCTAGGCGATCCTGAACGTCGTAAAATTGGATTGCCGTGTGGGCTGCGAGGCGTACCCTGCGGTCTCGGGTGCCTTTGGCCGTGCAGACTTTGCTATGGCGGTCTTTTCTTCCGGTGGACCTTACAATGTGGCCGCCTTGTACTTCTACTATCTCCCCACCACTATTGTTTCTAAGGCCTACTCCTCCTAATCTTGATTGGTTCTGTTGTTGATGACTACTATCTCCCATTTTGTTTTTGCTATCTCCCAATCTTGCATGTTCGGTGGAAGAAGGGAGGTATGAGCGTTTCTTGGGTTGTGCCGGCGGTTGTGGTGGTGGTGCAGGCGGCGGCGGCGGTGGGTGGAAAAAAAGGTGATTACTTTGGTGGAAAAGTTGGTTTTGTGATGATTCTTGTTGGTGCTTTTGGGATTCTTCTTCTGCTACATGATTTGAGGAGGGTGTAGTGATTTGGGTTTGGGTTTGGTTTTGATTTTGGTTTTGGTTTTGATAAAGATGATGAAAATGGTGAGGATGATTCTTCTGAGGATCCAGACTCAGACCCTTGTTGTAATTGCTTCTCTTTTGCTTTTCTTGTTGTTCCAGCTTTTGATTTTGAAGAATTCTTTTTATTGTTATTGTTTCTGCTGCAAAATCTGATACTTCTGCTTCTCAAAAAAGTTTCTGCCATTCAAACTTCTAAATTCCATTAAAAACCCACAAAAAGCTTTTAGACCCAGAAGGCTAAAACTTTAAACCCACAGCTGAGTTTTTATAGCCTAACCCATCTTTTTATTATTCTTCTTCTCACTTTTACTCAGCTTTTGATTATGGGCTATATGCTCTATACTCTGCACTGCAAATTGTACTAACAGGAAAAAACAAAACAAAAAAAAGAAAAACTGCGACTTTCTTGAAAATCTTATCTAAGAAACACGGAAAATGAAGAGGGTGTGAAAATAAGGAAAAGGGAATTAAAGAAAAAAGAAAAGAATTTGGCTTTGGGTTTTAAACAGTTTAACAGAACAGCTCAATTTTTCTCTGGCCTACAAAAGGCCTGGATGCCAGTGGTGAAGGTGGCAGTTTTTGGGTCAGAAAGGGGAAGAAAAAAAAAAAAAAGATTAAAGATTTCTCTGTTTTATATCATCAATGACCCCTCTGCTGTTATTGTACAGCCTACACAAAAATCACAAATTCATAAACCCAAAAAAGATAGTAGGAAAAATAAAGAAGGGACTCTTTTTCTATTCATTCATTCATGACAAACTTTCACTCCTTTTCCCATTGAGTAATATCTAAGATTTTTCTCATTTTCACTTGTTATTACATAGTTAGAACCCTAGGTTTGTAGTACTAGTAGTAGTAGTAATAAAAGATAAAGAGATAGATACTCCAAAAATGCCACCCCACACCACCCCCCTCTTCTTGAAAATGACCTCTTACAACTTTTGTGGTTTTTTCTGGCACCCTTTTTGAATTTCTCTCTCTTTCTTTATTGCTTCACTAAAAAGAAACAACATGATCCTTCTCACAAATTTCCTTCTCCCATATCACCTTTTTTTTGTGGCATCTTTCTTTATTTTTTGTCTCATTTTATGGATAAACATAATTTACTGCAATTTTTAAAGCTTTTTTTACATTCTTGCTACTTGTGTGCTTTAGTTGCATTATATGGATAAACATAATTCACTTTTTGCTAGGGTTTGGATTTTGACTAGTGTGTTTATGAATAGTAAATCATTTTTGACACCACTGGCATGTCACCTACTTTATGTCTAGTACAATCCTTTTCACTGAATTAGGGTACTTTGATGGGTAAATTTGTATCTATCTTTTAAGTAAGGTCTTGAAATATAATTCCATTTCTAGAAGTTTATGTCAAAGATTGTGAAACAACTCAAAAAGTTCGTTCTATACTATACCTTCACGAGTAATATCAATTTCTTCTTGCTCAAATTGTTTACAGTACACTACTGGCCTAATTTGTGTTTGGCAGGAATATACACAAGGTTAGGACATAATTAATGACAAACATGGATCATAATTTTGATACATTTTTACCAGAAAAATAATTTATTTACGAGTCAATCAAAACAAAAATATAAAGTAGCTTATACTTCAAATATTTATTTGATATATATTTGATTTAATATATTTCTCGAATATTTCTAAAATATTAATAGATCCAAAGATACCATGAAAACGAAACTTTATTTGATGATGACAAGTGGTATAACATAAATACAAATTGTAGCATAGTCAAGAAATGATAATTGAAATTTACCAAGAGGTTTTAAGAATAATTTTCTAGACATTATCTAATAATAATATAAATAAAGGTTTACCTTGCAATATTTCATTTAATTTATATATATTATCTCACTTTATAAAAGATAGTGCAAAATATTGAAGAGTCAGTTGTGTTGCGCTTCTACATACTACTTCTGTACAACACAAGTTGATGTCGTATTAATTAAAACTTGAAATATTGTGAAATTTCGTAATAAATAATTACCACCTAAAACGCACAAATGAACTTCTAAGTGGTTTTATTCATTGGGTAAATTAATTTTACAGTTTTACCTCCTTTTATTTACGTATTGTTTTGTGAAATGAGTAGATCCTATTCTTTGGATAAGAAATCCACTAATAATTTTTTTTTTTTTTATATATATAAGTACTAGTAATAAAATAACTTTATTATGATGGGGGAAGTAAAGAAAGATGGAATTTTGGACTGGACCTCACTCAGATTTATGCATCAAACGAAGTTTGGCAAATATTAATGTGAACTATACAAAATAGTACAAAATTTAAATATATAAACATTTCCCAATAAGAATATGCCTACCATATAGTAGTCATGTGTCCTCAAGGAGTCTGAATTTGGAGACAGTTTTCCTTCATATCTTAGTGTTTTAGAGTGCAGTAAGCATTGAATGCAGTGCCAAATTTGCATTATCCCTCGTGTTCAAGCATTGAAATGTGAAATTTGAGGTCTTTTAGATTTTGAGCATTGGACTAAAGCAAATTTGGATCCACAAACATTCTTTGTCAAAATCTTAGCTTTGAATTACTCAAATTTGTTTGATCATGTGATTAGAGTAAAATGCATGTGTAACATTTTACAATTTTAGATTAAAAGAAACTGGAAACCCGTTACGTTGAATATGATCGACTCATTAAACTTCACATGATGTATATAGCTAGTATTAAATCTGTCAGAAAAGACATACAACTTACACATATGTGTCTGAAATATATCATATACGATGACAATATATCAAACATATGTACTACAACATGAGATTATGTAAGATAAGAATATGTTTTAGTTTACTTGAGTTCAAATATGTTTACTGTATTATTGATTCACTTTTTGGTTTAATGATATGATGGCTTAAGATAATTATATATAGGTGTCCATAATTTAAGAAATTTAACTTGTGTAGTTGTGTTTGTATTGTATCGCGTTTGCGTTTAATTGTTGTCAATTTTGTTCATTTTTTTTGGTATGCATAGAGGCCTAATGATCTTGTTAGGACAATATTAATGACGGTGTTTTTACCCTCTCAAATTGTGTTTTTTGAAATTATTTTTCATATTTTTATTTATCTTTCTTCATTTGTTTTCTACATCAATCTCAAACATATATATATATTATTTATTTATTTTATTAGTGTAAATATAATTTTATATTTAAAATTTTAATGTTAAAATTTAATTTAATTTGTTATTATAGAAATTAAATTATTAAGAAATATAAATTGCAATATTTATTGAAATTTATGGATAATCATAAATTATATCAATTATTTTGGTAGTAAATATATAATTATCATTTTTATAATTTATAAGATATAAAAATTAGCACCCAAATTTAAAATTTATAAAATATTATAGACATTAAAAATAAACCTCAGACCCAAGGGCAAAATTAGAATATTTTAGGGCAATGGGTTAATTGTAAAAAGATGACAATACGTGAAGGAATTTTCGTAATACACAATATATGAGGAGAATTTTGTAATTAGGCCTTACCTAAGGGGTTAACCGTAATTTACCCTTACTTTAATAATACGAACGTCCTTCACCTCATAAAGAGTCGTACGAAGGAAAGTGACCATCTGTGGTTATTGATGGTCAATTTTTTTTCTTTCTCAAATATGGTAAATTCGTACCATGAATTGGTCGATCGTGCAACAATATAATAATAGTGATGATCTCTAATTAATTTACTCTAAAAAATAATTAGAAAGTTGTGAAAATGACATTGTTCCACTAACTACTTTATTATTTCTATTCAATTAGGAGGTCTGAATTACTTGCACATTACTGGACCCTTTGATTACATGAAATGTTATAAAATAAAGCCTAAGGAGATTGACTCTATGATTGCAATCATATTATGTAAGTTAATAGACTTTAAATATTATTGTGTCAATTAAGTATGTACTTTTAATTTCTAAAGTATGTTCTTGTAACAATTTATAAAATAATCTATGTAATTAAATGTTGAATGATTTTTGCGGCTGCTTTCGCTGTCAATAGGGAATATACAAAAGTAGAAGTAAAATATCAAGATATCAAACAAATTAAGCTGATTTTGCATTTGAGAATTTAGACCCACAATTATGCAAAGTCGTTCTAAGTCTACAGACTAGTCTACAACATATTAATATACTTGTTGTAAGTTGTTTCTTGTTGTTTTATACTCGTATATCTTTTTCATGTAGATGAATATTTATTTTAGATGGACTTGATGAAACATAAAATCCTATTAGAACTCTATAAGAGACTAAAAATTTGATAAACTGGAAGTGACTATTTTTCTTTGCGTTCAGTATAGTCAATAAAATTATAAAAAAATATATACACTAATAGTTTGAATTGTGTTTGATGATGGAAATAAATAATAGGCTATCGTGCATAATGATATTAATGTCTCTAATTCTTCACATCATATAACACATTTAAATAAATTTTACTATTGGATTTAGCTTAAAAGTTACGGTGACATTTTTTAGGTAAGGGATATAGAAGAATTTATTAATCTCAAATTTTCAATTGGAGTTCAGATAAATAATTAGTAAGTTGAACGCTTGATAAGTTCTCGGTTAATTGGTCTCGAACTACATGATAAATGAAAACATCAATAATTAAAATTTATAATAAACTTAGATAAATAATAGTTTTATAAGAGATTATTAGCGGAACTTCATCCCATTAGCAGGTATTTACAAAGAAACTTAAAGATTAACTAAGAAGAAAGGATGTCTGACAAACTAAATTAAAACGTCTTTAGTTATTTATTTTTTGAAGAAAAAAAATACTCCTGGTTATTTATTTTTTCACAACAAAAGGGGAACTAGCATGAGTTATTGAGGACTGGGTCCATTTTGGTTCATAAAAATGGGTCCAAGTTATACAGATTTTAATAAGGTTGATTTCGGGTGCATGTTCAGTAGGCCCAACCCAAGTCACGCAATTTGTACGATTTTGTCTATTCATTTTTTTTCTTTGATAAATAACAATATATATGTCATTAATTTTAATTCAAGAGAAATTGGAGAACAAATTGGTATTTTTAAATATTTTTCTTTAGTGAAACGGTGATTACATCATTATATCGTCAATTTTTTTTCTTTTGTTTTTTACTAAATTGTGTATTTACATGAGCTCGAACCGAAGAGTGCATTGAGTGTAAGTCATCCCGAGTGTAGTGTCTCTAGTAGAATAAAAACTTGAGTTTCGCAATTCACTTAATTTCACTTGGCCCAAACTATTATATCCACAAATCTTTTAATCACTAGTAAAATACAAATAATGTTCAACTAACAAATACAAAGAACATTCACTGGCACCATTAACTAGAGAATTACTCACACATCATCAGGTGGGATTCGAAATTAGATTATGGTTACCTCAACTCCAACATAAGATAGGTCGATCTCCTTGTGAAATTGGATATCAATATCATCATTAATTACCAATTGTGAAAAATATGAAATGTAGTAATAGAATTTCATTTCATGGTCAATCTCATAAGATAGTAGTATTAATTTAATTTTCTGTTTTATATAAGAGTAGTATTTATTTATCTTATTGACTAGCTAAGACTTCCTTTATAAGATTGAGAATTAATAATCATTTGAGAAAACACATCATGTTGCCGTGATTCAATTTAAGGAAGACATGTACATGTGGTGGTGCATAAAATATATGCGTCTTAATTCTCCAAAACTCGAGCCATGGAAAGTAGATGGATGGAGTCCAAAGTCACGCATGCAGATAGTGTAACTTTATGAAATGTGACGACTGCTCCTCTAAAAAGAGCATGCGATCGATCACTCCTCGGCCTGTCATTTTAATTTGATGAGGGAGGGGCCAATATCGATCATGTGTGTCTGATATACTACATATACTATCTCATATACATATATATATATATATATATATATATATATATATATTATGTGTGTAATAAATATCATGTACGTGTTTAATTAATTATTCAAAGAAAATAAGAAATTAAACTCGAATAATATATTGATTTAATTAGCTAACTACTTACGTACGTACCTTGAAGAAGTTTGATATTGTTTCTGAATGATGTTGGAAGGAACTGCCTTAGCTTCAATTCATTATTGATGATCATTATATATATATATATATATATATATATATATATATATTATATTGTTGCAAAAAAAAGCTGTGGGACAATGACCCCAAATTGGCCTTCTCCTTTGGGGAAAAGCCTTTTATCCTCTTCTCATAGGCATGTGTTGTACCTCCAATTCAAACTATTTGTCCCTCAAATAATTATTAATTATGTATAGAGATTAGATGAGATGATCAGATTCATTCCACCACAAGATAAGAGATCGATGTCGATTGGTTGTGCCTTAAAGAAGAAAGTGATTGTTACATCTATATTTTTTTTAATATTATATATAACATACTCCCAACTCCTTGGTACTGGACTGACGTGGCATTCACGAGCTAGGTAAAATTTCATCAACTTTTGCCAGCTGTAGAATTCCTAAATTAGTTAGAGTTACTATTTTGTGGTATTATTTAAAGAATGATGCAATTGATAGAGAGCTAATTATATTGAACTGGATTAATCTAGCTTCTATAAATCTATATGCATTAATTTCTTGTTTTATTGATCATATATATTTAAGTACTTTTAAATGCCTAAAATTGCAGATGAGGCCTTAGTCAAATGGTTAAGGATGAGGCTCCATGACCAGAAGGTCATGGGTTCAACTCTCACGAATGTGGGTATTTTGTCTAGTTTCATACTAGCCTTTCTCTAGTTTAATACTAGTAATTAGTTTACTTTGATATCATTGTAATTGTTTCGATTCGCTATAGTGTTTGATGTAACAATGTATTTACCATCTCAAAAAAAAAAAAATGCCTAAAATTAAAAATATCTCTGGAAAAGATAGAATGAATGATGTCAGTGCTTACACAAACTCGATCAATTAATTCTTCTATTTTCAATAGTTTCAATATTTGATATTGACAGTTTGAAAACTATGCTTGCGTTGCCAACAAGCTGAAATTTGGAAATTCTGCTTGACTAAAAAAATTGATCCACTTATTATCAAGTTACCCTGACCAGTCAAGATGCAACACTTTATATTATGAATCGTCGATTTATTTCTTTTTTATTTGGAAAAATAGAATTGGAACTCTTACATATATAGGTAACATCAAATCAGTTTGAGTTTCACATCATAAAACATGTACGTCGAATGATATATGATGTACCAAGTCTTCGTCCCTTGACGTGGACCACCACATACGCTTAAAATATATATATAATATCGACATGACCAAGAATAGAGGTACAACAGTCGATGAGTGTGTCGATGGCCGACGTCCGTAGAAGTTTCACATCACAACGCCACCGGGTCAAGTCGAATAAACCACACCCGTATCCGAGTCCATACGTCTCATCACAATCCGACCCGGTAGTTGGATTGTGAAAACTATAAATATCCCTCTTTATAGAGAATAGGTACGCGCGCAATAATCTGAACATACGATATAAAACCATATCTCTCATCCTCGACACTAACTTAAGCATCGGAGGGTTATCACCGGGTCACCACCGGTACTAACCCAACGTAGTTATCTTTGATTTCAGGTTAAGATCCCGAAACTTAGAGGAAGGACTTGATTGACCTACTGCTCCTCGTATTGATAAGTCACGTTTAATCATGACACCTGGACAATAAACAATTAACATACTCATCAATTGGCGCCGTCTGTGGGAAACTTTTAACCACGAATCGAAACAAGATGACTACTCGATCGAGGGCTGCACTCGCGCGAGATCGAGAGGACAACAGAGATCAAAACGGAGAGGGACAAGGGGATAATATCGCTAGAAGAAACCCAATCTCAACCCCCATAGAAGAGATAGGACCATCAAGGCCTGCAGCTCCAGCCGTCTTCCAGCTCACTAAGGAAGATCTGAAAACCTTCTTGGACGAAGCTAGAAGAGAA
Organism: Penstemon newberryi var. newberryi; assembly: GCA_030819805.1. Taxonomy (NCBI): domain Eukaryota; kingdom Viridiplantae; phylum Streptophyta; class Magnoliopsida; order Lamiales; family Plantaginaceae; genus Penstemon; species Penstemon newberryi. Next base: position 3,802,103 of record JAUALY010000003.1, on the reverse strand, counting down.
TGGGTTGCCGAGATAGGGAAAGAAAGGCTAAATGTGCCTCGAGAACTCCCACCAACGGCAGTGCCGGGATTAGGAGTAAGAAGAGAAGCAAACGAGGCCATCAGTAGGGCTCGTGAAGGTCTCGAAAGACACGTTGAAAGGGACGACATGGGGGAAGACTCAGTAAGAGAAGTCAATAAACTGGCTTCTGAGGTTAGATCACTCCACCAAAAACTGGATCGACACGAAAGGAAAAATGAAATACCTATTTCAAACTCTCGTCTAAGAAAGTCTCCTTTTTGTGACGAAATCTTCTTTGAGAGGTTGCCGTTGGATAAAAGGTTGCCAACCCAATTACCAAGATACTTTGGCACGGAAGATCCTGAAGAACATTTAGCCTCGTTCAATTTACAAATGCAGTTGCATGGAATCTCTGATAACGTCGCGGCAAAAGCTTTCTCCACAACACTTGCTGGTATGGCCCAATCCTGGTTTGGTAGATTGGAGGAGAAATCGATCTTTGACTTCGATCAATTATGTGACAAATTCATGAGCCAGTTTGGGAGTAAGAAAGCAGTGAGACCTCCGGCGAACCATTTGTACTCAATAACACACTCGCCTGGGGAATCATTTAGAACCTTCATGGGAAGATTCAATAATGAGTTATTAAAAGTCGAAATGCCCAGGGTCGACTTTCTAATAACCGTCCTCTTCCAAAGTACGTTAAATCGGGGTTTTGCCAGTGCAATCGTAAGGGAAAATCCTTCGACATACGAAAAGCTGATGGAAATGGCCAACCAGTATATGGTCGAGGAGGAGATGACCAAATTAAGGGGAACGTTTTTCGGCTTGAGCAAAGTGGAGGAAAGGGAACCTTTAACCGACAAGGCCCCAGTCGACAGATATGTCGAAAGGAGGAACAAAAGGGAATTTCGCGAGGAAGAAAGAAATTTCGACCCAAGAAGGCAAAACAAGGGGAGATCGCCTCGGAGATATAACGAAAACTTTACTCCACTAAAGAGACCCAGAACTGAGATCTTATTTGCAATACAAGACAAGAACCTCTTAAGACGACCTCCCCAGCAAAGAGAACCCCCAAATTCAAAAAGATATTGCAGATTTCATAGACAAAGAGGTCATGATACCGAAGATTGTTATCAATTAAAGGAAGAAATCGAGAGACTAATTGCGGAAGGACATTTAACAGGATATGTTAAAATCGAAAAAGGTGGCCGAGCGGGGCCTAGGACAAGAGGTGATCGGTCTCCGTCAAAATCCCCAGGAAGGAAGGATCCACAAATAGGTAATCGAGATAACCAGCCAAGGAGGGCTCAACCAGGAACAATCGTCAACATGATCTCAGGAGGACCTGCGGGGGGAGACAGCAAGAACTCTAGAAGGCTAGTGTCTAGAGCTCTTAGGAAAGAAGGAGAAGCAATCGAAAAGAAGTCTTCTCGATAAAATCTTCATCCCCAAATAAATTCATCGGGTTTGACGACTCAGACGTGCCCGACTGTCCAATGGTAATAACAGCCCAAATAGCCAGCGCGACGGTCAAACGGATACTGATTGATTCGGGGAGCTCAGCTAATATCCTTTTCCTGGATGCGTTAAAAAGAATGGACCTCGGACACACGCCACTCGAGCCCATAGCTACGCCCTTAGTCGGGTTTGGAGGAGCGCAAGTTGTACCCTTAGGAACTTTATCTCTGTCGCTAATGCTAGGCGACGGGGATAATTCTAAAATCAGAATGGTAAAATTTCTAATTGTCGATGCTCAATGCGCCTATAATGTCATATTAGGAAGACCGTCTCTGAACAGCTTTCAAGCGATTATTTCGACGTATCATCAAAAGCTAAAATTCCCAACCTCCAAAGGAGTGGGCGAAGTACGGGGAAATCTGAAAGAAGCTTGGGATTGTTATACAGTGGCTCTCGACAAACGTGTAAGGGAAGTGCAACTCCCTTTCTCGACGGCCAAGAAACCCCACAAAGAGAACCAGTACCAGCCAGTCACCCCGATCCTAGTAGATTGTGTAATCAACGAAGATTCGACTAGGAAATCGAAGGAAAAACAGGAGGAGTTGAACGCTAGAAAAAGGAAGTTTGAAAGAATAGAACCATTTGAAGGTCACAAAACTATCGAATTAATCCCTGGTGAGTCATCAAAAACGACAAGAGTGGGAAACCAACTCTCTGAAGGATTGGAAACCCAACTGATCTATTTCCTCAGACAGAATGTCGATGTTTTTGCATGGTCAACCACCGACTTGCAAGGGATCGACCCCAAAATCATAGTACATAGGCTAAACATTGACCCAGCTGCAAGACCTGCGAGGCAGAAGAAAAGAAACTTTGGGCCTGAGAGGAACAGGATAATTAAGGAGGAAGTTAAAAAACTCCTCGAGGCGGATTACATAGCTGAAGTACAATTCACGGAGTGGCTATGCAACGTAGTTCTGGTTTCCAAGGGTGAAGGGAAATGGAGAATGTGCAACGATTTCACAGATTTAAACAAGTTGTGTCCCCGAGATCCCTACCCGCTACCGAGAATCGATTCCCTAGTCGACTCGACAGCGGGATGTGCGATTCTTAGTATGATGGACGCCTTCCAAGGTTTTTATCAAATATTCATGGCTCTCGAAGACCAGGAGAAAACCGCATTCATCACGGAATTTGGCGTCTTCTTCTTCAAGGTGATGCCCTTTGGACTAAGGAACGCAGGAGCTACTTACCAACGCTTGGTCAACAAGATGTTTGAAACACTTCTTGGAAAATCCATGGAGGTCTATGTCGACGATATGCTGGTCAAAAGCCTTGACGAGAAAGATCACCTGGAACACATCAGACAGGCTTTCGACATCATGAGGAAATACGGAATGAAACTAAATCCCGCGAAGTGTACTTTTGGAGTCAGATCGGGAAAGTTCCTGGGGTACTTGGTAAACGAGAGGGGAATAGAAGCCAACCCAGAGAAGATCCAAGCTATTTTAGACCTCAGAGCTCCACGCAACTTGAATGAGGTGCAGAAACTCGTTGGGAAAATTACAGCTCTAAATAGATTCATATCCCGATCCGCAGACAAAAGCCTCCCGTTCTTCAAAATCATGAGAAATGCTAAAAAATTTGAATGGTCAAAGGACTGTGACCAAGCCTTCGAACAACTCAAAGCATACTTAATATCACCACCTCTTTTAGCCAAACCTCAAGAAGGCGAAAGTTTGTACCTATACATAGCTGTTTCCGAACAAGCAATCAGCTCGGTCTTGGTCAGATTGGAGGCGAAATTCAGTCATCCAATATACTACGTCAGCAGAGTTCTACAAGGACCAGAAAAAAACTACACAAAGATAGAGAAATTCGCTCTAGCCATCATAACAACGGCCAGAAAGCTGCGTCCTTATTTTCAATCACACAAAATCATTATCCTCACCACTCAACCACTGAGACAAACCCTTTCTAAACCAAACGCCTCTGGAAGACTGATCAAATGGGCAGTGGAGTTAGGTGAATATGACATCGACTATATGCCGAGAACTCTATTAAAGCACAAGTTTTGGCCGATTTTGTACTAGAAAACACACAGCTGGAAGAAGCGAAAATAGAATTGTGGACGATGCATGTCGATGGATCTTCGACATCGACAGGAGGAGGCGCAGGAGTATTTTTCCGAGGACCAGCGGAAGAGGAGTTAGAATTCGCTTTGAAATTAGACTTTCAAGTCTCAAATAATGAGGCGGAGTACGAGGCGCTACTGGCAGGCCTCAAAATGGCTAAAGAAGCAGGAATACAAGATCTGATTGCATTTACTGACTCCCAGCTAGTGGAAAAACAATTCAAGGGATTGTTCGAGGCCAAAGAGGATTCCATGATCAAGTATTTGAAACTTATCAAGGTTCAGGCATCCAAATTTCAAAGCTTCCAACTGGAATATATAAGAAGAACCGAGAACACAAGAGCGGATGCGTTGTCAAAATTCGGGAACCTGATCGAAGGAGTCACGACGAGAAAAATAACGCTCATGGTCTCTACTAAACCAGCCATCGACACGCAAATCGAAACTATTAACATTGAAGTGCTAAATCTCGACGATACGGAGCCCAGCTGGAAAACCAGCTTGATTGAATATTTGTCCAAAGGAACATTGCCTGCCGACAACAATGACGCAAGAAAAATCAAGTATAGAGCACCTCGGTACGTTCTTCTTAACGACGAATTATATCGTCGATCTGTGACAGGAGTCCTGCTCAGATGCCTTTCCGCGCCACAGACGATGACTGTACTTAAAGAAGTTCATGAAGGCTCCTGCGGAAGTCATTCCGGGGGAAGATCACTGGCACTTAGGATATCCGGACTGGGATACTACTGGCCAACTTTAACTAAAGACGCTAATGATTATGCAAAGTGTTGTGCTCGCTGTCAATATCATGCAAACATGCCTCATCAACCAGTTCAAAAGATGGAATCAATTTCGATTGCCTGGCCTTTTGATCAATGGGGCGTTGATTTGGTTGGGCCACTCCCAATAGCAAGAGGACAGAAGAAATTCATCCTCGTGGCCGTTGAATATTTCAGCAAATGGATTGAAGTAGTACCCTTGCAGAAGATCACTCAAACACAGATCATCAATTTCTACTGGTCGATAATTTGCAGATTCGGTCTCCCGAGGATTATCATATCGGATAATGGAGGGCAATTCGTCGGTAAAAGAGTAACGGATTGGTGTGTGAAACACAGAATTACACAACGCTTCATCTCTGTCGGGTGTCCTCAAACCAACGGTCAGACCGAAGTCACTAATAGAGAAATCGTCCGACTCCTAAAAAAGAGACTGACACAGGCCAGTGGAGCTTGGCTGGACGAATTGCCTTGGGTAATTTGGGCAAATAGAACAAAGGAAAAAACAGCAACAGGAGAAACGCCCTTTAGTCTAGTATACGGCTCCGAGGCGGTTGCTCCGGCAGAACTCGAAATTCTATCACCAAGAGTCGAGCTTTATGACGAAGTGGAAAACGCAGGGAAACGGAACTTCGAACTCAACCAAACGGAAGCTAGACGTGAGAGGGCCTCAACGAGAATTCAGGCCTATAAAACTACGATGGCCAAGGCATATGATAAGAACGTGAGGCTGAAGTTCTTTCAGGTGGGAGACTACGTACTTAAACGAGTCGACGTGTCGAAAAACAAAGGAAAACTGGACGCTAACTGGGAAGGACCTTTTAAAGTAATCGAGGTAGGAAAGAAGGGCGCATATCGGTTATCCACCATGGACGGAAAGCTAGTAGACCGAACCTGGAATGGGAGAAATCTTAGAAAGTTTTACGCCTGAGGATCTTATTTTAGTGTCGCACTTAAAGATCTCGTTTTGGCAGATATTTTGGTTATCCTGTGAAAATCTACCTATTTTGTATCTAATTTAGAAGGAAGCATCGACATTCAAGATACAAGCTATTAATAAGCTTAAGAAAAATCAAATTCCTCGACAACCGAAGAGGCATCGAGATGCGAGCTATTAATAAGCTTAAGAAAAATCAAATTCCTCGACAGCCGAAGAGGCATCGAGATGCGAGCTATTAATAAGCTTAAGAAAAATCAAATTCCTCGACAGCCGAAGAGGCATCGAGATGCGAGCTATTAATAAGCTTAAGAAAAATCAAATTCCTCGACAGCCGAAGAGGCATCGAGATGCGAGCTATTAATAAGCTTAAGAAAAATCAAATTCCTCGACAGCCGAAGAGGCATCGAGATGCGAGCTATTAATAAGCTTAAGAAAAATCAAATTCCTCGAAAGCCGAAGAGGCATCGAGATGCGAGCTATTAATAAGCTTAAGAAAAATCAAATTCCTCGACAGCCGAAGAGGCATCGAGATGCGAGCTATTAATAAGCTTAAGAAAAATCAAATTCCTCGACAGCCGAAGAGGCATCGAGATGCGAGCTATTAATAAGCTTAAGACAAATCAAATTCCTCGACAGCCGAAGAGGCATCGAGATGCGAGCTATTAATAAGCTTAAGATTATTCACGTTCCTCGACAGCCGAAGAGGCATCGAGACAAGTATATTCCATGTTCCTCGACAGCTGAAGAAGCATCAAGATGCAATCTACTAATATATATAATTTTTATTCATCTAAAAAAGTAGAAGTATACAAAGATTGATAAATAACAGAGATTGATAAAATCTGAATTTTATTTCTTATAAAAGAATAGAGTACAAACATGTCAAACTCATTACAAATTTATCGAGATCCTACTACAAATCCTACGACCAAAACTGTAGAAACACGGTGGTGTTTGACTTCAAAGAACCCGACGTCGAGTTAATTAAGGCCTCTTTTTCAAGGTGTAATGTGAATACTACCTTGTTCGAGGAGGACCCCGCAAACAAGTCTTCGAGTCTTCGAATGTTCCAGGGCCAGGGGTATTTAATGGCAGCAGCTTGCTCCTTGATAGTATCCATCATCTCTATCAGAGGGCACTCTACGAGATGAGGATGGACCATTGTGCGTCGAGCTGGAGGATTCGCAAGTCGAATGTTTGCTCTTTAGTTCCTCCGCCCTTTTCTCGGCTGCCACCAACTTGTTTCTCCCTCCTGACTCAGCGATTTCGGCGACAACTCGGAATTCCTACGTCCAGATGTATGGTGATGGGTTTCTGAACGACGAATTTCCGAGAGGCACCAACATTGACCCCTCCTTTGTTACCGATCCCACCCAATCGAAAGGAGAGGCCATCGCAACGAGGAACCCCTTTTACCGATACCACCCAATCCAAAACGAATAACGGCCCTTTCTCCATAAAGGGCGTCGAGATGATCGAGGAGGTACGAAGATAAAGAGAACCCTCATTAATTTGAGGATGACATGGTAGGAAAGAACATATATGGGGAAATCCGTAGGCGGATACATGTTTGGATGTTTTGGTACGAAAATATATGAGTACTCTCAACCTTATATAGGCCTAGACCATATAATCCAACGGTTCATCCAAACACACGTCCAACGGTTCAGATCAGACCCATTAAATGCGATGACCGTCCCAATGCCTGAAAAATCGCGCTGACTAAATCTAACGGTCTGAAAATGTCGCAACCAACGGCTCAGATGGAACCCTGAAAATGAGGCAACCGTTCCACTCCCTAACAAGTCATGTCGATTAGATGGCAGTGCGTAAACACCACCACAACAAAAACAAACTAATGCGTCGACCTGAAATGGTTAACATGTCTGCAATGGTTAAACATGTAAAAGCTGGAATGAGAACACGACCCTACAGCAGAATCGACTATAACTGGCGCAAAGTCGACATAAAAAGAAAATTCGAACAACGACGATACACGTCGATCCGATAACAATTTCCAATTTCTCCCATACCAAATTATACGTAGCGGAATCGTGGTTGATCACAAATAACTCCAAGATCAACAATGTTAAAAGGGCAAACAGAGACATATTACGGCAACCCTCCTTTGTGTAAAAAATAAACTTAAGGCACCCATATATATAGGAAACTTGAACTCAATCCAACGGTCCAGAAACGATAGACTACCTCGAGATCCACAATTCATTTAAATTTTGAAGTGTCAGAGGAGGGACCCCCCTTTATTTTTCATTAACGCAAGAATTTAAATAACTATAGAACAAGACATCGATCAAATGAACTACGTCTTTTGCATACAAGTCAAAATACCAGATGAAACAAATCGATCCATTACATTAAAAAAAAAAAAAAAAAAAAAAAATTACAAGGGATCGCCAGCCAGACGAGAATCGATTACAAAAGGCTAACCTATCTACACTACAAAATAGTCAGACTAGGTCAGCCGGCCAAAATTCGAGACGTCAATTCTTAGAAGGACCAAACTGGCCTTCGTGCAAAAGTAGATCTATGTGAGAAGAGGACTTGGACTTATCTTCAACCTCCTGCTGAATCACAGCCGCCTCACGAACCTTCTCGGCCTGGAGATCGAGAAGAAATCCAAACTCATGATCTTCGGGTCTCTCTGAGAGATCTTCCTCATCGGCTGGTCCTTCCTCGATTGCAATACCCTTCTCGTCCAAATAAGGATTCAGCCGAGCAGCATCAAAAGTATCGTTGAGAAAACCGAAGGCCTCGCACTGTTTCTAGCCTTTCACAAACATACTGTGGAGCTCACCCCCTGACTGGCGATCGACGAGCTCCTGAAAAACGATATTGTTGTAAAACTCGAGGACAATCCCCTTCCTCTCGACAGGAGAAACGTCTCGACGGAGGGCCAACGCCTCTCGCTGGCCTCTCTCAAAACTTTCTGCAGCCTTTTGCTCAACTTGAGCGTCGAAACTCTCCTTCAGAAGTGCTAACTCGGCTTCGAGTGCAGCGATCTTCTCCACTTTCTTCGACATCTCGGCCTCGACAGATGAGGCTCTCTGTTCATATTCAACGGATTTCTTATGAACCTCCTTGAGCTATTTCTCCTTCTCTTTTCCAAGGGCGCGGTACTTATCGGCCCGTTTACGGGATGACTCGACCCGATAACCGGCTTGAAACAATACTTGGTTGAGCTACGCACGAAAGATAAATGGAATTCAAATAACAAAAACTTTATATATGATTAAGAAAAGGTAAATGAACATACCCCAAGCAGGCATCCAGATCCCATCCTTATAAGCTCGCTCATATCCATTGGGCCCATAGCGGCTTGATCGAGAACGGATATGGTCGAACAAAATTTGTCCCACACGTCGGGACTACAGGGAGAACTTAACAAGGCAGGATTCAGCATGGAAGTATTAGGGGCCTGTCCCCCCGTGCGTTGCTTCATCTTCTCGATAATCGACTCGAGAGATTCCTTCACCACAATTTTGGCACACCCTGGAGAAGCAGTATCCTCACCGGTTTTAACCCTCTTTGAAGCTGGCTCCTCACTTCGTGAGCCATCGCCAGTCTTTACCTTTTTTCCCTTATCAAGCGGTTCAGATTTATCCTGATGCTTCGATACCAGGGGCGGCGGCTGAGTAGTCGAAGTCGCAGGCCCCGTCGACTTCGGTAAAGGAGCTTTCGAGGGTGCGTTAGGAGGAGGAGCGGGGGCGTTACCCAATTTAGCAGCCTTGGCCATGGATAATAGCGCTCGACTCATGGTAGCTTGTACAACAGATTCTGCATGCAACGAAATCAGTTAGCAAACAACAAAATATTCACAATCATAATACAAACCGAGTATAGTAACTACCTAGAGAAGGACTGTCGATAGATAAAGGAGCTATCGACATCCCTCCCAAACTCAAGATCGGCTCCCGCAGAAGCAAGTTCGTATCGTATGTCGATTCCGACAATTGCGATGGAAAGTCGGGTCCCCATGAAGGCTCGGGCACACCCTTTAGCAGAATGGGACCCGACCTCCATTCGCGTGTCGTCCTCCATACGTAATTCTCGGGAGCACGAATGAAAATAAACTTGGTTTTCCAACCCTTCCCATGAGATGATTTTAAATCCCCAAGAAATCTAACATGGGGTTTCGATTTTACGAAATAAAAACCCTCATTCGACTTAGGGGACTCGCTTACTCTAAAAAGAGCACAAAAATTTGCAAAAGAAGCCGGTTGACCCACTGATTTCATTACGAGACAAAAACCTATAATATAACCTACGGCATTAGGAACTAACTGAGTCGGACACAGTCCGAGACCATTTACGATATAGACAAACTCATCGGGTAATGGAAAACGAAGACCATTCTCCAAGGCATCGATATGAAAGGTCCGACATCCGAGTGGTGGATCATTCATCCTATGGTCGGGCGTAGGGAGAAGGACGGACCATCCTGACGGAAATTGGTATTTAGCCAAAATAGACTCTGTCGATATACGCTGTCGACTAGCTGATATGGTACTAAAATGATCTGTAGTACGGTGGGTGTCCTTCGCAGATTGCGATCGACCACCCTTAGACCTAGCGGCTATTACATCTATCAACTCGGCAGAGAGGGGGCTGTGCAGTCTACCCTCGAACGGAATTTCAAAATGTGACATGATAGACTCAAACGACATACCCTCTCCCTCCCCAACCGACTCATCTCCGACAGATACAGATCGACTAGCCATAGGATAAAGAGAGAAGAAATACCTAAATAGCTTTTCGACAGGAAACCTGCTTACAACCACTCGCTTCTAGCTCCGACAACTTGGCTCCGACAAGAAAAATTTAAACTTTCTATTGATGGAATGAACAGTACAAAGATGTACGCCTATTTATAAAAAGTCCAATACATCAAAGCGCGCGAAACTACTTGGTCACGCATTCAAACAAACGCATTCATTGGTTGGCAATTGGAACAATCGCGATGCTCGGGGGGAAGGCCCATACAAGCGGCCCAAATAGCCCAATTCATCAAGACAGGAAATACGAGAAACCTATCTTCGTCAAAACTTTTAACAAAAAATTACAAAGACCCTAGCTAGTTGCAAAACCTACAATCGACTAAAATCTATCTATTCTCGGGATGGCGCGATGGTATCAAACTACCAAACTCGTGGCCTCGAGCTGTTGCTTCCTCCTCATCCTCCCCCTCGAAGGTCTCGACCTGGCATTCTTCGTCCCAAAACGGGTTGACGGCATTACGATCGAAGTCCGGGGTCAGAAAACCTTTATATGCGCACTGACTGATTGCTTTATCGAACATCTTCAAGAGCTCGACACCCATCTTAGCATCGGACAAATACTCGTACACGGGAGACTCGAGAAACTCCTTAGCAATAGCCAACCTCTGATCTGCGGAAATGATTTCTTCCTGGTGATACTCGCTGGCCCTCATTTTATCTCTCTCCATCGACAAAAGACTTAGTTGCTTGACGGCCTCGTCAAGCTCCTCCTCCTTAGCCCGAAGGGATTCTTCCGCCTTTTTCTTTTGTTCGACCAGCTGCTCGTCTTTCGCGCGAAGGGCAGCCTTATTCGCGTCCTTTTGTTTATTTAATTCCACTTCTGCCAACTCGGCACGATAATAACCGTGAAAGAGGAATTGTAGCATCTGCATGATAACATCAAGTGTATTAATATAAGCAGAATATGGAAAACAAGAGCAATCAAAAAATTAAAAGGCTCACGTACGCCGACACCAAGACGCCCGGCGGTATGCACGTTCTGTTGAACTGACTTCTTCATTAACAGCGCCTGGTCGCTTTTGAAGATGCCATGTATAAATGCTGCAAACGCCGAATTATAAGACTCAGAATAGAGCACCGACGTATCAGGCCCTAAACCGCCAGGATGTGTCAATTCCGACGCCATCCAATCAGACAAACTCCAATCGAATAATGGTCGTTCCTCATCCGAAATCCTACCGCTCCCTTGATCCGCAGTAGCGGCAGCTCCCTCGGTACCATCATCCTCTTCAACTCGCGGTCTTTTTCCACGTCGACGCTCCTCGCGAGTTATGATCCTCCCAGATTCTACGGTTTGCCCGACATTACTGGTAGCTCTCGGTATCGCCGCGGGCCCCCTTGATGTCGAAGCACGACTCCAAAACGCTTCATTTTTTCGTTGCAAGTCGTGTAGTTCTTTCCCCTTCGGCACAACCATGGCCCCACGGAGTACCTCCTCCTTGTTAGGGTCTTCGGGGTCCCCAACCTTCCTACGCGACGACGTTAACCCACAAGCACGGAGCCGTGGTTCCTCGACAAGCTTCTGTACGTCGAGGTTGTATCGTCGGAGATTCTCGACGAATCCCTCGTGCCAGGAAGGCTTCGGAACGTTTTTTGGGTTAATTGCGCCAACCCGCCATGGACAATTGACGTTCCATTTGTAACCCTTCGGGGGATATACGTAAATATATCTCGATTTCCACCCTTTGCCGTGGGAACTTTTGGTCGAACATAGGAATCGATTGTTGTTTCCCCGTGACTTGACTTGGTAGAAACCCTCGTTCGACTTCGGAGACTCGGTAACCTTGAATAGGGCCCAGAAGTTACCAAACGAAGCAGCTTGATCGAGTACCTTCATAACCACGCAGAAGGCGATAATAGTCGACATACCATTTGGCAATATCTGAGTAGGGCGAACACCTAACGCATTTATGATCCCAGCCACCTCTGGGGGAATCGGGAACCGAAATCCACCCTCTAAACTTGCCTCGTGAATCGCCATGCCAGGCCGAGGAGGATTATGCATCCTTTGGTTGGAACTTGGGGTGCATATCGTCCAACCAGCGGGAATCGAGAACGCCTCGCTCATCTCGGCTAGGGTACGCCGGTAATCCCCAGCCACAAACTCGTGATACATAGTCTCGGTAAAAAATCGACGAGACCCACCGGCCCCTTCTGCATCATCGGACCCCTCTTGAGACTCCACAAAATTTAATACATTTTGTAGAGCATTTCTGTCGATGTCATCGAAATCCCCCTCCGTACCACTCGACGACATTTGTTCTTTTTCCCACGCAGTATAAATAAATTGAACGAGTACTGTTCCGAGTATGCGAAACCTTTTTACTGCAAAGTAATTCCGCTATACATTCGTGGGACCTATATATAGGACCACTTATTAACCGCATGGGCAAATTGCACATTGCCCCCTGACGAACTGTGACGATTCACATCCAGTACAATTTTTGAATTACATCCTCAGAAAAGGCGCGCTAAAACTTCATGACTTCGCGCCACACTTGAACTCATGAACTTGGGGGACCACCACATACCTAATCTCAGTTCTCAGTTTCTCGATATACTATGTTTGCCAATCTATAAAATTTTTCCTAAATATAAACTTCATGACTTCGCGCCACACTTGAACTCATGAACTTGGGGGACTCTTGATGTACCAAGTCTTCGTCCCTTGACGTGGACCACCACATACGCTTAAAATATATATATAATATCGACATGACCAAGAATAGAGGTACAACAGTCGATGAGTGTGTCGATGGCCGACGTCCGTAGAAGTTTCACATCACAACGCCACCGGGTCAAGTCGAATAAACCACACCCGTATCCGAGTCCATACGTCTCATCACAATCCGACCCGGTAGTTGGATTGTGAAAACTATAAATATCCCTCTTTATAGAGAATAGGTACGCGCGCAATAATCTGAACATACGATATAAAACCATATCTCTCATCCTCGACACTAACTTAAGCATCGGAGGGTTATCACCGGGTCACCACCGGTACTAACCCAACGTAGTTATCTTTGATTTCAGGTTAAGATCCCGAAACTTAGAGGAAGGACTTGATTGACCTACTGCTCCTCGTATTGATAAGTCACGTTTAATCATGACACCTGGACAATAAACAATTAACAGACTCATCAATATATATTTAGACCAACTTAATAAAGTTATTCCGGACATAATTTCGCGGATTGGTAAAGGAATGTCATTTAGCATGGTCTTCAACAAAATGAATATAAAAGAAAATGTTTGCATCCTTGCTTTTCCACATTCGAATATTCAATTTGTTACAATATCAAATCACACTATCTAATCTTTTTTCGTAATTTATTTTATTGTACTCTTAGAAATATGATGTGAATATTTTTTTGTTATGGGAACTGGGATCGATATGGATTCGAATAGGGTTAGTACACAATCAAATAAATGCATCTTCCCCGATATTAAAAGAATCTGCAAAGCAAGCTAAGTCGGAGCAGCTACAATAAAGTCACTTCAATATTTAAGTCAACAAAATGTATATTAAAAATACAAAATAGAAAATATATATATTTCAACTAAAAAAATAAGGTTTGGCGTAGAATACAAAACAGTCCCTATTTTTTATTTTGTTGGAAGGTCAAACTTAGTCCAAAACTGACTAAATCTCGATAATTACATTTTGTAGAATGAGACATTGTTGAATGTCAATATTCATGAGTTTGTAGATGCAATAACATATATACTTGACAATTACTCTATATTTGAGACCGTAAAATCTTTTAGACATTCTCAAATATATTCGTTTTTTCACTCACATTAAGTAATTTCATTCCAACCATTTGTATATAAAATAAGTTTCTATATTATTTTATCAATATTTTCATTATTTAATTCATCCTTTCATTTAGATCACATTCATTTTCTCCTAAATATTTTGAGTTTCGAGACTTAAACTTCTTAAAAGTATAAGATACCTATTTACATATCCATTTGAAGTTTCGAAAAATATATATTCAGAATAAAAAATGGAAGTTAGGAGTAGGACTTAAAATTAAACAAATATACTCGATGAACAAGCTCGTTTGAAATCAGTTCGTCGTACTTATCAAACAAGCTTGAACAATATTTTTCATTTTGTAACTTTTGAAGATCGGCTCGAGTTCGACTCGATAAGTAAAAAATGGACAAAACATATCTCAAATTATCAAGTTACTCGATACTCGACTCGAGCCCGTTGGCTAAAAGCTTGTTCAAGCTGGGTTCGTCATATAATCAAACCAAGCTAAAACACAATTTCAAGCTCAGTACAAAATTCAAACCAAATTTAAACAGTGTGTTGTTCAACACTACTCGACTCGTTTACACCCCTAGTTAGGACTTTACATTCCAATTTGGAAACTCCCATAGGAGTTGCCCTTGGGGTTTTTAAGTATTTTTTGAACTGATATTTCTAACTTTGTTGCAAGTCAAAATCATTTGATTGTTTCTAAAAATAATAAATATTTACTTGATTATATTTTACTAAATTTTCCCGCCTTTATTTATTATTATTCTAAATTCATATTCGCTCCATGTATTTCGAATTACGAATCTTTATAATCGGATCAGGTCCATCGAATCTCTAATCGAACAATTATCCTAATAAATCGAATCAAATTCGGACAGATCCGAATTGAAATTCGTCCCATTGACAGCCCTAATTAAGAGTTTCAAAATTTCAACGTAAAAATGGCCTAAACGACATATCCATCTCTAAATTTGGACGGGGCTGCAAATCTACTAGTAATAGAAATCCGAAGATACGTATTGGCTTAAAAGAATGTTCAATTTCGTTTCAAGAAATTTAAATTGGGCTACCAAGGTCGTGCTAAATGGCTTGTTTTACCGCTTTCCATCTTTTATGATTGGGCTTACTTTTTCTTGTTGAACCTTTAATTTAGTTTCCGATGAAAATGTTATAATGTACAACACATTTGCACTCCTTGTTAATATAGTTGTCAAGGCATAATAATAGATTAATATGATCATATGTATTTTCAATATAAGAAGGTGAAACCATATATTCATTTATTTCAACACTACAAAGATAGACTGTCATATATTTTTTATTTAAAGTCATAATATTATATAATTGTTTTTTCCCAACTGAATTTTATGAAATATTGAAATGAAAAATATATTTGGTACTTACATATGAATAACTGCATAACAGTTCATTTAATATCAATATGTGTCAGTGCGTGTATTGCAATATTTTATATTAACAATGAATAATTCCTTATCATAATAACACAGTAATGAATTTGTTAATTAAGAATTTAAAACTAACAAATAGATGTAAGTTTGAAATAACAACACAAGTTGAATAACATGAATATTTGTTGTCCTATCTAGGTACCAATTTGTATTGTTGTTAACAGGAGGAAATCTTTAAGAGTACATTTTAACTATCAATTTTTATCAATAACACTCTTGGTTTTTTTTACTGCTTTTAGTTGTAATTGTAATTGTAATGCCTTTTTATTTTTAGTAATATTATGGAAGTTTAATTATCAAAAAAAAAAAAAAAAAATACTCCCATATTGCTAGTATTTTTTTCCCACAATTTTATAAGGGTTTGTTCTTTTGGCCTTTTATTTTTTAAAATGACTTTTCATAAAGTTTTTTTATAAGATTGAATTCTTACAGATTTGAGATGAGTTTTGAGATTATGTTCTTTGGCCTTTTTTTTCCCCCTCAGACATGAAAGTTAAATTTTATAAGATCATGTTCATTTGAAATGAGTATAAAAATAAAAAAATATTGAATAAGATTTTGCCAGTTTAATTTATTTTTTAAAGTATGTGTACGTTCATTCTAATTTGGGTATTCTGATATAAGTTTAGATTAAATCAAAAAATTATTATCTTAAAGTAATAAGTTTTACATAATTATCATAATTAAATACATCTCACAAGTGTGTCTTCTCACTCTTCTCTAGCCACCCATCCCATAATTCCCATCAAAGTTTCGCAAAAACAATTCAAGGTAAAAACATAGCAAAATGGATGTTGGATTGTAACTCATTGCTAGACGAAAAAAAATATGTATGTGGATTTGTCGATTATGTCCCCAATTCGGACGAAATAGTAGAAATTTAAATGGAATAATATGATTTGTCAATTTAAAAAAAAAAAAGAAAATTAAGTAAGATCTACAATTATTGTCATAATGGAGGGATGCATGTGTTGCTTCAAACTTGTTGTCGAGCTTTTGGCCCTCCTAGAGGGTTTGAGATTTGCGTGGGAGAGACAGATTCATAATCTAGTGGTGGAGATTGACTCAAAGGTAATCCTCAAACTTGTACAAAAGACTCACACGAAAGATAGTTTCTAGTAGCTAGTCTAGTAGGTAGTTATATATATTTTCCCGTTTATATACACAATTCTAGAATAATATATTTTAGATATGTCCATATTGTTAGTAAAAGTCTCTAAATCATCATTTTTAGCCATTTGACCAAATTGATTTTCCTTGTTGTTTGAAATGTGGTTTATATAAGTAGGCCACAATCTCATTTGTAAAAATTATCCAAAAACAAACAATTGATATTCCTGATAAATTAAAATATCTCAAATCATCATTCATGTATATAGCACATGATGCAAATCTTCCATCAACGAACTTTTGAAATTGTTTTTCTCGTTTATTTAGAGATCACTTCGATGTTTCCTTAAAATTGTCAAACAAGCAACATTTTTTCATTTTAAAAAATAGGCTTATCATCTTTCTATTTTCACAAAGAAATCTTAAAAAAATTATCATTTGATCTTATTACCTTCGATAATTCCAAAAGTTCGTTGAGAAATATTTTCTATTAGATAGTTCTAGTATGTAGTTATAGATGTTTTCTCACTTTAAGGTAATTAATTCTAGATATGCCCATAAAACTATAGTAACCAATAAGGTCTATAAGTTTCACATCTAAATAATAACCGATTTGATAGTATACTATATATAGATATATAGTTATGTGCTTAGGCATATAGTCAGACGCTCTGTAAGATATGACATGGAAATTTTAAAGGCTCAAGAAGGTTTTTTCGAAATATATATACTTCAGAAGCTTTATAGAAAAATATTTTATTACTTTTGTTGACTTAGTAATTATATTATAAATTATATTATTGTTTTATTTTGAAAATAGGCTATTATATGTAGTCGTTGAGAACATGGATGATATTTTCCCTGAATTGAAGGACTCGGAAGAGAAAATAAGCTTCACAATTCTTGATTAAGAAGCCAACTTTGGTCATATATTAACTAAAGTATTGTCACCATTCCTCATTTCTTCATTGGTTAAAGTATTTCCTTAATCAATTGATCAGTTTCATGCCCATGCCTTAATGCACTTGCTGCCGAAGCTTTTGCCATCAAGGAAGCTTGTTTCCGGCTACACTTTGTTAAGGCTAAGTTTGTCACTTTTGAAAGTGATTGTCTTGTTGCTATTAAGGCTATTTTGAACAAAGAAAGGGACATGGATTGGGCAATTAGAGAGCCGATTGATGAGATTAGAAGATTTTGGACGAGTTGGCCAAAATGGAAATTCAAATTCATCCCCCGTGCCTCAAATTGTGCGGCTCATAACCTTGCCGCTTGGACATTTTTGTCTAATGTTTGGGATAAACTTTCTTTAGATTCTATCCCTTTTTGTTGTTTTTGCGACGGGGGTTTCCCGATTGTTGATATTGTATCGAACCTTTCCTTTTATTATTAGTAATAGTATGTTTGTTTGATCAAAAAAAAAAAAATTGATCAGAATTATCATTCGTCTATCGTCAAGTGTAGGTTTATATAAGCAATCTAGCAGAATACGATTGTCTTTAAAATGAAAAAAAGACAATGCCTGCAAAAAAGAAATGGAAAAAAATAAAATAATGTTTATCTTCTCTTTTCTTTCTCCGAGATAAAGACAACGGGTTGGCTAAAAGAAGTTGTGGATTGGCAAAACTGTGGGTAGTTTTCCATTTATTGGATGACACGTGGAAACAAATCAACCTTCTACCGAAAATTCAAGTCTTGGAAAAAAATATAAAATGTCCCTTTTACCCTTGTTATTTTTCATTATTGCTTCAAACTCCTCCTCAGAGGCCCAATTCATTTGTATTTCCCAGCCTTCCAATTCTCAATGAATTCTACTCCAAAGGCTTCCTCGGAGTTCTTCCCCAATTGGAGTTCTAATTCAACCTAGTTTTTTTTTTTATTTCAATTTAGTTCCAATTTCAATTTTAGGTCGAAGTAAGCACCTTTTTAAAATTAATTGAACGTATGTGCGTGAGATCTCGGCGGCGCTGGTGTTTTGTGCGACGGAGATGGTGGCTATGATTTGTGGTGGTGGCGAATCTGGAAGTTGTGTTGGTGGTGGTTTGCGCGAGAATGGTGATGGTTGTTGGTGAATATGGTGATGGTGGTGGTTTGTGGTTGTTGCGCGAGAATGGTGATGGTGAAGATGGTGGCGGCGGTTGGTGGTTGTTGTGGAGGTGAAGAAGATGACCCAAAGTTTTAATTTTTTTTAATTCAATTTTGAGATTTTTTTTAATATTTAATTTAATCTTAAAATATTCTTAATGATGAATGAAAAATCAAATATTCTTAATTATGTGTTTATACACATTTTATGTTTAATAACAATATATTATTGTGGATTTTCTTCTAATTTAATAATAATGTTTTGTTTGGTAGTTATTTGTTTTCATTAAATAACATTTCAAAATTAACAATATTGATGTAATGAAGTAATTATCATTTATCAAAAAACAATTAAGGGGAGGGCATATAAGTAATTAAACAATTATTTAAAACAATATGACCGGCCAAATGCAACTTGAAGGGCAGGTCATAATTTAATTAATAAAATATTATTTCAGTTCAAATTGTGGGAAAACTGTCAGCAGTTTTCCACAACATGAACTGTTATTAGCATCCCCTAAAGACAATGCAGACACAAAAAAAATGTCGTGAGATCCAAAATCTTTTTTGTCTTGATCGAAATGAGAACATCTTTTCACGGTAGGCCATTAAAATGTGGAGAAAAAAGTTTAAAGTTGTATATGGAGAATATAAATGTTCAATCGAATTGAAGGTGATGCAATACCTTAGTTTAATTATATATATGGAGTAGGCCACTAAATGTGGAGAAATATTTTAATCTTTGACGAAGGTGTTTGTCACTCTTTTATTTTTTTTCGTTTAAATAATTGTTATTATGAAGTATGTATGCTGAATGGCTGATATGAGTATTGTGTCTCACAAATGTTACTTAGTTTGAACTATCCCGTTTATACTAAACTATATTTTCTCCGTTTTATACTATTTGTAGTTTTGATAAAAAAAATTATTTCATATTATTTGTTGTTTTAGAAGTTCAATGTAAAATTAATTTATTTTTTCCAGATTTGTCCTTTGATATTAATTGTACAACTCCTAATTAAGAGAGAAGGGAGAGAAAATCAATTATGACTATTTAATAGATTTCTTAATCTTTGTGTCACTACCCAAATTGACAAATAATATGAAACGGAGAAAGTATATATATATATATATGATTGAAAAAGTTACTTGTGTAGTTAATTATAGAAAAATCATTTTGAAATACTGTTTAATAAAAAGAAATGAGCGCTCAACAATTATTGAGAAAATTATTATTGCACAAATTTATGCATAAGTATATGAGAGAATTGCATTTTTGGTACTGAGTTTTAGGTCAATTCCCACTTTTGGTACACAGCTTTATGTGTCCAACACATTTGGTACAACACTTTGATAAATTGTGACACATTTGGTACAACCGTTAAAAATTGCTGTTAAATGGTGACGTGGCAGTTAAGTCTAATTTCAAAGTTGATGCCATTACTTATGTTGACTGATAATTTTACCCCATAACATTTCAGGCTACCAAAAAACCCCCACATATCCAAATTTAGTGACAATTTTAGTCTACAATATTGCCAAATTTCAAAATTGACTCGAACAATACCACGTGCAGACCAATTTAATTTTTTTACTTATTTTATTTAAATAATAAATACTTAATTTGAGTGTGGCCAAATCGATTGTCATCTAATTAAAAGTCAGGTAATACTTAATTAATGGAGTAAATGGGTATTTGTATCATATGGATTTGTAGATCATCTAATTGTTTTTATCTTCAGCAAATGATGAACTAAACAACAAATTGTGACTAGATAGTTAACCAAAACTTGCAGAAGTACCGACAGTTGCCTATACAAAGAATAAAGCACCACCACTATTGCTCCTATATGGGATGGTGTGCTGTTTTTTAAGGTTTTAACATATTCAAAGAGAAGACAAAACACCCTTTTAATTTGATCACAAAGTTTAATTTTTCTTTTTTTTTTAATTTATCCTCTTCATAAGTATTTGCATATATAAAGGAGTGTTCTGATCAAAACAGAAATCACCTAGTCATACTACATAACACAGATTAATACTTCAATAAATATTTCCCTCTTCTCTAGTCTTCATTTGAAGTTTTTCAGACATCAATCAACTAACGGGATGGAAATTTCTAAAAGACTTTTAGTACTTATTATGATCATTTCATCGATGTTTATTTCGGGTTCATGCACACGTTTTTCTCATATATTCTTGACAAGGAAAAAATTAGCTGATAGCCCAAATATGATTTTACATAAAATGGGTTTTGATGAATCAAAATTGAAGTATTATCGAAAAATGTCAAATGGAGGAACAACCAGAGTTGCACCTGGAGGGCCGGATGGTCAACACCATTTTTGATTGGGAACGACATCGTCTCTTATAGAGATATAAACCAACAAAACAAGTCAATTATTTTGTTGTGGCTGTGTATCCTTCGTCATAGTACCTTGAAAAGGTTCTGTGTTTATCGTTTTATAATGCATAAATAAATTATTAATTATGAGGATAATATATAATTTATCTTTATCATTAGAATCGGGATCCTGGGACGATGTAGGAAATACAAATGGTGTATGCATGTATTTGTATTAGCCAACTTTTTCTACAAATTAGATAATACCAATTTGTTTATCAAATGCAAAATTCATCAAATATATCATGTCATATATCAATCCATGTTGTATACTTTTATTTTAGCTAACTGTTATTTTTCTTCATCTAGTCGCATAGAAGCCAGTTATCCTAAATCCAACACTTTTACTAAGAATCTTTGTACTACAATTTGTTATGTCAATGGTTCCAATTTTCGAAGTTAGTTAAGCTGTTATACTTCAGCCTTATAGTTCTTGTCAACATTCATTCTTATTCAAGATGAATGCAATATAAATCATGACAATAATATTTAAATAATTACATAAGCTAAAGATGCAAAATGGAGAGGTCTTTCTCTTTAGATGGAGTGGGGTAGACGCCACTTCAACTGTCACGAACAAATGTGATTCCCTTTTCAATCCAACTTTTAAGCCCATGACTTCTTCCACGCCATTCTTCCCGAGTCTCACCTAATTATATTATGCATTCACAAAAATTATCAGCAACTCAGAGTAATGTTTAACTTTCTCATGTTAAATTAGGAGATAATTTCACTTTTGGTACCACAATTTTCCTTACTTTAAGGATTTGGTACCACAATTATTTCGTCCGAAATATTTGGTACCATTATTTGACGGGATATTACACATTTCATACTTCCATCAAATTAATGAGAACACGTGAGGAGCATATACCCGTCAAATTTTACGGAATTGATGAAAAAATTGTATAATAATTAAAGATTGCTCCACGTATTTTCTGGTCGACAAATTTACCCCACAATTCACAAATTTAAAGCATTTCGGTCACAATTGCATCAGTAGTATGAAATGTGTAACGCCCCGCCAAATAATGGTACCAAATGTGTCAGACGAAATAATTGTGGTACCAAATCCTTAAAGTAAGGTAAATTATGATATCAAAAGTGAAATTTTATCGATCGTTAAATTAGTGAAGCTAGAGCTAATTGTAAAATATGGTAGGTGTCGAACATTGTCTACTTATGTTTAGAGAAAATATGTACGTAGGATAAACAAAGACAACGTTCCTGTGAGAAGAAAGACAACTAAATTATCGAGGATGTGGTCAGATACCTAAAACTTGGAATCACATAAATGCAATTGCACCAAACTAAGGTTTAAGCAGTGGGGATATATATAAGCTAAGAAACTCAAAGGTATTTGGCATATGATATTATTCTAGAAGATTAATGCGTATTACTGAAGGAGAGAGTCATCTATGCCGATATGATTGCTCAAAGTAAATAAAAATTCTATTATATAAATGCATATCACTTATGCCATATGCTGAACCCTTTCCGGCTTTGTGTAAGAGCTTTAATGTCTTCATTAGGTGTGGCCTATATATATATATAGTCGATCCAAGAATCAATTGTAAGTATCATCTCCATCTAGCATGCAATATTATTTCTGAAGAAATAGTCGTCTATAATGAGAAACGAGAATGAAGTCAGTGCAAATTGTGAAAATAAGGGAAGAATAGTAATTCACCACCAATGACAGGTACATTCACATCTGCCAAAATGTAGAAGCTGGAATTTTTAGTGTAAATTGACAATTCTCATAGACAATAAGTAGTATAGATTAACCTGCTACATTGACTTTGGCCTTGACAATAAGCCCAACGAGTGACATACGAAAACTCAACATTGTGAATTGCGACATATGTGTTAAAGTTCAAAAGGCGAATAATGACAATTTAGTGTTAGTTATCTGATTGAAACATCGACGTGAAGAATAAGGAAGAAGTATATTAATTAAATACACAGAGACTGAGCCTAATTCACCTCAAAATGTAATGGGAAAAGGGTAATATAAGCTAATAGGAATTTGTCCTGATGAATGATGATGTTAAAATGTGCTGTAAATTTGGATGAAAAGAAAAATTAAATATTGCAATAAGCTCAGCAGCACCACGTGTCATCCGTAGGATGATATAGTGACAGACCCAACCGTCACCAAATGGAGCAAATGTCATCATCACTTATCTGCACCAGCCGGGAATCGAACCCGGGTCTGTACCGTGGCAGGGTACTATTCTACCACTAGACCACTGGTGCTTGTTGTTCTACTAAGAGAACGAAGCAAATTTATAGTATGTTTTGAAGAAACTTATACCATATCTTGAGCAGGGCAAACTAGTTTTTTAGTGAAAACAAACAATTGTTTTTCTTCTTTTTAAATATTATTAATTTCGAGAAGATGAATTTTCAGAAATCCTCCAAAACTTCATATGGTCCTGCGAAAATTTTGAAATAAGAATAACTATGAAAATTGCAGTCAACATATGATTACGAAGATCACATTGTCATAACCAAATCTCCGAGGTGATGCAGAAAGATTCAGAATATATAGTTTCAACTGGAACATAGCAAAATATAAACAGAAAACATAGTCAAACAGCTGATAAATGAGATTCATCAAAAAAATATGTTTTATAGAGAGGCAGAGCCATTCATACATAACTGTTAGAGAATCCATTGGCTGATATATAGGCGATACAATAATCTTCCATTTCTTAGATTTTCAAATTTAGTCCATAACTTACAGTTGATTTCATCAGTTATGGGTATATTCCTATATATCAAGTCATAGGGAAATAGTTTGTGCTCGTACCTCAACAGCGATTGGTACAGTTGAATTTATAGGATTGCTAATTCTTAATTCTTAAGAATAAACACTTTTGTTAATTCTTAATTATAATTCCTGCATACTGTGAGTGACTATTTCGAGACTGCTTGGTTTCCAACATAAATATAATCCTATCAATTTAAATTATGGTAACATCAAGTATAAGTTCACTAGAAGAAACTTGGTTTATATCTAATAAAGTAATAATTAACTCAAGGATTTATACTCGTAACATAAATTAATTAACTCATATATATGATTTTATACCCAACAAATTCACAAAAATAAATAGTAACTAATTTGAATGTAATCTTGTCTTAGTAAGAGAATTTCTTCCAACAACATCTATTATTTTGTTTAACATCTTTCTCAGTTTCTTTTTATTCTGCAGCTGCTCAGCCTTTAGCTTCTTCTCTAGGAGTATTTCTTTTTTCTTTACATCTTCCAATGCTTCAATCAATCTCAACAAACAGCTTTCTTTATCTTCACCAGTACCCGATTTAGGCATCAAATTCTCAGCAACATCAGCCGGAGTTATCTTCGTCTCCTCCAACAACCCCCTAATCTTTTCAAACAAATCATGATGTGAATCAATGTTCAAATAGTTGTTAGCCAAAACCTTAAAAGCTTCAAACCCGCAATACGACAACTCTATATGCTTATCCATCCTCCCACTTCTAATCAAAGCAGCATCAAGCTTCTCCACATGGTTTGTAGTAAAAACAATTATTCTTTCATTACCACAAGCCGACCAAAGACCATCAATAAAGTTAAGTAGTCCGGACAAAGTAACCTGACTACGTTCATTTTTCTCCCCATCTATTTTATTACCTCCATCTCCATCTCCATCTCCATCTTCATTCTCCTTTTTCTTCTTCCTCTGCCCCGTTAAATCGAGGGAACAATCGATATCCTCAATCACAATAATAGACTTTCCAGAGGTCTCAATCAACAATTTCCTTAATTGGGTATTGTCCTTAACCGAAGTTAATTCAAGATCGTAAATATCGTAGTTCAATAGATTAGCCATAGCAGCAATCATGGTTGATTTCCCTGTCCCTGGGGGCCCGTACAAAAGATACCCACGCTTCCACGCCTTACCAATCTTAGCATAATAATCTTTGCCCTTTGCAAAAGTCATGAGATCATCCATAATCTCTTGTTTCTTGAGAGGGTCCATTGCTATAGTATCAAAAGATGCAGGGTGCTCGAACACGACGTGACTCCACAAGCCCCAACTCCTCTTAATGTTTGTGTACAACTTTCTTTGCCTTTCCTTAGCTTCGATGGCTTTTCCTTCATCCAAAACATGTTTCAAGTATTGTTCGGTTACGGTTTCTCGATATCTTTTATGGAAGGTGAGCGTGAAATACTTCTTCTCATCCTCACGTGGGTGCATAGAAATGATCTGCCTGTTTGGGGTGATTTTGTCGGATTTCCACCAGAGTTTGATGCCTTTGTATTCGTCCGTGATTTCTTCTCCCTCGGCCATAGTTAGCACCACTTTTTTGGTGTTGCCGGTTATGTTGGCCTGGAGGCACTGAGCTTGTTTAGTGGAAATTATGTTAAGGTATCGCTCGATGGAGGCATAGGCCGAACTCCGTTTGAAACCGTCGCCTTGGTATTCAGGGATTGTGATTTCAAGGTAGGGGTCAAACGATGCGGTGAGTTTATGGATTTTGCGTCTGATGGGGCGAAGAATTTCATAGGGCAAAAAGTTTTCCAACATTTTGTAAGCAAACAAGAGGCCTGCAATTGAAGAGCCTACTTGAGTCATTGTTTCTATCATGTTTAATTTGTGGATTAATTTGCTCGATCGGAGTAGAACGAAATTCTAATTTTTTTTTTTTCAATCTAAGTTTTCTTCTTTATTTATTTAGAAGAAAAGTATACAATCCTGAATCCTGAGGAAGAGGGTATTTATAACAATACCTTTGGCGCCTAAATAGTAACATTCCTATTTTTTTTTTTTTTTGATAATTAATAGTAACATTCCTTAATACTAATGGAAGGAACACAAATAATACTCCTAGTACCAGAAGGACTCCTAATATCATTAGGAGAATGCCCCTAATACTCCTAGTACCAGAAGGACGACTCCTAGTACCAAAATCGAATGCCCCTTTAACTATGTTTAGTAACTCTTAAATTGGTTGTTTGTTAGAGGATCCCGTTCACATTTTTCTACATACTAAAAAAATGCCCCACGTGTCTAATTAATTATATTGCTGAATTTTGTAAATTAATGTAGAATTAACTTTATTATATAATATTGCTATAAAATATTTTTCATTACCACAAATACAACAATGAATATTATTTATCTTTGTATTGTCAAATACAAAAAGTTTTCATCATCACTAATTTGTAATGTTAATGTGACACCAAATATGATACAATAAATACGACAATTATGATGATTTATAGACCAAAAGTCCATTTAAATGGATGGATTTGGATCGGACGGGTTGGAATATCTTGCTCAAATCTTTTGCATTGTTTGACAACGAAAAATAATGTATCCTAGTTTTTTATCAAATGGATTTGGATCCATTTTTAAGTAGATTTTAAATTGTTTTCTCTCGGTCATTTCAAATGCATTGCTTTACTTACACAAGTCATTTTTAACCTATTTATTTCATTAGTTTACTCCATTTTTCATTGGTTTAACCCATCCTTTTGTCGATTTCGTACATTTTGTACCGGTCTACCAATTTACCATTTTTTTACCGGTGTAACCTATTTTCATGTTTTTGCCGATTTCTTTTGTTTTGTATAGTTTAAACCATTTTTCGACCAGTTTTACCATGTTTTAATTTGTTGGTTAAACTCTTTTATTTTACTGATTTCACTTTTTTTTTTCATTTTAAGTCATTTTCACCTATTTCACATGTTTAATTCATTTTCACCTATTTCACATGTTTTTTCACCACTTTCACCAGAATTTTCATTGATTTTAAATGTATTTAATGACTCCACATTTTTCACTGGTTTTGTCCATTGTTTCAGTGATTTCACTTATTCACCATTTCTTCACGAACTTCACCCAAAATTTCATCGATTTCACATGTATTTACCAATTTTTTTGTCGGTTTCACTCATTTTTCCACCAGCTTTCCCAATATTTCACCCGAATTTTCATCGAATTCACATGTTTAAACCAATTTCATAGATTTTATTTTTTTTATCAATTTCACCTGCTTTTCATTGACTTCACCCATTTTTCACAAAAGAAATTTCATGAATGAGAGTTTATGCAAGTTTCGTTATTATTTATATTTTCCTTCTTTAGCCAAAGAAAAATTACCTATTTAGCTAAGGCATAAGCATTTTTTTGTTATTTCATAGGTAAAATGTGGTTTTGTTGATTTTTTTTGTAGCAGAATGATATTTAAGAGATTTAGAGGAATGTTTGTGACTTATATAAATCTTGGGATGATACAAATAATTTTGTTTTACTTAAAAAATATGTTGATGCTAAATTATAATGATTTTAAATATATATTTTAGGAGTCCAACAATATAATCCTAATGGTGAATTATAATCAACTTTACAGCTTCATTAGAATAAAATTGATAAAATACCAGAAAATATAAAAACACTGAACCAAAAAAAAATGACAAAATTTTAATCTTTAATGCGCAAGTTGTCATTGTTTCACTTATTCGAAGCTGATAGGGATATTTGTACTTTAGGTTCCATACAATTTGATGAATTTATGATTTTTGTAAAATCTGAAATCATACTTCACCCTTAATGTATACTCATACTTTATCAATTAATTTTCTGAAATTTGCAGTTAAGCACATCACCTTACAAATTATTATAATGTACCCCATAAAGTTCACCAAATCAATGTTTTCATATGTTTAACTTAAGAAAAAATAAATATAAATATAATTTACTTGATTGTTTATTCAATAGTTGATGCATAATCATTTTAGATTGAATAATTCCCAAATAAGATTCAATGTTATCTAAT
This sequence comes from Penstemon newberryi var. newberryi, assembly GCA_030819805.1. Lineage (NCBI taxonomy): Eukaryota > Viridiplantae > Streptophyta > Magnoliopsida > Lamiales > Plantaginaceae > Penstemon > Penstemon newberryi. The sequence continues at coordinate 3,774,340 of JAUALY010000003.1, read as the reverse complement.
AAGTAATATTTTGTTTAGTTGTCAGGTAAGTGAAAGAAAATTAAGGAAATGTAATCAAATAAGGATAAAGAGTTCCTTAATAAGTAATAACTTGTTTGGTTGAGGGAAATGTAATTTTTATTTTCACATATAGTGTTTGGTTAACAAAAAAGAAAGTTACAAATTTTTCTTTCATTTAGCGTAGAAAATATTTTCTTACCAATTTGATGGGAAATCCATATCTGTATTTTACTAAAATTACTTCACAATTTGAATAAGGGCATTTTTGTCTTCACAAAAAAAAGTAAAATTATTCACATTTTCATAATAAGTATATAGACGAAAACCCTTAATTAGACAAGTTTTTCAAAAGACAAGTACAATAATATTACTGAACTAGGTTGTTGTTCTAAAGACGATTTCAAATTCATAATTAACTTTTAATGAACATAACACAAATAAAAAGTAAATTTGTAGAAAATGTAATTTTCGTAAAAATATCCTCAATTTAAAATAAGACTTTGAATAAAAAATCCAGGAACAAAAAGTTAATCCTCACAGCAAGGATTGAGATATACTTTGAGTAAAGACTATACTTCTTAGAGTATAATATGACTGATTCTGTTGTATTATTGTAGTATATAACGGCGCCTGCACTGCGTTATGCGGTGTTGGTTGTCTTGTCATATTTTAATCGAAAATGTGTTTCAATGCGTATTTGTTGATGGTAATGAGTGTTGTGTATGTAGATTATGCCGTTTGTCTGATGATTGCCAGCCTGAATGTCCTCCCGAGTTTGATAATAACAAAAATATTTTTCTGCTTTAAGAATCCAACCACGAGGATCTCCACCTTCAAATTTTGAGATTCCATTTTTATATGGATCTTTGTGCATCCACCATGGTTTTTGACATCATCGTCCTTCTCTCTGATCAATATGATCTACCTTTTTCTCTTGTTTCTGGCAGAATATCCTTAGCTTTTCCTTTGTTTGGAATCTTTGTACTATGTTCTCTGGATGGAACACCTCCAGTTGATTGGGCTTTAAGTGCCGGAACTTCCATGAGTACAATTGTATACTTACAATCCCTCAAAGTTCTGTTATATCGAGATAAGTGAATGTAAGCTTTACAAGGCAACAAAGCATACACCTAATCGAGAAGATAAACCAGGCAGACAAAATAAATGAAAATAACTGAAGCAGAGACGGATGACGTGCTGCCACTGTAGACTTTTCCCACCCCTCTTATATATATTTAATATATTAGACATGTTAAAATTATCTTATAACTTAGGGTAAAAGAGTTTAAAAATTAAATATATTTAAATTTTAATAGATTTTAATAAAGTTATTAATTGAATTTTCATATACCATGTCATTAGTTTATTCTTCGCATTATTATCATTATTATTATATAAAACTCGTGGCATTATCATTATTATTAATTGAATTTTCATATACTATATCATTAGTTTCTTTTCAAAAATTTGTGGTGCCGTGTCAGTATTGTGTCGCAACTTAGATGTTCACCAACTCTATTTTCCCAATAAAAAATTAGAAAAAATGATCTTAATATACTCCATTGGTTCTAAGAAGAAAAAGACGACTCCCATCAGTTTACCCGTCTTATTTCTTGAGGCGGGGGGGGGGGGGGGGGGGGGGGGGGTGTGGCGTAGTTAAAAAGATGGCAGGTAAAAAATAGGAGAAAGAAGAAGGGGATCAAAGGTGGGCCGAATCGGGCCGATTATGATTGTGCTTTGAAGCCCGATGCACAATCCAGGCCCATTATCACCATGAATTCGTGCATCCTCGACCCAAATTGGCCCGCCGAGAAATCCAGCTCTCTTCAGCTAGGGTTTCAGTAATGCAATCTCATTTACATGTTGCGTTATCATTTCAGACCTTCGCCTAACCCTTCGTCGCCGCTGATCGCAAAGGTTCGTATTTTTCTTTTCCCGGATTCTCTTCCTACTGATGTCTGTGTACACGTATAGATACAGTTTGAGTGTATGTACTACTAGGTTAAATTTCAACTCAAATTTATTTTAATTAGGTATTTTGATGATATTATGTTTTTCTGCTGATTTATTTTGTTGTGTCACCGTCAATTTCTTAGATTCTAATTATGTGGTGTTACATGCTGTTTGGATCTGAAAACAATGAAGTCAAGATACTGTAGAGTTGAAGGATGGTTTCTTATGTTCAAAACTCTAAAGTTTCCCAAATATAATGATGGGAAAATCATTCCAAAGAACGTTGACAAACTGTTTGGATTGAGTTAATTATGTCTCGTAATACAAAAATTACAAAATGAATTAACTCACTCTTAGTACATATCACATAATTAACTCACTACAGAAATTACATGCTGTATTGTTTATAATTAGTAAATTGCTTTATTTGTAGTTAAAACGCTGAAATGAATTAACCTTAGATCCTTTGTTTATGTTTAGATGGAAGATGCAAATACCGAAACTGATCTAGAGATCAACTATCATTCCGAAGCAAGCACGGGCGACAAACGAAAAAGAGAAGGGAAGTTAAGATCTAAGGTTTGGCACCATTTCTCGAAGCTTAGAAAGGCAGATGGCACTTCAGATAAATGTCAATGTAATTACTGCAAGAAGCTATTCACTTGTTCAAGCAAAAGCGGGACAACTCATTTACTCCGTCACATAACCGATGGAATATGTCCCGCTTTTAAAACAGAGAACAGAGACATGACAGTAACAGTATCGAGTTATACGGACCACAGAAATGGCCTTCTCCCATGGAAATTCGATCAAGGTCTTGGCCGCGATGTTGAGGTCGAACTACTAAATGAACCTCAGGCATTTAAAACAATGGAAGATGAGTATGGAAGTCACACACCTGTACCTTTACGTAGAAAACTTCCCCAACAATCAGTATCGAAATCTCAACCCAAAGGAGAGGCATGGGTGAATGAATTCAAGAATTGTGTTGCTAAACTTGTGGAACTCACAAATGGAGCAATACCAGTGGGTTCTCTTCAAACTACAGCTCCTGATTACTCAGTAGCTGCCGCTCTGAAATGCTTGAATGAAATGGAGGATATCGAACAGGCAAGTGAGATGTATTTAGATGCTTTTGAGATTCTGCAAGATGCAGGAGAAAGAGAGTGTTTTATCTGTTTGCCAACTGAACCTCGTAGGCGATGGCTGCAAAGGGTTTTACACCGTAGGCATCCTTTACGTTACAGTTCTAATATGTGATGGTGTTGCGGCTGGGAATTGCAATAAATATTGTGGTTTTACTGGTTCTTTCGACTATAAAAATAGTTAGGGGCCTTAACTAAAGGCTTCAAGGGCTTTTAGCCAGAAGTACTAATTTCTTGCAACTCTTATGTTCCGGCTCTCAGGATGTAAAGTTGGTCATTGCTTAACTCGATAACCAGTGTACTCCATTTCTTTGCGTAATATATTTGCATTCTCCAAAGTTTGTTGTTACCCTCTAATATCATGGTTATTGGCAAGTGATAACTTATATTTTTGGAGTGATTTTGGCTTGAAAAGGCCATGTCCATGCTGTGGTATTCTTAAATCCTTGAAGATTCATTTGAGTGAAGGGATTTGGAGGAAGGATTTCCAATGACTCCAATATAGGGTGGACGTTGACTCCATCATATAGGTTGAAATCTATTCAGTATAAAAATAACTATTTAAAGATTTGAAATCTTTTCAAAATCATAGTGATCTAAATAAGTGCTATTAATTTGTCATTGTGTAATTAAAATTCATAGCTTCAAATCCATCAACCAAAATTAAACGTAATAGTTTTATGGAGTAATGATCTGCCATTATAATTTCATGGTTATTGTATGATATCTTTCATGTCTAGTTACTAATTTATGCAATCTATTCTAAAAACCTTTTGTACTCCTAGAATTAGGGATGAATATATATTTTGAACTCGTTCCTCTAATTTGCTGGAGTGATATTCATATGAATTTGATTGTTAAAAATTTATTTGAGCTTGTTTTTTTTTTTCAGACAGTGAATACATCATTCACTATATTAGGAAATTTATTCAAACCTATTTTATTGGTATCAAAGTACAAATATAAACTAATTCAACTAATTACAAAGCCTCGTGTTAAACTAAAGAACTATCAACACTAATGGGAGTTGAACCCATCATGATAAACAAGTCATTAGCTACCTCTTTTGGCCAGATCAAGGAGACATTGATCGGCATTTGCAAGGCCAGTGGAGTTCGAGTAACATTTATTTGTAAGCCCACACTTTATCTTAGTTATTTCCTATAGTTTCTTAACATAGATCTCACATTTTTATTATATACTTAGATGCTTTGTTTTTATTCAAACTGTTTTGTTACAGATTAAAGTAAATGGATAATATGCAAAATGTTTTAATGTAATATCCCTTTTTTAATTGAACAAATAAAACAAAAACAGCAGTATTTTAGCCACATAGTTCAAAATTTGACAAGATAGAATTTGTACTTGATATTTTCCCAAGTGTTTAGGTTGTTTGTTCATTGAAGCAGTTCTCCCTTTATTCATTCATGTCCTTCATAACCAGACAAAATTGGTGTGAATGCCCTATGTCTCCAATTAAATACAAGAAAGGAATACTAATCAGCTTGCTTTTTTATTTGTATAACTTCCAAATCTAAGTAGAGGTTAAAAATATATTAATGTTGATGATAAACAGTCATACATGTACCACAGTAATGGAAAATTAGATGAAATTTTAGTAAATATAATTATGTTTACTCAATCACAAAATAAATATATGTACACATAATTTATAATCGATCGTGTTTCTAAAAGTAGTACTCGATCACATAAAATGTATATTACATTTTTACACATTTATGTTGTCGCTAAATTGGTGTGATCGAATCGAATTTTACAGTAAATTTCCCCTCAAAATAAACTATTTATCAAAATAGTTCATGCCATTTAACACAATTCGAGGGGCATTTCCACAAATACCACACTTTACAGAGTACAATATAAACCCTCAACAAAAACCTCTCATTTCAATCAGCTCAACGTCCACTCATTTTATCTCTAGGGTTTATCGCAGAAATGGCGACTCGCTATTTCACTCGCTCTGTTCTCACCACCACCAAGCAAACCCTAACCTCCGCCGTTTCCCGCTCCTACACCACCGCCTCCTCCACTGTCGTCCCCAACTCCGACTCATTTCTCTTCCGCCTCCGCCCTCTCGTCACCGCCTCATGTCTCCTCCGCGTCGCTCCGGCTTTCTCCACCCGGTGTTTATCGACTCGCCCGACGACGTCTTCACTCAACGATCCAAACCCTAATTGGTCTAACCGTCCACCAAAGGAGACGATTTTGCTCGATGGTTGTGATTTTGAACATTGGCTTGTTGTTATGGAAAAGCCCGAGGGTGAACCAACTAGAGATGAGATAATAGATAGTTACATCAAAACATTGGCGTCAGTCGTTGGAAGGTCTGATTTTTTCGCTTCCTTTTAGTATTTGTTGCTAGTTTTGCTTTATTTTATTGAGTTTCTTTTTTAATTGAGTGAATTGAAGCCTAATAGCTTAGTAATTTTGGAGTTTCTTGTGTTTTCCTGCTCTAGCAAGGTAAAATATATGGAATGGCTAAAAGTATAGACTCTGATTACAGTTTTGAATAGTAAGTATGGAGTTGCATTATGTTTTGACAAGGAAAAGTTCAATTTTTAAGGGTTTGTATTTGTTTGGTTGCTGATGATAGATAGATGTCAATGATACGATGTTGAATGTAGGAATATCACATTAAAGAATGGTACAGTTTTATCATTATGACTTTTGTTACAAACAAAATTAAAAAATAAAATCCAAAAATTATTCTTTTTTCTTCAAAAAAATCATATGGGTAAAGACTTGTTTATGGACTGCCACTCTAATGCTTGGAGATGGTTGTTAGTTGGATGTCACTTCTTCTACTACTGCCCACCAAATTTAGGTGGAGCCATTTGTAGGCGAGTAAGGGCATAAACTTCTATAAAATAGCAAAAATAAAGAAAACTCGTACATACAGCATCATGAGATGAGATTGTTCCTATGTCTAGCGGCAACCCTAAATCGGTATAAGGAAGAGCCAAGGATTCTCAATGTCCTTTAAACCCTGCAGTTCCCAGTGGCTAATGTCTTTAATAGTCAGTATGTATGATTGATGTGTGTGAAGTTGAGGGGCGCATGATCTGAGTATTTTTGTTTCTTATTCTATTTATGCTTTTACTAGTTAGTTGGTATGTGTGTACAATATTATTTGTCTGGGCTTACATTGTTTCATAAAAAATTGGAAATTGTAGTGAGCAAGAAGCAAGGATGAAAATCTATTCTGTCTCTACTAGGCATTACTTCGCCTTTGGAGCCCTAGTGAGTGAAGAACTTTCCTACAAGTTAAAAGGTGATTGAGTTATTTCATTACTGCATGGCTGACCAATACCTAATCTAATATTTGGGCTTTCGTTTGATCTGATTTACTATCTATGGTGCAGAATTGCCTAAAGTTAGATGGGTGCTTCCAGATTCATACTTGGATGTGAGAAATAAGGATTATGGAGGTATGGTTCCATTGAACTTTTGTTGCATTGCAGTGTCGTGTGTACTGACTTCTATCTGTTGTCTATGTAAACGAAACAATTGCATCGCACCCCCACCCCCACCCCCAACCCAGTCACAAAGGTCATTTTTTTCTGATATGAATTCTTGAATGTTTTCTTCGAAGCTTATGGCATTGTTCTCTGCAATCGTTTGTATCAACTAGTCTTTTCATTTATTTACGCAAGTAGTATTATGATATCATTGAAAGAGACGAATGATATTATCATTAACCCAGGCCCCCAAATATTATCATGAATGGAAAAATTACAGATATTCTATGTTGTTTGTAAACTTTAAGTTCTTCCTGTTTGTGTTATTCGATTAAGACCTCTGTCATGAAACATTTCTTTTGTTATTCAGATTTCTTCTGGCTTACACATTATTTTCGAGCTTGATATTCTCATTTCGCATGTTGTAGGAGAACCTTTTATCAACGGGGAGGCCGTACCATATGACCCTAAATACCATGAAGAATGGGTGAGGAACAATGCTCGGGCAAATGAGAGGAACAGGCGCAATGATAGACCTCGTAACTTTGACAGATCTAGAAACTTTGAGAGAAGAAGAGATGGTAATGCTGGAGGTCCAGGTGGTAACATGGGGGGTCCACCACCGTACAATACTGGTCCGGTGCAGCCCAACATTCAGCAACAGCCCAACATGCATCAGCAACAGCCCAACATTCATCAGCAGCAACCAAACATGGGAGGACAGCCAAACTACAGTGGAGGTATGCAGCCACCAAATAACTATCCACCAAATAACATTAGAGGACCCCCCAACAGCAATCCATCAAATTTTCAGTATGGCAATGGTCCAAATGATGGAGGAAGGCCCTATCAATCTGGTCCAGGACCAAATCCGAACTACAATCCAAATACTGGATCTGGTTTTGGACCAAACATGGGACCTGGTCAGGGACAAAACCCAAACAGCTTTTCTCCAAATGCCGGTGGATATGGTGCAGCAGGACAAAATCAAAGCAGCTATGTTCCAAATACGAGACCCCCTCCAGGACAAAATCAGACTGGCTATGCCCCCAATATAGTGCAGCAGAATCAGAATGATGGCTATGCTCCAAACATGGGTGGTGGAAACCCTCACCAAAACCAGAATATGCCTGGAAGAGATTTGCCCCAACCTCCGAATTACTGAGCTGTGCTGTAGATATTAATGATGAATTCTCTCTATAATTGTAGGATTTATGTTCACTAGAAATTCTGTCAACTCTAAACTTTGTCCGGTTATTGGTGTGCGTGTAACTTAGTCTTGGTAATGAAGTTGATTGAATTTTGGGTGAGATTTTCCTTTTTGTTTAAGTTAGAGCTGCTCCAAATGTTGTGTTCCGGTCACTTCTTTTGGCCATTCTTTCCTTCCATTAAGGAATTTTCCGATGATTTTCCTGAAGCTTTAATGTGTATAATTTGTCATTGTTCATGAGCAAAGACCCTGTCATTCGCCCCCCCCCATAAGGATTAAATTCTTTTCGAGGCGGATCGGGCATATTATATGGAATCTTTCCAAACAGTGATTCGAACTTAGGTTCCCACTTCGGGTTATTTTCATTAGATCAATTACCAGTTGGTCGGTCAGTTATATTTTGGTACTAAGTCGTATGTCTAGATTTCAGCATTCAAAAAGTAAGCCTGTCTTTTGTACCAAAGAAAACGAGGAAAGTATACATATCTTATCCTTGCAATGAGGATCAACTTGTACCTAGAATTTTTATTCTTTCCAAGTCTTTAATTAACTTACATCTTGTACCAATTTTGCTTTTTATTTGTGTTCATAAAAATTTTATTATGGTGCACATAAAAATTCAAGAATTTGAAATCGTCTTTAGAACAACAACCCAGTTCACTAATATTATTGTACTAGTCTTTTAACTGAAAAAACTTAATTAATTAATTAATTAGGGTTTTCATATGTAAAAAAATGTGAACGGAATCCTCTAATTCTAACATACAAGCAAAAGCTGTACTAGGAGTATTATTTGTGTTCCATTAGAATTTAGCGCGAAAGGAACTGTTATATATATGATATAGTAACACAAAACTAGCTATTTGATGGCTTACTTTTCTTCTAAGAAAACTTAGATTGATTTTTTTTTAGAATTCGTTCTACTCCGAGCAAATTCCACAAGATTAACATGATCCCACAGATGGGAGAAACAGGCTCTAACGATTGCAGACCTCGTGTTTTGCTTACAAAATGTTTGAGAATACGAAATTCTTCACCCCAAAAACTCATCGCTACCTTGAAATCACAATCCTTGATACCGAGGCCACCGTACCTTGATGAAGACGAAGATAATAAAATAGATGAGGATAATAAACGTATATAAAATAGTCATGACTACTTCACTTTATTGATGGTCTTTGGTCGGCTTCTGCTAATGAAATTGATAAACTTACAATTGTACTAATTGAGTCCATGAGAGGATTATTTTGCTTTGAGTAAATAATATTGGAGGGCAAAGGTGTGTTCTGAAAATGACATATAGATATAGTTCTAATACTTTACAATTATCGAGTTGTTTTCTGCAACTGCTTGTTTAATTGCTTGCTTAAATATTCATTAATCTATTCGCAACAAATAACTCTTTTAGTAGATTCAGATTATAATAAGCCAATAGAAATGAACTTTTCGTACTTATACTATAATGTCAAATCATGAGTTGATTATAAGAAATGAGAAAACATTACTGAGTGTGGCATATAGCTAGTAACATAAGATGCCCAGTGCAGCTTAAATTTATACTACAGGATAAGAGTAGAATAGAACAATCGTTTTTACAACAAAAAGACACTTTTCATTTTCTAGTTGCCATTAGTTATGAACTCGTCCCCTTGTGAGTTCAGCTTTGATCACTTTCAACCTCTTTAGAACACCTTTCATATCAAGTCTCTCCTCAGGTACATCTGCAGTGCATTCTAGAGCTAGTCCCATAATTGATGTCAAGCTCTTTTGATGTGAAAGACTAATGGTTCTTTCGTCTTCTTTCAATGACTCATCATCAATTATCTGCATTATAGTATTGGGAAATGATTCAGACACCCATTTTCTCATAGTTAATTCTCCAAAAAACATCTCATCTGTCGGGCTTTTCCTTGTAAACATTTCCATCAACAGAATCCCAAAGCTATAAACATCCACCATTGTCGTGACTAATCCTGCTGATCCGTACTCTACAAAATTGGAAAATGTGATCCATGTAGAAGATACATGAATGGTTGTGCAAAGGGACTAAGTTGATTTATTGAAATTGATAATATTATAAAAATATTATATGGCACCGTAATAAAACTAGCTATATTATAAGATCTCCGTAAAATGTACTTGTATATTGATATAACTAGTGAATGAAGTACCTGGTGCCATGTACCCAATTGTACCCAAGGTCCTGGTTTGAGGCATCTCCTGGTCTTTCATCAATAGCTTGGAAATGCCAAAGTCGCCTACACGTGCAATCATGTTGTTGTCTAAGAGGATGTTGTTGGGTTTTATGTCACAATGGACAATAGGGAATGAACAACCTTGATGTAGATACTCTAGTGCAGATGCTACATCTATCACTATTCCCAATCTTTGACCAATATTTGAGCGGAAATTTGGAGAGTAGAGCCATTTTTCAAGATTCCCATAAGGCATATATTCCATCACCAAAGCCTTGAAGTCAAAGTTAGAGCAACTAGTGATAACCTTCACCAGATTTTTGTGATGAATATTGCGTATTATCTGGCACTCTGTGTCAAAACTCTTGAACGCACTTTGCACGTCTAAATTGAAAACTTTAACAGCAGCAATCTTCTCATTAGAAAATATCCCCTTGTAAACCAAGGCAAGGCTACCTCTCCCTATCAAATTTTCTTCATCAAAGTTGTTTGTGGCACGAACGATTTCATAATATGAGATCCTTTCATGTGCTAAGCGAAGAGGCAAATTCAACAATGATGAAAATGATGACGTTCCCCTTCGATGCCTCATAATTAAGCTTACGATAGTGATTGCAACAACTACTATGGCTATCGATGGAAGTATATATCTTAAGACTCTATTCTTAATTGATGGTCTGTGTTCATTCTTTTTACAAACCTCAACTTTGAATCGAGAAGCTCCACATAACCCTTTGTTATGCATGAAAAATTCTGCTGGGTAATTTCTGAATGGACCTCCATCTGGGATTTCTCCACTAAGCTCATTGAACGAAACATTGAAGTAACCAAGATATGCAAGACTCTCAAAAGATGGGGGGGATTGAACCAGAGATATTGTTGTGCGATATGTCTAAGTATTCCAATTCCTTCAAGGGAGCCAAGACTGAGGTATTTGGCCGTCTAACTTGCTATTTGATAAATTAATATAAGTTAAAAACTGAAGCTGCTCGATAGAACTTGGAATGCTTCCAGAAAACTGGTTCCCAGATAAACTTATATATGCCGCACTCTTCATATTACCGATTTCTGGAGGCACAAGACCGTCAAAGAAGGTGTTACCCAAATATATGTTTTGAATGAGTTTATTGGACCAAAAGGTTATTGGGATGGAATTGAAAGCGTTGTCAGTCAAAGATATTTCTCGCAGTGAAATAAGGTCTCCTAAACATCTTGGTAGTTGCCCATACAACTTATTTCCCCATAAACTTAGAAAATACAAGTTCTTTAGATCACAAAAGCTATGGGGTATGGAGTCGTGCAGCGTATTGTTATAGATCTCTAATCTCTGCAAGCTCCTTAACTTCCCCAAACTCTCTGGAATTACTCCATTGAAGCCATTATCTCCAAGGCTTAACCACACCAAGTTGCTCATATTACCAATCTCATTAGGAATTGGGCCTCTAAGTTTGCAATTATTGAACCTCAAATAATAAAGAAATGATAGATTTCCCGAGCCTAATGATTTTGGGATCAATCCAGTTATAAGATTATCACCTATAGATATGGTATCTATGTACTTACACTTTGTCAGGGGCGTAAGAAAATCTTGTTCAGGTGTTGATAGATCGTTTGTGAATTGATTTCCTCCCAGTCCTAGATATTGGAGTTCTTGTAAGTTCACAAGAGTTATTGGTATGTTTCCACTTTAACAAGTTGTTACTAATATCAAGTTCAATGAGTTTTGAGAGATTTGAGATAGAATCAGTAATCCTTCCACTAAACCGATTGTTTGTTAGATAGAGCTCTGAAATATGTGGAATCCCTTTGCCAATGGAGGATGGAAGATTGCCAGAGAGTTCATTATATGCAAGTGAAAGAGATTCCAGTCTCGAGAGATTGAAAATGAATTGTGGTACGTTCCCATCTAACTTATTTCCCGCAAATTGTAGCCATGTTAACTTGGATAGACGTCTCATCTCTGATGGAACTGTCCCATGAAAACTATTATTAGCCAACCCAAATATCTCCAAATTTGACATATTGCCGACCGTGATAGGAATAGTACCTATAAGGAATATTGTCAAAACAACCAAATTAAGAAGGTAATGACAAACTTCATTTGGAATATCTTTCGTGGACTTGTTTTTTTCATATGACTTCATGATCTTAGTTACACAATTATAAAACTAGAAGAATAGATGTAATGTGTATATATAGTTAATGTTTATTAGTATTACAGTGTCATATATATATATATATATATTATATATAAAAACAGAAAGTCATAGATCTTTTATGTTTTTTTTCCCATTTATGCAAACGAAAACATATCTATTGGACGAACTGGATAAAAATAACTGAAGAAGTATAATTAGGCATATAGTTAACGTGTTTCTCTGAATTTTAGTCTTAAAATTCAGTCTCTAAAGGCACATTGAAAGGCAAAAGTGGAGATAATAAATCACATCTCTCTTAAATTAGCTCCTAATTATAAGTAATATATCATCCAAAATATTAAATACAGAAAAAATCATGTCCAATTAGAACTTAGTTTTATAGGTTACTATGCAAACAGTCATAACGAGAGAACCCTTTAATTTTATTTTTTTATTTTTTATTTTTTTATTTTTTTATTTTTTTAATTTTTTATTTTTACTGTGGTTGTGTTGGCAATGTGTCATTATTTGTGTTTAGAAGGTAATTTTCTATGGAGCCCATTTGGATTGCTTGTGGTTGCTCTCGGTTTTTGTTTGAGATTTAAAGTGTTTGTTTGTTTAAGTTTTTGAAAGTGTTCTTAGAGATTTTGAGATTTTTGGAGATGTTCTAGATTGTCAGTTGTTTGAAAAAAATTGTTTTTTTTTTTTAGATTTTAGAGATAAAATAAATCAAATATTTCATTTTTAGAAAATTGATAGGTTTTTTTAGAGATTACGGAAAGAAGAGAAATATAGGGTAAAAGATAGGCTACTCAAATCAAAATTGTTATGTGTGTGAATTAGAATAAGAGAGCAAATTAGAGTTTGTCTATATTTTTTAAATTATCTTCCTCCATTTGAATTGATTAATTATTTTTTCTAATAAACTATTCGTTCAATGTGTATGTAATCATTCATTGATTAAAGATATTTTCCATCAAAAAATTGAAATGCTTCAAGCAAATATGGCAATTTGACATCACTTAATCATAACTACTACTACAAAAAAAAAAAAAAAAAAAAAAAAAAAAAAAAATCACAACTACTACTTTGAAGGACATAAATGTAAAAACACTCAAGAAGTTTAACTTTTTCAACTCTCACATAGAACTCAGCGCTAAAAGTAAAGGGAGTGGAAAAAAAAAAAGGACGGAGGGATATAACATTTCTAAAATGAATTAGTCGAAGGAAAAAAAAAACAATTCAAGGTCATATATACTCTTGTTACTACTCATAATTACGGGTTAAATGCAAGATACTCTCATGTGTTATGTAAAATCTACATGAAACTAACTTGTGAAATTTTTATTGCATAGAACTCTATTTTACTTTTTAAAACCCTGCATTGTAAAAAAATGGGTCGCTTTCGATAGACATATTTCAAAAATTCATTTTTGAAATTCTTCATGTTAGTCCCTACATCTTCATGTGAAATATTTTAAAATTAGTTTCTTAAAATATGTCGAATCAAAACGATCTATATTTTATAAATTCGAGGTTTAATGCAGGGTTTTTAAAAGTACAAAAGAGTTCTATGCTATAAAAAATTCATTTGGTAGTTTCTTGTAGGTTTTGCATAACACTAGTATTTTGTATTTCCCCATAATTACATATGCATACTCATTTTCAAAGAGTATTGAAATTAGATTTGTATGAAATTTGAGGGTAAATTACGAATACCCCCCTCAGGTAAGTCCTAATTACAAAAATCACCCTCACGTATTGGATATTACAAAAATCCCCCTCAGGTTTGTCACCTTCTTACAATTAACCCCTTGCCCATAAAATATTCCAATTTTGCCCTTGGATGTTATTTGTATTGTTTGTAATGTCTTATAAATGTTAAAACTTGGGATCTAATTATTATATCTTATTAATTAGAAAAGAGGTAATTATATATTTACTACAAGAATAATTGATAAAATTTATAATTGTCCATAAGTTTTAATAAATATTGCAAAAGAAAAGGTATTTATATATTTATTAGCAATTTAAATTGTAAAATATTAAATTAAATAGAATTTTAATAATATATTTTATAAATATGAATTGTTTACACATTAGTTAAATGAATTTTTTACACATTAGTTACAAATTATATTGTATTATAGATAAGATATTTTAATTTATTAAAGTTTATATTGTATTATAAATTGAAATATTTATTGAAATTTATGCGAAATTATAAATTATATCAATTATTTTGGTGGTAAATATATGATTATTATTTTTATATTTACAAGATAAAATAATTAACACCCAATTTTTAAAATTTATAACATATTATAAACATTACAAATAACTTCCAAGGGCAAAATTGGAACATTTTAGGGACAATTGGTTAATTGTAAGAATGTGACAAACCTGAGGGGGATTTTTGTAATACCCAATACGTGAGGGGGATTTTTGTAATTAGGCCTTACCTGAGGGGGGTATTCGTAATTTACCCTGAAATTTGATGACTGTATAAAATAACTCCTCTTTTTGAAGAGGTGATAGATTTTTTCCTTTAAAATTCAATTTGAAATTTGTATACATATCTAATCATTAATTGATTAAAGTTATTTGGGGTCATGAAATTTTACCTGTCAAAATATTTCGTCCTAAATTAAGTATCTGGAGCTGTGACAAGTTCCCAATCTGCATTGGAATGTTTCCGCTGAAATTGTTGTAGGACATACTAATTTCATTGAGTTCGGCACATATGGTTAAACTCTGCGGAATATTCCCACCTAAATGGTTATATGAAAGTCTCAAAATTTTCAGATTTGGTAAATGATGGCAAATGCTTGGAGGAAGAGTACCAGAGAGCTGGTTTCTGGTAAAAGAAATTCTTTGCAAAGAAGAAATGTTGAATATGCTCCAAGGAATAGTCCCAATCAGATTATTTCCTGGAAGATTCAAGATTTCAAGATTGGTTAACAATCCTAAACTCAAAGGTATTTGACCATTAAGTTGATTATTCGTAGTCCACGAAGTCTTCTTAGGTGTCCGATTTCATAAGGGATTTAATTGGCCGCCGAAGCTATTGTTACTGATGTTTAAGTATCTCAGAAATGAGAGGTTGCCGGTCTCATGTGCGATTGTGCCTTGTAAACCCATATTGAAAAGATCCAAACCGGTGACTCTGCAGGGGCGCCTTCGACTGCAGGTGACTCCAATCCAGGTGCATAAAGAGATTCCTTGAGTCCAATTTGTGGCCATAATGTTGTTTGGGTCATAAGTTATTTGAGCCTTGAAGGCGAGAAGAGAGGATTCATCGGTCGACATGTTGAAAGCGTGATCATGAGGTAAAGTGCCCTCAAAAAAATCATTTTTGATGTAGCCACTTTCCCCATTATAAATGTTGAGTGATTTAGAAGAGAAAATGAATTTGGTTTATAGGAAAATGAACTGGCCCTGGGTTCCCTTTTATGAAACGTAATTGTGAATATGTGATGGCCTTAGTTTTGTGGCCCATATCTCTGAATACTATCGTAAAGACGCGTCAATTCATGCAAATCGCAATAAGACTACAATCCTTCTTTTCTTTAGAACCAATCGGACTGCAATACTCATAACATAAGCTGTATATGTGGAAAATGTGGATATGCCAAAAAGAGAATGAAAAATGATTTGATCAAGTATTCATACATATATCAGGAGAAAAATATTAATATTATAGAAAAGTATTGTAGACCTTTTTTCTATCTCAAATTTGTTTGCTTTGAGATTCTTTTATTTTTCTTATTTTAAAAGAAAATTCATAATTTTTCCTAGTGTTTTTGAATCGTTTCTGAAATGTTTCCCTTAAAAAAACTCTAAAAATTTCATTATGGCTATTAATATGTTAATATAGATTGGATTAATCCAGACACATTAATTCATACAATAAAAGGAAAGAAAATAACTTCCAGGATTTCTGATTAAAAATCTAAACCTTGAAATCAAAAGCAAAGTGTTCAACCACAATCTCGAGGATAATTCTTTTTCAAATCGGGATTGGTCGAATTCTATACTTTCACGTGATAAATATAAAACATTTGTTTTGTTTTGTGATTGAAAGATTATTAAAAGAACGTTTGATTACAAAATAAGTTCAATATACTTGTTTTTCGTGGGACAAATTCTGCCAAATTCAATTTTAAAAAGAATTTCTAAAAATTAATTAGAACTATGCTATAAGTGTAGAACCACCGATATGAATGCGTAAATTACTAAGTTCAAAATTGGAAGGTGGCCTTGACTTGCAATTATGGCCTGAAGTTTTTTCTTGACTTGAATTGCCTAAAATAGTTTGCACCATTTTAGACGGTTCATGATTTCTTGAAATTTTGAGTCTTCTCAAGAAGTCTGGGTTTCTCTATCTTGTTTATGTGCACTATATTTTGTTCAAAACTCACAATGTTAACGTTTGAAAAATTAACGCCGTTAGTGACTAACGGAGATAGAATATTTTTATGCAGAGTTTTGAAAATATAAGAGAGTTTGATATATGGGAAGAGCAAGGATATGAAGACGTATAGGAGCTAAAGTTAGTGTAGTTTTTTCCACAGCGGGTTCTATTTCTTTAATATAAGAGTGTATTAGAATATTTTATTGGTAACGTTTAATAATTGATATGAATAACATAAATAATCTGGTAAGATAATCGCAAAGTTTTCTCAGAAAATATTAATATGAGAAATATGATCATTTGTTAATTTATAGGGCATCATGAAAATATAGGATATCACATGAATTTAGCCAATCAAGTCTAAATTCACTTTTGACATCCTAAGTTATGTCATGACATCGAAATATATATGACTAATTATCTAAGGCTGAATCAAACTTTAAAATCTTGACCAATCTATCTCTTTATTTGTACAATTTTCTTAGTTAAAAGTGCACCTTCAATACAGTAAAAGATATGAAAACCAAACAAAGTCGAATCAAATTGTAAAATAAAATCTACCAAACAATTTTCAACAAATTATAAGAGCTATTGTTTCTGGGAAATTATATAAGAAAAGTAGAGATATACAAATCATTTCTTTCATTGTTTGTTGATTAATCAACCCATCTTTTATTGGATTCACAAAGGCTTAAACGAAAATAAATCTGAATAATTTTATGGGAAAAGCTATTGGAAAGAAGAGCAACTAAATGTTATTTTAAAACTTAATGAGAAATAAAATTATGCTGTTGTCGACTTGTCTTGTTACAACCAATGTTTTCAGAACCGGACCGGACAGTGAACCGGTGAGCCAACTGGCCATTGGTTTTACTGGTCGAACCGGTCGGACCGTTGGTCGGACCGGATGACGTCATAATGATATAATAAATATATAATATGCATAAAATTTAAACATTATCCTACAATTGATTCAAAATATATAAAATCTTAGAATATATTTAAATTAAATCACATAATATTTATATAACTTATATCATAATTGTAATATGATACTAATTTGTAAGCTCATATAAATATTATTTCTATATAAAAATTTAAAAGTGTAAGTTAAAAATACAACTACTAAGAGATTAATAATTTTAAAATATGATTATGCATAAAAGTCTAATATTGAAAATCAAACTTGCATAATATATCGATTTGATTTTCAAAATTTGACACTCTTTATCCTAAAAATAATATTGGAAAGAAATATCTTATAGAATAAATTTTAATAAAAATTATTATTTGAGTATTAATTTTCATTGATAATGTGTAAAATGTTAATTTGAGTTATCATAATCTAATTTATAAACAAATTTGGCTATAAGTTTTCTGTAATTTATAAATTTTTGTACTAGAAATTCAACAAAAATGATGTAGCTCAAATGGTAAGGAAATTATGTTCAAGCAAGAGGTCAGGTGTTCAAATCTCACCTTCTACAAGAGTTTTTAGTTTATTTTTAACATCAATAAAATTTAAAAAATCAAAAAAAAAAAAAAAAAAGGAAATTCAAAATCGGGTTGAACCGGCCCAAACCGGTTCGCCGGTTCACCGGTTTTGAACCGGTTCAACCCGGTTCACTCTGGTTTTTGAGACAAGTGGTTTTATGGGGTAAACCGGACCGGACCATCCTCCGGTTCGCGGTCGAACCGGTCGGACCGGCCGGTCCGGTCCGGTTTTAATAACATTGGTTACAACGAGTTTTTTTCTTTAAAGATGATTTTTAATTCTTACTAGAAAAGAATTGTTTGTACCCAAAATATTTTTTAGGTTTGTCAGGCCAATAATGGCCCGACAAGAGGTGATTGGGTCGATGGCCAGCCAGACCAACTGACAGTAAGGCCTTGATAATAAACAGGCCCACTAAAATCAACGTGATTAAAGGCCCAATTAATTAATGGCCTAATTAATTAATGAGGCCCAAAATTGGCCCAAACACAACATGCTTAATTAATTAAATTAATAGAGATATTAATTTAATTAAGGCCAAATCAGATATAAAAGTGGCCACGTACCAATTAATTTTGGAGGGAAAGTATATAAGAGTTAATCATAACCAACTCCTAAAATATCTCAAAGGAGGTTACACATGTGCTGGAAATAACCACCCCAAAGACATGGGTCAAGGCAGTTAACAAAGTGGTGGAGATTATGCCTAAAAAAGGGGGAAGTGGAAGAAGTGGACATTCATCAGGAGGAAAAACCGTCAGGAGGACTATAAATATCAGGAA
Organism: Penstemon newberryi var. newberryi; assembly: GCA_030819805.1. Classification (NCBI taxonomy): domain Eukaryota; kingdom Viridiplantae; phylum Streptophyta; class Magnoliopsida; order Lamiales; family Plantaginaceae; genus Penstemon; species Penstemon newberryi. The sequence continues at coordinate 3,755,529 of JAUALY010000003.1, read as the reverse complement.
GCTGGCACATTCAACACACACACTCAATCAATCAATCAACTCTTCAGTCTTCACTGAATCCGGCATCATGCCCATCGGAAGTCCAGCAACGCTGCTTCTGTAAGTTAGTCAGCAATACCAACTCCTCGAAATCAGCCGTTAGTTCTCAGCCACCGCAGGACATGACCGCCTGATGTGTAAGCCCATCCGCTGCTTCCGCCGTCAGCGAAGCCGTTCCTCAGGACAGCCGCTAGTTTTCAGCAAGTAGTACGCTGCAAAAGTTAGTCAGCAATACCAACTCCTCGAAATCAGCCGTTAGTTCTCAGCAATCGCAGGACATGACCACCTGAAGTGTAAGCCTATCCGCTGCTTCCGCCGTCAGCGAAGCCGTTCCTCAGGACAGCCGCTAGTTTTCAACAAATAGTACGCTGCAAAAGTCAGTCAGCAACACCAATTCCTCGAAATCAGCCGTTAGTTCTCAGCAACCGCAGGACATGACCGCCTGAAGTGTAAGCCTATCCGTTGCTTCCGCCGTCAGCGAAGCCGTTCCTCAGGACAGCCGCTAGTTTTCAGCAAGTGGTGCGCTGCAAACCATCATGTGAGTGCCCACGTATTTACATGATTCGTTCATCAAGTAACCATCTGCTTGATGGATTTGTTATCAGGTAGCCACTTGCCAGATAGCTATCTGCCGAGTGGCCATCTGCTCGACAGATGCTCTTTCCAGTGGCCACCCGCTGGTTAGGAGCCCGATTGGTAGCCATCTGCCAAGGTTGGGCGATCCATCGATGGTAGTCACCTGCCATCAATGTTACTTTCTTGTCAACAGGGTGCAAATTTCCATATCAGCTCATATGGCAATCTTCCTGCCAACCAAGGAGTATTTCATCAAGAGCTAAAAAGATTCATCAACTCGATTGGCATTCTGATGCCAACAAAGGAGCCTTTTTACAATTTACATACTCTTTCACTCTTGTAAATCGAGGAAACATGTTTAGGCTAGACTTCATGTATTTTCATTCATCAACACTACGTTTATTTAATACATTGAAGTGCTTGGTCTTAATCTCCTGATTTTACTTACGAGTATGTTTTCATCAAGTAATCTTAACATATCTTTGTTGTTATACTGTCAATCTGTTAGTTCAGGTTGTTATCAAGTTGACATGTTTCAGATTGCTTGATAATCAGCTCGATATTTAATATTTCTACAAATCCCTTGACATATCGAGCGAGCCACTGATTTGGCTACAAAGTTTTGGCATTTCAAAAGGTTATCATAAATTGATAAGTCCTGCGGCCAGGCAGGCATTGAAAAGAATCAGGGGTAGAGTTTGCCTACTCCGCCACAATCGATCGATTAGAAGTCAACCTTGTGAGGACATTAATTTATATTTCAATTTTTATCATAATATGTCCATTTTAAACCGTTATGTTTGCATGCACAAACATTGGCACGCCCGCACTCACTTTATTTTATATCGAGTCAATTGCATCGAGCCAAGCCAGGCAAAATTTATAGCAAACAAGAATATTTGTGATTTTGAATGTTTTTTATATTATTTAAAAATAAATGTTATGATTACTGTTGAACGAACAAAAGTTACAAACACCGACGAAATAACATCTCTTTGGGCCTGGGCTTTAATTTAGGAAGTAAAGTTGTAGTTTGAAAGCCAGGGTTCTTTCTTCTGGTAAGAAGAATATATATAAATATATAATTACTACTGACTAAAGTAAAAAAAAAAAAAAAAGTAAAATCTAGGACTTGAGGAGGTTGTGGGGTGTGGGTGCCCCCACATGCACCCCCTTGCCTCCGCCACTTATTTGATCCATGTAATTCATTACCGGTCTATCCTAAGCCTTTGGACCGATCTTAACTGTCCAAACGACTTGGGAATTGTTCCTGTTAAGTAGTAATTAATTATCATATGCAACCGCTAGATTAAGGGTGAGTTTGGCCTGGCGATTCGAAAATCAATTATAGGATAATTTATTTTAATAAAATGGATTTTGGCAATAATTGATTATGATAAAATTCAATTATAAAATAATTGCTTTTGGATAATAGCTTTTGCAAAAGTAACACTTTAGTAACTTCTAAAATAAGTTGAATTTTAGCTTCTGGAGATCCCAAAAATGATTATGATATTGGTGGCCAAACACCATTAAAATCACGACTGACTAAAAGCAATTTCCATAATTGGGGCCAAACACTTCAAAAATCACAATGGAGGTCTAAAAGTGTTTTTAAGAGCTCTCACCGCTGGGCCAAACTCACCCTAAACTGGTCAAATAATGATGCTGCGTTGCGTTTGGATTGGTTTTGGCCCAAAGTGCCAAAACCCATCCTTTTTGGTTTTGGCCCAAATATCCAGTGAGACATGCGTTTCGCTGGGCGGCCAAAATCAATTGAAACTAGGTACTGGCCTCATTAACTACCTCTGTATGTCAGGCTTTTTTTTATTTTTTATTTTTATTTTTATCACTCCTTATGCTTTTGCAATCTGTCCACCCTATCAGTTTATCAGCTTCTTTTTTTTTTGCTAATGCAAAAATCTTGTTTGTCTTTTATTATTATTATTATTATCGATACTTAATCTCAGTCTCTCACTTATATAAAAAAAAAATCAGTACTTACTCTCAATATTCTTAACAAATTGACAAAAAATTATTTAATTAATAGTACATAGGGCACAATATATAGTTTGGAATTCATGATATATTTCATAAAGTAGTGAGTCTTGAGTTTGGACATGCAGCGAATTATGTTTCGTCCTTTTAATAATTTTATTAATTATTAAAATTCTCATTCTAACTAAATTACTTTTTCAATATTCTATATTAAGAGGGCTTATTATTAAATATATAAATCAATATCATAAATACAATATTATTACTATATCAATCATCAAACAATATAATATCACATATCAATAAAGTCATTGATTTGACATTTATCATCAATTCTTCTCCCTCAAACTCCAAAATCCAAACTCAATCCAAATCATATCTCAAATTTTCAAACTCACTAACTATTATATTACAAATCAAAATATTCTAACTAAAACCAATTCAAGTCGTGTTTCAAATGTTTCGTCAAAATCATTCAAAACAATTTGAAACAGGGCGAAACAGAACCAAAACCAATCCAAAAGTGTCTGAAATTTGTAAATATTTTTTAGTTTTATCACTGGAGTTTTCAACTTGCAGTGAAAACGAAACTTAACACATTGCTTAATAATTTTTTAGTTTTTATTCAACTCGAGATCATTTCTAAATTTATTTGATTCTTAAATGAATCAAATTCAAACAAATTTTGATAATCAAACTATTGAATAAGTTGATATATTGACATATACTATATTAAGTTATTTTTAAGCTTATAGTATCAAGTTTGAATTAATATTTACAAGTTTCCAAACGATAATTATTTTTCGAGCTCACTTTATTATATAAGATAAATTGATCTCTAACAATTCTACTCCTGAGTGTGAACTTGACTTGGGCGGATAAAAATTTCCAGAAAGGGTCCTTTAACAAAGGATAAAGCCTTAAAGAAATATCTTCAAGTCACCTAATCAAGTGCATGTTTAAAATTTAACTATTTAAGCTATTTTAATGTAGTTAGAGGCAGACAAGTTGGGTAAGATAAACAAGTCTTTAAGTACTAAATATAGGCAACAAAATCCTGCATGGTCAATATATGGTTTACCTGCAAAAAACAGCAGCAACTCTCTCCTATCACAGTTTTCTTCTTTCTTGAGACAACCTCAATTGCATCCCACAAGTAACAAACAACAAACATCTATTGACTGATGAAAAAGCCTTGGTGTGTATCAAAAGTTAACAAGGTTTGGTGTGTTAGTTCATCCCCTCAACCCTTTTATTTTTCCTTTTCAGAAACTATACCTTGCTTTCTTGCTTCCATAGCTCAAATCTTTCTCACCCTCAACTCTAATGGAGTTGCCCGTAAAATCACCGGTCCCTAACCGGAAAACATCTTATCACGTAGAAGCTAAGAATTTATCATACAATTTCCAAACCCCATATGACGAATTTACTTGGTTTTTCTGTTGCAGGACTACTGCAAAAGTATCACCAAAGTTCATAATCAAGAACGTAAATCTCGAAGCTAGGCCAGGGGAGATCACGGCGATTGCGGGTCCCAGCGGGGCTGGAAAAACAACACTCCTCGAAATTCTAGCAGGGAAGATTTCATCAAGAAAAGTCTCTGGTCACGTACTAGTCAATGGGCATTCAATAAATGTCGAAACTTTTCGGAGATTATCAGGTTATATCACACAAGAAGATGCATTATTCCCACTACTTACCGTAGAAGAAACACTTACCTATAGTGCTCGTTTAAGGCTACCTGGTGGGAAAAGATTGGCTACACGTAGAGTACACGCTCTAATGAAGGAGCTTGGGCTCGATCATATTGCAGGCTCGAGAATCGGTGAAGGATCAAGCCACGGCATATCAGGAGGTGAAAGGAGACGAGTTTCGATTGGCGTTGAATTAGTCCATGACCCAAAAGTCTTGCTCATTGATGAACCAACTTCAGGGTTGGATTCATCTTCAGCTCTTCATATTCTTTCACTTCTGAAATTAATGGTGGTTAATCAATGTAAGACGATTCTATTAACTATACACCAACCTGGTTTCAGAATTCTCGAGTTATTTGACAGACTTATTCTTCTGTCAAATGGATGTGTTCTGCACAATGGTTCATTACATTTACTTGAAGAAAGGCTTAAATATGCTGGCCATAGCATTCCTTCCCACATAAACGTACTTGAATTCGCCATTGAAATCACAAACAGTCTTCACGTACAAACTTCAGAGACCTTCAATGGCAGCCACTTCAGATTACACAATTCAAATATCATTCAGACCAAATGTCCAACCTACGTAAACTCCCACTTTCACGAGGTTCTGATACTAGGTGAAAGGTTTTTCAAGAACATTTTCAGGACAAAGGAACTCTTTGCAACAAGAGTAATACAAGCTGTCCTGGTTGGGACTATACTCGGGACAGTATACATGAATGTTAAGGATGAATCCAAGGTTACCCAACAAACTCGGCTAGGATTCTTTGCATTCAGTCTCAGTTTTCTACTGTCTTCTACAACAGAAGGCCTACCGATATTCTTACAAGAGAGAAGAATATTCATGAGAGAGACATTAAGAGGAGCATACAGAGTATCATCTTATGTATTAGCAAACACAATTGTGTTCCTCCCTTTTCTATTACTGGTTGCTCTTCTCTACAGTACACCGGTTTACTGGTTAGTCGGTTTGAGGCGCGATATTGATGGATTTCTCTATTTTACCCTCGTGGTTTGGATGGTGGTTCTAATGTCGAATTCTTTCACAGTGTGCTTCAGTGCACTTGTGCCGAATTTCATTATGGGGGCATCAGTTATTGCAGGGCTAATGGGATCTTTCTTTCTCTTTTCTGGGTATTTTATTGCGCAGGAAAATATACCGAATTACTGGATTTTTATGCATTATCTAAGTCTTTTTAAGTACCCTTTTGAGAGTTTAATGATAAATGAATACGGAGGGCAGGGAGACAGCAAGTGTTTGGACAATGTAGGAGGTAAATGTGTGTTATACGGGAAAGAGTATTTAAGACAGCAAGGTCTGAAAGAGTCACAGAAGTGGAGCAACTTAGCTGTTATGTTCGGCTTTATTGTTGGTTACAGAGTGCTCTGTTTTTGTATTTTATGGTTCAGAAGTTACAGAACAAGAAAATAAGTTTTTCGTTTTCACCGTAGAAGCACCTTTTTTCTTTATTTTCATAGTAAATTGAAAATTGAATTCCATATTCATGTAATATCTAAAACATAAAGAAATATTTTACTTTATTTTCCTTTTTTGCTTGGTGTAAAGGATGGTTTTTATACACAATTCAAGAAGCTATGAAGAACTCAAATACTCCCAAATATTCTTCACAAGACAAAAAGTTCAACCTATAAAATCAAATTAGGTGAATGAATGATAGAAAATATTTCCTTCTTTTACTATACTATAATCAAGTCATTAACTTCGATCATATATTGAATTGAATGTCATAGTAGCATATGACATGCTAGTGCTTTGAGATGACGAGGACTTATCTTGGGTTCCTAAGCCTGGTGATGATGATGTAAGCGTTTCACTACTTGCACTCTTCAAAGTCATTACGCCTGGCTTTGATATCGTCATCTCATCTATATCGATCTCACCTTTAAGCATTTTTGCAACTATAGGCATAGCTGGTCGGTTTTTGGGCATATCTTGCGTGCATAAAAGCCCGATTTTCAAATATCTGCAAGCCTCGTCAGTATTGAAGTCCCTGTCAAGCGCTTCATCTATCAATTGAACAAGCTCTCCTTTCTCATACAGTCTCCATGCCTGTACAACAGATTCATGAGGTAAAATGACAAAGCTGATTCTGACATATTCTACTATATATATTTTAAAATGATAATAATTTCTTATTAATTAAGCACAAAAAGATTGTATCCCTTTATCCTCATGCATTATTTGCTGCCATAATTTGAAAACAATTCTATCTCCAAAATTTATTGTTCTTTAAAAAAAGAATTGCATATCAAGATCTTCATACTTCATACCTTTTCAAGAAGATTTTGTTCTTCAGCTGGTAATCTCTTGTTTGTGTTGCATCTTCCACTACAAATTTCCAAGAGAAGAACACCAAAACTATATATATCTGCTTTCCTTGTCAATTTACCCCTGATTGCATACTCAGGGGCCAAATAACCACTGTAAGAAACAAACATGAAGTACTAATTAGAAACATAAATATTTAAAATGTCACTCGTCGTCTTGCTCTAAAATAGTTCATAGAGTAGCAAAACCCAAAGAATATAAAAGAAATTCTTCAACTTACAAAGTTCCAGCAACACGCGTGCTAATATGAGTCAAGGTTGCTGGAAAAAGTTTGGCCAGACCAAAATCCGAGATTTTAGGATTGAAATCTTTGTCAAGGAGAATATTACTTGCTTTAATATCTCTATGAACAATATGAGGCTGAACTTCATCGTGGAGGAATGCTAGCCCTTGTGCAACTCCTATGCATATTTTAGTCCTCGTTTTCCACGTAAACTCATCCGTATTGTATCTACCTCCTACATTTGAAGTTAATCATCATCCTATTCCTCAACATACACACACACACACACACACATATATATATATATATATGCACACACAACACAAGGCTTAAAATCATATACCTAATAGAGTTTGAGCAAGGCTATTATTTTCAAGATAGCCATACACCAACATTCTTTGGTCTGCTTCTGTGCAGCAACCATACAACTTGACCAAGTTTTCGTGTTCAATTCCGGTTAGCGACACTATCTCATTTAAAAATTCTCTCACGCCTTGCTCTGACTCGGCAGAGAGAACCTTGATTGCTACTAAAATTCCATCTTTCAACCTCCCCTAAAAGTTTAAGTTAGAATATAATTTGCCCAACTCATTTAGCAATATGCCCAATAAAATTCATTTACAATTACCTTGTACACTGAACCAAAGCCGCCTTTGCCAATCTTATTTGCGGGACTAAAATCCCCAGTTGCAATTTGTAATTCACTGAAACTATACAACCTAGCATTTTCAACCCTTGAAATTTCTGCATTTCGTTTTCAGAAATTCGATATTAATTAAGTAAAAAAACTTGCGAGAAAATTCAAAAATTGGTTCATAATGATGAACAGTTTAGAGATCTACCTTCATTGAGATCGGCTGTTTGTTTGGTCGGGGAATATTTTTTCTGTCTAAAACAAACGTCGAAACAAGTCATCTCACCAGTCTCCTTATCATGTCCAACAAAACTTCAGTTCTACAAAATAGAACTTATGTTATGGCACGCCCCCCACCCCTCTTATTGCTTTAACGAATGAAAATGAAAATAATTAATTACTGTTTTTAATATTGTGAGGGGAAATAATTGTTGAATTTGTTGACTATTAATATGAGTAAAATTTAATTCATATTTATAATTTACCCTATAATTCATATTAATATTAATAGTATCCTGTATTACATTTGAAAGATCCAAGAACTTGCTTAAATTTGGCAGATATACTTTCAAGATTGATCCTTCCGTGTACTTTCTTCATTAATTTAAATAACTGCAATATCAGTTCAAAGTTGACATTAACAGAAGATTCTAAATTGAACTCATAAACCGATAGGCAAATATATATGAGGTTGCTCCTTCAGAAAAATATATATATGGAGGAGGTTGCTCATAGCTTCTTTGCACTACAAATATATATACTAAATCAAAATATGTTTGAACCCAAAATAATTTTTCCAAATTTTAGGACATGTGATGCACCGAAATTGAGATGAGTTCGATGAGCCAGAGCCCCTAATAGGAAACTGGCCTTCAGCAAGTCAGGTCAAATGGGTCAAATAAAGTAAGTGGGCCGATATTAACCAATGGCCAAATCAATACATTAAATTAAACAGGCCAATGGTTGTCGGGCCCAACAATAAATAAATAAAAGGACCAACTAATGGCCCAGTCAGTAGGGTTATCATGCCAATTCACCCAATTAAAGAAAAAGGCCATAAAATTGAATACGAACCACACCAAATTAAATGGGCCAAGACCAAAACTTGAGTGGTTTCAATTGTAATTGAATTAACTTGAGGTGATTAATTAGAGTCGCAACTTATCAAGACTTATCAACTACATGGCTTATCAATTTGTGACTAACTCCAAATAAATCTAACCATATCCAAAATCAGGAGGACCCATCTGATTGATTGGAGCTGATAATCCAAGCGTGAACACAAGATGGCATGGTTGTAACTGATCAAGAATCCAAAGAATTAAGACAAGACCAGTAGTTGAAGACTCCTACTCCTGTTTGCACTCGTCTGAAAGTAGTAGACTCACATCAGGATTCTGAAATCTGAACTCTATATGAAGAGGACACATGCGAACTAAAGACACACAAAATCAATCAAACTACAACTCAATTAGTTACTTTACTTCTCTTATGGCAAATATTAGCTTGTAGCTGTATATATCTCCTTCATGTAAGTGTCCATGATCTTGCATGAAAACCCTCATCAGGTAGTCATCTGCCTGATGAATCTTCTGAAATTAATCATATACTGATATAGAACCCTTTATCTTCTGAAATTAATCATATACTGATATAGAACCCTTTTTGGTAGTCATATGTCAAGTGGGGTGATGCTTTGGTTGGTAGTCATCTGCGTACAAAGTTACATTTTATTGTTTGTACATATGTTCGCATCACCGTCCTAATTATTATAGTCCTGACAGTCAAGTTATGTGCTTCTATTTGAATTCATTTGTTCATGGCACTTGATACCATATTAGGGACATGTATATATTGTTTTCTTTCCTTTATGTAATCGGAAGGATAGAACAGGCTAGATTTATTAGTGCGTTTTTCTGTACATAATCTTTCAACCTGTTTCTCTTTATTTCTGTTTACATGTTTATCCGATGATCCTAATTTATTTTTCATCAAGGTATTTAACAGTTGTGTAAATATATTTTTGTACAATATAAATTAAACTGATATATATATATATATATATATATATATATTAACCATTTCTGATAAATAAATTAATCATCTTGATATATCGAGAGACCATTGATTGACTGATATATAAATTAAGTTTTGGCAAAAGTCATCATAAATTGTTAAGTCCTGCAGCCTGACAAAAAAGAACTTAAGTATAGGGTTTCTACTAAAAATGGAATGTACTTATAAAGCCAGGATATTTATTTTCTACAACCACACTTGCTTTATTACAACATTATGTTTGAGCCATATAAGTTTGCATTCCAAATATTAGCCGAAGTAGCAGGCCTCAAAATAGCCAAATAGATCTCACATAAGTTCACTCTATGAGAAAGCACTATTACTTAATTTACAAAAAGCATTGTTTTTGCAAGTTCAACAGCTTTCTGGCGTCCAAAAAGCTTTTCTGCTATTACCAATGAAAACTCCATTGTAGTCCCTGGGCCTCTGCTAGTAACGAGATTGCCATCAACCACCACCCTGTTTTCTGCTTCGCTTTGGTCCGACAATTTGTTGCACATTGCAGGGAATGCAGTTGCCTTCTTACCCTGAAGAAGATCAAGGTTTCTTAGTCCAAACTAAGAGGAACAATATTGAAATGTCTAAGAAAACTTTAAACATATACCAATAGGGTTGAAAATCAACCCAAACTACTCCACATATAAAAACTTGTTATGCATACATATCAATTGAAACTTGAAGCTCTGACTCTTTAACCTAAAAATAACAATATATATATATATATATATATATATATATATATGAAAATATCAAACTACTCAAAGGCGACTCGATTTTTGTTCAGCTCGATCAAAACTTGTTCAAACACAATCACAAACTCTGATAAGAACAAACAAAAAGAAAAATGTGTTGTTCGACTCGGAGACTTCAAAATAAAGGTAAACAATGCAACATATATAGATGCTTGAAACTTCTAACGCTGCTAGTACTGAACAAAATTCTTCAAGTTGAGGGCAAATCAGGTTCTTTTGCAATGCAAACATTGACAAATCTTTGAAATAGAGTAAAGGTTTAACTGAATGATACCTTCAGCAAGCCATGGGGCTCAAGGACTAAAGCTGGGGATGCACATATTGCTCCATACAATTTACTTGATTCGCTTTGCTTCTTCAACAAATTTACTAACTTTTCGGAGTTAGTGAAAGCTTGAGCTCCACCAAGTCCACCCTGCTCGCATAGCAGTTATTCATCACTTAGAGTAAGACATGATTTTTCAACTCAGCGAAGATTATTATAAACTGCCCCACTTACAGGTAAAACAATAAGGTCATATGGACGATTAATAGCGTCGTCTAGGAGAACATCTGCAACTAATTTCACTTGCCTAGAAGCCAAAATTTCCAATTTATCTTCAACAGATGCCACCACCACTTCAGCTTTTGCTCGTCGCAGTACGTCTATGATGATAACAGCTTCCATCTCCTCAGTTCCATTAGCGATTGGTACAAGAATCTAGTAGGAGTAAACCGACAAAAGTTACGACTGAATAAAACCTACATTGTTAGCCCTCTGTTCACAGGCCATGCTAATTCACTCAAATATTATGATACAGCCTTAAATTTGCCCCCTCCTGACCCTCGGCCCCAATGCAACTAACTTAAAGACAGCAAAAAAGCTATTTTATTCACGAGCACAATGAAGCATGTGTTTGCATGGTAAAATATAGGAACAAACATAGAAGAATTGATTCAACATCTCCATGTACATATTCTCAATTGAACGAGAATGTGCTGAACACACACGGCATAACATTTCTCAAATTTCTTTGGCAACTGTAGATTTGATAAACCAAGAAAAAAGATGATTTGCTTGTGATGTATGACCACACCATACAACTATGAGATACCTTAGGAGTATTATCAAACGTCCATTTGACTGGATTTAGCTCAGTGAAAGAATACTCGTCCCCATGCTTTGAACGCATCACCTGCATTAGGGTTAAATATCTCAGAAAAGAAAGAAGTGGAGGAGAATATACGCCCATGCATCTACACACCACAAGCAAGAGTAATCAATCTTTATCTATTTGGATTTGAAGATAAAACCGGAGACCGGATCAAATGGACTGTAAAATAGCTGTGCAAATTATTGATCATAAGGCACTGGTGTATTGAACATCCTAAAGTATGAATACAAAAGATATAGATTTCAAATCTTGGACTAAAGTCCACTGACAAATTGGAAGCAAACAAAACAATGACAATAAAAAAGTGTCCAGGTCCCACTTCTTTATTATTTAAACAGATATCCATTGAAGGGGAAAACAAGCCCAACCAATTCAGCAACATCCAACTTCCAGTTGCATGACAGTATACAAACCTTTCCGAAAAAAAAATGAATTTATTTAAATACTTCACATTTTGAATAATGCAATGGTCAAGGAAAGTGAAATGGCATCACTGTCTTGTAAGTTAAATATTGAATATTTTAGTTTTTTCTAATACTATGGCTGTTCCATACATCCAAAGATGTTCATGCAATGTGGATATTATCCAAAATGTCAACAGAAACAGAGCTATTCCCATCTGTACCAAAATGTTTACTCTGCTAACTACATTGCAACGTTTAACTACTTTATTAGTTAGGCTGAAAATACTGGTCAGCATGGATTACAAACATGACAGGCATAGTGCACGGATATTAAATCAGCACAAATTACACCAGCATCACTGACAGTATTTTATGAAAAATTTGGAATTGATCATAATGTAACCTTCACAAGTACATTAGTGAATCTGCTAACCGAAACAACTTATTAGGGAAGAGTAAAGATACCAAAGGCCCGGAAACTTCATCAGCTTTTGCCTTCCCATACAGTTGTTCAACCAATGCAACAGCGTACTCCATTGCAGTTCCAGGTCCACGACTAGTCACTACTTTCCCATCCTGCTGCACCCGTGATTCAACAGCAGTCGCAGAGGATGATAACTCTTCCATAAAGGATGGATAGCAAGTTGCCTGTCAAGGATTACAACAACTTAATCATCAAACACATAATTATAACATTAAAGAGTAGAGTGTACATAGTTTTCTTACTTTGAGCCCCTTCAACAGGCCCCATGACCCAAGTGCAACAGCAGGAGCAGCACATATTGCAGCATATGGTCGGTCATCGGCAGACTGTCTTTTGACTATGCTTTCCAATGTTTTGCAATCCCTAAGAGTGGCTGAACCAGGTAATCCCCCCTATACCAGAAACAAATTTCAGGAAACAGTAAACTTAGTTAACGACTGCACACTTGAGTGAATGATAATAAGAGCATTCGTCAGAAGATTGTTTGAGCATTTTTGAGTCTAATTATGAGACTGCCGTACTACAAAAAGGAAAAGCCTCGAACATCAACTACACAAAAGCTTCAGCATGTAGGAAATAAACAAAAAATTGAAAATAAACAAGGATTTTCATTAGGTTACATCCATCAGAAACAACCAATATTCCGACAAAATAGTAGATTGTCTGTAAAACAGATAGAATTATTATAACACAGATTAAAGAAAATAACACGAGAATAATAGCATACAGGAAGAGAGATAAGATCAAAAGCTGTATCTGCGCAATCAGAAATGAGAGAATCGGCGACGATTTTGACACCGTAGCAGGCGTCGACGGTCAGCTGCTTCTCCACCGAAGCCACCGTCACATCGGCGCCGGCTCTCCGCAACACATCTATTGTTATCACCGCCTCCAGTGGCTCCGTTCCGTTTGCCACCGGTACCAAAACCTAAACGTTACAAAACAGTATTCAGTAAACATTTAGCTAATTCGGAATCTTTTAGCAAGTAATTGACGGTTTGAGTACCTTTTTAGCAGCGGAAGCCATGACTGAAACTGAGAAGCGTTTGTTTTTATGAGGAATTGAGAGAGTGTGGAAATAAGAAAAGTTTTGGGGTGGTTTGGTTATAAATGTAAAGATAGGGGTGAGGTGGCGTAAATGTATTGCTGCCATTTTATAGTAGGACTGTACTATATATAGTGAGTAGTACTTCGTAGTGAAGTTTCTGGAGATCTCTGCAGCCCTTGAGCTGCTGCGGCAACTCCGTGTGCGCGCAAATTTAAGGCCAATCTCCTAGGAAAATAGATATTAAATTTTAAATAGGTCTATTTTGTTGAAAATTAATATATTGAAATTTTATTAGTAAATAAAGACCGGGATGTATTCAGGATTCGAGGGGTGGGGGGCCGAGTTTACTAACGCAAACAACGTTCTTTCATGTCATAAAATTAATCTTTTCATGCTATAAAATTAATCTATGATAAAATCAATATCAAATTTCTCAATAGTGTCCTCCTCAATATAAATAATCAAACAATTCGCAAGATTTTCATAAAATTATGCATCAATTGTAATTGATTTTTCTCGCATGAGTGAATTTTCAATCAATATTTCACCACCTTTTACAAAATATATAAAACAATAAATAAACTTGTAAAAATTTATTGTTACGTTACATACATAATAAAAAAAAGTTGATATAGGAAACAAATATTTGAGCCTAAATACATGACATATTAATTTAAATTGGCAAAAATATAAATGTGAAAGAGCGAGGTATATCTATTCATACAATTAGAATTCGTATGAATTGAATTTGGACTTTCGTCCCGGTCCCAAATACATACAATTACAGTTTATTTTTTTTATAGGTCTTACAACTTACAAGTTACAAGTACTAATTACGCTCTCAAAAAAAAAAGTACTAATTACATTTTATCAATCCTGTCCATGGCCAAATTAGTCAAAATTGCATGAGTAAAAATACCATCTCTCTCACGCACGCAACCGAAATAACCGGGAACCACTTCAAACCACGTACAAACCAGTAAATATCACTGACATAAACGACGTCGTTCACCTTTCGGTACCCGTTAACCTCACTCTTCTAACCGGCTATTCCGGTATCTTTTATCTTCTAGCCCAAAATCTCGATAAATAAATACTCATCCTCTGTTATTTTCCTTTCCTTTCATAAAATATAAATTACGTTCCCCGAGACGCTATCAATCATTTCTCTCGCTGGAGCTCTATTATTTTCCTCGATCGTTATCTCTACTTCTTCTCTGTAAGGAACTCCTTAAGTTTACATATAATTTTTTTAATAATTAACTATTCAGTTATCGATTGAGATTTGATTTATTGCGATGATCATGTGGATCCGATTGATTGATTCTGACTTTGGATCTAAGACTTTGATTAATTGATAATTCTATTGGAATATTTTTATTTTTTTGTGTACCTGAATGCTCGTATACTTTTTTGTGTATTTTATTTATGTTTATGATTGATATTTGCGAAATTACATATTTCTAAAGCTGCAACAGCTTACGTGTTTTCTACTGCAATTGAATGTTTTCCACACTTTGTCTTTGTATTAGGAAATTCAGGGGTTTGGTGGATATTAGCTGAACTGTGTGTTTATTAGTAGCATTATTTTCTAACTTTTTTGGGTGTGTCATGTGTGTCTTTTAGGGATGTGGTATGTTTAGTTTTCCTGGTATGCCTGTCTGTCTGTGAGTGGGTGTGTTTTTGTTGCTATATTTGTCAGAATATTGACTTGTTGAATAAATGAATGTATACCAAAATACCTATTAACATCGTGAGTGATCATTTGAAGCCCAATACAATCATGTATACAAGATATTCAAATTAAGGTTCTGTCTTTGTTATTTTTTTGAAAATCTTTCTTTTTATTCTTTTATCTTTTGCTCAGTGTAAGATATTTTTCAAGCAATTCAATATAAGTATAATTGTTAACGTGGTTCAGTGAATTAAGAATGGTTTCTTTATAGGCCTTATGTATTCTGTAATTCTTCATTGAAAAGGTTTGTTGGTTATTCTTTTAGCCAATTCAGGCTCTGCCTATCAAATTATAAGAGTTTAAAGTAAATGCCATTTTTTGTAGCAGCAGCTTATCCTTCCAAGAGTATCATGTTTCAAATTTTCAGTTGATTTTGCAATCAAAAAAATAAATAGTGCATTATCATTTTCTCCAGCTTCATGATTTCTTGAAGCTGGAGATATTATACATATGTGGATTGACTGCAAAGGGATGCAAGACCATTGTAGAATTACTATTACATATTGTGCATATCATGTTGGGGTCTCAGAACAGAGTTTTGTAGATGATATTTCCTATTTATCAGGATAATGTCATGTGGTTCTTCGACTTCAAGCTTCAGGAAATCATGATCTGACCAATATTTGTTTCCATAATATGCTCCGCCATTTCTTTTCTTTTTTATGTAAACAGGAATTCTTGAATTAAGACTTCTGTAGATGGCGGATAATAAAGAGGGGGAGGAAACTGCTCCCAGAGGAAATGAGTGGGAAGTTGTATCACTTACTGCATCAGCTTATGCTGCTGCTCCAGGTCCCATGCAGGTTGAGTCGAGCCAAGATAGCCAAGATAAGTTGGGTGAAGAGAATGAGGCTGAAACTTCAAAAGCTATGTTCATGTCTGGTCATTTTGTTTTTCCCCCGAATCAGCATGAGAATTTGCCAGTTGGACCTGAGTATAATGAGATGCACAATGAAAAGGGAAATGAGGACGATGTCCCTCAGTTGGTTGAAGAGGAAAGGGGTAAATTGGATGTGAAGGATGATGAAAATGTGAGTATCAAAGGACTTCTCTCTGATGAATTTCCTGGAATTCAGCTTTTTGATGAAAAAGGTAACAGTTTATCAGTCAGTGCTGCAGACTTTGGAAAAGATGTTGCCCTTGACAAAGAGCACAGTATTTACAGCACTACAGAGTTTAGTTCATTCCATAGTGAAGCAACCATGGGCAAGTCTAAGACTGTTGAAGAGGATGAGGGGACTGTTGAGTCAATTGAACCTCTCGATGACGCCTTGGATGCAGACTTACCAAATTTCCGGAATCCTGTTGAGGGAGACAATTATGATGGCTCCGACCTTCCTTGTGAAGCGTGGTGGAAAAGACGGGCTATTTCTTTATATGCCCACGCAAAAGAAGCTAATACATTTTGGTCCATTTTCATTGCTGCTGCTGTTATGGGGCTTGTAATTATTGGTCACCAGTGGCAACAAGAGAGGTGGCAGGTCCTGCACCTCAAGTGGCAGTATGGTCTTAATGATGAGGTACTAACTCTTTACTATACCCCACGTTTACTCTAATATGGCTCTTTATTGCTTCCTGCTGTGTTAGTAGTAGGTGCTGAGTTTTGTATTTTCCAGATGATTGATGACAATGCCATGCTTATATCTGAACTTTCTAATACACATGAGCATGACAGACATAATTCACTAGCCTAGTTTATGGATCCTGTTAGTTTTTCACATTCACCGTAATTATTGGAGCAGCAATATGTAACCCCAAATTGCAAGTTTAATCTTTACATATGTGGTAAAACTTGCTTGGACAAGATATCTCGTATACTCGCCATCAACAAGGATTGCTTGTTACGGGGTGGTGGGTGAATGGTGGGAAAGGAAGAATGTGGTTTTAGAAACATGTTATGTGGCTGTCTGTTACCACTTTAGATTTTTTTCTAGTGGCCATGTTTCTTGGCCTTGTTGCCTCTCATGTAAATAGTTTTTTGTTCCGGCGTCAAAAGGGCAGCAAAAAATGAATCAAGTATACAAACAAATAATTTAAAATAAAGGTGGAGAAAACCATTTTAAGAATGAATTGGATCCCTTTCACGGAAGAGTTTGGTTGCTATTGCAATTTAACAATTGCAAGAGCTTTAAATATCAGTGCATGAATCCCATATAATTTCTCTCCCATCCCCCTTCTTGCACGCATTTCCAGGTGCAATACCCGTTGCATCGAAAATATCAGTGCATGACACCCATATAATTGCTCTCCCACCCCCCTTCTTGCACGCACTTCCAGGTGCAATACCCGTTGCATCGAAAAAAAGAGGAGGAAGAAAGGTGAAAAGGGTCTTACTTTTCCAAAGACATGATAAGGTGAAATGGTATTTATACATGTGCTGATATGATGAGCTTACTTCTTGAATGTATAACACACAAGGATTTGCACTGGTTAAAATTGTATATTTTCGTAAATGTGTAAATATTGACTTGTGATAAGATTGGTGTTCTGAAAAGGTGATGAGTAGAAGTAGTTTTTAGTAACTAACCACTGTATATTATATATTAACTTTGTCTTGTATCTCCATGAACAGAAGATGAGCAGGATTTTCGGTCCTATATCTCGATTTAAAGATGTGATTGTTGGTGGCCACCGACGGGGTTCACTTGTCCGTGGAACCACCTCCACAGAACGTTAATGATGATGACGAAAAGTTTTCAAGGGGGTACTATAGTGATCTGAAAAGCTAGTTTGTTTTCGAACTTGACTATATACTTCTCTGGACGAAGCTTGTTAATATTTTTCTTAGTGCTGTTACCATGATTTGGGGTTATTTCTATAAGAATTAAAATGCAACTTGAAAAATGGGTGGAGAGAAAACATAAATCTGTGATGTAATAACTTGTTTTCACTTCAGTGATCTTTGTGTTTATTGGATTTCTATCATATGGAAGCGTTTCTGATTATGCTTTATGTGCGAGGATCCAAAGTCGACAGATGTATTCGAGAGTCGAGTCTTTTATGTGAAATAATTCTTGCTTTCATCTGCATCATCACCAAATGCTTTTGGCCGGATTCTTAGTAGTTTTGAACCTAAACATCTGATGTTGCGTAGCTGTTGAAATGCTTTTCCTCATTTATGAATGTCTCGTGTCTGTAATTCGTTTCAGTTGTAATTTGTAAAATACATATCGTAACCAGAAAACGAAATTAAAGTTTTTTCTTATACTTTTTTGCAAGGTTAAAGACAAGTAAACTCTATTCAGTTAGGACTTGGGACCACTTTGGTTAGTCAAATTCCGTAACTCTTTTTAGGATAGATCAAATAAATTTGTACTAAGTGTTTGCTATAAATTTTGTCGGGCTTGTCTCGATGTGCAATTGGCTCGATGCAACTGACTCGATGTGAAATGAAATAAGTGTGGGGCGTGTTAATGTCTGTGTGTGCAAATATAACGGTCTAAAATGGACATAATGTGATGAATATGAAATATAAATTAATGTTCTGACAAGGCTCTGACTTTTATTTAGGGGTGGGCATTCGGTATCGGGTTTCGGGAACCCGTCCCGTCCCGTCCCGATCGGGATTTTGTAGTTTGGGCGGGAAGTATGATTGATTTTTGGGTTTCGGGAAACCCGACAAACTAAATCGGGACGGTATTCGGGAAATATTTCACACCCGATTGGGAAAACCTAATCCCAAATTTCTTATCATACAAAATAAATTACCCATTTCAATCAATGTCTTACTCCCAAACTCAAGCCCCATCACCTATCCCATGGTCTTGAAATTAACAATTCATGACCATAAAGAAAAATATAATGCTATGAAGGAGCAAAATAAAGAAAAGTGTGATATTTCTACCATATAGGAGTTTAAAATTATTATTTTCGGGAAACCCGAATTCAGATCCCGAAAACCCGATATTTATCGGGAAACCGAGATACCAGGACCAAGTCAATTCAAATGGAATTCGGGTTGTAAAAATCAAAACCCGAAACCCAAAAATCCCGTCCCGAACTACCCGA
This sequence comes from Penstemon newberryi var. newberryi, assembly GCA_030819805.1. Classification (NCBI taxonomy): domain Eukaryota; kingdom Viridiplantae; phylum Streptophyta; class Magnoliopsida; order Lamiales; family Plantaginaceae; genus Penstemon; species Penstemon newberryi. The sequence continues at coordinate 3,736,351 of JAUALY010000003.1, read as the reverse complement.
AATCCCGTCCTGATCCCACCCCTACTTCTATCAATTGATTGTGGCGGAGTAGGCAAACTCTACCCCTGATTCTTTTCAATGCCTGTCTGGCCGCAGGACTTAACAATTTATGATAATCTTTATTAAAATGCCAAAAACTTTATAGCCAATCGGTGGCTCACTCGATATGTCAAGAGATTCACGGAAAAATTAGTTATCGAGTTACGTATCAAGCAATCTAAAACATGTCAACCTAATTCAAAACCTGAACTAACAGATCAACAACATAGCAACAGAGACATATTAAAATTACTTGATAAAAACATACTCATAAATGAAATCAGTAGATGAAGGCAAAATACTTCGATATATTGAATAAACATAGAGTTGAAAGATTTGGAATACATGAAATCTAGCCTAATACATTTCCCTGATTTACAAGTATGAAATAGTATATAAAGTTGAAATTAAACTCCTACCTTGGCATCAGCGTGCCAAATGAGCTGATAGATTCTTTTAATTCGTGAAGAGTGACTCCTTGATTGGCAAGGAACCGCCATACGAGCTGATATGCAATGATTATCATGTTGACGTGAAAGTAACATTGATGGCAGGTGGCTACCATCGATGGATCGCCCAACCTTGGCAGGTGGCTATCAATCGGGCTCCTAACTAGCAGGTGGCCACTGAAAAGGGCATCTGTCGAGCAGGTGGCTACTCAACAGATATTATCAGGCAAACGGCTACCAGACAACAAGTTCATCAAGCAGGTGGCTACTTGACAAATAAACCATGTCAGTACGTGGGCACTTACATGGGAGGTTACAGCTCACAGCTGGTTTCAGGTGCGGCGTTGCCGACATAGAGAGGCATTGTGCCTGATCAATGAAGACTGAGTTGTTTGATTGATTGGGAGTGTGTTGAATATGTCAGCTTCCCAATATTTATAGGCCTCTTGATGAACGGTTTCCACTCAGTCCTTCCATTATCAACATGATTCCCACTACCTTGGCAGTTATTTGCCTTGACCCGTGTCTGCTCTCCTGGCGGTTGCTGTTGCTAATTCTGAATTCATGTTCACACTTGAGTGGTTTTGTGTAACCTCTTTTGAGATTTTTTAGGAGTTTAGTTATGATTAACTCCCATATACTTTCCCTCAAAATTAATTGTTATGTGGCCGCTTTTGTATCTGATTTGGCCTTAATTAAATTAATATCTCTATTAATTTAATTAATTAAACATGTTTGTGTTTGGGCCAATTTTGAGCCTCATTAATTAATTACTTAATTGGGCCTTTAATCAGGCTGATTTTAGTGGGTCTATTTATTATCACGGCTTTGTTGTCAGTCGGTCTGGCTGATCGTCGGCCCAATCACCTCTTGTCGGGCCATTATCGGCATGACAAGCCCGAAAAATATTTTGGGTACAAACACTAAGGGGTCAGGAGTAGTACATGGATAGTGGTTGGAGTCAGGCAGGATCTCTCATCCCATCGAATATTTGAAAGTTTAGAAAGTTAAAAATATTGTTGGTTCGATTTCACTTGGTTTTAATTTTAAATAAATAATTTGGATGGTTTTAGTGAAACTTTAAAAAAGTTTGAATGGTGGATTATTTAATAACTTGGATATATCATTTGGATTGAACTCGATTGTAACTTATATCATTTTATGTCCCCATAAAAGAATATACTCCCTCCGGTTCATATTAGTTGGCACATTTGCCAAATTTTTATGTTTCATATTATTTGGCACATTTGGGTTTCCAATGCAATTTTTTTCAATTTTGCCCTTCTCTTACATTTATGTTGGGAAGCTCAAGAGCCACTAGGAAGGGTATTTTTGACATTTTACCATGTAAAAGTGATTAATAATGAGGTTTCTTAATCTGTGTGAAAAGTAACAATGTGCCAATTAATATGAACCGGAGGGAGTAACTAAGTGCATGACTAAGTAATAAGTTTTGTAAGGGAACTAGAGCCCAAAGGAGAAAAAGTGACTCAAACTCTTCACTGTATGTGTTTTTTCCTGAAAGATGTTGGATGTCTCAAGTCTAGACGATGATGATAGTATCTTTGTTGGCTCAACGAAGTCCCTTGTAAGCAAAGCGCGGGATCAAATCACAGCTGAATATTGTGGGCGCTTGTGTGTGCAAATGCACTATTTTTTAAGACCAATAAGATTTGAAGCAATTTGTAGTCTGAAATCCTATAAGTTGTATCAGAATCAAGATCACATATTCAATTTTCAGCTGGAGCAATTAAGTTGTATCAGAGCCAAAGTCAAATATTCAATTTCTTGTGGGAGCAATTGCTGAGTGAGAGATTGTTGGCCAAATTCTCGATTTGCTGAGTGGAAGATTATTGACCAAAATTTCTAGCTAAACATTTATAGTAATATATATCTTTAAATAATAAAAAAAAAAAATTGTTTGAAACCGATTAATGATCTGCTCGATTTAGGTTTTTTTAAGTTCACTAAAAATATTAAACTAAATTTCCACAGAATAATTAAATTAAATTTGAACAATGTGTTTGTTTCACCATAGTCGGATGGACCAGTCTCAATTACGACCCGGAGAAATCAAATGAAACCCAATTTACCCAAAACCTGAAATAATCCGTTTCCATTCTTTTGTAAAAACGTAACATAAACTGCCCATCTCTCCATCTCTGAAAAACCTAACGAAATCTCTGTTAAGCGTGTGTATAAATATGTTATGTATACATGTACGATGTATGTATATCCAAGAGTTTCAAACTTCATGCCTCGCGTTTTGAGCGGGCGTGACATGATGCAACTAGTTCACTGATCGGTGATAAAACGAAAGAACCTTAAACATGCCATCCTCACCCAAATTATTCTACGCGCGCCCATCTTCCTACAGCCGCAGATCGACGGTCCTGATCCTCTGTATCCTCATCGGAATCTCAGGGTTTATTGCCATTTCGCGGGAGGCATTGGGGTATAAATGTAAATACAATAAGCCTTTATCCGTGTCTGTGACCTGGGACAGGTCTTCTTCGAGTGGTGGAAGTGCTAGTATTAGTAGCAGTTCAAATGAGGGGCAAAAGCGTTACAAAGTTATGGGCTTTGTGGGTATTCAAACCGGGTTCGGATCCTCTGGCCGTCGTCTGGCCTTGCGTCAGACTTGGTTTCCCTCTGATCATCACGGGCTTCAGCGGTATTCACTTATTCTATTCTATTACCTTGATCACCTTTTCAGATAATTTGTTAACTTCATTTTGGCTTTTGCATTATATTTAATTTTAAGCAGGACTGAAAATTAAACTAAATCAATCTACTTGATGCTCAATTCGAGGTCATTCTATAAGAACTCGTGTATTTGTTTAATAATCAAACTCTCAAAACAAAATTCAAACCAAGTTTGAAGAATGTATTGTACGATACTACTCAGCTTGTTTATATCCCTATTTATAAGTGATACTAGTTTTCTAGCATTTTGGTGAAGTGTAATTTGATTCCATTTATTGCTTGAAATTGAATGGTAGGTTGGAAGAAAGCACTGGCTTGGTATTCAGATTTGTAATAGGTAGAACTAATGATAAGTCGAAGATGTCGGCGCTTAGGAAGGAGGTTGCAGAATATGATGATTTCGTGTTACTAGACATTGAAGAGGAGTACAGTAAGCTCCCCTACAAAACGTTAGTTCTTAACATAGTCTTTATGGATTCCAATTTCTAAGTACCTATTTTCTATGTGGTTTCCTTTGACTTCCGTCTTTATTACAGTTTAGCTTTCTTCAAAGCTGCATATGCTCTTTATGATTCTGATTTCTATGTCAAAGCTGATGATGATATATATTTGCGACCGGGTGAGTATTATGGGATTTAAACCTTGGCTTAATGCTTGGACATTCTTCTTTGCTTTATGCAAGTTTTATCTAAACTGCTCATTGTTAACAGACCGCCTTTCCTTGCTCTTGGCTAAGGAGCGCCCTCATTCACAAACATATCTTGGGTGCATGAAGAAAGGTCCAGTATTCACTGATCCAAAGCTAAAATGGTTGGTCCTATAAGTATTGTTATGTATGTTAACATGTAATCTGCCACTATTAGTCGGTCATTTGATATGCACAAGTTTCTTGAAATTACAAGTACTGTTGTCTTGATAGTTAATACTAATAATTGTATGTAATTTTCTTTGGTTTTCTAAAGGATCTTAATAATTAAAACTGCATAAAGGAGAAATATCTTGGTTAAGTATGTCATATTTCCTTGGACCATCTTTGCATAAGTAACTTTGATTAAGTGAAATATTTCCTTCTAAGCTATTAAAGTAGGAGTTTATTTACAGAACTTTCAAAAGAGTATGCTATATATATTGTGTATATCTTTCTTTCAAACCTTTCTTGGGGCCAAAGGCATATCTCCTCTGAATTGGCTGAGTGTGCATGACAAAAAGAGCTCTAATTTTAAAGAGAGTAAATAAGTTATCTCGAGTAAAAATAATAGCGAGGAAAATAATTGTACGTTAACTCTACTGCAGTTGAGTGATATATCATGTTGTTTCGTACAGGTATGAACCTCTGGCACATTTGCTTGGGAAGGAGTATTTTCTTCATGCCTATGGTCCAATTTATGCTCTTTCTGCAGATGTTGTCGCAAGCTTGGTTGCCTTAAAAAATAACAGGCTAGTCTCCCGTTTCCAATCCATTTCCATGTTCATCATTATATTTACCTGAACTGTTTCATACTATTAATGTTCTTGGAGCCTACTCAGATTTAGAAACAACATTTTGATTGAGACCTTATTGTTAGTTCTTTCGTGGTCTGATGATGATAGATATTGTATACAAAAAGTCCACCAATCTTGACTTGATAATTAAACAAGCATTACTTCCTTTTTTTGGATTCCCATTCCTTTTTGAAATAAAAATGGGTTTCCTCCTGTACCATAGGTGAATTTAAATGTTACTAGCTATGTTCTTTTACACTATTTATTGTACGCTCGTGATTATTAAGTTTCATGGTTATAAACCTCTTAGAAATATATATAAATTTTATGTATTTTTACTTTTTATGCAGTTTCCGGATGTTTAGCAATGAGGACGTAACAATTGGTTCGTGGATGCTTGCTATGAACGTGAATTTTGAGCATAATCAGAAACTATGTGCAGCAGAGTGTACACCTTCATCTATTGCTGTGTGGGATATTCCCAAGTGTTCGGGTATGTATTATGTGTATCTTCTAGTTTTTCAAATACATAGATAGAAATATAAGAATTCATCAATGTTTGTGGCTTTTAGGATTATGCAATCCTGAGAAGAAGATGTTAGAACTTCATCGTAAAGATATTTGCTCGAAAAGCTCGACTCTACCATCTGATGATAATGTTTAATACTCACGTACAACTGCCATCAATTCAGTTCAGAAAAAATCGATAAAATATGTTTCTTCGGCTGCTTCGTCCGATCAAGTTTAATGGCTATTGCCTCTACCTTATCTTCACAGAAATGTTTTACGACTTATAGTTGATTTTGCACAGGAGAAACATAGCCTCTGCCTAGAATATGTTTACTTCGAGTTGTAGAAATATGGAAGTTAGTGGAATTATTCATTCTTCTGAGATATGCCCATTTTTTTTTCTCTTTGTAACAACACTTCATTCTTTTTATATAACAATACACAGCCAGAGTGCAACATTTTGAATTTCGTTCTCCCTCTAATATTTTGTTGATCTTCATTCATATGGATATTTGTTCTTCAATTTTATTCTAACATTAATGAACTAAGACAATGTTATGGTACTGAAAACCCAAAGATTGAATTAATATGTTGTTTGCTTAAGTAAATCAGTATGAAAAATAGTAGATTAGTAATATTTTCAAAGCATTAATCAAGGCATAGAATTGCTATCTGGTTTTTGGATTTATGAAGCAATCTTATTTTCCCGAGATATAGTTGTAAATTGTAATCCCACATAATTGTGGGCCGTCTGATTGAAATGAATCGTGAATCGGATTATATTAATTCAGATTATAATGTTAATAAACCATATCAAAGGGCTCCTAAGAATAATCGTGAATCGAATTATATTCCAAAAGAAATGAACCATGTTTCATTTTCATTAAAATCTTATTGTATTCAGTAATGTATGCATTGCAGAACAACATTGTTTAAAGCCTGGAGATACAATGATTTATTTTTTTAAACTGATTTATTTCTGCTTCTCTTAAGACCTCGCTTTTAAATTATTAATAAAATAACAATTTAGAGTTGGATTGAAATTAATAAATAATAATATAATAAAAAAACACGCTTGAAATTATGGTGACCTGTACGGTTGATGGTACCACACCTGGTGTACTAATATTAGAATAGAATGATGCTAATGCAGTAATGCCTAGTACTAAGTAGTAGTGGGCATTCAATGTCTTAATTGGGCTTCTAGTTTCTATAGGCCCAGCTAATTAATCACACAAACTAATTAGTAATTATATATAGACTGGTCTCCACTCTACTCCTACAGCCTACTGTATATTTTCATAGCCTGGCTGGCCCATAGCTGGAAAATTTAACTCATCATATTCTTCATTTCTCCTTTTAAAACGTACGGTACATTATATTTCCTCACTTTAGAATTATAATAATTACTAGTAGGAGTACTATTTATTATCATCTCTCTCATCATCCATTCATTAGTCGAGCTCGTCACATCTCGCTTGCCTAGTGTGGTTTACATTTCTCATGTGATTTGCGAGTTATTTCATGAGGACAAAATTTACCTTGTGTACTTTGGTGGCTGCGGTTTCCCTTATAAAAAAAATTGAAAAGGTTATCGTGTAATATAACTTATGTTGTTCGAAAGAAATTAAATCTGATATAAGATTTGAATACATTTAAAAAATAAAATTAAAAATTGTACAATTAAATATTACAATATCATACACAACAAATACGATTTGATAACTAATATTTTTGTATTCTTTTTACAATTCCAACATTTATATACACAACACAAGCAAACACACTTCAGAATCTTCAAAAGTAGCACGTATTTAAATTTTGATATTATAATAAAATGAAGACTTAATCAATTTGATATAAATCTCCTAAACAGAACAATAACTATGTAAATAATTGAAGGAAAATAAAATTTTGTCAATGGTGGCCGTGGGGCGCTCAACATAAACTGATGTTCTGCTTACGTGTCAAGCGAGTGGTGAGAATCCAATTCGTGTTACTGCACCGAGGGGTACACAATCATAACTCCAAGGGCTGTGATTGCTGCTGACCTGGCAGGAATGGGGAGGACTGCCCGTCATTGTTCCACGCCCTACTACGGCAGCAGGAATTCAAAAACGCCTTTGGAACATCCGCTTAACTGGACACCGTTGTAAATTCAAAGGGTTGACAGTTTGGCATTAGGGTGTATATAAATTGAGTAGTATCAAAGACACATAAAAAAAAAAAAAAATTATTCATTTGAATCTTTTATCCAGCATGAAATTGTGTTTAATATTGATTTAATTGAAAAATTAATCGAGTTTGAATAAGTTTTAATCTAGTCTAATTGGAGTTGAATAGTTTGATATTTTGCATATAGTCGATATACCCTTTAGTTTGTCAAACTCAAACTGGTTTCAAAAAGTTATTAAAAGATACATATTGTTCAAACTTGTATAATATATATAATGAAACGAGTCCAAATGAGCGTTTATCAGACGAACTTAATTTAATAATAAATAATTTGGTTTGACCACTCTAATAAAATGACACGTGTTTTTGTTTCCTGGTCTTGATTTCGATAAGAGCCGACTTGCTCACAAGATAATTACGTGGCTACCCTGTCCAATTTTTGGAGGTTTTTTATTTTTGTATCAATGTTATGAATCACGGCCACGGGATAGGACAACATGGATATAACACGAAAGGACATAGTAATAAAGAATTTTAACAAATATGACACATTAAGTGCGCGATTTGAATATTTAAGGCGCAAAAAAACTAATAATATAGTATAAACATCAATATATTTAAGGTCTAGTAATTAAAGTTAAAAAGTATTTTTTTAGCTCTAATTTTTATATTTATAGTAGAACTATGAGATGTTCAATATAATATATGTACGTACTATTTAGTTAAGACAAATATAATGTTTTCAACCAAATACATGAAACATATAATGTTAAGAAAAATTATAACATTATGCCCCTAAATTTCAGAAATAATTACGAAAAAGAATTTTGCCATGTTTGAAAAGGGTCGGCCACTTCTTCAGTAGTTTTTGAGACGTGTCATTCCTCGTGTTCAAGTTGTATTCCAAAAGTTGTATATAAGATTTTTAAATTTTTGTATGCGCTACATGACGTGCCGAACATGTAACCAGACCATGTCCATATTACATAAATATTCGATGTTGTATATTGTAATTTTTAAGAGCGTTCGTGCATCATACCATCGAGCTGAAAGTTTGAAACCAAGTGAGGAAAAAGTATTAAATTTTAAAACCTTGCTTGGAAGCATTATTCTGATTCTATGGGAGCACTAATAATGAAAACTAAATTTTATGGAGAATTAGGGGCACAATGGGATCTTAAAACAGCTCATCAAAAGAGTGTGTTATTTATCAAAGTGAAAAAAATCTAAGAAGTACAGGAATCTAGGGGGCAACGAGGAAAATAATAATAAAAAAATGAAAAAAAGAATTTTTGATAATTAAGTTTATGAATTATGAAGAGAATGATCCAGTGTTTTATGCCTATACCCGTGACAGGTCAAATTGACCAATGAATACAATGCGTCCAACTTATTGTCCCACTTGTGGTCTGGCGTTGCTTCTTTTCCTTTGTGATTTTGGCTTTTCTGAGAAATTATATATTTATGAAAAATACGTACTAATACAACTGAAAAGGTTGTGTTAAATAGAAATTATTACACTTATAATGCGATGCTACTTTACAGGCATGTTAACCTGTCATATTATATTAGACTATAATTACTGTACTAATTACTAATACTGGATATAAAAAATTGTTACATTACATGTATTAGACATAATATATTCAGAGAGTCGGGGTTAAAGCACAAAACCCACATGTTAAGGAGAACATGTAGAAAATATCATTCATAAATTTTATTGCGTTAAATCACATGTGAAGTAGGGACAGAGAGTATTATATTGATTTTTAAACTATTTATAAAACATACAAATAGATTTTTAAAAAATGGATGTGAAGTGTGTGCAATAAAAAGTTAAACACAGAGGAGGTTGTAAGCCATAATTTATGGAGCATTGTGCAAGTTTCACACAAAACAAAAAAAAAAAAAAAGAAAAGAAAGAAAAAGAAAAAAAGAGGTTAAACACATGCAAGGAGGTTCTAAGCAATAAAATTCATGGAGTATAGATTTGTGTAAATTCGTTAAACCACAAAGGAATTTTGTGCATTTAATCCCTAGCAATATTGAGAATAAACTAGTTTATGAGTCGATGATTGTTCAATACATTATAAGGTGGACTTGTTTTTGTTATTCAATTCATGTGAAATCTTTTATTACACTATACTCGTCCTAGCTTATGAGTTGAAGTCTTTATAAAAATGAACTTATTTTTGTTATCCATTGTAATAAAACCAATGAACAATGTGTGTCATGTTATATTGAAAATTCTTTTGATTTGTTTTCATTATAAAGTTGAGGGCAAAATGCACGAAGGCTCCCATGGTATATGGAAAACTTTCGTCAAACTCTCTTCTCAATTTTTTATTTCATCAAGTACCTCTCTCTTCTCAGCCTTCTTAAAGAATTTCACTTACTTCGTTTAACGTTAATTGTTAGTTATTTTATGAATAAGTCTATTTTATCCTTGAAATTTAGTAACATTATAGAATTTTATTAAATAAGAATTTCATATGGAAGTGTGGTGAATATTTTTCATAATACAGGAGGGTAGACTTAATGCGTGTCATTTACCAATAAGATATGATATCAAATTGAAGGCTAGTCGCATTATAAAAGCGTGAAACACATTCAAATCTATTTTCTTTTTACGGAAGTGGATCACCGAGTATTTCATTAAAGAAACCTGATAAGAGATAATTTTATGAAGAATATTTTTTAGAAAATAGCTTGGTGCAGGAAAGTTTTCACAACACAAGGATGTTTTGTGCAATTATTCCCCAAACTTCATAACACTCTGCAATTCAATTTAGTTGAGAATTAGTAAATTGGGAATTAAATTATTACTATATCTTTCCTTTGACTGGTTAGAAATCGATCAACAATTAAGATAAGTTTTCGTGCTAACCACACACGCATGATTAAATTGAACTGATCAGACATAAAAATTGTATATCACTATATCCTCTACACCTAAAACAAATACTCTATAATATATTAGACAAAAAGGTTAAATTGCACGTGGGATCATGTCATACTATGAAAATGATACTTTTTTGTTTAAGGAAAAATGAAATGGATTGTGTTCTCTTCTTATTTCACATTTTTTGTACAATGAATTTATCGAAAAATAATTACCAAGAAGGCCACAAGTTATAATGAATTTGGGAATAATATATATATTTTTTAATCATAAATTATTTCAATAATTGCAAATAATAGACAATTACCAAATACTAGTAATAAACTAGAATGAAGACACACATTAGAGGGAGTTGAACTCATGACCTCTCGTATAATAACAAAAAACAATCTAAGAGTTTAGTTCTCGATTTGACCGAATTTATTAAATTATATGATAAAAAATTTGTATATATTTTATGATTGTTCAACTGCTAATATTATTACATAAATACAAGTCACATATATTAATCTTGTCTCCTAAATAATTTAGATACAATCAATTCAAGTTTAAGCTAAAATATCTTGTGCATTATCATGAACTGCATCCACGAATAATTTAATTTAGTTTTGGAAAACGATGCAATAACAATCAAAATATGTTTTAATATCACTACTAATAATTGTGGCTAAGTTTAAATTAATGATGTGTAGAATTGAAATCAAATAAATTACTTGAAATTCGATTCAAATTTGTACAAACTAGTTAAAGTTTCTTTCATGCTATATATTGAATCAAACTTTAACATCATTTATCATATGAGGGCTTTCTTAACTCGATTTTAGTTGACTCCAGTATATCGAAAAATCATAATTGACGAAGACTTGAGGAGACTATATATATATTATTGGCCAACTTTTCAATGATACTAAACCAATTTATTGTTATAAAGGCCTAAGAAAATAAAAATACAATATAGAGGTTATTAAAACTGACAATTAAACTAGTTGCAATAAAAAAATAACATACTCCATGATAATTAAAATGCATCAATTCTTGTTTCACTATGGAATTTAGAGAATAAATAATGCACTATAACAAGTTCAACTAGATCAAAAATTGCTTAATTCGGATAATATCAATAAATCAAATCAGATTCAACAACATTATTTTTTTTAAATATAAAATTTGAATAATATTTATTTCATGTCATCTCATTGAGCTGGTTTACCAGTAGTGTCGAGCCGAAAAAAGCCATGGCCTTCGCGTACAATTTTTTTTTTTTCATTTCTTTATGTTGTTAAAATTTTAATTTGAAATACAATAAATTTTGATTCCACGTTGTAACATGACGCATGCTAGACAGGTCCATTTGAAGCTTCAATTTATAATTTAATACATATGTACCATATTATCATTTACTATTATATTTACCCAATAAATATTTCCTCCTTAAATTTGAGATTTGTTTTTGATTTCATCATGAAACTGATCAACTCCTAAAATAATTGACTAGGATACGAAGGTTTAGACTATCGGATATTTACTTGTCTAAAATTCATGTGGTAAGTATTTCATAATAATGATTTATATATGGTGTAGAAAAGTGAAACTATATTTATTGGGATGTAAAAGGAAAAAAAAATTGATTTTGTCCTGAAACATTTATTGGATTCTAAATATGACGTATTATGAGATCATCTTATAATTGAATTTATATACTCCGTATAACGTAATGTAAGATCGTACATGATGTGTGTATAGTTACAAATAAATTTTACTTATTAACCTCGCAATCATAAATAGTATCAACCTCTTAAATTTCAACGACTTGCTTCGTTCAATATATTACTCAAACATCCATGCAAAACTACACCTACAATTCTACCCCGATTGGTAACTATATCATCAGAAATATGTTATTCACACGCAATTAATCAAATTTGCTAGAGTATAAGAAACAAATATGAAGTACAATACATTCATCCTGATGAAAGTAAACTTTAGCTCAAATATAATATAATTTGCTCGTCTTCATTATTAGAATAGAATCAAACTTTTATCACATTTCATTCTATGTTAAACAAGCTCGTGCCATCATAACAATACAAAGCATGTAATATAAAATTTATTACCATATAACCTCCTATAATATCAATTTGTTTATTTTTCCAAAATATGAATGATAATTAAACAGTCATGAACCAAAAATAAAATATTTGACAAAATGAAAATTAAAGTAAGTATCATTATTTTAATAAAATTCAATCAACTAAATCACCAACGATCTTGACTTTATAAGTTTATTTTAAACAAGAATTCTTCGATCGAATCAATCTTTATTGATTAAAAATAGTTGTCAATATCCCTTTTTGACAGAATTACACTAGATATAAACAAACTTCAAGTGGTAAAAAGTAAAATAAAAACTTCCAACCTACCCTATCTTTTGAAAAAAAAGTTCTGAATTATCTACCTCTACCGAGTGTGAGCAGTCATTCTTTTTCTTTACGTGTCATATATATTATTTTTCACTTTAAACAAAATAAACAATAACATGTCAATGAAGAGTTATAGTTAGAATTAAAAAAGTCATTTATTTCATTTAAATAAATAAAATAACAAAAGAGTAAAGAGAGTGTGTAAAGGGGGTTGGGTGGGTGTGGGGGTGGAAAAATTATGGAGAGAGATATGGAAGAACAACAAATCTGTCTCGTGAAACAGCAAATGAGAAGTGAGAAGGCAAAACTGAAAAGAAAATAAATAAATTAAAAGAAAATAAAAGTTTTCTTTTTCTTTTCTTTTCTTTTCTTTTCCTTCCTCTCTTCTCCATTTTCTTCTCCTCTCCTCTGTAAAACCCTTCGCTTCCTTTCTCTCTCTAAACAAAGATAATTAAAAATTACAACAAAATGAGCTGTTTCTCCCTCTAACATCACATTCATTCTTTGCTTCTCCCTTTTAAAAAATCACGAGATCCCTATCTCCTTCTCTCTCCCCCCTCTCTCTCTCTCTTCAGAAAACCACTCTTTCATTTTCTAAAGCTTCGCATTGCTGAAGAATACTACACTTCAAATATCTCTGCAGAAGAAGAGAGAGAGAGGGAGAGGAGTTGGGGCATTTCTGGGTGTGAAAATGTCGTCGCAGTCGGGTAAAACTATGTCAGAACTGGGTTTGGAAACTCTCTCGGATCGGTTGAGAAAAACGCTAAATTACGAAGAAGAAACTGTTGACAAACCCGATTTCCGAGAACTCGATCTGGGTTCGCCCGTTTCGACGATCCGAACCCGAAACTCCGCCCTCACCACTACCACCACCACAAGCAGCAGTTCCAGTTCTTCCGGATCGGTCTCTGGTCGAGCATCCACAGGCCCCAACCGGAATCTCCCCCAAACATCCGACTCCAAACCCAAAAGCCACTCTGGTGAGCTTTCCGTTGAAAGCTCCCCAACTACATCCCGAAATTTCAGACCGGGTCATACCCGGTCTTACTCCAGCGGCTCCTACCCGTTAATCTACTCCGGGTCAGGCTCCGTCAACTCCCCATCAGCTAATGCCCTTCCCGCAGGCAACATTTGCCCATCGGGTCGGATATTAAAAACCGGTATGGCTAGTCGATCTACAAAAACCGATGTGTTAGGCACCGGTGGAGCAAATTATGGCCACGGTAGCATAATGAGGGGCGGGTTGGGGGTTTCGAAACCGGTTTCGGATACGAGGCCTGTTAATCACTCGAAAGGACTAATGGGAGTGTGTGGTGTTAATGATCCTGAGGAGTTGAAAAGAATGGGTAATGATAGTTACAAGAAGGGTCATTTTACGGAGGCTTTGGGATTTTACGAGAAGGCAATCGTGTTATCACCTGGTAATGCTGCATACCATTTCAATCGAGCAGCTGCTTTAATGGGTTTGAGGCGGTTTATGGAGGCGGTGAGGGAATGCGAAGAGGCTATTAAGTTGGATCCAAGTTATGTAAAAGCACACCATCGGTTAGGATCTTTGCTTCTTAGGTGAGTTTTTTTATTAACTTCGGAATTTTGATTTTTTTGATTTAATAAGGTTTGAATCTTGATGATTTTTTGCTTGTTATTTGTGTTTATGTGAAAATGGTACAAGGATTTGATCTACATTAGATTGGGTGATTTTAGTTTATCTTGTTCTAGATCTAGGTTGATATTGGATTCCCTGTACTGATGGTTTTCTTTTCAACTGTTTGTTTTTTATTGTAGATAATGTCACTATTGTAAATGTTCTCTATGTTCCCCATTGTAATAATAAGTCTGTCCTTTGATCCTTTTATTGGATTACTGTGCATTTTGATTCTTTATTTTTGTGGTTCCATTTGTGCATTGAATGGAGGACCATGTTAATTTCCTGGGTTAATGGGACATTTTTTTAGTCTGCAATAATATAAACTGACATGCCATTATAGTGGTTCTTGAAAGTGATTTTATTTATCTGGTACTTAAATTCATTTAAATGATGGGGTCTAATAAGTTCATTTTTGAATTCCCATAATTTTGGTTCTCCAGTAGATACTGTTCTTTGTGTTTTTTTTTTCCCGATTTCTTGGCGTAGATTAATTTCATGTTACTTATTATGCATTAAGAAATCTAATTCCACTAAGAATCTCAGTTTAGGGCAAGTGGAGAGTGCCCGGAAACACATTTGTTTTCCGGGTTATCAACCGGATCCAGTAGAGGTGCAGAAGTTGCAGTCAGTAGATAAACATATGAGCAAGTGCACTGATGCACGTAGACTAGGCGATTGGAGAATCATGTTGAAAGAAGTTGATGCTGCCATTGCTTCTGGAGCTGATGCTTCACCTCAGGTCTAATAATTCCTTAATTATTTCTTTTTATATATCAGAAAGCAGAAGGAAATATATCTCCAACTGAACTGATTGAATTCGAATTTACAGTTTTTTGCATGTAGGGCAGAAGCTCTATTGAAGCTCAACCAACTTGATGATGCTTTCTTAGCTTTGTCAAATATCCCTAAATCCGAGCCTTCTATTAGTCCCCAATCGCAGTCGAAGATTTTTGACATGGTTTTTGAAGCTTACCCTTTATTTGTTAAAACCTTAGTCGAGTTAGCAAGAGGAAGGTGAGTCTTAGAGTACATGTATTGTCGCATCCTTTTAAATGATGGAAATTGAGGTCTCGAAGTATTAAATAAATAAATGATATTTTTTTTATTGCAGGTTTGATATTGCGCTTACAACTGTTGAGAAGGCTGGACAAATAGATGCTCAGAATTTTGAAATCTCGATTTTGCTCAACAATGTTAAGTTAGTGGGTCGAGCTCGTGCTCGTGGGAATGATTTGTTTAAATCGGAGAGGTTTACTGAGGCTTGTGCGGCTTACGGGGAAGGTCTTAAACTTGATCCTTTGAACTCGGTTCTCTACTGCAATAGAGCAGCTTGTTGGTTTAAGCTTGGTCAGTGGGAAAAATCGGTTAACGACTGCAACCAAGCCCTTCGTATCCAACCAAATTACATTAAAGCCCTTCTACGTAGGGCTGCCTCAAACAGCAAAGTAAGACATCTCTTTAGTTACTTGTTTTTGGCTTAAAACATTTTTACAATAGGATATTATGACTCAAACCCAGTATGACCAATCTGTCCAACTACCAAGTAGACAAGTGTATTGCACATGCTGCTTCGTGATTGATTGGCCACTTGGAAGTGTATTGCACTTGCCATTGCCATTGCCATGTGAAGCCAATCACTAGGCCAGTTGCACTTGCCATTGGTTTTGCACCCTTCACAGTATGTGACATAAGCGATTGAATTTATAAGAAATATTAATGATCACTTCTTTAAAATCAAGAAAGATAATATTTCTACCAAAATATTTGGGGAAATAAAATTTGGGTTGATTGTCTTGTAAAATATAATGAGAACTACAAGTATTTATAATTAGGAACTCTTTTAAATTCCTACTACTTAATCTATTGACTCCAACTTGTAAACTACTATGTTTATTTATATGACTAGACCACTAGTTTATTGACTCCAAACTCTTTCAAACTCTTTCATCTTTTTATACATCTTGTCCTACATCATTATGTGGTTTCAAAATTCGAGGTTACATGTAACCAAACATGACTTTTTATATATAGCTTGAGCATTGGAGTGAAGCTGTGAAAGATTACGAAGTTTTAAGAAGGGAACTACCAGATGACAAGGAAGTTGCTGAATCCCTGTTTCATGCACACGTGGCACTGAAGAAATCGCGTGGAGAAGATGTTCATAACATGAAATTTGGTGGGGAAGTGGAGTCAGTTTCTGGTCTCGAGCAGTTTGAAGCTGCAATCACTTCACCAAGTAAGTGTTTTTCTCACTCATGTGTTTGGGGGTCTTGCAACAAAATAAGTCATAGATGAAAAAATTGCAGGTGCATCTGTGGTCCATTTCAAATCGGGTTCCAATGTCCAATGCAAACAAATATCTCCATTCTTGGACACATTATGCACCCAATACCCATCAATTAATTTTCTCAAGGTACGAGACCTCCATTGCAATTTGAGTTTTCTGCGTGAGTAAATTATCTTATTTCTCAATTTTTCTACAATCGAAGGTGGATGTTGAAGAGAGCCCTGCGATTGCACATTCCGAGAATGTTACTATAGTACCTACATTCAAGATATACAGAAAGGGCAGCCGAGTTAAAGAAATGGTCTGCCCGAGTCCAGAGGTTTTGGAGTCCTCAGTCAAGCATTACAGTATTTAGATCCATAATCGTTAAACTCTTCTGTACCTTCTTACCCATTCCATTAAAAAGAACCTGTGACATAATTAGAGCTATAATGTAATAATCTCAATACGAGCCCAGTTCAACAAATCCCCTTTTGCTCCTTCTATTCATTCTTTCATTCATCCGATTCTATTTTCTTGATTACCAAAGGAGACTGGGCTCGGGTTCGACTAGGGAGATGGCTTTGTTGCTGGCTGGGCATGTGTACATGTATATATACACAACATTGGAGGCCCCATTGAAGAAAATGGTGATGTCTAATTCTGGGTTAGTGAAAGAAGGATGAATTTTATTTCATTGATATTTGATGTCTTAGTTATTTCTCAACCATTTGATTCAACTCAATAAATATTCTCATTATTTTTTCTTTTCAATCTATCTTTGGTGTATTATCATTGTAGACATGTTGAGTAACAATTGTTCCATATGAGACCACTTTTTATTTTCTTTGATCAATGGATTATTGGATTCTCAATTATTTTTAAAACAGGGTTAATTTAGTCATTTTATTAAGCTACTATGTACACGGTATATCTCCTCTTTCCATTATTTAGCACTTTGTTTCTTTGGATTGAACAAGAGACAAATACAAGGGAAAAATAATAAGACATAATGCAACTCATTCAAATTCAATAGTAAAAATGTATCTGAATACATTTATCAAAAATAAAAATGTGAGTTCCTGATTATAAAGTGATAGAATTATCAATCAAATAATTAATGTCTTTTCTTTTTATTGAAAAAGTCAATAACTTATTATGTTAATCACCATGTTTATTTGATTACTATCAAAGTATAAATATAAAGGAACATAAATATTGAGCCAAAACCAAATCAAATTGCACGTAATTTGGTGAAAGTTTGACTCAGTTCTATCTACAATTACAATTTGAAATTGGATTGAAACTTTAACTTAGATTAGCAAAAATTACAAAAGATGTATAAAATTATTTGAGCTCGACATGATTCAATTTGAGTTTTATGAATTGTGTTTGCCAGCTAAAACTGATTTCAAATTAATTCTTAACTTCAAATTTTCTTTTAAAGAAAAAAGTCAAACCAAGTTCCAATACTAGTGTAAAATCGATTTAAAATTCATTCTCAAATTCCATAGAAAGAAAATTCAGATTACTTCCAATTTATAATTTAGAGAAACAAAAATTAGTTATCCTTATTGATAAAGGGTTTAATAATTATGGAAGCTAGCTAGGCATAGAGGCAGGTTGCTGTTGAGTGGTTGAGAGTCTATTTTTGTACTTTACCCAAGATATTCACAAAATAATAATAATAATAATAATAATAAAAAAGCATTAAATATTAGTAGCTAGTATTTGATAGGTCCCACAATTGATGGAGTCCCCACTTTATGCATGCCCATATCGAAGCCCATCAAAAGAGGGAACACTACAAAAATAAGTCGGTGTATAATGTAAACAAATTCAGCTGGTTGAGATTGGGATTGATTGCGGGCAGGAATGGCTCCTCCTGGCTCAGGCCGTCCAATCATTTTTTTCTCTTTGTTATCTTTGACTTTATTTGGTCTGATCTTCATCTTCACTTGGGATTAACCACAAAAAGGACCAGTACTGGATCATCAAACAGAAATAAAAAAAAACTGTAATACAAGATTCAAGAGGAGATTTATTAGTCAGATTATGTTGGTTCTTTTATTTAATAATAGTTTGTCCATTCCATAATTCTTTATTTATGAATAATCTATTTATTTTATTACACAGTGATAATTATATCATATTAAATAATATTTAAAAGGTTTAAAACGCTTCAAACATAAGAAACTTTAACTTGATATAACACTTAAAAGTTTGTGTCCGTATTGTAGTTAATTGAGCAAAAAATTTGGGACAATAGAGTAATTTAAAAAAGAAACACAAACACTAAAAATTGGCGCAAAGATCTTTATATATATAATACAAAAATATTTTATTTACTCAAATTGAAGAATCAAACACAATTTTAATCTTCTATAGCTAGGGAAGATGTGAAGGCTGAAGATTATTTTAACTGGGATTCGTTATTTTTATATATATATATATATATACAAAATATTTTATTTACTAAAATTGAATAATCAAACACAATTTTAATCTTCTATAGCTAGGGAAGATGTGAAGGCTGAAAATTATTTTAACTGAGATTAGTACGTAGCCATTTTCTGGAGGAGAAATTAGCTATTTTTAGTAGATATGCTAGTACTATTAATTATGAAGTGATTTCTTAAAAAGCTTTTGCATACATATAGCCTATTAAAACTTAATCCCTGTTGATTTCAAATTTAGATACACGATACCAAAATTCAAGTCATCTTTGAAAGCGACTCTTTCAATGCAGTGACAATGATCATGAGTTCGTTCCTGTGAGTATATGTGACGGATGCTTCTTATGCCCGAATCTTGCTCACCAAATGTTCAAAATGACGTGTGAAGAAGATCCTAAGACTTGATAACAAGACGACTCACAATCTCTTCAAGTAGGAATAAACTTGTAATTGAAAAGGTCTTCGTGCCATTTCTTTTACTCCACCCGCTGTTTCTTTGTAATTTTTGTAACTCGAATATCCAAATATCTTTGTAACTGACTTTTATTCGTATTTTAATGATTAATGGTTTACTTATAAAAAAGATAGACCAATACATATTCTAAAATGAAATGTCAAATCAACCCATCAAAGACTAAAAAAGGATCTAAACTAACGTCAATAATCCGGTTTATTTTTCAAAAGGAAATGACAAATCAACCTGTCCAAAGGGAATATCTTGTTAACATATTTTCTACGCCATTTCCTCTTTTTTTTTGTTCTTTCCAGAAAACATCATATCTGCCAATTGATTATAATTTAGCAACCATGAGTTTTCTTTTTGTATTTTTATGTGAAAAGTCAAAAAATGTAGGGGATGTTTGTCTCGTATTTTTTAAAATATTTTCATGTCTGAGAAAACTAGGTAAACAAGAATTCTATTTTCTGAAATAAATTTATTTTCTTTCAATTTTTTCAAACTACTCTCCAAAAATTCAAACAAACAACAATTTTTTAATCTATAAAAAAGCCTAAACAAACTTCAATTTGGTTTGACATAAGTTACATATCTCTTACCCAATTTATATCGCATATATTACACCTACAATCTAAACTGTATCATAAAAAATCTACACCTATCTTATTTCCAAATGCCATATCTCAAAATCCAAACGAACAAAATTAAGCTATTCGAGATATTTCACAAACATTCACTACTTTTCGGAACTACTCTCACAAACACCAAACAAACACACTCGTAAAATTTTATGTAATTATATGTCACCTTTAAATATCTTATTCTTTTTTGGGTCCATTAAATGTCTTACTCAATAATGATTTGTTAGGGCAATTTCAAGCAATAATCACTTCAATTTAGATTTTGAGATTGCAAATTAAAGAATAAAAAAAACAAAAAGAAATGGAAAAAGTTACTGGGAGTTGGGATTCACAGCTCCATAAAGCTGACCAAAAGAGAAACAGTAACTGATTAATTAAATAAGAAAAATCCAAGAAGTATTAATGACGAATCTATAGCAGTAGCTGCACAACAGGCCGGGTTAGTACGATATGTACGGTTTAGATGGACAGAGGGTAAAAGTCGTTTTTAAGTTTTAACTGACCACAAAATATTGCAAGACATGGTGCAGTATAAGATGTAGATTTATCCAAATCCTTAAAATTCAAAGAATTTTTTACTTTAAAATTTCACCCTCATCATCGTATATTGGTATTCAAAATTAATTTGGGATAAATAAATATTCTCCATTAATGTTGTAAAGATGCACAATATAATCTTGAGGGGATGGGCCATTAAGTTTGTATTCACTCTTCAGCATGCACTAAATCCTTTTTTCTGTGAGAGCCCAAAGAAGTTTTGGGTCTCACAAGGCTACATGCTCCTAATTTCAGAAGTCCATTTATATTGGGCCAGCCCAAGCATTCTAGGGCCCATTTCATAAAGGATTAAAATCTTTTTCTTTTCTTTGAGAAACTAAAAGGAGCAAAATCTAATATTCAATGAAATAAATTCCATTGAAGTATCCAAAAATTATCCAGTCACAGTATGCCTAAACCTAAACCAAACTACTATAAATATATTTCAAGCTCGATCAATATTTAGGATAACGTACATTTATGCCCTAAAAGTTTTAAAAATTGCACATAACCCCCCTAAAAATATAATTTCATCACTTAACCCCAAGATATGTAATTAACAATAGCATTTAATTCGCCAGTAAAAGTTTAATTTTGAAGGTTGAGAGCATGATTTTTTTTTGTAATCTAAGTATATGAATTAATATACAGACACCACATGTTATATTAAATTGAAAAAACAAATTTATTGCATGAACAATTTAGATATATCAATTACTCGTACAAGATTGCATGAAAAGTAGAACACCACTTATTAAACTTCCCCAGGAAACTTCATTTATTACACATACCCAAAATTAAGGAAAGAAAAACATCAAATAGTACACCACTTATTAAACTTCTTGGAGCTAGCATGCATGCATATATATAATGAAATAGTAATAATAAAATTACAATTATAATCACTGTCCCAAAGCAAAAGCCTCAATCGGAAAAGTCTTGGTAATTCCGGCAAGACTCTTGAAATGAATCTTCCCCGTCGGCGGATCATCCACTTTGATTTCACTCACCGGCGGCCACAACACCAGCTCTTTAGCCTTAACACCCTGCAGTTTCTTTATCTTCTTTTTCTCGATGTACCCATTTATCTCGCTACTATAACTCACGAGTTTGCTTATAATCTTAAAATCGTGTTGCACTTTTTTCTCCTGCACAATCCACATGTACCCCGTGCCACGTACGAACCCGACTTCGATCACGTTCTCAAGAGGTAGAAGGCCGAGGGGGAGTTCGAATTCTTCTAGAAGTGATATTGCGAGTTTCAACCCTTCTTCTTGTCCTTTCTTTACTATCCCCCCTTCTTTTTCTGCCATTTTGGAGAATTATTTTTGATATTTTAATTTGGTGTTGTGAAAAGATATGCTCGGACTTGGGGTATTTATATATATATATATATATATAAGTGGGCATGTGATTGAATTAATCGAAGTGAGTATATTGCTTTGGTTTAATCGGTCGGCCGCTCATTTTTTATTTTGACCCGTTTGCTAGTAATTGTTGGTACTCTGAAAATGAATGTACTCACTACTCATTTGTTGGCTATTGGTTACTCCAATTGGTTTAGTATTTCGTTTGCAATACGTAATTAATGAAGTACACTAATAGTAATAGTGCAATATATACTTTTGGCGTGGAATTTTAGTTAATACTTCATTTTTTTTTATTTGTTGCTTTGGCAAATTATTTTTGTCTACTTTTATTTATCCTTTTAGGATTTTAATGTAAAATTAATGTTATTTTATCAATTTTACCCTTTTTACTAATACTTGTAATTAATGCTAAGATTATTTGATTAAAAGGGTATTTTGTAATTTTTGTTTCAAAAATGTGGCTTTTATGACATTTCCTAATTCATGTGCAATCCTCCAAAACAATAAATGAAAAAAACGGAGGGAGTAGTTAATAAAATGAAAGTTTATATCTTTACATTTTTTTCCTTAAAAATTATTGATAATTAGTGATGTCAAATTATTATTTTATGTGAAATAATAGTTAAAAAAAGAATATTTAATTTCTAAAAAGATAGTCTTATTCTCGGACATCACAAGAAAGAAATAAGAAAAATAAAAATTAAATAGGGGGAGTAGCAAGTAGTTTTAGGGTTAAGTAATGAGAATTTGGTGTAGAAGTAGAACTCCCCCTCTAGATGTACCATATGAGAAAAATCTCGGCAATGTGCGTAAACAAGAGGGAAGAAGGCAATGGTTTCGTGGAGAAATCCGAATGGGGATACAAATGTTATGCAACCCATATAAAAATGAATTGGAAACAAAAGAACAATTTTTATCCATATCATATGAGACACATGATTCAAAAAAGAAATTCTTCTGAAACAATTTCTCAACTGGAAAAGAAAAAGGGAAAAGAACATAAAATTGATAGAATTGGTGTTCTATAGTAAAATAGGAAAATTTATTATTTTGTTATCCAGAATTGGTGTTATATGGTAAAATAGGAATTTTTTTTTTATAATATCACATGATAGACCACCTTGCAACTTTCATACCAAGCCCATTTTTTATTTAGAATTAAAGATACTTTACCCACTATGAAATGCGTAATGTTCAATTTACATCCCCTTATAATTTTATAAAAGTTTCACCGCCTCCTTGATATTTTTATAGGCGACACTTTACCCTCTTTTAATATGATAATGTGACAATTTACCCATTTTATAGGAGGTAAATTGCCATTAACTTTGAAGAAAAATTTAACATAAAAGTTGCAATGAAATGTGATACCAAATTTATATTTTCACGTCTAATGATATAAAAATTACAAGGTGACCTTATCATGTGGTATCAAAAAAAAAAATTCCCTGTTACAATATAATTCTTTATCCCGCAGATTTCACCATCTATCCAAAATTTTAAGAGATTCCACCAATATATCGAATAAATCCATCTTGTATAACATAGATTTCACTTATTATTTTTCAACTATAGATAGATTTACAAATCTGACATAAGGCAAGCTGAGCAGTTCTTTTGGAGGACACTGCAGCGATTAATAACAGCTCAATGCACCAATAAGAAATCACGGATAGCCATATAGCATCATTCCTTTTAGCCAAAATAGCTCGGAAGAAAGATGAACTTAAAAAGACCTAGAGATAATTACTTACACACCCCTAAAGTATGGTGAAATTACAAAAACATCTACACCAAGATTACCAGACTCGATTAAAAAAAAAAGTTGTAAACCAGACTCCCTCGAAGATGCTTCAAACTAGAGAGTTGAGATGAGATCAATGGACAGACTCGTGGATCATGCGACACAACAATAGTATCATTTCACATTACACATTGCATAGACAGTTTCAAGCAAGAAATAAGTTTGAAGTACTAATGCAAATTCTGGGGACAGTAATTTCAGATGTTTAAGACATCATCAATTTTCCGAATTTTCTCATATTCATCGGTATTCAATATTACAGTTTTAATTATTAATAGAACCCTGAGATCCACAAACCTCATGCGCCACTTGCATATAAACGAGTCCATTCTTTAGCTGCGGGATGACAATAAACAACCCTCATTAAGTATAGTTGCATATTATATTTTTCCCATTATGGATCTAAAATAAATTAGAAGAATACCCGTTTCAACAGCTTCAGCCTCGTTTGATTTCCAGTGCTTGGCGATGTTTTCTGAAAGTGGATCATCGGGGTTTGGAGCACTCAGCAGTGCTTGAATGCTAAATAGAGGGGGGGAAATCAGTGCAATTATTCACATAGAACTAACAATTCATCTTTGCTGACATAAGTACACAAGGAAGTTAAAACCTTTAATGTTAATAATACTAGTGAATTTCATTACCTCAATAGTACAGTTCTAATCTGAAGTGCAGGACTCCATTTGTCTTTAAGGATATCCAGGCATATCCTCCCAAGCTGCATGAAATGTTTATCAGCAAGATGCAACAATAACGGAACCAACGTTGAAATTGAAACATCAGAACTAGAATTACATACCTTATCAATGTTGGGGTGGTAAATTTTTGTAAGGAACCGAACCTGTTTGGAAGTAATTTGAATGAAAGAGCAGTCATTCATTTATCCTCCAATAAATAAAAGACAAAATACCCAGACTTTCATCTAGAATGAAGCTACATAGAGAATTTACATAAAACAGTGTAGGAGACTTGTCCTGGTGTATACAAAGGAAAACTTAAAGGTTATGTTTCATTCAGGTATTATTATCATTCTCTTGATAAGTTTTGAATCTGATGAAGCCACACCACACCTTCTGGCACTGGAATATCGAATCCAGTGACCCACTCAGTAACTCATTTATTAGTTCCATCATGGAGTGGTTGTGTTAGATTTTGAGACAGTAAGGTTAACCAGGAAACTATTGTCATTCTCTGCTCATTTTTTACGAAGATCATGGAGCAATTTCAGCTCCAACATAGAAGATCTGGTGACAGGGCGTTAACTCCTAAGTGAAAACATCAGATAATAGATATTAATATGTTCTGCCGCATCTCAGGGTTGTGGTGGTGGCATCTCGTGTTATGCAAGGCAATTATGCGTCATAGATTAGGGCTGCAAACGAGCTCCGCTGAACCGTACAAACAAGTGTCCGAACTCGGCTCGAGCTCGAGCCTCCAATTTAATTCTTTGTTTGAGCTCGGCTCGAACCCCAACGAATATGCTCACGAGTACTCGGCTCGGCTCGGCTAGGCTCAATAGAGTCAAATACTATTCTGAAGCATGCATCACATCAGAGGGATACAGCTTTTAAATACACCTTTTGGAACAAAAAAGCTGAATTGAGCAGACAAAAGTTGAATTGATCTACTTTTATTCAAACACGTGGTATTAGATCTGCAAACTCCAATGTCATTAGACATACTTTATTTTATTTTTCAATTTAATTTCTCGAATCATTCCAATGGTTTCTCTGTAACCTTTCTGGACTTTCAAAACTGAATAGAGCAACTTCACCCAAAAAAATCATATTACAAGAGAAACCCTAATTTCTTTTTTCTCTTAATACTTATCCTATTGAACGAGGATTTTATATATATGAATACCAATATAACCAGAGGTTTAGTAATTTTTAACCAAGGCGAGATTTATGGCGAAAATTTAAGAATATAGAAGGTTTCCAAAACTGAGTTGAAATCCAGAATAGCAAGGCAACGAAGAAGGTAAGTTAGCTGTGCATAAAATCCTTCTTAGCTCATGTTCACAAGAAGCACCGAGCCGAACACATATGTGATCGAACTCGGCTCGAAAATTCAACCGAGCCAGGCTTACTGTTCAAGCTCGGTTAGGCAAGGGGATCGAACAAGTTTGACCGAGTCACTACCGAGTCGAGTTACTCGGTTCGATTTTCACCCCTAGTCATGGTGTAAGTCTGGTCTTCGACGTTGACGAGGAAACAGAAGCAGAAGAAAGTGAAGAGGAAAAGCAAAATGTAGAAAGAGGAAGATAAAAAGCACTAACGGAAAAATGAAAAAGTTCCAGCTTAAAAAGATAAACAAAAGGATAAATTGATTTTCTTCTTTCATTGAGAATTAACTAATAAACTATTTAATTGTCATTCTCCGGAATCATTATAGAGTACCTTTGGAGCAGCCATTGGGTATTCTTCGGGCAAAAATAGTTCCAGCTTAAAAACACCCCCTGTAAAGTAAAGCCAAAAGACAAGAGGCGCAAATATATAAGAAAAAATCATGTCGATGAAAAAATGGATTCAAAGAACACTAAATACTCCAAGCAAACGTGTGATACAATTGAATATTCCGGCACGACAACATGTAACCTCACAAAAAGAGGGATGGGGGAAATCGAAGGTGCCAATTGCCACATAAAATATACTTAATTTTGTTGCAAAGATCATAACATGAAGGATCATGAATGAGTCTCAGTGGTTTATTTCAAGCCATAGTCAACAGGAATCAGGATGATGCATGAATATTCATACTAAATTGGACTAGGGTGAGCAATGGTAAATTTGAAGCAAACTTTCTAAGATATCACTGTATAACAAGTCCAACAGAATATTAGTGCACACTTTCTCATCCAACATATAGAAATATAGAGCAATATACCCCTTAAGCATATGCTGGCAAACAATCAGCAGGGCTGCCAACTTTGCCCACAAATGCAAGCAAGTCTGACCACATAAAACTCTAGTGAAAAAACATAACCAGAAATTAAATGCTCAAGGAAACAATAAACAGAAGGCAAAGAAGACAGAGTTTGATCATAGTTGGAGACGTAGAGAAGCATGGCAGACATGTAAGTTTTTGAGAAAACTTTATCAATCGTTGAGTTTTATGGCATTAGAATCAACACCTCACAGTGGTAATGGAAGCAAAACTCCAACCCTCACCAACTTCAACTGGAAGAGCAAGACTCAGAAAAATAAATGGTATGAATACAGAGCACGTCTATACATTATAGCTTTTAGAATTCTCAAAATGAGTATACAACTATAACAGATAATATTTAATTAACAATGATATGGTGCATCCGCAGAACTGGACTCAGAAAGAGTATAACATGACAATATGATGCTTGCAGCGCCAGCTCCAATTACCTTCATAAGGAGATTGTGTTGGACCAAGAATCATTACATTGAAATACCGCATATTTTCTTCTGAAGGAGATGCACTTATTCCTGGTGCTGCATCCACACATATTGAATTAACTTATAAGACTATATAAGGCAGAAATATGTGATCAACATTGAAGTACAATTCAAGCTATACACCATAGGCTCAGACGAAATTAA
This sequence comes from Penstemon newberryi var. newberryi, assembly GCA_030819805.1. Classification (NCBI taxonomy): domain Eukaryota; kingdom Viridiplantae; phylum Streptophyta; class Magnoliopsida; order Lamiales; family Plantaginaceae; genus Penstemon; species Penstemon newberryi. The sequence goes on along the minus strand of JAUALY010000003.1, from coordinate 3,708,917 downwards.
AACGGATATTTATGAACCGAATTGACATGACAATAGAGCTGAAACTACAGATATAAACTTCGAATATAATATGACAATTAAGTGAAATAAATTCAGATCAAAATTTTCGAATTTACCTGGTTCGCTCAGAAGACGCTGAGTCTCCTATTAAATCACGAAAAAGAAAACAATTCAAACAGAATAAGTTCTAGGGCTTAAATATATATTGAAAGAGGGATCGAGGGTCAAACGTGAAGATCGGGCTATACCTTGATGATTCTCCGCGGCAAATTGCTGTTCGCCATTGAATTGAATTTGCAGATAATTTTTCTCTTTTTCCTTGTAGTCTCTGCTCTTTTAGTCGGAGTTTCTACGCTAACCAAAAGGGCTTTTCTCTCACTAGAAAATGGAAGGGTTTCGATTCTGGAAAATATTGACGGCCTTCCTTTTTATTTTTATTAATATTAATATAAGAGAACACTCTTATGTCCTAATATTTTTACTAGCTTTTGATTTCCTTGATAATATCATAATATGAAAAAAATTAAAATAAAATGTTGATTAGATTCATTAATTATTGTAATGGTTGAGAGTTAATCACATCACATTAATAAATTTAGTGAGAGAATTAGAAAACGACTATAATTTTTTAAATGATTTTTGGTTGCTTGAAAAGAAACAAAGCCAACATATTAAGTAATTAGTAGAAAATAAGTTAGTACTAGTCTAAGAATTCCCTTGACAAATTAAAGATAGTTTATAATGACTTTTCAGATTCCACCACCAAGGAAAGTTGGAATTTGTAAAATTATAGCTACTTTTCATAAATTATATTAATACATACAACATTTGTAATTGAGGTGATATATTTGTAAAACTATTAGCTATTTGAATTTTGACAGAATTAGTTATTGTTAAGAATATGTAGACACATATATAGAATTTTAAGAATTCGGTTAATGATTGATACATCTTATGGAAAACGTTTGCGCATCACAAAATGTGTAATGCCTTAGGATTTATAATAAAACTTGTTCAGTTTTTTCAAGTTGTTATTTTTCATAAACCGTTCACAAGATCAATACATAAACTTGGAAAATTATGTGTACAGTCCATACGATCGACTTGGACAAGAATATTCCATTAACACTAAAGAAGACAATTGTATTTAACTTTTTGTTGGAGTTATTTGTATAACATATTATGTCGATTTTATTAGTATATATCCTATTATATTATAACATATCCACACATTCAATCAATATAGTAGTAACTAATACCCAAGGTGGTTGGGTCAAGTGGTAGTGACTTGCGACCCCCAGAGGCGAGACTCAAGTTCGAATTCTACTGGAGACATCACACTGGGGAGGACCTATACCCTTTGCACTCTTCGGTCCGAGCTGTAAATACACAGTCTAGTAGATAAAAAAAAAAAAAGTAGTAACTAATAAACCTTTCCACGCAGCATTTTCCTTAAACACATGATTATTGTGACTACTCATTCATTCTGTTTTTAATGGACTGGGGCCTTATATATATACTACGTTTTAATGCCAATACATTTCAGTTCAAAAAAAGATTATGATACCTAATAAGATGATTTTCCTGTCTTTCTTATGCTATTTGGTGTAAACTCGTGAAAGTCCAAAATAACACAATTATCTACATCTTAATTCAATTTTGTTATGGAGCTTAGATGAGCTTATATTCATGTTGATTTTGAGCTTATATTTGGTATAAATTAATGAACTGAATTTGTACGAACTTGAATTAAAGCTGACTAAGCTTGCATATACTAACAAATTTTTTTGTTCTATTTAGATTGAAACATATCAAAAAAATTAAAAGTCTCTTTCAAGTATAGATAATCCGAATGCTATTAGTTTTATGAGCCTATAAAATTGATGACTAATTTATACTCAACGTACGAGGCTACAAGCAATTATAATTACCACTCAACAACTTACGAAATGTTCAACAAAAGGTGCAAAATTATTTTCAAGAAATGGCAATATAGTATAATAATATTGGACAGGATAAGGTAATCTTTTGATGCTACTCTTCGTATGCACTTGTGAAAATGCATTATGCGTGATCTATTTTCAAAATCCTTCTAATGTCAGCATAGATTACAAGTCTATACATCATCAACTACATGCCAATGTTTTTTAAGGCAAATAGAAAAACTACATTAATGTAAACAACATTGTAGAAATATTTGAAATTTTCTCAGGAATATAAGCAACTGATTAATTTTCCTAACACTCAATTGGCATCTAAAGTTTAGTCTAATCAGGTATTTAGAGATTTTAACAGCACTAATATTTCAGGAAATTTGCTTGCAACATAGCTGCTTCATTTCAAACTAAACGTGCCACAATGATCTGGAGGTTCCATAGTAACATTTGCTGTTATTGTGGTATTCTCTTTAGTAGTTTGTATAAGCCAAATACATTCTTCTGCTGCCAAAGGTACGGGATAAAGAATGACCTGTACTTCGGAGGTGATAGCTCCCGGTCCATATAAGGCAATGCTGCCACCACCTGTGGATAATGTTCAGTAAGTTCGCCAAACAAATTTATATATATGCATATATGTAGAGAGAGAGAGAGAGAGAGAGAGAGTCGTACCTCCCACGTTGTCAAGTCACTCCCTCGAGGAAGGTAAGGTCTTTGGAGCTGCAATTCTACAAGGAAAGTGCATTTATCTAGATCTTGGAGCTGCAATGTCCATAACAGAGGGGAGGGGAGGATCGATGATATTAGTAAATGATGACAAAATCAACTTTCCAGTAAAAGACAATATGGTCATGGAATCCATTACATATTGTTGATCTGATGCCTGGTTCTTGTTGTTGAAGTAAGAAGGAGCTGCAGATGTTCCACCCAATGTAGAGTTAAAAGGGAATGGCAGAAGACCTCTGAACCCATCATCTATCCACCTCACCTCTTTCACGTACTCAGGAACAAGAAAAGACGATGGGAATCTGTGCCACTCACTTCCAACACACAGGACAGCACCTATATTATAACAAGTCAGGGACCTCAAATTTGATAACACGTCGCAATTATATTCAATTAGAAATTTAATTTCCACTTTCTACAAATTTTTCCAAATGAACTTGAATCCCTCGTTTGTCACAACTTACAACACTGACTAATCAATATAAAATTAATTGGTGGAATCAACAATCAGGAGTTATTGAGTTAGATCACCTAAACACGTGATATGCAGAAACTAAGAAATATTATGCTATTCCTTCAATACTTTAAGATACAAATTCTGGTAGCTTTGGATTTCAACCTCAATTTTTCCAGATCCTTTGATTATCAATGACAGGAAGCATCTTCTCAGGGAACATTAACAACCAGCACTGTGTTGCAGAAATGCGAGATGATTACAGCCTACATATGTGTAAGTGTTTATTCTCGCCCTATAACTGAGAAGGCTAATTTTTGAATTGCAATCCCTTAATAAAGCATGAAAGCGCACATATTAAATTCACTCAAACCCTAATCTCTGAGATAAATTAAAGAACCTTTTTGTAATTTTGATGAATAAAATACACACAACATTACCATTAAGGCATTTCCCATGTATAGCTCGGTGATACCAATACTTCAGACAAAAATACCTAATAAACCAATGCTACAGCTTTGAAGATATCTTGTCCATTGATAATAATTACATTTTTGGATATGAATATTAATTTCTTCTCTTTTAGAGCATCTACATGAAAATTTATGAATCTAATGCACAACAAACCTAAATCTACTCTCATTTCAAATCATTCAACAACTACATTTAGATATATCTCTTTTGAGAGATGGAGCCATGACTAATATGATATGATGGATGTAAGCACCACAATAAGATCAGGAACTGTTTCTTACCTTCCCCTGCATCGTCATGGTGTTCCAAATGCTTGTAAGTCTCTAAAGGAGCTGAATAACCATTAAGCAAGGAAAACGTCCTAGAATGGGAAGCGCATAAAATGATTCCAAGAGCAATAGGTCGCAGAGTTTTTGCCATCTGTGCATGCAAAGAAAAAGTAAGTTCTAAGCAAAATCCATCATTGAGCCAAGAAAAGAATGGTCCATGAATATGGAAGTTTTACCACAACAAGCAGAGACGTGTCATTGGGATTGTACTTATCCCGAAATAAATCTGGAAAGCTATCAATAACAGCTGAAGCGGCAACACATATAAGTGGATATATTGGATAAAGGAATCTGCAGAATAATAAGATAATAACAAGGATTATCATCCATTCTAGAATCGCTCATTGACTTTATAAACTCAAGCTTGAAACTTCTCTCTCTCTCTCTCTCTCTCACACACACAGATATCTATGAATAAAGCAAAGATTATCCAAGAAACATTAACCGGATGATGAATTTACAGTATCCAAGTCTGATAACATAATTATGCAGAAAATTTATCAAATTGTAGAATACATATTAAATTATAGAATTTTCAGTGTCAATTTTCCTATCGCTAAAATATATTCTCCTTATTTTATTTAAGGAAAAGCAATCACTCGAGACAAAAGACAGTTTGGCAACAGTACAAATGAACAGACAACTTTCAAATACTCTTTCCTTCCAATATTTCTTGCACCCTTTAGGTTTGGCGTGGAGTTTTAAATAAGAGTTGAAAAAGTGAAAAATTTAGATATCTTTACATTTATACCCTTATAGTAAAAAGTGGCTGTGAATTAGTGGTGTCAAATCATTACATTATGCGAGACTATAATTTTGAGAAAAACAATTTCATTTTGGGACAAAGGGAGTAGTAAAATAAGTGATCCACAATATACATTTCATTTTTTAGCTTGAGACGAAGTCAATCCGACATAACAGTGGTTTAACCAGCGCTTTTTAGAAATAATAAGAACCACTGATCAAAGATTATGGACATTGAAAGGACAAGTAAAAAAATTCTAAGCTCGGGCCTCCGGGAGGAGAGGGGCAGATAGATTTACCTTTCTTCTTTGTGTGGTTGCAAAGACATAAAGGCTAGCCAGATATATATGGGTGAGATGATGACCAGCAATTCTGGAGCATACTTTTTCTTTGCAATGGGAAACATTACAATGAAAAGCAGAGCAAGAACGAAACAGAAGTTGAAGTTATTGAAGCCATTCCTCAGGTAAAACAATGGCCCTTCAGTGCCGTACAAATGACTCTCCCCACCACCTAAGACATTATATATCAATAAATTGAGAACAGAGGATGTCCACTTTCCGTAGTAGAAGTAGTCAACAAACACCGACAGTGCCTGGAACATAGTAAAAATTGGTATTATGCAATATGTGATCATAAAATAATTGAAATAATTGTGAAGTATGTGATAACAATCATGGTTTTAAAAGGAGTTCAAATAGTTATTTAAGTCAAAATGGAAAATTTTCACTTACCATAATAGCCAGAGAAGCTACTAGACCAGACACAAATGCATGTTTGAACCTTCTAACTAGGGAGTAGACCGTTACTGGAAGAAAAGCCAAGATTGAAAATGGCCACCCGAGAATAACTCCAGTGGCTGCAGTAGCAACAGCAGCTGCAGGCTTCTCAAAAAGAAAAAATGCAGATGATAGAGACATAGCATACATAGAGAATGAACTTGGAAGGAAACCTGCATTTGAAGTCCACACAAACATGTTAGGGTTTTTTCAAGGGAGAACTTGATGAGACCCCAAGATCAAGGTCCCAGGCCCTGGTCATTTGGGTCGAAAGCTCAACAAGTAACTATACCCAAATTGCTTTTATCCATAAGTTCTACTTATATAATGCATGAACACCCAAAATGAGAACATAAAGAAGAGAAAATCTAAAAAGAAGGGCTACATACTAGTGCTAGCAAAGAAACAGCCACTGGCTAAGCATAGCATTGCGAGTGTATATGAAGCAAGACGTTTTCCATATTTCTTGGAGAGGGATACAACTAAGGCTGCGTCTGCAATGACAGAGAGAAGACCAAGAAAAATTCTCACAGCATAGAAGACTTTCACCTGAAAATTTCAAACCATGTGCAGCATAAAGGATTTGCAAATGAGAAAAAGGAAATTGGTTCCACTTTAAGGAAATAAAAGAGCAAAAGAGTATGAAAGGAATATCTTACCTTTTCTTCACCAAACCACCAAGATGCAGGCCAACCAACTAAGTTGTGGAAAAGAATATACAAATATGACCTCAGTGCAAACTGGGAGCTACAGACAATTTCATGATGGCAAATATTTAATATCATAAGTACACCGAGCTTTGGCAACAATAAGATTGACATGAACGCTTGCAAATCTGAGTTATACTCATGCATAAAGATACAAAACCACATTCTAGAACAAGTGCTAGATTAGTAAATTGTAAATATGTTAAGACTCAGCGATGCACTTAAAGAAAAGAGCATCACTAATTCTAACTTTGCAAATAAAGTATATACTAGTAATAGTATCAAATATCCAAGTAAAAAGAGGTGAATTCCAGAATCAACACAAGATTCTTAAAACCAAACTTAAGAGAACACATAAACGGTTAGAGATAACACACTTGTATAAAATTATAGCAAAGTCTTAATGTGATGAGAGACATATTGTACAAGCATAATACAACTTCAGCCACTTCATGCATATGACACCCAAAAACAATTCTCGGAAGAACTAAAAACTACTTCTAAACATTGTATAACAAATTTGACATAATGTTGACCATAATAATTCAACTTTCCACAGATTTCTTCCTAGTTTATTTTACAATAGTCTACCAACATTCGACAACTTTATCTAAGTTCAGATATATAAGAACACCATCTGCAAAAGGCCAACATACCACACGGCAAAAGGCCAACAAACCACAGTTAAACGGTGTCACCTTGTTTAATTATATTCTTTTGATACAATTTAATCACACTAATAATCAAATCCAAACCCTAAGAACAAAATAATAATAATAATAATAATTCTGTCTAGAATTGAATGTGAAGCTGGCATAGAAACGAAACAGCAATACTAATACTAATAATAGTAAAATAAAACAAAAATCTAAAATGCAAATTAATTACCCGTATTCCCAGGTTTGGAAACCGGACTTGTAGAGTAAAAAATGGAGTGGCTCCCAGTAATTGAAGACCTCATCGCAATCGTGTATTATATTTGATGAGGCGCTCATGTAACGCAACATTCCTAGAGCAAACAACGGCAGAAACCACCCCAACCCACGCTCTTCCTTCTTATCCGGCTTGTCCAGCTTGGAGTATGACGGAGGCGACGACGTCGTATGGAGATCCATCGGCGACGATCGCCGTTGCCTTGTTGTCATAGCCATTCTCTTTAGAAACCACAAACTTTCTCCGTTGTCGATGTAAAGAAAGTGCAGTGGGGAATTTCTCGATTTTGATTATTTTGCTTTCTGCAGAAGTTTGCTGGAAATATGTTTCAGTCGGTAAGGGGGTTTGAATTTTTATACGGGTCGGGTTGGTATCGTAAGATTAATTTAATTGTGAGCCCTTAGGCTCCAAGGCAAATGATTGTTTTTTTGTTTTTCTGATAATTCGGAAAATGATTTCTTTTCGTAAGTAGGCCCAACCGCCCAAATCAACATCCAAATATAGTAGTACTACCTACTAAGTTGATTAGCCAGCCTAGGGGGAAATACTTCGTTAATGAGTTTGAATCCATTTATATCTAATTGTAATTTAGTTGATTTGACTAGCATTTTGTGGAGTTATAATACTCGTGATAATAGTTATATGACTCAAACTTGATATTTCACGACACTTATGGTCAAATGCATATGTGATCGCTTCGTCTTCTCTTTCTTTTTAAGTTATAAAAATGTTCTAAAAATAAGAAGAGTTTGGAAATGAAGAAGAAGAGTTACAAGATTTGGAGTATAGAGAGGACTGGGAGAATTCAAATTTGATAATAGAGGGAAAATAAGAAGAGTAATTGAGAATGTTTAGAAGAAAATGAAGGATTTAGTTGAAAAATGGGGAAGATCATTTATAGAATTATGGTTTTTGGAAATATCATTTAAAACAAATACTCCTTTTTTTTTTAGCTCAACTAAGTTTGACATTTAAATTACATTAAGTTCAAACAAACTTTTATTCAGATGATCATGAGTCGATCTCCAGGTAATTCAATAGTTTTACATAGTTTATTATTTATTATTTTCTAAGAAGAAGAGTTGAAACTCAAAATTAAATTACATAACAATAAATATTGTTCAAACATAATTAAAGTACATATATAATCAATCTCAAATAAATTTCTATTGCCCCGAGCTAGAGCAGACTGTAGAGTGATATGATCTGATTTCACCCTGTTGCATCTGCATTAATTGCTTTTGATTTGATTTGATGAAGCAATTTAGTTTTTAATATTATTATTTATCAAAAAAGAAAAAGAAAAAAGGTTTCAAGTATTCTTATAAACCTGAGTTTTTATTTTATTAGTCTGGAAAAATAAAAAAATAAACAATTGCATTCCAAGAGCAACAAGCCTCTAGTGAAGGAATACAAAATCAAAACCAAAAGAAAATTTGTATTAAACCATAAGAACATTAACAAATTCAAGGTTTAATCCATCATTAAACCAAATGGTGTTAAAGAACAAGATTAAAATCCATTAACACTTGATCAAACCTTGCCGAATAAGCAAGGTACTTAATCAATCACATAAATTATTTAAAACCTTAAGAAATATTCAAACCCGGGACACTAACAAACCGGTCGCCCCCTAAGCGACGTATCTGGTGAGAGTTTCCCGATCGAAACAAAGGGTAAAACACGAGAGATAAATTAACCGGTATTCTGCAGTCCAGCCGCAATACCCTTCATAGTCAATATGAGTGTGTCCTCCAATCCAGGAGCATACTCACTAGTTGGATTCAGCTTCACAAGTTCAGCAGCTGGTTTGGATTCCATATACTCTTTCGAAATATGAGGCCTCAACTTCACATGATAATTCGGGTCACGAATACGCTTCAGAGTATAAGCTTGAGTCACATTCAATGTCGTAATGTAGGAATCACGTAAACGGAGACGTTGCTTCAAATAAGGGTCTCCTTCTAGAAGATCCGTGTGCCCAGCAATCTAATAATAAGTTGTCATATAAATTAACAACGTGGGATTTTTTCGGAAAAAATATCATTAGATCTAGATAGTAACAAGAAATTACCTTGAGAAGATGGGTCTTGGTTTCTTCGTAGTTGGACCTCAAACGTTCTCCAAAAGACCATAAGTCTTTGGAGACGAGGAGTTTGTCATATAATGCAGCGATACCGGGGTCTCCCTTGGCAAAAACCATCTCAACTAAATCAATTGTGACTCTAAAGAAAGGCCACTGATTATACATTTCTTGCAGCAATTTAAGGTTTTTAACGTCCTTCGTTAGGGCGTGCTTGAACGCTGCTCCAAAGCCTAGCCAAACAGGCAAATGAAATCGAGTTTGTGTCCAGGCGAAAATCCACGGAATAGCTCTTAGTGTTTCAATGCCTCCGCTAGGTTTTCGTTTTGATGGACGACTACCAATGTTCATACGACCATACTCCATTTCCGGTGTGGCCTAAAATAATTAACATTAATTCGGTTAATATAATATAAATACTTGGAGAAAGGGATATAGAAAAAAAAAAAAATTCTAGTAACTTACGAGGCGAAAATACTCGACAAATCGGGGCTCATTGAAGACAATAGACCGGAACTCCTCGGTGGATATAACAGCGATTTCATCGAGGAGGGCCCGCCATTCGGGTTTGGGGGAGACCGGTGGACGCATTCCGTGTTCCAATGTAGCAGCAGTAAAGCGTTGGAGCGTCGTAAAGCATAAATGCTCCTCACCAAATGACTGCTCGATAACTTCTCCTTGAACCGTAACACGAAGAGATCCTTGTATAGTGTCTGGCGGTTGAGACAATATAGCAAGGTGAGTGGGCCCGCCTCCTCTTCCGACAGTTCCACCTCGACCATGAAACATCGTTAGCTTCACGCCATATTTCTTCGCGACTTTGATAAGTTCCTCTTGAGCCTTATACAATTGCCAGGCTGCCGAGAGTCGACCCGCATCTTTACCCGAGTCCGAGTACCCAATCATGACTTCTTGCTTACCATTGATCCGGTTCTTATACCAATCAATCGAGAAAAGACGGGCCATGGCAGCAGGAGCACCCTCGAGATCAGCTAACTTCTCGAAAAGTGGAACGACCCTTAAAGGCTTCTTCACGTGGCACTCACGTTGTAGAAGCTCGACTGCTAATACATCGGAGGGTGCAGTGGCCATAGAAATGATGTATGCGCCAAAGCAGTCAGATGGAAGCTCGGCCAAGACATGAAAGGTGTCGAGAACGTCAGCAATCTCTTCGGTTTTTGGAAGATCGGGTCCAAAGAGGGGACGTTTGCCGCTTAGTTCGGCAAGGAGCCATTCCTGCTTATGCTGTTCGGTCCAAGTCCTGTACGATCCTATTTCCAAATGTTTGGTAACGGCGTCTAGGACATCAGTGTGCCTATCCGACTCTTGCCGTATGTCGAGTTTCACAATCGAAAGCCCAAAAGTGGAAACTTGCCGTAGAAAATCTAGGAGGCTGCCATCGGCTATTGGTCGGTCTCCACAAGAACAAAGAGATCTATAACAGAACTCAAGAGGTTCCAAGAACTGCACACACATTGAAAGTGGTTCAGAAATATAAAGTAAATTGACGTAGACAAATATAGAAGCACGGCAAAGACAATTTTTATATTGTATAAACAAAACTGGAGTGTGTATAGAATCTAGCATTTAGTTGAGAAATTGTGAAAAGAAAGAAAAACCAATCAATAAATTGAGAGCTACGCAAAGTTTCATTGAAATATTGGGTAAATGCCTATATATCCCACTGTGATATGCATAATGTTTAATTTACCCTCATGTGATTTGGAAAATAGCACTTTACCCCTCTATAATCTTGCGCATATAATTGAACATTACAGCTTGCCCGCGTGTGCTTTAAATGTTTATGACTATAAATAAGATACCTGCTCGATATGGGTATAAGTTGCCTCTTCTGGGATTTCAGACATTCCCTGAGCTAGTAAATGACGAGAACGCTCACGTGTCTGATAGAGCTTGTCCCTCACATCACCAAGAATGACACGATAGGGCTCGCTTGGTGGAATTGTTTTCCAAAATTCTGCATCACAATGAATATCAATATGAGAGTGAGAGTGAGAGAGAGAGAGTTAGCATCAAACACAACATTAGATGCTAAACATTACCTATGTAATGTTTAGCATCTCTCTTTGAAGACATGAGGAGTTCATCAGCTCGAACACGAAGCTCATCCGTGCAACGCCACATGGACAACTACCAAAAAAAAAAAAACGATTTAGAAGAAAAAGGCAGCTGGCATAAACATTCATGAGGATTTACGACGTAATTTAAAAAAGAGCCAACCTCAAACATTAGATCCTCTATTAGGGAGTAGTACAAGTTAGCAGCCATCATTCTGGCTAATAAGCAAACGTCCCTCGTGACCTCAGGAGTAACTCTTGGATTGCCTGCAATTGATTTACAAAGTCTTCAACACGTAAGCTGAAATAAAGATGTAATAACTTAGGGAGAAAATGGAATATACCATCACGGTCTCCACCCATCCATGAAGAAAACTGAATAAGAGGAGCATTGTACGGGACCCGTTCATTGATGCCTACATTCTTAAGTGCTGTATCAACACGCCGTAGAAACTTGGGTACACCTTGCCAAATAGTTTCATGAAAATAACTCATCCCTGCTCTCATTTCATCTTGAGGAGCAGGGGGTGTCCTTCGGATTTCATCAGTTCGGAAAGCAGCTTGAATCTGCAAAAATACACAACCGGGCAAAAATAATCACAATTTCAAACTCATTCAGAAAAAAAAAAAAATTGTTATTAACATATGGGAAAATGTAAGAATTAAGGTCTATATATAAGACAATTATGAAGCACACATTTTATACCTCTCTCTGTAAAGCCTCGTCCAGCTCTTGTTTATCGTCAGGTGTAATGTCCTTGGCATATAATTGGGCCAAGCAATTCCGAATTCTAAACCAAAAAAATGAAATTATATACATAACATGATCAAAAACGAAAAATTTGAATAATGAAAGTACGAAATTGACCTTCCATGCTTCTGCAGCAAAGATCTTCGTACAGATTGAGTGGGATGAGCCGTAAAGACAAGATCCACAGTTTGGTTCTTCAATGCATCAAAGACTTCTTGAGGCGACTTCTTCAAATCAACTACAAGTCTCTTGATAGTCTCTTCAATGTCCGATTCAGTAGTGGCTTTGCTCTCGTCAGTAATATCTCCCTTTTTCTTTCTGTTTTTACGGCGATATACAGTCTGAACCTCCTCAGCCATGTTAGCCAAGCTAAGCATGTGAGAGAAAGCCTTAGCTACAACTATTGAATCACCGGGATCTAAGCTTGTTAATACATTTCCCAGTTCTTCTAGCTTTTTAGGATCACGCTTGCCCTCATACTCGGCAGAGAGTTCGTAACACTCTTGAACCTATAAAAAAATCGAGGAATGTAAACGTTACTTATTCCATCTAATGCAAGACTTATATCGTTCCCAAAATCAAATGGTGATATTAAGAATAGACTAAGTTTCTCATGCAAACATCAACCTGAATTTCACAAATTAAGAACTAGAAGTATTTTGTAAGAACACATTTGGTTGCCCGAGTAAACTCAAATTCGATTATTTTATGAGTTTATGACTCATTTTCAATCGTATATCATAGTTCACATTTTACCCCTTTTTTCTTTCTAATTTACCTTAAATTTAACAGCAATATTTAACCAAGGGGAGGTGGAAATCAGAAAGGAATTGGTTTGTAAAGGTGGGGACGTTTTATCTTTTTAACTCAATCACAAATGTAACATCAAGTACCAAACAAGATTTTGTAATTTTCTCATGTTTCTTTTATCTTAAAACTTATTATACACCCCAATCACAAGATAAGTTATTTGTATTTTTGTCGTAAATACTAAATATAATTTATCCTACCTTACCTAAGAATGCTATTTGATCCTTTCGCTAAAATAAATCTTTTCCAACAGGGAGTATTTCAAAAGGGTTCAATTTTGAATCTTGCAATCGACACTCGGGTTTGGGTATTACCAAAATTAAAAACAGTACAGCTAGCATCTTTAATGTAAAAACATCAAAAACAATAAATAAGCACTAATGAATTGGACTTCACATTTAGATCAAAACTTTAACATCATAATCCAAATCAACACTCAATTAAAGACTAAAGCTCATACATTATAAGATTCCAAAAATCAACAAAAATGAAAAAACAATAAAAATCATACCGTTTCCTTGAGATCTTCTCCATGCAAATCCTGAAGAATATCAAGAAATCGATCCAAAAGCAAAGCATCATACTCAATCAGCTTATCATCTTCGCAAACTTTTCCAGGAACCAAAAGCCTCAACTGTGCATCAATTGATGCAAACTTTTCCACATTTCTTGTGGCCATTAATCCCTAATCTTCAATTACAATCCACAAAATTACTCCAATTGAAAAAAGACCCTGCAAAAAGACACGATTTTGAATCAACCAAAAGCGATCGCACGACCCAAAATTATAGGGGGATACAAATATATGTATGAATGAAAAAGAATGCAACTTTCATGCAAAGTTATGAAATTCACATGCAAATTGACGGCATTTAAACAAATGACCATTCTTCTATTAATATTAAATTTGAAATTTGATTGTAAGTGAGAGTGTACATGAATGATCTGGGTCAGTGGAAAGGGTGGGAGAAATAGAGAGTTGTGATCTAGAGACACATGCGCATGATGTCTTTATTTATACAGGAGGAGGACGAAGAAAAATAATTTGTATTCAACTTTTTTTGATTGGAAAATTCGGATTTATTTTCGGAATAGAAAATTAATATTACCTGTAAGCCGGTAACTATTTCCTTTCTGCCCCTAATTTCAGGTTTTCCTTAATTTTTTAATAGTGTCCAACTTGTACGTAGTAATGATGGAAAAAAACAAAAATGTTCCCGTAAGTTATGATCATCGACAAGTTTGCCCCATAAGAGTTTGGGCTGACAATTTTACTCCAAAAGCAACTAAATTTTGAAGGAAATTTGGGACTTTTTGGGTCCAATTTGAGAGAGTGAGCTTTGTTTGCGTGCCGATGAATTTTAATTGAAGGATTTTGATCATGATTCAAAGAAAAAGGAAAAAAATTAATATGGGTCAGGTACTGTTGATTCTAGCTTGTTAAAGGGTTCTAATCACAATTTGGAACAATTTTTTTCTTGCTCTTCCTAATAAAAATAAATCCAATCACGATTTTGAGACAATTATTTCTACTCTTGTTAATCGCGTTTTGAAATAAAAATTAAAAAGAAAATTATTTTGGTCCCAAAACCGTAATTGCATTTTTGAAAAAAAAATATTATAAAAAAAGATTACGTTCTTCCTAATCACAATTGTTTCCTGATCTTCCTAATCGCGACTAGAAGAGCAAAAAATACTTTTTCAAAGATTTTTTTCCAACTTCGCAATTAGGATTTGGGGACATTTTATTTTTTTCTTTTAACTTTTGTTCCAAAATCACAATTAGGAAGTGCATATTTTTTTTAATCCCAAATAAGATTAGGAAGTGCAATTTCTTCTATAAATAAGCGTTTTTTTTTTCCAAAATCACAATTAGGATTTTGAGGGGAATTTTTTTTTTCTTTTCCAAAATCGCGATTAAGAAGAACAGAAAAATGTCCCAAAATCGCAATTAGGAAGACCAGGAAATGCAGGAATTATAGGAACTTATAACTATGTTCGGACCTTGATTAATTTTTCTCTTTTTCTTTACCTGATTTAATTATTTTCAAGGCGTGTCGTTGTCGATTATGTGAGAATCTCTTTAGACAAAAATTCGAGCTATACATTGTGAAAATTGGTTTCTTCCAAAATGCTAAATGATTCAATATCATCAATTAATAACAAAACCAAACCTTCAATATTATGACATAATAAATAAATTAAAAAAAAAAAACCAAAAGTATTTAAGTTGTAGTTCAAATACAAGTTTACCAAAAAGAAATTTAAGTAGGATTTTTGTAGTTTAATATTATATTTACGTTTTAGTTTTTGGTATTTTGCACCCCAGAATTATACGATTTTGGCATTTTGCACTCGACCATGACTTAAAAGTTTTGGCACTTTGCATCATGAAAATAAAATTTATTTGGCACTTTGCACCTTAATGTGTGTTTTGGTGAGAAAATTCATTGCTAGAAGGGTAGAATAGTCATTTTTGAATTTTTTTTGGTTTGGTACTTTACACCCTGAAAATTTAGACTTTGACACTCTGCACCCTGAAAATATAGAATATTGGCACTTTGCACAATGAAAATATAAAATATCGTCACTTTTCACCCCTATTTAAATTTGTTGGCACTCTGCATCCTAGAAATATAATTTGTATGACATTTTGCACCATAATGTATTTTTCGAAAAACACTCATGAATGTCATCGATGGAGAGATAAAAGTGTCATTTATATGCACAAAAATAAAACATGATTGTTTTTACGTGAGTTTAATCACAATAATAAATCATAGTATTTTTTCTTTTTTTGCAAATTATATATACATTTTGTTCTAAAATAGACACTCATTTGCATCAATTGTAATATTCAAACAAAACTATACAATATAAACAAAAAAAAAATATTCTTTGATATTTTGATTTTTATAGCATTTTTTCTCCAAACATTATAATCAGTTTATTTAGTATTTTTTTACGTAGTCAATCTTAAAATGATAGTTATAAAAAAATCATAAACATGTTATTCTTAATTTATTTTACTTTTTAATAACTTATTTTAACATTTTCTCTCAGTAAAATTTAGATTAAAAAAATATTTTTTTCGTTTTTGTTATAAATATTGTTATTTCAAATAAATTCGTGTTTGAGATAGTGAGAATTGTTTTCAAGATAAAGGTAATTCTTATCCAGACCGGGTTTGGCCGAACCCAAAGTAACTACATGGCAAGTGTAATTCACTTGCTTTGTGATTGGATGTAACTCTCAGGAGAGTGCCTAATCACAAAACAAGTGCAATACACTTGCTTGGTGGTTGAATGAGTTTGGCCAAACCAGGCTAGAATAAGAATTTTCCGCCTTTTTTATAGCGTACCAAGTAGCAGAACAAAATGAGGTCCATTTGTTTTTCCAACATCTTACCTCTAAGAGATTGAAATGTGCACAACTTCTTGATACAGCCCAATAGGCTAGCTATTAGTGTTGGGCCTGTTGGCTATCCAAATAGTAATACAATGCAAACCTCTTGGGTTCCAATACCTTACTATAAGGCCCATCCGAATTTTCTTTTACTGAAGCCCACTGACGAGCTTGTTTGGGCCTTCAACTTTTGCTAAAAATGTCATTGTCATAGACTCGGAAAATTCTTATACACATCGGGTTTGGTCAAACCCAAAGTAATTACATGGCAAGTGCAATACACTTATTTTGGGATTGAGTGTAACTCCCAGATGGTGATCAATCACAAAACAAGTGCAATATACTTGCTTGGTGGTAGGATGGGTTTGGCCATGTCGGACTTGGACAAGAAGTTTTCCATAGACTCACACACTGGGAAAAATTATGTGTGCATTTCATCTCATCTCCAAATTTGAACTCCAATGTTCATTGTATATTTGTAGGGCTATCAATGGGCAAATTTTAATCTGAATCCGATCCGTATTTGGTTCAATTTATTAGGATTTTTATTTGATTAAGTATTCGATGGGTCTGATCTGATTAAGAAGATCCGAAATTCGAAATATTTGGAGCGAATATGGATTTTGCCGGATCCGATCCGTTACAGATACGTACCGATATATATTACTCTATGTTGTTTATATTATGTATCTAAATCAAAATAAAAATAGAATTATCTATGTTCCACTAAAACCTGTAATTACATTAAAAATAATCTTAAAAAGAAATAAATGAGATATGCTATTGGACTGACCTGGTAACTACTTGGACTATATCTACAACATATTAGTGTATGCTATTTGAAAAGAAAAATCAAAACCTTATCATTCATCTATTTAGTAGCCACCAACTTCCATCTACTTCTTCCTCCAATTTTTGTCTTCTCTTCCATTTTTTTAATATTGAGTTTTCTTCTTCTTTTTCATTTTCTATCTTTTTCTATTTATATTTTAGTTTTATTCATTTGTTCTAATTTTTATCGTTTATATTTGACGTGATATTTCAACTTCTACAATTTTCAATCAATAGTTTCGATGAAACAAGTTATGTTACATTTTTAATTCATGATGCTAGAATCTGCAAGTAGTTCGGAGGAAAATGGAAGAAAAAAGTTATTGTTAAATGTGCTAAACGGAGGATCTTGGATATCTACCGGATTCGGATCCGATAGCTAATATTAAAGATCTGGGCGGATCTGAATCCGAATCTGAATCCGGATGGAAGAAATGAAAATCAGACTAGGATCCATATCGATCCTAATCCATTTAGGGTGAGTTTGGCCCAACGGTGGGAGCACTTCCAGATCTCTATTGTGATTTTAAAAGTGTTTGACCCATATTATAAAAATTACTTTTGGTCAATCATGATTTCATGGTGTTTGACCCAATGTCATAATCACTTTTGGGGTATCCAGAAGCTAAAAATTAACTTATTTTATAAGCTCCTAAAATGTTACTTTTGCAAAAGCTATTATTCTATAGTTAATTTTTATTATAATCAATTATTATCAAAATCTTTTTAGTAAAATTAATTCTCCTATAATTACTTTTCGAACCTCATGCCAAACTTACCCTAAATAATATTTTGAATCTTACCTCTAATGGATATCACGCTAGCTCCATATTAATCTATTTATCTTGAATTTGAACTTTTGAACTATACATGTCCATTCCATCAAACCTCTTTGTTATATATAACATATCTTTATTAAAATGATCAAATTCGATAAAATCTGCTTCATTTACCGAAAAATATATGGTACATCTGATGAACAGATGATATGGTAGAATGCATAGATGAAATAAAGAAAGTTTGACTGTAAGATTTCATTTCCACATTTTTTGATTAATATGAGAAAATTGAATTGAATATATCCTGTCTGCATATATAGTGCATCACGTGATTCGTAATTATATGCACACAAAATTATGTCTCCCTTGGACGGCCCTATATATTTAATTAGTTGCTCTCCTTAATTATAACTCATAATGTACCACTATTCATATACACTACTGCAATACTGCCATTAATTAGCCCACTTCTACATATCATTTTTTAATGATATATGATTATATGCCGCCCTAAACTTGACACTTGACAGTCTTTTCTACAGTCCATATTTTAGGTTTTTGAAGTTAATTATATTATCTACTACTTGTTTAACAGGTTTAGAATTTAAAATTTCAAGATTAATTTTGGGCTTAATATTTACAAACAGGGTTTATATATTCTTGATAATTATTTACGTGTCATATAACTAAACTTTTTTCATATACATTAAAATATACAAAATTTAAAAAAAAAAAAAAAAAAGTCACATCCAGCTATAGATGTGTACATTCGATTGTGAACTGTAGAAATAACACTACTCTTTTTTAATCTATAAATATATAATAGTAATAGTTATACTAATAAAGAATAAGTTTTCTGTTTTGCTATTTTTTTTCTTTTCAATTTGTTGTTATTTATGATGGCCTCCAGCTTTGCAACCCAAATTATCATCACATCAATATGGTACTCCCTTCGATTTCTTTTTATTAATTTGTCGCTTGGCAAAATAAATTTGTCTACTTTTATTTGTCGTTTTGGAGGTTCAATGTAAAATTAATTTTTTTCTACCAATTTATTTGTCGTTTTAGAAGTTCAAAGTAAAATTAATTTGTTTCTACCAATTTTACCCTTTTTGTTAATAATACTAATTAATAATGTGATTATTGTCAGAAAGAGTATTTTTAAATTTTTGCTTAAAAAAAAATTATTTATTACATTTATTAATTTGTGTCAAATCCTCTAAAACGACAAATAAAGAAAAAAGGGGGAGTACTTGCTACTGTGTAGTTTTGCTCTCATTATACATTTATACGTACGTACCTTTAAATGGCTGTCTGAATTAATGATGTTTAGAATAATTAGTGAGCAAAAATGGCTAAATTAAATTTGGAGAAAGAAACTGAACAGGAATTAAATTAATATCTGGAAGTGGGGACTGATAATGAATGAACAGTTTAATATAATTGGGTCTGCTGAGTGAAGCATTATGTAATTTGATTAAGGCTTTTTAACAAATCTTTTCCTGATTCTGCCTATAAGTAAAATTTAATTTGATGAAGACTTTTCAAAATCCTAAAAAAGTGAAAACCTAGTGCAAGAGGGCCATATATCCTGTTATTAATGATAACAAATAAATTTGAATAATTAAGAGTCACACTCTCATGCAATTTTTGACAAATAAAGTGAGGTTGAAATTAAGTAGACTATAGCACTGTAAAAGACAAAGAAACAAAATTTGTTATGTATACAT
Source organism: Penstemon newberryi var. newberryi (assembly GCA_030819805.1). Lineage (NCBI taxonomy): Eukaryota > Viridiplantae > Streptophyta > Magnoliopsida > Lamiales > Plantaginaceae > Penstemon > Penstemon newberryi. The sequence goes on along the minus strand of JAUALY010000003.1, from coordinate 3,689,367 downwards.
TTCTTCCAGAAATAAGATATCAAATTTTATATGATATCTACAAAGACAAAGAAAATAAGACAATTTATATGCATGTGGACATTTCTTGCAACAAATGTGTAAGTAACCATTTTTTTCCAGTGATATGGTAAATTTTATTAATACTCCTATATCATAATATGTTAATAATGATTAGTTTGAACAATATTAATTATACTAAGAAATTAATTTAATTCGATCCAAGACACGCGTTTTACCTTTGACTATAGAGAATAGAACAACATCAAAAACATTGTCTGTCGTCGGTGATAAATAGTGATCAAAATTCAATGAATAAGAAAGAAACATACAGTATATATTTTCAGTAAAGTCTACAATTAAAGGTGAGGAAAGTTAGAAGAAAGCCGACTAAACAAAAATCGTCAGTAATTGGTAACATTACATTACAATTATTAGATTGAGCATTAATTTAATCAAATAATTATATAGTGACTTTGGTGACAATTATGTAATTATGGACTAAAGTTACAAGGTTAGCACCAATTAAAAGAGACATCCAGGTTGAAATTTCACTAGCTACGACGTGGCTTCGTACGATTTGAGGGATTCATTATTAATGTTATTTAGCTGTAATCTAATCCATAATTATTGGTTTAAGCAAGATCTTTTAGAGTCAACCAAATCATCTAACACTATGAGTGGTTTTTGTTTATATCGACCGGGTTTGGTTGGATAAAAAGGTTTATCACATGACAATATTAATCAATTATATAACCAGTGCAATAAATTTATTTTGTAACTAAATACTATCTTGGATTATTAGGCTTACGTGACTTCTGGCTGGTTGGGTCCATGCGGACAAGTTATGTATTTAAATTTTCCTAATTTTAAAATTGGACAACACCTAATAAATAATTAAGTACAACAAATTTTACAATTCCGATAGTTTTAGTTATGATTAATTTATGTATAAATGTTATTTAATCATACAAAAAAAGGTGTATATTGAACTTTTCCAGTCATTTTGACCGGTATAAATTATAATGTACATGTGGCATAGCTAGTCGTCTTGAGTTATTTTTCCAAATAAACGAATTATTAAGGATCATAATTTATAATATGTAGGGAGAATTAATTTTCTATTTAACACAAACCATTTTACTTGATTGGATGCAATATAAGGAGTATATATTAAAGTTTAATTATCTATGAAAATGGGAGTAGCCAGCTGAGTAATTATTTAATAATTAATGAGTACGTACGTCCTTGTTTTTAAGCCTAGCTTCTACAAAACAACACAAGTGACAAATCTATTAGTACTCAAAATGATGACCAGTAGTTTCCCCGATAACCTCCATTTCGTTTAATTATTCAAAGAATGTTCCACAAAGAAAGACAGCTACTGCGTGCAGGTCATGACATCTAATAAACTGAGACCAAAATCAAACGAAAATTTAAACAAACGTAAACGTAATTTTCAATCCTATCCCAAATAAAAAGTGAAAAAAGAAACTAATTATCATCATCCTCTATTTACATCAACAATACTATCACTATGTGTGCATGTATTAATATAGTAAGTATATGCAGACTAAAATATAGAAAATTCAAAGCGAAATGAAGTGGGAGAAGGAATTTAATTAAGACATGTTAAAGCACAAAACCAGTCAAATCTTAGTCTATATCTTAGGGGGAGACAAGTTTTGAGGTTACTTTGAAAATCTTGGAATAAAAGTGGGATTTTATGCTGTCTCACTTTCTACTTAATTAACTCAAGTTAGGCCATATATCTCCAACCCATACACAGCAATATCGGGTAAATCTGCACCCTCATGAGCACCGTCTCCAACCGTCAGGGGTGTGAACACCAATTAATTGTAAAAAAAAAAATTCTCCACTCTCACCTTTTATTATCAATAATAATAATAATAATAACTCACAAAATGAATAATCATAATGTCTATAATAATAATAATTTTGAAAATTAATAATGTTACATCTTTAATTTAAAACAAGATGTTATTAATTCTTTTGCAATTTTTTTTATAATTATTAGTTTTAATTTTAAATTTATAAATTCAATAAAAAAATTAAAGATTAAAGATTAACACATATTTAATAATGTTTCCATTTCTAGTTTTTAATTCAAAAATATTTAATAATGTTAAAAAACTCAAAATTAAATCTTCAACTAATAATGTTTCCATTTCTAGTTAATTTTTATTTTTTATTAATATATATATTTATTTAAAATATTAAAATATATATAATGCAACAGGTGGCGACACCTGCCGCAAGCATGGACAAGACAAGTTGAAAACGCGTCCGTCCAAGCCGGGATGTGCCTCGGGCTTTCAACAGCTTGGGGCATAACCCAGGGGTGTGCTCTCGTTGGGAATCTCCATCCACACCTCTTTGGCCCATACCCAGCTTGGGGCATAACCATGGTAATTAATTACTAGGGCCGGGGTTGATTTAAATTAACCACAATCAATTTTCCTAATGTACACTTTAAATTGATTGCCTTCCAATATAATTAAATGGAAAATTCTATACTCTCTCAATTTCTCATTCATTTATAGTGCTTGGTCGTGCTTTTTTCTTATCTATAACACAATTCAATCGAAACCAAAATATTATTCACATAACAAATACAATATTATATTCTTATTGTCAATTGACGTAATTCCACTATGCGTTGCAATTGAGTAATTAACTCCGGTCGAATAATTGAGTTTAGTATCCCAATTATAAAAGAAAAGAAAAAGCATAATGCTAATTAGTACAATTAAAGGAGGGTAGGAAATTAAACAGTGTTACCAATAAAGGAAGAAAACAATGTTGTCAAGGAAGAAGGAAAAAGTGTGAAATCTATCCATCTAAAGCTATAGCACTTCTTTCTTCCCTTGGCCCATACACCCAATCCATGTCCCTTTGATCAAATACCTGGCCTCATCATCATTTTAATTATCACCCACTTGGAAATCAAATTCAATTCAATTAAATTCCTCCTACATTTAATTCCCAAACAAAATTCTTATATACCGGCCACCATTAAATTAGAAAAAAGAAAAAAAAGAAGGGAGATGTTGTCAAATAATAATAATAATAACGATCCAGAAGTAGTAGTTAGAGAAGGATCATCAGCTAATTCCAATAATAATAATAATAATCAGCAACAGCCGGCTCAGCTGAGCCGATACGAGTCACAAAAACGGCGCGACTGGAACACCTTCGGTCAGTACTTACGAAACCAACGCCCACCCGTACCACTACCACACTGCAACTACACCCACGTGCTGGACTTCATGAGGTACCTAGACCAGTTCGGGAAAACTAAGGTTCATATCCAGGGTTGTGTTTTCTTCGGCCAGCCCGAGCCTTCGGGTCCGTGCACGTGTCCGCTAAGGCAGGCCTGGGGTAGCCTCGACGCGCTTGTGGGTCGGCTCCGGGCAGCGTACGAAGAGAATGGTTGTGCGCCGGAGACTAATCCTTTTGCTAATGGTGCGATTAGAGTTTACTTGAGGGAGGTTAGGGATTTACAAGCCAAGGCGAGAGGGATACCGTATAAGAAAAAGAAGAAGAAGAGGAAGGTGGTGATGGTTAATGATCAAGGTGGAGGAAGTGCAAATAATTTCCATAATCGGATGGAATCTTCTGGAATTTAATGGTTTGATTTTGATATATATATATATATATAGAGCTTTAATTTAATTTTTCCTATATATACTATATATTTATATATGATTATTCTGCAAGCTATATATATTATATATTAATTTAAATTTGATTTGCTGTTTTTTATTTGTCTTTGATTTGATGACCTTGAACTTAAATTCAAGCTCAGTTAATATGAAAAATTGTGAAAATACTATAGTTTTATCAGGTGTAATTCTTTAATATAGTATGCAATTATATACTAGTATCGTAGATCGATCTAGTAAAAAAATACAAACATATCAAAGGCATTTTAGTAGCAGGATTGTAGACGAACCGAGTAGATCGAACATGAAATTGTGTATGCGTTTGGTTTGATTATCAAAATATACTGAGCTTGAACATGCTTTTATTCTATGAGTTCGAGTTGAATATCGAGTAATTCATAACTTGATATTTTACTTTTTTTTTTTTTTTAATTTTTCAATTTATAGAGTCAAATACGAACCAAATTTCGAAATTATCAAACAAAAAATGTCGTTAAGCCTTGTTTGATATGTGTATAATAAATTAAATTTAAACAGGTTTTTATCTAATTAACGAGCTTGATTTGAGTATCAGATGACTTGATTTTGATTTGCATACTACTCATAAAAAGCTTGAAATTGTTATATATTTATTATACCCTTTCTTTTCATAGACCAGGAACCCTAATTAAGCCAAAGCTACGTCCGCTCAAACCCTAATACGTACGCATTCCTTCTTAAAAATAGAGCAGAAATAGATACATATACATATATGTAAATAATCTCTTCCCTTTATTCAACTTGTGATCATCACGGGCGCCGCACGTGCAAACACACTCGCCGTTAATTCACAATCATAGAGAATAGGAACAAAAGAAGACGCATCAGTGATTTTCTTTTTTGTGGAATTTACGAATTAAATATATGTCAATGATTATATGTTAATGTTTACTTTTGTCTAATCTTTTGTCTTTTGGGATTCTGCACGATATTGTGCTCGCCATGGACTCACTCACCCTTCATTAATTGTGATTTAATTATTGATTTTTCAATAATATATATATATATATATATATGGAGAATAATATCTACAGAGATAAGAATTATAATTAATAAATATAGATGTATATATACATACATTATAGTATATAATTAATTGCTTGTCCATTGCATCATCGTCAGCTCATTTAGTTTTGATTCTTGTAGGAGTATATATTTTGTACAGTATTTATAATTACCTCTCCATGTAGCAGTACTGTTTGCTTCAATTGTTTTGTCTTTGTACAAATGAATTAATTAGATTATTGGAATGTCTTTTTCTTACCCAAAGTAACACATCAGGTCCTTTTGTCTCTTCTCCACAACATCATGATAAGGCTTTCTTACTATTTGACCATTTCCGTGAAATAGTATTTATCCTCACAGGTACGTTGTTGAATAAGAAGCCCTCCCTTCATAAATAATTAATTAGACAGCCTTTTTTATTTTTTTCTTCTGAAAATTAAATATGAACTACATATATAGTTGGCTATATATACTCTATACCCAAATCTCAAAAATAATAGTATATAAATGTATTTTTGCGTATTTTTTTTATTAATCACTTGAGAATGATTTAGGTGCTCCAGGACATGTTTTGGACTTAGAATTACGTACCATCATTTTATTATAATTTATATATAGTCAACTTAACCAAAAGTAGTTGGGGAAACTACAATTATTAGGCCATTTTCAACCGAGGCCTGCAAGAGGGCAAGGGACCGCCATCTTGCCCGCGGGCAAGCAGCGCCTGGACGGCCAGTCCAGGCAATGGGTGGTCTCCTGCTGTATTTTTGGTTTTTTAATTAGGCTTTTTGTTTTTCATAAAAATAAATTGATAAGAATTGTGTGAAATATTATGTAAAAAGAAAACTTAGAATTTAAAATAGTTTTATTTATAACAATATTGTGTAAAAACTGTAATAAGTTTTATTTATTTTTGGGATTATTGCATTTTTTGTGCTACAACCATAGTCGCTGGCGTTTTTAAACCGTAACTTTTCGGGCTCGCACATTTGGTGCCACAACTTCAACATCAGTGGTAATATTGGTGCCAATTAAGATCCAATTTTAAAATTGGCTGGAAATTCCCCCATGTGCGGGCCATGTGACACGAAAATTGAGGATTTTGACCATTCAATGCCTTTTTCATTATATATATATTTTCATATTCACCAAGAAGTAGGCTACTTGGATGTTTTTATTTGGGGAAGAAGAAAAAGGCGGGTAACAATTTAGTTAAGGGAATGTTTGGTGAATTCTATAGGAAAAGTTAGTATTTTGAATTTTGGTATTTTGTTTTAATGGGGGTAAATGCAAAATACTCCCCTGTGTTATGTTAAACCTGCAAGAAACTACCTTGTGAAATTTTTATTGCGCCAACCTTCCCTGTGTTTTCAAAAACCCTGCAAAAAACACCCAATTTGTAGAAGTAGGTCGTTTTGGATCGACATATTTCAAGAAATCATTTTTAAAATATATCACGTGAAGTTGTAGGGACCAACTTGAAGTATTTTAAAAATGATTTCTTGAAATATGTTGATCCAGAACGACCTATTTTTTACAAATTGGGTGTTTTTTGCAGGGTTTTTGAAAACACAAGGAAGTTTGACGCAATAAAAATTTCACAGGGTAGTTTCTTGCAGGCTTAGCATAACACAGGGAAATATCTTGTGTTTTCCCCGTTTTAATGAAAAAGACGTTGCATGGTCAAATCTCCATTTTTCATGTCACATGGCGTGCACACAGGGAAACTTCGGGCCAATTTTGAAATTGGACCTCAATTGGCACCAAAATTGTCACTGATGTTGAAGTTGTGGCACCAAATGTGTCAGCCCGAAAAGTTATGGGGTAGAAACGCCGGTGAACTATAGTTGTGGCACCAAAAATGCAATATTCCCTTTATTTTTTAATAACATTTTATGTTATATTTTGTGTTAGATTTAATAACGTGATTAGTTTAAATTTTGAAATTTAAAATTTTATTTATCTAGTATGAACAATGTTAGTTTGATTTAGAATTTTGTTTGTAGTTTAAACATTGTTAATTTTTATTTTTAAATCTTAAATTTGAAAAATAAGAAATATTAGATTAGATTATGATGACGAAAAATACGACCTAATTAAACATTGCATAAAGGAAAAAAAATACTTAATGTAAAAATCTATCTAATTTATTATTATTATTATTATTATTAAGTGGGAGTGGAGAAAGTTGTGAAATTGAATTAAATTGATATTGATTGTCCTTCGATTGGAAATGAATTTCTAGGTGGGTTGAAAAGGGGGTCAAGAGGGCAATGGCATGCAAGTGGACAAAATGGGGGTCAAAAGAACAAGAAGACAAGAGGGGGATGACTTCAATTGGAGACGTGGTTGTCCTCTTTCCTTCTTGCCTCTTTGACCCCCCTCTTGCCCTTGCCCTTTCAACCCACATAGAAACTCATCTTCAACCGAATGGCAATCAAACTACATTTAATTTAATTTCACCACTTTCCCTACTTTCACTTATTAATAATAATAATTATTATTAGTATTATTGTAATAATAAAAATTATAAAATGATATTAGGATTCAATCATTTATGTTAAATAAGTTTATAAGAATTAAGTCAAGATAATTTAATAAAAGTATACTATTACTTCAATTTTATGTTCGAATTTATTTACTTTCATTTATACATCAATCCCAAGCAAAAAATGTGTGGACTGTGCAAGTACAGAGATGTAATTCACCATCTTCTCAATTTCCTTTTCTTATTTATTCCATCACTTTGTAATTATATACTGCTCACAAACACTTTTTCTTTCTTCACACATATATGCAAAATCGATATAAGTGGAAGTGGACTTGAATTAATTATTTCAGGCAATTTCATATTTTCATTTCAGTTTTGCAGAATCATTGCTAATTTTCTTGATTAACTAGAAGAGAAAAAAAGGATCCAATGGGTGGCCGCCACCTGCCCACCGTCGTGCCTCAGCGTGTTTGCCAACAGGCAAGCAGGCGGTCGACCATGGACCGCCCGCTTGTCCTGCTCCTGCCCCTGCCCCTGCCCATCCTGCCCAATTTGCCCACCCTCTTGCCCTTTGCCATCTCCAACCGATGGCGACTCCCCATACCCCTTATGCCCTCTTGCCGGCGTCGGTTGGAGATGGTCTTACATGTCGATTCCATTTGTTACAAGGGTTACTCCTTCATATATATTGGTCAAGGTTCATACCTTATGGAACATGTCATAATCACTCTGGAATTGTGTGACGATTAATTAATATATATATATATATATATATTTTTGTTGCTATTTTTATCTGTACAATTTAATCTGTTTTTACAATTGTAAATGTAGAGGACTGGAATGTATCTGGACCAACTGTTATTCTATTCTGATATTTTTATTACATAATAAATAGCCGTAGGTAACATGTAATTCACAGTACAATTGTTATCTTGACGAATTAAGGATATCAAACTTATGAAATGAAACTGAGATGTCTTAGTGTTCTTTTTTTTTTCTTTTCTTTTTAAAATCAAATCCCTTTTATGTTATGTTATAATCTAAGTGCCTAGTGATGATTAACCCCACCGATATTGAATTTAAGTCTAAGCGTTCAACAGTTATATATGGAGCAAATATGTATATATATATATATATATATATATTGCTCATAACTTGTAGGGTGACACCCCGATCGATTTCAATCTACTTGAAAGGCCTTTGTTAGAGTGATGAGATTATGCCCTATAAAAAATTATAATAGTGGATGGACTGTTGGGAAGAGTAAATACTTTTCAATGATATATTACAAAAATTAATGTAATTTTACATTAAAGTTTTTTTCCTTATTTTTTAAGGACTAAACAAAAAATAAACATGTTTGGGCTAATCTACCGGCCCATTAGCTATTAATACCGGACTCTCCTGATTAACTTGGGCCAACGCAACCAAACAAAAGATTGGGTCAGATTGTTTCAGTCAATATGGCCCAATCATGTCTAATACTGCCACATCTTGATTTTTGAAAAATCTACCATAAAATTAAACCCTCCCTGTTAATAAATCGGGCTCTTCACACCCATTACAATTTATTCCTTAATGAAGTGAATTGTGTCTAACTGTATTCTAGGAACTAATAAAACAATAAATACTCAGATACGTAAACCCCAATGTATGAAATATTGTGTTGAATATTTAATGGTATAGCGGGATTCTATGCAATAAATATTTTAATATGAGCTTTTGTGTCGCATGTCTAATAGTGTTTGAAAATTTTATGTAATTAACATTTCACATCATAATTTTGTTTAGCAAACACAGGGAGTGTTTTGCATTTATCGCGATAAATTGAATTATTATTTTGAATACACATAACACCATTTTATCAGTTTTTTTATTAGAGAGGTGAACATTAAGAATCTACCTAGCTTAGTGGATAGGCAATGAGATAACCTTTTATTATATATTTACTAGTCATTGTCAACACGCGTTCCCATATGCATAAATTTTTTGGGATACAAAAAATAAGAATTTTTTTTTGCGATTGATCGAAGAAAAAGTGTAAATTTTATTAATGAATGTAATGGGAAAAGTGAAAGAGTTAAAAAGCTACATAATTAAATAACTTTAAATGTGAAGGAAAAAATAAGAAAACCAAAAAATTATGTAATATGACGTGACTTCACTTTTCACATAGTATAGATTCAAGTAATAAGATGATTTTTTTTTTTTATGTAGAACTGCAGAGCCCTATTGGTAGAGTTATATTATTTCGTAGTAATATTTTGTATTGGAACTTCAAGAATGGGATTACTTTAAATCTGGATTAGCTGCCCTAATCAAGGTAAAATTAACCAGCCTTTCTTTCTAGTGTACTACAATAAACAAACGTATTGGAAATACATGACAGAATAAAGTCAACTGCCCAAAATGCATATAATCCCTCATAGTTTTACATTACTACAAAAAATTGCTCAAAAAAACTTAAATACACTGCTTAATATTAACTAGATTATGCTTTGCAAGAATTAAGCCACCTCATATCTGGAAAACAGACAGCCTATTAATGCAACAAAAAATTGATCATCTTGTTTTACAAGATGCGACTTTTAAGCTACCCCAACTGCATCATTCTTCTCAACTTGTGTATCAAACTTCAAACTTCTCGCGACATCAAAGAAATGAGCCACTGCTTCCTCGGGTGTACCCACAAGAACACCATGCCCCAGATTGAGAATATGGCCCTTAGTCCCTGCACACTTTACAACCCTGAAATTCCACACGAAAATTATTAGCTAGTTGATCAAGGCTTGAACATGTTTAATGGCTTTTAACATTGAACATCAAAAAATAATGGAACTTATTCAACTTATGAAACCTTTTAATTTCGTTGGTTAATGCAGGAAGAGGAGAAAACAGATAGGCAGGATCCACGTTTCCTTGTATACTTATATCAGTTCCCAAACGCTTCCTTCCATCAGCCATATCCACTGTCCAGTCGAGCCCTATCACATCAACTCCAGTTGTTTTCATACGTTCAAGAAGTCCACCATTTCCGTTTATATAGAGCACAAGTGGCGTTTGAGGGCACTTTTCTTTAACTACTCTTACTATCTGCATTAGGTGTTCAGGGAAAAAAGAACCTTCAATATCAAGAAAGTATAAAAAAAAGATATATTCAAGGGTAATTGTCAAAACGGATGAATTTATCGCTCTCATTGAGGACCCACGTTCACATTGTATATATACTTAAACAATGAAAATGGAACATAGAAATGATGTAATCAGACGCAGAAAACATAAGTAACCTCTTCAATATAAGGCTTAGACCATTGGTCCCACATATCGGGTGGCAGTTGACCACCCCACGAGTCAAATATTTGTATGCAATGAGCTCCAGACTCCACTTGAAAGATTATGTATTCAGCTATTGCGTTCGCCAAATGAGATAGAAGAGCCCTTAGCAAATGTGGTTCCTTATGGCACATACTCTTTATCGTAGTATATGTACGTGTTGTCCCCCCTTCTACTATGTATGTAGCAATTGTCCACGGAGCTCCCACAAATCCCAAAACCGCAGCTTGATCCCCTACCTGAAATAAAAAATAATTAAAAAACACTTTACAAATAAAATCATGGCAAAATTTCAAAAAGGTCATGTAACTATACTAAACACACATTTAATCCTTTAACTCTTTCTCCAAATTTCAATTTTAGTCCTATTCATGACAAATTTCGTCTTCTAACTTTCAATAAATTTCAATTATTGTCATGCAACTATACATTTGGTTCTATTACAGGAAAAAAAGTTTGTAATTGCAGGACGAAAATTGAAACTTATCAAAAGTTAAGACGACGAAATTTGTAATTGCAGGACGAAAATTGAAACTTATCGATAGTTAAGTGGACGAAATTTGTAATTGTAGGACTTAACTTGAAACTCATTGAAAAGTAGAGGACGAAATTTGTTAAGCATAGGACTAAAATTGAAATTGAGTGACTAAATGTGTGTTCAATATAGTTACAGGACTATTATTGGCAAAATTCCAAAGTTGGAAGACTATTTTGCAAATACCTCGTTACGCAATATCCTTAGAGAATCTCCGACAAATTGTAGTTTTTCCAAATCAATTGGGTGCAATGCTTTCAAGTCCTCTTGAGTACGAATGGGAGATTGTATTACTGGACCCCGAATTTCTTCTATGTCAAAAGGAACACCAAATGCAGGTAGGGGGGTAAGTATGTCGGAAAAAATAATAACTCCATCGGGATGGAAAGCTTCCCAAGGCTGCAAAGAAATTTGGACAATGAGATCAGTTGTCTCTGATCTTTGTCTGAAAGAAGGGTGTTTCTCTGCAAGCTTTCGATAAACAGCCATATACCTTCCTGCTTGACGCATCATCCATGCAGGGGGTCGATTAACCGGTTCTCCTCTTGCAGCCTTAACCAAAAGTGGATCTGAATTTCATATGGAAAAATTGAAAATATAGAACGAACAACGAGAGACAGATGCTAACAGCAAAAAGAGATCAAGCCTTCATTCATGGCTAATCAGTTCCCACATATGCAGTATCAGAGATAAAGTTGTTAACATTTTTCGATTATAACGATGAATAGTTAAGGTAGAGATTTTGGTTCTCAAGAGACAAGATCTTGGATCCTAAACTATAAAATGAGTTTTAGGTATTAGCCTATCAATGTCCATTAGCAACAACAAAACATAGAAACATTCTGCAACAGAACCAAAGTTGCTAAAAAACATTGTAACAAGAAAAATCAATAAGTAAACTAGGGGAAAAAAGAAAAATAAGTGACATGGGAACTTCAAGGATCATTCAACTTTTTGAATCACAAATTGTCTATTTGTAGCTATATATATCTCAAAATGATATTCTATTATCACGAGTTTCTTTAAATAAATTACAGTAAAACACAAGAGACACAAATATAAGAGCAATGGAGCAAGCAACCTATAACTTCCCTACATCTCACATTTCCCAAAAGAGAAATAAAAGCACAAAGAGAAATCCTATACTACTATATGTTCTTACTGTCATAAATGATACTAAATAAAAACACAGCATTCCTCAATTTAAACATAAACCCATCTCGAAATGTAGGGAAACGACCACAATTCACACACAAAAACTCACAGATTACAAGTGGGAAACAAGGATACCTGAAGAAGAAGCGGAAGCACGAGGAAAAATTAATTTGTAGGATTTATTGCGAGGTAACAATACTCCATTAGAGATGATTTTTGGAAAGGAATTGAGGTGCGGAAACAAGCTCGATGATTTCCAACCCAGACCCACGGTGCAATAATTGCAGTTGACACTGATAAACGGCATAAAAACACCAAAACAACAGAAAAAAGCACATAAATTTGCAGAAGTATACGTTAGTTCAATCTAAGAAAGAATTCAAGAATAAATCGTGCTTACCTGCTTAATGTGGAGAAACCCATTAAAGTTCGAAATCAATATATTTCAATATCCTCTCTCTTTCACAGGGTTTTTTCTCATCTCCCCCTTATCGCCTTTCTTTTTCTTTTTTGTTATTTGTTATTTTAAGTACAAGAATTGAAAACAAAACTAATCTTTATTCACAAAGGTAGCCCTTTTTTACATATATAAATATTAACATACGTAGTATAATTTTAATATATATTTTTTTTTTTTTAGAAAAAGTAGTTTTGGCCATGTTTTTTGGCATCTCATTTTTTAAAATGACTTTTAATGAGACTAAATTAATTTTTTAGCATATTTGAAATGAGTTTTGAGATTATGTTATTTTTGGAATTTCATTTTTTAAGTATGAAGGTTGAATTTTTTAAGATGGTGTTCTTTTGGTGTGAGTATAAAAAATAGAAAATATTGCATAAATTATACCAATCTGATTTATTTCAAAAATTATACCTTACAAATAACTGACATGAAGATTCATTCTAATTAGAGTATTTTGTTAATAAAGTAGTTTTTTCTTTTCTTTTCTCAAGGGTTTGATCCTCTTCAAGGTGCGCCATACACATTATTTGATAACCTCTCCCAACAAGGATTCGAATCCGAGTTCGCTATTTTGTACTGATTAGCCCCTTCTACTAGACCAATCACATATTGATCAAAGAAGGAGAATGTTCAACAAGGTTACTTTGGAATGTTTCGTAGATGACAGTCAAAAAATATACTTGTAGAGAATTTAACTTTGAAAACACATTTTCAAAGAGTGAGACGTTTGAAAAATTATATTGTTGACTTGTTAACATCCTCAAAATTGTCTCGTGACTCTCTTCTCTTATGGTATGCCTCAACTTATACCGCCCATTATCGTTTTGAATTATGACGAGGGTTACCATATTTTGATACTTTTATTGTTTAGTTAATGCTGTTACTTAGTCTTTATAAAGAAGTTACAATTAACAGCCCCATGTTCTTTTTTTTTAGTACGTAAGTTTTTTATTTTGTTACTTAAGGGGAGGAAGTGATATTTTATTTTTCTGCAGCACTAATCAATTGGCCAAATTTATTGGATCAGTTTAATGTATGTGTTGAGCTTAGATAGTTATATTTCAAGTTGGGACACGTATTGATGGGTAGATGCCAACAAAATGTATAAATTATTTAATCAAGTTCAAATACGATTTCAAATTAATCAAAAGTTAGATTGTTATGGGTGGTAACAAACCAACAGTCAGAGAACTCGAATATCAAGTAAAGACTCTTTCGGGAAAAGAAAAAAAAAAAGGTAAAGACTTGATTTTCAGCTCATGCCTGACAATGCCATACAAATGGAAACACTTATCAGCATATCATTTTTCTTTTATGAATTAAAATTCCATTAAGCCAAAGGAAGGTATATATTATGATTACTAAAGAGGTTCTACAAGGGGTACCGCACCCTGACACAATGCCAAACAAATACAAATAGAAATACTTTTTCAGCATATCAAAACCAGCTACAGCTACAGCTACTGATCTGAACTGATGAAGTACTCCTCCGGAACATAAAATTTTAGTCCAATAGTCTGCAACCACCAACATGCAAAAAAAAATTTAAAAATTATATATATATATATTTATGTATCAGTTATTACTTCAATGTTGAGGTAAGGGACTTTGTTAGAACCAACACAATATAATGAACCTGTGCAAATTTTATATCAGCATCACTGTGGTCGTCTGGTCTTCCAGCTGCATCACCAACATAAAAGGATCTACATAAACGTGAAAAGGCAAGTCAAATTTCACATAAATTTAAAGTTTTCACGAAAATATAAATAGAAGTTAAGTGATCGAGGGGAGTAACTGATTCATGTCAATTGGGAGACCAGAATTGAACTCCTTCTCCATAACTCTCCACATCCCAGGTTTTGGCTTGCGGAAAGGATCCTCTGGTTCACCAGAACTCAGCCCACAAGCAATGAAAACCTGCATTTGGAATGTCTTTCAAATAACATAATAAAGTTCTTGAAATGTACATCACATGAGTTACATGAGCAGAAGACGAATCTTTTACGTTAGTAGACTAAACAAACCTGAATGGGAACCTTCACGAGCTTAATGAAACTTTCAAGTCGTCCAATTTTTGAATCTACAGCAGCCTGTCTTTTGTTCTTCCAGCGCTCAATATTCATTTCATTGGTGAAGATAACCTTTATATCATACCCAAATTCAATCAATAAATTAACCAACTTACAAAATACAGTTACTAAATACTAAGGATTCATAAAGCTCAGAAGGTAATGGAGCGCACCAGCTTATAGCCATCATTATACAACCTCTGGAGTTTCTCTGGTATAGAAGGATACATAAGAGACCAAGCATCCGCACCTACTCTAAAATTAAAAGAAGACAGTTGATTTGACATTTGAGTTATTCCTAGTGCTTCAGCTCTAGAGAAATACTTTAACAATACCATACACAGTTATGTCAACAAATGGTCAGACTATAACGAAAATCATTGTATTTTGGAATCGAAATCAAAGGTTGATGAAAGTCCATCTATGACAATGATGGAAAGGAATCTCAAGCATGTTTGTACCATTCACAGACACCTATTTACCAGGAGGCTTAGTTCTGTCGGAAAAGGAGCTAACATTGAAATATTACAAAAAATAGCAAGTTAACTTTGTTAAAGAACTTGAGAGATCACCACTATCCGATTTTGGTATTGCCTAATTTAGTTTAAGTTCATAGAAAATTAGATAAAAATTTACTAAAATAGACTTGTTACTGTGTTTGACATGGTTTTACAGAGTTTCAATTTCCATCAGCATCGTACTAAGAACTTCGCAACACTCATATACAGGTCATCCAATACTCATATACAGGTCACGTACTAAGAACTTCACAATACTCATATACAGGTTGTCCAATTACAGGAGCCTTTGATACTAGAAATCATACTTTCTCACAGATGTCTTCGCAAGACACCCATCAAAATCAAAGGCTGCAATTTTTTCTGAATCTTGAAGTCCATCATCCTGCAGAAGTAGAAATATGAAGAGTCTGCATCAGTATTGTTCTGATGACAGTGGTAGCAGCATGGAAGTGCTTTAAAATTTCAAAAGCCACATTTGCACGTTATCAGATATTTTAAAGAGCGAGGATTCTTAGAAAACAGAAAATCGATGTGCAGTGATAACAGTGGAGTGAGTAGTCCAGACATTGAGTAAATGCTATCCCTATATAAGGTGGGAAAGCTAAGATAAAATACCATTAATAAAGGAAAGATACACACCCGTTCTAGAAATATGATTGTCTGGAATGCTTTCCATTTGGGCAACAACACAGCATCCTGGACATAGAATGATTTCAGAAACTACAATATATTATTACTCCACAAAACAGGAAGCTATTATGAAAAGAGACTATACACACATACACACTAAAAAAAAAACCAGTTATAAGTATAGCATGCAATTTCACTAACACGATACTTTCAGAGACTGAAATATTCATTAGTGTTCGGACCTTATAATTGTCCTTGATATCAGATGCAGATATAACTATCTCCATTTCCAGCTTTCCTCCTTCCTCAGATGCAGACAACTAATGAAAAATGTTCCACAAAAGAAAAATATGATAATATGTCATTTCCGAAATACAAATTTATGGTAAAAATCTTTGCAGCGAGCATTAACTGATTAAAGCATAGCAGTGATAATGTCATAAGAAAGGACACATCAACGACCATAAACTAAACTAAAATTTAACTCTCCATAGTTAGACCAGATGTGAGATGCTAATGGATCACCAAACCAAAAAATATATGTAGCAAATCTGAGCCAAAGGATTTACTTTTTAAGGGCGTTTTAATAAGAGCTAATAATATTATAGCTGCACTAACAAAACGGGTATGGTCGCCTAAGAAAACACCCTTATCTAAACCAAATAACTTGATATAAGCTTAAAACCCATATTGCAAACAAATTTAACACGAGTAAGACTAAATGTACAATGAATACTTGAAGTGTCAATACAGGCACTGCACCAGAGAAAAACAATCCATAACGTATTTGATGCAATCTAAACTGTATGATAAAATCCGAAAAATGAATCTACAGAAAAGTTAACAATGCAGGTGATCTTCAATATAAACCCTAGTCCCTACCAAAAAGTTGTCTGTCTAAAAATATGAAATTCCAGAGTAGGTTTCCATTATGCATTTTGTAGACTTGGCATGAAGTAACAGCTATAAATTCATAACATTCTGATGGAAAAATTGCAATGGTTGGAATAGTTAATGAAGATATGACAATTGGAAATAAATAGATATAGATATTCATTATCTTTTTGTTGAAAACATCATCTAGAATTCCAAGAAATCATAACGTCGAGTAAAAGGTATATCATGAATGTGTCAACAATTTGATTTTGTATAAGATATATAGTTCAGCAAAAACCTTTTGTTTCTTCAAGTTTCCTTGCCCAATATCAGTGTCCTCCTTTTCATCCGTGTTATCCTATCATGTGCAAAAAGAATATAAAATACAGAGATTAAATTCAGAGCATGAATAAACAAAAATTTCAAGTTATCTATCTTTATTTGTTTGGAATGTTATTCAACACTTCCATCTTCTTCCCATCAGATACCTAGGAAGTTAGATTTGTACTCAACCAGATGCTGATGTGATATATGCAATCGAGTAACCAGTAAACTTGTAAGAAATCGAAAAGGGGAGGAAAAGCGCTGGGCATCGTACAATTTACAGCATTACAAAGACACTTTTAGCGGAACATAAACGCAAGGATGCAAGTATGTTTGTATCAGAGGTGATAGGTATTAGTATTTAATCCTATATAAAAAAATATTTCATAATTTATGGGGAACATTTAGTGGCACAAACCTCCCCTACTCATCTTAGTGCTGTCTAAACTACACAAGCTATAAACTAACACCCCATCTTCAACCACTCGCAATGCAGGTGATTATAAAAATTTCCATATATACCATGCGCCATTTATTTTGTTCCATGAGTGAGGTGTCATATACTTTATATTCTTGGCATGGATCAGAATTAAGATAATGATCCATCGAAAACTGGGGTTAAGCTTCTGTTTCTGGGTCAATTGGAAAGAAGATATAGAGTAAATGTTTCTGGAAAAGTTCTCAAGAAGTTTCTAAATATTTAAGTGACCGAACATACCACAAAACCAAAAGAAATTTTAATCCATGATTCTAGATGATAATATACCTTCTCTGAAGCTTGGGACACTTGATTGACTAATTTCTTCAGAGATTCCTGGTCGGTGCTCTGCATTTACACAATTGAAACATAAATGATACATTTCTTTGAGAAATTATCCGATGCATAAAAAGTCTCAGACAATTAATTCCAGAATGAAATGTTGACCTTGAGCGAAGAGAAGCCTGTGATAGCATCGGTGGATGAAATTGAATTAGAATTAGTAAAAGGAAAGCAACTCAAGTGGTGCCATTTCGTCATGTCAAATCCTCTGGGGTCTTTACTCACCAAACCTAACCTCAGAGAGTTCGAAGAAATGGACTTGGAGCATTTTTTACAAGATGAACGGCTCGATTTCGCGTACTCCGCCACCATTTTTGACGACGACATTGCTGCCGACGCTAGATTCTTTTTACTGAAGAACTTAAAATTGATTAACTGTATGATAGGGCTTAAGGTGATAGGTTTCTGGAATTTGGGACTTGTTTTCAAGGAATTGGGAATGCTAAGCATGAATTTTGAGAGAATCCTTCGTTATTTTCACGTTTAGGGGATGCACAGCCCAGATCAGGGTTGCAGGACTGGGTGAACCTGTACCGACCGAAACTGGGTCAGTCTTGGTCCGTTACATGATAGGCTTAAACCGTTTGTTCGAGTCCGGGTCCATTTTTGTGATACATTTTTATTTTTCCATTGTTCTAAAATATCCTTATTAATAGGTTTATTATTTTATACTATATCAGTCCAATAAGATGCCTATAAAAATTTCAAACTTTATCTCACATTTCATTAAGTTAAAGTTAAAACTTGAAATTCACAGAAGAATGTATAAACATTTTTTTTTAATCTAGTGGGATAGTAAAATTAAGTTAAATAGTATAACAAAAATAACACTCCATGTATATTAAAACATGGATGAAACTAATAGCATCAATGATGATTTATGAATCCGCAATTTTGGATTCAGCTTAAACTTAAGTCTTAAAATGAAATAATTTTAGTAATTTAATTTTTTTAACTTTATATTCAGTACATATTTTTCATTTCCGTCAATTTATTATATTCTTTCTTTTTCCGATCTTATTATTCCTTGAAATGGATATTTTTCTTTTATGCAAATCAATTAACACATTACTTTTAACCTTTTATATTGACTTAAGTTTGACAACTTTATCTGAAGTGCTAAAAAAAAAGTCATGAACCATTTATTTTTTACTCCCAAGCCTACAAAAAAGAGCATTTTCTAAGATATTTTATTACTTATTTTGTTGATTTCATTGCAATTATAGATATTTTAGTTTAGATCAATTTTGTTTGCACCATTATAAGCAACTGAAATTTCAAGTATCTATTACTATTAACATTGATCTTCCTAAACACCAAATGCCTTAGAAAAAGGTTGCCAACTAAAATATCACTTGCTTAATATTATTTATTACTTAAATTTCATAAGTACGAAATGCCTTGAAGTCGGTGGTGTCAATTTCACCTTTATTCTCGATTTTATTGAACCAAAAGATATTCGGAACAGAGGGATTACACAAACTCGTATCCAAACACCCCCAAATCGTCCCTTCTACATAAGTAACATAACCAACCCGACCCAATTTTCTTCCCCAAGTTATCACCAGCTAAAAACACAGTAAAACGCACAAACATTCTTCGATTTTTAATCAAAAGAGAAAAGGAAATCGTGCTAAGAAATGGCAGGAATTACTCAGGATTGGGAACCGGTAGTTATCCGCAAGAAGGCGCCCACTTCCGCCGCTCGAAAGGATGAGAAAGCAGTCAACGCTGCCCGCCGAGCTGGAGCCGAGATTGAAACCGTCAGAAAGTGTAAGTATTTATATATCTGATTGTATTTTTTTGGTATTTATTTTGAATAAAGTTTTCTTAATTTTTGTAGGGCAACTGAAATTTTGCCAACGCATTTTTTTATTTTTGTGTGATACAGGTCTTTTTATCTCTAATTTATATGTCTAATTGAAATTTAGGGTTTAATGAATTTTATACATTCCTATATCCATTTTTTATTTTATTTTGTAGTAATTGGTTCTAGGTTTAATCTTATGTTATGTACCACAGAGTCAATTTACACAAGTCTTATCTGTTATGCAACTACAAACATGTTTCCCTCACCTTGGCTAACAGTGATGTTGATACTAGGCAAGTTTGTGTTTTATGCATCTTAATCTCCTTTCATTCTTGTGTTAGGTGAATTGTTAGATGTTCTTTCAATTTCATGCAATTTTTTTAGCTTTAGTTGTTTTAACCTTTGACTAGATCCAACTAATTTTGCTTATAATTATGTGCTATGCTTGCAGCACAAGGGGGCACGAACAAGGCTGCTTCAAGCGGCACCTCTTTGAACACCAGGAAGCTGGATGAGGACACAGAGAACTTGACTCGTGAGTTCAAATAATTTGTTTCTTATGTTGCATCCACTTAAAAGTTAAACTATTGTGTACATGTAATGATCATCTGTGTTGGAAGTTCAATTGTTTCATTTCATTGATTTCAGCAGTGCTATTTTGTGTTTGCACAACATCTCTATCCTGAACCCAAGGAAAAAAACAAATTTTGGTTGTGATTGCATTTCAGCCTTTTATTTTTGTCTATATTGAAGAGAATGAGAAGTTGAGCATTTTTTAAGTAAAGACTACGACTTTATTTTTCATTTTCACTTGTTGACAACTGTGTCAGTTGAACTGCCTTGGCTTTGACATCTGCCTATCTTCAATGATGAAGCTATGAAATGCTCTTGTTTTTTGGGTCTATATTCAGCATTCTTCTCATCTCATCCAAATAGTTAATCTCCCATCTTATACTGTGAAATTAATTACTGGCATCATCACTATATATTCATGGTGTGATGCTCACCTGGAACTAGACCTCCCACCCACTGCCAATCCCCCAAAAGTAAAACAAAAGAAATCACAAGCATAACTGCAGATGGGTTATGATTGTTGTGGGCATTTTCTTGGTATAATCAAGTCTCAATATGACAAATATGTTTATATTTAATGCATGATTTCACAAAGGCCTTTATATGCTTATCTTATTGTCCCTCCTGCTCTCCCTCCAACGTAGCCACTCGGTCCACTCCATGGCACTCAGTTTTTTCTTAATTTTTGTTGGTAGTGATGGGTCATGGGTGTCGAGTGGTGACCCCTTGAGATGGTAAATATGTTAAACCAACTCGCATCACCATTGAGCAACCCAAGACCTTGGTATGAATGACATAATAGTGGAATCACTTGGCTTTGCCACTATGCCCAAACATGTTCCTGGAAGGCTGGAACTCATAACAGTACCAAAAAAAAAAAAAAGAAGTGTGGATTGAAAGCCAAAGGACTCTTTTCTTTCCCTTAGATGTCTTGAATTATTCCTGCAATGATTTAAGTTTTGGTATGCATTTACTGGTAAATCTGATTTTGTTCCTGTATTTTCAAATCTCACCTTGACAAAATTACTTGTGTGTGAAAATGTAAGCAAGTATCTGTAGTACAAGTCATACTTCAAATCTTTACAGGATTTTCCTTTTATCTGATTAGCGGTGTTACAGAAAGTTATTTTGTTTTATATTCTCATTTTATTCCACGAAATCCCCCGAGGCTTTTGTCCTAACATCTTCACCATGTCACAGATGAGAAAGTTCCCACGGAACTGAAAAAGGCTATCATGCAAGCTCGAATGGATAAGAAACTGACACAAGCTCAACTTGCTCAGGTTTGCTCTCTCAAAATTGTTGAACTATATCAATAACATTTTAAAAAGACAATTTTTTAACACGGTTACACTGCAGATTATAAATGAGAAGCCCCAAATCATCCAGGAATATGAATCTGGAAAAGCAATCCCTAATCAACAGATCATATCTAAACTGGAAAGGGCTCTTGGTGCGAAACTTCGTGGGAAGAAATAAAACAAGCATGAAGGAGGAGGAAAGTCAACCTGTTGCACTTTCATTGTCCTTTGACTGTTAAAATGGTGTATATGAACTGTCTTCGTTTTACTTCGGACACTTGCCACTGTTATTACGCGTGTCAGAATTCTAAACAATGAACTTTAGCTTTCCTTTTGAATGTGGTTGTTCTGCTGCTGAAATACAACAATCTACCTATCTGATCTAATAAATCTTTTTGGTGGCCTATGTCTTACCTTGATAGTTAGATCAATGCCTGAAACTTACTTGACCATAATGTTTGATTATTAGGTGAGGAGCTTATTTGCAAAAGTTTTGAGAAATGACTTTTAACTTTTAAATCCAAAAAGCTTATTGTTTATGTTTGGATATATGTTTGATGGAAAAAAAACATATATAGCTTGTTTGCAAAAGTTTTGCCAAAGCTTCCGTTTTATGGAAAAATAACATATAGCTTATATTTACAAAAAGTTTTGACAAGTAGGTTTGAGCTTTTAGATTCTGAAAAAATAATTATTTTTGATAGGAGGGAATTTTTTTAGCTTTTGCTAACAGGAGTGTTTTCTAGAATAACAGTTTGTGCAAATAATAAGGCCATAAAAAGCACTAAAATGTTAGAAGCAAGACAAAAGAGCGTTTTGTTCAAAATACTACAATGTGTTAAAGCTACTTCAACAATTAAGGGTCTGAAAGAGTTCTCGATTTGATCAATAAGGATTTTCCACAGCTATCCTAGCTTGGACGTGCAGCGCCACTAGGCAGGTGAGAAGGTCACACAGCAATGCCATTCCCTTTTTTCCGAAAAGAGGATGGAACTTTTCAAAAACAAGACTAAAAACCCCACGTGCTTAAATTGTGCTAGTTCTTGCTCACAATTTCGGTTAAGGTTATTTTGATAGAGGCATGTGCCCCCACGTCTAGAATCCTGTAACATTTGTTGAAAAATACACACTTTCTTCAAATTATCAACAGGTACAAGTACACAAGTGGTTTATTAACTATAAAATTAAAACTTGACTAATGTTCAAACAAAATAATGTACACTGGCATAACTCAAACTAGATCAAAATATAATAAATACTTTAAAGGAGGGCAAAAGCCAAAAACAATCTCAACACATTCGGCATATCAAATTTCTTGGTCCCCAAGAACAATAATAGTTGCTACTCACACGCAAGCTTAGTTCCAAAGCTGGTCAGGCAAATAGCGAATGCCTGAAATGCCGATAGGGGTTGCCTATAGTCCATTGTAAAAGTGTCATCTCCTACCTTCCCAAACTGTAGCAACACTGTTTCCTCGTCACCCTTTCCACCAGGTTGACTTTGATCCACAGTTGCAACCAATTGAAAATTCTTCACTGATGCAACAGTAACCCTACCGTGGAAATTCAGGCACCAACATTCTAAGTGTTCGTGCCATCTAGGAGCTTTATTTTTCAAAACTGTATACCCTGGATCAAAGAACTCTGGCCTTTTCAATTTCAAATCTTCTTTACATTTAGCGTCTAATGATGTTTCGTCTGGAAATGGGCCTGTAAGAGAACAAACCATCCTCCTAGGACCTCTTGATTTCAAGAGATTAAATTTATAGGACACATTCCCGACTTCAAAGTTACCAGATGGAACTTGGGGACTTATTTGCGTGCTTGCCACACGTCGACCAGCTCTACTGCTTGATGGCTTTGCTTTACTGTGAGGCGGTTGGCTATCGTAGATTGTGAAATTTGTCCCAAGAAAATCCGACCTGCCAAAAGGAAATGAGTAAAGAAAATGCTAGCTTATCATGATCATTATGATACCGTTTCCCCTGTATATTAATCCGCACCTTAATTTTCCGACATAAGCTTTACTTCCTTGAGATAGATCATCAGCATCCAGTGATATAATGTACTCGGTGTGGGCGCCACTTCTGTATCTTCGTGCTGCAAGGAGAAACTTTCCTTTATCTGTAAATGCTGCAACAAAATGCGAGAAAATATCAGCTTTGAAGAATTAGCAGAGACACAGACTTGAGGAAATTCATGACAATAACTAGGCACAAAATTCAAGGGATGTTTTCATGAATCGCATTTAGAATACAATGATAAAAATCTATCTTATTTGCATATTAAGTTCTAAAAGCATAGAAGATACAACACATCTAGTACCATATCGCTTCCTTATGAAATGTTTAAATGATAGGGTGAGAGCATCACAAAAAGTTAATTGGCTTAAAGAGAAAAACAAGTTATGCAGTACATTAAGTCTTCTACCAACGAGACTCAGATGGTTTCAGGGTTACAAAATTTCATAACCATCATAAACAAACAGTCAATGAATTTGTTAACTGTTTGATGAACTTAAATAAGTTTTTATTTCAACATAGACGAATCAACAAGCTTTATAATGTAAAATACTAGTTCTTTTCAGAACCCCCAATCAGGCAGAGTTTGAAGAAAATATGGAACAATTTGCAAAAAAAATGCAACTACAAGTAGCTTCATATATGTTGTAACATCATAAATTCCATGCCTTAATGAAACTTAATGCAAATTATATCTCCATGCAATGAATGTAAAAAGCTCCATGTACAATTGGATATATACAAGACATGATATAGACTTAAATATCAACATGTAATTGTGGTGTTGACTCAAAAATTAAAATTTTAATCTAGAAAATATAATAGCACGACAACTAGCCCATGCTTTAGAGACAAAGTAAGTCGATGCTACATGGAAGATTAATCATATTTCAGTACATAATCCTGGTAAAATTCCCAGGCCACGTAAGATGATTTCCCTATTACTATAATATTCATTATGCAAGGTTATACACATCGAAACTTGAAACGAATATCAACTACTGGCACATATTCCTCAAAATTCAAATGAAGTGAACTTACACGGTGAGAGAGCAAGGTAGAGGTAAAATATTCCACTCTTCTTGTCACGTTTTATTAAACATTGAAGTGGGGAGTCCCGTGGCCCTGGCTGCAGTATATAAAATTAACTTAGAAAATATAATTTCATGTAATTTAATATAATTTCATGTAATTTCAACAATGACTAGAACAACAGTCACCCAATTTCCAATCACAGTCATTCATGAAGAAAACGTATCTAGGGCTAAAAATCAAAACAAAGCTACTGGATATTCCACTCGAGCTTGTTCGATAAAACTTTGTTTGAGCTCGGCTCGTTACACATATCAAACAAACATGAACAGCATTTTGTGTTAAATAAATTTTGATGCTCGTGTCAAGTTGGGCTTGATAAGCTAAAAAGTGAGTAAATGTATGTAAAACTATCAAGCTACCCTAGCTGGACTCGTGTTTGGCCAGATTAAAGCTCGTGAGCTCGTTTCTTCAAGACAAATAAAACCAAATGTAAGTATCATTTCAACCTCGATTCAAAATTCAAACAAAACTTGAACATTTTGTTGTTTGATAATACTCGACTAGTTTAAATCCCCAGGTATACCATAGAAAATAGAAAACAAGGAAACAAAGGAACAATAAAATCCGATTCATATACCAGACCTTTAAATTGCATTACTGAATCCTGATCATAAGAAATACAGATCCATATCAAATACACAAATGAAAGCGGACCTTTTTTAGGGAAGAAGGCAACGTAATTTTGCCAGATTGCTGAAGAGAAGCCTTTTGTACAGCCTCTCTGGTTGCATCTCTCCACCGCTTGCAGACGCAGCCACAAGCGACGACGTTTTGACGCTGCGGCCATTTATCCTCACTCGCCTCCACCCTCTCAATTATCTCCGCCAGCAACTCCGGCAGCATCTCCGCCCACGAATCCGATTGAGCACACAAAACGACGTCACTTCGTCCTCCTTCCCGATTCCGTTCCTGAATTTCTCCCCTTTTTCCCTCTTTGCTGTGGATATCAACATCATCATTAACACCAATACTGGAAACGGATTGAATTTCTGATTCTTTGTAGGATTTAGAAGAGAGCGTGAAGGATCGATGAATGATTCTTCGCGACAGAAACGAACGTCTCAATGACATATCTACTCGTTCACAAATATTAATTTTAGAGAGAGAAAATTTGGACTAGTAGAAGATGATGAACATCAGAGAGAGGAGGATGGATGGATCTGGAAACTAGACTAGAAGATTATACCATACTCCATGAGAATGAGATGAGAGAGATTCGGAGGGTGGATGGATCATGGGATTTTGACTAATTGACTGAGTCGTACGGTGTCGTTTTCAAGCAGAATTGTTTAATTTAATCAAACCGCGATCCAACAACATTACTATTAAACACAACAAGGTGGGAAAAGTGGCGGCCTTGTAGTTGTAGGTTTCAACTTTGGGCCGTCTTCTTTGATTTTTGCTCACCTTCATTTAATTAAATTTCATCATCCATTATTTTCAACTTTATATTTTGGCCTATTTCAAATAAATGTCAAAGGTTTTAATTTCTACTCATTCGTATATGATGTGGTATAATTAATTTTAATTTTTGATAATATATGATGAAGTATGGATTTTGGAGAATATGTACTTCTTAAATCAAAATACACTATATTATCAACGTTATGTTGTACAATATTGAACCAACAAGTGACTGATCTAGTGGAAGTGACTAGTCACTACAAAGTAACGGCCTCATGTTCGAATCCCTGTTGGGAAAGGTACCCATTTAATGTGTCAATCCCGCCTCGAAAAAGATTACACACTGAGGGAAAAAAAAAGATAAATATATATTGTTCATGCTATGGCCACATAAAAATAATTCCGACCTGGCTGGAGTCAAAGATGGATTGAGAATATTTACCTTGATATATATAAACACATTTAATAGTGGCAGCTGTGATGACTGTGTTAATTTTGGTTGTCAAATTAAAAAAAATAAAATTTAGTCAAGGCAACTTAATTAGTCCCATATAATATATAATTGAAGTCAAAATATTTGGTCTATTAAAGGCAATTTCTCTATCATGCAAGTGTTACTTTGATGGCTTTACATTTGACATAATCATGTTCTATAAAACTTTGGAGGGATCAACAGAGTAATAACGTTATTTGGCATCATGTAGAGACAAAGATAATGCTGATTATCAAAAAAAAAAAAAGGTAGAGATTATGTGATGAATCGGGGTATTCAATCCACCAATGGTTCATTTGCTTTTTTGCTACTACTAAAATTTACGTTTAGACGGTCGAACAAGTTACATAAGTGCAACTACCAGCAAGGAGTTGATTGGATTCACCATAATTACATGTCAAGCTCTCCTCCGAAATAATTTGGTCATTTAAAAATAAAAATGTTTAATATCAAGATGGACCCAAGTTTTTTTTTTAAAAAAACTAAGGTGGGTCCAAGTTAATTAATTTCCACCGATATTTGCCTTTTTCTCGAATACAAAATACTAGGTGATCATGAAAAACATTTTTTTTGAGAAAATTGTAAAAATAGTTCCGTAACTATTGTTCACTGACAAAAAAGTCCTATAACTTTTCGGGCTAGCAATTTAGTACTATAACTAAAATATTTTGGCAATTTTAGTCTTATTCGGGTCTGATTTGGAATTTTTCGCCACCGTGTCCGCCATGTAACCCAACTCTTCCACGTAGAAAATTAAAGCAACATGTTGCTGACATGGAAAAATTACAAAATTGATCCCGTAACTATTATTCTCTGGCAAAAAAAGTCCTGTAACTTTTTGAGCTGGCAATTTAGTCATGTAACTAAAATATTTTGTCAATTTTAGTCATATTTCAATCCAACTTGTTATTTTTTCCATTGTCTGCCAAATCACCCGTCCCTTTCCACGTGTATATACTCTAGCTTAGATTTTTTAATGTAATATTTATAGTTATTAAAGTACCAAAATTATTACCAACATTACATAAAATATTGGATACCAAACTAGTCTAATAGAACAAATTCTTATGAGGCATTTTAGTTGAACAACTCATTCGCAAAGGTAAAGAGCACGAGAAAGAAACTAATAGTAGTGTACATTGCAAAAAAAAGCGAGTTCATGTACAATGCCATCTTTATTGAATGTTTTTACATCTAATGTATTTTTCAGAAGAAAAACAAAATTAGGGACCTGATTTTGTTTTTTATTTGTATAAATTCCAATTTATTCGACTAAAATGCCTCATAAGAATTTATTCTATTAGACTAGTTTAGTATCTTGTACTTTATGTAATGTTGGTAATAATTTTGGTACTTTAATAACTACAAATATTACATTGTATCTAAGTTAAAGTGTATTAAGTATGGTTTAATTTTATCTCGTGGAGAGGGATGGGTGATTTGACGGATAAAGTTGAAAAAAAACATCAATTTGGATCGAAATAGGACTAAAATTGCCAAAATATTTTAGTTATAGGACTAATTTGTCAGGCCAATTAGTTACAGGACTTTTTTGTCAATGACCAATAGTTACGTGATCAATTTTGCAATTTGTCCACATCAACAATAGGCATTAATTTTCCACGTGGAAGGACTAGGTGACATGGTGGCGAAAAATTTCAAATCAGGCTAAATAGGACTAAAATTGCCAAAATATTTTAGTTACATGACTAAATTGACAGCTCGAAAAGTTACAGGACTTTTTTGCAAGTGATCAATAGTTACGAGACTAATTTTACAATTTTTCCAAAACATTTGACAGTGCCGAAGAAGATTATGTATAATGTATATATAATAATACTTGTTGAACAAATTTCTGATGACTTTCAATTTCAATCCATCTACATTTTTATTGCTGAACTTTGAAAATTTAAAGTACTCCTATTTATTTTCTTCTTGAATTAAAGCTTTACCTACCTACTTTCCAGGAAGTTGAAGGGTACAATTTTGTTTGTTAATCCGAGAAAGAGACATACCACCTCATGACCTCAACCTCATTTAACAATCACAACTTAAAACTGGAAACTAAGCAACATGATGTGAGAAGTTTCTGCGGAAAATTCCACAAGATGGATTCAATGACCATAAAAGCCTTCACATCGCTCTTGTACTTGATCTTTAATTGGAAAATATACAGCTCCGCTAACAAAAGTTCAATCAATCTTCTTTTTTTTTTTTTTTTTATTTCTATTCAATTTGTAACCAAAAGTGTAAAATCGCGACAGTTATATAGAACCAACTAATATATAATTACTAACCAAAAACTATTCCATGAGACAATATGTAAATACTTCAAAAAAAGTTTAAACTAAAAGACTATTTTATAAATGTGTGCATACATAAATTTTAAGTTGAAACATATCAATTCATAATTATGTATGACATTAAATATTATAAAGACGACGTAAATAACAGAGTCACATATATAGATATATAAATAAACAAATGACACCATATTATAAAGACGACGTAAATAACAAACTCACTCTTACTATCTTACATTACCAATGAAAATATATATATATTCCACGACTTATTCTCATATTTACGTACCCACATGGAGAGATAATACTTAATAGTATATA
Source organism: Penstemon newberryi var. newberryi (assembly GCA_030819805.1). Lineage (NCBI taxonomy): Eukaryota > Viridiplantae > Streptophyta > Magnoliopsida > Lamiales > Plantaginaceae > Penstemon > Penstemon newberryi. Next base: position 3,660,100 of record JAUALY010000003.1, on the reverse strand, counting down.
TTAGGCATATATTATATTATGAAATATTATTATATTTTGATATATCATGTGAGATCGATATGAGCCGATGAAAAAGGTTTTCCAATCTGCTTATCGCTTCTCTTGCCCCACTCGTGCATGGAGAGGTGAAGTTTCTTGGTGGCGACGAAAAGATCAACCGTCTGCAATGGGGTGAGAATGCCCACCAAATCCTTCAGCGTACTGAGCCTCAGCCTATCAGCATCGCCCATAATGCTTGCCAAATACACGGAATGAGCATCCATCGCACGGTCCAAGTCCTGGCTCGACTCCCCCACCCGCCCAGCCTTCTTCATTTGCATTGCCAATGGCTCATCCGCTATTTCTTCCTACAAAAGGTTAATTAAGGCTTCACAATCGAGCTTCGATGCTACATGACGTGCAGTGCTTATTATGTACTGTCAAGTAATTAATATCCCTCCCTGTGTTTCGTATAACACAGAAGAGTAATGGTTTGCACATTATCTTTCTTGTAATATCCATCAAGAAACTAAATATCTTTGTTGTTTAATAAAAAAAGAAAAAGAAAAAGAAAAAGAAAAAAAATTATGAATGTGCCTGTAAACTTGCCATCCTTGTGGACATAGTTTCTTCTTCTTTGATAGTCTTGCAATGCAAAGCGTTGATCATCTTTAGTTGTTCAGAAGAAATCTCGGCCAAGTTTCCCTTCCTCTCTCCTCTGAGAAACTCAGTGAGTTGGTCATTGAGTTCCGAGCCACAAACCGAGTAAACGAGCCTAACAGAGATTGAAGGCCTACACCCACCTATCCACAAGTAGGCATTTTCAAAAGAGCTGCACCAGGTCGGAGACAGAAACGAAGGCGCATGGTGTTTCGCCATTAGAGATCGTTTTTCATAGTATTCTTCAAAGTGTTTGATTCCCTTCTGGCAAAGATGGTTAAGCTTCTCATCAGTGATCTTGGAATCTGCCGAAAGTGCGCTAACAAGTTCGTCCAGGTCCTCATGTTGTTGGGCGATCCAGTTCTGGAAGCAGCACTGGAATTGGTCATGGTTGAAGGTGGCCATGACCATGAGGCGTCTAGCTAGTAGCTGCTGTGGGGGGGAGTGATGGCAAATTTTTATTGTTGGGGGTGTGGCTTTTATTAATAAGGTTTTGGATTCATTTTCATTGGACCTTTTTGGCGTTTTAAATATTAAATACCAATACTTCTTACTACTAGTATTTATAATATGACACATGAACCTATTTTGCGACTGTATATAACACGTTACAGTACAACTAATTTAGTTTTTGCACAAAATAATTTTTCAAGTTACAATCTACGTACAACACCAATAAACCATCTTAACTCTTTAGAAACCCACTTGGGCATTTTTGTGGGAGTAACAATTTGGCATTAATTGGCAAGAACCCGACCTACATTATAGATCATGAAATGACCTAGGGTCTGACCTATACAAGCAGAATTCGTGTTGCAAGGCAAGAGATCAGAATAGATCCCGCCTTTCACAAGGGAAGAATCCAAGATTGACTGAAATACACCTAATTACGGTAATAAATACTCATTCGTTTCAAATAATTAATTGACACATTCCTTGTTTTCACACATATTAAAAAATATCATAATGAATCATTTTTTCATGGTAAAATGTCGAAAATACCCTATTTCATGAATGTTATCACTTTTGTCATAAACTACTTCAATAGGAAAAAATTGCATTGAAAAACCAAATGTGCCAATTAATTTGAAACATAAAAATAGACAAATATGCCAATTAATTTGAAACGGATCGAGGGAGTAGTAAATCAATAGGGTACAATTTTTAACTTAATCTCCATTTATTCCAAATATTCACTCTTTGTAAAACAGCACTGGCTAACGGAGTGACTTTACTGATGATCATGGATCTAATAGATTTTGACCTTTGGACCACCCATCTCAAAATATCCATTAGGTATTTTTATACATTTTTAAGGAAAACTAAATCTAACCAAAATCAATCGCACCAAGTTTGAAATACTTTTTACAAAAACAAGAAATTTTAATATTTTCTCCTAAAGCTAATAAACACGAACAAGTTAGCACTATTCTAGAATTCAAAATGTTTTCATGTTTGTTTCCGGTTCTATTAAAGAAAAAACTCTTTTTGTTGTTTAGCATCTACTATCTGTACCACGTGAAGGGGCGTGTGTGTGTTAGTTTCATGAGAACATGCGGCACTGCTCTCAAAAGCAGCCAAAAAAGTTCTTGTTATGGGGAATTGAAGATTCAGATTAAAATCTTGTCAAAACATACAAAACGACAACTGCTGCACCTTGTCGTGGTACTAAGATCAATTTTCAGCCGTCAACTTAAAAAATATAAACAAACAAATTACAAATTTCCAAGCAAAACAATTGATGAAAGCTCAATTCACATATAGCTTGTCACGCTCGATTCGAGCTCGACTCAATAAGATAAAAATGATAAATATATGTAAAAATATCATGTTACTCGACTAAAACATGATTAGAGCTCGTTTGCGCTCAATGAAAATCAAATAAAGTTAAAAAATAGTCTGAAACTTGATATCAAACCAGGTTTGAACAATGTGTTGTTGGACCACATTCAACTTGTTTACCACCCACCCTAGCTTCTTTCTAATTTTAACCAAGCGTAGTCAAGTTAACTTAGACTAGTTGCGGATATATTTTAACGTCTCTATTCTATTTTCTTGTGAAACTTATACAGACAAAAGTATTGAATTTTATCAAGAACTAATAATCTTCTATAGTTTCCTCATAATAATTCATGACACGAGAGGTTAGTCAATCAGAAGAGAGACACAATAATGTGGGTAAAAAGATGCAGAAACAAGCATAATATAGAGCTAACAAACTAATTTAATTATGGTTTACACCCCAAGCTGCTCGTGCTCGTGTAAATTACTCTAGTAATACCCAGATCAGGTAAACTAAGAAGTCGAAAGTATGGTTTACAAAGAGAGAAAATAATCCGGAGGCAATTAATTCAAGCCAAATCATATTTTTGAGTTATATGTCAAGATGATACAACATAGAGCAACATAGAAAAATGTGAAATCACTGAGAGAAGAGAACTAAGTAAGCAACCAAAAGATTGAGTTTAACCTGAAAGGGTTCAAGCACATCCAGAGCAACCATAATTTCTGGAACTCCAGGCACTTTTTACATCCCATATCCTGAAAAGGCAAGGACACAAAAATTGTACTTGAATTCATTGTATTTGAGTAAGCATTCCTCATTTGCTCCTGCTGGTGAACAAGGGATGGAGGCAGAAATTTAAAAGATTCTCTGTTAACTTTCACCAGTGCAAATGACACAATAGGCTCTCCTTATAGGCTCGAGATAAACAAATACACAATCAATATTAATCACTCATTTTGGGGATAAAGTAACCTTTTAGAAAGAAATAAGAAGATATTATCAGCTAAAACGAATTACAATAAATTTTAGGCTATGAAATATCAAGCAGAGGATACCTAATTTAACATGCATAGATCACATTTAAGTGCAAACAGCTGCAGCTTGCAGGTTTGGCGTGTGAACCAGCCCCTACGTTTTATGTATCTTCATTAAACTGAAATCTCGAAAATGTAGTGTAAAAGCATCTTGTTTTCAGTAAACCATAAGGGGATTCTTTAGTTAGAATCATGGCTTAGCACCATTCGTCTATGGTGTATTACAATAAGATACAACAGATATAAAAGCAATCGTGAATGGCATGATACAGAAAACTCTTATACAGCAAGGAGAGCTCTATCGTAGATAAAATATGAACATTAAATATCATCAATTCTCATCTTTCAGACATTTGCTGAAGCACCTATAATTTGAGTTGCAATAAGTAACCAAGGCTGTATTAGCATTTCTTCTACTCTTGGGGAGTTTATTTAATCTGGAAAGCTTCAAATCCCAAATATTCTTCAGTTAGATACCCGCACTGCAATTTGAATATGGACTTTTGTAATCCCTTTGTCGATGCATCATATGGTTAAGCATGACTGAATTAACAAAGAGAAATAGAAGAACACTTATTTTTATTATTTTTTTATCCAAAGTTCAACAACAGCCAAAGTGCCAAACAATCACAACTTTATAATATCAATACATTGGAAGAACATGCAAAGAACTTAACACTTTGCCTCAAATCATTTTTTTTAATCATAAATTGGAATTTGACTACAGGTGTGTCTCCATAAACATCATGTAATCAGATCACCAAATGCTCCATGCAAGTAATCTGGTAGTGCTGACAGTAATAGGCATAATGCTTCATAAGCTTCTTGCACTTGACTGTAGCTCATAAAGACTTAAGAATGTCTTGTGTGCCAGTGGAAGAATGAACTAGTGACTGATAACAAGATTACTACCTAATTGGACTTAAAATAAGCAGGTGACTATATATTGATAAATGAATCAATATACGATATTCAATCACTGCACACACATAGAAACACATGCAGCGAACAGACTTGCTTAGCTTGCAGCTTCAGAGTGTAATCACCTTTATCAATCTAGGCACCTCAACAGGCAACATTGGCATTGACTTCTTCAACATAACCTATTTGCTGCACCAAAAACTTAATCGAACATATTTTAGATATGAACTCATTGCAATTGCATCTATATATCGCAATTTCCATGTAAACAAGAAGCTCTAAACAATCATTCATATACCAACAATGTCATAAAATTTGAAATATCAATAATCATATGATCCTTCATCCAGAAACATCACAATTGTCACCATCAACTCAATCCTACTTCGACATCCCGAGGCAAAATTTCATCAAATACAAGACTTTGATTGCTTAATATAAGAGTCCTTAATAACAAAACAAACAAGAGAGTTTTTATTCAACAGCTTTTTGAGGATTTTCCAAAGATGGTCCATTTAGCAGTTGTTCCTTCTGAATAGCTGACTTCTTCTCGAAATCCCTCCACTTGTTAATCGCGGCAGTGCACAACACTTAAAAACGGGGGAGAAAAAATCAATATGAATCTGAAATTAGAAACCAGAAAATGAGTACGAACTGAAGAAATTAGGTCAGATTTTAAACGTACCACCGGCACCAACGAAGTAGAGCATTCGAACGAGCTTCGGCCCGACTTCTTCTCCCACAGGTACTGGTATCATCTCTCTCTCTCACACACACACACGAGCTGAATGTTGTGACTTGTGAAACGGGATTTTGGTTATTGGGCCACTGATCCAAATTAAGGAAAACTACACAGTTCTACAAGCCCAGTATTATACGGATAAAGTGCTAGCCATATTGCCACGATTATTAACCCAAGTTCGGCTTTAAGGTCGCTAACAAAAAATCTGACATGGCAAATGGTGATTGGTTATAACACTTAACATGACCAATGCGATTTAAATTGTATTTCTCTTCTCTCCTGATTATTTTTCTTTTTGTTTTTGAAAAATTAAGCACAAATTTCTCCTCAGAATTCAGCACTGAAAAAAGGCAGTAGGCATCATTATCAATGGAGAGAAATAGAAAATCCAAATTGAACATCGCAATTATTCATCCTGATCTTGGAATAGGTAACTTTTATTGCTTGGTTATTTCCTTATATTTTTTAATTTTTCAATTGATCTTGATCAGTTTAGCCTTTCATGTTTGGAGCTTCGGCGAAATTATAACCTCAACAGTTTCATTTGGAATATTTGATATGGGTTTCTTTGGGTTTTTGCAATTGTCATCGAGAAAGTTCGTTTTTTTCCCTCAATAGATAGCCAGATGATGTATAGCATTATAAGATTGATTGTTGGGAGCTATAAATAAAGAGTATGGAGATATAAATGTGCAATATGTGTCTTTTAGGGGAAAAGGTGGAAGCTTTGAAATTTCTTGCTCAACTTTTTACTTTAAAATTAAGTTAGTTTGGTAATGACTAATTGACTACGGCGAAGGGCCTGCTGAAATTTACAGTTTACCGTATGATATGGAGAGTTCAGGAAAAACCTTATGATTTACGCGTGAGATGAGGCAGATAATGAGTAAAAAAAACTTCTTCATTTACTTTGTACAGAATGCACTTTCGTGTTAATCATGTGCTAATCCTCCCAATTTCCTTTCTAGATGGTCAAAAGTATCCTCATTGTTTATTTTGAATGAAGATGTCATGAGTTTCTTGTGATACTGACCAGATTTCACTTGAACCTATGAATAATATTCTTAAATATATGTAGGAAAATACCTATTTGGTAAATATATTTTTGCTTTATTCAATTTGTTGGTATCTACTCAGTGTATGTGTTTACAAGGCTTAGTTCGTTTTACTCTATAATTTTGTGTAAGAATTCATTTTTCCAACATAGATGTTATCCCATGTTTTTTTAATTTATTGACAATCCCATTGTTCGCTATATTTTAACTCGTTTTGGTTTGAATTCTGTGTTTCTTAGGTGGGGCAGAAAGGTTAATTGTTGATGCGGCTGTAGAACTAACGTCTTATGGCCATAATGTCCAAATTTTTACATCTCACCATGACAAAACTCGATGTTTTGAGGAGACAACTTCTGGTTTGTGCCACAGTTTCTTTTTTTCCCTCGACACTTTTTAGTAGAAACTTTTATACTTTTCCTTGATGAGTTATATGCATATGGTTTTCAATGAATGTGAATCTGATACACTGAACATTGTGCAGGTATCTTTCCAGTAACAGTGTATGGCACTTTCCTTCCACGACATATTTTTTATCGTTTTCATGCAGTATGTGCATATTTGCGATGTATTTTTGTTGCTCTATGTGTCTTTTTTATGCATCCTACGTTCGACATTATACTCGCGGATCAGGTCTCTGTTGTCGTTCCACTGCTGAAATTGAAAAAGTCATCAAAGGTTCAAAATAGTCTGAACAACTTTTGTATTTAACATTTACTATGCTCAATACCATGTGAAATTTACTTGATTTTTTCTTGTATCTAGGTTGTATTTTATTGTCATTTTCCAGATCTTTTACTGGCTCAACACACGACAATTCTTAGGAGAATCTATCGCAAACCTATAGATTATTTAGAAGAGATAACAACAGGTCTCTTTCAGCCTCGTGATTCTGATTTAACTTTTTTGTGCACCTCTTATGTACATATTATCTATTTTTCTATGCAGAATTTGATTTTTTTCGACTGTTTGGTTAATTGTAGGTATGGCTGATTTAATTCTTGTAAACAGCAAATTTACTGCATCGACTTTTGCGAAGACTTTTAAGCATTTGAATGCGAGAGGAATTAGACCTGCGGTGCTATATCCTGCTGTCAATGTAGATCAGTTTGAAGAAATCAATGCTACTAAGTAACAGCAATCATTCTATTTCTTGGTATCTTCTAGTAGTTCGATATAACACCAAGTTTCATGTTTGAATCGTAATTATGTTCTTTCAAAAACATTTGTTCTTTGAACGTTGTTTCTCAAACAAAAACAATCTAAAAGAGTAAAGAAAAAATATTCATTAATAAATGAAAAGTTTTGAATTCTCATTCCATGATGTTCTAATATTGTAGGTTGAATTTTCTATCAATCAACCGGTTTGAAAGGAAAAAGAATATAGAGTTAGCTATATGTGCATTCGCGAGGCTCTTCACCAATCAGTCTGATATCGTTGAAAGTGACAACAATAAAGAGGTTTCTTTGACTATTGCAGGTAAGTTCCTCTGAGACATGTGAGCCTGTGACCTATTAGCTTCTTCTTCTTTTTTCTTTTTTTTTCTTGAGGAAGACATTAATTAATAGCACGAATTTTTTACTTTTTTTTTTTTTCTCAAAAAAGGATAAAGAAATACCACTGTCGCCTTTGGAATTTCATATTACACTTAGACTATATTTGTTTCTTGGATTTCAATGAATAAAATGATTAGGAAAATGAAAATGAACAAATGGAGCTCAGCATTCTATCATTTAATGCAAAAAATAACATTTTTTAGCGTTTTACTCACTAAAATTTCAGAACCAAAAATAGCCTAAACAATAAATTGGAAAGCACTTATATTGCAATAACATAGTTAGATATTTAATGAGATGTTCATAGTACATTGTCTCTCTCTCTCTCTATTTTTTTTTATAATTTTTCTTATACTACTTGCTCAAGGAGCATTTATTACTGCTGCTAGGATATATTACGACGTCGTTTTATTTACCTAAGAACGTTGATGATCCATTTAACATATGCTTCTTCTTAAGGATTCCATCCTTCAGTTTTCTTTTTTGTTTTCTTCCAACTTGGTTTCTCTCGCCTTACTCTATGGCTTTGCTCAATGTCTAGTTCATTTATATTAAATTGCAGGTGGCTTCGACGAGCGCCTCAGAGAGAATGTCGAGTATCTGGAAGAACTAAAAAACTTAGCAGAAAAGGAAGGCGTGTCTAATCGAGTCCGATTCGTCACATCTTGTCCCACATCTGAAAGAAATAATCTTCTCTCTCAATGCCTATGTGTTATTTACACACCCAAGGTCCGAGACCTATCATACATGCTCGTCAAATTAGTTTCCTTATAACATAATATTTCACCTGAAATGATATTATATATGTAGGATGAACATTTTGGCATTGTCCCATTGGAAGCAATGGCAGCCCATAAGCCCGTGATCGCATGTAACAGTGGGGGTCCAGTCGAGACCATCAAGAATGGAGTCACAGGCTACCTTTGTGACCCTAGCCCTCAAGACTTTGCGATTGCCATGGCTAATTTTATTAGGGATCCTCAGATGTCAGAAACAATGGGCCGAGAGGCCCGAAGACATGTGGTGGAATCGTTCTCTACGACGATATTTGGGAATCATTTGAATGGATATTTGGTTGATACAGCTTGGAAAAAGAGAGAATGAAAAAAGAGTTTTTTGATACTGAATCATAGGCCAATTTTGGTTCCATTGAACAAGATCAAGTCAGCTCTGCATTTAATAACTATGTGTTCTAATTATACTCAATTGGACTTGGGCGAATTCTTGAATTCTTTTAGTACAAGTATCAATATGCCAACATTTTCCATATGGATTGATTGGACAATACAAAAAAGTTGAGAATGGTTTCATCGGTAGGGGTATTTTTGTAATTAGTGAAATATCAGCGGTGAACTTATGTCTTATGATAAATTTTATCTTATTGTTCTATCTTAATTTAAATGACATCTCAAGTTTTCAAAATTCTCAAAACTCAACGTTCAAATTCAATCGAAATTGCATTTCAAATGTTTCATCAAAACTACTCAAACCAATATTCTAAAATAAAAAAAAAAAAACTTTATGAAAACCAGGTCAAAATTGATCGATCTACACCCAAAAATCTGAAACCTTGATGATTTCATCCTTTGCTAAATGAATAAGATATCCTATTTGCAACTTGTTGTAGAATGAAAGAGATTTATTACCCAACTTAATCTCCAGGCAATGCAATATATTTATAAATGCATACGTATTTGCATACGTATATATGCACAGGGTCAATTAATACGTCCAAAATATATCACATATTAGTTTCTACAAAATATAACTAGCAATAGCATTAATAATTAATACCTGTATTAGTTTATTAGTTATTGCCATTAGTATTGAAGACTTGACATTAAACTATTGGCTTAGGTACACCTAGCTAGTTACTAATGGTTATCCAGAACAAGATCAAATAGGATGCCTCTTTCTTTGCATATATATGTACTAAAACCTTCCAATACCATTTGTCCCATAAAATTTCACCAAAAAAATCATCAAGAAATTGAACATGGCTACAGAACAAAAAGCAGTTGATGATCAAAATTCAGCAGATAAGTATAGGTCTTTCTTGCATGACGATGAAGCACAAAACACAGAGTGGAGATATGGCGCCCCTCCTACATACGATGCCGTGAACAAGCTATTCGAAGAAGGCCGGACCAAAGTATGTCTAATTAACACTCCATATATAACATACACAGACAGGCCAGGGTACTGGAACCAACAACTTTTCGTTGGGGGCCATTATCTCTGCCCCTGCGTACATGTGTTTTAGCTAGCTCGTCTTGCATATCATACATGACGCATACTTTGATTATATCGCGTCCATATATATGTATTTGAATTTACATGGTACATGGTAGGAATGGCCTAAAGGGTCCTTAGAAGAAGTGGTTCAAAATGCAATCAAGTCATGGGAGATGGAGTTGTCCCACAAAACTCAAATAAAAGACTTTAGGACTCTTAGTCCAGATAAATTCAAGCTCATTGTCAATGGTAATAACACAAATAAAAACATTTTTATTTTTAGAATATATTTGACATAATACAAAATGAATTGATTTTGGTTTGTGAAAGTAGGAAGAGAGGGTCTATCGGCTGAAGAAACACTTAGGTTGGGAAGCTATAATGCATTATTGAAGAGCTCAATGCCAGAAGAGCTCAAATATTACAAAGCAGATGAAGTAAGCTTTGAATCAGCACACGCTATGTTCCGGGAAGCACTTCCCCGCGGTTTCGCATGGGAAGTGCTGGCTGTTTACTCGGGGCCTCCGGTGATTGCCTTCAAGTTCAGGCACTGGGGTTACTTTGAAGGACCATTCCAAGGGCATGCTCCTACTGGAGAAATGGTTCAGTTTTATGGGATTTGCATTCTCAAAGTAAGCTTCTATTACAATATGGTATTATTGATATTTTTCTCCTAACTAACACAAACATGAAACTTTAACATGTACCATGTGACTGGTTCATACTCTAAAACGAGTGTCAATCACATAATAAGTGTATCTAATTAAATTCACTTGGTACCATCAACTATCAATTACAAAACTTTGTACCCTTCAACTATTCTTCATGTTTTAATTGCACCAATAGTTTCAACATATTTCAATCAAGAAAACGTTTCAAAATTTCTTTTTCAATTTTGTCCCTTTCAAATATCCTTAAAATATGGGGTAAAATGGAGAATTTGAAGCTTTTTACCAATTGTTTTACATACTGGAATGCGTCCAAAACTAATAGTTTAGTGCAGTCGAAACACAAAAGATGTATGAAAGGGGAATAGCAATACCAATTGATAGTTTAATGAGCAAAAAGGCCACATGGAAAGTGAAATTTAGCCATTACTTATACGTGACCATACTCAATAATCATGGAACATTATCGACTCTTGACAGGTTGATGATTCCTTGAGAGCAGAAGATGTGGAAATTTACTACGACCCAGCTGAGCTATTTGCTGGGTTACTTAAAGAACCTTCAATTTCTGTGTCCAACACAGAGCAGCAGGAGACAGATTCATCAGCATCTACTCAAAAGTGTCCTTTCCACAAATAGAATACATAATAGGCTCAAAGCACAAATTGTACTTGGTTCAATTCTTCTATATCACATGAATACGATGTGTTTTTATCATGATACAACAAATAAATATGACCTAGCTCTACATCTTAACCTATCTATTTTACCCTATGTTCACAGATTACAAAACATGAATATATTTAGAGGTCTATACTTCAGTTAAGTAAATAACTGGGTTCTAATTAGCTCAACTTTTGGGTCTATGACATGACGGCATTCATCTGCAAGAGCCAAAGTCAGCATGTCTGTACAGAATTGATCCTCTGGTTTGAGCCATAATGCCTGTTTGTAGTATGAGATACGATAAACATTATGTGGTTTTCGAATGCTTCTGATAACATATGGATTTTTTATATGGAGAAAGACTAGTTTTATATGGCCGGGAAAACTTACCTTGTGATAGTATGTGATAGCTGAAGTATAATTATCCTGCAAAAGAAGAGGTTTATTAGATGAATTCTCATAATCGAGGTAAAAAGATTATATAACGCCTGTAAAATTCAGAAATCATCACCTGCAGATGATATGTGTATGCAAGACCTGCATAAGTACTCAAACTTCTGGTTGATAATGCAAGAGCTTTTTCATAGTAAATGATTGCTTCGTTGTATCTCCTGATAGGAAAAGCAGTTTATTTGTATCAACCACAAAATAGCACAACTTGCAATTAGATCCAAGCAATATTCGGTTTAATTAACTTGAAATCACACAGGTGAAAAAAGTAAAAAGTAGACTGCTGATCTTTTGACATATATGGTCAAGATATGCAATTATAAGATAAGAAATTATCAAGGGCCCATGTATATGGATAATCTTAAGACAGCTCTTGAAAACATTAGAGACAAGACGCACTTTAACTTTCTCAATGCATGAGCAAGGTTGACTAGAGTTGGTTCCCACATCTCACTTAAAGAGGATGGTACATGAGCCAATGTCTTTTCAAACCACCACACAGCCTTCTTATACCTGAAAGACAAGGAAATGGAAATATGCCTGATGAAAATAGGAAAAAGATTATGACAGAAAGTTAATTGTATCTTACCAAATAGAATCACACAAGTCTACACTATCTTACACTACAGGGTTTTACTAGCTCAGATATAACTAATAATTTGCATCAGAATCTTTAAGAAGAAATATATTAAAACATAAAATTAAACAAATGTCAAGCATGTTTTAAATTGGGGAACTAAAGTCTCCTTTGAGTAACCAGATTTAGTTTCAAGCTATAAAACTCAAAGAGATAGTATCATATTCATCAAACAGCCATAATTACAAGCAACAATTATGTGATTACGAGTAATTTTTCAATGAAAATTTAGCCCAAGTATTCACTCACTGTGCAGCAGCAACTAGTATTTACTACAGGAAAAATATCTTACTCCTTCATATGATAAGCTACAACTCCAAGCTCATTATATACAAGTGGATCTGAAGGACATATAACCTTGGCCTGCATAAAAAACTGGATGCAACATCCTATTAGAAAGATTGAAAAGGTGAAAAACACTAGATATACTTAAAAAAGGAAATGATGAACTTCACAACATTGCAACTAATATTGTGAGTATGAGCTAAAGCCAAAAGCAAAGGCGTGAATACGCGAACTCTGACTTTGCATTAGTTATAATCACCTGCTCAGCAAGTTTGAAGCTATGGGTTCGCATGTATTCCATCCCTATGTATAGAGTTGGCAAATGACACCTGGAATAAAAGAATGTCAATATTTGACCTGTAAAAAGCAAGTAGTACCACCAAGTAATAAGGAGGCTCCCACAGTGTAGTTCAAAGATTTTATTAGACCACATAAATCATTGATGAGAGGAACAAAAAGACCTTGTACTACTTCATTATCCAGAACAATGAATACCTAAATTATCCCCAAGCAAGAAGAATAAAAGCAGAAAAGAAAAAGATTGAAGTATACAGAACTAGATATCCATGTAAGCTCATAGTATGAGGTCTAGCACTACCACGTCTGTGGTTAAAGGTTAAAAGCGAGGAACTCTCTTCAATCTAACCCAAAGATTCTCTACTTGGCAACTTGGTGTGAGACCTACCAGGAGGGGGAGGGGTGATTCTTGTACATCAATAAGTTCAAGTACGCCTCTTAATGTATTGGATGGGGAGGCAGCTATGGGGGTGGTTACTCACAATGGGTTCAGAGAATAAAGTCCACGAATAAATTTAGTGAATATATTATTTTCAGGTACAGCTAAAGAAAACAATAAACAAAGAAAATGATACAGAAAAACATACTATTAGTTTAAAACATCAAATTCTTCGTTGTCCTAAAAATAAAAAAGAAAAGGAGATCTACGTCCTGACATCAGGTAAATCTGTCCCCTCACTTTCGACTTATCTGCAGATCCATAGTAATGTATTTCTTATTTTATGTATCTTAGAAAGTTATTATTTTCATTAAAACCTTTCAACAGGCATCAAAATACCCTAAAGAAACAAATAACTTAAGGAAGAATTTAACCATGAACACTTGAAGTTCACTCAAACAACTAGGAGCTCTAATAATCAGTGAATCATGAAAACTCTGCATAAGTATGTGCTTCCTTTGCGTCATAATACTCATTGAATGTCTAGAAACACATTTCCTTGGAAGCGATGTCATATAAATTGTTGTTTAACAAACTGAAGACATCTGAATTATATCATCCTAGTTACAAACCAACACCAACCCGGCCTCAAACAAAGAACAGTCCTATTTGAATCAAAGAATCAGTAAAACTTCCAGGACTTAAGGGAAACATGAACAGAGAACGTCCATGTGATTTTTAGAAAAAAATTGAAGGACAATCATACAGCTATTAGATACAGGGAAGACATGGGAGACAGACATCAGGAAATGTTTACCCCGGAAATAAACGAGAAGCAGTGCGGTAAGCTGACATTGCTTGATCTCCTTCTTCTTGAGCTGCGTATGCATTCCCACAACCAATCCAAGCTGGTGCAAATGTTCCGTCTAAACTTGTTGCCTTGCTAGAAAGTCAAATCACACCAATCAGAGCTCTTACGAAAACCAAATACTGTAGAAAATATCTCTACTTTTATATGCCATGGCGTGATTCTGACAGAAGAACTAGCCTTATTTTACACAACATTTTCTATAACAATGAAGCAGAATTCTAACTAAGAGTATTGTTTAAAAGACTTCCAACTGCAAATCATCTAAAGTACACGTGTGAAGGCAAAATCTAACCAGCAAAAAGATGGACGAAACAGCAGGATTAGGTGTCCCGCCATATAGTAATAATCAAGTGAAGGTGCAATTGATTACATGATGGTGAAAACGAAAGTTCAATCGTGGTGGGAATTGTCTTCTTTCCCCAAACCACAATTAAAAAAAAAAGGTGCAGCATAAAACAAAATTAAATACTGGTTGAAAATATTGCTAAAAGATATCACAATCCGCCTCACAAATTTTAATGCCAGGGTTGATACCTGAAATAGCGGCGCGATTGATCATACTTTTTGATACAGTAGTAGTAGGAACCCACAGCAAACCATGACAGAGCCCTGAACAGACATATCTTACAGGGTCACTGAGACATAAATCTGAAACTCCACGAATTTAACAAAATATAATAGTGTGTAATTCAGGTGGGATCTCAATAACATGGAGCATAGAAATTACATGTTCATGATTAGATTTACTTATCTAAATTTCAAGATGAAGTTACATGCCTTGGGATACAGCATTTATTTCTAATTCAACAGTTGGATACAATACCAAGCTCCCTAAAATGATGGTAACTTGGTACATGTTACATTTCTGATAATACTTCATGTTTCAGTTTTTCCCTTACAGACTAGACAGGAGTCTACAAATAAATCAGCAGATTCCACAATCACTTGCCACGTGAAGGATATTAAAATTGTGCCCTAACTTTACCATTAAATGAATGAGCGCGAAGCATATTTACCCAATTCATCAAGATGATTGTTTCATAAAACAACTTGACATTGAATAATACTGGAGAGCGCTTTCTATATTTGCAGGATCAAAGTATTGTGAGCACTAAAAGCTACTTCAAAAATGACAATAGCACGTATCACTGGCAAACAACTCCAAAAAAGCATAAGTATAAGGATGTACTAAAACTTTCCGGACTTCATATTCTAAATAAGCCCATAAAGTTCAAGAAACATAGGCCCTAATCTGCATCAAAAAGATAATGTCGCCACAAATTTGACACATTCGTCCAAGATGTGTATGAAGTGAGAGCTAATTGATGCAAAGTTTACTAAATGAGATATGTTTACTTGTGAGCAAGTATTAGCTATGAGCAATAAGGACATGGTTTGAAAACTTTATGTGACGAGTCATTTTTGGTCAACTGCCTTAGAGTGACTACATACAAAAGGATCTTGAGCTTAGATAAATAGTAGAGAGAAATAATCCAATTTTATCAATCAAATTGTGACATCGTTGCTTTTAAGTGTTAGTCAAACCCTTACTATTTACACCACTGCTGGCACAAAATCCCATTTCAGTAATCAACTGGTAAGAATATATTCAGTGTTCGTTAATCGATATATTAATATCTGCATTAGTTGAAAGATGAAAGCACATTAAAAAGAAAATAGTAATCGTACCAAAGGAAAGGTTGTCCTATTTCCTTTTTGGGACATCATAAAACAAAATCAAATTTCTTATAATGGATCTTTTCCTCAAAAGTACCCTCACAAGTATAGAAACAGTGAGACACCACTAGTTCTACTTTTAAGGTGAATAAATATAAAGACACCTAAAAGTTTTACTTCTCCAACTCTCGTCTAAAACTCCGTGTTAAACCAAAAGGGAGCAACAAACACTAGTTCAGAATTCAGATCATTTAATTAGAGTTGTCAACTGTTTAATATGAAAAATTGATGCATTCTCACTTTTGAGGATAGTCCTTCACTAAATTGCATGCCATCAAATAGAGTTCGTTGGAATGCCCAAGCTCCATCGCTGCGGCTAAATGCACCAGGGTACACTTTAGGTGGAAAGGGTCCTTCTCGAGCAATCTGAATGAAAAGCATGTGGCATAGTTTCAGGTGATAAGAAAGCAAAGTTCCATTTGAGCACATTAACAAACTCACATCGATGTTAGTTCAAAGCATTTCTGATACTCGCCACACTGATGGTAGTAGTCAGCTTTGCAGGCTAGGAGATCAGTGTTATTCTTCAGTGTACATAATGATTTGTCTGAGGATTTTGTGCTGGAAACTTCATCCTCAAGTTCTCTAAACTTGGCCTCCACAACATTCTCTTTATCATACTGGTCAAAATACATCAGAAGTTAATAATTACTATTCTGAAGTAAATTAAACTAAAATTAAATACATATACACCAAGCTGAAGAGACTAGATTCATGAGCAATGAAGTATACAAGTAAGTGCTTACTTTCTTTGTCAAACATGCATAAAATAATGAAAGCCAGCCATCTTCAGAACCAAATTGCAATGTCGCTAGTAGATTGGTCTCTATATTTTATGGATAAACTGAATTAGAATGCTACTATTCTGCAAATATGCTTCAGTATACTCAGACACATTTTCTTCAAAAATGAATATGAAGTCAGGGTATTATAGAAATTAACAGATTAATTCTTCGCAATTATTCCCAATATACAATTCAGACCTTCTTCGCAAGTGAGCATGTGACCTTCTATAAGGCACTCCAAGGCCTGAAATTATAGAAAATGGAATAGTATTACATTACATGACAATGATAAATTCAGTAACAAAAGAATTATAATGACATTTAACTTCTGATATAAAAGCATTCAATAGGAGTTTCTAAAAGAGATAAAATAACAAACTAATAAAACATATAGAATGATAGATGGTAAGATGTTAGCTATTCTGGCATACCTCGTAACACAGAGGATCAGCTTTGATGGCAGCCTTGTACCTTTTCATGAATCATCAGGATAGAATAGTGTGAGCTCTTATAGATAAATAAACTAAAGACAACAAATAATAGACTTCAGCAAAAAAAAAGGATATTGAACTGAAGTTAATGAAATGACAAAAATAGCATGCAGCTGAGATAAAATGAGGCAAGAGAAACATGGACGCATGTCATAAAAAATAAGAGGGTGAAGAAAGCAATACCAAATCGATCTCTAGATTTACCATTTTTAATGCAGATCTTAGGAATGTTCTAATTTTAATTGCACAATAATATTAAACCAGACATTTACGGATGTACGACCGTTATCCAAATAAGACAGTGAATCCATAATGGCTGCAATAGCAATGTCCTAACACATTTATATCTAGAACTTATCTAAAAATCCTTTCAGAAAATAACAGCAGCACCATGGTTATTTTGATTACTTTAACTCTTTAAGGTAGCAGCTGACAGGGTTGTCATAATCAGAACAAAATAATTAATTTTTTATTTAAGTTCAACTGGATTTGTTCAAAGTCAGTTACAAGTAACAAGCTTAGAATTTATATTAATTTCCTAAAATAATGTCTAAGATTCTCAAATATTATAACAATAATTTTTAAATAACTTTCCACTCTAGAAATTATTTAAAATTTGAAAACTGGACGTAGGTGATACAAAAAGAACTAGGATGCATCAATAGAAGGCAAACCAAAAAGTAACTATAAACAAATGGGACGCACCATAACCGGGCATGTGCACGATTTTCCAAGGCCTCATATGCTTTGCCTCTTAAGAAACATATTGCCGATATAATCTGTCACAAAGATGTAAGCATTCATTTTTCGCCAAAGTATTAGTAGTCCAATAGGTGCATGTGTTGGTTTCAATTAAACTTACATTAATTTCACGATCTTCACCATCTTTATCCAGGTACATGGTATTGTAATCCTTTGTGTCCGTTATATTACCATACTCGTCCACTTTGGCATCACCAAGCATTAATAGGCATTGATCCCACTCCTTCAGTTCTTCCTGGTAATACAATTATTTTCTACTCAGTACAAGAATTATCAAAAAACTGGAAACAAATAAGCCACCAGTACAAATACTCATAACTAGAAACGCGGGAACTTTACTAATGATCCCTTGACCAATCATATGTATATCTAAAAGCCCTCAAAGCTAATAACTTTAACCCTTTCCCTATGGGCGTGCAACATATAATTAGCATAAGACATTAGATTCAGATGTAAAATCCTTAATTTTGTATGTAGTACATAACCTAGCTTCCATCTGAGGATTAAAATCATCACATTTTTCGTTAAACTATTTCCAATTAAATTAACCAATCACATCTCAAATACGAAAATTCAAAATTCAGAAACAGCTACGCGTAATGAACTAGTAATTTACGAGGCATTTGGCGGCAAGGTAGCGAAATCGGAGGTCACGGAGGACAATCTGGGAGGCATTGAGGAGGTGGAAGGCGCGGCGGTAGTGGCGGCCAAGGTAAAGAGCCTGCGCCTGCATGTATATGTCGGCGGGGTCCGCCGTCACCGCCGCCACCTTGTCGGCGAAAAATATCGCCGATGAGTACAAATGCTTGCTTACGCAATCTCGAACCACACCGCGGAGCTTCTCTATTTGCTCTTCCTTCATTTTGATCGAGGGTTTTGGGAATGGGGGAAAGGGATTTTAAATAGGGGTTTTATTTCAGAAATTAAATTTTACTTAAAAGAGCGGGAGGAATTTTTTTTTTTTTTTTTTTTTATAGGCGGAAATGATAGGGCTTGCCGGATGGGGTTTCTAAAATATAGTACGATAATATTCGATATTTTTCTATTTTTATTAACAAGGGTAAAGATGTTATTTGACCTTGGAATACTGAGGGATCAAATGTAAGTAAGAGTTGAAAAAATGAATCCATACTTTCATATTATGACTAAATTAGGCTACATTACATCAATGTAAATTATTGCTAATATATTTAGAAATAGTCAAAATGATAAATCTAGTATAACATGGTCTACTTTACAAAATTATACCAAATAATATAATCTTATAAATCTATCCTGCTTATCAAAAAGAAAAAGAAAATCAAATGAACAATAGTGGAGGTTTGTGAAATAATCTCGATTTGCGTAATGTTGTTTGTTTGGGTTTTGAGAGAGTGATTTGAGAAATAAAGTAGGTGTAGGTTTTTTTGGAAGAGTTGAGTTGTAGGTGTAAGATGTGTAAGACTTTATGTCAAATCATGTTTGTTATGTGAGATAAATTGTGTAAGAGATAGGTTACTTTATGTCAAATCAAAGTAGAGTTTGTATAGGTTTTGTTTAGAGATAAGAAAATTGTTGTTTGTTTGGCTTTTGAGAGAGTAGTTTGAGAAAATTAATGGATGAAAATTTTATTTCGGAAAATAGAAAACATGTTTGTTTGGCATTTCCCAAACACGAAAAAATTCTGGGAAACGCCAAACAAACAGGCCCACAAAAATTCGATCTTACATAAAATTTCATAAAAATACAGTTTAAAAAGCGATGTCAAAATTACAAATCATAATTGTCGCTTTAACCCAAGATCGGCATAATTTGCTTTGAGCTTGCAAAGTCAAAATATGATAGGTGGGTTAATGGAAAATTTTGATTCAGTATTGAATATAAATTTTAGCAGATCAACAAACTTCGAAACGTACAGCTAATATCATATTCAAGTAAACAATTATTAGGGAATGCACAATTGGTCATACCATGTAAAGTTGACATAAAGTAACCTATTTCTTACACAATTTATCTCACACAACAAACATGATTTGACATAAAGTCTTACACATCTTACACCTACAATCCAACTCTTCCAAAAAATCCTACACTTACTTTATTTCTCAAACCACTCTCTCAAAACCCAAACAAACAACATTACGTAAATCGAGATTATTTCACAAACCTCCACTACTCTCCCAAACTACTTTCCCAAACGCCAAACAAACAGGCTCATTGTGTTTGACCAATCTCAGGCTTCGGATAGAAATGTAACTAAACCATACTCTTTCTCTCTGTATGGCAATAAATGTACCATCTTTTAACCTCTAGGTAATTGCTATAAAAAATATCTGAAGGAAAAGAAGAAAAAAAAAGGGTGGTATTTCTATCTCGTAATAAAAAAATTAATTTTATTTAAACATTTCGAACAATTTTTCGTGTAATTGACTAATTGTTATGTACTTGGAGTGATTATTTTTCTTATGAGACTTGTTGTGATATTTTTTTGCATATGAGACTTGTTTTGAATCATTTACGATGTGCTTAGAGTGAATTTAGACATCTTTTGTGATCTTTTCTTTTGATTTTGTGTTTGAAATATTAGAATGAATGTTAATTCATTGACTATGATGCTATTTTTTTTAAATTTTTTTATATAAACTATATAGTTTTTTTATTTTTTAATATACGTATCCATGCCATGTCGTATCTTGAAGATTTTTTAAAAAACGAGTTGTAGAATCCGAATCGTGTCGAGTCCGAGTCGCCGAGTCAGTGTATGTGCAACATAGGTTTTAACTATCCAAACCGCCTATGTAAGGTGTTAAGCTTAAGTCAACCAATTTCCCTCCAAAAAAAATATGCAGAAACTGCAAAAGATTTCACCGTTCAGACTCTCCTCACTCCTCCGCCTGCAAAATGACCCGAAACAAGCCCTTCAGCTCTTCCTTCACCCAAATCCAAATGACCCGAATCCGAAACCCTTCCGATACTCCTTCCTCTCCTACGACCTTATCATTTCCAAGCTCGGCAAAGCCAAAATGTTTTCCGACATGGAAAAAATCGTTGAAAAATTGAAAAACGACACCCGAGTTATCCCTGAAGAAATCGTTTTCTGTAACATTATCACTTACTACGGCCGATCACGCTTGCCCAACAGAGCCCTCAAAGTATTCGATGAAATTCCCTCTTTCCGATGCCAAAGAACCATCAAATCCGTGAATACCCTTTTGAATAGCCTTCTCATGTGCCGTGAGCTTGATAAGATGAGGGAAGTGTTCTCGGATATTGATAAATACGCGAGCACCCTTGATGCTTGTACTTACAACATACTGATAAATGCGTGTTGTTTGATGGCTGATTTGGAGAGTGCATGGAAAGTGTTTGAAGAAATGAGTAACAGAGGGGTCGAGCCTAATGCCGTGACATTTGGGACTTTGATCAATGGGCTTTGTACGAATGGTGATTTGGGTATGGCTTTCAGTTTGAAGAGAAGAATGGAGAGTGATTTTAAGATCAAGCCTAATGCACGTACATACGCGACATTGATTAAAGGGCTTTGTAAGGTTGATAACTTGAATAAGGCTGTTAAGTTAAAAAATGAGATGTTGAGAAAAAAAGTGGAATTGAATCCCGCGGTTTATTCTACTTTAATTAGTGGGTCTTTTAAGGCTGGTCGAAAGGAGGAGGTTCCTGGGTTGCTAGAGGAAATGAGAAGAAATGGGTGTAAGCCTGACACTGTGACATACAATGCACTGATTTACGGGTTTTGTCAAGAAAAGGATTTTGATTCTGCTTTTGGGGCTTTGCATGAGATGGAGGAAGAAGGGTGCAAGCCGGATGTGATTAGTTATAATGTGATTATTGTTGGGCTTTGTAGGGAAAGGAAAGTGAGAGAAGCAAATGAACTATTGGAGGATATGCCCAGACAAAAATGCGCACCAGATGTGGTAACTTATAGGACAGTTTTTGATGGGCTGTGCAATGTAATGCAGTTTAAGGAAGCAGCAAGTGTTTTGGAAGAGATGATATTTAAGGGATATGTTCCTCATTCTTCTAGTATAAGCAAATTTGTGGATAAATTGGTTCAAGGGCAGAACATGGAGTTATGGACATATTTGATTTGTTTGGCGGAAAGAAATGCAATTGATAGATATGTATGGAGACTTGTAACTTCATTGGTCTGCAAGGACAACCATTCATATGCTCTTGAGCTGTTTAATAACCTAATAGACACTCATTCTATTTCAGTCAGTCAGAGATCCTGAGCACTTGGGAGATTGTCTGGACAATCACGCTTAGGTAGGTACACTTTGTGTTGTTTATAATTTTCAATGAAAGTTGAAGTCCGTGAGGCATGATAGTCTAATTATATTGAGAGCAATGGGATTATAATCTTGATAAGAAATCATGTTTTATTGGAGCATCAAGACCTTGTGTTGTAAAATATCATGTCCAAGAACAAAGAAAAAAGAATATCCTGAAATGAAAATATCATTAGATTGCGAGAAAGCAACAAGTGTTGGCATTATAGTCTTGATAAGTCACTTTTTGCGCTCAAAGTATTAGCTTTAATCGCTAAATTTTCGTACTTTTTTTTATTATATATTCGGAAAGATTCAGCAATCTATTCTATTACACACTCCCAATCACTCTTCAAATAGCATAGGCAATGCCATATTACGAACTGCAATTCGTGCTACTGGAGTGGTAGAGTTGCTCGAAAGAAACTGGATTGTTTTGTTCTTGACTGCTTTTCTCAAGTCATATGTCCTGTTGGAGTATACTTGCTCTTGCTAGTCTTGTGTTCTTGGAGCTCTGTTTTTGTGTTTACAGGGTTGGCGAAATTGCTCTTCGGAGTCTGTGTTTTTATGTTTAATTGTTAGTTACTTCTGCATTTCTGGTTGCTACCAAGTGCATTTTTTTTCTTTCTGAACCACTACTGGTACTAGGTTGGCTCCTACAAATGGTCCGACTTTCTGCTTCTTCTTTTTTGCCTCGGGCGTGGTCTCTGCTGCTTTTGAACTCTTTTTAGGGACTTTGGATTTTAATGCTTGCTGTTGGTCTGACTGACTTTTGCTGGTTGATGGGCTGGATTTTGGTTGTCTTCTGCAGGCCAGGTTCGTTTGGTCTGGATCGATTCGGAGCATACATGGACTGAGATCAGCAAACTAAGCAGGTATAAATTACAATGAATCCTGGAATTAGAAGGGATTACTAATCACTAACTAGTCTTGTAGTTTTCTTGAAAAAAGGGCCAGCCACGTGTATCCGAGAATTATTTTAAAAAAAAATATGAAGTTCTAGATAGAGCTCCAAAAGATCCAATTTTGTTTAAACTGCACATACATATAGTCATTATCAGAAATTAAAATTTAATTTAGAACAAAATCTGAGTCCTGCAGACCTTGCTTATTTTATTTTACTTATACCTAACTCCTGCACGTCTCATTACAGGAACTGAACTATCCTTTGATGAAGACATTTCTCCTGAAGGCACTTTTGTTTTCGAAGCGTGGAGGTATTCTTCGTTCGTATTATAGTAATTGGATGTCAACCAAATCTGATTTTCTTGGTACCTTTGATGTGTTGTTATTATTTATTTAATTGTTGACTGTTAGTTCTTTAATTGTTACTTTATTGTATATTCTTTCTAGGTATTATGAACTTGTTTTTCTGCCTACCTTTTTGTCTTCTTTGTTTGTCGTGTAATTTCGTAGTCTCATGCATGCAGAAAGTCAATCCATCTAATCTATTTCTTTTTTGCTACCTCCTATGCTTGCGTCAATTAATTTTTTTAGTCCAAAATTCATATAATGTAGTTTCCAATACGCCAAAGATGAAGTCAATTAAGATTCTATTATTGAACACCTTATCTGTATCACATAAGCTGCCAAAGTTTAACTATTCTAGTAAGATCAGATAAGACATGACAATAACTTCATTACGAAATTTACGTCCATTACGTGGAAGAGATTAATTCCCCCACGATATACGAACCCATGTTCGATTTCCTTTTAGGAGAAGTCTTCACGTAATGTGTTTGAAGTGTCTCGAAAAGGATTAAGTTAGGGTCCATGTCTTAGACATGAATATCCTTTTAATTAAGTTTGGTTGAGGTCTGGACCGAATCTGGTTCAACCTCATTTCTTTATTTTTGATTGGTTGAGTTTTATGTGGTGAAAATTAGTTCATGTCAAATTTCAGTTGTGTCAACATAGGATCAAATAAATAAAGTGCAAAATGGGGTGACCCAAGCGTACCACGACCCGACCCATCTTTTGATCCATCCAATTGCATTTTTCTAGTATGAGAGGTCAATTGAAGGCCTAAAAGTTTGCGTGCACACTAGACATCAAGAGAGACTGTAGATGACATGCCTTTGTGCATTAGAGGGACCATTTTTTTTTTTCCATTAACCACACTTTTCAAGCTTTGATCCAAGTGAATTGAACACACCCCAAAATAATTGGAGCACACACACACACACACACACACCATATGGAACTTACTTAGAAACATTGGCCGGCGGCTTAGTTACCTACCAAATTTCCTTCATGCAAAATATGCCATTATATTCCTGAATTTCAAACTGTTTGACCAAACCAACCAATTTGTGAATCTCTATATATATCCATTCCTACTCCCATCCAATTTATCCATTCCAAAGTTTTATTCCAACTTCTCTGCACATCCATCAGTTCCTCAATTTCTTAAGTCTTTTGATTTCAAAAATGGCTCGATTGAATTCTTTCTCGATTTGTCTAGTTCTTGCTTTGATCTATTTAGCTCAAGGCTTACAAGCCAGAAGGCTTCTTCTTAGCATGGAGAAGAATGAGGCTTCTTTTGATGTTGGAGCAAGTTTAGTATCGAGTTCTCTTCCGGAAGCTAATACTTTACCTTCTTCCCCTAGCAATGGAATTAATGCTGAAGCTATAAGTGAAGATCTTTTCTCGGATAGTCAGACCGCAAGTGTTAATGTTATAGATCGTCGCGATTTAGGGTCGGTTCCTAGTCCAGGAGCTGGTCATTGAGTTCATCAAGCTACTCCCATTTTTAGACAATGGGGATTAATTTATCTACACAAGGTTGACATTTTCAGAGTTATTTTTATATCTATTGCTAGGTTTATATAATTTATGGTCAATGTATACAATATATAAGATTAATTTCATTTTTAATTGTCAATTTATTGAAATAAATATAGGTCCACCACTATCATTTGAAATCAGCAGACAGTTTTACACCTAATATCTCAGGATTTGGAGAAAAATCAATTTGATCGTATTTAGATTATTATAATATATATATATATATATATATATATATATATATATATATATATATCATAGAAGTGTGTATTATATTTGTTATTATGTATTGGATAAAATACTAGATAGTGACCAATCGCAAGCATGTAACGACGATATGCTTGTTTTGTAAATAGGTAAGTTCCGTATAATAACTAATATGGTTATTCAAATAATTATTAAATTCAAATTTCACCTAGTAAAAATTAAAATTCAATCACATCAGCAATCAAGTGCGAATATTCTGAGTAATCGAAGTTGGGTTGGATCTACACAGATTCAGCCCAATCCATTCCATTAGCAACGTTCTAGTAGGGATTATTCTTTTGTGTAGCCCATACTTAACCCAACAATACCTAAGTGGACCACAAGAATGAGTCCCCTGCTCTCCTGCATCTAGGTAGCCTAGATTTTGGCCGGTAGGGCTGTCAATTGGTCGGATTTGGGTCGGATCATGTTCGACTCCTCCGACTCCATTTATGTCAAATTGGATTTGGATCAAGTATGAATCTTGCTCGGACCTAAATATCTCGAGTCCAACGGATTTTGGCTGGATTCGGATGGATATCGAATTTTTTTCGAATTTAATAAAAATCAATCACTTTCAATATTTAAATCATTATCTTATCCTAAAATAAGTTTGTTAACTTTATGATTTTATTAATTAACCATTTAACCTCACATGTTCTAACTTTCTTATCTAATTATGAATGAATTATTAACTAGTATTATTTATGTTTAGATGAAAACATGCATAAAAATAAAAGGGATAATTACATCGACTTCCCCTGAGGTTTGGGCTAATTATTGCCCAATCCCCTCGCAATTTCATAATTACATCCACCTCCCCCCACATTTGAAAAACCTTACAAAATGATGTGAAATGACCATATTGTCCTCGTCAGTTTTAAATAAAAAAATAAAATAAAAAATATTAACAAAATGTCCTATTTACCCTTGCAAGGGATAATTACATCGACCTCCTTGAGGTTTGGGCTAATTATTATCCAATTCCCGCGCAATTTCATAATTACATCCACTTCCCCCCACATTTGAAAAATCTTACAAAATGATGTGAAATGATACATAAAATTACAATATTACCCCTGCAATGATACACAAAATTACAATACTACCCTTGCAAATATTAATTTTATACATAAAAAAAGACTCTAACCCTAACCTCCCACCCCACCTCCACCGTCCCAAACCCGCAAATATCCTCCCAGGCCGTGTCGTCGGCCTGGTTCGAACCCTAGGCCTTCCAGGCCGGCGACGCGGCCTGGGAGGAGATTTGCGGGGTTGGGGACGTCGGGTGAGGGGTTCGGGACCGGCGGGTGCGGGTTAGGGATGGTGAGGGTTCTTTTTTTTAAAATAATAATAATTTATATTAAAATAGTTTATTGATATATTAATATTAGTATTTTTATATAAATAAGAAACGATTTTAATATTATTGTATTTAAATAAGAAATATCAAAAAAAAATTATATTTTATAATAACTATTTTATTAAATCGAGTATTTTTAGTTTTTGTAAAAAAATTATTGATTTTATAATAACTATTTTAGTTAAAAGTTTAAGAATTTTTTTAGTAAACATGTGAGCATTTTTATAATGTCTAATAATTTATGTTCAAGTTTTTTCTTCTTCTCATGATTAAACGTAATTCATTAATTTATCCTTATACTTTAATTATGAAAAAAATTAAAATTATTAAAATTACGGGTTAAACGTTAAAGTTGAATTTATGTACATTTTTTATTTATGTTCTACAATATTTTTTTCTTATAATTAACCATAATTTATTTACTTTTAATTGTAAAAGCATTATGAAAAAAAATTGAAAAAAATAATTGATATGTTATTATATTTTTATTTTAAGAATACATATACACTACTATTAAAATTCATTTATTATTTAAACCTAATTCATTCATTTATTCTTTTACTTTAATTAGGAGAAAAAATTGAAATTATTAAAATTATGGGTTAAATAATTGATATGTTCTACAATGTGAAGTTGAATGTATTTACATTTTTATTCATGTTCTACAATGTTTTTTTCTTATAATTAACCATAATTTATTTATTTTTCCTTGTATTTTAATTGTAAAAGCATTATGAAAAAAATGGGAAAAAAATTGGAAAAAAATGTTGATGTGTTATTATATTTTTATTTTAAGAATACATATTCATTAATAAACTAATTATAAGTTTCAAAGAAACCCCTCCTATGTACCAAACATAACAAGGGTATAATTGTCCAACAAAATAGCTACAGTAACCTCAAGGGTAAAATAGGGAAGTTCAATAAAAATTCTCGATGACGTTATCAAAATGTAAGATTTTTGAAACGTCGGGGGATGTGGATGTAATTATGAAATTGCGAGGGGATTGGTCAATAATTACCCCAAACCTCAGGAGAGGTCCCTGTAATTATCCCAAAATAAAATTATGAATGGATTATTTACTACTCCTACTATTTTATGAAATTGATGGTAAAATATCATTAATGTTACTTATTTAGTAAAATATTATGTATATATATAAATTTTTAATTTATTGTCGGATACAGATCTTTAACGGATTAAATCGTCCATATTATATCCATATATTTCGGATTACAGATCTTTATAATCAGATTCATCGAATCTTTAATCGGAGTAAAATCTTAATAAACCAGGTCAAGTTCAGATTGAATTCTGATTGAAATCCACCCCATTGACAACACTGGCCTAGATATGTAAACATATCTTAAATTTGAATTAAATCCGCTGATTTAAGGAAAGTGGAATTAAATCCGCACTGCCAAAATTGGGGATAAAATCCGTACTCGAGTAAGTCGGATCCGCTTATTTAAAATCGTTATTCACTAAGAATTTGGATGGATTTGGTTTAATAAGTAAAGAAAATCCATCTCTTAAATAAAGGGTATGAATGTATAAAATCCATTTTAGTAATTTATTTATAATAATATTAACTATGTTTTTATGGCTAACCGAAAAACACATTATTATTTAATATTTTCAGTTACAATTTCAATGACATATTTGAAGTTATTATTTTGTATATGATCAACATTGTTGTTTTTAATATAAAAAATACACATTTCTCAATATACCTAATATAAGATGAATTATTATTAGTATATTACCTTCTTTTCTTTTTTTTGAGAAAAATATTAGTATACCATCAACATTGTCGTTTTTCAATAGAAAACAGTACTTATTTCTCTTTATAAGGATAAATGCGTTGAAGATCAAATTATCTTTAATTTGGACTCGTAATTACGTGATTATATGATATTGAGACCTGGGATCTGATTGACATGACTGTTGTTGTAGGATGTTTAAAAAATTAACCAATATCGGTTCAAAATAAATAAACATGTCCGAATATAGATCCATTTGAAATAAATAAACATGATAAACATGAACATAGATTAGAATATATCCCCTCCAAATCCAACATGAAGGTAGCCGATTAGCAAATATTGTTCTAAAATTAAAAAAAAATGTTCTAAAATTTAGCTTTTATTCCAATTTCAAGTGCACGATGAGAAACTGGACTTTGGACATTATTAAGTGGGATCTACAATCAAAAGAGGAACCTATGCACATGCACAAAAAGGCAGACAAACTCTTCTTCTGAAGATAAATAGGCACATAACTAATACTACATTCTAAAATATACAATTGCAATTATAATGTTTCATACTTACACCAAGTATTAACAAAATTTGGGAGCTCTTTAAAGACATAAATATGTAATAATATAGTCTAAAGGAATCTCCATATATATATATATATATTATAATTAATTATATATTCAATAATACATGCACTCTCCCTTTGCAGAAAAAGCAACATAAAGTCCTTACTCCCTTACCACAGCCAAGCCATGGCAATCATTATCAATGTATGATCAAAATATGGAAAAAAATAAAACTTTAACTAAGCCTACAATTCGATCCAGTTAATAATCAAAATAGGTACACCTGACTTTGAATGATCGTCGTACCTGCCCTGAAGCCCGGAACCACTGTGAAAGCCACACGAGGATCATTTTGCGATGTGGGATCAAATGACAAGAAGGCCTCATCGCTTAAGCTCTCCATATAAACTTCAGAGAAACGACTTCCCTTTTTCACTTGAAAGATAGACACCTCAGGATCAAAAGATAAAGCCAGACACTGTAGAAGCCACACGCGTTTTGCCATTTCAATGAACGCTAAAAAGAGACTAGTCTCTGGCACTTCACCCGAACTCACCAAATTCCTTTGGTCCAAATTACCAAAAAGGGATTCTTCCATCTTCGAATGTACAAGCTTCATATATTTTCTTCGGCAAAATGTCGCAAATAACGATCTCGGCTTCCACGATAGGTAGTCTGCAGGTTTTACGTTTTTCATCTCCAAGAATCTGTCAAAAGATACACTTTGGTGCTTTTCTTGCTCGTTCAAGGGCTCTGTTTGGAGGGAGAAATTTGGGTAATTGAAACCATCAAACATTTCTTTACAAACATAAGATTCAAAGGCAAAACATTTATGATTCGGTTTCCAGAAAGAAATCCCGGGTTCAATCGAACAAGCTGCAGAATCCAAATCCCAGTTTGAAGACTCCATTTCACTTATCAACAACCGTACAAAGCCTCGTATTGATTTCATCGCCTGACGAAAGTACAAAATGAAATGACTTGGCCTTAAGCTCGATAATTGAATATTATCTGGCATAGCTAATTGTCCACTTGAGTTTAATCTTTTCTCGAGAGACCTGTTATCTTTATTGGCTTCTGCTAACTTTTCCTTGAGAAAAGTTATTTCAGACTCTTTAAGTTTAATTTGAGAATCCAACTTCTTACTGGTGATCTCGTAGATTTTCAGAAGACTCTTCTGCTCTTGAATTTCAGACATGATCATAGTCGTTTCTGGAGATGTTTCATTCAATTGTTTTTTCAAGTAAGACTGCTTTAACTCGGATAAATTCTTTAGCTCGGAAACTACAACTTGGTCAGCAGATTGAATCCCATCTGCATCGTAAGGACACTGAGATAATTGCAACTCTGCATACGCAGCTTTGATAGTCGAGATTCTGGCAAAAAGCTTTGCAAGAAAAGCTTCTCTTACACGCAACTCTTCATCTTCATCATCAAAGGTATTTTCTACTTCTACTCCATCTTTCTTCAACTTTTCATGGGATTTGATGTGCAAAACCTTAGCAAAAGTACGTGCCAATCTACTCTTCTTTGGGGTAATCGAAGAACGTTTAACTGAATCCATCTGAACTGAGAAATCTAAAAAAATTAAAAAAATATTATGACTATTACATATCAAGATTTATATGGAATGGACACTTAAGGTAATGGCAGCAATAATTGGTAAAGCATATAAAAAGGGAATGGAATATGAAAAATAATGATGGCCACAATAACTATGCACAATGAACATGTTTTAATAAAGAGAAAAAGATGTATGCTTTATTTTCTTTTGGAATTTTTCATTTGAAATTCAAGAAAAGTGGGCTCCAATGTGAAGAGAATAACAGATGAACATAAAGTACACAAGAAAAGAAGGTGGAGATAATTAAACAAAAGACATATTCAAAAGTTTGATTGATGCATTGCAGCAAGAAAGATGTTTGATTCAATGGAGGAATAATCAACTCTATTATTCTGAATATTCTATTATTCTTATGCTACCAAACTTTTAATAAACATATAATTGAACTATAACATTTAATATCTTATTACAACCTTGTGGAATTAGTTTCTTATTGAATATCCCAGACAGCTAAAGCTAGCAATATGAAGCCCCATATCTCCAAAAAATATTTGACCAAATCCATTATGTATCATGGAGACGGCAATTACATGGGATGATTGTTACATATAGTACTAAAATACTAACAAGGACAATTCTCTATCTATAAAGTCCAATATAACACATCTTGGACAAAACTTGTCGTCTATTCACAATCCATTCACAATCATTATTAGATTTTTCCTTTTTGCCCCTAGGCTAGAACATTATTTACATTAAGAAATCGATCAAGTCAATTTTGCATATTTCATATAAATAAAAGTTAATTCCATAGCCAAAAATACTCGCATGATACGAAAATACCCATAAGAAAGTACACCACAAGATTGAATCCATGGCTTTTCTTCCACGACCAATGGCGGCATCCAATGCATCAACGACCAAACGCAACTTTGGGTGCCGCCACATGGCAGCCATGGGGTCCATCAAACGCACCAGTGGACCCACCACAGGACAAGTGCTATTAATACACGGCGGCGTCGCATAACTTAAAAATACCACAAATGCCCTTAGCATATATAGTATCAATCAACGAGTAAATGATAGTTGTAAATGGTGGTAGTCCAATACTAGGAAATGATCCGTAAAGGATGCATAATCGACAATTGGCATGAGACGATCATGGCTTCAAATAATTCATTGGATTCCTAGGGCCCAAATGACAACATCAAAAAAAGCATATAGTATTTCTTTTCACAAGGTAAATTAATAACACCCATATATCGTTTATCTCGTGTCAGCTATCCTACTGCAATAAATCTTCAAGGGCCCTAGTGCTTTATATCCCTGAAAAAACCTTTCTTTCAAGATTCTTGACCTTTATTTAAACATCCAACGGTCCAAAATATTTAAAAAGCTTCCAAAAACTCATCATATTCATACAGATAAAAGCACACATCCCAGAAATTTGTTTCTAACACTGCAAATATCTTGACCATACATCATTCATTCACATGATAACAACATCAAGTTATCATTCTTGATTCAAGTGGCAATCACGTGACCAAATTTTACAGAAAATTAATCAGTCTTTTGACTATATATGATACAAAGGTAAACTTATGTCAATTTTTACTACCGTGAAAAGGAAAGTTACCGTTTAATTTCCAAAACACCTCAGAGAAGCTATAAGCGTGAATCCCAAAACACCATTAACATCATCAGTTTTTTCTCCAGCCCCTGAAAATTGAAATAAAAACCCAATAATTTTTTTAGCTCAATGTAAAATAAAATATAAATAAATCAAGAACACACACACAAGTGCGTGTACTGTGTGTTTATATATGTCCAAACAGAAGAACAAACAAAGAAGGGTCGAAACTTTTCAACAGGAATAGAAAAGTTTGACTCCAGACAGAAAGAAAAAAAACTTGTTTAGAACCTAAGAGGGAAACAAGAAGCCTAAAAATCAAATCTTTTTATGGTTTTTAAAGTCAATAAAAAAAATCTGGTTCAAGTTTTTCAGCAAAAGGTTTTGTAACAAAGAATCTATTAATGGAATGGAATGGAATGGGCCTAAATTAATTAATAATAAAAGAGACAAAGCGATTAATGGGAAGTTTCTGGAGAATTATTTCTCAACAAAACAATGAATACATATACACACCCACCTCTTAATTAAAGAAACTTCCTCTTGTTATGATTCTACCATTAAAAAGAAAACTGAAAAAGGTCCAAATGGGTCGATTTTTTTAGCTTTGAGATGAAAAAATCATCAAGAATTTTGAAGAAAAGGAAGGGGTTTTAGAGAGGGGGCAAAGAACAGAAACGGGAAAATGACTAGAGGACAAAACAATGAGAAAGTGATGCATTGGGGAATTAAAAATACTGATTGGGGACAGAAACGTATATTTCTTAATATTGTGACAATTTTGTCCTGATGTTTAGCATAAAGAGGAAATCCAGATGTCATTTTGGAGGGTATATTTGTATATTTCGCAGCTGTCGGAAATACGCGGGTTCACACGCACGAAGACCGCTGTAATAAGCGAATTTTCTCATTCGATTCGGGCGGGCCGGGTTATGACCAGAAAAAGTGGATAGTTGATGCATTTAAGAAATCTGACTCGAGTACTTTCAACGGATACGCATTGAAATATTATGGATGGTATTCTTCTATTTTAATTTGAATTTATAATACTTGATTTTTCTGAAATGTTTTTGTATATCCAAAATATTAGTATAAAAAAAATTCAAAAAACACTTGATAACCGAAACAAAGGAACAACGAAGTATTGACAAATTTGATACTGTAT
Source organism: Penstemon newberryi var. newberryi (assembly GCA_030819805.1). Classification (NCBI taxonomy): domain Eukaryota; kingdom Viridiplantae; phylum Streptophyta; class Magnoliopsida; order Lamiales; family Plantaginaceae; genus Penstemon; species Penstemon newberryi. Next base: position 3,626,759 of record JAUALY010000003.1, on the reverse strand, counting down.
TTGTGTTTTGTGATAAATTGATAATGTATGTACGCAAATGATAATAATATATTTTATATATTGAGCATGACAAAACACAAAATTTTCTTAGACATGATTTGATAAACATAGGGCCAAAGATGTTTGCCCTAATTACGTAAGGTTTCTTGAATCACAATTGGCATAAATATTGGGATTTCCTAAATTCCTATGATATTTAACTCTATCTTATGTCTTGAGTTCAACTTCTCGAGCTCGATGTATAGTTTTTTTTTTTTTTTGGTCAAGCGGAGAAGGAAGTAGCCTAGCTAAGGTCTTCCTCCAAAATAAAAGCAGCTTTCGCAGGAACCTCGTCCCACTGGATTTTGGTGCCCATCATCGAATCATGGCCCATCTTGGCGAGTAAGTCTGCCACCGAGTTCGTTGTGCGTCGAACATGCCTGAAAGTGACTTCCCAATCAAAGCCCAACAATCCTTCAAAATGTGAGCCAAGGGGTGATCACCATTCCTTTGGTGACAAGGGTAAAAACAACTTTCGAATCAACTTCAACCTCTAACCGCTGAAATCTCTGTTCCCATCCCAAAATAAGACCCTCTCGGAGGGCCAACAACTCCGCAACTGTGACGGAGCAATCTCCAACATTCCAACAAAAACCCGTAACTCAAGAACCATCGTCATCCCGAATAACCCCTCCAGCCGACGCCAAACAATTATGAGCATAGAAGTTCCCATCCGTATTGAGTTTGAATCCCCCGTGAGCCGGCCTAGTCCACCGTTGAGAGGTCACAAGTTTCGGCTTCGTCAAAGTAATGAAATTGTCTCTAAGATCCATGGCTAAAAGACGAATCTTGAAAGAAGTTTCCTTAATATGTTCCTCCCGATCCTCAAAGATTTTAACATTACGGGCTTTCCAAATATGGCAAATTGTCGAGAGAAAATAATAGGCCAAGGACATTCGGGTATAAGCAAATTATGAAAGGCTTGTCTCGTGTTACGTTCAAACCAAAGGGGAGTATCCATGAGGGAGAAAGCAAAGGAATCGGAAGGGGAAATGACCAAATCCCAAACAAGTTTAGCTTTAGGACACATGTAGAAAATATGGAACAAATCCTCCCTATTCATAGCGCATCTTGGACAAAGATCACTAGGCAAAAAGTGTCTATCAAAACGGAAAGCATTAGACATGAGACTATTATGGTAAATGAGCTACAAAAAATATTTCAAACGATTATGACACTTTGCTTTCCAAATCCAACCAGGATTACTAGGGAGAGAGGGAGCCGCCTCTAACGGTTCTCTTAAGGCTTTGTACGCACTACTACAAGAAAACTTAATGTAACTAAATTCGACTTGAAAGTTTACGTTTAATGGTAGAGGCATGGTTGTCCCATGTACTAGATGTCGTATTAATAAGGTCATTTCCTTAACACTGTGTAATAGCCAATAGGTAGCATGATAGTCATTTTGACTTGAATGTTCAACTCATTTATTGGTTGCTCTGAGTCCGTTTATTAATACTTCCTTCAATTATTTAAATTTTACTCGAATTCATCATATTTTTAATCAACAATATTGGTTAACCGTTGAATGCGTAGTTTATAGTCATTATAAGTAGGGTGGGGTTGTCAATGGTGGATTCTGGTCGAATCAGACTTGTCCAAATCCGGCTCAATTAATATCGGAATGAATTTTGTCGGATTCGGATGTTGCTCGGATCTATATTTTTTGAATCCAACGGATCTTGGTCGGATTTGGCCGGATATAGGATCTTTTGCGGATCCAATAAATTTTCATTTAAAAAGTTAAATTAATATTTTTTTCTAAAACAAGTTTATCAACTTTTCAATTTTATTTAATTTTAGCTCACATGTTCAAAGTTTCTTTACTATATTCATATTTGTAGAATGAAAATATTGGTTTAAATAAATTTATAAACGAGTTATAAATTACTATCTTCTTAATTTACGGTGAAATATTATTAATGATACTTACTTTTATAAAACTTTTTGTATATATATATTTCTTTTTATTTATTGTCGGACGCGGATCTCTAACGGATCGGATCGACCTAAATCCATATTCTCTCCATGAGTTTCGAATTACGGATATTTATAATCGGATCAGGTCCATCGAATCTCTAATCGGACAATTATTCTAATAAATCAGACCGGGTTCGGACGGATCCGGATTGAAATTCGCCCCATTGACAGCCCTAAAGTAGGGTCTATGATTAAACAAGAAATGTATGAGATTTACTAATTCAACACAATTTAAGATTGGATTCATTAAATTAGTTGGATCTATTACGTACTTTTTCCAATTTGATTTATATTAAATCTAGTCAAACCTATTGGATTTGAATCCAAAAATAAACTCATTCTAGACATATAGCAATTACAAATAAATTTATTTTCAATACGTATTCAATATAAAATTGTGTTTACTTTGAATAATATGAAAACATCTTAAATAAAATTTCATAAAAAAATGTTGAAACAATCTAACCACACATATTTTCCATCCTTCTTAGTCATGATCTCTCCCCCCTCACATAATTGCACGTGTGTTGAAAAGAATGAAAATTTGGTTATTCAAAGAACACAAGTAAGCTTATAAATTTAAGAAAATAAAATGAAATTTACATTTTATATTTAACAAGGGGCCCAATAAAAACTTTCATATTTAACGTTTCCATTAATGGACTAGTACAAATTTGATGGAACTGACGGAAAACCAATCAATAAATAAAGTATTGAAGAGGGTTTGCTATGCATTAATTGCTTGTTTTGACATACCTTTTGTCATTTGTCATCAAATATACTCCTATATGACCATCAAATTAGTTGGAATAATCCCAATAAATGATAGTTAATGTTCTAAAATTAATATTTTATATTCATTAATTCCTTATATATAAATTATAGGAGTAACATTTTAATCCATGAATTATGAAAATATGAAACTGTACATATGAATTTTATTTTCTAGATGTCAGAAGGTTGTAATGCAACTTTTGAGTAAGTGAAACACCAGAATAAATTGATAATACACTTAATTTGGGTAAAACATTTATTAACAATAATGTGGAAGAAAAAGAAAATATTTTCTATCCCTCAACTTTTACTTTAAACGAGACTCGTTTTTCATAAATAAAATTATTTTTCTAAAAGATGTTCTTTCATATAAAATAATTGTCATATCATTAATGCTCACTCACAGTTTTCATGAACATGAATGTAAAATTAATTAAAACTTTCATATTTTCACTTTTACCTAAAAGTTTAAGTCAAAAGTAAAGTAGAAAAAAAAAAAGGGTGACAGAGTGAGAATTATCTAGCTTGCTGCTATTTTCTTTTAAGAAAAACTCTTTGGGTCTGTTTGTTTGACGTTTTCCAAATTTTTTTCGTATTTGGGAAATGCCAAACAAATATGTTTTCTACTTTCTAAAATAAATTTTTCATCTTTCAATTTTCTCAAACTACTCTCTCAAAAGCCAAACAAACAACAAATTTCTTATCTCTAAACAAAACCTATACAAACTCTACTCTGATTTGACATAAAGTAACATATCTCTTACACAATTTATCTCACATAACAAACATGATTTGACATAAAGTCTTACACATCTTACACCTACAACTTAACTCTTCCAAAAAAACCTACACCTACTTTATTTATCAAACCATTCTCTCAAAACTCAAACAAACAACATTACGCAAATCGAGATTATTTCACAAACCACCACTACTATCCCAAACTACTTTCCCAAACACCAAACAAACAGACCTTTAATTTACCACAGTTGAAATCATATTTATCACAATTAAAAGATTTTTTTATAAGCTCAATTAAGAGATTAAATCAAGATTGAAAAGTAATGCCATCTTTAACTTTTTATTCTCTTGTTTCCTTTATCTCCCTTTATTAAGGAGTTAAAGTATACAGAGTCAAAAAGAACAAGGAGATGATATAGGAAGAATAACACCGCCATTTATGTCAATTCAAAAAAATAGTGAGTGAGTTTCTGTAGTAACTTTTTCAAATTTTATTTTTATTTCTTGTAGCGTTAATAATTGGTAAAGTGAATGATAGGACTGATGCTTCTAATAATGGGAGTAAAAAGATTGATGTGATGTGATGAGTCGAATTTAAAAGATTTACTATCAATTATCAGTATCTCAATTCACCAGCTTTTCTGCATATGACCATAATTCCTGCATACCAGGATATCCACCATAAAAAAGAAAAGGAATCCTAGAAATATTTATGTAATTATGTGCATATTTTCTTTTAATATCATATGTAGGGCTTGTTTATCTAGGGTTCTTAAGCGTTTTGGTGCTCTATGATAAATTAAATAAACAATATTTTTACTTTCAGTTCTTTCAATTTTTATAAGTAAAATTCATTTTAAAAAGATTATGTTATTCCTAAAAAGAACTTACACAGACTCTATTTTAATTTGACATAAAGTAATATAACATAAAATATAATTTTTTTAGAGTATAAAATATTATTTTAGATGAACATAAAGCTAGTAACATATCTCTTACATTATTTTTCTTAGTTCCATAATATCCGGAAAAAAAAACTACAGGATTTTATTTCTTAAATAACTTAAAAAAAACTCAAACAAACAGTACGAAAATCAAGATTATTTCAGAAATCTCAAGTTATTTTTGAAACAATTCTACGAAATTCCAGATAAAAATGCCCTTATATTTTCAGCCATGTCTATAATACCGCACTGAAAAAATAGTTAACCATTGCTAATAATACTTAAAGAAAACAAAAGAGGTGATACATCCAGGATATTGTAAGTAGATTAAATCAAGTTCTACTGTGTCTACATTTCAAGTTGTATAATTTGAATAACGTTTACAAAAATAATACCATAAGGGATTCACGGCTGGATTTTGGCTTGATTTCTCTCGATTTTGATATCGACTCATTCTGGCTCAGCCCCCAAATCCATAATTACCCTTAGTTCCTCACTTATGAGTTATGTCTACTCGCCTCGTCTTTGCTCATTCTTAACACCAAACATTGCATCCTAATTCATTTCATTTTGTTATGTCTAATAACAAGCCAAAACAGTAGCTGGTTTTCCAACTATTTCCTGTCTGAAGTCTAAACATAGAGAAAAGAATGTCAAAGAAAACAAAGATTTTTTAGACAAATATCAAAATATTTGCATCGCAGCTAACTAATAAGCTCGTTACAAAAACATTCTCAACAAAGAACGATTCCACTGAAACCTAGGCAAGTATATAACCTGTTATGAATAAACGAACAAGAGACAAAAAGGTCTAAACAACAATAACAAACTAAACTGCAATCTTCCATTTGGGATCTACACGTCAGCAGGGAATTCTTCTCTACTTTTCTTCATGTTACCAAACATGTCAAGTTTTAGGATATGGAGTTCGGTTGGCACTTTGAAGTGTATTAGAAACCGAAGAACCCGAGCTCACTGGCCTTTTCCTTCTCAAATGTCTCGAAATACTGATATATGATTGTGACTGCAAGCAAGATCCCAGTGCCAGAACCAATTGCACCCATGAGATCAGCCAAAACTGTTAGAGCACCAATGCACACGCCCCCAAAAGCGGCTGCAGTAGGTATGTAGCGGTTCAGCTCTTTCTGTAAATTTGATTCTCTGTGTCCAGGCATCACCATTTGTTGTTCCTGAAAAGTTTCCAGATATATAAATTAGTAATCACGGATTCAAACTAATTTCCTGCTTCTGTTGCAACCATTATATTATTTAATCAGACAGAATCTTCTTGTGCAGACCTAGTTCACACGAATCTATATTCAGACATAGGTGGAATGAATTTCTACATGATGAAAAGAGTTCCTTTATTATACTTCTAACTTTTTTATTGTGGCTAAAATATCCACCTTCTAACTAGAAAAAATAATAATGTTTGTTGATCTCACATGGACGTGTACGGCTTAACCTCAAGCACTAAAATCCATAGCAACTTACACTAATTAAAGTCTTAGACCAGATATCAAAGATATTCTAATCACATCAATCCGATGCTCGTGAAAGTATCCCAACTGGTTAGGAGATGTTTGTTGTCTTTATATGATGATTTAAGATAATAAATCATTTGATGATCTAAGAGAGAAAATTGAGATCTAATTTCTCACCTACATGATATGGATATATTTACATTTCGTGTAACACGATAACTTTAAGGTGAACCAATTTTATGGATGCTTGTGGCCTATCTCTGAAGCTAAAGATGATCTAGAAACTCATGGATGGCTATGATATAAACAAATTATTACAAGATAAACCATTGAAGTGTTCAAGAACATACTTTTAGTTGCTTAGCCACGTCTTTAGCTGATGATCCTGAAACCTCAATCCATGTTTTTGAAAACAAAGCACACGCTGACAGCATAAACACTATATAAAAAAATCCATGGAATGGATTGGCCAATATATCTGACAGGCTGCAAAGCAACATCAATCATGTGTATAGTTAGTAGGATTGAGCAAAAAGGAAACTAAGTAAAGCTCAACGAATTCAGAAATGAAAACAAACAAATAATCTAATTACCTTGATGGTGCAGTTATATAATAAGCAAGACCGCCAACAGGTATAGATTGGCCAGAGTATTCAGATTCCTTCCACTTCCCCAAAAGGTTCACAAGAAAATTTCCACTGTATTTTCTGTAAAGCAACTGCACATTTACAGACGATGTAAGCTTGCCTCAGAATTGAAGAGAAATAAATATCTTTAAATACATCCTAACACCAAAACAGTTTCGTACCTGGGAAATAAAGTAAAGATTGGACACAAGTGCAGACTGTAGAATAATGGGCATATTGGAAGTGTAAAACAACTTAATTGGATAAGAACCCTGTTGCCCACGAGCATTCTTTGACCTCACAGGCAAAACCACACGGAACCCTTGGAAGTAAATGACAATAAGAAAGACCAAGACTGTGGCAAGCAAATTCGTAACATTTGGAAGATTCTGCCGGTAGAATGCCTCTCGCAAAGCACGAACCTTATCTGTTCGAGTTATCAACAAGTGGAATAAAGCAATAACAGCACCTTCAAATTCAGCTCCACGCCCACTGTTAATAGTAGTCGGACTAAATGCTTTCCAGATGATATTTTCACTGTTAAAGTAGAAACCTCCTCTCAATGAATAAATATATTAATCTTGTTCAAAATCAATGAGTTGCTTACCAGATGTTGGTCGCAATGAAGAGTGAGATACCGGAACCCAGACCATATCCTTTCTGGAGAAGTTCATCCAGACAAATCACAATAATGCCAGCGAAGCAGAGCTGTAGAATGATAAGGATTGCATTCCCAACTCCAAGTTGGCCAACACTGCCATACATGCCAGATAGCACATATGCAACTGCCTCACCAACTGCTATCAAGATACCTAACAACTTCTGTGCACCATTTCTGGCATAGAAACAAAGGCAATCATCATCATGAAGACAATAGTGTAAACTTGAGAGTATGATTTTTTTTGTTACTTTTGGTTATTGAATCCTAAGTTATTAAAGCACCGTGAAGCATAAGTAAAAATAAAATTCTAAATAAATAAACTACTAAAACAAGAAATCTTAGTGAGATGCATGACGGCATCAGCCTATTATCTCTAGATAGACCTGAAAGGCAAAACTACAGCCTCGTATTTGAAATTTCAAGAATTGTAAATTCTGAGGAATTTTTTTTTTTTATGATTTTTAATTTTTCCCTCAATTAAAGCAAACCAATTGTTCCTAAACTTATGTTTGAATTTCAAAGATAAATTTCTTAAGAAATTCAAAATGCCAAAATTATAGATTCTCACATGCACAATAACAATTTTAAGTGGCCAACAGAACCTATGCTTAAGAATTCACTTAATTCATAATAAATTATCAAAACATGAAAATAATTACCAATTAATTAAAAATTGAAAAGAGAAAAAACACAAAACAGGATTTTCTAAGGCTTTCTTTACACTTACAAAAGGGCTCGATCCTCTCGCACATTGTTATCAACTTCAATGATCTTTGAACCTGCTAAGAGTTGCATAACCAGTCCAGAAGTCACAATTGGGGTGATTCCAAGCTCCATCACTGTGCCACGGTTTGAGGCGAGAATAACACGCATCCAATAGAATGGATCAGCACCCGTTGTGGAGTGTATGCCATACAATGGCAGCTGACTGCAGACCAGGAAAATGAACAAGGATATTACAGTGTATATAACCTTCTCTCTGAATGGAATTTTCCTGTCTGCGGTCTGAACCTCGGGCAGAAATGAAAGAAAAGGTCGAACCAGATGGAGCACTCTAAACCCACCTCCCATTTTTTGTTGAGTAAATTATTTCCAACCCTGCAGTCACATTGTAAAGTGAAATAATTCAGGAAATGAATAAGGATGTACTGCACAACATGACAGAACCTTGAATGAGTAAAATGTCTATGAAGTAGCTATACATATTCATATTGACTATAGAGTTTGGTTCTAAATTTCACAACTACTACTCTCAAATTTTTCAATACATTCAATTTCACTTAAGAAGCAACCATGATAGTTCTAAGGCACCTAAACCTCAAGAGGTATAGGTACATAAGCAAACATTGAGATGCAGTTTTTTATTTTCTATGTGACCGACCGCATAAGTAAAACCAAAATAAGTTGAGACTCTAATTTATTAATCAAAATCAGTAGTAGAAAGAACTAAACCATAACAAGTATTAACAATATTCAGAAAACTTAAAATAAAAGGAATTTCAATTTATCAATCACACAAAATACACCAATTATCACATGCAAGGTGAAGAATATTTCACGAATATCAATTGCCATTCATACAGAAGGGTTATATCTTAATAGATTGAAACTGTAAAATAAAGAGATTTCATGAGTAAATCAGAAATAAAAAGCCCTAGCACGAATTAACAAACTTTAAATCAGACGCATCGGTTATGCTGCAGATCTGTGATTCCAAACAAGAATTATTTCTGAAATGGTTGTTTTATTTAATTTTATATCGAGCTAAACACAGCTTAAAGTTAGATTAAACTCATGCTGAAGAAATATAAACAAGCAAAATCATTCGAGCGTAGAGAAAATTAAATTACAAAACAGATCTGCAATTATATGATACGATGTTGATGATTGAGAGAAGAATCGCAAGGACCTGAAAAAATCGAGGAGTTAAAAACCGGAACCTGTTGAGAGATCTATTATGTATTAAATTATAATTTATATACCAGTGAAACGGAGTGCAGACGTGTACGTTGTACACATCTATCCAACCAATACGAGGGAGACACATGTGTATTTTGGTCGAAGTGTGGAAATATATAGAAATTTTAGTCCATGTCTTTAGAGTTGGCGCACTGATATTGAAACCCTAAACAAAATTTAAATTGGTGCTCTCCTTTACAAAAATATTTCGAAAAACACAAAGTATTGTATCGGATACACGAGAACACTGATACGATTTAGATATCGGTGAGATACGTATTCAATGCATCATGTGACGTATCGGTAATAAAAAAAATAAAAACTAAAATATGTGGTATCTCCGTATCGTACTGTATCGGTATTCCCGTAACGTATTGTATCGATATCTCCGTGTATGTCCGTGCAACATAGTTGGTGATCTATGTTATTAAAAAAAATTCTAACTTTTTTTTTCTTCTTTTATACACGGTCAGTTAAATGTTAATATTCTAATATTGCAAATATCTTTAATTATTTCACTTATTTTTACTTGTGACATAGTCGTTTGCATGCAACTATATTTTTGTTAATTTTAATTTAAAACAATCTTCTTTTAGCGGCAACTTTACAATACTATGAATATTATTATATATTTATATAATAAATACATGTTACTTAAGATGATTTTTGGCTTGTCAAGATCAATAAAGATATGATTTTTTTTATTACTCCTAAAACAATGCTATAAAACAGCTCATTTAGCCAAATGGGTGACTAACTATGCTTAAACTTGAAAATGAAACCACAACTTTTTTTTTAGTTCAAGACATTTATTCATATCGAATTAATACATAAAATATATATTTTTAATAACTTTTGAATTCAATTGGAGCACAAATTAATAAGCTAAGAATTAACAAAATTTATGGGAAATATCAAGTTACCCAAGTATTATGTTTGATTAAAGCTTCTGCAGAATGCAGATACATTTCATAGCTAGAAATTTCAAATTTGAAACAATCTCGAGCTAAATAAAAGAATCAAACTCGATTCAATGTATTATAATTTGCTCGTTTACACCTCCAATACTGTTATATAATGTATATATTGAATACTAAATTACATGTCTTATACTAAGATAAAATTACTAAAAAATAGTACTGTATTTGTAAAATTTTGAGGCTCTTCGACACAAGGGACCCTAAGCGTCCCTGCCTAGTCTTTGGGCCGGCCTTGCATGTCTTCAACAGTACCTTTGTATAGTTGTAAATGTAATATGATATTTTTTTTTGGTATCCAGATGGTTTAATCTCTTTCGAAGCGCGTCAGATACATAGAGTGGGAACATCTCCCAAAAAAGATACAAAATTGGGTTCGCTACCTTGTAGTGATTAGTCTCTTCTATTAGCTAGACAAATCACATGTTGGTCATATTAAATAACACAAATTCACATTGTCAAATTTTGATGAAGCAATAATCACTTTATTAGATATAGTATGCTCTCAATATCTTTATTATTTAAAGTAAAATGAAATAGACTCATCATATAATACAATCATGTTCACAATACGTCGCAATGCAACAACCCACATTGTATCCACCTTTTTCGAACTGACCATTTTTTTTCTTTAAACAATAAAGCTAAGAGCAGAATATATCTAATATGCTCATTGCTTCATGAAAAATTGATATTTTGAGTTTGTGTCATTTAATATTTCATATATTACAACTTTATAACCATCCTTTTTGAACTCGCCAATAATATTCCTGCATCTCTTTTTGAGCCTCCATTTTACGAACTGCGAAATTTTATAAGTTAGTATTTAGTTCGATCATTCTCCAAAGATGATACATAAAAGCGAAAAGAAAAAAAAAACAAGCTTGTTATATAAGGTTTTTTTTTTCTTTTTGTTTGTTTAGAACTTGGTATATAAGCTGGAGTGCATATAAGCATTATGCTACGACATTTCTCTCATAAATTCAAATTGTTAGTAGTCGAATTTAAATCAAATATGTCCAGATCAATATATGTATACATTTATATAAATAATTTCAATTTATAATTGTATCCAAGTTCATGTCTTTTGTCGGATTTGGAATAGATAACCAGATCAGATGAAATCACCACTCTTAAAGTATGTAGTTCTATTTTTGTTATTTCATGTTTCCTAAAATCACGAAACCATTCAACTATGTCACAAATCACAAGCTCGAACTCTTATTATTATTCGTTGAGTTAAAAAAAAAAAAAATCTCAACACAGTTAAACACACACGTACAAAAGTGTACATGTGTATTTATTTACGAGGGAAATACACTTTTGATACCAAATTTTAGTTCAAAAAACACATTTGATACCAAACTTTTCGAAAAAATACATTTCATACCATGATTCACACCCTCTTGACACATTTAGTTTTCCTAATCCATTTTCGAACATAATTCAGCACGTGTCCGTTAAGTTAACAATGGTGGGTCTTTAAAACTCGTGCATGTTTTCCCTCCCATTGTCAACTTAAAGTGCATGTGAGCGGTACATGTTGAATTCCGTCCGAAAATTGACGCCAAAATTAAATGTGTCAAGAGGGTGTGAATCATGGTATGAAATGTATTTTTTCGAATACTAAATATACTTTTTGAACTAAAGTTTGGTATCAAAAGTGTTTTCCATATTTCAAAAGGAAATGTCAATGATCAATATATCACGACCGTCATTAATCCTCTTTGCTTTCAAAATATATAAGGTATGAATATTATCAATTTCTTACTAGACTGCTTAATTAAAATGTCTATATATATAAAATAAATTTTCTTATTTATTACCATTCAGATCGTGTCTCAGACCTATTTAGATGCGTATATTAAGACAAGATCTGTTGAGTATTATCCATGATTAGCTAAAGATCATATTTAATTGAATTGGCCCTTTTCAAGTATATATTGTGATTGGCCGAATCATAAAATTTTACCAAGGGTACAATATACGTAAAATTCATGTATTTTGTTTGCTATCAATCTTAATTGTAAAGTTAATATTATCAATTAATACAATGATGCGCAATCGGTAAATAATTTATTTCACATGATGCAAATATGAGTAGAATTAGAATGCCACATGCTGTGTTGACTGTGGCCATTTTCTTATTAAAATCAATACAATAAATATCTAAACTAATTAATTGACTTACTAAAATCATGCCCTAAAAATAACTACTCATAATTAGGGAATTAGAATTGAAATAAATTCGATAAATCTATTTGAGTGCCTAAAATCTTGCAATCAATTATTAATCTTAGTAGCATTTTCCTAAATTATCACAACAAAGGAAAGAAATAGAAAAAAGAGGTGACGGCCACCCACCAGTCCATGCGTGTAATCCCCTGCGGGGAGGAGCTGGGGACCTTACCCCACCCCCCACCCCTCCCCCTCCCCCTCGTTTGGACATTGTTTTACCCTCCCCCTTTTTTTTGATAATTATTTTTCCCTCCCCCTTCCCCACATTGGATATGATCTTAGGTCATCTTCCCCCCTCCCACTCCCCCTTTGTAGTCGTCTTCAATAGTTAGGGGCATATTTATGTTTTTATTTTTCACCACCACTCTCACCATAATAATAATAATAATAATAATAATAATAATAATAATAATAATAATAAAAAAAATAGAGATGTGGTAATTAATAATAATAAAATAGAGTTACAATTAACAATAAAAAAACAAAACTTAATATATAAGTTTGTCAAATTAAATCGTATTTTTATAAAAGGTTATATTTTAATTTAAAAAAAAATCATAATCACTTATACCCACAAATGATTATTTGAGTTAAAATTATTTAGAAGAAAAAAAATTAAATGTAAGAAGGTTTATCATTGAGTTTTTTTTAAGGTTTTTAAAAAATATTTTTATTAAGGTTTTCTTTTAAATAATTTAAACATTATAAAATTAACTAAAATTTAAAATAATTTAATTTAGGTTGATTATTTTATGAATAAGAATAACTAGATAAATACTACTTTTAATTGTTACTATATTTTACAAATAAAAATTTTGCCTACTATATATAAAAGAAGAATAAAAAAAATGAAAACAAAATTAATTGGAACAAGCAGGTGGCGCCACCTGCATGGTTGCCAGGCGCGTGCCCCCACTATTGAAGAATGATTTCCTCCCCCCCCCAAAAAAAAAATTCCCCCTAACTATTAGAGATGCACTTATATACTTATCAATTTATCATACATTATACATTTTTTTTTGAGATGGTGAATACATTGTTATATCAAACACTATATCGATGAAATTATTACAGTGATATCAAAGTAAACTAATTACCAGTATTAAACTAGAGAAATGGTAGTATGAACTAGAGAAAATACCCACATTCGTGGGAGTTGAACCTATGACCTCCTGGTCATGGAGCCTCATCCTTAACCACTTGGCTAAGGCCTCATCAACGTCATACCTCATACATATTGACACAAAAATATGAACTAAAATGTAATATAATGATCAATTCAAATCCATATTTTATACTAACAGACTATATTATATCCTAATTTGTGCACAATAATAATACCACTTTTTTTTTTATCTACTAGATTGTGTATATACAGCTCGGACCGAAAAGTACAAAGGGTATAGGTCCTCCTCAGTGTGGTGTCTTCAGTAGAATTCGAACTTGAGTCTCGCCTCTGGGGGTCGCAAGTCACTACCACTTGGCCCAACGTTTTTGATATATAAAGACAATCTCTTTGGATTTTACATACGAATTATGTGTATCCCACTTTTAAATTATAATTTTGATGGGATGTGATCTTATATTGCAATTTTGAAAAAAATAGTGTCCAAATCTGATTTGAGAAAACTCATCCAACCACAAATTAAGTGATTAGTCACTATTAGGTCTGTCAATCGGGCCTTATGAGCCGAGCCTTTAATTGCTCAAACTTAAATACCGTCGGACTTCATGTCTATAGGCTCAAACTCAAATGCCATCGGGCTTCACATCGATGAGCTCAAACTCGGCTCATGTAATTTTTCGGGCTTCGGGTTTATATCGGGCTCATATCGGGTTTGCTCACTCTAGCAAATTTTACTTAACAAATAAAAAACTACGCATTCTTTAAATGCAATATATAGATAATTTTATTTAATTCGCAAGAATATACAAATTTTATACTCGTAATCAATAACATAGAACATTAAATATAATTGTAAAGTGCCAAGACTCCCATTTTTTCACCATTTATTTTTATTTTTCCGTTTTTTCTTTTTGTTTATTACGTTCCCTTTGACCTGCGGAAACTTTAGTTATAATTCATATATATGTTGGATTATTTGTAGTAATTAGTATACTTATAACAATAGTACCAATAATTTATAGTAGTAATATTTAAGATAATAATATATTCGGGTTGAGCCTTGTAAGGCTCAAGCTCGGCTCATAAATTAATCGGTTTTAGTATAATGGCTCAAACTCAGCCCGGCTCACAAATATTCGGGTTCGGGTCAAATTTAATCGGGCCGAGCCATCGGGCCGAGCCATCGGGCTTCGGGTAGGCCCGACTCAATTGACAGTCCTAGTCACTATATTGGGAGATTGAGATTTGAGAGTTATATCCAGACCCAAAACAATATTGCACTTGTCATATAGTTATTTTGAGTTTGACCAAATTCGATTTAAATAAAAATTTCCTATAATTTTGTGCACTACAATCAATCTTACCAGTCTACAATTATTTGACATTTTTCTAAATAGATATATTTTTCGAATTCTCAATCTAGATTTTTTGTATAATATTCGTAAATTGAATAAACATTATGCCAAAAGCAGGCCGCTACCACTATGGAGTGTAGACGGAGTTATTTTGGAGACCTTATGTCATAAAAAGATATTTATTTTAACAAATTATTATTTTGTTTGTTTTATAGGTTTTATAGATAGAAGAAATATTACCACTAATATTTTTCTTTTTCAATTTTGGTGGGCCTGGAACTGAACCTAAAGATAACGTTCAACCCCAACAATTTATGGGCTTCTGGACCCTAATTCCGGACAAAACACGTTCCACGGAGAAATTCAATTCAACATCAGCTACAGTGCTTTTTTCACATGTCATTGACTATAGTAAAAGTACGAAGAGTAGAGAAGTAACCGCACAGTACTTAGTTTGATTTTCATTCCATTATTCACCTCGAAAGAAGTACTTTCTACTAACAAATCCTAAAAGCAGATTTACGGAAAAGCTTTTCGTCCAAACACACAATGAGAATCTGGGTTTAAGCTAAAACCACAAATCAATAATGTGCTTAATTTATAAACTACTTCATTCTTCATGTTAGAAAAATCGAAATAATCACTACTGCAAAATCAATCACACTTATTAGCTTTTCTGATCTGCTTTAACCATAAACAAATCCACTCTATTTAATTTTGGGAAAAAAGAAAAAAGGATGAGGTTTTTCCGCTTTATCGTCATTTTTATATGTGTGTTTCAGCTTCAAGCTCATGCCGTTCCTTCAGGTAATTCAAGGAATTAAACAGAGATATTTCTTTTTATTTTTTATATTTCTGCAGAGGAACATGGTTGTTATTTATTTTATTTTATTTTATTTTTTGGTATTTAAATTCAGGGCCGTTGGTGAAGCATTTGTCATCTATTGTGAAATGGACTAGGTCTACCTCCAAAGCACCACAACCATCAGGTGATTATGCAGTTTTTTATCTACACGTTGTTATTTGTATCTCTGTTTTAGAATGTGTTGGAAATAAATTACTGGTTTAAATCTAATTCAATTGTTGTATTCGGATTCCAAATTACAAGTTAATTGCTCTCATTGTTGGTATGATGTATCAAAATAAGTATGGAATTTTTTTTTACGCGTTGGTAACTTCTTGGTATGTTGTTTATCGATTCATAAGGTGTCTTCTTGCAGATGTGAATGTGCTTCAATTTGAAGATGGTTATCTAGTTGAGACTGTTGTGGAAGGGAATGAACTTGGGGTTGTACCATACTCCATACGTGTTTCGCAAGATGGAGAGCTATTTGCTGTAGATGCCGATAATAGCAACATTGTCAAAATTACTCCTCCACTTTCTCAATGTGAGATTTTTCTCCCCTTGAGCTGATTTGAATTTTTTTTCAGCCTGTACAAGGTTCATAAGCGAGATAACTTGATTATTATTTTTATTTTGTGTCAGTTAGAGTTGAGAGGTTAGTGGAGATTACATGTGAAGTGTGGGTTGTAATTTACATCCAGTTATTTTTTTTAACATAGAGTATATGTTTAAACCTTACTTGAGAAGGTCGTGGAGGTTTGTAATAAGCTGATATTAGTTATATTTTGTATTACTCATTTTAAGCTTCATGGATCAAATTGTTAATTGATGCAGATAGTAGGGCAAGATTGGTTGCTGGATCATTTCAGGGTCGCACTGGCCATGTGGATGGAAAACCAAGTGATGCTCGCTTTAATCATCCAAAGGGGGTCACTATGGATGATAAAGGGAATGTTTACGTTGCTGATACATCAAATCTTGCCATAAGAAAGATTGGAGAAGCAGGTTTGTGTAATGGCAATGTATTATCTGACGTCCTAAGAGATAATGTATGCTGAATGTGTTTGATTTTACAATTTGCTCATGAATAAGATGCTGTGATAGTAGTACTCTGAGAATTAGGAAAGTGGGATAGAAAAAAATCTAAGTTGTGAGAATAATTACAGGTGTGACAACGATTGCTGGAGGAAAATCCAATGTTGCTGGATACAGGGATGGGCCAAGTGATGATGCTAAGTTCTCGAGTGACTTTGATGTCATATACGTAAGGCCCACCTGTTCGTTATTAGTTGTTGACAGAGGTAATGCTGCCCTTCGCCAAATCTCTTTGAACAGCGAGGATTGTGAGTATGAGAACAGCTCTGTTTCTGCAACAGGTTTGTGATTGCCTCCAAAAATATGTACTAAATTTGTGCTTGAAATTTCAGCATTTAAGTTTGCTAATGGAAATAATCTATACATTAATATTTTATGGCATAAACGTGATCGCAGTTACAGTAGCTTAACATTCTCTTTGCTTAGATGGGTATCTTAATGTGAACTCTTCTTCTGTTGAATCAGGATTAAGGATAACTGTGCATGAAATAGTCATATCTTCAGTACGATTCTTAATCAGATGTTATGTCACAAATTATGACATGTTATGTCACAAATTATGACAAGAATTACTTAATGTTAGTGCTTGATCATTAAGAGACGGGAAACATGAAAATGGTACTCATCCAGAGAAGTATTTAAAAATAGATTATAAACAAGAAAAAGGAAAAGTGGAAAACATAAACAAACATCATTGATGTCGGTGCTTATTTATATCCCTCAAAGCCAAGAATGTGTTGTCAGATTAGTTGGAACAGGTTCGGGTTGTTATTGCTTCATAAAACCATGCTAGAGCTATCTGATGACGTCCTTTAGTAAAATTGCACTCCTGGGAAAGATAATCCCATAATCTAGCGACTGGCTCTAATAATCTGGTATTTCATGCAGATCTTCTTATGGTTGCTGGTGCCATCTTAATAGGGTATGCTTCAGGCTTGCTTCAGCAAGGATTTGGCTCTACCTTTTTCTCCAAAATGGTATAGCCTTTGATTTCATTGTTTACTTTCCATTTATACTTTGTAACAAGAGGAGGAACCGTGATATATTATTCCATATCTAAGTCAGTCGTGACATATAATTGCAGCAAGGGCATAGCAAAACTAAATATGAGGAGCAATCAATAAGCAAAAACATTCCCACTCCTGTCAATGTGACTGTCAAGGATGAACAAGAAGCTGGATGGCCCTCATTTGGACAGCTGGTCTGGGACCTTTGCAAACTTTCCCTGGAATCATTGGGAACCATCTTCGTTCAATTCATTCCCTTAAGATCCAAGTTTAAAAGTTCCAAAGTAGGCCTCACTCCGTTGAAAGATCATCTCATTATGCCCGAAGATGAAGTAGAGTCTTCTTCAGCTCAAAAACAAAGAACTCCAGCTCCCCTTTCTGAAACCAAGCAAGCCCATGCTCCAACGCCCAGTGATAGATATACGGAAGTGAAACCTCCTAAAATGAGATCCTCCATCTCAAAAGACCCATCTCTATCAAGCAAGCACAGATCTTCTAGAAGACAAGAATACGCCGAATATTATGGATCTGGTGAGATTCCTCCTCAATATGGACAACAAGTGAGATCTAAGAGCCAGAAAGAAAGAACAAAGCATCGTCAACGAGAGAAAAGTGGAGATTCAACTTTTGGAGCATCATCCGTATTGGATCCGAAGCCTGCTGAAGTAAAACCAACTAGCTATGAAAATTCTAAGTATGATCCTTACAATTTCAGGAGCAAATATGGGGATAATTACCGTTATGACTAGGCCTTTTGCAGATGACCTCCCTTTGCCAATCATCTAAATGAGTAGCTACTACCTGTTTTGAGCCTTGCATTTTCAAACAGAATATATGTGGGCATTCTGCTTGGTTTTGCTATGCACGCTCGTACCTTTGTCTTAACTAAGTGTATTATTAGGTTTAAGTATGTTTACCGGAGATTGGTAACTTAGAGAGATACAATTTCATGTAAATCGTGTGTCGTGATTGTAACCCTTCCCAAAGTTTTACCTTAACGTGTTTGGCATTTGTTAAAATTTGATAGAATTATCATTTCCGTACATGATTAAAGCTATACAATTTCCCCCCTCTAGATACTTTAGTTTTGGTGGCAATTGGATTGGTTCAGTGGAAAATAGTTTGTATTTCGGAAAAAGGTCAGATAAAGATGGGTTGGATCGGATTGTGAATAGTAAATACAAAGGTGGCCAGGTTAGCTAGTTGCATATTTGTACCTTCATCACATCTATTTTATGGTTTCAAAACAAGGCAATTTAATAAGTTAATTCAATTGGTAACCTTTGCAACTGTCTTCACGAGGATGAAACATTACATCCAACTACTCCCCAACTTTTAAATGTTTTCATCTTTAAGAAGTTTCTTGTGGACAGCATTTTCCTTTTGACCACTTGAACTAATTCAAAACCTTCCAATTAAGAAAATCAATTAAGTTGTATTGATGTAAAAGAACCGTGAGAAAAAAAGATAAACACAATAAACATTATCTAGATTTACTAATGTTGCATAGCTTCCATTAAGAATGGCCTTTGAGCCTAAGTAATTAATATCTTCCTTTTGAGTATCCAGAGCATGAAATGCACACTTTTCTCTTAAACTACAAAAAGCTTAAATAACTGACCACTAAAAGGCAACTTGCCAAAAGTAGCACATTTTATGTTTTAGACTTCAAGATTCATCCTTGCATAGAAAACATATTACAAAGCTAGTTCAAACAACTTTGCACATCTTCTTCCAATACTGAATTTTAACTCTCCTTGCTTGTATAAAGAGAAGAAACGACATGGGATGTGTTGGATCTTCACAGAGTAAAGGCGAAGGTGAGATTCCATGAATCCCGATATGTTCTCTGTACTTTCAAATTCTTGATTTCTTTCCGAGTGTATTGAAACTGATAAAGAGCCGCTGTAATATCCGCATGCAGGAAATGTTAAAAAGATCAGAAAGCCAAAGCCATGGAAGCATCCACAACCAATAACGAAAAGTCAGCTTATACAGTTAAGAGAGGAGTTTTGGGACACTGCTCCTCACTATGGAGGCACGAAAGGTAAATAAATCGACTTAAGAATAAGAAAACAAAGACAATAGGTAAGGGTGATAAGAAAAATCTTGACTTTGTTGTGTTGAATCATGCTAGAAATTTGGGATGCACTCCGCGCAGCTGCAGAGGCTGATCTAACACTTGCTCGGACAATTCTTGATAGTGCAGGGATCATAGTTCACAATTCTGATTTGACTGTTTGCTTCGATGAGAGAGGTCTAGTTACACTGGAATTTTCTATGTTACTTTTTTCTTTTATGTTGTTATACGTAATTTAGAATGACATTAGTTCACATACATTACAGGTGCAAGATACGAATTACCCACATATGTTTTGAGCGAGCCAAAAAACTTGATACAAGATAATTGAAATCTCAATGCTGCAGTCAATTTTAACATAAGAGAAACAGAAATCAACACTTTGGCTATGTAATGTGTGATTTGTCATTTTGGTTTGTAACATATGTAAGATCATCAATCTATACTCTACAGTACTCATGCAGCAATATATAAATTTCCGTGTAGATTGAAAATTTCAAACTTTATGCAGCAATATCTTTCGAGCAATCCTCTTTCACAAACTTCAACGTATTCGAATATATATCGAAAGAAACCTCGTGTTCCACTGTTAATCACAACATACAAATGACTTGTCTCATAATCAGCCCCTTGTAGATGAAAAGTCCTACTAGCATGACTTTTCAAACTCGAATGAAATTCATAACAAAGGTCCATTTGGTAAACTTTCCCATTTATACCCTTTGTAATAATTCTAAAATGCTTGAATCACTTTATCATAAGCTTGTTTCTTGATTTTGCATGATTTAGACTTTATGGGAAGAGTTTTAGGCTAAAGCCAGTGGATTTGGGTAAAAATATTGTAAGAAAGTCAAGAGGAGCATGAAGAAGAGACTCTTGATCCATGTTGTCTAGGATCATGAATTGGCTTTGCATTTCTTTATTTGTAGCTAAGTTATGAGTATGAAAAATTGCTGATTTTAAAAACTTGGAGTGGAAAGTTAATCAAATCAAATAAGGGAAAACCCCCATCACAAAAAATTCCAAGGGGGAGAAAAAAAGGGAATACAAATAAAAGGGTTAAGAAATTCTAAGTTCACATCCCAAACGACTAGATTGTGAGCTGCCAAATTGGATTTGATGCTATGGAACACGAAGCTGCATCATTGTATTGTTTAAAAGATTATGAATATGATGTATTTGTTATATTTTCTATCTGAAAAAAGGGTGAATTTTGCAATGAATGTATAGAGGCTATATCTATAATGGGTTTTCAATCTAGTAAAATCATTTCGCCAATAATGAGGTGTGAAATTTTATTGGTGACCATTGCATGAATACCCTTCAGTTAGGTGTTTAATAAGCGAATTCATTGATGACAAATTTGTGAATTGTTATTTTATTTTTTCGGTTTCACGAGGGTTTAATCCTTTTCGTGGCGCGTCAGACAAATTATGTGAGAACCTTTTCCAACAGGAATTCGAACTTTACTTCGCCTCTATGAGAAAACTAGTCTCTTTTATTAAACCAATCATCCATTGTTAATTGTTAATTTTCCATACGTGCTTGATGTTTGAACTTTTTAGTTGTTATATATTTGAGATTTAATTATTTTATAGATGTTAAAATAATATTTATCTTATTTTTCAGTGTGTTGGACGAAGTACATCTGATGTACCATATTTCGTATCCACCACGTGTCAGTGATGTGGACATAAAATGTCAAATCACCTTGATCAGGTCAAAGAGACATTTATAAGTCAATGTGACTTATTCGAACGACCTCAATGTTATACGAATGATCCACCTTGACTTGTTAAAGTATAAGATATCATATTCTATAGCTTAAGGTTGGACACCTCGATTCTAATCAATCGATCTACCATTTCAGCTCATGATTCGAATCCAAACTCTAGCTCAAACAGGTTATAAGCATTTAGCACTCAATGGTGGAGACTGAAACACATCATGACATACGGGCCATTAGCAACGTCATCCGAATTATACTACCCATTTACCCTCTGGGTAGACGGGTCAACCCGTAGGAATATTCCGCCTATAAATAGAGGAATCATTTAATGTCAAAGAGACTCAATCCAATACCATAAAGATCGGACCTTATAGATCGTTATTAAACAACTCGACCTGCATCTTATGATACCTTCCTTGCATGGTTGATCAGTTCCACATATTCTCGGAATCTTTTTTTTTACCTTTGAAGGATTTCACACGATTTTACTCCAAATCAACGTCAATGATTGTCCATGCGGCAAAATGATCCAAAGTGTAAGCTTATTGTGTAATTTAAAAAAAATAAATTACACCGTCGTATTAGTTATATCTTTTACCACAACACAACACTCAGCTTTAAATGGTCAATTAGATTAAAGATGAAACCGAATTGAATCAACTCAAATGGAAAACTTCATGAACCAAAATTTAGTTAATGGGTGTCACACATCCATAGCACCTATAATTGTGAAAATGATGAAAATTGTCATTTTATTCTAGTTTTTATAACTCCTTTCCTTGTTTTGATTCGAGAATTCTATGTTTCCAAAAATTGTTAACAAACTTCATAAGCAACAGTTTAACTCTATTAGAAGAAAATTTAAACAACACAGGAAGGAGAATTTCACACTTGATAAGATGATAAATATATTTACCAAAAGCTGCTAACATACACCAATTGATGGTGCTAATGTCAACATGCTTAATATCTTCTTCACAAGAGTTCAAATACTGGAAATAATAATGCTATTGCTGATGGCCTGATCCTTTATATCCTCAGTACACCTGTTTCTCACCTTGATTACAGTGAGATACAGTTTCTAATTTTTACAGCGCCACCTCGTGTCTATTCATCCAAATTTACACTTCATGGATTAGCTGAAAATGTAAACCTCATCAAATCCCCTCCTGCAGATATGGCAAAATATGTAAACAACAAGAAAGCAAGAAAAGCGGGAATATGCACTGGGCGGGGTTTTTTTTTTTTGGGGGGCTGGGCTGGGGGGTGGGGGGGGGGGTGGAGGGGTGTGTTGTTTTGGGTTGAGGCTTACCCGGCCTTTCCACAATAAGTGGGACTGTAATTATATATGAGATTGTCAAGCACTTTACGAGCAGATGGTCTGTTTGTAGACTTCCGAGCCTCCCTAATAATAGATTTTAAAAGGAGAAGAAAAACAGTTATCTACATCAATAATAGAACCATAAGAACTTAACAGACTAGCAAAGAAGTATGTATAGACATGCTAGCACAAACATGTATGTATTAACAAATTCGACTACAATAAAATGCTGGAAGTGATTGAAGCTTTTTTTTTTTTTTGAGAATCCAAGTGATTGAAGCATTTAATTCTTGATGACTGCGACATCATCTAAAACAGGCTTCAAATTTCTCTTTCAATAGAATGCCAAAAATACAGTGCAACAAATTTGGCTGGTAATTTACCTTACAAAAAAGTTGGCAACATGTTGAGTCACTTGAACTGCATCTTCCGAGTGTGGAATCTTCGATAAGCCCCACTCAAAAGCATTTTTCTAGAGAATACAAGGTAAGAATTTGCATCAAAACTCAAAAGTTCAAAAGATTTTATTGAATGGTATTAGAAAAATATATTCTTGAGTTACAATGTATATAGATTATGGACCAAATTATAAAGATAAAAATTCCATTCCGAGTAATTAACATAGTACCTCTGGATGCCACTGAACAGCAGTCACCGGGTACTTGTGTGCCTCAACTGTTGAGACATAGACCTGATATAAATTAATCATTGAAAGGTGATTAGGATTCGAATCTACGATAAAGCAATATGAGGTTAAGATGAATATACCACAGAAGTTTCTTCAGTACCTTATTATCCTCATCTGTACTAGTTGTTAAGATCTTAAAGAAACTACACAACTTCTTGTTCTTTTGAAACTTTTCTGGTGATAACCCGTACTGTCTCATGTGAATGAAATAGTTAGATAAAGGGAACATATACAACACAAATTTTGCCTATGTTTTTGTTGACCACATATAGAGAGAACTTACACGATGGTTTTGCATCACAAGGCATTCTGTACTCAGTTTCTCTAGCAGAACTGGAGGAAACCTGCAAATGAAGTTGATATTTTCAATTTACAATGCCAATACCTGCTAGTAAAATGTCCCTAACGCCCATAGGAGAATTTCCAGATGTGATGTAAAATGTGTTCTTGCAATAAAAAATTAAAGCACCTAAAACTTTAGGCTATTTTTGGTTCTTGAACTTTAGTGAGCAAAACACTAAGGAAAATGTTTTTCCATGCATCAAATGATAGAACATTAGGCTTTATCTTCTGTTCATTTTCATTTTCCTCATCATTTTACTCACATAAATACAAGAGTCAAACATAGCCTTAGAGAGAAAAGGAAACATTAGTAGATCACATGCGTTCTATGAGTTTGATCAATAAATATACCATGTGTAACCAAAAAACTAACATGGATATATTGGCATATGAGGGACTAAATGAGCATTAAACTTCTATAGAGCAGCTATGTTTGGAAATTCAGTTTTATTGAGAAACTGGATGAGTAAAATGATTGCATTAATATGCATAAAAGAAAAGATGAAGTCCAGTGTTCTATTACTCGTGTTTTACTCACTAAAATCCAGAAATTTAACAAAGCCTAGGAGCTTAGCATGCCAAAATCTGTCATTGAATGGGTTTGACAGTAACATCAAACTAAAGCTGATATGATTTCATATCAACAAACTGAAGACTTCATCGTCAAATTACAGCTATAATTACCTTTGAAACACACTTCCATTTATACTCGTGTTTGTCATGAATTGCAATGTGGAAGCTTGATCTGATGCACTAAATTCCTCCAGGATGTTGTTGTCCTGTAACCAATAATCAAAATGGAAATGTTGTATCAATCAAATTAGAGCAGTCTATGGCTGAAAGAATGAGAACGTGGACTAGCATCATATCATAGTTTGGAGACAGCCAAATGCAAAAGGAATGCATAAAAAACGAATCCCATGAAGGGAAAATGGCAAAAGAATAAACCATAGTCATAATGGGAACATGTAAAGTTAATCCACAATGATTTTATGGGCAGCCAATATTATTTTTTCTAACTAGTCCATATACGAGAGTGATGCACACACACAGACAAACAAAACCATCTGGTTCGCTTTAATCCATAGACTTGATTTTATTGTCTAATCACTGATCAAAGCAACTAGATGATTGGAATCTAGGAAAATGAACAACAAATGAATCATTTGGCGCAAGAATTATATTGTCCTTAGTGTTTTACTCACTAAGATCCAAGAAGCAAACATAGCAAGTCTATATAACACAAATTGAATTTTAGATGAAAAAGAGATGAAACTTTCCAATTTCATTGTTTCATCCTTTTTGTTCATCATGTGCAAGTAATTAGATAGCTTACCTTGCTGACCACCATTGTCAACAGTTCAAAACCTAAGCAGATAGCAAGCAAAGGAAAATGATCCCCAGCATCATTATTTCTGAGAACATTCTGCAAAAAGGAGATCCAACAATCATTATAACAGGAAACCATTTTTCTTATATATACAATTTTAGAAGTTAACCCTACGTGATAAATGATCTTGTTTAGTATCATATGCAAAAGTTTCTCATAGTTTTATACATATAATGAAACATCAATATTGGTCAATTACATGGCTAACTCCCCAGATTATAAGCAAGTACATGTCTATTAATTAAAATTGCTGGAATATTTGCATTCTCCTTTCTAAACATAAAAGAATATAATTAGTTTACAGCAGAACCAACAGTCAATCATGTTTATAACAGATGAGGGATCCTATAAGAAACACATTCCATTATTCATTAATTTCTGAAGAAAAGAACAGGGAGAAACGTTCGTAGTTCCTACAACAAACCTTCTTTGCTATCTCAGCATCATATGGAAGATGCAATTATATATCATCATAACATAAAACAGCTACAAATAGGTATTGTTCAAGTGACACTTGCCATGGCATAAAAAGGAGGAAAGAAGATGTGTGTTTCAACATTAGTATGAATTTTGAGAAGTTCATGTACCTTAAAAATCGACTCTACAACCTCAAAGTAAAGACCGGTTTTGGCCCACCCTCCTGTGAAGATCACTCCATTAACCAATTTGAGTTTCTGCATACAGATTAAAAAGAATGATCAAAATAGCAAGTTGAAAAAATGTATGCCCAAACCCAAACTATTTAGAAATAAAAAACAAACAATTTTTATCAGTTGAAGGTCATGGGTCAATGCAACATTATTTTGTTAATTCAAAAGTCAGTATCAAGCACAGCTTTTTAAATATCAAAAGAACCAATCAAGTTCTCTATATTGCATTGGTTCTTTGAGGACAAAGGGTATTCTTATTCTGGCATAAACAACACATCTCAGCCGAAGCCGCAGTGATTGGATAAAGCTGGGAATCGCCAATGGATGAAAATAAGAAAAAACTGATTGTGTGTCTGAGTGTAGACACATACACACGTATATAAGGAAACTTATCCCTAATTTCATCGAAGCCATGTCATCCATTTTTTCCCTTGCAACCAAATACAATATATGGTATCCTTTTTGTCACTTTTCGATCCAAGTGAAGAACAACTATTCTGCAGAAACCTTCTATGTTCTTAAACATCTTATTCTCTAATACAGAAGTAAAATCCACTAGATGGCCAGTTTCAAAAGAGAACAAAAAATTAAGAAATTAAAAGATGATTGGAAATCTATTTTGAACTTTACGTAATCTTCAAAGAATATTTTATACTCCACTATTTAAAAGTTGAAGCTTTATCCCATATTATCCCGTTACTGTATCTGGTTTTATATTTTCAGACAACTATTGATATACCAAATATTTAATCAATGACATGGCAAGTTACACGTCAGAATAAAGTCAAACTAAGACCAAAACTAGTCTTCTTCGACCAAGACCAAACAAGTCTTCTTCGACTAAGACCAAAACTAGTCTTCTTCGACCAAGACCAAACAAGTCTTCTTTGACCAAGACCAAAACTAGTCTTCTTCGATCAAGACCAAACTAGTCTCCTTCGACCAAGACCAAACCTAGTCTTCTTCGACCTAAACAGAAATTACTCCTTATGATTGCCCTTATGTAGTTCGATATCCTACTATGTCGAAGTGAAAGAATCTAGGTCCATTTGAATGATTTCATTACTGAACTCCGCAAGAACTTGATACGCCTATATCGACATACCTGATACATCGAATTAGACATCCCAAGCTAGATCTCTAAGTCATGTTTTATCATCCAATTCGACCTTCGAGCATAGCTATTCGAC
Source organism: Penstemon newberryi var. newberryi (assembly GCA_030819805.1). Lineage (NCBI taxonomy): Eukaryota > Viridiplantae > Streptophyta > Magnoliopsida > Lamiales > Plantaginaceae > Penstemon > Penstemon newberryi. The sequence continues at coordinate 3,599,519 of JAUALY010000003.1, read as the reverse complement.
CTTGAGATCTCAATTTGATCGAACTAATAAAGATCCGACCCGACCCGAAGGACCTGACCGATCCGAAAGATCCGCTTTCCACTCCTATAAATGCTCCGCATTTGTTACATTTTAAGGTACGTTCTGGTCGAATTAGCTACTACTTTTCTGCTATATTCTGCTATGCTTTGAATTGATCTGACTTAGGCATCGGAGGGTCAGCGCCGGGTCAACCACCATCACAACCTGACGAGTTTCTTTGAGCACAGGGTTAGGAACCTTGAAGTGGAGTCCAGCTCGATCTGACCGGCTTAGGATTCCATACTGTGGAGCGGAAGACATCATTATGTGGCACATTGAACGTGGACCAGACACTTAGACGAAAATTCCCTTCATCAGTTGGCGCCGTCTGTGGGAACCTCTAACCAATGCTCGAACAAGAACGATGACCAGATCAAGGATAGCAGTATCATCGCTAGAACATGAGCAGCTTAGAAACAACATAAAAGTTGATCGAATAAGCATATGAGATGAGAAACAACCAAATATAAGACCTTCAGTACCAAAACGAGACTTTATCAAGTTACTCGAGCAGAGTTGAAGGAACTCATCGATAACACCCATAGATAATGGATGAGCAAGCAAAATACTCCTGGAGTCGAAATCGATATCCCAAGGTCCTGATCGAACACGTCGATGTAGAGCTCGATGATGAAGCAAACATAAAAGATCATCAGCTTCCATGAAGGTTTTGATCGACCACGTCGATGGATGAGATAATGAAGCAAGAACAACTTGCTTGTTTGACGTAAGAGAAGAGAGCAAGTTGTTTGTTCGACGTAAAAGAAGAGAGCAAGTTGCTTGTTCGACGTAAAAAGCAAAAAGCACAAATTTGCTTCTTCGACGTAAAAGAAGAGCACAAGTTTCTTGTTCGACGAAAAAGTTGCTTGTTCGACGTAAAAAGTAAAAAGCACAAATTTGCTTCTTCGACGTAAAAGAAGGGCACAAGTTGTTTGTTCGACGAAAAAGAAGAGAGCAAGTTGTTCGACGTAAAAGAAGAGAGCAAGTTGCTTGTTCGACGTAAAAAGCAAAAAGCACAAATTTGCTTCTTCGACGTAAAAGAAGAGCACAAGTTTCTTGTTCGACGAAAAAGAAGAGAGCAAGTTGCTTGTTCGACGTAAAAAATAAAAAGCACAAATTTGCTTCTTTGACGTAAAAGAAGAGCACAAGTTTCTTGTTCGACGAAAAAGAAGAGAGCAAGTTGTTTCTTCGACGTAAAAGAAGAGCACAAGTTTCTTGTTCGACGAAAAAGAAGAGAGCAAGTTGCTTGTTCGACGTAAAAAGCAAAAAGCACAAATTTGCTTCTTCGACGTAAAAAAAGAGCACAAGTTTCTTGTTCGACGAAAAAGAAGAGAGCAAGTTGCTTGTTCGACGTAAAAAGTAAAAAGCACAAATTTGCTTCTTCGACGTAAAAGAAGGGCACAAGTTGTTTGTTCGACGAAAAAGAAGAGAGCAAGTTGTTCGACGTAAAAGAAGAGAGCAAGTTGCTTGTTCGACGTAAAAAGCAAAAAGCACAAATTTGCTTCTTCGACGTAAAAGAAGAGCACAAGTTTCTTGTTCGACGAAAAAGAAGAGAGCAAGTTGCTTGTTCGACGTAAAAAGTAAAAAGCACAAATTTGCTTCTTTGACGTAAAAGAAGAGCACAAGTTTCTTGTTCGACGAAAAAGAAGAGAGCAAGTTGTTTGTTTGACGTAAAAGAAGAGAGCAAGTTGCTTGTTCGACGTAAAAAGCAAAAAGCACAAATTTGCTTCTTCGACGTAAAAGAAGAGCACAAGTTTCTTGTTCGACGAAAAAGAAGAGAGCAAGTTGCTTGTTCGACGTAAAAAGTAAAAAGCACAAATTTGCTTCTTCGACGTAAAAGAAGAGCACAAGTTTCTTGTTCGACGAAAAAGAAGAGAGCAAGTTGTTTGTTCGACGTAAAAGAAGAGAGCAAGTTGATTGTTCGACGTAAAAAAGTAAAAACACAAATTTGCTTCTTTGACGTAAAAGAAGAGCACAAGTTGTTTGTTCGACGAAAAAGAAGAGAGCAAGTTGTTTGTTCGACGTAAAAGAAGATAGCAAGTTGCTTGTTTGACGTAAAAGAAGGGAGCAAGTTGCTTGTTCGACGAAAAAAGTAAAAAGCACAAATTTGCTTCTTCGACGTAAAAGAAGGGCACAAGTTGTTTGTTCGACGTATACAAAAAAAAATAAAAAAAATAAAAAAAAAAGAACAACTTACTTGTTCGAAGTAAAAGAGAAGAGTAAAAGACCTTGTTCAAATATCATCGATGGTCAAATTCATCAGATATAATGGAATCCTTATTCGACATAATCGAAGGAAGTGTTGTTCGACATCATCGATCAAACACATCAAAAACAAGCTTGATGATGAGGACGTAAAATGCCTTGTTCGACGTAAAATGCCTTATTCGACTTCGTCGATGATCAAATTCAATGAAGAGAAGAGCAGAATGTCACAAGCAGCTTCAAAGCCTTGTTCGGCATAAGTAGCTTTTAAAAGCATTAAATCGACCTCATCGATGATAAATTCAATGAAGAGTAGAGCAAAATCTCATTTTCTTCGACATATCAAGGAAGAGCAGAATCTCATGTTCTTCGACATAAACAAATTCAATGAAGAGTGGAGCAAAATCTCATTTTCTTCGACATATCAAAGAAGAGGAGCAAAATCTCATGTTCTTCAAACAAATTCAATGAAGAAAAGCAAAATATCATTTTCTTCGACATATCAAGGAAGAGGAGCAATATTGTCATGCTGTTCGACGTAAACAACCATACTGCTCAAATCGCCGAAGAGGAGCAAAATGTCACAAGCAGATTTTGAAAGTCTTGTTCGACATCAAAGCAGCTTTGAAAGCCTTGATCGACCACATCAAAATGACAAGCTTGATGACGAGGAAGTAAAATGCTTTGTTCGACGTAAAGTGCCTTGTTCGACATAAAATGTCTTGTTCGACGTAAGAGGCCTTGTTCGAGATCATCGATGAACAACTCAATGAAATGGTTGATGATGATGAAAGCAAAAAGTCATCGGCTGCCAAAAATGTCTTATTCAATATCAAGGCCTTGTTGGACATAAAAGCTTTGTTCGACATGATCGATGGCATTATTCAACGTAAAAATACTTGTTTGACATCATCGATGCTCAAATTGATAAAGAGGATAGCAAAGGCCTTGTTCGATATGATCAAGGCATTGTTCGACGTAAAATCCCTGTTCGATATGATCGATGATCAAATTGTTAAAACGGATAGCAAAAGGCATTGTTCGACGTGATAGATGGCATTGTTCGACATAAAAGCCTTGTTCGACATAATCAATGATCGAAGCAATGAAGAGGCATCGAGGTAAAAGCTATAAAAGCTGTCAACGAAGAACTCGATAGCTGAAGAGGCATCGAGGTAAAAGCTATAAAAGTTAAGTTAACGAAGAACTCGATAGCTGAAGAGGCATCGAGGTAAAAGCTGTAAAAGCTGTCAACGAAGAACTCGATAGCTGAAGAGGCATCGAGGTAAAAGCTATAAAAGCTAAGTTAACGAAGAACTCGATAGCTGAAGAGGCATCGAGGTAAAAGCTGTCAACGAAGAACTCGATAGCTGAAGAGGCATCGAGGTAAAAGCTATAAAAGCTAAGTCAACGAAGAACTCGATAGCTGAAGAGGCATCGAGGTAAAAGCTGTAAAAGCTGTCAACGAAGAACTCGATAGCTGAAGAGGCATCGAGGTAAAAGCTATAAAAGCTGTCAACGAAGAACTCGATAGCCGAAGAGGCATCGAGGTAAAAACACAGTAAAAGTGTTAATGAAGAATCTGGTCAACATCAAAGCATCGACCAGAAAGATTTAGGTCGAATAGCTTTCAAAGCATCGACTAGAAAAATTTAGGTCGAAATGCTTCAAAGCATCGACCAGAAAAATTTAGGTCGAATAGCTTTAAAAGCATCGACCAAAAACACTGTAAAAGTGTTAATGAATTGCTTTAAAAGCATCGACCAAAAACACTGTAAAAGTGTTAATGAATTGCTTCAAAGCATCGACCAAAAACACTGTAAAAGTGATTGATATACTAAGAATTCGAAAATTCAAGTTACAAAATTCAAGGCTTCGATCTTCAATATCGAAACACTTGAACTTGGGGGAATATTGATATACCAAATATTTAATCAATGACATGGCAAGTTACACGTCAGAATAAAGTCAAACTAAGACCAAAACTAGTCTTCTTCGACCAAGACCAAACAAGTCCTTCGACTAAGACCAAAACTAGTCTTCTTCGACCAAGACCAAACAAGTCTTCTTTGACCAAGACCAAAACTAGTCTTCTTCGATCAAGACCAAACTAGTCTCCTTCGACCAAGACCAAACCTAGTCTTCTTCGACCTAAACAGAAATTACTCCTTATGATTGCCCTTATGTAGTTCGATATCCTACTATGTCGAAGTGAAAGAATCTAGGTCCATTTGAATGATTTCATTACTGAACTCCGCAAGAACTTGATACGCCTATATCGACATACCTGATACATCGAATTAGACATCCCAAGCTAGATCTCTAAGTCATGTTTTATCATCCAATTCGACCTTCGAGCATAGCTATTCGACCTTGAGATCTCAATTTGATCGAACTAATAAAGATCCGACCCGACCCGAAGGACCTGACCGATCCGAAAGATCCGCTTTCCACTCCTATAAATGCTCCGCATTTGTGACATTTTAAGGTACGTTCTGGTCGAATTAGCTACTACTTTTCTGCTATATTCTGCTATGCTTTGAATTGATCTGACTTAGGCATCGGAGGGTCAGCGCCGGGTCAACCACCATCACAACCTGACGAGTTTCTTTGAGCACAGGGTTAGGAACCTTGAAGTGGAGTCCAGCTCGATCTGACCGGCTTAGGATTCCATACTGTGGAGCGGAAGACATCATTATGTGGCACATTGAACGTGGACCAGACACTTAGACGAAAATTCCCTTCATCAACTATGGTTATCCGGGAACAGGGGGTGTTAGCTGATGTGACTTGAAGCCATGGATCAAAATTTAGATAAGTTTTACAGAAAACACTGAAAGTTTCTGACTTTGAATTAATCAAAACGAAAAAACAGTAGTTTCAAACTAAATTGATTTACAACTTTCCTGATGTTTCCCGAAAATTTCCAAGAAGTTTATAATACTATTTACTAAAGGAAACTTACCACAAGAAAGCTACAGTAAATTTTAACCCATGCTTGAACCTGAATCAATCTCTAGAAAACGAACAATTTTACCACTTGCAAAATTACACAACCGAATAATTCACGAATTCACATTATCGAGAAACGTAACATAACAACTACGACTATATTAATTAGTCAGCTCAGCTTACGCAAAAAAGAACAGAAAAGAAAAGAGAACTTGATTACTTCTTTAAGAATATCCGACGGTTCGTTGTAGACAAGTGGAATAACCCTAGCCCCAGCGGATTCAACAAACTTCACATAAGAGGCCGCGATGTACGAAGCGTTAGTTGCGTTGTTAAGGCGTCCTGAGGCTCCATCTCCCGGGTGGCTGAGAATTCCAATAACGGGTCGATAATTGAGATTCGGGTCGGCGGCAGGGCACATGGAAACTCTAGGGAAAACATTGTCGTTTTCACTAGGTAAAAGGAGCGGCGCCGCCTCCGTTGACTGAGCGGTGGCGGAAGAGGTTAGCTCCTTGGAGAGAGCGATGAGAAGGGGGATCCAGATGTAGTTGTTCACCATGTTGGAAGAAGATGAGGAGGAGGTGGTGGTGGAGAGTTGGTCAGAGGTGGTGGTGGAGGTTGGTGGAGGAAGTGGTGGTGGTGGAGCCATTGATGATGAAGCGAGGTATTATTATTGACATGGAAAAGTCGTTTGGGTTTTCTCAATTGCTCTGTGACTGTAATTGTGTGATGTTTGATGAGAAATGATAAAAAAGTGTGTTTGGTTGGGTAGGGGGATGTTGGGGATGACAGAAGAATTGCTTTAATTCCGTCTTCTTTTGTTTCAGGATATATTTTAGTGACTTTATTTTTGGCTTAATTCCACTTAGCACCTTGAAAAAAAAAACATTTTGTACCTTAAAAATTACATCTTGTCTTTCACTTTACAGTTTACACCCTCTTCAAAAGCTCTAAAAAATAAAAATCAAACTCTTTTGAATCTAATGACAATGAGTTCATAACAACGCCGCAAGAAGAGGAATAACTACAGGAACTTTCAAAATAAAGCCTTGGAGAAAATCTAAAGTATTATACAATTATTTTATAATTTCATGATTTAGTCTTTTTTTAGCTAAGAAAATCAATTTTTTTTTTAAGAGCTATAAGATCTAATAAATTGAATTAAATTTAAGATTCAATTCGTTATTCGGATAAATATAGTTTTAGTGCTCCCATGGATATATGAAGATATGATATGAGCAATGAAAGAAAATAAAAAAAAATAAAAAAAGGAAAAACATCAATTGGAAAAAATGGATAGTTTGAGACATTATAAAGAGATAATTAAGATTAGAAATAAGAATAATTAAAGTAACCAATATTTTATAAATTTTTATCTATCTAAAATTTAAGACCATATCAGGTAATTAATTGACAAATTATGCTCTGATATCAACAATTACTATTATGTCAATAGTCATTTTTTTAGAGTTATTTATGGATAATTTGTAAATTTTGTTCTTAATTGCACAGAATTATATTTTGGAGGAACATATGTTGACTTTGAACAAAATGACAAAAATACCCTTGGTTTTTGGCTTGATTCTCGTTCAGGGTGAAAGTAAGAGACAATACATATTTTGAGGGCGTAAAGTGAGATTTTTTTCTAGAGTGCAAAGTGGCCCGATGAATCATGACCAAGCCAGCCAGTCAAGTTTAATGCAGTGAAATTTTTTGTGGGGTTTTATTGCAATATATAAAAAAATTCGGGATGTGAATTTCTAACTTTTTTGGGGGTTGTATTGCAATAATTAGAAAATTTCAAGATATGAATTTGTAAAATAAAATTTAGTCAAAATAATTAAACATGTGAACATAATCAAAATGATATGGAGAACTTTGTATATAAATGACAGGTTTTGGAGGAAAATTCTTATGTTTTTCACCAAAACATAACATGATCATCAACCTTCGTCACATGCATTTGACATATCAATTTTGCCTCTAAAATTTAATAATTTTCAATTTTAGTGATATGTGACGGGCACGTGATTTTTTCTAGTGAAATTAAAGAATTTTTATTAAAAAAAAAGGACCTGTTTGTTTGGCGTTTCGAAAAGTAGTTTGGGAGAGTAGTGAAGGTTTGTGAAATAATCTCGATTTGCGTAATGTTGTTTGTTTGGGTTTTGAGAGAGTGGTTTGAGAAATAAAGTAGGTGTAGGTTGTTTTGGAAGAGTTGGGTTGTAGGTGTAAGATGTGTAAGACTTTATGTCAAATCATGTTTGTTATGTGAGATAAATTGTGTAAGAGATAGGTTACTTTATGTCAAATCAAAGTAGAGTTTGTATAGGTTTTGTTTAGAGATAAGAAAATTGTTGTTTGTTTGGCTTTTGAGAGAGTAGTTTGAGAAAATTAATGGATGAAAAATTTATTTCGGAAAATAGAAAACATGTTTGTTTGGCATTTCCCAAACACGAAAAAATTTTGGGAAACGCCAAACAAACAGGCCCAAAGTGTGTAAAAAGGACGAAATTCAAAATTAGACGTGTTATAGGACAAAAATGGAATTTTGCCACGGCTCTCCCAAAACCCCGACCATTCCGCAGAAGGCAAAACCATGTTCTGTCCTGTGCATTGGGGATCAGCAGTTAAAGTATATCTTCCAATTTAATTCTGAAAATAATAACCAACAAATGATTTTTCTCAAAACAATCCGCAATCGCCGTATATACAGACTTCCCCAACTTCAAACCCCTTCCAATTACATCAAGAACCCTAAAAAAGACCCCCAATTTTGTGCCTCCTTGATTTCTTCGAATTCATACCAGTTTCATATTATTTATTCAATTGCATTGAGACATTTTTCGGTTTCAGCTCAGGTTCTGAAAACGTCCGAGGAAAAGAGCCCGAATAGTAGGAAACCATTGAATGTTTTCTCCGGAAAAGCCGTTGGAAGTTCAGTTAAGATTGGGGATAGTGAGGTGGAGTCTTTAATTGACTGTGAAAATGCAGAGTTTATAGAGAAACTTAGAAATTTGGCGGAAGAAGTTAGGAGCTTGAACAAGAGAAGGAATGAAAATGGGGAAATTTTAAAGATAGATAGTGGAAAATACGACTGGATTCTGCCTAGGGGAAAACGCCTGCGTTTGTTTGAGTTGTTTTCTGATAAGGAGATCAAGGAGGAAGTGAAGTTGGAGTCACCTGATATCGGAATCGAGGATCCCATGGTTCACAAAGAGCTTTCTCCGCAAAAATCCGAGGAAAAGAGACCGAAAATTAAGAAACCATTGGGCGTTTTATTCCGAAAACCCGTTGGAATTTCAGTTAAGATTGAGAATATTGGGGCTGAGTCTGCAACCGACTGTGAAAATGCAGAGTTGAAGGAGAAAAGGAATGAAAATGGGACAACTTTAAAGCTGCATAGTGAAAAATACAATAGAATTTCTTCAAAGGGAGATAAGAGGCGTTTGTTTGAGTTGTTTTCTGATAAGAAGATCAAGGATGAAGTGAAGTTGGAGCCATCTGATCTTGGAATTGAGGATCCCATGGTTCGCAAAGACCTTTCTCCCTATATGCGAATGTTCACCTACCATCTGTACAAGAAAGGGTACTTAAATGATGCAACTTGCATACCCCATGATACATTTGATTTTACTCCTTTTGAGTTCAGTTATGGCCGCCAATATTTGAAGTTTGCAGCTGAAGAATTTGGAAAAGATCACCAGGCGATTGCCAAGTAAGAATGAATCTTCTGCTTAGTTATTCTACTCTGCATCCAAATCACTATTAGTTGTTCCTTGTGCATTAAGAAGTAGACTTTGATGGGTTGGATTTATGTTAATAGAGTAATGTTGTTTTCTCTATCAAGAGTTTCAAGGAAGTATCATAGGGCTCATTTGGATTGATGGATTTGCAGCTATGGATATTAAATCCATAGTACTTGTTTGGATCACTTTGACTTCGGATGGACTTCAAACCTTTGTACTGTGCTTTCAACCAAATTAATGGATTGGAAATTCACCCAATATTGGAGTCGGGTGCATCAAATCGAAACCCCTCAATCCAGATGAAGCCTTATATACTTGGAAGAACGATAAAGGCTGGTAGGTTATATTGAAAATGTTCTTCTCTTAATTTCTGGATATGATTTAAGAAATCCATGTGTTCATGTGTGTATGTTTTTCTGGACAAAAGATCTTCTATCCCGTTTCTCCATTTTTGTATTAAGATATCACAAATGAACTTTTCCGGTATGGCCTGATGAAAGATAATATTTCCCTGGGTAGACATTAAAATAACAATTATCTTAATTGATTCAAGAGTTACTTCAAGTTATATGGATTCCTACTTGATGCCGCGTTTGAGAATGGTCTGTATTGGATTTGCTTATATAAATGGCACTAATGATTATCTTTTGCTTCTCTATATTAAGTAAAAGAGGTGTTTTTGGGTGCAATTGGATGTGTGCTTATAAAGATGCATTATGCATAGTTATTTACCATGAATTTGTATCAACTCCCAATTGTTTTGTTTATATGCCAGATGGTTATATACAAGTGATCTGAAAAGTGTAGCTCGTTTTGGGTGCCCGTCTCTTTGCCAGAAGAGTGTCTATGCTGCTAAGCATTTGCGCAGATGCTTTAGAATCGAGGAGCATAAGGCAAGTTTAATTTATTTCAGCATGTGTACCTTCACCTTCAAAAGATTATAATCATGGACTCTGTTATAAAACTTAGTGTGCTTAATATTATCAGGTTTGCCAAAAGTGCATATTGAAAGAATCATGCAAGCTAGCAAATAAGAGATATAAGAAAGAAGACACCAAGTTGTATTTGGTTAATGTGATCAGGGTCCTCTTTATGTATGCTATGGAGTCCACACCTCAACAGTTGGTAGTGCCGAAAGAGGTTAAGATTTCTGTTAATCGAGTACTGGAGAAGGTCGTAAGTCTTAGTGAAAAACTCTCAAATGACGATTCTTCTGTTCCACCTTCGTTGTAACACATATAGCATGAGTTAATTTTGTTTTTCAGTTCATGTTTAATTTTCATCTAACACCACTTTTCTGTAACACATGTACCATAAGTTAATTCTTTTACTCATATCTCATTTTCATGTTTAATTTTTATCTAATAATTAATTTTGAAAATTATTTAATTTAATAGATACTTCGAAGTAATTTCAAAGTGAGTGAGTAAATTTGTGGAGGATTTTCCCTTTTAAGTCTCTTGGATCAATGTGTGGCAATATGAGTCATGGACCAGTGGGTTAGATCGGGATCGGTCTGGCTCAACCTGACCCAATCCATATTTATTTTTCCTATTGATGATGGTTGGGCTTATGAGTTGAAAATTAGTTTGTAAATGAGTCAAGTGAAAAACAATACCTACTAAGATAAATTGACTCAATTTTGACTCAAAAATATTATTTCATACTTCAATCTTAAATTCATAATTTTTAATTACAATATTAATCATATATTTTCAATTTAACATACGTACTTTTTACCCATATTAACTCTAAAGTTGTTTCTAAAGTAGAAGAAAAAATGGATGAAGGAGGTGTATTTGCTAAAATCTCAAACTTTTGAGGTCTGATTGTTAATTGACCAAAGTTTAGGATAGGTCAATGCAATTGCTCCTTTAAAGCAAATTTAAGCATTCATCAACAAATCTCCCAAAACCCCAAGTCCCGACCATCCGCAAAACCCTGTGCACTTCGTTTCTGCAATACAGCCAATTTAAGCAATGATTTTTCTCAAAACCATCCGCAGTCGCTATTTTCTCAATTTTCTCCAACTCCAAACCCCTTCAAACTACCTCAAGAACTCTCCACAAAGCCCCTATTTTACAAAAACCTTATCAATTTCCTTAAATTCATACCAGTTTTGTTTTCTTTCCTCGAGACCCTTTTCGATTTCAGCTCAGGTTCTGGAAACTTCTGAGGAAAAGAACCCGAAAAGTAAGAAACCATTAAGTGTTTTCTTCAAAGAAGCTGTTGGAATCTCAGCGAATACTGAGGATAGTGAAGTGGGCACTGAAACTGACTGTGAAAATGCGGAGTTGAAGGAGAAACTGAGAAATTTGGAGGAGAAAGTTAGGAGCTTGAACAAGAAAAGGAATGAAAAGGGGACAACTTTAAAGTCACATAGTGAAAAACACAGAGAGATTTTGGCAAAGGGGAATAATCGGAGTTTGTATGCGTTGTTTTCTGATAAGAAAAGATTAGTAATAAAGGAGGAACCAAAGTTGGAGCCAAGTGATTGCGGAAATGAGGATCCCATGGTTCACAAAGAGCTTTCTGCTGATATGCAAATGTTGGCTTACCATCTGTACAAGGGAGGATACTTAAAGGGTGCAAATTTCACAGATGAAGATAAATTTGATTTGAATTCTTTTGAAGCTAGTTATGCTCGTGATTTTTTAAAGTTTGCAGCCATAACGTTTGCAAAAGATCACCAGGAGATTGCCAAGTAAGAATGTCTAGTATGCTTGCTTAGAATAGATAAATGTTGTGTTTTTTCTTTATGAAATTTTCAAAGAAATAATCTATAAACTAGGAAGTAGGAACCTTAAAAAGCTTGCTAAAATTTTGTAAGGAATACTGGAAATGTTGTTTGCTTAATTTTTGCCCTGATTTAGGAATTTTTTTTTATGTTAATATGTGTAATTGTTGTGTGCTTCTATTTGAGTATAAGATAACAAAACTGTTGTACTTTTATGGTATGGCCTGATGAGATAAAATTCTTCCCTCATAGAATGTCTAATATTTGTCACCTTATTTGATTGAAGAGTTACCGAAAGATATATGAATTCCTACTTGATACCTCTGTTGAAAATGAAAGTAGAAGTGAGCTGACACGAAACGAGGTCAGTTGTCATTAATTAAAATAGAAAATGAAGAGTGAAATATGAAGTACATGAAGAAGCATTCAGAAAAATCTAAGGAGAATTTACTTGAAAAGTTTCCATTCTAATGAGGTATTGTTAGGTGCAATTAGTTGTATTCTTAATCTTTTATGAAGATGCATGCTCAAAGTTAGTTATTTCTCGTAATGGATCAATTACCTAATTTTTTCCGATATTAACTCATATTCATCTTGTGAATGGGCATATGCCAGATGGCTATCTGCAAGTGATCTAAAAAAAATAGCCCTTTTTGGGTGCCCGTCCCTCGGTCAGAAGAGTGTCTATGCTGCTAAGAATATTCGCCGATTCTTCAAAATTGAGGAGCAGAAGGCAAGTTTCTTTCAGCATGCATGTCTTCAAACAGACACCTTCCTTCATAATATTATTAACTGTGTTCTAAAATTTAGAGTGTGCTTTCATAATTTTAGGTATGCGAAAAGTGCAGATTGAAAGAGTCGTGCAAGCTAGCTAATAAGAGTTCTCATAAAGATGCCTCTGTGTTACGTTTGTTTGATGTTACAAGGATCCTCGTTATGTATGCTATGGAGTCGACACCTCAGCAGTTGGTAGTGCCTGAAGAAATTAAAAGTTGTGTTAGCCGATTACTGAAGGAGGTCATAAATCTTAGTAAAACCGTCTCTTGAGATTTGTCCAAGACCACATTGGAAGCTCAACAAACAAGGTACATTTGCGTTCGTAGCTTTTTTCTCGATTACTTGAGCCATGCATTTGCTTCATTTGTTGTGCTATCTATAACAGATCAATTAGGCCATGTAATAATGTAAGGGAAGTTACTTGGACCTGTATTTGTCCAGGTTTTGCTACCATGACAGGATCAGAATGGAAGCCTTAATGCTGCTCGTTTCTAACGCGACTGGATCAGATTGGAAGCCACGAAGTCTTACAAGTTAGATGTTTTATTGTTTCACTGTCAACGGAAAAAAAAAATCCAATCGAATTGGCCATACCATCTTTTGGGATTTGGATAATAGTCCTCAAAAAATATTGGATTCTCATTTGGCAATTGGCCCTTTCATTTGGCAGCGTTAGTGTAAATTCACTATTTGTAGTTGATATTTTGATATAATGTTTAATTGTATAAAAAGTTGAACAAAAAGGATTGGTCAAGGATTACATCACAGAAGGCTGATAAATACTCTATTAATTAAGTCTAGAAAAATAATAAAATAAAGCCTACGAAAATGATTGATAGGTAATAAATTAATATAAATCAATTTGGCAATTTAATCTCAGTTGCCGGAATATGACCCAAAGAAAAAAGATGACCTAAAAATATTTGGCCCACAGATAATTCTAGTATCTGTATTACTTCCATTTCAATCATACAAACAATTTATTTTGGCAATAATGTAAGTAAGGGCCCCATTCGGGTGAGAATGCCCTGTCCGGTTTCACATCCATTTTAACCTTCTTTTTGGATCTTTTCGATTTTAACCTAAATTTGTTTTTTTGTTGCGAGTTTGTTTGACTTTTGGGAAAGTAGTTTGGGAGAGTAGTGGAGGTATGTGAAATAATTTTGATTTGTGTAATGTTGTTTGTTTGAGTTTTGAGAGAGTGGTTTGAGAAATAAAGTAGGTGTAGGTTTTTTGGAAGAGTTGGGTTGTAGGTGTAAGATGTGTAAGACTTTATGTCAAATCATGTTTGTTATGTGAGATAAATTGTGTAAGAGATAAGTTATTTTATGTCAAATCAAAGTAGAGTTTGTATAGGTTTTGTTTATAGATAAGAGAATTGTTGTTTGTTTAGCTTTTGAGAGAGTAGTTTGAGAAAATTAATGGATGAAAATTTATTTCGGAAAATAGAAAACATGTTTATTTGGCATTTTTCAAACACGAAAAATTTTTGGGAAACGCCAAACAAACAGGCTCTAAGCATTTGGGCCTTTAAATATTATCCATGAGACCTTTTTTTTTTTGCATAAATAATTTTACCCGCTGAGTCAAAAAATAATAAAATGTTATGTAATAAATGAAACAAATTCAGGAAAATATAAGGAGAGAAGAGTTAAGTATATCTGAAGTTAATCTATGTCACAATTTCATTAAAGTAAACAATATTATAAAATAGATAAATATACAAAATTCATAGATCTAATCCCAAAAAAATTGTTTGGAAATAATTTCGTAAGATATTTCTAGTTTTTGTGCGTATAAAAAATTGTACTACTATATGATTTGTATCGTGAGTCTTGACATAGAAAAATTAATGGAATTCGTTTTTCATAATATAATAAAAAAAGAGATATTAAAAACGAGTTTTGAAAAAATGTAAACGAAGCGACTTTATTCCGAAATTTACTTATCGGAGCGGGACCTGATCCGTAAATTCCTATCTAATCTTCATAGTCACTACCAAAGGATTAACACAGCCCAGAGGACGAGGCGTCAACGCAGAAGGTGTGCTCAAAACCCCCACACCACCCCCAAGCCTCCAATACACACACTGAAAAGATCAGAGTGGTATATTCCAGTCAGACAATCTTTCATTCCATCTTCTGTTCTTATCTTCATTTACTCGCCTGCTTCTCTGTGAAACCCTAGCTCCGATCACCGATTTACTTTTCAACTTTTGGTTTTTCGAAATTAGATGTTGAACTTTTGACGGAGTTTGCGATTCCGAAAAATTAAATTAATTTATATTATAGGTGAAGATGTCTGTGGAGAGATCATTTGAAGCATGGGAGGAAGTGCAGCGTCACGGGCAGGATTTAGCTGACCGGCTTGCCCAGGGTTTTACCGGTTTGATTCAGTCTCATATAACTCCTCCCCAATTTCAATGGCCAAATCCTCCTTCCTTTGATGTTGAATTTCCAACTCAAAATTTTATGCAGAAGGAATTTGATAGTTCTGGTATTAGTGGGGTGACTGCTATTTTAGATATTGGGAACAGAATAGGGCAGGCGGGGGTGGATTTTGGGGCGGGCTTGAATGGTTTGGTTCACCAAATTTATAGGAGGTTACCTGTGCCTTTTCGGCATGAGGAAAATAACGTGGGGATGTCGTCGGATGATAATAGTGCCAGAACTAATGTCGGTATTACTCTACAAGAGGATTTAGGGTCCTTGGCCGAGCGGTTCAAGGACTATGGGTTCTCTGAAAATGGTACAGAGGATGAGACTATTGGTGTTAAAGCCAAGGCTTTGAAACATTTGGGTCGTTCGCAGGTTAATGTTTGAATTTTTTATTATTATGCATACTTATGTTTGTGTCCAATAAAAGCTTGATGCCATTTTATTTTGATTCAATGTACACATATCTTGATTGTCATATTCTTTTTTATATGCTTCGTTTGGAATAGTCCTTTTGATGTTGGCAAGCAGTAATTGCATTGTGTACGAGCTACTCGATGAACATTCAATTTACTCGAGTAGGCTTCCATTTATAGTATTCCAAATTGCTAAAGAACCTTTTGAATAATCATATCAAATTATATCTAACTAGGCTTCCATTCTTGTCTATTTACTTTTGATACAATATACACATATCTTGATTCTCATATTCTTTTTGATATGTTTGGAATAGTCCTTTCATTGAGTTCGCTGCTCGGACAAATTTGAGTTTACTTGAGTAGACTTCCATTTATAGTGTTTGAAATTGCTGGTGAACCAATTTTTGAATTATCATATCAGTTCACATCTAACTAGGGCATAATGAATAATGACACTCTATAGTGGTTAGACTAGCCGCAATAAACACATAAAAATATATACACTTGGATCAGTGGATGCGCATACACAAAAAACACACACACACATATATACATATCTTTGGAAACCATGTCTTGTAAACTTGTATTGTTATGCCATTCAAGTTCCTTATTTCTCAAAATGCAGGGTACTATAAATGTCACATCAACATATGACAGTAGAACTAGAAATGTTGAAAGTTCTCTGCTTGCTAGGGGAGATCTGTGGAGAGTAGAGGCGTCACAAGGAAGTTCAACATCCGGAAATGAGAATTCGTCCTTGTTCCTTGTCCAGCTTGGGCCTGTACTCTTTGTTCGTGATTCCACACTTCTTTTGCCTGTCCATTTGTCAAAGCAACACTTGCTTTGGTATGGCTATGATAGAAAGGTATGTAGAAAAATTTATCAAGCCAATACAAAATGTAAGTAGTACAATTTTTTATTTATTAAACTATTGTTCTTGCATTAGTGCAGAATAAGTGAAGTTTAGTTGTGCTGTCTAAAGCAAATCATTATAGTTATGAGGCACATGCTTTCTTTGGCAGTCTATCACTGTGATTCGATATTCATGGGTCCTCCATTATTAGGAGTATAGTAGTTTGCAATGAATGGGTTTGCTTTGTCTCTGCAATATATGTAACTGGTTATTGTGCTGGGAGGCTACTACATTATTTTACGTGGTTATGTAATGCAAATAAATTAGTAGGATTCTGCTCGTAGTAGTACAATAACCCTAAAGAATTATTATCTGATAGTACTTGTGCTTGTATCTTTGGCTACTAATAAATAATTATGACGTTTGGAGTCAAGTGTATGGCCATCTGAGTTATCAAAAAAAGGAAGAAAAAAACTAAGGTGAATGTCCTTCTGTAGACATGCATCGAAATGCAAACTTTACAATTGATTCTTTGTGTTTCCAGATTTCGCTGAATTTTAGTTGATGTACTTTCTTAATTTTTTATTTACAAAATTTCCTCCATAGTTTCTGGGAGAAAAAAATAATAAAATCTCTTACGTCCTCTCACATAATACGAGTATCTACTTGTATACCTTCCTATAGAATATAATGTTTAAACATAAAAAATAATATGGTCTTTGAATATCCAAAATTCCACTTTTAATACTTTTGCAATTCATGCTAATTGTTGATCAATGTATGCATTTCATAATAAGTGCAAGAATCTGTCTTATACTTAAGCTAGGGGTTCTGTAATGTAAAAGAAACTTAGTGATGTTTGCCACATGGATCAGATTTGTTGAAAATTGTACAATATTCAGAGAATGTACCTTACATAAGGAAAACAATGGGAAAAAATACCTTTGTGACCCACATGGATGATTAGGATGCTTTCCTTGTGATTCTTTATTATCACTTGAATTCACGCCGATTGGCTTTTGTACTGCAAAATTAATCAGTTTTCTTTCATGTTTGATAGAACGGAATGCATTCCCTTTGTCCAGCCGTATGGTCGAAGCACAGAAGGTGGCTGTTAATGTCAATGATCTGCCTCAATCCATTAGCCTGTGTAAGTCCTAAGCTATCGTTTGTATAATTAGTGTCATCTTGATTAGGAAAGTTTGGTTGTTATCAAGCATATTTGAGCTGCAAATGGTTTGAAAATCGTAATGCCTTTGCAAATCGAAGCCCATATGGTAGTTAAGGGCCTTTGTGTATCAGTTTTTGTAAAGAGTTAAACCGAGATAGAACTTGAAGGGAGAAGTCATTCTAAAACTAAAAGAAAATTATTCGCCCTGTGTAGTGATATGCATTTGGACACATCAAAGAATAAAGGTAAACAGTAAGTTTGTTGTCTTTTCCTGGCCAAAAGTTCGAATTAAATCTTACTATGACCCAACTTGTGTTTCCATTTATATGTGTGTACAATATTCCAATAGAATATGCACAATTATTTAATGGTCAATGAACAGAGAATTGCCTGAAGAGAGATATTTACTAGTTGCATTGAATCATGCTTTATGACTTAGTAGTATTCGACTTGATTTTGTCTGTTTTACCCTGAGTGGAACCCTATTAACAATTGAGCCTTCATAGCCATAGTCTGTTGGCTGCCGAAAGTACTATAGTTTACTGCCTAAATTTTTTCCTTTTTTGTTGATCTTGAAATTTGCTGATATTTTGAGCTAGATTGAGTTCTTAATTCTTCTAACCCCTTTATGTGCAGTCATTCATGGACTTGCAGTTTCCAAATGGCCAAGTGACCTATGTATCTGGTGAGGGTTTGTCTACCAGTGCTTTTCTGCCCCTTTGTGGGGGTCTACTTCAAGCACAGGGTCAATATCCTGGAGAGATGAAGTTCAGTTACTCTTGCAAGGTGACATTGATATTCCATGATAAAAGTTTGTTATCTAACCAGGGCCATTTAAATAATTAATGATCTCAACTGGTTTCTTGCACGCGATACTGATATGGTTTATAATTTTTTGAAGAATAAGTGGGGAACACGCATAACACCAACGGTGCAGTGGCCTGACAAATCTTTTGCCTTGGGCCTAGAGCAGGCATTGGCTTGGAAGAGATCTGGTCTCATGGTGAGGCCAACCGTTCAATTCAGGTATACTTCGTTAGAGATAAGCTGTAGTAAGGCTCCTGGCTCCATATATATGCTGCTTAAGATCGGCAAATGGAGCTTCTGTCATGTTTCATCTCATTAAACTTTTGTTCTTTCTTTTTATTGTGTTTCTTAATATTATATTTATTTTGTCTTTGGGAATTTGTTATGTTCTGGTGACACCTCGTATTGTTTTTCATAGTTTATAAATCTTTTTACCCCTGTTTTCATAGTTTTTAATAATCAAAGTTTTCTATTGCATCATGGTCAGTTTATGTCCAACACTTGGGGGATCCTGTCCTGGGCTGCGGATGGAACTTACCCATTCTGTGAAGGAGGAATTGAATCTTATCTGCGGCTGTGCCCTTGTGACACATCCTTCTGCATTTGCCTCACTATCTGTAAGTTACTATTGATTGAAAACTATCTTGGTTTTGTTTAATATAATATGTGGTCAGTGTCCTCAAATGTTGTTCATCTATAAAAGGAAGCCAAAAGTACTTCAGTAGTCTTTGCATAGGAAAATAGCTAAGAATACAAAACTGCTACAGTTCTTCAGCACAGGAAAATGTATTTATGCTTGTAAATACATGCTTGCTGGAATTCTCACACCTGTGCATTGAAAAGCTGTTAATTCAGCGAGGTAGACTGATTGATAATTGATAGTGGCTCCCTAATAATACATTCGTTAGGTCACTTAAATCAGACTACTGGTCATAAATAGTCAGTCCTCTTTGGACATTAATTACTTTTGGAATTTGTTTTAATCCGCATGACATTTCATGGCATGTGATTAAACCTTCTCATGGGCATCTGCGATTTACAAATGTTTCCTGGTTAAGACTTAGTCATCTTTATACAAGTAGTCTTGGTTTCCTACTTTTGTTTCTAAACTAATTGATCTCTTTCTAAATATGAAATACAGGTTGGCAGGTCCAAGTGGAATGGAAATGTTGGGAGCACTGGGGTAGTTATGAAAGTTGAAACACCTCTTGGCAGTTTTGGGAGGCCTTCTTTCTCTGTTCAGTTGAATAGTGGTATCGAATTTTAACCTTTGTTTTTTTGTGTGCCTACGTACTGTTCAGTCAACTGTAAATATAGCGTTTAGAACACAAGTGTCTGGTCAATATTACGACTATTCGAATAAGTAAATCTGTTGTAATTTGCCAACTTGTCGATATTGTTGCCTGTCAAGAAAAACGAAAGTATTACTATTCCTGTGATTGTTTCCGGTGGAGTCGTCCTGTTACTTCAATATTTTGCAAAAATTACCTAAACAAAGGCTGTTAGTTCACACCTTTCAGTAAATTTTCCATTCCAGTCCCAATCTTCAGATTTTGGATTTCGGATTGAAGACCATTTATTCACTTATGATTATCTTGCAAGTCACTACATTGACAAGAGATGAAGTAATGGGAACTATATCAACGGGGTTCGCTTTAGTGTAATCAATATTCAATTTTTCAGATTTGAGAATTGGGTCTTAGACCAAATTTCTCATTACAAGACAACCTGCTGCAAATCCTATAAGACCAGTAATCCAACAAGCAACGAAAAGCCTCAATTAGAAAACATTACATGATCTCAAACAATTTTTCTTCGTATGGTCCCTGATCTGTGCTATAGTTTCAAATGGAAACACGCGAAACAACCCTATATGATATCTGAACAATTATGCATTTCCATAATGCTCTTTTACGATACGCATTAAAATCTTCTCAAAATAAATATCACAACAAAATGTCAGAGTCTGCACTAACCAACTCATGAAACAATCATTTACTCCCCCACCAAAAAAAAAAAAAAAAAGAAAAACTCGTCAAACAATCATTCTACATTTAAATTCGAAAGATTAGGAAGAAGTCGTTGAATGATCCCGACTTTCATCTTTATTTTGATCAGACTATTCATCTTTACTTGAGAGGGAAATCGAGGAATCAATCCAAGGTCCATCAGTAGAAACACTTGTATGAAGTTCCTGGACTCGTGTTTGACTATCTTGTGAGAGTATCTCGAAGGCTTTAAACCTTATGTCCTCATTCATTGTATTTACACCACCACGCTTGACAATGGGTGCTTGAACCGGAGTTTTCCCATTGAGCATGCTCACCACTGAAGACATTGAAGGCCTCAGAGTCGGAGAGGGATTAGCACACAACAGCGACAAATTTAACATCCGCATGGCCTCTTCTTTCGAATAGTTTGAACCAAGGATGGGATCCACGAGGTCTAAAAGATTTCCTTGCTCTTGAAGAACATAAGCCTTGAATATTTATAAGAGTCACATTGTAAGATTATTTCAGAAGACAATTTTGAGATGGAACATACCAAAACATCTCGTATGGAAAATGAAAAGGTACACAAAAGGAGATTACCCAGTCAAGAAGGTACACAAACTCCTCCTTTGGCCTGTAGTTAGTGTTACTTTTGCCGCTGACAATTTCAAGTGCAACAATTCCAAAACTGTACACATCTGCTTTGTCTGTCAAGTACCCCCTCATTGCATACTCAGGAGCCATATAACCTCTAAATACATGTACAAAGTTAACAAACCAAGCAAAAACTCAATACCTTTATTTAACAAACTATATATAATGGAAATACACGTACATTGTTCCAGCAATTCGTGTGCTAATATGAGTATTCTCTTCCTCGTCAAGCTTAGCCAAACCAAAGTCGGATATCTTAGCATTTAAGTCTTTGTCAAGAAGAACATTGGTTGCCTTTATGTCTCGATGGACAATTTTCAACCGTGATTCCTCGTGAAGAAATGCCAAACCCTTTGCTATTCCTAAACATATCTTCTTTCTTGTTGGCCAGTCGAGATTTAATTTTTGTTGCTCAGTACCTAAACAGATACAAAGTAAGAACTTTACAATGAAAATCATTATTTATTTAGAAAATAACATTTAAATAAAACAAAATTCTTACCAAAAAGAGCTCGAGCAAGACTATTGTTTTCCAAGTATTCATATATTAACAGCAATTGATTTCCCTCTATACAACAACCAAAGAGCTTGACAAGATTCGGGTGTTGTAGAGCAGATATCATGCCTATCTCATTCACAAATTCACGGTTTCCTTGCTTAGATCTCGAGGATAGCTGCTTAACTGCAATAATAGTACCATCGGGCATTACACCCTAAAAGAAACAGGAATGCTTTAGAAAAGTTACATGGACATATAAAACAATCAAGAAGGAAAAGAGAAGAATAAAAATTAATTTCACTAACCTTGTACACGGGTCCAAATCCTCCTTCACCGATCTTATTAGCATTATCAAAGTTATTTGTAGCAGCTTTAATCTGTCTTAGAGTAAAGTGACCCGTTTGCAAGTCAAGTCCTCGAAGATCTGTTCAAGAATGACACAGGATAGTTTAGTTTAAGGTTTAATTTCTTTCATAATCAATAAAACATGAAACAGACCAATACCCATGATCCATAAAGACTATTTTAGCATTCCTCTTTCTCTCAATCAAAGTATATGAAACTTATATTGCATTGTCTTACATTTATCTTCAACATCTTTTCCTCCAAAACACCCTTTTTTCCAGAGGACAATCAAAATCAACAACACGACAACAAATGAAGAAACAACAATTCCAATAATAGCTCCAACAGATAGCCCTGTACTAACATCAAAGTCTACAAAGAAAGAGAGAAGTATCATGATTAGGCACTGAAACAAATGCAGGAAAAAAAAGAAAAGATTGCGAAAGACTTACTTGGTGTCACAGCAATTGCCGAAATCAACGGTCCATATACACCTCGATCGGGGATGGCCGTGGTCCCCTTCCCGGTCCAGTACAAGTGGATCTCCAAAGTACTACCATTCACAAGAACATTAAAATCACGGTAGATACCTATTCCAACACCATTAGCTTCACTGGCAATATCAAAGTCTCTTAAAACCACTTCCCCCTGTAAAGCAAGTCTAATGAACACAAAATATTGAAGAGCTAAATGCAAAAATACCCCCTGTGCTTTTCTTAGTTGGCAAAAAAAACCCGTGTTATAATATTTATTAGCAAAAATCCCCATTTGAAAATTCTTCATAAATCAACAGGGAGGTTATTGCCAATTTTTTAAATGGACGCGGGGGGGGGGGGGGGGGGGTTGTTTATTGCCTTCAACGGTAATCAGGGGATTATTGCCAATTTTTTAGGTGAATATGGGGGTGTTTTCATTTTTTTTTTGGGGGGGGTATAATTGTCATTTTTCCTGCAAAATATGTACTCCATCTGGGAGGGTTCTTTTGCTAATAAAATAGCACATAGGGGGTTTTGGTAATAAAAATAAAACAGTTTTTTTTTCTTTTTGCGAATTAGGCAAAGCATAGTGGGTATAAAGAGAAACTACATGTGTGTGTGTATGTTCATGTGAGTCGACTTACTTGAATTGCTACATCGAACATCCTCCTTCCGAGGCTGCTAAAGGTGGAGTCACGAGTAAACATTATTTCAGCAAAATGGAGACGAACTCTATAGCTACCTCTACGCAAGCAAAGACCATAATACTTGAGTGAAGAAGGGGAAAGACGTGCTGTTTGGTAGATTTCTCCCACTGTCGACATCATTGTAGTAACGTTTGTTGCAATAAAACCAGCTCCAAAGTTTCCTGTGTACGTCCCTGTGCTGCTATATGCCCATCCATCGTGTGATTCAAAGTGTGATGGACCTTGATCACTTGCATTCTCATCATACTCATCGCCTTCAAAACTAGTCCTTCCTCCTCCAGAGTTTATGAAAAATGAATGACCTGTAAATGCAATTAGCTGATATAAATACATTTAGTCACAATAAAGGATAAATTTTAGGGTAAATTACGAATACCCCCCTCAGGTAAGCTCTAATTATAAAAATCACCCTCATGTATTGGATATTACAAAAATCCCCCTCAGGTTTGTCACCTTCTTACAATTAACCCCTTGCCCATAAAATATTCCAATTTTGCCCTTGGATGTTATTTGTATTGTTTGTAATGTCTTATAAATGTTAAAACTTGGGATCTAATTATTATATCTTATTAATTAGAAAAGAGATAATTATATATTTACTACCAGAATAATTGATAAAATTTATAATTGTCCATAAGTTTTAATAAATATTGCAAAAGAAAATGTATTTATATATTTATTAGCAATTTAAATTGTAAAATATTAAATTAAATAGAATTTTAATAATATATTTTATAAATATGAATTGTTTACACATTAGTTAAATGAATTTATTTTTTAAATTAGTAAATTTAATAAATTATATTGTATTATAAATAAGATATTTTAATTTATTAAAGTTTATATTGTATTATAAATTGAAATATTTATTGAAATTTATGCGAAATTATAGATTATATCAATTATTTTGGTGGTAAATATATGATTATTATTTTTATATTTACGAGATAAAACAATTAACACCCAATTTTTAAAATTTATAACATATTATAAACATTACAAATAACTTCCAAGGGCAAAATTGGAACATTTTAGGGACAAGGGGTTAATTGTAAGAATGTGACAAACCTGAGAGGGATTTTTGTAATACCCAATACGTGAGGGGGATTTTTGTAATTAGGCCTTACCTGAGGGGGGTATTCGTAATTTACCCTAAATTTTAACTAGTATAACAAAAGAAGATCATACGGTTGGAATTTCTGGGGCAAGGGAGGTTTGGCTGCAAACACCAAGAAACTCTATTGCAACAAGAAAGTGTTAGAACTTTCAGAATAAGATTGGGACAAAGTAAGGAAGAATGTTATTAAAAAACTTACGAGTTTCCTGCGGAAGAAGAATGACTAGAAACTAGATTTCTGCAAAAATAGAAGGATATTTGAGCAGCAATGGTAAAAACAACAACTTAAACGTGTAATAAAGAAGAACTTACATGTTGGAGAATTGGCAGCCAACTTCACGAGACCGAGTGAAGTTGTTGTATGATACATCACTGCATTGAGTTGTAGTATAAAATTAGTCTTGAATTCTAATAACATTTTAAGTCTTTTTCCGTTTTTAGTTGTAAGAGCTTAACAGAAAGTAAGCTAAAGAGATTTTCTCAAAACCAATTAACAAAAACGAAGCAAGACCATAATTCTCACATATTTTGTCTGCTGTCCAGGATCCAACCAGGTATCTCTCCAGTTAAAGAATTATGAGACAGAAACCTACATGCAAAATATAAAGTTTAAAACTTGGTAGTTAGGACTGCTAGAGTAATTTGCACGAAGCACATAAAGTGAAGAAATTTAGAATAAGCATGTAGTACTAGTGATTGATTCAAAATAAGAGTAATAATACATACAAGAAATTGATTCTCCCAAGGCTTTGGAGGCTACTCGGTATTTGACCATTCAACATGTTGAAACTTAGATCACTGCAAAGATAAATTTTAAACATAAACCTGATCAAATGCTCTGAACAAGAAAACACCGAGAAGAAGTTGAGAATATATATTGTGCTTAGTCATATAAAAAAATATAAATATATATAGATATACTTACAGTGTTCTTAGATTACTGATATCTCCTAAGTCTGCTGGAATTGGACCAATAATTGAACAATTTCTTAGTATCCTGCAAAAAAAATAAAAATATTAAATTATTTTCCACGGTGACAAGATTATATGAACAGATCGTTGAGTGCTTTCTTTGAAGATACTCACAAATCACGCATGCCTCTCATGTCTTGCAAATTAGGGAAGCTCGTGCTTGGTCCATTGAGATCAGATATCCTCCTGACAAATATAAATAGACCTTTTCTTATCTTCTCCCTATTTTTGATGTAAATAGTAAAAACTTGTGGTAAGAGAAATATATAACTTACAAATCTGTCAAGTTTCTTAACTGGGATATTGTACCAGGAATAGGGCCCTCCATCAACGTACCCTGCATGTCTCTGCAACAATCTCAATGTTATAGAAAAACGACACACTCGCGACAAACATAAATATTCATACAAAGTGTAAAACGTATACTCACAATCTTACAAGTCTGGTCCAGTTTCCAATAAAATCAGGTATCTGTCCAGATATTCTGTTCCCATCTATCCTACTGCAAACAGTATAATAGTAAGGTTTATATACAACAAAGTTTTTTATTTGGCTTCATAAATTGTTTACTTACAAATCTGTCAAGTTCCTTAGATTGCCAAATGTCACTGGAATCGTCCCATTGAAATTATTTGCAGAAAGCAAGCTGCACGGAAATATCAATTTCAATTGTCACCCTCTCTTAAATACATGCCTTTTCTCAAAAACTAAAATAGAAAATTGGCCAAATTGTAAAAGTAGTAAACAGCTAAACTAAGAATGTCTTATAACGAAGTCGAAATCATGATAAGAATCTTACAGCCTCCTCAAATTGCTCAAATTTCCCAGTTCTGTCGGAAGATTTCCTTCAAGTAGATTGTCTTCCAATACCCTATATAGTTAAGATATCATCATACAATAAATATAAGAGCTACTTTCTCCACAAAATAAATTATCTTTTAAATTTTTTTATCACTTACAGCGATTCCAGAGTAGTTATGTTACCGAATTCCCTCGGAATTATACCGCTGATACGGTTTCCAAGAAGTGACCTATCATTAACAAAATGTATTATACAATTTTCTTTACTATATAAAGGAGGTGAATAAAGAACAAGAACTTACAAATTTACAAGGGGAAGTTGTCCAAATATCGTAGGAAGTGAGCCATTGAGGTAATTTCGAGAAAGGTCTCTGGTATAATACAGAAAAACCATCAACTCTTCTTCTTTCAATAAATTCATTTTTTTTTAAAATAAAAAATTTAGAAAAATCATGACTAATTCTTTATGCAACTTATGTGGCTATACATAAAAAGTTGTAACTTACATCTCTCGCAGATAACTAAGACTTGCAAATTCCACGGGTAAAGTTCCAGTCAAATTTAGACCCTGCATCTGACTGTACATAGAAAATTGAGGAGTTGGATTAAATAAAATGTATACGGAAATATAGTTAAAAACGAGCAAGAGACTAAGAGCATACATGTTGGTGACATGGCATAAGGTGTTGTTGTTAAAAGAACAGTCGCAAACCACACTGCTGTATATATCACCAGCCACATATGTCCTATTAAATGCAGTAGCCTCGACACAAGAGCTTCGGCTAATATTATTCCAGTAGTTGTTTTGTAGCCCAGAGGATATTCTTTGAAGAGCTTGTACTGTAAAAGAAATCGTAGTTGAAAAATAAAATACGAAAAAACTGAATACATAAAAAAATCAGATCATACAAACAGCTTACTACTGAAAATTCCAAATAAAATCACAACCCCATCCCCTATAATTGTTATTGAGGTATCAATTGTTCATTAAGTGTCTAAATTATTAGAAAATTTGCATGAAGCCACAAAAAATTAGTCTATGTTTTCAAAAAGTCAAGATAACCCATTTTAAGATCCAATTAATTGAACAAGAAACATCTCATTCCAAAGTACAATAATTGCCATGTGATGATATAATAGAAGTAAATTAAATGATAAGAATTGGGGGAAGAAAAAGTTTCACAACAGATGAGTAGTTACCAATTACTGAAATTAAGAAATTATCAAAATAAACATAATAATCAAACAAAAGATAACTCAGAATTAACTTCCATTTTCAATATGCAGTAGCAGTCAACTAAACACTAATCAAACAAATGAATGGCAAAGAAAGTTATTTTTTTTGTTTTTTTATCCATTATCTGCATTTTCTTCATAAATAAACAGTAAAAAAATGTAAAGTAATTGCATCAAAGTAGTGTAGGTGTACCTTCATCTTCAGGCAGAAGTTGAGCAATAGATGTCAGAACAAAAGTTGCAAAAACGCTGGCAACAAAGATTTTCGAGATATTTGCTCTGTTTAAAAGAAAAGATCCCATTTTTTTATTCTGTTAAGAAAAAAAAAGAAAAGATTTATGTAGTACATGAACACTACAATATGAAAAATTATGTATATATATTGTGTGCTGCAAACCGAAGAGCAAAAGTGAGTTTTGGAAAAAGGAAAGAGGAGGGTAGTTAGTATTAATTGCGGTAGAAAAATAATAGTCCTTGAAACAAAAAGAAGAATTTGGGCCGGTTTGAAGTGGTCAAATTCGGATTTTGTTGATTTCGAAAACTACAAAAGTAATTTGAACAAAAGTTAGGAAAAAGGTTGAAGAAGTGGTTATGTGTCTAATGTGTGAGGAATAGAGGACAACTGTTTTTGTCAAATTTCACTTTGATGTTTTCGAAATTGCTTACACAAATCTTCTCAAACCAAAGAAAACAAAAAAAGAGGAATTGCTAACACAAAAAAAAATATATATATATATATATAAGATTAAAGTTCACAACTTTTTTCCCATAATTTATATATGTTACCGATTAAAAATGTTAGTTTTATTGTTTTTAATAATTTTTTATTAGCGTGATAATTTGTAATGTTCCTACTATGTGTAACGGTGACATAATTTAGTTATGCATAATTAGGGCTGAGCACGGTCTGACGGACTGATCGGATCGAACCGGAATTGACGGTTCGGTCCGGACCATTTACCGAATCGAAATTTCGGTTCAGTAAAAGGTTCATGTTCGAGAACCGAATGTCCCAAATGTTGGTTCTTGGTACAACCGGTCGGTTTACCGAACCGAACCTTTTGGACCAAAACTTTTTTTTTTAAATTTATGTTTTTCAATTACGACTTTGAAGAGTTATAACTTTTATATTTGAATGATTTGTATAAACTTATGATTGTTTTTCAAAAATAATTTATCTTTTTGAACTTATAAGATTATTTTATGTTTGAATGATTTGTATGAAATTTGTTGATAAATTGAATGTTGTGCAATAAATAGAAGAGGATTTTTTTGGTATGGTTTGTATGTTGTAAGATTTTTTTTTTTTTTTTATATTTTGTATAATAAATTGATTTTTTGGTTTTTATATAAAAAAAAATAGGTTCAGTATTTTTTTTGGACCGAACCGGACCGTTCGGTTTTGTACCGAATTGGACCGAAATTTTCGGTCCGGTAAACGTTTCACGGATTTTCAGGACCGAATCGGTCAGGAACCGAACTTCGGTCCGGTTTGGACCGTTTGCTCACCCCTATGCATAATGATGTGACTAAATGTTAGATGCAACTAGAGTTAATGACAATATCTTGCTAAGAAGATGATTGCAACTAAATAAATGTCACATTCTCATTGGTAATTTACAAACTTGTGACATTGACACTTATTCAACCTATTGCAACTGCATAAGTAGATTGAGTTTTTTTTGCTATGAAGATAGTGAAGAATCATCTTTGTAACCGAATGGATGATGAATGGTTAAATGATAGTCTATTTGTCATTATAGAGAGAAACATATTTAAATGATGCTATCATGGACCGATTTTATAAAATAAAAAATCGCCGTGGTCAATTATTAATGTAATTGGTGTCATTTGAAATTGTAACTAGATATGTAGATGTTTTTTTTTTTTTTGGTAAAAACAGGGTATCATGGATAATAAAAGTAACTTGTGAAGATTATTTTTGTTAAACTTCAACTCCTTTTTTTTATATATATCTCCTCATATATTTTTCTCATGAATATAATATTTTTGAGTTTGACCGTCTGATTGATTTTTTTTTTAATTCTTTTTTTGTATTTCGATTATTAAATTTATCGTACCATACATTAAATTCCTTGATCTGCCGCCCCTTGCTACTATGACAACTAGAATTAACATTACACTACTAAAATATTACTAGAGAAATGTTATTAAAAATTATGATTAATATTGATTACAAGTGACATCTTTAGAATTACGACAATGCCATATATTTTTCATAATATTATGTTATTAGTCAGTTCTTTAATTTCATATATTACTGCTAAGAGTTTCATGCATGCAAATTTTGGAGAATTTTTACGTAGTTAATTTATTCTATTATGGCTGCGCGCTAAAACCGTAATTGTTGTCCTATAATTGTCAACCATGATTCTTTTTATATTATTTTTTTTGGTCAAGGACTCAAAATAATTCTTTTTATATAGTTAATAACCAAGTGTGTCAACCTAATTTTTTTACTAAAAAATAATTATTCACGATGTATAGACTATTGATTGATCTATGTTATGCAAACAGAGTCGGCGTGTGCATTATTAATAGTTAGATTATTCAATAAAGCAATTTCGTAGTTGAATGAAACTCTTGAGATCGAGACCAAATAATTTGATTTTATATTGCATGCCACTTGGCATGTTTTGATTGCTGTGAAATTATGAAACAACTCATACTCTTTAATTGCTTTCTCAAATTTCACTAATTCTTATCACTACCTTTTAGTTTTTTGGTATAAAGAAAATGAAAATGAAAATAAAATAAAATTCTTCAGCAACTATAATTTATGACTAGCGATATATATTGTCAGCCAGAGCAACTTCTCAATATAACTTATCTATCCTTAATCCTTAGAGAATTAATAAATACAACTTCTCTTTCATCAATTAATTAATTAGTTTTCTTCCAACCCCGCTGCTAATTAAATCTTTTCTTTCTCAATTAACTTTCCTTCCCAAAATTCTCTTTTTTCTTACTATTTTTTTTGTATGTGCATACATGTACTAACACAAGAAAATTTATTCCTCGATATCAATGTCTCCATTTATGAGCAACTCTATTTAATTTATTGCTAAGAGTATCGGCATCCATGAACTACAATATCCAAATCTTTTTTACACAAGTTTTGAGTTAAAACAGCTAGAACAAAATTTCGGAAAGTACATAAAAATAAATATGTAATAAGATTATAGACATAAATATTTTAAATTTGTACGTTTTCCATTATAATCTAAATAATTAATTCGTAATCATTTAACTAACGAATACACTACAAAAAAATTAAATTTTAGTGTTGTCACTAAAACGATGTACATAGACACATTAGTGATAGGGGTGGCATTGGGTTCGGGTAACCCAAACCCGACCCGTCCCGTTTTTAAAATACCCGAACGGGACGAGTGTTTTTAATTGGGTTTGGGTACCCGAACTTGAATACCCGTATTCTATTACGGGAATACGAGACGGGTTTGTGATTGGTCTCTCCAACCCCGAATACCCGAACCCGCCTATATAATATTATTATTATATAATTATAACTTTACTTATATAATTAATTACTTAATTAACATTATCTAATAAATAAACTTTTTAACTTTACCCTAATATTCCTTTGAAATCTTACATTAGTTATTAGTAATGTATATTAAGTCAGTCCTAAAAAATTAACAACTCTCAATCTCTCATAGTCTCTACTCTTTCTAGTCTCTATTACGGCTCTGCCTTTACCTCTACCTCTTCTTCTTCTACGGCCACGGCGTACTACAAATTAAATCACAGTCTACTACATATCAGATTAATTTTATGCTCTACAAAGTACTTCTACGTACGAAATTTGGGGCTGTGGGGGTAACTTTTATGCATGTATTGGAGAATTTTTTAGATTAGTCCATTGAATTTTGTTAGGTGGATGAAAAAATTGATAATTTAAAAATAATATGGGACCCGTGATCCCATCCCGCAATAATTCGGGTACCCGAAATTATTATGGGGCGGGTTTGGGATGAAAAGTGTCAATCCCGGAATTTATTATAACCATATTTATAGCCCCGAACCCGTCCCAAACCTGCCCCGTGCCCACCCCTAATTAGTGACAAGAAATGTGCAAAAATTGTCATTATTGACATTTAAGCTGAGTTTCGCCCAACAATAGGAACACTTCTAAATATCTATTGTGATTTTTAAAATGTTTGACCCCAATTATAAAAGTTACATTTGGTCAATCGTGATTTTCATGGTGCTCTCAATATTGTCATAATCACTTATGAGATTTCCATAAGTTAAAAATCAACTAATTTCAGAAGATCCTAAAATTTTACATTTTGCAAAAACTATTACATAAACAATTATTTTATAATTAATTTATGTTATAATCAATTATTGTCAAAATCTATTTTAGTAACATCAATTCTCCTATGATTATTTTTTAAATCTTAAGGCTAAACTAGTGACAACTCAAAAATTGTCACTAAATTATAGTGACAATATGTATTGTCATTAGGTTGTCACTAATTATCAATAAAGACAACTAAAGTTTCATACACTCGTCACTAATAGGCTAATAGTCATTAGTGACAACTAAGAAATATGTTTTGTCACTATTGATATTATGACAAAATTAATATTTTTATCACTAAATACATGCAAGAAAATGACAAGTCAACAATATCACTTAATAGTTTGTCACTAAAATTCATTTTAGGTGTAGTCATACACCAAATCTTGGAGTTATCCGGAACACTTACTCCCAATCATTCAACAAATTCAAATACGATTCAAATGACTTCTAAGAGTATTGTAAAAATAAAATATCAACATCAAATCATAAAGCAATTAAGTTTGGCTAGAATTAGGAGGTTTATTTATGTCAGGTCAAAGATTTGTACTATTATACGTGGACCTTTCTACATTAATTATGAAATTTTTAATTCTCAAATATTGGGAGTCAAAAAC
The DNA here is from genome assembly GCA_030819805.1 of Penstemon newberryi var. newberryi. Lineage (NCBI taxonomy): Eukaryota > Viridiplantae > Streptophyta > Magnoliopsida > Lamiales > Plantaginaceae > Penstemon > Penstemon newberryi. The sequence goes on along the minus strand of JAUALY010000003.1, from coordinate 3,567,594 downwards.
ATTGAGCTTGGTCGCCATGCAGCATATATATATATATATGGAGGCGTGGAATAATCAAGAACTAGATTTATTCCATGCATGTAAAAATCCAGATTTTGAAAAAGTATTAATTGTCCTCTTTAAAGGAACATATTAGATGTGGTCCATGGGGACACAATCAACTTGAACACATGATGCCGATTCATGCATGCAACAGTACTACGTACTATTGCATCGTGGAAATTAAACAGCCGCCAATATAAATTAATGCCAAAATATTGCATCGTGAATTAATTGTGGAAATTAAACCGCCGCCAATATAAATTAATGAGAAAATAATTGATCTCCCCTACAGCAACAAGAATATAAAATATGCATTCATATATCATGTACTCCATTAATGTTTTACTTTTACAAATGATCTGTGGACAGCTTTGTTAGAAAAGAGTGTCATGACGACAATAAATCAATAATATATATAATATAAGCATACTACAATACGGTAAAATAAAATAAAACGTCACGTATAAAAATATCAGGGATCGCATATTATAATATAAGCATACTACAATAAGGTAAAATAAAATAAAATGTCACATATAAAAATATCAGGGATGCGATCGTATAAAATTATAGAGGTTCTTTTTAAATTTACAGGAAGGTAAATTGAACATTATAAACATCACAGTGAAGTAAATTGCATTAACTCACCAACTAATTATAGTGAACATATTATAAAACATAAAGTTTATATATAGTACTATATAATAATACAAATTTTGAAGTATTTGTTCGATATATATAGATGACAAATATCATTAGAACAATGATATATATTAATTTCACATTAAATGGCTAATTAAAAGTAACATTTAACAGGACCAAATATAACAACTCCAAAGTCCAAACATAATTGCACTAATTAAAGCTATAAAAATTAAACATCAAAAAGAATTTATGCACACTACAACTTTAACGAGAAAAACTCAAATCAAGAAAAATCATGGCGGCACCAGAATTGGGTCTCATTTATTAAAACAATAATGGGATCGGAATACGAAAAGAAACTGTGTAAGGAGTTGGACGAACAAGACTTGAAATTAGCACTGATTATCGTAACTAATGCACTTCGAGTATGGCCGCCCAGCGCGAGCGCGGTAGTACTAAAACTTCTTGTTACCACCTACAACCATTGCCCTTCTTCCAAGAAAAAAACAACCATAATACCAATCCAAACAAAAGAGGTTCAACTCTTTTTATTTAATTGAGGAAGTTTGGATGCCAAATTCAATGATGCATCATAAATTTCTGGTTCTAAAGATCAGGAGGAAGTGGCCTTTCCGTAATATGATCCAGACTTTCATCTTTACTTTGATAAAACAAATCATCTTTACTTGAAAGGGAAAGAGATGAATCAATCCACGTCCCATCACTTGAAAAAACATCTCTATGTTTTCCGATTTGTGTTTGGCTATCCTGTCCTGTGAGATCGAGTGTCTCAAAGGCTTTAAACCTTATGTCCTCATTACTTGTATTGACACCACCACGCTTGACAATCGGTGCTTGAACCGGAGTTTCCCCATTGAGCATGCTTACCACTGATGACATTGAAGGTCTCAGAGTCGGAGAGATATTAGCACACAACAATGACAAATTCAACATCAGCATTGCCTCTTCTTTTGAATAATTTGAACCAAGGCTGGGATCCACGAGTTCCAAAATATTTCCTTGCTCTTGAAGGACATAAGCCTTGAAAATATGAGAGGATTAATTGTCATCCAAATTATTTTTCATAACTACAATTTTATAGTTAAGAAACTCATTTCACTAGCATAGTTTTTTACTTGGACCTATCGAAAAATGAAATCTAACTTAACTCGCCTGAGTTCAGTGTCATAAATGGATAAAAGGTTTTTATGCTTGAAAATAGGTGTATATATATATTAGCACAAGGAAATTGATAATAAAACAAACTATAGATGCAAGGATAATAATTGACATTCGTCTTCCTAGTCTTCGACACAAGAAAAAGGGATATCGAAAATTCTTATCTTGTGTCGAAAGTGTAATGGTTTTTTATCATCTCCATATATTTTCCTTGTCTTGATTACGGTTTTCCAAATGTATCAAGGTGTTTCTTCTTCTCTTTTTTCTTTTCTTTTTCTTTTCGGTCATAGTCATACTAGTGCCTCTACATCAGTAGAATAAAAGAATGGCCTCTATTTGTATATAATAACTCATTTCCATTCTTTTTGCTCGATTTTTGTTTGGAGCGAAGTTTTAGATGAAATCTCAAGAGTGAAACTTCTAAACACATTTACTTTTTTATTTAATTAGTGGTGTCAAATCAATATTTCAAAATATGGTTTTGAGATGTGTCTTGTTTAAAACGTACTAAGACATGAAAATAATAAGAACACGAGTTAATAATAGGAGATTACCCAGTCTAGGAGGTAGACAAACTCCTCTTTTGGCCTGTAATTGGTGTTACTTTTGCCACTGACAATTTCTAATGCAACAATTCCAAAACTGTACACATCTGCTTTGTCTGTCAAGTACCCCCTCATTGCATACTCAGGAGCCATATAACCTCTGAAAACATGTAAAGAAAAAAATGAACACTTTCTCATTTTTGTAATTACCTTTTATTTAAGAAACTATATATTAATGGATATACACGTACATTGTTCCAGCAATTCGTGTGCTAATATGAGTATTCTCTTCCTCGTCAAGCTTAGCCAAACCAAAGTCAGATATCTTAGCGTTTAAGTCTTTGTCAAGAAGAACATTGGTTGCTTTTATGTCTCGATGGACAATTTTCAACCTTGATTCCTCGTGAAGAAATGCCAAACCCTTTGCTATTCCTAAACATATCTTCTTCCTTGTTGGCCAGTCGAGATTTAATTTTTGTTGCTCAGTACCTAAACAGATACCAAGTAAGAACTTTACAATGAAAATCATTATTTATTTAGAAAAGAACATTTAAATCAAACAAAATTCTTACCAAAAAGAGCTCGAGCAAGACTATTGTTTTCCAAGTATTCATATATTAACAGCAATTGATTTCCTTCTATACAACAACCAAAGAGCTTGACAAGATTCGGGTGTTGTAGAGCAGATATCATGCCTATCTCATTCACAAATTCACGGTTTCCTTGCTTAGATCTCGAGGATAGCTGCTTAACTGCAATAATAGTACCATCGGGCATTACACCCTAAAAGAAACAGGAATGCTTTAGAAAAGTTACATGGACATATAAAACAATCAAGGAAAAGAGAAGAATGAAAATTAATTTCACTAACCTTGTACACGGGTCCAAATCCTCCTTCACCGATCTTATTAGCATTATCAAAGTTATTTGTAGCAGCTTTAATCTGTCTTAGAGTAAAGTGACCCGTTTGCAAGTCAAGTCCTCGAAGATCTGTTCAAGAATGACACAGGATAGTTTAGTTTAAGGTTTAATTTCTTTCATAATCAATAAAACATGAAACAGACCAATACCCATGATCCATAAAGACTATTTTAGCATTCCTCTTTCTCTCAATCAAAGTATATGAAACTTATATTGCATTGTCTTACATTTATCTTCAACATCTTTTCCTCCAAAACACCCTTTTTTCCAGAGGACAATCAAAATCAGCAACACGACAGCAAATGAAGAAACAACAATTCCAATAATAGCTCCTACAGATAGCCCTGTACTAACATCAAAGTCTACAAAGAAAGAGAGAAGTCCCATGATTTGACAGTGAAACAAATATGGTAAAAACACAAAAAGATTGTGTAGTACTTACTTGGTGTCACAGCAATTGCAGAAATCAAAGGTCCATATACACCTCGGGATGGAATGAACGTGGTCCCCTTCCCAGTCCAATACAAGTGGATCTCCAAAGTACTACCGTTCACAAGAACATCAAAATCACGGTAGATACCTATTCCGACACCATTAGCTTCCTTGGCAATATCAAAGTCTCTCAAAACCACCTCCCCCTGTAAAGCAAGTCTAATGAACACAAAATATTGAATAAAGAGAAACTATGTGTGTGTATGTTCGTGTGTGTCGACTTACTTGAATTGCTACATCGAACATCCTCCTTCCGAGGCTGCTAAAGGTGGAGTCACGAGTAAACATGATTTCAGCAAAATGTAGACGAACTCTATAGCTACCTCTACGCAAGCAAAGACCATAATACTTGAGTGAAGAAGGGGAGCGACGAGCAGTTTGGTAGAATTCTGCCACTGTCGATATCATTGTAGTAACATTTGTTGCAATAAAACCGCCTCTGTCGTTTCCTGTGTAAATCCCTGTGCTGCTATATGCCCATCTGTCGTTTGATTCAAAGTGTGATGGACCTTGATCACTTGCATTCTCATCATACTCATTACCTTCAAAACTAGTCCTTCCTCCTCCAGAGTTTATGAAAAATGAATGACCTGTAAATGTAATTAGCATAAGTACATTTAGTCACAACAAGAGATAGATTTTAATTAGTATAACGAAAGAAGACCGTACGGTTGGAATTTCTGGGGCAAGGGAGGTCTGGCTGCAAACACCAAGAAACTCTATCAAACAAAAAAGTGTTAGAACTTCAGAATAAGATTAGGAAAAAGTAGAAAATAATGTTAACAAAAACTCACGAGTTTCCTGCAGAAGAAGAATGACTAGAAACTAGATTTCTGCAAAAATACAAGGGTATTTGAGCAGCAATTGTAAGTACATATATTCAACTAAAATGCATAACCAAGAGAAAACTTACATGTTGGAGAACTGGCAACCAACTTCGCGAGACTGAGTAAAGTTGTTGTACGATAAATCCCTGCATTGAGTTGGAGTATGAAATTGGTCATGTATTTCTGAAGAAATCTAGTTATTTTTTTATTTTTTATTTTTATTTTTAGTGTAAAAGCATTAAGAGAAAGTACCCCTAAGAGATTTTCTCAAAACCATTAATTTAATGCAGTAGCAAAAACAAAACCAGACCATAATTCTCACATATTTTCTCTGCTGTCCAGAATCCAACCAGGTGTCTCTCCAGTTAGAGAATTATGAGCCAGAAACCTACAAGCAAAACATGTTAGGAATGCTCGAGTAATCTGCACAAAGCACATATAGTGAAAAAAATTGGAATAACTATTCAATAATTGATTGGAATTAGGAGTAATAATACATACAAGAAATCTATACTCCTTAGGCTCTGCAGGCTACTAGGTATTTGACCATTCAACATGTTGAAACTTAGATCACTGCAAAGATAAAAGTTTAAACATAAACCTGATCAGATGCTATGAAAGAAAAAAACACAGAGACTATAATATCTGAAAAGAAGTTGAGAATATATTGTGCTTATTCATATAAAAAAATCGTAAAGTACATATATACTTACAGTGTTCTTAGATGACTCATGTCTCCTAAGTATGTTGGAATTGGACCAATAATTGAGCTATTTTTTAGTACCCTGCAAAAAAAGAGTATTAAATTATTACCATGCTGACAAAACTACATGCACATATCTTTTAGTGCTTTCTGTTGGAATTTGAATTTGAAATTCAAGATAATTGTGATCCTCAAATTTGGTCAAGACAGGAGTGGTTAGGAAATAGGATTACCATGATGATATTTTTTATGCAGTTGGGTAAGCCGCTATAAGGAAGCTCCAACGGAGTACCATTTCAAAGTGGCGAAGAGAATACTTTGATACATTAAACGAACCAATGATTGTGGTCTGTTTTATCCTTCATCGGGGGATTTCTCCTCCTATAAATATGAGTTTTGTATTCCACTTCTATTAAAGAGATATCGAGTTCGTTGCTTAGAGATAGGATTTCTCCTCCTATAAATATGAGTTATGTATTTTGTTTTTTAATATGCAGAATAATGAAGAATAGCGGAGAAAGTTAAGAGTAGAGCTAAAGTTATTTCTTTTGAAGAGTGAAAAACCGAGAGAGTTCTAACTGAAGAACTATTATTCTTTCAACCTCCTCTTCTACAAGATTTCTCAACAAGAATCTCTTGTGTGTGTTAATCTGCATCTGTGTGGTTGTATTGTCCACCCTCTTCTCCACTCCCATACTGTGTTTAGTTTTATTTGGTTAATTGGTTATTTTGTGCATAATGAAACCAAGTGATACTTACAATTCCAACATGTCTCTCATGTCTTGCAAACTTGGGAAGCTCATGCTTGGTCCATTGAGATCAGATATCCTCCTGACAATATAAACATATATATCATTATCTCTACGGATATTCAGCATACATAATAAAGACTTGTACTAAGAGAATATTTGGCTTACAAGTATGTCAAGTTTCTCAACCGGGATATTGAGTCTGGAATAGGTCCCTCCATTAATGTACCTTGGATATGTCTACATCAATTTCTAGAAAATATTTCTTAAAAATCTCAAGTGAAGAATGATATAATTGCAAGTGTAAAACATATACTCACAGTCTTCCAAGTCTGGTCCAGTTTCCAATAAAATCAGGTATCTGTCCAGATATTCTGTTCCCATCTATCCTACTGCATACGATATAATAATAAAGATAAGGTAAATACATATAAGGTCTACAACCAAGTTTGTTGGCTTCAATGTCTTATCACTGATATCTTAGAATTAAATCAACTTTAATGTTACATAATTACTTACAAATCTGTCAAGTTCCTTAGATTGCCAAATGTCACTGGGATCGTCCCATTGAAATTATTTGCAGAAAGCACGCTGCATAGAAAATCTTCATTACAAGCAGCTTATATATCTTGAAAACAAGGATGTTATGAAATGATCATTTTCCTCTCTTGGATGCATTTCTCAAACACATATATAAAAGCAAAATTGTAACATGATAAGAATCTTACAGCCTCCCCAAATTGCTCAAACTTCCCAGTTCTGCCGGAAGATTTCCTTCAAGTAGATTGTCTTCCAATACCCTATAGGTCAGAATTCAGATATTATCATACAATCAGGATAAAAACTAACTGTCATACAATTTATCACTTACAGCTGTTCCAGAGTAGTTATATTACCAATTTCCACCGGTATTGTACCACTTATACGGTTCCCCAGAAGTGACCTACAATAAACAGAATGTAGATATATACACAAGCTAAGGCACCAACTACCACAATTTTCTTTTCTATTTCTTGAAAAAGGTGAAAAAGGAACAAGAACTTACAATATAACAAGAGGGAGCTGTCCGAATATACCAGGAATCGATCCATTGAGGTAATTTAGAGAAAAATCTCTGGTATGATACAGAAAAACTATCAACTCTTCTTCTTTCAATCAATCCATTCTTTTAAAATTAGAAAATTCATAATCAATTCTATATGCAACTCATGTGGCTAACTTACATCTCTCGGAGATGCCCAAGACTTGCAAATTCCACAGGTAAAGTTCCAGTCAAATTGAGACGCTGCATCTGGCTGTACATACAAAACAGAGGAGTTGGATTAAATTAAATGTAAACAAAAAAATAGTTAAAAATAATAGTTCATTCTATTATTTTCTTCCAACGAATAAAGTTTGTGTTTGCATAGAAATTCCACGAAACCAAGAATAGTGATTTCATTCTGGTAGTGTAATCTTGAAAAATCTCTTTTGTTCAACCTAGAAACAATCTTTAAGGATCCAATTATTAAGAATAAAGCTTATAGCTTTAAAGAAAAATCATAGACTCAGAGCATACATGTTGGTAACATGGCATACAGTGTTGTTGTTAAAAGAACAGTCGCAAACCACACTGCTGTATATTTCACCAGCCACAAATGTCCTATTAAATGCAGTAGCCTCGACACAAGAGCTTCGGCTAATATTCCAGTAGTTGTTTTGTAGCCCAGAGGATATACTTCGAAGAGCTTGTACTGTAAAAGAAATCGTAGTTGAAAACTCAAATACGTAAAAATTCGCTAGATAAAAAAATAACTACGACAAACAGCTTACTATACAAGAACATCCCTATGATTGAGGCATCAATTATTCATTAAGGGTCTAAATTATTCGGAAAATTGGACGATGCCAGAAAAAAATTGCATGATGCCGTTAGGTTATTAGGTGTTAATTGAAAAAAGAAATGGAAAATCGCAGTAAATTAATACACGTTAATGATTCAAATAGTATACTTCAATGTTGTCGGTCTATGGTTTCAAAAGTAAAGGTATCTTATTTTCAGATTCAAACATCCATCTTTTCATACTTAATCATACAAATATAACAATACTGCATAATTTAGCTCCCAGCTTATCATGAAATAAATAATTGAAGAAGAAAACATCTCATTCCAAAGTACAATAATTGCCATGTGATGACAGTCTCTTTTAACTTTAAGATGCTCGCAAAAGTCAAGATTACATTGTTCTTATACAGACATGCATCTCATAAAAACATCATGCAACAGAAGTAATTCAAATATACTACCACAATTCTCCCATAATCACTTAATTTGAAGGGTAATTTTTACATATGAGTAGTAAAAATTCAATCACATGTCATCAGCTTAATCTTATCAACTTCATTAAAATACAATCACTGAAGAGGCAAATTTCCTAAATTAGCTAGGGAGAAGATGCGTGGGAGACTGGAAGAGGAAAGACACATTTTTTATTTTTATCTTTTGGGGTAAAATATAAATAATTATGATTATATTATTAAGATATTAAATTTATTATACTATTATATTGATATAGTTATTCAGAATAATTTTTTTTTCAGTTTTTTATTTTAAAATATATTTAATTTATTAATATTTTATATAAAATCAAATTAATTTAATATATATATATATATATAGTATATAAATAGATTAAGTGTCGAGGGTAAAATAGTATTTAATTAAAAAACTAACGGGCTAATAATTTAGAATGAGTTTGGCCTAGAGGTTCGAAAAATAATTATAGAATAATTAATTTTACTAAAATGAATTTTGACAATAATTGATTATAATATGAATTAATTATAGAATGATTGTTTTTGTATAATGGCTTTTGCAAAAATAACACTTTAGAAGTTTTTAAAATAAGTTGATTTTTAGCATCTGGAGATCCCAAAGATTATAGCATTGGGAGTCAAACGCCATGAAAATCAGGATTGACCAAAAGTAATTTTTATTATTGAGGCCAAACACTTTAAAAATCATAATAGAGATCTAGAATTGCTCTAATCGCTAGTGTAAAGGAGAGTGTGCAACATTTTGTAGGATTCATCGCAAAAATAATAATCCAATGGGATTTTATGCAGGTTTCTAAAATACTGGTGATGAGGATGTTTTTCCAGGAATTTATGATATCACACCATACCTCATTTGCAAATGACAATTAAAAAAAACTATATTAGATCAACAAGTCTTCTTTAACATTTCCTAGAGGGAGACAAATATTCACAACAGACGAGTAATTACCAAGTGAAATTAGAAAATGATCCAAATATACAAATTTTGGTACTCTCAGAAAAGTTAAATAAACAATTTTTTTCTTTTCAAAAAAAAATTATCCCATAATTTAATTTCTTAATTTTGGAAAACAATATCTTCTATAAAATAAAATAAAATAAAAAAATCATATATTTCTGAATAGGACTTGAACAAGCTCTACTTTGATTTAGAGTTGAGAAATTTAACATAATACAACGTATTTCTTACACTGCTTATCTCATATAAAATCATATAAAAAATATGATGTTTCATAAAGTAACATACGTTATTACTCTTATTTCCATAATTTCTAGAAAATCTTACAACTTTCTTAATAATTCATTTCATTTCGTAAAATCCAAACAAATTTTTTGAAACTACTATCGGGAAAATGGAACCAAACAGGCCCTTCCCTTTTTTTTTAGCCCACTTTTAAGCATTTTCTTGCATAAATTTACAGTTAAAAAAACCAATAATTGCAACAGAAGAATACGTGTACCTTCATCTTCAGGAAGAAGTTGAGCAATAGATCTCAAAACGAAAGTTGCACATACACTAGCAACAAAGATTTTCGTGATATTTGCTCTGTTTAAAAGAAAAAATCCCATTTTAATTCTGTTAGTCTTCGGAGAAAAGAACTTTATGTAGTAGATGAACTATATACTCCATGTATACATCTGTATATATATTTTGTGCCGCAGAGCAAAAACTGGATTTCAGAAAAGGTAAGAGGAGGGTTATAAGCTTCAATCTTGGGAGAAAAATAATAATCATTCATAGAAGAAGAAGAAGAATTTTGGGTTTGAGATCAAATTATATATTATCTTATCAGTTTGTTGATTTTGAAAAGTACAAAAGTAATTTTAAGAAAAGTTAAGATAAGGATGGGGTTTGCCATTTTACACCCGAAATTTAGGAACCGTTTGTTTGACGGGAATTAAATTTGTATTCGGTAATCAGATTGTTAGGTATTACATAATTAAGTCTGATAAAAAAAATTCTAATTTTGGGGAAGAAAATGTATTTCTTAAAATTAGGAATATTATTACTAAAATATAGAAATATAAACCCATCTTTTTCTATGGTATTATGATTCATTTCCAATGAATTTAATACTAAAAGTAAGAAAGATATTATTGCCGCAATTTTTTCCATACGTTTATTCTTCTTTCTCTCACTGATTATCTTTGAGCCGCTTCACTCTTTTTGTGTGGGGTCTTCTCCTTCATCATCAGGTTAGTGGTATCATATACACAATTCGTGCAAGGATTTATATATTTGTATCTTTGTTTTGAATCCATTGATAAAATATTGTACGGGGAAAAGCTATTGCCAAGGGTGGTGATAGAAAGCCAAACGATGGTAAATAATTTTAGGAATTAATGTGAGTTTGTTACAGTATATTATAGATCATTTACTATATAAAATGCAAAATAATCTATGTGTTTTGTCTAATTGACAAAATAAAATCATGTGCTATTATTATTAGCCAAAACCCCTCATGTTCTTTTTTATTTGCCAAAAACTCATTGTATCGACATGTTATTAGTTTACTAAATATCTTCAATTCTTCATAAGTCAATACCTATGTTATTGTCGATTTTTTAAGTGAACATGGGGAATTATAGTCAATTTTCAAAGTTAACGATGAAATTATTGTCAAATTTCTAGGTGATTAGCAGTATTTTTGCTAACAAAAAAAATTGAGAATTTTTTACTAATAAAAATAATGTAGAGAATTTTTTTTAACTATTAGACAAAGCATAGGGAGTATTTTGCATTTAACTCTGTGTATATTATATAATACAATATATAAAGTATTAATTTACATTATACGTAATTATATATAATTCATACCACATATTGTATACTTTCTATGTCCCATTTGTCTTTATCCCTTGATAAAGTTGACTCAATTTGACCAAATTTATAAAAATTATAATAAATAATTTAATTAATATATTTCACTAATAAGTTGATAATAGAATATGTCAACATATATATTAGTAATATTTAAAAGGTTTAACACACCACAAATGTGAATAATTTAACATGATAAGTCACTTAAAAGATTGAAAAGTTTGACAAGATATTGTAGCTAATGAGTAAGAATAATGGGACGAGGAGAGTATATGATATATATGTGTAAGGGGCATTTTTGTGAACTTTTTAATTATGACTCCGTTCCAATATTATCAAACATTAGAAAAGGAATTTGTCTAATTTCCTTGCTCAAATTCCGGATATTACCCAAACGGTTACAATGAAATAATATTTATGAAAATCAAATTCTTGGAAACCATATTACCAGATCTAGATTTCTTTCCCATCAAACAAACGGATCCTTAGGGTTTTGGTGCTTTACACCGGACTTAAATTTTCTGTTACTTTACACCATTGAAGTACAATTCATTTGGCATTTTGCACCCTATTGTATTTTTCCATTGTCGGTGGTAGGTAGAATAGTCATTTTCAAATATTTTGAGCACTTTGAAAATATAATTTTTTAGCACTTTCCATCCCTACTTAAATATGATAATTGATATACAAATGACTTATTAGATTTAGACAGGTGAACATCGGTATGCATATAATTGCTTAACGGATCGGATACCTCACTCTAATTAATTCACTCTCTAGATATCTAGTTTAATTTAGCATTTACGATCGATTTGCCTCATAATTAAGTTTTTGAATACCTCGATCCACTGTAGAAGTTTTCTACGATCTGTCGACGGGCTCGACAACGTAACATGCATCTCCTTGTCGTGCAGTAATGAACTGCATGCTCCTTGGTAGAAGAATAAAGAAGTAAAATTTTATTTTAAACGCGAGGAAAATTAACAAGTTCAATGGCTCTTAAATATAATTAAGAAACATTTTCATTTTATGCAAATAATCAAATGAAGCATGTCCAAGAAAACGGTGCCCTGCACATACCAGAGCTTGAGTGAGTAATCGTGAGCTACTAGAATTGATCTCTCCAAAGTACACATTCTCTCGTCTAATACCAATAGCAATTTAATTTATGCTACAAGAAGATTTTATTTTTTTAAGCAATTTTATGGTACCAAAATATTGTATGTTTGTAAGCAGCTTGATGGAAAAAGAGTAGAAAATCATTAATTGCTTGAAATATTTTTACATAAGTCTTTTATTTTTATCAAGCATTGGAAGTTTGTGTTTATGGAGGCTGCAGTTTCCCCTCCATAATGAAAGTATTATTTGGAAAAATTCTTACTTAAACCTGATCTAGGAGATATTTCATAGATCTTGTGGTTAAAAATACACCACATTATTAATTGTGATGATGTGGTGCTCTCATCACAATGATGATGTTGTATATTTTGAACCACAAGGTCTAGGAAAATGATATTTCGTATTATTGGTATAATTGTAATACATGTGACAAATGGAGTTAAAAGTGGAATATTATTGAATATTGTAGGGGGCTCTGTTGTATTTCACTCGGAAAACTCAATAGTGTTAATTTTTTAACCATTGACTAATAGTCCAGGGAGTGATCGTTATATTTCATATATTAGGAAGATAATTGTTACATTTTATACATTAAAGGAATAAGTGTTACAACTCTCATAGTTTAGTAGGTTAAATTATATATGGTTTGATGACTGCTAAAACCATAATGGTTGTTGTGTTATGACAACCATAGTTACCAAATATAGCGTCGGTGTGCTCATTATTAATTGGTCACCAAAAAAACCATTTCGTAGAAAGTCCTTTTTTCCAATTTCGTAGAAAGTCTTGGACTAAATTTTTTGATTTTATATTTTTGGCAATTGCTATGAAATTATGAAACAACTCATACTTTTGGGATAATGCATGATACTACCCTATGTTATGCAAAATCTGCACAAAACTACCCTGTAATTTTTTTTTGCACCAATCTTCCTTTTACTTTCAAAAACCCTGTATAAAACATTCAATCTCCGTTAGTTACTAACATCGTTAATTTTTGCATAGTTTTGTTTGCGTAAAACTCCCTTGTACTTTTGAATATCTGTGCAAAACTTTCTTGTACTTTTGAACGTTGCGCAAAACTCCCTTGTATTTTTTAATGTTTGTGTAAAACTGTCGTGTACTTTTGAACGTTTGAACAAAATTCCCTTGTACTTTTAAATATATCTAGGGGTAATTTAAGAAATTCAATTAAAACTAACTTTGTTAGTAACTAACGGAGATTTGGTGTTTTATGAGAGGTTTTTGAAAATACAGAGTCGTTTGGTGCAAAAAAAAAATTTACAGAGTAATTTAGTGCAGGTTTTACACAACAAAGAGGTAGTATCGTGCATTTTCCCCCATACTTTTCGCCTTTAAGAAATTGGTCACCGAAAAGCATTCAAACAAAGTTGGCCATAATTTTCAAATTTCACAAATTTATCAAACCCTTGTGTTGATTTTTCCTTTCTAGTTGTTTGGGATGAAAATAGAAAAAAATAAAGTTTACTTAATCCTAAAATAAATGTTACTACCAGCAACGTACTAAAAGGCATATATAAACTAGACAAGTACAACGTACGTGCACTTTTCTACTTTTCTAGTTAAACTAAAAGGCATATATATATGTATGAATAGAACATATTATTTAAGAGTTGGACAATTTAGTATTATGCATGTCCCTAGCTAGATTATTTAATCTAGTTTATTATATATCTCGACAGTAAGTATATGGACGTACCTTCATATTCAGGCAGAACTTGAGCAATAGATGACAATATGAAAGTTGCACAAACAGTGACAACAAAGATTCTCTGGAGATTAGCTCCGTAATTAGAAAGAACAAATCCCATTTTGTTCTGATATAAGAAATTCAAATTTAGTACATGAAATATATATACTATATAAGTATCTGTATATATATTGTTTGCTGATAACTGAAGAGCAGACATGAGAAAAAATATGACGGGTCGTTATTATATTTAATTAGCATTAATGGTCGCGGGAGAAAAATAATAGTCCTTGATAAGAAGAAGAAGACTAAGACGACTTCGGGAGTTAAGGGCCGGGTCAAATTCGGATTTTGTTGATTTCTAGTGTACGAGGTCAATTGTTTTTGTCAACATTTGCCCAATTGAGAGAATTGTATTTTTGTACCGACCTTTAAGTTAATTCTCATTTTTAGTATAACATTTTATGTGTCTAACATGTTTGATACCACGGTTTAACAAATTATGATACATTTGGTACCGCCGTTAAAAATCACCGTTAAGTGATGACGTGACAATTTTGATGTCATTACTTATGTTGACTGACAATTTTACCCCATCACATTTCTGGCTACCAAAATAGCCCCACATCTCAGAATTTAGTGACGATTTTAGTCCACATTGTTGCCAAATTTCAAAATTCACTCGAATAAAACTACGCGCGGACCAATTTGGAGATTTACTTATTATATTTAAATAACTAATTTGATTTATAAACAATATTCATAAATTAAATAATACTTTAACATAAATCTAAAAAAATAAAATTTTAGGGTAAATTACGAATACCCCCCTCAAGTAAGGCCTAATTACAAAAATCCCCCTCACGTATTGGGTATTACAAAAATCCCCCCCAGGTTTGTCACATTCTTACAATTAACCCCTTGTCCCTAAAATGCTCCAATTTTGCCCTTGGAAGTTATTTGTAATGTTTATAATATGTTATAAATTTTAAAAATTGGGTGTTAATTGTTTTATCTTGTAAATATAAAAATAATAATCATATATTTACCACCAAAATAATTGATATAATTTATCATTTCGCTTAAATTTCAATAAATATTTCAATTTATAATACAATATAAACTTTAATAAATTAAAATATCTTATTAATAATACAATATAATTTATTAAATTTACTAATTTAAAAAATAAATTCATTTAACTAATGTGTAAACAATTCATATTTATAAAATATATTATTAAAATTCTATTTAATATAATAATTTACAATTTAAATTGCTAATAAATATATAAATACCTTTTCTTTTGCAATATTTATTAAAAATTATAGACAATTATAAATTTTATCAATTATTCTGGTAGTAAATATATAATTATCTCTTTTCTAATTAATAAGATATAATAATTATATCCCAAGTTTTAACATTTATAAGACATTACAAACAATACAAATAACATCCAAGGGCAAAATTGGAATATTTTATGGGCAAGGGGTTAATTGTAAGAAGATGACAAACCTGAGGGGGAATTTTGTAATATCCAATACGTGAGGGTGATTTTTGTAATTAGGGCTTACCTGAGGGGGGTATTCGTAATTTACCCAAAATTTTAAGAAAACATATTCTTTTCAAATCTAGATTTATATAATAGTATTAATCTAACCCAAGCCACCACGACCTGGGAATTGGGAGGGGGTGGAGAGGTTACGGGGTTGGGGGTGAATTTTTAGTTTTTTTTTTAAATTATAATTATTTATAATTTATTATTTAAAAAAATATTAAATAGATTAATACTATTATATAAATCTTAGATTTTATTTTTTCAAATTTATATTAATTTATTAATAATGTTTATAAAATTAAATTAATTTTGTAAATATTATAAGTAAAACCTCAAAATTGGTCCGCACGTGGTCTTATTTGAGTCAATTTGAAAATTTGGCAACAATGTGGACTAAAATCGTCAGTAAATTTGAAGATGTGAGGCTATTTTGGTAGCCTGAAATATTATGGGGTAAAATTGTCAGTCAACATAAGTATTGGCATCAACTTTGTAGTAAGACTTAACTGTCGCCACCACTTAACGGTGATTTTTAACTGCGTTACCAAATGTGTCATAATTTATTAAAGGCAAAATTACAGAAAACGTCCCAAATTAAATCAGTGATTTTAGGTTTTCGTCCCAAACTATATTACTACACCGAATTTCGTCCTGTAATTTAATATTCTTTTGGAATATCGTCCTACAGCTAATTATGAGACGGAAATTGCGCATGTGTCCGTTAAATTGCCACATGGCTGCTTACGTGTCATGACGTGACAAATTTTAACATGAACAACTATACAATATTGCAGAATTCGTCCCAAACTAATTAGAAGATTGAACCGTCATTTTTATTAAATTATAAATTTAATATTGGGACTAAATTCATGCAAAATGGTAAATTACAGGACGAAATTTGGCGAGTTGATATAGTTTGAGACGAAAAACCAGAATTAGTAATTAGTTTTAGGCAATATTCCGAAAAAATATTAAATTACGGGACGAAATTCAGTGAGGTAATATAGTTCAGGACGAAAACCCAAAATCACTAATTAGTTTGTGATGTTTCTGCAATCTTGTCTTTATTAAAACATGGTACCAAATGTGTTGGATAATGGGAATTGACCTAAAACATGGTACCAAAAATACAATTCTCTATTGGTATTATTTTAAATTAATAAGACAAAAGAAAAATACTAATACCTAATATTATAGAAAGAAAGTCATTTTTTAGAGAGATATACGAATTACATCATTACATCAATTAATCAATATCATCAAATCAGAAATTTATTCGAATACAATCAAGTTATAAAAAAAAAAATTAAGCATCAATTACTAGTATTAAATTAGAAGAAAAAAAACTCACACTAATAAAATTGAACCAAAAACCTCTTCATCATGAGACCTCAGCCTTACCAACGGATTACGATATCACTAGATTACAGTAAGAAGGTTCACATGTAAAGTTACAACATACTCCATAAATTGAGAAAGAAAAAAAATAGGTCCAGTACCATCTTTCTTTAAAACTAGAAAAATATGAAATAACTGATAAAAGTGCCCATATAACCATTTACATCTAGTTTCTCTTTAAAACTAGAAAAATATGAAACCAATCAAAGTGCCCATATAACTATTTAGAAATAAAAAAATAAAAAAAAATAAAAAAACGAAAAGAATCAAAACCCCAACTAAGTTGGGGGTTGCTAATTGCAGTTCACGTGAATAACTGCCAACAGTTCAATCCTTAAAGCCATTCATTTATATTGTTTTATTTTTTTGTGACAAGAAGAGCAGGTTATATTAAGCGGTCATTTTTTGGTTGATTTAGAGGGACATTACCTTGTTGTCCTTGGTTAAATAAAAAAAACAATTATTCCCTGTGAATTTATCATCAATTCATCATCATCATCTTCTCCACCACAACTATTTCTCCCACCCCACCACCACCGCTCCCCTTGCACGTCGCGCCACCGCACCCAGTCACGGTACATATCTAGCTCAGGCACCGTATTATATGCACAAGAAGCTCCCAAATCTGAAATGTGATATTTCAGATCTTAAAATTACAAACCTCCAAGATCTGAAAAATACAAGCTTCCATATCTGAAATCTAATAAAAAATGGCAACTGTTTCGGTACCACCCTTCTTCCTGAAAAAAGAATTACCATTTTCCAATAACCCATTTCCTACGATTTGAGTTACGTCATGAGGAAATCAAGTTTTTCTCATCAATCTCCCAAAGTTTAAAAATGAAAATGAATAAAAGAAAGAGGAAAAAATCAGTTCATGAGTGTGGGAACTTGTTTTTCATATGTGCAAGATCGGCGACAGGTTGGGTGGGGAGGGAGGGGGGTGTTGGTGGTGGGAGGTTGGGTGTGGTGATGAAGAAGAAGGGTTTATTTTGTAAATAAGTCAAAAATATATATTTTAGAAAATTACACATTGGTCCAAAATTTGAAATGTTCCTTTAATCAGTGTCTAAAATTTATTTTTAATTCTTATATTTGATGAAAATCAAATTCTAAATATTCTTTTTATTTTATACATGTGACAATTCATATATATTTTTTTTCTTTTAAGTATATCAATATTTTGTTTGATTAACTATATTTCAAATTATATACGAGTTTTCTAGAATAGTAAAGAAAAATGAAACAAAACTATTATTAGTCATAAGGTTGATCTTAATATTAAGTATAATTAAGTTAATCATAATTAAAATTAACAAATGACTCGATTAAATGACCACAACCAACATGGTTGACCTTAGAGTAATGTATAATTATGTTAATGGTAATCCAAATCAACAAATAACTCGATTAATTGAAGAAAGTCAACATTGTTAACCTTAAAATAATATATACACTATTGTTTACAAATATAATTAAATCTCAAAATTTAATTGGTGTTTTGTTAGTGAATTCCTACCTATAGTTGAAAAATTCTTCCGAAAATAATTCCTACAAACTTCCAAATCTTTTGAAGATATTTTAAGCAAATCTTGTTCACAAATATTATTGAATTAGGTCTAGCTTTTATTTAAGTTAAAACTAATATAATGAATATATTAAAATTTGAAAGTTAAAATATATATATATATATATATAAATTTGGACCAATTTGTATTTTACTAAACATTTATTTTGCCTTATTTACAAAATAACCCCTTTTCTTCCTCACCTCACCCAACCTTTCACCACCCACCCCTTCCCACCCAACACCACCTCTTTCCTCCCACCCCACCTATCGCGATCTTCCGCATATGAAAAACGCGATTCATTTCAGATCTGAAGGATTCATGGAGTTTTCGGATCTGAGAATTTTTTTGTTCATACACATTTTATTGAGACTAAATGTCTCACATTGGTTGAAAATAATAGTTAAGTCCACTTTATAAGGTCTTGGACAATCCTCACCTTACAAGCTAGCTTTTGAGGTTGAGTTAGGCCCAAGCCATGTAAATGGACTTAGCCCAATCCATGTGGTGAATTCTAATATGGTATCAGAGCCCAGGTTAAAATGGGCTACCTCATTCCGTGATGGGCTCCTCCTTGTACGCATGATGGGCTTCAATATCTACCCACACAATTCATCCAGATAACAAAGACCTGGGTTGTTATTATTCCTCCAGTTATTCAAGGCTTGGAGTGTCATTATTCCTCCGGTTAACAAAGGCCCGGAGTGTCTTTATTCTTGTGTTGGGTCTTCACCCACATGTCGCAAATTCACAAGGTTGGGCTTTCATATGTCACATGTTGGGCTTATTTCTCCCACACATTCAGCCCGCCCACACGTGAAGGGGGAGTATTGAGACTAAATGTCACACATTGGTTGAAAGTAATAGTTAAGTCCACTTTATAAGGTCTTGAACAATCCTCACCTTACAAGCTTGCTTTTGAGGTTGAGTTAGACCCAAGCCATGTAAATGGACTTAGCCCAATCAATGTGGTGAATTCTAATACATTTCAAAATATTAGAACAAAAAACTCTATTAATATCTAGAAATTCATGCCTCTGCTCCTGTATGCCTAATCTTGAAATCTATTATGTAGATTGGGGAAGAAGAAGAAGTGGATTGGGGAATAAGACATTTTATCACCTATTTATTACGCTTCTTATCGACGGCGAATTTCTTTCATAAAAACCATTGTCTCTACAGAAGAGTGGGTTGGGGAAGAGACAGTGGGGTGGGTTACGGGGTGGTGGGTGGTGGGTGGTGGGTGGGGTGGGTTTATTGTTTAGTTTTTTTATCAAAATTTAAATAAGGGCAATTTGAGAAATTTAGACCTTATTTCACAAACTATTTATTAGATTGAAGGTAAAAGTCAGTCCACATGTCATTTAATGAGTGGAGAACTATCAACAATTTTGCCAATGTTGAACTGTTATTAGCCAACCCGACCTAAGTTAAAAAGAAACTAAACAGATAACTTCGTTTTCTACGTGGAATAATTAATCAAGATTAACTTGATTTAACTACAAGCATGGATAATTCCAAATGTTGGAAAAGTCAAAGGGGACAAAAAGGGGCACGATCGTCTACTGCAACTTATTTTCCAGTTCCATTATTGTTATTTATTCCATGATCGATTAAATTGAACTTGAATGCGTGATGCCGATTCATCCATGCAAGTGGAATTGTGGGAAGGGAAATAAAGCCTATTTTCAAGCTGATATGATTGATTAAGACAATATAATTTAATGCATTCATGGACTTTCTGAAGAGTATTTTTTATATGAGATAAATGAGAGGATTTTTAAAAGTTACTGAGAAATTTGTAATGTATTTGTGTTATTTTTTGAAAAAAATAACTAATTAATTATATTCAGTTCTACCTTTTTTTCACTATTACTTTTTGCTCAAAGTTTTAGATGAGGGTTGAAAAGAAAAGGTGAAACTTTTGTGTATTTTTATCTCTTCGACCTTAAAAGTACGTAGTGATTAGTGGTGTCAAATCATTACTTTTTTTTCTTAGATTATATTAATCATCAATATTTACATCAGAAATCCTTTTAATAACTCTTAGATTACATTAATCATATCAATATTTACATCAGAAATCATTTTAATAACTGCAAAAGTACAAAGAATTATAAATAATAAATCTATATCAAACACTAGTATTAAACTAGAGGAAAATTCATATTAGTAGGAGTTGAACTCATGGCCTCTTTGGCCCTGTCAGGACCTCTTGGTCCTGGGGTTTCAGATTTGTCAGTGATTACCATTATGTTACGGTCTCATTGACGTGTCAAATAATTACTTTATGTGAGTGGGTTTGAGAAAAAAAATTCATTTATGGAAATGAAGTCATATTTTGGGGCATCCCAAAATAAAAATATGAGTGAAATTTTATGGACGGAAGAAATATATGATATACAACAACGTTGATGTTTTTCTTTTCAAAAATTATAATGTGTTTTATTTATATTTTCATAAAAATAATTTCTTAAAAGTAGATAGATGTATTGCAATTAAATAATAATATTGTTTTTTTAAGTAAAATATATTTTCAAATAAAAGACGATGTACGTGCTTTATCTTTCAAAGAAATCATTTTGTCTTTCGTTTTGGTTTGGTCTCAAAAGTTTCAATGGAATATTGAAAATGTAAAATATTAAGAAAATGATGGTTAATGGATTAGAAAATTCGATATATGATTTGAACAAGGTTTTGTTATTGAAATTTGAAAAAAAAATATTTAATAAATATCAAATTAATAATTTTATATGTTAAAAATAGTGAAATAGGTGACATGTCAAATCAATCATAAAATATAATATAAGTTTCAAATAAAATTTGACAGGTCTTGAACTCTTGGTCTTGGTGATCGAGACTTGTCAAACTATTGCCCAAATGAAATTTGGCCCAATTTAAATGAGCCCAGAATAGACCTAAACATTGAAATAAAGAGGCCTTACTTTTTTTTATCTGTTCAACCCAACAAAAAAACAAAGTATGCAACTGATGCATTATTTTACTTCTATAATTGATATTTGGACTGTTTGGTAGCCCAATTAAAATTGAGGCCTGATTATAGAAGTCATAAACAATCGGCCCAGCTCTAAAGTTCCAAGAAAACATCAGTTTATTAATTTTGAAAAATAAGATCACATTTTATAAAGTGTTATATATTATTTTCATATTATTTATTCATAGTATACAAAAAATAATTTAATAAATATGTAAATAAGATTTTATTTCCATATTTTATGGTAAAATATTATTTAACCGTGTTATATTTAAGTTCTACGTAGATAATTATTTTATTAAATGGGTATTATAATGAGTATGTTAAAATTTTGTAAAAACTATTTATTGATTTTCTTAGTTAAATGTTTATGGAAATTTTAGCTGGGGTTAATTATTACTTATAAATATTTTAGCATTTTTATAAGGTCTATTAATTTATGTCCAAGTTTTTTCTCTCTCATGATTAACCGTAATTTATTTATTTATCCTTGTACTTTAATTTTTTAAAAACTATGAAAACATTTGAAATTATTTAAATTACAAGTTAAATATGAATTCTAATATGTTTGCATTTTTATTTATGTTGAAGTCTGTTTTTTCTTATAATTAACCATAATTTATTTATTTTGCCTTGTACTTTAATTTTAAAAGCATTATGAAAAAAGTTTGAAATTATTAAAATGCTAAAGGTTAATATCTTCACACTAATAAAATAATTAAAATTTTTGAATTTTTACTAATATTTATAACATTTACATCCACAAACATATGATTGCATTGAAACTCTCCAATGCAACAAAAATAACCATGCAGTACAAGGGTGTAGTCCATGAAAAGTAGCTACAGTGTCCCAAGGGCAAAATTGAACTTCCATTAAAAGTTGGGTGTTTACGTCAGCAAAAACTAACGAAAAACTAACAATTGATTGACGGTTGTAAGTTTTTTCAAACGTCGAAGGAGGTCCCTGTAGTTATAATTTTTTGAGGGAATTGAACGTTAATTACGCCAAATTTCATGGGAGGTTACTGTAATTAACCCTAAGAAAATCAATCAAGCCCAACTCTCCATATTAGCCCGCATCAAACATGTCATTATCATAAATAATTTATGAACAAAAATTCAAAATATTAATGAATTTGTTACTAAAATGTAACAGATGATTCCTCCCAGCAAAAAACTACACAAAAGACCCAAATGAAGTAAAAGTTTGGTCGTAACCACACTTTTAAGTACTGCACTTCTAAGTTTTGTTAAAAAAATAAGGCCATCTCCAATGGTGCCGGAGGGGCCGGGGGGGCTCGGGGCTCTGGGAAAAATCATCTCCAGTGGTTGGGGGCCGGGGGCGGGCTTGCCGGAGGGGGAGCCCGGGGCTCGGGGTAGGGCTCGTGGGAGCCCTATCCAGAGCCCCAGACGCGCCCCAATTATTATTATTATTTTTTTGTTTTCTTTAATTAATTTAAAAGGTTTTAATAAATTAAAATTAATTAATTTTAAGTAAAAAGATATGCTTTTACATGTGTTTCTCTTCATGTTTTATAGTACAGAAGTACACTACAACACTTTCTTCAAACCAATGTGGGATAGTTCCTTCTTTGTAGATTAAGTTATTATCCCACATTGGTTTGAAGATCAATTTTGAATGAGCTTCTTAGTATAAAGCATGAAGGAGAAACATTATGTTTTCCAAAATGTAACATTAACTTTTTTTTAAGAACAAATGTAAGTTTTATAATAAAAATGTAAATTTAAATGAACTTAACTTTAATTTTAGAAACTTAACATTAATTTATTATTGTGTGAGATTTATTAGTTTTTAAAAACTTAACTTTAATTTGTTTTAACTTAGAATATTATAATTTAAGAAACTTAACTTAACATTTTATTATAATTTCTTTTATTATAATTCCTTTCTTGTTTCCTATGTTGTTTGTTGTATTTCTTTTCTTCTTTATTGCATTTCTTATTATGTATGAATTTTAATTTCATAATTATTTACTCTCTTTAATTTTAATATTTAAATATTATTATTAATTTAATTATATTAATAAAATTATTATTAGTATTATTAATATTAATATTAAAAAAAATTAGAATTATAGGTGAGAGTGGGCATTGTTTTAAATGGAATTAATTTCATTTTCAAGCCCTGCCATTGGAGACGACTACTGCCATTGGAGACGACTAGGCAGGGCTCAGTGGCCTAAGGAAACTAATAACTGTTTTACTTTTTAATTTTTCAAAATTTGAACTCTAAATTGTATGGATAGTATGTAGGCATACATACAAGACAGCTCTGAATTTATACATTAATTCAGTCAAAAATCACATCATCAGAATACATTAATATTTATACAAATGCTCGTGATTAACATAAATCTAATTGTGATTAAATACTGCAGAGGAAACGTTGAATTCTAATACGAAAAGAAAGATGCATTGAGAAACACATATAAATTCTGCTAAGCAAGAAAGATGAAATGAAACAAGTATAAACAACTGAACTGTCTCTTAACTCTTCTTATGTTTGCTTTTGTATCCTCTTGTCTCTTATGGGCAACTCACTCGGCTGTTGAGCTTCGTGGGGATGGTCTGGACCAGTGTACACCTTCAGATGTGTGAATAACGATCTCCCAAGCTGAAAACAAGACAAAGAAACTATTTACACACTGCACAAAAAAAACAAAATAAGAAACATTTATACATGTTGTACTACTATTTTTGCAAAATGATGCAGTAACAGTGTCTAGTTAACAAGGATGTGAGTGTGAGGGGTAAAAAGGTACTTCCACATATCAAAAGAAACTTACCCGCCCTTTGGGAAGCATCCCACGAACCGCGTGCTCGATAACTCTTTCGGGAATCCTTTTCTGAAGCTGATCAAATGTTTCGACTGTCATCCCACCAGGTCTTCCGGAATGCCTCCTATAGAGCTTCTGTGTTCTCTTCTTTCCAGAAACAGCAACCTTCTCAGCATTGACCTATTTGATGCCATAATAGAATAAAGAAAAGACTTAGAGCGAGAGAGAAAGCTTTTACTACATATTATATAACTATGTAGTTACATATCAATATACCACTATAATATATGCTCCCATGTCTACACTAGGAGTATATGTAGCCAGATTCTTGCCCCTGATATAAATGGATATGGTTGAAGCCAATCTTCCTAGAATTTTGTCAGACGCGTCAACTATGTACCACGGCTTGTCTGTGTTAACATGATCTGAAGCTTTCGGATACCATGTTTTGTTCCAAACATCCTTAAAAAAAAAAAAAAATAGTAATTATTCGACCATGATCATATTGAACTCTGAATAAACAGCATACATTTGTGCTTGCACTTCAAAAAAGCTCTAACTGAAGAAACAAATTACGTAAAATCATAAGTTTAATAACACATGATGAAAAGTAATACTTAATACTAAGACACTTTGTGATTTGAAATGAAAAGTGCAGGGTACTTTTTTCATTTTAATCAAGACATTGTTTGACACAAACTCAAAACTAATTGTTGACAACCTAAAGAGATAGTTTGCACTAAAAACAACTTATGTTTAGATCCAAAAGGCAGCCAAAACAACACCATAATAAGTTGTGAAAATCAAATAACCATGCAAGGACTTCCTAGATTTTAATTTCAATTATTATGCTGAATATTGACAATATATCAGTCCAAACACAGCACGCTGTACAAAATGTTATTTCCTCAGAACCGGTAGTCCTGTTGAATCTTTTCTTCATCGAGGAGTAAGTTGTTCAAATACTGGTTTTTCTTCACTACATATACTCGATTTTTTAATGGTTTAGATTTTCATTACCTCTTAGTACAACTACTTTTTAAGTGTAGTAGATTATACTGCAGTTCACCGTGATTTAATTCCTTTGATATTCCGACGGAGCATAATATCATTTCTTCCTCGTGGATTATATTATATGTTTGTCGTCTCAATCTTCAGCATAATTATATCGGATTAAGAATCCCTTATTCAGTGGGCAAACATTAGAACAAACGCCAACACCTTAGGAAGTTTGTTTATTTGTTTCCCAATGTCCAGGTTTAACCCCTTGAACAAAACCGATATAACACTTTTTTTTTTTGAACAAAAAAACAATGTAACACTTATCCATCTGAAAACTTGAAAAAATTACTGACATTGTTATAAAAATAAGTATTTTTATAACATTCAAATTCACTAACATTTTACATTATTCTCAATATTTGAATAAAAAATACCTGCATTATCCCATCAAAACAGGCAAACAAATTTAAAAGCTTAATTTAACACTAACATACAAAAAAAAGGCATTCTTTACAAGCAAATGTAATCACAACTACTCAATAAAAACAACAAATTGGAGAAATAATTTCTTACTGGGCCAGTTAAATCGTCGAACATCCACTGCTGCTCGACCGGAACAGTCGCGGTTTTTTCCTGGCAGTTAATCTTGACCACACGATGATGCGTTAAGACAACGGACGGCGTGGATGATGCGGGGATTGAGAATCCAAGAAAAGGGGTTTTATTGAATGAGGGTTTTTGAGAGGGTTTGGTGAGCATAAAAGAAGAAGAAGATGCACAGTTCACCGCCACTGCCATTTTTAGGGGGTTTCTATCTTTCCTCTTATCTTCTCAGTGTATCTCTGCAGCAATGGCAAAAAAGTGAAATGAGATAGAAAGAGAAGAGGGAGCTATAAAGCTGATAAGATAAGATAGTGATGTAAAAATTAAAATACTTACTTTAGGAGAAATGGGGAAAATGCCTCCCAGATTTTTGTTTCTTTTATTTTTTTTAATAAAAAAAATAATTAAAAAAAGGTAAATAAAGATTTAACTAATTGCAAAAGACCCCCCTATTCCTTAACCCATAACAAAATCCTCTACTCCAATAACTAAGAAAAACAAAAAATCAACCCTATCTCCCCACAATTCCAAAATCCGTCAAAGTCTCTCAATTCCATTTGTTTTCCAAATTCTCACAAATTAATTAGAGATGGCATGTGGGTTGTGGCAACCTTGTAATCGGAGATGTTGGAGAGAGGATGAACGAAGGAGATCAAACAAATACATGGCCATGCACCTTAAGTTTTTGATTTTTCTGAATTTCGGGTTTTGAAATCGTGTTCATGGCGTTTGGCGTCCAAACTCCCTGAAGATTCAAACTTAAACCAAATGCCAAAAGGCATGAAGATTTAACCTCCAGAAGCCTTGGCGTTTGGAATCCAAACGCCAGATGCCATTTTTCTGCGACAAATTGAAAAAAAAAATCTTGTTTAAATAAAAAGGTTCTTTTATGTTTTTTGACATGTTTGTTTCTTTGTTTGTTTTGTAGGGATATGATTTGTTACTCACGTCCGTCCTGCCACAATTACCTCCCTTTCACTATAATAAAGTGGTCTTAGAAGGCAAACGGACTGCATGGATTGAAATTGCTAAAATGCGAAAGTTGTTGAGACCACATCATATCGAGATGTTGGACAATTACCCCCAAATTGGAAATTTTTTGCGCCTCAATGTTAAGGACAAATTTAAGGCATTGACTTTGCACAACTTGGTGCTTAGGATATGCAAACGGGAGAAAAATATGAGTAGATATGAATACTGGTTTTTGATAAATGGAAAGCCAGTAAGGTTTGGTGCGGAAGAGTTTAGCCTTGTGTCGGGGTTGCGATTTTGCTTGCTAAATCAGATGGACACGCAACATATTACGGAAGGTGCAACCTTGAAAGAAAGAAGGTTTTCAAAATGGGGGCGAGGAAGGTTATTGTTGAAGCTGTTGAAAATGAAATAAAGAGATTGTTGCCGGTGAATGATAAAGATTATGATATTTTGAAGTTGTTCTTTGTTTGGGTGTTATCAGCGATGTTGAAGTTTGAACGCCCTATTAAAGTTGTTCAAAACTTAGTTTTCAATTTAAGTAAACTTAAACTTAAATTTAATTTAATTTTGTTATTCCTTCAACTTTTAGAACTAATTATCTATAAATTTGTCTTATACTGCAGGTATGTGATGACCTCGACATTTGCGAAACGTATGCTTGGGGTAATAAAATCTGGAGATTTACTGTAGATGAACTCATGGGCCATATTGGCTCCGAATACGAGAAGAAAGTTCAGGAAATACATAGATGGAATGCGGGCGGATTCCCTTTTATTATACTGGTATTTTTGTAAACTCTATTCTTGATTTGAACATGTTTTTCTTTAGTTATTTTTCCTAAATTCGGGTTATTTTTGTGTAGTTTTGAATGTTGGAGGTCATTCAAGCATGCCCGAAGCGGCCAATTGTACCTCTAGAATGGATCCAACTGTTCCAACTTCCAAGGTATCCGAGAATGTTACGCTAGACTGTAGGGGGCAGTAATTATCCGAATTGTGCTGACATGGATAGTTTCTTTGGTCAGGTTCAGGTATGTTAATAGTTATTATTAATCATTTTTTTATAATGTAACGAACAAGTATTAATTTTGAATAATATGTGTTTATTTTTATTTTTTCAGGATGTGATCCCGCGACTAGTGCCGGATCAGATGGAGTCTCAAGCAACCTATTATGGGGTTACAAAACAGTGGGTCGCTTATATTAGGCCGAATAGTCAAATGCCAACCTATCGTGTCCTGACTGACTTTTTCGGCGATGATGATGCGGTTGTTCAGGACGATGAGGGACATCCCGACGGCCTGAACCGGCCACCCCCCATGGTAATGCACTTATGCGCCAAGCAGCCGGTTCTAAACGCCAACGCACCTCGGACTCCACTAGTCGACGAAGAAGAAACAATGGTGCCTCCACTTCCCAATCTCAACCGACGTCAATGTCAGGGCCAACTAATGAAAAACTACATGTCTCCTGGCTGAGAGAAATACATAGTATGGAGAAGAGGCTTAGAGCGGATCAAGTCCAGATGGAGCGGAGACTTGTTGGGCAGATGACGGGTATTTCGAAGACTCGGCCACAACTTTAGATAACAATGGCGCGTCTTGAAAGTTTGATTGTGAAGGACTTCGAAAATAGATGGATTAATATGGAGGAGAAGGAGGAGGAGCCTGAGGAAGAGGAAGATGATGAATCAGATGATGAGGTGGATGGTTAAATTGTTTTTTATTTATGGTTTTGGATTTCTTTTTTAATTAGTGTTTTTGGAATTGTTAATCGGTTTAGATTAAATATGAAATTGTTTTGGATTGGTTTTGATTTAAATATGGAATTGTTTTTAGATTGGTTTTGAAATTGTTAATCGGTTTGGATTAAATATGAAATTGTTTTTAGATTGGTTTTGGAAATCTTAATTGGTTTGGATTAAATATGGAATTGTTTTTAGATTGGGTTTGGAAATCATAATCGGTTTGAATTAAATATGAATTATTTGGGATTGGTTTTGATTTAATATTATACGCGTTTTCAGGCTCTACGGGTTCCCATCAGAATCTTGAAGGAATTAACATTCATGTTGTCAAGAATGTGGCTCTGAGAGAAAGTGAAAAAATGATAAAAATTAAAAAAAAAAAAAAAAAAAAAAAAAAACTAGTATTCATCTAAGAACTCCCTATGCACCAAATGATGGGCGGAAGAGACCTTCTAAATAATTAGTATTTTTTTTGTAATATTTTAGTGATGATGTGGTATTGAACAATATAAATTGATATTTTTAATTAGCTAATTTCAAATATGTTCATTTGCTAATTTCATCAAATATGTTTATATTTATAAATTATTATTATTAAAATTCTATTTAATAAGCAATATATAACAATTAGCACCCAAGTTTTAACATTTAGATATTAAACATTACAAATAACACTGCGGCAAACGCCAGATGCCATTTTTTTGCGTCAAATTGACGAAAAAAAAGGTAATGATTTACGGATCCCAAAATGACTAAATTTTATCAAATTTTACAAAGTTACGATTTATGGAGAATATAATGTTACTATAAATGTTACTTTTCCGTTTGAATCCCAAATTGACCAAATTTTACAAATTTATGATTTACGGAGGATATAATGTTACGATAAGTGTTACATCTCCGTTCTAATCCCAAATTGACCAAATTTTACAAAGTTATGATTTACAGAGTATATAATGTTACTATAAGCGTTATAATTTCATCAAAATTTGGGGGTTAAGGTATTTCTCCGAATGGCGTTTGGCATTGGAAAACCAAACGCCATAAGCCAATTTTCAAACATTTTCGCAGAAAAATGGCGTCTGGCGTTTCAAATTCCAAACGCCAGATGCCATTTTTCTGCGCAAATTGAAAAAAATTCATCTTCACTAATATATTCACCAATCTAAAAATGATTATTACAAATATATTTTCTTACACAAACATCGATTATTACAACAAATATTGTTCACTAAACTTCAATTATTACAACAAACACATGTCAATAAACAACAATCTAAGATTTGTCTTCGTTATTGCACGAGTTCTGAAAGCGTAGCGAACATTTCCCTGCGTTGTGACCGGTACCTTTGCAAATCGAGCACTTGTATTTTTTTCTTCAAATTTTCAAGCCGAGAAGTAAAACTTGACATTCTGGGCCTTCCACGTGTTCGTTTCTCATCTGGAGGTAACACTACTCTCTCCTTGACATCATGGGGAATGTTAATCCATTTGTCTTTGAATGGAACGGGTTCTCTGAGTTCCATATATGCTTGAAATATGTAATCGTGCTTGAATCATGTAATCGTGCTTGAAGTATTTGGAAGTAATTTCGTATGCATAATTGCCAGCATCTCTTGGTCGCGAGTCCATGGCAGCTGCTATTGCATGCTCGCACGGCATCATGTCGATTTGAAAAACGCCGCATGAACAAGTTATTTCCTCTAAATCCACAATTACAATCACATCTCTTAGGTAAAGGAATCCTCGCATAGACGCTCCTAAAGCATGAAGAAAGATTTAAATTTGTTTTCTGAGTCCGTATGGATGCGAATGCACGTGCCAGGATTCATTTGTTTAGTCATGTAAGAATACGAAGGGAGCTTGGCAAAATTTTCTTAAAATGTACCTTTAACAAGATCTTGAGCAACTTGTGTCCCCCTCCAAGCTTTCTCATAACTAATGGAAACATGTTGTTCGGTACGCATGAAGTTCCTCAGTGCTTCTGTTTTAGGGGATCCTTGGCATTCAAGAATAGTCCCTTGGTCCGATCACCAACCAAACGACTCGATGCTTATCTTTATTCGACAGCTCTATCCATCAGCCCACAAGTGTGAATGTTAATATATGACCGAATAATATATTCATCACCGCTCACCTCTTTCTTGGCATATAGTCGCCATGGACAATCCTCTGTGCACATCGAGCTGTCTTCCTTGAAGGGTCAGACTTACCCCTTTTATATTCAAAATTGATAGCTAAAGCAATCAACCCAAGTTGATATAGGAAGTCCTGTTTGTTTTTGAAGCGTTGACCGTTTGTCCAATCTGTAAATCAGTCCTCCCCTGACTGAAATTTGATGCCGAACAAATTCTTCGAACATCATTACTGAAATAACTAGGTGCATAATTAAGATCATCAACGTCGTCAAAGCCTCCATGGCTAGGTGGTTTGTGAAAATTAGGCGTTTGATCATAAACACTAGGTGACTCGTCAAAATTAGGATGATGACCATAATCAGTAGGTAGCTCGTCAAAATTAGGATGATCACCACCTTCATTGTCAAAGTTGCGGTGACCAACACCCACATCATCACATTCATTGTCAAAGTAATAGTAATCGACAACTACATCATCACTTTCATTGTCGGTGTATTCTGGAGTTCAATGGCTAAGTTCAAGAGTGCAACGGCTAGGATCATAAGTCCAACAGCTATGTTAATATTCCTCAATTGTAGGTAACGTTGGATTGAAGGCGGTGATCTCCTCATGTGCATCATCAACATCATCAAGGGCACTTGGTCCTCCTATCTCACATCCATCAATGTTATTATTGAAACTAGCTCGGTCATAAATTTTCCTTCCTTTAGCCCGGACTATAAGTTTCCCTTGTTTCCTCGGAGTCTCTTCTCTCCTCGGAGTACAAGTCACGTATAAATTAGTTTCAGTATGACTCTGGATAAAGTACTTAATTACCTCCCATTGGGATTCATTTGATATGAGCACTATTTCATACCAGGCTTCCGCACCACTTTTGCGATATATCTCAACATCATTTGTATACCGATCAAAATCCAATTTTTTGTATATTATGTCAAGTAGTTTCTCATACAAAATTGTCTTATCCACTAATAACAAATCCACACCGCAATACTGAAGATAAATTATAATCTTTTCCATTCTTACAAATAAACAACTAAAATTAACACACAAACTATCTAAATGACATATATGGTAAATGTAGCCTCTAATGGGCGTTTGGTCATTCCAAGAGCCAAACGGTCAAAAGAATCAAACGCCAGACCCCATGTATATCTTCATGGCGTTTGGCGTTTGGATGAAGATATACATAGTGTTTGGCGTTTGAACATCCCAAACGCCAAATGCCCCCATATCGCGAATTTTTTGGGCCTTTTTTCTACTTTATTTTGCATACCAAATTACTCAAAAATGTTGTAAAATTGCAAATGCTATTCTTCCTCTTTGAATTGAGTGAAATGTGTGTGAAAGTTTTTAGTTTTAGGAAATAATTGTTTTTAGGGTTTTAGAGAGAGAATGAAAAATTGAAGAATGGGGTTTGATTTTGATTTTTAGAAATATAGGGGTATAGTTAATAATATGCTAAGAGTTAGTTTAATTAGGATGAATTAACTATAATTAATTACTCCACTTAATTAAAGAGAATTGCATTTTAAAAATTATTAGTATCTTAAGAGCGTTTTTCTAATTTTACTTTTTGATAAATGCATTTTTAAAATTGACTCTGCCAAATTATGTTTATAAACATTTCGTTCCCCAACCAATTTCTACAAAAACTTACAAAATGAAAAATACACCACTATCTTGAATTCAACTGAATAAGTGGTACATAGTTTCGACAAAAATATAACTAGCTAGCTTAAAAAAATCCTCAACGAATTCTGAAGTTTGTCAAATAGGATTATTAATTTTTAATTGGAATAATCATGTGGTAGTAACTCTTGCTATCAACAAACATAAGCCCCATTCTTCAATGGTATTTGCAGCCAAAAACATCTTCACAACCACATATTCTACTTAACTCGGTTGATTCATCAAATGATCGTCATGGCTGAAGCAAACACACAAGTGTAGTCGCGGTTTGAGCAAGAACTAATCATTCATGACGTGGACCCAATGTATTTAGGTTGGCAATCAACACGGTATCGACTTTTGAGGAGGAAACATTGAAGTCTCTAATCACAGCCATCCTATGTTTCTTAGAAATTAAATTTTCAAGTTGAAAAACCCGAAAACCATAGGAATCGAGTGCCTCTCTAAAAATTGGCCAAATTTCAGAAAAAATTAAGTCTCGGGATAATATCATGGACTTTTTGCCGGGTATTTCATCGGTTGTTATAGTTTTTATGACTCGAGGGAGTTTGGAGGGCAGGGCCGCCAATATTAACGGCTTTGGAAGCACGCATATAGGTATCGCAAGTACATCATCACGTGTAAGAGGTGTACGACAAAGTGGACATTCGTGTTTTTGAGTTTCTAGGTCATCTATTTGTCTTTCTAGGTCATATGTTAGTCATTTTATTTTTCTTTCTAGGTGTTTCACAATACAAGAATGACAAAAAAATTGATGACAACAACTTACAACCACCAAGTTCTTGGGTTCATCTTCTTGGCATATCGTACACATGTGATACTTCTTCTTTGAGTCCTCCTTTGAATTGTCCAGCTCGTCACAAATATTTTTAATGATATCATAGCCAGCAACAACTTCAATTGATAAAAATCTAACTTTTAAAAAAAAATTAAAAAATTATAGTGAACATAATACTGAAATAAATGCATACTTACATTTGAACTTGGTTTTATGAACATCCACCTCAGCCGTGCAAATATCTCCAATCATCTTAAACCCTTCCTCAATCTCTTCAAGCCTCTCAATCCCATCATATTTTGCTTGAGGCCGTTTTAATTGGTCATCTCTTTCTCTTTTTTGACATCGCTTTAGCCAGACCTCTCTTTCATGACGTAGCATTTCCGGTTTTCTTTGCCCCCTCTTTATTCTTCTTGAAAATCTCTAAGCAATCTCCGATGTTCTTGAAGTTCATTTCTCTCCGTGTCGAAATGCACCCGAATAAGATTTTGGGTGTTATTCTCTAAGTCTTCGTAAATTCTCCTTTCTTCAACACTTATATTGATTAGTATCTTCATCGCAAGATGGAAAAGAAAAGAAAGTGGGTGATTGTTGACACCGATCAATAACTTTCATTGTCAAAGTTTGGAAGGCAGGATCGCCAATATTAACGGCTTTGGAAGCACACATATCGGTATCGCAAGTACGTCATCACGTGTAAGTGGTGTCCTGCAAAGTGGACATTCATGTTTTTGAGTTTCTAGGTCATCTATTTGTCTTTCTAGGTCATATGTTAGTCTTTTTATTTTTCTTTCTAAGTGTTTCACAATATAAGAATGACAAAAAAATTGTTGACAACAAATTACAACCACCAAGTTCTTGGGTTCATCTTATTGGCATACCAGACATATGTGATACTCCTTCTTTGAGTCCTCTTTTGAATTGTCCAGCTTATCACGAATATTTTTAATGATATAATAGCCAGTAGCATCTTCAATTGATAAAAATCTAACTTTTCAAAAAAAAATTAAAATATTATAGAGAATATACTACTGAAATAAATGCATACTTACGTTTGAACTTGGTTTTATGAACATCCACCTCAGCCGTGCAAATATCTCCAAGCATCTTAAACCCCTCTTCTATCTCTTCAAGCCTCTCAATCCATCATATTTTTCTTGAGGCCGGTTTAACCGGTCATCTATTTTTCTTTTTTGACGTCGCTTTAGCCGGACATCTCTTTCATGACGTCACATTTTTCGGTTCTCTTTGTCCCCTCTCTCTTCTTCTTGAAGATCCCTAAGCAATCTCCGATGTTCTTGAAGTTCATTTCTTTCCGTGTCGAAATGCACCCGAATAAGATTTTGGGTGTCATTCTCTGATTCTTCGTATATTCTCCTTTCTTCAACACTAAGGTTGATTAGTATCTTCGTCGCAAGATGGAAAAGGAAAGAAAGGGGGTGATTGTTGGCACCAATCAATAACTTTAACTGTCAAAGTTCGGAGGGCGGAGACACCAATATTAACGTCTTTTGAAGCACGCATTTTCGTATCGCAAGTACGTCATCACGTGTAATTGGTGTACGGTAAAGTGGACATTCATGTTTTTGAGTTTCTAGGTCATCTATTTGTCTTTCTGGGTCATATGTTTATCTTTTTATTTTTCTTTCTAGGTGTTTCATAATATAAGAATGACAAAAAAATTGTTGACAACAACTTACAACCAAGTTCTTGAATTCATCTTCTTGGCATATCGGACACATGTGATACTCCTTCTTTGAGTCCTCCTTTGAATTGTCCAACTTGTCACAAATATTTTTAATAATATCATAGCCAGTAACATCTTCAATTGATAAAATCTAACTTTTAAAAAAAATTCAAAAATTATAGAAAACATACTACTGAAATAAATGCATACTTACGTTTGAACTTGGTTTTATGAACATCCACCTCAGCCGTGCAAATATCTCCAAGAATCTTAAACCTCTCATCTATCCCTTCAAGCCTCTCAATCCCATCATATTTTTCTTGAGGCCGCTTCAACCGGTCATCTCTTTCTCTTTTTTGACGTAGCTTTGGTCGGACCTCTCTTTCATGACGTTGCATTTTCCGGTTCTCTTTGTCCCCTCTTTCTTCTTCTTGCTTCTTCTTGAAGATCCCTAAGCAATCTTCAGTGTTCTTGAAGTTCATTTCTTTCCGTGTCGAAATGCACCCGAATAAGATTTTGGGTGTCATTCTCTAACTCTTCGTACATTCTCCTTTCTTCAACACTTAGATTGATTAGTATCTTCATCGCAAGATGGAAAAGAAAAGAAAATGGGTGATTGTTGGCACCGATCAATAACTTTCATTGTCAAAGTTCGGAGGGCAAGGCCGCCAATATTAATGGCTTTGGAAGCACGCATATCGGTATCGCAAGTACGCCATCACATGTAAGTGGTGTACGGCAAAGTGGACATTCATGTTTTTGAGTTTCTAGGTCATGTATTTGTCTTTTTGAGTCATATGTTTGTGTTTTTATTTTTCTTCCTAGGTGTTTGATGACAATACAAGAATGACAAAAGAATTGTTGACAACAACTTACAACCACCAAGTTTTTGGGTTCATCTTCTTGGCATATCGGACACATGTGATACTCCTTCTTTGAGTCCTCCTTTGAATTGTACAGCTTGTCACAATTATTTTTAATGATATCATAGCCAGTAGCATTTTCAATTGATAAAAATCTAACTTTAAAAAAAAAATTAAAAAATTATAGAGAACATACTACTGAAATAAATGCATACTTACGTTTGAACTTGGATTTATGAACATCCACCTCAGTCCTGCAAATATCTCCAAGCATCTTAAACCCCTCATCTATCTACCTCTCAATCATATCATATTTTTATTGAGGCCGCATTAACCGGTCATCTCTTTCTCTTTTTTGACGTCGCTTTAGCCAGACGTCTCTTTCGTGACGTTGCATTTTCCGGTTACCTTTGTTCCCTCTTTCTTCTTCTTGAAGATCCCTAAGCAAAGTCCGGTGTTCTTAAAGTTCATTTCTTTCCGTGTCGAAATGTACCCGAATAAGATTTTGGGTGTCATTCTCTAAATCTTCGTACATTCTCCTTTCTTCAACAATTAGATTGATTAGTATCTCCATCGCAAGATGGATAAAGCAAGAAAGGGGGTGATTGTTGGCACCGATCAATAACTTTCATTGTCAAAGTTCGGAGGGCAGGGCTGCCAATATTAACGTCTTTTCAAGCACACATTTCCGTATCGCAAGTACGTCATCACGTATAAGTGGTGTACGGCAAATTGGACATTCAAGTTTTTGAGTTTCTAGGTCATCTATTTGTCTTTCTAGGTCATATGTTTTTCTTTTTATTTTTCTTTCTAGGTGTTTCACAATACAAGAATGACAAAAAAATTGTTGACAACAACTTACAACCAAGTTCTTGAATTCATCTTCTTGGCATATCGGACACATGTGATACTCCTTCTTTGTGTCCTCCTTTGAATTGTCCAACTTGTCACAAATATTTTTAATAATATCATAGCCAGTAACATCTTCAATTGATAAAAATCTAACTTTTAAAAAAAATTCAAAAATTATAGAAAACATACTACTGAAATAAATGCATACTTACGTTTGAACTTGGTTTTATGAACATCCACCTCAGCCGTGCAAATTTCTCCAAGAATCTTAAACCTCTCATCTATCCCTTCAAGCCTCTCAATCCTATCATATTTTTCTTGAGGCCGCTTAAACCGGTCATCTCTTTCTCTTTTTTGACGTAGCTTTGGTCAGACCTCTCTTTCATGACGTCGCATTTTTCGGTTCTCTTTGTCCCCTCTTTCTTCTTCTTGCTTCTTCTTGAAGATCCCTAAGCAATCTTCAGTGTTCTTGAAGTTCATTTCTTTCCGTGTCGAAATGCACCCGAATAAGATTTTGGGTGTCATTCTCTAACTCTTCGTACATTCTCCTTTCTTCAACACTTAGATTGATTAGTATCTTCATCGCAAGATGGAAAAGGAAAGAAAATGGGTGATTTTTGGCACCGATCAATAACTTTCATTGTCAAAGTTCGGAGGGCAGGGCCGCCAATATTAACGGCTTTGGAAGCACGCATATCGGTATCGCAAGTACGCCATCACATGTAAGTGGTGTACGGCAAAGTGGACATTCATGTTTTTGAGTTTCTAGGTCATCTATTTGTCTTTCTGAGTCATATGTTTGTGTTTTTATTTTTCTTCCTAGGTGTTTGATCACAATACAAGAATGACAAAAAAATTGTTGACAACAACTTACAACCACCAAGTTTTTGGGTTCATCTTCTTGGCATATCGGACACATGTGATACTTATTCTTTGAGTCCTCCTTTGAATTGTACAGGTTGTCACAATTATTTTTAATGATATCATAGCCAGTAGCATTTTCAATTGATAAAAATCTAAATTTAAAAAAAAATTAAAAAATTATAGAGAACATACTACTGAAATAAATGCATACTTACGTTTGAACTTGGATTTATGAACATCCACCTCAGTCGTGCAAATATCTCCAAGCATCTTAAACACCTCATCTCTTTCTCTTTTTTGACGTCGCTTTAGCCAGACGTCTCTTTCATGAAATTGCAGTTTCCGGTTACCTTTGTTCCCTCTTTCTTCTTCTTGAAGATCCCGCAAAGTCCGGTGTTCTTGAAGTTCATTTCTTTCCGTGTCGAAATGCACCCGAATAAGATTTTGGGTGTCATTCTCTTACTCTTCGTACGTTATCCTTTCTTCAACACTTAGATTGATTAGTATCTTCATCGCAAGATGGAAAATGAAAGAAAGGGGGTGATTGTTGGCACCAATCAATAACTTTAATTGTCAAAGTTCGGAGGGCGGGGATGCCAATATTAATGTCTTTGGAAGCACGCATATCGGTATCGCAAGTACGTCATCACGTGTAAGTGGTGTACAACAAAGTGGAAATTCATGTTTTTGAGTTTCTAGGTTATCTATTTGTCTTTCTGAGTCATATGTTTGTCTTTTTATTTTTCTTGAGGCCGCCTTAACCGGTCATCTCTTTCTATTTTTTAATGTCGCTTTAGCCGGACCTCTCTTTCATGACGCCGTATTTTCCGGTTCTCTTTGTCCCCTCTTTTTTCTTCTTGAAGATCCCTAAGCAATCTCCGATGTTCTTGAAGTTCATTTCTCTCCGTGTCGAAATTCACCTGAATAAGATTTTGAGTGTCGTTCTCTAACTCTTCATACATTCTCCTTTCTTCAACACTTAGATTGATTGGTATCTTCATCGCAAGATGGAAATAGAATGAAAGGGGGTGATTGGTGGCACCGATCAATAAATTTTCTCTTGAAACAGTGAAGTCGGGGTTTGATTGTATCGGTAGGGTCGGAGAAATGGGCGAAATGCCCTTCTCAAAAGGAGAAATTAGACTTTTGCCCTCAAATTTTTTTTATAAATAAAATAATATTTAAAAAGGTAAATAAAGACATAATTAATTGCAACTGACCCCTATTCCTTAACACATAACAAAACCCCCTACTCCAATAATTAACAAAAACAAAAAATTAACTCTATCTCCCCACAATTCAAAAATCCCTCAAACTCTCTCAATTCCGTTTTTT
Source organism: Penstemon newberryi var. newberryi (assembly GCA_030819805.1). Taxonomy (NCBI): domain Eukaryota; kingdom Viridiplantae; phylum Streptophyta; class Magnoliopsida; order Lamiales; family Plantaginaceae; genus Penstemon; species Penstemon newberryi. The sequence goes on along the minus strand of JAUALY010000003.1, from coordinate 3,528,667 downwards.
CCAAAATTCTCACAAATTAGTTAGAGATGGCATGTGGCAACCTTGTAATCGGAGATGCTGGGGAGAGGATGAATGAACGAGCTCAAGCAAATCTATGGCCATGCACCATAAGTTTTTGATTTTTCTGAATTTCGAGTTTTGAAATCGTGTTCATGGTGTTTGGCGTCCAAACGCCATGAAGATCTTCTTGGCGTTTGGCAACCAAACGCTAAATGCCTTGAAGATTCAAACTTAAACTTTCATGGCTTTTGGCGTTTAGGATTCCAAACGCCAAAAACCATGGCGTTTGGGGATTCTAAATGCCAGAAGCATTGGCGTTAAGCTTTTTCCATTTGGAATCCAAACGCAAGAAGATTTGGCGTTTGGAATCAACTTGGTTTGGGATTCCAAACGCCCGAAGCCTTAACGTTTGGAATCCAAACGCCAGACACGATTTTTCTTCCGCAAATTGTAAAAAAAATTCTTCAAAATAGAGTTCTTTTATGTTTTTTGACATGTTTGTTTCTTTGTATGTTTTGTAGGGTATGGTTTGTTACTCGCGTCCGCCCTGTCACAATTTTCTCCCATTCACTATAATAAAGTGGTCTTAAAAGGAAATGTGGCACAACGGACTGCATGGACTGAAATTGTTGAAATGCGAAAGTTGTTGAGACCACATCATATCGAGATGTTGGACAAAACTCCTCCGCACCAAACCTTATTGGCTTTCCATTTATCAAAAACCAGTAGTCATATCTATTTATATTTTTCTCCCGTTTGCATATCCTAAGCACCAAGTTGTGCAAAGCAGACGCCTTAAATTTGGCCTTACAATTGAGGCACAAAAAATTCTCAATTTGGGGGTAATTGTCCAACTTCTCAATATGATGTGGTCTCAGAAATTAAACTTTTGCATTTCAGCAATTTCAGTCCATGTAGTTTGTTGTGTCACCTTTCCTTCTACGACCACTTCTATAATAGTGGTGCCCCTGTCCGAAACAATAACCAGATTTTATTTGTCTGGTTTAAGCTCTCTCAAGTGCTCAAGGAACCAAGTCCAACTCTGTCCGTCATTGTTATCAACTACCCCCAGACAAGCGGATAACAGTGACGTTCACTCTCCGTCGCACTTGCAATTAGAACGGTTTCTTTATAATTATTAGCCATAAATGTTGCATCAATTACAATCACATCTCTTAGGTAACGGAATCTTCTAATAGCCACTCCTAAAGCCATGAAGAAAAATTTAAATTTATTTTCTGAGTTCGTATGGGTGCGAGTGCACGTGTCAAAATTCATTTGCTCAATCATGTAAGAATACGAGAGGAGTTTGACAAAAAAATTATTCGAATGTACCCCTAACAAGATCTTGAGCAACTTGTTTCCCCCTCCAAGCTTTCTCATAACTAATGGAAACATGTTCTTCGGTACGCATGAAGTTCCTCAATGCTTCTGGTTTGGGGGATCCTCGGCATTCAAAAATAGTCCCTTGGTTCGATTACCAACAAAACGACTCGATGCTTGTCTATGTTCGGCAGCTTTATCCATCAGCCCACAAGTGTGAATGTTAATATATGACCTAATAACATATTTATCACCGCTCGCCTTCTTCTTGGCATATATTCGCCATGTACAATCCTATGTGACACACCGAGTTGTCCTCCTTGAAGGGTCAGACTTACCCCTTATATATTCAAAATGGTTAGCTAAAGCAATCAACCCAAGTTGATATAGGAAGTCCTGTTTGTTTTTGAAGCGTTGACCTTTTGTCCAATCTGTAAATCAGTCCTCCCCTGACTGGAATTTGATGCCGAACAAATTCTTCGAACATCACTACTGAAATAACTAGGTGCATAATTAACATCATCAACGTCGTCAAAACCTCCATGGCTAGGTGGTTCGTGAAAATTTGGCGATTGACCATAAACACTAGGTGACTCGTCAAAATTAGGATGATGACCATAATCAGTATGTGGCTCGACAAAATTAGTATGATGACCATAATTAGGATGATCACCACCTTCATTGTCAAAGTTGCGGTGACCAACACCTACATCACCATCTTCATTGTCAAAGTAGCAGTAATCAACACCTACATCATCACTTTCATTGTCGGTGTATTCTGGAGTCCAATGGCTAAGTTTAGGAGTGCAACGGCTAGGATCATAAGTCCAACGACTAAGTTCATCTTCCTCCACTGCAGGTAACGTTGGATTGAAGGCGATGATCTCCTCATGTGCATCATCAACATCATCACGGACACTTGGTCCTCCTATCTCACATCTATCAAGGTTATGATTGAAACTAGCTCGGTCATAAATTTTCCTTCCTTTAGCCCGGACTATAAGTTTCCCTTGTTTCCTCAGAGTCTCTTCTCTCCTCGGAGTACAAGTCACATACAAATTAGTTTCAATATGATTCCGGATAAAATACTTCATTACCTCCCATTATGATTCATTCGATATGAGCGCTATTTCATACCCGGTTTCCGCACTACTTTTGCGATATATCTCAACAACATTGGTATATCGATCAAAATCCAACTTTTCGCATATTCTGTCAAATAGTTCCTCATACAAAATTGGTTTATCCACTAATAACAAATCCACATATTTTTTTTCACCAGTCCAATCCCAACTTCCGTCCGTTTTTTGAAACTCACCTCCATACCGAAGATAAATCATAATCTTTTCCATTCCTACAAGTAAATAACTAAAATTAGCACACAAACTATCTAAATAACATATATGATATATGTAGCCTCTAATAAGCATTTGGCGTTTGGTCATTCCAAGAGCCAAATTCCCAAAAGAATCAAACGCCAGACGCCATGTATATCTTCATGGTGTTTGGCGTTTGGCGTTTGGATGACAGATGTCAAACGCCATGAAGGTCTACATGGCGTTTGGCGTTTGAACATCCCAAACGCCAAACTTCCCCAGATCGCAAAATTTTTGGGCCTTTTTTCTACTTCATTTTGCACACCAAATGACTCAAAAATATTGTGAAATTGCAAATGCTAACCTTTTTGTGTTGTTATTATTCCTCTTCCTATTTGATTTGAGTGAAACGTATGTGATTTTTTTTAGCTTTGGGAGATAATTGATTTAGGGTTTTATGTGAAAGAATGAAAAATTGAAGAATGAGTTTTGATTTTGATTTTTAGAAATTTAGGAGTATAGTTAATAATTTGTTAAGAGATAGTTTAATTATAATGAATTAATTATAATTAATTAATCCACTTAATGAAAGAGAATGACATTTTAACAATTATTAATATCTTAAGGGCATTTTTCTAACTTTACTTTTTGATAGGAGCATTTTTAAAATTGACTCTATATTTGTATCTATAATTTGTAGAAAAAAGTGTGTTTCACCCCATCAAAGTTACATGTTTTTGCACTTTACAGCCCAAAAGTACAAGATAAGCACTTTACCACCTCAAATATTAAAATAGATTGCACTTTCCCCCCCTCCCCCCCCCCCCCCCCCTTAAATGATTTTAAGTCATTTTTTGTTGGCCGAAAAAATGCATATGTGCGCACTACTTGTGTTTTATAAGGGTAAATTAGTTGCAACATTTCTTATTCGTTTATACATTACACTCACACGTTGTGAAATGAAAACCCTAGAAGATATAAAAGAGATTTTGATCGTAAAAGAGAGAGAAAGATGTGCATTGGTGAAATATTATGATGAGTAAGAGGTGTTGTGACTAATTACCTTTATAAAACACATGTGAGGTTCACATGTGACATGTTCATTTTTCGACCAACAAAAATTAAAATTATATGAGGGAGAAAGGTGCAACCGATTTTAATATTTCAGTAGGGTAAAGTGCTTATTTAGCAATTCTGAATGATAATACAACAACATGTAACTTTGGGGGGTGAAGTGCACTTTCCTCTAATTTGTGTATAAGTGCATCTAAAAAATAAGAAAGAAATAACAAATTCATTCAAAAGGAAAGGAGAACTAATAATTGTAGTACATTAAAGTAATATTAGAATTTTTGGTAGTGAATGCGATTATAAATTGTAAAGTAAATTATTATTAAAGGCTTATTTTTATTTATATATTTATAATAATACTCATTATAAATTATGTTTACCTCTCTAATATATATTTAATCTGCAATCTACATCCCTATCAAAAAAGAAAATATGAAGATTATTTCTTTTTAAATTAAAAAAATGTTACCATTTCCATTTTCATTATTATAGTATATTTTACCTTATTTGTTTACAACTAAGTTGTCATCGAGCCTGTATAGCTAGGTTGCACGGATACTCCGAAAAATGGTCCCGTGCACCGGGAATACGGATACGCGTCCGATACGCGTGGGATACGCATACAGTACGCCACCTGGAGTATCCTAATTAAATTAAATAAAAAATAATTCGGATACGGGTACAGTACTTTTTTTGGAGTATCCTGTAGGTTTTGGACACGTTTTGGATACGCACGGGGTGTTTTTGTTAGTTTTTCAAAGTTATGGGTTAAAAATTAATAAATTAAAGTTAAAAAAATGAGTATTTTGAATGGTCTTGAATAAGGGTATCAATACTCGTGATGTTTAGTTGGAAATTTCAAATCAATACGGGTCTTGGACAATTTTAGTGTATAACTTTTTTGTATTGTTGTCCAACCCGAAATTAAACTAGTAGACAATATATATTTTGAATATGATTTTTTGCTTCTGTGGTATAGTAGAAGAATCAAATTGGTTATATTGTTATGCATAATTATATGCGTATCTTTGCCGTATCGAATCCTATAAATTTTAAAAATCCGTATCGCCGTATTCGTATCATATTATATCGTATCGCCGTATCCGTATCCGTGCAATCTAACTGTATAGTTGACACCGGATCCCTTCTCCATGAAGCTTTCTTCCTTTACCAAGCAACCAAATTATAAAAATGGCTACTTTCCTCGCAAGTCCAATAACTCTTTCCTCAAAGCCCCCACCTTTTCTTCCCAAATTCCCGAACTCCATATCAAAATCCTTCAATTTCCCCTCAAATAATTCAAACCCCAAAACCCAAACCATCTTAATCAATAAAAGAATGCCAACCCTAATTCAAGCAGCAGAGACTGATCTTGATCCAGGTCTTGTACAACAGGCTATTCATCTTATCCAATCATCGCCGCCCACGTGGCAGTCTGCCCTCCTCAGCAACATTTTGATCTTTATTTTAGGCTCTCCTCTTCTTGTTTCTGGGTTATCTCTCTCCGGCATTGCTGCAGCTTTCTTGCTTGGTACCCTTACTTGGCGTGCCTTTGGCTCATCTGGGTTCCTTCTTGTCGCCACATACTTTGTCATTGTGAGCAAAAAATCATTTTTTTTACCTTACACTTGACTCTTGAATTATGTAATGTATATTGGGGTTTAGGTAGTGGAAAACTTTGCGTGGATTTGATGAAATGTGCATGGATTAGCTTTGTCTTATGTGTTTTATGGTTTGAATTTAAACAGAGCAAGAAAAATTGTTTATTTGTTATTGCCTTATTTGATTTGTTCTTATAATGGAGAGTTCTTTATGCTAGTACTCGTAAATTGACTGCTTTGTGATCTAAAATTCATGATCTTCTGTTTTATGGTCATGGTCATGGTTTAGAGCATCAATTCATAAACATATGATATAAAATGTGCATGTTGTACTTAAATTTCACTGGTCCTTATGTATCTTTTATATAATTTCTTATATCAATGAAGTTACAGTTGTTGGCTGAATGTCTTCTAGTTAGAAATGTGAGATGGTCAATGGGTGATTACAGGGTACGGCAGCAACAAAAGTGAAAATGGCCCAAAAGGAAGCGCAAGGGGTTGCGGAGAAAAGGAGAGGAAGGAGAGGACCAGGAAGTGTGATTGGATCAAGTGCTGCAGGCTGTGTTTGTGCTTTCCTCTCAATCTATGGTATTGGTGGAGACACATTTGCCCGGCTTTGGGTACTTGGTTTTGTTGCCAGTTTCTGCACTAAATTGTGTGACACAGTCTCGAGTGAGATAGGAAAGGCATATGGTAAAACAACGTTAGTGCTTCTACTCTACTTTTGCGCTGTACAAATCTCCTAGTCTATCCTGAATCATGCCAGCTATTCTTTTGAACATGTAATAGTAAATGCTAAAAAGATGAATAAGCACAAAATGAGCTTGAATATGAAAAAGATAAACTTCTTTATTTACCCCCATTCTGTCAATCACGAGTCTTCGAAATGAAATCAAGTTTAACCTGAATGGAGTATATTGGGAGGCAAAGAAAGTTGAATTAGCACTATATCACGTTATTGACTCCAAGCCAGTTTTCTTATTGTAGTTATCTAGTCACGACGTTCAATATAGTTCCTAGGGGGACAGAAGGAGCTGTTAGCATTGAAGGAACTTTTGCAGGACTTCTGGCGTCATTTCTCCTTGCTTCTGTTGCTTGTATAATGGGCGAGGTAAGAAACTTAATTTACTCGTCTCTTTTTTGGCTCGTTCTACTCTTCTTACTTATTCTGGATAAGCCATATTAGACTATCAGAAGTTGGTAAATCATCCCCCATCACTCTTTCCTAGTCAACCTTTTGGCCTTTTAGTTATTCTTACGAAGAATTATACTTATATCATTGCATTATATGTGTGCATTGTAATTGCTTGTGTAATTTATGCTGTATGTATAATTAAACATACCAAAAGTATCATATTATACGCTTATATCAGCTATCAAGTACTATTATTTTTTTCAGGCAGTATTTTACTAACTCTGGATGTATTATAAGCACAAATGTGAATAAGTTAAATATGCCCTGGCTTGATTTTTGAGGGAGAATTGAAGGGGACACTTAAGAATGTTGTACCTGGATGAACAAAAGTCGATTATTGCATGTGAAATACATTTACGAAAAAAAGATTTTTGACTGGACTGACAGCTTCTTAAGATTGAGTAATGGGCATTGAAAAAGAGATTAGTATGCACTCACGGAACTGTTATAAAAACGAGCCCTTTTTAGAATCCTACTTAGTTTTGTCAACTCTTAAGTTTCCAACCATTGATGAATTGCTTTTGTCTGAGCAGATATACGTACCCGAAGCCATCATATGTGTGATTGCCTCCCAGATTGCTAATCTTGGTGAAAGTATTATAGGTGCTTCATTACAAGAGAAACAAGGATTTCAATGGGTAAGTTATCTTTTGTTTCATTGGTTGTCTTTGTGTTTAAACCGGTGTTCATTTTCTGTGTTTGAATTGATGATCTTCAGCTCAACAATGATGTTGTCAATGTCATCAACATATCTATCGGCAGCATTTTGGCAGTCCTCATGCAGCAACTATTAATTTTGAATAGTACTTAGCCACTTTTACTCATTTGTATAGGTAGGTACATCACTTTTATAGTTGAATTCAATACTGTTACCAATTCTTGTGTTTAGATATACAGTGTAAATTCATTAATGAATTCATGTTAAATTAGATAAATTCATTTCACAGTCTTAAACTCCCTTACATATGAATGGATTACATATCTTCTTTACATAGCAAAATCTACAGGCAAAATACACATTTTGTTTTTTTGCCTGTAGATTTTGCTATGTAAAGAAGAAATGTAATGTTATTGCTATATAAGAATTAAGAGAGATTGACTAATACATAGCAACACACGAGTACATTTTCAATTAAAACTACTATAATGGTGTGATTCACAGATAACCCCGTAATATTCACAATCTCACAAAGATTAACAGACAATCACATAACATTACGAGTTTGACTCAAAAGTACCCAAAACACATTGACACTGATACATACATATAACTTAATCTTGATTCCACTGATGAGATTCTGCCTTGATTTCACAACTTGAAAAGCTAAAAACAGAAACAATTCTACTTACATAAGCAAAACAAAATAAAGAAATGGAGCTCAAGGAAAGGCAAAATGCCTCTTGAGTTACGTCACCATCTATCCTAAACGTCCAGATGAATGTCTCCTTCGCTTTGAGCTATTCAACTTCGATTGGTGGTGGTGGTGGTGGTAGTTCTGCAACTGCGGTGAACCAATATCAGGCACAAACACGGCAGACTCAGATCTGTCCTCATAATTTTTAGGCCAGTAGAGCCCAGAAGCTGTAGGCGGTGAAGAAATCTGAGGCACAGCCCAGAATGCATCAGGCACCTGTCCCAAACATTCGTCTCCCTCAAATTCAAAATCAGCTGCTCTTAGAATCGGAGAGTAATCTGAATCTTCAAACTTCCCGCTATCCCCCTAATTAAATAAAATAAGAGTCAAAATGAGGAGCGAATCACAAAATAAATAGATGAACGTGAAGAAATACATGAATCTAGATTATATATACCTTAGAAGAGCCATCATCCATGAAACTGTAATTCTGATTGAAATCACCGAGTCCAAGTAATTCATCTAACTGCCATGGTGAATTACTTCCAGTACCAGAACCTCCAGCAAAATGCAGCTTTGATGATGATGATGATAAATTGGCATTTATATTGTTACCTTGCAGAGTTAAACTGTTATTGCATTGGCCATGTGGTGAAACTGGCGTGGTTCTTTTAGTGTGAGAGTGTGGTTCTGGTTCTGAGATTTTCTCGTTGGAGAGAGAAAGCATTTTCCCTGAGGAAGATGATGGACTAGGTTCGGTAGATTCGAGGCCAACCTTAACTCCAGTGAGTAAGAACCTCTGATGCTCGGAAACCAAGGGATTCGCTGTGTGTATAGCAACATCGCATTTTCTGCAAAGTAAAGCTCGGTCCTCCAGGCAAAAGAAATACCCAACTGTTTCCTGCACAATATCATAAACTCGGTATCAATTTATATGCTCAGGCGCGTAGCTATCATAGTAGGCAAGGGTGGAAAGTAAGAGGGGCTGGGGGGCCAGCAAGAAAATAGTTCATGTAGAATACTCTTTGTTGAATTTATGCTTAAATATATTTTTAAAATGCTTTAAGTTGTTCAGTCAATCCTCAATTATAGACGAATTTTACTCAATGAAACATCATCGATGACAATTTAAAGGATTTTTTTTTTTTTGGAAAAGAAGAAGCTCAAGCTAAGGTCAAATATCAAACTCTATTAATCAGCCAAAAAAAAGATTTTTTTAAGACATTACCAAGTACAATGAATCTACACCGAGGTGTCATTTTGAGTATTAGTAGACGCAATATCGCAACCGAATTTTCACCAAATACTATGAAGAAATAAGATCACTAACACGCAATCTCAACCCACGAAGGCACGGCATTTTCCTCTGTTTTAATGGAGTATTAGACATAAAATACACAACACTGTACCTCCCAAAGCAAAATATCAGGTCCTCAATTATTAATTAAATTTATAATAAAATTAATAATAATAATAATCACACATCCAAGATATTTTCCAATACCAAAGCCAGGCCAAAAAGAAAAAGAGTAAAAAATCATAAAAATTCAGATATTGAAATTATTCGGGAAAAATAAAGAGGGAATTGATGAAATCAAACCTGACAAATATCACACTTCGGCATCTGAGAAGAAGAACTGGAGAGCGGAACTCTCTGGTGCTTACTAGCGAGCTTATTGGCGGCGTGCACTTTCTGATCGCAACCCCAACACAGCGCCGCTTCGTCGGCGCAGCAGAGGACGTTCGCCTCCGCCGCCTCACACACGTTGCACTGAATCTTCATCCCTATCTATATCACCACTAAATAAATATCCTATTCTGAAAATTGCTCCAGAGATGATAGGGAATTTATTGAGGCGGCTAATTATAGATATGAGATTGAAGAAGATCTTTGTGAGAGGTGTTTGAGTTGTGGTGGTAATGAATGAAGTTAAAGAGAGAAAACAAGTGGGTACAACAGGGTTTAAGAATGTGAACTGATTCTTCAAGGAGATATTTTCTTTCTTTCTTCTCTTCTATTTTTCTTTTTTCACTTTTTTTTTTTTTTTTTCCTTTCTCGAAATTGAAATGGTAGCTATCCGGTAGTCATTTATTTATAGGAGAAAATTATTTGGCGTGTTAGGACTTAGGACCACCAGTGTTTAAAATCTGTAATATAAATCGGTTTAACCGTGAACCGATGCTTATTCGGATTCAGGAAAAACTCACATGAACAGTAAATATTGGACCGTCAATGAACCCAATGATAACCGATCAACAAAATATGTACATGTAATTAACATATATAAATGTTGTAATTAGGTGGATGCACCCAGATGAAAAAAAAATTGATTCTTAAATATATTTTATTCTTGTTTATAAATAATTGTATATCAGTTTAGGGTGAAATATTAAAAAGAATGAGATAAAATGAATAATAAAATGTGCAGGAGTAAGTGGCAATTAAGCAATGTTTTTAAAATTGGATCGGACATAAAATTTTGACCAAATTCAATTATTGATTCAATCGGTATGATGCTATTATATTAAATTTTAAAAATAAACAACAAAACTTCAATAATTTTCAAGTTAAATCATACAATATACTTTTTCTAGCTTATGTTTCTCATAATACATATTTTAATTTAAAATTTTATTTAATAGAACTCAGACAAAATACTACATCATAGCAATACTCATGGACATAAAAAAAGATCTAGACGCAAAACGACAAAATAAGATATTACAAAATCGGAACTTAATGATGATATGAAATATTGTTACAGATGTATCTTAAAGTTTTGCTACTTTTATTTTAGAGAATAGTTGAAAAGAATAAAAAGGAAACTTATATATATATATATATATATATATATTTAATGTTCAAAATAATACGTATTAATTAAGAAAACTCTTAATTAAACTTTGTCTTATTGTGCACTAAACATTACTATATAAATTATATTAAAAATATTAAAACCCGACGGGAATTTTCATTCTTCACTGATTATGTGGATTCTTTCGAATGGGGTAAACCATCGGTTTACGGTTGAACCGATCTTATAAATTATTTATTTAATTGTTGGTAAGGCGCTGACCTTAAGGGTAAGGAACCGGATTTCCCGAGTCCAAGTCTAACCTGACCGTCCGGATGGGGGAACATGTGTGACCGCACTGACACTGGCACTAACAGCACATGTACTATATTTTATGTTTCCTATTTTTAGTAAGGAAGTGATCAAGTATTCAAGTGTATCTTAACTTAACACTGAAGAATTGTTGTGCAACTCTTTCTTATCTGATCAGTAGCTTGTTTGTTTAATAAAAAATGAGAATAAAGTGTATTTTAATTATTTGTAAGAATAAATATTATTTTAATCACGTATTTATTGTTGAAAATAATTAGGAGATACTTTCCTACACATATTTTGATCGCTTAAGAAATTCTAAGAAAACTATCACAATATCCAGCTTTGGGGTGATAGCAATCATAATTATCTACTATTTTAGAAAAATACAAATAATTAAAATTTAATAGCTAAAGTAGTAAGATATAGATTTAAATTTAATCAAATAGAAGCGAACAAAAAACTGAGTTTTACAACCAATAATAAACATTAAGAATATCAAAAGAAACATCTTTTGATATCTCGTTAATAATAAACATTAAGAATATCAAAAGAAACAACATCTTTTGATATCTCGTTGTAATCTTGTTATCATATACACATGATAAATATTAGATGAATATTTTTCTCTCAAAGAAAAAAATTATTATTTTTCAAAAAAAGAATAAATAATGATAAAAGTTTATTACTAAATATCATAACATTGGCGTGAATAAAATAACTTCTCATCAAACACTCTACAGATAGATAATCCTATCATTTTACTTTAATTGGGAGAAGATAAGAAAAGATCTCCAGCCTGATTTGGATAGTAATTTTTATAGTGTTTTAATTTACACTCTCAATTGCATTCACAAGAAAATAATATATATTTAAAAAAAATTGTTTCTTTCTTTATTTCATTTTCTTTTCTTTCAATTTTTATATCCCTCTAACTAGACTATAGCCCATGTATTAATATTATCACGTTTTTTCTTCTTCTTTTTCTTAATACCATCTCAAAGCTGGCGTATTTTTTTATTTATTTTTCATTAAAAGCTTAATGTACATTTATTTCCATCTAATTATAAATAACACATTTTTTTTAATGCAGGCAAAGAAGTGATATCTTAAATCTCTTTCTATAAAATTAATTGTCCAAACAAGGCCTTTAGTAAGCTGGTTGAATGGTTGATGTACTAGTGTAGAAAGAAAGAAAAACGTGATCTTTTTGTAAATATAATAAGTATTAATTATATTGAAGTGCCATAACACGAAGTAAATTTGAGCATTTGTGGACAGACATAAGAGTGGCTAGGAAGGATAAATATTAGATGCAATTTAACAGGTGCCAACTACCTGCACTAATTAAGATTCTAAAAAGAAGAAAAAACTACCAGTAATTAAAGGTAAACTAAACTGTGACCACCCACTGACCCACCCTCTATGAATATCAACTACTATTTAATTTTCGTTCTATGAAGTATTAAATACATTTCATTTCCAAAATAAGTTGAGCGAGCTTCTCCGATCCCATACGACATTTATAGTTTTGTACTAGTTGTTAGAGCATGAATTAAAGTTTCGTTTTTTATATATATTTCGGTCAACTCAATATAGAAAACTTTTCGACTTATTTCCGAAAACGTTTTGAAAAAATTATGAAAAAGTTACTAAATTAAGAAAAAGAGATAATTCCAACATAAATATAGAGTTTCGAAAATTCATCTTATTTTCGTTTCGATTGATTCAAAAACATAATTTTTTCGACGGAAAAGTAGGAAATTTTGATCCATAATTGTTAGAATAAAATACAATAGGATTTAACTAGCAAAAAAAATTAATACAAAACTTACATATACGCATGATTGAGGTACAACAATATATCTTTACAAAAGGTAGAAAATTACTCAATCTTTACAAAATACTCAAATTCACTCGCTCCAATAAAATTGAGGTACAGCAATGCCAACAATGAGTCGCACCTATATATAATTCATCAGTTTAATCAAAGCTAGCCAGCATATATACGAAAATGTTTAGCTATTTGAATTTGACTAGCTTGTCTTCAATAAGATTAAAACTCATTTGATTTTTATCTATTTTAATTAGACCAATTTTAAGTACAACTTAATTAAGCTAGAATTAAAATTGAGTTTGAATAGTACTCCTTATTGTTGTTCAATTTAACTCATCTCTTTTACGCATATGGGATGGCTACGTTATATGGAAACCAATGGGTTTGGAACTTTGGTTTGTTGTCTAACCAGCACCTGCTTAATTTTCGAGCGTTTTTTGTTCCTTGGATTAGTTGCATGCCTCTGGACAGCATTTTTCCAATTTTTATGTTACTTTGAATTATTAAAAATATTTTTAGATCGAACCATTTAAGAATATAATATATCAGCAGCTTTTGTTTTTCAATCATAAAATCAATCACTATATTAAAAATATACGTTTAATTGGTATTGAAGTATAAAAATAACTAATTACAAGGATTAATATTAAACTAGTTAGATAAAATATCCACACTAGTGGGAATTGAACTCATGACCTCTTGATCATGAATTCTCAACCTTAGTCTACAGGCTACTGCCTCATCAGCTAAACGGAATAAAAGTTTGAATGTGAATGAACATGAATTGGGCTTAAATTCAGTTACTTTTTGTTGAAACCGTTGGATAAGCTCCAGACTCAGATCTCAAATTTAATTAAGAGAGCCCAGAGGAATCGATAATCCAAACCATTTAGGCCCTATTTTTATAGGTTTCAAGAGTTTGAGTGTTGGTTTCTGAATAAGTTTATGATGAGTGTTGTCAAAACTCCATTTGGAAGAGTTGTGACTCAGTTTCGCGAGACCCGGGAGACCAAGTCAAAACCCATCCAAATAGGCCATTAATTAAGTGTGATAATTTTTCTAATTAAAAACTATGGTTGTTAGAAGTTAACTACCTTATTAAATTAAATCTCATGAAATTTTGAGAAAATCACATGTACATTGTACTAGAAATAAATAATATTACCTAATCAAATTTAATTGCTTTAATTTCCCCCTCTATAGAGGGAATGCTGCCTTAGCAAAGAGAGCAATCAAATTCCTACAATAGCTAAATCCACTTTGAATTTATGAAAGTAAAATTATATAAATCATATTTTTAGGAATGAATTCATAGAAACTAATAGAGAAATTCAATTCGAGTTCAATTGATAGAAGTTTATTTAATTTAAATTTATTATACATAATAAATCAAGAATTGACAACTTTTAAAATTTCAACCGACCTTATTTATAACTTAAAAATTACACAAAGTCTGGATTCTCAATTTTTTTTTTTAGAGAAAAAGCTCTTCTAACTTCAGTCATCTTATAACTTATGATTAATTTAAGTTCAAACTAAAAACAAAAAGAAAAATACTCGAATATAAAACATGCACCCATACCCCTTTATAAATGTCCGAGTCGGAACACCGTCAACCGAAGATAACGCGATTGGAAATCCGACTTCCCAAAACTCCATAAATTACAGAAGAATTACAAATTTCCCGCCATTTCACCCAGCGAAATCAATTGCAGAGACCCCTGCCAAACTTTTCAATCTCTACGTTAGGGTTTTGTAGTATATTCTCACCTCAAATTGTCTTTCCATTATCCGAAGTATAAATCCAGTCTGTAATTCACGACTTTCCACATTTCATACGTGGTTAACTTTCCGGTGTTGAATGCCGTCTGAGTTTTCTGAGTTTCGAATTCTCTATTTAGCTTCAATTGATCGGATTGCATTTTCAACTTTATAGAGAGATTATCCAGTTCCAGGTATAGAAATTATTCAATTCATCGATTTTGTATTTCTGTGTTACTTTTTGGAATATTGATTAAACTGATTCTACATTTTCTATTTAATGGAATCTCCAGGTTTAATTGAACGTTGTGCTTGAAAATTTTCAATCCTGTTTTCATATTTCAGCTAACACTTATATCCAGCTTGTGATTACATTGCTTGATCCTATGTAATTATGAAAAGAGAGTAAAAACTAAGGAAAATTACTTGGCCACATAGGCTTAATTTTTCGTGTTTCTCCCTTATGATTTTTGGATTTGGGAGTTTCATAAGTTAACATCCCTTGATCACTTTGGAAATTTGGTCGGAAGTGTGTTGTTATTATTTGATATTAAAGCATCATTTGAAGTTCATATTTATGTGGACATGAAAACTTAATGTAGTTTGATTATATACCATTACATGCTATAATATAGTTCTGCAAATTCACCTGCTGGCTTGGAAAACCAGTTCGCTGCTTTTTTGTAGTCCAAATAGTCACGAGATATATGAAGGTTTTTTAATGTAAACCTTGACTACCTCATGTTAATGGTTTCTATAGTTTTAATCGGGGAAGAAGCCTTAAGAGTTGGCAAACATAAATCAGACCGTAGAATGGATATGGTGATGACATTTGTGTAGTTATGTTGCAAACTCTATGGCTATAGTTTGTGCGGAAGTGTGTAATATTGTTGACAGTGCGCTTTGACAGATATCAGAGCAGTTTATTTCCTTGTTGATTGCAGAACCATGTGTGTCTAAGATAATTGTTATTTATGCAAGAGTATACCCTGAACATATGCAGATCCTCTTACATGTACAATCATTCATAATAGAAATCATCCCTTCAAGCTGAATGGGATGATTAAATTGCAGTTGGCCAATGGGTTATTGACTTATTGACACTAAGCTTGGTTAGAAGCTGTTGCACATCCTTGCCAGGTGTCTAGTAGCATTAGAATTTATGGACTTAGTTTTCTATTTTATTGTAATGGAGTATAGCAGAAAATCAGAACTTGTGAGAAGCAATGTCAATTTCTTTATAATTTCCAGGTTTAATAGAATGCAGGCTGAATGTAAATGTAAATTCTAAAGGTTGAAATGAGATGCAATGCTTGCTGGCGAGAGTTGGAAGGACGAGCTATCAGCACTACCTGTGGTCACCTCTTGTGTATCCATGATCCTTGAATTTATTCAATTTTTCACAGTATATGTTTATTAATGTCAAACATTTTAGCTATGTTTGGAACTTGGATTTTAGTGAGGTAAATGATAAGAATAATAAAATGAACAAATGCAAGAAAGTATTGTTCTTATTGTTTGACTCTCTAAAATCCAATAACCAAACCTAGCCTCTACATTCCGTGAATTTATAAGGCTTCCTTAATACCCCAAAAGGCCAAGAAGATGCAAGTAAGATTATCAGTAATGATGGTGCTTGCCCCATCTGTGATCAAGTTCTCTCCAAAAGGTACGATGAAATTAAAAAAAAAATTGTTTTATAACATCATTTCAAATTGTGAAAGAACTGTGACATTTGTTCCTGACTTTAGGAGCAGTAATTATGTTATGGAAATGGCATGTTTGTAGTCACCCTACTTAATAAAGTGCAATATTGTTTGAGTCCATCTTACGTTTCACTTGATTTTGACTTGACATATTTTGGCTTGTCAGTCTTATGAGACCCGTGGATATCAATCCAAATGATGAATGGATAAATGTAAGAAACTCTACCATAATTCTCCTTTGTCCTTCCTCGATCTTTCTATCCAGTCCTCTCATCTCAGGAATTTGCATGATACAATATCATCTAAATTATTCTCTTTCGCTTCCTATGAAATAATATTTATCTCTCCTGCAGACTGTCACAGCTGGCGTTTCTCCTCAGATATGTATCCTCAATCATGCAACTCATATATATATATATATATATATTGTCCCATGGTTTATAATTGGCTTATTGTACGACCTTGCACGTTAACATTATGTGTGAGACTTGATGGTATACCTAATACTTAAAAACCACATATTTGTCTCTTTTATTTTCCTTGAACAATTGCAGTAATGAAGAGTGCATATAGAAGTATTATGTTTTATATTGGGCAAAAAGAGCTGGAGATGCAAGTTAAGATGAACAAAATGATGGGTCAGTGCCGGCAAAAATGCGAGGCAATGCAAGAAAAATTTACGGCAAAAATGGAGCAGATTTATACCGCATACCAGAAATTGTCTAAAAGGTGCCAGATGATGGAGCAACAGATGGAGAGTTTATCCAAAGATAACCAAGAACTTCAAGAAAAATTTGCAGAAAAATGCAGGTTAAAGCCAATTTGATCCTCCAAATGTCCTTTGAGTCCTCGTGTTGTACTCAATTACGTCCTAACTGAAAACTTGAACATTTTATTGTCACTGCAGGCAAAAGAGAAAACTTGATGAAATGTATGATGAAGCAAGAAACGAGATTGAATCATTGAAGAGATCTGCTATTCAGCCAGCAAATCACTTCTTTTCAAGACCAGAGCCTGATTTGTTTTCAAATCCTATTAGACTGGACAACAGAGATCCAATTAGGCAAGGTACTTCCAGTTATTTCTATGCGGACTTAGATTTGGACTATTTTCGATCATTGAACATCTGAGAATTTACTTTATGTTCACTAAATGCTAAAATGTAAAGGAGTGGTTAATTCTCGTTTTATCCTTCCAAAAAATACCGTTGACTTATTTGTCGCAGATTGGTCGGTTCACACTCCTGATACTCCAGGGCCAAGAGAGGACATGTGGCCACAAAGACAAAACAGTTCTAACTCTACATTTGGCATATCTGGTAGCTCACCTGCAAAACAGTCTTCGGGTCCAAATGATTCTGGAAACAGAATGCCTAGTGGTCACCCTCCTTTTGGTATTGGACGTGGATCTGGATCTGGAGCTGGAGCCAGCAATCCATCGATGACTCTAAGGAACCTTATACTTTCACCAATAAAGCGACCTCAGCTCTCTCGCAGTCGACCTCAATTGTTCACGTAAGACCCCAACTCTCAGTATACTAACTACTTCTCCATCTTTCTTAGCAATTAATTAATATACTATTTGTTTTCCAGGTTGTAGATACGAGAGGACATCCGTTTCTTACTCGGTGTAATTAGCCTTACAGATCTTGCGTATAACTTTTTGAAGTTTTGCTTGTCGGAAAGTGCAAGAAAACTGCGGTCAAAATACTACTTAGATTTACTATGTAGCTACTAGATTGATTCTTGTTTACTATGTAGACAATAAAGTAATGCTACATTACTGGGATTATGATTGAATGCTAAAGAGCACAGCTACTGTGCTATGAGGTTTAGGGGTGGGATTGGTTCAGGTTCTTGGGATTGGTCTTTTACCCCATTGGGTGGGGTGTACTATGAGGTTTAGGGGTGGGATTGGTTCAGGTTCTCGGGATCGGGTTCTTACCCCATTGGGTGAGGCCCGAAACCCAATGATGTGTCCATCTCTACAATGAACATCAGCTCAATATGTGGTCAATCTATACATTATAGTGATATTATTCGATGAGTTGCCATGGTTTTGTTTTTTATTATCTCACTTTGAACAAGAATTTCGTGATCATGAGTTTTGAGTTGCACCTTGTCCGTACAATTTGGACCGGAATATTTTTTCAAAATCAACTGCAAACTCAGGATTAATTTTGAAGTTATTTTCAAAAAATATATATTTTCATTAATTAATTATGATAAAAAATCTTTGACCAATATATTATTATAAATAAAAATGATTTAATGAGTTACTCTGCAAATATTTGTTTACCAAGTGTAATATGTGTAAGTGTAACTCATAATTACTCATTCAATGTCAAATATTTGTTCCTATTTGTCTGGCTTGTTACTACGACTTTGATCTCAAAGTTTTCTATGTTTTTAAAATATCTCCTTACATATAATAAGTAACATCATATAAACACCACCAATTTTCGACATAAAAAATTTAGAAATATTATTTTCTTTTTCCACTCTTACTTAAAATCCTACATCAACCAAAATAGAGCAAGGATTGACTAAATTAGTATGAATGATCAGATCTTCATCTCAATTCTCGAGACCTTTCCAAATTTGGATCCTGATGCAAATTGAAAAACCAAAGCGTCTTTATCAGATTATACACTGGTTTTGATCGAATTTGGAGAAGCTTTCAAGTTAGGATTAGATTTAAAAATTCAACCCAAAATCGACTCATTTACAGTGTCAGAGCAACTATTCTCTCATATCTTCTTACACGGTTGGATAAAATTCCTTGACAGGGCGATGAAAAATACAAATGTCAGTAAGCTCCTAAATTTGATCTACTACATAATTTAGAAAAAGACAATTCGTATTATTTACACAGTGTGACCTGATAACAATTTAGGAGTCAAATACACTTTCAACTTTGGAGCTCTCGAAGATAGTTCAATTGTATCTCCATGTTGAATAGAATGAACCACATGAGAACCATCTATATACAAGAGCCCTTCTCCACAAAACCATGTAATATCCATCGTCTCATCCATCTTCACAAATCCATGCATTAAGCCTGAAATATCGCCCAGAGTAATGGGCTCCCTTACCATGTATTGAAGTTCCTTGGACAAAATAGGCATAGCTAATCCACCAGCAGAGAGCATTGCAGCCGTTGATCCAGCAGCTGTCGAGACTCTGAGGCCACTAGATCGACTGTGTACTAAAGAAGAAAACGATTCCCCGTTTTTCCTTATCCTATTAATGCAAGAATACCAATAAAAAAGTTTCATAATTTCAGTGTAACATTCTTGTATGTAGTTTTGACAATCCCAACAAATCAATACTCCAACCTGAATGAGAATCGAGAAACTGTTGCAGGACATGGATGAGATAGTAGAACATCATTAAGTGCAGAAGTTGAGATCATCTTTGAGTTGACACTGATAGCCATCCTTGCTAATTCAGAAGGTTTGGAATGATTCTCGAGTATGCCATCAACTACCTACAAACCGAAACATGTGTTGATGATTTATGTCTTCACCTAGAATCATTCAATACATTAAGAACTCGTTTGGTAGCAAATATTGGGTGACTATCAATGTATCTAATCTTTGTTAGCATTAATAAATAAAATGAGTCGACTCATATAAAAAGATATAACCCAGCACTTTTAGGCATAAACACAAATAAGATTATGACAGATACAACCCTGTGATAATCTCTATAGTTCAACAACAAATTGAGGTGGAGAATTTTGCCTGAATTTACTAATTTGTCACTAATCTATATTTTAGACCTTACTACCAAAATTGTCCGAAAATTTCATTATTTTATTTGTACAGACATATTTAATATTTTCACCATTATTCTATAGTTGCTACCAAATGAATTGTAATCATAAAATGGAAGCAAGTTATAAGAATGCTTAATATCATCGTGTTGTCCACTTTATATCGGTAGACAAAGAAAAGTCCCAAAATTAGCAGACACAACATTTCGAGATTGAAAAAGGTCAAATTAGAAATGTCATTACCAATGATTCTTTAAAAGACTAGGAGGTTATATAAGAATCTGACTCACACCTCTATAGAACTAAGTTCTTGGCATGTTCAGGAATTAAGTGGCCAAATAATTTCAATAACAGACACAAAAACTACTTAAGCGGCAACCTCACCTGCTCAAAATTGTTTGAAGTAGCAGCACAAAGATAGCCGGTGCTCCTTGTAGCATCAAATTCTTCATTGTATTCAATCAACTAAGCAAAACAACATAAAACAACTGAAGTTACAAATGGGCTTGAGATTTGATAGGCTTAATTGAGAAAAAAAAATGAATAATAAAAGATGAAATATGAGATTAATGTAATCAAAGAAATAAGTTAACCTCCCCTGGTCGGGTGGGATCGGAATTAACTCCTAGAACTGGAATCGAATCATCTATGAAATGACTGGCTTGTAATAGTGTACCATCGCCACCAATTGTAATGACTAAATCTACATCACGGATTGGCCCAGATAGATCACTACGGAAAATAGCTTTCCAGTCGACCACTTTTTTCTTCAAAATATTCTGGCAGAAGCTAATTGCATTTTTGTGAACCAATGTCCGATCGTACAAATATTTTAGTACCTGCAACGTCACATGGAGAAGTGAACTTTTTCCATAGAAGCTACATAAGATGCAAATAAATTTTGAATAGACTACCACAATTAGGGATTATACTTTTGCCAAAACGAACTCTGAAAACAAGGCTACATTAGAGTTATACAAACCAAGCGGAAGAACCATAAGCTTATATATAAACAAATTACCCAAGAATTGCTTAAAAGATGTTGAATCTAGTCTAATGTAAATTATCGAAATCCATTATTGATTATATATAATATCACAACGAAATATGACAAGTAAGTAAGTACGACTGGTCTTTCTGACATTTTATCAAACACTATGTATGTAGATACTAATTACTGAGCAATACTAAATAATGCAATAAAAAAATAACAGCATCGGAAATTCAATCACACACACATAACTATACAATTAGGTTACCTTGTGCTGGCGGTTTAAGGGCTCATGCGAAGGGTACACATCGAATGGCTTCAACAGCAACAGCAATCGTTTCCTCGCCATTTTGCCTTCTTTTTATTTTTCTCAATATCTTCACTCACAATGAGCAAAAGCAGTTTCGTGCTGTGATCTAAAGTCGCTAGAAAGTACAGCAAACCGCTAAAGAGCGTTTTCATGAATGAAAAGAAAAAAACATTTTTGCTAAGAGAGTCTAGATTTAGATAAATAGTGAAATGCAAAATTTCATGTATTACCAAAACTCTCCCGGTGCTAATTTTTATGAGCACAAAAAATCTTCAATTATACTTATTTAAAAAATTGGCCATAATCTCACTGTTAACTTTAAAAATTGATAATAATTTCATGTTCACTTAAAAATTGATATAATCTTCGTATGATTTATGAAGGAATTTTAAATGGAATTTTTTGCTAAAAAAAAACACACACACACATACAATGGGTTTTGCTAATAAATATAACACATGATTTTTTTTTTGCCAATTAGACAAAATACAAGGGATGTTTTTTCATTTAGCTCTTTAGATAAATTGTTTTAGTTACCCAAGTGGAAGAGGCTTGCGATCTCAGAGGCGAAAGTCAAGTCTGAAAAAAAAATTAGGTAACGATAACACACAATATTTACGTAAAAGATATTTTAAATCTTTTTGCTATTTTATATAGTATAATATATTACATTAATATGTTGTATCATAAATACATAGTTTAAAAGTATTTATAATCACAAGACTTCCAACCAAAAGATATTATTTTTCCACTTGATTTTTTTTTTTTAAAATTATACCACTTGATATTATTGATGAAGAACAGACTACAAGGCACATGGAAAGTGCCAAAGTGAAAGATATATCTATCACAATTTTTTTTCTAAGGATATTTATTTATTAGGTATAACTATCTCTTTTGAGATGCGTCCAATTCGAACTTAAGTTCGCTATTATGTAGTGACTAGACATTTTTAATAAACGAATCACGTTTTGGTATATATATCTATCACAAATATAACACTCAAACACGTTTTAAGTTTCTTCTTCGATATATATGGAAGCGTTGGCGTCAACTTCCAAATATCATAACAAATTTTTGAAGCTTGAATGTATGACACAAATGAAAAAATGTTATAGGTGAGAATGATTTGACCATAAAGTTAACAAAATATCAACCTTTTACTTCTTTAATCACCTGAAATAAGCATGTTCTATGATTAAAGATCCAAATATCGCACGAGCGAAAATAAAATCTTTATTATGAAGGTATTAAAACAAAAGCAAGGTAAGTTTAAGAATCAAATAAATAAAATTTCACACATTTAAGTATTTCTACGACTTTAATTGTTCTCCCAAAATACAATTATTATATACTTCCTCGGTCCTATTAATATTTATTTCTTGGTCCCGTTGAACAATTAAATTGACTAAATTTAAAAAATTATAATAAATAATTTAATTAATATATTTAATCAATAATTTGATAATATCATATGACACTATGTATATTAATATTTAAAATGTTTAATACCAAAAAAATGTGAATAATTTAATATGATAAGTCACTTAAAAAATTAAAAAGTTTGACCGGTACTCTAATTAATGGAGTAAAAAAAAAATGGGATGGAAGGAATAGATACTTTTGTTCCTCATTTACCCCAAACTTCAAAAAAATTTGTATTCTAAAATATGAATGATTAAATAAATAAATAATAATAACAAATTAAAAACCTGAAGATGTACACCACATTAAAATGCCTACCTATATAATAACCTAATAACGCTTAACCGAACCTGATCCGATACTCGGGTTAATTTCAGGTCCACTTAAACCAACTATAGTAAAGCGGATCCAGTTTCCGGGTGTCCTTACCAAACCAAAGAGTTCGGTTCATATCATACCCACATACGCAAAGATCTGAAATCCAAACCCTTACCCTTTTCTTCGTTTTCGGATCCTTCGATCGGACGCAACTCTGTAACTTCCAACCACCACCACCTGCCAGAATTCTCACTAGCAGGTTCGTCTTTCCGACATAGAAATGTTAGATCCGACCCGAATTCACCGATTTAACGTGAATTTCGAGCTTAATGTTTTTGTATTTTCTGTGTTTAATATGGAAATATCTGGCTTGTTACGAGTGTTTATTTGCATTTCTTTGTGGTTTTTAATACTCTGACATGTCAGCTTGATCAATTGAAAGTCTTGAAATGAAGTTTTCTGCTGAATTTGGAATTGAATCTTGACCTGTTCAGTAGCGATGTTATAATAGGTGAAGTTTTATAAACTGATGAAATGCTTGATTAAGTACTGTTAAAATGGAGAGAAATAGAGGATCCGTGTGTTTGAGCTTTTCAGAAATATGGAGGACCTTTTGAGATATCTCGACTTTTGGTACATTTGCTTATTTGGGTTTTTATGTGAGTATGACACAGATCTCAAGATATATTGGTTGTACTATATTAGCAAAATTGACTATGATTTTGAGGTTGTACTTTTATTTAAGCTCTTTTCTCATTTTATATATACTTTGCATAAACAATTTGATGTTCTTATATACTTCATTAACATGATCTGGCTGATTTAATCTTATGAAGTATCCACTCAAATCAACGAGCATGTGATTTTGAAACGTATTAAAAGTGTGTAGCATTCTACTGTTAAATTAATTATCTAAGTGCTCAATTTGAAAGAAAATATGGATATTTGAAGAAATGGTAATATTTATGATACATTCCCGGGACCTGGTCAATTGTTTAGTATTATTTTGACGTTTTACGAAGAAGTGTACATCCAGATGAAAAGTGATTTACCAAAAGCACCTGTTTTACTTTCTGCTGGTATATTGCTTGACTTTGTTAGCATTTTATGACCTTATTTGGACTGCTGCATTTCTTTTATCTTCTTTTAATCTCTTGTAATCCAAATTGCCACTGCTTCAATTAACAAAAATTTATAAGAAAGTAAATAAATATCGCTGTTCTTTCGAAAGATCTATGGTTCGATTGAAATTCTTCACATAATTGGTGCAGATAAGGTATTCCCAGTTCCAAGTTCATGTCATGGAAATATCAAATGAGATCCCTGCCAAGAAATCCAAGAGATTGACATCTGTTGTATGGAATCACTTCGAAAGAGTGAAAAAGGCAGACCTGCAGTATGCTGTTTGTCTCCATTGCAAAAAGAAACTAAGTGGGTCCAGTAATAGCGGTACAACTCATTTGAGGAATCATTTGGTACGTTGTCTGAAGAGATCCAATTACGATGTTTCTCAAATACTTTCTGCAAAGAGGAAGAGAAAAGATAATACTATTGGTCCAAGTAATCTTGGCGTTCCAACCATCGATTATGAAGAAGGGAAAATAAAAGATGAAATCTTTAGCCCTGTCCCGCTTAGGATTGAACAGGAGCTAAGGAAAGAAGAAATGAATCAAACTATCAATTTTGGAAGTGTTAAATTTGATCAAGAACATAGTAGGTTGGATCTCGCCCGAATGATTATGCTACATGGTTATCCTCTGGCCATGGTGGATCATGTTGGATTCAAAGTATTCGTCAAGAACCTGCAGCCCATGTTTGAGATTAATAATAATGGTGCCATTGAGCTTGACTGTATGGCCATTTATGGGAAGGAAAAACAGAAGGTGTATGAGGCCATCCATCATTTGCATGGTAGAATAAACCTGGCAATTGACATGTGGGGTTCACCTGAGAGTTCTGCATATATATGCCTAACAGCTAACTATATTGATGCGAATTGGACTTTACACAAGAAGATGCTGAATTTCATATCACTAGAGCCATCTCACACTGATGACATACTTTCAGAAGTTATAATTAAGAGTTTAACAGACTGGGATATCGACCGCAAGTTGTTTTCAATGACATTTGATGATTGTTCTGACTATGAAATTATGGTTTTCAGGATAAAGGATTGGCTATCTCAAAATAAACCTCTTCTAAAGAATGGCGAGTTATTTGATATGCGTTGTGTTATACATCTTCTTAAATCCATTGTTCAAGAGGTCACAGAAGCATGCCGGAACGTGATACATAAAATTCGAGAAAGTATAAGGCACATTAAAAGTACGCAAGCAATTCTTGGAAAATTTAATGAATTCGCTCATCAAATAGGAATTAACAGTGAGATGCGTCTAGTTATAGACTGTCCAATGCAATGGAACTCAATGTACTTAATGCTTGAAGCGGCAATAGAGTACAGGGGTGCCTTTTCTCTTCTGCAAGAGCATGATTCTTCCTACTCAACGTTTTTATCTGACACAGAGTGGGAATGGGCTACTTCCATTACTGGGTACATGAAGTTTCTTTTCGAGTTTACCAGTGTTTTTGTAGGAAACAAATATCCAACTGCCAACATGTTTTTCCCAGAGATATGTGATATGCACATTCAATTTATTGAGTGGTGCAAGAGCCCAGATGAATTCCTTAGTTCTGTAGCCTTGAAGATGAAGAACAAATTTGATGTTTACTGGAGCAAGTGCAACTTATCTTTAGCCATAGCAGCAATTCTGGATCCTCGTTTCAAAATGAAGTTGGTCGAATACTATTATCGCCAGATTTATGGTACCGATGCCCCAACTCACATCAAGGAAATCTCTGATGGTATTAGGGAACTTTTTATCGAATACTCCATGGGCTCAACTTCACTGGATCAAGATTCAGCTCCGTCTGGGAGTAGCTTACCCAGTAGTAGTAATGTTACTAGAGATAAGCTTAAGGGCTTTGATAAGTTCCTATATGAAACTTCACAAAGTCAGAGCATGGCTTCAGATCTAGACAAGTATTTAGAGGAGCCTGTCTTTCCTCGTAATTATGATTTCAGTATATTAAATTGGTGGAAAGTTCACACTCCTCGGTATCCTATCTTGTCTATGATGGCACGTGATATACTTGGGATCCCTGTCTCAACTCTTGAACCTGAGATAGCATTTAGCAACAGTGGCAGAGTGCTCGACAATTATCGTACTTCACTAAGTCCTGATACTAGAGAAGCTTTGATGTGTGGGCAAGATTGGTTAAAAACGGAACCAGAAGGTATTAACACTGCATTTTTATCATGAAGTTCTATCTTGTTTTAGCTTTGCTGCTCAAGTATTGTATAAGTTATTAACTCTTGTCTATTTACCAGCAACCAGCCTGACTTTTAGCAGTTCTCCCTTACCACTTAATGTGGAACCAGTTAACTTATAATATACGGTATGATTTAGTAGGACATTAATTTTCTTTGAAAATACATTTGCTGATGAAGTTTGAGTTTGTGCTTACCCAATTATTCTTGATTTCAGTGAAGTTTGATACAAGGAGAAGCAGATTATACCGACTCTTCAAGAAATTCCCCCCCCCCCCCCCCCCCCCCTGTCAGGTGAACATACATTTATGTGTCTGCCCTATTATGTTGTGCTGATTCAAATCATTAATGTTTTTCAACATTAAGGGCATCTGCTAGTATGTGTAAATCTTGATTTGAATTATAAGACCAGTTAATTCTAAGTTTGTTTTTATTAACGACACCTTAGACTCTGGATGTTGGGATGTATTATGTAGTAAAATTTATGGTTTCTCTTGTCTGTTTTGTCACAGTTTTCATGTTTCATTAGCTTTTTTAAGAATAGATCATTACTTTTGGTTCTCATTATACACACTTTGAATAACTTAATTTTTACATGCTTTTGTGATTGATTTATCACTCTTGTAGACGTGTTATCAACAAAATGCAAGAAGATTGAATTTGTTTTGTGAACAATTTGAGTGTAATTGACTCGGTTTTTGGACCATAACTTTTTACTTAGTACTCTCTAGTTGAAACAGTGATTAGTTAATAGTTTTGCACCTATCCGAATAGTAGCAATATCTTGTAAATTTTGAAAGCTATTCGTTTTTCTTTTCCTGTTCGACTCAAACAATTATTGTACTCATAGTTCTATATCGGACAAGTAGGAAACAATTTGTATTTATAAAGGTAATACACTTTGAAGTTTGAAGTAAATAGCACTACCAACAATTGATTGGTCTAGTGGAATTGACTAATTTTCCTAAAGTGGGGTGTAATTCACTACCAACTCAAGTTCGAATCTCTGTTGGGATAAATTTTTATATAATATGTCCGACGCACTTCGAAAAAAATTAAATCATTTCAAATTATATGTTCACACAGCATTAAAAGGGATTAAATAAAAAAAAAAAAAAAAGAAGTGAAGTAGCACCACTTGTTAAGAAATTTTTGAGTAGTGAATATCCACATCAGATATCCAAACCGGACAGGTTCGTCGACAAGATTTCTGCATGCATGAAAAGAAATAAATAAATCTGGGTATAACAAAGAACAAATTATTATGCATGCACAAAGATTGTATTCGCTTTTTAAGACACGTGGCGTCATCTATCTTCCTGATTAATTATGTTGAGAGCAGAAACTTATTTATGGGTTCCACAAATGTCGAGTTGACGATTATCAGAAAAGAAAAAAGGTTGACTGACGAGTTTCCTTTTGAATGTTCAAATTTCATACTTGAATTAAACAAATCCGTTTGTTATTTATAAGTAATGACGTAATTGAATGCAAAAAAGACATTGGAAGTTTGTTTAGTCAACAAAATAAAAAGAAATTAATAATAACGTAATAAATTTAATTTTACGAAAATATAAAATTCAACCTGAATTTCGGAAATTGTTATCCAAACCTGGTTTTGTTACATCTCACTAATCACAATACATTTATGCTACATTTATCATGAGAATGATTTTTTTGGAAATATTATTCAATCACAAAGTAATTTTATAACACATATCTTGACTAACCCGATTTTTTTAGAAAGCCATTATAAGGGATTTTTTGACATTTTGTCACTAAGAATACACCATATAATCTATTATGAGATCATGACTTCATCATATTAATTGAATGATATGATACATTTCAAGCTACAGTACTTAGAAATTATTTATAGATCAGATATGGGTAAAAATAGTTCCAATTCACCCATTTGGTTCATTATTGATCAGCTTTTGTGAAATTAGATAGTGGAATCTGAAAACCTCACAAGTTAATTTTGACTTTTGACAAAAGTGAGAAGACAAAGCTTTTAGGAAAGGAGGCATAAAAGCATGTAGGCAGTAGACAGGTATCCAGCAATATGTTATGTAACTTGGATGAGAACAATATATAGTCGGTGGCATAACTCTCCATGCAATTACTTAAATAATTTTGTTTCAATTTGTTAGGCTATATTTTGTTTTTGGATTTTCGGCAAGTAAAATGTTAAAAGGAATTTTTTTTTTTTTTTTTTGAGTAAAAACATTGAGGGTTAATATAGAAGTAGTTTGACTGGGTTTGGTCTCAATTTGGTCTTAATAATTGGTTTCAGAGATTTTGATGAAACATTTGAAACTCGATTTTGATAATGGTTTCAATAGAATATTAAGATTGTAAAATATTATTAAATAATAGTTAGTGAATTTTGAAACTTTGAGATATGATTTGAATTGATGTTTGGTTGTTGGAGTTTGGAGGATAAAAATAGGTGGCAAGTCAAATCAATAACTTTATGTGTAAAAAATAGATTGTAGATGTAAAATCAATGACTTTATAGGTCTCAAGTAGAATTGTGTAGGTTTCGATTTATCTGAAACTTGGAGTTTCGCTTGAAACCTCTTCAAACTCTTTACTTGATGGGATTTGACCCGATTTGAGTAAAACCAAACCAAGGCAAACTAAATCCATATACATCCTGAGTTTCAATTGTTGGTCATTTTTATTTTTCTTTACTCATCAAAATTAAAAAAATCAAACATATATTTATTGTTCGTACGTGGAATTGTGAATATCACAAAATGAAATTTGGCATTTGACTGGTTAACACAATTCACTAGTTATTATATCACAAATGAACTTTTAACATTCAAAATTAAATGTATATTAGTATCTACAATTCTACATGTAGAAAGAACTCATGAATATATATATATATATATATATATATATATATATATATATATATATATTGCGCTCATAGGCTAGGCATATATATAAACGAAATCGAAAAGCTAGAGATTCCACGAGTTGGGTCGGTAGTACTAGTAGAATAAAATCATACCTTTTTGTCAATATAAAAGAAGAAGAAGAGTTGAACATCATTTCTACCCCTGAATAAAATCTTATCTTTTAACTTTACAAATGAATAACTTACCAATACGGTTAAATATATAACAATCCATTATGTATAACCCTTACTTGTTAAATAATCATGATTGAAAAATACCATAATTAATTTTCCTACAAACATGCATCCCATCTCACAGCCCGCACCAATTACATCGTAATTGTGAATTTATATATTGCGCAGGTCATGTGAATTTATATTATATGTACATAGACATGAAATCTTGAACACACGCTTGGGAGACCCAACAATAATTAATAAAAGTTCGATGCTAATTAAAAAATTAATTTGGCAAAAAATACTTAAAATATTAAGAGTATTTAAAGAGATAAGTATTAGAGACACACCGGCTAAAGTGAGGGCTATCTGGGTTAATACAAGACCCTAATTTGTTGCAAATCGAGATTTACCTAAGCAGCATATTATGTTTGACTCCTTTTCGAGTTAGGGTACAACCCCTTGATTGAGGGTGCTAGATCCTTCGTTGTAAGGCCATCTCCAACAAAAATATCTAAAACCAACATCTAAAGTCAAATTTTAGATAGTGAACATTATTTTAAGTATCCAATTTTAGATATTCTATCCAATGGTCAATATCTAAATTTTAGATAACTATTTTTCTTATTCTTATTTAAAATATATTATAGATGTTCTGAAAAAATAAAATATATTATAATAATATTTTATTACTTCGTATACTAAAATTTAAAACAATAGAAATGGATTTTAACAATTTTGTTTAAATTTAATAAGTATTAATTAATTAATTAATATTTTTATATAAGTGAAAAAAGGACTAAATTCAAATCGACATACTTAACAATTTAATTAAAATATTGAATCATAATCGATATTTTTTTTCATATACATATACATGCATATATATATTTGAATTTTCTTGGATTAATTATTTGTTGATGTTAGTCTAAGAAAATTGGTGTTCAATTTATAGAGTTTATTTCAACTTTGAATTGATTATTTCTGCCGGTGGTTGGGATGCAATATGCTTACGTGGTCAACATCTAAATCTAGATGTTCAAGAAAGTGGTTATATGTTTAGCCAAAATTTGAATGTTGTTGGATGAAAATTTTCATGTCCTCAACATCTAGAATCAAGTTTTAGATGTTACAATATTTTAAAAAACCATTCTTGAAGATGATCTAAGTGAGTTCTCCTTAGTTGTGACAGTAATTTACGATTACACCACGTATACTGATACCATATGCACCCCAGGTCAAATAATCTGCAATTATCTATATTATATATATGACCTCATGCGTGGTTGTTTATTTTGTATGCAGTTCGCATCGAGTTATGATACCAATTAGTTTGAATTTCGAAGACCGCATCGAGTCATGATACATATCGTTAGAATTACGAAGTAGGTTAATTTTCTTTATAATCGCTTTTATGAATCGAATCCAATCGATGGGCCAAAATATACATTTATTATTTCTAATTTTATTTCCTAATTTAAGGCATTTTTGTTTTATTTTTCCAATGGTTTAATCTTTTGAGGCGTGTAAGACATATTAAGTGAGAACCTCTTTCAACAGAGATTCAAATCTGGGTTCACTACTTTGTAATGACTAGTCCATTCCACTAAACCAATCGTTTGTTTTTAGTTTAAGGCGTTATGTGATAATTTATTTCAAAATATTTTATCTCATTATATAAAATAATAAGCAATTTACAAACTCTAAGTCTAACACCATCTATATTAGAATATTTTTCTACAAGAAAGGATAATTAATTAATAAAAATTTGAAAAAGGAGGAGGAACAAATTCCCTCCAAATGATTGGGCAGCACAGTTAAGATGGCTCTGCCGCCCTCCCCTCTCTATAGATACAACATATACACACACACCCCTTTATAGCACGCACAAACACGCATATTGATACGCATAATAACGCAATACACACCGCACCAACGCACTAAAAGCTCTGTCTATCTGTATCTCTCTCTCTCTCTATATATATGTATAAAATAAAGCGAATAACCTTGTGCATTTGATTCCAGCCTTTTCAATTCCTTCTCGAGAACTCTTCATCTTCTCCAATGGACAAAATTCCAATGCTTTAATGGAGCCTGACGTCAACATTTTCCAATTTCCAGGTCAATTTTTTTCTTCTTCCAATTTTTCATGCCGCGCTTAATTGAATACCAGTTTGTGATTTTGATGTGCTTAATATTAGAATTAAGTGCCGAATTTTGTTAGTTCAATAGGTTTGTTTTAGGATTACTGATTGAATCGTGCATTTATTTTGTTGGAAGAGTTGCATTTTTTAAATGCTCTAGCTGATTTTTCCTACATTTAGTTTAAGGATGAAAATTAACTGATGTTTTTCTGTTACTAGGAGGTTATACATGTATAAGATGATATTAATAGGTATGTATGTATGGTCCCTATTTTTGAAGGATTTTAGGAAATAGGATTGCGGTTGAATTTACCAAAGGAGGAGATGGATTGCTAAAAATGCCCCATGAAATAAGTTAAAAGCCAAATATTTAGTTATCCCATCGGCACTTTCTTTGTGTATTTCCAGCTGGTTTTTGCTAAATTTGAAAGGAGTGGAAGTTAAAAGGTAGTAGTAACAGTTATCGACACCAGCTACACATCTGTTTTCCTTTTTTCTGAAAGAGGTGGGAAAGTCAGAAATGATAATTGGTAGTATATCATGTCTATGGCTATGATATTTGAGGTGCACTGCACTGCACATCTAATCATTTATTGGTTTAAGTTGTGAGCTCTGACATTAAGCATTGCAACTTCCTCTAGTTGTGAAGTTGCTAATTTTTTGCTTCAGCCCTTTTTGGAATATATTGTTAACTGATTTAAGCTGACATACAATAGGATATACAGATTTGAACTCTCTGGCAATTGCAGTCAGTCCATATTGTATATACATCATAGGACAAGAAATAACCAACGAAGAATGAGCGAGTTTTGATCTTTAAAGGGAAAAGATAAGAATGAGGACGTGAAAGACATCAATTGTAATGCTTAGATCTTGACAAATGAATAAATTGTTATTATACAGAAGCTTTTGGTGTTACTTTAGTAGTAATGCTAGCAGTGACTGACCATAACAAATAATATTGAAAAAAAATAAAATTAAAAGTTAATTGTTCTAGTGCGAAATGCATATTTACATTTAGTAAATTGTCTTAATTGCATTGGCTTATTTATGTAGCTTCTTCTGGCATCACTACTTTAGTTCCTTTACCCAGTATGTATGTATGTATGTACCTTCTATGAGTAATTTCTATTTTGGTTCCCATTGTTGTTCAATGCACCAGGAGTAACTTATTAAGTGTTTAATTCAATGTAGGTTTATAATTAAAGGCAATTACCCTTTGTTTGGTATCATAAAGAAATGTTCACAATTATCTGACCCAAAATTGATCTCCGACCATAAGTACTGGTAAACTGTCTTTACTTGACTTCATACTGTTAAGGTCAAATACATACTTCTTAATTTCAAGTTCTTTTGCTATCTTTTCAACTTTATGGACAGTGAACCCTGAACTGGGACCCAAATACATTGTGGGCGCCTAACTTTATTGCAGACTGACTGACTGACTGTGTAATAACTTCCATGAATCTCTGTTAAATGTTAGAGCACGGGCACTCTACCTTTCCTAGTTTCTGTCTTTTTGCTTAGCTGCAATATCCATGTTGCTAGAATGTAATCTTCATGGACTTTCGTGCTCTGATGCACAAACCATACATTATTTCCCCACTTGTCTCTGTTTAGTATAGAAAAACAACAAGGGTACACGCGGATCCTTTTTTGTCCCCATAACTTTTCCATTTGGCCTAGATGCTTGTCTATCTAATCACCTTCCATATATAAGTGCATCTCTAATAGTTAGGGGGAGGGGGGATTTGGGGGGAAAAAAAACACATTCTTCAATAGTGGGGGTGAATGGGGAGGGGAGGGAAAGTGGGAGTGGGAGGGGGAGGGGGGAATAAATGCTTGCCCTTCTTTCTATGCATCTAGAATTATCATCCTCAAGTGAAAATGCAGGTAGGCATCTTGGATTATCATCCTTAAGAAGAAGCCTAAGGGTCCATGTAGAACAGTTTGCTTAATTTTGTTTGACTGTGGTTTCAGAATATTGGCCCGGGTCGATTTAAAGCACGATTTTGGATTGCTTTGAATGATAAGTTTTTAATTTTTGGATATATTTGGGAAGGATATCAGAGGAGAAGTTAAGGTAATAGATGTTAAATCAATGAATTTGAAATGATACAAATTTACATTGTGTTGGTTTGTAGGTTTTGTGAGATGGACCAAGTCTGGGTCTGGGTCTGGGTCTGGGTCTGGGCCTGGGCCTTGGCCGGTTCTAAATAGAATAATACACATTGATTTTGACCAAATCTCGGTAGATTTGAGCCAAATCAGATCCATAAGGAACAATTAATATTTTGCAGGGAAATAATGTGCCTATCCCGGTGGATTCAATCCACTGGGGTGTTGAATGAGCGACAAGTGTGTATGAGCTCATGCACATGTATTTATCATCCAACCCCTATGGATATAATCCATCTGTGTAGGATGAATGTAACCTATTTTGGAGTATTGCATCAGCATGCTGTCCACATAATTTTAAGCAACCAAATTCTTAATTCTAATAAAAACAGTCTATTTAGTACCGTATGTTAATGTATGGCATTTACCTCTACTGTTAAACATTTATCTGTTAAATCCCATGTGCTATATATGACAAAAATGGTATCTGAAAGTTAGTCATCTATCTATCTATGAATCTATGAAAAATGAAAAATCTGACGGACCCAACTCAAAATTGGGCAATTGCATAGTATAACTCTCTCTACACTGTAGCTTCTGCTTTTCGAAAACATTAGTGCGGGTACTTGGACTGACAGATTCGGATTTTTCACGTGTGGATATTCATTTGGGACCACGAAACTTATATTCTAATGCATTTGTAATTGTACGTACAACAATATCTCACCCGAATTTAGACCAACTGATATTTTGGTAGAGTCCAATTGGAGTGTAAAGTCTTAGTAGTATTTAATTTAGTAATTTATTATTGAAAAAAATGAGATAGTTTAATAGTTGTAGGGGACAACTCAAGTACAAATCAAATTGTTATACTTATATGGATGATATATAGTTTTCTATTAACAATTGAAAAATCGTACCTGATAAATGATTATTATATATATGCATATTACTGTACATGAGAATAACATATACAAAGTACTTTTTAATTTGATTATTATGTTTGTAAACGTGTATTCAACAGTTTTAATTAATATATTTAAAAGACTTTTTAGTATTAAATAACATTATAAGTACTATTTACATAGATCAATCCGTTCCTGATCGATCTCCAAGATTGGGTATGTACATCCCACTGAAAAAGAAGTGAAAAAAGAAAGTGAAAAGGGAAAGCAGAATAGATAATGGAGCCTTTAACTTTTCTAGTATTCACGTGAAACCCACGATCATTTATGGTTGTGATTTCCTTAATGGCCTCAAATTTCATCACTCGTGTCTTGTTTTTAAGTTCCTGCTCTTGCTAATTATGTCCCAGAAATTGACCCTATTTCCATTAATATCCGTAAGTAAAAATAATTTTAAAATATACAATTTTCTGGGTCCATGCCAATCTCAACTAAAACCAAGAAAATTCATAGTAAATGTTTTAAAAAAGGACCCTGATATCATAAACCCAGTATATACCCGGACCCACATCCGCCGAGATTTAATTAATTAACTAAGCATAAGCACATCGCTATCACACTTGGATTAAACCCTAAACCGAAATACTCTTAATTAATTATACCATGGGGATGATGATATTTATGATTATCAAACACACCAACATCCATCAATACATACAGTTCTTTTCTTTTTCCTATATACATATATATATATACCCCTGGCGTAAGAAATAGCCTCCTCCTGTCCTGCCCCCAGGTTTTGAGCTTATTAGTATTAATTAATAACTACTAGTGTATGTATGTATGTATGTATATAGGAAGATGGCGGAAATTAGTATAGTATAATGCGTATTTTGTATTGTATTTTGGTAGAAAAGACTTTGTTTTGTTTCATCTGCATGGCTGTGAGGCTCCACATAACTTGTGAAGCTTACACGAGGATTCGTCTTCGCTTTCTCTTTGTCTCTGTCTATGCTATTTCTCTGCCACCCGGAAATCTTTCAACCACCTTTCCACCAACCCCTTTTACTACTCTAGCTACCCTTAATAAAACACCAATTCTTGGTTTTCACTATTCCCTGTTGAGACCTTGCTTGCTTGCTAGCTATTCGATCGGGATCCAATCCATCTGTGTATTGTTTCGGTTGCATTAGGTATATATATATATTTTCTTCAACTTCCTCTGCTTTCTTTCTGTTGTTTTTTGAGTTAGAGCTATGCAGTTTTAGTGTCTGTATAATATATGGAGTATTATTACCTTCATGCTTACTCGAGAGATCTTTGATTCCTCCTGCATGCAATGTGTTTGTCTTTTAATCCATCTACAAGATTTCCTTATTTTTTTGTTTAATAAACCCAATTTCGGGTTTTTTTTTTCTTTTTATTTTTCCTTTCTATATTTTTGTGCATAATAATATGTCTGTGTTACGTTTCTGCGTGATAATTAAACTTAGGAAAGTAGGTTTAGTTTGTAAACTTGGGTTTATTTAATTATCTCGTGTTTTTAGTGATGGTGACTCGTTGGTAGACCCCAGTTTTCTCACACGCGATTCTGCAAATCCCGTTTTCAATGTGCCCCTCTATCCTCTAATAATTTTAATTTCGATTGGTAACAAATCGAGAAAAGTAAAACCTACACCGATATAAATTTTCAGTTTTTTACCATCATTTCTTAGCATCATATTTATGAGAATTGTAGTGTAGTGGCTTCTGAATTCGTGCTAATCAAAATGCAGGGCAATTGGCTTTTGGCATACCTGAACTTTGTAAATATTAAAGCCCATTTTGGAGGTCTTTCCCGAAAATGCCCCAGATGCCTGTTAACAAGAATAACGACAAGTCACATGTTCCCAACACTCGAGTAGGAAGGCTGCTGAGAGAAAGAGAGCTAAGAAGAAGCAGCAGACTTCCTTTCTTAACTGATGGCACTGATGGCAACAGAGGGATTGAGATTCCTGAGAATGATATCTCAGGATCTTCTTTTATAGAACAGTATTTGGAAGGAGCTGCACAAGCGCATAATGAAGGGTGGGAAAGGCCCGACGCGAAGCCTATCAGACAGAGATTGTTAGTGGTTGCTAACCGGCTGCCTGTATCTGCAGTTAGGAGAGGTGAAGATTCCTGGTCACTAGAGATAAGTGCAGGAGGTCTTGTAAGCGCTCTTCTGGGTGAGCATTTGTGTGCTTCCTTCTTATTAGTGCTTCTTGATCATTGCAATTACTTTAACTATCAACTTATAGAATGTCACATTTGTTCATTTGGTCTTATGCTAGTAAGTGTCATTTGATATAGGTGTGAAGGAGTTTGAGGCTCGATGGATTGGTTGGGCAGGTGTAAACGTGCCAGACGAGGTTGGACAAAAGGCACTTACCAAAGCGCTTGCTGAGAAGGTGAAATAGTAGTGGTATTGTGGTTTTATTGTCCATAATTCTCCTACAGAGATATAATTGTGTTTTATGGCTTCCTACAGAGGTGTATCCCAGTTTTCCTGGATGAAGAGATTGTTCATCAGTATTACAATGGCTATTGCAACAATATCTTATGGCCTCTGTTCCATTATCTTGGACTTCCACAAGAAGATCGTCTTGCGACTACCAGGAGTTTCCAGTCGCAGTTTGCTGCATATAAGAAGGCAAATCAAATGTTTGCTGATGTTGTTAACGAACATTACGAAGAGGGTGATGTTGTTTGGTGTCATGACTACCATCTTATGTTTCTCCCTAAATGTTTAAAAGACTACAACAGCAAGATGAAAGTAGGGTGGTTTCTACATACTCCATTTCCATCTTCTGAAATCCACCGGACTCTTCCATCTCGGTCGGAGCTACTACATGCAGTTCTAGCTGCTGATTTGGTTGGGTAATATGTTTTCCAATCAAATACTCGATCGCTATCTACTTGGTCTATTTATGTTAGTGTTACTTACAGTTTCTTCATGATGTGCTTTGAAATTTTCTCGCTTTATGCATTTCTGTCTAATATAATATTAAAAAAATTCAAATAGTCACCCCTCAGCCTTTATTAACAAGCTTTTCTTGGAAGCATCAAATGCTTTAGCTTTCGAATGTGTAAGCTAGCTATGTGTTGAATCATTGATTTACTATCAATGAAGAGGCTCTATTCAACAAAACCACAATTCCCTTAGAATGAAGTTTCAGTTTAATTGTTTTTCTACCCAGGCTATCTGCGCTTGCACGAGTAGAGCTAAATTATTTAATTCTTTACGTGATGATTTATGTGTTTCCTAAGAATAAACAATAAACTCCAAAATGGTCCATAAAGAAAAAGCATGTAGGTTAATTATATCTGGCGTTACCCGGTCCTTGGGTACTTCGAGAGTTATCTATATTTGTTGCCATACATCTTCTGGATAGGTGTATTAGTAATCTCTTTAATGCATTCTAATCTCATCCTTCTTAATAGCATTTTTTGTCTTCCTTCCTTTATTCAAGGATCAATGGGTTCCTACTGTATAATTTAGTACTTAGATCATTGCTCATCATTAATTGGATTTGTTTCCAGTTTCCACACCTATGACTATGCAAGGCATTTTGTAAGTGCTTGTACTCGTATTCTTGGACTTGAAGGTACTCCTGAAGGAGTAGAGGATCAAGGGAGACTAACTCGTGTGGCGGCGGTATGTTTCCTGTCTTGATAACCAAAATACTCCTATAAATGTGCTGCATGGAAACAATTTATAAATTGGCACTTAAATTTAACTAAAAATAATCTTGACCTCGCATTTTTCTACTTTATCGAGCGCAGTTCCCCATTGGAATTGATTCAGAAAGGTTCATACGTGCTCTTGAAGTTCATCCAGTTCAGGAACACATTAAGGAATTACAAGAAAGATTTGCTGGAAGAAAGGTTTGTTCACGATCTCCTCTGTTTCCCCACTCTCTGTGTGCTACATATTCAGTGTGTTTAGTTTTTCACCAAAACCAAACTAAGGACTAAAGGGTAAAATGGTAGTTGACCAATTCTTACAACTTTTGCTCAATCAATCGTGGGCTGATTTGGTACAACTCAATCTCTCCATCTTTAGTTAGTAATCAAGTGTTTTTATTTACTTTAGTATGCTCTTTAATTTTTGAACTATTTATTTTCTTACAGGTAATGCTTGGTGTGGACCGCCTCGATATGATTAAAGGAATACCACAAAAGATATTAGCATTTGAAAAGTTTTTGGAGGAAAACCCTTACTGGCGTGATAAGGTGGTTTTGCTGCAAATTGCTGTGCCAACAAGAACTGATGTTCCTGAGTGTATGGTCTTTTTGGTGGCTAAATCATATTTTCCACCTCACCCCCACCCCCGAGTTTAGCTTATGACCGTTATGTATCTTTCTCCTTTAATGACAGTCCATTTTCTTTCTCTTTGGTTTAATTATCTCTGTAGATCAAAAACTTACAAGCCAGGTTCATGAGATCGTTGGGCGGATCAATGGCAGATTCGGAACTTTGACTGCTGTTCCAATTCACCATCTGGTTGGAGTTTCTTAGCAGTCACTGATTTATCTTTTTTGCTATTTAATATGCATCCATGGGAACGTGTACAATTATCTAATAATTTTCCTTTCTGCCGACTTTTCTGCAAATTCAACATTATTTTGCTAAGCTTCTCACTACTTCACTGTTCATACTTGGACCAGCATTTGGTGATAAATTATTCTTCAGTAGTTCATTCATGTATCTTTTCATCTTTTTGGTGCATTTATCATGTGCTCAAGTCAACAAAGTTCCCTTTCTTTCCTAGTTCTAAGCTACTTTATTGAGAAATTCCAGTTCTAGATATGATTAGGGAGATTTGATCTGATTCTCTATTGCTAATTTTATAACTGTAGTTATGCATTCATTAGAGCCCAACAGACAATGTAAACAACCAGAGAGAAATGAAACCTTTAGGCATTTTGTTCATAGATGTAACCACATATATCTTGTAAAATCATTTTACTCTCTCCAATTTATTCTTCTTATATATAAAATATTTACACATAGAACATGCACATTTTAGGTGCAGACAGCGACTGGCATTCTCAGGTTTACTTTGCTTTTGTTTATGACATACCAGTCATCTGAGATGATGGGCATCTATCATGCATATATCATGGATTAATGCTGTAAATGTATATTTTTGAAGTTTGCATATAGTATTTTTGAGATATTTGAAGCATTTTTTTTCTCTCCAGGACCGTTCTCTTGACTTCCATGCCTTGTGTGCACTGTATGCTGTCACTGGTAATAATTTTTGTTGCTTAAAATAATTTCCTAGCTTCTTAGATCAGTACAGTTTCCACACGTGGCGAGGGATAAGCCTTTTCCCTATTCAGTGTGGCTACATCCAAGATAATTATCAATCTTCTGTCTTTGGTATGGCCACATACAAGTCAATCACACACATGACGTGTGTATTTATACTTTGCCTTCAGATTGATTAAATGTGGCTGAATCATGTGCTAGTTAGAATTTTCTGGCTCAGGGAGCGAAGAAATTTCACTATATATCACTTTGTCATCCTTCTTTTAACAATTCAATTTCTTATTTTTCAAATAATGCCCATAAATAAGCAATATATAAGTAATAGTTTTGTTGGATTACAACCTCATCTAAAAGTTTTAGCTGTTAGAAATGAGCGAACATTATACCCCCTCATATGTAGGAGTTATTCTTTTTCTAAATTGTAGAACAGTAAATTCTTTTTTAGAAATGGAGGCGCTGAGATTTTTACCCAATGTCTCCCTCTTGGCCTTACTCTGATGTCATATTGAATGATCACCTGATATAAAAGTTTAAACAGTTCAACAAGATAGGAGTGACCTTTCCAGTTTGTTGTTTCTTACAAGTTTAATATTATACGATGTTCTGTAATTTATGATTTAAAGTATGATGATATTAGCTCTATATTCTTCAATTTTATCTGGGACATTATATCTAGGAGACCAGGAAATGCTTTCCAGCGACGATGAAAAAAACATAAATAATATGGGAAAATGCCCACTTCTTTGTGCTATATTCTTCAGTTATTTATAACAGTTGGAACTATATTTATGAGACTTTCACATTTAATCTGCTTCTGTTTTCATTTACAATTCAAATCAATATAGCTTAATAGGTTGTTGTGGGAGATGTGTGTCCATGGGTCATTTAGTAATTCGACATGAAGTAAAACTCCTTTGGCAATTTTTTCCTTAAAAAGACTGCAGAGTTCTGAATTACATTTGTTTTATTTCTTATGAGCCTAGTTAAACTGACCTTCTATATTTTATTGCAAAGTTATATAATATAGTGTTCTCCTAGTGAAGTATTCTTAAACAGAGGTCAAACTGAATGGATTCTTAAACCTTTAGATAAGGAATTACCGGCTTTGTTTATTATATTTCTACTTAACGC
Source organism: Penstemon newberryi var. newberryi (assembly GCA_030819805.1). Lineage (NCBI taxonomy): Eukaryota > Viridiplantae > Streptophyta > Magnoliopsida > Lamiales > Plantaginaceae > Penstemon > Penstemon newberryi. The sequence goes on along the minus strand of JAUALY010000003.1, from coordinate 3,487,564 downwards.
TTTTTGTCTTAAATAGCCCTCATCTTAAGTCATGTGTTTTTTCAAATAAATATATGAAAAATTAAGATTGCAATACAAACTGTAATGCCACTTTCAATGAGGGAAAATTGCAAAATGAAAATTTCCCATTTTTGTTAAACTTGACGTGTCGGTTCTCATGTCAAATTTGAAGCTTTTACTTCAACACACTATGTTGGTAAGCATGGTATAAAATCAGTTAAAGCTGTAAGCAGAAAGCAAGCTCAGTTTTCTCTGCAATCTCAGATTCCAAACTCGCATCATTTGTGCACTAATTTTATGTAGATCATATAAATTTTGAAAATGTTGTGTAATATTAGCTGATATCTTGATTAAGAATGAAGCAACTGATGACGATTTTTCTGATTAACTAATTCTTCAGATGTAACACTTGTCACTTCTTTGAGGGATGGAATGAATCTTGTCAGCTATGAGTTTGTGGCATGTCAAGACTCAAAGAAAGGTGTTCTGATCCTCAGCGAAGTAAACCATCATCTCTGCTTTTTAATTTCACACTCAGTTCATGAACTTTGATTGTTGTCAGAAGATAGCTAAAATAGATTTTCTATTGTTCGAAGAAGAAAATATGCTCAGCATCTGTACACAACATTTCTTTCGGTCAATTCTTCAAAGTTGCATAAATCACTTCAATTTCATCTCACCTTTGGCTGAGGCTAGAGAATGTACCATTTTGTTGTCAAAAATATTCTATTTATGCTTTTTCCTGGTGGGACTAACTTCTTTTATCTAAAATTTGTGATTTGGCCAAATTAATGTCATGCTTTGGTTGCGCTTTGGTTTTGCAATTCTAATGAACCTTTTTTATATACTTGCAGTTTGCTGGAGCTGCACAGTCTCTTGGTGCTGGAGCAATTCTTGTAAATCCATGGAACATCACAGAAGTTGCTTCTGCAATAGGCCAAGCTTTGAATATGCCTGCTGAAGAAAGAGAGAAACGTCACCGACATAACTTTGAGCATGTAACAACTCATACTGCTCAACAATGGGCTGAATTCTTCGTAAGGTGTGTAAACAATAAGGTGCCTTTGGATATGCCTGCTAAATAATGGTGGAAGTGAAGTGAATGAATAAGGAACTCTAGGAATTGTCTAGGGTTTGAAGTTTAATGTCATCTTTGCAAAGTCAGATCTGAAATTATATCTAATTACTCTATGTTTTCTGGTTAATTACAATCTAGTATATGTTACAATAGAAGCTCTTTCTCTATTATATCTTCCAGAAAGTAGAAACATATCATTCTATCCGGGAAATGTCACACCATTAGCAATTTATAGGACATTTGAACAGCAAGGACCAGTATATGAACCTACCTATTTAGTTACATGGATACTCCTTCTTTCTATCATTCGCTTCATAAAAATGAAAGAAGAAGAGATGTCAGGATGAATCTACATTAAGATGACAAAATTGTGTTAAAACGTAATCCACGCATTGTAGACACCTTCCTGTTTTGACCAGCATATAACTGCACAGTTGACCCTATTAAAATTGATCCTGCTTTATGCTCATACCCAAAGAAAGCGAAACATACATGTTTGCCTGCTCAAAATTTTGAATGATGTCTCCATGGTTTATTAATATCTATTGGTCCTCTCCTTTTCCGTGGTTCAATAGATCTGTGATTATTCTCTTCCCTTTGTTAACTCCTGTTATGATAGCTTAGTTGAATTTATCTTTGTAATAAGGATACAAATGTTGATGCCATATAAAGGAATCTGTAATCAAAACAACAACAAAATAAGAACTATAGAACATTAAAAAATTTATTATCTTGTCTTTTCTATAGGAACAATATAGTTTTAGTCTTAATTTCATATGTTATTTAAGGATCAGTTGCTAAGGTTGCCAACTTGAAATAGGGCTAGTTAAAACTTTTTACCTAGCCGGCGTTTTGGCAATTAAAAAAGCAGCATAGCTTCTTAAATGAGCATAAATATGAAGCTAAAATGACATTGTGTTGTGATGTAGGAAGTATGCACAAGGGTGAAACAAATTTAAGGTCGAGCAAGGATCTAGCCAAAATCTAAGATTTTTTTTGCTCTGATAAATGAAATGGAAACTTTAAGGCAGCATAAATTATTAAGCAATTAAACAACGGAAAATGACAAAAGTTATACATTAACTCACACAAATCCCGTGGAGAAGATCTCGGAAACCTCTCAAAATTATTACGAGGTTTTGCCATAATGATAGTTTAAATTAAGTAAGCATCCCGTGCATTCTTAAAACATATTTCCGAAATCTTAAAGATCTTCCATGCAGTATGGTTCGGGGAACACATATCTAACAAGGATTTCATACAAAGTTTCCTAGGAACCACCTAAAGTATTTACCATAAATTCCAAACGATTACTTTGCATTTGACCATTTTGAAGCGTCATTGGTGAACGCATATAATTTAGAGTATACTGAAATTATAGTTGTTTGAATCTGAGCTTCGGAGTCTGCAACTTCTAAGCCAATATCTTCTCAGCCTCCAAACAGATGATGGATACTAGAATCATGCCAATTCGGCACTGTTTATTTGGTAAATGCCTTGTGGGTGGAAATTGTTTTTGAGACCTTAATTTGAAGTTAGCTCATGTAAGTTTGATTGGGTGCTTGAGTCAATTAAGATCCTCTTGGTTTTGGGCTACATGTTAACAAGTTAGTTAGTAATATTGTTCACTTCATTGCATTATGTGACACAATCTATCTGATGTCTTGCTGTTGACCTAGAATCTTCATGCAAGTCATGTCAAAATTACCCCAAGCTGGTGGCGACGTTGTGGAACAGTTGCTTTAAACGGAATGAAATTTAACTAACTCGTCTAGATTACATCAGATCACTTGTTAATATGTTGTAGTTCTTGAAGACTATTATGGTTGCTAGATTTTTCCTTACCTCTGTTCTTAGAAGTAAGAATCCAGCTCTTATTATCAATCAATTACAAAACACTAAGCATTACTGAACTAATCATGCAGTGAACTGAATGATACTGTTATTGAAGCTCAACAGAGAATAAGAAAAGTTCCGCCTCGACTTGTCGCCGGTGATGCAATCAGGTGTTACTTGCAGTCTAAGAATCGGTTACTTATACTGGTATGCTCTATTTTACTTATAATTGGTATGCTCCATTTTACTTATTAGGTATTAAATTTTCCAGTAAAAAAGATTAGGTAAATTAGGGACTTTAGGTATTTATTATAGCAAGATGTTAAAAGCTACTTAGTTTTAGTTATTTAAAGCTGTTACTTTGAATAAGTAGTACAGTATATTTGTCATTCAACTCTCTTTTTCTCTGTGTGTGTGTTCTTCTGCTTTTTTTGTATCTTAACCTTATTCTGGAATATATTTACTGTGAGATCTATCATCTAAAAATATGTAATGATTTCATGTGATGATTTTGTTATCTCAAATTCTGAAAACTGTATGTTGTACCACTTAATCATTTGAACTGAATATAGATGGCTATTCTTCATTTTGTTTGATTAAATTACTATTTGAGAACTTTTTGTACCAAATCCTGGCCACTGATTGAAGCTATTACTGTCTTTCTTCAGTTCCAAGGAAATGTTAAATCACATTTTGGCAGTTGCAATTTTAATTTTGTAGTACAACTTAGATAGTGAGAACAATTTAAAAGGGTTTATAAGCGAGGGTAAGTCGCATAATTTTAATTAAGCTGCCTGTTTTGCAAACTGCAACTCTAATTGAATCACCAAAAGGTTTCACAAATGAAAGATGCGGAATCAAAAAAGAATAAAATGGTTACAAATTCAATGCAAGGTCTTCAAGGTATGAAGTAGAATATGTTGCCATTGAGGGAGAGAATATAAGATGCAAAAACCAAATATTCTGTTCTTTACTTTTCTCTAAGTAGCAGAAAAAGTGCGTCAATGAGTAATTACTGCTGATGATTTATTTGTCCCGAACAGTTATCCTCACTCGATCTGGCTAAACTATTAATATCGCTTCACACTTGTCATGAATTGTAATCGTTAGTACAACTCTTGTCCGTTTCCATGAACAAAAAATAAAACGTGTCAAGTGTGTGATTGGTCTGGATTTCATTAAGTGAAGAATTTGTCACTTATATCAAATGGGGCGTATTTAATTATATTCAGAAATGAAATATCTTGCCATCTGAATCTGTTTTGGCTTTTTATATTCAGCATGCTTTCCCTTAATTGTCATTTTGTCGCCAAATAGTATTTTACAAAACATCTGCTTCCGGAACTGTAGAACAGATTTCTTAGCCTACTTAAACTTTTTCATGACTATTATACAGGGTTTTAATGCTACACTAACTGAACCAATCGATTCTCCTGGAAGAAGAGGGGGAGATCAGATAAAAGAAATGGAACTTAAATTGCATCCTGACATGAGAGGACCCCTAAGAATGCTTTGTAGTGATCCAAATACGACAATTGTAGTCCTCAGTGGCAGTGACAGAAGCGTCCTAGATGATGTAAACTATCTATTAACTTCTCTTTTTTCTTTTTTGCCTTGTTTGTCGCTATGTATACAACAAGAATTTATTGCTTTTGCAGAACTTTGGGGAGTTTGATATGTGGTTAGCAGCTGAGAATGGAATGTTTCTAAGATCTACAAAAGGAGAATGGATGACTACAATGCCAGAACACTTGAACATGGATTGGGTTGACAGTGTAAAGGTACGTGGAAGTTGGAACTATATACTTATAACATGAATTCCTTTTTATCCAACCTCTAAATTTAGAACTATTTCAGCATGTTTTTGAGTATTTCACCGAAAGAACTCCAAGATCGCATTTTGAGCAACGTGAAACTTCACTTGTTTGGAACTACAAGTATGCAGGTAATGAGTCCAATAATGTTTTGTCTACTTTTATAGGAAAGGTTTGTCCAATAAGATCGCATTTTTCTTTTTTAATATATTTTCTACTTTTATCTTTTCCCGATTTACTTTCAGATGTCGAATTTGGAAGACTGCAAGCTAGAGATATGCTGCAGCATCTCTGGACTGGTCCAATTTCTAACTCCTCTGTTGATGTGGTCCAAGGAAGCCGCTCGGTTGAAGTGCGAGCAGTTGGTGTCACAAAGGTAGCTACACTACTTAAATACTCCAAAAGTCAACTATTGCAGGTTATTCGTACTTAAATATTGTTTCTAGTAATTTCCACCTTCTTGTGTATAGGGTGCAGCTATTGACCGTATTCTGGGAGAGATTGTTCATAGTAAAGCCATTTGTACACCGATAGACTATGTCTTGTGCATTGGGCATTTCATAGGAAAGGTTTATCCTCTAATCTCTTCTAAATTTAAAATTTGATTCTTGGTCCTCTTGGTTGTTTCAAAATTGTGCATGTTTCCTAGATCTTCTTGCTTTGTTGCAATTGTTTCATTCAACTAATGCCTTAGCTTACTGACATGATTGGAGAGTCGGAACCTATACTAAAATCCCATTTCAAATTTGATTGATTAAGGATGAAGATGTATACACATTTTTCGAACCAGAGCTTCCTCCTGATTCAGTTGGTGCACCAAGAACCAAAATGACAGATTCAACTAAGGTTGCTGCCAATGAGAAACGGCCATCTTCGAAGCTTCCTTCTGGTAGAAGCAGCCCTAAGCTTCAGGGTAAGAGCCAGCAGCATGGGTCGAGTTCAGATAAGAAATCGACCAGCGGGAGCAGCAAACGAGAAAGTAATACTTGGAACGTGCTCGATCTCAAAAAGGAAAATTATTTTTCTTGTGCTGTTGGGCGAACCCGTACAAATGCGAGGTATCTGCTGAATACACCAGACGATGTAGTCGTGTTTATGAAGGAGATAGCCGAAGCATCCTTATCTAGCTTGCCTTCGCCCTACTGAGTTTCTAATGCTTCAACTGATAAATAATACTCCGTAGTTTGGTTGCTCAAGCTATGTAATCTAAATGCTCAAGATTTTCTTATTTAGGAATGCAATGCTACTTTAATTATTATGATATAAAAAAAGAAAAAATCCCTTCTGTCTCTCTCTTTCTATAAATGGTGGGCGTGTGTGACGGAAAACTTTCCAATTCAAGCTTCATTATGACATTAATGATAATCCATGGATGCAAAAAAAAAAAAAAAAATGCTCATTGTTCAAAATTCTCCAAATGAATGGTTATGTTCCGATCTGTAAATGATGATAGAGTACATTTATTTAAATCAAATGAACAAGAAATTTGTATTCAATTCCTTATTTAGCAATGAAGATCTTTTTCCCAGCTATACTACAATCACGAACAGTGTCAGTGTGTGAAAAGAATGTTACAAATTATATTCCACCTAAATGACTGGTGTCTATTTGTTAATGTGCTACTTCCCAGCACACTACCTCCATGAAAGTTTACGAGTGTAGAAATAGAAGATCAATAACTCATTAATACGAGAAGAGCAAATGGAAAATCTCCCGAGTCCCACATCCTGAAAAAAATTAAGCAAGTCAAGATCATATAGATTTGTGAAATTATAGCATACAATGCAATAATAGAGAAATACGCCGTTATATGTTTAAAGATTAGAATGGTTAGGTGGAATTTAAACGAGTCGAGTAATGTTTGGGATGCAACGTATGTAGTGAGAAAGATGAATATAATCATTAACCCTTTGATTCTTGAACAAGAATGTCGTGAGATTGAGAGAATTGAGAGAAAACTCAAATTTTGCATAAACTTCATAAATTGAAAAACTCCTCCAAGTTTACAACCCTTAAATAAAAACCTAGACGCATAAACATAATAAGATTATGAAAATGTTCCTAATGAAATAAAAGTCATAACAAGTAATAAAAATCCTCAAAAATTAATAAAAGTCTTCTCATGGTCCTCTGGACTGCAACATTGGATCGGCTACACCATTCTCCCCAGGTCAAAGAAGATTTGACCTCGAATTGGGATTGTCCTCATGGTCGGATGCATAATCCTCCGCAAATGGAATGAGGATCCTCACATTGAAAATATCCGATGAGTTAATGTCGTTAGGAAGGAGCAAACGATAGGTGTTCGGGTTGATCTTCTCGATAACCTCCACTAGACCGATCCTACGAGCCTTGAGTTTGTTGTATTCGCGAGGTGGAAAATGGTCCTTAGGTCCCCGACATCAAACTCAACCAAATGACGCCTCATTGTCGGCAAAGGCTTTGTATTTGACAGCAGTAACCGCTAGGTGAGAGTGGTTACACTGATGGACCTGCTGGAGTTGGTCGATGAGATCTACCGAAGTGGCATAAGGGCAAACATTGTCAGCAAAAAGTAAGCAGATCAAGAGGTCCCCGTGGGACTATCCCGTAAACAATTTGAAAAGGACTATAGCCCGTGCTACGTTTGATAGTGTGGTTGTGGGCAAATTCAACTTGGCAAAGTTTCAAATCCTAGGATTTGATGTTGTCACCTACTAGACTACGCAACAAGTTACCAAGTGACTCATCTTGGAGAACCTATCAACCACGACAAAGATGGAATCGCTGCCACTCTGAGTTCATGGGAGACCAAGAACAAAATCCATACTAACATCTGTCGGACGATGTGTCCCTCGTTATGTAATTCATGAATAATTTTCACACGCGAATTACACTCAGGAATACAAAGTATAATTAGCAACAATTTTTTTACTAATAGGCCCTGATTATATAATATATTTACCACGATTTGTTGAACCTGGACCAACAATAAAAATTAAATTAAAACCCCACCTAAAACCCTACTTTCAAATTACCGATACAATCACCCCCTTCTTCTATTTTCAAAAATTATTGATCGTTGCACCCAGCGAACAATCACCCTTTTCTTCTCTTTTCTTCTTGCGATGAAAATACACATCAAACTAAGTGCCGAAAAGTGCAAAATGTATGAATAATTAAGATTATGAGACCCCAAAAATTATTTGGGTTCACTTCAACACTTAAATAAATGAACTTGGAGAAAAAAAAAATTTGCTTAAGCAACTTCCGGAAGAAGTAATAGATGACCAGCTATAGCGGCGTAAAAAAAGAGATGATCGGCTAAAGCTGCGTCAAGAAATAGATGGGCGGTTTAAGAGGCTTGAACATATTTGCATGACATGGGTAAATGTTAAAAAAAAACAAATTTGAACATATGACTGCATTTCTCTCATATTATATTCTCGTAAGTGATATATTTTTTTTTTAAATTATTTTTATCCAGTTCTCGTAAGTGATATATTTTTTTAAAAAAAATTATTTTTATCCATTGTAGGTGCTACTGGCCATAATATCATTCAAAATATTTGTAAGAAGCTAGACTCAAAGGAGGAGTACGACTCTTGTCCGATATGCCACCAAGATGTTGTCAAAAACTTGGTAGTTGTATGTTGTTGTCATCAATTATTTTGCCATGTTTGTATTGTGAAACACCGAAAAAAAAAACGTGACAACAAGAATGTTACTTTGTTGATTGAAACTAGACTAATTCCACATCTATGCTAAATTTTTTAAACTGAAAACTAATCGGGAATCGTTATTTAGGAAATCTTCTTAAGAAGGGAAACATTGTATATATTTTGAGATAATTATGCAATCACCTAACAACTAAATTAGCTGGTAACAATTACTTCAATCATGATGATCAATTGATGAATCAACCGAGTTAAGCAGAAGATGTGGATGTGAAGAAGTGATTGTGAAAATGTTTTTTTGATGCAGATACTATTAAAGATAGAAGGCTTATGTTTGTTGATAACAAGAGTTACTATGGTTAATCCCATTTGAAATGAATACACCTATTTGACAAGCCCCATAATTCGTTGAGGATTGTGTTGAGGCTAGCTAGTGATATTTTTGTGAAATGAATACACCTATTTGACAAGCCCCATAATTCGTTGATGATTGTGTTGAGGCTAGCTAGTGATATTTTTGTCAAAACTATGTACCACTGTTATAGTTGAATCCAAGATAGTATAAGAAAATTAAAGATATAAGATGAACAAAATAGATACATATAACATTGTGTAAAATTTGGATAGTTTACAAATGAGGTAATGTCCTTATTTATACTAACCATCTTCTCAAACGAACAGTTGGGATCAGCTTTATACAATAGCTAAGAATGATTATCTAGAGATTTTTATTAGATGATTACATGATATTTTTATGAACTTATCTAAATTCTCTAATTTGGACTTTTGTAAATAATTGGTAGAACTAAAAAAAAATGTATTAGAAAACTCCATGCATGATTGTGGCGAACTTATTGGGTTGTTGGGGGTAAATATTAATCTTAACGTGCATGTGTTGGTTCGGATGCCAGTAACGTGACATTAAGCTAACATTTAACTATTAAATTAAACTGGGTCAAATATTGTTTAATTTTATTTGAGTTTCCATCATAAAGCATATTTGTCTATCTAATTATTACAGTTTTGAGGAGTAAAGTTGTGCGCAATTTAGTAAACCGACCGAACCGTGCCAAAATTGAATGTCTGGTTCGTACCGAATACTGAATCAAATATTGATTCAGTATTCATTACAATGCTATAAGCCTAATTGCTTAACATTATTCCTTTTGTGTTTCAATATTATCGAAAGGTTTATCAAACCTAGCTAATTGATAATACCAAAATTATATATTTGATATTTTATTTTTATTTCAAATTGAAGTCGATAAGTTTAACCACTGAATGAAATCCCATTCACATTGATTTTATCCATCTTTATTATGTAATTACAAAGTAATTCTCAATACCCAAAACCATAGAAATCTGTTGTGAACACATAGAAATTGAAGTAAATTTCCTTGGGCCATTTCAAGCTAATATACTAGCAGATATTCAAATTTTATTATTGGCCATCTTTGCTTTGAGTATGAATATCCTTAAAGAGTGGCATGATCCAATAAACACAAACTATTTGGAATAAAAATGGATTTCATAAACGATTCTCAATCAGATAAATGTTTTAACAAGATCCCATTTGTTAGAGCTTCTCAAGTGCAATGAATTAAGAATTTCTCTCAGTTGTGCGTGTGTAATGGAAAGTTCTCATTTAAGTTTCATAATGACAATCTTGGTAGGCCATGGATGCAAAAAAAGACTTTCCTTGTCATAATTCTCCAAATGAATATCTTTCTATAAATGATGTTGAGTACATGTATTTAAACTATATTAGCAAGAAATTTGTTTTCAATACCCAATCAGCAATGAAAGGATTTTTTTTCAGCTTATCTATATGCACGAATAAGTGAAACAAATGATACAAATTATATTGCACATAATTCCCTATTTCCCACGGTCCACTTACCGAGGAACAGAAGGACCCCGGGCCAGAGCAAGTTGGGTTGGGTTGGGTTAGAGAGCCGTAAGCGCGGTGGAGGGTAACCGAGAATTTGCTTGTACGGTTCATAGAAGGATATGATAAACTACTTGATTGTTGGGAACTTTGACTCTTCTATATTCAAAATAGGTCCCTCATGAAGTCTCTATTGGTCTTATTCTTATTGTGCGTCTTGTGAGCGAATTTGGATCCGCGAAGGACTCGCTCGGCTGTTCCCCTAACCCAACTCGGGAACAGACAGGAGGGAACCGCAGCATGGGGAACGCCCGCGTCTCATCGCAAGGCTCATTTTTACTGTGGGTCATAGGGCGGGCAGCTTTATCTGCTCAAGGGCCAGGGCATAAGGGTCCTGGTACTATACAGGTGCTCCTGCTAAAATGGGCCAAAATTTATCCAAACTAGGCTGAAATAAATATTTCAGTAATACAAATTTAAATGATAAAGAGAAAACTACAAAAAGAAACACACAATTCATTACATGGGAGTGTAAAATCGAAATAAAATCATAAAATATTGTTTCCAAATGTTACAACCTGGAAATCCCAGGCAAAAGAAGAAATGCATATAAGCAGCACATGTGAGTGAGAATCTTGAGTACATCATTTCCGCAAACTAAAATGATTCATTTAAACATGAAGTTGACACATCTGCATCTCTTCATCACAGCAGCAATTTTTAAAAAATAACTTTATGAAGGAAATAAATTATTAAAAGCACCAAAATGATGAGCTGAAGCTATAGCATAGGGTACACTAAACAAAAATACATAGGTATCTAATAGTACCACATCACCTTACTAACACAGAATCGGCCTTACTTAGCAGGGGTTTTCCGATTGGGTTCAAAAACGATCTTGATCAACGATTCCTTGATTGATAGCAACTCAGGGAACTCGTTCTTCAACTTAGAGGCATCGAGTTCGTTGTTACTTCTAGGAGCAACTATGACCTTTGCTTGCTCTTCAAGATTGAAGTTGGTATATTTGAAAGTGGGATCAATATATTCCTTGTACATCTCCAAGATTTCGTTGTGGCTAACAACTCCCGGGTTTGTGAAGTTCCATATGCCCGTAAGATTTCTCTTTGCCATCTCAATTGAAATCGGAAGAAGCTCATCCAAGATTGTCATACTGTTGGGAATATTGACCACCTTATTATACCTAGAAATCTTTGTAATGAAATTGCGTGGGTTGTTAAGGTCCGACGATATAGGCATACGGACTCTGAGCGTGCAAACATTGTCATATTCTCTCAAAAGCTCTTCCACCTAATGTACATAGAAAATATTAATGACCATATATAGGAGTGTAATGTTAGACATATTTAATTAATTTCTGAGAGATAAATTACTTACCATGGCCTTGGTCTTTGAATAGAAAGAGCCAATGAAATTGGGTTTGTCTTCCTCCTTAAAACCAATGCCAGAACCTTCAGGGTGTGCTGCATCATATTCAAATATACACCCAGTCGCAAAGTTAATCACCAAGAGACCGTGCTCTCTGCATACATCAGCCAAGCTCAAGGTGCCAGCAACATTAGCACGAATAGTTTCAGTCTTGTGGGATTCACACCAATCGACATTTGGTCTACCAGTTACACCAGCAGCATTAAAGACGTGTGTTGGCTTAACAGCAAGAATGTCAGCCACGAGGCTTGAGCGATCCTCTAGACGTCCCTTTCCATATTCATATGAAATCCCTTGTTTTTCACACAATTTTCCAAGCAAACCACCAATCCATCCGGTTCTACCATAGATCAAGAACTTCAAAGCCGATTTCTGAGGTGAAGGGCTGGTTTTGGCAGGTGGTACCAACATTGTGGTCTGGTTAGAATTTTCAGAATATTCAGACTTTCCAGATTCGTACTTTTCAGCTCCGTCAAAATGTCTCTCTATTCCACCGGGCATCATAAGCATTCTTGGGTGAGGAAGCAGGGCACCAGATACATCGCCCCACCAGTCGGGGTTCCTGGTATACCATTCCAGCGTCTTTTTCAATCCTTCTTCCCATGTGGTTCTCTCAGACCATCCCAAATTCTTCAGCCTCTGGTCATCAAGGAAGTACCTCTGATCATTAAATGGCCTGTTCTCCACAAACTGAATGCTTTTGTCAGGATCCATGTTAAATAATTTGCATATGTCTTGGGCAACATCGACGACTCTCCTCTCTTTCTTTGTTCCAATGTTGTAAACGTGACCAACTACTCCCTTATGAAGAATAACCTCAAATGCTTCAGCAACATCCTCACAATATAGGTAACTTCGCACATTGGCACCATCACCATGAATAGGAAGAGTTTTTCCTCTCATAGCTAAGAGGATGAACTTGGGAATTAGCTTTTCAGGAAATTGATTCGGACCATAAACATTATTTCCTCGTGTGGTAATGACGGGTAGTCCATATGATCTACCATAGGCCATAACAAGCATTTCGGCCCCAGCTTTTGTGGCTGAATAGGGGTTTGTGGGTAGGAGTTGTGAGGCTTCATGATTTCCTACAACAGCATCCTCATCAGTCTCGCCATAGACCTCATCTGTGCTTACATGGATAAACCTCCTGATCTGGCCAGTAACTTTGCAGGCCTCCAAAAGAACATGGGTGCCATAAATGTTGTTCTTGGTAAACTCAAAACTGTTACCGAAAGAATTATCAACATGGGTTTGGGCTGCAAAGTGCATTATAGTGTCGATGTTCTCAGTTATGAGAAGGTAATTCACAAGGTCGGCACTGGCAATGTCCCCCTTAACAAACTTGAAGTTGGGAGAAGATTTAGAGGGAAGAAGGTTTTTAAGATTGGAACAGTAATCAAGTTTGTCGAGCACAACAATCTTGTACTCAGGGTAGTTTCTAATAAGCCTATTTGCAACATGAGATGCAATAAAGCCAGCAGCCCCAGTAATGAGGATATTCTTGGGCTTGAAATTCGACATGGTAGCTCTAAATCTGCAAGGAAATTTACACAATCAATTCCCAGAACAGAAACACAGAATAAGTCAACTGCTTTAGCAGAAATTAATCAACTAAAGAACTTAATTGTATAACAATTAAATTTAAGTAATTAACATAATGTTAGGACATGAAAATAAGAGCCAGCAGAATATAGTCAAAGCAACCATTTTCCTGTTTGATCTTATGTATAACTCAAGATAGAGTCTGAGTTCCTCTTATTCAGAAGCTAAAAATATTTTTTTAAATTTATTAAAATTACATAGTAATGTAGTTATTACACCAAAGCTGAAGGTAACTACAACACAAAACCAATCATGTAATCCTTTTTTCTATGATCAAACACAAAAGAATCAGCATTAAACAGCCACACCAGGCATATAAAAAAAGAAGGTGAATTGCTTCCAGTAATTAACTAAACTAATAAAAACAGTACCCACATTGAACATAGATCAACTCAATAGTTTCAGATCCAATTACACATCTAAAAATTAAACCTTTCTTCAACTTCAACAACAAGCACACATAAACGTATGGACACATAAACGTATGGATCTAGATTAACCAAATCAATGACATTAATTAGCAATAAGCAACAGATCTAACATAATTGAGAAAATACAGATTAAGAAACTAAATTCTTTGCAGAAATCAAGTATATATGAATTGGGATCTTCAAAAAACTTACTCAGATCAGGATCCACCCAAGAGTAAAGAATCCAAAATAAAAAATAGAATGAGAGAGAAATGTGAATATTTTCAGACAATGTCAATAAGCGAGGAGTGTACACAGCACAAACGTCTCTTCCTCCCTTATATATATACACACACAAAGATAGAGACACACACCCCTCTCTCTGTATCTATATCTATATACTTTACTTTATACGCGTTTCATGCAATTTTTCCATTTTCGTTTTAATTTTCATTTTTTTCTTGCTCTTACTAAAAAGAAAGGGCACGGAAAGTGTGACGGTTGAGGTGAGGGGCGGGATTAAATGACGGAATTGACCTTTCAATGTGAAAGTTGTTCTAGTACACGAAGTTGGTGTGCGGGCTGCAAATTGTGATAAGGGTAGGTGGAGATTTGTTCTTTATTCTTCTTTTTTTTTTTGAAGAAAGTTGTTGGTGGAGATTTTTTTTTTTTTTGGAAGAAAGTTGTAGGTGGAGATTTCCATTTTATAATTAGTAGTTGGAGATTTTTAAAATACTTAAATAGTACTCTTATTTTACTTAATTATAAAATATTGGTTACACATAAATTATTGTGATAGAAATTTATAAATTAATTAATTGATGGTGGGAGATAAGTGACCACATGTGATAATTAATCGGTGGGGATTTAAATATGTGTTTCCTTAATCGCTCCTCTTCATACACCAATAACATTCGTCATATATATTTTTACTCTATTTTTATTTTTTTTCTGTTTTAACCAAAGACTGTAGATCATAACTAATCGTAAAAATAATTTTAAGTTTCTTTGAAAATATGAATTGGAAATTGGGGCATACTTTTTTTGATCGTAAGTGAAGCAATCATTTTGAGCATGAAAATTTGTTAACGGAAAAGAATTGATAGATCTACAAGATATGTGGTATAGTTTATTTTAGTCAAAAGTCTCATTCAAAAGTTTACTCAAAGGTCTTTATAGATTATTTCACTCAAAGGTAGGTAGATTTAAGATGCTTTAATTTATTTGTTGTTTTTTGAGGAAAGATTTGGTACTTTTAATTACTAAAAATATGTAAATACATGGAAAAATGAAAACTGTGTTTTTCTTTTTCTTTTTCTTTTTCAGCATTCAGAGAGTGGTAGTACGTAATTACATGCATATATAGAGAGCATTATATATTTCGTCTTACTAAATTGATGTGTAATTAAATTAATATTATATTATATACTATATATAGTAAGAAGATATATGGTTTATGCTATTTCGGTAATAGAACATAACTAATGTGATTGGTGCCAATAGCTAGAGAAAATATCCTTTTACAATTATAGTAGAAGTTTACTAAATTTTGTTCCTCCCATATATGTTGTCAAGAATAACTTGCATATCAAAACAAAAAGGCAAAATGAAATTTTATTTGCATATATGCAATGCAATTTACCAAATAAAATAACGTTAATGAAATGTGTAATAATTCGTTGTATCTACATCTTTATATTGGATCCGAGATTTATTTGGCACTTCCACATGTATGGTAAGTTCCTATAATCCTGAATAAATTAGACAATCAAGATTCGAATATTCAACCCTAATGTTTGAACTTTGGCTATCAGAATATTCTACGGGAGGAAAGGGTACTCAAGTCTCAAATTAATCCCAACCATTGCGAATGTTCGAATATATCTGAAGATAACTATCATTTAATTTTCAAATAAATAATTTTTTTTTCTTCAATCGATTATTTCTTTCTATTTAAATATCTATGGATTCTTGTTTACTTTCAATCATCTGGCATCTGGCAAATTTAATATATTTTTTTCTTTATTTAAATATATATATATAGTTTCTTATTCTATTTAAACTATATCTATAATTAAACAAAAACTGAATCATTTAAATTAAATACATTTTTTCTTAATTTAATTATTTAAATATATATAGTTTCTTATTCTATTTCAATCATCTGTTGTAAAAAAATCATTTTCTGTTTTAGTGTCCGGAACATACCGGGTTTTTTTTGTTGGCGTTCTACTTCATAATAAAACTTATCACATTTGGACAAGAATATTAATTGTCTTTCAATTTTTTTAAATGAAAATGGAGGAGAGAGTAATATTTTTATAATAACTCGCTCGGTTTTTTATACGTTCCAAAAAGACTCTCTGCAAACATCTCTTCTACTCTTTGTGATCTCTACTACTAATAATCACTCTAATTAGAATAACAAATGTAAGATTTCTACTTAATTAGGAGTAGGAGATTTAAATTGAAAACGAAACAATATAAAATCTCTTAGAACTCGTGCCGTGACGCGGATTAAATGACAATGAGGTTATGTCTTTATCAATATTCATATCTTATTTGGTAGCATCGTAAACAAAAAATGGATTGATCAAACATATTCAGGTGGTAAACTTCCTAAGTTATATTACTTATATTTTTTTTTTGGTTTCCCAAAGGTTTAATCCCTTTCGAGGCGGGTTGGGCACATTAAGTGGGTACCTCTCCCAACAGGGATTCGAACATGAGTCCGTTACTTTGTATTGAGTTATATTACTTATATTACTGTCTCATCGTTATTCTATTCTTGCTACAAAACATGTTGTTGGAAGATACCCTAGGTTGCACGGACACGTATATGAATACGTTGATAATATTATTTCATCGATATTCTATATTTGCTACAAAACATGTTGGAAGATACCCTAGGTTGCGCGGACACGGACACAAATTCGGCTATACTATACCATACAATAAAATCGGTTACCTCTTAAAGAAAATCGATTATACGTATATCATATATGGATTGAACCGGTTCGAGATTATAAGTAGGCTGATAGGCCTAGTTGGGGCCTTTGGACCTGATTCGCCTAGATTGGGCCCGAGCCCCTTATCGTTTTTAATGAGTGGGACACTTCATTTTTGCTGGGCATCATACATGTGTTGGAGTGACCTGCACTACAAGAAAATTTAGCTTAAGTGATAATGTGGAAGTTGTCACTATTTGTATGCATTTAGTGATAAAAATATGAATTTTGTCATAATAATAATGGTGACAAGTGCAATAGCGACAAAATATATTTTTAAATTGTCACTAATAGTTATTAATGACAAATATATGGTGACTTAAGTTGTCACTATTGACAATTAGTGACACCCTTTTAGTGACAACCATAGTGGCAATATTTATTGTCACTATGGTTTAGTGACAACTTTTTGATTGTCAATTTTGGGGTATCGCTAAATATCAATAGTGACAACTTTTTTTACAATTTTTGTCACTAGTATGTTTATGAAAACCATTTTAGTGACAATATTTGAGTTCTTATCACTTAATATATAAGAAGGGACAACTTTAACATTATCACATAAAATTTTATCACTAAAATTTAATTATTTTGTAGTGCTGGTCTCAATTTCGAATTCATAACGGTTTCGGTCTTAGACGGGCACACTCTGGTCCAAGTGTTTGGGCCCAATGAAATGTATTTAATGTGCTAATTTGTACTTTATAATTAATTAGTAAATGAGTAATTAATTTGATTTATGGATGAAATTGGAGAAAAGATAAGGAAAAGGGCTTTTAGCTTATTATTTAGTTGGACGTCGGTCAAGATTATCTTTAGTTGGTTAAATATAATTATAAAGTTATGTCACTAAAATTATTCAAGAGTGAATACAAATTAGAAATTTTCCTCAAGATGATAATTAACAATATTTTATTTTTTGGGTGTTTGCGGGAGCTTCTTTAAACGGAGATGCACCTGTTTTTGCTTATTTTACAACGCAACTCCATTGAAAAATAAGCAGAATTTGTCTATAAGACTTTTAAGAAAGCAAAAGCAAGAAAATGTGTTTGTATTTCCTTAAAAGCAGATCTTGAGGTTGGTGAAATTTTATAAAAAAACACACTTGAATTATTTACATGTTTTCTATCACAACTTAAGAAAACTATCAAATTTAAATTTTCTAAGTTGACTCTTCATTTTATTCCTTAATTTTACAAGCCATTAAAATATCAATTGTTTTAATTTCAATTCTTATTTAACATAAAAAAGAATAATATGGTAAGATAATTAAAAGAAAATAATATTTTATGAGCCCACATTAATTAATATATAAAAATAATTAATTTAATTAATTAACATGGTATGATTTATATTATATAAAAATAAGTAATTAAAATTCCAGCAACTAAATAAATAGGTCATTGGGTGCCTTTTGGCAAAACTCTATTTGACTGCAAATTTTAAATAGAAGTAGATGAGATTTTGAAGTTTGCAACACTCAAAATTGCTTTTGGACCTCCAAAATCAATTGCAAGTTTGGATTGGATAACAACAAGCTCCAAATTTGCTCTTTTCTCCTCTTTTTCTTGAAAAAAAGAATTCACAAGCATATTAGGCCATCTCCAAAGGTATGGGCAGGGCCAGGGCTCCGGAGCCCTGGGGCTGCCCTTGTCCTTGTCCCTAGCCCTGTCTGATCGTCTTCAATGGCAGGGCTTTAAACCCCAATTAATTCCATTTTTTTTCTTTCCCACTCTCACTGTTATAATAATAGTTTTAATTTTATTTTTTATATTAATATTAATAATACTAATAACTATGTTAATAATACAATTAAATTAATAATAATATTTAAATATTAAAATTAAAGAGAGTAGATAATAATAAAATTAATTTTTTTAATTACATTTTAAACTAATTCGATATTTTTAAAAATACATAGACACCATCAATATTGTAATTAAATGATTAAATTTTTAATTACAATAAAATAAATTAAAATAAAATGTTTAAAAGAAAGTTTTAATTTAAAATATTAATTACAATTCTAATTAAACAAAGAATGTTACAATTCTAATTAATTCTAATTTTAATTACAATTCTAACTAATTTATGATTTTAATTATTTTAATTATAATTTTAATTAATTATTAATGATTTGTCCATAAAAAAATTAAAAATTGATGGATATATATATATTTATTAAATACTAGGAAATATACTAACTAATTTTATTAAATAATTCAATTCTACAAATTTAATTTTATTTAGGAGGAAATTTTAATTTTATTAAATATTTCTTTATATAATTAATTTTAAATCTATAAAAATATTAAAAAACAAAAGAAATTAAAGAAGAAAAAAAAGAACCAATCATGTGGCTTCACCTGACTTAAAGAGAGGTGCGTGTCACACGGTCCCAAGGCTACGGCAAGGGCTCGCCGCGCCCTGCAGTTCACCCTGCCCACGAGCACGCCCCGCAGCTCCGACCACTGGACATTATTTCTCCTCCCACCCCGATCCCGAGCATCTCCATACATACTTCTTTACTTATTTAAGAGAAAAAAGAATATTCGTTTATAAATCTAGTCTATTTTATGTGAGTATCACGTGGCTAAATTGTGGAGCAGTCGCTTTCATTGCAGGCTGTCAATTGTCCTTTTCTCCTTTTTTCGTTTTTCTCTTTAGTTATTTTTATTTACTATAATGATAATTGTGAACTACCTCAACCTTGACCTCCTCCCAGTCCACACCATACAAATTACAAATAATAAAATACAAAGAAAACAATAGGAAACAGCTGTATAGTTTCAACAAAGGGAAAAATCTGTGTGGTATTATTTAAAGAATTTAAAAGATATATTGCTTTAGCGACAATATATACCACATGCTTAATCAATTCGAGTCAAATTACACAAGTTTAAGTTTTGTATAATAAAATTTATATCATTTTTAAACAAATCGAGTCAAAGTACACAATTTAAGTTCTCTATAATTTTACTATAGAGTTGTAGCACAAATGGAACTCAAATAGCTCACGTTTTATCAAAAAGTAAAATATTGATTAAGAATTCTTCCGGTTTTAATCAAATTGATAGATAATTTAGTTTGATTTCATTGCTTAATGAAAAGTTCCTATAAAGATATTTATTACTCTATTAATTATATTTACTTGATTGGACTTAAACTTAGTATTTACTACGGAAACAGACCCTAAAATGGAAAAAGTATTTTCCTGTATTTGCAAGTTTTATTTTTGAAAGAAGGAAACAATTGGAAAAATAAAAATAAAAACTAGTGCTAAATAAAATTCCATATGTGATGTGAAGTGTGAACCACATAATTAAGATGTAAGAATGGCCAATAAAATATATATATATATATATATATGTACATAAAAAATTATTCAAGTTCCCATTTTCCAAACGTGGGTGAGGTAGAATCTAGTTTTGCAATACAAAAAATTCTCTTTGGCTGGAAATACAGAGAAGAATATACTTCCAGCATAAAGAGAAGATTTTGAGGGGAAATAGGGTTCTTGATTGCTGGGTTTGTGTGAATTTTAGTATTTATTTCTTTTTATTGGGGGGAAGAAAAAAATAAGCTTGATGGTTCTTCTGGGTTCACTTCAAACGCTGGCCGTTTGCAAACATGCAGCTGGAATCGCGGGTATATGATTCTTTTTTATTTTTTGGATATTTGATATCAAAGTGTTTGATTAATCTTAGGTTTATGTTTTGATTACATTATGTGATGCTTTTGATAATAAGTGCTATCATTAATTTGGGCATGATGGTCTTGTAAGAATGAAGAGTTTATTGTGAGGAATTGCAGGTTTTTGCTTTTAATCCTATCTTTTTGGATGGCAAAATGGAGGATAAAATGCTTTGGCTTTTAGTTTTAGCTTTCTTAATGTTTGTTTATGTTGATATATTTTATGCAATTTTTTTTTGAATTTTGACCATTGTTTCTTTGGGTTGATAGCTATTTAGTCATAAATATTTGGAAGTTCATCTTAAGTTAATAGATGAGTTGGACATTTAATATGGTATCTGTGTTCGAATCTCTCATGCAATTCTAAGTTCCACTTGTATAACAGACTTTGTAACTTTTGGATGAGTTGGACATTCAATAATAGCCTCTAAAAGCAAGCTGCAAAGTATTGCATTGGTAATTGAAAGACTAATATATTAAACTTATGTTGCTTCATTTCAGGGAATATCTTTGCTTTTGGATTGTTCCTATCTCCTGTGTAGGTTTCCACTCCTGAACTATTGTATATCTCCGAATTAATTAACTTGAAAGTCTGAAGATAATCGAGTTATTACCACACACTACTCTTACCTTTTACCTGTCCCTCCAATCTAATTTTCAGACCGACTTTCCGAAGAATCATTAGAAACGAGTCAACAGAGCAGTTCTCTGGGTTGCCATACATATATGCTCTCTTGAATTGCTTGATCACTGCTTGGTATGGCTTGCCTATGATATCCACTGACAATTTGCTGGTTACCACCGTAAATTCAATTGGTGCACTTTTCCAAATAGTCTACATTTTCATCTTCCTAAAATATGCCGAGAAATTTAGAAAGGTATCGTGTTTTTCTCTCTCTCCATATAAAATGGCATTTCTTCACCTTTTCTTTTTTATAGTTTGTAATTTTGTTTCCAAGCAGTTGAGGATGATAGGATTGCTCTTGTTAGTTTTCGGTCTTTTTGCAATTATCGCCATTGGGAGCTTGCTAATGGTCGACTTTGAAGTCCGCCATTTGACGATTGGGTTCATAAGTTGTGCTTCCCTCATATCAATGTTTGCTTCACCTTTGTTTGTAATTGTATGTGCTTATTCATAGTTAGCATTACTTAGTTTATTTACAGATCTTCTTCATAAACTAATCACTGGTTTTTTCTTGTGAGGCAGAATTTGGTGATCCGAACAAGAAGTGTTGAATTTATGCCATTTCATCTGTCACTTTGCACGTTTTTTATGAGCACGTCTTTCCTTTTATACGGAATCTTCAATTTTGATCCTTTTATATATGTAAGTTTCTTCATAAATATGTTTTTTGTTCTTCTTCTGATATAACTTTGCAAGTAAGTGTTTATAGACGACTGACCTTTTTTTCTTGGCCTATGTTTACAGATCCCAAATGGAATTGGAACCTTTTTAGGAGTAATACAATTATTTTTGTTCTCGTACTACGAAAAGTCATCGAGAGTAGACTCCATAGAACCATTAATAGTGTCTTACTCCAGTACTGATGCATGAAATTAAAGGTAAAGAATTTGAGGTACCCTCTATAGTTAAAGTTGCCTTATGTATGTTTTTAGTATTGCATCTAAATTTCTTTTACTATTTTCTTCAGTTGGTCAGCTATTTGTCCTGGAACTCCATTTTTTATCCATTATTTTTTAGGGAAAAGTTCATGTAACGTTGAGTTAGAAGGCACATAGTCGACTTTGTGAAGATGGCTGAAATCGGAGGCACATTCGTGTAATTCGTACAACTTTTCCGTATGTATAGATTTACAAAGAGTCAATGATTCGGAAGACATGATAACATGAGTTATATGTCCTCTCCGTTTTTGTTATTTTTCCAAAATTTATTTTTGCAAGTGGCGTTGTCTATAGATAATAAAGAGTAATTACTTCAATTGTTGCTGAATTCCATAATGTGTTGTTATCTTCTTGCATTTGTCTTCCAGATTCTTTGTATTTATGACAACATAAGACCTCTGGATGTTGGGATGCAGTATAAGTTATGGTTTCTCTTGTCTGTTTTCATGTTTGAATTAGCCTTTTTTAAGAAGAGATTTGGACTCGGAAATAATCAATGAGTTCATGTTTTGTGATTGATAACTCTATAGACTTTGTTATCAAACAAAGTAATGGACCTTCATTTGTGCAACATGTAGTTATGCATTGTTTCGGAAATAGAAGCTCTTGGAAATTTTGGAAGAATTTTCAGTTCAACATTTGAAAGTGATATTTTTTTTTAGTACTTTTTTTTTTTTAGGTCTTAGACCTTACTTAATCTCATTCGAGGCACTAGACACGAATTCGAACTTGTGTTCATTATATTGTAATTACTAGTCCATTTTACTACCAATCACCCGTTGATGAAGTATTATTTTATTATTTCAATCAAGTCAAACTTCTCATTCAGCATGGTTTTATCTATAGCCCGCAATATGATCCATGTTCTATTGGTTGGATCAACCCGACCAAACTTAGTCCAATTCAAACCTAACCCTTCATTTTGTATTATTATTATTATTATTATTTGTTTTGTTTTTTGGGTTGGATTGAATTGGTTGAATCAAAAGTAGGCTTATGTCGAGTCACATATATGTCAATTAATACAAAAGCTCAATAAGGATGATTAGTTTAGTATTTTTTTTTTCTAAATTTATAAATGTTATTTAAAATCTACATTTTACTTGTATCCGACTTAAAAAAAATTAAATATTCAATTTTATTCCAAATTGCACTTTTTTAGTAATATTTTACAAAATGATACAAATATATTTTTCATATACAATTAGATCAACCTTAGAAGTAATTTTATTTGTCTACATTTGTATATTTTTAAAGCTCATTTTATATTTTTATGAGGTATGCTAATTAATATAGTCATATAGAGATAATACATAATATTATCAAATTCGACCCAACTCAAATTCCAATCCAATTTTGACACGAACATTTCTTACATAGTCATCTTTAGAGAAAATAAGACACATATTTGACCCAAATTAATTTAATTCGCTCGAAATTGGCTCAACACGAGTCTTTTTCTATTTTTTAACGATATTTAGGTCTCAAGATTTAACTTAATTATTTCAAGATGTTGTCTGACACAAACACCTCAACCGAAATTGAAATGAATTCACGATATCATATCATATGCTTTGTATAAATAGGGGAAAACAACAACAACAACAACAACACACCCCCACACCCCAAACCTTTAATTTGAGTATTTTGTACTTTTCTTCCTAGCCTTTTTTAGTTTGCACGTCGCCCCGCACATATTTCGATATTGTCGATTTCCACTTTTTGTTGGCTTATGGTCAAATTTTGTGGAATTTTTTGTTCTATACTGGCTACATGGGTATATTTAAGGCCAGTAAAGCCTTTTTAACATTGTATACTACACTAGGTTACTACATTGATAAAAGAATATCAATACTAATTGACAAAAAAGGTGAGAATTGGAAAGTGATAATTATAAATTTCATCCGGGGGAGACTTGGAATACTAAATTGTGAAAGTTCAACAGAAAATTCTGCAAAATTTGACTGTCGGGTGGTCAAAGATGGAAATTTGCAACATTTACAATAGGTGAGAGAGGCAAGTGCAAACTAAAAAAGGTTGGGGAGAATAGTGCTAAAACACTTAAAGTTCAGGGGGGGAAGTGCTCTTTTCCCGTATAAGTATAAATATCACAGTCTTTTTCTCCCTTGCATAATTAAAAGGAAAAGGAATAAACGGATTTAATGAACTAACAACGTAATTTGTATATTTCTTCAGTAATCTAAAATCCTGAACGAAAAGCAGTTTTGGACACGGGCAACTACAAATCACCTGCAATTAATCTCGATCCTGGAATTGAATTAGGGTTTTTCTTGATTTTGGCTGCCTCTTTACTCCACCTATCGCAAAAACTTGTAAGTGATTCGTTAAAATAATAATAACTTCGATTACGTTGTCTCGTATTCCTTTTCACATTAATAGATAGATTTTTTCTACTGAAATTCCATCGTTCATATTCCTGTCAGCTTCAATTAGGTTTCCCGTTATCAAATTGTGCTAATCCATCCCCTATACGAATAAAAAGTTCCTATTAATCTGAATTAATTGGGAAAAAAAATTAGCAAGAATTTCATGCTTAGTTCAATTGTGACATTTACAACCTTTTTGCTTTTTAGGAATTTCCGAATTGATAAGACAAACACAAATGTCAGCAAGAAATCAAGGACCTCCACCCGAGCAACATGAACTTCCTTTCCCCAGAGGCCTTAGAGGAGTTCCGCATCCCGCATTTCGCGAAGAAATGAGGGAATCACATTATAGTTTATCCGGCCCCAGACAACTTCCTCCACACCCCGCCATAATCGAGAAGCAGTTAGCAGCTCAACACGATGATATTCAGGTTCTGCTAGTCGATAACCAGAGGTTAGCCGCGACCCACGTCGCACTTAAACAGGAATTGGAGGCTGCTCAGCATGAGCTTCAGCGAGGTGATAAATTTGCACGAACTATACATTCGGAGAACGAGTTAGAGATGAGGGAACTTTACGAGAAGTCACTTAAAATGGAAAATGAACTTCATGCTGTTAATGCTGTTAGAGCTGAGCTTATGCAAGTGCATATGGATATTAAGGAGTTAACTGTTTCTAGGCAAGAACTTACTGCTCAGGTTCAAATGATGACTCAAGATTTGACGAGAGTTACCTCGGATTTGCAGCAGGTTCCAGCTATTAAGGCGGAGATTGAAGGGTTGAGACAGGAACTTGAGCGGACTATGTAAGGGGTTGTTTGGTTGTGTTTGTGATTATCTTTTTTTATCTTCCATGTATGTATTTTGGTAAATAATGTTTTGTTTTCAGGCCTGCCATTGAGCATCAGAAGAATGGATTTGCTGAAAGCTTTGAGCATGGTAAGGTGATGGAGAATAAATTAATCTCAATGGCAAGAGAGATGGAGAAACTTCGAGCTGAGTTGGCTAACGCGGAAAAAGCTCGTGCTGCTGCTGCTACAGTTGCGAATCAGGGTATTTGTTCTCTTATTGATTTTGTACTGCAAATCATGATTCGGGAAAAGAGAGTTTGTTTACCTTTTGTCATGAAACATATTTGCATCCTGAAAGATATCATTGAACATTGGAAAATTCTTGCATAGACCTGGTCTACGAGATTTTCATATACCTTGTGGTTTTAAATGCACCATATCATACATTTTGGTGATGTCATGCTCTTACAATGTATGAACTCTATGACATGATAGATAACCCATTAAGTCTATATGTTCCATAAGTTTTGATTCATGGCCTCAGAAACTGTCGTCTTGCCTTGTGGTTGTAAATGCACCATATCATACGTTTTGGTGTTGTCATGCTCTCACAATGTATGAACTCTATGACATGATAGATACCCATTAACTCTATATGTTCCATAAGTTTTGATTCATGGCCTCAGAAACTGTCGTCTTGCACATACATGCCTCTCACTTTTGTTTCATTCTGACACAAGAAAGCTAAGCATGGCTGAATGCATATATATGTTTCATATGGTTTTCTTATAATAAAGATTGTCCAGCTGTAAAATTTTAGTTGACTATTACCATGAAAAATTAAGTGTAATATAAGGTAAACGAAATAACCTAAAATATTTGGTAAATTCATTTCATTTGTCCTGACTGTGACTTTAGCCCATAGAAGTTGTTATTGTCTGATCATGTTCTTAGTGTTTGTGTTGGAAGAATGAATTATTCAGACTCAGAGCCACACCTTTGAAGTTC
Organism: Penstemon newberryi var. newberryi; assembly: GCA_030819805.1. Taxonomy (NCBI): domain Eukaryota; kingdom Viridiplantae; phylum Streptophyta; class Magnoliopsida; order Lamiales; family Plantaginaceae; genus Penstemon; species Penstemon newberryi. Next base: position 3,461,319 of record JAUALY010000003.1, on the reverse strand, counting down.
TCCTTTTAGAAACTATGTCTTGATCCGCATGGTTGTCTATGTAAATGCCTTTGATACTTGCTCATTCTCTATGCACAAATCACAATACATTAGGAAATGACGTATTCTTCTTGGTTCCATGACCCTGAACTTGACCATCTTCAAGTTTAGTTCCTGTTTCCCGAGTGGGAGAAGTATCTGGCGTTTACTTTTTTATCAGCATGGGTATTCTGTAGGGAGTTAAACTTCGTTAAAAGTTGTCTTACGGTTTGTTTTTTAACCCTGCAGGTATGAGTTACAATGCTAATTATGGCAATTCTCAAGCAGGATATCCTGGAAATTCTTATCCTTATGGGATGATGCCAGCAAACTCAATTCCCCCGGTAAGTTCTAATTGTATTACATACTTTGATTACGAGATCTACACAAAAGCAAAACCCTTTTAAATACTAAATAACTTCTCATTGTCCTATTTCAGGCACCTGGTGGTGTAGAAGGTTATCCTCAGTATGCACCCGGACCTGGTGCTTGGGGTTCTTACAATATGCAACAAGTGCAAGGACCCAGATAAATTAGTACATGCTTGACTGTATGTTTTGATTCCTCTAATCAGGTATTAGTCAGAACTTTGATTATGTTTGTAAGATTGAACTTTATTAAAATCTCAGAGTGTAGCATGTTTCTGAATTCTGATTGAAGTTGAATTGATAAATATATGTCCCTTGAATATTATACATTAAAATCTTGTGAGTATGAATGAAGTTTGATGCAACTATTGTATACCCAGGATCTGTTTGGTCCTACTTTATTGGTTGTTAGCTGCTCTTCTCTTGATTTGGTTTGCTTTATTTAGGAAGGAAGAACTTGAAAGCCGAATGAGATGTGCTAGACCGAAACTTCCCTTAGCCACATTGACCCGTTTTGATGAGAGAGTTTGACAGACGACACAGAACTGGACTATTTCTTGCACGTAACTATACTAGGTCTTATCGAGTTTGAAATTGTATTTGAACTTGAATAGACTTTAAACAAATGGAGGAGGGATTGAACACAGGTTAAATTCGGGTGGTTTGATATTTCTTATATATATGTAATTTTTAAATTTGTTAAATTGAGCATTAGTTGAGTTTTGAGAACTATCAAATTACTAGTGTTATTTATTTTTAATTGGATATGCATGAATAATCAAGTTTAAACGTAGTTTTATCAATCAAACCAATCTTAAATAGATTGATTTGATTAACTACAACTCTATCTTCAGCGGTTTGTTTAAAGCAATAAACTTGCTTTTATCTTAAAAGAGATCAATTTGATTTACAATTCTATCTTGGACGATTTTTTTGATGCAATAAAGTAGCTTTTGTGTCTCGGCAAAATTCATGAATTTTTTTCGCCAAAAATCATATGAATATGAGATGCATGAGTGAAATAATCGTGTTTGTATTCCCCAAATACTAATACTAAAAATTACTATATTCATCATCCTTAATAGCAGATAACGAAACTGATTACATAAAGAAACAACGCTCCATCAAGAAACATTCAATACATAATATTTTAATTAATATTATATAAGGGATTTTGTGATAAAATTCTGAGATGATAGATTTGTGTAAAATTTTCCCAACACAGGAGAGTGTTGGTGGATTTAACCAAGTAATGAGATTAAATATGAATTTGATGGTAACTTTCAAACAAAGTAAACGGACATTATTAAATTCTGCTCATTTAGTATAACCTTTCACAAGTTCCCATTAGAATGCAAGTTACAATTCACTTCACTTGAAAGTTGAAATTAATAAAATCTTCTAGAATTAAATCAACCAGTAGCAGTCTTCTTCAATAAAACACTACTAGCTCTTACTCATGGGAACGGTTTGGATTGTGGCAAACTGTTATTATTTATTATAAAAAATAATTTCAGGTAATTAATTATATTGTTCTTATCTAGATAAAACTCTTAGGATAAACAGCATAGAGTTTATGTAGAGCAAGAGTTATATGTCCATGAAACTCCATAGGCTTATACATATCTCAAACGAGTTTATATATATGCCATTTTTCCAAGTTAAATCAGTGTCACCCAAAAAAAAAAATAGGATAGATAGATAGATGAACTTCACAATGTCATTTAGAATTTTAGTTGGTTTTTTACTTATTGGATCATTGGCGACGGCATGTGAAAAAGAATACAGGACGGCAATAGGGGATCCAGGGATGAGAAGGGACAATCTAAGAGTAGCAATAGAAGCATGGAATCAATGCAATGAAGTCCATGAAGATGCCCCCCACATGGGCAGTCCTAGACAAGCTGATTGTTTTGATGTTGTCCACAATACTAAATCATACAGTATGTCCCTACATTTTTTTGTTCTTTTTTAATCTTTTATATATATGTGTGCTATTAAATAGCCAACGTGACTAGTGTAACTTGGAGTGAAAAGATAAATCAGATTTTCCATAGACCATGAACGAAATATACGAATCCATAAAACATATTTGTAAGGTTTTGTGCATGGTTATGAAAGACTTCATCTATGCAAACAAAAAAAATTCATAATATATTATAGGGGAATTATCCAAGAATCGACAAATTAGGATGGAGTAATTTGCAAAAAATATCAATAGGAACACATGGTTGTTAAACAAAAATAGAGTCACAAGTTGGGACCTGAATTGGTCAAACTCACTCAACCACACAAAATAAGTATATTGCTATTGTTATGTTATAAATCATACTTCTAAGAGTGTTCTTCAACCACAAAAAATATTTTATTGCACTTACCATGTACAGAGTATATGTTTTAGATTTAGCCAATCCCGATTCGGGCAAGAATGACTCCACAAAATGTTACTTTGGTCAATTGTGTTGGTTAACTAAGATTCCTGAAATTCATTAATTTCTATATGTGCGGCCAATTCTTGATATATAGTATTTCTTTTGTATCCTTCATTTCATAAGCATTGCTTCTGCATCATTTTGCAGCCAAATTAGCACATAGGGTGAATGACAAGTACAACAAGCTAGGAGTAGAAAATGCCAAAAGCCATGGATTGAAAAACATAGATGTAAATCAATATGCAGCATGGAAAGAGAGATTCTTAGGCTACAAATGCCAAGTACAAGACAAACCTAAGCCATGGCAATTTTGGATGATAATGCTTAAAAGTGGCAACATGGACACTTCAGCTGCTATATGTCCGAAAAATGGCCACAAATCGGAACCCTTTCCACCGGAGTCTCGTTTTCCATGCTTTGGTAAAGGCTGCATGAACATGCCAAGAATTTACCACAATTACACGAGCGTGCATCATTATCATATGAATCGAACTCTAAAGGGAAGTTTCTATGGGACGTGGGATTTAGACGCTGATATTGAAAGTGCAGCGACTAAGAACAATACTTCGTATTATTCAGTGACTTGGCAGAAAAGGGTAGGAAAAGGAAGTTGGGTATTTCATCATAAATTAAAGACATCACCAAATTATCCATGGCTTATGCTATACTTGAGATCAGATGCCACAAGAGGATTTTCGGGAGGATACCATTATCAAACAAGAGGGATGTCGAAAATTGTAAGTTTTCTATATCAAATATGTTACTTATTTAATTTGATTTTATCCAAATACTAACTAAAATTCATAACTAGGTACCCAAATCACCAAATTTCAAAGTGAGGTTCACATTGGATATAAAGAAAGGAGGAGGTCCAAAAAGCCAATTCTACCTTATGGATATTGGAAGTTGTTGGAAGAACAATGGCAAGCCTTGTGATGGAGATGTAACTAGTGATGTTACTCGATATAGTGAAATGATTATAAACCCGAGTATAGATGCTTGGTGTAAACCGAGTGCTCTTAGCTCGTGTCCCCCTTATCACACGTTTGCTAATGGAACTCGTGTGCATCGCACGGATGAGAGAAATTTTCCTTATGATGCTTACCATGTTTATTGCTCGCCTGGCAATGGCGAACATTTGGAAGAACCGAATAATTTGTGTGATGCTTATAGTAACCCACAGCCTCAGGAAATTCTACAAATTTTGCCTCATCCTGTTTGGGGAGAATATGGTTATCCTACAAAGAAAGGTGAGGGTTGGATTGGAGATTCAAGAACTTGGGATCTTGATGTCGGAAGATTATCTCAGTCACTTTACTTCTATCAGGTATGAAGTTTTTTTCTTCTTTATTTCACTTTCATGTTTTTAGAATAATACGAATCAAATTTTGAAAATTCTTTTTTTTTTTTCCTCTTTTCTTTTGCAGGATCCAGGCACTAAACCGGTGGAGAGACATTGGCCATCTATTGATTTGGGAACTGAGATATATGTTAGTGGTAATGAAGTAGCAGAGTGGACTGTCAGTGACTTTGACATTAGAGTACCAAAATAATGTTGATGACAATTTTTATTTTGTGTAGTTGAATTTATTTGAATTGTTTTTACCTAGATAAACAAACTAGTTATATAGTAGTATTATGTGAAGGAAGAGTAATATTAAGTTATCGACTTTTTTCATTAGTTCCTTTTGCACTTTGCTTTAATTCATTAGTGATTTCTTGTCAGCAACAGGGCAATTCAAGATGTCTGAAAAGAGATTATAACAAACAAAAACAAGATATAAATTTACTTGATGGATCAAATTAAAACAAAGAAAACACAATTATCTACCCTCACAAATTCTCTCCTGCACTCGCTGGATATATCTAAGCTCATTCTAGTAGCACAGTTCGTTTAAAAATTAAATTATTAAGTTCAAACACAATCTCAAATTCTATAAGAACATGAAATCAAGTTGAGTAAAGTTTTATTCGACAAGAAAATCAGACCAAATTTGTATATTAGTCAACTCAACTTAAACCATATTTGTATATTATCTGACTCAATTTACCTCGTTTATAACCACCACCCCATCCTCTCGATGTTTTAGATAGTTGAATCCATCCAAGAAACTTATTGCAATGGCTTCTTGCTAAAAGCAGGTGAGATCCTTGCTCTAGGATGGGTGAAATATTCTGCCGGATCCTTTATGTTGTTCGAGCATCAACTTCATAAAATCATTAAATCTTATATCTTATAATTTATAAGTAAGCGACTCTGGAGAAATGGATGATTTTTCAATGATGAAACAATTGTTACTATACAAGAACTAAACTAAAAGATCATACACTAAAAGACCGGCTCTTCTCAAAGCGCGACTCACTTGATGACTCACATAACCATCATTCATTATCAATAGCTGATATTGTTCAGCATCCTTTAACCCTCGTGTCATCTGGGAATACTATAACCCTGACTAAGTTAGTCCAAGTTGAACAGCACCAACCTCTCGATGAGCAGCAACAGCAACGGCAGCAGCCCCAGCAGCAACAAATCGAGTTTGGGCTTGCAACAACTTCGAATCAATGCCAATTTGATTGTTCAATGTGTCTGCAGCTTTTGCTTGCGATTGATAATATGGGTTGCTATTCATATCAACACTCGTTCCATGGTTGTTCAATTTAGATTGTTGGACTTGAGATGCTTCCATAGAAGACTTCTCTTGATTCTTCCCCATGCTATTCCTATAGAAATAATGTGGTGAAATCGATTGAGGAAGAACAGCATTTTGAACATAAACTCTGCTATCATAGGAATCATTCATCACGTGTCTGACATTCTCATACGGTAAAACTGGCCCCACTACTCTACCTGGCTTGGCTGCAATGGAGAAAGTGAAATGTCATTAAAACGTAAGTGATTATGTGAAATAAACCAGCATGTTTTCTAAGGCAACAAACATACCATTAGGTACCCGTGGTGGTGGAGGTGGCCGTAAAACCTTAGATATATTACCAGAAATGGCATCTGGAACTCTTTGACCTATGGACATATCTCCTGTTATTTGCCTATTATCACATGCATACATATTTGGTTGTGTTTTGGGAGGAATGGTACTGGAGTTCACGGTAGACCTGCATGTAATGAAAAAAGCTTGAGCATTGTTATAAATGTATAAATAAATAAACATGTAAGCGTAACAACATACTATATTAGTACAAAGGTTTGCTAGGAGCAAAAAAATTCCAAGGATGTGTAACAAGATTTTGGTAGCAGCAAGCAGCTTATAGAGCAACAGGCGTAGATTTATCTTCTAATGTTGCATAAAATAAAAGCATGTTAGCAAAACAATCATTTACAAATGCACATAGATCGAAAAGTAAGGGAGAGATTAGAAAGCAACAGCACAAGGAAACATCTCCAGCGCCTACTGAAAAAATAAATAACAATAAACATCAATATAAAAACAAACCTTGGAAGTGAAACATGCTTTCTCTCAGGAGGAATCACAGGCCCACTTTTCCCTACATTTTCCTCGAGATAGGCAAATTGCTTTTTGAAATGACCAATGGCACTGCACAACACACAACATTATTACAATCTCAGATCGTGTAAAATCACATGTATGCTTGAAGAAGGGAGTGGTTAAAGACCTAGGATAGAGGAAACTTGTGCCTCCATTTCCTGCCATGTAGTCCTTCAGTAATTGAGGATGGTACTCTAATATTTCCCGAAAAATCAACTCCCTAATATCTTCCTTCGTTACTCTTCGTCGCTCGAATTCAAATTCCAACTTTGAGATTGGCTGACAAGAAGGCTCCCTCTCAATCTTAGACAGCCCCTTAAAGTAAGGATCCGCCAATGCCTAATAACCATATAAAATGATCAGTACAAAAGATAAATATACCGAATGATCATTTGTACCAAATATCAAGAAACATGGAATCAAGTAAGGCGAGATTGTGGAATGGGAATATTTATTCAGGCAAACAGTACCTCTTCAGCACTTGGACGGTCTTTTGGATCAAATGCCAACAGCCTTTGCAATAATTTAAGAGCCAAAGGATCTTCATTTGGGAATTTGTCAGCAAACGGCACTGGGCGCTTTTTCCTCATATCCATTAAATATTTTCTTGCTTTCTCATTACGTACCTGCATCAATGATTAAAAAAAGATTACACCTATTTTTGAAGAAATAAGCACAAAACACTGTATTGCAGAGAGGGTGATGATGTTCCTTACTCCAGAAATGGTATCTGCTGATGGTATCCCAAGAAGATCAGTTATCAAATCCAGTTGATGCACAACACTTTTGCCTGGAAACAGGGGCTTCCCCGTCAAGACTTCTGCAAAGATACAGCCTATGCTCCAAGTATCAATAGCAGGTGTATACTGCAAGGAAAATATATTAAAGACATGAGACAGATTCGTTCACAATAGTATAGCAATAAACCTTCCGGTAAAATTATGCAACCTACACAATTACCTCTGAAGAAAGAATTATCAACTTCCAGGAGAATTCAATAGTCCTCCCTGAACAAGAATTGTTCAATCTACAATTACTACTAATTTGATGCACTCTAGATACATGTTTTTCTATTCATGTAAGCAATTCATTCTACAATTTCAGTCAGAATAAGACCCCAAACTTAACAAATGCTCAGGTATGAAATAGGACGTCCTATTCACCTTGTCTATTGAAAGTTATGATTTTATCCCTTGACAAGGTAAGGAGACAAACTAAGAAAAGTAATTGCATTCAAGTATATATGAGGACCTTGAAAATAAATTAAAAAACAATGCATCCAGCAATTTTATAATTTCATAAGGTGCAGGGCAGGGCTGGTCATAGTTTTCAGAAAGCAGGAGCTAAAGAGTCAGCTAATCTCTCACATGATCTCGATACCAAAACTTGAAAACATAACATAAATCAGCAGATTGAATGAGGTCAATCAGCTTTATTAAGTGAATGAATGTTGAAGGGCCAAAAATAACTGGTAAAACAGCTAAGAAAAACATTTGAAGATGTTTGCATAAAGTACCAGGCCTCCATGATCCTGGCAACTTTCAGTTGAGTCTAAGTTGACAAAGTAACAAAAGGCCTTGCATGGCATTACCTTGGAGAAGAAAGATCCACACAACTCAGGAGCCCTATACCATCTTGTAGCAACATAATCCTGCAAGGTGAGGCAAATCAATCAGAGAAGGTTAGCTGTGGCCACATATTCAAAAGTGGGACCATAATACCAAAACCATATACTATCTCAATGGGCGGATATAGAAGTAACAGAACAACTAGAAGATGTCAAATGTACCGTCCAAAAAATTGTTGTTGGGGTATCGTTGAATGCAACTCTAGCAAGTCCAAAATCGCATATTTTGAGTTTGCAGTTGGCGTTTGCCAGAATATTCTTTGGTTTAAGATCCCGATGATACACATTAGCTGAAACCAAATAGAACAGAAATTTTAGATAACTAGGTGATGAACCAACTCAGTGATTTCAGAGATCAAAAATGTAAATATAAATGCATAAACTTCTCATTTGGAATTAACGTAAATCTTTCGAAGTATTCTTATTTTGCAAGAAATGCTACTGTTATCATGCATTCAAGATACCTGTATGCATATATTTTAGTGCCCGTAGCATCTGATAGAGAAAAAACCGGTGATGCTCATGTGTCAAGTCATCGTTAGCTTTTATGACTTGATGAAGGTCGGACTCCATAAGCTCAAAAACAACATAAATATCTTTGAAGTCCCGTCTAGAGGGTGGCAACATGATCCGCTTAATTTCAACAATATCAGGGTGCCGCAATAGACGAAGCAACTTGACCTCGCGCAAAATCCGGATAGCATCAGATATATGCTCAAATATATTTGTTATTTTCTTTATGGCTACTTTTTCCCCAGTATGTGTATCAATGGCAGCACATACAACTCCATAGCTGCCCTTTCCAATAATTTCCAAAATCTTGTATCTGTTAGCTTCACCATACTCAGTAAAAAATTCTGCCTCTTTGGAAATCTACAGATGAATAATAACATGGTGTGATTATTCAGGAAATTGGTCATATATGTAGAGCTGAAAAGTAAAGGATGTACACACTCCAAAATTCAACAAAATAGATCTGAATTGAAACTTTTATCCCACAAATTTATTTAAACCTAATGAGAAGTAAGGTCTAAGAATCTTCTCAAATATCCAGAATTTTAAGTATCATAAAACTTGAGCAAAATACTTTAGGAATCTAAAGTAAGACTAAAATAGGAATATTAAAGCTAGACCCTGCACAGCATGGCATTTCAAGTTCCATATACCTAAGTTTTACACAATAAATTCAAATAGGTAAAACAAAATTTTAAAAATCCAATTTCAATAATTTCCAGCTTATTTTTCATAATTAATGGAAAACCAAAACTTTGAATGCTAAATAAAAACACTAATTCATTACAGCGGGAATTAAAAGAAAGATAAACCTCAAATTTCCTCAATTCAGGAATACATCAAGAGCTCTGACTAACACAATCAAGAAACACAAGGACCGATACATATACTTAATATCAAAAAGGGTATAATCTACGAGCAAAATTAGAACATCTTTCCGAAAAAACTCATAAGAAAGATAAAAACAGAAACCTTCTTTCTCTGATCTTGCTGCTGCATCTTCCTTTTCTCTCTCAAACACTCACTATCTCTTTCGATCCGATCAAACAAGATCCGTAATCTCTAACCAAAAAAGAATACAACAAATAAAACACAAATTTAACAAAATTGTTTAGGAAAACTGCATCCGCGCGATAATTTCACTTCAACCGCCACAATTTCTCCACGTAATTATTTCTACTAGAGTGGAGTTAATAAATTACAAATAATTAAATAAATTTGAGAAGAAAAAGAGGAGTGTTAGGGTTTGGAGATCTGAAAGAGGGGAAAGAGAAATGAAACGGGAAGATTTTGTGGTACAGAGAAATTTCCTATTCTTTATGTTTCCTCTTTAAATAGTAAGAGAAAATAATTATATTCAAATAAATAATTAATACCATTCGGTAAAGTGTTAGGCCAAACCCAATGCTGGGGGGCAGGGGTCGAGCTCCGGAGCTCCCCAGCTGCCCCTGCCCCTGCCTCCACCTCTTGTCTATCCAAATCCAATCCTGGGGCTTTCCACTCCATTTAATCCCAATTTAATTCTTCCCCACTCTCATCATTATAATAATTATATAATAATAATACTATTACTAATAATAACAAATATAATAATAATAATATAATTAAATTATTAAATCGTATTGTTCCAATTATTTTTCATTGCAAGTTATTAAAATTCATGTTGATAATATAATGTGATAAATATATTAACAAAAATTTCAACACAAAAATATGTTTACAAAAATATTATAGATAAAGTATGAATTTGAATTTTTTTGTCTAAGTGTTTAAATTATATTTTCAAACTACTTTAAAAATTATATTGTTCAAATATATATATAACCACCTATATTCTATTTAAATGATTTAGTTTTAATTATCATTTTTTAAAATGAAATTAAAATTTCATAAAAAATTTGAACAATAAAAGTTAAACAAAAAAATTTGAACTAAAAACTATATCACAAATTACATAAATATACTACACTATGAAATAATAATACACACTAAAAACTAAACTAAAAAACAAAACAAAAAAAAAAGAATATTTTAATAAGGGGACGCCAAGTGGCGTCCCCTGATTGCTGCCTGGGCGCACGCGCCCAGGCAGCTGGCAGGCGCTTCTACGCGCCTGCCAAGGTTGCTGGGGAGCTCCAAGGAGCTCCCCAACTAGCCCCAACCCCCCCTCCAGCCCCACCCCTCCCACCACCCCCTCCATTAATTATTAGCACCCCCACCCCTCCCCCTAGCACCACCCCCTCCATTGGGTTTGGCCTTATGTGACGTACCAACGTATCTATACGGACTGGCGGACTAATGCTCTTGGCCAACTGTCCTTTAATTTAATTTACTTTAATTTTCCTAATTTGTCTTTTTCTTTTGGGAGTTTCTGGAAATTAGAATATGGATAAGAATTATCTATGATTGTTAATGACTATGTATTCAGAGTAAGTCAATCTTAAATACAGATTAATTATTTTAAATGGATCGGATTAAGATGTTTTTTGTCAATTTCATCTACTAATTAAATTATTTTGAATGGATTCAATCATTTAAACTTAGATCACATTAATTGAGGACATATTTTTTCTTGAAAACGGGTTTAATTCATTTTGAGGCACGAAATATACATTAAGTGAAAGTCTCTTTCAACAGGGATACGAACATGAGTTTGCTACTTTGTATTGACTAGTCACTTTCACTAGATAAATGACTTATTGATTACATTAAGTTAGGTACTTAAATCAAATTAATTTATTGGATATTTGATCTGAGTTTATTAAATTAAAGTTGATTTGAATGCAGCTCATTATTTATATCAAATAATTTTGAACAACAATTTTATTAAATAATTTTTAAAGTTTGGTTCGAGTTTGACTTGATAAACTACAAAGTGATATAATACGTGTAAAAAAATCAAGTTACTTGAGTTCGATTCGTGTTTGTCTCAATTAAAGATCGTTTGAGATCAACTTGTTTAACAATCAAACAAAGTTCAAATACAATTTCAAGATCGAATTGGAAAATCAAATTAAGCTAAAGTAACGAGGCAACTTGACTTTTTAAATTTTTCCAAGTATTCAAATTTATCAAATAATTTAATTTTTGGATAAAGATTCATATATGATACCATCTTCACATCTCAATAAACTTCTAATTTCATATAATTTTTGAACTCAACTCGAATGATCAAATTCATTCTTTTAATTAAAGAAAAAAGATTGATTCAGCTGCATCTATTCACTTATATTAAAATATTATTAGATCTAGTTACAAAATAATGAAGATTAAAATTTAATAAATAATATTTATATTGCGAGATAGAGTTAATATATGATAGAAAAATCAATCTGAAATAGTAGTTACTATTAAACATGCATTAGCAATGTTATCTAAATTCCTGTGAAAAAAAATTAAAAATATATTATACATGTATATTACTTATTTACAATCGGATACATATTTTAACCGATTGAATCATTTTAACTCCATATATATATATATATATTTGAACTCGATATGCATCTTATATTTCAAGGAATTAAGTAAGAAAAACTAGAGAAATAAGGACTTTTCAATCTACCAATTCAGGGGGGGGGGGGGGGGGGGGGGGGCTGAAGAGGATATGAAGAGCTATAGAGTCAACCAAGCAAATATATATAAAATGTTCACTGAATTTAAATTTTTAATATTTCTAAATAAATGAAGCCAATGAATCATCAAATTTTCCAAGTCAATAAACAATAATCTATTAAATTATTTTTATCAATAAGCTGTATTAACTGATGATTACAACAACTTTAGTGGAAGGAGTTAGTGTTTAATTCAACGTTGACATTAGAAATAAGTACTTAATAACAATCAAATTCATTATTAATAAAAGTGTCAATAACCAGTATTTAAAAAAAATATCAATAACCATTATAAAAATAAATAAATAATAACCATCGAGTACAAGACTATCACAATTAACTAAAATATTAATCAAATTTAATTAGCTAGATAAATTGCCACGCTAGGCTTCTAATGAACTTAAATAATAGGATTAAACTCAAACGGCAAACCACAACGTGATTCGCGAGGCCCATTTTTATATCCTCTTGAGTTAGTGTAGAGTATGAATAGGGCCTGTTTGTTTGGCGTTTCCCAGAATTTTTTCGTGTTTGGGAAATGCCAAACAAACATGTTTTTTATTTTCCGAAATAAATTTTTCATCCATTAATTTTCTCAAACTACTCTCTCAAAAGCCAAACAAACATCAATTTTATTATCTCTAAACAAAACCCATACAGGGCCGGCCCTTCCCCTAGGCAACTCAGGCGGTTGCCTAGGGCCCCGAGGGTAGAAGGGCCCCCAATTTTTTTGGTACATGATGTATATTTTTTATTTTTTTGTAATTTAATAATTGAAATGTGATTTATTTTTCATACATGGTTATATGATATATAAGGACTTAGGAATTTAGTGAACAAAATAGAATCGAACAATGTATTATTCAAAATGGTTAATTTTATTTTCAAGTTTGAGATTGTATTTAATTAAATAAGACGAGCTCAAAAGAGCTTTAATCGAGTCTAACATAACTCAAGCACGAGTAACTTTACATATATTTATATTTAGTTTATCGAATTGATCTCGAATAAAATTTCTAAGACTATTAAAGTTCAAGTTTGATATGTATAATAAATGTAGTCCAAACCACCTTTTATTGACCAAACTTAAATCAAATATAAAGTGATTTGGTTTAATTTTATTAGATTTTGAATTGTTTATCCATTTTGACGTTGCTTATGTCAGCCACATTTTGTAGTAATGTTACACGAGTATAAAAAATTATTATGATACATTTTAACTATATTTTATTGATTTTTTACAAGAAAAATTCATTTTCTATTAATGTGCATTTGTTATACTCCTATAATTATATTTATCACATTTATGATATTTGTTTGCTGAAAGAAGATTTTAAAAATTAAGAATTAATGAAAATATATTTACGACTAACTATATCAAAAAATTAAGAGTATTTGTTATTTTATCTATATAGAAAAGATAGTTGGTAAAAAATAAAATGTATATTAATCAATACTTTTGCATTTTAAAAAAATATAAGAAAAAAAATATTTACTACACAATTTACTTATAATATAGGGCCTAAAATTTAACTTTCGCCTAGGGCCCCAAAATGTCTAGGGCCGGCCCTGAACCCATACAAACTATACTTTGATTTGACATAAAGTAACCTATCTCTTACACAATTTATCTCACATAACAAAGATGATTTGACATAAAGTCTTACACATCTTACACCTACAACCCAACTCTTCCAAACAACCCTACACCTACTTTATTTCTCAAATCACTCTCTCAAAACCCAAACAAACAACATTACGCAAATCGAGATCGTTTCACAAACCTCCTCTACTCTCCCAAACTACTTTCCCAAACGCCAAACAAACAGGCGCTACTAAAATAATAATACTTACTAGTACTGTAGTAACAATAATATTCTTAAAGACAACTTTATCCTTATTTATCTTATCAACATCTAATAAATTGACAACCATTTTGAGTAATTTGTATTTTACATTCAAAAATACATTATTTTAGCACTTTGTATTCCAAATTGTTTTTAACAAAGCAATGATAATTTGCAACTCAATAGGGTTTTATGTCGCCAAAGAATTGCAATAGTGCAAAATGTCTAAATTCTAATTTCGAGTGCAAGGTATAATATTTAATTATGAGGCTCCTGTTGCAACAAAAAAATTGTTTAAAATTAGTGGTTTGTGAATGTTGTTTTGTCTGTTTTTCAATTTGTAATACCATGCAGTTTTCATCTAAAATTTTGGCTTATTCTTCAATTCATCTATGAAGTACTGTATGATAAAAGTGTTAAAAATCCATTTAAATTTGTACGAGAAAGTCAATATTTGATTACTTGATGGTTAATAATCGGAAAAATGAAGAAACATGCATGTGCGTAAATTTTGGTCGGTAGGTCGGTGCGTGAATCACGTGCCTTAGGTAATTATTACTGCACAGTGGAAAATATGATAAAAATATATAACTTAAAATTGATTATATCTTGGATTGTTGTTAATTGTTGCTTTTATCCATGGATTAGTTTCCTCTTGGTTGGTGCTCAATCAAAGATTTGGTGACCCATTTCTCTGTAGTGTGGAATAGACAGAGATATATTATATATAAGAAGATATGTGGACTGGAAGATGTGAATGGACCACCAATTTGTCTTTACTAACTTGCAACTTGCAACCCACATGACTTGTTCCTTTATATATGCAACTCTCAAATTGTTTCACTTTCATTTTCAATATACTACTTCAAGATATATATGATATCCCTTTCAGTTTGATACGAATATTCATAAAAGAAAACTTGAAACAAATAAGATTTGTAGGTATTCTAACAAGTATATCTAATATCCTCAAGACTCTTTTCTTAGGCTTGTTATGGAAGTAGTTTGGTCTAAATAATTGTTTTAGAAGTTTTAGACGAAACTTTTGAAACTCAATCTTGATAATTGTTTCAATGAAATATTGATATAATAAAGTATTAAATAGTAGTTAGTGGCTTTTGAAATTTTGGAATATGATTTGAAATGAAGTTTGGTTGTTGGAATTTGTGTTGAAACTTGGTGCTTGAGCTGAAACATCTTCAATTTTTTTTATCTAGTACAGTTTGGCCCGATTTGAATGATTACAGGGAATTCTCACCTTTATGGGTTGTGGGCTATGATACACGGATACTCCGAAAAAAGACAAAGTATTGTATCGGATACACGGGGGATACCAATACACGTAAGATACGCGTGGGATATTTATTCGATACGCCATGTGGCGTATCGATAATAAAAATAAATAAAAATTAAAATAGATACGTATTGGATACACTAATTGGGCAACAGGATACACCATAGATTTTTATGTAATATTTCGGGTCATATTTAAATTATTAAAAATGATAAAGTCTCTAGGGTTAAACATAAACGACTAGTATTATTATTCTATCTCTTTATTCAATGCAAGTCTATCTTCTAGGTCATGAAATCTCAAAAATGAATTCCTTCCATTGATGTTAAGAATGAATTATGTTTGCTTTTGGAGTTATATAACATTTGTTATATCATAGTGGGTTATCATCTCAAAAAAAAAAAAAAAAAAAATCATAGTGGGTTATTTTTGCTTTTAGGACTTAAATTGAATGATCTAGTTACTTCTAAATAAATTTAAATTATATTTTTACATCTGTATCTATGCCGTATCGTATTCAATAAATTTTCAAATCCGTATCGCCATATCCGTATCCGTATCGTATTGTATCCGTATCCCCGTATCTGCATCCGTACAACATAGGTTCTGGGTGTAGGTGAAAAAAAAGAAATTACGTGCATTCTTTAGTTATGTTCTTACCAAACCCCATACAAAATGCAACAAATCAAACCCTATATTAGTGGAAAGATAAGAACAATAGGAACATTTGGTAAAATTGAACTTTGTTCCCCATCTGTTTCTTAATTAATGAAATGTTGATTCATAGAATAAAAAAATACAACTGTTCTTTAATGTAATTTTTTAGACTATGACTTCTTCTAGAATATTGAACTTACAAGTACTAATATCAATTATTGGGGTATAATAGAAGAGTTTAGTGCCTAATATATCGAATTGATGTTCGAATTTTAACTGAGATAATGCCCACATAATGCATTGTGACGGCCCGACTCCGCGGGTCCGTCGAAAAACAGTCGAAAAATTATTATTGTTTTGAAAAAGTGTTAAAATATCGAAACTTTTTTTTTTTTTTTAAACAGAAAAGATAAATCAAAAGTTTTAAAGCGGAAGCGGTTTAAAACAAAGCAAGAACAATTTAAATTACTAAGTTTTTGATGAAAAAGTAAAATCAATTTTCCATAGTAGATGTTTAAAGCGGAAGCATTTGATCACAACATATCAAAAGATTTGAACAAAATCAACCGAAAGAGATAAATAAGTAATTTATGAAAATCTTGTATCTTTTATGAAAATATAAATCAACTTTAACGATTCAAATGTTCTAAGCAAGGTCTTAAACAAAATCGAAAAAGAACATAAATCGATAACAAAATATAACTACTCTTCCCAAATACTAGGGTGGGATCGCAATCGTGATGACCTAACCGCAACCCGACAATTATTTTCCAGAACACCTGAAACTGAAAAGAATGAAACATGGAACGCATAAGTTGATCGTCCAACTTAGTGAGGCTGTGTGCGAAATTTGCATGGTAATGCGTGTATGCAACATATTATTTAACGTGAACAAGTTATCAAGCAAATTAAGCATATATTCAAGACGGAAGAAACACGGAATTCACATAACCAAGAATTGCTGATGCCGTCCTCCACTTACCCTCCATCCTCTGTCTGATGTCCATCCAAACACACCGAGTAAGGAGCGACCTTACTATCTGAAGTGCATCGACATGTCTTTGCCAAAGTTTGTCCTTACTCCCCAAGTGTTCCTCCCCACTTGGATTGTAAGGCCAGGCCTACGGGTAACCGTGACAATCCTGCCGGCCCTTGCCGGCCAGGTTGGCATTGGGTCCATATACCAATCAAAAGGGGCCCACACAAAATCGAAAACAAACGGAAACACAAAATCGAAAACAGACGGAAACATAACATATCAAACATATTTAACATATTATCAACATTTAACAATTTATCAAATGCAAATTTTGGGTATCATGATAATTTAGTAAAATATATTCGCAACTAGTAGATTTGAATGTAGCATGCATTGGATTATCATGTTGATATACTAAGATTTCATGCGAGTAATGTCGACGTAACAAGTCCAATCTCTTTGTAACAACATGCAATAGAAATTATAATATAACACATGCTTTGATTATTAAGAGCATAAGTAAATGTTTGACTCGATCTACTACCACATCGGACCGACTACAAATTCAACACACAACGCTCACCTTTGTCGCTTAGTATAGCGACTAAAATTCCACAAATGAAGCGTATCCGAAACCTGAGCAAGTACATATACGACTTAGAATATCTAACAACCTTAATTAAACATAAATAATTAAAATCCTACACAAGGATTTCCTAAACTAACACATCGCACACAAGAACTTAGAACTTACGACTTAAACGCCAATCAAAAAAATTATTTTTAAGCTTTAAGATTTTTCAAAACTCGAAATATTATTTATATAAAATAGCGCCAAAACAGCAAATTTTTCCTTTCATTTTCCAGATTTACAAAACAACCCCTAAACTTTTAAAAACATCCATTTTTGCGAAAAATTGGAACAAACTTCAAATCAAAGGATTTTTAACTAAACCCATGTCGAAAATCAAATAAAAACATAATATTAAGTATCTTGTTACTTCAAAAATCAAATCTTTAGAAAAATCCCACAAGTTTAAATTTTTTCAAAAATACCCTTATAGTTTTGAAAACTTAAGAAAATCAACTTTCTTGAAAAATAAGTCAAGGTCCAAGCATCTAAGCAATATTTAAAAATAATTAAGCATAATTTCACTATAAAACTGAGATTAAAAATAAGTTTTAATAACTTTTCACCAACTAACAATGAGAAACAAAAAGTTCTTTAATCATAATTTTTCTTCGGAAAAATTTACAAATTTTCAATCTTAAAACAAAAGTGAACAAAGCTCTACATCAAATCAACTAATCAAAAGTTTATAAAAGTAACTATAAAAACAGCGACAAAACAGCGGCTTTGCCCCCTTATTTTTGGATTTACAAAAATAACCCCAAAAGTTTCAAAAACTCCCTTTTTGCAAACAAACTCGGAGCAACTTTAAAACAAATAATTTTTAAGTAAACCCATACCAAATATCAAACAAAAATAGAGATTTTCAGTCCATTTTTACTCCAAAAAAAATATCACAGCCCTAACCCTTAAACTTTAAAAACCTTTCAAAAATACCCCCAAAGTTTTTAAAATTAAAAACATTAACTTTCTTACAAAAATAAATCAAGATCCAAACATATAAGCAATATTTAAACAAAACCACATCAAAGTCATTAAATATCTAATATTAAATATAAACTCAACAACTTATAACAAAAGCTACAAGGATAAATTAAACTTCTTCAATATATACTTTGAAGAAAAGAAAGTAAAATCACAAATATTAAAGAACACATGCATAGACCGATTTTTACCCAAAGCAACGAAGGAGATGAAGCTCTCTTCATTTTCAGACCTCCGAAGGTGGTGGTGGCTGCTCCGGTGGCAGTGGTGGCGGCTCCGGTGGTGGTTCATAACAAAAGCCCTCAAATCCTTACTTTTCACCAATTTCTGACGTCTGCCGATTAACTTCGAGATATTGAAACGACGATCCGAACGGTCAATATGTAGCCCCAAGTGTGTAGGACCTTCACGCAAAATTTGGGCATGATCCAACGGTGGACGAAGACGTAATGGTCGAAAAACCGAGGCTGTGTAGTGAAAATCCGAAAATTGTATCTTTCTTGTGTTGTCTATTTTCTCTCTCTTATTTTCTTTATACTATATAATGTGTATGTAAATGAGATAATTGAGAGGATAAAAATCTGATCTTAAGTGTATATGACAAGTATATACACATTGGGAAGAGAGGGAGACATAATGTTTAATTTTTTAATTTCACCAATGCATTTATACATTGGGTAGAACAATTTATCCACCCAAGGTCATGCTTTGCAGCTAAAGAGTGTGCAAGGAGAGAAAATAATTACTCTCCTGCAAAAAAAATCTGCAACTTGGGGCAAATTTTCACTTTGCCCCCCGAAGTTTTGAAAACTTACATTTTTGTCCCCAAAAACAAAATTTTTGTGCAACCAAGCCCAAAAATTCCAAAAAGGTCTTAATATTATTTTAAAGTAACTTTTATATTTGGATTATTTCAAAGTTCAAAAGATCACAAGATTTAATTAATTGTATATTTCGGTTCAAATTAATGCTTAACTTCAAGAATAAAACGTGACACATAAAATTGGGTTAAAAATCCAATCAAAAGGGTCCGAAATTTTTGGGGCGTTACATGCATCGTACATTATTGTGCCTAAAAAGAATTAAATAAAAAATTTTAAAGACCTGAATATTAATTCATTCATTGTTAAACCAGAAATTCTATAATATAATCAATCATAATCCTTGAATAGCTTTAAATTTCAAATGAGAGGTTATGAATGTGCCAACCAATCCTGTACATTAATAGTATTTGCTATATTCATATATAACCAAGACGGCCAAATCATGTAATCAGCTACTTTCAACTAAACCTAGTACACATATTATATCTCATCAAGCATTTTGCAAAAATATAAATTACTACTGCAAGATAGAAATCTCTGCCCTAAATTCACAAATGCAAGACTCAATAGAAAAAGTAAACAAAGGGAAAGTATGTGCACAACAAATAAGGAGAAGAAACTTAGATTAGTCTAACAAAATTGAACCAATAATTGTAGTTTTATTTCATTTGCGTTGTCTTGAAACGACCAGTCTCCAAAATAAAAATATAACTTCATCAAATGGTCTGTGACTTCAATCATGGTTAGTGCATAGTTCAAATGAAGAAATCGTCATAATTATTCAAAAAATGACTTGATATTTACACCGCGGACGCTACCAAAACAAAAGGAATATACTCAAACTGCTTGAAGAAGATCCAAAACAGATTCTCTATCGGGCATGCTTGGTATGGCTCCTTTTACTTGAACACACAGTGAAGCAGCTGCAGCTGAAATTCATTAAGAAATTTCCTAAGGAATGGGCTATATATGATTATAATTTATATCAAAGGGAAGATATGGAATTTTGGTTAGTACCAGCGAATCTCAAGCATTCCTTTTTGGATTTTCCCTCCACGAGCGCTACTGCAAAAGCAGCGGTAAAAGTATCGCCAGCTCCAGTGGTATCAACTACTGCGGGTGCCGATATGATGGATTGTCTGATTGGTTCTTCTCCTTGGGTGAAAAGAACAGACCCTTTGTGTCCGAGTTTCACAAGCACTTGCTTAACACCCTGAAACAAAAGGGACCATCAGTAACAAAACAAACCTCGTTTGAGCTCTGTTCGTTATACAAACAAACCTGCGAAAATGAGTTGTTAGAGTCTACTATACTAGTTTACACCCTTAGTGATATGTAGTAACAAAGAATTTCGCAAAAACCTTTCTATAATTAATTTCTATTATTAACCTGAACTCATTTTCTACTTTCTTAACTTTACCAAGAAAAGGCAAATTTCAATGATACAGCAACCCTCGTTTATCAATTTTGGCTCTCTTTTATCAACTAATTCAAGATAATACTATCTACTAAGTTAAACTTACAAAAGAAAAAAATTCCCATTTTTCCACAACTATAAACAATTTTTTGCTTATGTCCTTGATATCCGGCTTGAGACACAATTTTGAACAAAAAGGGAATGGACAAATATCATATGATCAGAAAGGAGCTCTAGACCTTCAATATAGATGCTTTTGAGAAGAGAAGAATTGAAAGGTCATGGTTCTTTGTTATGCAGAATAGCCCAAGCAACTTTGACAACTATGAAAATGGTGATATACACCTCTTTCTGTACATATGGTTCCACCCAAAAGATAGAACAATTTATGGTATCAATTTTCCAGTATTACACAAATACTGACCATTTTATGGCATTTTCCCACAGCTTGGCTAATCTGCTCAAAACTTTCTGTTGACATATTTGTTAGACGTGCAAGCTCAGTTTCATTTGGACTCAAAATATCGATGAACTTTAGTAGTTCTGGAGGGATAGGTGAATCCACTCCACCAGCATCCAAAATGACAGGGACATGTGCACTCCTGGCAGCCTGAAGATATGAAAAGAATACACTAGATAAGTTCTGGTTATACATTTAACTTCAAGGTGCAAGAGAAATGAAGAACTAGAAATCCACAATCTGTAATTTAATAGCTACACAGGAAGCATAAATCGAATAAAATAACAAAAAAAAATATATATATATATAAAGCCGAGTCCTAGACACACCGTCTAAAAAATGAAAACAAGGAACCTGCATAATATGGTTTCAGGGGACAGAGGATTGTCGTAATCGAGTAACATCACATTTCAATATCCACATAGATTCCATAAATATGAAAAACCCTCCTCATTATTTTAAGACACTACAAAGTGGAGATTTACATAAGAAATAAATTCAAAGCATCTTTAGTGTCAACCTCCATTGAGTATCCTTCTAGAGATTTTTAAAGGCATAATATGCAAGTCTACAAATCGAAAAAAATTCCTCAAATTAAAGAAGACGCACTGTCCTTCTTACTTTGTTTTTTCATTAGGGAAACTCAATCATCCAAAAATACAAATACTTCTTACCACTCTTCTTTTCCTGAGAAATAGAATAACTATAACATTCTAGGAGATGCCTAAGAGACTAAATATAAGCATAAATGTTATCTTAAGCGACATATGTTTACTCTTTCTGCAGTTGGTTATGGCTTGATTTGATTACTTATGCGACTCTAGTCACTTCACTTACCACAAGAGAACATTATATGACACTGAATATGAAATAGGATATGTTTTCAACCCTTTAGAAACATGCATAACTCTCCAACACCTGTTAAGTCAACAACAACTTCAGTTTATAATAAAGTTACATGTGTTCTCTTGCATGATTTGTTTTGCAATATATATCTTTTTTTTTTCAACTTATAGTAAGATCTTGTGAGATTTCTTTAGGCATAATACTTTAACCCTACAATACTTTCAAAATGGAGCTCTGGGTACACTAAACAACTTCCTCTTTTCATAGAATATTATTATAGCCTTTAAAACCCATCATATTACACCTAGTCTCAAATCCCAATTCTTAAAACAATGTCCCAAATCACAAACTCAATCCTTTACCTAACATAAATGACGTGTGTATAAATCATCCGTGATGAAATTTGAAGAGAAACAAGAGAAATAAATAATTCGATCCAATAATATAATATTACATGATCCGAGAGAAAGTAAAAGTATATACTCAGACACTACAGGCAGCGGAAGAATGTTGAATCAAGAACACAGTAAACTGTCTATAAAAGGCCAAGCCGACATAATAGACATTGCAAATGCAAAAATACCACCACTGAGTTTATTTTGAATCAGCCAATCAAAATCCAACCCTTAAAGAAAACACAATCCCGGGAAAAATACAAACATCAACATCAATCAAGTAGGAAATTTGCGAAATTAAGCAATCAAAAAATCATTTTAAGCATATAAAAGGTCCCATTTCTAACTGCTAAAAGCCATCCACCAATCCAATTTCAAACAATAATAACTTAAAAACACCAAAAAAAGGCCTAATCTTTGCAACTTAAATATTAACAAAATTAAGCAATCAAGAAATCATTGTAAGCATAAAAATTCCCATTTCCAAATGCTAACGCATCATCCACCAATCCAAATTCCATACCCATAAACAAATACTTAAAAACACCAAAAAAGGCCTCACCTTTGCAAATTGAATATTAACAAAATTAAGCAATCAAGAAAATCATTTTAAGCATAAAAGGTCCCATTTATAAATGCTAACAAACCATCCACCAATCTAAATTCCATACCTACAAACCATACTTAAAAGCACCGAAAAAAGGCCTAATCTTTGCAACCTAAATATCAACAAAAAAGCAATCAAGAAATCATTGTAAGCATATAAACCCCCATTTCCAAATGCTAACACACCATTCACCAATCCAAATCCCATACCCACAAAAAATTACTTAAAAAACCAAAAAAAAGCCTAATCTTGGCAACTTGAATATTAACAAAATTAAGCAATCAAGAACTCATTATAAGCATATAAACTCCAATTTCCAAATACTAATATACCATCCACCAATCCAAATTTCCATACCCAAAAACAATCACTTAAAAAAGGCCTCACCTTTGCAACTTGAACATTAACACTATCCGGAATCTCCCTCTGAAGCAATACAATCCCAGCATTCCTCACCACCTCCAAATCCTCCTCCCCCAAACTCTCCGGCCAACATTCCATATTAGCACCACCAACAATTATAATAGAGTTCTGCCCATCACCCTGTAGCATCACCACAGCATGTCCAGTGGGTGCATCAGATACAGTACTCAAGTGATCAAGAAAAACACCACCACCCTCCAATGCTTCAGTAATCAATTTCCCATTTGCATCTTTTCCAACCTGCCCTAAAAAGTAAGTGGGATATTCCAATTTGCCCCCACAAACTGCTTGATTTGCACCTTTGCCACCTGCTAATGTTTGCCCTGTTTTTGCAGATATGGTTTCGCCCTCTTTAGGTAACCTGTCGATTTCTACGTATATGTCTGCATTGGCGGATCCTACTACTACGAGTGGTGGAACGGCGTCGTTTGAGGATTTTAAGGCGGAAGAAGAGAAGGGGTTTGTGGGTTTTGTTGAGGGAAGTGGGTTGAATTGGAGGGAGGGGATTTTGTTGGGGGAAAATTGGTTTAAGATTGTGGGCTTTATGAGTTTTGGCGATGATAGTGTTGATAAAGCTCCCATTCCTTTTTGACAGCAAAAGTTCCTTTTTTTTCTTGTGGATTTGATCTCTGCTTTGGCTTTGAGTCATGCTTTTTTTTTGAGATTTTTTTATGTTTGATAGCTATGGAAATTTTCTAATGCTGTTCTCCCAAGTTTGTTACGCGCTCTACGGAGCGTGATTAGTACGTTTCTACAACTGGGCCAAAAAGAAGTCCAAATGCTTCTTCTTTTTCTGGGTTACATATTGAGAAGCTAAATTTAAGTTTTCCAGTCCTTTTCCAATTTGATAGTAATACGAATTTGATTAAAAAAGAAAAACCTAGTGGATTAGTTACAAGATTTTTGCCAAGGAATCGCACCTTACGGATATGTTTTTGTAGTTGTTCACATTTTATTTTAATTGGTAATTTTAATTTTTTTTCCCTATAAATGTACTTAACTATGATTCAAAATATTGATATAATCCTAGAAAGAATTATTGGATATGATTATGAGTTTTTAACTAGAATTCCACAAGAACTTCACCCACTTATTAAAGAATTGTTACCTTAAAAGGTTTTTTTTTTAATTAAAAAGTTTTCATTTGAAATAGATGGAATTGTCATAATTTGGTGTGCTAAACAATTGTGTTCAACTACAAATTATAAATAAAATTTACTTAGAGCAATTTATCTATATAAATAACATTAACGGTTTTGGATTATAATTATTTTTTCAATTTTTTTTTTGTTTCCCAAAAGTTTAATTTATTTCGAGGCGTGTCGGAATGACATGTATAAAGTAAAGTATATTTTGTCAATTTAGGTCATGTAATCTAAAAATTTGAAAACTTAATTATTTGATGATATCATGAGATTGAGATGAATTATATAACCTATGATTTTGAATAAAGTGTATGGTGAAATATTCATAAGAAAGAATGAAAGATTCCATGTATATTTATATATAAACATATTATAGAAGGTTTACCTTTATCCTATGCTAATGTAACAACATTATAACTCTTTCAAAACGAAAAGTTTATGCTTTTGAGTCAATCAAAATGAAAATATAGAGTAGTTTATACTTTTTCTAAACGTTTCTCAAATTTTTTCAAAATTTTTTCAATATTTACTTACCGAAACATATTACGAAAACGAAACTGTAATCCATGCCCTTGTGTTTGTGTGAATGGCAGAACATGGAAGTCCATTGCTACCCTTCCAATATATAATTTGGTATAAGTTAAACATAAAACTTTGTAGATACAATTAATATTCTGTAAATTATTGGAAAAGGTAGCTATGGAGTTGATCGGTGCTGTTGTTAATATTTTGAGGTTTTGTATTTTTGTAATACCATTACAAAGAATCGCACGTTTAGTGATGAATTCTGACTCTTGATTCTTTGTAATGGTATTTATAGTCTGCTGAACGCGATTTTATTGGTGTACGCGTTTAAAAAACTAAACGAGTATTATTTAGATAAGATTTGAGATTTTGATGTTTGCGAATTTTTAGGAGGCCTAATTTTACTGTTAAAGCTGAAGCCCATACCAGGTGGGTTGACCAGGCCTCCAAGTTCAATGGATCGAAACAGTCCCATGGATTTGATTATATTAATATTAAATTAATTATTAGCCTACTAGGTAAGGATGGTATTTGAGACTCACAAATGAGTTGGGCCCTAGATGAATTTGTCAAATAAGCAAATCAAGCTAATTGATATTAACTTTACTCGGGCTCGTTTGAGCTCGATTCGTTATATCCACGTACAAATAATTTAAAAATATTGGAATTTTTAAAAGTTTTAAGACTTCAAAATAAAATAGTTTGTGTAACAATCAAAATTTATTGTGAAATAAAGTGCAACAATTCCCCATAATATGCTCTTAATGATTTTTACCATTAAGGTCTCAAGAACACACTACAAATAGGTGTTAGGGGTCTTAGGAAAATCACACATTCACCAGCTATTATTTGCATCCACGAAAATACTTTCATATAATGTTCAAGGGCATTAAAAATAAGGTTTGGTTCTTGTGTTCATGTGCACGTGCTCGGGTTTTATCTTGGGATTGTGATCCGCTGCCAATCATACATGCACGAGGGGAGACAATCGATTTCTTAAGACGAGTGTCTAGTGGTGTGACTCTCAATTCATGTCAGTCATTTTACAACATGAACAAGATTTCTCCTTTGATAATTTTTTAAGCACGAGTTCAGTTCGACTCAGTAAGCTAAAAGTGCACAATGTATGTAAAAACATCAAGTTATTTGAGCATGGTCTGTTACACAATCAAACCAAACTCAAACAAAATTTTAAGCTCGGTAGAAAATTGAAACCAAACTTGAACAACGTGTTGTTCAATACTACTCGGCTCGTTTTCACCCCTACATAATGATTGGGTTAGAGTTAGCACATCAAAATTGTTGGTTTTTAAGGGTGAATTTGGCCTTCTAGCTCTTTATCATGATTTTGAAGGTGTTTGGACCCCCAATTCAAAATCACTTTTAGTCAATCGTGATTTTTATGGAATTTAGCCCAAGAGTGACCTAAGCATTTTTCAAAACAAAAAAATTAACTTATTATAGAAGCTATTAAAGTGTTCCTTTTGGCAAAAGTATTTAAAAAAAAATTATTATTTTATAATTAATTTTTATTATAATCAATTATTATTAAAATCAACTTCAATATAATTCATTCTCGCAATACTTTTCTAATTTCTAAACGTGTTAGTGATATGTGTGTTTTATCTAGTCAAACATTAAAAAATATATAAAAAATAACGTTTAGTGTTTATGGTGCAATTCATAATTAGAAATAATTTTACCAATCTAATTTACATATAAAAGCTTCAAAACTGAAAAAAGGAAAAAAAATTGGGTAGATTTATTATTATTAATTTTTTTTTGTTGAAGGGATGAAATTTAGCATAGCATATGAAACTAATCATTTTCACGTGATTCATGTAAAACTAGTAGACTTTTGCGTAGGAACACGAAATTTTTGCGGGGTCATATGATCATTCCGAAAAGGGAAAACAGTACTGGATAAAATGTCTCAACTTCCATAATTGAAGTAATGGAAATTTCATGGAAGACAGCACACTTTCACATGATTCGTTAAAATTGTCTATCTAAACTATAAACAGTGGAAACTAATAATAATTCATCTCATAAGCATGGAAATTCAATTTAATGTATAACTTTTGAAAAGAAAGAAAGAAAAAAAAAAAAAAGAGTAAGAAATCATTATTATTTTATTAAAAGTAATTTTTCTTTTTCCTTTTTTGAAAAAAAACATCACAAGGTCACAACCCTATGTACCTCCTCACTCCAAGCCACGATAGCCTCGATCTTCTTCTCACGTTGCTCCGAACTGGGTTATCTTCACAGACCGAGCCATCTAGGTTACATGGACCGAGGCGGTACCTAACATGTGGGGGTTGTGTTGAGCTATTTTCTTTTTTATAAAAATTGTTTCTTGTAATTTGTAATTATTTTCATTTTTTTTTTGGGTAGAATTATTCTTTTCAAATTAATCAACTCAACTTATACTTGAGGGTATTTTCATGTTAACATATTGTTGATTAGGAGAGGCTTAAAGAGACCGAGCTTTTTTATTTGAAATAAAAGAAGCTCTTTTTGATAGAGGAAGGACATAAAGTACTGCCCATTTAAATATTTGATAGTAAAAATAAATTGCTACTTACTCGAATTCTTGACTATGGGAACACCTACAAACACAATTTTTTGTAGGTTTGTCTTATGTAAGAATAGGTCTTGTTTGTTTTATTACTAAATAAAACCTCACGAAATTTGAGCCTGGACTCATAAAAATTGTCGGTTTTATCAATTAAAACAATGAAAATATTTTTTTAAACGATTTTAAATGAGCATGTTAGTTACTAGGAGTATTTTTTCTTATTTATTTGGCCAGTGGAAGAAAAAAAAAGAAACATGATAGCTAAGCTCAATAACTAGTCAATTACTTTACTGAATTTAGAGTACGTCCTGTATTTTATAATAATGCATATACCTCCTCATTTAATAATGTCAACAAAAGTGGGCACCTTTTACTGTGAAATCATCAATGACCAAACCTATTAAAATTCCTCAATCCATCACTTAAAATTTCTTATAAATAAACCAAGCTTTACTTCTTCATTTTTCCATAGAAATGTAAAACCCCTTTAAAAAGTGTGTCTGCAATTTCATGTGAATTAAAAATCTTATCATTACATGTTTCGGATCTAGTTTAATTTGCTGCAGAAACAAATGGATAAATCTCAAGCAATTCCATTCTACATCACCATATCTGTTGTTGCTTTTGTTATCTCCAAGATTGTAATGGCAGTCCTATGCTATCGTCGTTGGAAAAGAAAGCAAAATGAAATAAAAGACAATTTTACAGGTACTCTCCAATTCTCGCCTCGTTTTTTTTTTTGAGTCTGCACACGTTTTTAGTACAACACTCGATCAAAACTCTCCATGACAATTTCATTACAACCGCAGGTGGGAAACTAGTAATGTTTAGATCACCAAAGATTAAGTCTTTAAAGCCAAATTTGTTCTTGAAGAAGACGATGAAACTAAGCAACAACGACATTATAGGATCTGGAGGTTATGGAACAGTTTACAAACTATTAATAAAAGATTCAATATCATTCGCGGTTAAAAGACTAAACAGATTAAGTGCAGAGCAAGATCGTGGTTTTGAGAGAGAGTTAGAGGCAATGGGCGATATCAAACACCGGAATATAGTTACTCTTCATGGATACTACACTGCTCCTCACTATAATCTTCTCATTTATGAGTTAATGCCTAATGGAAGTTTGGACACCCTGCTTCATGGTAGGCATTTGGATTAATAGTAGGGGCCCTAGGCGCTAGCCCAAGTTGCCTAACAGTTGGGTTGGCTCTGTCAGTGCTTCAAATTTATCATATAAATAAATGGCTGATTTTCAAGAATATGATGGCTCATTTTGTGCAGGAAAATCGATGAACAATATGTTTCTTGATTGGCCTTCGAGATACAAAATTGCGGTTGGAGCTGCACGAGGGATATCTTACCTTCATCATGATTGTCTACCTCATATAATACACAGAGATATTAAGTCTAGCAATATATTATTGGATCATAATTTAGAGGCTCGTGTGTCCGATTTTGGATTAGCTACATTGATGGAACCAGATAAAACTCATGTGTCAACATTAGTTGCTGGAACTTTTGGATACTTAGCTCCCGGTATATGCAATGTTGTGCACTTTCATGTTGAAATAATATGGAGAAATTATATTTAATGATGTGATCATTTTGTGCAGAGTATTTTGACACTGGAAAAGCGACAACGAAA
Source organism: Penstemon newberryi var. newberryi (assembly GCA_030819805.1). Classification (NCBI taxonomy): domain Eukaryota; kingdom Viridiplantae; phylum Streptophyta; class Magnoliopsida; order Lamiales; family Plantaginaceae; genus Penstemon; species Penstemon newberryi. The sequence continues at coordinate 3,431,978 of JAUALY010000003.1, read as the reverse complement.
GGCGACGTGTATAGTTTTGGGGTCGTGTTACTAGAGCTTCTAACCGGGAGAAAACCAACTGATGAAGCATTTATTGAAGAGGGTACTAAGCTAGTGACATGGGTAATTAAAAATTAAATTATTAATTTCATGAACTAATCGATCATATTAATTTTAGATATTTTCAATGTTTACATATTAAATGTTGCAGGTGAAGGCAGTTGTTGAAGAAAAGAGAGAAAAGTATGTAATAGACAGCAATTTAAAAGAATGTTGTGTTGATGAAATTAACCATGTTTTTGGTATAGCAATGATGTGCCTTGAGCTTGAGCCCTCTAAAAGACCTACAATGGCAGAAGTTTTGAAGATGTTAGAGCAAATAAGACCAGAAGAGTCCTCTTGACTTAACTGGAAAATTTGCAGATGTGATTAATAATATATATTTGATTATATGATACAATTGTTGTAGGTAGCAAAAACAGCACAAGTCATCCCTTCAGATGATATACAACAGCAAAAACAGCATCAGTCATAAATAAAATCCAAAAGCAAGGGCAAAAACTTTCGGTCGGGAAGGTCGCGTGCCCTTTGATTCCCTTTCCACCAATTGTCTTTGTGACGGGGGGTTTCCAACCTTCTTGTACACTTTTAGTTAGGTACATGACAATATGGTCATTTTATCTTTCGAGTTATTACATTTTCGATCATCACTTTAAGTCTTCTATCTTTTGATTTCGTAAAATAAAACCACTTTTATCCAAGTACTAAGTACTTAAAAGTTACTTTTAATCAAATTTTACTGAAATTTGACCTATTGAGCACGGTGTACGTATTGAAGTTCCAAAGTAGAGGATATTTAGATTGAATATATACATAAAAAATGAAATTATGAATGAAATATTAACTGATATCTTGTTAAAGTGATGGTAAAAGATTATTAATGTTACTTATATATAATTTTTTTAATTTATTATCCAATTTAAATTTGTAACGGATCCGGCTGACCTGTATCTAAATTTTTCCATATACTTTAGATTAAATAACTTCCTAATCAGATCATAATCCATGAAACTGGTTCTTCCACATAAAGATCCTAAGAAATTAGGCTGAATCCCGCTCCATTCACAGTGATTCACATTCACTGCCCCAACTTATGGCTACCCGGGGTGTTTGATATGGGCCTATAAGGACTGGTAAGCCCAGATAAAGCTTCGAATTTGGGCTAATCAGTGTTCGGTGCCCAATAACTCAAATGAGTCCGGCCAGCAATTTAGTGGGGGGCTTATTCAAATCCATAGCAGAAAGGCCCAATTGTTTTGGATGTCCAGATTTCAAATTATTGACTGGAAAAAGACCTCTCAACTTTCAAACAACTTTTAAAAGAGCGAAAGACAAAAATACCCCCTATGTTTTGTCTAATTTTCAAAAATTATCCTGTATTATTTTAATTCCCAAAACCCCCCTCTATGATTTCAAGAAAGTGTCAAATACACCCCCAAAAAAGAGAGTGTGTTTCACTCGCCAAAATTGCAAGTATTTGTTCACATTTTGCTTTTGATATGACAATTTTACCACTGACATCGGAAGACAAAAACACCCCATATGCTTTGTCTAACTTCCAAAAAAACCCCCATGTGTCATTTTAAATTCCCAAACCCCCCCCCCCCCCCTGTGTTTGGTTTTAAATACCACACTCAATCCAAGTAGTATATACTTAATTTTTCAAAAAGAATAAATAAATTTTAAAAAAAAAAACATAAGGGTAATATTGTCATTCCACCAAAAATCAAAGTAAAATTATACTTGGGGTGAGTGTGGTATTTAAAACCAAATACAAGGGTTTTTTTTGGGATTTAATATAATACAGGGGGGTTTTTTGGGAGTTAGGCAAAACATAGTGGTGTTTTTGTCTTTCGATGTCAGGGGTAATATTGTCATATCAAAAGAAAAATGTGAACAAATACTTGCAATTTTCCGCGTTTGAATCACACTCTCTTTTTCGGGGGTATATTTGACATTTACTTGAGATAACATGGGGGTTTTTGGGATTTAAAAAAATACAGGGATTTTTTTGGGAATTAGACAGAGCATAGGGGGTATTTTTGTCTTTCGCTATAATGTGCTATTATTTAAAAAAAAAAAAAAAGTAATATTCCAATCATTGAATGGAAAATCAAATCAAACCCAAATGTTGAAGAGTAGTTCGGACTTCGGGGTTACCTCCCGAAATCACCATATTTTGAGGGCTAAAAGTTGTTTTAATAGTCAAGGCAAGAAAACGTGTTGTGTTAGTTCACATGTAGCTAATATTGGAGTTCACTGAAAACATGAAATAATACTTTGAATTAACTCCACAAGAAATTTTGTCTTTCTGTTTTATTTAAATCAACATGTTAGAAGAATTAGGTTTTTAAAGAATACATTCATTATCAATCATTATATTAGAAATTATTTCAATAATTGCCCAAACATAAAGAATTATAAATAATAAACCACTATCAAACAATAATATTAACTAAAGAAAAACACACATTAGTTGTAATTGAACCCAATACCTCTTGATCTTGGGACATCAACTTTATCAATGATTATCACTAGGTCTCATTTACGTTACAAGAATTAGTTAGAAAAAATTCCACGTCACAAAATAAGAAATCAAAAGAAATTTGATAACGATATTGTCATAGCAACCCTTTTTATTTACCTAATTTACCCTTCATTTGGTAAGGACTTCGTTGATCCATTAAATTCCCAACTCCCCTTTAATATATCAATTTTTTCCAACAAGCAATCATAATTCAGACACCACACATGACACCCAAGACAAAGACTTGCTAACCAGTAACTTTTTATTTTTTCCCTAAAAAACAAATGAAAATCTCTGGATAATATATATATATCTATATATCGCCACATCTTTTTCTTTGAAGTAATATATCGCCACGTCTAATCAAGTTAAAAAATATTTAAATCAGAATCGGTTAAATTAAAAAATGTCAAATAGTCATTCAACAACCCATATTTTCAAACATTATTCTTCCATTATGTTTTGAATTATCTCAAAAATTGATTTATACTAGTATTAAAATTGGTTGCTTTTATTTTATTTTTATGAATTAGTTGCTGTTATTAACGATTTATATCAATTAATGTACATGATTACAGATTTGCATAATATTTCCTACCATTTAGTGATACTAGAAAAGTGCACGTACGTTGTATGTGTCTAATTTTAATTTCATGGTTATTTTTCATGAATTAGACTAAAATTAGCTTCTTCTTTTCTATACATAAAATATCATATATATTCAATCTATTTTTTATGAAATTTATTATTGTTTTACCAAAAAAAAAATGATGGCTTTAAATAGTTGTAAAACAAATTTAAAATGATGACTTATATAGTCTGGACATCTTATAGAATTTGTTCTATAATAGTAGTATTCATGTTAAGTTTATTCGTTATTTACCTGATACATGTTTCATCCGTTTCTTCACAAGTTTTACCCGAATTTTCATCGATTTCACGAGTATTTTTTCTTATTGGTTTCACCAACTTCACCAATGTTCACAAATTTCACCCGAAGTTTCATAGATTCATATGTTTCCTGTGTTTAGTTTTTTTACCGGTTAATATATATATTTTTAGCGGTTTTTCCACTTTTTGTTATAGGTTATAACATTTTTCATTGTTTTTCCATTTTTCTTCGATGTTTTTTCCAATTTTCACTGATTTCACATGTTATTCACCTGAATTTTTCATTGATAAAACATGTTTTCACCGACTTTAAGCTTTTTTGACTGATTTTATCCTTTTTCACTGATTTTATCTGTTTTTCGTTTTTCGTTTTCATCCGTTTCTTTACAAATTTCACCCAAATTTTCATCGATTCATATGTTCTCCCTATTTAATTTTTTTTATCGGTTCATATTTCTTTTAGCAATTTACCCTTTTTTTTTTTATCGGTTATAACCTTTTTTTTCCATTATTTTGTCAATTTCTTTTATTTTTATCCGACTTGAACCATTTTCTACCGATTTCATATCGTTTTTGTCAGTTAAACTTTTTTTCAACTGAACTTTTACCATTTTTACCCGTTTTCATTTATCTCACATATTTTTCTCTGATTTCGCATGTTATTTATTCACTTGAATATTTTTCATTGATTAAATATGTTTTTACCGACTTGACGCTTTCTGACCGATTTTACCCTTTTTTAACTTGCTTTGCACCTTTTTACTGGGTTTCACATGTTTCATCATTTTTCTTACAAATTCCACTCAAATCAATTTTCATCGATTTCACATATTTTCACAAACTTTACAATTTTTTAATCGATTTGACCCTTTTTCATCTATTTTTCACAAATTTCACCCGATTTTTTTTATCGATTTCAAATGTATTTACGGTTTCACATGCTCTTCTTTTATCGGTTTCACCCGTTTTTTAACTTACTTCACCAGTGCTCACAAATTCACCCGGACTTTCATCGATTTAGTATTCATCGATTTCACCAGTTATTTGACCAATTTCACTCATTTTTCACGAAACCAATTTAATGAAAGTACGAGGTTATGCATGTCTTGATATTCTTTATATTTTGCTTCTCTAGCCAAATAAATAATAAGTACTTAGCTAAAGTCAAAAGCAATTTTGGTTTATTTATAGGTAAGATGCGATTCTATTTTAACTTTTCATTTATTAATTTTCTTCTTCTTATGTATAGCGGAATGATATTTAAGAGAATTTGATTTTAATATTTTTCTTTTAGAGGAATGTATATGACTTATATTGTACTAAATCTTTTAATGATACGAATAACATATTTTTACATAAAATATATTGTTGCTAAATTAAAATAATTTTACATGTATATTTTAGGAGCTCTTTAAAATAACAATGTTTTTTTCTTATGGTTTATTTTATTTTATGTGTTATATGAGAAGAAAATTGAAATTATAAAATTTCATGTAAAAGATAATTTCTAAATTATAAGAAATTATGTATGAGATAAATATAATAAGATTCCATGTCTAATTGTACATTTACCATAATTAATATAAAAAGATTTCATGTCTAACTATTCTTCTTCAACTATTTTTACATATTTATCATTGAATTAAATATCACTTTACAACTCAAATAAGGGTATATTAGTTTTCACAAAAAAAGAAAAAAACTTAAATTATTCACACTTTTATAATAATAATAATAAGTATAGATAAAAAACAAATATAATACTCAGATTAACAAAAAATAAAAACAAGCATAACCATGGGAGGTTAATATTGTCAGAGAAGAGGTGGAGATGGAAAAAGGGCAAAAAGCAATTTTCTGTTCACAATGAACAATGACAGGTTGAAGGCAATTACGGTAATGAATTTTCGGTTTAGAGTGAAGAGGGAATATGGAAAATAGAGGGATACTAAATATCCACCTACTTAATATATTTGGTATCATACTTTTTGGAAAAATACATTTAATATTATGATTTCATCTCTCGACATATTTCCTTTCTCCATTAATTTTTGGATAGAAACAACCGTTAAGTCACCAAAATGGTCCGCTTATGTGCCCTACATCATACTTGAAAATTATTGTGACATGATTCCTGGTAAATTATGAAATATGATTTAATTTTGAGTAATATCCCGAAACTTTCTTAATTTTATGCGGATTGTTTATTACGTTTCATGAATTGAAACTTGTCGTTAGAAATCTCTCGTCAAGAGCTTTCCAGCCATATAAAGAACACGAAATTTGGCCTTGTAACGAAGACGGGGAAAGGAAATGTGTCGAAGAGAGTGAAATCATGGTATTAAATGTATTTTTTCAAAAAGTATGATACCAAATGTATAAAATAGGTAAAAGTATGATATGAAAAATTCATTTCTCTCGTGAAAAAATAGAGTGACAAGAAATGTGTTGGGCCTGTTTGTTTGGCGTTTCCCAAAATTTTTTCGTGTTTGGGAAATGCCAAACAAACATGTTTTCTATTTTCCGAAATAAATTTTTCATCCATTAATTTTCTCAAACTACTCTCTCAAAAGCCAAACAAACAACAATTTTCTTATCTCTAAACAAAACCTATACAAACTCTACTTTGATTTGACATAAAGTAACCTATCTCTTACACAATTTATATCACATAACAAACATGATTTGACATAAAGTCTTACACATCTTACACCTACAACCCAACTCTTCCAAAACAACCTACACCTACTTTATTTCTCAAACCACTCTCTCAAAACCCAAACAAACAACATTACGCAAATCGATATTATTTCACAAACCTTCACTACTCTCCCAAACTATTTTCCGAAACGCCAAACAAACAGGCCCGTTGACTTTTGGAGGGCAAATTAGATAGTTTCATAAAATTGCTGCATAATCATTCGCTCCATTATTTAGATCATTCGCTCCATTATTTAGATCTTCTAAGACTTTTTTTGAATATACAAAAAATATCTCCATATTCTTTAATGAAATACGCATTAAACAAATTCATTTAATGGGTCAATCATTTTCAACTCAATTCCTTTTAGGTTTCAACTTTATCAAATAATATTGTCGCATGCCTAATTAAACGTTGCTTAGTCCGTACTCGAGGCAGAAATTTAGGTACAAATTAGATTGCAGTGTTAATCAATGCCATAACCGAAGAGTGAGTGTATTTACTGCTCGGACCGAATTAAACGTTGCTTAGTCCGTACCCGAGGCAGAAATTTAGGTACAAATTAGATTGCAATGTTAATCAATGCCATAACCGAAGAGTGAGTGCATTTACAGCTCGGACCGATCGAAGCTGTAAGTACACAGTCTAGTAAATAAAAAAAAAAAAAATCAATGCCATTACCTATCCGACGAACCTAAAAAAAAAAAAAATAAGATCTAAAACTTCAAATACAATTGAAAAACAAAAGAAAAAAAATCCCAGCATTTGACTAATATAGCGCAATTTGCCTAATAAACCTTGGCCATCTGATACAGATGACTAACGTGGCAGAATATAAATGCTGAATATATATAACAAAAGATACATAATTTTCCTGGTTCTTATAAGCACACACCAATCCTATTACAAGCCACCAAGTTGGAGTTGGCAACCGCTGTTGTACAATCAACGTAATATAGTAATATACTCGAGTGTTACTCTGCTTAGATAAGATCTACACTCCCGTCCATTGCTTCTCTTCTCAATTCAAAGACCTAATTAGAGCATCACTGTCCCCTTTCCTTTTCTTCTTATAATCTTTTACACAAAGTACACTTCGATTAATTTTGAAAAAAGAAAAAAAGGAAAAAGGGGATTGTAGATTTGTGTGGTGTTTTTAGCTCCATCCAAACACGAGTTCAGTACCTCTTCTGAACATTCACGTTTTCTTTACTGTAAACAACTCATTAAAGTACCCTCATTTTTTCTACCGTTCAAAGATTGAATTTTTATTGATTCAAAACCGTTTCTACTTGGTGGGTATTAGTGAATTGAAAAATTGAGCGAGTTTTCGAAGTGGGTTCTTGATTTCAGAGGAAAAATCGAAACTGTTGGCACTTGGGTGTGAGTTTTAAGGATGATGTCAATGACATGCCATAGTTTTGAGTTAGGAAGAACAAGGTTGGATTTTATAGCATGTGGGTGCACTTCAAATACCTCTTTTGACCACTTCCCTGTTAGAAATTGTGCAAAGGGAGTTCTTAATAAAGGCTTCAAAGCTCGGAAATTGTTGTGCTGCAGGCGCGAAATTAGCCGGTGTGGTGTGTTTTCCACAAAGACTCCAGAAGGTTTTCTCAATGGTAATCTCAATCTTCGATTTTTTTTTCTTTTGGTTTTATTAAGTTTTCTAGCAGTTTGGATTGGTAAATTTAGGTAGTGATTGTATGTTATTACAGGGATTGCAAATGGTCCTCCACCTGTGCTGGATTTGATGAAAGAGTCAACTAGCCCTTCTGTACTGTCAAATATGTTTGATGTGGTTGCCGAAGATCTACAAACACTAAACAAAAATTTACAGTCGGTAAGCTTATGGATTTGTGTTATTTACAAAGTTTTGTTTGCACTATAGCTATTCTGTTCTATTCGATGAAATGTCATTTAAGAATAGTTAAATTTATATTGTTTTGGCTGCCAGTTTCTATGTTTTCTTGAGAAGGTAGAGGGTAAAAAGTTCTAATCATAAAGTGATTCATATATATGATTATGTATTGTCAAGGGATGTTCTTTAAAGTTAGTGTTTAGGGGTGGATATCGGGCATTGGAATTCATGAAAAATTGAAGAAATTATTTAGAGCAAATCAACATTTGAAATTATGCATAACATGGATCCTCAATTAAGAAACCGCAGTTTGATTTCAACTATTTATTATTATTGTATCCTGATATTTAACTTGTTTTTTTCTGATAAAGAGTCACTGGTAGATTGTTGGTGCAGAAAATCCAGTTTTGATGTCTGCTGCAGAACAAATATTTGGAGCTGGTGGGAAAAGGATGAGACCAGCTTTAGTTTTCCTTGTGTCGAGAGCCACTGCAGGGATTGTTGGCTTGAAGTGAGTGAGCATTCTCTCGTATTTTCTTTGCAATACATATATCGTGGAAATGAATATCATTTATACTAATAGATGATGACCTCCATAATTCATATTATAGGGAACTCACCAAAGAACATAGAAGGTTGGCTGAGATAATTGAAATGATCCACACAGCAAGTTTGATACATGATGATGTATTAGATGAAAGTGACATGCGCAGAGGTTAGCTTTTTTCTTTTTCTTACTTCTCAAGAACATAATTGATTCAGAAAATAGAAGAATTAAAAGGTTTTAAAGTCGATGTAACTACCTTATTTTGCACCATAATTGAAATTGTGAGCTTCTATTAGGAATTAGATTCATTAGTTGTTATACAATGAAACACAAAGAAATTAAACAATCTTGAACAAACAAGTTTAGTCACTTGTTCAGTCACCGAGGTAATTGACCATGACTAAAGAAAAGTTGTACATAGAAGTGTTATCGTCGTCAAACACTAAGACACGTTTAACTATGTTATAAGTCTAGGCTACAGAATCACTAGTGTGAAATCTCCAAACTATCCTTAATGAATAAACCATCAATACAAACACGGTGTAAGATGCTAAGGAGACTCCACTACTTAACAGTTTTGCGGAAAATTCTTGCCTAGACCCGGTCTTTCATAGACCATACACAAAATCTTGCAAATATATTTAGTGGATGCACTTTTTTTCATGGTTTATGAAGACCTGGTCTAGGCAAGAATTTTCCCACTTTTGCAGTTGTATATATAGTTCATATCAGTTGATTAAAATCATTAGATAACAAGGATCTGTTTTATGCAGGAAAGGCAACTGTCCATCAGTTATATGGTACAAGAGTAGCTGTACTGGCTGGAGATTTTATGTTTGCACAATCATCGTGGTACTTAGCCAATCTCGAAAATCTTGAAGTCATTAAACTCATAAGCCAGGTATTCCGAACTCCCCCTATGATTATTTATTTGCAATTTAACAATTAAAAGCTTTTCATGTGATAATCTTACATTCAAAAGAATAAAGAAAACATTGAACCAAAATTTGGGAGAAGTGCAAGATACTCCCCTGTGTTATGTGAAACTTGCACGAAACTACCCTGTGAAAATTTTGCATAGAACCCCCCTTTAGTTTAAAAAACTCAGCACGAAACCCCCCATTTGTATAAAATAAATCGTTTTGGATCGGCATAGTTCCAAAAATAATTTTTAAATACTTCATGCTGGTCCCTACAATCAGTGGCGGAGCCAGAAAATATTTTCACCGGGGTCATTATAAAATTAAAGATTACAATAAAATTTAAGTTAATTATAAATTTAAAAAAAAAAATCAATCACGACATTGAAAATCCATTCAAAATTAATTCAAATCAAATATAATATAAGTAGACGGGATGTTTTCTACAGAATTTTTTTAGGTGAGAGAGTTTGATATGAAATTAAAATGATTCCTAGTGTTGGAAAAGTATTACCCAATCTTAAATTTTGTGATTTGTATTTTATTATAATTCAAAATATTGTAAAAAAAAAACAATTGGTATTTGAGTTGAAGCCAAATTTGTGGCATTTGACTTTTTAGATTTTATTAAACATAAAAATATATAGTAATTTTATCAAATATCCAATTTCTTAATATTTTATAAGTAAATGAAAATGTAACTTTAAAATGTCACTCTAATTAAAGTATGGACCCCGTAATATGTAGTTTAGAACTTTAATTAGTCTTTAATTAGTGGGGTCATTTTGAAGCTAAACCAAAATTACACCAAGATTTCAATACAAAACTAAACCTAACACTATACTTAATTTTTAAATAAGATGAAAAGTTCAGGGGGGTCCATGCACCCTCCTACTCACAATGTAGCTCCGCCGCCTACAACTCCACGTGAACTAATCCAAAAATAGTTTCTTAAAATATTCCGATCTGAAACGACCTATTTAGAACAATTGGGGGGTTTTGTGCTGAATTTTCAATAGCAAAGAAGAATTCTAAGCAATGAACATTTCACAGGGTAATATTTGTGCAGGTTTCACGTAACACATAGTAGATTCTTACATTTCCCCCCAATTATTTGCATTATTCGATACCTGTATAACTCGTGAAACGAGCTTAACATAAACATGTTAACTATGGACAATATTTCAGGTCATTAAGGATTTTGCTAGTGGTGAAATAAAACAAGCGTCCAGCTTGTTCGACTGCGATGTTGAACTAGAAGAATATTTAATTAAAAGTTACTACAAAACCGCCTCCTTGATTGCTGCTAGCACAAAAGGAGCCGCCATCTTCAGTGGGGTCCACAGTGATATTAGCGAGCAAATGTATCAGTACGGTAAAAATTTAGGCCTATCATTCCAAGTTGTCGATGATATATTGGATTTTACTCAATCGGCAGAGCAACTAGGCAAGCCAGCTGGGAGTGACCTGGCAAAAGGAAACTTGACTGCCCCCGTAATATTTGCACTAGAGAGAGAAACGAAACTAAGGGATATAATCGATTCTGAATTTTGTGAAACGGGTTCTCTTGAGGAGGCCATTGATATTGTGAAAAATTGTGGGGGGATAGATAGGGCTCGGGATTTGGCACGAGAGAAAGCTGATGAAGCTGTGAAGAATCTCGAGTGTTTACCACCAAGTTCGTTTAGATTAGCACTCGAACAAATGGTGAATTATAACTTGGAACGAATCAAATGAACGAGAAATGTGACATTTAATCGACTCGTGATTGGTGTGTCGCCTGTGCCACAGCAGATGTTTTCTCAGTAAAATTGCCATTACTGGAAATACAGTTTGTGGTTGTATATTTATAGGTGTTCTTCAGCAGTTGTTGTATCTAATATCATACTGTATCATTATTTGGGTCATTTTTTATGATGGCTCATACAGAACAATGATTTCAATTTTAGTTGTAAACTAGTAATTCGATGTTATGAAGAACTAATAATGGATATGTGTCCGTTGAATATATATTGTCACTTTTATCACTCTTGAGTCTTGAGTATCTTTCTAAATTTGAATAATGTGTTGTTTGACTTATTTTGACTATCTTACAGACCAAATAGTTGGGGTTCCCCCCTCTTTTTTTCTTCTTTTTCTTTTATTGAATTATGTCTTTAGTCTTTTCATTCTATGTGAACAAATGAAAATAAAATTTACATTTTGCGAAAAATCTTATTTAACCTTTCCATTGTATATATTGACTTTTGTATCTAATATGTCATGTCCTTTCCATTGTATATATTGACTTCTGTAATTTTTTTTTTTTTTTGTTTCCCAAGGGTTTAATCCCTTTCGAGGCGGGTTGGGCACATTAAGTGGGTACCTCTCCCAACAGGGATTCGAACCTAAGTCCGCTACTTTGTAGTGACTAGTCCCTTCCACTAGACCAATCACATGTTGGTTGACTTCTGTATCTAATATGTCCTTGAATAATACTTCCTAATAAGTATATTTTTTAATAAATACTTTTTATGGAATGATGTTAATGTATCAAAATAAATTGCTATTTTTTAATAAATACTTTCTATGGAATTGATGTTAATGTATCAAAATAAATTGATGTTGTTAGGTGAAAGTATGCACAAAAATAAAATCATGAATGGAATATTAACTTGTATTTGTTTTTATTTTATTTTATTTTATAATTAACCATATTATTGAAATTAGACAAAAGACAATCAATTTAAAAGAGGATGTCCACCGTCACAAAAAACAGTAATAAATCCATATTCTCTCTATGTACATCAGATTACAGATCCCCTTAAACTGATCTTATGCTTGAATATCTAATCGGATAATAAATTAGACTGGATTAAAACCAAGTAAGAAATCATCAATTCTCGATATACTTAGCAACTAACTTGAAATGATTTAAAAGATTATATTTAAAAACATTAGTTGTCGATAATAACAATTTAATTATAGTTTTTAGGTAAATTCTTACCCATACCAGGTTTGATCGAACCCAAACTAACTACATGGCAAATGCAATACACTTGCTTTATGGTTGGATGTAACTCTTAAGAGATTGACCAATCAAAAATCAAGCGCTGTACACTTACTTTAGTTGGACGAGTTCGTCCAAGCCAAGTCTGGATGGACGGGTTCGTCCAAGCAAAGTCTGGGCAACAATTTTCCCAATTTTTATCACTAATATGCCGAAAATTATTTAAATGACAATTTAAATCATGGTCACTTGATATATGATAATACTGGCAAGTTTAATCTTAATCATAACTTAATATAATATTTGTTAAAAGCCTTTTTCTTGTAACGACATGTAAAATATGAATTCGAGCTTGCTCGAGTAATAATTGTTCGAGCTCGATCCAATAAACAATCTAAATTTTGTAATCGTTTTCTAGAGTTTATGCAATATCAGAGGAGCACCATGTTGGGGCTGGAGAGTAATAATCGGAAAGGGAGCATGCAAATATGAAGAGGACAACTCAAATGTGAAGTTTTGCAGTATCATAGCCAAAGCCATTTTTGCTTCAATCATCGCAAAGTTTTGTCCAATGCAAATTCGAGGACCTAAACTGAATGGTATGAAGGAGGACGAGGATTGCGCCTTTGTTGCATTTAAAATTCCTTCAGAAAATCTCTCCGGTTTGAATTCATTCACATCATCGCCCCAAATCTTTGGATCGTGATGAACTAGGCCTATTAGTAGTGACAATTCAACCCCTCTTCGTAGAACCATGTCTCCTAGTTTAACTGTCTTTGTTGGAGATCGAAGAATCAAAGCCGCAGGAGGGTACAATCGGAGAACCTCTTGGAGAATCATGGTTACCTGCAAGTAAAGGTGTAAACGAGTCAAGTAAAATTAGTAAACAACAAAGAGTAAAATACTTACTTACAATTTTAAGGCGATTGAGTCCATCAAAGGTTGGTTCTTTCTTTCCGAAAAACTGCAAAATCTCTTCTCTTGCGCGAGTTTGCCATTCTTGATGTTTGCTTAGCAGAACCATAGTCCATACCAACAAATTTGAAGTGGTTTCCGACCCAGCAAAGTAGAATAGCTTACACTCCTCGATTACGTCTTCAATACTCATTCCTACATTCTTGTTTCCATGTTCTTGAATTTCTCTGTAATTCGACTCCATTAATATACCCAACAAATCATCACCGGGGCTTTCTCCAATTCCCATTGACTTCTCTCTATGATTGATAATACCCTTAAGTAAGGATTGAATTTCATTGGAGATTTCCTTCATTCTTTTGTTCGCCTTAGTCGGAAAATATCTATTAAAACAAGAAATTTAGTTCTTGAAATTGAGATGTAAATTAAAAGTTGGTTATATATATATTTACCTCCATCCGGGTATAAAAATGTACTGTAAGAGTTGGAGAACGAGTTTCACTTGTTCTTTTTGGAGCTGAAATATTGTTCTTCCTTGTTCATGACTAATACCAAATGCTGTTCTTGAAATTACATCACCAGATAAATCTTCAAGATAAGGCCATACATCAATTTCTTGTGATTTATTATTACCACTGCTAGAGACTAAGGTTTCCCATTTGTCTATCATGTTTGAACAACTCAAAAACATTGCTGATAACATAGTCTGCAAATCAAAATTTACGATAATTCATTTGATCATACATTAATATTCCGACAAATTATCATGATTTTTACCTTTAACTTTTCAAGATGGAAAGCGGGATTGACAATTTTTCTATGTTTAGTCCATTTTTCATCCTCAAGAAACAAAAGTCCCCCTGCAATTGTTGCACCAATAGGGTCCGGAACTGGCTTATGAAAGAGACCAGGTTTCATCAAAATTTCCTTAATAAGTTTTGGATCAGCAATATTTAGTCTTGGAGAAGTTCCAAACCATATGAAAGAATTCGTACCTGCAAATTTTAGGCAAAGACAAAATGACGTGAGGAGTATATCTATGGATCAAACTAAAAAGTATTAAAAAAAAAACTTGGTTTCGAGCTTTAAAGTTCGGTTTGTTATACATGACAAACCAATCCTGAAAAATATTGCAGTTTTGATCTTATATAATAGTCTGTCATTGCACTTTTGGTACCTGTAACTGCCTGAGTTTTGCATCTTTTGCCACAAATTGGATGAAAAGTTGGCGGTAGGATCAAAAGTGCAAAATATTTTATAGATGAGAACTACAGTGCTTTTATGGACGAGCCCTGCGGAATTAAAAAAAATGTAATTATATCCTTCAAAATCAAATCAGGTTTAGACACAATTTCAAAATCTTAAGTTGGATAAAAGAAAAAAAAATCGTTAACAAACTCAACTCGTTTATACCTCCTACATCAAACACAAGAGGACTTTTATACCACTAAAACTTACTATACTTGTGAATGATGTGATGATAATATGGAAGAATATGAGAAGGTATATTATCAGAAAGATTGATTGCTTTGGGTTGTTCTGCTCTCATGACTTGAATGAAGTCTTGCATGTCTCCAATAAGGAGTCTGTATGAATTCCCTCTAAGCCCTTGCTTCCTCAAAAAATTCTCCAGTTTCTTAGGTCTAAACCAAACCCAATTTAGTAATTTCAATGCCATTGTTACGCATACAAGTGTAAGGACAGAGAGAAGGATTGAGCTTAGTTGCATATCCATCTTAAATTTTTGTTTTTCCAAACTTATAAAAATAAGATGTGTCTGATTTCGATTTATAGTTTGAGTTCTGTAATTTAATTATTCAATTCTGCACATTTTCGTTAAGGTATTTAACCCAGGGCGGCTGATTTGGCATACTTGAATTCCTTTCTCATAGTACCTATGTATTGTGGGGATTGTTTATTTAATCTTCTTAGGATAAGTATAATTGAGCTATGTACTAATTAATTGGCAAAAGAGACAAATAATTTATAGATAACTTCAATGTTTTTGTTTCCACAAACTGCCTAAAAACATACATATTTTTATGAGATTTCGTGTCTACAACATAGTAAACACGTATATTAAGCGCCAGCTAACACGCTTTTATTGTCGGAAAAGATCCAAAAAACAACAAGTAAAATCTCTCTCAAACCATAATTGTTGTGATGACTCCTATTCAAAGCCAAGTCTCTTCTTCAAGGCCAAAACAAGGTCATAAACTTCCTTTGGATCGGCTAAAGATTTGGAGACACTCTCTTTTTCCATGCACCTTTTTGCCCATTCAATCAATTTGGGGCAATGTTCTTCAATTCTAAATTTGCCCATAGTTTCAAAAGCATAAAACCAGCTGTAGAAAGTGATTAAAGCAACATCTAAATACCCAAAAAATTCACCACCAAAGTATGGCTTGTCTCCCAACTCTCCTTCCAACAACTTGAGGCTTTCTATAAAATCTTTCTTGCCTTTTTCCAGCTCTTCTCCTTTTCTTGTCCATATTTTTCTTGCAGCATCACTTACCTGAGTTGAAAATGTCACATGAGTTGAGTAAATATATATATAGGGCATATCCAGTGCAGTGGATAGAGAAAAAGACAATCTTTAATTTGGCAACAAAGATATGCCACAAAGATCAAATAGAAAACTTGATTAAGTGGGCTTTGGCACAAATAGTTGCACATCATCTATTCAATGTTAGCTCTATATATTCCGATGTGGATCTCCTAATAAATAGGATGAACCAGGTTCATACCTTTGTCCCAAAGGTAAGAGTTCAAGTTGGAAAACAAAGAAAAGACAAGTAGTAACTTAGTTTATCTTTCACTTCCATGATCACAATGTTGAGATTAAAAGACCTACAGGGATTGAAAATCAGTATTAGACAATCCAAACCATTTATGTGGGCTTAGCTCAATCCATGTGAAATCTAATTCATGGCAATTCCTCACCTCTTGAGCTAGCTTTTAGCACAAACCATTCATGTGGACTTAAGACCTATTCACGTGAAATATATTATGAACCATATATATACATATACAAAAATATTGATTTCTAGAAATAAGATGCTTTCAAAACAAGTTCAAATAGTCAACAAGCATTCTAGTTCAAATCAATTTGACATATAATAGATAAAACAGAACAACACAAGAACTGAGAAGAATGAAATAAGTACTTTCGTGTCGATGAAATCAGCCCAGAATCTAGCTTGAGCCCTTTGGTAAGGATCAGAAGGCAACAATGGAGATTTGTCCTTCCACACCTCATCAATATACTGAACAATGATAAGTGACTCACAAATTGGTTTCTTATTGTGAATCAAAACTGGAATTTTCTTGTGAACTGGGTTCATTTCAAGCAAGAGTGGACTTTTATTGGCCAAGTCCTCTTCTCTGTACTCATACTCAATACCCTTCTCAGCTAGTGCAACTTTGACCCTCATTGCAAACATACTGAAATTGGCTCCCAACAAAATCACCTCATCAGCCATTTTCTTTCTCTTTTCTTATAATTAGAAAGATTTGAGAATTGAAACAACAGAAATTCCTATGAGTTGCTACAGGTAAAGATGGCGCTATATATACTGGAATGGACACGGTGGGGTAGGTCAGTTCGGAATTTATTTATTCGATTTTCCAGGAAACAAGAGGAGATCAAAATTGATTTGATTTTCGTTTGGTCAAGTTGACCAAATTTAGAATATTGGTATTTTTCTTTTTTGTTTATTAAAAATTCGAACGGGATGACATAATCAATAAACGTTGTCAGTGCATAGGAAACTTCATAGTTCATATATAGAATCCAAGGGTTATTTTGAAATGGTCTGCCTTGATTTGGATCCCATAGAACCTCATTTGGAATAGGTTAGAATAGATTTAGGTTTCAAGTCCAGTCGAGATATGATGTTTAATATTTAAGCAAGGACAATCTAGCATCAATAAAAAAAAAATTATGATGTAATTATTTTTTTCTTTAGACTTATATAAAAAAATCTGAAAATGAGACTTTATTTTTATTTTTCTGTATGATCCATTAATGACCAACTTCAAACTCATTAAAGATCCACTAAACATGAAGCTCAATCCAATCCTGATCCAACTCAACCCAATAAAAATAAAAATTAATGAGCTAGGTCAGGACGAGTCATGGGCCGCCCACTGGGTCCTGACCCATCTTGCCAACTCTATATGACTTATGTCGATATAGTAATAGGTATCAAGTAGGGCAGAATAAGTTCCGATTTGAACTGAAACCTGAGATATGAACCATGACCTACCCACTCATTCTCAAATGAGGTTTGCCCAGGTCGGATGAGCCTAGGCTGAGCCAAACCTTTTTCAAAAGGACCCTAAGGACTATTATGGAAAAACCTCCACCCCCCAGCCCACCCCAATACCCCCAGCCCACCCCACCCCAACCCAAAACGGCATTGCCAATTTGGTCGCAACCGAACAACCAAGGCCAATTTGATCACGCTGTTTAGGGACGAGGTTGCTGCAATTTTTATCTGTTTTCATTCTTTTGTAATATTTTTTCAAAATTTTACAAAGATACCTCCAGAGTTAGTGCCATTTTTTTGCCAAAAAATTGATATGTGAAACAAATAAGTGATTACTGATTAGGAACCAAAGTGCTAAGAAAAAGGATAAGACCAACAGGTGATTGGTCTAGTGGAAGGGACTAGTCACTACAAAGTAGCGGACTCAGGTTCGAATCCCTGTTGGGAGAGGTACCCACATATGTGCCCAACCTGCCTCGAAAGGGATTAAACCCTTGGGAAACCAAAACCAAAAAAAAAAAAAAAAAAAAAAAAAAAAAAGAGGATAAGGAGGATAGCTTTGCCAAAGTGATATATAGGGAGGACCATTAGTGCTATGCACCCTTCTTTTTTATGTTTTGTTTTTTGAATGGACACTCAATAGATGAGCTACAGGAAATTAAAAAAATTGCTTTTTCAGTACCATACATTATTACATTATACAACTTGGTGGTGCATATTTGATACCAATGTATATCGAATTGTACATTGCATATCATAATTCAACACACGATTGCACATTTTTTAACATAGTTAATTATTTGGATAAATTTCGGGTCCATATGTTGTTTATTCTTTAAATTAGTCCATATTTTCTGGACCAATTATGCTCCATAAAAACTGCCAATTCGATATACCACAAGAAAACGTAAAATTTCCCTCCAAAATGCCAACTCAACGGTCACGTTTGGCGCATGTGGTCAATTTCATTCAAATAATTTATGATGATATGAAATGTACAATTTTACATTAAATTAATTATGGTATGAAATGTGCAATTTCATATGTCTAAGTACCATAGCTGCAAATCACCCTATTATATGGTAACAAAAAAAATACATACTTTCAGGAAATATATAAACAACTAAGGGTCTGTGTTTGTTTGACATTTCGGAAAATTATTTCGTGTTTGGGAAAAACAAAACAAACACGTTTTCTATTCTACTTTATGAATAAATTTATCATCTCTCAATTTTCTCAAATTACTCTCCTAAAAGCTATACAAACAACAATTCTCTTATCTCTAAAAAAAACTATACAAAATCTACTTTAATGTGACATAAAATAACCAACTCTTACCCAACTTATCTCACATAACAAACATGATTTGACATAAAGTCTTATAAATCTTACACCTACAACCTAATTCTTCCAAAAAAACATACACCTACTTTATTTCCCGAACCACTATCTCAAAACTCAAACAGACAACATTACACAGATCGAGATTATTTCACAAACCTCTACTACTCTCCCAAACACCAAACAAATTGGCCGTGGGAGTACCAAAATGTCCCGATGATCACAAAACACAGTAATATAACAAAATCTCGGAAACTTTCATAGTAGTGATTTTAGACAAGTATTTATTTGTATAGCAGCAAATCAATTAAGTACTTCTATTCAAAACCAAATTTCTTCTTCAAGGCCAAAATGTAGTCGTAAACTTTCTCCGGATCAGCCAATGATTTGGAGACACTCTCTTTCTCCATACACCGTTTTGCCCACTCAATCAATTTGGGACAATGCTCTGCAATGCTAAATTTGCCAACAGTTTCAAAAGCATAAAACCAACTGTACAAAGTGATTGAGGCAACATCTAAAAACCCAAAAATTTCACCACCAAAATAAGGCTCCTCTCCTAATTCTCTTTCCAACAACTTGAGGCTTTCTATGAATTCTTTCGAGGCTTTATCGAGCTCTTCTCCTTTTGTCGTCCATATTTTCCTTCCAGGATCGTACATCTGATTTTAAATTGGACATTTCCCCATGATCAGTTGAGTAGATTCAATAAAGTGGAGACAACCTTTGCATAACAAAGTTCAATAAAAAAGCAAATTAACATATGTGGAACTCTAGCACATTTCCGTCCAAATTGTTGGGATATCCCCAAAATCTACAGGAAATAATTCAACTTTGCAAATATAATTATACTATAAATAGAAAGAGTATGAAGTATGAGTCCGTTTCACTTCAATCAACCATACACGGATACAAATGTTCACTCCAGAACAAGCCAGCAATCTAAATACAACAAATTGAACAACATGATACACCTAATAGATAATCTACTAAGCTTGATCGGTGTTATTTCGCACTTGAAAACACAAATGAGACTCCAATTTTATGTAACCTTTTATATCCTATACTATTTTTAGTAATTTACCTTCGTGAGATAGCCTTAATAGGTCATCTAACTCTCTATCAAAAATATGCAAATTACATCCTCATAAATAAAATAAATGGATAGACAGCTTAATTTTTCATTTAATATGTTTTAGGGTTCATACAAAAAAAAAAAAAAAGGTTTGAAAGGCAAAGGGAAACGATGAATCTCATTTTGAATATCAAGTGGGGTGTTTTTCTTAACAATAAGGTAAATTATCTATTTCGAATATCACGGAATATTAAAATATAATAAAACTTCAACTATACAAGAACATGAAACCAAACAAAGAAAAAAATTGTACCTTTTTTTCAATGAATTCAGCCCAAAATCTAGCTTGAGCCCTTTGGTAAGGATCAGAAGGCAACAATGGAGATTTGTCCTTCCACACCTCGTCAATATACTGAACAATGATAAGTGACTCACAAATTGGTTTCTTGTTGTGAATCAAAACTGGAACTTTCTTGTGAATTGGGTTCATTTCTAGCAAGGGTTGACTTTTATTGACCAAGTCCTCTTCTCTGTACTCATACTCAATACCCTTTTCAGCTAATGCAACTCTGGCCCTCTTATCAAACATACTGAAATAATTTCCCAACAAAATCACCTCATCCGCCATTTTCTTTTTCTTGTAGATGGAAAAGATTTGAGAATTGAAATAACACAAATTGCAATAAGTTAAAGATGAAGACGGCGCTTATATAGACAGGAATGTATATGTCGGAAATTTATTAATTCGAATTCCGCAAAAGTAGTAGATTTTCCAGGAAAAAAAGGGGATCGGAATTCATTTGATTTCGTTGACTTCTGTTGGTCAAATTTATTTATTTTTTAAATTTTTTTCTTGTCGTTTAGAAAAAATGCGGATGGGGATGACATAACTAATAAATTTTGTCAATGCATACGAAACTTCGTATAGAGAAATCAAGCATAATGTGATCATACATGCTTAAGGATAAGTAAAAGCGTTATGCTTCAATATGACCAGGGGTGTTTTCATAGTTTTGCAATATATCCAGATTTAATAAATATTGAAAGGACAGTGAACAAAGAGTAAGGTGTTAGAATGATTGTCTTCCCCAACCTCCTCTCTGTTATTCCCTATGTTTGTGTGAGTTTGAGTAATGATTTGATCTTGTCCATTTCCATTTCAGGTCTATGGATATTACAATTTTAGATTGATTGTGTTCGGTTGATTGGGTTCAATCCTACTCGATCCTTACTGTTTTCGTTGTAATTCATGGCTTAGTTTGTAATTGAAGTTTGGATCATCAATAAAATTTTATTTGATTTTCCTTTGAACCATCAATACTAGAAAAAACTCAAATTCCCAAAATATAGACGATAGGACCAAACGTGCAAAACATTTAAACAATTAGGACTAAAAAGTGCAATTTTACAAAACGTGGGACCGACCAATTGAGCTATTAAACTTTCTTAGGATAAATATAATTGAGCTATGTACTAATTGGCAAATGAGACAAGTTTGTTATAGAAAAAAATTCGATGTTCTTGTTTACACAAACTGCTTAAAAACATACATGCATATTTTTATGAGATTTCGTGTCTACAACATACATAGTAAACACGTTTATTACACGACGGACGACGGCTGACACGCTTCTATTGTTGGAAAAGATCAAAAAAACAACAAGTAAAATCACTCAAACCATATACATATATATAATGATTGTAATAACTCCTATTCAAAGCCAAGTCTCTTCTTCAAGACCAAAACAAAGTCATAAACTTTCTTTGGATCGGGTAAGGATTTGAAGACACTCTCTTTTTCCATGCACATTTTGGCCCATTCAATCAATTTGGGGCAATGCTCTTCAACTCTAAATTTGCCAATAGTTTCAAAAGCATAAAACCCGCTGTAGAAAGTGATTAAAGCAACATCCAAATACCCAAAGTCTTCACCACCAAAGTAAGGCTTGTCTCCTATTTCTACTTCCAATAACTCGAGGCTTTCTATGAAATCTTTCTTGGCTTTTTCCAGCTCTTCTCCTTTTGTTGTCCATATTTTTCTTGCAGCATCGTTTACCTGAGTCCAAAATATATTGCACATGAATTGAGTTAATACAGGGCATATAATATGTAGTAGTGGGTAGAGGAAAAAACAATCTTATTGCATCAAAGGTCAAATAATTATTGGGCTTTGGCACAAATTGTAATACATCATCCACTTGATGTCCTAATTGTTGAACAATTACTAAAAGGCCAAATATTTATTGAGTAACGTTAAGAAACAACAGCACTGATAATGTTTTATATTGATTCTTATAAGTTGAATTTGAGGTATGAAAACGACATCATAGTCTTTTAGATTGATGATAAAACAATATTAACATACTCATATAATAAAATATTATTGGTATATATAATTTATTTATTATTTTATTCAGATCTTTATTAGATCAGATCGGCATAGATCAATGTTAGCTCCTGATAGTCGAACAAAATTCAAACCAGATTCATACACGTCTATGAGGAAGTTCTTATGTTCATGCACGTCTACATCATCACAACTGATGAGTTGGTGAATTTCTGACCACAAGGTCTATGTAATTCTCGAATTCTCGTAGACAAACCTTACCCCAAAGGAAAGAGTTCAAGTTGGAATAACAAAGGAAATACAAGTACTAGTAAGTTAGTCTATCTACAATTCACTTCCAATTAGAGAAATATGCTTTTTTATACCACATAAAAGACCACCTTGCAACTTTGGTACCATTGGACATGAAAATGTAAATTTGACACCACAATTTAAGTATTCATTAACTTTTATACCAAGTCCCATATTCCATAAATCACCTTGCAACTTTGATACTAATGGACATGAAAATGCAAATTTGATACCACAATTTAAGTATTCATTGGAGCTTTCATACCAAGTCCCATTTTTCGGACGGAGACGGATGGAAAAGGGTCACGTTTCTTCCGTGTCCGTCCGACGAAAAAAGGCTCGGTATGAAAGTTGCAATGAAAACTTAATATGTTGTATCAAATTTGCATTTTCATGTCCAATGGTATCAAAGTTGCAAGATGATTTATCCCATAATTACCAAAAAAGCAAATTTCCCCTTCCAATTAATACACAAAAATCTTGATCTCAAGAAATAAGATGCTTCCGTAACAAGTTCAAATAGACAACAAGCATTCTAGTTCAAATCAATTAGACATATAATTGATAAAACTGAACAACACAAGAACAAGAACTGAGAAGAATGAAATAAGTACCTTTGTGTCGATGAAATCAGCCCAGAATCTAGCTTGAGCCCTTTGGTAAGGATCAGAAGGCAACAATGGAGACTTGTCCTTCCACACTTCATCAATATACTGAACAATGATAAGTGACTCACAAATTGGTTTCTTATTGTGAATAAAAACTGGAACTTTCTTGTGAATTGGGTTCATTTCTAGCAAGAGTTGACTTTTATTGGCCAAGTCCTCTTCTTTGTGCTCATACTCAATACCCTTCTCAGCTAATGCAACTTTGACCCTCATTGCAAACATACTGAAATTGGCTCCCAACAAAATCACCTCATCAGCCATTTTCTTTCTCTTTTCTTATAATTAGAAGATTTGAGAATTGAAACAACAGAAATTCCAATGAGTTGCTAAAGGTAAAGATGGCGCTATATATACAGGAATGGACACGGTGGGGTAGGTCAGTTCGGAATTTATTTATTCGATTTTCCAAAAGGGTAGAGTTTCCAAGAAACAAGAGGGGATCAAAATTGATTTGATTTTCGTTTGGTCAAGTTGACCAAATTTAGAATTTCCATATTTTCTTTTTTGTTTATTAAAAATGCCAATGGGATGACATAATCAATAAGCATACAAAACTTTATTTGATAAAAGCCCGTTTGAGTTTGGTTCGTCACACAAATCAAACAAACTTGAATATCATTTTTCGTTCGATAACTTTTAAAGCTCGACTCTGTAAGTTAAAAATTGACAAATATATGTAAAATATCAAGTTACTCGATATTCGGCTCAAGCTCGTTCGATTATTTTGATACTTAGACCCTTTTAGATTAAAGATCCATTCATTTGTAGATTAAAACCCTTTGCTGCTAATTTTGCCTTAAACTTATCTACGGTTACATCTATTTCCATTTTCTTTTTGAAGATCCACTTACAACCTATTGGCTTTGAACCAAATGGAGGTCTGCTAATTTCCATGTTTTATTACCCTTAATAGAGTCCATTTCATCTTGTATTGCTTCTTTCCTAAATGCAGAGTCTTGTGACTTTACTGCTTCTGTATATGTTAGAGGATCACCTTCTAAATTGAAGCAATAAGGTAAATGTGTATTTATATCTTCACTTGTTCCTTCTTCCAGGAACATAAAGAAGTCCAGGACCTTAAGTCCTTTCCTTTCTAATTCTTTTGCTTTTTCTTTGTTCAATGACTTCTTCTTTGTCAAAAGAAGAAGTTTTGCAATTTTTCTGGAAAGAGCGAACCAACTTTTAATGGCCTAAATCGCCTTAAAATCGTAAGTCTACCTCCTAATTAATAACTACTTGATTCTTTTTTTTTAAACTTTAGAATCAATTCAACTAGACTCGTTTACACTCCTACTTGCAGGTAACCATGATTCTTCATGAGATTTTGTGGTTGAATACACCTTTACCTTTGATTGCATGATCTCCTATAAAGAAAGTGAAAGTGGGAAATTTAACCCTACCGGTTGGAGTACATGTGTTGTTGCAAATAGACTTGCTTCATCATGATCCAAATATTTGGGGTGAAGATGTGAATTGAGTTCAAACCAGAGAAATTTTCTGAAGGAATTTCGAAAGCAACAAAAGTCCAATTTTCCTTCATTCCATTCAGTTCAGGCACTCGAATCTGCATCGTACAACATTTAGTAATGATTGAATTAAAAATGGCTTTACCTCTATATATATAGTTTGCTAACAACACTAACTTTCACCTCCGATCAGTCAATTCTGGTGATATTAGTTGTTCATGTATTAAACAAATGCAACCATCTAATTAATGTTAACTAATTGAAAACTTTATTAATGAATTATGAGAGCATTTTTTACGTACTTGGGGGTAATTTTGGGAATTCATTGACCTAACTTTTTTTTTTTTTTTTGGTACAAAATTCATTGACCTAACTAAGTGCGAAACTAAGTGTTAAATATAATTTGAGATCGAACTTCAGAAATATAATGAACCAAACATAGATGTGTCATATAAATTTAGCCTGCTTTAAGTTTCATTTCAATCCATTGAAATAACTTATCAAAAAAAAAAAAGATCAAATTTTATCAGAAACCAGTCTCATTTCAAGTTAAACTCAAAATCGATTACCATCTTCAAAAGCTTAATAAAATCATAATAATATATTAAAATTGACATATATCATATGTCAATAAAAATGCATTGATTTGGACACAAATTAACCACTTTTTTCCCTTTATATATCATCATTCAAACTTAATCTAAGTTATATTTCAGATTTTTAAGACTCATAAAACTCAACATCCAAACTCTATTTAAATTGTGTTTCAAAAGCCTTGAAACCATTCAAAGCAATTTATTGAAACCGAAACCAAGCGAAACCCGGATCAACACCTCCTTTAAGTTTATTAAAAAAAACCTACGACATCAGGGGTTATATAATAATTTAGATCCATGTATAAGTAATTATCCCAAACAATTAAAAAATTTCACTTTGATGGTTTCTTCAATACCAAAAGTCAACAACGACTCATTTCAACTGAACCAAACATTCATATTCTTGAAATGATGATCCAAACTCAGTGTTAAATTAAATCCTTCTCTCATTCGAAAGAAAAGTATCAAAGTAGATATGAATCTTGTTAGCTCAATCCTCACCTCATTCCTTGTACTTGCTTCCATAACAATTGCAGTGAAATTACTAAATTGGGTCTGGTTCAGGCCTAAAAAGCTTGAGAACTTCCTCAGGAAGCAAGGTCTTAATGGGAATCCATACAGACTCCTCCTTGGAGACATGAATGACTTGATCGAAGTCATGAAATCAGAACAATCTAAATCAATACAATTCTCCGATGATCTCCCTTCTCATATCATGCCTTATTACCAACAAATCATTCACAAATATGGTATGTTTCTTACAGTTAATATTATGAGCAAAATGCAAAAATACCCCCTGCGTTGTTTCTAAAAGGCATAAAACTATGTGCTATTTTTATTAGCAAAAAGCCTCCTCCTTGACAATTTATTGGCAAATACCCCTCCCCCTTTTATATTATTATTTTATTAGCTCACTGCTAGAGGTGCAATCGAGCCGAGTAGTTTCGAACGACACATTGTTAAAGCTTGGTTTGAATTTTATCTAACTTGAAATTTTGTGTTTGAGTTTGGTTTGATTGTTAAACGTGTCAAGCTCAAATAACATCGAGCTGAGAATCGAGTAGCTTGATATTTTATATGTATATTATCAATTTTTAGTTTATCGAGTCGAGCTCGAGGCGAGATTCAAAATTTATCCAAGGAAAAATGATGTTCAAGCTTGTTTGATTAGTGAGACGAATTGAGCTCAAACGGGCTCTTATCGAACGAGTTCGAGTAACTTGGTTTGATTTTCAGCCACTACTCACTGCACCCATTTGGAATTTAAGATGAGTTGACCAGGGAGAAGGTTAGGGTTGTCAATGGGTCGGATTCTGGTCAGATCTGGCTCATTCAGATCTGGTTTCATTTATATCAGATTGGATCCTATCGGATTCGGATCTTGCTGGAATTGTGCTTGGATCTAGATTTTTTGAATCCAATGGATCTTGGTCGGATTTAGCCGGATATCGGATCTTTTTCGGATCCAATAAATTTTCATTTAAAATATTACATTAATACTTTTTCCTAAAACAAGTTTATTAACTTTACAATTTAATTTAATTTTAGATCATATGTTCAAACTTTCTTTACTAATATTCATATTTTTAGATGAAAATATTCGTTTAAATAAATTTATAAACGAATTATAAATTACTATCTACTTAAATTGACAATGAAATATTATTAATGTTACTTACCTTTATAAAACATTATGTATATATATGATTCTTTTTATTTTTTGTCGGATACGGATCTTTAATAGATCGGATTGACCTAAATCCATATCGCTCCATGTGTTTCGGATTACGAATTATTATAATCGGGTCAGGTCCATCGAATCTGTAATTGAACAATTATCATAATAAATCGGACCGGATTCGGATCGCATCCAGATTGAAATTCGCCCCATTGACAACCCTAGAGATGGTTATTGCTAATACTTTAAGAGAATATGTGATTATTGCTAATTTTTAAAGTTTACAAGGGGTCATTGCCATTTTTTAAGTGAAATGTTTTTGTATTTAATTCCAAAGAAAAAATAACATCTAGAGGTATATTTGTCACTTTTTTCTACAAATCATGAAAAATAATTGCAATTAGAGAATATGTGAGTTATTGCTAATGTTAAACTGTTTTTTCTTCATTTTCCAATTTCAGGTCAGAATTCTTTCATATGGTTTGGGCCTTCACCAAGATTGAATATAACTAATCCACAAATGATCAAAGAGATTTTGAGCGAACCTGAATTATTTCACAAGCCACATCCTGACCCTATAGGAGAAACCATTGCAGGAGGACTTTCCTTTCTTGAGGATGAGAAATGGGCTAAACACCGAAGACTTATCAATCCAGCCTTCCATCTAGATAAGTTGAAGGTCAATTCTGAAATTAATATAAGTTCTGTTTTTTTGTATTTGGTTACTGAATTCAAGATATTGTTTATAATTGTGCAGAATATGACGAGGACAATTCGATTGAGTTGTTCAAACGTGACAGATAAATGGGAGGCATTAGTTTCTTCTAATAAGGGAATGCCACAAGAAATCGATGTTTGGCCTTATTTTGAAGATTTATCGGGTGACATGATTTCGCGGTTAGGATTTGGTTGTAGTCATGAACAAGGAAGAAGAATATTCGAGCTCCAAAAAGAACAAGTAGAGCTTGTTCTGCAACTCATGCAGTTCCTTTTTATCCCGGGATTGAGGTAACTTTTGAAAAAATGTTACTTAGATTTTTAAAATCTTAACTTGAAGGAACTACATTTGGTATATATGTTATCAACAGACATATTCCGACCAAGTCAAACAAAAGAATGAAATCAATCTCCAGCGAACTTCAGTCATTACTAAAGGGAGTCATGAACCAAAGAGAGAAGGCCATGGAAAGAGGAGAAGCCGTTAATGATGACTTATTGGGTATATTAATGGAGTCGAACATCAGAGAAATCCAACAACATGGAACCAAAAATATGGGAATGAGTATCGAAGAAGTAATCGAGGAATGCAAGCTCTTCTACTTTGCTGGATCCGAAACCACTTCAAGCTTGCTTCTTTGGACAATGGTAATGCTAAGCAAACATCAAGAATGGCAAACTCGCGCAAGAGAAGAAGTTTTGCAATTTTTTGGAAAGAATGAACCAACTTTTGATGGCCTAAATCGCCTTAAAATCGTAAGTATATCCCCTAATTAATTACCACCTTCTTCGATTTTATTCTTGTACTTTAGAATCAATTCAACTAGACTCGATCACGCTCCTACTTGTAGGTAACCATGATTCTCCACGAGGTTCTAAGGTTGTATACACCCGTACCTTTACTTGTACGATCTCCTACAAAGAAAGTGAAAGTAGGAAATTTAACCCTACCAGTTGGAGTACAAGTGATGTTGCAAATAGGCTTACTTCATCATGATCCAAAGATTTGGGGTGAAGATGTGAACAAGTTCAAACCAGAGAGGTTTTCTGAAGGAATTTTGAATGCAACAAATGTCCAATTTTCCTTCATCCCATTCAGTTTAGGCCCTCGAATTTGCATCGGACAACATTTAGCGATGATTGAAGCAAAAATGGCTTTGGCAATGATCCTACAAAAGTTTTCATTTGAGTTGTCCCCTTCATATTTACATGCTCCCTTCTCAATTTTTACTCTCCAGCCTAAGTACAGTGCTCCTCTGCTTTTTCACAAGTTCTAATTTACCTAATTATTCTTGAAAAAGAAGAGGGGCAAAATAAATATTTTATGTACTATTTTATCTTTTTAATTAACAAATAATGGCAGGTCACTTATATTCGTTTGATTCGTTTGGTTGTATTCCATTTATTTTTCCTCTTATTTATGTTTTTGTGATGGGGTTTGTGACGCCTAGTTTTTGAGACGTGATTTACCGCGTCGTCGATGCGGCGACCCGCGACACAAAAACTTCGAATCTCAAAATGTGAAGAGTATCTTAACAAAACTCTTATACTAGTACCCAAACAATCCAATAAAAAACTTTCGTACAAAGCATCTAATAACCAAGAGCTATGAATAATGAATGCATCGTCTTAACTCTGTTATTAATTATTATACAAAGGGTTAACTAATGTCTAAACTACATTATTACAAAACATAACTTAGTTTAGAATTTGTAAATTTTATAACGAGCAAAATACAAAAATACCCCTTATGATTTTTCTAACTCCCAAAAAAATCCCTATGTTATTTTAACTCCCAAAAATCCCGTTGTATTTGGTTTTAATTACCACACTCAACCCAAGTAGAATTTACTTTCAACTTTTTGCGGAATGATAAGATTACCCCTATGTATTTTTTAAAAAAGAAATTATTTATTCTTTTTGAAAAATTAAGTATATACTACTTGGGTCAGTGTGGTATTTAAAACCAAACACGGGGGGTTTTGGGGATTTAAAGACACATGGAGTTTTTTTTGGAGTTAGACAAAGTATAGGGGGTGTTTTTGTCTTTCGATGTCGGGGCTAAATTATCATATCAAAAGTAAAATATGAACAAAACTTGCAATTTTCGTGTTTGAATTACACTCTTGGGTGTATTTGGCACTTACTTGAGATCACATGCGGATTTTGGGTAGTTAAAATAACATAGGAAATTTTTGGGAGTTAGACAAATGATAGTAACTGAGTCTTAACTTAGTCTATGTTAAAAAAAATTATGTAAATAACTGACTTATATATGTAATATGTTTTTCCGTATGTACCTACCATGCAATTGATCCCTCCAATAAATTCGTGATAGACTATGTCAAAGACAAATAAATTTGGTTGTTGGGGTTTTGGAAAAAAGAAATAAGTGATAATTATCAAATTAGTAATTTTATATGTATAATAAATATCAAGTTAATAACTTTAGAGGTATCAGGAATGTGTACGTTTCAGTACGGCACTCACGTCAAGACTTAAGGGGTGTTTGCAAGAGCTTTTAGAAGTACTTTTTTGCTTTTTTTTGTGCTTAAAGCACTTTGAAAGTGTTTGCAAATAGTGCTTCTTCTATAGCTTCTTCAACTGAAAAGCAGATAAAAGCACTTTAAGGGGGTGTTTGCAAATGCTTCTAGGAAGTACTTTTCAGCTTTTTTTCCTCGAAAATCGGTTTTTTAGTGTTTGCAAACTCTGCTTTTGCTTTTGCTTCTCAACAAAAAAGTAGTTAGAAGCTGGTTTTGGAAAAGCATGTCATGACCTGCTTTTGGGGCTGATGGCATTCTTGTAATAAAATAGAAGCAGTTTTGTGACATTTATATCCTTAATATTTTCTCTTAATTCCAAAAATACCCTCATTTTCTATTTTATGTAATTGATGCTATTTATTTTTACTTTTCACAATTTTATTTATATTCTTGCGGATAATGACTATAAAAAAATATTATATTCATTTTTTCCAACAAAAAAATTATTTTTGTTTGTGTGTCGTCTTCGATTCAGAATATGTTGTTCATATATATATATATATTTTAATTTCTAGTTTAGCTTTGTGCATTGTTGTAGCCATTTTTAATTTTATGTAGGGTTTTATTATTTTTGTTTGTTAGCTAATTATAAGTTTTTTTATAGTGGTAACTTGAAATTAGTTTGTTTTTTATGCTCAACTTGTTTGTTTATTTTTTTATTGTTTTTTATTTTGCCAATGGTTTACATATATAATTATATAATTGTTTGTTTTGATCTTAGTTGCTTTACGTGTGTCTTACAAAAAGACATTTTCAAAAATTAAACAAAATTAATTTATGAACATGTCAAGTAAAGAGTAAAATAGGGCTTGTAATAAAATTCATTTAAAATAAAATTAATGTATGAACATGCCAAGTTAAGGGTAAAATAGGACTTTTAATAAAATTCATATAAAACAAAAGACTTACTATATTCTGCTTTTAAGAAATTGCAAACACCTACATAATTGCTTTAAGTTGCTTTTTACCTTATTTTGCAAACACCCCATGCTTTTTTCTTTGTCCTCAGTAAATTATTCTATTTCCAGGTACATATATATATATATATATATCATTTTTCGATTCTCATTTATATCTACTTGTACGATCCTCTCACTTTGGGAGAATCCATTCCAATTAACCCAAGTATTTTTGTACGGTAATTTAAATTCTTTTTTCGTTATCTTATTTTAACACCTCTTTTGTATTGTTTGCAATATTTTGAAAAAATTTATTCCACGATACGGGTTTTTGGTGAAATATGGATTTTCCTTGAACTATATAGGTATAGAAGTCATATTTTGTGGGAATAAGTTTCTTCCAAAACAATCAACTTTTGATATTGGACAAAAATGAGGGTAAATATGTAATTGAATAGTTACAAATACTAGAAACACAAGAGTCCTTGTTTTAAATGCAAACATTAAAAAAACTGCTTAAAGTTGCTTTTTTCACTTATTTGCAAACACTCATTGCTTTAAAATAAAAGTACTTATTTTTTATTTTTGCTTTAAGCAACTGCTTTTGGCTTTCCAAAAGCAATTGCAAACACCCCCTTATCCCTGCCAAATTCAAAATAAAGTTTTGGTTAGTTTTTCCGCGAATCTGCTAGTCCACACAAAGTGGTCTCGGTTTTGATGGATTTTGAACAAAACAGGGAATTTAATTTTTATATCACATTTTACCTTATTCGGGAATTTAGTTTTTATATCACATTTTACCTTATTTTTAGAAATTTGTTTTTTAATTTTGGAATGGCATAGGATCAAGATCAAACCTTATTCCATGGTTTTTATATGGGTGAAATACAGTTTCCCCCCTTAAAGTATAGGGTGAGTATCAGTTACCCCCCTAAAGTATCAATTGTAACACTTAACCCCCTCTATTATAGTTTTGTAGTTTTTATTCCAAGAATACCCCCGCCCCCTTACATAAATAATAAATTTCTTTATTAAAATAAATTGGTCTCTTAATTATTATGAATATATTCATCAACCAAACAACATTATGTTTTAATTCTTCATTTTTTTTGTTTCTTTAGGTTTTATGGTCTCAAATTTTTCTTTATTTTCATCTCATTTTTTTCTTTATTTCTGTTTCAATTTGTTTTCTTTATTTTATGTTTCAATTTTTTTTTTATCTCAAATTTTTCTTCATATTTTTTTGAGTTTTTATTTGGTGATAATTATCTCATTTATATTTGGTACGAATTATTATTCAAAATATTGATTAATTCTCCTTCAAATTATTTCTCGCAAAATTCAAGTTTAACACCAAATAATATTATGTTTTAATTTCTTCATTCATTTATCAAAAAATAAAATCTTTGTTAATTATGAATTCATCCATCCATCCACAAACAATATTATGTTTCAATTTCTTCATTTCTTTTGTTTCCTTCGGTCATAAAAAAATGAGATGAAAATGAAGAAGAAAATTTGAGATTGAAAAAAGGAAGGTAACAAAAGAAATGAAGAAAATAAAACATAATGTTTGGTGGATGAATCGATTAATAATTAATAAAGATACAATTTTATTTGGTAAAGTAATAAAGAAGTTATTATTTATGAAAGGGGTGGGGGTATTTTTGGAATAAATACTACAAAATTAAAATAGAGGGGAGTAAGTGTTACAATTGATATTTTAGGGAGGTAACCAATACCACCCTCATACTTTAAGGTGGGAAACTGTATTTCACCCTTTTTATATTTTTGGTATCAAGTTTACTAAATAAACATATTTGTTACCATAATTTAACGGCCCTTGATAGATTTAGTATAGCGGCTAGAAATAAATTATCATCGAACTCTAACAATTCTTTAACATATTGTCAAATAATGGAATAGTTACATCTTCGGATTCTTCGAACTACATTTTAATTGTGTTTCAAATTGTTAGAACAAATGTAAAACCCCAAAATTCATTTATGAATTTTCTTTTCTATAATCTTTATTTACTTAAAATTAATAATTTTTAAATATGGGGGTTTAATGATTGAAATTTATTCACATCTATGTTGTTAAAGTTCATTCAGTGAGCAAAGTTTGAAATTAAATTAATTTTATTTTCTTAAATTAATATTCACTTGAATCATTATTGGTGTGCAAATTAGTATTATAAAGGGCTCACTATTGTGTGATTTTGAGGATTAAAATATATACATAAAAATGGCACACTCAAGGTGGTTGGGCCAAGTGGTAGTGACTTGCATCTCCAGAGGCGAAACTCAAGTTCGAATCCTACTAGAGACATCACACTGAGGAGGACCTATACCCTTTGCACTATTCGCTCCGAGCTCTAAATACACAGTCTAGTAGATAAAAAAAAAATGACACTTATTGAATTGCCCCAAGACTTTGAGATATGAAATGCAAATGATTTATAGTATTATACTTTTGGGTTAAGATATGAAATGCAAATGATTTATAGTATTATACTTTTGGGTTAAGTAGAAGGGCTTCATTTAGGAATTCAGGTTGCTGAAATTCAAATTACGCACTTAGTTTCCTCAAGGTTGAGATTCTAATCAACTCGAATTATGTGACAGGTGAAGGCGACAAACGACCATCTCTTTATTCCGTAATAGGTGAGAGTCGTATCTTATTTGTGGTAATGTACCTAGCCTAATGTATGAGGTTCTTGTTATTTATGTACTTAAATTTTATAGTGAAGGATTTTTAATTGTGCGTTTGCGATGTTCGCAGTAATTTGATCGCACTTGATAGACTAAAATTTATAATATATGGTTGTATGTTTCGTTTAGATGGATACATGTTTGAGACTTGTTGTTAACATGCTTACGTGGTATATTATGTATCAAGATATGATTATTTGATTGGTAAAAGTTTGCCTAGATTAAATATATGACATGAGGTTTGTTGATAATATCAATACACACGAGCATGCTTAGTTGAAATCACATAGAAGTTTATCTTTTGTGTAAAAATGACATTTTTGATGATTAATAAGGTTTGATTTTTGTTTGTCTATGGACTTTATCATGTAATTGTTATTGTTGGTGCTTTATTAATGTGTTGTTATTGTTCTGTTTGATCTGTTATGTTCTATTCATATATATGTTCTGTTTTAGGGCGCCCAATTTTCGGTGGATGGTGGATCGTGGCAACTTGGGTAGTATGTAAAGACCCTGATCAATTTCTAGCCTTGTGAACATTGTTGGGCTCTAGTCTATTACCCCAAAATGCTTAAGCCCATGTTGACAAGTAGAAGCGGATCAAGTCTTTAATAACCATTCAAACAATTCATCCACAATCAATGTGGGACTGAGGTGTTACAATCTCCCCAACTCAAATACTCGACGTCCTCGTCAAGTCCAGAACAATAGCCCAAGACCACCCCCATGGATAACATCACGGAGTCGGCTCTGATACCATTTGTAAAGACCCTGATCCATTTCTAGCCTTGTCAACATTGTTGTGCTCTAGTCTACTAGCCCAAAATGCTTAAGCCCATGTTGACAAGTTGAAGCGGATCAAGTCTTTAATAACCATTCAAACAATTCATCTACAATCAATGTGGGATTGGGGTGTTACATAGTAGATGGCTATAAAGTTGGCTCGACCTTACCGTTGACCTGACTCACTAACCAAGTATGGAGGTATGCTTGGAAAGTGATCTCAAACTTATGCTTCTGGCAAAGATATGTCGATGCATCTGTCTGTGTAAGGTCGCTCATTACTGGTGTATTTGGTTATCTGTGTGGAGGGTAAGAGAAGATGACATCAACAACCTCTAGTATATATATTATATTTTATTTGTTACATGTATGTTCCTTCTGTATTATGAGTAATTTAACTGATATGCATCATTTGTATATATCTGATTCAGGCATCACATGCACACATGCACCACCCTCACTAAGTTGATTTATTCAACTTACGTGTTCCATGTTTAATTCTTTTTAGCTTCAGATTTTAGGGATACGATAGTTCAGGTTGGGGTCAGGTCGTCCAGGTTGCGGTGCCGGCATAGTATTTGGAGAGTAGTCGTACATTTGTTTAATCATTTTGTGATTTTAAGATCTTCGCTTAATTTATTGTTTCAAAACTTATGTATAGTAGAAGTGATTTACAATATTTTGATTAAAAGTGGTCGTTTTTGCAGTTCTATATAAATTGATGGATTTTAATTTGTTGAAGTTGATTTTGAGTTTTATAAAAATCTAAGTTTTTCAAATCATTCTTTTTTATCAATCGTTCCTGACTGAATTATTTCAATTGGACCTCAATCATTTTAATAAACTATTGGCTTTTACTCTCAAGTCTTTTTTTAATCAAGTCTTTGGTCATGATTCAAATCAATCACTTTCGTTTTGAACTCTTGTAATTGAATTTGATTTTATAAATGTTGTAAAAAAATTAGCATCTTAAATATTTTTATAAATTAATCGTTCGATCCGAGTGATACTAGACGGCCCACGAAATTGGGTCCTTACAACAAATGCGCCGCATGTACGCTGTGTTTCGAAGAAAAGTTTCTTCATTTTACGGTCTTTACAGTGAATTTGTTGGAAATATTAATTTGGAACTTCTAAAGAAGTTAAATAGTTATGTTAGAATAATTTAGCTAAATAGCTCTACTGAACTAAAAAAATACATATGTTTTTTTTTTTATTAGATTCGTATACTACCTAAATGGAATATGTTATTTATTTTAATTCATGTATTAGACTAGATTCTTGTATGATTTATCCTATAGGCACTTTGAATGTAGCCAAACACGGTTCGTGTAAGAATTTTTTTATATACCGCTATATTTTTATATATTATTTATTTTCCAAACATATTTGGGCATGTTGTTTGGTGTTTGAGAAATTAGTTTGGGAGAGTGGTTCAGGTTGGGAAATAATCTCGATTTGCGTAATATTATTTATTTGAGTTTTGAGAGAGTGGTTTAAGAAATAAAGCATGTGTATGTTTTTTTTGAAGAGTTAGGTTGTAGGTGTAAAATGTGTAAGACTTTATGTCAAATCAAAATAGAGTATGTATATGTTTTGTTTAAAGATAAGAAAATTGTTGTTTGTTTGACTTTTGAAATTGTAATTTGAGAAAATTGAGAGATGAAAATTTTATTTCAGAAAGTGAAAAACATATTTGTTTGATATTTTCCAAACACAAAAAAAAAAAATTGAAAAACCCCAAACAAACATGCCCCATTTTGTTTTAGGCCTG
The DNA here is from genome assembly GCA_030819805.1 of Penstemon newberryi var. newberryi. NCBI lineage: Eukaryota > Viridiplantae > Streptophyta > Magnoliopsida > Lamiales > Plantaginaceae > Penstemon > Penstemon newberryi. The sequence goes on along the minus strand of JAUALY010000003.1, from coordinate 3,395,428 downwards.
AAAATAACGTAGAATTTAATTTGCATATTTTTTTTTATCTATTAGACTGAGTATTTACAGTTCGGATCGAAGAGTGCAAAGGGTATAGGTCCTCCCAGTGTTATGTCTCCAATAAAATTTGAACTTGAGTCTTGCTTGCCTCTAAGTCGCAAGTCACTACCACCCAACCACCTTGGGTCATTTGCACATTCTTTAAATTGCATCGAAGTTCAAATTTCATTTTCAACTGCCTCTTTTGGGCTAGATAGGAAATAGAGAATCTGCTTTATTGAGGAAACGTATGCGATATAAATATAAATTTCAATTACCAAATTAGTCAATTATCAATAGCGACATGTAACTCTAGTGTATTGGTTTCAGATCTGGTTCGAGTTTATATTATTCAATTTCGGATTTGTCCTGGTTAGGTTGAATTTTTTGATTCAATAAAATTTTCTCTTTCAAAATTCATATTAATATTTTTTTTCCTAAAATGAATTTATTAATTTTACAATTTCATTTATTTTAGCTCAAGCGTTAACGTATTTGAACTTTATTAACAAATATTCAAATTTTTGTATGAGAATATTTATAAATATGAAATTATGAATGAAGTATTAATTAATACCTTCTTTTAATTGATGGCAAAATATAATTAATAGCTCAAGTGTTGTATATGTATAGAAAATTATTTATTGTCGAATAAGAATTTTTAGTGAATTGAATCAACCTAATTACATATTTGATTCACATATTTTAAATGACAAATCAGATTAGATTATATAATCGGATAAAAATCCTATAAATTAAGAGGGGATTGTAATTTTTAATACCAAACTTTCACCTAGTTTATAAATTGGTATCATGTTTTATGAAAAAACACATTTAATACCATGATTTCACTCTCCTCGACACATTTATTTTCTCCGTCTTTGTTACAAGACCAAATTTCGTGTTCTTTATATGGCTGAAAACCTTTTGACGAGAGATTTCTTGCGATACAAGTTTCAGCTCATGAAATTCAATAAACAATCTGCAGAAAATTAACAAAGTTTCGGGAATCAAAATTAAATCATATCTCATAATCTACAAGAAAATGAGAAATCATGCCATATAAATTTACAGTACAAGTATGATATATGGCAACATAAACGTGCCATTTTGGTGACTTAACGGTTGTTTTTGTTCAAAAAATTGACAGAGAAAGAAAATGTGTCAAGAGGATGGTTGATGAAATCATGGTATTTAATGTGTTTTTTCAGAAAGTATGATATCAAATATATAAAATATTTTAAAGTTTAATATGAAAAATACAATTAATTGTCTCATAAAATTAAAGACGGATTCAAATGGGACTCGGACAAATATTAGCGTCACTGACAGGCGTAACCAAAATCAATTTTGTTTCTTCATCTAAACTCCAAAGTCAATTTGATTTGGTGGGTAAATGAAGACACCAGAATCCACGGGCAGTGGTCCCGTCCCTATTTGTCATCCTGGAACAATCAAACCTTATTTAAGGGATAAATGTATGATAATATTATGTGTTATGCAAAATCTGCATAAAATTATTCTGTGAAACTCTCTTGTATTTTTTAAAAATCCTATATAAAATATTCAATATCCGTTAGTTACTTACACCATTAATATTTGTATAATTTTGTTTACGTAACTCTCTTGTACTTTTGAACGTTTGCACAAAACTTCCTTGTATTTTTTAATGTTTGCGTAAAACTCTCTTGTACTTTTGAATGTTTGCACAAAACTCCCTTGTACTTTTAAATATATTTACCCTTTGCACTGTTCGGTCCGAGCTGTAGTAAATTAGAAAAAAAAAAAAAACCGACCTCTCTTCTCTTCTACATACTTCTTTTCTATTTCTATTTCTATTTCTATTTCTATATATAACTCCAGCGCTTTCTTTCTCTATTTAATCAATACTCAAATCTTTTAATTTCTCATAATTGAAAGAAAAAAAAAAAAAAACGAAAATGGCGGATGAGGTGATTTTGTTGGACGTTCATTTTCAGTAATACTAGTTCACCTTAATATGAAAACTCATTTTAAAAAGAAGTATGTTCTCTTTACAACAAACTTATTTGGTACTGAAACTGGACTGAATTGTTCTTTTTCTTCATTTGACCATTCTTTCTGCTGCATTTCATTAATCATAAAACATTTAAAATCAATCCAAAATAAATAAATAAAAAATCAATCCAAAAATTTATAATTTCTCCATGGTTACTAAGAGATTTAACCGGAGAAACCAAATAAAAAAATTAATCCGTAGATTATAATTTGGTCAGCAAACGTTAATTCAAATTGAATTGGTTTATGGCCTCAAGAAATTGAACGGTGAACAAGTTGGACTGGACCCCCCTCCTTTATAAGTTTGTTATAACAAAATGGGTTTTCGTATTAAAGTCTAATAAGTGAAAAATTCGATCACCATCAATAGGTCATTAATTTGTATTCTTCAATACGAAAAGTCAACCGGCATAGAAAATAAATTAAGTTACCAATAATTTACATACGAAGACCTAATTAAATTTTTTTAAAAAGATTACCGACATAGAAAAGAAGAATGTTTTGACCCATGGAGTTTTAAAGACCTAATTGTCATATTGTTGAGTCAAACCTTTTCTAAAAGGACCTTAAGGACTATTCTTCAATACAAAAAGTCACCCGAACCAAACATGCATAAATGATGATCCAAATTCAGTGTTAAATTAAATCCTTCTCTCATTCGATAGAAAAGTATCAAAATAGATATGAATCTTGTTAGCTCAATCCTCACCTCATTCCTTGTACTTGCTTCCATAACAATTGCAGTGAAATTACTAAATTGGGTCTGGTTCAGGCCTAAAAAGCTTGAGAACTTCCTCAGGAAGCAAGGGCTTAATGGGAATCCATACAGACTCCTCCTTGGAGACATGAATGACTTGATCAAAGTCATCAAATCAGAACAATCTAAATCAATCCAATTATCCGATGATCTCCCTTCTCATATCATGCATTATTACCATCAAATCATTCACAAATATGGTAAGTTTCTTAAAGTTAATATTACTAGCTTAATACCCGTGCTATGCACGGAATTATAATAGTTATTTAGTATATCATTATAATACTATATTAAAAATTGATATTTTTGTCTACTTCATAATACAATATTAAAACTAAAAATTAATAATGTTAATAACTTATAAAAAATAAAAAATAACATAGATACTTGGAAATGAACAAAAACCCGTGAATATATGAATAAACTCATAAGAAAAAATAAGCTATCTTTTCAAAAGTAAAATTTAATTAGCTAGAATAAATGTTATGCAGAAGTTTGAATATTTATTTTACTAATAAAATAGTTAAGCCTACACTTCAAAGTCAAAATCTCAATGTATTTTATCACAAATTGCAATTTTACATTGGTTTAGGAATAAATATAAAATATATGAAATACACACAAAAATAAATTAAGATTTTGATCTTTATAAAAAATGTGATCTCTTGGGAAGATGGGAACATTCTTCCGACAAATCATCAGTTAAAACAGTATTAACTGTTCAACGAACATTAAGCCTTGCAAACTTTGGTGATACTGAAATGATAAATGAAAATCTCCGGTGTAAGAATGAATTCATGTGCTCCGTAGTAACTTTTTGTCATTCTCCTTAACAAATACAATATGTCATTTAAATGAAAGGTCAATTTCAAGTAAAAAATAAATAACTTAATTTCATATCTTCTCTTGCAATCTTATGAAATACGAAGCTTTGTTATGAAATAAATATATGCCGCTTGATCATTAAGAAACTTCAAATCAATGGTCCCCGTGCTGTATCTTACAGTAAGAGAGAATTGCAATTGTGGTACCAAACTATATACCGATTCTCACTTGTGGTACCATAAAAATCGAGTTCGACACATTTGGTACCACAATTTAAGAAATTGAATCACTTTTGGTACCACCGTTAAAATTGGACGTTAACTGATGACGTGGCAGTTAAGTTTTATTGCAAAATTGATACCATTACTTATGTTGACTGACAATTATACCCCTAACTTTTTAAGTTGTCAAAATAACCCCACATCTTCAAATTTACTGACAATTTTAGTCCACATTGTTGCCCAATTTCAAAATTGCCTCGAATAAGACACGTGCGGTCCAATTTAGAGATTTTACTTATTATATTTACATATTTATTTAACTAATTTAATTTTATAAATAATATTAACAGACCAAATAATACATTAACATAAATTCGATAAAATATTAATTAAATCTAAAATTTATATAATAATATTAATATATTTAATATTTATTAAAAATAAAGTTATATATTATTAATAAAATAATTATAATTCAACGGTTTGTGAAAATGTTTATATGTATGAGTTCGCAACGACGAGACGAACAAAACTCCCAAACTTATTCAATGAACAGCCACCGGAGAGTGTTGGCCGAACGTAAGGAAGAAGATGAAGGCGGTGGGTGGGTGGGTGGGTCGGGGGTTTCAGTTTTATTTAATTAAATTATAATAATAATATATAAACTTTATTGTTTTAATAAATTTTAAATAGGATTAATATTATGTAAATTTTACATAATTTAAAAAATATTTTTATTTTATTTTTTTAGATTTATATTAAAGTATTATTTAATTTATTAATATTGTTTATAAAATCAAATTGGTTAAATAGATATGTAAATATAATAAGTAAAAATTTCAAATTGGTGAGCACGTTGTCTTATTCGAGCCAATTTTAAAATTGGGCAACAATGTGGACTAAATAGTCAGTAAATTTGAAGATGTGGGGTTATTTTGCCAACATGAAATGTTATGGGATAGAATTGTCAGTCAACATAAGTAATGGTATCAATTTTGCAATAAAACTTAACTGCCACGTCATCAGTTAACGTCCAATTTTAACGGTGGTACCAAAAGTGATTCAATTTCTTAAATTGTGGTACCAAATATGTCGGCCTCGATTTTTATGGTACCACAAGTGAGAATCGATATATAGTTTGGTACCACAATTGCAATTCTCTCCTTACAGTAATATGAACACGGAACCTACAAAAGTAAGGAAAATATAAATACGTGGAGTTCATTTTTTTTGCTTTTCTTGTTCTTTTAAATAGTTCACTTTATTAATTTTTCTAAGTTCACCTAAAAGTATATAAAATATGGCTAGGTTGTATAGTTGCATTAATTATACATACATATTTATTTAGATTTCGCTTTATTACTTCTAAAGTCAAAATCAAATTTGTTTGGTTAGTGGATTTTTTTCTTCATGGATCAATATATTTAATTTTATAAGTACTAATATGCTAAACTTATGGCTTCTTATTTTCTTTTGCTTCAAGTCAATTATATGACCAAATTTAATTGGACTTCTAATTCAAAGTATTTTGATTAAAAAATATTTATACTTTTTTTTTGAGAATATACTCAAAACTTTTAAAATGAAAACTTACTAATTAAAATCATACCAAGTGATTTACGTGCATACAATAATATATTTTATATTTTGATGAATCTCATAGAGTTCTGTGGCAAATAAAAAAATATAGGGGTATATTTCCATTAAAAAAATTATTTTCTACCCTTAGTCTTCATTTTATGTTTCAAGTTCATTCCTAGAATTATAATAAACTCCCACAAAAAAAAATTATTAAAAATAATTAAAATAAAACTCTCACAAAATTTGATAATTTAAACTTTTAAGAAATCTAGAAATAACAAAAATACATGTAAATGAACAAAAATAATGTGTAAATACAAATAAACTACCACGAAAAGCGAGAATATCTTACGGAAAGTAAATATTTAGTCTAATGGAGTAAACATGTTAATATTTCAAAGCATCCAGTTTTTTTTTTTTTTTGAAAAAAAAAATTGAAATATCTTTTCATTATATTTTTAACCTCTAAATTTGAAAATTTCGATCCAAAATATGATACAAATGACCTCAATTAAACATGCAATTATAAAATCACACTCAGACTCCAATGAACATTCTGGTTATTATTAATCAAACAAGGAGGTTGATTCAAAATCTCTACTTTTTTAATAGGTCCAAATTACTTGGCAAAGAAAATATATTTTGCTACAAAAATTAATCAACAAAACTATAAATTAAGCCCAATCAAAGAACAAAAGAGATGATTTTTTTACAAAAATCAATCAACAAAACTTTAAAAGAGAAGAACTTGTTTACTCCATTCGAAGTGTCTTTAGTTGAAGATAAATAACGATCACCGTCCTCATATCGCGATAATGGCTGGAAAAAAAAAAGTTAACAATTAGTGTATAAAAATAAAACAGTTGATGCAACATAAAAAATATTTTAAACTGAATGCAAATTGGTCGGAAAAAAAAAGGAACAAAAATATTATAGTACAAACTCATTAAACACTATATTAAAAAATTAATAAAAATGTAATTAGATTAGAATACTTAAATGCTTACCAGCTTCTAAGAAGTGTCTTTAGTTGAAGATAAATAATTACCACCCTCCTCAGATCATGATAATGGCTAAAAAAAAAGGTTAACAATTAGTTATATAATTATAATTTATATATATATATAAAATACTCACTAAAAAAACCTTATAGCAAAGACGTTTTTATAAGACAAAGTTAACTTCTAAGAAGGTAATTTGTTATATAATATAATCAAACCCAACGAAAATTTAACTAAGTTTGTTAAATCATGAAGAGGGTCTTTTGTAATTGAATCTACCCTAAGGGACACCAACACAAATTACCTTTATTAAAAGAAATTAACAATATTTACATTTTTAAGGCAATATCTTAATCGATCTATTTGTTAATTCTGGAACATAATTTGAAGCTTCGTATTCAGAATTTGGGTACTCTATAATTCACACACTAATTAAAAAAAAAAAAGATATCATTGAAGCGTTTGGTTATAAAAATGAGAGGTAACTATTTTTTAGCCATCCAAAAACTAAATATATAAATGGAAGAAAATGGAATTTTCGCCACTTGAGCAGAGAAGATCAGAAACTACACTTCAAATTAAAATGTATCATTAACATTCTACACATGCATACACTGTTGGAAGTTAATCTTGATTAGAACTCATGATATGGGTTATCTCTAAAGAGAGATAAATATAAGAATTTTAAAGTGATAAGGTTATCTCCTAGTTAGAGTTTAGATTTAGTTTGGTTTACTAAGTTAGTGTTTTCAATAGCTTAAAATAATCACTTTTCAACTTTTTTTTTCTTTCCAAAGTGTTTATGATAGTGTTTTCAAAATTAGTTTATGAATTAATTTATCTGAAAATAAGCTAAAAATGACATAAAAGCAAAAGCTGATTGGAGGTAGCTTTACTAGAAGCTAAAAGCTACCTCCTATCAGCTTTTATTTTTCTGTCATTTTTAGCTTATTTTTGGAGAAGTTAATTCATAAACTACCTACTTATAGAAGTTTTTCTCTTAAAATATAAACAGTACACACTTTCTACTCTCAACTAATTTGTAAATATGAGTAGTATATTTCATATGTTTTCATAGGAGAAGAGAAAAAGAAATAGTTAGAATGAGAAGAGTAGAGTAGAGTGAGTTAGTTTTTTTTGTAAAGAAAAACAAAGTGACTAATAAAGTTTTATTCTCCTCCTCCTCTTCCCGTGATTCATTTCCGCTGCATATTTATCATATTATTATATAACACTACGTAACAAAAACTATTTGTTATTTTTATTAGCGATAAACTCTTTGCTTTTGCATTTTATTTCAAAGAAAAAGTAACATCTAGAGGTATATTTAATTTGTCTCTTCCCCTACAAATCATGAAGAATAAGTGCAATTAGAGCTGGTAAAACACACTACGACATTGAAGGAAGATAAATATATTTGACTTGTTAACATAGATGAATTTTTATAATAAAACTACAATGGAGTTTTCTAACAATTGGGAACAATACGCCGGGAGTTTTGCATTTCACTCTTAAAATTATGGATCAAGATTTCCACTTTCTCAGTCGAATATATCGAACTCTCGTTCCGAATCAATGGAAACAAAAATACGATGTAGTTTTAAAACATTTAGTTTACCTCGAGACTCTCTTTAAATTTTTCCTAGTTTTTCAGAATTTTTTCGAATTTTTTTTAATATTTAGCTGACGGGCTAAATGTTTTGATCCATGGTTAAAACCAATATTTCCATTGTCACCCTCCAAAACATCGAAACTCTGTATCCGAATCATTGGAAACAAAAATAAGATGCAGTTTTAAAATATTTTGTTTACCTCCAAACTCTCTTGTTTTTCTTAATTTTGTAATTTATTCACAATTTCTCCTAATTTTTTAGAACTTTTTCGATTTTCTTTTTAATATTTAGCTGACCGGCTAGAATTAAAATTTATGATCCATGTTAAAATCAATGTTAAACTGTTTTTTTCTTCATTTTCCAATTTCAGGTCAGAATTCTTTCATATGGTTTGGACCTTCACCAAGACTGTGTATAAGTGATCCACAAATTATCAAAGAGATTTTGACCAAACCTGAATTATTTCACAAGACACTTCCTGACGCTATAGGAGAAACAATTGCAGGAGGACTTTTGTATCTTGAGGATGAGAAATGGAATAAACACCGAAAACTTGTCAATCCTGCCTTCCATCTACAGAAGTTGAAGGTCAATTCAATTCTGTAATTAATATAAGTTCTGTTTTTTTGTTTTAGGTTTCTGACTTGAAGATATTGTTTATAAATTGTGCAGAATATGACAAGGGCGATTCGATTGAGTTGTTTAAACGTGACAGATAAATGGGAGGCATTAGTTTCTTCTAACAATGGAAAGCCACAAGAAATCGACGTTTGGCCTTATTTTGAAGATTTATCGGGTGACATGATTTCGCGGGTAGGATTTGGTAGTAGTCACAATAAAGGAAAAAGAATATTTGAGCTCCAAAAAGAACAAGTAAAGCTTGTTCTGCAACTCCTGCAGTTCCTTTTTATCCCGGAATTCAGGTAACTTTTTTTTAAAATTTTAATTAGATTTTAAATCTTAATTTGAAGGAACTAAGTTTGTTATGGGAACAGACATATTCCGACCAAGTCAAACAGAAGAATGAAATCAATCTCTAAAGAAATTCAATCTGTACTAAAGGGTCTCATCAACCAAAGAGACAAGGAAATGGAAAGAGGAGAAGCCATTAATGATGATTTATTGGGTATATTAATGGAGTCGAATATCAGAGAGATCCAAGAACATGGAAACAAAAGTATGGGAATGAGTATCGAAGAAGTAATCGAGGAATGCAAGCTATTCTACTTTGCTGGATCGGAAACCACTTCAAGCTTGCTTCTTTGGACAATGGTAATGCTGAGCATACATCAAGATTGGCAAACTCGAGCAAGAGAAGAAGTTTTGCAATTTTTTGGAAAGAATGAACCAACTTTTGATGGCCTAAATCGCCTTAAAATCGTAAGTCTATCTCCTAATTAATTCAATTATTTTTATTTTTTTACTTTAGAATAAATTCAACATGCTAGACTCATTTACACTACTACTTGCAGGTAACCATGATTATCCATGAGGTTTTGAGGTTGTATACACCTATACCTATGACTGCACGATCTCCTATAAAGAAAGTGAAAGTGGGAAATTTAACACTACCAGTTGGTGTACATGTGTTGTTGCTGATAGGCTTACTTCATCATGATCCAAAGATTTGGGGTGAAGATGTGAACGAGTTCAAACCAGAGAGGTTTTCTGAAGGAATTTCAAATGCAACAAATGTCCAATTTTCCTTCATACCATTCAGTTCAGGCCCTCGAATCTGCATCGGACAACATTTAGCAATGATTGAAGTAAAAATGGCTTTGGCAATGATCCTACAAAAGTTTTCATTTGAGTTGTCCCCTTCATATTTACATGCTCCCTTTGCAATTTTTACTCTTCAGCCTAAGTATGGTGCTCCTCTGCTTTTTCACAAGTTCTAATTTACCTAATTTTCTTGAATAAGATGAGGGGTAAAATAAACATTTTATGTACTATGTTTATCTTTTTAATTAACACAGGTCACTTATATTTGATGGATTCGTTTTGTTGTATTCCGATTATTTTTCCTCTTGATTTATGTTTTTTGTGATGGGATTTCTCTCACGCCCCAATTTTTAGACGTGATATGCCGTGTCGTCGATGCGACGACACAAAGACTTCGAATCTCAAAACGTGAATTGTGTAACAAAAATCTTATAGAAGTACCCAAACAATCCAATAAAATACTTTCGTACAAAGCATCTAAAAAACAAGAGCTATGTATGCATCGTCTTAATTCTGTAATTATGCAAAGGCTTAACTAATGTCTAAACTACATTATTACAAAAAATTACTTATTTTAGAATTTGTAAATTTAAAACTTAGTCTATGTTAATTTTTATGTAAATAAATGACTTATAATTTTAGTAACTAAGGAGCATGTAATATGTTTTTCCGACGTATGTAACATGCAATTGCTCCCTCTGAAATAAAGTTCATTATTAAATTATTGGAAATATATTTGTGATAGACTATGTCAAAGACAAGTACATTTGGTCGTTGGCGTTTTGAAAAATTAAAAGAATTAGATGATAATTGTAAAATCAGTAATTTTATATTTATAAAAAATAAATGTTAAATATCAATCAATAATTTTAAACATATCAAGTAAGGTTGTGTAGGCTTACGTCTAGGACTTACATCGAGACTTTGTCCCAACCAATTTCAAAATGAAGTTTTGGTTAGTTTGAAGTCCAGTTCCAGACTGAACCAAACCAATCATATGGCCCATGGGTCCAGGAGTTTTCACGCGAATATGCTAGTCCACACAAAATGGTCTCAATTTTGATGGATTTTGAACAAAAGAGGGAATTTAATTTTTATATCACATTTTACCTTTTTTTTTTTCCATTGTTTTTACACGTCTTTCACTGGATTTCAATGGTTTCATCCTCTTTTTTTTATCGATTTCACATGTTTTCACTGATTTTACCTTTTTATCACTGGTAAAAATAAACGAAATCGGTTAAAAAAGAGTTTTTTATTTATTAAACATGTTTCACCGATTTTACACTTTTTGACCAATTTAACTATTTTTTCAATGATTTTACCCATTTTTCACTAGTTTCATCTTTTTTTTTCCCTACAAATTTCACTCGAATCTTCATCGATATCACATGTCTTCACTGACTTTATCTTTTTTTCACCAATGTCACCCGTTTCTTTAATTGATTTAACCATTTATCTGTTTTTCACCAATGTCACATTTTTTCCACTGAATTAACCATTTTCATTCATTTTTCGCAAATTCCACCCGAATTTTTATTGAGTTCAAAGTATTTACTAGTTTCACATGCAATTTTTTTTTTTATCGATTTCACCTGTTTTTTCACCATCTTCTCCAGTTTTCATCAATTCACCCGGATTTGTTATTTTTTCAATTATTTCATAGATATATACTTTATATCTTGCCTCTCTAGCCAATAAGAGAACTTATGTACTTAGCTAAGTTATAAGCATTTTTGTTCATTTATTGGTAGTTCTATGTTAAGTTTTTTTCCCTTGTACAACAGAATGATATTTAAGATAATTTGATTTTAATATTTTGTTTTTAGAGGATTGTTTATGACTTATAGTGTACTGAATTTTTGAATGACACAAATAACATATTTTTACTTAAAAATATATTGTTGCTAAATTATATATGTTTTAGGAGCTATTTAAAATAGCGTTGTTTTTATTGTTATGATTTTGTTTTTATGTGTTATATTAGAAGAATACTGAAATTATAAAAGTTTATGTAAAAAATAATTTCTAAATTTTAGGAGTTAATGTATGAGACAAATATAATAAGATTTCATATTTAATTATACCTCTTCAACTACTTTTACATGTTTACCATAGATATTATAAGATTCAATTTCTAATTATACTTATTTAACTATTTTACATGTTTACCATGAGTTAAATATCATTTTACAACTCAAATAAGAATATATTAGTTTTCAAAAAAAAAGAAAAAAACTTAAATTATTCACACGTTTCGATATAGTATAGATATAGATATACCAATTAATGTTAATCTTAGTTCAAAATCCCCAAAAAGCAGATAGAGCTTTTCTTAAAATATGACATTAAATTAAGGAATTGTGAGAGATTAATAATAATTTATTGGTATAGTTCAAATGTATTTTATAAGGACAATATAAAATTTGTCAAGGGTCGTCAATTTGTAGTAACAATTTTTTTTTATTCATAAAATATGGTACCAAATACATAAAGTAAGATAAAATATTGAATTAAAAATGTAATTCTCTATATTGTATGATATTCCAATTAATAATTAAGTTAGTTCAAAATCCCCAAAAACGGAGACCACTTTGTGGGAGTAGCGGATTTGTGAGAACTCTCGGACCTTATATCATTGGGGATGTTAGGATACGTCTGGTCAGTCTGGGCTCATCCAAACTAGCCCAAACCTCATTTGGAAAAAGGTTTGGAATAAGTCTTGGCTCAAGTCCCATGTTTCGGATCAGACTGAAATATAAAACATTTGTTCTTTACTTTTTTTTTTTTTGGCTTTACAAGGGTCTAATCCCTTTCGAGGATTGTTGGACACATTAAGTGGAAACATCTCTTAATAAGGATTCGAACATGTGTTCGCTACTTTGTAGTAACAAGTTTTTTCACTAAACCAATCACATGTTGGTATTTGTCACTTACTTTCTATACCTATAAATTTATTGATTTGATATCCACCATCTATTATTTTTCTCGTAACAATAACAACCAAATCTCAATTTGAATCATATCTCAAAATTACAATCTTTTAGTTAATATTTTATTAAAATTAATTTTACCATCTAATTATTCAATTAAAACCATTTTGTATGTCGAGTTTAAAAGTTTTATCAAAAACTATCAAACCAGTTTATTAAAATACCCCTTAGATTTGTTGCTTCTTCTATTACAGCTTTTCGGGTACTAACAAACAAACAAATCATCATTCATGCCTTAAAAATCCTTTCTTTTACTTAATTACCTTGAAAAATTAAAAGAAGCTTCCAAGGTGTTCATATCGGGTAAATAAATATATCAGGTACGCATGAGAAAATATAAGTTATATTTTCACATTAATAAGAAAACGTAACCAAAAAGGAAAATTATTGGGCTCTAAAAGTTTGGGCCTCCCCTGAAACGGGCTTAAGTTGTCTTTGGATATTCTCTGAGTATTGCTACATTTGATTGGAACAATTGATTTTGATTTTTAAATTAAATCACTAGCTAAAATTTCTACTCGAATGAAATTTTACTGGGATTCTTAACTGCATCTCACCATAAGAACATTATGTATTGTCTGCAAAACATCGAAAGTTTATTAGTATGATTGAAAAGCTATGTTGTATGGATACGAATAAGACGATGTGAATTTTTAAAAATTATAGAATATGATTAATTTAAGATACGTGTGTATATTTTAAAAAATAAAATCATTGTTTAAAAAATGTACAATAATAAAAATTATTAAATGTAAACTTAGTTCAATTTATATTTTATTTTGAAATGAAAAATATTTCTTCCCTCTCCGTTAAGTGCTAATTAAAGTTATTAACAGCATATGTATTCAATAAAGTATCCTTTTAATTTCTTATTTTCAGAAACGTCACATTGGTGTATATACTATCTATCGCAAAAGTTTCTGAATATTCAATACGTATTCGATAGTACCCCGTGTATATAATTATGAAGTATTTATGCAACCTAGATGAAAAGTCGGTTGAACAGATTTGAAAAAATGCAAGGAATTTTCAGTATTGGACTATTTGGGAGAATCCAGTAACCCGAGTTCAATTCTCGGTAGAACCTGAAATATTTTTTTTTCTCACCCTTTATTCATGTTTGACTTTTTTCATTTCATGTATCTGATTCCAAGTGAAAAGACGATATCCAAAAGAACTGGTCCAAATATAAAAAGTTTTTCAACAGTAAATAAATAAATTTGATTTATAAAGAATAATAATCTAGTATTATAGACAAGCAAAATATTAGCTAAATTTCCGTTCTCAATCTCATTTTACCCTATTGAGTTTAATGATGCAACTCCAGATATACACAACTGAATTGAGTAAATTCAGTTAATTTGACAAGTAGTCCAGAGTAGAGGTACGTTACCTAGTAGTAAAATGATTAGACCCTTTTTGTCAGTATTTCATTTTTCAAGTCATTCCATGAATATGATCCATCCCGCTGGTGTCTTTCGTCATGACTTCTTCGCGTATTTGCTCTTCTTTTGCAAGTGTTGCTTCTTCCATCGCCTTTATCAATACCTCGCCTTGTGCAAATCTTTTGCGCTGTAATGCCATCAACCGATCATCCGTAGTAGACGAGTTTCCACCTTTCTTCTTAAGTTCTCCGCCCACCTTCTCACAATCAATAAAAATTGCCTTATTATCTAGACTATACATGTATGTTAATCTTATATTTACTATTTCAAAGTTTTTGAACATTTAATTTGATGCTCCTTTGGGACCCATATTTGAGACCTAATGAGGTCTTTTCGCAAAAATGGGTCCTCCATTTGATGCCTAGTTGGAGGAGAATATTATCAATTTGTGCATAAAATTGTCATTTCATGCCAATGACAAAACCATGAAAATTATGTAATGGCAAAAAGATAAACCCTTTAACATAAAACAACTCCCCAAGAAAATTACCATCTCATCATAACCACATGTTGTCAAAGAATTCATTAAAACTGATAAGAGGCTCCATACAAAGACAACTACACTTGACAACATAGCCATCATAAACTATACCTCCCTAAACTATAATTCGAGTACTGGTTGCCTCCATGAAGTCATCTCGGGGTTGATACATGCCCCATGGTACTGAAGATTCAACACAAGGGAGGGTCACACTTTAATCTTTAATCGCCAAATAATTTGAAGAAAGAAACAAGGCAAAGCAACTTAGTGTAACACTCGACCAAATTATCTGATTTTATTTGTATCTTAGTATATGGATTTTTTTATTTTCTTTAGCAGCTTGACATCAAAAGGAAGACTAAAAAAAACAAGCTCTTTGATTCATTGAATGCATAACTAAGGTATTACCTGAGTTGTATACGATGAGCTATTAGCCATAAACTGGATGAACTCTTCTTTCTTCCTTTCATATTTGACCTTTGCATGATTTAACAGTGCCTGCTCTCTCTCCAAATCTTCTTGAGTTTGTTCCTTCTTCCATTCTGTCTCCTTCAATTGTTTTTCAGTCTCAATATAGCTCTCAGGAAGTATAAACCTCTTTGATCCACTAGGGAACTTGACATCAATATCTCCTCTAAATAAGACACATTCAAGTGTTTTAAAGCTCTAGAGAAAAAGAAAATGAATCCAATCTATGACAATTAAATCTGTTATAGCCTATAGGTAAAGCAGATATTAAAAAATTTAAGACCCACCCATTCAAATATTGATGTATCGAGGTGGATTAAAAGAACACAATCAACAACTTGTGAATGGACGAGCTTCTTACCGTTGATGACCCAAGGAGAATACCCCAGGGCTTCGAATTAAGCCTCCATCTAGAGATATAGCTCCACTTGTTATACACGAGAGAGATTTTTGCATGTCTTCCCTTGATCTATATATTTGCAAAGTCGAAAAGAGATTATAGAATAGTCTCTCTCTTAGGCTATACCCAGTCGTCGTGATACAATATAAGCTAGTGTTATCAATGGTGACCAAATTTACAGCAAAACCAAGAAAGCCAGGTGGAGTTTCCCCATTGAGTAATTTTGGCTCTAGAAGATCGAGCTTTCGTTGAGGGTCATCAGCTATTACTTCGCCAGCATATGGTCTAAACAGGAATCCACAAAAATGAACATAAAACACAATATAAGTTGTGCATCCAGTAAGTAATTTGATCAAACACACGCGCGCGCACACTCACACACACAAACTAACACACATATACCTTAGATTTTCAAGACAAATAACTTGAAATTGGCGATCCAAGGGCCACCCAGTAGAAGCTACAATGCATGAAGGTCCCAATTTTTATTAATTGAACCGTCATGGTTGTATGCTTCCAGGGCTTTGACACCTTCGTAGGTTTTGCAGACCACTGCTAACATGGTTTCTAGGCCCAAATACTCCGAGAGAAGTCTAGTGACACAATTGAACATAAAACAAGTTAGCCACACAGGATTAGATGTCATGCATTTTTTTTTACTATTGTACTTACTCACACACATACTCTCTCACATACTCACACATCCTTCATCTACAATGTGGTAAATTTTCTTTCAATTTGGAGAAAGTTAAAGGAGACACGCCAGAGCTATTCATAAAGAAGCTCGTGCAAGTGTCTAGAAATAAATAATAACAAAAGAAGGAACCCTTTGTGCAGCAAAACACAGATACTATTGTTTTAATGAAATATTTAATATATATCCAAACGAAATGAAGTCAGCATCACACGTGCCAGGCAGAAAAACAAAAGGTAGAAAGAAATATACCAAACCTGCTAAGGTTATCATCATCAACTTTTCCAAGTGTAGCTACGATACCAAGCACGTCTTTTGTGAATGAATAATCAAGGACCTGGGCTTCAGGCTTACTTTCCAGCCTACACAAGAGGGCAGCTGCAGAATTCTCGTACCTAAGAATATGCTGAACTGTCTCTTCCTCACTGTTCACATATGCAGTGTCATCGTTTTCACTTGTGGAGAAACTTGAATGATGCTTCCCAACATCAACTATAAGAATGTGTAGAGATTCAACATATCAAAAATTAATTGGGACAAACAAATAGAGACAAATTAGTAGCCTTAATTGAAATAGGACCCAAGAATATTACGGACTTAATATTATCTTTGCACATAAATTTCAAGACATATGAGATTTGGCACATAAATCTCTGGAAGGAAAATGTCTAAGAAGTCATCCGTCTTCCTCACAAAAGCAGTTAAAGATTGCTGGATAGATAAGGTGCAAATATGAAATGCAGTAACCTTGCATATTCCTAATAGAATCCTCCAAATTGTTCTTCAGAGTTTTTAAGTATCTGATATTGTCCTCGTGGTGCTTAACTTTTTGACCCATCTCCTGCAGATCATCTTGAAGTTTCTGCAACAATTACACTTGGTCATATCACCGTTTTCATTTGAAAGAAAAACTAAAAATGCAACTAACATCAAACATAAAATCATTTGCATTATCAGAGACACTTCATCCTACAACACCTTGGAAAATTAGTGACAGACCTTAGAATGGTTTATAATATACTCGGCCTTCTGTCTATGTGCTCCATTTTGCATGTCGTCCTTAGGAAAAGTAGAATTCCCACCAGAATGCTCAAGTGCCGATGGGTCAAAGGCAACCAATGCTCTTGAGTTGTTTGGGAGCTGGAATAGAAACAACACTAATCAGCCTTAATTACCAACACACAATCGGACATTTCAGGAATATCAACAAAGACAAGCATGCAATAATTAGTTTATATGTGGTAATAATACAGTTATGAGGAATCACAGATTTAAAGAGGCAAGTCTATAAGCTTATTCAGGGCCGGCCTGACATATTACGGGGCCCTAGGCGATTTATAAAATTGGGGCCCTCTTTCACAAATTAGATGATATATTTTAGATTCAATCGTAATATCTTTATATGACATTTCATTCTTAAACTTTCTCTTAACAAAAGCAAATACTACAAGTATCGTGTGCATATATATATATATATATATAACGTGAATATAGTTACATAACAAATATTTTTTACTTGTCAGAATCAGTAAATAGATAAAATATGAAAGTAAATATTTCTGATCACGCTACAATCTTAGGTAGGGCTGTGCAAATGGTGAACCGAAACGTACCAATTTTCGTTATACCGGCTGGTTCAGTATTCTGAAATCTCGTACCGTTTGCCAAACCGAAAATTTCGGTTTGGTTCGGTAAATTACTGATTCGGTGCGGTTCGATTTGATTCGGTACAAAAAAAACCGAAAAATTATTGAATTAAAAATAATTTGTCTTGAATACATATGTAAATAATAATATGCTTGCTACCACTCTAACCATCCAATGAAGTTGAATAGAAATTATAAAGAATACATCAGAGACCCCCTAGCCTCAGTCCCCTCTCCAAAAATTACTTTAGCATCATTCAAGTTTGGGTTTTAAATACAACTAGAACCCAATTTATTTAGAGAAAATCAGAAAAAGAACAAAATTGGGCATTTAGAATTTGGACTGTACCTCTGTAACTTACAAATCTGGGCCGAGAGAGAGATGGTGGAGGCGCGATGGGGGTGGGTGGTGCGTCGCGGTGGGATTTTGAATTGAAGAAGATTTGGGTTTTGCTCTAGAGAAGAGTGAAGTGAAGCTTGGATTGGAAAATTGGAACGCTGACTTTAGAACTTGAATTGGGATTAAAAAAAATAGGGTATACCGGTTATTCTGGGTAAATAGTTCGAAATTCGAAATTTATAGTTGTTCGGTAATGTAGTTCATACATAATTTAAGGGTGTGTATTCAATATAATTAAATTGTATCAATTTTTAGTACATAGTTTAACACGATTGTTTCAAAATTTGTACGGTATGTCAAATCGAACTGTTTTAATTGATTATCAAACGGTTCAGTAAGCTATCAAAAAATCGAGATTTGTATGTAGTTTGAGTCTTCTTTGTAATTAATTAATATTAAAAATTGTAGTTTGACTCAAACTCGTTGAATCTAAGTTACATTAAATGCTAAATTTAATTTATTAATGCAAAACAAAAGTATCATAGTATTTTTTTTCCAAAATACTTAGATACAATAAAACAAATAATACTTAGATACAATATAAAACAAATACATTTGTATTATCAATTAACATATACTCCCTCCCTTTTTTTATTCGCTTTGGAGGATTGCACGAGGATTAAAAAATGTAATAAATAATTATTTTTTAAGTAAAAGTTCCAAAACATCCTTTTAATCATATAATCATAGCATTATAAGAAGGTAAAATTGGTAGAAAAAAATTAATTCTACATTGAAATCTTAAAATGACAAATAAAAAAAATGGAGGGAGTAATCTTTAACATGTGAATTGGCATGCAAGTGAAGTGAGGGGGAGAGGAGAGATGAGAAATATATTTAATTCACGGTCCAAACGCACCTTTATAGAAAGTTTAGTGAAATCGTACCATTTCTCTTAACAATTGATATTTTGCACCCCAAAGTAATATTTTTTAACATTGAGTTGCAATGGCAAAACAATGAATATTTTGCACCCAGTATGACGCACGTTGCCAAAAAAATGTTTAATTCGAGGATGTAATTTTACAAAAAAAAAAATTATTTCAAGATGCAAAATGTCAAATTATCTATTTTTGCAAAATCCAGCCCCCCCCCCCCCAAGGATAAATTCAAACTATTAGTAATTGTGTTCCATTTTTAGCCTGCCATGTATTTGAATACAAATTCTACTTTAAATAAATTTCAATCTTTATTTAAATCGTTTGCAGCACTGCTAGCGGGTTGATCGCAAGATTTATAGCCCATTTTTTTAACTGAACACAAAAATTATTAAATTTTTAATAGAAAAGGATAGCTTGAACATTTTCAATAAGTGAAACTGTTAAGTACTTTTATGATTATATTCCCTAAAATTAAAATATCAATGAAGAAATTCAATATCATATATTATACGCGAAATATGTTCTATGGAAATATTAATTAAACTCTTTTTATTTTATTTTCATGTATTCAACAAACTAACTACATCGATATATTATCAATATAGTTATGTTCAAACGAGATATAATAAATACTCCATTTCAAAGCAGATAGTTTACATTATTGTAGATTCGTCTTACTAACATTCAAGCTTATATCATAAAAAGAGTAGTCTGAATTCGGGAGAACATATTAAATGGCTATGTATTTTGTATTAGACGAAGGTCCATATCAGATACAAATTAATGAATGAGAACATAAAACTGGATCCATCTGATCCAATCCAAATTAAAAAAAAAAAAAAAAAAAAAAAAAAAAAAAAAAAAAAAAAAAAAAAAAAAACTTGAATAGAGTTCCAAATATAATCATCATCATCTTTTTACTACATCTCAATATACACTTTCAGTTACATAATTGGAGTAGCATAAATAATTTAGGAGTTGAATGTTAGATGGGATCATCTTCATTCTGTTTTATTATGTATAACTTATTTCTTTTAATATAGTTAACTACTTCATCTGCAGTCAAATACTTTACCGATAATCCTCTTGAAATGCAATCCCTGGCATAAAGAACGAGCCACACCCAACAAACTCAAGATTCATATTAAGGCATTTTTCTATACAAGATTATTTTGCGGAACTGAATGTTTTTACCTCAATCCAGTTGAACTGATCCCATTTGGTACTACTTCATCAACTACTTTGATGTTATTCTGCTAGAAAATAAACATGTCAACCAAAGTACCAACGCATTTAAATCATCCAAAAAAAAAAAAAAAACCAATCGAAATAAAAATGGAATACCTTGTAATCTTTCAAAATATCATCCTTGGATATGATACTCTCAACATCTTGATCACCTCTGCGAATACAGACCAACCCAAAGTCTCTACATATACTCTCGATCTGAAAAAGATATCCAGTGCATAGAAGAGAAATACAATGAAATTGTCACCAGTTATATCAACCAGCAATTTTACATGTCTCACTCTGCTTCAAATTGTCAAGATGAATAACTATAGAGTCTGTTGGTTTTATTATTTCCTTCTGAATAATACTATTTACCCCATAATATGTTCTTGTTAATAAATATGTAAATGACCAAATTCAATAGATTCATATGGTTTCAATCATAAAGTTTAAAGTCAAAAAAATTATTCATCACATATGCATTAATATCACAAATTTGCCTTCACCATAGAGGTGGTTTTCATAAATTCCTATGGAAGTTCATTGTAATTCCTTTCATCAAAAGAATAAAATAGGACAAGTGATTATCTGAATTTCAGCGGTTATCCATATGTAACGGCTAGCTAAGCAAAATTGTCAAGACCCACTATGTCATCATATAGTAGAATGGAAAGTAGAATATAACTGAAAAGTGTTAGCGCATATAAGTTCAATGAAGGATTTTGCTGGTAGCAGTCCAAGGTTGAGACTTTACCTGTTCACGAATCCAAAATCCAGGAATACTGAAAGATTCTAACAAATCCGAACCACAGACAAGCACAACTTTGAGTAACTCTACAAAAAGGAGGAGAACAAGTCAAAAGCTTGCCACTGTATCAAGATATGAACACAATGAGACTGAAAAGGAGTTCCCGACAGAAAATATCCAAAAATTTATGAGCACACCAAGAGAGAGAGTATTAATTCTTTATGCTTTAGCAATTTCTATCTAATGGAAGTGTGTAACAAGTCTATGAATTGGACTAAGCTAGTTAAATGTTGATTTCTTATATTATTACCATACAAACAAGTATTTGAAGTAAGGCATATTATTTGTAATTAGTTATTATGGTACTTCAAAATTTACCGCCTGATAAAAGTCCACTCTTGCATAATGAATCCCTAACTCTGGACAAAACAGTCAATGTGCGTTGGTAGGTGCTCTGCCATGCCTGCTCAAAGAGAATAATAACATGTAGATTGTCAAATGTCATGGCACAGAATATTATTAACTTTATTGCAATGGTAGAGGCATGAGGATGCAATGGAGAATTTCAGGATTTCGGAATATAAATGTAAAGTGCATGTACTGTATGTATGTGTATGTGTGTGTGTGTGCGAAAGAGAGAGAGAATGAGACCTCCCACGGATCCACCATCACAAAATCAGAACTTCTACAAGCAAGACTGCACATAGCAATACGATGTTCTGCGCGTAGTAGTCCCTGACAAAGGAAGTGAAAACATTAACTGAAGCAAGCAGTTCTTAGGTCAGCTCCTAAAACAAATAAAATATGAGATGAAATATTTTTGTTACAATTGCTAAGTAACAATGAATCTTAAGGGGAAAAAAAGAAGAACAAGCTATATTTACCTAAAGCAGCTGTTTTTCTATATGTCAAAATAATAAAAACTTGGTAAGCGATAAGGATTCAAAGAAGCGACATGATATCAATTTCAAACATATAAGGGGCAAACTTATAGAAAAAGTTAACAAAAACTACATGCATGGTTTATTTCTTCAAAAATTGATCAAGGGGTATACTATGTTCAATGATCAAGTTATCTTAAGAAAGAACAATTGAACAAATAGTTTTCGAAATTCTTTACCAATTCTTAACTTCTATACTGACAACCATACAAACTTTGATCTTTTTCTGAAACCATATGCTATATACCTTCTTTTTGTACGAATCATTTACAGGTGACATGTAACCTCCAATAACACAAAACCCTTGTGAATTTAAAGCATCTCTCGCCAGCTCTGTACATAAGAACAAACCATTTCAAGAAAAAATACATATTTGGGTATTTATACATTTTGTAAATTCCTCTAATGCGTCCAGTAGAGAACAGATTGACACAATATACAAAATAAGGAAACAAATCATTGCATTCAAAAGATACCTCCAATCCACCCCATCAAACAAAATCAAATAGAAAAAGAAAAAATAATTGATAAATGAAGGAAAAAACAATCTGAAGGATCTTTGAACCTCAAAAAGTAGTTACCAAAACAACGCAAGTGCATGAATGTAGGAGGATTGAAACTTCCAGTTGATACGAAAACCACATAAACTTTTCCCCTGTGAAAGAGAGCATCATCATGTCTTTAGAAATACAATAGAAATGCAAAAATTAAACAATAAACAAATAAAATTAAACTTACTTCGTTCCAGAACTTGATAACCTATCTTGATTAATTGATTCAACACATAGTTTATCCAACGGCAGAGGTATATCAGTACCTAAATCTTCCATTCTTGTTTGGAATTCACAGTTTCGAATTTCGCTTCACTTCAATAAATGAACAAACACTATTTTTGCAGCCCAAATATGCAGCATTTGCTAAGAAATGAATAATTTGGAATGAGTAGGCCAGTTGATGGGCTGAACTTCCAGTAGAATTGGGCCGAAGAGGCAGAAGTTGCTAAGACGTTTATGGACGGTTCAAATCACAATTATCTCGAGTAAGCGTCAATTGGTTGGTACTTGGTAGTAATTGTATGGAAATTCTGATTTAACAATACTAATGTAATGATGTGACAATCTTTCCTCCAAAAAAAATCAAATTATCTTTTAATGGATGATATTCTAAAAAAAAGAAAGTAATGGACGATACATCTCTTTTTATTTTTTATTTGATTTAAAAGCAAAATATATAGATATTATGCATATAATCGGATCTGAATTTTTGACAGGTCGGATCAGATCAGATCCTTATTCTGTCCATTTATTTTGAATTACGAATCTTAATATGATTAGATACATCGAATATTTAATCGATAAATTATCCTAATTAATCAGACCGAATACGAATTAAAATCCGCCATATCGACAACCCTAATCTCGAGTCAAAATTAAAATATAATTGTAGTTTCAGTTATAATTCTAAGTCTTCGTAAGTTGAAACTAGACAAAATAACACCCATATTATACTATTATTACACTAAAATAGCAAAAACTAATTATATTATTGTCAACATTGAAATAGCTGTAATTTTAATTGAAAATATACCATAAAATCAAACTAAACTACTCAATTTTTAATAATAATTTAACAATATAAGTTTGTTTTAACTTGATTTGTTAAATATGATAATCAGCTTAAACAAACAATTTGTATAGAGATACTCAGATACATGAGGCTAATACATGAGGCTATTAAGACTATTTTTGCCTCGGGCCAGATGATGTATTTTTGTTCATAGTTTCAAAGTAGGACTATTAAGACTATTTTTATAGCATGATTGTGACATGTTATATTCGGCTTTTGTAGTCATCATCTTAAGGGCAAAAGACAAGTCAGTCTCAGTGTTACACACTTCCCACAAAGGTGTTTGAGCAGCCGTCAATAATTCGTGGAAACGTTGATAATTTGCATTGGGAATATTTTGACCTTCGCACAACATCCTTCATAGCATCATGTACGAGATCTTCGTATCGGTTGTTACCCTCATTATGAATAAAATGACCACTACTAGTAGCTTTGACATTATTATTATTCACAGCTGGCTCAACCTCACCGTGTGAACTCCAATACCAAATTAGTCTTCCTTGAATCCCCATTTACACAAATGTACAATCACAATATCATACTTAATGTGTTTTCTATTTCCACATTTCCGACAAGGACACCTAATTTCATTAGCAGATGATACAAGTCCAGGTTGCGACATAACATGGTCGATGAACCCGTATACCCCAATCTTGAATTCCTCCTTAAGAGTTATGTTGGCTGGATTAACTCTACCGTATATCCATCCACACAGTAAACGAATATCCATATTCTATGTACACAAACTTTAAATTCATTATCATGAGTTAGTCATTTCTCTAAGGTGATTTGTCTCGAGTACATAGAAATTTAACTATATTTCTCCTCTTTTTTCGTCATAGTGAATATAATGGTACTCATTATAAATTTATAGCTAAAATCCCTGAAAATCTCTTTGTGCAGAGTAACTATTTATTTGTTCAAGTTGTTGCGTATATATAGGGTTATTTAAACAATTGTAACAAATAGAGTCTTCGTAGTATATTGCACACTATATATATATTTACAGACGTAAACTTAAACTGAAACTTCTTCGTAGTAAAGTTGACTGATCAGCACAATACATATTTTCAAGTCTTCATTCAATGTGTAGTGTTATAGTTCTCGAATTCAACAGTTTACTAAAATATACACTACTTATTAAAATAAAAAGGGAGTTTCAATTTATCACTTTCAACTAATAGTAATGCACATTTTACCCCTCTAATTAAATTATAGATTGAATCATCTTTTCTCATCAGATTATGTATGTATGGTTGATATTGTAATTTCAGTAAAGACAAAAAATAAATAACAAATTTGCAAGCTTCAGTTTGTCATTTGTGTTTTTCATGTCTTCAAACTTAATTCACATGTAAAATTGCCTATTAATCATACTTCAACTAACACTACATACAATACACACTGCATTATATATATATATATATATAATTATATATATATACATATATTACTGATCAGAGCTCAAAAAATTAAACAAGAATGGCAGACCCTAGCATGTTCGATTTCTTTAAGATATTAGGTTTACACTCTTCAGTTATTATAATTAGGTTCCAAAAATGCCATTAATTGGAAATTAAACCATTAAATAAAAAATAAAAATCTAGTAAATTAAATGCCATCACTAATCCACAAACTGAAATTAAACCATTAAACAAAAAATAAAAATCTAGGAAATTGGAAGAACATTAATTGGCTAAATAAATACCTTGTTAGAAGAGGGGCTGGTACTTGAGATGCTTTGGAGGAAAAGGCGTCGGAGGGGAGGCGGAGGTGCGGCTACGGAGGTGGTGGTGGGGCTGGCGGCTGGGCTGGGCTGGGCCGAGAGAGAACGAGAGTGGTGGGGCTGGCGGCTGCTGTGCTGGGTTGAGAGTGGTAGGTCTGGAAGAAGAGGCGGCTGCGGCGCGGTGCGGTCTGGTCTGGCTGGCCGGAGTCGCGCGGGTGGGAGAAAGAAGAAGGGCTAGGGCGGCGGCGAAGTGAAATTAGAAGAAACAGAGAATGAGAGGAGGGATTCGTTCAGTGGTGTTTGCAAAAAGCTTTTAAGAAAAAGGAAAAGTAAAAAATGAGTACTTTTGTTCATAAGCAGGGATATTTAACCACTAAAATAAACATTTTCTTGGCTGTTTTTGTTAAACAAAAAGCTTTTGAAAAAAGCAAAAATAAAAAATGAGTACGTTTATTCAAAAGCAGAGATATTTAACTACTAAAATAAACATTTTCCTAGCTGTTTTTGTCAAACAAAAATCTTTGTGAAAAATTAAAAATAAAAAATGAGTACTTTTATTAAAAAAATAGGGATATTTAACCACTAAAATAAACATTTTCTTAGCTGTTTTTGTCAACTTAATTTTACCTGTTTTTCAGTTGAAGAAACAATAGAAAAAGTACATACTTGCAAACACTATCAAAATGCTTTAAGTATAAAAAAAAACAAAACAAAACACCCCTTAATTAAAAGATTTTCGACGGAAAATTAGTTCCATCGAAAATTTCAGTTATTTCGACGGAATATTCTTTCCATCGAAATGAATTTAATTTTTGACGGATTTTAGATTCCGTCAAAATTTATTTATTTATTTTTTTCGGGAAATTATTAAATTTCGACGAAAAGAAATCTGTTGAAACTGTGAAAATTTTGACGGATTTTGCTTTCCGTCAAAATTATTATTTTTTTTCTTTTTTTTTTTATTTTTTCGCGAAATTATTAAATTTCGACGGAAAAAATTTGTCGAAATTCCGTCGAAATTTATTTATTTTTTTCTTTTCTTTTTTAATTTTTCGACGGAAAAAAAATGTCGAAATTATTTTCGACGGATTTTTTGTTCGGTCGAAAAATTTTGACGGAAATTTTTTCTGTCGAAAATTTAAGTAATATTTCAACAAATTTATTTCCGTTGAAAATTTTATGTCGAAATTTCCCATTTTGAATAGCGCGAGTGAGTAGCTGTAAAGAAGAAAATGATTATCTCCGAATAACACAACGTCCATGGCTGAAGCTGTATCGCACAGAATTATCTACATCAAATGAATCTGACTTAATCATGAGAGTATGCAATTTTCCTTGCTTCTCGTGATGATTGATAGTCTTATCCACATCTCCTTCGTCATTAGTGTCATTATAAGTGTGTCTATTTTTGGATGTAGTGTCATTTCAAAGTGTTAGTAAATCAGTGAAGTTGTGGCATTTTAACATGTTGTTTAATACAATTATTATAACATTTTATATTGTCATTAAATAATCTGATAGTGACAATAATAAATGTCAAAGATCTTTAGCGACATCGCTACAAATGGCACTTCAAGAAAATGCCATTAAATTAAAAAATGCCACTATCACAATAATTACTGACAATTTATAATGTCATTTAAGAACTTATTTGTTATAGTGACAGTGCTCAAATACCTATAAAATGAAAAAAGATATAAAAAGAATGGAAAAATTCAAATAAAATCATGTTGTGCATGATTAGAGGACACAAGGAGCAAAGTGGAAGAAACAAAAGCACACAAACCTTTGTCACAGCCCAAGAACATGGAACCAAAAATATGGGAATGAGTATCGAAGATGTAATCGAGAAATGCAAGCTCTTCTACTTTGTTGGATCCGAAACAACTTTAAGCTTGCTTCTTTGGACAATGGTAATGCTAAGCAAACATCAAGAATGGCAAACACGCGTAAGAGAAGAAGTTTTGCAATTTTTTGGAAAGAATGAAGCAACTATTGATGGCCTAAATTGCCTTAAAATAGTAAGTCTATCCCCTAATTAATAATTACCACCTGATTCGATTTTATTCTTATACTCTAACTTTCCTTTGATAGTTATTACAATAGCATTTTTTTCCTTCTCATATATCAATTTTTTTTTTTTGAGATAACCATACATATACATGTATTCCAAGTGTGAATGTATTTATTTCGTGATATTGAGTATCGAATGCACATATTCTTATGTGAACTAATTAGTTGAAGTTGATATGATGAAGATTGATGACATGAAACAACCTTTTTAACAAATTCTACTTAAACAATTAGAGATTATTTATAATCTATACCCAACATAAAATTTATGTGAATGATAGAATTCTTATATAACGATTATTTTTGAAACATTTAAAGTACCCAAGTTACAATTATTATAAAATATGGATATAGTAATAATGTAAACAAACTTAATTTATATTTTATTTCTAGGGTACAAATTATAACAAACTTAATTTATAAAATATTTTATGAAATAAATTAATTTCGAACCGTGCATAGCACGGGTTGTAGGCTAGTATATATAAATTTCAATCACCAAATTAGTCAATTATCTATAGCATCGTGTAACTCTAGAGTATTGGTTTCAGACCTGGTTCGAGTTTAAATTTTTCAATTTTGGATTTGTCCTAATTGGGTTGGATTTTTCTGATTCAATAAAATTTTCACTTTCAAAATTCACAATAATATTTTCTCTTAAAATAAATTTGTTAATGTTACAATTTCATTTATTTTAGCTCAAGCGTTAATGTGTTTGAACTTTATTAACAAATATTCAAATTTTTATATGATAATATTTATAAATATGAAATTATGAATGAAGCATTATTTAATACCTTCTTTTAATTGATGGCAAAATATAATTAATAGCTCAAGTGTTGTATATGTATAGAAAATTTATTTATTGTCGAATATGAATTTTCAGTGAATTGAATCAACCTAATTACATATTTGATCCACGTAGTTTAAATAACAAATCAGATTAGATTGTATAATCGGATGAAAATCCTATAAATTAAGAGGGAATTGTATTTTTCATACCAGACTTTCACCTACTTTATAAATTTGGTACCATATTTTCTGAAAATAACACATTTAATACCATGATTTCACTCTCCTCGACACATTTTTTTCTCCGTCTTTGTTACAAGGCCAAATTTTGTGTTATTTATATGGCTGAAAAACTCTTGACGAGAGATTTCTTACAGTACAAGTTTCAGTTCATGAAACTCAAAAAACAATCCTCAGAAAATTAACAAAGTTTCGGAATATAATCAAAATTAAATCATATCTTATAATCTACAAGGAAATGAAGAATCATGCCACAATAATTTATAGGTATGATATAGGGCACATAAGGGTGCCATTTTGATGACATAACGGCTGTTTTTGTCCAAAAATTTGACGAAGAAAGAAAATGTGTCAAGGATATGAAATTATGGTATTAAATATATTTTTTCAAAAAGCATGATACCAAGCTTATAAAATATGCGAAAGTTTAACATGTAAAATGCAATTCCCTCTATAAATTAAGGACGGATTGGGACTCGGATAAATATTAGCGTCACTGGCAGGCGTAACCAAAATCAATTTTGTTTCTTCATCTAAACTCCAAATTTAATTTGATTTGATGGGTTAAATGAAGACACCAGAATCCAAGGGCAGTGGTCCCGTACCTATGTCAAGAGATTATATGATACATCAACTGCACAGATGATATGATATAGCAAACACACGAAATTTGATTAAATTAATACTAGCTTAATCCCGTGCTATGCACAAATTATTTAACATTTGTCTATATATATGATCATTTATTTGATTTAAACTAAGAAGTATTGTGAATTGATATGTAATCCTTGAAATTGCATTAGCCAAAAAAAAAAGGTAAAAGATCGAAAAATGGTGTGAGATTCACAAAATTGAATGAGATATATGTCCTTTTTCTAGGGTAAAAAGTTACTTTAATTTATGAATCATCTCCGCCATACAAAATAAAAAATTGAAATGGGAAGAATATTGAAATCAATAAAATATATTCTAGCTATTTTAGTTAAGGAATATGTTGCTTCATTGCCTTGTCTACGAATGTGCCGAGCAATAAATGAATATTCAAAACAACTCACCATGCCTTTGCTGCCATTTATCAAGTTCTCATGTAGAAAAGATTTATGCTCCAAAATATGATCAACCATAACCTTATTATCCCCTCTAAAGTAATTTTCCTCCACCCATTCGCCTCTTTTGCCATTGCATAGCCTAAAACAACAACCAATTATTGTATTATTGAATCAAATTGTTTATACCCAAAATATTTTTCAGGTTTGTCAAGTCAATAATGGCCCGACAAGAGATAAAAGGGCTGATAATCAGCAAGACTGATTGACAGAAACACCCTGATAATAAGCTAGCCCACTAATATCAACGTGAAAGGCCCAATTAACTAACAAATGGCCCAATTAATTAATGAGGCTCAGAATTGGCCCAAACACAACATGTTTAATTAATTAAATTAATAGAGATATTAATTTAATTAAGGCCAAATCAGTTATAGAAAGTGGCCACATAACCAATTAATTTTGGAGGGAAATAATAGATAAGCTGATATTAACTACCTCCCAAAAATATCTCAAAGGGGGTTAGACAAGGTACTGGAAATAACCACCCAATAGACATGGGTCAAGTCAGTTAACAAAGTAGTGGAGATTATGCCTAAAAAAGGGGGAAGTGGACATCCATCAGGAGGCCTATAAATATCAGGAAGCTGGCACATTCAACGGACACACAATCAATCAAACAAATCAGTCTTCACTGAATCAGGCACAATGCCTCTCTAAGTCGGCGACGCCACACCTGAAGGCAGCTGTGAGCTGCAACCTCTCATGTAAGTCCCCACGTATTGACATGATTTATTCGTCAAGTAGCCACCTGCTTGATGAATTTGTTGTCTGGTAGCCATCTGCCTGATAACTATCTGTCGAGTAGCCCCCTGCTCGACAGATGCCCTTTCCAGTTGCCACCTGCTGGTTAGGAGCCCGATTGGTAGCCACCTGCCAAGGTTGGGCGATCCATCGATGGTAGTCACCTGCCATCAATGTTACTTTCACGCCAACATGGTAATCATTGCATATCAGCTCATATGGCGGTTCCCTGCCAATCAAGGAATCATTCTTCACGAACTAAAAGATCTATCAGCTCATTGGCACGCTGATGCCAACAAAGGAGTTTAATTACAACTTTACATACTATTTCATTCTTGTAAATCAGGGAAATGTATTAGGCTAAATTTCATGTATTTCATCTAGCAACTCTATGTTTATTTAATATATTGAAGTATTTTGCCTTCATCTCCTGATCTCATTTATGAGTATGTCTTTATCAAGTGATTTTAATTTGTCTATGTTGCTATGTTGTCAATCTGTTAGTTCAGGTTTTAAATTAAGTTGACATGTTTAGATTGCTTGATGATCAACTCGATAACTATTTTTTCTATAAATCTTTTGATATATCGAGTGAGCCACTGATTGGCTATAATGTTTTGGCATTTTAATAAAGGTTATCATAAATTGTTAGGTCCTGCGGCCAGGCAGGCATTGAAAAGAATCAGGGGTAGAGTTTGCCTACTCCGCCACAATTAATTGATTAGAAGTCAGAGCCTTGTCAATACATTGATTTATATTTCATATTCATCGTGTTATGTCCAGTTTAGACCGTTATGTTTGCACGCACAGACATTGGCACGCCCCGCACTTATTTCATTTCACATCGAGTCAATTGCATCGAGCCAATTACACATCGAGACAAGTCAAACACAATTTATAGCAAACACAAATGAGAAATATGACAATAATAATAAGTTTGTGTATATAAATTACATAGTTAAGGTCAAAGGTTAAATTAAAATGTGGCAAGAAAAAAAAAACCACTTTTATATACCGCTTTGTGTGCTGTTTCATTGCCTTGTATTGGACTACGTTGAGCTATAAATAAATCAAAAATCAATCACCATGCGCTTTGATGTCATTTATCAAGTTCCCATATTCACGAAGAAAAGATTTTTGCTCCATAATATTATCAATTACAATCTTATTGATACATTCTAAAGTAATTTTCATCAAGCCATGATGGATGGCAAGTACCATCACATCTTTTGCCACTGCATAGTCTGGAAAACAACAACCAAAATAAGAAATATGAAAATTACATAGTTAAGGTAAAATGTTTAATTAAAATGTGTAATACTGCTTAGTTGCAGGTTAAAAATTATTTTATAAGAAGTTTAAGTTTCCTTTATTGAATTATAAAGAATTGTAAGGAAATTAATCGAAATCAAAATATAAAAAATAGACCAAAGAACTATAATGTTCATCAAGAAGAAGAAAATTGTACTTCAAACACCTCATAAGGTTATGTGAGTCTCAGTTTTATCCCATGAAATTTTATAATTGCAACTTCGATCCTTTTCTTAGTTGTTTAAAGAGTTATTTTACGTTACCTTAATGAGTACATAGATAAATATTCATTTAATTATTTAAGATGCATAGACAAATAAATCATGGTTCAAACCTTGATATACTTAGGTTATCATATCATGGTCAAAATATTACCTCAAAAGAGTGTGTTTTTTGACTTTTTATTTCTTCAATTGAATTCTAATACCGACAACAAAATTAAAATATCAAACATAATATGAGTAAAAGAAAATATATGTCGCTCTTTATAGATATTTAGTCAAATAACGTTTTAAAAGTTGAGAATCAAAAGATTACATGCCAAGAGATTGAATTTTTTGTCAATCCTATAATTCAAGTTCAACACTTTAAATATTCAACCAAAGTTTCTATGTTGGAAATCTATATAGTCTATCTTATATCGTGACTTATGTCATAAGTAATCTTTATTAGAATTGATAGATTGGAAATAAGAAAAAGAAAAAAAAACTCAATCCAATAAACATTATTATAATATCATAGAAGTAAAAAAAATCAATGAGTGAAATAAAACTGGAAAAGGGAATATTGCAGAATAACTTAGTAAGAAATATTAAAAAAAAAAACAATTTGCTCACCTCTATACTAGTACATTTGATATATAATTTTACTGATATATTAATTCCTTGCGATAGGACAAACTTGTACTCAATTTTGTACTCTACCTTGATTCAGTTATAACATTTTGTAGTATTTCTGCCAAAAAAAAAATCATTGTGTGAATAATATGTTCAAAGATAATTACATAACAATTCATATCAAGGTCAAAGGCTCAATTAATAATCAAAACTTCTAACTTAGTTGACACATAAATATTGAATATATTCATGAGAACTCATTCACAAAGTAAAATCTAAAGGGAAAAAAACATACAAAATCAGTTGGGTCAAAACATAAATAAAAAAGAATAAAAAAATAAAAGTTGTATCATAGAAATTCTATGATATTACTGTTTTTATTAGATATAATATTATCAATATTAAAAAAAACATATAATTAAAATATGTAACTTACTTAATACAAAAATATTTGTTGAGAACTCATTAACAACTTCAACTGAAAAGAAGAAGAAAACATGATAAATTCAGTTGGATCAAAAAGAGAAAAAAAAAAGTAAATATTCTATGAAATACACATATATGTAAATGAATTAAAAAAGAAAACTAAAAATGAGGGAACAAATGTATGATTTGTGCCTCGACAAATACAGTTTAATTTGAAGATGAATGACTCGTACTCTTACCTCGATGAATACAATGTAATTTGGAGATGAGTATGTGTGCTTGAATGGATATTATTATAAGTTGAAGAAGATGAATAATTCTCTTATTTTTCTACCATGATAAAAGTTTTATTTTAGGGTATGTTGGCATAGATTAGGGATTTAATTTACTTAATTTATGCAAATTAACTCATTTTGATTTTTATTCGTACCTTATTAAGCTCTCTTAATTGTTGACATGATTGTCGTAGCTTAATAAAATCACCAATATCATTAAATTTTCGTAAATGTAACGCTAATATAATTAGTAATCACATGTCTATATATAGTATATATAATTATTTTCTTTTTCATTCTTACTTTGTAAAGACATGTCTATAACAAACACATGCCTTTTTTTTTGTTCAAGAGTTATGACATATTTATAGTAATTGATTTAGCAAATAAAGGGACTTACTAATTTCCGTAAATAAAATGTTCAAGCTAATAATTAGCAACTAATTGGTGATAAGTTTTTATTACCATAATAAAATTATACATTACGTAAATATTTTTATTACTAACTAATACAAATAATGTAAGACAATAAAAATAATTCAAAATTACCAATACATGGTAGCGATGAGATTATGGAGACAAACTCTCTTAAATTTAGAGATTATTTTCTTTATGTTGTACCATACATCGAATGAACTAAATAATTTTTCTTGTTAGTCATCCTACAACAATCTAATCTTATTGGGTAAACATCAGTAATAGTCATATTTATCATTAATTTTTTACAACTGAAAACATGTTTTAGTCAGCAAACGATAGTTCAAATTTATTGCATTTTTGGTGCCACAACTATGGGTTGCTGGCGTTTCTACCCCGTATCTTTTCGGACAGGCATATTTGGTGCCACAACTTCAACATTAGTGGCAATTTTGGTGTCAATTGAGACCCAATTCCAAAATTGGCCCGAAATCCCCCTTGTGCGGACCAATTTTCATGCCACGTGGCCCGCACGTGGGGATTTCAGGTCAATTTTGTAATTGAGCCTCAATTGACACCAAAATTGTCACCGATGTTGAAGTTGTAGCACCAAATATGCCAGTCCGAAAAAATACGAGGTAAATATGCCAGCGACTTATAGTCGTGGCACCAAAAATGCAATAATTCCCATATTAATCTATATAACCATATTAATGTGTACCAATGTATATGTTGATCCATATAATGATATTAATAATATGCAAGAAAGAAAGAAAAATCTTAGAACATTTAAATGAAAGAATAATATATTATTAATCACCGAAGTATAAAGATATGAATTTCAATTTCAAGAAGAAATTGGTTTAATTTAGTGAATTAGAGACAAATTAGCGTCTAACCTTTATTTTTTTCTTTTTCTTTGTCTACTTCTTGTTGGGGTGATTTTTTTTTATCTACGTACATATGAAATGTGATGATGTTATTTGTTAAGATTGATTAAGCCATTGTTGACAAGGGAAAAACTAGAGAGTTTTGGTTTGGGGGGCGAGATTTTTTCTAATAAAAAACTCGATAAATTTTCTATGTTGTGATAAAATGACAACTAGACGAGAATAAAGTAACGTTGTATTTTTATCCAATCAAATGTGAAAAAATAAACTAGTAAAAATAAAATTATCATATGGACTAACATAGGGATTATTGTATTTTTGGTGCCACAATTACAGCTCATTGGCATTTCTACCCGGTATCTTTTCGGGATGAAATATTTGGTTCCACCACTTCAACATCGGTGGCAATTTCGGTGCCAATTGAGGCCCAATTCCAAAATTAGCCTGAAATCCTCCACATACGGGCTACATGACATGAAAATTGGCTCGCACAAGGGGGATTTCGGGCCTATTTTGGAATTGGTCCTCAATTGGCACCAAATTTACCATCGATGTTGAAGTTGTGGCACCAAATGGGATAGCCAGCCCGAAAAGATACGAGGTAGAAACGCCAACAAGCTGTAATTGTGTCACCAAAAATGCAATAATCACTTGATTTGGTGTATGGCCCCAAGAAATTGAAAGGTGTACAAGTTGGACCGGAACCCCCCTCCTCCATAAGTTTGTTGTAACAAAGCGAGCTTTCATATTAAAGTCTAATTAATTATCAAAAAAAAAAAATATTAAAGTCTAATAAGTGAAAAATTCAATCACCATCAATAGGTCATTAATTTGTATTTCTGAAATCTAGGACCTTAAGGACTATTCTTCAATACTAAAAATCAACCGACATAGAAAAGAAATTGAGTTACCAATAATTTACTCCCTCCGTTTTTTTTTTCCGCTTTGGAGTATTGTACACGAATTAAGTAATGTCATAAATAGCCACTTTTTTTAAGCAAAAATTTCAAAGTATCTTTTTAATCAAATAATCTTAGCATAAATTAGCATTAATGACAAGTATTAATAAGAATGATAAAATTGGTAAAAGAATATTAATTTTACATTGAAATCATAAAACGATAAATAAAAGTAAACAATTTTTTTTTCCAAAACGACAAATAAAAAAAACGGAGGGAGTACATATGAATACCTAATTAAAAAAAAATTACCGACATAGAGAAAAATAATGTTTTGGCTCATGGAGATTGGACAAGTTTCGCATGTGATTCACAATATGGAGGATCCAATAACTACTAAGATTGCTAATAAATTACATATGAAGACCTAATTAAAAAAAAAAATTACGAATTGAAATTAAAGAAGAAATTTTTGGCCCGTGGAGATTGGAGAAGATTCGCTTGTGATTCACAAATTGCCAATAATTTACATATGAAGACCTAATTAAAAAAATTTAAAAAGTTTACCGACATAGAAAAGAAGAAATTTTGGCCCATGGAGATTGGACTATTCTTTAATACCAAAAGTATTAAAGACCTAATTGTCATATTGTTGAGTCAAACCTTTTCTAAAAGGACCTTAAGGACTATTCTTCAATACCAAAAGTCACCCGAACCAAACATGCATAAATGATGATCTAAATTCAGTGTTAAATTTAATCCTTCTCTCATTCGACAGAAAAGTATCAAAATAGATATGAATCTTCTTAACTCAATCCTCACATCATTCCTTGTACTTGCTTCCATAACAGTTGCAGTGAAATTACTAAATTGGGTCTGGTTCAGGCCTAAAAAGCTTGAGAAATTCCTCAGGAAGCAAGGTCTTGATGGGAATCCATACAGACTCCTCCTTGGAGACATGAATGACTTGATCAAAGTCATCAAATCAGAACAATCTAAATCAATCCAATTATCAGATGATCTCCCTTCTCATATCATGCCTTATTACCAACAAATCATTCACAAATATGGTAAGTTTCTTACAGTTAATATTATGAGAGGCAGAAAACTGTTGGAAGTTAATCTTGATTAGGATTTATTAGTTGGCAAAAGATATGGGTTATCTCCTAGTTAGAGATCTGGTTTGGTTTACTTATAAGTAGAGTAGGACTTTAATTACTAGTAAGTAGCATGGATCAAAATTTTCATCTTTTCCGTCGAAAACATCGAAAAGTTTCCGTTTTTGAATCAAGCGAAACGAAAACAAGATGTAATTCCGAAACTATTTGTTTGCCTTAAACTCTGTTATTTTTCTAAATTTAGTAATTTTTTTTACAATTTTTCCTTAGTGTTTCCGAAACATTTCCAAAAAGTCTCGAAAAGTTTCCAATATTTGGCTGACCGAAACATACACTCGAAACGAAATTTTGATCCATGGTAAGTAGTATATTTCGTATGTTTTCGTAGGAGAAGAGAAAAAGAAATTAGAAGAGTAGAGTAGAGTAGAGTAGAGTAGAGTTAGTTCGACCTTTCTAAAATGAGATTTTATGAAACAGAGGTGCGCATGAGATACCTCATCTTAACCACTAAAAAAAGTCAATAAAATTTTTGAAACACAAATATTAGTCAAAATGTCCGACAATGATGTGGTATCGGACATTCAAAATAAATTGATATTTGTTAAATTACATAGGGTAAATTACGAATACCCCCCTCACGTAAGCCCTAATTACAAAAATCACCCTCACGTATTGGATATTACAAAAATCTCCCTCAGGTTTGTCACCTTCTTACAATTAACCCCTTGCCCATAAAATATTCCAAATTTGCCCTTGGGTGTTATTTGTATTGTTTGCAATGTCTTATAAATGTTAAAACTTAGGATCTAATTATTATATCTTATTAATTAGAAAAGAGATAATTATATATTTACTACCAGAATAATTGATAAAATTTATAATTGTCCATAAGTTTTAATAAATATTGCAAAAGAAAAGGTATTTATATATTTATTAGCAATTTAAATTGTAAAATATTAAATTAAATAGAATTTTAATAATATATTTTATAAATATGAATTGTTTACACATTAGTTAAATGAATTTATTTTTTAAATTAGTAAATTTAATAAATTATATTGTTTACACATTAGTTAAATGAATTTATTTTTTAAATTAGTAAATTTAATAAATTATATTGTATTAGAAATAAGATATTTTAATTTATTAAAGTTTATATTGTATTATAAATTGAAATATTTATTGAAATTTATGTGAAATTATAAATTATATAAATTATTTTGGGGGTAAATATATGATTATTATTTTTATATTTACAAGATAAAACAATTAACACCCAATATTTAAAATTTATAACATATTATAAACATTACAAATAACTTCCAAGGGCAAAATTGGAACATTTTAGAGACAAGGGGTTAATTGTAAGAATGTGACAAACCTGAGGGGGATTTTTGTGATACCCAATGCGTGAGGGGATTTTTGTAATTAGGCCTTACCTGAGGGGGGTATTCGTAATTTACCCAATTACATAATAACCCTTTCATAAATACGTTTAAGAGAGAATAATCTCCAAAATTTTAAGTAAAGAGGTTAAAATTAAATCAAATCAAAATTTCTATTGAACAACTGACGTCGTCTTCTACGACTTCCATCCAAATTAGGTGTTTTTTTTCTTTTGCTTAAATTCTTGCAAATTTAATCAACCATCTCTTAATCGTATAATAGTTATATAAAAAAACATAAAAGGAGCGTCACCATCACTTTAATTTTTTAGAGACTGACATAAGAAATACATGAAATTCTTCAATTAAGAGTTTTCAATTGGAAATTCACCTCTCGTAAGAGGAATAAATTAAGAAGGATAAAAAATGGTTTTGATGTTCAATCCATCTACAACAAAGAATTTTAAATTGCTGTGTTCTCTGACCAAATAATTTTATCAAAATTAGTTTTGTAAGAACTGAGAGTATGGAATTCGATTAGCAAAATGATACAATACATCTTTCTGAATTCCCATTAGAGTAACTCGATGGACGATCATTGTTTTCATTTTCAATTTGTGAAGTTGACCGTCAAGTGTTGCAGCGAGACTACGAGAGCTTCTTGCCATCAATGGCAGCTACTGGGATGAGGATGGGTGCAAGGTAGCTAGTTTTAATAAAAGAAATAGAAACAAACCACAAAAAAGGCTAAATTTGTATTTAAGAAAATAAATTATTTAGATTAAAAAAATTAGGGGACAAGTGTCACCTAGGAGAGAGTTATTTTATATGTTCCCTTCCCCACAAAAGCCAGAGTTAGTTATTATTATTTTAAAGAAAAATCGAGTGACTAATAAAGGTTTATTCTCCTCCTCTTCCCGTGATTTATTTCCGGTGCATATTTATCATATTATTATATACCATTATGCAACAAAAACTATGTGTTATTTTTATTAGCGAAAAACTCTTTGCTTTTGCATTTTATTTCAAAGAAAAAACAACATTTAGAGGTATATTTAATTTGTCACTTCCCCTACAAATCATGAAGAATAAGTGCAATTAGAGTTGATAAAACACACTACGACATTGAAGGAAGATAAATGTATTTGACTTGTTAACATAGAGGATTTTTAATAATAAAATTACAATTGAGTTTTCTGACAATTAGGAACAATACGGGGGGTGTTTTTACATCTCACTCTTAAAATTATGGATCAAGATTTCCACTATCTCCGTCGAATACATTGAACTCTCTTTCCGAATCAATGGAAACAAAAATCGAGACTCTCTTACAATTTTTCCTAGTTTTTCAGAATTTTTTTGATTTTTTTTATTATTTAGCTGACCTGCTAAATGTCTTGATCCATGGTTAAAATCAATATTTCCATTGTCACCTTCCAAAACATCGAAACTCTGTTTCCGAATAATTGGAAACAAAATTAAGATGCAATTTTGAAACAATTTG
Source organism: Penstemon newberryi var. newberryi (assembly GCA_030819805.1). Lineage (NCBI taxonomy): Eukaryota > Viridiplantae > Streptophyta > Magnoliopsida > Lamiales > Plantaginaceae > Penstemon > Penstemon newberryi. Next base: position 3,355,946 of record JAUALY010000003.1, on the reverse strand, counting down.
CTTACCTCCAGACTCTCTTGTATTTCTTAATTTTGTAATTTATTCACAATTTCTCCTAGTTTTTAAAAACTTTTTTTTTTTTTTTAATATTTAGCTGACCGGCTAAAATTAAAATTTATGATCCATGGTTAAAATCAATGTTAAACTATTTTTTCTTCATTTTCTAATTTCAGGTCAGAATCCTTTCATATGGTTTGGACCTTCACCAAGACTGTGTGTAATTGATCCACATATTATCAAAGAGATTTTGACCAAACCGGAACTATTTCACAAGACACTTCCTGACGCTATAGGAGAAACAGTTGCAGGAGGACTTATGTATCATGAGGATGAGAAATGGACTAAACACCGAAAACTTATCAATCCTGCCTTCCATCTACAGAAGTTGAAGGTCAATTCTGTAATTAATATAAGTTCTGTTTTTTTGTTTTCGGTTTCTGAATTCAAGATATTGTTTATAAATTGAGCAGAATATGACGAGGGCAATTCGATTGAGTTGTTCAAACGTGACAGATAAATGGGAGGCATTAGTTTCTTCTAATAACGGAAAGCCACGAGAAATTGATGTTTGGCCTTATTTTGAAGATTTATCGGGTGACATGATTTCGCGGGTAGGATTTGGTAGTAGTCATGAACAAGGAAGAAGAATATTTGAGCTCCAAAAAGAACAAGCAAAGCTTGTTCTGCAACTCATGCAGTTCATTTTTATCCCGGGATTCAGGTAACTTTTTTTTTAAATGTTAATTAGATTTTAAATCTTAATTTGAAGGAACTAAGTTTTTTTATGTTAACAGACATATTCCGACCAAGTCAAACAGAAGAATGAAATCAATCTCTAAAGAAATTCAATCATTACTAAATGGTATCATCAACCAAAGAAACAAGGAAATGGAAAGAGGAGAAGCCATTAATGATGACTTATTGGGTATATTAATGGAGTCGAATATCAGAGAGATCCAAGAACATGGAAACAAAAATATGGGAATGAGTATCGAAGAAGTAATCGAGGAATGCAAGCTATTCTACTTTGCTGGATCTGAAACCACTTCAAGCTTGCTTGTTTGGACAATGGTAATGCTGAGCATACATCAAGACTGGCAAACTCGCGCAAGAGAAGAAGTTTTGCAATTTTGTGGAAAGAATGAACCAACTTTTGATGGCCTAAATCGCCTTAAAATCGTAAGTCTATCTCCTGATTAATTACTACCTGATTCAATTTTTTTTACTTTAGAATCAATTCAACTAGACTCATTTACACTACTTCATGCAGGTAACCATGATTATCCATGAGGTTTTGAGGTTGTATACAACTGTACCTATGCTTGCACGATCTCCTATAAAGAAAGCGAAAGTGGGAAATTTAACACTACCAGTTGGTGTACATGTGTTGTTGATGATAGGCTTACTTCATCATGATCCAAAGATTTGGGGTGAAGATGTGAACGAGTTCAAACCAGAGAGATTTTCTGAAGGAATTTCGAATGCAACAAATGTCCAATTTTCCTTCATCCCATTCGGTTCAGGCCCTCGAATCTGCATCGGACAACATTTAGCGATGATTGAAGCAAAAATGGCTTTGGCAATGATCCTACAAAAGTTTTCATTTGAGTTGTCCCCTTCATATATACATGCTCCCTTCTCAATTTTTACTCTCAATCCTCAGTATGGTGCTCCTCTGCTTTTTCACAAGTTCAAATTTTCCTAATTATTCTTGAATTAGATGAGGGGCAAAATAAACATTTTATGTACTATTTTTATCTTTTTAATTAACAAATAATGGCAGGTCACTTATATTTGTTGGATTCGTTTTGTTATATTCCGTTTATTTTTCCTCTTGATTTATGTTTTTTGTGATGGGATTTCTCACGCCCCAGTTTTGAGTTTTGAGACGTGATATGCCGTGTCATCGAAGCGGCGAAGCGGCGACACAAAAATTTCGAATCTAAGGACTTATAATTTTTTTTATGTAAATAAATGACTTATAATTTTAGTAACTAAGGAGCATGTAATATGTTTTTACGAAGTATGTAACATGCAATTGGTCCCTCTGAAATAAAATTCATTATTAAAATTATTGGAAATATATTTGTGATAGACTAGATTGCACGGATACGGATACGGCGATACGATATAATACGATACGAATACGGCGATACGGATTTTTAAAATTTATAGGATTCGATACGGCAAAGATACGCATATAAAATAAAATAATTTTATATTATGCATAACAACATAACTATTTTGATTCTTCTATTATACCATAAAAGCAAAAGATCATATTCAAAATATATATTGTCTACTAGTTTAATTTCGGGTTGGACAACAATACAAAAAAGTTATACACTAAAATTGTCCAAGACCCGTATTGATTTGAAATTTCCAACTAAACATCACGAGTATTGATACCCTTATTCAAGACCATTCATAAATCTCATTTTTTTTAAATTTAATTTATTAATTTTTAACCCATAACTTTAAAAAACTAACAAAAATACTCCGTGCGTATCCAAAACCTGCAGGATACTCCAAAAAAACGTAATGTACCCGTATCCGAATTATTTTTTATTTAATTTAATTAGGATACTCCAGGTGGCGTACTGTACGCGTATCGCACGCGTATCGCACGCGTATCCGTATCCCCGGAGTACTGGATACTGCACGGGGCCATTTTTCGGAGTATCCGGGCAACCTAGGTGATAGACTATGTCAAAGACAAATACATTTGGTTGTTGGGGTTTTGATAAATTAAAAGAATTAAATGATAATTGTAAAATCAGAAATTTTATATGTATAAAAAATAAATATTAAATGTCAAATCAATAATTTTAAATAAATCAAATAAGGTTGTGTAGGCTTCAGTCTAGGACTTACGTCACTCAAGACTTTATCCCAGCCAATTTTTCAAAATTAAGTTTTGGTTAGTTTGAAGTCTGGATCCAGACTGGACCAAACCAAATATATGGCCCAAGGGTCCAGGAGTTTTCACGCGAATCTGCTAGTCCACACAAAGTGGTACCAATTTTGATGGATTTTGAACAAAAGAGGGAATTACATTTTCTATGTCACATTTTATATTATTTTTAGACATTCGCTTTTATTTTTGGAATGGTATAGGATCAAGATAAAATATTATTCCATGGTTTTTACATTTTTTTAACCAAACTTTCTAAATAAATATACTTGTTACCACAATTTAACGGTCATTGGCATATTTAGTTTTGTGGATGAAATTAATTATCATCAAACTTTAACAATTCTTTAACTTACAGTCAGATTAAGGAATAGTTGTAGATCTAGTTGCAGCTCATAGCGCATGTTCGAACAATTTAAGAGTCGAATAAGTTCAAATATTTGGCAGAAAAATTAAATATGCCATGCATGGAACGTCAAATTGTGATATCAAAGGTGTTTTTCTAGAAGACATGTTACCAAATGTATAAATGTAATTCTCTCTTTTGTATGATATATACCAATTAATGTTAATCTTAGTTCAAAATCCCCAAAAAATAGCTAGAGCTATTCTTAAAATCTGACATTAAATTAAGGAATTGTGAGAGATTAATAATAATTTAATGGAATAGTTCAAATGTTTTTTATAAGGATAATACAAAATTTGTCAAGGATCGTTAATTTGTAATAACAAATTTTTTTTCTTCAGATAATATGGTACCAAATACGTAAAGTAAGATAAAATATTTATTGTATTAAAAATGTAATTCTCTCTTTTGTGTATTATTCCAATTAATATTTAAGTTAGTTCAAAATCCCCAAAAACTGAGACCACTTTGTGGGAGTAGCGGATTTGTGTAAACTCCCGGAGTTTATATCACTGGGGATGTTAGGATACGTTTGGTCAGTCTGGGCTCATTGAAACTAGCCCAAACCTCATTTGGAAAGAGGTTTGGATAAGCCTTGGCTCAAGTCCCATGTTTCAGATTAGACCGAAACATAAACAACTCTACTTGATACCAATAAAGTTATTGATTAAACATTTGTCAGCTTATTTTTTTTCGGCTTCCCAAGGGTTTAATCTCTTTCGAGGCGCGTCGGACACATCAAGTGGGAACCTCTCCCAACAGGGATTCGGACATGGGTTCGCTACTTTGTAGCGACTAGTCTTTTCCACTATACCAATCACTTGTTGGTATTTGTCACTTTCTACACCTATAAATTTATTGATTTGATATCCATCTATTATTTTTCCCATAACACCAACAACAAAATCTCAATTTGAATCATATCTCAAATTTTCAATTATTTTATTATTAAAATTAATTTTACCATCTCAATATTCAATTAAAATCATAAAACGAGTTTAAAAGTTTTATCAAAAACTATCAAACCAATTTTTTAAATCAAATCGAAACAAGACTCAACCAAAACTCGTTCTAAATTATCGCTTAGATTTCTCGCTTCTTCTATTACAGCTTTTAGGGTACCTAAAGATTACTTATTTTGGATCCTCGTGAAGTCATGTACATAGCGAAGGTTGTTCATTTCTTAGTTAAGTTAACCTTTAGTATAATCTACATGATTCAGACATTTCCTTGTATTACTCGAGATATTGTTTCCACTGACTTTTTGTGATCAATTAATTGAAATGATTTTTTTTTTGAAAAAAATTAAATAAACAAACATTAAACAATTGAATGAACTAGTACGTAATAGTTACGTTTTGTTAGAACAAATGGGCCGCATGTGCGCCTGTGTTTCGAAGAAAACTTTCTTCATTTTACAGTCTTACAATGAATTTGTTACAACTTGGAAAGAAGGTTAAAAGTTATGTTAGATCTATACATGAATTAAGAAAAGATAAATGTAATGTCTTTTCATTAGATTTGTGTACTACTAGTATCTAAATGGGGTATTTTAATTACTGTAATTCATGTTGTTAGCCGAATGATTAATGATTAACAAACAACTTGATATTTGAGCTTCTTTCTTGAGTTTAATCTTAACAGGAATTATTGAGAAGCTCATTATTTGAAGAAATGGGCGTTTACGAGAAATTGATCAATCAAGATTAAACTAGCCCATCAATGAAGGCCCATTAATGAAATGGTATATAAAGAAACAAAGGTCATTGAAAAAGTATCAAGCTCATTCATGAAGAAAGGCCAAGTCGAAGAATAGTTTGAAGGCCCACGCACCCTTGGAAGGGCCCAATTTTCGACACAAGAAAATTGAGGTCTCGTAGGTATCGAATGTCTCAAACTATTAAGAGCAAGAAAATTCCTTTGGCCCAAATATTTTTTAATCCAAGCTTTATAAAGAAAAATCATGATTTTAAGTAATTCATGGATTAAAATAATATTTTTCCTTACATGTCTTATTCTCGGCATGAATTCAAATCTAAGCCTTTCAATTTACAATTTTTTATTTTGGCCGAAAATATGATCTTAAAATAAGCCAAACTTTTAAAAAAATTATTTTATCCTAAATTGGCTATTTTTCCACAAGTTATTATTTGAAAAAATATCTTTTAAGGAAAGATTTTTCAAGATGTTAAAACTTGGCTAGCAAGTAATTTTCTCCTAGCTAAATCTTACCATTTCAATGTGATCATCTCTTGAAAATGTTCTCCATATCTTTTTTGAAGGAAAGATTTAGTCTTCATCTTTTATTAAAACTTGTCCACATTCAGTTTAAGATTTGAAGACTTTGTCACATGTTTTAATCTTGCAAAATCATTTTAAAAGTGACAAAATATTTTTGAGTATAAAAAATATTTCCCTATTGAACAATCACTACTCACCTATAAATAGTGAGCCTTCTTCATCATTTTAAACACACTAACTTTGAGAGAAAAATTAGAACTTTACTTTGAGAAAATTACTCTTGCTTTTTCGTACTTTAATTTGTGAAAATCATTTGAAAAGCAAAAAATTCGTTTTTACTTAAACCTGCAAAAATATTTTTGTGAAAAACGAAAATCTTTTTTAACCCTTGCTCTTGAGAACTTTGAAATATTTTGAGAGGTTAAAAGAAAGATTAGTGAGCATACTTGTGTAAATCTTACTCGAGAGGAGTATTCATTATACTACTTCAAAATCATCTTACTTGTAATAGTGCGATAGGAGGTGTCCTAGCAAGCACGATTGTTTAGTGTGATAGGTTGTTTACCTAGCAAGCACATTTTTGGTGCGATAGAACAGAGGGTTCTAGCAAGCACGATTGTTAGTGCGATAGGCTGAAGTCTAGCAAGCACGTTGTTGGAGCGATAGGAGGTGTCCTAGCAAGCTCGTATCGGGAGTAAGAATTGAAATCTTGTAATCTCGAGTGGCGAAGGTTTGTCCTGCAAGCCACGATCTATTAGTGAATTTTACCCAGGGGTGCTGGAAGAGAGGAAGTAGGCCGTTTGGGCGCGAACCTTTATAAACGGTGTTTGCATTCTTACTTTATTTATTTTCTGCACTTTACTTCACCGGAACTTTAAACTTAATCATATCGGAACTTTAAACTTAAAATTACTGGAACGATACACTTTGAAAAAGTTATATACCTAATTCACTCCCCCTCTTAGGTATCACATGTATTTATGATTAATCCTAGAGTCATTTAGCAACAAGAAAAGTACAAGAAAATCTTGTAACTCGTATCTCCAAAAGAGATCATTGCAAGTGCCGCGACACTACGTTTATAAATCTAAACTTCCCCCCAACAAAATTTTCATGTTAAATAGTTAATAATGTAAGAAATCTCTACTTATATACAAATAATTTTTTATCCTAATTTTTATTTGATGAGTTATAGAGGCGCCTCCTTGAATCACATATTTATAACATTGTATGTGTTATTTTTTTGCTCGTTCATACTATATTAGTATTATGTACCATAAATTTCACTTTCCTTTTGTTTTATGAAGAAAATAATTTTATTGTAAGAAATGTGTTATATTTTAACGTCAGTAAAAGAATAAAAATTAAACTTGAACTGGTGTTTACATCGAAAATTGTTGTTCATATCTGGTTTAACTAAATTCATCCAACCACAAGGCAAGTATATTGCACTTGATTTGTGGTTAGTCACTTTTCTAGGAGTTTTATTCAATACCAAAGTAAGTGTACTGCATTTGCATCTAGTTACTTTGAATATAATCAAACACGATTTGGATAAAAAAAATTCCATATACCGCATCATTTTCATATATTTTTTGTTTGGTGTTTGGGAAAGTAGCTTGGGAGAGTAGTTGATGTTTGTGAAATAATATCGATTTGCGTAATATTGTTTGTTTGGATTTTGAGAGAGTGGTTTGAGAAATAAAGTAGGTGTAGGTTATTTTTGGAAGAGTGATGTTGTAGGTGTAAGATGTGTAAGACTTTATGTTAAATCATGTTTGTTATGTGAGATAAATGGTGTAAGAGATATGTTACTTTATATCAAATCTGAGTAGAGTTTATATAGTTTTTGTTTAGAGATAAGAAAATTGTTGTTTGTTTGTTTGGCTTTTGAAAGAGTGGTTTGAGAAAATTGAGAGATGAAAAATTTATTTAAAAAAATAAAAATCATGTTTGTTTTGCATTTTCCAAACGCAAATTTTTTTTTGGGAAACACCAAACAATCAGGCCCATTTTGTTTTAGGCTTGAAAATATCGCCAAATTCGATTTGAACATTCTTTGAATTGCATCGAAGTTCAATTTTGACTGCCTCTTTTCCCTAGAGAAAAAGGGAAAAGAGAATCTACTTTAAGATATATGACAGACAGACGTAACCAAAATCAATTTTGTTTCTTCATCCAAGATTGGAATTTCGTGGGTGAAACGAAGACACCAGAATCCAAGGGCAGTGGTCCCGTCCCTGTTTGTCTTCCTAGAACAATCTAATATAAATATAGAGTATTTAATAACCTTTATTTTAGAATATCAAATTGAAAGTAGATAATTCTTGGGGGCTTCTAGGGGCAGTTCAAGTTGTGAAAAACTGCCAGCAGTTTTTCCACAAAATGAACTGCCCGAATAAAATATTAATATTTTTGTGACATGCTTACCCGGTCTCATTTATCAGGTCACATTTCATCCTTTTACATATTTGCCCCTGCATATTAATAATACATAATAAAAACATAAAATCCCTTTTTAAATTTGTAAATAAAATAAAAGGTCATCTTCCCCAATCCACCATTCTTTCTTCCCTAAAAATTCATCTCTCTACAAATGGCACCAAAAGCAGATAAGAAGCCAGTCGAGAAGGTACCCGCCGCCGAAAAAGCCATGACGGCGGAGAAATCTAAGTCGGAGAAGAAGCCAAAGGCAAGAAAAAAGTTGCCGAAGTCGACGCCACCACTGGAGGCAAGAAGAAGAAGAAGAAGAAGAAGAAGAAGAAGAAGAAGAAGAAGAAGAAGAGGAACAAGAAGAAAAATTAAACAATCTCTGCAAATTTAAATAATTGAAAGCATTAGTAATTTTTTCTCTTTTGGGTTATACCATAGCATTATTAAATTGGATGCTCATCACTTTCCCCCCCTCTAATCTCGTCCACGTAATAGATTTCAAAGATTAGGTATACAGGCAGATGCATGAATTTCTTGTTCTAATTTTCTGAAATGGGTTAAGAAAAAAAAAATCTTAGGTCCGAAAATTCCATTAATCCTCCAAATCTGAAATCAATTTTTGAATGAATCGTATTTTTTGTATGTGTAAGACCGGTGACAGGTGGGGTGGGAAGAAAGAGGCGGCGTTGGGTGGGGAGGGAGGGTGGGTGGTGGGACTTGGTAGATTGAGTGAGGTGAGGAAGAAGAAGGGTTTTTTTTGCAAATAAGGTAAAATAAATGTTTAGGAAAATACACATTGGTCCAAATTTTAATATATATATATTTATTTTATTTTACTTTCAAATTTCAATATATTCATTTTATTAGTTTTAACTTAAATATATCTAATTCGATAATATATGGGAACTTAAGATTGATTTATAATTTTATAAATTCACATTTTAATTATTCTAATTTATGCTATTATAATACAGAAGTCAAATTTAGGGTATTTTATAACCAGATTAATTGTAATTCAAATCGACGAACGACTCGATTAATTTAACAAAGTCAACATTATTGACCTTAGGGTAATGAATAACTAGATTAACTGTAATTCAAATCGACAATGTCTCAATTAATTGACCAAAATCAACATTATTGACCTTAGTGATAATGTATACCACAAATTTTTTAGTAACCTTTCATTCATTTGCATACTATTTATTTATTAATAGTATGCAATTATAATCCCATAATATATTAAAATATTATAATAGTATGCAAATGAAGATTACAGTTTATTATTATAATCAACCTTATGTTCGCAAATATTATTGAATTAGATCCATCTTATATTTAAGTTAAAACTAATATAATAAATATATTAAAATTTGAAAGTTAATTATATATATATATAAAAATTTGGAGCAATTTGTAATTTCCTAAACATTTATTTTGCCTTATTTACAAAATAACCCCTCTTCTTCCTCACCTCACCCAACCTCTCACCACCCAACACCAACTCTTTCCTCTCACCCCACCTGCCGCGATCTTTCACATACGAAAAACACGATTCATTCACGAATTCATTTCGGATCTGGAGGATTCATGGAATTTTCGGATCTGAGATTTACCTCAAAACTTCAATGAACTAACTTCAATACAAGAACAACCATTAATTTTAGCTAAACTTAAAATTGGCAGTGTTTTTGGAAGCAATTGTGAAGTCTTAAAAAACACTAAATCACCTACCAAGAACCACAATAATAGTGAAGAATTCTTCCGAAAATAGTTGGGTCTTCAAGTTGGAGAGCAAATGGGTCTTCAAGGTAGAGAGAAAACGGGTCTTCAAGGTGGAGAGCAAAATTGGGTGACAAGTCGGGAAATGATTTGTGTAGGAGAAGAAGAAGATGGGCATAAAAGTCATTTCTCCAGTCCTAAATAGTTAATTGGGCAGGGTATAAAAGTAATTTCAGTTTTCCCTATAGTGTTTTTTGCTTCCGGTAACAGGTCATGGTTTTGCCACATGGCGTTTAATGAGTGGTGAACTGCTGCCCCTAGAAAGCCCGTACTAATTCATTAGTAATTCCCAAACCGACCTCTCTTCTACATACTTCTTTTCTTCTATATATCCGCTTTCTTTCTCTATTTAATCAATACTCAAATCTTTTAATTAATTATTTCTCTCAATTGAAAAAAGAAAAGAAAAGACAATGGCGGATGAGTTGATTTTGTTGGACGTTCATTACAGTATGTTTGGAATGAGAGTCCGGGTTGCACTAGCTGAAAAGGGTATTGAGTATGAGCACAGAGAAGAGGACTTGGCCAATAAAAGTCCACTCTTGCTTGAAATGAACCCAGTTCACAAGAAAATTCCAGTTTTGATTCACAATAAGAAACCCATTTGTGAGTCACTTATCATTGTTCAGTATATTGATGAGGTGTGGAAGGACAAATATCCATTGTTGCCTTCTGATCCTTACCAAAGGGCTCAAGCTAGATTCTGGGCTGATTTCATTGACAAAAAGGTACATCTTTTTTTTATTTTACTTTTTAGGATTCATGTTATTTTGTTGTTCTGTTTTGATTGTTGCTATTTCAGATTTATTATCCATGTTGTGTTGAAACTAGCTAGCTTGTTGTTTGTTGAATTTGTTTCGGAATTAAGATTTATGTCTTGTGTATATATATGGTTGATTAAGTGAACATACATACTCCATCCTCTTTAATAGCCATCAGATATTCAACACTGACCCGAGGTGGTTGGCCAAGTGGTAATCTTAAATTCGAACCCACTAGTGGAGTGGAGGATCTATACTTAATGCACTCTTAGGTCCCAGCTGTATATACACAATTTAGTAAATCAAATATTTATGCAATAAATATTTTATGTGGTAGTTTGTGCACATTTTGCATAACATATGAAAGTATAATTTATTTTTCTTCCAAGTTGAACTTTTGGGAGTATTTGATTGATATTTCAATTATGGAATTAATCAGGTGTACGAGTCTGGAAATAAGATCTGGACATCAAAAGGAGAAGAGAAAGAAACAGGCAAGAAAGATTTCATAGAAAACATCAAGTTGTTGGAAGGGGTGTTAGGAGACAAGCCTTACTTTGGTGGTGAAGAGTTCGGGTATCTAGATGTCGCCTTGATCACTTTTTACAGCTGGTTTTATGCTTATGAGACCATTGGCGAATTTAGCATTGAACAACACTGTCCCAAATTAATTGAATGGACAAAAAGGTGCATGGAAAGAGAGAGTGTTTCCAAATCATTGGCGGATCCTCACAAAATTTATGACCTTGTTTTGATGTTGAAGAAGAAATATGGGGTTGAGTAGGAGGAGGAGTCTTTCATGTATTTCTCATGTTGCATTTTGCGTGTGTTTGGTTGTTGTTTGTGGTGTGGTGTGGTGTCTTCTTTTTTGGGTAATAAAAGCGCTATAGCGCTTAAGAATGTGGTTTACTATGTATGTAAACCACGATTCTTGCTAGATTTTATTGTGGTCAGGACTCTGGAGAGTTTTGTTTAGTGATTGTTCAGTTGATGAATGTGATCATGTATCATTTGTCTTTAAATTGCATCCTATTTCACTTCTAATTTTTCTTATTTTAGTTTACTATTTCCATGTCTATTTAGTAATTCATATTAATCATTAAAATGTGACGAACTTAAATTTCGTTGTGATGTATGTACGACACTTAAAAAATAATTAAATCAACTCTAACTTGAGTACTCTTTGAAAAAAAAAGTAATATCCAACTGTTTGTGCATAGTTGAAACTGAACAACTTTTTAGAGAATTGAACCACATCTAGGCCTGTTTGTTTGGCCTTTCGGAGAGTGGTTTGAGAAAGTGGTAGAGGTTTGGGAAATAATCTCGATTTGCGTAATATTGTTTGTTTGGATTTTGGGAGAGTGGTTTAAGAAAAAAAGTAGGTGTAGGATTTTTTGGTAGGTTTGAGTTAGTTAATTAGGGAAAATATTTATATAGACCAGGTCTATGAGCTTAGTGGTAGACTTTGATGCACCACATAATACATTTTGATGATGTCATGCTCTCATAATGTATGATGTGGTGCATTTACAATCACAAGGTCTATGAAAAGCTCATATACCAGGTCTATACAAGAATTTTCAGTTAATTAGGTGTAAAATAGTGTAAGACTTTATGTCACATCAGTTGGTTATATATAATTTAATTTATTGGTGTATATATTATATGTAATATATGTGGTAAATAATCTTTTATAATTAATTATTTGTGCTTTCTAAAATAATAAAAAATAAAGTAGATTAATTTTCATTTTTTCGAATTTTTTTATAAAATATATTATAATAAAATCCTTTTAATTATTTTATCTCACCGACAAATTCATTCAAATAACATATTAAATATGCTAGAAATTACACATTATCCTTAAAATATTAACCTAATAGTTATTACACAATATCCAGATTAAATCAGAGTCTGAAAAGAAAGGTTACGAGAAGATGAGAGAAGAGAGAAGAGAGGGGAGAGAGGAGAGAGGAGAAGAAAAGTTATGGGCTTATGGCCGTATATTGGGGGGAGGGGGATATAGTAGTGCATGTAAGTAGGTTTCTTTCTTGGTTAAAATGGGCTGCAGCCCAATTTTCGGAAGTTGATCTCGGAAATATTTTCCCAAAGGAGAAGGTTTGGGAAATGAATTGAGCTGTTTGTCTCGCATCTCGGAAATGGGAAATAATTTTCCCAGATGCGAGACAAACTGGCCCAAATCTTGGGGTCATTTTCGTTAATTAATGCACAGTTGTTCAATTGTTCAATTCATTTAATATATTTTTTAAATACATTTATCATCCATCGATGTAATTCATAAATTATTATAATTTATTGTATAAATATAAATAATATAATCGCTACGTAAAGTTGGATGAAGTCATATTATTCTAAAGACCTCTCTTGAGGTTCCAATATTTACAAACACTTTCTTACATTAAGTTATTGACAAATAGATATCTATTGTTAAACTTTTAACTAAAAAAATAATGCCGTCATCAAAATATAAATTAATTGCTCATTTTGCCTCTAATAAATAAAATTATAACGCGTTATAATGTTGTTCAAATAGTTTCTAAAGAAAGAAAGTACATTCATAAAATTCACATATATTTAAGGACTCAAATCTTTGGGTGCTCCTCATTATTGCTAGGAAATGCCCGCGAAACTGGGTCTCGTTGAAGTATTTCCCGTTGGAGTATGTCTCATTCATCCAAGGATGTTCTTGAAGATTGTGTTATTCAATCAACTTGGACTCGAAATCATCGATTGAAATGTTGGACTTCAAAAAAAGTCTAAAGGCATTTGTGAAATCCTTTATACGAACCTTCTACACAAAATTCATTAGTAAATGCCGGGCTGCAGAGCCTGTGCCTGGGTTCAGGAAACTCAAATTCAATGGCTGTTGCATCTTGGTCCGTCAAAATAGCTATTGGATTCAGGAAACTCAAATTCATCGGAACTTGTCCATGACAAGGCCTTGAAAGTAAATAATACTAATTCCCAAACCGACCTCTGGCTCTTCTACATACTTGTTTTCCATATAAAGTTAATAGCAATTCACCCCCGTGATATTCGTAATGTTCAATTTACTTTACTATGATTCTAAAAATAGCACTTTACCTCCTATAATTTTATAAAAAATTCACACCGTCTTTCTGAGATTTTTATATGTGACACATACCCTCGTGTTATGCTTTATCCCATGTGTTATGATAAATGTGACAATTTACTTCTGATGTTATATAACACTTTTCATACTCACTCTCAATTTCGACAAGTGAGTTGCACTCAGACGGGTTAAATTGCTTCTTTAAAAATTTTACAGGGGATAAATTATTATTTTTCAAATTACAGGGGATAAATTGAATATTATAAATATTACAGGGGGTAAATTGTCATTGACTCTTTCTATATATAACTCCAGCCAAAGCTTTTTCTCTCTAATTTGTGGTGCTATCTAATCAATACTCAAATCTTTTAATTTCTCACAATAAAAAAGAAAGAAAATGGCAGATGAGGTGATTTTGTTGGACGTTTATTACAGTATGTTTGGAATGAGAGTCCGGGTTGCACTGGCTGAAAAGGGTATTGAGCATGAGTACAGAGAAGATAACTTGGCCAATAAAAGTCCACTCTTGCTTGAAATGAACCCAATTCACAAGAAAATTCCTGTTTTGATTCACAATAAGAAACCCATTTGTGAGTCACTTATCATTGTTCAGTATATTGACGAAGTGTGGAAAGATAAGTCTCCATTGTTGCCTTCTGATCCTTACCAAAGGGCTCAAGCTAGGTTTTGGGGTGATTTCATTGACAAAAAAGTACAATTTTTTTATTTTACTTTTTTGGATTCATGATTTTTTGTTGTTCTGTTTTGATTGTGGCTATTTCAGCTTTATTATCCATGTTATTTTGAAACTAGAGTGGTAGCTAGCTTGTTGTTTGTTGAATTTGTTTCGAAATTAAGATTTATGTCTTGTGTATGGTTGATAAAGTGAACATACATACTTCATCCTCTTTAATTATTTCTCTCTATATTAGAATGGAATAAATGCAAGATACTTCTCCATGTTATTATTATGAGAAACTATCTTGTGAAATATTTATTTCGTAGAACTACTATTAGGTATTCAGCACGAAACCTGATCTCCTATGTGATAGTTTGAAATAGTGAATAAGAAGATTTTATTGAGTTGTTACTGCAGAGCTCAAACTCTTACTTTATTATTACACATAAATGGTTTACACATCAAATGAGTACTCCTATTTATAATGGAACTATCTAGAGTACATAGAAAATTACATAGTCAAACTCTTTAACATTCCTAGGTGGATAGAATTATTGACTAACATATTTCCTAGGGATAGATTCATTTGAATTACATAATACTTATGACTTCTTGAAGACTACAATTAGTTATTTGACTTCCAAAACATCTAGAGATCGTAGATTAATGTTCTTCACATTCCAACACTCCCCCTTAATGTTCTTTAATACTCAAGTTGAATCTCGCCATCTTCGATTCCGTCTCTTATGAAATGATACTTGAGAGCAATATGTTGTGTTCGATAGTGGCTCACCGGATTCTTTCCTATTGCAATGGCTGATTTGTTAGCACAAAACAATATGGTTCTCTCATTTTACTCTTCGCCTATATCTTTCATTTTACATGGTAGTTTGTGTGCAGGAGTGAAGTTGACTTTTGTATATGTAAAGGCTACACCCAATTTGTCAATAAAATGGCAGTTTGTGCACGTTTTGCATAACATATGGGAATATCTTGCATATTCCCCTTTGTAATTTATTTTTCCAAGCTGAGTACTTCTGGGAGTATTTAATTGATATTTCAAGAACTCGGATGTGATTATATTATTGCTTCCATTTGGTTGTTCGTTATGCGAATTGAAGGTTAAATCTTTTTCAGTATGATCCATTACATAATGTATTTACTGAACTGATGCTGTGAAAATTATGGAATTAATCAGGTGTACGAGTCTGGAAATAAGATCTGGACATCAAAAGGAGAAGAGAAAGAAACAGGCAAGAAAGATTTCATAGAAAACATCAAGTTGTTGGAAGGGGTGTTAGGAGACAAGCCTTACTTTGGTGGTGAAGAGTTCGGGTATGTAGATGTCGCCTTGATCACTTTTTACAGTTGGTTTTATGCTTATGAGACCATTGCCGAATTTAGCATTGAACAACACTGTCCCAAATTGATTGAATGGGTGAAAAGGTGCATGGAATGAGAAAGTGTTTCCAAATCATTGGCGGATCCTCACAAAATTTGTGACTTTGTTTTGATGTTGAGGAAGAAATATGGGATTGATCAATAGGAGTCTTTCATGTACTTTGCATTTGTTGAGGGGTTAGTTTGTCATTTTGTGTGTCTTTGGTTGTTGTTTGTGGTGTTGAGTCTTTTTGGGTAATAAAAGCGTTTTAGCGCATAAGAATGTGGTTTACTATGTGTGTAAAGCACGACTCTTGCTAGATTTTATAGTGGTCAGGAGAGTTTTGTTTAGTGATTGTTCAGTTGATGAATGTGATCATATCATTTGTCTTTAAATTGCATCCTATTGCATTTCTGATTTTTCATATTTCAGTTTAATACTTCCATGTCTATTTAATAATATCGTCAATATTGTGTCGTTAGTTTAGTGGAAGAGATTAATCCCTATATTGTGGCGAACTCTTCTTCAAACTCTCACTCGAAAAGTATGTCCGATAAACCCTGAAAGAGATTTAAGTCAAGTTTTATTTGAATACCTGAATATTCTTTGGAAAAAAAAAAAAAAAAAGAAGTAATATTGCCAATTGTTTGTGCATAGTTGAGTTAAATCAACTTCCTAGAGAAGTGAACCACTTTTGGAATAATTTAATTTATGAACATATGATTGGTTTAGGGGAAGGGATTAGTCACTACAAAATAGCGAATTCAGATTCAAATCTCTGTTGAAAGAGTTCCACTTAATATGTCTGACGCGATTCGAAAGATATTATATCCTTGTGAAAAAAAAAAGTATAGTGGAAGGAATTAGTCACTACAAAATAGCGAATTCATATTCAAATCTCTGATGAAAGAGTTCCACTTAATATGTCTAACGCGATTCGAAAGATATTATCTTGGGGTCATTTTCCTTAATTAAGGCACAGTTATTCAATTGTTCAATTCATTTAATATATTGGGTTATCTCTGAATTCTAAAATGGGATTTAATTAAATGCTCATTTTGCCTCTAATCAAGATTAACTTTGAATTTGACCACTTTTATGATAAATGTGCATTTTTCTATGAAAATCGATCAAAAGAAAATTCAAATATGAAGGAGGTATGGTAATTGTAATATATATTAAGTTCCTAACCGACACATTTCTTTCTAAATGAGAAAATAACAATATTAAATTGATAAAATTATATATTATTTGTTTAAGAAAACATTCTAATGTAAATCATAGATATTTGAAATTAATAATTTGAACATGTTTTCTAATATAAACTTTTAATTAAATTCAATAATGAATAAAAGGAATTAATAATTATTTGAATTCTGAATGTTACTAAATAATCTGTTTAATTGGAAAGAAAAAAAATTGGTTTGAGTTGTTCAACGTATTATATTTTGGGTTTATCTATTTTAGGGTTATATTGTTTTTTTCTCTTCCAATTTACCAGTGGTATTCAAATATTAGAATTGCCCTAATAATTTTATGTAGGGCGCGTCAGACACATTACGTAAAACTTATTGTTATTTGTATTTTAGCTATTTTTGTCCTTTAATGAGAATTATTAATAAAATAAGAATGAGAAACAATTTACTAAAATTCTAGGGTCGATCTTTTGCTAATCCTAGGGGTGGATGTAATCCCTTTAAGGAGAAGAATGCAAGATATATCTCTGTATTACGTGAAACTTATACGAAATTACCCCAATCATAATACATATTTATGAGATTTAGATTTTCAGTCACATTTTGTATGAATAAAATGTTTCAATTATAAATCAAACTAGCATTTGCCCCGTGCTATGCAAGGTTTATACACAATAATTTAAAATTATATTTTAATTGAAATAAATTTAACAGTAATTACTTAATAATTATTGACTTTTATTATTTATATATAGAAACTAAGGCGATTAATTTACCACACTCAACCCATAACAACAAAAGGCGCAAAATGCTACATGTTTTGTAATTCTAAAGTACAATGGTAATTCTCTCAAAAAAAAAAAAAAAACTACTATGATAAGGTTTTGATCAGTTCTCAAGACCAAAAATAAAAAAATATAGAACTGCGGAAAAAAAAAACTAAAACTTTAATTGAACTTTTCTATAAAAAATTAATCATATAAAAGTATTAGCTATTGCAATAGATTATATCACTTGAGAAATTTCGAGACATGTTGGACATATTATATGAGAACCTCTTCGTACGGATATACGAATTTGAGTTCACCACTTTGTGAAGGGTTCACTTCAGAGACAATAAAATATTTGTTTTACAAACCTCTACGTATTTCAAATTCCAAAATCCGATAACATTTCATAAAATATATAAATTTGATTTATTTGATCATGAATATAAAATTTAAATGATAGTGATACATGTTCAAATTAATTAAAAATAACAAACTCTAAGTTTTGAGTTTTCCTACTTCAATCTCAAAGATTATTATCTAATTAAAAAGTCAATAAATGCGTAAAAGTTACAATGACAAAATAAACTAATTCAAAGCTTTTGTAATAACATAAAATTGAAAATTATGACTTCAAAATTGTATTTCTCAAAAACATAAAAAATTATTAGACAACAAAGAAGCACCAAATATTAATAAACTAAACCAAATTAAGAATTTTGATGAATCAAACACTAAATATTTGAATTAAGTATAAATGAAACCTAACAACTAAGCAAAACAAAAAAAGGAAAATGTTCCCATATAAAAATCTTAAAATCATATAGGTATATTATATGAATGGAAAAAAGAAAGAAAAGCTAATATTCTTAAGATAGAGCATATTCATATGTAAAGTATATAAACACAAAGTATATTAATTTTAAAAATTAAATTGACAGAAGAATTATGAAAAAGTAACCATTCAAATCATTAGGCGAGACAAATACAATTCTCAAACTTTTGAAATATTTATACTAAGAGAAAAATTAATAGAATATGAAAAAAGAATAAAAATATATAAAAAAATTATATGGACATGTAATAAAACATATAACAAATAGGCCATCATCTAATAGCCATAAAGTAGTTATGTTAGGAAAAATCATATTCAACTTAAGTTTAAAAATTATTAAAAAACATAAATAAATAAAAATAAACCAATAAATATAAAAATGGGATTTGATGTAGAAAGATCATCGAATATGAAGTTCAAAACAACTTCAAAGTCGCCCTGCAATGAAGGTGTAGAACAAACAATGTTAGATTTTTAGTTTGAACAATTGAATCAATAGAAATAAAAAATTCAACATGGACGATTCAAATTAATACTCTAAGTTTTGTAAAATATAAAATAGGGTTCTTATATATATATAAGAGTTGTTATATGTAAGTAGTACACTGACTTATGGTAAGTAATAGCTAAATTTAAGGGAACAATTAATGAATTTATTAGGCTGATTTTTAGGAATTTAAAACTTTTAAACTGAAATAACATTTTGACCTTAATTAGGTCCGTTTATAACAACTCTAGCCTGATTAATGATCATTAGTTACATCCTTACTTAAATTACGTGAGCATATATACAATTTATATAGTAATAGACTTCATTACATTAATATTTGGAAATGACAAATAATAAAATTTTATAGGATTAAAAAAAATCAAAACTCTAAAAAAATAGGATTTTGGTCAAATTAACCATATGGGAAAAAATGAGAAAAATAAAAAATGTTGTTTAATTGAGTAAAAATTAAAAATCATATGAAACAAAAGAATATTAGTCAACAAAAAATAAAATGACTAAATTAAATAATATATTGTACTATATTGATAATCTCCTTTTAATACGAATCAGAAAAAAGAAGACAGGTGTGCCATTTGAAAAATTAAAAAATTAAACAAAAACTATTCAAGAAAATAAAGTGAAAAGGTTAATAAAATGTTTTTGAACGTCAGTTCTGAAATATTCGGAAAACATAAGCCAAATTCAATCCATGTAGAAGTGAGTAAAAAAATATATATTAATACAAACATAGACACAAATAATAAGTTAAAAGAAAAACACATGAAATTAATGAAAAAATTGTATATTAGAAAGTAGAAACTAAAAATCATATATATGAACCGAAATAAGTAATATAAGAGAAAAGTTACAAATAAATATAAATTGCCTTATTGATACACTTATATGAAAGTCCCAATCAGAAAAGAAAATTAATGTGTGCAACTTAAAATTTTTAAAATAAATAAAAGCTATTGACAAAACAATGGAAGAGGGTGCCAAAATCTCCATGGGCACCAATGTATGAAATATGAAAAAGAATGAAGAGAATATATGTATATATAGATATCATAAAAGTGTAGTCAAATTCAATATTTTGAAATTTTCCTAAATTTTGGGGGAGGTTGAGGTTCTTAATTGATATAATTGCTCCTTTTGTGCAAATCAATCAATCTCAATTAACATATTCCTTATTTAATGAGTAGGTTATATTTTTCAAATGAAGAAAGTCTCAAAATTTAATTTTAAAGGAATAAAAGAAATTCAAAATTCTGAAAAAATAGTATTTGGTCAAATTTGAGCAATTAGGGTCAAAAGACACCCTTCAAATATATATATGTATTTGGTCAAATTTGAGCAATTGGGGTCAAAAGACACCCTTCAAATATATATATATGTATTAGATTAGATTGGGCTCTTGATAAATAGTTGGGCTAGACCCAAAATTATCACGAATCTGAGCGTTACTCTTATGGGAATCTTTAAGTTAAATGGACCTAATTTCGTGAATATGTTGTTTTTAATTACTATAGAGACTTAGAGGAACCAGCTTCTCAAACCTTAGGGCTGCGTGGGTGGCGTTATAGGTCCACATCCACGAATTCATTTGGGCCGGCCCAATAATGAGTGGGTTGGATCCGAAAATCGAAGTTAGAGTAGCCGGTTGTGTTCACATATGAGCGGGTCAATGTAAAGGACTTCTTACAATCCAAAATGAGTTGCGTAAACAAAATTGATTACTTGCATACCTAATCTCCTCACCTTTGACCTAAGTCCTAATCCTCTCCTTCAAACCCGGTCCAAACCCAATTCTTATTGGATCGGAAAGTATGATCGAATTTTAACTCATTTAAATCAAATATTTGTCAACTATTGATGATCAAAATTAATATTATTATTATTTTGTATTGTTTTAAGAAAATAGCATACATATTCATAAATATTACTTCATATATACATACAAAAGTATTTTTAGTTACAAATTTACATAATATATAGTAATAGTGAAATACTCGATCCGGAATGTTCTGAAGATTATTCTAGAAGTACAAAACTAGGAAATTTTATTTGTAAATCTGCTGCACTTTGTTGCATATTGCTGTGTCAAACTTAAGATCGATATTAATAATTAATAAACTTACAAATGTGTCAGCTTATAATTTATATAGAACTTAATAAAAAATTATATACAACTATTTATATTTGACACGAAAGCAGGAATAATTTTGTGTCCTAAAGATTATTGGTCATTTCACACTAAAGACCAACTAGAAAAATTCACTGGTGCCACAGCAATTTCCAAAGCGGCCAAACTCAATACTAACTAGTCATAAAAAGTAGGCAAGAAAAATTATGCTCCAATTCACTCATCCACTAACTTATAGTCTATCTGCAAATCATCACATTTTAGACCATTTTGATTCCAGAAACAAAAATTTCTCTTTTTTCTTAGAAAAATAAAATGAGTTCCACACTTCATTTAGTCAATTTTGAAAAGATTGTAATCTTAATAATATTACGTCCCATCTCTATCTCTGTCTCCAATTGGACACATTCAGATTTTTTAATGATCCAAAGAAAGAAGAAGAAAAAAAGGGAGAGAGTTGGTTGTGGAGTTTCAGAACTCACCACTAGAAAAGAAAACTCACATGCATCAAAATAATTATAACTCATTCATTTCTCTCCGATTATCATCACTACTGTTCTGTAAAGTTAAATACATGTAGTTGACTATTATTGATTTCTTGCTTGAGATTGTGACCTTCACGGTTCATTTCCAGCTTCTTTGCCTTGTCAATCTGTCACTCTTTTCCCCTTCCCTCTTTCAAAGGTTACAATTTCATTTTCTCTTTCATCCTTATCTCTCTTTTATTGTTTTATATACCCTTATTCATTTTCTTCAATTTGTCACTGGCTTAAACCAAAAGGGTATTTCTCTGTTGTAGTTTCTTAATTTTGCATGTAAGTATAGTTCATGGCTCCTTAGATTCAAAGATATGTAGGCTGCAATTTGCCCTTGATTTTTTGACCAATTGGTATCTGCTGATGATTCCCCTGTATCTATCTGTAAGTAATCTCAAAAGATAGCTACTTTATGCTCCTTTGATTTCAATTTTCATCCTATAATACAAAGTCTTCAAAATCATAGCCACATTTAGCTATATATAATCTCTTGTCTTTCTTTATGGGCTTTTTGTTTCTTGATTTTCTTTCTTATTGAGTTCATATGATGGGGTGCCAAAAGAATTTGAATTTAGCACTACTCTTTGGTTGCATAATTGTTTTGGTTCAATCTTTAAATCAAGAGGGAACTATTCTTCTGGAGTTCAAGAATTTCATAACTGATCCTTACCTCAATCTTCGAAACTGGGATTCTTCGGACTCTACTCCTTGTAACTGGACCGGTATACGTTGTAGCCTCGATTACAATGTAATCTCTATACATCTAAGTGGCCTTAATTTATCTGGTACTTTATCTTCAACCATTTGTAAACTCCCTTACTTAATCGAGCTGAACATGTCGATAAACTTGTTATCCGGTCCCATTCCTAATGATTTCAATTGTTTCAAAAATCTAGAGGTTCTAGACCTTTGCACCAATAGACTCCATTGTGAATTCCCATCTCAACTCTGTAACAATACTTCCCTAAAAGAGCTATATTTGTGTGAAAACTATATATATGGAGAAATTTCGGACAAAATTGGAGATTTGGTTTCACTTGAGGAGCTTGTGATTTATAGTAACAATCTAACCGGGGTGATTCCTTCGTCTATTGGGAAATTGAAAAGCCTTAGGATTATACGGGCGGGTCGAAATGACTTGTCGGGTCCTCTTCCGGTCGAGATTAGTGAATGTGAGAGTTTGGTTTTGTTAGGCTTGGCTGAAAATAGGCTAGAGGGTCCTTTCCCTATTGAGCTTCATAAACTTAGGAGTCTAACCACTTTGATTCTTTGGAACAATCTTTTTTCGGGTGAAATTCCTCCTCAAATAGGTAACTTTACGAGCTTGGAAATACTAGCTTTGAATGGGAATAAGTTCGTCGGAGCCATTCCGAAAGAAATCGGAAAATTGGCTCAATTAAAGAGATTGTACTTGTACACAAATTTCCTCAATGGAACTATTCCAATAGAATTAGCAAATTGTTCGAATGCAGTCGAGATCGATCTTTCCGAAAATCATTTGATGGGATTTATTCCTAAGAACTTAGGCCAAATTTCTAATCTCCGGTTGCTATATCTCTTCGAGAACCATCTCCAAGGAAACATTCCAAACGAGCTTGGAACGTTGAAGCAATTGAGAAGGCTCGACTTATCCATAAACAACTTAACTGGTTCAATTCCTTTAGAGTTCCAAAATCTCCCTTTCTTGCTTGACTTTCAGCTTTTCGACAATCATTTAAGCGGTATAATTCCTCCGCTTCTCGGATCCTATAGCAACCTCTCGATTCTCGACATTTCCAAGAACAATCTTGTAGGCAGCATACCTCAACATATATGCAGATTCCAAAATCTAACTTTCCTTAGCCTTGGATCGAACAAGTTGTCCGGTAACATTCCCCATGGCCTAAAAACTTGCAAATCGCTCGAGCAACTTATGCTTGGAGACAACTTATTAACCGGAAGCCTTTCTGTCGAATTCACGAAACTTCGTAACCTTTCATCGCTCGAGCTTTTCCAAAATCGATTCTCGGGACTTATACCTTCAGAAATTGGAAATTTCAAGAAAATCGAGAGACTCCTTCTGTCACATAATCATTTCATTGGCCACATTCCTTCCGAGATTGGAAATCTCGTAAAACTCGCTGCATTCAACGTCTCTTCAAACCGGTTATTCGGTACTATCCCTCAAGAGTTATGTAATTGTGTAAACCTCGAAAGGCTTGATCTCAGTAACAATTGGTTTAGTGGCTCGATTCCGAGCGAATTCGGAAGGCTAGTGAAGCTCGAGTTACTTAAGTTGTCGGATAATGGACTCACAGGTTCAATACCGGGTAATTTAGGAGGGCTCGTTAGATTGACCGATTTACAAATGGGAGGAAACTTCTTATCCGGGAATATTCCTTACGAGCTAGGCCAACTTACGGCCCTTCAAATAGCTCTAAATATAAGTCATAACAATTTAACTGGTTTCATTCCGAGTAGTCTAGGGAGCCTACAAAT
The DNA here is from genome assembly GCA_030819805.1 of Penstemon newberryi var. newberryi. Lineage (NCBI taxonomy): Eukaryota > Viridiplantae > Streptophyta > Magnoliopsida > Lamiales > Plantaginaceae > Penstemon > Penstemon newberryi. The sequence goes on along the minus strand of JAUALY010000003.1, from coordinate 3,331,807 downwards.
GCTTGAGGCATTGTACTTGAACGATAACCGACTTGATGGTGAGATTCCTAGTTCTATAGCTGGTTTACAAAGTCTCAACGAGTGCAATTTTTCAAATAATAATCTAGCTGGAATGGTTCCAAACACCACGGTATTCCAAAGGATGGACCCGAGTAATTTTCTTGGAAACATGAAACTTTGCACTTTGAGTTCAAATCATTGCCATTCGCCTCCGAGACCAACTTTCTCTCCGAATCCAAGTTGGTTGAAAGAAGGTTCGTCTAAGGAAAAAATTGTAAGCATAGTTTCACTATGTATAGGAATGATTTCCTTAACATTTATAGTAGTTGTTTGTTGGGCTATGAGACGCCCCAAACGAGATTTTCCTTCACTCGGAGAACAAACGAAAACTGAGGAGCTCGATACCTACTACTTCCCGAAAGAAGGTTTCAACTATCAGGATCTCGTGGTAGCTACTCGAAATTTCTCGGATACAGCCATCGTAGGAAAAGGAGCATGTGGGACTGTCTACAAGGCAACAATGTCCGATGGAGAAATCTTAGCCGTTAAAAAGTTGAAGTCACGTGGAGAAGGAGCTAGTACAGATAACAGCTTCCGTGCTGAAATATCGACTTTGGGAAAGATTAGGCACAAGAATATCGTGAAGTTATACGGTTTTTGTTACCATAAGGACAGTAATCTGATATTATATGAGTATATGGCGAATGGGAGTCTCGGAGAAATACTACATAGAAATGAGACTGCGCGTGTTTTGGATTGGAATTTACGATATAGAATTGCTTTAGGAGCTGCTGAGGGGTTACGTTATCTTCACAATGACTGTAAACCACAAATTATTCATCGTGATATAAAATCAAATAATATTTTGTTGGATGAATATTTCGAGGCACATGTGGGAGATTTTGGTCTAGCGAAGTTGATCGATTTTCCCTTCTCGAAATCCATGTCTGTTGTAGCTGGTTCTTATGGTTACATTGCCCCTGGTAAGAACTAAGAATCGATTTAGTCGAGAATTTGTCTTTACATCTTAATTTGTTTGTATCTCTAAATTTGTCTGCGTTTGTTTCAGAATATGCTTATACAATGAAGGTGACAGAGAAGTGTGATATCTATAGTTTTGGAGTGGTTCTATTGGAGCTAATCACGGGTCAATCTCCGGTTCAACCAGTTGATCAAGGAGGCGATTTGGTAACGTGGGTGAGGAGAACGATTCGGAAATTAGATATGACGTCTAATATGTACGACCAACGTATAGATCTTAGTGCTAAAAGGACAATTGAGGAGATGTCTTTAGTACTTAAAATAGCATTGTTTTGTACGAGCACATCTCCGAATAATAGGCCAACCATGCGAGAAGTCATTGCAATGCTTATTGACGTTAAAGATGGAGTGAGCAACTCACTTTCGTCTCCAACCTCAGAAACGCCTTTAGATGGAGACGAATTATGTTAAGGTATTTCAATCGTTTTTCTTTTACTCATTACCTATATTTCTTGTATTCATTATAATGTCTCGAAATCATATTTTCAGGTTAAATGGAGAAATCGGCACCTGAATTTTATTGCTTCGTGTAAGTTAACGGTTACTTCCTAGTTCAATAGTTATAATGTTGTTATTTTTATAGCTCAATCCATATCTTATTGTACACTTCTTCATAGATCCATTGAAAAGAAGTAGATTAACGTTGTTTCTGTCGTTGGGTTTTGATTTCAATTATCTGATATTGGCATAGTCGATTTAAATGGCTAAATTTATATTTTCAACACAAGATTAAACAATATTTAGCCTCTGTATTAGTATCATATATTCTTGTCTCGTACTTGTTGTAATTAGGACACGTTTTTGTTTGTTTTCAGAACTTAGAAGAGAATAACAAACATATGATAGGAAGCTTGAACTGTGTAATTAATTATGTATACAATTGAAAAATTGAATGCTGGTTTAAATATCTAATGAATGTTTTAGCAATATCTCCATTTCATATTCTAATCAGTTACAGAACTTTTCTGAGTCCTTTCCTCTCCTCTGCTATAAATGTTGCATCCCATTTTCCTTCCTATAAATAAATTGTCTCATTCCATTTCCAAGAATCTCATCTCACATTGAAACCAAGAATCATGGCTTACACTTTCAGACTTGTCTATGTTCTTCTAATTTCAATCCTAGCATCATCATCCATCACGATCTCAGCCCGTAAACTAAACTCAAAATCGAGCCTTTTGGCGCGTCTAAAACTAGACAAAGACGAGCCAACTTCATGTTGGGATTCGTTGTTCGAGCTCCAATCTTGTACTGGAGAAGTGGTCCTGTTTTTCATGAATGGGGAGACGCATTTAGGCACCAACTGCTGCAAAGCCATATCGATTATCGAGCACCAGTGTTGGCCGTCTATGATGGGATCACTTGGCATCACTGCTGAAGAAAGCAATATTTTACGTGGCTATTGTGATGCGACTGTTGGAGATGACGGCTCCTCTACCGCACCTCCACCAACTCCCGCCAACGCCACCAACTCCCACGCTTAGGAATTCCGATTCTAGTCGGTCGAACCATGCTGTAATGTAATGTTTTCCATAAAATAAGGAGTATTAATAAATAATAACATTTATATTGCATGGCTCTACTTTGTTATTTTTCCTGCAAATCATGAAAAATACTCGCATTTAGAGTGAGTAAAACATATTGCATGTGGCCTCGGAGGGGGTAAATGTACTTGTAAACACATGAAGTTTTTAGCAAAGTGGTTTTTCTGTCAATTAAAAATAATATATGGGGTATTTTGATTTTCCCTCGTTATCAAAAACAAAATATTAATCCACTATATTTTCTTATTGAAGTATGCTCATATGTTTCATATGAAAATATGTTTAGAGGCTTCTTATTCCTGAACAAATCCTCCTACATCTACATCCATGTATAAATGTTTGTCTATCAAGAATACACAATAAAAATATTTCAAAGTGTTAAATAATCAATAGAAATAGCTTAGAAACTAAAGTTCCATTAAAATCACAATTTTGAAATTTTACCCCTAGTAATGGTCCACCCCTTTGTTATATATATTTTCCTACTCATTTCTGCAAAATTAAACTAAGTAAAATGCAAAAACAAATATATATATAAAAAAAATACAAAAGCACCTCTTGTGTTATTTTTAATTGGTAGAAAGTTCGTGTTATTCTTTATTAGTAGAAAACCTCGTGTGTTATAACAAAAATATTGCATGTGTAAACAAGTCGAATGTATTTACCGCTCTACAAAATACGTAAGATTTGTAGGGGGCGTGATAAATATACTTTCTAGATTTTTTTTTTTAATTTTAAATAAAGTACGAAATTTCATTGTTCACTTAAGAAATGACAATAACCACTTGTGAACTTAAAAGATTGACTATCATAATAATTGTAATAATACTAGCGCAGTCAATTTTGAATTTCAAATGGGTGCAACCAACTAATAAATTGATAATATAAGAGTGTATTTTTTTTTTTTAAATAAAAATAGCACAAGAAGGTTTTCTTGTTAGGAACAACACAAGGGTGATTTTGTAACTATGCTAATTGTAGTTGGAGTTCTTGGTGGGCAGGAGAATAATATTTTACCTAATTAATTCTGAAAGATAGTTAACGACTGGCACGAAGAAACTGAAGTAACAAGTTGTGGGAAAAAAATTCAATCTTAAAAAATGGCCGGTACTAGGTGAGCTGTAATTAAAAACTAAGCCAGTTTTTTTAATTTAATTTTCCTTAAAACTGTTGGAATTTCGGTAGGCGATTAATCAGGTAAGCATCTACTCCTTAATCATTAATTAATTAATTAATTGGTTAAATTAAAAGTCAATCCTTTAACGAAGGATCCATGTTGCTCTCACATGTTGCCCATATGTCCATATTCAAGTAACATTACAGCCACAATGGAATCTCAGAAGGTTGTCCAATATTTTATTAGAATTAATTCGAAATGTCATAACTGGAATTGTTCCCTGAATTAATTCATTTTTTTCATATAATATAGTAGAAATTTAATAGTAATTAATGAGCTATGTCAATTTCCCATGTTACAATTTTTTGTTCGAAAAATCAATTAGCTTTAGATCCATGTTCAAAGGTACCACAAATTTTTTGAATTGATAAATGATTCCGTAGAGCTTGTGACTTTAAGATAGTTATTTAGGTAGTTGTGATTAATTTCATTTGGAGATATGAACAGCTACATAAATTTTAATATGTTTTCATTCAAAACATTGAATTTTTTTTGTTTTCCATATAAATCCAAACGAGAATATAGAGTAATGATTTAAAAATATTTCTAAAAGTTCTTGAAAGGTTTCTAATACTTAACTGGACTTAAGTTTTTTAATTCATGCTCATATTCATAAGAAAAATGAATATTTAGAGAGAATCACAATGGAAAATAATTTTTTTGAAAAAGATAGAAAACCAAGATTATACCAAAAGTAAATTTTCCTTTCCTTTTTTTACAACTCTCTCAAAAACAGTAAAAACTCCTCAAACAAAACTGACTACTTTCTCTCCTAATCCAAACTTTTTTTTACAAGATATACCCAATCTAAACAAAATCCAAAACCTCAACTACATTTCCTAGCTTTACAATCAACATAAGAATAATAATTATAATTAGAATTCAAACTCGATTTAGTCCCTTTAATCCTCATCAAATATTTCAACTTCATCCATAAACACCGTCTCCTCCTAGGCGTAATTGAACCACCACCGCTGGCGTGACTCACATTCACTCTGCTCTTGCTTCGTTTAACAACCAAACCACGCACCTCGGGTGGTTTGTATGTTCGTATCAACGGCCACTTAATCCCGTTAAAAAACGGGTGACGTTTAATATCCGTCGCACCCCTGGAGCACCCTAGCCTCCGTCTAGGATCCTTCACCAATAATTTCTCAATCAAGTCCTTCGCTTCCACCATACCATTATCCTCCCTCCTATCACCTTCCGCCACGTGGAACCTCACATCTTTACTGGAAGAAATATTCCGCAGAGTAGATTCCTTACTCCCTCCCTTAAACGGCGTCGTTCCGTATAAAAGCTCGTAAATTAAAACCCCAAATGCCCACCAGTCCACCCCGTTGCCATGGCCGTTGCCGTTTACTAACTCCGGCGCTAAATATTCATGCGTACCGACGCAGGATTTCGAAAACGCCGTCGTTGGCTCGGCTACGAATTCCATTACTCTTTCCTCTGTCTCCATATTTCCGAAACACGATTTTTTGTTGGAAACTGCCCTAATTTGTGTCCGATTTTCCAATTTGGGGGAAATATCTGAACGGAAACACAAATCGAAATCTGATAACATGATGTGTCCGTCTTCACGGATCAAAATGTTTTCCGGTTTTAGATCTCTGTATACAATCCCCTGCGCGTGTAGATATTCCAATGCTAACAAAACCTCCGCGACAAAAAACCTAACCGCCTGTACGGATAAACGGTTAGACGGCTGTTTGCGGAGTAAGGAATGTAGATCGCCGTTGGGGCAATAGTCCATTAACAAGCACGTATAGTGCGAAACTTCTAGATGAGCGTAAAGTGTTGGTAAAAAAGGATGATCGAGTGTGGATAGGATTTGCGCCTCCGTTTGTACGTGTGCGAGTTTTTTTGCGGTTAATGAATCGCGATCGACGACTTTGAGAGCGAAATTGGCGTGTTCGTAGTCGCGAAGGCGGCAGAGGAATACGCGGCCGAGGTTTCCGGAGCCGACGAGGCGGAGGAGTTTTAGGTGGCGGAGGTGGAGTGCGCCATCGGAGGATAATGTGGTGGCGGCTTTGATGGCGGACCAGTTTGGGTTGTTGTCTTGGCGGCAGTGTGGGCGGTGGTGGGGGATTTGGACGGCGGAGGAGGAGGTGGTGGAGAGGCGGGACTCGTTGAAGCTGAGTGTGAGGCTGCTTCGAGCTAAGCTGCTCCGGGCAGAGGCGGAGGCGGTGGTGGTTCTGTCTGTGGTGACGGAGGTGAAGCTGAGGTCTAGGTCTGATGAGTCTGCGTAGGAGTAGTAGTTAATGGAGTCTTCTTGCTCCATTTTTTGTCTTTCTTTCTCCAGTAGTAATAGATAGAGTAGTATGTGTGTTTAATAAATTAAATTCGTTATTGTTAAGAGTTGGTTGGTTGTGTTTGTGTGTATATATAGAGAGGGGGGTGGGGGTAGTATCTAATTTATAGGGTGTAGAGAGACGGAGGATGGTGGGGGACATGTAATTAATTTTAATAACGTGTTTGGTTGACCAAATTGTATGAAAATGAAACTCTGTTTTTTTTTTTTTTGGTTATATATATATTTGTTAATGATGATAACATTATTATAGTAAGTAGTACGAGTGAAAAGTTAATAGTAAGAGAGTGGAAGGTAAGAAGTTAGGTTAAGTGAGGTTGACTTAATAGATGAGAAAATAATAGTAGTACGTATTATCTTAAGAAATGGAGGAGGCAGGTTCCAAGAATTAATTGAAGGCGGTTGGATGGAGTGTGTAAACTGTAAAGTTATTAGCTGCTGAGATCCAACCGCGTCATTATATATATATATATAGTATATATATAAAATTAGGTCTTAACTTAAGTCTCAACTAATTAACCTTGGTTTTCCACTCATGATCTCAACCCTACCTTCCGCTACAAGTGTGATGGGCATGCATAAATGTTGAGGTCCTTGAGGGAACCATTTGGTTCAGATCTGATCCACAATGTGACTTGAGATCAAAATTGTCCATAATTTCGTCTATACGTCAATAATTACCGACTGCATTGTTCTGACTAAAAAAAAAAAAGTTACTGACTGCATTACGGATATTTGATTGGTTATCATCTATCACATATCACGTCGTGTCACTTCCTAGACAAATCACGACTATAGTTTAATGAATACCTATTCTGGCCAGGAATATTTTACGTACCAATCCCAATTCATATAACCCAACCAATTTAATTTACCCCTAGCTAGCTATAACAAATATCCACGTCAATAATTGTATGAAGTATGATACATAAATATATATAGTCCTCGTCAATTCACAATAATTTCATTCACATAAAAGACACAATACCTAGCTAGCTAGCTAAAAGAGATAATCTTATAAAATTAATAATGTAATGAATTCATAGCACTCTTGGATGTGAATTAAATGCAAGGAAATGGGCTTCATGCATGGCTGGTCGGCAAGGCAAGAGAGCTGAATAGAAGTTTATTGATTTTTCAGAACTTTGTCTTGGAACCTTTTATGAGTTTATCTTGTAAACTGCAGGCAGAGATGCCATTCATATACACTGCATTACATTAACTGTGGTTAGTTACAAATTTATTGGCTGACTCCTCCTATCCTATGTAGTAGTAGAGTAGATGTTTCAGACTATGACTAGTAAATTAAATTAAATTACTAAATGCTACTCCCTCTGAATTCTCACAATTATTACTACTTAATTACCCAGACCCAGTGAATTAATTAGTAGGTAGCTAGCATTGATTACTGCGACAACACCGTCAGCTTTATCCTCTCCAGCCTTTAATTATATTTCCTTAATTGGTCCCCTTCCAAACACGGTCTATATAGGGCCTGTTTGTTTGGCGTTTCCCAAAAATTTTTCGTGTTTGGAAAATGCCAAACAAACATGTTTTCTATTTTTCGAAATAAATTTTTCATCCATTAATTTTCTCAAACTACTATCTCAAAAGCCAAACAAACAACAATTTTCTTATCTCTAAACAAAACCTATACAAACTCTGCTTTGATTTGACATAAAGTAACACATCTCTTACACAATTTATCTCACATAACAAACATGATTTGACATAAAGTCTTACACATCTTACACCTACAACCAAACTCTTCCAAAAAAACCTACACCTACTTTATTTCTCAAACCACTCTCTCAAAACCCAAACAAACAACATTACGCAAATCGAGATTATTTCACAAACCTCCACTACTCTCCCAAACTACTTTCCCAAACGCCAAACAAACAGGCCCATAGTATGTTGCACCAGCACTACTCCATAAACTGTAAATTAATTAAGCTTTAATTCGTACTTGTTAAATTCTTGGTCCACTTATTTTTGAAGATATAAAATTCTTGGCACACCTTAATTAATTTGGAAGAGTTTTGCGTTGTTCATATATATGATATGGTAGTTAATCACTTCGTAAAACTGAATTCTCTAAATTTTGTTTTTTCGTCCACACTTCCTGAATCTATTTTTGATCCTGTAATGTCGGATATTACGAGATTCATAATATTTTATCTTTGGTTCTCAAAAAAAATAAAATTTATACAGAAATTGAGTTTCATGTACAATGATAGTTAATTCGTCAAATCAAAGGGTGCACATGATATTTTTTAGGAGACGGTGGTATATATATATGTGGTCTTTTTTCGTCAAAAAGTTAGAAAAGTACAAAATTTATTTAAAATGTAATTAAATAAGTATTACTATTACATTAAAAAGATGAGTATCTCTTCTAATGCATACTGCCCTGGGTTAATTTTCTTGAAAAGGGAAATTATAAGTATATATATATATATATAACTAAATAAGTGAGCTTTTAAAACTTATTTGAAATACTATTCGGAATATGAGGTCAGGTTAATTCTCATTTATCAATGGAAATAGGAGCTAATTACACATATATATTTTTCAGCTCTTTCCCATGTCTTTACAAAAAATAAATATAACTGGATATATTATTAAGAACTAAATACGTAAAAGGCATATATAAGTAATTTAGGCCGGCGCTCCTTCCTTTTTTCTCGAAGAAAAATAATATTAATTTTAAGGTTTCCGGTACATATGCAATTTAACGTAAAAACAATGACCAATAAGTACTTAGCTTGTTTGAGATTAACAATGTCATGACTTGGCGCATTGTATTTTTCAACTCTAGCTAGCTCTATTATTGATCGAGCATCGAATTACCCACTGACCTCTATTTCTATTGTTTCACTTTGTAAAAGTTTGTGGGAGAGGTTCCCACTTAATATGTTCGACGCGCCTGGAAAGGGATCAAACCATTGAAAAACCAAAAAAAATTAAGGGTGATCAGATCAACAAGTCTTTAAATAATAAGTAGTCCATCTTAATCATTAGAATATAAATGTAAAGATATCTAGAAGTTTCGAATTCTCAACTCTGACCTAAAAATGTAGGTTAAATCTAAAGTGAACAAAAATTAAAATGTGGACGAAGGGAGTAATATATGGATAAACAATTTAATCAGCAAAGATTCTTTTACTGTCTAATTTATGAAATTAATACGGGTTGAAATTGAATATAAATTAACAGTTAATTTTTTTTTTGTGAAATCAATCCCTTTCATTAGACCAATCACATATTGATGATATGATCACCCTTAATGCTAAAAATAATTATATATGAAAGAAAAATAAAATGACAATTAGTGGAGGAGATTAATTTTCAAGTTTCTTCATCTTAGTTCGACCATCTCAATTTGGCCTAAAGAATTTAATTAACATGTCTTCTAAATTTTGGTGTCAAATAGTTTTGTAGATAAGATGAAAAAATAAGTTAAATATCTCTCTCAAATCTAATTATTTAGTTTTCAGGTATATATTAATCTGTGTTTTTTCCTAGCTCCCTCAGAAGAGTAGTAGACTTGGTCAATACCTCACATGATTCAACATTAAATTAATTTACCAATTAATTGTCACCAAAATTATGTAGAGGAGTCCTTCCTTGTTTTAATTTCCAAATTCTGGCACATATTATAATTGCCGGTTTACACTTATATATGTGATACTCAAAAATTAAATTATTTATAAGTAATACTCAATTTTATTTTAGGTTTAATTACATATTTATTAGAAGAAATGGAAAAGGTAAATTTATAGGTATTTTATTTTTCCATATGAGAAGTATTGAATTAATTATGTCGCATCAATTTATATATAATATGATATTGAGAAAGAAAGAAAAGGTCGACGTTAGGAAATGAAGAATTTTATGATACATTCTTAAAAAATGACATTAAAGAATTAGAGTTTTAGTAAGGAAGATTGAATGTGTACGATTAGTTAGAGGAAAAGATTAATTTGTGTATAGGTATATCTCAATCACATGTTGTCAAATGTATTTGTATGAAAATATTTTTTAATTGGGTAAATATTCCAAGTTATCATTCCTTTTTTTTTAAATGGTGAATATATCGTTATATCAAACACTATATTCAATCGAATCTATATACATTGAAATTAAAGTAAACTAATTACAAATGTTAGTATAAACTAGAGAAAATACCCACATTAGTGGGAGTTGAACCCATGGCCTATTGATCATAGAGTCTCATCCTTAATCAATTTTATTCTTGTATTTAATTTGTGAAAATCGAATCAAACAACTTAATTGTCTTGTAAATAATTTAAATATGAATGAACAGTTTGATCTTATATATACGTTACTCATTAACTAGATTTATTCAGAAGAAGAAAGTCATTATTTAAAAAAAAATGGACTATAATATAAAAAATGCAAGATATTATTCTATATTATAAGAAACTTATACGAAATTACTCAATAATATGATTGTTGCATAGAGTTCATATGTACCTTTAAATAGTTGGCACAAAACTATATATTACTCCCTCCGTTTCATAATATATGTCGCTTTGAAGAGTTTTTCTTGTGTCATATTATCTGTCACTTTAAATTTCCAATAAAGCATTAATTACTCTTTTTCCATTTTTGCCCTTTATGCTCATAAATTTTCTCAAATATTAGTGGAGGATAATTAATTAAAAGGGTATCTTAGTCTTTTTTATTTTTTTCCTCTTAGAATTCAGCTATATTCAATGGTTTTCTTAATTTGTATGCATACATGTGAAAAGACAGATATTTTGAAACGGATAGGGTAAATTGCTTATGACATAAAATATATATCCATATGCTATTAAATATTCGACACAATACATTACATCATTGCAAATTTTGATGCTCAATAGATAAAATAATTATGCAATAAATATTTTACATATATATTTCACGTAATACACGAGAATATCTTGCATTTTTTCGTATCATACGGAGAACCAAACCGCAGCCGATGCTAACGGGCGCCATAAAAGTTAGCCGACCTTAATCTCTAACTAAAATTTAAATAAATAATTAGAACCTTCTTTAGCAATAATGACCAACCCATAGAAAATTATACCGAGTATGCAAAATATATAATGTAAAAAACAACAAATAAGAAAACTGAGGGAGATGGCTCTGATGGGTCCCGTTTTAACCGCCATCTTGACTAAGCGTGGGACCACATAGAACTTTAGACGATGCTGTCTGCCACGTGGTCAACAAGGGCCCCGCATTGTCGCTTCCAAATAGCTTACTCAATATAAAAATATGTGTAGATTAATAAGCACATAAAAAAATGATTTATTTCAGAAATAATTGATCAATAATGCCAAACCACCAATCGAGTTAATGCATAATAATTCATCTTGCATAAAAATACCAAGTAATAATTAGACTGCATGCTGTTGGCACGTGATAATATTAATGATGCGCAGTTTATTTCTATTTCCTTTCTTTCCGGCATGGCTATGACAAAATATTTTCTTAGATGATACTAATATTGGAACTAATTCAATTAATATTATTAAAATACATTGCAAATGATATTTTTGTTGTTCAAGAATGCCTAAATAGTTCATATTCTTGTCTCCAATGGGTATGATCACCACTACAATAAAAAAAAATTTATTCACAGCAAACCAAATGAGATTATAAAAAAAGATATCCTAGAATATAATATATATAGTTGTCATAATTTTAAAGCATACCAAAAATTATAAATAGTAAATATATTGTTTATGGTATTTGTTTATTATTCTAGCAGTTTTTAAATGATACTTCTAACCACGATAATGGTATATTAAACTATTTAACATTCAAATACACCATTATAAGTGGCTTCTTACTAAATATTATACATAAAAAAAATACTAGGTAGGTATAATATTAGTTTCTCTTAACAAGTTGCCTTTAGAGAAGAAACTAAAGCCATATGATTACTCTTGACGTTTAATGATATTAGCATTTTGATAAATTTAATTCTCTTATTGGTCAATGAAATTACATCTTCATTAAGTGTATCTTCAATAACAAGTTTTAATTAGTTTGTGTAGGTCCTTAGGAAAATGCATGTGCCAAAAATTAGTATGCATCATGTTCTAAACATAGCACAATGTCTGTCCATGGTATGCAAATGAAAGTGACATGTGATGGTATAGGGATTAATTGTTGATAGTTTCAACTCTTCTGCAGATGCAATGAATCATTATAAATTATTATTTAAAAAAAACTAAAACTATGATTTAGAACTAGTACATTAAATTAGTATCAAAATAAATACAAACAAATTATCTTAAGTGCATGCATTCTCTTACTTAATCATGCCATTGTCCCCTCCGGTTGATCTCCACATTATCACATGCATCAACCACAAATTTTACATTATTGTGTTCGTATATATTGATCATATTATGAACTCCTAATCATTACTTAGATCACATAAAACATATACTTAATTTATTTGATTAAAAGACTAAAAAAGAAAGAGAATGTGTAGCGTGATAGAATGAGCCTCTAAATATGCTAACTTTAATGTGTTGTAATTTGGATTGGTTTGTATTAATATTTTTTCATTTGTATGGTTCATTAAACAGTCGAAACACAACTTGCAGATATATTGGACCTAGTTCATTCAAATTGAACACGTTACACAATTTACATTATAAACCTCTAACAAACATGAATGGACACCTAACTATTTTCACAACTTCCCGTAAACAGCAAAATATATAACTATGTTCCACATTTCTATCACATTTTGATGGCACTATAGGCATCAATTGACAAGCATATATGTGGGGGCTAGTACAAATTATATATAAGTTTGATCACTTGTCAATGGATGCGTACAGGATCAATAATTTTTTTTTTGGGGGGAGGGCCCGGAGGGGTGCGAGCTTGTTTATTTGTAATATTCATTGACAGAATATTAAAACTATTTTATTTGTGTAAGTCTAGAACTATATTTAATTTTGAATGCAAAAATTATTTAATAAAAATAATTAAAGTTGCGCATAGTGTTTTTTCAAATTATAAAATTCATATATGATAATTTAAGTACTAATTTTGATATATAAAAGTGGATACTTTTGCAAATACATAGTTGGGTATGGCTCCAAATTGTCTAGTGATGACCCACAAAATTGGGTATTATCAAATGTCAACAGACAAGCCATGATTAGCTGAAGATGCTAAAGAGTTATATTAAGATAATTCATAACTCTATATTATTTATATATGTATTTTCATCAGTTATATATATATATAAGCGAATCCCTTTATCATTTTGAACCAGAGAAGAAAAAAATTCATTAGAAAATAAAAAAGGAAAGGAATTAAGACAAAAGACAGAGGTAGATTTGCCAATTTAATAAGAAAATGATCGATCAACAACTGCAGAAAGCATGGAAAGTGACAACTCATGTAATATATATATATATATATATATATATATAATAAGTCTACTCTACACTATATGAAATCTGCATTTTGTTTTTACCTGTCATGACAAATAACAAATACCTAAAATTCTTTCAGAATATAGAATCTCTAACCAAACTAATTAAGTTTTTTGATATACAATTGATTCAACTAATTAAACAGTTTGTCACAATCCCAGGTTGTAAATTGGAACCATATTAGTTAAGCTAAACTTACATACACATTCAATGAATGGAATTTTTAAACTAATTAAGAAAATGAGTATAAGTGATAATTATAAATTTACAATGAAAATCGGGCGTAAATGCAAGATACTCCCCTGTGTTATGCTAAATCTGCAAGAAACTATCTTGTGAAATTTTTATTGCGCCAAACTTCCTTGTGTTTTTAAAAATCCTGCAAAAAAAATCCAATTTTAAAAAAATAGGTCGTTTTGTATCGAGATATTTCAAGAAACCATTTTTAAAATACTTCAAGTTGGTCCCTACAACTTCACTTGATATATTTTTAAAATTATTTCTTGAAATATGTCGTAAAAAAACGACGTATTTTCTACAAATTGAGTATTTTTTGCAGGGTTTTTAAAAACACAAGAAAATTTGGTGTAATAAAAATTTCACAGGATAATATCTTACAGGTTTAGCATAATACATGGGAGTATTTTGCATTTTCCCCTGAAAATCGATTTGTCTGATTGTCAATTTGTCATAGTGATAATGGGCCTCCAACTAGAAAACTAGCCCTGCTAATGGTCCAATATATGGGCTCTGAATCTATCCCTGACTCGATCTAATTTAGACATGGTCCAATGTGGTTGGAGATATGGACCGAATTTTAACTCGGCTACGTCGCAATTCGTTTATTTTCTTTTAATTAATTTATCATCACATTGATTTTTTTAATTTTTAACTCGGCATGCAAATAATCCTCTAAATCAATTTCCACCTCAAGCTTTCCAATTAAGCCCTTCTCTTAGTGCGAGGCATTTGTAGTTCCGGTAAGCAAATTTATCTCTTTTATGTTATAAGTTGCTGTAATTAGGGGTGGCAATATGGATCGGATCCATGGATCCGATCCAAATCCGATCCAAATCCGATGGATCCGATCCACAATTGATCCACTAAATTTCACTTGGATCGGATCCGGTTGAAATCCAACAAAATATGAATTTGCTATGGATTCACACATAAAAGGTGTGGTTCTAATGTGGATCCATAATGGATTTGGGAATGGATCCGCAGTGGATCCGATATGAATCTATAGTTGGATCCACTTAAAAAAAATAAAAATTAAAAATTTCAACTCATCATCACCACCTACTTACCCCCACCCCAGCCTCACTTACCAACCCCCACCCACCCCACCCTAACCCCCCCTACCCCACCCACCCCACCCGATTTAACTCATTTCTTCACCGTTTGCATCGATTTTTTCACTAATTTCATCAATTTGAACGATTTTTTACCGTTTTAACCCGTTTCTTCACTAATTTCATTGATTTAAATTATTTTTAACCGATTTAACCCATTTTTTCACCATTTTTTCCCATTTTTTTCACTAATTTCATCGATTTAAACCGTTTTTTATCGATATAACTCATTTCTTCACCATTTGAATCGATTTTTTCACTAATTTCATCGATTTGAACGATTTTTTACCGTTTTAACTCGTTTCTTCACTAATTTCATCGATTTAAATTATTTTTGACCGATTTAACCCATTTTTTCACCGTTTTTGCCCATTTTTTCACTAATTTCATCGATTTAAACCCTTTTTTATCGATATAACTCATTTCTTCACCATTTGCATCGATTTTTTCACTAATTTCATCGATTTGAACGATTTTTGACCGTTTTAACCCGTTTCTTCACTAATTTCATCGATTTAAATTATTTTTGACCGATTTAACCCATTTTTTCACCATTTTTGCCCATTTTTTCACTAATTTCATCGATTTAAACCGTTTTTTATCGATATAACTCATTTCTTCACCATTTGCATCGATTTTTTCACTAATTTCATCGATTTGAACGATTTTTTACCGTTTTAACCCGTTTCTTCACTAATTTCATCGATTTAAATTATTTTTGACCGATTTTAACCCATTTTTCACCGTTTTTGCCCATTTTTTCTCTAATTTCATCGATTTAAACCGTTTTTGATCGATTTAACTCATTTCTTCACCGTTTACATCGATTTTTTCACTAATTTCATCGATTTGAATGGATTTTGATCGATTTAATCCATTTTTTCACTAATTTCACCGATTTAAATTGTTTTTGACCGATTTAGCCCAATTTTTCACCATTTTCCACTAATTTCATTGATTTAAACAGTTTTTGACCGACGATTTGACTCATTTTTCAACGTTTGGATCGTTTTCTTCACTAATTTCATCGATTTAAATTTTTTTTGATCGATTTAACCCATTTTTTCACCATATTCGCCCTTTTTTCCACTAATTTCATTGATGTAAATCGTTTTTGACTGATTTAACTCATTTTTCACTATTTGCATCGATTTTTTATCTAATTTCATCAACTTCAACGGTTTTGACCGATTTAACTCGCTTTTCTCACTAATTTCATTGATTTAACAGTTTTTTTTACTGATTTAACTCATTTATTGACCGTTTGCATCAAATTTTTTCACTAATTTCATCTATTTTGAACGGTTTTTGACTTATTTAACCCCTTTTTCACTAATTTCATCGATTTAAATTATTTTTTAATGATTTAGCCCATTCTTTCACCCTTTTCGCCCGTTTTTGTCCATTTTTTCATTAATTTCATCGATTTAAATCATTCAAAATCAATGAAAGTAGTGAAAAATTGATGCAAATTGTGAAGAAATGAGTAAAATCGATCAAAAATGGTTTAAATCGATGAAATTAGTGAAAGAATTTGCAAAAACGGTGAAAAATAGGTTAAATCGGTCAAAAATAATTTAAATTGATGAAATTAGTGAAGAAACGGGTTAAAACGGTAAAAAATCGTTCAAATTGATGAAATTAGTGAAAAAAATCGATGCAAATGGTGAAGAAATGAGTTATATCCATAAAAAACGGTTTAAATCGATGAAATTAGTGAAAGAATGGGCAAAAACGGTGAAAAAATGGGTTAAATCGGTCAAAAATAATTTAAATCGATGAAATTAGTGAAGAAACGGGTTAAAACGGTAAAAAATCGTTCAAATCGATGAAATTAGAGATAAAATCAATGCAAATGGTGAAGAAATGAGTTATATCGATCAAAAAGGGTTTAAATCGATGAAATTAGTGAAAAAATGGGCAAAAACGGTGAAAAAATGGGTTAAATCGGTCAAAAATAATTTTAAACGATGAAATTAGTGAAGAAACGGGTTAAAACGGTAAAAAATCGTTCAAATCGATGAAATTAGTGAAAAAATCGATGCAAATGGTGAAGAAATGAGTTATATCGATAAAAAACGGTTTAAATAGATGAAATTAGTGAAAAAAATGGGCAAAAATGGTGAAAAAATGGGTTAAATCGGTCAAAAATAATTTAAATCGATGAAATTAGTGACCCATAAATTTACAGCCTGTAATTTACAGCCTGTAATTTTAGTCCGCTTACCCATAAAATATATATATGTAACATAATTTAAATCGGTCAAAAATAATTTACAGCCTGTAATTTTAGTCCGCTTACCCGTAATTTTAGTCCTAAGTTTGTCGGAATTAAAATTAGTGTCCATAAATTTTTACAACAAACAAATTGAGGATTCTAATATATTTGCCCTAATAATTAGTAGGTAGGGAAAGAAATAAAGGAAAATAAGGTATTATGTTTCCTTCAATTCAAGTTAATTTAACAAGGTAACATGGTGGATTATCACCGCGTGATAGCCAGAAGGAGAAACCCACGCACCCACCCACCCAATTTGCTTGTGTAGAATTTAGGACTAAATTTGCGGGTAAGAGGACTAAAAATGCGGCAACTTAAAATATAAAGGATGTAAGTTGATTGTCAGAATTACATGTGTCCCATTCTCGTTTTTCCCTAAGTGCGAGCAACTCCACTTTTATAATAGAGCAAATACCCACTCTGCAACATAAATCGAACTTCCATTCTCCTTTATTGTTTCTCAGTCCAATTGCTATGGAGATAATAAATTTGTGAATTTCTCCCCTAATCGAATAACGACTCAAAATAAAAGGAAACAATGTTTAGGTTAGAAAGTATGTATTTCAACCATCACTAATGTGAATTTTCCTCTAACTTAATACTAATATTTTGTAATGATTATTTGTAATTATTTGTACTTGAACCGTTATAGAAATGATTTATAATATAATTGATTGATGATAAATATATTTAAAAAAATAATTAGGAAAGATATTGAATATTCCCCACGACTATAAAAAAATCTTCATTAGGGTATGAATAGTTATTTTGACTTGACTTTAGTCATAACTGCATAAATTTAGAGATAAATCTCAGCCGTTCATCTAGATGGTAGACTGGGAGTAGGAAACGTCTACGAGAAATGTAACAAAATCCACGTAGCAAATTCCGGAGTTCCTATTCGCTAAACGAGCGTCACTTTGACTAAATTTGGCGCGTTAATTTCGTCATTAAATGCCGTTTTGAGTTTACCTCAACTACCCCCATCACTCAATTTTGTCTTTTCGTATACTCGCCATCATTAGCCGACACGTTTCACATATCCCGCACTTGATCTTCACGCGCCGCTAAATCGAGTGGGGATCCCATAATCTCCGACCAAACACATTTCGTTTCAATCCGTGTGGTGTCGTCTGCTTATTCTTTTTCCTTAAAAAGCCCGCAGATTTTCACAATATATATCAAATCTTGATTTTGTATATATGTTACATATAAAATCTATTTACCCAAAAAAGATTTGTGGGTTTTGGAGATTTTAGGGCTTTGTGCAGATACATAAAAGAAGAAATTTATTTTTATAAAAATTTTATGTAGTGAGTGTTGTTGGGAACTTGGGAATGGTGGAAAATAACGTCGTTGTTGTAGATGGTAATAAAACTGAAAAATTGAAAGGTGAAAAAAGAGGGAAGATCAAATGGGCAAGAATTGGTGCAGTTTTGGTGGTGTTAGTGGCCATAGCACTAACATCTAATCATGCCCACAATTATAAGCCTTGCCAATGTTCTCAGGTTTTGCCCTTTTTCTCTGATCAAGTCCTTTTTTAGCTTTCTTCTTTTGTGTAATTGAACTCCTATTAAGTGCTTTATATGTGTGTTTCTTGTTTTAGTATTACAATTGATGGGAAAACACAAAGTGATTGTTTCTGTTATGTTTATTGCAAGTCAATCTTAGGTTGTGCTTTACCAAAATTGGTTATTTGTTAGTGATAGAATTTACAAAATTGGTTCGTTTAGCCTATCATATGTATAATGTATAGTCCTTCTGCAATTACATAGTGTATTAGCATCTTCTTGTATTTGATCACAGTAAAGCTCAGACCTTTGAGGAGTTGTGTTCATGTTTGCTTATACGAGTTTGATTTCTTTGGCTAGACAAATGTTATTTGACAAAATGGATTAATCATATATGCTACTGGATTTCTTGGAGTTGCTTTAAGTAGTATATCAGTTGTGATTTTGTGCATATATTGCTTAACTAGGCTTCTTGTTGATTCAACATCACATGCATCAAATTTTCAATCTTGTCTTATAGTATGGAACTTTTTAAGTATCTTTAGTTTAGACTCTCTTAAAAAATGTAACTTTTTTGGGTATGAGGATGGTTCCTCTTTTCAAGTGATGCCAGTGAGTGTATTTGTTCGGAATGGGGTCTATTTTTTTTCTTCGGCTGTTTGATCTTATCCGATTTCTTTGTGCATCAAACTTCTAATTTCTGTGAAATTTAACAAAAAGAATTAGTTTTACGTACTTGATGGATCAGAAGGGGTTGAGCTCTTCATTTCTACATACCACTAAAACCTAGGCCTGTTAGATTCTTTTTTTTCAAGGTGTTTTGGTGTTTCCATTGTCTGTTTTGCATCTCACAAGCTGAAACACTGAGAAGGCTCATTCCCATGTACTACTTATATCATTATAAAATTTTACACACTATTAAATCATTATATAAAATGTTATCAACTCAAAAAGAATAATATCATTTACATGATTCATCCAATCATTGTGTAATTGAAAGTTATTCCTTTGAAATGCCCACTTCGATTCTTATAAAATATAGTAAAAGGTTTCACTTTAAAATGTGAACCTGTGTTTAAGCGCAGAAATGACTCTTGTAGATGGTATCTATCGAAAGAGACTTGGTTCCTTGTTGTTTTACTTGGTTCTTCTTATGCAGGACTCCCGTAAATATACAGGTATTGTGGAAGACTGTTGTTGTGATTATGAGACAGTGGATAGTGTTAATGGGGCAGTACTGCACCCTTTACTTCAAGAACTTGTTACAACTCCATTTTTCCGATACTTTAAGGTCTGGTATGAAGCTATGCTTTCCCAAATCATTATATAAAATATTATGGGGGTCTCGAATGTACTTTATATGAGGCCACTTTTCACTATTTTAACCTTAAAAAGTGCACATAAATTTATTAACATATTACACTTGATTCTTGCGGTTGAGGTCCCAAAATTCTGATGTAGGCTCAAACTTGACAGGTTAAATTATGGTGTGACTGCCCATTTTGGCCAGATGATGGTATGTGCAAGTTGCGGGATTGTAGTGTATGTGAATGTCCAGAAAATGAGTTTCCGGAACCTTTTAAGAAGTTGATGCAGAATCAGAATGGTCTTCCATCGGACGATTTAAAATGCCAAGAGGGTAATCCACAGGGTGCAGTTGATCGAACTCTTGATTCAAAGGCCTTTAGGGGCTGGGTAGAAGTCGATAATCCATGGACCCAAGATGACGAGACTGACAACAGTAATAATCACTTGATATTCCCTCATTGGGTTTTTTTTCATTACAGTTTTATTAATCGATTTTGTCTCTTTTGCAGGCGAGATGACATACGTTAATCTGCAATTAAATCCTGAAAGATACACTGGCTACACTGGGCCATCAGCCAGGAGGATATGGGACGCTATATATTCAGAAAATTGTCCAAAATGTTAGTTGCTTTTGTATATTTGTTATTCTTTGGTTACTTCACTTGAACTATCACTTTGAACGTGGCCTTAACTTCTATTTTGTATACATTTCTTTTTCAGATACGTCTGGAGAGATTTGTCAGGAGAAAAGAGTCTTATACAAGTTAATTTCAGGCATGCATTCCTCAATTTCTATTCATATTGCGTCAGACTACCTACTTGATGAAACTAAAAATCTGGTTTGTTTTTTCTGCCTTTTTCTTGTTTAATATACATTTTATTCATCTTTTACCAAGAACCTGATGAAATTTGCTTCACTTTCAGTGGGGTGATAATCTGGAGTTGATGTATGATCGTGTATTACAGTACCCTGATCGTGTCCGAAACTTGTACTTCACTTTCTTATTTGTTCTCCGAGCTGTGACAAAAGTAAGTAAGCCTTTGTATAATCTCAACACTGAATAGAAATATACTAGAATATATAAGTCCCGGGTTTTAATCCATTGTCCTTTATATATATCATGCAGGCTACAAATTACTTGGAGCAGGCCGAGTATAATACAGGCAACCTTGAAGAAGACCTAAAAGCACAGTCTTTGATGCGTCAGCTGCTTTACAATCCAAAACTACAGACTGCATGCCCACTTCCATTTGACGAAGCTAAATTATGGCAAGGACAAAGTGGACCTGAACTCAAGCAAGAGATTCAAAAGCACTTTAGAAACATCAGGTTCGTATTTTATTTTTATTTTTTAAAAAAAAAAGATCAACCACCTTAGAAATCAAGTTAATGGTTATAAGTTATACCCTTGTTGTAAAACTTGATCAACCACTTTATAATTTTGTTTTGTTTTGTTCGTTAGCATATATGCTAGTTTTTTTAAGACCAACTTTTAAGCAATGTTCGTGCACATTGCAGTGCTTTGATGGATTGTGTAGGATGCGAGAAATGTCGTCTTTGGGGAAAACTTCAGGTCCTTGGTCTTGGAACTGCACTTAAGATTCTTTTCTCGGTTGATGACAAAAACCATCCAAATCAACCTGTAAGTTTCATGTCAATTTGTACCTTTATACAGGAAAAAGCATTCAAACATACTTGTAACTAAATCTCTTTCTCTTGCTCATAGCTGCAATTACAAAGAAATGAAGTGATTGCTTTGATGAATCTGCTAAATCGGCTCTCAGAATCTGTCAAACTTGTCCATGAAATTGGTCCTTCGGTTGAGAAGACAATGGAGGGGTTCACTTCAGAGCCAGGTTCACAAGAAATTAGTTTATGGCAAAGAGTATGGGAAGCAGTAAGAGGGCTTCATATACTGCGTGTAATTCATCCATCGACATAAATTAATTGTTAATGAACAGAAAATCGGAAAAAGGGAATATCTAATTTGTTGTCTATGAGTAAGTAACTATCCTTGTATCAATTTTGAAAATCTGCATAGAGCAATAGAAATGAATAGTTGGGAAAAAGAACTCAGAATTTTTGAAATTTTTTGTTTTCTTATTTGCCATTTTTCTTACTGGATACATCCTCGCTTATTATGCATTCATAAGGGCAAGTCCAATGCAAGAGCAAATGGGGATATAAAGCCCTAACTTTCAATTTGCATACATTTTTTTGTACTTTTTACCACTCCAATGGGGATAAGGAAAAGGAAAAGGAGATCTATTTTACATTTTCAACTTTGGGATCCTATATTTACAAACTTTGGAGGAGAGAGAAATGGGGATGAAAAATTTGGAGGGAATGAATAGTGAGCAAATAACTACCAACTTGTGAGGTAAAATTGTAATATTATTATTTAAAGTCATTTCGTATTGTATCAAATTTGATTTAAATTAGATTATTTTTATTTGAGTTTTCAAATGAATTTAAATAATTTGAATTTTCCAGTCTATTTGAAGTTTTAAAATTTGAAATTTGAATGTACCCGCATATTTATAAAGTTCAAAACTTGAAATTTCAAAAGTCTTCATATTTTCAAATTTAATTTTTTAAGTTCTCAAAATTTGAATTTGCCACTTAATTTATAATTTTTTAAATTTGAATTTTTCAAATTACTTTATTTTATTTATATTCATTAAAGATCTCGAAAAAAAATTAATTCATAAATATAATGGATTGTATAATAAAAAGAAAATTGAAAATAAAATGCATATTCATTTTGCATACACATGCATTGGAGTAAAAGACTCCTTTTTAGTATGCAAAACACTCTATAATGCATTTTGCTAACTCAATTATATATTCTTGCATTGGGCTTGCCCTAAGGATATGCAATTATGTTTATGACCATGTTTGAAATTCAGATCAAGTGTCAAAATATTCTACTCCAGTTCGAAAGCTCGTTTGAGCTCAATTTGTTATGCACATCAAACAAAACTTAGAACATGTATAGTTATAGCTGCGGTCATTGTGAGCCTTATTTTCTTTGTACCGTTTTCATAGTAATTCAAGAACGTTACCTCTGATGCAGGAAATCTCTCTTCCTTTTAGACCGAAATACTTTTGTTGTGTGTCTTGTCATTTGACAAAAAAAAGGACTTTTTCGAGCTAATCATTAGGGTTTCAGTATAAACGAAAGAGAAACTGAATGATATCATAATGAGATCCTAATATCAAAACAAAAAGAAAGGGAATGTAGCGAAATCGATAGACCCAAGGGGCGAGGGTTTAGTGGGCTCACGGCATAAGTCTATTGTACTTGCTTTGTAAATGTTTCAGATTGGGTCAAACTTGGATCGCGGTCGATTTTACCTGTGAGAGAAAGAAAATAAACGCGAGAAAGCTAAATTACAAGTTTGTTTGGTTTCTTGGAAATATAGTGAGGAAAATAATTATATGAGAAATGATGTTGAAGAAACATGACACTTTTTTCAGAAGATCACAACTGCCTATGGCTTGGACCCTCAATTGGATAAGTCCTGATCACAATAAAAGAAGGATTTTGGCCTCATCCCCTTCATCACAAAACTCCATCAACAATTAACATGCCACATTCTCTCATAGTATAACAAAATACTATTTCATCCTTCCTTTGTAAATAATTATACAAGTGAAAATTCAATATTCATGTCATTTCATAGTGACATATTAGAAGAAGAAAATCTTATCAAGATTTGGTCCCCTTATGTACTGAAGCACAGCTGTAATTCTTCACACTTTTTTTCTGTTTGTATGCAAAAGTGATGAACTTTTTGCATTAAATTCAAAAGGCAGGACGGCTCAGTACGGTGTCTAACTTTCAAGGCAATGGCCGTATGAACCAGGTTACTTTGAGTATGACTTCTTCTTCGTTCACTATATATATAAATCGAACATAATTGTATTTCCTCCACCAACACATCTGGTTTTATAACATTTCATTTCAATCTTAGTTTATTGAACTCGAAAAGAAAAGAAAAAAAAAAAGATGGCAGCCAAAATTCAAACACTGAGGTTCACTACAGAAGTTGCTCCTCCAAAATTTATCTCTTTGACAAAACGCCCATTGATAAAAATATTAGACACTATCGATGAAGAAAAGGCTTATGCTTCAACCATTTCATTTTCGTTGAAAAATGTGATTGATCGAGAGCGATATCAATGTAAAGCCTCACCTTTTGAGTGATTTTTTCAAAGTTGAGCAAATATATAGCAGTATGGCTGTGTGCAATAAGAAAGCAATAAAATGGAGGCTATATATCCTATTCCCTTTTTTTCTTTTTTTGTGCAAGGAATGTATCTTCATTACACAGCCTGCATTTTATGGGCTGTAAGTTTTGAAGAAATATGGTGTCATGTCATCCTCCAACTTTTTTTTTTTATCAGGGGTTGGTGAACAAGATTAGTTCAGCTTTATCTTCATGTAATGGAGGATTATTATTGTGTTTGTTTCTTCAGATTTCTCCTTGTAGCTACTTAAATATTAGGCAGCATAAGTGCAAAACTACTATATATATTCAGAGGAGATATTTATTTTACGCTCCATTGTGTTCAATTAGTTACTATTTCAATAAGAACTATGTACAATAATGTTATTGCACATAGGTGATTGCAAATGCTACTTAATGTTATTTTTTATGGTGACATATATAATATGAAGAGTGTTTATCAGATGATATAAAGTTTAAAAATGGTCTAGAAAATTTATTGTTAGAAAATATGGTCGAAAACAAGATATATAATTGCAAATCAGTGCATCTAACTTTGATAAGTTGGTGTAATTAACACAAAAAAGTTGAGGGAAGCTGTACAGTGTAATCTTCAAGGCAAACTACGTATGGAGCAGGTTACATTGATTATGACAATGCATCTAACCTTTTTTGTTTGTAACACGATTTTTTAACAATAACGTTTTGTCACTTAATTTCCAGTATCAAAATTGAAAATTAAAACTTCACTTAATTATAGAAAGTATTGTTGCCATTTCTTGTAGTGAACCTGAAACAAACAATATTATAAACTTCATGTTTTCTATACGAGGACTCGGTATCACTGTAATAAAATGGTTGATAAATTATCATAAAACAAGAAAATTCACAGAAATGAGAATATCATTAAGAAAAATGGATACTAAAAGAACATATTCCCCAACCTTGTTTTCTTTTCTTTTGAGATCTGTTTCCTTCTCAGAGTATCTGTTACATGTATGATCATTGTCAAACTTTGTAAAATTTAATGAATGCTCAGAATATCACTCTCACCAAAATGGAGCTTAGTTTCTAATATACAAAGGTATTTACATTTTTAAGTACCATAGCATACAAGAAGGAGGCCTAATCATCTTATTGGCATGCATCTCGGCTACGAGTCAAAATTCTTGAAATTGGTTTTAACCATTTTCTGAATTTGATAGAGCCCCTTTCAGAATCAAGAATTGTCGTGTCTTCTCTTTACATCTCTATTCCTACTTCTTGAAGTGCAGCTGACATCGAAGCTGATGCTTCTTCGAGTGTTCGTTTCTTTTGTGCACTGTTAAATGCCTCGATAATGTCTCCCTCCTCCCAATCATCAAATTCCTCACTTCCAATTCCACATTCTAATCCAGCATTTACCTATCACGTAATAAACATATGAGAAGAAGCTCAATCAATACTGGAAAACAAAGAAAACGAGATGAGGAAAATGTCCAAAGACTACCTCTTTCACTATCTCCTTCACCCTTCTCAAAGAACCAAGGACACCAACATAAACTTCTTTCCCTTTTCTAAGTACACGAATTCCACAGTCTTTTACTATTTTACCCTCATTCACCATACATCCAGCAACACGCCCACTGCCACTACTAAACACGGCCCTTACCTCAGCTGAACCAATTGGTAATTGTTCCTGCAAAAAACAAAAAAAGCCATATGCAATTAATCTTCCATAACAATGTCAGTTAGGTGTGTTAAAAAAAACAATGAATCTAGGTATGTATGATTTACCTCAACAGTGTCCAGGAGTCCTTCCATTGCTTTTCGCACGTCATCAATAAGCTCGTATATAACTCTATACAACCTAATTTCAACACTTTTGTTATCGGCGTAGGTTTTGATTGAACCAGGTGCTTTGACATTAAAGCCAAATATAATAGCTTGAGTTGCTACAGCAAGATCAACATCACTAGCGCTCACATCTCCAGTAGCTTGTAATAGAAACTTCAGAGTGATGTTTTCTTGTGGAAGCACGTTTAGGGCTTGTCTGATTGCCTCAATCGATCCCTAGCCAATGATTAAAGATTTTACTTAATTGCAGAATTCACAAAATTATATCCATTTTTAAGCTGAAACTTCATTGATTTAATACACAGAATGTTGCAGCATTAAGAATATGATAAATATATACATATTAGGGTTTCAAAGATAGTACCTGCACATCAACCTTCAGTATAATATTAAGTTGGTGCAAATCTAAGCCAGCTTTCTTTCCTGCCGAAAAAGCAGAAGCAAAAGAGGAAAGTGTAACCTTTCCGTCCCCTGCTTTTTCTGTTATACGTTCATTTCTCACTTCCTCTGCTCGTGATTCTGCCCTTTCTCGAGCAACATCAAGGCTGCCAACAACCTCAAACTCATCACCCGCTGAAGGTACATTGTTCAATCCAATAACCTGTCCAAGAGTGCATCATGAATATCAAGAAATTCAATAAACGTAAAGATTCAAAGAAAAAGATTTGCTAGATAAGTGAAGAGTCCAGTAATAACGAGAGAGAGAGAGAGAGAGTTCTTCTCCAAGCCCACCAATAAATAAAAACACATTTTATGGCATAAAGGTTCTTAAAACAATGTATAAGCTTTATAATGCTTATCCAATAGAGTATACACTAAAAGAAGTTCGATAAAGTATAGGTAGTATTATGAGTTAAGAGAGTTAATTTTGTAAAATGTCATTTATAATTCAGATAAATCGAGTATCAAGTTCAGTAGAATAAATGGCACAATGCGAAAAGGAGATACACAGAAAGAGAATGATTTCAGCTTCAAATTATATAGGAAGGATTATGTGATATAACAATTGAGCTACTAGAGTTCTTAAGCTAACGTCAACCAATGGTGAAGCATGCCACGGAGTTGAACATAAAGCCTCATCAAAATAAAACGAATCTTGATAATATTAGCTTTCACGTTCGAAAAAGTCAACATGCTTAATCAGTTGCAAAATTACTACAATATCTAAAGACTAAAAAATAGGAACAAAATACTTAGGCCTTCCAAAACATAATATGTTTCATTATAGGAACAGTCATTTTGGAGATCAGGATAGAAAACAAGTTTAAACAAGAAATCCGAAGTATCAGACGATGTAGTAAATGTACACAGTGATAATAGTTAATGATGATATGATATAGTATAAAAACAGTAATAAACAAGTTCACCCAAGTAGAAAACAAACTTAAGGAGCAACATACCTGCACTGGTATAGATGGCCCCGCTTCATCAACCCGTTTCCCTTTGTCATCAAATAGAGCTCGAACCTTACATCAACAAATAATATTTTTTTAACATAAAAGATAAAATATTTTTTCGCAAGATGTTCAGTCTCATATACAAACCTTTCCAAAAGCTTCACCACAAACTATCACATCTCCTCTTTTAAGTGTTCCATTCTGCACGATGAATGTAGCTACAGGTCCTTTGGATTTATCAAGACCAGCTTCAATCAACGTTCCCTTAGCATTCCTTTGTGGATTAGCCTTCAGTTCTTGCAACTAAGATAGAAAATTTTAAACCAATTCAGAACCAACAGGGAAACGTGACAACCAAGACATTCACCAAAATTCAAAATTAAAATTAGATTTTTGTTCCCATATTAGAATGTTCAGTACTCTGCAAAGCTACCTCAGCAACAAGCATGATGGTTTCCAGCAAATCATCTACGTTCTCCCCTTTAAGAGCACTTATCTGTTATGATTGTTCAGAAACAACTCAGCATCATTACAAATCAAAACTAAATGTAAGGGTAAAATTCCAAGATTTCGGTTTTGCACCTTAACCATTGGAGTGTCACCACCCCACTCTTCAGGCATTAAACCCACTGATGAAAGTTCTTGTAAGACTCGATCTGGATTAGCTCCATCCTTATCTATCTACAGTGTTATGATAAACAAAATCATAATTTCATCAAAAACCAACAAGAAACTCAGAAGCGAGCAATAAACAACAGTAGCCCATTGTACCTTATTTATAGCTACAATTATTGGCACCCCTGCTGCTTTGGCATGAGCAATAGCCTCAGTTGTTTGAGGTCGGATCCCGTCATCAGCTGCCACTACAATGACAGCAATGTCTGTCACCCTCGCTCCACGTGCTCTCATTGCTCCAAATGCCTAAGAAAGTGCATTCAATAATTAATATATAACTTCAGAAGAACTAAATAAATTCAGAGTCTGAATTGACATGTAGCTCTCAAGAAAAGCAGAACACTCAAGTAACAGCATAAGCTAAAAAATGGATTACCTCGTGTCCAGGAGTATCAAGAAAAACACAGGTTTGTTGCTTTCCATCAATAGGTACTAGAACCTTATAAGCCCCAATTCCTTGTGTTATCCCACCAGCTTCTCCTGCAGCCACCTAAAATACATAGAAGTTAGCACTCAATCATTAGAAACTTCATCTTAAAAATATTAGTGCATGTCAGCAAATATGTTGTTGTTCATTAAATATCAAATCATGTTAACAGTGATTAAAAAGACTTAAGGTCACATCTATACCTTGGTCTTCCGAATATAATCCAAAAGTGTTGTCTGCATTCAGAGAAAACCTGTTAGCTCGAGCTTGCA
Organism: Penstemon newberryi var. newberryi; assembly: GCA_030819805.1. NCBI lineage: Eukaryota > Viridiplantae > Streptophyta > Magnoliopsida > Lamiales > Plantaginaceae > Penstemon > Penstemon newberryi. Next base: position 3,302,961 of record JAUALY010000003.1, on the reverse strand, counting down.
AAAAAAAAAAAAACTAAAGAAAGTGATTAACATTGTTTCCAACCTTTCCATGATCAACATGACCCATAATAGTTAGAACAGGAGGTCTATCCTCTAACTTATCTAAGTCATCTTCATCAAGAATTTCCTTCTTTTTTGCCATTTCCTCCACTCTGACTGCAGCAGCATCTATGACTTCTACCTCATACTCACTGCAGATCATCTTCACCATGTCCTTGCTCAGCTTTTGCACACCATCAGGCTTAATTCCCTTGGAGTAAAAATACCCAAGAATCTCACCTTCACTGATGGCCAAATTGTACGCCAACTCATCAATCAGCATCCCTTCTTCATCAACTTCCATTATCTCTACTCTAACTGGTGCTGCATCTTTGGCTGCCTGGAGTCTAGCAGCCTTTCTGCTTGCCTTACTCCATTTTCTTCCTTTTCTAGCAGAAACAGTACCAGGAATTGAAACACCAAGTTCAGATGTATCTAAGTCGTCTTCAACCTTACGCCTACGAACTGATGGGCCATTCCGTTTTCGGAAATCCTCCCTGAACTTGCCCGGTGGAGGGCTCTTCCCCGGTTTTGGAGGAGCTAAAACAGCTTGAGCAATCACAGGATCAACTACTGGTTTCTTAGAAGCGAATTTGTCGATTAAAATTGGTTTCCTCTCTTTTGCCTTGGTACTTGAATCACTTTCATCAGCAGTAGAGGACTTTGCGGTTGCATTTACATCCTTCAAGATGACTGGTTTCTTGATAGGTGGAGCCGGAGGAGCTACAGAGGGTCTTGCTTGTAACTTAGGTTGAAATTTCTGAGGGGGCTGAGGGGGCCTAGGCGTAGAAACAGGTTGTGAGCCAACACTACCACCTCCGTCAGTTCTAGGTTCTTGTTTCAGAGGTACCTTAACAACTTTTTGTACAGTAGCCACCGGATTACCCTTCCGCCACACGCTCTTCATAGTCTTTGACTTGCCATTTGAATTATCCCTCGAATTAACTGGTCTGCCATTATTTTGGTTGGTTGTTTCATTTGTTGGAGGCTTGTTTACAGAGACATTTACCTTTTTCTTAGTCTCTAGCCTCTCTGCCTTCTCCAACACCTCACCCAATGACTCAATCACTTTACTTCTTTCCTCTTCTGTATCACTCACCTTCCCATTGTCTAAATCACCGCTAAGTTTTGATTCACTCCAAGGAATAGCGAGAAGAGGGTCGACCTTGGACACTGATTTCAAAACTGGCTTTGGAGCTGCCTTAAGAAACGTATCATTGTCATTGTCTTTACTACCTTTATAAGTAGAATCTAGAGATATTGATGTCCCTTGTTCCGCAATGTAATTAGTTGTTATGGAAAGTCTACAAACACCAACATACCTCCACCTCTTGTCACTCCAAAACCTTCTAAAACTACTTACATTTTTGTGAAATGAAACCCTCCTAACTAAACAAACAGACCCATCAACATTACCGAATGAAGTCATATTCAAGCTTCCCAAATTCACCAAGGAAGCTAAAGAAGCCATGCTCAACACTTATATATCCTTGAACATTAGAAAAAAAGTACCTAAACCCAAAGCAGAACAGTTTTCCTGTATCAAAATCACAACTTAAACACAATTTCAATACCTCCTCTTCCCTTTCTTTACAATTTATATATTATCAGGTACAGAATATCCAGCAATTGACAACATAGATGTTAATTCCAAAGGCCAAGAGAAAAACCAAGTTCAGGAAAACATTAATTTGCACATATATGCGCAAAGATTAACATAAATACCTGAAATATCGAGTTTATTTTCTTGAGTTGAGTGTGTCTTTTTTCCCTAACAATCAAAGTGATAGAGAGAGGGAAAGAAAGAGTAATCAAAGCGTGTGGTTGGAGAAATTGAGAAATGTGTTTGGGTTGGATTGGGTTGGAAATTGGATTATGGTTGTGTGGCTATTCCTCTACCTTCAAATGTTACCATTTGCATGATAAGGCTTCGGGTGAGGTTTTTTGGTTTCCCCGTCATTTTCTTTAATTTTTCTATACCAAAAAAATCGATTTTTTCTCATTCTACTTTTTACTTCTTTATATTTTTCACTCGGCCATTAATTTTTTTATTTTTTTTATTCACTCAGCCATTAAATGATTTCTATTCCATTTAGTTATTTGAGGTAATGAGGAAATTTGACATAGTGGAAAATTGTTTGAGAAAGATGAATTGTTTTCAAAGTAATATTTTTTAATATTTAATAAACAAAAACACGTCATATAAAATAGGTCTTTTTACAACAAATTATGACGTAGGAATGATCATTTAGACTTACATTAGGCGGACACTCCACGAAAGTGTAATAGAAGTCATCAACCTGGACCTTGAACCTTGTTAATCGCCTTTTAACACTGTCTAAGTAAGCTTTTGAAAGTCATACGTGGTATTAGAAATCCTAAAGTTTTGAATTCAATGATTGAAAATAATAAACAAAAATATTTAGTATTTTTTGAAATGACAATTATCCGTATATCTTGACGAAATTTACTGCTTACTTGAATTTATGTCAAAAGTTGCATTTCAAAATTGTTTTTTTTTTGTGGTTTTGCGTCTCGAGATTGCTATATTATTATTTTTTTTTGTCTAAGATTTATTTTATTTTAATAATATATCTCAATTATTTATGCATCATAAAAGGAAAAAATTTTAATCAAAATTATAATTTTGTATCGCAATAGTCATTTACATCTTGTTTTTATTTTCCTTTTTCACAATACATTTACGTCTATTTTTAAGGGGGTTGAGTTTAGCAAACAACACAATGTTTAAGTTTATTTTATATTGTCATTGAGTTTGATATTATGTTTAAGATTTATTTAATTATTAAACGAATCAAGTAAACTCTAAATGAATCGAACAAGAATTGATATTGAGTGACTTAACAATTTTATCTTTTGTCGTTTTCAGCTTATTGAGCCAAGTTTCAACCGAACTTCAAAAGTTATTAAGGATGTGTTTGCAACAACTTATGAATAAGTTGAAGCATAAGCACCTATGTAGGTACTTATAGCTTATCAGTTTATTTGCTTCTAAGCAAAAATAAGCTCATAAATTGTTGCAAGCACTACCTAGATAATTGAAATTTTCTTAAACTTGTTTGATATACATAATAAATCATGTTCAAACCAAACCTCTCCTCATGAAGATAGATGGGGCAATACGGGTGAGATCTAGTGTAGATCCAACTTTCGATTCACTCGTGGGATCAGAGATACGACTGAATTTGAGTCAAGTTTAAAAGATAATTTGATGTAAGTTTTGGGAACATATGATGTGGCTTATTCAGTTACTTAGATTTAGGTATGTCAATGGGTGGGTTTTTACCCAACTCGGCCTAATACCCACCCAACAACAATACACCCGAACCCGAGTCAGACATGACCTGCGAGAATCTAGTTGGTAATAGACCTGACCTGAATTCGATGGCAGATTCAGTTTGACCCCGTCAACCCATTGTTTTTTAATTTATTTTAATAACAAATCTCTATATTATTTTTATTTAAGAAAAAAAGTGGGTAAAAATACTTAATTTAACTTAACAAAAATTAAAGACTGGATTACCGAGGAAAAAATGTGATTTCTTGTTTAAACCGGGATAGTTGAATTCAACCTTATTAAGATCTGTTGGATTTTTTTTTATGTTAACTTAAATATTTAGCTAAATTCTCAATTTACGCTCTGTTTAAAAACTAATCAAAATAGAGAATTCTTTTAACCAAAAAAAAAAGAGTGAGTTGATTGAGTCATGTCGGACCTATCATCGGTTACAAGTTGGGTTGAGTTTATTATATGTGACCATGTCCGAATCCAGTGTGATTGGGCGGGTATTGGTCTGGGTTGGATAAAACCCACACCCATTGAACGGTTCAATTAACTGATCGGGTACTCGATTAAAAATTGGATCCGGACCGAGACAAGAAACTTGTGCAAAATAAGGTCCATGTCAATTCGAACTCACCCATTGAGTAATAATCGGATCCCGGCCGAGTGAAAATTCGCCTATTGACAACCCTAAAACTTAATTGGATCATAAAACTAGTGACTAAAGAATTGTATGTGGTGTGTTTCAAAAATGTTGTTAGACAAAAATAAAATTCTTTTGTCAAGTCTTTTCCGCTTTCGCCCGTCGCTATGTTGAAATTTCGAAAGAATATTGTTTGCATGCAATAAAAGGTTCCGAAAGTTGGGAGTTTTAGGTTGACTCGATAAATTAAAAATTATCGAAATATATATAAAACTATAAAATTATTCGAAGTTGATTCATATTTAACTCGGATTGAAGCCCATTAGCAATTCGATTGACAATCCAACAAGGATCCATATAGTTTCAAATTCGATAAAAGCAAAACAAAATATCTATTTATATGCTATTACAAAAATAAAACCAAATACAAATAATGTTTCTCTTTTTTTAACCTACTTGCAAAGTCATTTACTAAATCACGCGCGATGCACATGCTTCGCCTCATTCTCCTTTTATGTAAATTTGTCTTTATAGCAATAACTAAAATACTAGTACTAGTAGTATTATTTATTTGCAAAGTAGGTAGAAGAAACTGAAATAATGGATTCCCACTCTCACTATACTACATCACAGTTAATATAGAAAGAGAGAAAGCAGAGGGGAGATTCAGCTAAGGCTGCGTATATATATATACACACTGATATACGTATACGTATAGATATACACACACATAGAGAGATAAATAATGAGGGACGAGGCCATAAGCTCCTCCGGAGACCCGCTAATCCCCCCCAGATCTTCTTCTCCATACCACAACCTCACTCCAGCTGCAAGGTCAATTACTTATATACCCTCGTATATTTTCTATTAATACTAATTACCGAGTCCCACAGGTGTAATTGAGAATGAATTGTGCTTGTGTTAATTTAGTGAGTGTAGAATATGTGGCGCAATTAGGGCACGCAGTTGATGAGGGTTTCTGTGCTATAATTTTTTTTTTTTTGTGTAAAAATAATTGATCTTTTCTGCTCAGAATTAGTTTGATTTGTTGATGGTTTCATGAATTACATAATGATGCTACTTACAAGTAGGTTTGTCTGGAGCAGCAAGCAGACGGAAGTACTTAATAATGCATTTTAAGGGCTCTAGATTGTTTCTTAAATTTGTATTCAGTGTTATCTAATTTGAGTTTGGAGAGGTTCAGCAGACGTGGTGTAAGTTTGGATTTTACAATGAGATTTGAGGTCCTTCGTCGTCATTTATGAGTTTTATGTAATTAACCATGACAGTGTTAAGACTCGCTGGGAATTTATACTATCTGTCTGAAAATGAGTTTATGATTTGATTGGATGAGTGCTTAGATTGCTGAGAAACTTTTCCCCAATAAGTAGATGATTTGCTGAGAAGTTTTTCCTCAATTAGTATATATTTCAATTAGCTTCAAAATGATATAAAACATTCAAGTTTTTCCCATCTAGAGATTTTTCTCAAATTTTTTTTTGGGGGTGGGGGTGTTCAGTTGTAAAATTTTCCCTAAAGAAAGGGTAGCTGAAAGGTGGCCTCTGCATTCTGCTTCTAGATTTGTTTTAATTTAATAGGTGGGCGGAGTACAGATGCTAGCTTTATGTCAAGTAATATAGTTATCTTTCAATTTACATCACATATTAATATTTATCTGCTCTTTTAATCAGTTCTGCGGGTGCGTCATCTCCCGCTGTTCCTGCAAACGCTGGCGGCATGGAATGTTTTGGTCAAGGGCAGATTTCAAAAGGGGGGTCTCTTTCTCGTATTGGTTCTCAACCCACATATACATCATTGAGCACCAGTGCTGTTGGCTCTGCTCTGGGATCATCACAGCCTTCATGTAGGCCCTGGGAAAGGGGTGATTTACTGAGGCGACTATCAACATTCAAACCTGCAAATTGGTTTGGCAAGCCAAAGGTTTGGACTTGCTTTACTCTATTGTGCCGATCATACTCAATAGAGTTATATCGCTTTATGATTACCTACTTCTCTTACATAGTTTATTGGTCATGTCTTTTCATAATGTCATCATTGGGGTTGTTTACCTACCAGTAATGAGAAAAGTTCTGGACCATGTTTATTATGCTTGCTGAAATAGTAATGGTTTGCTAGCAAGATGATATACATCGATGTCAAGGCTGCCCATATGGACAGGGCTGGCAAAGAAATAAATCTTTCAAACATAGCACATGGCTTATAATGACATGCATAATTCATTTTTTTTTCTTTCACTCACATGTATAACTTTCCTTTGTGCCAGGACTGCAATGTATTATTTGCTGAATTTTTTTAGTTTCTACGCTTACCCAATTCACTGTATTCAATGTGTAACTCAGGCTGCCAATTCACTGGCCTGCGCCAGAAGAGGTTGGGTAAATGTGGATGTTGATAAAATTGAATGTGAATCTTGTGGTGCAGTTTTGAAGTTTGACTCGTCAGCTGAGTGGACTCCTTCTGAAGGTGATCCATGATGTTACTTGCATTGCAGTATTGCACTACTGTTTTTCTTGCATGTTTCTCAAATAAAATATGATAAATGCTTCAAAAAAATCTAATGTTGTAGTGTTCTTTTTTTCTTAAAAAAATTAGACAGTGAAATTGTCTACTATAGCATTTTTAAGCTCTGTGGAATTTATAATGAAAATTGGTCTCCCCCCTCATCTTCATAAGGATAGAGGTTAGCGTTTTGCACATTAAAAATTAGAAAAATAAGGAAAATTTAAAATGCAGAACATTCTAATTTCTTTTGTAGATTCATATTAACGATGATAAAGTTCAAGGCTATAATTTCTATCATATTAAGATTTTTAATCTGTAATAATTAATATTCTGGAAAACAAGCAAGTGTTTCACTTTGTAAATTTTAGGATATGCACATTATTAGCACCACTTTGAAAACAGTCATTTTCCTCTCACGGTATCTATTTTTGATGTTTATGAATGCTTTTGAGTTATCTTATTTATCACACCTAATTTAATATTAAGTGTGGTAATTACCCGGGTTCGGGCTGTCGAGATGAGTCGGTTCATAAAAAGCTTGTTGTTGTTCGGGCCGAAAGTGATTCGCGTCAAATATGTGCCTAGTCAAATAAGGGTCATGTTAGGCTGACCCGCTAATTTGGTATTCTAAGGTTTGTCAATAATATGTATTATGTTTAATTAAGTATTAAGAAATATTTTTATGCACCTTAAAATGCAAATTTTCTAAATCCATATATGTGCATAAAAATAATTTAAGCTTAATAATCTAAACTTGTATAAAGATATTTTAGAAAAATGCATGTGTTTTTTTTTAGACTTAGAACCTTGGTGAGGCTAATATGTGATTAAAATTACATAAATTTAGACAACAAACTGTTGGCGGGCAAACCGGCTCAGTTTTGAGTCGGGAAAGGGTTGTTTGCTATCCGGGTTGGGTTGATTAGTTCCATGTTAAGTTAACAGATCTTACTGAGTGTGTTTGATTGGCTTTTATCCACTCAAACCCAATTTCGACCCTCACTAATTTCCACTCAATCCTTAACAATTTTATATTAGGTTTGGGTTGTCAGGCTGGTCAAGCAATGGATAAAGGCCATTTTGCTAACAATTCTTAGCATTATAATTTTTGAAGATACATCTTTGACATGACCTTAAATTGAAAATCTTATACGTTGCTAGAGTTACTGTTTCAGCTAGTCATTTCAGGTGAAAGTGGCTTTCAATTATTCAAAACCCAGCTAAAGAGAGATGCAAGAAGATGTTGAGTTGGATTTAATGTTTCATCGATCAGGATAATCAAATTCCTTGGCTCAACTATTGAATTGCTCAAAATTCTTTTGTAGGCTGCTAATAATATTTCCCTGTATGCATAACTGATGCCACTGGTGGTGCCCTTAGGAATTAACTTGGAATTCTTGCCTGCTTCTCCGACCTAAAGTAGCCTTAATGTGATTGGAACTGATCCAATTAGCTTAAAAGTGCAAAGCTATGTAAATTATGAATGTAGTTGTCCCTAGATTTAGTGTTTCTTACTTTAACTTCTTTATTTATCTCTTTTGTATTTATCCCTTACAAAAGAGTAATAGATGTTGCCATCCCCTCAATGTCTCTCTATATGCACCTGAGACCCTTCCCACACAATCTCTTGAAATTTGAGAGTTCAAGATTTCCCAACATTGACTTAAAACTGACAAGCTTGAAATTAGTCATACTCAAAGTGCCTTCAGCTCAAGATGTTGCATCTGTTTCTGCTGTAGTTTCAGATGTTCTTTTATGTTGTGAAATTTAGTTGTGGCTGGGAAATATTTATTTTTAAATTTTATTCTAATAGGAGACACGTCTCTTTGATGGAGAGGGATGCATTGTCTCTTTGGCAATAGTCACTGACTAACATAATACATAATTTATCCTCAGAGAAGATATTTTTAGCCTAATAACCTTTTAAAAAAATTAAAATATCTTTGTTTTTTTAAGTAATTCCTGAAGTCTCTCCAATGTTCCCAATATCACTAATTTAAAATTTTATGTGCAATATTTCTCGGGATTGTCTCTGAATCTGCTGTTACTATATATTTTCTTAATAATTACGTTGCAAAGTCGGGCTTTGTTTGCATTTTAGTGTTGGAGACAGAGCTCTGTCTAGTCCTTGCTGTAGATTACTCATAGCTCCACCCTGATCTATTAATTTATATTTTGTATAGCTGATGGCGCTGGAGAAGACTTTGCCAAGAGGCTTGATGAAGGGCATACTGTTACCTGTCCATGGATAGAAAACTGCTGCGCAGAAAGTTTGGTTCAGTTTCCACCTACTCCACCATCTGCACTTATTGGTGGTTATAAGGATCGCTGTGATGGACTGCTCCAGTTCCCCTCCCTTCCTATTGTGGCTGCATCTGCAGTTGAGCAAATGAGGGTTTCTAGGGGCCCAGAAATTGATCGTTTGCTGGTTCAGGCTCAGTTTCCAGGCAGTGAATCTGACGTCAAGCTGGAGATCTTGTTAGCAACTGAGAGCTCCAGAGAAGATGTCTTCGTCATATACTCTCGTGTAATATATTCATGTTTCCAGAATTGATTTGTTTTAAGTTCTTTTGGATATTTAGCGCTTAAAGTTTCCTCAAATTTTAGGCTCAAAAGCTCATAAGCCTGTGCGGATGGGAACCTAGGTGGCTTCCAAATGTTCAGGACTGTGAGGAGCATTCTGCTCAGTCAGCTAGAAATGGATGCTCGAAAGGTCTTTCAATATATCGTGGTCCACCCCTCGATCCAGGCCGTGGAAAGAAAGCATTTTCTTCTTCCAGGAATAAAGATTTGGGCAAAAATGAAATAACTGCTCCTAAGTCAAAGAATGTTTCTAGATCACCGTTGTTAGATTGTAGCCTATGTGGTGCAACAGTCCGAATCTGGGACTTCCTCAGTGTCTCTCGTCCTGCTTGTTTTGCTCCCAATAGCAGTGATGTTCCTGAAACTAGCAAGAAGACGACATTGACACGTGGAATAAGTGCGGCAAGTGGCATCGGTGGATGGGTTGCTGCAGATTGTATGGATAAAGAGCAGGCAGGTGACCATGATGTAGCTGCAACTGATGATGGTAAGTCACTGTCAAACATTGGGGTGGATTTGAATTTAACCATATCTGCTGGGTTGTCCTCTTCACAGTTGCACATGAATGTTACACCTGAACAGTATCAAGATGTGCATAGAAGAAGAGATGTTTTGATTGGGCAGCCTTCTAGCAGTGAGGTTGGTGATCGTGCAGCTTCATATGAATCACATGGTCCTAGTTCCCGCAAGAGGAACTTAGAAGAAGGTGGAAGCACAGTTGACAGGCCACCTTTATGGATTCAACCAACAGACAGCATTGAAGGAACCATCATTGATCGGGATGGTGATGAAGTCGACGATGGTAGACAGTACTCTGCTGGCCCTTCAAAACGTGCTCGTGATTTTGATTTTGTTGAACCCCATCAATACGGAAAAGATTTTTCTGGTGCTGGTCCTAGCCACTCATTTAATTTGGATATGGGAGCTGAAGCTACGAAACATGATCCTTTCTACCAAGGACCTGAGCAAGTAGCTGTCTATCCATCAACTAGAGATTCAACACACGTTTCTTCTGTTATTGCGATGGATACCGTTTATCACGGCGAAGATAATGATTCAATGGAAAGTGTTGAAAACTGTCCTGGAGATTATGATGACATACATTTGCCTTCTACATCAACAATCAAGAACACAGATAACTATGAGACATCTGAAATGAACTACAGTAATCAAGCACAGCAAAGCACCTGTCCAGCTGCTGTCAGAAGTGTTGGTGAAATGGGTATTAGTAGTACAAATGAAGAGGAAGTAGTGAATGCGGATACTGCTACTGCACATGGGATGGATGGTCCCAGTTTTGGAATTAGTGGAGGAAGTGTAGGAATGGGTGCTAGCCATGAAGCTGAAATCCATGGAACTGATGCTTCTATTAATAGGGCTGACAGTGTTGTTGGTGATGTAGAACCTGTCGCTGAAATTACAGAGAACCAGGGTCAGACAGGTGAATTTGCTCCAGATCCATGGTTGATGGGTGATTTTGTGCCTGGAGGAATGGACCGAGAGGATCCTCATGGTGATAGTCAAGAATTGATATCACGGCCTGTAGGAAGGGCAGATAGTGGCTCAAAAATTGTGGGTTCAACTAAGGCGGAATCTGTTGAAAGTGGCGAGAAGACAAGTAACATAGGAGACACTCCGGGTGAGAACAGTCCCCACCCATCTCTTTCTTGCAATGCTATTTTATGTTCTGGCTTTGAAGTATCCAAGGAAGAAGTTACTCAAGCTGCCAAAGATCTCACAACAGATGACTGTGGTTATGCTGAATCTGGCTACATGATCACAAATGGAATAGGTAAAACATTGCTAAGCTTTTGAATTTTGATGCATGAGTTCTGCTGTTCTATGTGGTAATTTGATAGTATTTGGAGTAATAAATTATGTTAATGACATCTATGATGGTTTAGTTTTAGCACCTTTGGCTGTGTGAATATTTGATAGGATATAATGATAAATTATGTTAATAAATTCCTTGATGTTTTAATTTTAGCACATTCAAGTTAAAAAGTCCAACTGTAATTAGTGTGTTTCATTTTCTGGATTCATATGTATTTGTGTCTGCATGTAGGTTGCGTTATAAAAGTCAATCTGAACGAGCATTGCTTACTCTCTATATTATCTGCTTCATCTTTGTATATTTCTTATTGTTAGTTGTTTAAACTTTGGCAAAAGATGGTAATTTTTGTAATTGAACATTTAGGGCATCCAAATGGTGAAAGCAATTACGGTGAAGTAGCTGAATTTGATCCAATTAAGAGTCATAATCACTTCTGTCCTTGGGTGAATGGGAATGTTGCCGCAGCAGGCTGTAACAGCAGTAGTGGCTCTGGTTCGAGTGCTGGTGCTCTAGCACTTTGTGGTTGGCAGCTAACATTAGATGCTTTGGATGCTTTCCAATCACAAGGACAAGTTCCAGCTCAAACAGTCGAATCTGAATCAGCGGCTTCCATGTATAAGGTACGCAAACATTTCTATTTTATTCTCATTGCTATTGCTATTGCATTTTCAATTCTTTATTTTCCTTTCTGCTTCCTCTTCAATTAATACAACTGATATGGGATTTTGCTAATATATGATATCATCTCTCAAAAATTTGATTGTACTTGATTAACATTGAAAAGACAACTAGGTTACATCTATGTTGTATCGATTCATGTTTTTAAGATGACTTCTTCATTAACCCCTTTGATCCAGATTTGATGGTAAAAATACTTCAGAAAAAGTGTGGTCTATATATGCTCTAAAACACGGTCTTGTTAGGTCTTTCTTTCATATTATATCTACATCTCATCATCATAATTTTTTACTAGATCACAAACACACTTTCTATATGTGAATAAAGGAAAAAATCTGCACATGTAAAGAAATCATACTCTTAGAATACATCTTGACGTGATTGGAAAAAAAAATGGGATTTCACTGTAAAAACTCAGTCCTGCACATTTTTATAATGTACCTGCAAAATGGTTACAAAGATGATACACCTGCAAAATTGAAATGATGATGATTGGTAAGCGTATTCACACTCCCAAAATACAGACGTAGGGAATAACTTGTTTGCTTTTTCTCTTTCCGGGAAAATTATAATAGGATAGTTCAAAATTGCAGGTTTTAGCGGTTTTAAAAATCATAAATGAAAATGGCAGTTGACTAGCGTTTTAAGTGTAGGAAATATATACTCCAAATATACACAGAGTTGGGATCCATTTGTGTGACAGTGTCGATTGAGACATAGGGATCTGTAAGGATTGTTATACAGATCTGTAGTATGCATTTTTTATACATGCTGAAGTTCAATTTGGCAAGTTCACTTAGAGTGACCAAAATCCTAACTCTAGGAGTCTCTCACTTGATGGAGGAGTAAATTTTCATCGCTACTTATTACATCCTATTTGAAAATTTATCTAAAGAATCCTGTTTATTTTTTAAAATGCTGATGTATTACTGCTATCTGATTGTCTTGGGATATATAGTTGATAACTAATTTAAGGCTTGATTTCAATTCAGGGATTTGGATTTGGAGTAAGAATTTCAAATGACTCCAATATGGGGGATTTCAAAACCATTTCTTTGGTTGAAAAAATAATATAAAATGATAATTCATCCAATCAAAGTGGTCTAAACAAGTGTTATGATATTCATTATTATGGATTTGAAATCAAGAGCTCCAAATTCTTTTATTCAAACAAGCCCTAAGATTTTCTGTTGCTCTCTAAAACCTTTTTGCCTTTTGGATTATTGTTACTAAATTTGTGGCAATTTTGAAGTATTGGATATTGGCATGCCTTGTTTGCAGGATGATCATCTGGCTCCTGGTCGGAAACTCATGGCACGCAACTCTTTCAACAAAAGTAGTGGGAAAAACTGAATTTTGCAATTTTGGTTAGAGATGTGAAAACTGGTATTTTTTTTTTTTTTTTTTTTTTGAACTCATCAAGAAATCCTTGACATACTATAGACTTCCCATGAACTTTGTTGATGTGTAGCCTTTTCCTTTTAAGCATGAAGTGAATGAATTTATTTTTCTTGCAGGTGTCATTGATTCCAGTTACAGTCGGCAAATCGATCTCATACAGTGTTCGAATCAATTTTATTGTGTGTATTTATTCTCTGTTGCTGGGCTTTGGACAACGTTGAAATTCAATTAGCTGTAGTATTTATTAAGATACAAGGGACACAGTTTTTACTTTTTTAAGTTGGAGCTTTTAATATTTTATATATTTATTTTGAATTGTATTATTCCCTGAGATCTTTGCGGGTGTCTCAGCATGTAACTGAAGTAGATTATGCTTTTATGAGCTTGAATTTTCTTTGTTTGTGAATGAATTCTTGGGCAATAATACTGTATTCAATTTGAACACCATATGCAATTCCTACTCGTGGAAAACTCTTTACTTTATTTTTCGTGGAGGATAAATCTTGTGTGTTGTGTAATCACCCTTTTGAGAATCGAATATTTATTCTTATGTTGTCCCTTTGTTGAAGCTATTTTCCTCAATTCCAAATGGGATTTTAGATTATACCCGTTCAACAATTGGGACATGAAGAAATGGATAACATCTCTTTTCAAACAGGATATGCTTTTCTTCCCCGCACCGGAACTATCCCTTGAGTTCCTTAAGTTATGCCTCGTAGCTATGGACCAAATTTGGAGAACAAGGAATGCCGTGCTCCACTCAAAATCTGTCCCGAATGCAGCCCTTCTCTCGAACAAGGAAGAATATCGATCATTGCCTCTTGCTCATCCCTAGTGCCGAATGGATTCCACCTCCACCGAGTTGGTTTAAAATCAATGTTGATGTCGCTTTTCATAGTGATTTGTTCATCTCTCTCTCTTGTCGTGCGAAACAACAATGGTTCTTTCATCTTCGCCTCAATCATTAGAGACTTGTTTGCGGACCCAACTGCTGCTGAAACTTCAGCCATAAAGAAGGCTTTTTCAACTGCGGATCAAGCCGACTTTGAGAAAATCATTATTGAATGCGATTTATATGATTACAAATGCCTCTCCGTCTTTTGAATGGGCCTGCTCTACGGAAGCAAATCAAACTAGACGTTCTCTTCTCAAATGGCCCTTATGGAAGGTTAAAAAGACCCCACGACTTGATAACAAAGCGGCTCACAACTTGCCTAAATGGGGTCTCTATTGTAATTGAAATGGTGTTGCTCCCCTCTCCCATATTTCCCCTTAGTGTTTTGACTTTTTAATGATTCTAGTTGTTCTATTTCTACTCCTCTTAACGATTATATTTGAATTATAAAAAATACTCCCTCCGTCCCATTTATTTTGCTCCCTTTGCTACAGTATTCGATCAAACTTTTCAATATTTTAAGTGACTTATCATATTAAATTATTCACATTTGTGGTGTATTAAACCTTTTAAATATTAATATATCTAGTTTCATATGATATTATCAACTTATTAGTGAATATATTAATTAATTTATTAATTATAATTTTTATAAAATTAGTCAAGTTGACCCGGGAAGGATCAATGCTTATAAGTTATAACATAAGATATCTTTTGGCTTTTGCTAATAAAGATAATAGAGGCGAGAAATTGCCAATTAAAAAATGTGGAAGGGGTATTGTTGCATTTTAGCCATATAATTCCAATTCATGCACACGCGCTTCGGCTCCCCCCACTCCCCCCAACACACAGCAAACCCAGCTTTCTTTGTTTCTTTTCTCTGTTCTTTTTTTTATTTTTGGGTTTAACCGCAGTAACAATTCACAGAACAGGTTGAAGAAAATTACATATGGAATCACACACTCTCAGTATACAACATCACAGTTGAGATAGAGTGAGAGAGAGAGAGAGAGAGAGAGAATAAATGAGGGACGAAGCCGTAAGCTCCTCAAAAGAACCGCTAATGCCCCTCAGATCTTCTTCTTCTCCTCACCGGAGCCTAACTCCCGCCGTGAGGTGAAATTACCTATCTACCCCCATACATATTCCATCAATTTTAATTGCCGTATATTATATTATGATATGATGTAATTGAGCTTGCATCGTGCTTGTATTTTGTTTCGGGTGCGTAATTAGGGCATGCAGTTGATACGGTTTTGTTTGTACTAATTTTTTTTCCGAAGGTTTCTTTTAGGGTTTAAAAAACTTGATTTTTTCTCGGCTTGATTATATTAAGTAGTTCGTATTTCATGAATTACACGTTAGATACGGAGTAAGTTTGACTGGAGTAATTAGAGAAGGAATTTGTTTATAACTCCTTTTAAATGATTTATAGTTTTTCTTAAATTTTTGTTTGAGGTTATTTTATCTGAAAATAGAGAGCTTAAGATGAACTGGTGGAGTTTGTAATTTCATAATGAGAAATTTGATGGTCTAGCTTCATCATTGTTGGTGAATATGTAATTAACTATGTCACATTTAAAGACTAGCCGAGGTACGTATGATCTTTCTGCTTAGATTCGTGATTTTGTTGAGTGTGCACGATTTTTAATGTGAGAGTTTTCCTCATTTATTATTCCTTTAGACTAGCTTCATAGTAATTTGAACATTAAAAACCATAAAGAATGGAAGCTGAAAAGTTGATCTTTGATCTGCTTCAAGATTGCTTTTATTATATAGGTGCCACTTGCATGATGCTAGATTTCCTTCAGTAACTATAGTTAATTTTCCATTTATATTACATAATTATATTCACATGCTCCTTTTAATCAGTTCTGCAGGAGCATCATCTCCTGCTGTTCCTGCAAATGCTGGCAGCACAGACTGGTATGGTCAAGGTCAGAATTCAAAAGAGGGGTCTCTTTTTCGTATTAGTTCAAAGCCCACATACACATCATTGAGCACCAGTTTTGGGGGCTCTGCTGTTGGATCATCACAGCCTTCGTGTAGGCCCTGGGAAAGGGGTGATTTACTTAGGCGTCTCTCAACATTCAAACCTGCGAATTGGTTTGGAAAGCCAAAGGTTTGGACTTGCTTTGACCTCTTGTGATGATCATATTCAATAGAGTTTCTTCATCTTTTCTCTCTTTCTCTCTCTCAAATTTCTCCCTTTATTTTTGCTCCCTTTAGGTTTAGCGCGGAGTATTAGTTAAGAGTTAAAAAAATGAAACTTGCAGTGGTTGTGAATTAGTTGTGTCAAGTCATATGTTTATGTGACATGGTATTTTTGAGAAAAATAATTTCATTTCAGGAAATGGAGTCTTGTTCTGGGACATCTCAAAAAGGAAATAGGAGTAATCATTTAGGGCAGAGGGAGTATATATGAATTGATTGCCTACTGCTCGTACATAGTTTATTGGTCATGTAGTTATATTGAGATCATTGAGGTTGTATCTGCCAAATGATTCGTTTTGAACCCAACAGTGAACCAATGCATGGATTAGCTAAATTGAAAATTTGAAATTTAATTTTTCTGAATCTTAGCTCGTTTAGGACCAGGGAACTCAGCAGCTTGTTCTTCTACTTCTAAAAAACAAACAACTTTTGTATCAGATGATAATCTGAGAGCTAAGTGACGTTGCTTTGTCTACGTTGAGGAATAATTTCTGGCTTTCTGCTTCCCCTTACCCTTGGGAATCAGGGATGGCTGCACAGATAAAAAGTATTAGTAAAAATAAGATTCTGTATTGCAGGAAAGTGATGCAGAAAAGAATGTATAAGACTATGAGTACAAAATATATTAGTCTCTTTAGACACAATCACTAGAAGTTAGAGGCCACGTTGAGGAATTCGGTGTAATATTGATCATCACTTGTTAGGAAAAGACATATACTAGCATATAACGTGCTGCATGGAGTACAGGTGGGTTGATGGCTCCGTTACATACTTCAATGTGCACATCAGTACTAAGAAGGATTATAATATACCAGATACAACATATCCATGGAATATTAGAAAAATTCAGGAATCGGGATAATGATTAATAGGCTTGGTAATATATAGTCGTGCTTTGCTTTTAAGATGATGTACTGTGATGGTAAGAATGCCCATAAGGACTGGGCTTAGAAAAAAATTAGTTTTCGTGGATTATGGTTGATGGCATAATGCATAACATACTTCATTTTCTTTCATTTTATAATTTATAGCTTTCCTTTGTTCGAGGCCTGGCCATGTATTTTGTGCAGAAAGATTCCAGTTTGTATGCTTATCCATTTCATTTCATGCAATGTTTAATTCAGGCTGCAAGTTCGCTGGCCTGTGCCAGAAGAGGCTGGGTGAATGTGGATGTTGGTAAAATTGAATGTGAATCTTGTGGTGCAAAATTGAAGTTTGTTTCATCAGCTTCCTGGACTACTTCTGAAGGTGAATCATGTTGGTAGTTGTTGATAACTATATGCTGAAGTTTTCTTGCACGTATCTCAAATAATCGTTGTTACAATATTCACTGAATTTTTAACTGTTGAATGTTATTAGTTATTACGATTTTTGGCTGTGAGTTTGCCCATAATGAAGCATTTTGAATCTCAAGGAGTCCTCAGAGAATTTTCTATGGCCATTGGTGCTTGGGGATCTCTTTGCAAAAGGACAGTGAAAATAAGTATGCATGGCCTGCTCACCCAAACATTGGGGTAAAGAACCCATAAAAAATACATAACAATGTGAATGTTGAATGTAAGTGACTTCACAATCATAACCATTTTCAAGGCTATAATGTTTCACAATAAATAGCAACTCCTCAGGAGACCAAACCTGTGTTTCACTTTGCAACTTTAGTGATATGGATATCAAATAAGTAGCACCACCTTTGGCAACAGTTCGCTCGAGGTGTCAGTTTCTTATAGGTTTATGAATACACTCGGAGTTATTGATTTTGTTGACATACTCACCTATCTTAGTTGCATGGGCTAGTCTATAACAGGTCAAAATGACTATCAATGGTTCAAAGCCCTGATAGAGAGACCTGTAAAATGTTTAAAGTAGCCTTTATGTGAGTTGAAATGCTGCAACTACCTGATACACCACCAAGCTTTGGAACTATTAAGCTCTGTTAGAGTACTATAATGTGGTTGTCTGTATTTCTAACTTAAACTTTTATATTTTCCATTACATTCGACATAATGGAGCCCTCCTCTCAATGTCTCTATGTATGCATTCCCTTCCTGCAATATCTTCAAATTGGGGAATTAAAGATTCAGTAATACTAAAATAAAGCTGACAAACTTTGAATGTGGTCATTACTCAAACTGCCTTCATCTTGGAACTTTGAATAATTGAATCTGCTTCAGCAATAGTCTTAGAATATTTTTTTCTTTTCCATATGTGATTTTTTTTTTAAAGTTAATCTGAGAAGGTTGCCTCCTTGATGTCACCGAAGAATGTAATTTATCCCATAAATTTTTTTTTAGTTTAGACTAAAAGGCTCAAATCTACCGTTTGTTTAGTTTCGAAATTTGTGTGTTATTTGAGAGTAAACTCTATCCATTATTATTTTTATTTATTAATTATGACAGAGACTTTAAATGTCATTTTGTTTACTCTTGAGTTCAATTTTTTTATGTTTAGATTGTCAACACTTTGTTGTCGCATTTTCTGGATAAGATTGCCTGAAGCTTCTAGTCATCCCAAAAGAATGAAAGAAATGGAGAAAATGAAGCTTCTATGCTTGAAAATATACGCCACATTAACATTTATGTGCGCGCTTAGTTGGTGTTGTCACTACTAGTGCCGTTACTGTATTATGTTCTTTTTATTTGCCCTTGTTCCCAACATCGTTCGAGCTTTATTTGCTTTCTTCTGTTGTGAATAAAGGTTTGTCTAGTTCCTGTTGTATATTACTCTTAGCTCTATCTTATCTATTATTTTAACTATTTATGGTAGCTGATGGCGCTGGAGAAGACTTCTCCAAGAGGCTTGATGAAGGACATAAGGTTACCTGTCCATGGATAGGAAACTGCTGCCCAGAAAGTCTGGTACAGTTTCCACCTACTCCACCATCTGCACTAATTGGTGGTTATAAGGATCGCTGTGATGGACTGCTCCAGTTCCCCTCCCTCCCTATTGTGGCTGCCTCTGCAATTGAGCAAATGAGGGTTTCGAGGGGGGCTGAAATTGATCGTTTTCTAGTTCAGGCTCAGTTCGCAGGCAGTGAATCTGGCATTAAGCTGGAGATCTTGTTAGGAACTGAGAACTTTAAAGAAGATGGCATCTTCATATACTCTCGAGTAATACTCTCTTGTGTATAGATTCTATTCATTTTAAGTTGTTTTGGGTATTTAGCAATCAACTAAACTTTCGTCAAATTTCAGGCTCAAAAGCTGATAAGCCTGTGCGGATGGGAACCCAGGTGGCTTCCAAATGTTCAGGACTGTGAAGAGCATTCTGCTCAATCAGCTAAAAATGGATGCTCTAATGGTCTTTCAATATATCGTGGTCCGCCCCCTGATCCAGGCCGTGGCAAGAAAGCAATGTCTTCTTCCAGAAATAAAGATTTTGGAATGCATGAAGTAAACGCTGCTAAGTCAAAAAGTGTACGTGGATCACCATTGTTGGATTGTAGCTTATGTGGTGCTACAGTCCGAATCTGGGACTTTCTCAGTGTCTCTCGTCCTTCTTGTTTTGTTCCCAATAGCAGTGATGTTCCTGAAAGTAACAAGAAGATGGAATTGACACGTGGAATAAGTGCCGCAAGTGGCATCTGTGGGTGGGTTACTGCAGATGTTGTGGATAAGGAGCAGGAGGGGGACCATGATGTAGCTGCAACTGATGAGGGAAAGTCACTGTCAAACATTGGGGTGGATTTGAATTTAACCTTATCAGCTGGGTTGTCCTCTTCACGGTTGAACAGGAATGTTACGTCTGAGCAGTATCAAGACGTGCATAGAAGAAGAGATTTATTGATTGGGCAGCCTTCTAGCAGTGAGGTTGGTGATCGTGCAGCTTCATATGAATCACATGGTCCTAGTTCCCGCAAGAGGAACTTAGAAGAAGGTGGAAGCACAGTTGACAGGCCACCATTATGGATTCAACCAACAGACAGCATTGAAGGAACCATTATAGATCGTGATGGTGATGAAGTCGACGATGGTAGACAGTACTCTGCTGGCCCTTCAAAACGTGCTCGTGAATCGGATGTTGAACCCCGTCGACATGGAAAAGATTCTTCTGGTGCTGGTCCTAGCCAGTCATTTGGTTTTGACAGGGGAGCTGATGCTTATAAAGATGATCCCTTTGACCAAGGACTTGAGCCAGTAATAGGCTATCCATCAACTAGAGATTCAACTCACGTTTCCTCTGTTATTGCGATGGATACCGTTTATCACGGTGAAGATAATGATTCAATGGAAAGTGTTGAAAACTGTCCTGGAGATTATGATGACATACATTTGCCTTCTACATCAACAATCAAGAACTCAGATAACTATGAGACGTCTGAATTGAACTACAGTAATCAAGCACAGCAAAGCACCTGTCCAGCTGCTGTCAGAAGTATTGGTGAAATGGGTATTAGTAGTACAAATGAAGAAGAAGTAGTGAATGCAGATACTGCTACTGCACATGGGATGGATGGTCCCAGTTTTGGAATTAGTGGAGGAAGTGTAGGAATGGGTGCTAGCCATGAAGCTGAAATTCATGGGGCTGATGCTTCTAATTATAGGGCTGATAGTGTCGGTGATGTAGAACTTGTTGCTGAAATTACTGATAACCAGGGTCAGACTGGCGAATTTGCTCCAGATCCAGGGTTAATGGGTGATTTTGTTCCTCAAGAGATGGACCGAGAGGATCCTCATGATGAAAGCCAAGAATTGATGTCCCGATCTGTTGGAAGGGCAGATAGTGGCTCAAAAATTGTGGGTTCAGCTAAGGCAGAATCTGTTGAAAGTGGTGAAAAGACAAGTAACATGCGGGTCACACTGGGTGAGAACAGTCCCCACCTGTCTCTTTCTTGCAATGCTATTTTATGTTCCGGCGTTGAAGCATCCAAAGAAGAAGTTACCCAAGCTGCCAAAGATCTCGCTACTGATGACTGTGGGTACGCTGATTCAGGCTACATGATTGCAAATGGGATAGGTAAAAATTATTTAGCTTTTGATGAATGAGTTGAACTGCTGGCTCTCTGGTAATTTGTTAGGATATAATATGCTGTTAATGAAAACCATGATGTTTAATTCTTAGCATACTCAGGTTAAAAAATGTAAATACAGATGATGAGCTCCTCTTTTTCCATTATCACTGAACTGTATAATTCTGTATGGAGGTTGCGTTATTAGATTCCATCTGACTATAATCTCTAACTAGTATTTGCTTACCTTCTTTGTTTTATGTTTCCTTCTTGTTAATGGTTCAGCCATTGTAAAAAGATGGTAATTTTTTTTATGGGACATTTTAGGGCCTCCCAATGGTGAAAGCAATTATGGTGAAGCAGTTGAGTTTGATCCAATTAAGCATCATAATCACTTCTGTCCTTGGGTCAATGGGAATGTTGCCGCAGCAGGCTGTAGTAGCAGTAGTAGCTCTTCTCCGAGTGCTGGTGGTCTAGCAATTTGTGGTTGGCAGCTGACATTAGATGCTTGTGATGCTTTTCAATCACTAGGTCAAGTCCCAGTCCAAACAGTCGAATCTGAATCAGCAGCTTCCATGTATAAGGTATGTAACTATTTATGACATCTCTTAATAAAGTTAAGTTACTATATGACATCTCTTAATAACTTGGTTGTGGAGCCAGTTAATTAACGTGGAAAAGTAAAATAGGTTACATCTCGTGAGTATAGATGGTTGATAATATGCATATACGCAACCTGAAAGACATAATTAAGGAAGAAAGAGAGGGCCTGGAGGGCTGCTATTCCTTTTCTTTGCTTTATCTTTGTTCAAATAGATATTAAAAGAAGTTTAAGCATAGCAGTTGACTATAAGTTTTAAGGGTAGAAGATATATAGAAAGATACACCTGACTTTCAATTTGCATCACTAATTTCTTCTACCAAAATTTCTCCATATTTATTAAACTTATATGAATAAAGGTCACCTTCCTTCTATTTGTTTGAGTGCTGCTGTATTACTGCTATCCAAACTCTTCGGATATGAGCTGTGAACTCATCTTAGATCTTTTGGTTCTCATTCAAAAGTCTTTTTGCTTTCTAAATTATTGTTATCGAACAACTCTGAAGTACGGAAACTGGCTTGACTTGCTTGCAGTTGCAGGAAGATCATCTGGCTCCTGGTCGGAAACTCTTGGCACGCAACTCTTTCAGCAAAAGCCGTGGGAAAAACTAAATTTGGGAATCGTAATTAGAAAATTGGAAGCTGGTAATTTACTTTATTCATTGAGAAGTCCTTGGTATACCAAACTTTCCATAACTATTATAGTTTTTAACTATTTTCTGTTTATTTAAAATCTTCAATAATCCAAGCAGTTGATCATCAAAATGTCGTAAATAAATTGATGTATTATCTTTTATTTTGCCCATAGACCAAATTCATGGCATTGTTAGATAAGGACTTGTCTATTTTTTTGTGGCATCTCAAAGCTCTTTTTCTTGCAGGTGTCATTGGTTCTTGCTGCAGTCATCAAAATCGAGCTCGCTCAGTGTGTAATTAAGTCTATCGTGTTATTTATTACCTCTATGTCTGTCTTTAGACAAAGTTGAAATTCCATTGTCGAGTTACAAGGTACAAATTGTTAATTTTCCTTCACCAAGTATTACTTACTGGTAATAATCAAGGGACTGATTGCTCGTTTAATAAGAATGCCAATAAGTTTATAAGAGATACATTACTGTGTCACAGGTGTTTTCATCTCTTATCTTAAGATTACTTTTAAATTTTGCGCAACTGTCAGTTTGATAGAGGTTGGACATTTCAAAGAAATTTTGCTTGTGTTTTTCTTTTTTAATTATCTCACTAATGTAACTTATGACTGTGTGCTCTTGTTTTTCTAAAGAAGTTTACTTAGAAGCTAACATAGGAGATTTGTGTATTTTTAAAAAAAAATTGTTGGCTTTATAACGTGTTTTAATTGAGAAACTAAACCATATGAGTTTATGTTGAACAGGGCTGATAATACTTGTTATGAGGAATTCACATTACATTACAATACTGTCGTCATTTCCGAGATAGTCAAGGAAATAATGAAACTTGTCTGTCTCTTGACCCATAAAGCATACATGCAAATTCTACAACATTTATTACTTGTGCGAGCAGTGTACATGTCTTGTCAACCTTGAAAGATGGCTACTTCAATCCCTTTGTTAGTATAGGCAACAGGTGCATCATATCTGCTGAAGAGCCTATAAGAGGAGATAAGTGAAAGCCCTGCATAGAAAAGGGTTACAGTGAACGTGATCGAAATCGAGGCAGTTGCTTTCCGGCAGAAACCACCATACGAGCCACAAGTCTGGCTCCATGTGATGGATGTGTCCCCTTTGTATGCAAGGTACACCACCTCTGTTGATATGGCTGCGGCTGCTAGTATGATGTATGTAAGTAGCTGCAACCAAAATCAAGTTGTTCAGTAGAACTAATGTAAGTGTAGGGGGGAGTTTGATTAAAGCTACATACATAATGATCAAATCAAATATATGGAAAGAAGAATTCTAATATGGTAATGGTAGTGTGTTCAAATTAAAAACCTGGTCAAGGAGAAAGAAGGCCCATGCCCGGGACATGGTGGATGGGCGAGGCACCGCGGTGACAATAGCCGACAGAAGGGAATAACCAGCACAAACTCCACTTGCATGCACTAAATATCTACAAATTAATTGAACCCCATACAATTATTAATTCTTGAAGAGAAAATTAAAGGTCTTGCTCTAACATGAGATCGAACATCCCAAAAAAGAAATAGCAGAAACCTGAAAGCTCCGAGGTCGGAGTAGGAGAGGGAACCATATTCATTAGTTTGGGAATCCTTGAGCATAATGACAAGCGCCACCAGACAAAGGGCCATGGGAAGTATACGCAGCAGAGTCTCCGCCGTACGCATGGTGGAGCTTCCGCTCTCCTCTTCCACCGGAAGAACTGCATCAGCATTACTAGTATTATTATCTTTCCCTGCTGCCATTATTATTAATTGATATACAAGTGAGAGGCGGAGGAGAAGCAAAAACGACAGTACTACTACTTATTTATGGAACCTATATATCTCATTAATGGAGGTAGCTAGGTATAAATGCTCATTAATGGAATGCCACACTTTCCCATGCAACTGATCTATGTGCATCAGGATCAGGATAAGTCTTACTACTATTTGATCTTCTATCTAATCATTTCTTGAAATATACTAGTATTTTGATTTGTATAAAATGAGAACTAAAACAATTGGGAAAATATTGAGGTTTATTTGTGTATTGTGATTGATTTTACTCACCACTTATTAGTTATCACACCCAAATTTCTCCACGGTTTTTTCCTAATTAAATATACACTTTGTTTAGATGTATTTCCAAGTATTTTATTGGAAAAATGCAATGAAAATACTCCATTTTCATGAAGAAGGAAAAACTGAATTTTTTGAAAACTTTAAGCCTATGAAATATTTACTCAAAAAGCATATTCAAAATAAATGGAACTTTTTTTATTTTTGCAAGACCCACAAAATAAATACTCAAAGTACATTGTCCAGTAGGGAGATGTAGTCAATTTGGTAGACGTGGACATTAACGTGACCTGTAGGGCATTCAATATTTCAATGTTTATGATCCCCGGCCCCAAGTGGTTGAACTTTTGATCGTGTAAAAATTAAACAGTACGTGTACGGTTGGCAAACGGGTGGGTCAGGTTGGGTCCGTACGGGTTAAAACTGGTTTGGGTCGCCCTTTATTTTTATTTTATTTTGTTTTGTTTTGTTAATTATATTTTAAGAAAATTGATTAACACAATATTCAAGTATAGTTAAATAAGATTAATTTAATACTCTATTAAATAGTTTAAATTATATAAATAAAAATGATTAGTCATTAGTCTTCATCGAAAATTGTTAAAAGAACTTCACAATTTTGTCTATTTTGCTTCAGTTTTGTTTGATTTGTTAAAAGAAGCTCACTCTCTCAATTGAACTGAACCGATAATATCCTAAATTTGTTTTAATTTTGTGATTTATGGGATAAAATTGTTAGTCGAAAAAATTATGGGGCAAATTTACCAACGGCAATAAGTTATGGGACTAGTTTTGGCTTTTTCCTTCTTAAGCCCGATTGTGGAGTTCACTCTCTCAAATGAGCCGAAAATGTCCCAAATTTGCTTATGTTTTATGATTTATGGAGTAAATTGTCAGCTCAAAAACTTATGATATAAAATTATCTGCTACTATAAAATATGAGATCAATTTTGCATTTTTGGAGTTTGTCATTTCAAAGTTTGAGCTAGTGACTCGGAGGAGCCACGTCAAAAGCATTCCGTGGGGGCTCGGTTGTTATTCCTGTGCGGTTTAACTTAATTCCAACTTTAGACTTAGAGGAGGAGAAAGGAAGGAGGACGAAATTTCAGTTATTTTTCTGCCGTAAGTTGTGTACGTTTTATGGGTTTTTTCATGTGACCTCCTATAAATAAAATGTATAGGAAAATTCTTATCCAAACCTATTATGGTTACATCCAATCACATGTCAAATATTTTGCATTTGTTTTGTGATGATCACTCTCCTAAAAATTACATCAAATTCCAAAACAAGTGTATTGCACTTGTCATTTAAGTTACGTTGGGTTTGACCTAACTCGATTTGGGTAAGAATTTCCAAACATGTCTTTTAGGTAATTTAACCTCATGTACAAAAATAAGTATATTACTCCCATTGTAAAAAAGAAAAACGAGTGGATGTATCCTTTGTGGACAAGCTAGGTGTTGCACACACACTCAAAACTGCGACTGAAACTTCATTAAAAATGACAAATTAACCGTCACTTGTATCATACATCGTTCACTTTACCCCATTTTATATGTCAATTTAATTTTTTATCCCCCGGTAATATGTTTGATGGACATTTTATCTCCTACGTGATATTCGAATAAATATTTTTCACCCTATGATATTATACATCCAATTATATTTTTTGAAAATACAATAGGAGGGAGATAATAAATTGTTTTATGAAAACAGAGAGGAATATGTATTCATTTGATTTGAACATAAAGGTGAATTGTGTTTAGTAAATATTAGCACAATAATGTAATTTGCTATTAACTATATTTTTAATATTGTAATAATAATGTTGGGGATGAGGAGATGAGCAGTGGCATTAAAGACTGGTAGGGCCGGGCTTGGTATGTTAGCCCGTGGCGGAGATATTGAAGGTATCAAATTAGTTGATGGCACCAAAAATGAAAAATGAAAAAAAATATAATAAAAAATTATTATGTATAAAAGAAAAGGATATTTACACCATCCGAAAAGAACCCAATTGATAAATAAAAATAGTTGGTAGTCTATCTATTACTTCTCGATAAAGATCATTCATTCAGTTTTAAAGTTTAAGCAATATAACATATGAAATATATTTTATCGTTTACATGTCTATGACATGTTGAATATTGAAACTTATAGGAGCCCACACAATTTATGAATGAAAAAATATGTATTTATATATTTACATATAATTAAGGAGTGTGACATTAAGATGCATTTGGTTTGTCCAGTTCTTCTGCATGGTCCATTTCTCCGCTGTGCTGATTTATTGGACTGTGTGATAAATTATTGGACATTATTAATTGAACATCATAAATGAAGTCTACATTAATCTCGTGTGTTCTTTGAAGGGCAATTGAATTGACTTGAACCAAACTTTAAATAAATTAGCTTACTGTATTATAAACAATTTAGAACTTGTTTAATGTGTAATTTCACTATTGTCTACATTCAGTCTATGATCTTGAAAATGTATTCTTAGCTTGATTTGGTTTAAGTGGGGTATAATGTTAGCTAAATAAAAAAATTGGAGTTTAAAAAGTTATTTGAATTTTTTAAAGTCCGAGGGAGAGGTTTGATTAATAAGTGAACAAAGACTTCTGAATAGTTTTAAAGTAATATATAAATTCCTCTTTTTTTTTTTGGTTTATTTGAGAAATATATGCATGCTATAAATTCAAGTAAAGATAAAATTTTATTAGAGTAAACCAGTTCCGATTTTCTTTTTGTACGTAACCATTCTAACTTATGGTGACATTTGTGTCACATATAATCATATTCATTAATTTTAAATAAAAAACCACAATCTTTTAAGGTTTTCTCTTTTTGATAAAACGTCCTAGTTGTTCCATTGAGCGGATACAACTATGATTTGTTTAGCAGAGAAAAGTAATATCCAATGCCCACAAGATATTTCAGCTAAAATTATACATACGTATACACACATATTAGTTATGGTAAAAAGTACTATAAATTATTATTGAAACTATTACACTAAATTAAACATTAATATTTTATCTAAAGTCTTTTTTTTAGGAACGAAACGGTTGTAGTAAAATCACGAAATATCCGCAATTACAATGTCAAGTATCACTCAGAACTCCATATTTAAATGAAAAATAACGAGAAACTAACTTAGCTAACAAATTAGCAGCCGTATTACATTTTCAATCAGTATGAGAAGCACAAAAATGCACAAGGCCTCTACTCAGAAGTTTGATTTCATCATAAATCTGCCCCAATTAGCTTCCCATATGCATATCTCTACTCGTAAACCTGTAATAACTAAAGAACAATCTCCCTCAAGGATGAGATGATTCAAGTCCGTTGAGTTACATTTAACTTTTTTTCTTCCCAAGATTGGACCATTATGTTTCATTGTCTTGTTTGAAAGCTGTCGTATTACAATACACGTGGCATAAATAAATTGTGTTACAAAAGAACACGCTGCATAAATAAATTTATATCTATGAGTAATATAATTGAATTAGTTGTTCCCAAGAATGAATTAAAATTTCGATATGTTTTCCATCGAAAAATATCCCTTTGAGTCAATCAAGGGATATATAGTAGTTTTTACTCCAATATATTTGATTTATTTCACAATTTTTTTAAAAAAATTAAAAAATCTAATATTTAACTGACAGAAATATGCCCGAAACCAAATTGTAATTCTAAGAAGCTTAACATTGAAATCGCATTCACACTCACATGTCAATACTCAATATTATAAAAAGATATAAAAAATAAAGCATAAAATACAGCGATTAATTACGTAAATGTGAATTGTGATAACAATCCGAAGTTCAACCCTTTAATCATCATTACATCATTAGTGAGAAAAGAAGATCAAAGACTGCACTTTTCCGTGTTAAAGAGAAAGATCAAATTATGAGTGAAGAAAAAAAGGACACCCACCATCACCATGAACCGCCGCCGCCGCCGCCGCAGTACGGGACGTTTCAAGGTGTAGCAAATCACCCTCCGCAGCCGGCCTACGGTTTCCCTCAACCTATTCCGCCGCCCGGGATTTCTGGCGTCCCTCCCCCGCCGTCACAATATGCCCACGGTTATCAAGCTGTACAAGGTATATGATTTATACTATATACTATGCATCTTTATTACATCCTATTGTGCATAGATTGAAAGATTTGGTTTTTATTACATCTTAATTGGGTGATTTACAATTGAATTGTATCTTTGAGGGTTGACCACAAAAAAGTCAGCTTTGGGTCGAGTCAAGTGTTTATATCTCTTGATATCATTTGATCTAACTTTAAATGATTGGGATTCAATAAATTTATCTTGATCAGCTCCAGATATATAATATTGATGTGGGATTTCTGGAAAGGATTGTTTTTGTTGCATATGCATCAAAGGGGAAATGGATCAATTGTACAATTATTTTCAGATCTTGGGCTCAAAGGAAGCTAGTGTTATTGTATTTGATCTTCAAGAATAGATCTTTGCTAGGATTTTCAAGAATTTAGAGATGATTTATTATTTTCTTTGTGCTTGGTTTATTGATTTTTCCATCATGTTTTTGGTTATATGAATTTGTAAATTTACATGGGACATTCTCTTGCGTTTGCAGGTTATGCTGTTGCAGAAGGAAGACCAGTTAGGGAGCGTCGCCTTCCTTGCTGTGGTCTCGGCATTGGCTGGTTCTTGTGAGTCATCTTTTCGTATAAATCTTTTCCCGGTTGAGTAACTAAATGTAGTATTGAATAATCATTTGATGGGCCTGCATCTATTACGATATTTAGTTAAATCTTGTCAGTTTCTATAAGTTTGTTGCTGCTAAGAATGGGATTTGATTATTGGCATATTCTTATATCTATTTTTCCTTTGAAATGAAGGGTCTTGTTCTTACCATAATTCACTAGTTAATTCTCTGTAGGAACAAGCGTTTTAAGTAGATAAATGAGTTCAAAGTTTTGGAAGTTGGGTCTTGATCTTTGTAGGACGAACAATATTTTAAGTTGATGAGATTCATTTATTGATATAATTTAATTGTTTAATGTTTAAATTGCTGATAACTTTTTTTTTTTTTGAAGCTTCATAATTGGTTTCTTCCTAGCTGGAATTCCATGGTACGTTGCAGCACTGCTTCTATGTTGTTCCAGAGTCGACCCTCGTGAGAAACCGGGCTATGTAGCTTCCACAATCGCTGTAAGTAGTTTTCTTCTATCTCTCAATCTTTTTGGAAGGATGTGGGTATTTATTTCATCTCATACTTATTAGTTTACATTCTTCTGAACTTGTCTAGTATCTATATGCATAGATATCTATAATGGTGTTTTTGAGGTTTATTACCAAGTGTTACGTATAATCAAATTATCTTGTAATCTTCAACTTTGAACCATCTGAATCGTTTTTTTTTATTAATATCTGAATCTTATTAGTCTTGAATTTCGCGAGTTCTCGACTCTTAATAATTTTTACCAGTTTACACAACCTGTTTCTACTCAATTATGGGCAGGCTGTTTTGGCTTCAGTTGCTCTTCTCTTCGGGCTGACACGGATCGACTGATGACTCGCCATCAAAGGGTTACTTACAGGTTAGATAACCGATGATTGCGGGTCGAAATATATCTGAATAGCTATCCCGACTGTATATTTAAATTAAACGATTCTTCTTCCCTCTGTATACTTATGATAATGTTGTATGTTTTTGTATTGATCTCTTCTTGCTGGTGATGATGAACTTGAAAGAGAGTAATCAGTTGATACCCAAGTGCCCATTTTACTAAAGAAAAATATTGGTGTTTGTTAATCTCATTATATTATTACAAGTTTTTATTGTTTCGCACAGAAAATTGCAGTATTTTTGGAGTTGTTTTAAGGGTTGTTTGCAAATGTTTTTGGAAGCTCAAAAGCAGTTGCTTAAAGCTAAAGTAAAAAATAAGTATTTTTATTGAAAAACATGTGGTGTTTGCAAATATGTAAAAAAAACAGGTTTAATTATTACAAAAATGCCACCTAGAAGAAGCAATGGAAGAAGCATCTCCTTAATTGCTTCTTGTCAATTTGTTTTTATCTGTTTTTCAGTTAAAGCAATAATAGATGCACCTACTTACAAATATTATTAAAGTGCTTTAAGTACAAAAAAGTAAAAAGTAATTTTTAAAAGCATTTGAAAACACCTCTTTAGAATTAGTCCGAACACAGGTACACCATATAGATTATGTAAAAAAAGAAAAAACTTTTGATGATGTTCAATTGTTGGGGAGAAATAATTAATTAATCGACATAATATATACATGGTCAAAGTCAACGCAACACGTTGTAAGTATAGTTAAATGATAAAAACATACTAATTACGAAAAAAAATGGCCATATTTTCCAATAAAAAAATGGCTTTGGGGTAACTTGATCACTTTCGGGGCGGATCTTCTCTTTGGGTTTAATTATTACGCCTAAAATAAACTAAATCCTAGTCGAGTTCATAAACAAGATAAAAATAAAGCACCTTATTAGTTATTACGGTCATGGATAAAAAAAATTACGGTTTCCGACAAAAACGTCAAAAAAAATTAATTTTTAATCAATGAAAACGAAAATAAAATATAATTCTGAAATTATTCATAGATATTGAGACCTTTTTTGATATTTAGTTGACCGAAACATACAAAAGAAAAACAAAACTTTGATCCATGGATTACAGTATGCAAAGGCTTCACCGAGACCCATCTAAACCAACTATTTTTCTGAAGCAATCCAGACAGGCCCATATCCGACCAGCTCCTATATTTTTCAAAATTAATTTATCTACCGAAAATGCAATGAGATGTTATACAACAGCCCAAATTTAGCTAAGCGCCTTAGCCCTTTTAAAACTCCAGTAGACTTGAAAGACGCAACTTCACAGGGAATTACAAAAGTGAACACAAAGATGCTTCAAGATGTACAATATTCATATTTGTATATTCTCATTCTAAATTTTTTAAAGTCTAATTAACAGAATATATCCAAAAATATCCTCTTAAGACCACATCTTAATAAGAAAACTGCAATGGGTCCACAAAATGAGGATTATGCTACCGAGAAAAATAATACTATTGTACATATTGAATTGAGTTTTTGTATGCTACCTTAACACCACCTGCTCGATCCGCCTCAACGAGAAAACTCGTGTACTCTACCAAAACCCAAACAAGAAAATTTTTGAACTTAAGCAGGCCCCCGATTTGCATTCACGGAATACTTCCAAACACAGTAACTTGCCTATAAGCAGAATGTATCAATACTCATTACACTATATTTCGAAGCCAATAGTATTTATTGATAAATTTGGCTTTGTGTGTCGTGAACTGAAGCGTCAAAGAGAAAAAGAAACATACCATGATCGACTATGTCAAGTCCCAGATGATTGCTTTTCCTGGCTAAACATTCTGAGACCTTCAATTAATCTTGCTTTAAGTGACTCGGGAACTTTTGAAATAAAATTTTTCTTAGCATGTGAAATTAGCAAACTCCTGCACATATATGAGTAGGCGTCCCGGTAAAATTGAGAAACGATTAGATGGGGTAAAAAAAATAATCACCCTATTTGAACTAAAAATAAAATGAAAATTTAAATAATTGTAAAGTCAGTCACCCATTCTAACAAAGTAATCAGGGAAAAACAGTTAAAAATAGATCACAGAAAAGCAAACTCCATTAATAATGGTTCATTCCACACTCACCACAAGGTCTGGATAAAGATTAAATCGGGATAATTACGTGTTCCAAAACATCAAAAAATACAAACACAAGTCACTGAAAAGGACACCCATACTTGAAGAAAGATGCTTAATATATATCCTATTTGGCAGTTAAAATGTCAAAACAGGAACAGAAACAAAAGGACATGTCATCAATTTGTTTAAGTCATTGGTAACAAGGTTAAACAAGAGAAAAAGCTTTGAAATTTTACAGGTTTTCAGTTTTTGACTAAAGATTGGTCCTTCAGATGTAACCCTATGTAATTTTTTCCCCACTTCCTCTGGACTTCATACTTTAATCATATTACGACATCCCAAAATTTGGAGTTGCGAAATATTAATCACCCCCGGATTTCAATGACAAGGACATAACAATATAAATAGATATTGACTTAAAAAATTTTGCCCTACTTTTTTCAGATGAACCCAAAACGTTTCCTTTCCACCAACTGCCCCATAAAACATTAAGAAAAATACTTAAGAGATGCACACAACTCAAAAACGGCAATGCACGTGAAGCAAATAGAGATGTCTGCATCTATTTCCTCATCAATAATGAAAAGAAAGTGACATTTGGCTGATGAATATACTTCTAGGCATACTTTGACGAATGACGATTTTCTTCTGTATGACAAATCTGGAGACTCGATTATAATTCCATCAAGCAGACTCATCCTGATAGTTTCTAATAGGCATGAATCTAGAAGAAATAGACTCGCTTATAACCCACCAGAAAGAAACTAGACCATAGATTCAACGCAACCACTAGACAAACATTACTGCATTGTGGATGACAGCGCAGAAGCAGGTAATTGGTATAATAAGAAGCATGAGGTATATAGTGTTGTTTATCTTGACTACATCAAGTACCTTTCAATTTAGATCAAAATTTAGGAGGTATAAAAAAGTACTGGGATGGTTTGTATTAGGAAAGCAGGGTGAATAAGTGTGAATTATATAACAAAAAGAAATACTCTCAACTAAGTTAGGAAGGTACTTATTGTTAAATATCCTAGAATTTGGAGTTGTACCATCCACCGAACTGCAATATGAGTAGACATGTTCAGTGTAAGATTCCCTTTCTTTTTAAAAGTAAACTGGCTATTCTCAATAAAATTAAAAGGAAAATACATAAAAATGCACAAAATGACACCACCTGCTATGACACAAGCATTGAGCACATAAGAGATGTTTGCTTCTATTTAACACATCAATGATGAAAGTGAAATGTCATGTTTGGCAGATAAATATGCTTCTCAGCACACAGAATAATTGGCATTCGGAGTCATCTTGGGTGTTTTTAATTTACATGGATTGTCGTGATTTTCAATAATTATTACAATTTTTTAGAAGAAAATAGATCCAACTTAAAAACCAAAACAAAATACACAAGATCCAATGCAACCACAAAACATAAATTCCTGCATTCTGCACTATAGCACATACAGAAGTACTAAAAGATTTAATATTAGTAATAAAAATACAGAGTATAAGGAATATCACTGAAATGAAGAAACTGTTTGAATGCATGAGAATACAATATGGGTTTCTCTTTATTTTAATGTGCATCTCCTAAGTTCATATCAGCAAGATGCCCCTTTGCATCTCAATACAAGCAAAAGGAACCTTAGATTAGTCCATAGTGAAAATTACTTTTACACCCAAGCAAAAATTATGATAACCAAGAAAGTGACTGAAATCAAAATAAATCTTCACCATAAACTTAATGGTAGCACGTAAATTAAATAACTTTAGTTCAGAACCATACAGAAATAATCCTCGGATATGTTCATTGAAACTGCTCTTAAATGGGTAGGGTTTCGCTATCAAGATACTCTAGTGAACATAAATTAAAAATCTTGAGTGCACAACTTCTGTTATATTGTAATGTTAACACAAACACATGTAATCCTTAAACATAATATTATATTTCAGTTATTTTTATCTTGCAGTCCAAGTGCATCATATTCATAACACCAAATGCATCTTTTTACAGAACATCAATTTCACAGCATGACAAGTGATTATTGTAAAATTAAAAATTTCAGAATAGCTTCAAGAGAGCTTACTTCTTCTCATGGTCATTGGATGCATTATTGTCCACTTCTTGACGCAACTTTTTCGACATAAATTTATGCACTTCTTCAGACCATCCACATGATTGCAGAATTAGTGAAGCTTCTTTCCCAATCCTGAAGTATATTAAAGTGAAAATGGGTAACAGTTCTTTACAGAAGATAATCAGAGACATTTGTTAATAGCAGCAAGAAGAAAAGTCCAAACTAAATATAGCGCAAAATAAAGTGCTAGAGCGCAGCATCATATTTGTCTATGCGGCACAGGTAAGAATAAATCAAGATGCACAAAATACCAAAGATACATAAATCCTTTGGAAGAAATTAGATGTAGTGTGGCTTGTGTGACGTTTTGTGTTCACCTTCAGATCAAGAGAGAGCAATAAACTATTTGCAAATTAACCAATAAGTCTTGGCCATCGGTACATTGGAAAGGGTAAAATCTTAGAAACAAACAAAGCAACATAAACTTGCACACACTTAATGTATCCATATCTGTTACGTCAACAGTCTGACAGTACAAATGGAAGGAGGGAACGGATGCAGGCGAAGTGAGGGTCAACTGGTCAGGCAATCTAATAACCTTCTGATAAAAAACAAACAAGCATTTCTATTTACCCTTTCCGAGGCTTAGATCAACTACATATGAAGAATAAAACCAAATTAGAACTATGACCATGAGAATATTAGATTCAAAGCTGGGGGAAATGAATGTTGAAGAAACGAAAAATAGAAATGATAATTTAATAAAATGATCCAAGGCTAGACTGAAAAACTTCAAGCACAGGGTCATACATTTCCTTGAAATCCTCAACTCTTGCACGAGATGGAGCATCTCTTGCAAGCAAAATGCATGAATGACTATCAGTTGTCTTCCTCTTCAGGCCCGAGTTATTAGAGGAGCCCATGACATCTCCATTCTGTAAGTACTTGCAGTTGAGCCTATTTTGTGATGCAATTATGGTTTTACCGCCATTAAATTCAGGTATACTTATCTCTGAAGAGTCCACTGCAATAGTCCTTGTTTGTCCACTATTGTTTCCCAGAGAAGATGGACCTTCCTCTGGAGTCTGAACATCTGCTAAGTTTTTGCTCATACCATTCCTCTCATTTACTGGCAACCCAGTTTGATCTATTTCGTCTGAAGTAATTGAAGCTTCTTTAGAGCCATTTTCATCCTTGGACTCTCTCTTATAAACAGATATCTCGTAATTCCCAGTAGCAAAGAGCTTCTTTTTGCTCCCAGGGACACTAACATTGTTTTGCTGACTGGTTTTACTTTTGGTTGAGTTACTAGTTAGACTATGGTGGTTAGAAGCGTCCATACTCACTGGTTCTACCAAAGCACCTACCTTTTGTATGACAGATGAATTACTGCCATTGGATTTAAATGAAGGGACCGATATATTTGGCTCAGAATGATTGTCGGAAATCCCCGTCATACTCATTGGTGTTTCTGCACGATCAGACATACTGATTGTGGCTGTTTTAGTGCCATTGGATGCAATGTAAGTGGTTGAATTATTAGTCTTAGAATGATTGGCAGAAATCTTCTTGATAACAGGTTTTTCTAAACAACCTGACGTTTGGATGAACGGTTCAGTGCCATTGGATTCTTGGGATTTGGTTGAATTATTTCGCTCCGAGTGATTGTCAGAAGTTTGTCTTGAACAGGTTGATTTTTCTTGACAACCCAGCTTTTGGATTATGGGTGTTTTACTGCCATTCGACTCGTGAGATTTAGATCCATTGGCCACCAAATCAACCCTAGCTCGAGGCCTCTGTTTTGTACGGGAGAAAAAAAGGATATAGACTTTCTCCGACAAAACCTCTTGCAAGCTTGAGACAGAAACATATGAATCATTGCAGCAGTACCAACGACCACATGCATCCTGAAAAGGCAAATCAAAATTAGAAAAACTAGACTGCTGGTTGATATGAACTGACATCAGGAAACAAGCAATTCGGCATAATGAAATAAGCATGGGAAAACCTTGATATAAGCATAGTAGTGTCCAGAATCAGGAGAGGAACCTGAATGTACAATAGTACCACAAAGATTGTACTCGGGATGCAGATCCTGCAATAGGTAAGACATAACTTGAGTATAAAAGCCACAGGAGAAGAAGTATGATATTAATATGATTGTTCAGAATGTCAGAAACTAGGGATTGTACAGGAACCTGAAATGACAAAAGAACAAAATAGCATTTGCTGCAAAATACTATAAAAGAAAATTCAAGATGGTGTATTTAATGGAAAAAGAGGGTTCAACAATAAATCAAATAACTTTCAAAGAAAACAACCACACTCCAAAAGACAAAATCTTTGATTAGAGAATACAACCAATAAAACATATATTAACCTAATATGCAAACAAATTAACTATACTAACACTGAACAAAGACAGGAGTCCTACATGAGTCCTGGATGATTCAGGAGGACAAACTTAATGCAGTCAAGAGAGCTAAGGAATTATTTTTTTATCAGATTATTTTGATTAAACAAGAACCTCTTTGGAATTTTTAAGGCAGTGAAGAGCTCCTTAGGAAAGTCTAAGCTCAACTAAAGTTCTCAGCAAAGTTTGTATGGAAAAAATAGAAGGGTTGGGCAGGAACATGAGCGTGCCTGTTAAAAAATGAAGAAATGGGTGCACTTCCAGCAAAGATTGTAAACAAAGCTGCTTGAGAGAAATGCATACAGATCCAAACAAAGGACAGTGGGTAGGGATCACATGGGTAGTGACACAACTACTTAAGCTCAATTCATTTGGATGAAGGTATGTGAGATTGAATATGGTAGAGACAGAGGATCTATCATACAGACCAAAGTTGGCCTGGCATAATTCTGCTTCCCTGTGTTAGTAGAGACAGGGGATCTATCATACAGGCCAAGTTGGCCTGGCATAATTCTGCTTCCCTGTGTTAAATAGAAATTAGATATTTGATTCCTTGTATAGAGATAAGCATCCAGAGTCGGGGAAGTGAAAGGCTGGATAAACATCACAGGAAGAAATCTCTTTTATGTTTTAAAAAAAGCTTTGAAGTATTAAGTTTAAACCATGCAAGGTCCACCTAAAATAGGACAAAAAACAAGTAACAAGTCCTTCACAAGTCACCTCAATGCAAGGAGGTGGACCAAAAATTTCTTCCCCAGCATTGGGTCCGAACGTACGGTAAGAGATACCAGAGACTGATATGGCTTAGGGATAGTACTGGCAACTCGAGAGTGAGAGGAGTTTCATTAGGTGGCACGTGGAAACATGCAGTTGACTTTGACCTGGGTGCCAAAACATCACGAATAAAAATGAAAAGAGAAGCATTGAAAAGTTCGTCTACACATGCAACTCTCCTTCAGTTAAGCTTCTTGTAAACATGGAAGAGGAAGGGTTAAAGGGAGAAAAATAGCACTGAATTTCGACATATAAATATATTTTGCACAACATACCTGGCTTGCCTTGCACATGTAACTTGAGAGCAATAATGTCTCATCAAATGCAATGGGCTTATCAATCTTTCCACCAAACATACCCTCAAATCTCTACACAGCCCAAAAAAAAAAAAGGCAATACAGTTGTCAAATCTTATACCTCAGCCAAAATGAAATATTAAAAAAAAAAAAAAAAGGTTCCAATGACTACCACACCTTTAATTGGATCACAAGAACATTTGGAGCCTGAAGTATTGACATTTGCTTCCTTGCTGCCACCAATTCCTTACAACTAAACAAGAATAAGTTTCCCATCTCAAGAAGCCAAAGAAAAAAGCATTACGCGAAAATGAAATACCTATGTCCGCAAAATTCATTGTGTATATTGTGTGCATTTGAATCGTATGTGGAGAAACAGTATAGTAATAAGCACGATATTCTTGTTCATAAAATAGAGAAATTTTCACTTACTTATCACACTTGTATTTGTTATTTCCATCCAAGACCTCAGGCTGAAAAAACTTCTGTAAAGACGCTTTCAGTGATCCGCTATGCAAGATATCAAGACTGATATCCATAATCTCGTCAACCTTAATTGACTCGGCCCCACATGACAAACATTCCACTTGACTCTGTAATGCCCCTCCGAAAATCTCCTGGACCACCGTTTCTCCAGTCCCACCAATATCACCTCCATTAGCAACCCCATTAGTCCTTCTCTGCTGATGTAACTTCTTTAACCTCAAGCATGTGTTATGGCATGCATCAATCACATAACGCAAAAATTCATGTGCATCTTCTTGCCTCCCTGTGCGAAAATGCTCAGCATATATCCTCAAACAGCTGTTTATTCTTAAAGGCGAATCTGAGACTGCTTCAATAGACAAAGAGCGGACAATTCGTTTTTCTAATATGCAGAAAGGGCACTCCCCCTTCTTCTCCTTTCCGACCCCCAAATCACCTACAAAAGTTAAGGTTTAATAAACTATGTGCACCTACATATATGCTGTCCGTCCTTAAACATGGATTCAACTTTACCAGCAACTTCTTTACCATGTTTAAACAACAATGACTGAAAATCTATCTTTAGTTATTTATGTAATTCTTCTATGACATCACATATTTCCTAATAAAAAAGACAAGAAAACCCCAATGCAACTATTATACAAAAAAAAAAAAAAAAAAAAAACATTTTTCCTCATTGTAGAAAATAAATGGTATTCATCCTCTCTTTGTAATATATAGTATCCAGTAGAGTGCTTTTCTCTAATATACAGAACTTTTAAGAACAAACAAAAATTAATTATAAACAAAGTAATAAATGAAGTTTAATAAAATCCATAGGCGCATGCATTTCCTACCCTTCACTTCATGAAAATAACGTTACCAAAAATACGGATGCTCTTAAGATATAAGAAGAACTGCCTATAGTATTTTTCTAGTTGTTTTTCCTTAACACCACCCTTCCAAACTTTTGCAGCAGAGCGTGGTTGCCTCAAATTCCACCAAAAACTAGGGTGTTCTTATTTAATTTCTCAACATTTGATAATTGAAGTGCCTCATAACATGAATCAATTAGCCAAAGACTATTTAAATTAATGACAAATCATTACATTGCACAAATGTTCTTAAGATCAAAGAAGAATGGCCTATAATTTCATTTTCTTAACACCACCCGGTTGCCTGAAAATCCACAAGAGAAAAAAACTAGGGTTTTCTAATTCCATATCTCAACATTGAATAACTGAAAAGCCTTATAACTACGCATCAATTAGCCAAAACTATCTGAAAATTTATGACAATTCATTGAATTGAACAGCGTCAAAGCGACACAGCGGTTTTTATGGTGAATTAATTATAAAGATAAGAAAAGAAGAGAAAAGCCACACATACATTGATACACACGCACAAACACGCATAGATAGATAAATAGAGAGGGAGAGACGAGAATGTACAAATGGAAGAGTGAAGAAACCGAAGGCAGAAACTCGCGAGTGGAGGGGTGTAAGTAAGGCACTGTAGAACGGAGTTGAGGTAGCAACTGTTGCCGAGGTTACGGAGACCTAACGGCGGCGAGCCTTGCTTTCGCTTCAATAGTTTAACCAAACCCGGCTGCCACGTCATCTGCAGCATGCCCATCAACGAAAACGACTCCGCTCAGCAGCAGCACCATCGGCCGCCACAAAACGACGCGATCGCATCACCTTTTCCCTTCTCGAAGACGATTGTTTGTTTCACTTTTTTCTGTATCAAATTTGAAATCAATTCGGGGACTGGGTTTTGGGGTTGGGGAGGTTTTTTTTATTCTGTTGAAAAATTTGATGATTTGGGAATTGGAAATTTTTACTCCATTCCTGGGGTAAGGGGGGAAAGTAGAAGAATCCGGTAACCCGACCCACGCGACCGTTGGAATGGTAAACTAAAATCTGTTGGCTTTCGGTGGCTTTATATGGGCCCGGGTTTTTTTAGTAATAGATATATTTCCAGAATTCTAGGTTATACATGTAATAGAGTTATTAATTATTTTTTCATGCTAGTTCTTACCGAGTTTAGTTTGTCATAATTTATAATTAACACAACGGTAAGTCATTGCGTGTACTACTTGGGCCTCAGGTTGCAGTTGGGCCATCTTCAATGTGGATCAAGTATTCTATTTAATAAGGATTTAGGATTCCGATTAAAGAGATTTAAAATCCTAAATAAATGAAATGACTATGGATTTAGTTTGATCCGATTCGTTTTAATCCAATTATATATAGTGTTATATGTATATTTTTCATTTAAAATCAAATAAGACATAATGACTAATTAAAACTCTATTTGCAAATATAATAGTCTTTTTTCTAGCTCACAAACAATGAGAACAAAAACCGCCACCTCTATCCTTGCATCTCCATTTCCATCTCCATCTCCTTCAGATGAGGCAACAACCCAACCGTCGACATTGGACATACATTCTATCTCCATTTCTCTTATTTGTTTTTCCTTGGTCGTTTACTCATTTTCATCTCATCTTTCCAATTCACCTTCCTTCCTAAATCAACTTATATACATAATATCTCTTATCTTTTACCATCTAGTTCAATCTCTTTGGGGTCGTTTGGTAA
This sequence comes from Penstemon newberryi var. newberryi, assembly GCA_030819805.1. Classification (NCBI taxonomy): domain Eukaryota; kingdom Viridiplantae; phylum Streptophyta; class Magnoliopsida; order Lamiales; family Plantaginaceae; genus Penstemon; species Penstemon newberryi. The sequence continues at coordinate 3,262,249 of JAUALY010000003.1, read as the reverse complement.
GGTGTATGGGATTAAGATGGATTAGATCGGAGCCGGATTGAATGTCATGTTAAAGATATATTGGTAGATTTGATTGAGTCATATTACATTAAAACAATTTACCGTAATATGTTTTGTGGAGTTATGAATTTAGACATATATTTTCACTACTTAATTGAACATATTATGTTAGTTAAGATATATCAAGCCATTTGTATAATATGTATGAGAGTATGAGTTGATCAAGATTTGTTCAATGTTTTAGTTCGAATACCTCCATGCTAATTGTAAATTGATATAGATTTTAGTTTGTGATTTATTTATGTAGAATGTGTTTCCATTTTTAAAGATTCAAGAAGAATTAATGATATTTAATGATATGTTAAAATAGAAAATATATAAATTTGAGGTTATAAGCAACATTTCACCGAATTTATATTCACCCGGATTAACTAATACACCCATGGATGGATTATAATCTAGTCTTAATACCGGGTCGTAAGGATTTAATCAATTTTACCCGGTATTGGACCAATGGCACCAAACGTTGTATTAACACATATAATATGACATAATACCCCCTATTAGGTCCTACCAAACGGCCCCTGACATGTTCGACTGAAAAAGGTGAGGAATCGAAGGAGTTCAAAACACTAACTCTTATGAAAATCGGATCCGGATATTTTAATCGAATCTCGGATATCCATTGGAGTCGATTCAGGTCTTTTTTTAAAGAGTCCATTTGTATTCGGAGCGGATCCATATACATAAATTAGTAATCGGATTCGAATTTAGGTCGATCTTGATCCAATCCAAATCCAACCCATTCACAGGCATATTGAAGAATGAATCTAGACACCAATCCATGAAACTTGATTATTGGAAAAAAATTCCATCAACTTAGAAATTACATAATTTTATTTTGTTAACCAAGTAGTTGTAAAAGTAACGATAAATATCCACGTTCTAATTAAAATTAACATTATACACTTTATCTTAATACAAAAAAAAATAGTGAAAAAAATTAAATCTTTACACTCGGATATAGGTAATTACATTAGCAAATTACTATCGATACATAAAAATAATAATTATAAGGAATCTAATCAAATATTCGGCCAATGAGGCCATAGCTTTGTAGCAAATTACTATCAATAAATATAACTAATAATTATTAGGAATCTACTCAAATATTCGGCCAATGAGGCCATAGCTTTGTAGCAAATTACTATCAATAAATATAACTAATAATCATTAGGAATCTAATCAAATATTCGCCCAGTGAGGCCATAGCTTTGTAGCAAAGCTGAGGTCCCGCCAGTGTTTTAAAAATCTGACCGGACCAACCAATTCGACCGGTTTAACTGGTAATCGACTACTATTTCGACCCTAAAAAATCAACTTTGTTCTTGACCAATTCGAACCGAAAAAAAACTGGATTATGTAAAAAGGTTTAATTAGGTAACAAAAAAATTCACTTTGAAAAGTAACCACTAGTCCACTTATAAAAAATATAGTTAAAAAAAGGTTTATGCAACAAATTTATTTCTCTTCCGCAAACCGTAACATTTATACTTCAAAAAGACTCTCATATCTCTTCTATTTTTCACGTTGAATCAAACAAAATCAACAACAAACCTAAAATATTTTTTTATAATAAGTTATAGAAATATATTTGAGCATCAATTTCAGTAGAAAACTCATTTATTCCCCAATTTCAATTATTTTCATTTTTTTTTAATATAAAGGTTTAATTAGGTAACAAAAATCATCAATATTTTATCTTTTCCATAGGTGATTAGTAATAAAATTATTGTTTTTGATATGGTGTTTATCATAGTTTGAACTATTGCTTTGATATTATGTTATCATACTAATAATTTTATTGTATCATTCATTCTCGACTAAAGAGTTGTAGGAAAAAGAATTGGTAAGATAACATTTAGTTTATGGAAATAAACTTGAAAAAATGGAGAAGAATTATATTTATTTAAATAGTTGATTACATACATTAAAACTTAGAAGAAGAAAAAAAACTTAGACGATTAAATTATTACTTCGTAATGACGTCACACCGGTTGAACCAGTGGTTAAAACGGTTAAACCGATCTAACCAGTAACTAGTAAGGCTACCGATTTAATGTCCGATCCAATTTTTAAAACATTGCCAATAACCTGGAGACCCTAGGTTCAATTACCACTAATTTGAGATTTCTTTTAATTTATTATTAATATTGTTGTTGGTTGTTATTTATAATATTTAGATTGATTTTGATGTATTGTTGGCTAGATTATGATGTATTGATGATATCATAGTGTATTTACCATTTGGAGGAAGCAAAAAATGAGACTTGAACCTAAGAAATTTAAAGTTATTATGCAAGTTCAAAAAATTGGCGAATTCAAGTTCGAAAAATTGTTGAAAAATATTCTCATATAATATGTTTGATGTGCCGCGAAATGAATTAACCCTTCGGAAACCAAAAAAAATTATTTCTAGTGTCATCAGATGATATTGTATAATTACATTTAGCTACACATCGGGTATCTTAATAATCTCCCTACAATATTCTAAACTAAACTTATAATTCCCATTTTATAACGCGCAATCTGGAATATTAGCATTTAACGCGTCGGGCACATAAAGTGAGAACATCTCCCAACAGAGATTCAAATCTGAGTCCGCTTCTTTGTAGTGACTAGTCCCTTCCACTAGGCCAATCACATTTCAGTAAACTAAGTTTTCATATCACATCCCAAATCAAATTATTCTTTACGATCAAAGTTTTTTTTTTTTTTTTTTTTCATTTTTTTACCACCAAAGTTGCATCTATGTAGAACAATAAGTTTATATCCAAGCAATCTGTAGTGTCATTATGTATCTGATTATGAAAGTTGCCCACTGATATACTAATAATTACACATCGCATATTTGAAAAATCCCCTTATTAACTACACTTGTCTACACTTTTTTTTTCCTTTTTTGATAAATAACACTTGACTACACTTATAAGTTCTACATGTTACATATTGCTTCGATATTTTTGTGACATATTTTAATTAATGACGCTGTGGAACATACTTGTTGTAAAGCTAAAAAAACATAACACTGTTACAGTGCTTTGTGAAGTATTAGCATAATTAAAGCAATAATTACCTCGTGTTCATCATATTTTACCTTCACTTTGTCAAGACAAATGAATATTCACATCTATTCGATTTTTTTTCAATCTTCTGATCTGACCAAGTAGTACTCCAATTTATTCTTTTTTGCTGGCTGGTCAATTGGGCATGAAAAGGAAAACTGTGGGCTGTGGCCATTTTTCAAGAATGGTTCCTTTGTAACAGAAAATGGGGGATTATTGTCTTTTTTGTGTCACAATTTATGGTCGCTGGCATTTCTATCCTATATTTTTATCGGGTTGACAAATTTGGTGCCACAACTTCAATTTTGGTGGCAATTTTGATCCACATTCCAGACCAATTTTTATTTTTGAAAATTGTTCCTTCGTAACATAAAATGGGGGATGATTGTATTATTGGTGCCACAACTCATGCTTGCTGTCATTTATACCCCATATTTTATAGGACTGACAAACTTGGTGTCATAACTTCAATTTCGGTGGCAATTTTGGTCCACATTGCAACTCATTTTCAAAATTGGTCTGGATTAGCCCACGTGCGGGTCACGTGACTTTAATTTGGAGGTTCTGACACAAATTCAACGATTTTTCAAAAAAAAACCCTAAAGAAGGAGCTCAAAACGGTGACAGGCCCAACAATTATCCCCATGGGGATTGAAGCCCAGGTTCATGGGAGTATGGTTGTGGAAGAATTTATGAAATTGGTCTCCAGACCTAGCCTGGCCATAATAGTGATCTGAAAGTGGCGTGAAAATGTGTTTTGCGATCTGAAAGTTGGAAAAATAAAATTGAAAGAATTAATAAAACTTAAAATTGATTATACGTATGAGATCGCAGCGAAGAGACGAACAAAACCCAGTCACTAATCTGGCTGAAAACCACCCGAGACGGTTGGCGTTAGTGGAGGGGCACATGATTAGCGACAGGGGCTGAATCACAAATTCACCAAAGTTGTCTTTAATTTTCTTCTTTTTTTTTTTTCCGAAATTTTAGTTGAATTTTGGTCAAAATCCCCAAATTAAAAGTCACATGACCTGCACGTGGACTAATTCGGATCAATTTTGAAATTGAGCTATAATGTGGACCAAAATTATCATCAAAATTGAAGTTGTGGCACCAAATTTACCAGCCCGATAAAATATGATAACTACACGCCACTAACAATTGCCATAAATTTAAACAACTTCACCCAACTTGCACTTCTTTTATGGGTTCCATTTGCACAAAAAGACATTCTTGTTCACGTGTATGTGTATGCAATCACTCTCTCATATTTTTTTCTTCCTGGCTCAGAGTATGTGCATGTAATCTATTTATACTGAGATGGCACTCATGCCTAGGAGAGTTCGCAATTTTATAACTTTATTATGTTGGGTGTCAAGAAGAACGATTATCAAACTAACAAAACTAGTTTTAGACTAGAAAAAGGAGTACTAAATATTATCTGGTAAGAATTGAATTCAAGATTTCCAAGGGTCTCAATTTTGTCGTAAGACATTGGCTCCTCGGCCTATTGTATGTTTACTAATTTACCCCAACTACTAATCAATGCAAATTACAATTAAATGCGGTTCACCCAAAATATTATTACTATTTTATATAATAAGTGTAATCACATGTTTTGGGATAATACTCATAAAGAGTAATTAATCCCAATATAATTTTATGGTTTGATGAATTCTATCAAATTGGATTTGGGCCAAATTTTCACTGTATTTTCGTAGAAGACCATCGCCCTTGATTTTCCTTTTGGATAAGTTTACCAGGTACCACCCTTCTCAAGTTCTATTCTAGCACCCTATTATTATCTAAATAGAAAAATCCCAAGATAGAGACGCCGTGAAGAAGAAAAAAGAAGATTGTGACATTAACCACATCACAAATAATTCACATAAATATGACTATTCTTTCCATATATTGGAAAATTTTACATTTAGAGGGATCATAAAATTGATATTGAAGAAAGTATTTGAAACACACATGACGCATGTGGTAGAGAGCAAACCAGTTGCCCCTAATCGGATGTGGTTTGGAATTCTCACCTCCAAATACTCATCCTCAATTCTCTCCAATCATCCCCACCCCATTTGTCTTCATCCTCAATCATTTTAATATATATATATATATATATATATTTTTTTTTTAATTTATTTTATCTATATATTATTTGTGTTTTTTTCTTTGTTCTATCCAGTTTATCAAGTAGTCCCTAAGCACCCACTCTTCCCATTACTCTTGAACCTCAAGGTCTGTGCTTTTTTCTCTCTGACTCTCTCTATGCATTATTTCTTCTTTCTTCGACTATAATTTGCCTTTTGATTTGTGGGTTTTAGTTGAATTGGGTATTTATTTGGAAAGATGAATTCTTTTTGTGCTCAAGTTTTTATTTTTTATATTGGAGTTGTAGTTAGTTCAAGTAAGAATTGATACTTATGTGGATGTAGTTATTTCATGTATACATGTGGGGTTGTTTTCATGAAATCAGTTCAGTGCAATTAATATACTCTTGTTGACGAATTTGTAAGAATATGCAATTTTTGCAATTAATTCAGTTCATTGCAATCATTAGATTATAATAGGATGTGCTAAAACTTGCCCCTTTGAACATTTAATTATGTTCCGATGTTATCGGTTTCGTTTGTGAACTTCTCTAAGGTTATTTACAAGTAAAGAGTCTTAGTTTGTACAAAAATCTTACTTCTTCGTAAATATGTGAACTCTTGTTAATCATGTTTAATTGTTGATAAGTTTTATATCCCTGAACAAGTTTATTGATTCTCGATTCTTGAAGGGGACTTGTGAAAAGAATCAACAACAAAGATGGCTGAGGTGACAAACGTAACCGAGTATCAGGCTATTGCCAAGGAAAAATTGCCAAAGATGGTGTATGACTACTATGCATCAGGTGCAGAGGACCAGTGGACTTTGGCTGAGAATAGAAACGCGTTCTCAAGGATTCTGTAAGTTGCTTTAAGATTATCAAGAGCTAGAAATTTGTTTTATACTTTTATATACGATGACATGTTACTTTTTCCTAACGATATAATTCAAACATAAATACAGGTTTAGGCCCCGAATTCTAATTGATGTGAGCAAGATTGACATGACCACCACCGTCTTGGGCTTTAAGATTTCGATGCCTATCATGATTGCCCCTACTGCTATGCAGAAAATGGCTCACCCTGAAGGTAAAACATTTACTTGTCCAGATTCTAAATATGTTATTACATATTTAAATTTGAGCTAAATTTCAAGATTTATCAGAAGGATTTGAAAAGGTCCTTATGCAACTTACTTTTTTTTTGTGTACAAGTTTAAGAAGTTTTATAGTTAGAATATAGTTTCATATTTTCGACGAAAACCTTGCCAATCTCGTTTTATTCTAATTTTTTAGCCTAATTATCTTAATTTACCAATTGAAAGTGCCGATAACGTTCGTAATTTGGTATGCAGGAGAGTACGCAACAGCTAGAGCAGCATCATCTGCTGGAACAATCATGGTTTGATTCCTTGCCTATTTTATTTTTTTTCCAAATGAATTCTTGTTTGGCTTTATTACAATAATATTCAATTACATATTATTACTGCACATTAATCAATTTTACTTATGAATTTACTTTCGTGAAAATGCTCAACTTTCCTGTTACCTCACAAGTTTTATTTCAGACATTGTCGTCATGGGCCACTTCGAGTGTCGAAGAAGTTGCTTCAACAGGACCTGGCATTCGATTCTTCCAGCTTTATGTAAGATTGAAATTTCAATTTACAGCTTACTGCTTTTTGTATGTATGGGACACTTATCATCTGTTGAATTTTGTTAGGTGTACAAGGACAGGAATGTTGTGGCTCAGCTTGTGAGGAGAGCCGAAAGGGCTGGTTTCAAGGCCATAGCTCTTACTGTTGATACCCCGAGATTGGGACGTAGAGAAGCTGACATTAAGAACAGGTGCAAATTAACTTTAATTCAAATCAAAATCAGAGATAGAATCTTAGTTTTGAGGTTATGTGTCTCAAAACCATTTCTGATGTGCTTGTGTACAGGTTCGTTTTGCCACCGTTTTTGACATTAAAGAACTTTGAAGGTTTGGACCTTGGGTCAATGGACAAAGTAAGTGGCACAATTATATTTCATGACTAGTTAATATAAACTCTAAAGAGCCTTATCTTGTTTCAACTTACATTCTGTCTTGTAGGCTGAAGACTCTGGATTAGCTTCATATGTTGCGGGTCAAATTGATCGTACTTTGAGCTGGAAGGTAAATTGGCTATCCTATAAAAAGTATATTTACAAGGTCAAATAAGTGATTCAAAGTCGGCCGCCTTTTCCTATATGCTTTAAGATTAATTGAAATCACTCCATATTTGAAATCGTTTGCCTATGGTATCTGAATGATTTGTTGGCATATGGACAGGATGTGAAGTGGCTCCAAACAATTACTTCACTGCCTATCTTGGTGAAGGGTGTACTGACAGCTGAAGACAGTAAGAGCTACAACTTTCGGTTTTTTTCTTAAACTTATTTCATTATATCATCTAGACTGAATATTCTTCTTCTGAATAAACAGCAAGGATTGCGATTCAGAATGGAGTATCTGGTATTATAGTATCCAATCACGGTGCTCGTCAGCTTGATTATGTCCCGTCCACTATCATGGCTCTGGAGGAGGTACTTATTATGCAACTTTTTACGCTACTGTGTATACACATTAAAGCATTAATGAAAGCTCAACAAAGAAAAAGAATCTCTCCCTAATCCTCTTTTGCAATTTCAGGTTGTGAAAGCTGCACAAGGACGATTGCCCGTATTCTTGGATGGAGGGGTCCGTCGTGGAACAGACGTCTTCAAGGCATTGGCCCTAGGAGCTTCGGGCATCTTTGTAAGTACAATAAACCAACAAAACTGCATATGTATAAACTTGACCCGTATTTGTTTCTTGAACTATGGATTTGAATGCATTTGGGTTTTCAGATTGGGCGACCAGTGGTTTTCTCATTGGCGGCTGAAGGAGAAGCCGGAGTGAGAAAAGTACTCCAAATGCTGAGGGATGAGTTTGAGCTGACAATGGCACTGAGTGGGTGTCGTTCACTTAGTGAAATCACTCGTAACCACATTGTGACTGAGTGGGATGCTCCTAAGGCTCTTATAGCTCCAAGGCTATAGGGAGAGATGAGCCTCGAGGAGCATAAAGCAACTGCTTCCTATTGCGCTGAAATCATATCAAACTCTTTCATTGAATTACTCATTTTATGTTGAATGAGTGTGTTGCATATATACTGGAACATGATAAGCTTTTGAACTGATATAATTATTTGCATATATGGCCACCCATGTTGTGTTCCTTCTTCTTTTATGTACTCCAACTAGGAGTATTACAACCAGCACAAGTTTTAGTTTACTATGTTTGATTTACTTGAGGGAAGGCTATGATGCACACACTCCTAAAAATTAAACCATGCAGTGTGGAAATGAGTTGTCTTATCATTTATATATCCCCCGTTTAAATTGAGAATGCAATATTAATTATTATTTTAGTTTTATATCATCTCTCTCCTATCCTCGTGTACAAATGTGTCACTCCAAAAAATTGAAAAAGTATAACACATCATCATTTACAGCACTTTTTAGATTGGAGAAAAAATTAAAATTCAGAATGCAAGGTTTAAATTCATCTTTAGCCTTTAGTCACAATTAGAGTTGCCCAGTTGCCCTATACTAAAGTTGTAAATCCTAGCATGAATATCTAGTAGCATGTTAAAGGCATACTTTCTTCGCTTGTTATCTAAAAAATATATATATATATATATACTTTCTTTGTCCTTGTACTTTTTGTTCTTATGTACTTTTTGGAACGGTATAAAACAACATTCAATTTCTTGAAATATAACTATTTTTCTCATAATATCATTTCATATAAAGTAATTTTTTATTTACTACTTTTACGGACATAAAATGTTGAGATGCTTAAAAGTTTCACTTTTCCAATTTTCATTGGGATACAAATGAAGTAAAAATTAAAAGACATCCATGCACGTTAATAACTTGATTTTAGAGAAGATCTGGAGTAGGGTGGCGATTTGATCCATATTCGGTTCGAATTGATTGAAGCCTATATACAATAGAGATTCAACGAAATTCAACTAATATTGATCCAGTTGAATTCTAAATTTGAATTTGGATCAACTATAAATCCATATTGCGTTAAATGGTTCGACATTGAAACCAATATATCAAAAAAAAAAAAAAAAAAATCTTGAGGACTGTTTGTTAGGGTCTAATAAGGGGTAGTATGCCCTATAAATCGTGTCAAGATGAGATAATACAATGTTTGGATTGCTCTAAAATTGATAATTCATATCTTTTTTGAATCTACTAAACTATGGATCATAGCTCGGAGTGAATATTGCATTGGATATAGGTCCTCTCCAATGTGATGACTCTAGATGGATTAGAATTTAGAGTTCGTTTCTTGAGGTAGTAAGCCGCTATCACTTGGCTCAACTACGTTGAGTAATTATTCGGATTCGTTGGTGATGAACATGGTGGGTAATTTGATGAGATTTTAGGAATATTTTGAAAATTTATCATGCAATCTACCAACTAACTCGGGATAAATATTCTATCACACTTTGATGTCATATTTTTGTTTCACACATATAAATCTGTTGACAAGTTTGCAAATGCAGAATTTATTTGGTCCCATATAATCACTTGTAATGAGGATGGAGTTTACCTTGTGCATTTCGGTGGCCGCGGAATCTCTTGTCAAAAAAAAAAAATAAAAAAAAATAACAAACATAATATGAAATATTGCAATCAGTAAACCAATTTTAGATACCAAACGACAGTACTACTCTAATAACTCGTCAATCTGGCAATACAAACCCCACTCCCACTCCCACCCCACCCCACTGTGCCCGACTAACAACCACCCCGACCCCTACTTTCCCCAGCTCGACCCATACTCTCCGGCCACCGCCACCGCCACCGCCACCTCCACCACCGCAATCGCCTCCACCTAGCGCCGCATCTTCCTACCCGCCACAATCGCTCCTCTCCTGCCCAAATATTTCACCGCCGCCGTGTTTTACGGCAATCCATTAACATTACAGAATCGGGTTGTGGTTCTCTTGTCAAATCTATCCTTTTCGCGGTAAGAATGTATATTGCGGATTTAAAATTCTGAAAATTTAAGTCATTCCGTATTTGAACATTTGTAGCAATGTAGCTACAGCACATACCTTTGGGTACTCTTTTCAATTTATTTACTTATGCTAAACGGAGATCAGGAATTGTCTTACTTTATTATTGCTGCTGATGCTGGGAACATTTCCCTTTTGATTGTTCTTTAGTCGAAATAAAACAGTTTAGTATTTTTTTTTCTACTGTATATTTAAGGTCTCAAGCATATTTGGTTTTAGGAATTATTATGAAATTTAGACCTTAATGTTTTGTCATCACTGCCTCAGTTAATTGTGTTTAATCTATTTTGTATCTTCTTCTAAGTAAATTTCTGGTGCTTAATTAAAGAGCTCAGTTAGAAGTCTTCTTAGGCCCCTAAATTGCTATATAATGATCTGTATACCAATAGAAACTGCATTAATTGTGACAAGTATCATATAGGGTGTTTTTGAAAGATGCTGAAATATATAATTTTATATGAAATTCTTGATTTTGTTATATTCGTGCAATTTGGTTCTTGGCTCTTTTGATTTTGGTGAGAATGGGTGAATTTTCTGATGATTGGGGTTTCTGCATTATTGTTGTATTAATTTTTTTTACATTATAAAAGTCCTCTTTCATTTGAAGTTTTATTTTTGTTTTCAATTGTTCTGTTACCAGGTTGTGTGCATTAGGTTGAGTTTTCTGTGTCCTTAACCTTGCATAAAGTCCTCCTGAACCAAGTGATTTTGAATTTTCACTTAGCTTAGGCCATTAGGGCATGTGATTGGTCTTTAGATTACTATTTTTCTTTCGATGCCTCACAATAGCATGTGCATGTCAATAAGTTCCTGAAGACGAAATAAGAGATCAGTAAATTCTGACAATATGATCATCAATGCTGCTGTTGTAGTATTTTTTGAGAAGAGAAATTGAAAAATCATATTTAGGGGACAAAGGATCGCCGATGGGTAATAGAAATAGGGCAGCTGTGGTGGTGCTTGGTGACATCGGACGGAGTCCTCGAATGCAATACCATGCTCTTTCCCTTGCTCGACAGGTAGTCCTCTATCCATACACAGAAATACACGTTTTTGTATGTATATTTGTTTGTGATTGTGTTGATTTATGGCATCCCTTGTTGGGGTATTTGGAGCACTGTAGGACTATGTGGAGTTGGTGAGATGTTGGGTTTGTTGACTCTATCTTTTCTTTGTATTTTTAGGTATATTAACTGTATCTTATTTGATCAGAAAGAATTGTTTTCTTTTGGCTAAGGAAAAACCATGTATTTTCTTATTGAAAAATTGGCTCTCCAGTTGAACCTTTTTGTTCGTTCAAAACTTTTAAGATCTGAATTGCTGATCTAGGTTGGAGAGTGTTGGATAATTTTAATGATTGTCATATGATCTTATTTTTATAAATTACAAGTGATGTGTTGTTTCATGTTTGTGGTTGATGTAGCTTCTTTGTATGATAAATTTATGGGGAAGAACTGTAAGTTATACCATGTTGATTGGACAGAGAATTGTTCACAAAGATTTTCTCGTACAAATTGAAAGAGTAATATTCATATCAGAGATTATAATAGGATTGGAGTTTAGACAAACTAAATATGTTTTCACCCACAGTTGAAGAAGGGCCTTTCTAACTGTAGCAATAGTTATGAATTGCATGCTGTTTGATGGGATTTTAAATGCTTCTAGTTTGTTGCCAAATGGCTATGTTGACTTCGGCAAAATACTTTCATCATCTTCAAATATGTAGGATACATGGTTTCTCTTTGGAATTGTCAGATGTGTATATGACAAGTAAAGAAATTAGAAATCAATACACCAGCCTGTGCAGTCAGAATTACTATGTCTCGTATGGATATGGAGGTTGGACCATGATATGTTTACTCTAGTTCTTTAAAGCAATTATGATTTTTAATTTACCATTTTAAAATTAGGTGAGAGGATTTACTAATTAATCTCTTGCATTTGCATTTGCATTTTCAAACTATCAGCTGTATATCCATATATGATTGAATATTTTTCTGAAAAAGGCGCCAATAATTTGAAAAATACGCATATTTGGGGTGTTTAAAAACAATATATATGTTTTTTTGATTCAACATCTGATGAAGTAACACTAGAATCGAAAAAATGTAGCTTTCTGTCAAGAAAAAAAAAAAACTAAAATTATAGTGTGCAAATATTTGCATAATCCTGTATTAATATTTTTTGATAGTTGGCATAATGGAGATCTGATTTCTTTTGCAGGCTTTTCTAGAGGTTGACATTGTCGCTTATGGAGGTACGTTGTATCCTGTGATGTTCAGTGAGACGTATCACTATTTGCTGCCCTAATCCTGTTTTTCTTTTATCTAATTATGTAATTGTTTCTTCATTCTATGAAATAATTTCAAGTCGGGTTATCTTTAAGATTTAGTTGAATATGAACTATACTCTAGTATAGTTTACTCACATGACAGGTAAGAATATTTAGTAAAAGATTAGTGTCAGACAACCGAGCAACGTATTTAGGATAGGATACATATTAAAATTGATAATTTTATGACTTTCTTCCCTCAAATTTAGTTAGGCTCTGAACTCATGAATTTTTAAGCAATTGGATCCCCTGATTAGGATGAATCCCTGCCAAACAAATACGATACAGTCCTACTGTAGTCTGATCAAAGTAGTAAGAACTAAGAATGCCGATTTGCTCCTCTAATTCTAAAAGAAGCATAGCCAAAGAAAGTAAAGAACTGAAGGAGTTTGGTATAACACCATGTAGTCAATAATTGGGCTATGTATGAAAAGGAGATTCACACTACGTATTTATTTACCCTATTGTTAGTCTGCTATTGAAGTCTTTTAGCTTAAATCTCAGATGGCATACCATCTGATTTTCTTCCTCTTCGATGGGTGACTGCATCTTTTTCCTGATTGAACTCTTGGTCTTTGTATAGGTTCAGAGCCCCACATTTCTGTATTAGAGCACCAATCCATCCATATCCATAAAATGGTATAAATAAGGATTTTGCTGGTTGATTGAACTGGTCGAAATTGACAATTTACTAAAAGGATTTTTATTTCTTTTGTACAGCCACAATGGCCAGCAATTCCTCCGAGTTTTCCAAAGATACTTCGTCCCTTACTACTTATTTTCAAGCCTATAGTTCAGTTTCTTGTGCTGCTTTGGTATCTTTTGGTAAAAATACCAGCTCCTGATGCTTTCATAGTGCAGGTGAGCTTCATCTTGTTCCTATGCAGTCCTTTTTGTCAGATTGGCATAAGTTGTCTATGATAAAGATCTACACCATGAAATTGTTCGTTCTCATGTTTTTGCTGTTTAACTCTTTCCATTGTTGTAGACTTTGTATTTCAGATTGAAAACTCTCAAGTTACATGAGTTTAGCTATGAATAAGGAGTTGGATGATAGTTAGACCCTTCATGATGATCTGGAGTTGTTCAGTTATACAGTTTCTTGTATCGTACATCTTGATCAGTAAGCTCCACTAATTTACACCTTTTTTTTCCTTTTGCAGAATCCACCATCAGTTCCTACTCTAGTAGTTGTGAAGTGGGCCAGCTGGTTGAGACATTCGGCCTTCATTGTTGATTGGCATAATTTTGGATATACCCTGCTTGCACTATCCCTTGGAAGGAGTAGTCGCTTTGTAGCAATATATCATTGGTAAAATTGAGATCCTATTCTTGATTTAAATGAATTTTTGGAGCCTTCATTTGCAAGGATAATAGCTATGATGTTGATTTATGAACAGGATCGAGAAGCATTATGGCAAGATGGCTCATGGTTCCTTATGTGTGACTCGGGCAATGCAACATGAACTGGCTCAGAACTGGGGTATAAAGTAAGAGGACCTTACAAATTTTTATGCATCATAGCATGGTTACATTTCATTTGATTTTGTTTTGATCACCTATTTATGTTTTTCTCTTTTCATTTGTAGCGCCACCGTTCTGTATGATCAACCTCCTGAATTCTTCCGTCCTTCTTCGCTGGAAGAGAAGCACAATGTGAGTCTACTTTGATGGCAATATAAACTTATAATCACTAGATCATATAATTTAAAAACTTTAACATCAACCATGATCTAGCTATTTTGCAGGATAAATAATAGTCTTACCCGGCCATATGGCAGTCGAGATTGCATTAGCAATGGTAAAGAAGGAAATATGCTTTTTATGGTTAGTTTTTAAAGATAATTTTAATAGAGTTCATGCTAATGTGGTTAGGCATGCACACTTATGGCAGGATTGGCAGAACACGAAAAAATTGATCAAACTATAACCCCATTTACAACTCAGGTTGGTGCTGATATTTTCTTGAAGCAAAATAGACCCGCGCTCATTGTTAGTAGCACAAGCTGGTAAATTCTTTAACCTGTCTTAGTTTGCATGAACTTCTCCTTTTACTCTATACCTTTCATTATTCTCAGAACATGTCAAGAGTTATTAGTATTTCATATGTTTAATCAGCGAGGAAACTCGTTGAGTTCGTTTTCAATTTTCCCACATTTATTACAGTACAATGAGAACAAATTATAGTTGAAGTGGTGGATAATACAAAATGATTCTTCCAGGACTCCAGATGAAGATTTTGGTATTCTTTTAGAAGCAGCTCTTATGTATGATAGGCGGGTTGCAGCTTTGTTAAAGGAGAGTGATTCAACTGGAGACGAACTTGTTTGGGACGAAATCCGTGATGGGAAGCCATTTTCGTACCCGAGGTTGTTGTTCATTATCACTGGTAATGACTTCATATCTAAGTCAAAACTATTTTGTTTGTCTCAGTGTATGAAGTTATCCATGTTATTTTGAAACTTAAGACCTTTAACTAAGTGCAGGTAAAGGACCTGAAAAGGAAAAGTACGAGCAAAAAATAAAGAAACTTAGCCTTAAACGTGTAGCATTCCGTACCATGTGGCTGTCAGCAGAGGATTACCCGTTGCTTCTTGGTTAGTAGTTTAAGCTCTACATCTTTTATTGTAGTTTCTATATGAACAATTTTTCTATCTTCCTTTTCCACGTACAGGTTCAGCAGATCTCGGTGTCTGTCTTCATACTTCGTCATCAGGGTTGGATCTGCCCATGAAGGTCTGCCTAATCTCGTCATGATGTTCAATGTTTTTCAACTAGATAAACTTCAATCAAATCATCAACCACGCATTTTTTTCTTTTTTCAAAAAGAACTTGCATGATTGTTTCTGGAGGAATGTCCTAACGTTTGAGAGTTCCGTTTCTTAGGTTGTTGATATGTTTGGCTGTGGACTGCCTGTCTGTGCTGTTTCCTATTCTTGGTAAAGTCCATTCTCTTTGTTTTCTCATGTTAACCTTAAGCTATATTTTAACTGTTTATTACGTATGTTTCAAGCATCAAGGAGCTGGTAGAAGTTGAAAAGAATGGCCTCCTTTTCTCGTCATCTTCGGAATTGGCTGATGAACTCATGGTAAGCTTATCTGGAACAAGTTAAAGAGCTGCATTATATGTCCATATTCTTTCTTGACTTTTAATGAGCAAAATCTAATTAAAAAATCTAGAGGCTGAAGTTGTATTCTTTAGTTTCCATTATTTTTAATGAGCAACCATGCCCCGTTTCGTTAGCCATTTTGCATTGTAGATGAACAAAAGCCACCCCTCTGATTAAATAAAAAATCATTAAAATGGATTTATCCTGAATGGCTTAGTAAGATTATTGGGAAGGTTTTTAATCTTATTTTGAAATTTGTAGATGCTATTTAAAGGATTCCCTGAGAGCTGTGATACTTTGAAGTCAATGAGGACGAGTCTGATGGAAAGGATATCTTCAACTCGGTGGTCGACAGAATGGGAAGAGTGTGCCAAACCCTTGATACACAAGGTCAAAATTCTATCAAGTACTTAGCTCCTTCAATTTATACTTGTCCAGAAAACTAACTCATATAGGCCATCAATTTTTCAGGTTATTTCGGAGAACTCGTGAATGTTCAAGGCTTAATTGGAAGTAGTTTGGTTGGATTTGGTCTTAAAAAGTAGTTTAGGCGAATCCTTTGAAACTCGATTTGAATAATGGTTTCCATGTAATATTGTTATAGTAAAACATTATTAAATAATAGTTAATGGGTTTTTAAAATTTGAGATTTGATTTGGATGTTGGGGTTTTAGGAGGAAAGTAGGTGATAAGTGTCAAATCAATAATTTTATAGGATTTGAGATAAAATATTATATACTTCCTCCGTCTTCTTTTTTTGCTACTTTCACTTTTAACGCGGAGTTTTATGTAAGAGTTGAAAAAGTGAAACTTTTATGTATGTTTACGTATATGTCCTTAAAAATAGTGATTGAGAGTCAGATGTCAAATCATTACTTTATGTGAGAGTGTATTTTTAAGAAAAATAAGTTCATTTTTGGAAAGGAATATTATTTAGAGAGTAGCTAGAAGTATTGTGTAATGATTGAGATGATGAGTTATTATTAATGTTTGAGAATTGGTTGTAATTATTAGATATAATTATGAAAAATAATGATTTATGATAATTGGTTGTCAATTTACATCCTTGTTAAATACATAATGTTCAATTTATCTCTCTGTAATTTGAAGGAACACTTTATCCTTTTTTGAAAATTTTAAAGAAATAATTTACATTTTTCAGTTGGAGAGTGTAATTCACACTTGCCGAAATTAAAAATGGATATGAAAAGTATTTTTATAAAATAAGATATAAATTATCACATTTATCTTAACATAAGAAGATAAATTGCCAATATTTATTATAACTCAAGGGGTAAACTGGCGTATAAAAAAATTCTCTCTAATGCAAAGGAAACAAACATAATCATTAATCAGCATATGTCAACGACAATATAGAATGGGCTCTTGCAATTTTGGCCTGACCCATAATATTTTGGGCTGAAAACCGGACTCTTTCCATAGTTTAGTGCGCAATTCGGGTCCAATTTCGTTTTCAGCCCAACTAATCTGCCCTTTTAAATCCCTATCTACTTCAACCTAAAACCCCATTTCAGTTTTTACTAACAAATTAGGGTTTTTGCTCCACCAACCTCCAGCAATGTCGAAGAAACGTGGACGAATAACAAACCCGGAGCCATTCACTCCGTTCGAGTCGGATTCCGTGTCCTCCAGAAAGCGCCGCTCTAAGCCGCCAAAGAACCACCAGCTCCAACACGAGCTCATCCCCTCTGACGTCAGCTCCAAGATTCTTAAACAAGCAAACCTTCAGAAGGAAGAGATTCTAAAAGAAGAGCGTGGCGCTATGAATAACAATAATAATGATAATAGCAATGTGTTTCCGGCCCTGCACAATCTCAAAGACAACTACGATGATGATGAAGATGATGACATCGATGATTTCAAAGGTTTTTCGGAAAATCATGATCAGTCAGGAGAATTTGATTTTGAGGTTTGCACTTAATTATCTTTTTTTCTTTTTTATTTCAAGTAAAATGATTACTAAGCTACGGATTCTGTTTAGAAGAAATCAAAGCTCAAATTTTTATTACTATTAGTCTTCCTTGGGAGCCCGGTAATTGGGGGAGAAATAAAGCTTTCATGTAGGAAAGTACAACTTATTTTTATGTGTGTGAATATATGTGGAACATAATGGAGAATGGTTGTTATCGGTACTACAAAATTTCCACATTTTTTGGTTGATCTGGAACCTGAAATGTAACTTAACAATAACAGGAAACGTTCACTATATGTAGGGGTGAACTCGGCTCGGCACAGGCTCGGTCGAACTCGTTCGAGTCCTTGCCGAGCCTAGCTTGAACATGAAGTCAGACTCGATATAATTGTCGAGTCGAGCTCGATCAGAAACTGTTCGGCTAGTCGTGAACAAGAGAGGAGATATATATGCACAATTAAACTTCCCTTCTGCGCCACTCCTAAATTTTGCTATTTTGAAACTCAGTCCCGTGATTGTGTGAAAATATTCTGTATCCCTTTTTTCTTCTGCTGCAATTATGTAAATATTTTCTGTACAGAGATATAAAATCCTAATTCAAAAGAAAAAGATTTTCGAGAAAGGAAAGTTAGGTCTTGTACTTCAAGTATAAAAATAACATTGGTGAAATTGCTCCATTCAACTTTTAAGACTGCAAAAGTTGATGAGACATGCAACAAAAATATAAAAAAAGGGAAAACTTCTCTTTCTTCAATTAATTCTTCTTTGGTTAGTGGAATAGTTTACATTTATTTTATTCATGAATGTACTACATGTTTAAAAGTAAGAGTATGAATTGATGTTAAATCAACTCTTTGTCAGTAAAAATACTTTGTTTATTATATTCAGTTGTGTAGGGGTTGTAGGCCTGTGGTTGTGGGTAGCTATAGCTACAGAAGCAAAAAGAAACCATAGTTCAACTAAGCCAAGCCATCCGAGCCGCACGAGTACTCGTGAACAATATTGTTCATGTTTGAGCCGAGCTCAAACAAAAAGTTCTGTGAGAGGCTCGAGCTCAAGCCGAGCCTGAGCAGCTAAGCCTATTTTTCGAGCCGAGCCTGAACATGTGCTTGTACGGTTCATACAAGCTCGGTTTCAGCCCTAACTATATGTTAGGGTGGGTTTGGCCTAGCTGTTATAGAATTGATTTTCAGTGAATTCATTATGACATAATAGATTATTCGAGAATTGGTTGAGCGTTTGGATTCAATTTTTGAAAGTTAATTCTAAAATTGCAATTTCTTGTAAAATTTACAAAAATAACCTCATTTGTATAACCATGAACTAAATATCAGAATGTTACTTTTAAATTCATGAAAGGTTCCAATTAATAGAGCTAATGATTTATGTTCATGTCAAAAAAGGTATAAAAAAACGATAAAGAAATTAGGAAAAAAACTATTAATATGAAGAGACAATATGAGGAATGGAAATATGTAACTTAGCAGGATGATGTTCTCCAAAAGTAACTATAATGTAGCTTCGATGGAACGTGGCAATCTCACGATTGCACTGCCGATTACTATATTAAAAATGGGGGCCAAACATTGCTAACATAGCACTAGACATGCAATCGTGGATTTAGGCGCTCCGAATGCGCGGCTAAACGACATCTACAGGTTTAATCATAATGTACCTTTAGCAATACCTGTTGGAGATTGTTTTAGTTTTTTTTTTGAATGAATGAAAAACATGTCTAGTTTGATATGGAGTTTTATGGTGGCTCTACTGTAGGCCACACACACCCTACATATGTATTTTAATTTTTGTTTTGTCAAGATTGCATTAATTTATTTTCCCCTCCCCCAAAATTTTCCTTTGCGATGGAATAGGATGAGATTGAGGAGGCCAAAAAACTGCTGGAAGAGGCATTATTCTCTAAAGAAATCATTGTTGAGGAAATCAAAGATGTCCAGGTTTCTTCAGGTTGGATTTGAATTGCTCTCGATTATTGATTTGTTGATCGCTGTTTTAATATTCCATCACATAGAGTTCAACAGTAACAATGCTTAGTAATGTGAACCAATTTTAAATCTTAATCCACTATATTTTTTTGTGAAGTTGCTTGTTGTATTACTGATGTTGACATGCTTTTATAAAGTGACACTGTTGACATGCACATTCTTTAATGAGTAGAGTGCCACCATTTCTAAAATTTTCAGCTTCATTGTTTGTTTGTAGGAGTGCAGTCAGTGGCCAAATTGGATACGTCCATCATAGAGCTATACAAGGGGTATGTAAATATATTGTGTGTAGTATATTTCCTAGTTTTTATATCTATCATGTTTGCTATCGGTTTTAATTAATGTTTTTTATGGATGAATGTGCAGTGTTGGCAAGCTTCTAAACAAATACACAGCTGGAAAGATGCCGAAAGCTTTCAAACACATACCTTCTCTGCAATGCTGGGAGCAAGTCTTATTCTTGACTGAACCTGAAAAATGGTCACCTAACGCAATGTATCAAGCAACGAGGATCTTTGCTTCTAATATGGGTGTCAAGAAGGTGGAGAGATTCTACAAGCTTGTCTTGCTCCCTCGCGTGAGAGAAGATATTAGGAAGAATAAGAGGCTCCACTTTGCCTTGTATCAATCTTTGAGAAAAGCTCTTTACAAACCTGCTGCTTTCAACAAGGGAATCTTATTTCCCTTGTGTGAGGTATTACAATTTTACCTACATTCATGATATTCTTTTATGCATTTAAAACTTGATTTTAGATCCCAAATATGGATTCATTATTGGCTACTGAATTTGAATATACTATTGTGTCTGTAAATGCGTTGCTCTTGGCAATTATCTCCGAGAAAAGTGTAACACACAAGCAATATAGAGAGACTTGTTTCAAGGACGATATTATGTTTTGACTGGGAAAACTGGTTTATGTCATTGAATCAGATGTATAATGGATGTACCGATACTGTTTCTTGTGAATTATCATGGGGTTTTTGTAGTCCTATTTTTTTAGACCATTGATCATAAGTTAGTCTATTAGTTTGATATTTTGGTTAAGGTTCTTGAAACTGAAGGTGCTTAACAATTATTTCTTGCGATCTAGCTTTCTGTTCTCCTCACATGCATTCACACCCTCTGGATGACTATAGGCTTGTTTACCATTTGATATAAAAGATAATTGTTTTATGATTTAATCAATCAGCATTTAGACAGTTTATTTTTGCATAATCAATTTGTTTTCAAATTTTGGTAAGTATTATGTATGGTCAGCCAAAAAAAGAAATGGCCTTTATAAAAGTGGCAACATTGTTACCCTATTTGTGTTACTGGTATCATAGTTCTTGTTACATAATAATTCAGCCTAGTTGCTCATTTCATGGGCGTGATGATAAAATTCTGCTGCATATGCTGCAAAATAGCCAAACATCTATTAAGGATCCGAATGCACACTATCTATCTTCTAGTTCTATCTAGTATTTTTCATTTTAAAGGTTTTATCGGTAGCACCTATTAAAAACTTGCTGTATAAAAAAACACTTCTTTCTGCTTCAGGGCACAATAAGAATTATCTTGACATACCATCGTGTTGCATTTCTAGCAAGTAGTTTGGTTTTGTTTATGCTATTTTCAGGAATATATTTACAGCTTTGAAATGATTGTTGTCTTGAATGCATCAAGGTGTCAAGCCACTAACCCCTCTTCCCAGATATCATTAGACATTTAAATTTATTAGGGAATACCTTTTTAATTTTTCTAATGCAGTCAAGGAGATGTAATTTAAGGGAGGCTGTCATTGTTGGAAGCATCATTGAGAAGAATTCCATTCCTCCTCTTCATTCTAGGTATAAATCTACGTCTTTCTTCAACTGCAGATAACTAAACAGCCAACGAGCAAGTCTTTTAAAGCTCCTCCTGTAATCCAAGATATTTCATGTCATGATTTATAAATGTTCATCATATTTGATGAAGTCCCGACTTCTGAATAGTGATTTCCATTTTCTGCCAAAAGATAATAAATACAGACTAAATCTTCTTAAGAGTCTTCCACTTTCCTTTGGACTCCATTCTCCATATATTGTTTGATGGTCTTAGACTCTTAGTGCAGGTTTCATTTCTAAGAAAAGTCGCTACAATTGAAATTAAATTAACACTATTCAGTTCCCTTCATTGTGTTTTTTTTTTTAATCTCCTTGCAAATATTCTGAGCACCAAGATTCCCCTCTTTGTTCCCAATGTCCTATGATCCACATTGCCATTGCATTAAACAACTCGTTTTATAAAATTTCTAATGTGCAAATTCCAATTTTCAAATGGCACCTGAATTCTACCTAAGTTGTAAAAGAAGACTTTCTACTTGTATACCGCAATACTTTTTTGAATTCTTTGCATGTATATTATTCAGTTATTATTGTAACCATTGCAAGTTTTGCTTGCTTTAGAAGTATTATAGTAATTTCTAATGTGCATCTGCAGTGTTGCATTGTTGAGGCTCGCAATGATGGACTACTATGGCACAACAAGGTATTTCTATTATAAAATCTTTTGAGTTTGGTACAGTTTTTATCCACATTTCCCACTCTATAAATTCATTTCCCTAATTATGCTTCTAATACAGTTGTCCTGCCATTTTTCTCTTGTAAGAGTTGGCCTTCAATACATATAATGACAATTTCTGCTTTTATGTTCTGCAGTTATTTTATTAAGTTACTCATTGAAAAGAAATATGCATTGCCATATCGTGTTCTCGATGCATTGGTTGCTCATTTTATGAAATTCAATGCTGACTCCGGTGTAATGCCTGTGATCTGGCATCAGTCACTCCTTGCATTTGCACAAAGGTTAGTCTCCTTTAGTCATTTGTTTTTACCTCTTCATTTCTATTTTGGTGCTGATTTCATGAGTGTAAGTTTCCATCCCCCCCCCCCCCCCCCCCCCCTCTTGCCTTCTTTATTGGCATAACAGAGAGCCACATATTGATCATATCAATGCAGCTAATTTATAAATGGATTTGTTATTTTAACCAGATTTTCAGAACACAAGTGAATTACACAATATTTGGTTCTGGAATTTTAGTGAGGAAAATGAAAATGAAAATGCACAAAGCTTAAAGTTCTCAACTTTGATGCAAGAAAAATATGAACCGTGTATCCAAGAACCAAAATAGTCTTAAGACTGCATATCTTGTATCAGCACCTTGAGTTAAAGAGTCTATGTATCATTATTGCTTAAAATTTTGCTGCAGGTATAAACATGAGTTGACTAAGGAGGACAAAGATAATCTCATTACTTTACTTAAAAAGCAGAAGCATGAATTAGTAAGATGATCAAGCCTATTACTATTTCTATTGATGTATACTCATTGGGTGAAAATGAAAGAAATTTTCTCATGACATGCAGGTTACCCCTGAAATATTAAGGGAATTAAATAACAGTCGCAACCGTGGAGAGAAAGAGGATGATCTTATGTCAATTTATATCCTTTTCTACTTTTATATGAAATTTCACAACATTTGCCTCTGCATGAAAATTATACATAGTAGTATCAATTTGTTATATTTGTGTTAGTGTGTCAGAAGATACATGCATGACAATCGACTTCTTTTTTCTTAATGACTGCCATTGTTTACTGAAATACATCTTTCTTTCCTTAACGTTGTATCACCGACTGCAGTTCATGTAGTTAATAAAACAATTCAAGAAGACAGGTTTGATATACCAGATGTACCTATGGAAGAGGACTGAATACTTGCTGCAGCAGTTGTTTGTTTTGGTAAGTAGTTTTTGCTGTAAATCTTGTATATATTCGTTAAAGGGTGGTTGTTACCAAAGTGTTAATTTACTCATTGTTAGATTCCTTGTTGCAGGTGGGAATTTCTTTACGTGTAGAAAACATAGATACGGACACTCAATCTTGGGTGAATGTGGATGATGGAAGCATGGCCGGACCGACATATTAGGGCCCTTGGCGAAATGTAATATCGGCGCCCTATTCTGAGATAATATATTATTTTAAAATTTATTTTCTTATTTCTAAAATTGTGAAAGTATTTTTTTTTTAGGTATTTTGAGGGATTTTCTATAACATATTTGTTATAGATTGATAAAATGACTAGTCAAAGTTATCTTTCTTTTAAAAAATTTATAGCTTGACTCAAACATATTGAATGAAGTTATATGTCTCAACCCTAATTTTGAAGCTGGTCATACATAGGAGAATAAAAAAAAAAGAAAAAAAGAAAAAGGTGACACCGCCATATCTCATCCAATAGCATGGCACCTCTATATAATTCTCCACCATGCATCAACCACATCTTAAGGTCAATAATTGCCCCAACATAACTTGATCAATTAATTTTCACACAATAAAAATAATTATTATTACACAAATCAAAATTATTTAACGAATCTCCACTACTCTTTCAAACACCAAACAAAGAGAATATCACATATGGGCACAAGATAACGTGTCATTAATTATGCTGTAGAGAAATGCAATTCTTTTGGTATTTGTAATTTGAATCAACCATTGAAGAAGATAGAGCATAAAGTAGGAGCAGACTGAGCAGTGTGTAAGGATTTGTAATAGGACTCCCATTGTATGTAAACCTAATAGAATATGTTTTTATCTTAAGTACACTCATCCCATCATATAATTATTCAGACTTGTTGTTGGGCTCCCTTAAATTTGGGAAATTTTGTGGTAATTACAAGATCGCAGGCGCATTTTTTGATTTTTCTTTTATACAACACACATTTAATTTAATAACATATCGATTAAATTTCAACATATTCCTATCAAGTCTGTTATAAAAAGAAAAAAAATTGAGGCAAAATGATATAATTAGAGTATAATAGATAGTTAAAGAATAGCTACTCTACAATTATTATGTACATAAACTTCTAAATACCCCTAAAATAGTACCATTGCATGAATTCTTCTATTGTTATTCTTTGCAATGACTAATTTAATTTACTATAATACAATATATGGTGGTATAGTTAGTTGGCAAATTGGTGTGTCCCATCCCATGACAGTTGAGACACACACACACACACAATGACACATTACATTTACACATATATATATACATACTAAAAGAAAGAAAAAGCGGATGGCCTCTTCTTTGGTATCATCGCCATTGTTAAAATTCGCTTAAAAATTGCCCCCATTTACATTTGTATCTCCGCCCTTTCTCTTCACTCCTATATACACACTTTTTCTGCTATACTCTTTCCTCATTTCTCACACACATATCTACAAACACATTGCATTTGTTTATTTATACATATATAAAGATAGAAAATTTCGATGGCGGCTATGTTGCAATCACTTGGCGTTACATCAGCTTCAGTTACCTCCAACAAATTTACGGCCTTCTCTATTAACTCACTTCCAGGTTTCCATCTATTCTTTGATTGATCTTATTTTTTGCACACTTTAGTGGAACTATTGAAAAGATTTGATTTTGATTGATGGGATTTCAAGAATTAATTAAAAAAAAGTGAAAATATTAGATTTTGATTGATCGGTGAAGAACAACACTGGGAATTGTTACGGGGGAATTATTTTAGATTGTTTGAATCAGGGATTGAAATTTTCTCTTCTGTCTTGGCTTTGCTTCAATGATTATAGAATTTTTGATTTTGTTAGAGTAGTCACATTATACTGAAAGGATTCAGAATTGATTTTTTTTATATGTATTCTATTGTTGAATTATGTTGTTGGTTCTGTCAGTCATCAGATCTGAATCAAGGACAGTCTCGGTTGCGATTAATGGAACCCGAAAAGCAGGAAAGGTGACCACGAAAGCAGTTGCGGTCAGTCTGATATAGCACCCTCATAGATTTTGCTATTTTTATTTTGCTTTTTTCTTCTTGTTGGATACTTTTTAATTATCTTGTAAATGCATGTTCAAAATGTGGCCTTATATTCTGTTAAATCTTTTCGGGTCTTCAGGCACAGGCTGAAAATCCCACCTCTGCAGCATCAAAACCTGGGTAAGATCTTTAATTTTTAACAATGCTTACTTCCTTGTGCTTTATGTATGTACTCCCACTTTCTCTTCAAACTTTCATTACATGGATTGAGTCATAGAATAAGATGCTGTGGAATTGTCAATTTTATTGAAAACTTGTATCAAGAGCCAGTACGCTCAAAGATTCTTATAGTGATTTCAAAACATAAAATGATTAGAGGGCGAGTAAATTAGTATTCTTATTTTTGCTCAGTGCTAAACTCACATATTGTGTAAGTTACGGTTTCAATTGCAAATTAAGACCAACTTTGTCTGATTCGTTGCGTTTGTGTTTCTCTCTGGACCTTGTTTTTCGGAGCTGTATCTATAATTTGGTATTTAAAGGGAATTCTTCATATAGTGAAGATGCTTGGGGAGGCAAATAAGAGCTGTCCTAGTTTTACCAATTAACTGAGGCCGGACATATTTGAGTTTATAACAAGTTTATACTTCAGTTCAAAGTTGTCTTATTAAGATTTTGCCTTTATAACAATAGTTATGTATGAGAGCCGTGTCCAATTTAAGATAACCATGGAATCTACTTGTTAACAAACTTTGTAATGGAATTGAAGTGACAATAATACAAAAGAAATCGAAGCGTTCATCTACAATTGGTTAATGCTACCATGAGTTCTTTTGTTTAGTTTCCCTACCGTAGGAAGAAAAAGGTTGAAGTTTGACGGTCTAAAAAGCATGAAAACTTTGGCATACCATGGCTTCTAGAAACTCTAGTTAATCAGTGAAATGCACCTAGAAACTATCGGCAATCTATGACATTATTAACATTGTAATGTTAATTAGGACATAAACTTATAACCATAAGCCCTTTTAGACATTACTGTAGGAAGATAAAAGGTTATGTCGTTATAACCAATAAACATCTTTTTCTCCATGCAAGTCTGCATAAAGGGCATATTTGGAAATGATTTCTCTTCTAGTCTGGGATATTTTGGGAATACTTCATACACTGGTGTGAAATGACTATTTCTTGTTGGGTTTTGCATCACTATCAATGCCTATTTTTCAACCTTTTCATTGTGTTTTTTCCTACTTTACAAAACATGGTTTCTTGCAGATCTGTTTTTCTTTTACACTCAAAGCTCTTGGAAAAAGGTTGGCTGATTCTGTTATGTCCAACCCTCTTTAGCTAAAGTATTTTTCCGGAAGTTGTTTCATGGAACTCCTAATCATTTACTATATGAGAATTATTTTTATCATCTTATGTCCATCCACTCCTGTGTTTCTAATTTAAAGCCCAAGTTTTGTCCATCATAGCTTATCATAGATTATTGCATTGTACTGAATGAGAAGCTTGAAAGATTCTGATTCAGGAATGCTCAGCTTTAATGTTACATTATCATAGCCAATTCATAATATTTGTGCAATGTGTTTATTTGGCAAAGATCCAAGAACTAAATTTCAACTGGATTAACTAAGTGCTATAATTTGATGAGGAGATGGCAAGATTGATGAAGTGTTAGATGAAGCTTCTGTAAGACAAGAAGTTCATAAACTTGAATGTCGGTTTAAATGCATACAGATTTGCAATATCAATAACTCTGTAATATATATATTTTAAATTTTATGCTTTTGGATGCTCTAAATATCTCAGATGATTTAATTTGATTTGTTTAGGCACGAGCTCTTGCTGTTTGAAGCCCTCAGAGAAGGACTAGAGGAAGAAATGGATAGAGATCCTCGAGTCTGCGTCTTTGGTGAAGACGTGGGCCACTACGGAGGATCATACAAAGTAACCAAAGGCCTCGCCGACAAATACGGAGACCTTAGGGTTCTCGACACACCCATAGCCGAAAATTCTTTCACCGGCATGGCTGTGGGGGCCGCCATGACCGGTCTTCGACCAATAGTCGAAGGCATGAACATGGGATTCCTCCTATTAGCCTTCAACCAAATCTCCGATAACTGCGGCATGCTCCACTACACCTCGGGCGGACAATTCACAATCCCAACCGTAATCCGAGGACCTGGTGGGGTCGGACGCCAGCTTGGAGCCGAACATTCACAAAGGCTCGAGTCCTACTTCCAGTCGATTCCCGGAATACAAATGGTCGCTTGTTCGACTCCGTACAACGCAAAAGGTCTAATGAAAGCCGCTATCCGTAGTGAAAACCCAGTCGTACTTTTCGAACACGTTCTTCTTTACAACCTCAAGGAAAGAATTCCCGATGAGGAATACGTACTTTCGTTAGAAGAGGCGGAGATGGTGAGGCCAGGGGAACATGTCACGATTTTAACGTATTCTCGTATGAGATACCATGTGATGCAAGCTGCAAAGACTCTAGTTAACAAGGGTTATGATCCTGAGGTGATTGATATTAGGTCTTTGAAACCATTCGATCTTTATACTATTGGGAACTCGGTTAAGAAGACTCATCGTGTGCTTATTGTTGAGGAGTGTATGAGGACTGGTGGTATTGGAGCTAGTCTTACGGCTTCGATAAACGAGAATTTTCACGATTATTTAGATGCGCCAATTGTTTGTTTATCGTCTCAGGATGTGCCTACTCCTTATGCTGGAACTTTGGAGGAATGGACTGTGGTTCAACCTGCACAGATTGTAACCGCGGTTGAGCAGCTATGTAAGTAGTAGCGGGTGAGGTCAAGGTCTTATTTCTCAGCTTGATTCAATTTATACTATTAGAACTATGTTGTACTTTCCATTTTCGATCTTTATGGAGCTTCTTAAGCTTTTACCAGTTTTTTGTTGTTTGTTGAATAGTTGAAGGATTATGAACCTTTCATGATTATTGCTATGTATACTCTTGATGTGCTAAATTATGGTTAGTAATAGCAATTGCAGAAAGAAAGTCCTATTGAAATGCAATATATTTCAATTGCAATGTTAAAGAAATCATTTTTTTATAAGTGAATTTTAACTCCCAAAGGCCCTCTGTGTTTGGTTTTAATTACCACACTCGACCCAAGTAGAATTTGACTTTTGACTTTTGGCGAAATGACAAAACTACATGTATTATTTAAACTCCAAAAATCCCTTCATTGTGTTTGATTTTAATTACCACACTCGACCCAAATATAATTTGACTTTTGGCGAAATGACAAAATTACCCCTATGTTTTGGTTTTTTTTATTCCTTTTGCAAACCCAAATATATACTACTTGGATTGATTGTGGTAATTAAAACCAAACACAGAGTGCTTTTGGGAGTTAAAATAACACAATGAGTTTTTTTTGGGAGTTTAAACAAAGCATAGGGGGTGTTTTCGTCTTTCGCTGTCAGGTGTAAAATTGTCATATCAAAAGCAAATTGTGAACAAATACTTGCAATTTTCGCGTTTGAATCACACTCTCTTTTCTGGGGATTGTATTTGGTATTGACTTGAGAGCATATGTGGGTTTTTGGAAGTTCAAATAACACAGAGTTTTTTTTTGGAGTTAGACAAAGCACATAGGGTGTTTTTGTCTTTTGCTTTTTTTTTTTTTTTATCTGTGGTAGCTAGTATGTAAATTGTTTTTACCTCCATTCTATAATTATAAGTTTTTAGCTTATTGAGTCGAAGTACAATCGAGCTCGAGAAACTATTACATGAAATTTGAGGTCATACAGAGTTTTATCTCGGTTTCGCTTAGTTTTGCTTTCGAAAATTGGTTTGGGCGATTTTGGTGAAACCGTTGAAACTCCATTTTGGATAGAATTTGAATGTTGGCTTTTAGGATTTGAAAAATTTGAAACCTCATTTGGATTGAGTTTGAATATTGGGGTCTGGAGAAGAAAAAATGGTGTCAGGTATTATTTCAATGTCTCTCATGGAGAAAAAATAGTTGGCAGTTTCAAATCATTTTTTTATAGGTTTGATGTTTATTATAATTTGATATATAAGTTGAACCTGAGTTTCACGAAATTTGTATTTGGACTCTATTTAGAATGATTTTGGTTCAGTTTCGCAAAACTGTGAGATCGAGCCAAAACCTAATCTTACAGGGCCTTAGTATCAAGTGTTGTTAAATTTTTAAAACAATCTGTGTATATAAAATACTATAAATATTTTATATGTATAAGTGCTATAATTAAAAACTATAGTAAATTATTCTCACAGAATAATTATTTATAATTAACTCTAATTATAAATCTTAGTATAGTTTATTCTCGTAAAACAAACAAAATCAGAATATAATAACAACACACTTACTGAAATAATTCTGAAACGGAAATGATCGACTGAGGCTTGCTATTGCAATGTCCTTAAGACAATACTTCTGGGCTGTCAAAGGTGCAACAATTCATCCCAGTAGTCTCCCAAAATACAACAGTCGGATGCTTGTTTCTTTGCACAAAGAACAAGTCCACAACGAACTTTAACAAATAGGAATATTAAACAATATTTAAGAGAAGAATAGAGAGAGAAGATAGATAGGATTGTGCTTTTTTGCTAAAAAACGGGATGAGAGAATTTGCCACATTCTCTCTCTATTTGTAGCAGCAAGAAGGGTGTTCTGGAGGGACATGTATGTTCGGATTAAACCAAAAACATCATTTGATCCAAAAAGGTGTGATTGGTTCGGTTTGAACCGAACCGACACACTCACTCATTTAAAATATGCGCGGATTTGAATAGGAAAACGGGTCAGTCGCGGATCTATTCGAATCTGCTACGCGAATCTACTTGGTATGATTTTGGTTATTGGGCTTTTAAGTTTTGAGTCAAAATATTAATTAAATTTTGTTCAAAAAGATAATATTTTGTTGAATCCCAATACCAAACCCGAGCCCGAGCAAAGCCGGCCGGTCGTCGACGGCTCGCGTGTGGTGAAACCATTGTCATACATGTCTTCTCCCTCACAAAACTTGGTTCCCCCAAGGGGCCCAACCCTAGTACAAATTTTTGATTTATAAGTTGCAAAAAATTCTTCATTCTTCTCCATATGGGATGAAGGCATTTTTCTTTCTTCCAACTTTCATTCATTTCTATTTCATGGGCTTAACCAATTGGGTTAATTCCCATACAAATCCAACATCAAGTACGGTGTTCAACTTGTGGATGCAGAAACGGAAGACGGAAGTTAGAACCGAACTTTCCATTTTTAGTACTTGGTTTTGTTTTTAAAATTTCTTTTATTGATTAATTTAAATTGAAAATTTATCATTTCTGGTTTCTGAGGTTCCACGTCGTCGACGTCGACTTCTTCCCATTACTTATTTTAGCATCTTTCATGCTGATGATATAATGACAGCAGATAAAATGAAAATGCATGCTGCAAACTATATATATATATATATATATATGCTAATTTATGTGGGTGACTCATGCAATGATGCATGATGAATCACACTATGTATGCTGATGTGGAAATCGATTGGACCAATAGTAAAGAGACACATTAGGCTTTATGTCATAATACTAAAAAGTCCCTCAATCTTTTTTTTCAATTGTTATGTCATTATTGATCCCTGAATAGTGGAACCAAAATTAATTTTAATGTTATGGACTTGTCTTTTTTGCCCTTTTTCAGCTTTATCAGATATTTTGTTTTTGTTGTTGTTGTATAGTCTAAATGAAAGATATTTGCCATGTCTTCCCTTTATTTCACGCTAAGTAAAGTGGCTTGTGGCGTTAAGGAGTTTGAGGTTTTCCCAAAGGCCAATCTTGGCTCGTGGCCTTTTGAAATGTCTGATTTGTGGTTTTACGGATTACAACAACATCAAATTCAATTTATATCTCGTTTATGTTATTTATAGATGACAATTCTTGGCTAGACCATGTCGATGAGATATTTTCTAGATCTTGTGGTTGAAAATACATTATATCAGTGGTTGTAATGATATATATACCCTCAACTATATGATTAAAAAAAAATCTCCTAAACCTGGTCTAGTAAAAACTATCTATCGCAATCCGACCTTCTCAATATTTTCATTTTGTCCCTTATCCGAGGTTTAAGGGAACCACTTCACTTCCTTATACATGCATTAAAGACCACAACTCAATATTTTACTGAACTGAGTACACACAGTTGCCTTCTATGTGGAGATTTGGTCTAATTTGCAATATCTTGTAAATTTGAAAATATTTGACTATACAAAAAAATTTGCTCTTCTACAATAGCATTGATACATGTACTGCACATTACTAATATTACAAAAATCTAAACAAAGGTATTTGTTCTAGTTTTGTTTTAGAGATACAAATTACTACATCATTAGGGCATCTCCATCGATTGAAGGGAGGGGGAGTCCATGGGGTAAGGGGAAGAAAAATGATGGAAGGAGAGAGGGAGGCCGCCCCACCCACCTCAGTCTTGGGCTGGGAGAAGCGCCCAACCCTTGTTTTTTTTTCTTTTTGTTTTCTTTTATGTTAATTTAATAGAGAAATTATACAAAAATGTTTTTTTTTAAATCTTAACCTTAATTCAATTTTATTACTTGTATAATTTGTACATTTATTTAATAAACTTAACATTAATTTAATTTTATTACTTGTAATATTGTAACTTTTATGTAATAAACTTAATATTTTATTGACGTTGTAAAAAAAATTATTTAAGTTTAATTTAAAAAGTTTAATTTCTTAACATTAATTTAATTTTGTGACTTGTAACATTGTAACTTTATGGACAATGTTAAATTTATTAATTGATATTATTATTTTTATTAAGTGAGAGTGGGAAGATATGAATTTCCATATATAAATTATTAATTGTTGTAATGTTATTATTAAATTTCTTATTATTAATGCCAGTGTTAAATTACTTATTATTAATGCCAGTGTTTAATTTACTATTATTATAATTATTAATTTTTATTTTTATTATAATTATTTATTATTATTATTATTATCATTTATTATTATGTGAGAGCGGGGAAGTATGAGAATTGAAATTAAATATAATGAGAATACTGAATAATTGAAAAGAGGATTTTCAAGGAGAAGGGGAGTCTGAGGAGAAGGGGAGTCCATGATCACTAGAGATGGCCTTACATCAATGTTTATCAACGGGTTACGACCTCATTGGCATATATTTGTTCTAGTTTATTACTAATGTTTGTAATTGGTTATTTTTTTGTAATTTTTTTTATTATGTCAATTATTAAAATGATTCTGATGCAATGAGTGATGTTTTGAAATTGAATAATTGATACTAGACAATGTGATAGAAATTTCAGATCGGAGCACTAAAATGCGCCGAAATCAAACACACGTTAACTTAGTACTAGAAAATGTGAGAGAAATTTGAGACTATAACCTCAGAAATTAAGATGCTTGTCAAATTTCAAAGACAATGGTTTCATAATAGAAAATGAGATGGAAAATTCACATAAATCTCGATCATACATTTTTAATTAGAAAATTCAGACCGCGGCCTACTCACCTCAATATGCACGTTCGCACACATGCACGTGTTTAGTTATGTCAAAGTCTAATGTTATATGAATTAATGCTAGCTTCTATATTTAGTAAGATGTAGTATATATATATCTTTGAAAGAACAACGTACATTCGACCTCTTGCCCTTTTAGAGTCTGTAAAGCCATTATATATTGAGAATATTTTTATGCCAAAATGGAGTAAGCTGTAATTATTTTAGTGGCCAATATTTCTGGAAAACTGAACCGTGACAACTAACATCTACTACTATTCTCAGGTTTATGATGTTTCTTTATTAAGGTTGTTATTTTCTTGATCTCAAAATCTGGGTATGTCCTAGAAAAGATAAGTGCATGATTGAAATCATCAATTATACATTAATTAATTCCTAAAGTTCCAATATTTTTGGCGATGCAAGATTCGCGCCATATACTTTCAGGTCAATTTAATTATTTTTTGGGACAAGATCCCTGAAATGATTTTACAACTGCGGATACCAAATTAATTAGTTTTGATTTAAGATATGATTCCACGAATAATGGAGCCATAAAGTAGGAATATATGGTGTTAGGTGCATGTTGAATTTGAACTTGTGTCACATGCATGTTGAATTTCTACAAGGGGTACCCCACCACCAAAAATATATCCAAGGAAAATAAGAAGACGGTTTTTCAAAATTCTTAGACAAAAATTCCAAAAAGCGATATTGTGAATTGCAAAATTCAAGGTTCGCGAGACGGATTCAAACTTCCATTTGGACTATCATACCAAGGTTGGGTTTCTCGATGTGAAATAAAATGAGTGTGGACCGTGCCAATATCTATGCGTGCAGATATAACGGTTCAAAATTGACATAAAACATGATGGATATGAAATATAAATCAATGTCCTGATAAGGTTCTGAGTTCTAATCAATTGATTATGGCGGAGTATGCAAATTCTACCCCTAATTATTTTCAATACATGTCTGGCCTCATGACTTAACAATTTATGATAGTCTTTATTGAAATGCCAAACTTTGTAGTCAGTCAGTGGCTCACTCGATATATCAGAAGATTAATTAGATTAATTCTGACTAGTAATTAAATAAGTAGAACAAATAAAGCATTTTACGAGACAAGAAATCATAACTTGCAATCTTAACTCGATTTAAACTGTCAATTTTCTTTGATTTGCCTGTTTAATTAATTACAATCATATTATCAACTACGATTGATTCTAAGTTTACTTAAATTTTTGTCGAACAAAATTTAATTAAGCTGTAAATTAAATACATATTTTCTTTTGGGTTTTCAACTTTGCTTATTGTTGTAACGAGTATATACATAATTATATTTGAATGCATTACCTTATTATGAAGCTAACATATTATATGCATGGATTGTATAATTATGTGGAATCATGAATGATTACACATGGTTAGTTATATATTAAAGTCTATTGGGGAAGAATGCATCATCTTATTCGTCATGTTCCATATATTTAGCAAAAATTAACTGGCCATGTCATATATTCTCTTTCCATCATTTAAAATTAGCAAATTATGCAAATTTAAACTGACGCGTGTGCAGTAGACAGACACCTGGTCATGCTTTACCCATAAATAGAAAACAATTTAAAGTGGTTGGCATTTACATTATAATTTTATGTTGTACTATTTTTATCATTCCCGATTTTCTTCATGTTTTGGGGCATCACTATTCACTTATACGGTACGTATTTCATTTTATTTATTTATTATCTTATCATTTTTCCTCTTAAATATATAGACATTAATAAAAGTAAAACATATATATATTATATTAGAAACTTTTATCTCATACAAGGTAATATATGAACTTATATAAATGTATGCATAGTCTTATACCTACAGAATAGTGCCTGATTTACATAGTTACATCTTATTAACATGAAGCAATATAATTAAAGAGTTAGTTCAATGTTAAATGGGTTCAATAAGATTGGTTTTCAGATTTTTTTAAGATGAATATGAAATTAATAATTATTGCGGATGATTATCATGGATATCTTGCCTAACACTCACCTATCTCAATTAATAAATGGAGGGAAGGAGGAGTGTACATTCTACCTAGGTTAATAAATAATAAAATTAACTATTTCTATGAGTGAATAATCATTAGAGTGCAAAGTGAATGTACTTTTTCATATTCATTTAAATATTGCTTCTGGTGTCTCCTTAATGGGAGACTAATTTTCGCCATTGACATTGATTATCAGTTCAATTTTTTTTTTTTAATTAGAATGGTAGTTTTCTATGGATTTTTTTTGTGCATCATTTCGGATAATTATCATCGGTCCAACAGTTTTTTCTTTTCTTTTCTAAAAACATTCTTAAAGACAATTTAAGTGCGACATTTGTGTTTTAAAAAATTTAAGCAAATTTTTAAAAAGTTTATGCTCAATTATTTGGAAGATTTTAATTTTCGATATTCCTAAAAGTTTTTAGTATATATCTTTTGCGACGTGATCCTTCAACTCATGACCTATAAATCATTGTGGTCTTAGGCCAATGAGGTCATACATAGTCCAATGGTAAGGCTTGAGAGTCTACACCACATGACTAAGAAATTTTGAATTCAATTCTAGTTTAATACTAGTGTTTGATAGCTATTTGATCGTAACTGGATGAAATTTCTAACTTAGCAATATTGATGTCACGATGTAATTATCGTTTCTCTTGATAATAAAAAAAAAAAAGAAATTTGTGGTCTTGGGGCCATAGAAAAATAAAAAATTGTACAAACGTTAGCAATAATTTAAATTATTAGTTTGATTGGGAAAATTTATTTTTTTGGTACCACAAGATATGTCACATTGTAACTTTGGTATCACTGAATACAAAAATGCAAATTTGATACTACATTTTAAGTTTTCATTGGAACATTCATACCAAGCCCAATGTTTTGGACGGAGACGGACTGAAAAGCGTCAAGTTTAATCCCTTTCGAGGCGCGTCGGACACAATAAGTGAGAACTTCCCTCAACAGATATTCGAACATGGGCTCGCTACTTTGTAATGACTAGTCCCTTCCACTAGACCAATCACCTCTTAATAATAAACTAGAATAAATACTCACACTAGTGAGAACAAATAATCACATTAGTGAGATTTGAACACCTAACCTCTTACTTCCTAAGCTACGCCTCATTGACCTCTTGTTTATCTTTACCAACCACATTTTGTCTCATCTATCTATGCATTATTGCTAAAGGCAACCAAGGAAAGATATAGTCGTCTAAATAAAATAATATCCTAATAGAGAAATTAATAGTCGATAACTTTGACTCTTCCAAACCGTTAGGCGAATATTTTAGGGGGATTTTCTTTGAATTACCATTTATAACATTTAGGGTGCATGTGTGATGGATTTGGTCCTCGCGAGATCGAGACAAAATTCTTTCAAAAATTTTTTCGTCAAATCCATAAAATCATAAAAAATATTATTCAAAAACTCACACTCAAACTCTTCAAACCTATAAAACATTGATTTGGCACCTACCATCTACTTTTCCCCCCAAATCTCACTAAAAAGACATTGATTTGACACCTATCACCTACTTTTTTCCCTAAACCCCAACATCCAAACCCAATCCAAGTGAGGTTTCAACTTATTCAAACCACAAAACCCAACAATCAAAATCCATCCAAATGAGGTCTCAAAGGTTTCATCGAAACCACCCAAATCATTTTTTTAAAACCGAGACCCGCGAAACCGAGCCAAAAACCCATCCAAATAGACCCTTAAGAACAACTTTGCGTATAATATTACATTTATCTTAAAATGATACTCTTTGTTCCAAAATTTTTACTTTTTTTGGATGTACCAATTCAATACTCTATTTCTTAAAATATAATTATTTTTCTCAAAACTACTCTCTTACTTACAATGAATTGACACCACTACTTTCAAGAAAAATGTAAGAATTATTAAAAATTTCATCTTTATAACTTTTACCTAAAATCTCGTGCAAAAAGTAAAAAAAATTAAATAAGAATATTGGGACGGAGGAAGTACTATATATAAAAATATTGTACTCATAATTGCGAGTAATTGTTTTCGTATGTCAAAGAAATTCAGGATAAATAATAAAATCATTTTCAACAAGACACACCACTTTTAGGGCAACATAAACCATTTGAAAGTCAACAAAGCCGTAGCTTAGTGGTATTCACTAGTAAAGTTGAGGTACTGGGTTCAACTCTCACTAATGTGGAGTTTCTTCTAGTTAAATATTAGTCATGTTTGATAGGGATTTATTATTTGTAATTTTTTGTACTTAAACTGTTATTGAAATAATTTCTAATGTACCAACATGTGATTGGTCTAGTGGAAGGGACTAGTCACTACAAAGTAGGGGACTCATGTTCGAAGCCCTGTTGAGAGAGGTACCCACATATGTGCCCAACCCGCTTCGAAAGGGATTAAACACTTGGGAAACAAAAAAAAAAAAATCTAATGTAATGTAATGTAAAAAAAATTCATTTTGAAGTCAAATTGTTTCGAGTAGTTGTGGTGTACAACACAACTAAGCAATCACATGTGGTGTGATGTCCAGTAGGCAACAACAACAACAATAAATTGATCTAAAATTGGAAAGTATTCCATCATAGGGTGGTCACATATCTGTATAAGTAACGGTGAAGGTGAACATGTACCATGGAAAAAGAGAATGTAGGCCTGTGTTGCACAAAATGGTCGGTGGACTCATATGCACAACTGCCACAACATGTTGTGTTGAGACATGCTTTTATGGAAAAATATTGATATATAAGTAAATGCATGTTAATTATTAAAAAAAAAAAAAATTTGAAGGTCGATACATAATTGTAAATTTGGTATGTCAGTCGATTTTTCGGATGAAAAGATCACACGAAACAAAATAGAGAACCATATGAAGAATAACCGTACTTTTCTTTCGATTAATTTGGATTCTTAAGATTGCGACTCTTGCCGTGGTTAATTGATTTCTAGCCGTCTTTGATTCTTGACATAATATTTCATGGGCAACATGAAGTCCCTTGCAAAAGGGCAAAAAGATGGCTGCTTTGTTTTATGTCCAGCTCCATACTCTTACAAGAAGAAAGAAATTAAAAGAAAAAGAAGACGGGACAATACTATTTCCAATTATAAGAAATGATCACAAGTCATTGAGTTGTTAAATATGAAAATTAATTGTTATAAATATAAAAGACGTGCTAAATCCATAAAAGACGTTTTACATAGACTTGATTATAATTAAAAAGTTACATCTATAAAATTTGTGATCAGAAATTTATCACATTATTAATTGATTATAATTAAAAAGTTACATCTATAAAATTTGTGATAAAAAATTTATAACATTATTAATTTTGAAGTTTGAAATTATCAAAATCGATGATTACCATAAATTCTACGCAATTCTCATAAACCGGGTGCATGTAATAATTTACCGTTACAGGCAAGACTTAGATCCCAAGACTTAGGTTTTGGTTCAATCTCCACTAGTGTGATTTTTTTTTTTTTTAATTTATTATTAGTGTTGTTGGTAGTTATTTTTTGTACTTTAAACGTAATTTGATTGATTATGATGTAATGTATAGTATTATTGGGTAAATTATGATGTAATAAACAAATCAGAACTTTGCTGATTGTCAGTAAGAATTGACACATGCAGTAATACTATAATATTAATTCTTAGGCAGAATATATTAATACAAAATATCATTGTCAGGAGATCCACTCATCCACATTTGTCCTAATTGATTGACTCTAATTAACCATAAGCCAATCAATTAAAATACTGTTTAGAGCACACACCAATAATAATCTTATAAAAAGAAATGCATGGACCAATCGACATAATTCACGTATAACATACTTGCATCATCGCCGCTAATCAAATTTTTTTCCCGCTTGAACATTATAATATAATAAATAAAATAGCCAAAAATAAATCAAAACTGGATTTATTTATTTTTCCAAATTTATATTTGCTTGATATTGGACTTCAACTTTTAGATTGGAAATTGATTTGGATTTAAACAAGATACATAATATTAATTCAAACAAATCCAAACAAACAATTTCCGGTGTTGGGTATTTAATTAGTTCGTTGACATCATTAATTAACATAGGCGGCTCTTTTAAATAATGATCAAATGAAAAAATTCGGCTGTATGATCTGTCTTAATCAGTTTAAAACGATTTAATAACTAAAACAAATAAAACAAAATCTAAAGAACACCAACAGTGTAGCAAAATTTAGTCCAATTATGTTTCGATTTGCTATTGGCTGGTTAACAAATCCAACAACTAAGAATTGGCCAATCGTTCGTTGCCACAATAAATAGTCTGATTGCTTGAGAATTGACTAGTAAAGCTAACCGACATAATTGTATGAATTTTAAATTTTAATAATCGAATCTTTTTTTAAATTAAACATATAAGTGGCGATGCTCTAAATTTGGACAGTCATCATCTTCATTTAATTTTATTTCATCTCCCCGGTTATATAAAACCTTGGAAATGGACTGCTTGTCGGCATGCCCCAAGAAGAAATAATTAAACTCCTAAACTAATTTGTCACGTCATCATGCATTTCTTTTCCAACTAATTTGTCAAGCTATCATGCATTTTTTTGGGTTGATAATTAGGTTATAATCATGCCTAATATTGTACACTCATGAATACTTCTAAATAATTTAAAAATAATATCGATGTAAGATACTTGGACATGATAATCACGGACACTTTACAAATACGTGTATAATACTTTAAAATTGTGCCTGAAATATTAATAAAAAGTAATAAACATATATTCAATACTTCAGTTGTGTTCAAGATTGACTTAATACAACCTACTTTATCAAATGAATCACAATAAACTGTCCTATTTAGCTCATATTTTATCTTGGGACGTTACTCATTAGCACAATAATTTGGTATAATAAAAAAATCATTATGTTTAATATACATTCATATATTACAATATTGAGTCTCGGTATCTTTTTGTATTATGTCCATATGCGTGTAACATAGCTAACCTTCTCATCGTGTTTATCACAACACGAACACGTAATATGATTGTCCATTTTTCTACAATATTCCGCTTTTACCGTCAACAAATTGCCTTTGATTATTACATTTTATTGAGCATAATACTAAAAAAATTTTATTCTTACATCGGAATAATAGATGTTAAGGCTTTACTTTTTGCTATTTTTAATTTCTTTTTAAATTAAAATTCAAGTTCCAAGCATTAGTCTAATGCAGCACGAAAATACTAGTATTTTTCCCCAAGAAAGAGGAGAAGAGAAGAATGAGCATGCTGGAGAGAGTGGAAAAAACATTTTATGCCATTCATTAGGCAAAAGGAAACAGAGTCCTATGTGAAAATAACATGTAACAATGTTAAACAATTGTCCAATAACTGTATATATCTGTGTATATCTCAATTCACACAATATGTGAAAGCACAAGCAGAATCCAGCTGAGCTTCAATGCTACCTACTTCCCAAAGCTACGAGCTGATGATCCCCTTAAAATCTCTCACATCAAATATATATATAACTATTAACCAAAAAAAAAAAAAAAAAAAAGTTGCTCTTAAACAGCAGTATGAATCCGGGGATGTATATCCAACCACCCCTCTGGAAATTCCCCACCGTAAAATCTCGACTTTAAATTGGTATCAGAACTAGACCTGACATTCCAATTCTTTTGCGCCGATAAACGTTCCGTGAAAACCATACGGAACTCTTGACGGAAGTTGAATAGAAGCTTCCAATTCCATAGTCATTGCATTAACTATCTGCAACTCGGATTTCCACGCCTTTTCATCGTGCACGAACGCAAGAATGTAACCGTCATCTTCTTCCTCGGAATTGGGGTCTCTAGGTAAAAAAAGAGGCTCCCCACCATACTTGTGATCCCCATAAATAAACTTTTTCACTTCACCACTAAAAAGGTCCACTTTAGCAAAACCGGAAACTTTAGGCCATGGCTCGGCTATAGCAAGATAGGCAAACCGGGTTTTTCTCCCGAGCTTGTTTCTGTTCACCATTCCTGCTTCCAAATTCACTTGATTCTCTTCTGATAAAATTTGTTTCCTCGTTGACTTGCCAGTCTTCAAATTAAGTCGAATTTCGGACAAAACACTCTTCAACCCCTCATCACACTCGTTAAAAATCGAGTCTGGTGGAGTCATACAAGAACCAATGACCACGATTTCATCAGTTTCGGGCTCCTCCCACGCATTCCATAAATGGAAACAAAAGCAATCAGGAACTTCAATCCACTTCATTTTTGAAGCATCCCCTGCATACTTATCCAACACACCAAATCTCGAGACTTTATCTTTATCATACACCACAGGGGACCCCCCACAAATCATTTCCGACAACTTAAACACCACCTGTTGATCGGGAACGATCACAAATTTCTCGGTGATAGCAAAATCATGCATCATTGTAGGCTCGGAAACTGGGATTTCGACATCTTTCGACTTGTCCCCTGTTTTCGAAAACCTCATGTACTTGAGGTAGGGCTTTTGAATCACATCGTAGCTTAAAGCAAATAACTCTCCAGAAACTGGGTCCAATTTAGGATGAGCAATCATTGTGGACTTCAATTGCCCATCAAAATTGTATCTTTCAACTGTTTCAAGATCACCATTTTGAGTGACTCGAACATGGTAAGGTAAATCATCTTCGGACATTGCTAATAATCGATTATTAAAATAAATTAATCCAGCATTAGCAACTCCAGTTCCTTGACCATGATCAACTAAATTGAACAAGCCTCGAGCGTAGAAAAGCATCAATCTTGCTATACCCGAATGACCATGTAATTCACCAATAGCTTTAGGAAAAACAGGGCGTCCCAAAGAACGTTCTTGAATTAGTCTATTAGTTTCGGTAAATCGGCAGGAATATGAAACGTCGCCGTTCGAAAATTTAACGGCGTGAATCATACCGTCTCCATCGAAGAAATGGTGGCCGGCGAGTGGTTCGAAGAGTGGGTTAGCGCCGTTACGGACGTATGCACCTTGGATCGATTCCGGGATTTTTCCGGTGACGGAAAGTTTGTGTCTTGCGGGTTGCTCCGGCACGGGGGAGAAGTTTCCGGCGATTTGGACTTCCGGGTCGGCGGTTTTGGGAAGTGGGTTTTCGAGTTCTCGTGTAGTTAGCGCGTTTTCAACTGCATCTAACGCCATTGCTGCTGCTTTTTGAATGATGTTCCACTGTGGTTTGGAGGAAGGTTTAGTGATCTGTTGGGCTTCATAGGAACTTTTATTGGGCTGAGCAAATGATAATGAATTTGTGATTGAGCCCAATTGGGTTTTTGATGGTGTTGAGAATTTGGGCTTAGCCCATGAATTTGTAGTGGTGAGTGAAGAAGTGGCCATGGCTACCTATTTTGGCAATGAAGTTTTTTTTTTTTTTCTCTTTTTTTCTTCTGAAATTTGATTTTTGTTGTTTTGATAGATGAGCGAGAGTGTGTTGTTAGATTTTTGAGAGTGTGATTGTGATGAGGGAGAGGGAGAGGGAGAGGGAGTGAGTATATATAGAGGCGAAATTGTGGGGATGGAGGTCCACTTTCTCTAACATGTAGGAGAAGACCACGTGTTGCATATATGAGAAAGGAAGAAACTCGCAAGAATTTTGATAAATAAAACAATCTGGTGGTGGGGAATGGGTCTTAGCTTCTTCAATCTTTGACACGAACCCCCCTTCCCTTGCCTTGTGAATAATAATTTGAGTGATGCAGTTGTACACATGCAGGTTGAGCTATATATGTTCAACACATCTCATAAGCTAGCTCAAAAAGTGAGAATTGACGAGATCATATAAGAATTATTTAGGCTTGATGGACTGCCCACGAGGCCTAGTTTGATTGTAAAGAAACTGAGGTTTCATGAGTCTTTTTCTAATTTGATATTGGTCTCGCTTGTAGATATTCATTCTTTGTATTTGTTAGTTATACATTGTTTGTACTCAAATAAATTTGTGATATGATAGATATAATCACTATATCAATAAAGCCAAAGAACAATTATTTAGAGTTAGTTGTGCTACATGAT
Organism: Penstemon newberryi var. newberryi; assembly: GCA_030819805.1. Taxonomy (NCBI): domain Eukaryota; kingdom Viridiplantae; phylum Streptophyta; class Magnoliopsida; order Lamiales; family Plantaginaceae; genus Penstemon; species Penstemon newberryi. The sequence continues at coordinate 3,219,117 of JAUALY010000003.1, read as the reverse complement.
TAATTTAAGTAGGGTTAGTTTTGAATAAGATTTAAATACTGGAAAAGAACTATATTTGGGAACTTTTTAGGAAAAGTAAGATAAAATTTTGAAATATAAGAATAGAGAATGTATTAAAATTAGTGTTCGGATCGACAAGGCATTATTTAAAATAATGGATTGAAAGATGAAAGTTGAGAAATTTAAAAATTGGGGGATTAGTTGCAAATAAGTTAGTTAGCTGATGTTGTTGGTAATCAAATTTGAATACTAATCCTTTCACTAATTAAAAAAATTTTAAATTTGGTTTAAATTTTTTGACGACAGTAATGATTGGTCCATTTCTACTGAAAAAGTAAACTCCGCGTTCAAACCTATAAAACGAAAAAAGAGTGACAGTCTTTTTCCTTAACACGTGGCCGTTGATATTAGGGCCCTAACCTAAAACACCTAAGGTCACATCAAAGGTCCAACACGCTTCTTTCCTACCTTCCATTCTCCTTAATTTCCAGGTGAAAACCATTTCAGTCTACGTAGAACATTTTTTCTTTCTTAATAAAAAAAAAAAAAAAGACAAATTTCATTCTTTAGTACTTACCCAGATTTCATACGATGTGATCGGATCTACTATTCTTCTTTTTTTTTTTTTTTTTAAATAAATATCTTCTATTATGTTTTAGTATCTTATTTTATTGTCACATTATATATATAAGTCGACAAATATTTTAATTTATAAATCATCCATGTGAATCCTTTTTTTATTGTTTTTGGTAATTATATATAAATTATGTTCGAGCTCATTTATACAGTTGTCAATAAAAATATAATAATTTATACTCATATAAATGTGATCACAAAATAGGATAGAAGATCATTGATCATGATATATTATTGCAATTTTAGTACCACTTTTATAAATTATGAAATATTACAATTAGTGCTCAAATTTTATAATTTATAAGACATTACAAACATTACAATAACCTCATAGGGGCAAAATTGAAACTTTTAAAGGGTAATGGGTTAATTGTAAGACACTGTAAACCCTAAGAGGGGTTTTCGTAATACCCAATATCTTAGGGAGATTTTCGCAATTAAACTTTACCTCTGGGGGTATGTGTAATTTACCCTAGTTTTTAATTTCGAAAGAGCAATAACGGCCGATTGCTTATCTGTCTCATTTACTTGTACTATATAACAGATCTGCAAATATTTAACTTCAAAATCATTGGCTAACATCAATATCATTACTCATACTATTATATAACTCCAATAAGAGGGGTTATAATTAATTAATATCTCATACTAGTATTTTTTTCTGAGTGTCATGGATGACTCCAACAAACCTAAAAAAAGTGGATCATATAATATCAACTATTGGTAGGACATCCAAAAGGGGGAAAAAATGCTAATTAAAATGGAAAAAATTGATAGAGATGACCTCTTTGACATCTGCCCCAAGATCTCACCTTTAAAAAATAGTAAACTAAGACATCCTTAAGTTGGGTACGTGTTCTCTTTGGACATGGATTTGATTGTGTAAGATTTGCATTATATATACCTTTAAGCAATTTATTAATAAATGTAATTCTAATACAGGAAGTTTGCGTTGGGCTACCTAGCTAGAGGGAACAATTAATTTTTTTAATTTGCTATTCCTTTCATGAATCTAAACCTTTGAATTGTGCAATAAAATATATTGCTGGTTACTGCTGAACGTGATTAGTGATTATAATACAGTTGATGAAAAAGACTTGTTGAAACTTTTCAGATTTTAAATCTATTTTTTTGTCCTACAATATTTTATGCCATTCACACTAAGGACTGGAACTAGTCATTTTTTTTATTTTTTTTATTAGGGGATCGGAGAAGGTTTTTGAAATATATATTGTACCCGATCGGTGTTTTTTATTTCCGTATTTTGATAAAATTATAAATAAAGAAAAAGTTTAGATAAAATAATCAGTAATTTTGTTCTCTCAAACGTTGAATATAAATTTCTTTGAGGGAAAAAAACAAAATTAGTGCCACAACTAATGTTTGTAGTGTTTTTTTACCTTATATATATGTTCATGCTGGTAAAATTATCTCGTCATATCTACCTAATTGTCAGCAAATTTAGTCCAAACCGAGTCCAATTGAAAAAAATTGCCCCGAAATTTTAACTTGTGGGCCTCAACTTGAATTTATTTGATTAATTAATTTGCATTGCGCACCTCAAAATTATCACATTTTTGCAATTTATACTCAAAAAAAAAAATTAGCTTATTACACACTCACTAAATATTTTGGGCTTATTTTAGAACTTTTCAAATGATAAAAGACGCGAATAGGATTAAATATGAAATAAACATGCATACATTTTTATAGTTAAAGATATTTAACTAATAGAAATTAATGTTCAAGATTCAATCCAATTGAACAAGATACGATCGAAAAGCCTCTAATATGTATAATACAATGATAAAGTTATATAGTTTATATACCCAATTACTACATTAATCGCGCCCCCCGATTAATTAGTTCCTCTTCACACACAGTTCATGAGTAACATTCACAATTAATAGAGTCATGATGCCACTTTAATGAGTAACATTCACAATTAGTTCCTAACCTAATATAAATATATCTGGGATTATTCAACTGCATATATAAACTTCCACTTGGCCATAGGGTGGTTCTTTATGTATATATATACCCAATCCTCTAGTGAACTTATGGACCACTGAATGGGTAATTTGTATAGAGATGAATGTACGTACCATACCTCTCATAACCATTATTACATTTAATTTACAAAATATTATAGTATAGTATAGTTATGTGCATGGGAATTTTACTCAGTCTACAAGTAGCTATACATATATAAATATATAACAATAATTAATTTCTTGAAGAGTTCCTTTCGGAAAACATGCTTGGATGATCATTGCAATGGCGAGCACAATTCAACTTGTTCCGATCCTTAAATATCCCCCCATGCTGTCCATGTTACATTATAAGCATGTAAGCACATTGATATATATATATATATATATCAAAAACTAATTAAAGATATAAATATCTTAGTTTCACATTCGTCAACTTTATTAATTACGACAATATATCTTTAATTTATTCCATATATACTAATGCATGTCACGGTTTAATTAGTATCATAGGTACATATGTGTTTATTAACAAGTGTATGTATATGCTCACATATTTTGATATTAAAGTGTAATATAAATATGAGAATATAAAAAATAATGTAACTCCCGCTCTGAATATGTAGGGATCGAGTACACAAATTTTCAAGAATTGCTCTCCATTTTTTAATTAATTCTACTAACAATAAATGTAAGTATAAAATGAATTCAAAGAGTAAATTAATTAATAATATACCAACCGACATTAAGTTAACTCATAAAAATGTATGTTTATTTCATACTAGAAAAGTGCACGTACGTTGTACGTGTCTAGTTTTAATTTCATGGGTATTTTTCGTAAATTAGAATAAAATTAGCCATTTTTATGTCATAGAATATCATATGTTTATGACTGATCAATTTATTTTTTAATGAAATTTATTTTTATTAATTATTATTGGTTTATGAAAAAATGATGGCTTTGAATAGTTGTAATAAAATATAAAATGATGACTGATTTAGTCATTACATCTTATAAAATTGGTTCTAAAATAAGATCATAAGAACATTATTTAATTCATTCCATCATAGTAGTTTTCATGTCAAGTTTATCCGTTATTCACCGATGACACAGGTTTCATCCGTTTCTTCATAAATTTCACCCGAACTTTCATCGATATCACGAGCATTTTTTCTTACTGGTTTCACCAGTTTTTTCACCAACTTCACCAGTGTTTACCAATTTCACCCGAAGTTTCATCGATTCATATGTTTTCATTGTTTAATTTTTTATCAATTTTTCCGCTTTTTTATCGATTATAACATTTTTCATTGTTTTCCCGTTTTTTAAACCTTGTTTTTGTCGATTATAGTTTAACTCGTTTTCACCTATTTCACTGATTTCACATGTTATTCACCCAAGTTTTTCATTGATTAAACATGTTTTCACCGACTTCAAGATTTTTTGTCTGATTTATCCATTTCTTTACAAATTTCACTCAAACTTTCATCGATTCATATGTTCTCACTGTTTAATTTTTTTTACCGGTTTATTTTTTTAGCGATTTATCCCTTTTTTTATCGGTTATAACATTTTTCATTGTTTTTTCATTTTTGGTCGATTTCTTTTATTTTTTTCTTCAGTTTAAACCATTTTTCTACCGATTACTCCAGTTAAACTCTTTTTTAACTGATTTCACTCGTTTTTACCATTTTAACCCGTTTTTACCTATTTTTCATGTTTTTTCACTAATTTCACATGTTATTCACCTGAATTTTTCATTGATTAAATATGTTCTTACCAAATATACTTTTTTTGACCGATTTTACCCTTTTTTCACAGGCTCTACCCAATTTTACTGGATTTCACTGGTTTCATCTTTTTTCATAGAAATTCCATTCGAAATAATTTTCAACGATTTCACATATTTTCACCAACTTTACCTTTATTTTAACCGATTTTACCCGTTTTCATCCATTTTTCACAAATTTTACCCGATTTTTTTATTGATTTCAAATGTATTTACGATTTCACATTCATTTTTTTTTCACCGGTTTAAAGTGCACATACGTTGTACGTGTCTAATTAATTTCAGTGGTATTTTGTTGTAAATCAAAGTAAAATTAACTTCATTATGTCATAAAATAGCACATATTAATTATTAATGACTGCTATTCATTTTGTTAACTTCATCATGGGTATTTTCATCGATTTCTTTAGTTTTTTTCGGTTTAAACCATTTTTCTAATGGTTTGACTTTGTTTTTGTTGGTTGAACTTTTTTCTTTTTATTGATTTCACTCATTTTTACCAGTTTAACCAATTTTCACATGTTTTCACCGATTTTACCCTTTTTCACACATTTCATCATTTTTTATGTAATTTCAGTTGAATTTTCATCGATTTCACATGTATTTACCGAATTTTCAACTCAAATAATTATACATCTTCAATTACTTTTAAGTATATCTCAAATTATTTCAATTACCTTATCATTTGAAAGATATTTCTTTACCGATCTAAGCCATTTCACTTATTATATTAATTAATTAAATTCAATTTTCATTGATTTTTACTGGTTTTAATTTTTTTACTGATTTACTCGTTCTTGATCAATTATAACCTATTGTCCATTGTTTTTCCTATGTTTCATTGATTTCTTTTGTTTTCTCCTATTCAAACGAAAAAAAATTTCTACTGGTTTAGTTCTTACTGTTTTTGCTAGTTAATTTTTTTTTTTACTAATTCATGCATCTCTGAGCATGCGGGATCGTAGAAATTTGACCCTAAAAGGATAATGATATATTTTAAATCATGAAAAATGAAATATGAACGCTTTTGAATATTATAATTTATTTGGAAGAAAATATTATGAAGTACTAACCATTTGATTCATGTGGAGTCATTTGAGCTCTAAGAAACCACCCTCTTGATGAACGTTGTTTTTTCACTTTATTGACATGTTGAATGTATTTTTGTTTTTCTTCCATATTCAATTTTTGGTAATGGTTATATTTTTCCTCTGACGGTGGCTTGGTTGAGTCTCTCATTTTCTTAGATCTTTTAACTTTTTCAATATATTCTTGTCTCTGTGTAGCACTTTGGTTATTGTACTTTCTTTTAACTCGATCAAGATTGCGTTGTCGCAATACATCTGTCATATACATCAAAAGTAACTTTTCAAAAAAATTGGAGAAATAAGAAACATAATATTCGAAAAACTAACCAATAGATTTTTCAAAAAGAAATTTATAAATATGTACCCTAAATAATTTAATAAAGTCTAGACAAATAAGTATTTCAAAAGCATCATATCACATCTATTAAAATTTTAATCGGACTTGGTTTCAGTAATCTAATTCAGATTTCCAATAATAAGACAATATAATTTACCTGATTTTGTATTCAATATTTGATGCATAACCATTTTAGAATTATTCCAATATCCAAACTAAAACTCCATCTCTAACAAAATAAAATTGAATCAATTCAAAATTTAGTCTCAACTTGATCGATAAAACTTCAAAATCGAATAATAACTTTTACAGTACCCCTCGTTGTAGTACTTCTTGTTGTATTAAATTTGAATAAGGATTGAACTTTTAAAATTTCTTGTCATTAATTAACGAAAGTAGTGATGGATTTAGGGCTAATGAATAGAGATTGAACTTTTAAAATTTCTTGTCATTAAACGAAAGTAGTGATGGATTTAGCATATTTTTAAATTTAGACATTTTCCTTATTTTTGTAGTCTAGAAAATATTTTCCTACCAATTTGATATAAAATTAATGTCTAATTATATTTATCAATTTGATGGGAAGAGGGCATATTTGTCTTCACAGAAAAAGAAAAAAACTTAAATCTTTCACACTTTTAGTAGTAGCATAGATATAGATATAGATTTAATCATGTTCATCATGAACTTAGCCACTTTGTCAAGTTAACTCATAAAAATGATTAAGTTAAGGATCATATTGGCAAAAGGCATTCGTGCCATATGTATGTATTGAACACACATACTATACTAGCTTTCTAGCTAGTAGTAAACAGCACTGGACACCCCATAAATTCGTTGGCCTCTTATGTTTTGTTGTTGGAACAAACAATCATTCGTTTATGCATTGTGAAGAAAAAGGTTGTAGGATTCTTCTTTAAATTTATTTTATAATTGACACATGTTGTTCCTATATACATTTAATTATCTGTATATTATCTTATTCTTATATCATCTTGCATACATGTCAGGTTCAGATCAAGAGTTCTTTTATTATTGACATTTTTTTCTTGTCGTTAATTTACAAATAGAATATATAGTACAAACAATTTACGATGAATTTGTCTATATACCTGTTGGCATGCAGTAGGGATTTATTTTAGTGGTCATTTGTAGTTTCACTTTGGACTGAAATCCGACATTTGGATATTGGACCTTCTTGTTGTGCATCATATGCATGACACGTACTAACATATAGTAATATTGCGACTAATAATTCAGGAAAGCAATATGATTGGAAATGTTGAAATTATATTATACAACTTATATAGGGGGACATAATATATATTACGTGGCAACTCATTATATATTTATAAAAAGATTATATGTGCCACCTTGAGTGCTTTTACAAGATTGTGTTAGACATACACAAAAATCGATTCAAATAATAAATGCGGGATTAAATATGGATCGAAAACTGAAAATAGTTCAAGTAATATACTTTCAGTTATTGATGTTTTGCTTGAATGTTTCTGCCTTTTTTATCGTCAGTTTTGGTCTGCCAAACTCGACTCACTCTATGTAGATGGTGTATACTGAAGGGTTTGTAATGACTGAGTTTGAGGACCAAAATGGGGTGTATATATATAGTTAAAACTTCCCATCAAAATTTTGGTAAAAACACAATATATATATGTAGCTTGTCATATTAGTACAAAAATCCCATGAAATCTGCACTTTATTGGTTATGCCCTAAATAACTAGAAAAAATATGAAAAACAAATCAATGGTCCACTTAAAGAAAAATAAATTCCTTGACAAATATGGGAGTGATCTTACAAATTGATGATGAAGTTAAATTTCAAATTGGAACTCTAGCTACCTGGTTGGCACATTCATCCCATTTAATTTGGAGTGTTCATTATTGGATATCTTCACATCCTGTAAATTCAGAATAATTTGGACGTGTCATTTTGTTAATCAATATCAACAGTACAATATTATTGTCTCTAAGAGATGATAAATAAAAAAAATAAAAGTTATCTCTAAGAGAGAATCTAAATGCTGGAGAAATTTTATCTCCAATCGAACTACATCAAACTCAAAATATTTATACGTGCGAGAAGTGCTATATAGATGTTGATCATCAATTTTATTTATTAATAAAATGTTAAAACATGTACCGTGTATTTGGGAGGAACTAGCTATGCCATTTTTCATATTTTGTTTTATAATCTTATTAATATGAGAAGGAAATTTCTAGAACTGCTTATAGTCGTCAGTCAAAATATATTACGTATTGTAGATGTCGTCATAAGTGAAATCCACATTTTAATATTTTTTTAGTAAGGAAAAGAGGATGAAAAGAAGCTTAGTCTTCGCGGGCCCAAAAATTGGGCTGAAACTGAAACACATATCTCATTATTGTCCCTCTTCTGTCCGGGGGCCCACACAATTTTCTTTGATCCACACTTTGTTGAATTTGAGCTGACTCTACTGCTACACATAATTTGATTAAACATGACAATATTATACCAATTACCCAAAAAATAAATTATCTGGGAATTCTAGCTCAAATTGATAATAATTTTATTATAACATGAACGTGTTTACACATCCAATTGGTCACTCTTAATCAAACAACTTAACAAATACATATCAAAAATATATATATATATATGCAACTAGTAATTTAAATTTAAGTTAAAAGTTTTAACCTTCTATTTTTTTTTAAATTATTATTATGATGAATAAAAACAATGTGTTTAATTGTTGGTATGTAAAATGGACAAACAAGTAGAGGACTCGGGATTTCTCAAAGAAAGGGAAAAAAAAAAAAAAAAAGAGTAGAGGGACTCAGGGCAGACATATGGGCTTCAATATGAATTTCTCTTTTTGTTTTCAACCCTTGTCCACAATCTAATATTATTATCATTTTTCCAAATTCTTGGAATATTCTATTATGCCATTCTATTCAAGGATTAGAAAGAGGGGGGTGGGGAAAAACAAGGGCACCTTTTGTGCTTCTGGGCTAGCTATATTTGCCCTTGTTCGGCAGTTCAATTTTGACCAGTATCAATTAGAAAATGTTAAATAATACTAGTAGAATATCTGATTTTGGTAAAACAAACTTGTAAATATAAGGAAAGTTGTAAAATAATTAACCATGGCACCAAATCTTTTTAGTAATTTCATAATTGAAGTCTTTTTTTTTTGTCTTATTTTAAAATTGGTCAACTTACCTCAAATGAAAAGAAGATCATACGATATGACAATAAAGCCGTAGCCTATTGGTAAAATTGAGACTCGGGATTAATACTAATGTGGGTTCAATTTTCACTAGTGTGAGTTTTTTTTTTTTCTAATTTAATACTAGTGATTGGTAGGTAATTAATTTTCTTTATAATTTGATTGTATTCGAATAGATTTTTAATTTAATTACATTAATGTAATGATGTAATTCATATCACTAAAAAAATGCATATCTTAAACTTATCAATTCTCAATTACCTATCTTATTTGCTATGTATAATGAAAATTGCACTTTTCATACTACACTTTATCCTACTTTACTCATTTAGTATCAAGATTTTGGAAAAATCATAATTAATTTCACAATTTATTGGTCTTAAATAAACTTAGTTTTTCTTTAAATATTTGAACATCTCCATTAAATTATCATTATTTCTTTAAACTTGATGTAAAATTGAGATATATTTATAGTTTTAGTTGTTATCCACAATACAACTTAAACTCTTTTAAGACCCAAACATACTTCAATGATTCAAATATTTAATGGCATAACTAAATATGTCAAGAACTGTCAAATTGTACGTTATATCATGTATTTTTTCAGAAAATTTGACATCAAATATGTAAATTATAGTAAAATGTGGTAAGTAAAGTGTAATCCCTTTTTTTCTTTTTCTTTTTCTTTTGAGAATAGTGTAATCCCTTCTATATATCAAAAAAAAAAATTTGTATAGACACTTATTTTCTGTCCCGCAAGCTATTATAGGGCCATGCTTCACAAAATTAAAATTTATATAATTGGGAAATTCTTATCCAGATCGGTTTGGTCGAACCCAAAGTAATTACATGGCAAGTTAATACACTTGCTTTGGGATTGAATGTAACTCACTGGAGAGTGACTAATCACAAAGCAATAAAATACACTTGCTTGGTGGTTGAATGTGTTTGGCCAGGCCAGACTTGGACAAGAATTTTCCTACATTATTAAGATTTCGTTTGTCAAGCTTGAGTTAATCCTGCCGCCCAAAGAAAAACATACATATTTAAATTAAATATAAAAATTAACAAAAAGAACTTCTTTTTCCTGAAAATTATTTATTGAAGTATTTTATCCAGATGAAATATATCATGATAAACTTGCCGTATTAATTACAAGAGTCCGAAACGTAATACAAAAGTAAAACAAAATCAAATATTATAATTAAGCTTGACGTAACAGTTCACTCCTTATCTAGTAAACAGCCTAATTTAAGTATAACTTGCTATTATTAGATAAAAATTATCGATGTAGTAAAGGATAATTACACAACACTTTTGGTAAAATTATCTGTAAACTCTCAATATTTGTATAAGTACGACAACAACCCATGTGCTATTGTCAACCAAACTTGGATGATCAATACACCGCAAATAATTGTCTTTTGCTAGCTAGTCAATTTTTTTCTTCAGAAAACTAGCTAGACATTAACTAATAACTAATTGATAAGAAAAAACTATCAAAATGATAGTGACACACCGTTTGAAAAATGAGTTAACATAATATTTAACTAAGGGTCCATCCTTTAAAAAAATATAAAATCCAGTGTCTAATATAATTCAATCTATTTACTCATAATATTTAGAATTAATTAAAAAATAAAATTCAATTAAATAAGAACTCTTAATTGGAAGGTACTCTCCCATGTATGCATGATTGATGTAGTGCTACAAATGATTATGATTTATTCAAAGTTATTTTGCATAGCAATACACGGCAGGGATAAAATCTTAAATGTAAGATCTCCTTAAATATAGAGGCTCAAATACAATCCTAACAATTTGTTGCACCACATTATCTATACAGTGGTTGCACAAAATAATTTTTCGCTATGCACCCCCGGCCCTCCATGCTTGCGATAGGTCACAAATGAGTCGGTTGTTGTTAGACGTCACTCTCTCTTATCTTAATTAGTGTATTTTGTTACTTGAATATTCCCGCTATTTATTCGATCAGACTCAAATATAGATTATTACCAAAAAAATAAAATTTAAATATAGATATGATTCCTATTAATTAATTTTTGTCCAATTCAATAGAATATATAGGGTCGAATTGAGCCATGAGTACTAGCCATTTGCCAGCTCTAAAAGTTGTATATATGGCAACTGAGGCATGTGATCAGTTGCTTTTGAGATGAATTATATCCAAACCATTATATGAATTTAGTTCAATTTATGTGGTGATCATAGTAATATGTTAAAGTAGATCACTCTTCACCTATACACTTCGCCTAGGTAACATGGCATATGGTGAATTCTAATATTTGTTTTGAACTTATATCTTAATTTATGTTGCATATAATTGAAATAATAGATAGTACGTACTTGAAATGACTAATTATAATTAATAATAAATTCTCTTTTTGGACATGTATGGGCAAAATTTTATTTTTGGCCCTCTAAAGTGGCTGTGTTTTAAAATTGGCCATTTATTATGGTACCTCGACAATAATCATCCTTTATTGTATCAACATCATCAATTTCAGTCCTTATCACCGATTTTTTAAAATATTGCCAAAAAAAAATCAATTTATGTCATATTTGACCTATCACATGGCTTGGTCTTACAAATTGTTGAGTCAGAATATGAAATTCTTAATTTTTAAGTGTCACTCGACAAATGATTTTTTGGCTTAAATTAATTTTTTGGGTCAAATTAGATATAAATTGGTGATTTTTGACAAAGAAAAATTAATTTTTCGGTCAATTAAGACATAAATTGATGATTTCCGGCGATAATTAAAATTTTCATGCAATAAGGACTGAAATTGGTGATGTTGACACAATAAATGATGATTATTGTCCAGGAACCATAATAAAGGGCCAATTTTAAAATGCAGCCACTTTAAAGGATAAAAAATAAAATTTTGCCGACATGCATGCATCTAAATACTTGTTTCCCAAATTTTCTTTTTCGATATCTGAAAACTGCATACTGGTGCAATTAAGATTAAAATTAAATGATAATAATATTGAAATTCCGCGTTTATTTAGATTTCGTGCCAAACCAAAAATATGTATAAAGAACCAAAATTTGGTCTAAGTGCATTAATTAAAATACTCCAATAGAATGACTCTACACTCCAGTTTCTAACTGAAGATGACACAAATTACGAAACATCCAAGAAACAACGAACATTTATATAAATATAATTTAGTACCAATCAGCTGGGAATCACATAGTAAATTAGTAATATGTCATTCTCTTTCATTTTAGCAAAATCTAGGAAACCAAAGTTTTCAACGGCTAAAAGAGGGCCTAATTTTAATCAGCCCATGTTTACAAGCCACGTCTCTAATATGTGTATAGAATCTTTATACTAAAATGACACAACCTCTAATTCATAAAAACGTGACTAAATTCAATGGACTTCAATGGGTCAACCCATAACAATTAGACACGTCTCTAACCGAGTGATCAACTTTTCAGATTTCTTCAAACCGACCACACTTTTGAGTTGGTAATTAGTACTCCTACAATTTTACATTTCCATTATAAAATTTATAATAGGTGATTGCCGGTGAGGATCCTCTATACCACTATTAGTGTATCATACTTGTGTACCACTAATAAGTAATTGCCACATGTACATGTAACAATTATAATAATTGCCACATGGCAATTACTTATTAGTGGCAATTACTTATTAGTGGTACACAAGTATGGTACATTAATGGTGGTATAAAGAATCTTGAGCCGGTGATTGCAGATTAGTAATGCATCAAAATAATTATCATTCACTATTATGCAATCATGTTTTTTCTAGTCAACGACTAATATATCATTGCATTAACTACTATTTTAGAAAATTATTCGGTATTATCAAAGTATTAATTGGATATGAACTTACTATTATTAGTACTCCTTATGTTCCATAATAATTGTCTCTCAAAAAAATGTTCCATAATAATTATTGTTTTAGAGAATTTTTTTTTTTTTTAAAATGTATGTCGCCTTAGGATTTCAACGCAATATTAATTACTCATTTTCCAATTCTACCATTATTTATTACACTTGGAAACTCTATTTTATCACCTCGTTTGCTATTTATTAAGGGTATTTATGTATATGTTTTTTTTTTTTACAAATATCCATTTTATTAATTTCCTTAATACCCGTGTAAAACTCTAAATCGATAATTGTTATGGAACGGATGTAATATTAAACTAGAAAAATAATCACTAGTGGAATTCAAGAACCCAATTTTTTTTCTAATCTCCGAGCATCAACTATTTTCACTAAACTACAACATCATTGACACTCACTTCTCTGCTATTGAATATATGCAACCATATTTGTGATTAAGCGACTAAAAAATCTGGTAGATATTCAAACACAATGGATTTAACTAAATCCCTTAGTCGATTACAATTATTAAGCAGTACTCACACTTTATAAAAAATTTAGCCCTTTTTTATGCTTATTTATTTTGTTGATTTTTCTCTTACCGAAAAATTAATCACCATATTGGTATACTTTTATCAAGTTATAATATAAAATAAAATAACCAAATTATTAGGTATATATTACATGGATCCACAAAAGTGCAAAATGAGTAGTCAACCGCACCAACTATATATAGACATTGAGTTCTAGAAGGAGATAGTGAGATAGTGCTGTTTTTTTTTTTTTTTTTCCTTTAAGAGCCAAAAAAGAGGTTTTGATGTATCTAATTTGCTTCTTGACTATGTACATTGATTCAAATTAAAAATTAAAAAATAAAAAATAAAAAAAAGAGTACATTGATTCCTATGTGACCGATTTAAAGATGCCCCGCAAAAACTTGAAACACATTTATGTTTTCCAGTTCCAAATAGAATTCTTCAAATTGTGGGGTAGCTCCATGAAGTGTGAGTCAAAAGGAGATTTGGTTAAAAGTATTATCGTAAGACAATATGAGGAAATTTAGATATGATTTGGTCTCATATGTCATTATTAGCAATAAAATTGTGAAAAAACGAATAAGGTGAAATATTTTGGGCAATTTCAACTAATTAATTGATTTTTTCCACCCAATTTGTCCTTGATAAGTCTAACTTTAGATGCTTGGAAGACTATTCCTTAGTAATATAAAGATAAGAAAAGTAGATGGAGTTAGGTCTGATAGTGAAAATTCTGACTTAGAAGTAACTTATTGTAAATATTATAAATCAGGTGTAGATTTAGATTCAAAAACCATATACTTATTATAAGTCAAGTAAGTTTATAGTGTATGTCGAGCTTGTTACCTTATATGGACTGGTAGTTGTTAATTTTCGAAATAAAATAGACCATAAGATTTTATAAGATTGAGCAATCTAAATTTAAGTATATTTTTAATACGAAAAAAGTAAAATAAAAAACCACCACATACATCCCCAACTACTGAGAAAAATAGTCTTCCATCTTTTGTATATTTTTTTTTTTTTGATCACTAATTCATCCACACTTAAATTGTTGAAGTTGAAAATGTCGTGATGCAATACACAAAATTATTAATAATTCGCCTTCACGAAATATCATATAAAATTTGTTAGAAGCAAGAATATATCTTACTAATTCAATATTCATCTCTCACATTTAAATCATAAAACTTTCATTTCAATTTTATCCTCTAAAAAGTACACGTAACACAAATTAAGATTAAACTATCGAACGCAAAAGTAGTCTGGTTATCCAATTTCTAGTATATTCCATTAATTGTTTGAACTACAATCAACAAATTGTGTAATAAAAATATCGGAATTAAATTTGAGAAATTAATGTTCTTTTGAATTCAATGAGATGATATATTAGAATATATATATATATATATATATATATATATTGATTTCTCTTAGTACATTTTTGTTGATGTATTCATCATTCTTTAATTGTTATAATTTATTGTTGAAGAGTTGCAAATAAATTTTTTGATTTGAACAAGCAATATGTGTTTGGTGTTTAGGAGAGTAGTCGATGTTTCTTAAATAACTTCGATTTACGTAATATTATTTGTTAGAGATGGTGATTTGGGAAATAAAGTAGATATATATGTTTTAGAAGAGTTGCAAATAATTTTTTTGATTTGAACAAGCAATATGTGTTTGGTGTTTAGGAGAGTAGTAGATGTTTGTGAAATAACTTCGATTTACGTAATATTGTTTGTTAGAGACGGTGATTTGGGAAATAAAATAGATATATATGTTTTGGAAGAGTTAGGTTGTAGGTGTAAGACTCTATGTCAAGTCTTATTTGTTATGTGAGATAAATTGTGTAAGAGATGAATTACTTTATGTTAAATTAAAGTAGAGTTTGTATATGTTTTGGAAGAGTTAGGTTGTAGTTTCCAAATACGAAATAATTTTAGGAAAAGTCAAACAAACAAACCCTTTGGGCCTGTTTGTTTGGCATTTGGGAAAGTAGTTTGGGAGAGTAGTGGAGGTTTGTGAAATAATTTCGATTTGCGTAATGTTGTTTGTTTGGGTTTTGAGAGAGTGGTTTGAGAAATAAAGTAGGTGTAAATTTTTTTGGAAGAGTTGGGTTGTAGGTGTAAGATGTGTAAGACTTTATGTCAAATCATGTTTGTTATGTGAGATAAATTGTGTAAGAGATAGGTTACTTTATGTCAAATCAAAGTAGAGTTTGTATAGGTTTTGTTTAGAGATAAGAAAATTGTTGTTTGTTTGGCTTTTGAGAGAGTAGTTTGAGAAAATTAATGTATGAAAAATTTATTTTTCGAAAAATAAAAAACATGTTTGTTTGGCATTTCCCATGTTGGGATTCGGTAAGATAAACAGCCCTTAGCACAGCGGAAAACAAAAATTTTAAGGACCTCTTACGGAATCTTGCCAGGATACTAAACTGGATGTATATATATGAATATAAAACGACAAGAATAATTAGATCCAAATTATACCTGTCTCCTAGCAAATCCAAGTATGCAACGAAGTCGTGTTTTTCTCCCTCGGTAGAAGTCGATCCAAGCTTTGTTGTAGCGCCCCACGTGTTGCGCCTCTACGAGTTGATACACCACAATATCACGAAATATAATATATCCTAATCGGCTAGAACATAGGATATATTAATATCTAGGATTAGAGAACAAGATTGGAACGAGAACGAGATCGAAAAATTCTTCCAAAAGGAAGAACAGGTTCGGCCGATCACAAGGGAGAGAGGGAGAGAATTTTCTTGACTTGGCTTTTTGGCTCTTGATTAGTGTATATGAGATATGACCTTAGGTCTCCTATTTATAGGAATCTCATCATCCTAATCCTCCTAGGATTAGGATTCCCAAGTCTTCTAATTCTCCTACATGGGCCATGGCCTTTTAATTGGAAGACTAAGTCTTCTAATTAATTCATGGCCCATACTAGATTTAATTAATTGGGTCTTTATTTAATTCCCAATTAAATAGCCCAATCAATTTATTTCTTTCTCATTTAATTAAATTAGACTCTAAGTCTATTTAATTAAATATTCCCTTTATTAATTAAATCCAATCTAATTAATTAACTCACAAATTAAATTCCAATTTAATTTATAATCTTGATCCAATTACAATTGGATCAAGTTCGATCCAATTTGCATCGACCCAGTCGACCCAGTCGACTCGGTCGACCCAGTCACCCCAATCGACCCAGTCGATTTTGGTTGACTCAGTTGTTCTTCATTTCCTCGCTTTCGCTTCATGTGCATTGTGTATGCCCCCGTAGGTTCACCACATAATTGGCCGTGGGTTGTAATTAAATATTTATTTAATTACTCGAGCATTAAATACTCTAAATCAATTGAACACTCTGTCGATTGATCATTCCAAAATTAGCACCCCTGCTAATTTGGGAATTCTCCCACACTCCACGGTCGATGTCTGGCCACAAGCCCATGGAGCCCAATCACTGGTGAATTAATTCAGTGAACCTTTTAATCATTTACAATTTCCATATACGCTATAATCTCTCCATCGATCGATCTCCCAGTCAATACTTAAGGGCATGGATTTTTCATCGGTTCCCTTTTAATTTTGTTTTGACTTTATGCATTCTGATCTCGAAATAATTCTCTTTGACTTAATCTTTATGAGCTACTTTCATAAAGCCGTCAGATACCTTGGCCAAGGATTTTACCAGAATTAATTTCTCACAGAAACCCATAGGAGAATTTCCCAACCTATCAAGTCAGGTCAATGGATCCTTTGTTGATGATATGAACCTGCATACGAGTCCCTCTATACCCAACGTGAATCCACAGAGACTTTCTGGTGATCTCCAGTCGGTCGGAACTCACATCTAAGTATAGACGTTCTCGCACCAGATAAACCCTATCACCTCAAGTGTTTGGGGATCATTCCTCGTATACTGTTGTAAATTGGAATAACTTCAACTCCGATATGCGACTACCGCTTCCATGATGAGTTATTTCCTAATTGGGGTATTCAGTGCACTTGCCATCCCAGCAAGCCACCCACTTATGTGTATCGACTATCCCAGTCACGCTCGTGGACCCCAGCGTCCTCCAGTTCATCGGAGTATACACATCAGTGAGAGTCTAACCGAATCCAACGATGTCCCATCTCGATTGGATTCTACGACTCTTGAATATGTTCTAGATCACGGCCTTGGAGATCAGTCCACGGGTTGTCCCATAGCCCTGTGATCTAAGGACTTATATCCTTATGCGTAGATAATTATTACATAAGATAAAGATGACCATATAATAAAGATGCATTTATTAATCTAAATTGAATAGTTCCTTTATTTATTACAATAAATGGCAGCCATACAGTTGGCTTGCCGGACACTATTCTATCAATCTCCCACTTGTCCTAAAGCCAACTTTCTATGTTCTTGAGTCCCATCTTTATCAGATGTTTCTCGTATGCCTTTTGAGGCAGTGGCTTCGTAAGCGGGTCCGCGATATTATCTTCTGAGTCGACACGTTCCATCTTAATGTCTCCTCTACCAATGATATCCCTTATCAAATGGTATCGTCGAAGTACGTGCTTGGATTTCTGATGAGATCTCGGCTCCTTTGCTTGCGCTATTGCTCCATTATTATCACAGAAGATAGTAATGGGCTCAGCAATGCTAGGTATCACATCCAATTCCTGGATGAAGTTTTTCATCCAAACACCTTCCTTTGCGGCTTCACACGCTGCAATGTACTCTGCTTCGGTGGTTGAATCTGCGGTAGTATCTTGCTTGGAGCTTTTCCAGCTTACCGCACCACCGTTGAGGCAAAATACGTATCCAGATGTTGACTTGAAATCGTCTACATCACATTGGAAGCTCGAATCTGTAAAGCCTTCCAATTTCAATTCTCCTCCACCGTATACCAAGAACAATTCCTTAGTCCTTCTCAGGTACTTCAGAATTGCCTTCACGGCTATCCAGTGCTGCTCTCCTGGATCAGACTGATAGCGACTCGTAACGCTTAATGCGTACGCCACGTCTGGTCTAGTACATAGCATACCATACATTATGCTTCCAATAGCGGAGGCATATGGTATTTGAGACATATTGCTTCTCTCTTCAGGCTTCTTTGGGGCCATAGACTTAGAGAGTGCAATGCCATGTCTCATTGGAAGTAATCCTCTCTTGGATTCTTCCATACGGAATCTCTTCAGTATTTTATCTATGTACTGTGATTGGGAGAGGCCCAGCAGTCCTTTTGATCTATCTCGGTAGATCCTTATACCTAGTACAAAGGATGCTTCTCCCAAATCCTTCATTGAGAATTGTGTAGACAACCATGCTTTCGTTTCGGATAACACCTTTATATTGTTTCCAATGAGAAGGATGTCATCAACGTAAAGCACCAAAAATTCAACTGTACTCCCACTGATCTTCTTGTACACGCAAGGTTCGAACACGTTTTTGATGAATCCAAACGTTTGGATTGTTTCATCGAAACGGATGTTCCAACTTCGGGAAGCTTGCTTTAGTCCATAAATGGACCTCTGGAGTTTACACACCTTGTGCTCATCTCCTTTGGATGCATATCCTTTTGGTTGCTCCATGTAGATCTCCTTATCAATGTCTCCATTGAGGAAGGCGGTCTTCACATCCATCTGCCATATCTCGTAGTTATACCACGCAGCTATGGCTAGCAAGATTCGAATGGATTTAGGCATTGCGACGGGCGAGAAGGTTTCCTCAAAGTCAATTCCTGGTCTTTGAGTGTATCCTTTTGCCACTAGTCGCGCCTTGTAGGTTATTACCTCTCCGTTCACTCCTAGCTTTCGCTTATAGATCCACTTGCAACCCACGGGAGTCACTCCCACTGGTGGATCTACCAAGGTCCAGACCTTGTTTGAGTGCATGGAGTCCAATTCGGATTCCATGGCTTCGCGCCACTTTCCCGAATCTATGTCCAACATAGCTTCATCGTAAGTCCTTGGGTCGGTTAGAGACTGTCCAGTCTCATGCAGCAGACCGTAGTACCTTTCGGGTTCTCTACGTTGTCTTTCTGACCTACGAAGTATTGGTGTACTTACTGGTGCACTTTCATGCTCTTGTTCTCCCACTGCCTGTGGTGATGGGTCAGCTTGTTCGACCTCTTCGGCCTTTTCAGCTTCAGTGACCTCATCTAGTTCTATGTTATGTTCTTTCTTGTCCACCAAGAAATCCTTCTCTAAGAAGTGTGCGTTCCTTGAGACAAACGTAGTTTGTCTCGTAGGATCATAGAACTCGTATCCTATCGAGTTTTCTGGATACCCCACGAATTTGCACAAAGAGGATTTTGTTTCCAATTTATCTCCCACTAGCTTCTTGACGTAAGCGGGAGATCCCCATATGCGCATGAATGCGTATGAGGGTGCCTTGCCAAACCATAATTCGTATGGTGTCTTTTGTACGGATTTAGAAGGTACCATATTTAGTATCTTCGTTGCCGTGAGGAGGGCATGTCCCCAAAATGAAAGAGGAAGGTCAGTGGCACTCATCATGGATCGAACCATGTTCATCAAGGTTCGATTCCTTCTCTCAGCTACTCCATTTAATTGTGGTGTAGCAGGAGGAGTCCACTGAGATAATATTCCATGCTCTACAAGATAATTTAGAAATTCGTTACTAAGAAATTCTCCACCTCGGTCAGAACGAAGAGCCTTTATCGTATGACCAAGTTGATTCTCTACTTCCATCTTGAATTCTTTGAATCGCTCAAAGGCTTCAGACTTGTGTTTCAGCAAGAACACGTATCCATAACGACTATAGTCGTCAGTGAAGGTGATGAAGTAGTCGTAGCCCCCTCGGGCGCTTTTTCTTAGTGGTCCACATACGTCAGTATGTATCAAGTCCAATGTTTGCTTGGTTCGCTCAGGGTTTCCTTTAAATGGCAACTTAGCCATTTTACCCTTAAGACATGGTTCACATGTTGGCATTTCATCAATGTGCTTGATCTCAAGCGCGCCAGATGATGCTAACTTTTGAATCCTTGACTTGGATATATGTCCAAGTCGAGCGTGCCATAATTGGGCAGATATTTCATTATCTTGTTTCCTTTTGTTTTGTTGTACGTGCATAACCAATTTAGGTGGTTCTATGGTATATAGTCCATCTCTTAATGTACCAGTGAAAAACAAATGATCATTCATAAATAATGAAAAGGAACCTTTATTAATATTAAAATTAAAACCTTCATTATCTAAAACAGGAATGGAAATAATGTTTTTCACTAAGCCAGGTACATAAAGAACGTTCCTAAGGACTAACTTATTACCACCTAAATCTAACTCCACTTCGCCTATGGCCTCGGCAGCAGCTCTAGCTCCATTGCCAAATCGTAGGATCCAATCCCCAGGCCTAAGTGGCCTTGTTGCTCCCATCACCTGTAAATCATTACAAAGATGAGAACCACAAGCAGTGTCCAACACCCAAGATGCACAGTTAATTGACAAATTAACTTCAACAAGGAATATACCTTTCGAGTTCTCCAAGAACTCTACTTTGATCCTCTCCCTTGACCTTGTGCAGTAAGGAGCTCTGGTTTCCATTTGTCTCGACTTTGATCGCCGTCCAGTCCTTTCGCCAACCCCTGCTTTCTTTCCAAAAGAAGCTTCATGTTCCTCGAGCATTTGTCGCAAGACGTGTACAGTAATCTCTCGCCTTTGGAGATTCAAGTCCGCGACAAAACTGTCATATGATCTAGGAAGAGATTGTAGGATTATATCCATACGAAAATCATTGTCCATCACGACACCCATATCATCGAGTTCAGAAAGAAGTCGAATCATCTTGTGTACGTGGATTCCGACAGGAGTTTCTCTTCTCTTTCTTGCTTGCAAGAGTTCTCTCGTTATCGCGAATCTGCGACGTCCATCTCTAATCCCATAAAGGAATTTGAGATTCGAGAGAATCTCTTTCGCGGATACCATATGCTCATGTTGTAACCGCAGATCAAGTGACATATATTCCAACATGTAATCACGAGCTAAGCTATCATCCAATTTCCATTTGGTGATGCTTTTTCGAAGCTCTTCGGGAACATCATGTGAAATATCAATGGGTGGAGGTACAGACAAAACGTATGAAATGTTTTCAGCATCAAAAAGTCCATTCAAGTGGTGTGACCAGAAGTGCAGGTTTGGTCCAGTTAAAATGTTACGTTCAAGTGATGAGATGGACAAATCTCTAAGTGCTCTAAGCTCTTTAGTCATCATATCTATAAAAAGACGATAGAAGAAATAAATACGCGAATGATTAATTTTAAATGCACAATTTACAAACATGGTTTTTATTTGTAAATTACTCCCACTATTTTAATCAAAATCTTATGCCCCCACATAAGTTTCGGGAATATTAAAAAATCCTAGCGGGCTCAAGGCCCAAATGCAATCTTCTAGTACCCACGACTCGTTGGCCATACTATTAGATCCACTTGGTGGGCGATCACGTCGCCGGTTAACCATCGCAGCTAACCCTTGAGTTCATTTAGCCTCGTTTTTCTTTATGGACCCACGACTCGTGAGACATCCATATTTACTAGCGTTAAATCATGTCCAATACTCGTGGAGAGAAACAGTTCAATCCTAGACGCCCCACGACTCGTGAGACAGCGCCTAGAACCTTGCTATCCCCTCCCTTGGCACTAAACTGTGCATCGAGGCAATAAACACATTATCTTCCTATAGCTCGACCCACGACTCGTGAGACATCGAGATATATTCGTACAATATGCTTAAGACCTAGTAATTGGATAGGCTCGGACCATAGACACCATTCATATGCGCCCGTTATTCGATTTAATATTATAATTGAGTTTTAAAGTTCAATTGGAGGTTTTTCAGTTTTCTTGTGCGAGGTCTCATCAGATTATGCTTTATCTTGTTTACGTTATCTATTCTAAGCATGCATCACATACATCAAAGAATAATAAATAAGTAAACATACATCACATAGCAGGATATGATTGATCGATTGCCCATCCTATGCGATCCATCACGAGCCATGCGATGGATCAATTGGTCAGTCTAGGGTGGAAATTAAATGTCCTAACTATTACAATTTTCAAACCCATACATGCATGGGCCTTCTTGTAATATCCTCCTTGATTGGGCCTCCATGTAATGAATTGGGCCTCCATGTCCTCCAAGGTAATGGGCCTCCATGTGGATCTCCAAGTCTTCATGAGGTCTTCTCGGCTCCAAGCCTAAACTAAGTCTAACTTAAAATGGCCCTATTCTATTACATTTTAATTGCTCAAGCAAGGGGCACCAATCAGGCCCATTTAATTACAACCCATAAAATAAATAAACCAAATCTACACAGGGCTTAGGGGCAAAATCGACCAATCCACATATTCACTCAAGAACATGCATAAATTCACATAAGGGCATAAATGTAAATTTATCGGCTCCTTTAATTTTAATTCACAAAAATTATCCAAGTTAATTTAATTTTGAATTAATAATTAATCTCTAAGATTAATTAACTCTTACTTGAGTTCTAAGTAATCTATAATTCTTATCTTGATTAAGTTGGTTAATTAAGATAGTTACAAATCTTCCAAGATTCCTATCTTGTCCAAAACTCTAAGTTTCCCAATTTACCAAATCTCCAAGATTCTCAAGATAATCCTATTTTGATTAGATTAGATAACTAAGGTAGTTCCCAAATCTTCCAAGATTCCTACCTTATCCAAAACTCCAAGTTTCCTAATCTCACAAATCTCCAAGATTTTTCAAACTTTCAAAATAGGCAGAATTAGAGTCCAACCAAAAATCAGCCACGAAGTGGCCAATCGAAAACTGCCACGTGGACAGCACACGCGCAGCCACGAAGTCCGCGCGTGGGCTGCCCGTAGCAGCCGCTGCTGCGCGTGGCAGCGCACGGCAGCGCGCGGCTGCGCGTGACAGCACACGGCAGGCAGCCCGTAGGCTGCTGCTGTGTGCCGCACGCGCTGCCAGCGTGCTGTTCGCACGCTGCCGTGGGCAGCAGCATGCGGTGGCCGCCCAGCCGCGGTGCGCTGCCGCGCACCGCCGCGTGCCACCGCGGTTGGATCCAATTAAAACAATTTTCCTTTTTGTTTTTCTTGATTACTTTGATTTAATTAAAAACAGATCTAATTAAATCCCAATCCAAAAAATAAAATTAACATGATAAAATTTTTGAATCAAAATTTTTCTATTAACTCCAAGTTAATCAGATCTACGTTCTAAAACATGCAAAGTAAAAGAACTAGCCACACATAAATCAAACATATGATTTAAAACACAGAATTTGCAAATTCATATATATACAAAGCCAGAGTTGGCTCTGATACCACTGTTGGGATTCGGTAAGATAAACAGCCCTTAGCACAGCGGAAAACAAAAATTTTAAGGACCTCTTACGGAATCTTGCCAGGATACTAAACTGGATGTATATATATGAATATAAAACGACAAGAATAATTAGATCCAAATTATACCTGTCTCCTAGCAAATCCAAGTAAGCAACGAAGTCGTGTTTTTCTCCCTCGGTAGAAGTCGATCCAAGCTTTGTTGTAGCGCCCCACGTGTTGCGCCTCTACGAGTTGATACACCACAATATCACGAAATATAATATATCCTAATCGGCTAGAACATAGGATATATTAATATCTAGGATTAGAGAACAAGATTGGAACGAGAACGAGATCGAAAAATTCTTCCAAAAGGAAGAACAGGTTCGGCCGATCACAAGGGAGAGAGGGAGAGAATTTTCTTGACTTGGCTTTTTGGCTCTTGATTAGTGTATATGAGATATGACCTTAGGTCTCCTATTTATAGGAATCTCATCATCCTAATCCTCCTAGGATTAGGATTCCCAAGTCTTCTAATTCTCCTACATGGGCCATGGCCTTTTAATTGGAAGACTAAGTCTTCTAATTAATTCATGGCCCATACTAGATTTAATTAATTGGGTCTTTATTTAATTCCCAATTAAATAGCCCAATCAATTTATTTCTTTCTCATTTAATTAAATTAGACTCTAAGTCTATTTAATTAAATATTCCCTTTATTAATTAAATCCAATCTAATTAATTAACTCACAAATTAAATTCCAATTTAATTTATAATCTTGATCCAATTACAATTGGATCAAGTTCGATCCAATTTGCATCGACCCAGTCGACCCAGTCGACTCGGTCGACCCAGTCACCCCAATCGACCCAGTCGATTTTGGTTGACTCAGTTGTTCTTCATTTCCTCGCTTTCGCTTCATGTGCATTGTGTATGCCCCCGTAGGTTCACCACATAATTGGCCGTGGGTTGTAATTAAATATTTATTTAATTACTCGAGCATTAAATACTCTAAATCAATTGAACACTCTGTCGATTGATCATTCCAAAATTAGCACCCCTGCTAATTTGGGAATTCTCCCACACTCCACGGTCGATGTCTGGCCACAAGCCCATGGAGCCCAATCACTGGTGAATTAATTCAGTGAACCTTTTAATCATTTACAATTTCCATATACGCTATAATCTCTCCATCGATCGATCTCCCAGTCAATACTTAAGGGCATGGATTTTTCATCGGTTCCCTTTTAATTTTGTTTTGACTTTATGCATTCTGATCTCGAAATAATTCTCTTTGACTTAATCTTTATGAGCTACTTTCATAAAGCCGTCAGATACCTTGGCCAAGGATTTTACCAGAATTAATTTCTCACAGAAACCCATAGGAGAATTTCCCAACCTATCAAGTCAGGTCAATGGATCCTTTGTTGATGATATGAACCTGCATACGAGTCCCTCTATACCCAACGTGAATCCACAGAGACTTTCTGGTGATCTCCAGTCGGTCGGAACTCACATCTAAGTATAGACGTTCTCGCACCAGATAAACCCTATCACCTCAAGTGTTTGGGGATCATTCCTCGTATACTGTTGTAAATTGGAATAACTTCAACTCCGATATGCGACTACCGCTTCCATGATGAGTTATTTCCTAATTGGGGTATTCAGTGCACTTGCCATCCCAGCAAGCCACCCACTTATGTGTATCGACTATCCCAGTCACGCTCGTGGACCCCAGCGTCCTCCAGTTCATCGGAGTATACACATCAGTGAGAGTCTAACCGAATCCAACGATGTCCCATCTCGATTGGATTCTACGACTCTTGAATATGTTCTAGATCACGGCCTTGGAGATCAGTCCACGGGTTGTCCCATAGCCCTGTGATCTAAGGACTTATATCCTTATGCGTAGATAATTATTACATAAGATAAAGATGACCATATAATAAAGATGCATTTATTAATCTAAATTGAATAGTTCCTTTATTTATTACAATAAATGGCAGCCATACAGTTGGCTTGCCGGACACTATTCTATCATCCCAAACACGAAAAAATTTTGGGAAACGCCAAACAAACAGGCCCTTTGTTTCTCCAATAACATAATTAATAGTAATAGCTTCAATTTAACTGCTATGGGCTTTAATGGACTCTCGCCATTAATTTCTCTAAAGAATGGAATGAAGAGGCAAAATTGCTTCAATTTGGCTCAAGTCCAAGTGAATGGGCCACTCACACTTCCCCCGAACAAATCCATAAGATAAGACCCATAAAAGTTCTTAAAAGTTTAGGCTCCATAAATTAGAGAGCAAATATTTGCTTTAATTTTTAGCTTTGCCAAAGTTTTACCCAATGGGCTTACGGGGAATTGGCTGGTGTGTGTGGGTTGGGAGTAATGGCTAGATCTTCTTTGGGCACTTGTTTGGGATGATCTTCTATTTGCATACACCAACTTCTCGATCCAACGTTCGTCGAAGCAAGGGCAACTTGGTTTGCTGTGGAATATGCACGCGACAATCCCTAGAACAATATTATTGTGGAAGGCGATTCAAAGGTGGTTACTGCTGCAATCTCTGGGGATCGTGATAATAGATCGAAATACGACAATAAAATTGTGGATATTCACGGTGCAGATTCTTTTATTGCTCGATATATTAGTAGAGAAGGGAACAAGGTAGCTCATGAAGTGGCTTGTCTTTCTTTTAAGGATGCATATGTTTCTTCTGAATTACATGTACTAATCCAAAACATTGTAACTTCTGAGTTTGTTGTTCAATAAAATCTTGTATCTCCTCAAAGAAAAAAAAGTTTAAAAGTTAATACCCAATGGGCTTACGGGGAATTGGCTGGGACTATCACTTAACTTCCACATAAATACTATCTTATGGCTCTTCCAATTGTAACCCAAAAGATTGGATATGGACTTATGGGCTTTAAAGGCAAAAGAATGAGGCCCATAAGTACGATATTGGCCTCTGGACCTCCTGAATTGGATATACACAACTAAAGCCACAAATACATTATTATAATTCTTTTTAAATTTTCTTCTTCTTCTTCTCCTTCTTTTATTTTTATTTTTTAAGATTAATGTCTGAAAATAATAGAAACAGTAAGGACCTTGTCAACCGATTTCTATGACAACCAAACTACCAAAAATCCCTTTTTGCTAGCTCATTTTTAAATCCCACCTACTTTATTTATTTTTCCATTTGCTTACTTTGAGTCTATGAGCATCAAATTGCATAAAATTATTTCTACTTAATTTGTCCTGTATAGAATAGTAGATTATATGAATGATGTCATATCGGCATTTTAATTGAAAAACAATCCCATTTTGCTTCCTCTATATCCCAACCACCTAATTCAATTATTTTCCCTTTTGCTTTTACTATATAAAAGCATGAACTTGCATAAAACAATATGGACGTCCCGCCTAAACTTATATACATGAAATCCTGCACAGATTCTTAAAATTTTATATTCTTATTTCCGAATATTAAAAGCTAAGAATTAGATTTGTAGACATTTTTAGTGATGCAGTGATGTCATGTTCGTTTTCTATTTAAAAGTTAATCCTAAACTCACCTATTTGAAAACCATTCGAAAGACGTTTTAAACAAATATATATGGAGACAATAGAACTAACATGAAAAGTTTAAATCCAGACTCGATTAGACAATATTCATCAATCACAAAATACATGACATGTATATATTTTCGCGTAATAACTCAATAAGAATAGATTAACCTGTTTCATATATCATTTCATCTAGTCTCATTCTCATGCCAAGTCAAGACATGCCAAAACCTTATTTCAAGTCATAATGCTCTCTCCGTCCCATTATTTTTACTTCATTAGATATAGTACCCGGGCAAACTTTTGAATCTTTTAAGTGACTTATCACGTTAAATTATTCACATTTATGGTATATTAAACCTTTTAAATATTACTATATATGATGTCATAAGATATTATCAACTTATTAGTGAAATATATTATTTAATTATTTATTATAATTTGTATAAATTTAGTCAAGTTGACTGGTCAACTGTACCAAGAGATAAAAAAATTAGAACGGAGGAAGTAAAACATTATTTATGTATAAAAGACACTAATTTGACAAATAATTCTCTATACAAGTCATTTATTTGATAATACCGTGTATTTTCTTCCAAACTCAAACATCCTTACCATATAGAAATATCAAACTTTAAGAATTTTCAAAATCAAGATACTCAATTCAAATCTTACTCCAAAATTTTCACTAAAACTATTCAAATTACTTTTTTGAAATTAAATCCATACAAAATGGGGCCAAAAACCTAATCCATATATATATATGGACCCTTTGGTACGATCAATTTTAATTTCAAATAGAATAACACATGGAGTACAATATTTGGTAGTTGAAAAAAATACAATCACATCTTCTTTTTTGATAAATAATAATACTCCAATTACATCTACATATTAAGAAATCACCAAATTGCTCAAAATGGATACAAAGGTCCCACTCGAGTTTCGCGCCCGTCTTTTTCTCCTTTGGAAAACCACACCCTTTTCTGCTACTGTCACAGCACAATCGGCAGAAAAGTTTGGACTGTTTATCTTTCTTCACGGTGAAAGTTTTCCTAACACGTTCGACTGTGATGCAAAATACATCACAGTCATGTCGGTGTATTACCTCTCTAAGGATACATCGTATTCAGACACTTCCTTTCTCTCTCCCCCAAGTCATTAATTAATTAATTAAAAAAAAAAGCTTAAGCTGCAATTTGCTTCGCTTCGCTTCATTATTAATAATTTAAAATTATTAATAAAGTAATTATTTCTACTGCTATTATTTCAACAAGGCCAAAGTAATGAACTGAAAAAACCCTTTTCACATTTCTCTTATCAAACTGTAGCTCAGCTCTCAATTATAGAGATCCTCCAAATGTTGGGTTAGTTTTTCAACTTTATTTTCAAGTTCAATTTTGTTTCTTAATCTCTTCAACTTGTTGGATCTGGTATCAAGTCTTAACAAAAATCATTTATTTTTGGTATAGATTGTGAATTTATGCTTTTAGGGTTTATAATTTGGTATTGAAATTATGTCGATGTAGTTGAAATTGGTTGAAAGATTGAACTGGAATTTGTTGTTAATGAATAGTATGATTATTAATTGTAGCTATTTTTCAAAACAGGAATTCACCCTTTGTGTTTATTCCTTTAGGTGTATAAACAAAAGATAATCGGGCTCTAGTGATTCATAGAGAATGGAGCTTTGCAATTGCATTGAGCCACCATGGCCGGCTGGTGAATTGTTGATGAAATATCAATACATTTCAGATTTCTTCATAGCATTGGCTTATTTCTCGATTCCTTTAGAGTTGATCTACTTTGTCAAGAAATCTGCTGTATTTCCATATAGATGGGTTCTTGTGCAATTTGGTGCATTTATTGTTCTTTGTGGAGCAACACACTTGATTAACTTATGGACATTTACTATGCACACGAAAACCGTAGCGGTTGTAATGACTACTGCAAAAGTCTTAACAGCTGCCGTTTCTTGTGCAACAGCCCTTATGTTAGTACATATCATCCCTGATTTATTGAGTGTGAAAACGAGGGAGCTATTTTTGAAAAATAAGGCTGCAGAGTTAGATAGAGAAATGGGTTTGATCCGTACTCAAGAAGAAACCGGTAGACATGTTAGAATGCTAACTCATGAAATTCGAAGTACTCTTGATAGGCATACTATACTAAAGACAACGCTTGTTGAGTTGGGTAGAACTTTGGGGTTGGAAGAATGTGCATTGTGGATGCCAACACGTACGGGATTAGAGCTCCAACTTTCATACACCCTTCGTCATCAGAACCCAGTTGGGTTTACTGTACCTATACAACTTCCTGTGATCAATCAAGTTTTCAATACTAATCGTGCGGTTAAGATCTCTCCGAATTCTCCTGTTGCTAGACTTAGACCCACTGGAAAGTACATGCCTGGAGAAGTGGTTGCTGTGCGTGTTCCGCTATTGCATCTATCAAATTTTCAAATTCACGATTGGCCTGAACTATCAACAAGACGATATGCTTTAATGGTTTTGATGCTACCTTCAGATAGTGCTAGACAGTGGCATGTTCATGAATTAGAACTCGTTGAAGTGGTGGCTGACCAGGTTTGACTCTGTCACTTCTCTTTCCTAGTTAATGAACGACTTTTGTTGTATATTTTTGTGTTGGCAAGTGACCAAAGAGCTAGAAGTTTTACATTTCTCTCTTGATTATGGATTACAATATCACCTAAATTTATAGGTGAACAATTACATGTGCAAATAATCAATGGAGGAAGTCACTCCAATGAATCCATGACCAAAAACAAATCTCGGACTGAATCCCATGACCAATGTACAATCATTTAATTGCATGTTTTGATTGGCGTATTGATCCTAACAGTGTGCTAATTTGATGTGCACTAGTCGATTTAAGGACTTACTTTATCCTTTCCTTGGTTAGAGTTACTATCTTCTGTGTGGCTAAATGAATCTGATCCTTTTTGTTTTTCTCTTTCTATTGAACCAAAGAATCTTTTATTATACATTTATGTGTGGAGTTTGCTATATGTTTGGGTTTTTTAATCAGGTTGCTGTTGCTCTATCACATGCTGCGATATTGGAAGAGTCGATGAAGGCTAGGGATCTTCTCATGGAGCAGAATGTGGCCCTTGACCATGCTAGAAGAGAAGCAGAAACAGCTGTTCGTGCTCGTAATGATTTCTTGGCTGTTATGAATCATGAAATGAGAACTCCAATGCATGCAATAATCGCTCTGTCATCCTTACTACTAGAAACTGAACTAACACCCGAGCAACGTCTAATGGTTGAAACAGTCCTTAAAAGCAGTAACCTTTTATCTACACTTATCAATGATGTCTTGGATCTTTCAAGGCTTGAAGATGGTAGCCTTAAACTTGAAATCGGAACTTTTAGCCTTCATACTCTCTTCAGGGAGGTAAGAACATGATCTTGTTAGGTTTCTAGTTTTTCTGTAACTTCCATGACAGTAAAGCCGATTATAATTAACTCTTCTTGTTGTAGACCTATAATTTGATCAAGCCTATTGCATCTGTGAAGAAGTTAAATTTTACATTGAGTTTGTCTTCCGAATTGCCCGAGTTTGCCATTGGTGATGAAAAGCGGCTAATGCAAGTTCTTCTAAATGTGGTTGGGAATGCTGTAAAGTTCACAAAAGAGGGTAGTATTTCAGTATCTGCTTTTGTGGCAAAATTGGACTCTCTAAGAGAATTTCGAGCCCCTGATTTAATCTCTATACCAAGTGATAATCACTTCTATTTGCGTATAGAGGTTTGTTTCGTCATCACGAATAAATTTATATTGATTATGTTTATTCTTTTAAGTTGCTAAGAACAATTCTTTTTTCTGTTATTTAGGTAAAAGATACTGGTTTGGGTATTAACCCACAGGATCTTCCTAAGCTGTTCATGAAATTTGTGCAAAGCCAGCCTACCAAAAATTCTAGTGGGCTTGGTCTTGCAATTTGTAAGAGGTAATGTCTTGTTCACGGAGGTTTTCCTTTTTAAATTTACTATCCCACCCTTTTCTCATCTGGAACTTTTCCTATTATCAGGTTTGTGAATCTGATGGAAGGTCACATTTACATTGAAAGTGAAGGTCTTGGCAAGGGTTCTACTGCTATCGTCATTGTTAAACTTGGAATTCCAGGACGGTCAAATGAGTCTAAACTCTCGTTTGTACACAAAGTTCCTAGAAATCAAGTGAAACCGGCTTTTTCAGGGCTCAAAGTTGTTTTAATGGATGATAATAGGTCAGTTATGCATGCACCATTTATGCTTAGCTTTTTTGGTTGTTTGGTCAGGCACTTTACAAAATTATACTGTTTGCCCCTTATTTAATATATTTTGCACTTTTGGTCCCATAGGTCTATCTTAGGTTTGCAATTTTGGTTCCAAATTGGATAGAAAGGGGTTGATAGGACTTGAAGGGAAAAACCTTTTAAAAATTGGGACCAAAAAGCGTGGGACTAAAAGTGCTAAATATCCAGTAATGTAGAACTAAAAATGCATTTTCGCCCTTTTTGGTTCTAACCATTGCCATTTGTTGTTTAACAAGAGTTTATTTGGTCTTGAATTATTCGTTTTTGATGCAGTGTTGGCCGTATGGTAACCAAAGGTCTCCTCGTGCACTTGGGATGTGATGTATTAGCCGTTGGTTCAGGAGACGAGTGCGTAAGAGTCATTAACCATGAGCACAAAGTAGTGTTCCTTGATGTGAGCATGCCAGATGTAAATAGTTTTGAAGTTGCTGTAAGGATACATGAAAAATTCTCAAAACGTATGGATAGGCCTCTAATTGTAGCACTCACAGGAAACACAGATAGAATGACGAAAGAGAACTGCCGTAGGGTTGGTATGAACGGAGTTTTATTAAAGCCAGTTTCCGTAGATAAAATGAGAAGTGCTTTATCTGAACTCTTGGAGAAAGGATTTTTTGTTGAATCTAAATAAGCAGAAAAAAGTGCATAGACAAGGTGAAATGTTATACTTTGCATAATAAGTGACACGGAATTGCCTGTTGTAATAATATAACACGCCATGAGAGCTCGTTTGAGGTGACACGATTTGAGAATGATGATCGCATAACTTTGACTAAGGTCTAGAAATGATCTGAAGAACTGAGGTGAAGATATATGGATGTCCTCATGCATAGGACAGGAAGGCTCGACTGAGTCGACTTGGTTTAATTGTACATTTTTGTGCATGCATCTAGAGCTTGAGTGATCCTTGATAATTTATTGGTGATATTAGTAGCTTTAGCTCTACATACCTTTTTCCCCTTTTTTCTTTTTTCTTTTTTCTTTTTTCTTTTTTCTCTTTTTTAATTATAGTTATTCAGAGGGCTGTAAATACTAGTAATTGCTGTCAAAAGTTGGTGTCACATTGTTGAGTTAATTTCTCACTTTTGGGGCCGTTTTTGGTGGTTCATAATTAAGATGTTCTAATTTCAAATACTACAGTACTGTAATAATCCCATATTCAAATGTTCATTAAATTTTTCCAACTTTAGAAGATGGTAAAAGTCAATTGACAGAGTTGTTTGTTTTGACCTATAATAAAGTTTGAACTAGATTCTTAATTGCAAGTCTAGTATTTTGGACTTCCAATAAGAGGAGAGGTCAAATCAATATTCCACATACTTGTAATAATCCTTGAAAATTATATTCAGTGGTCCATATTCCTTTCATAAAGTTGAAAAATAAGGAAGATAGGGGAGTCAAGATTCCCCTTTTATAATTCTCATAGAGAAAAAAGAAAAATTTACTTTAATTCCGTTCGTTTGCAATGACGTGAAAATTTAAGGACCGAGTTAGCATCATATTCACATAGCATGTTTTCATGTTCTCTTTTCCTTTTCCAACCAAAATCAACGATTCAAAACAAAGAAATATTATATCAATTAGTAGAGAAACTAAGGCCTTGTTTTGAAGGGTTAGACTCGGTTTCGTGGGTCCTGGTTTCAAAATAATGGTTTGGGTGATTTCGGTGGAACTTTTAGAAACCCACTTTGTTAGGTTTTGAATATTGAGTTTTGTGGTTTTCAAAATGTTGAAGCACCACTTGAATTGAGATTCGATGTTGTGGTTTGGAAAAAAAATAGACAGTAGTTGTCAAATCAATGTCTTTTTTATAGAGTTTGGGGGAAAAAAAAAAAGAATTGGTGGTATGTTTCAAATCGATGCTTTATAGATTTCAAATTTTGGGCGTGAGTTTGTGAATATGTTTGTAATAAATTTCATGAATTTTGCAGATTGGGTCATAACTCTTCCAAACATGTCCTAAGAGCTTGTTCTTTTGGCCCATCACTCTCTAAAACTGTAGTTTCAGAATTAAAATCTATGAAAATATATTTCTTTTGGCAGGTATCTCTGGAAAAATATGATATAATTAACTAATTTACTAATTTTTCGTCAAGCGACGAGGTACAATTCAATCCCCATTTTATTTGGTTTTCACTTTAAATTGTTATTCGAAACGTAAAAATAAAGGGTTATGGTTACAACATATATTACTTTATAAAAAGATCATAGAAGAACAAAATAACATCAAACCTTATCTCAAATTTGCAAGAATTCAATCTCATAGAAAATCACCTAAATAGTCATTCTTAAAACGAGGAAGCAAAAAGAACATGTCCTAAAGAGTCTCGATTATATTATTTTGTTTATTTTTTGTTGTTGATTGTGCAATAGACTTTGTAGGAGACCTTTCTTTTTGTTAAATTTTCCAGAGAAAAAGATCACGCTTGTTCTCCTAGATAAATAGTAAATTATTGCCGTATAAATAATGACACCAAAATTTGCACAATTGCCCTCACGCCCCACCAATAACTCCATTTATGAACCCTCCCACGTATTCCAAAAGAGAAAAATAAAAAGATGGAAGAAATAAAAAATAAAAAGTAGACAGAGAATAAAAGAGACAAAAGAAGGTCCAATTCCACAAACCTAATTAAATTACTTCCTCCGTTCCATATTTCTTTATTCCTTGGTACAATTGACCATTCAATTTAATTCAATTTATAATAAATAATAGAATTAATATATTTAAGTAATAATTTGATAATATCATATACACCATATATATTAATATATGGAGTATAAAAGATCTAATACACCATAAATGTAAATAATTTAACATGATAAGTCACTTAAAATATTGAAAAATTTGATCGGATATTGTAGCTAATAGATTAAAAATAACGGGACAGATGGAATATTATATACTACATAATTTATTAGCTTAATCCATACTTGGTTTGTGTAATTAATATCGCTTATTCTAGTGCTATTTATGTATTATTTTTATCAGTTGATTTTCTAAGTCAATTATTTTTTTAAAGTTAGAAATCATTATTTTGAAGCTTTTGTAGTTTACAATATCCTTAAATTATCCTAATGGCTAGGTCATTATAAACAAGTTAAACCAAATTTACAACTTCAAATTATATGTCCGCTAAATATAATTAAGCTTTACGGGTTATTGATCTAGTGAAATGGACTACTCCGCATAATGTGAAAGATCCATGTTTGAATTCATGCTTTGAGAAGTTATCACGTTATGTGCTCGTCACACATAAAAAATGATAAAATTGGATCTAAGACCTCAATACTCTTAAAAAACTTAAAAAGAATTCAGTCTAGACAACTCAAAATCAATAAACATGAAATTGAAAAGATTTGGAACTAGATTTGTTACTCTAAAGAAATTGAAAAATTCAATTTCCATTTCATAAAGTTTTCTTTCAAGAAAATGTAGAAAATGGAATTCTTCTTTTGCATTCAATATTCTTTTACACTTTTTGCCAACCGATCATATGGAATATAGCATATATAGTGCTCACTCCTCAACTACCTATTAATTACTACATAGAAGGGAAAAATTGGCGAGGATTTAAAGATAAGGAGATGTAGAAATTACAATCCCAATAAAAAGAGGCAGTTGTGATTTATTTATGAAAGACATATCCTCTGTCACAAAACAAACAAACTACAAAACAAAAAGCCAAACTCAACTAGTCATACCTTACGTTAGCCCATTCATCTCTTTTTCCCAATTTCAATGCCTTCTCATTTTAATGAAGAAAATACTAATATTTTATACAAAACGTTCGGCAAAAATTATTAAATTAATAAGACATAGTATTTTTTATTTTTTAGTAAAAATAAGACATAGTATTTACAACCTTATTTCCATGGTGTGTATATTATTATTGTGTAAATCATTTTATTTTTTTTATATGGGTTCATCGAAAGGATAGCTTTTATTCAATATTTTTTTGACTTACAATGTTTCCAATATATTAAAAAACATATGATTTTTTTTAGTATTTAACTTAAGCAAATTTACAAAGGAAACAAGGGTTTAACTTTCATTTCATGTGTAAAGAGAGAGACGGAAAATTCTTGCATAGACCCGGTCTTTGGTAGACCATACACAAAATCTTGTAAATATGTTTGATGGAAGCACTAATTTTGTTCATGGTCTATGAAAGACCTGGTTTAGGCAGTATCACCCGAAAGAGACTTTATCCACTTTAAAACACATTACAAAAATGTCTTATCCAAATTGAATTTGGTCAAACATGTCTAATTATAATTATGTCATGTAATTAGTAATTCTTTAAAATTTTATCCAATTACAAAATAAATAAATTACACTAAATAAATATTTTGGATTCGACTAAATCCAATTCACTTAAATTGTATATGCATATAGCAAACATATGCATTCTTCAAGCCTCACTCTTAAAAGAAACTACCAAACAATAAAAAGAAGGGTAGAGGAGAAAAGCCAAAGCCAAAGACACCTGTTAGTTCCTTCCATAAACCACTGCCACTTGTTATCAAGAATTTGTTACAGAAAACCACAATTGAATTGAAGGAAAGAAAAATACTTTCATCTTTCTCATCATCATTATTACTTTTCTTAGATTCTGACCTTTTTCACCAAATGGGTATTTGGTTATAGTCTCACTCTATTAATTGTATATACATACACATAAATTGAGGGAATCCACCTAGATTATATACAGAGATCACCCAAATCTGAAGAAAAAGAACCATTTCTTGACTGATCCCTATTTTTATTTAGAGATATAAAGATTGGGTTTTTATTTTTGAGGAAAGAAACGTACAAAAGAAGTGGAGTTTTTTTCATAAACATATATTCTTGAGTCTGATTATTGGGTTAATAGGACAGTCTTTCCAGAGTCCCTTTTTCTTGCAAATTAGTGGGCATTTTTTTTGTGGGTT
The DNA here is from genome assembly GCA_030819805.1 of Penstemon newberryi var. newberryi. Classification (NCBI taxonomy): domain Eukaryota; kingdom Viridiplantae; phylum Streptophyta; class Magnoliopsida; order Lamiales; family Plantaginaceae; genus Penstemon; species Penstemon newberryi. Next base: position 3,182,450 of record JAUALY010000003.1, on the reverse strand, counting down.
TTTTGTTTTTTTTTTCCGTTTTCGTTTTCGTTTGATTCTATGGCTGCTGGTGCAGAGGTGTTGGAAATGGAGTCCACTGTTGTTGTTGATGAGCCTTCTTTATCACCAAAAAACAACATACCCTCCATTGAAAAACTCACTGATAAAAATGATAATTCCAATTCTGAGGAGTCTGGGGAATCGGATTGTGTCAAGGATTCTTCTGACTTGAATTCTAATGCGGATTCGAAATCGGAGCTGCAAATGAAGGAATTTGTTGATATGCTGAATAAGCTGAAGTTGAATCCCATGGCCAAGGAGTTTTTTCCTTCCTCTTATTATCATGGCCAAATGGGGGCTATCAATTTTGTGGCTTTTAACAAGAATTTGGGAATGGATGGTTTCCCGAATAATAATCGAAGGGTATATAGCTTTATATTATGTTCTTCATTGCTTGATGTTTGAATTGATTAATTGCAATATTGGTGTGCTTGATGATTGGAGTGATTTTTATTTCATGTTTTGGTCTTGTTGTAGAACTGAAATGTTCTTGTTTCTGGTATTGAATATATTGCAGATTTGATACTTAGCATTAAAGGAGAAAATTCAATGTTTGATTTGAAAAATCCATGAACTTTCGTGGGATTCTTTCCCTTATTTAGTGGATGAATCGTGGACCTTTTCTCGTTATTTGACCAGTTTTATCACGATGAATCTTTTCTGTAATTGTGATGATCTTATATGGTTCTAGAGTTAATTGTTTCTCTTAAAAAATACGCTGCTTAGTTAAACCGACAACTTCAGTACATATATGAGAACAAGACATGAATTTAAGTTGTTTCTCCGATAAAAGTGTATCTCTATGGTTTTTCCGTAACTTGATTGTTGAACTTATTTTGAACAACCTTTTTTTATGATTTTTTGCTAACCACGTACCTATTCTATTTGCATTGATGAAACAACCTTTTTTGCATGATTATGGTTAGCAAAAGTAATAGTTAAGGAAAATAGGATTGTTTTTTGTAAATTTCGTGAAAGGATGGAATGTTTGACATTTGTGGTTATGTAAATAGATCTTGTACTTGGTTTGGATGCGTATCTTTTTAATATTCTCTTTGTTAGGTACCACTGTATTAATCTCGATTTGCCATTTTAATTTCCGACATTCTCTTTGTTTTGTGGGTCACTCACAATCCGGGGTTTGGTAAATACAATAATGAACATATGAATGTGTATAAATGCAATAACACGTGTGAATTTCATTGTACTTGGGTAATGAACAGATCAATTCATTTGTCAATTTCACTACACAATCTATGTTTTATGACTTAAGTTTTGCTTGCCAAGTGTTCTAGGTACGATTCATAAATTTTTTGTTTTCTCAGAGAAGAAATAACTACAACCAAGGTAAGAAGAGAATGAGTGGCAGAGCTTTTAGAGCTCAAAGAGAAGATAGCATTAAGCGAACTGTCTATGTTTCAGATATCGATCACAATGTAAGTAAAGATCAATAAAGTTCATTACACCCTATCATTTTTATTTTTTTTAGAATTCAAATTAATATGGTTTCTTACCTCTCAAAAATAAGGTCACTGAGGAGCGGCTTGCTGCTTTATTCAGCGGCTGTGGACAAGTAACTCTCGTTATAGTTATAGATTTTTCTTTTGATTGTTGTGCTGCTTGCATAGTGAATGGCTTATATTCCACTTTTTTTTCCCCCCTTTATTGACTTTTTAGGTTGTTGATTGTCGAGTTTGTGGTGATCCACACTCCCGTCTTCGCTTTGCTTTTGTAGAATTTGATGATGAATGTAAGTCATCTCTCTCTTTTTCGTTCTTTTCCTTATTTGCTTAGACTATGTTTGGTTTTTGTATTTAAGAAACTAAAATGATAAGGAAAATGAAAATAAACAAAGGATAAGCTCAATGTTCTCATCATTTGATGCAGATGTAGTAAGGAACTTTTCTCAGCTCTTTACTCACTAAAATACACTAACCAAACATAGCCTTAAATTATGTTTGGTTTTTGGACTAGGTAAAATTCTAGAAAAAATTACAATAAACAATGATAAGCTCAATGTTCAGTTTATGCAGATGGAACGATATATTTCTAGCGTCTTACTCACTAATATCTAAGAACCACACATATCCTTCGGTTATACTTTGCTTTCTGGGTTAAGTAAAACGATAAGAAAAATGAAAATAAACATAAGACAAGCAATGTTCTTATCATTTGATGCATGGAAAACATTTTCCTTGTCGTTTCACTATAAGTCCAAGAAGCGAACATATTCTTAATGTTTTTTCATCTCTTGAACTTTATATTTCCTCGTGTTATTGATATCGACAGATTCTGCTAGAGCTGCTCTTAGCCTTTCTGGTACACTGTTAGGTTTCTCTCCTTTGAAGGTCTTGCCTTCTAAAACCGCCATTCTTCCCGTGAATCCTACATTTCTTCCCAGGGTAAAAACAAATTACTGATACTCTTGAACAAATATCTTAACATTATCTCATTATCTGTATCAACTAAAATGGTTCTTTAATTGTTTATTTTTACGTGTAGTCAGAGGATGAACGTGAGATGTGCGCCAGGACAGTCTACTGTACAAATATTGATAAGAAGGTATACATATTCCAAAGATTTTCTGCATTTTCTCCTTGATTTTCTCTCTCTCTCTCTCTATATATATATATATATATATGTTTCCCAATGGTATTCAAGTTTCAGAACAGACTATGTTATATATATATGTGTATGTATGTCTAATCTTTTTGACGTAATCTTGAGCAGGCCTCTCAAGCTGATGTTAAGAATTTCTTTGAGTCAAGATGTGGTGAGGTATGCTTAAAAAATTATCATCAGGTTGGGTATTGCGAATTGTTGGCTTGAAATTGAACTGACCAAATAACTATCTTATTTGTAGGTTTCCCACATAAGGCTCTTAGGGGATCATATGCACTCTACTCGTATTGCTTTTGTTGAATTCTTTATGGTATGTTACTTTTGCTCATTGTAACTTACTATATGATTTCTTCTTTTGCTTTCTTTCTTTTAAGAATAAAGCTTCGTACATTAATTTAATTTCACATCTCAAAGCATATTTTATAGTTTTATAACTTGAATACATGTAAAGTTTGTGGGAGATGAATTATTACTCTATAAATACATGTGAAGATTTGAAAGTGAAATTCATCTGTAATAATCTTAGAAAGTTAATACTGAAAAATTGCAGGCTGATAGTGCAATAATGGCCCTCGAGTGTTGTGGTGAAACTTTGGGATCCCAGCGTATTAGGTACAAGTCATCTAAGTTAGCACTATTGTATTTTGCATAAATCGGTGACTTTTTTTTTCTCCTTTATCGAGTTTAATAATTATTTTGTAGGGTAAGTCCTTCAAAGACCCCCGTGAGGCCACGCTTTTCGCGCCCTGGAATGCAGCAGTAAATCAGAGAAGAAACTTGAATCCTACTTCTGAAAGGTGTTTGTTTTCTTTGAAAAGAGTACTACTGCTTCAAGAATGAAGTGGTGTTGAAACTTAACTTTGTTTCAGTTTTCCCTTTTCCTGGGAACAGTAAACTTTTAATCTCTGCAACTAAATAAATCTTATGGTCTAAACTTGGGCTGTAATGTTTGTTAAGGAATGTTTCCTTGACATCTTTTTTTTTCTTAATTTGCATCAATGAAGTTTTCTTCAATCTTTCTCCATTTCAGTCTTAAATTAATCAATTATTGGGTAAATAGAGCTTCGAACCTTTCTACAATTGCTACACAAGTTTTATTTTAGTATCAAGGATATCAAATATCTTAGTACAAGAAAATAAATCACTCCGAATCAAGAATAGACAACTTAGAAACAGTTGTTGATTATTGAATGGATTTCTTAAGATTGCCAGAACAACTAATAACTCTAGGCATTCTTAGTCCATTCATTCTACTAATAAATCATGTACAATCTAGTTGTGGATTGAATACAAAGAAAGGGTCTAATTCAGACAAGAACGCGGCTTCTGTAGGCCTCGAGACTTGCCTTGTACGTTAGAACAGGAAGAAGAGGCGAACCCGCCGGGACCAATAAGGTAGATGTTCTCTAGAGCTATGTCTTGACATGGATTTGTTTTACTACAATCAAGTTTCACTGCATCTTTTGTAGTGGAAGTCCCCCATATGTTCCTGAATGTGATGTTACTTATCTGAATCTTTGATGATCCCTGAAACAATGACTTCATATTTATCTAAATATGGATCAAATAGACAACAATTCTTGCTTAATAGTGGGTTAGATTTTCTAGTTCTTTACTAATAGGATCACTAAATGTTAACTTGAGTGTGATCAAACTGAATCTAATATCAAGAATATTGTGCTTAATCCCAATCTTTTTAAGATTTTTGCACTTTTAGTCTCGTCGGCCCGTTCCTTTTAATATAAAATTAAAAGTGCAAAACTGAAACATTAATGGAGTCAAAAGTGTCGGAGATTGCTTTATGAGATCAAACGTGCAATATATTTTAAAATTGGGAACACAAGTGCAAAATAAACAGTAATTGGGATCGAAAGTGTGGAAGGAAAACCATTACATGACTAAAATGTAATTTCAGAAACACTGAGTTAAAAGTACTAAATTTTAAAAAAATTGGACCAAAGTGCGAAAGTGTGGGATCTAAAATGCTATACAGTTTAAAGAAAGGTTAAAAATGCAATTATAAAGTTTAAGACCAACAGTAATAAGAGTCCCGATCCTTTCCTTTTTAGGTATATAAAGGAAGAATCTAATCCAAAAATACAATTTCTAGACAATACTTTTACATGATTTGTCAACTAGCACGGAATTTATACGTAGCGGGTCCATGAAATTATTCCTTGTATATCAAAGTTTAAAATAAGAGTAGGAAAAAATAAGCTCATCATCAATAGCTAAACCAAAAATTAAATTAAATTAAATTAAATTACCTGAGGATTACACAAGTTGAAGGGGCAATATTGCTGATTAATGAATATCGGATTATCCACGTTCTTCATTAAAATATTATCATACACAAACCCGGAAGCAAACCCACCCGCCGCCTTTGAATCCGGCCACGTCTTAATCTGAACGCCGTTAAGTGTCCCAATAAACGTGCAGTTAACAACGCTGACACCGTCAACGTTTTCTTCCACGTCGGACTTTCCCATACTCCCGACGCTAATTCCGTGACCCGGCCCGCAAAGGACATTGGAAATACGGATCCTCTGATTACCCGACCCGATAGAAATACAGTCGTCCCCCGTGGATATAACCGACGTGTCGATGCTGACGTTACCGGAGCCGCTGACGTGGATTCCGTCGGTGTTGGGGCTGTCCCGAGGAGCTGATATGGTGACGTGGCGGATGCTGAGTCTGTAGCAGGAGAAGATGTTGAAGTGGAAATTCTTACTATTGATGGATTTTATGTTGGATATTGCCGAATCGTTGATGAAATCCAACCGAAGAGACTGTTTTCATTTAAAAACAAAAACCTGCATTATTAATGTGCAGCAGCAGGTAATATACGTATGTCTCTAAATCAGCTTTTAGTATTTGATTCCAATTAAATTAAATACTACTACTAGTTAATTATAATTAATTAGCTTCAATGAGAGACCATGGTCAAAGGATTCAGGGGTTACAAAAGTTTGATTCCATGAATTACTTCACACGAGTCGTGTAGAGCTGAAAATTAAATCAAATCAAACTAGCTATCTAATTCGAGCTTATTTGGTGAAAGTCGATCTACTTAATTAATCTCTGTTTATTATACATATCAAACAAAGTTGAACAAAGAAATCGTCTGATAGATAACAATACTTGGACAGTAAAATTTGGTTAATGTACTGGTCTAAAATTGGAAAAAAAATAGGGATATTTCCTAATTGTGTTCTCTAAGCAATGAGGAAATTAAAATGAACTTACAACAGGAAGAGGCTTGCAAGAACCAGTTTGGCAGCTGTTATAAGGCCAGGCCACGGCCCCCTGCCCATCCAACGTGCCACCGCCGTAGATGATGAGATTGTTGATGTTTTGGAACGAAATCCAGTGATCCGTTAAGAACAAGTCCGGTGATGTCGGAGCCCTTAATACCCCTTTGATCATAAACTCTTTTCGACCATTGCACGGCCCTCTAAATACAACCGAGCCTAAATAGTAGGTTCCGTGAGGGATCACAATCCTACTCTTCCCTTTCCATCTACACGAATCAACCCAAACTTTCATAAACGCCTACAAAAAATTTGAAATAGAAACTTAAAAATGTGCGCGTAGTTAATGCAATTTAAGCAGAATATGTGTAAAAATTTACCTTAGAATTCTCAGTCTTGTTATTTGGAACAGCCCTGTAATGTAAGACATTGAAAACTTTGGTTCCGTGAATTAATGTACCTACAAATGAGAATGCTAAAAGAGAGAGTGTCTGAAGAACTAATCTTGAATTCATGGTTATTGTTTAATGGCTTTTAATTTTATTAGTGATCGATGTTCTTTAACATTTTTTTGTGATATATATGCAGTGAGAATTAATTTTGACACTTGAATTGAAACGGAGGAATGTGGTAATTTTGTGTGTGCGTGTCTGTTTAGTTACCTTAATTCCAATATATGCATTTTCATGTATTTAAACCTTTTATATTATATTATATTATATAATATACTAGTAAATTGTTGTTAATTTGGTTGTTGAGAGGATATTAAAGGCTGAAAGAAGAAACGTAGTGTTTTGATATGTGTCTTGAATGAATATGAACCAGCTCTGATGTTTCATTATATATCCTGCTACGTACCTTTATTAATACTACAAATTAAATGGAATGTGAAAGTGGGACGGGTTGGGAAAAGATTAGTAAATGCAATTTATGGACTTTAAATACCATGGTACAAACCTTAAGTGTGGTTTGTACCAAATTATTCGATACTTCCATAAAAGCTCGAGTACTTGAGGTCGATTTGTCACATAAATCAATCAAACTTGAATATCATTTTTCATTTGATAACTTTTGAAGCTTGGCTCGATAAGCTAAAAATTGACAAAATACATGTAAAAGCATAAAGCTACTCGAAACTCGGCTCGAACTCGTTCGATAAAAGTTCGTTTGAGCTCGATTCGTTAATAAATTAAACCAAGTTGAAACATAAAATTTTAACCAAACTTGAACAGTGTGTTCTTCGATAATACTCGACTCGTTTGCACCCTTTGAGTAGGGGCTCACACTTTTTTCATTTTTCATTAAACTTGAAAATGAAAAAAAGAAAAATGAAAAAGATGAATCTCCGACATTTTTAACCCCTTTTGCTTCAAAGTATTTATCAAATATGAAGAATGTATGATCAATTCATCATCATATAATTATAGAAATTTTGGGATTTGGACGGTCAGAGCTGAGACCACGTGGGTAGGTACGTACGTAGTAGCGTCTTCATTAAAAACTCCGAATCCGACTCGAGCGCAAAACTCTGTAACAACCCCCATGGAATTGAAATTAATTAATCAAAGGGATTTTAGATACACAGACAATTAATTAATTAATGAATATCTCATCAATTGGAAAATTCTTCTATCTAAGCATAAGCATGATTGATTGATTGATTGATTTTCCGAGATTTGGCAACGCTACATTTCATTTATGAAGGATTATAATTTCGTCTTTTCTGGTTTGTTTCAGTAAGTCAGGTATATATAACAAAATTTTCTATATTTTCGTTTCAGTCGACTCAAAAACAAAAGTAAAAGTACGGAAATTTTAATCTCATGCAACGCATGTACTTTTTTAATGAGGAAATTATGCTTATGTTCCATGGAGATAACAAAATTTTATGATGTATTCTTATGACATATTTTAATGCACATGTACTATAGCATATTTTATGACTTATTATGTAGCTTGTTTGGTTACTTATGTAGGTTTTCGCCTCATAATCAAATAAACTAGTGTTCGATTTTAGACATAAAACTTTCTTTATTTGGAGATGGTGTAACAGTTGTCGAGATCAAATATCCCATTTAATTTGATTTGATGTAATGTAATGTTTGCAGCTAGCAATGGGGGATCGTATGAGACCAGTACACGTGAGGCAGACGAGTCTTTCAGACACACCAAAAGGCGGTGGTTCTCCTTCACCAATGCTGCATCATCGTCATACACGCTCCGGCATTTCAAATGCAAAGAGACCTCAGAACACAAAAGCGGCCGCTCAAAGGCTTGCTCAAGTCATGGCTCATCAACCAGCCGATGACGAGGATGAAGAAGACGACCTTTTGTATGATTTGGATACTTCCGTACCCTCATCTGGTATTGGACTTGCAGGCGGAAGACAATCAAGAAATCGTTCTCCAATGGTAGTTTAAAAAATTTAATTTTTTATTTGCTCCCTAGTAATTTCCATTATATTTGAGTAGTAATATTTCTTAATTAGGGATAATTACTCTAACTAGCTACCCCTGAGGTTTAGTGTAATCACCCTCCATGTTTGAGAAATTCCTCGAACTACCCCTAACGTATTGGATTCACTACAGTTACCCCTTTACGATATTAATTTCACCAAAAAAAAAGTTTGAATTCCAGAATTACTCCTGTGTACTATCGAAGAAACCTCAAAGGTGGAAAACCGATTTCACCAGTTTCTCCATCAATTTCATCCTTTCTTCCACCCATTTTTTAACATCAAAAGTTCTTATTGATGACGTCGGCATGCACCATCCGAAATTAACACTGTGATGGGGTTATTGTAATGAATCTAATATCTCGGGGGTAGTTTGTGTAATTTCTCAAACATAGAGGATGGTAAGTGTAAATACACTAAACCTCCCTTGTTCCTATTAGTACCAAACATGAGACTTTTGTGTTGCTTTCTAGTCAGTCCGTGCTTCGGTAGATCAGCCTCGTTCGGCGTTAAGTGCTAGAACCACCTCCGTGGATCAGCAAGCTTCTTCAACTCGATCACCATCTTTTCTTGCTTCGGTAGATCAGCCTCCGTCTGCTCGTTCAGCATTAAGTGCTAGAACTAGCATCTCCATGGAACAACAAGCTTCTTCGACTCGATCACCATCTTATCTTAGACCATCATCTCAGTCGAAATCTGTAGAATCAAATCTAGGCCGTTCATTTAAACACACGGATCACGAAGAAGCACAGCCACCGTCTGCTCGTTTTAATAATGCATTTTCGTATACGGAACAACCTTCGTCTGCTCGTTTTGCAAATTTAGGGGGGGTCAAAATGGTACCACCAAGTCTACCTTTATCAGTCAAGCCTGCTGTAGTATCTACAGTAACACCCGAGACTACTCAACCAGATAGAAGCAAGGATAAAAGGTGCATTGCCTCGAGTCTTATATATGTATATGCGTTATTTATGTTTTAGGTACTCTTTTATTTTTATAGCATAAGTTTAATTACTTGATATGTCGATTTTTGAAGGTTATCGCTTGATTTCGGAACTTTCAAATATAAAGAACCGACTGACCAGCAGTACTCCTCTTCTGCTCTACAAGACGAGGTACAAAAGATCTTACATCATTGTAAATTGTAATGTAACTACTTTTACTAGTCTTAATTAATTTCGTACATGTATTTTTTGATTATTAATGGATTTTACATATGATGATTCTTTAGTTATGAAAGATAGTTTTTATAAGACTTCTCGTGATGAAATGTTTTGACGAGAGGTTCTCTGAATTAATTTCAGCTTGATATGCTTCAAGAAGAAAATGACAGCTTAGTAGAAAAGGTTATTAATCTTTCTTTCTTTCTCGCTTGATCGATGTATAACTTGTTAATTTTATGTTGAAAGTTGATTTTGCATTTTCAGCTCCGATTATCAGAAGAAAGGTTTGAGGAAGCAGAAGCAAGAACTAGGCAGCTCGAGAAACAGGTAGCTAGCTAGTACCCCTACAATGAATTATAGTGTTGTTAATATATTATTTGTTCGATTCTATATGTATGACTTGCTTGATCTTCTGTTAGATTGCATCTCTTGGAGACGGCGTGTCCTTAGAAGCTCGTCTTTTGAGCAGGCAAGTACTAGCTAGGAATTCTTTCTCTAAACATGGTGAAATATTGTTGATCTAATCTCGTCTCTGGATATACACCTTTTATTTGTAGAAAGGAAGCAGAGCTTCAGAAACGAGAGGTACGTGGGACAACCAATGATTTTTATTTTCTATAATATATGTTGACGAACGAGTAATAATTTAATGTTGTCACAATGTATCCCAAAAAAGCGTATAGTAAGTTTAGTAGCAAAAATCGACATATTGTAGGCAGCTCTTAAAGTTGCAGCAAAAACGTATGGTGGAGGCAGTGAAGAGATTGCAGCCCTTCGAATAGAAGCCGAGGTATTTCAAAACTACTAGTTAAATAATTTCTTGATTTGCCCATAAGTAGTTACTCACTCTCTCTCTCTCTCTCTCTATATATATATATATATAGTCTTAATAAGATTCTCAATTTAATAATTTAATTTGCAAGAACGCAAGGGGCGAAGCTACATCAGTTATGGAACAGCTCCATGAAGTTGAAGATGAAGTTAATTCACTTCGCACAATGACACAAAGAATGATATTGACTCAAGAAGAGATGGTATCTACCTATTAATTAAAGCGTATTTTCCGATTCCTTTTGCTTTTAATTATCTTTTCCTTTTCCGTACTTATGTAATTGACAGGTCTCTCGTTTCAGGAAGAGGTTGTTCTCAAGAGGTGTTGGCTTGCTCGATACTGGACTTTATGCCTCCGTCATGGTAATTAAATGAGTTTCTTTTAGTGAGGAAGAGGTGAGATCCAAAAATTACTGATTCATTAATTATTACAGGTATTCACGGTGAGATTGCAGGAGCTAGACATGAGTATTGGTCGTCTTTAGTCTCGCGTCCTGTTGAATTTATATTGGCGGCAGGAAAGAAAGCTAAAGACGAGGATTCATTGAGTAAGATCAACTCCGATCCGCTTCATAATTTATCTATCCAACATAAATTTGGTTTAACATTGATCGACATTCTGTTGATTTGATGACAGTTAACAATGATTTGGAGGAAAGGGAGAAAGTTCTATGGGACCAGAATGAAATTTCGAAGAAGGGCAGTGTTGAAAGCATGCTTTTAGTTGAGAAAGGTTTAAGGGAACTAACCTCACTTAAGGTGCAATTTCAAATCATATGTTGTCCAAACATTTTGTTTGTACACATAAAGAGCACTAATAATCTTTTGTTCACCTTTGTCCGAAAGGTAGAGGAGGCAATGGCCATAACAATGGCCCGAAAGCGTCCTCAAAATATGCTAAGATCTACTAGTATGACGGGTACAAAAGAGTCCCCAAAGAAAAGTTTTACAAAAATATTCATCTTATGAACATGATGATATGCTAATCTATGAGTGCAGATGAATTGAAGCTGCCAATTGAGGGGCAGAGTTTCACAGAAGCATTTGGTAATTAAGTTTGTTTAATTTGGAATTTATATATATTATGTTGAGGTCTAAATATATTTAACATGAATAATTTTTGTTACTATGTTTCAGAACTGAGTGAAGAGGAATGTGAAGATGTACTTATTAAGCAAGTAAGGTGGCAAATTGTTATATATATATATATATATTGATTTTCCAATTTGTTATAAAGTGTGAAACCGTTTTAGGGTTGGTTGACATATTTCTGGAGAAGAGCCAAAAAGCATAGCTTGGAAGCTGACATTGCAGAGGAAAGAGTGCAGTTTTGGATCAACAAAGGAAGAAACAAGGCACCTAATTCTCAAGATGCAGTGGATGGTAAATGCTACTGCTAGATCGATCTTCTATTTGGTAACATTCTCAGTTTTGCACTTTTCTTGTAAGGCTAATTTATTATATATCTGCATGTTTTCTTAATTAGTCGAGCGGGGACTGATGGAGCTCCGGAGGTTAGGGATCGAGACCAAGTTGTGGGAAGAATCGCGCAGGTTGATTGATCCGGACTCACACTACAAGAAAAATGACCTTTTGCTACTAAATTTTTTATTACTATTAGAAAACCGTAACAAATGACACTATTTATTACGAAATAGTGGCGTAATAAAAAAAAGTCTAAATCTTACGTTTTTTATAGTTATTTGTTACTAAATTTTCATAGTGTAATAAAAACTATTGGGATAAAAAAAAATTTGGCTCCATATCAATGTTTTCCCTCCCTTCTGACTACATAAAAAGAAAACTTATGGCGTTTTTGAAAATTCTCTCTCTACTCTCTACTATGTGCGATTTCACACAGTCAGCTGTAAACACTCATCCCATTCATCTTCTCCGGCTATGACTCAGTCATTTGTGGTCAGTTTTTTCAATTTTTGTTGTTTAAGTTCAGTTTCAAGAAAAACCAAAAAAATAGATTTCTTGGGTGAATCTCTACTAGAATCAGTCGTTGTTACTGAATACACTTGTTTGGCCGTCCCAATTTCACGTTTAATCCGGTTATTGAATCACATTTTGCAGATTGAGGAATTTAGGTTTTGCGATCCCCAATTGCGGAATTTTGATTTCTACGAATTTCTGTGCTTTTCTTCGTGTTTCTCCACTGTAATCACGTTGCTGAGCATATTCCGAACTTTAATTTCATGGAAATTTCATCAATTGGTGCCAATTTCAGTGGTAGAAGTTCAGGTGTTCTTCCCCTGTTTCTACGAATTTACTTTTTCCATGGATTTGTGCTTATTTTGTGTTTATTTTGGTTCTAAAGGGTTTGTTTCAACTGGTATTTGATTCAATTTGGTGTGGTTTGCTTGAATTTTGGTTGATTGAAAGTTGGTTTGATCACTTTATTCTATTACAGCTGTTGTACGTGAAGAAGCCTTGGGGAAGAAGGGTAAATTGCATAAAAAGCCCATAGGTTCTGCCCCTGTTCAAAATCACCCCCGTACTTTTATTGATTTACCATTATTTAGTTTTTGAAAGTAATTAGCATCTTTACCGTTGTTGATTGTGATTTTGTTCTAATATTATTTTGGTTTAATTTTGAGATATTGGCATTCCCGTGCAGTCAATTCTTGTATATAAAGTCGCAATCGAGCTAAGAAGCAGAACAATTTGCCTGCACAAGATTCAAAGTTGATTGTTGTATCTTACAAAAGGTATATTATGAAAATTTCATTGGGTTATTACTATATGGATTTTCATCCATATTTTCTTGTTGCAAATACTTAGCATTGAGTATGTTGAGGTTGACTAATTATAGCTTATGTTGCTTGTTAGCCATGCTTTGTTTTATTTCTTTCTTAAATACAATGTATAAATCCATTCCATTGATGAACTTCTCATGCCTAAAAATATCTTTGCATTTAATTTAAACATTGTCAGGCATATTAGGCATGGAACGATGTTACATATTAACCAAGAATCATATAGAGAAGTGTAATAAAGCTTGATCGAGTTATGGAAAAAATGAAGTCTTTCGACACAAATATGTCTCGTTCAAATCATGTTATATGTATTACATGAAAGGTGAGCTTTCTGAATTTGTTTGGTTAGTAGAGAGTTATTGTAATTATATGAGTTTGTGTAGTATTAGTAATTGATAATTATGTTTTAAATCAATGGTGCAATTCTTTAAAATTCTTCATTCTATGGCCATAATTTAGTTCAGTAAATCCACTCTCTTCACATTGTTGTAGATGGCAAATGTTATTATATTCTTATTGGAACATTCTTACATGTTTTTAAACTAATATAATTTGCAACTGTCTTTGGCACATGATCCTTTGCCAAATCAGTCGAATGCGTAATTGCCTCATCATATCATCACCTTGTACAATTCTTTGTGTGTTCAAGTCTCATATTGCCATTCCTTATTTAAATGTGGGTGGCAACTCTACTTCATTGATTGTTGGTAGTTTGGAATCTATTGTTTAGGAGCATCACAAGTGTAACTAATAATTAAGCTTTAATTTGACATTATTTTGTCATTAGAAAAATTTATGACATAAGATATATTAAGTTACAGTACAAGAGTTAGAAGTTGGTGAATTCTATTTCTTCGCTATGGTCAACAAAGTTTTCTTGCTAATATCTTCTCTGGTTATTGTCTTCTAGAAGTAGTTGTTGACATATTGAAGAACATGGAGATACTCAAGATAACATCAAACCTCGTACAGAAAATGGGATGTGGAAACCATTGATAACTCATCTTGTTGAAGGTAATAATAAAAACTTTGTGTTGAATCATTGTAGTTTTTTTATTCCGTGCTTAGAAATGAATGAGAACCGCAAATTGACACCGTAAACTGATGTTCTGTGTCAGTTTATTGTTTTGTGTTCATTGTATTCTAGTTTCTTCGTTTTTCTTAATGTACTCAAATATCAAACGTTTTTCATTCATGATTGTGCTTAGGCCTTTTATTTTGGTATCAGAAAAATATTTTGTTTCGTTGAATTTCAGTTAGATGGCATGGTTCTGCTCTCCCAGATATATTGTGTAAATATTATTAGATTCGGGACTACTTTAACCTGAAAAGGTTTTATTTCCTGGATTGGTAATTTATGTTGAATGGATGGAGTTACATGAAAAGTTTTGTACCCATTCAAGTATCAATTTTATAGAAAATAGAATTTTGTAAATTGTTTTAAAATCTAATCACTTTACTAGCTCAATGGAGTAAGCAAGAACGAATATAAAGCAATGGTAAAGAAATGAGGATGGACATGTCAAACTAACTCGCGGAACTAGTTTGTTGTTTCAATATTTTAGCATTTTTTATTTATTGTTGGTACTTTTTCTCAGGTTTGTCGTTACTTGTGGACAATCTCTAGTGCTGGTTTGTGGATTTCTTATTGGCTTGATTTGTTGGCTCTTTGATTTGTTGCGTGCACTGTTGGTTCGGCTAAGGCTTTTTTGGTGTTGAATGGTGCTGATTGTGAAGGTGTTAGGTATTGTTCGGAAGCTTTTTTTCGCTGTTTTGATTTGATTAGGGAGGTTAATTGCATGTTGCCGCTTGTGTGTAGATTTTGTGAGTTTATTACTTAACATTTGCGTAACTTTGCTTATAGTTCTTTTGTAATATTCTTTGTAATACTCATTGGGGGTAAGGGTATATCCTCCTCCTTGTAAGCGATTATTTAGATCAATATATCTTCATTTTGAAATAACATTTGTGTATGTGTTTTATATTGAAATACTATAGTTTTTGTTTTAGTGAAATAACTAAAAAAATGCAAGTATTTATTATGATATTGTAGGCCTAATTATTATCTACAAAAACAAAATTATATTTTGTTACTAAAACGTAGCCGTAACAAATACAAAAATATTGTAACAAAAAATATGCTTTTCTTTACGCCTTACACTACCGTAACAAAATGTTGGCATTTCTCCAACTATTTATTACGAAAATTCAACCGTAATAAATTGTGCAAAATTCGTAATAAATACCTTTTGTTACGCTATTAAAACCGTAACAAAGCATTTGCTACGCCAGTATAGATTACGGCAGAAAATTCGTAACAAACCCGTAACAAAAGGGTTTTTGTTACGAAAATTAGCTTTTTATTACGGTTTTACTTTGGTAATAAAAAGCTAATTTTCTTGTAGTGTCAACCCATCAAACACTATTACAAATTGAATTTTAAATGCATGCTGGGCTAGCTCATGAGCTATCCAAGACTCTATTAATTAATATTCATCCAAGTTGGTTAAGATCAATTTACACATTTCAATCAGACAAAATTTTACTACATCATATCTGAGCCTAATTCATGTTTGGAGAATGAAATATTATTATTAATTGAAGATATTCTAGAATTGGGTACCACTTGTAAATTTATCATGCAACTGCTTGCCCTTTAAGGAAATTTAATTTCCTTGTGAACAAGATCTTCATGTTTTCAAACATTGTTAATTAATTCTACCAATGGAAGTCCCTTATGGGCATGTCAAATTTGTCAAGATTTATTTAATATGTTTGATTGACCAAATAAATTAATCTTGACTTCTCCTAATAGCACAGCTCAGCAAATCAAATCAAATCAAATAAAAAAACATAGCAAAGGACCAAAGGTGGCAATATACATACTTATATATCTATTAAAAAAATAACTTATACTTCATAATTAGTAATTATCCTTATAGTCAGACCAAATTCTTTTGTTTTCTATTCATGTAACTAATGATCTAAAATGTGATGAAAGGCGAATTTTTTTACGTATTTAAGTTTTTGTTTGAAAGTATTGCTTCAAAATTAGTTTTTTATGAGATTGTAATACTGATTGAATTTCTGCTTACTTCTATAAACAATCAATATCATTAACTATTGTTTTTTTAAGAGAAACAATCATCACATTAACATCATTACATCAATCAGAAATCTATTGAATTACAAATAAATAAGTAATAATAAAGAAAATCAATCACCAAAACACTAATATAAAATTAAGAGAAGTGGGAGAACTCGATACCTCTTAGTTCTGGAACCTCAGCCTTACCAACGGACTATGACCTCATTGCCCGATCTATTATTATCCATGCTAATGCCAATGAATAATTGTTTACAGTGTCTTTTTTTTTTTTTTGGTACGTAGAAATATCACGTCATTACTCAGATATAAGATATAATGTAGGGAAGAAAAGAAAAGATTTTTCTAGGAATATAGCTAGAAAATAACAACATGCATTAGGTTTCACTTTGTGCGGTGGTCTAATACGTGACCCGTGTTGAAAGATAAGTACTTGCAGCTTAATTTTATTTGAAGCAATGGAAAAGGATGCCGTAAACAACTATATCATGCAATGCTAACATTCAGAATTATCAAATTCAATTAGTAACGAATTTAATTTGTCTTAAACTAATTACTTGGGTACTAGTAATTAGTTGAAGTCAATTAACGCAAACCCCATGATTAATCTAGGAGAAATTAGACGACGTGGCAATGCCTAGTCAGAAGCAAAGAATAAGTTATGCGCAATAATGTTGAATAAAGTAATAGTTACACAAAAACTCTATATATAATATGTTTTCCTCTAAATCTTGAATTATTTTTCAAATGATATCTTATGTTTACCTGGTACAGTTTATCTAATATTTACTTACATTTTCTTTTCACACCATTATATAGCTAAAAGAATAAAATAAATACTTAGGTAAACGATGTTCTCATGCACTGTTTTATAACTCAATACTATATTTTTTATAAATACGTACAAAAAGCTATTCAAAATTTAAAAGATATTTGAAGTTTTTATTCAATTAGAATAAGTTAATTATTTTCCGACCAAGAATTATCTTTTTCTAGGTCATAAATATAGACTATGTTTGTAAATCTTAAACCCTAAATCTTAAAATTTTAAACCCTATGAACCTGTTAAACAATTAGTAGATAATACAATAAATTTCAAAAACCTAAAATACGAATTGTACAAAGGACTGTCAATTTTGGGTTGTGATATAATATTTTTCTATTTTATTCACCAAGTCTTTTGTGGAGGAGAGGTTTGCGTTGAAATGGCCTTTTTTTTCTTTTTTTTTTTTTTGAGTTGGAGCGTTGAAATGGCTTTAAAATTGGATTTCTCCAATAAGACGAAAGGAAAAAAGAACGCGCAATTTCAGTAAATTAAGAATCCCGCGTGGGACCCAAAATGAAACACGTGCACGAGTTTGTGTCTAAAAATCCAGGATTCCTTTGATTCATTTTGGGTGAAATGCCGTACAAGCAATGATATGGTGGTATAGTGAATCTATGTATGGTGGTGAAAAACATTAGTTAATGGTAAAGTCGAACTATTTGCAGAAATTTGTTTTGAACTCCTACTCCTTAATTGGTCCTTACTAATCCTAATGAGCAATTTCAATAAATATCGGGAAAGTCAAAATATTTACGTAAAAAATGTCATGCATTTTCATTATAAAAACTCCATCTATATATTATTTTTAATTGATAAAAATCACTTTTTTATTTTTATTAGCAAAAAAACTTCATTTGTTAGCAAGTTAAAGCCATTTATTTTCAACAAAGGTTACATTAATTGTGTTTTGCCAGAGATACAATCTTACCACATACTTTTATGATTTGCATGGGATGTGACCATATACCCTGGATGTTTTTTCTCTCTGGAATAAAATATGAAAACATAATTGTTCATTTACTAAATTTGACAATAACTTCCCTGAAAACTTAAAAAATTCAAAATAATAGCAATAAGGAAAATTCTTATCCAAGCCTGTCAGATCTTAATTTTCAAATGGATTCAGTCATCGACAGAAAAATAGAATTTCTAGTGACAAAATATTAAGTGATAATACTAAAATTGTCACTATTTATATTTGTTAAGTCACAACCAGTGGCGGAGCCATAATCTTTTTTCGCCGAGGTCATTATAAAAATGAAACTATACTTATTGAATTTAAAATATTAATAAATTTTTTTTACAAAAACAATTAAATTTGAACAATTGATTCAAATTCATAATCACACGGAAGAAATCTTATTTGAATATAGACCCTAACTTGATCTTGATGATACAAATGTATCGAAATACTAAATTATCATAAAATCCACCAGAAATAAAATCACATTTGAAAGTAAATAGAGGTCGTAATTTTTTCCCCTTTGTTGAGAAAACTAAATCTATAAGTTTGTTGAATCAAAAAAATATCTTTTATGTGTAACATCAATTTAATAGAGATGGGATGAGAGAGCTCTTGATATGAAATTAGAGTTTGATATTTGAATAGTGTCTTACTTCCCCAAATATTATTGTTTGTCCTTTTATGATTCAAAAATTACAAAATAAAAAGAATATGTATGTTATAGTTTGATTTGAATTAGTTCACTTTATTATTGTGACTATTAATTTCACGACACTAATAAATACGGAACCCCCCCCCCCCCCCCCCCCAAAATATACGAGTAAGATTTTAGTTTTTATTAGAGGTATCCACTAGAAGAAAATTATAAACTATACTTCTAAGTTGTATACATTTATACTCTAATAAAAACATAAAATAATACACATAGAAGTATATACCAAGAGAAGGGGACGCACCCGTAGTTTGTATGTGGCACCGCCACTGGTTACAACTATTTAAAGTTTATCACTAAAATGATTTTTCTAAATATTTTTTTTTGTTAATAATATTAGCATATAGATAAGTTTTTTCTAAAAAAAAATAACACAAAGTTTCTTTTGCCAATTAAAATTAAAACATAGTGTTTTTGCATTTTACTCTTGATGAAAACACTTTTAAGAAAGTAATAATTTAAAATTATACCCCTTTTGTTGGGTTCATGAGCCGGATGAAAGTTGAAGGGGGAGTTTGACAATTTTAGCAAATTTTGAGGAGCGTGCAACTAGATCTAGAAACAATGCTCAAGGGCAACTAAAGAGGTTAGATTGGTAATTTCAGTTTGCTTCAGACTGAGTCATTGAGCCCACAAACTTAATGTAGCCATGTAGGCCTTAAGACAAGAATCAACTTTACCAATTTGGTCATCACAATTTTAATGGAAGGTACGCAGAGGACTTACATATTGACAATTAATATGCGATGGACATGCAAACACGTACGTACTTGATAATTTCAATATAATTAAAATGGACCATTTAGCAAAAAATACGGGGAGAAAATAATGTGCCATTTTAATTACTGACAAAAGGTAGAGTTCAAATTTTATTATATCACAATATGTTTTAAAAGTAATTAATATTACTTATTATTCGAGTCTTGTGTTTTCAGTTTTAATTTCATTAGATTATTATCACTAAAAATGATGTACCAATGACTCCTTAATTATGTTATATCATAATTATATTTTCAAGACCAAAAAAATAATGTAAATTTCGTGGGAGTTGCAAATGTGGCTATTTTTTCCGAATCGCGTGGTTTGACTAAATCCAAACTGTCCTTCCTTCCAGATAAATGTACATATGTTACAACGGTCAACTTATTACAACTCGATCGTCCTCTCAAATACTACTACTACTACTACATATTATTAGTATATATATGACTTCATTCATTCATCCAATTAATATATATATAAAATCAAATTAAAACACACATCCATCCAGCTCCAGCACACAAATTAGAAAGAAATTTAATTTGATTTGAAAAAATTAAAGAAAAATGGCAGCAGCTGGAAATAATAATCGGAAGCCTGTAAAGGTAGTAATAATCAACACACAGTATGTGGAAACTGATGCAATGAGCTTTAAATCTGTTGTTCAGAAACTCACAGGTAATTGTAAAGACGACGACTCCACTGTCATGAATTGCAACAACCGGTTTGAATCTCCTGCTGATGATGGTACTTTTTGCAATAAAAGTAGTACTGCCTCGGTGTTGTCGCGTGGAATGTCGTTTAGGGAATTCGATATGATGCTTAAGGAGTTGCCTCCCCTTGATGAACTATACAGCCTTTACGCCGATTTTTAGCTACACATTTTTTTTTTTTTTTTTTTTTTTTTTTTTGGGTCAAGTATATAATTAGTATATATATTTTGTTGATGTTGATTCTTTCTTGGATGAATTTTGGTATATAATATGATTTTTTTTGTGCTTAAGATTCATGCTGAGTTATGTTTTGGGTTGAAGCATTAATTAAAGTATCATATTAATTTTGTAGATAAAAATAAATTTACTTGATAGAAAGGCGCGCGTATCATTTAACAAAAAATGCCCCTGAAAATTTTACAATTAAATACGCTATGTACATATATATGTTAATGTTCTAGTTTGAATATCCATAAAACAATATTATTAATGACAATAAATTGAATATAAGTTGTGTTTTGTTAGATAACTATATGAATCGTGTTGCACGTAGTACATAGTGCAACGGTTATATTCATCCTACACCGGTGAATTATATTACTAGGGTTTGGATGATAAACATATGTGCATAAAATGATAAAAAATTGTCATCTCATACACACTTGTCGCTCATCCAGCATCCCAATGGATTGAATCCACCGGGGTAGGCACATTATTTCCCAGTGCAACATGACTATAGATTACGTTTGGATAACTGTTTGTAAGATTTCACTAGCTAGCACTGTGTTGATATGCATAAAGGCAAAAATTCAATTTTCATACCAAAGAATAGGTCAAAGACCATTTTTCATATATACCAATCGAACAAAAATCATATCGTAGAATAAACGGACGTTTCAAAAATCATACTTCCGTCAAGTTTTGTAACGGAATTGTCACGTGGTCTGTTAAGTTGCCTTGAGAAGGAAAAAAACTCACGCGCGAGGCACGTGTGGTATGAAAAATGAAAATTATCATGTTCTATGGTATAAAAAATGATTTTTTGCCTATTACATTTTATTTAAATATAAATAGACATAGATATATCATTCAAGATCTTTTATTAACCACTCAAACATTTGTTGTCCAGTCTCACCAAGTAAATTATTTGATTGAGATATATTTTTCTACCTTTTTTTGGGTAGAAAAGTTAAGGATAATTTGACTTGGATTATAAATACCCAATTTGAAGTCAGGTATTTCACCTCCTATAATGGTATCAAATATACATTTCAAATTACTCAACTAATCATGTATTACACTTTTAATATGATCCAACTTAAACATTGAATGGTCTTTGCTAGGATCAACTTTGACAAGCCCTAATAGTTTTTTTCCCATCACACCCATTTGTTAGCTAGGAATGTTGATCGATTACATTGATCAAAACTTCATTCTAATGTGAGACCTACACGTAAAAGTTTATTGATAATTATCTACTTCCATGAAGTAATCCATCATTAATGTTGGACACAGACCCTAATTAGTAACTATGAGCACAACCTATATAGTTATACACGAATTTAATTAAATACACCAAACATAGTAAAGTTGTGCAGGTCTTTGTATGACCTCGAATATGTAACTATGCAACATTATTTTAGTAGATAAACAAAATTGCCTAGATTTAGTTTAAGAGGGAATTGCACTTTTCATACCAAACATTTACCTACTTTATACATTTCATACCAAACCTTTCAGAATGACACATTTCATACCAAAATCAATCAACCTTTTTCAATTTTCATACCACCGTTAATTTTTGGATGGAATCGCGAACGTGTCCGTTAAGTCACAATTTTGAATTCTTAGGGGGGGATATTTGCAATTGGTCAGGGGGGATTTTTGCAATTATTTTCCACCATCTCCACCACCTCCACGTAATTTTCAATTTCCCGGTGACTCCGGCCACCATTAAACCTCTTCTTGGTGGCTACGGCTTCGTCTTGACCTCCTCTACAAAGATCATACACTATTTCGTTGTTTCATATCGATCCCGTCGCTTTTATTTCAAATCTACGAATTTTAGTATTTTCGATTTTTGCTCCGCCGCCGGCGGAGGAGGTCGACCCACCTTCTAATACTTAGTTCCGTTCATTCCCCTTGGTGTAACGGTTCTTTTGCCACCAACCTCATCCATTTTCATCAAGTATTGAAGAAATCCCCAATTTTTAAAATTTAGGTTACTATTCATCATCTTCTACCTTAAGAAATCTGGAAATTTTTTTTTCCTTTTTTTTTTTTTTTTTTTTTTTTTTTTCTGAGAGTTAACGGCACGTGTCCGATTCCATCCAAAAATTAACGGTGGTATGAAAATTGAAAAATGTTGATTGATTTTGGTATGAAATGTGTCATTCTGAAAGGTTTGGTATGAGATGTATAAAGTAGGTAAATGTTTGGTATGAAAAGTGCAATTCCCTCTTTAGTTTAAGGCAGTGGAGAAGTAGTCGTGTTTTTTAGCTATCCGTATCGGAGTATTTTGATATTAAAAGTAAAATATAATGCCTACTAAAGGTTGTATGTCCCTTTCGTTAATTAAAATTGCAATATTTGTTTAGATGAAAATGTATGGTAAAGAACAAACAAATTAAAGTTGATTACAGTTAAAATTGAAAGTGAGGCAAAAATTTAATGTTCATATCATAGAATAAACCAAAGTCCATTTTTCATACCAATCGATCGAAAATCATACTTCCATTTCAAGTCAACTTGACGGACACGTGGCACTTCCGTTAAAAAATAGACGAAAGTGTGGCTTGGTATGATTTTTGTTCGATTGGTATGAAAAATGAAGTTTGGCCTATTCTATAGTATGAAAATTGAATTTTTGTCTTTGCATAAATTAAAATTCACCTTCATTTGTTACACCATGATATACAAAATAATCTCTCAATTTCCATATAATAGTTCTTTCTTATAATTATTAGAAAATGGCAGTGGTGTGATTTTTCTTTCCTGTAGGGCATCTCCAATGTTGGGGGCATGACTAGGGGTGGGAGTTCGGATTGGAGAAAAAATCATCTTCAACCATGGGGGTGGAGGTGGAGCTTGAAGAAGCTCCTCCCTAGGCCCTGGGCTTTCACTTGCTGGACGCCCCTGAAGCATTGTCTCCTTATTTTTTTATTTTTTATTGTTGGACTTAAATCATGGCTACCAACCCACGATTTAAGTCCCTAATACATTTTTTTTCTTTTGTTAAACCGTGGGTTCATTGAACAATTTTTTTTAAATTAATTTTTGTAAGGCTAATCTATTTGTCACACTTTCTTAAATAAGTTTTTGTGTTGAAATTTAATAAATTACAATTAAAATTAAATCATCAAATTAATTCTAATAAATTTTCATGTTATTTTCCATTGTTGTATTTGCTATTATTTTTAATGTTGTATTTGATGTTGTACTCCCACCGGAGTTTAATCGATGTTTTTATTTTTATTTTTATTTTTTATATTATTATTATTAATTTTATTATTTTTATATTATTATATATATTTTTTATTATATTATTATTATTTGCAGTATTATGGTGAGAGTGGGGAAGAGTTGAAATTGAAATTAATTATAGGGGGAAGCCTCAGGATTGGAGATGACCAGGCAGGGGTTGGAGCAGCCCTTGGGCTAGCTTAAGCCCCATGATTAAAGATGCCCTTAGTTATGTGATTAATACAATTGCACTTTTCATATCAAATTTTTACCTATTTTATATATTTTGTATCATATTTTCTGAAAAAATAGATTTAATACTATGATTTCAATCCCCCTAGACACGTTTCCTTTCTTCTTCAATTTTTGACGAAAATTGTATTTTGACCTCTGCAGTGGGTGAAATCATGGTATTAAATGTATCGAGGGGGGGGGGGGGGGGGGTGAAATCATGGTATTAAATGTGTTTATTCAGAAAACATGATACCAAATGTAAAAAATAGGTAAAAATTTATTATGAAAAGTAGAATTCCCTCTCTTATATATTGTGAAAGATCTCCTCCGTATAGAGGAGTAGTTTACATAAAGGAAAAATCATAATGGGTTGTTCTAAACGGTTGAGAACAGATGGGAAGATAAATTTAAAGTTGTTAGCTTAGTTAGTAAATGCAGTATGAGTTCATCTAAATTTCTATTTTGAACAAGTGAAGTTGGTGTGGCTATATATTCATTGTTAGGTTTCATTTGGCAGGGGATGTTCCTACAAATTTTCAACACGTACCTACCGTATAAGTACAAATGCAATTCACCCTCCCTCACCAAGCAGATGGACCAACACATATTTAAGTATTAAAATTTTAAATTTGCAACTTAATTAACACTCAACATTGTAATTAACTAAGTTCATGGATTCTAAGGTGGTTAAGTTAAATATTAAGAGTCGAACCCAAATTCAAATTTTACATACTAGAGTCATCACATCGAGAAGAACTTACCCTATGTCTATGCACTTTCTGATCCCGAACGTGATTCATAATTTAGTAAATAAAATAAAATAAACTAAATCCACGAAAGTTTGAATTACTTCCCCCCCCCCCCCCCCCCCCCCCTTAAATATAGCTGCTTCTACATATTCAATATTCTTAGTAATAACTGGCAACATGGTCATGATAAAAATGTTATGCCACATATATATGAGTAACCAAAATAAATACAATTATAATTTACAATTATTCAGTTCTTGATTAGATAATAATTTTTGGACTGATTTTAACTTTGAACATAATTAACAAAAAGATGAAGATAACATAAATTTAGTTAAAAAATAAGGAGAAAAAGATTAACATACACAAGATATTATTTTATTTGTTTTGTTATGTTATGTTTTCTTTTCTAGTTAAAATTTAGCCTTTTGACATTAAAAAAGTGTCTTGACTCCCATTGAATCATAACAAGTAATAGTCTTTCTCCTGTAGTTATAAATGAAATCTAAAGCACGAAACACTTTATCATAACCCTAATTGATTTTTATGTCCAGTTCAATTATTACCAATTATTCCAATGATGAGTTGAAAAAATTAGTGGGAAAAGGAAGGAGCAAAAAGCAAATAGTACAAATTACAAACAATGAAAATAATGATAATGATAGTGTTGGGGCATTACACTACACGCATCATAATTGGCGCGTACTCTGTTCCCATTTCAATAAAGCCATTTCTTCACACTCCTTTGCCTTTTCCTATTTTTCTAGAATTTTTTATTTTATTTTATTTGTATTTAATATTCATGTTTTTCAACTCCCGATTCTTTTCGGCTCTCCCACTCTACCCTTTGCTTCTTTACATTGTTTTCTTCTTCGCCATTAAATTAATTAATTACAATGATTCTGGAACTAGGGACGAAAACAAATTCAGCCGAACCTAAATAAATACTACTATTTCTATTAAAAAAATTATATTATATTTTAGTTTGTTTAATTATTTATTATACTGAATTTCTACAAACTCTAATCAATTTAACATGATAATGATGCAGTGATGTAATTAACATTTAAAAAAGAATTGTTGCTAGTTTATAGTATTATATTACAATTTTTTTTTCCCCTCTTCTACTAAGTAAATAAACGACGAATAGGTACACACTGATGTGTATATATATATATATCGATTCATTCACACACGCAAAATAACACAGATATCAACAGAAGAGAAATTCTGATCTTGTTCCCTCTTCCCATCTACACACAACCCTCAATCAATTCTCTCCCATAAAAAAATTACTAAAATAGAAATAAATCTTTGTCTTACAAAATATTCCACAAGTGCCATTTGCTCTTCCTTCAATATTTCTTCTCAAGGTTCGGTTTCCTCGAATCCAATTTCACAATTTTAATTTCTTGATGTGGTTCTTTTAAAATTATTTTCCTTAGTAAGTTTACATGTCTTTCTAATTTCTCCATTTTTGCAGAATATTTCAATGTACAAATTCTCATCAACTTCGAACACCGTATTGCTTTGCCGTGAAATCTCGCTATAATTGTGAAAAATTACAACTTCAAAATTGGGTTTTTTTTTCCCGTATCTTTTATGGGTAATAAATTGGGGAGGAGGAGACAAGTTGTGGATGAAAAGTACACCAGGCCTCAGGGGTTGTACCAACACAGAGATGTGGATCACAAGAAGTTGAGGAAACTGATTTTAGACTCAAAGCTTGCTCCATGTTACCCTGGTGATGATGATTGCGCTTGTGACCTTGAGGAATGCCCCATTTGCTTCTTGGTTTGTTTCTCTCTCTCTTTTACACTTCTACTTAATTTTTTAATGTTGTTGAAGTAGATTTTTCTTGTTTATGTATTGACTTTTGCATATAGATTTTAGTGCCCATTTGATTGTGTTCTGAGTTGGACAGAGGGTGTTTAGTTCCATTTCTTGTGAAATATTTTAGGATGCTAATTGGTGTGCTAATTATCTTGGAGGAATTAGTGGATTGCATTTAAGTTGTGATTGCTTGCACCGTTTGCTTCGTCTAAGTGTTGGAGCTAGAGAGCAATTGCAGGATATGAGTCAAGAACTCTAGTGTTGTGTTATTGATGATCAAGAGCTTGCAGTATATGAAGTGTATAATGTCCTTTTCTGTTTCCATGTGACGTAACCTTAGTTCAATGTTTCTTGTTTCTTTGTTTTGAATATTTTCAGTACTATCCAAGTCTTAATCGGTCGAGATGTTGCATGAAGGGCATTTGTACAGGTACATAATTTAGTCCTTAATACATGATATGATTATACTTTTGACTTTTTTTAATTTGTGATTCTTTTGCTATTTTTCCCCTTTCAGAGTGTTTTTTGCAGATGAAGACTCCTAATTCAACCCGGCCCACACAGTATCCTTGGTTTCTACTGGATTTAAATTATAATTTTTTTGTCAAAATGATTATCTGTGTATTGGTATTGTGTTTCCAATGTTCTTTATGTTATCCAGTTCTTCTGTTCCTGTTTACCTCAACTATGAAAGGTGCCCTTTCTGCAAAACCACAAATTATGCAGTGGAGTATCGAGGTATTAAGACGAAGGAGGAAAAAGGCTTGGAGCAAATTGTAAGACAGAATTAATCTCATATTTATATTTCATATTTACTTATTTCAACTGGTCCAGATAGTATTCTCATTGCAGAAACTTTGTTTTTCTTAACTTACATTTCTAGGAAGAACAACGAGTTATTGAGGCAAAAATAAGGATGAGGAAGCAAGAGCTTCAAGATGACGAGGAAAGAATGCTGAAACGAAGAGAAGTTAGCGCCTCGAGCAGTATGAGAGGACCAACCGAAGTTGATTATTGCTCGACCAGAGGTAACTATTAGGTGTGGACTTGACAGCTGTCGCTTTTTTACTCATTTACTCATCGTCCTTTCCCTATGCAGATCCATCTTACTCTGTAGAAAGTGAAGATATAGTTGCTTCTCATGAGCCCAGTGTTGCTTCAGCAATTAGACTACCTTCACGCCAAAGGCAAAACAGGTAAAGCATTTTGGTCTTGTCAGTTTGATTTATTCAAAAGTCCAACTTATAGAGGCCAATTTAGGTAATAGTATATCCAACTTTCATTTTTCGCCTAAGAGTTTGACTAGATATTAATGCAGTAGTATTTTGAAATTAACTTTCAAAACTGCGTGGGATAAAAATTATAGCTGAAGCTTAATACTGGCCATTAACTTTATGACTTTGTTGGGTTTAGTGATTACTGGCTGGTAGAGAGCTGAAATTGAAGTAGACTTGTGTTTAGACTCATTCCTTTTCTTTTAACATATTTTTTTTAGAAGATGATTGGGTTCAAAGCACCAACTGTGAATATAAAATTATGAATGAACAACTTAGTTGATTGGAGGTTAGACCAACTCAATTGCTATTTTTTATAGTCAAATAATCCAAGATTGGGGAAAATTTTCTAATGAGGAAGATTAGAATAGAGGAACCGTATTCTACGTTTCTTTCTTCACTAGCAGACATAGTTTTGTTTTCTTATAGTGCTGATTACGACCTTATGCATAATGATTGAGAAAGGAGAAAGAGATAAAAGACTTGCTTAATGTAATCTAATCTTTATGTTTAAACTAGACTGAACTCGTTTTCTCTGAATTCGGAGACCTTTATAACGTTCTCAAGTAGGAAGAATTCAGTATTTCCCAATAAAAAAGGGGGAATAATGTGTTTTGTAATTCAAGCCTTTCAAATAGAGCCAACATGTAGACATGGTCATAAATGTGTGTGAAGAATGGACTCTATTCTGTGGATAAGCTGTAGCTTACGTTATGATAGTACCTATTCTAGTTACCAGTCCATAAATGAATGTGAAAATGACCTACTATACCACTGTCTTAGGATGGAAAATTGTGCTCAAGAATATGAAAAACGTTATGTTGCAATTATATTAAAGAGAACTAATTTGGAATCATAAAAGTTAGAAAAAGGAAAAAAAAACTACCTTTGTTTTCCATTTTATCTCCAAGAATAAACTTTGTGGTGAGTAACTCCTGACTCTGAATACAGGGAGGACGAGTTTGACCTGGATCTTGAAGACATAATGGTCATGGAAGCCGTGTGGCTATCTATTCAGGTAAGTATATGCAAATCAAATTCTTGCTTTATACTATTTATGAATGTAGACCAATTGGCAATGAAAACAGACTTATAAGTTGTAATATTTCCTTGATGACGATAGGAAAATGGAAGGCGCCAACAAACACCATATAGTGATGCATCTCATTTGGAAGAATACATTAACGAAGATGAAACTTCCTTAGCGATTACAACCCCAGTAACTGGATCATCTTCATCCCCTTCTGGTGGTCTTGCCTGCGCAATAGCAGCCCTTGCAGAACGTCAGCATAATACAAGTGGAGATACTTCTAATAACAACTTTGATGGGAACATGTCTACATATAACATGCCTCCTGGCTTCAGCAGGTATTCCAATCGAGTGGAGCACGACTCTGAAACTTATTTCCCTGCAGAGTCTAGTGCGATTATTGAATCGAGCGTGGATGCTGGACAATGGGTGGATCATAGTTCTGAGGTGGCTGAAGCTGGAAGTTGCTATGAAGGTTCTGATGAATTTGATGGTGGTTTAAGGCCTAGTGCACTCCCTCAACAAGATGAAAGTCAATGCAGTATTCAACCAGTTGGGGGCTCGATTGTACCCGAGAGTTTTGAGGAGCAGATGATGCTAGCCATGGCTGTTTCGTTGGCCGAGGCTCGTGCGAGAACTAGTCCTCCTGGAGTCGCATGGCATTAGCTCTTGAGACCCGAGGTATAGTTTATACACACACACACTCTCTCTACCATCAAATAAACTAATAGAATGGTCAAAACCTATAGCGTATGTATATATGTTTAAAAAGAATTGCACTTTTAGTTCAAGAAGACTGGACCCTCGGGGCTTGCTTATTTGAATATTTTGAAAGTGTTTTCAGAGATTTAAAGTATTTTCTGAGATGTCTTCGGTTCGGTTTGCATGTATCTGGAAAAAGTTATTTGTTTGGGTATTTATGTGAATTTGACAAAAACCGAAAATGTTGTTTACACTTCCGAAAAACCCAAGCAAATAAGGCCTCAGTAATTTACAAAATTGTATTTTAGGTCCCATTGTTTTACAATATCTTGCACATTTGGTCTTGCACTTTACATAGTTGCATTTATGGTCCTATTTTTTAAAATATTTTGTACTTTAGGTTTCATAGGATGGTCTCTGTTTAGCATATTTGATCTCGTAGGATTGTCTCAGTTTTGTACTTTTCGTATCAAATTGGAGTAAAAGGAGACAATGGGACTAAAACTGCTAAACATTCAGAAAATGGGTCAAAGTAGTGCGGGGCCTAAAAGTGATGAGTGTCCAGTCCTGTAGCTGTAGGACTGAATTCAATCTTCCTCCCCTTACTTTTAACATTGCAAACGTTTTTGGTTATTCATTTGCAGAATGGAGTTGTTCAGTGGTGTGACTTTGTAGTAAAATCGTCCATAAGAACTCTATGCATGCTTGATTGCGATTTCGGCTTCAATAGGATGGAAAAAATACCAAATTTCATGTTTCGTTGTGAAGCCTTTTCTCAAGCTTTCTTTCAGATAGAAAACAGATGGAGATTCAGGTTCAGATTCGGATTCAGATTCAGATTCAGATTTAGAGTAGTAGAAAATGTAAGTTCAACTGTCCATGTGAATGTACATACATTACATATGATGATAAGACTGTCTCTTGACCAGATTATCTGAAAATCTATTTTGACTTTTGGTCAAATGCATATATGCTTTTGTATGGAGATAAATGCAAGATCAGACATTGAATAATTGACTAATATATATATAAAAAACATTTTTAAGATGAGTTAACTAGTATCAATTTCTTGTTTGATAAGTAATTACTTATTTATCACCATTAAAATTTTCAACTTCAGCTATATTAGTCTGTATGTCACATCCACTTGAAGATCAGATTTCCTTTTGAAAAAAGAATACCTGAAATTTAAATCCATCAGCTTTTAACTAATCCTTCTTATACATGTGATTTAATTTAGTTCTGGCATGCAGTGGCTATAACAGGGTGCACATGGTTTTTAAAATCGTATCGGATTATCCCGTTCCGTATCAAATCGTACCGAATGTTAGACTTTTTTTCTCTCAAAATCGAAGGTCTTGGTATGGATGAAAAACGTATCGAGTATTTTGGTATGATTTTGGTTTTAGACTTGTCATATCGTAAAAAATCGTACCGTACCGAAATCGAGAAGAAACATGAATTAACTATTTCGTTTTTTGATATTTACAACTAAATTTTATAAATTTTTTTTTTCAATTTATAATTCAAATATTATCGAATACTATATTTATAATTTATATTATAGTCCATCATAGTTTATTGTTACTACATTGTTCGCGTTCAATTAAAAACAGATATTCTCGAATTTAGCTCAAATAAAACTTGTTACAAAAAATCTAGACAACAAATACCAAATAGTAAGTTTCTTCACATAATAAAAACAATGATCAAATAATTAACCAATTAATTTTATTCAATTAGGTTGAATTATAGCGTCAAATTGTGAACATTTTCTTTTCCAATGCTTTATTTAATGTAAAGAAATACTCCAGATATTCTAATATTAATTTTTATATAATTGTCAACTATGTAATCGACTATAAGAAAAATTGCATGAAAAAAGTTTGTTTGAAAAAACCGCAAAATCGTACCGTATCGGAACATCACAAAACCGAGTTTGTTGGCATGGTTCATAAAACTCTAGTTTGGTTTTGAGTTTTTTAAAATCGCACTAATTTATACTGGAAATAATGTGCCTACTCCGGTGTATTCAATCCACTGGGGTGCTGGATGAGCAACAAGTGTGTATCAGAGGATAAATTTTTGTCCTCTTATGCACATATGTTTATCATCCAACCCCTATAGATGAATGTACATGTTTTTATCATCCACCGGTGTAGGATGAATGTAACCATTGATACTTTACAAATTTTGTTTAAAAAATCGCAAAACTGTACCATGTACATCCCTAGTGGCTAATTGGTTGCTTTTCATACATGATGATCATGCGACGGCGCCGCCACCATTGGTGGTATCAAGATCCGCCGCATATGTCGTCGTTACTCGATTTTGATACCAACAACGGTGGTAGCGCCGCCGTTGAGCTTCTTTCATCAACACCATTTTGACAAATGAAATTTGATCGACATCATATAAGAAATATCTGTTACAAACTAGTATTGTACTACTACTCAAATTTGCAGTACTGAACCTCTTCTGATAATACAACAGTACAATGAAGAAATATTGGCTTTTGCTTCAATTTAATTTTTTTATTTACATTCTTCAACCTTCCTGTCTTCGATTTGATATAAGAGATAAAAAGAATTATTTCTTCAAATAAATATGTTTTCTTAATTAAATTTAATAATGATTGATAATAGTACTGTCACTTTATATTTTCTTTTTAAAAAATACATTATTTTAGGATATCTAAATAAAAGTTATTTTTACAAACACAATTTCTTCTATTACTAATGAACAACTATACCGACCAATCAAGCTTTGTCTACTTTTATCTTCATCTTTTGGGCAAATAAGTTTATTTTTACATTACTTCAATTTATAAAATATGACTCGTAGGTATAATTTGCAATACATATGATTTTATTGGTACTACATTTTGTACTTCGTACTACTTAGTCACTACACCCAAATATGTTGTAGTACGTACGAATGTAATCTCATTATGTCTGTAACCTGTAGGTCAGCTAGTTTATATTTTTTAGTTTAATCAGGAGATGATAAAACTTCTTAAATTATGAATATGAAAATATAAAATTATACTTTAATTAACTTCACTTTCTTGTCTCGATAGACGGTGAAATAATATATCCAATTTAACAGAAATCAATTTTTCCATTTCTCAACTGAAATAAGAAATAATTTTCTACATAAACTCGAAAATGTAATTTATATCATGAATATGTATGTGAAATTTAAATTTGTAACTATACACAATAGTTTTTATACAACTTCCTTCTAAAATCAAGAAATTATGATTTTCTTACCAAATTGGGACATTTTTACTTAGACCTGATTTAGGAGATTTTTCTAGACCTTGTAGTTGAAAATATACCACATCATCATAATTAATGATGATATTTTTGGACTAACTTAAAACAAGTAACCTGATAACTGTAAATAATTTTAACCACTCATAGTATATGAATAACTTGAAGTATATGTTTTATGAATGTGACAGTTTTTTCTCATTAAACTTATTGTTAAATTTCTCATTTCAAAAAAAAAAAAAACCTTATTGCTAAATTTATCAAAAAAGAAAAATGAAAAAAACTTTATAATTGGGCCACACAGGGAGGTTGGGATATTTAAATAATTGAGGATTTCATGCTTTAGGTTTGATAAACTTCTAATGGACCGGATCTTTTTATGCGATTCAAATTCATATCTGAAATCATAAATAAGCTTCATGGGCTTAACTATGATGTTTGAACATCTATAAATTAATAAAAGCTAGCCTATGTATAATATAGATAATGCAATCATGAGGCCCAAGTATGTGTATGATCTATGTATTTCAATGAATTAGCCCAAAAGTCCTATTAAATGTCCAAGAAATATACATGGACTTATTGGTAGACAACTGTATTCAAAGGACAAGCAAAACGCCAAAACCATATTCATACTTTTAATTATGACTTTGATCGTGTCTACATCTAATGTGGTGTTTTTAAATGTTTTAACTTTTACTTAAATTAGAGATTTTTACAAGTCACTTAAAAATAGTCGATAATAGGAAATGTGCGGTATTTGCATTTTAAGAGGAAAAATATTCTATTGAATAGTGTTTGCAAATTAAGAGGAAAAAAAAGGCCACCAAAAGCTAGAAGCATGCCTTCTGTTGCTTCTGCTTTTCTGTCCTATCTAGCTTTTTTCTAGAGAATTTAATAGAGAAGTTAAAATCGAAAACACATCATTAAGTACTTTTGAATTTAAAAAAATAGAAAAGTAATTTCATAAGCTTTTGAAAACACCACCTAAATAGACTAGACAACTTTTACTCGTCCCTTTGTTAGTTGGGATGGTCTATTGTGACTCACCCTTAAGAGTGAGTCACCAACAACCTAAATTATGTCCAATAAGTAGAATTTGCAAGTGAAATCGATTTTATGATCTAATATCATAGCTACAATTACCTAATATAGATAAGATATACTGATATAGAACATATAATTAAATAAAAGAAAATCTCAAAATTTTTTTTGAAAAAAAAAGAAGACCTTCTTCCTGGGTAAGGAAGCTTCAGCGGTGAAGCTCCATTCCGTTCTGGTCGCGACGAGAACAGGGGAGGTGCCGTGCAGCCCGTGACCAGAACAGTGGAGGCGGCGTGCCGCCCGCTACAAGAACGGCGACGAGTGAAGTGCCGTTGTTCTTGTCGGGTCGAGAACGGAGGCGACACTTCTCCGCCTTCGTTCTGGTGCGGCTAGGAGCAAAGAGGGAGGAGGGAGAGGGTTGTGGTGGTGGTGGTGAAGGTAAGGGTTGGGGTTTGGAAAGGGGTCGGGATTAGGCTTGGGAGAGAAATTGAAAATGGAAGGGACTTTTTGGTAAAATTGAGTATTTTTGTTATTTTTATTTCAAGATAATAATGTGAAATTATTATTTACAATAAATTAATTATTAAATTTTTAAGTATAATACACAAAATATAGGGATACAGATTTGTACACAATGGGAGTCACAATAGAAACTCCCTTATTAGTTTATTTCCGATGACAGTTTTAGATGCTATCATGCTACATGTCGTTCAATTCACGCACATTTCTCTAAAATGATAGTACATGGATTTATATTTGTTAACTACCATTAATAATGTTGCATTTTCTTAAAATTAATAAAATATAAAACAAACTTGTTACTCCCTTTGTTCCAAATTATTTGTCATTTTACATATTTTCACACATATTAAGGTATCTATTAAATAGCCTCATTTTTAGGGAAAAAATAAATTATATATATAAAATACCTTTATTCTTTATTTATCTCACCATTAGTTATTTACACGTTATTCAAGTTTTACACTCTCTCTCTTACTTTTTCTCTTACATACCTAAAATATGTACTTTAATAGCGCATTGAAATCCTAAAATAACAAATAATTTGGGACAATTTTTTTTTCTGTAAAATGACAAATAATTTGGGACAGAGAAAGTAGTTGTTATTAATTTCTTGTTAATTTCAATCAACCGTAGCTTTAATTAGACTTGTTGTATCTAACACGTGCTTTAGCATGATCTAGGGGGATGAAAACCAAGATGGAACTCAATGTTTTTAGAACCGGACCGGACAGTGAACCGGTGAGCCGACTGACCACTGGTTTTACTGGTCGAACCGGTCGGACCGGATGACGTCATAATAATGTAATAAATATATTTAATTTTAAAGTATATGCAATATGCATAAAATTAAACATTATCCTACAATTGATTAAAAATATACAAAATCTTATAATATATTTAAATTAAATCATATAATATTTATCCAACTTATATCATAACGGTAATATGATACTAATTTGTAAGCTCATATAAATATAATATGATTATATTTTTTATAAAAATTTAAAAGTGTAAGTTAAAAATACAACAAACTAAGAAATTCATAAATTTTAAAATATGGTTATGTATAAAAGTCTAATATTCAAAATCAAACTTGCATAATATATCGATTTGACTCTTTATCCTAAAAATAATATTGGAAAGAAATATTTAATAGAACAAACTATAATAAAAAAATTATTATTTTAGTATTAATTTTCATTGATAATGTGTAAAATGTTAATTTGAGTTAATTATCTAATTTATAAATAAATTTGGCTACAAGTTTCTATAATTTATAAATTTTTGTACTAAAAGTTCAATAAAGATGATGTAGCTTAAATGGTAAGGAAGTTATTTTTCATGTAAGAGGTTAGGTGTTCAAATCCCACCTTGTACAAAAAATTTTAGTTTATTTTTAACATTAAAAAAATCAAAAAAAAAGAAAAAAAAAAAATTCATAATCGGGTTGAACCGGTCCATACCGGTTCGCCGGTTCACCGGTTTTGGACCGGTTCAAACTGGTTTTTGAGTCAGGCGGTTTTAGGGGGTAAACCGGACCCGACCAACCTCCGGTTCGCGGTCGGACCGGTCGGTCCGGTCCGGTTTTAATAACATTGGATGGAACACATGATCTGCCTCTTTCGTATTACTAAAATAGTACCGTTTGACTAGATCTATCATTATATATACTCTCTCCGTTTCATATTAATTGGCAAATTCTTACTTTTCAAACAGATTAAGAAACCTCATAATTATATATCTTTTGATGGTAAAATATCTCAACTACCCTTTATAATAATGGTTACCTTTTAATTTTTTTATTAATGAGTTCCAATAAGAGAAAGGGACAAAATTGAAAAATAATACTTTGAAAATCCAAACATGCCAGTTAATCTGAAACAAAAAAATTTGGCAAATGTACCAATTAATATGAAATGGAGGGAATATTCTTTATTTTAAATAATTAAACCATTTTGAGAGTTATAGTTTTAAATCCTTTGTGTAATTTAGTGTTATTAATGAAAATCTAATATATTGAATTCAATTACATAAATTTCCAAAAATAATTTTTGGCTAGTTGATTAGTATTCTTCAAAGCTATATGACAACTTGAATTTTCTAATTTTTGGGAGATACACTAATACATCAATCATTACATCAAAATCATTTCAATTATTAATAATATGTAAAGATAAAGTTACTAAAAGCATTAGAAATGAATTAGGAAGGTACTAAACACCAAATAAACATGTCCTTAATTTTTCAATATCAATCTATTCATGTACTTTTAGTCCCCATTTTGTTTTTACTATTATTTCATTAAAGGAGTATCTCAAAAAATAGTTCTCTTTAATGCATGCCTTTGAAGAAAGGGTTAATGCCAATTTACCTCCCTGTAGTTTATATAATGTTCAATTTATCCCATCGTAATTTGAAAAAGAGCACTTTACCCATTATGCGAAAATTTTAAGGAAGTAATTTACCTCATTCCAACAGAGAGCGTAACACACTCGCCGAAATTAAGAGTGGACATGGAATATGTTGTGTAAAAAGACTAAAGTACTCTTAGGGGGTAAAGTGCCACAATTATCATAACACAAAGAGGGTAAAATGCCACATTTATAATAATACATGGAGGTAAATGTCACATTTATTAGTTGACATGGTCAAAGTATAGTATATTAGGGGGATAGTTTTTTCAATTCGTGTTCTTTTTATGTTTGAAAATATCAGGGAGACGGTGTAAAACTTTTATAAAATTTTAGGGGCGGGTAAAGTGCTATATTTTTAAAATACAAGGAGTAAATTGAACATTCTACATATCACAGAGGATAAATTGCCATTAACTCTTTTTAGAAATAATAATAATTACTTAAAATCACATACTCCTTTAAAGGAGTATATATTATTATATACTAATATAAGTTTTATACTCATGCCTTTCAACCACCTAAAAATAAGAATTGCATAATATAATTTTTTTTTCAAAACTATGTTTCATAAAATAAAATTTCATTTTCTCAAAGCTATAACATGGATCAAAATTTCCACCATTTTCGTTGAAAAATCAATAACTTTCCTTTTTTAATCAATGAAAATGAAAAGAAGATGTAATTCCGAAACTATTTGTTTGTCTTGAGTCTCTCAGATTTTTCTTAATTTAGTAAAAAAAATTATATAATTTTTCCTAATGTTTCCAAAGTGTTTTCGAAAAATTCTCGAAAAGTTTTCATTATTTAACTGACTAAAAAGTACACAAGAAATGAAAGTTTGATCCACTTCACATAAATAGTGTGACACTGTTGATTCATTCCTGGACAAAATATAACTTTTTTTTTCAAATTCTCGTATCTAAAATGTATGGTATTAAACCAAAAAGAGAAAAGAAAAATGATTATGAAATTTCTTGTTAATTACTCCATCTTAATTCTTAAATATTAACCATAGCTTTAGCCAAGCCAATGAGGTCGTAGCTCATTGGTAAGACACTAAGGCTGATCTCTAAAGACTAAGAGGTCATAGGTTCAATTCCCACTAATATGAATTTTCCTCTAGTTTTAATATTAGTTATTTGGTAATTATTTTTCTTTGTAAATTGAATATACTTGAATAGATTTTTGATTGGACGATAGTGATAAATTTTTACTTTAAAAAAAAACGTAGCTTCAGACTCGCCGTTGAGCCTGAGCTCGAGCATTGCACGTATGGGGAGTTGGGGACAAACTGATAAACAAATTGATTCTCTGTTTCATGGAACGTGCAAATTATTGTCCATTTATCAATTATGAATTACCTAAATTTCTATTACCAAGACAAGTATAAAAAAGAAAATTGATTGAGGTGGCAAGGCATCAATCCGAGCCTCAATTCTAGTTAATTAATAATTTAATCCAATTTGAACAGATCTTGGATTAATTAATAAGATTTGCCAGATATAATGGACATGAAATAAACGATTTAGAATGATCAGAAAATTGGGTTTCATACTAAATGTTGACTTTGGAGTTGTTCATTTCAAAAATTATTTGAACACGTCAAATGAGTTAACATGTTATATTCTCTTTTTCATTTTTAGTGAACACTCGCTGCATCATCTCATGAAATTTGAGGAACTCTGTTGAAGCAAAATACAAAGAAAATCAACTAACAGATCATAAAATAGATATATAAATCTATACTTATTTTTTGAGACCCGGCTCGTAAATTTAATACAGTTGAATATTCAATTGAATAGTTTTGTTTAACTAGAATCAGAACACTTAATTTTTCAGTCCACGGAATCAGGACACTTTATTTTCCAGCAAGCATTTCAGGTGACTTAATTTTCCAGCAAGCATTTTACATTCCTTAACTTTCACTGGTCCGTGGAATCAGGACACTTAATTTTACGGCAAGCAAAATACGTCCTATAACTTTTCTATACCCGCAATTTAGTCCACTTCAACGCAATTTTCAGTCCTATAAATTTTTCGGACGTCCTATAACTTTACATCCATTATGCTCCTCTGTTTTTAGTCGGCGTAGGTGGATTCTTATTTATAGAGCACTATGCTTTATTTTCAATAGTTGTACTTCTTAATGTTATGAATGAATTGGAAAGCATCGTGCACATTCTACTACTTCAATTCTCAGAATTATTTTACAAAACTTATAATTTTTAAATTGCAAAATTTTAAGACCTATTTGACACATAAGTCCTATATTTGACACAATTTGGTTACAGGAAATTAAATTCCACTTGACAAAACAAACACCCACTTGACAATCACTTAACAAACTATCTACAACTATTTAACAACTTCAATATTAATTCAAATCCCCAAATTATTTGTCCAGTTGGCAATTATGCAATTTTCGGCGAATTGTGGACTGAAATTGCGGTCAACTGGACTAAAATTACGGGTATAGAAAAGTTATAGGACGTATTTTCCTTGGAAAATTAAGTGTCCTGATTCCGTGGACCAATGAAAGTTGAGGGATGTAAAATGCTTGCTGAAAAATTAAGTATCCTGATTCCGCGGACCAATGAAAGTTGAGGGATGTAAAATGCTTGCTGAAAAATTAAGTGTCCCGATTCCGCGGAACAGTGAAAGTTAAGGGACGTAAAATGCTTGCTGGAAAATTAAGTTTCCTGATTCTGCGGACCAATGAAAGGTAAGGGACGTAAAATGATTGCTGAAAAATTAAGTATCGTGATTCTGCGGACCATTGAAAATTAAGGGACGTAAATTGCTATTTTGCCTTTACCAGAACTTACAATGTGAAATTCCTTACCAAGAATTGGTAAAAATGATGTTCAAGCTTGTTCGATTCGTATGATGAACTGAGCTCCAATGAGCTTTTATCGAATTATATAACTTGAGTTGAGTATAAAATAGTTTTATTTGATTTTCAATCATAATTAGTGTAAAATTAAGCTCAAATGCTATAATTATTTTTAATAGCATATATATGGTTTAATCCCACTTTGCACCCTGAAAATGTATCAATTAGGCACTTTGAGCCCTAAAAAAAAAATCAATCCCACTTTGCACTCTAAAAAAATATGTTGTCTTTCACTTTGCACATTGGGTGAATTTCAAGCCAAAAAACAGGGGTATTTTGGTCACTCCCTTAAAAAATCAATATATATTCCCTCCAAAATATAATAATGTAAGTCTCATGTGCAGTTAAGAGTAAAATTGATAAATTACCCATTAAAATAACCCATGTAAAAATCATTTTGGAGGGCAAAAAAAAAAAAAATGAATACTTTACTTATTTAAAACT
Source organism: Penstemon newberryi var. newberryi (assembly GCA_030819805.1). Taxonomy (NCBI): domain Eukaryota; kingdom Viridiplantae; phylum Streptophyta; class Magnoliopsida; order Lamiales; family Plantaginaceae; genus Penstemon; species Penstemon newberryi. The sequence goes on along the minus strand of JAUALY010000003.1, from coordinate 3,142,371 downwards.
CGACCTACTATAAAATTTTATTCTAAAAAATTGTTAATATAACTTAAAAAAATAAAATATAATATCAATAAAAAAATAAAACATGGATATATAATAATGTAATACTCATGTGCAATTAAGAGTAGAATTGATAAATTACCCATTAAAATAAATCTTAAAAAAATCATTTTGGAGGGCAGAAAAACGAATACTTTAGTTATTTAATACTCGACCTACTATAAAATAATATTCTAAAAAAAGTTTATATAACTTAAAATAAAAAAATATAATATCAATAATAAAAAGAAAAACATAGTCTTGTTTTTACAGTAAAGTGGTGGAGAAAATATTTGTCACTCGAAAAATTCATCAAAAAAAAATTCCAACACGATGTTTTTAGACAATTTTTCGGTCCCAATTTTTGCCGCCACAATTTTTTCGAAAAATCCATCGAAATTTGATGTTTTTCTTGTAGTGATCTAGTTTTTTTTTCAAAAACTGTGTTACATACAATTTACATCATAATATATGATGGTCTCTCTCTATATATATATTAAAACTTTGTGCATTCAAATAACACAAGGATCCTTAAACTCCGGCATGGGCACAAATATACTTTGATATCGGTCTTTTCAAATTTATATTTACAGCGTGTGACATCTCATTTTTTATTTTATTTTTATATTTTTTTGGCAGCTATTTTATTGGGTAATTTTTTAATTTTATTCTTAATTGCACATAAATCTCACATTAGTATATTTTGGAGGGACTATATGTTGAATTTTGAAGGGAGTGACAAAAATACCCTTGTTTTTTCACCCAGGATGCAAATTGAAAGACAATATAGATTTTGAGGGTGCAAAGTGGAATTGATTTTTTTTAAAGATGCAAAGTGTCAAATTGATGTATTTCTAGGGTGCAAAATGGAATTAAGCCACATATATGTTGTCAAGAGAAATTGTAGAATCCTTGATATTCAGTGTTTCTTATAGTTGTTTAACAGTCACTAGATATTAACTGATCGATAATATAATGTGCAATAATAAAAAATGAGAGTATTGCATTTTTTGTATTAGTTCAATTTCCATTTTGGTGCATCATTTTTTGTGTCCAACATATTTGATACACCGTTTTAACAAATTGTGACACATTTGGTACCGCCATTAAAATCACCATTAAGTGGTGACGTGGAAGTAAGTTTTATTGCAAAATTGATGTAATTACTTATATTGACTGACATTTTTACCCCATAACAATTCAGGCTACCAATATTATAATTAGTTAGTTTTTTTATCGACTTAATTTCCCGATCGAGACTTAATTGGTGGGTTTTTAGTTTTTTTTTTAGATTATAATTATTTATAATTTATTAATTTAATAAGTATTAAATAATTTTTAATTATATAATTTATTATTTTTATAAAATATTAAATAGATTAATACTATTTTATAAAAGAATATTTGTTTATTAATACTATTACATAAATCTTAGATTCGAAAAAAACATTTTTTTCAAATTTATATTAATTTATAAATATTGTTTATAAAATTAAATTAATTATGTAAATATCATAAGTAAAATTTCAAAATTGGTTTGTGGTCTTATTTGAGTAAATTTGAAAATTTGGCAACTATGTGGACTAAAATCGTCACTAAATTTGTAGACGTTGGACTATTTTGGTAGCCTGAAATGTTATGGGGTAAAATGGTCAGTCAGTATAAGTAATGGCATCAACTTTGCCATAAAACTCAACTGTCACGTCACCACTTAATGATGATTTTTAACGGCAATACTGAATGTGTCACAATTTATTAAAACTGTATACCAAATATGTTGGACACAAAAAACGATGTACCAAAAGTGGGAATTGACCAAATAAGGTACTAAAAGTGCAATTCTTTCAATAAAAAATCTTTAAATACTTATGAAGGAGAGTTCGTAGTAGTTGGACAATAAATTGGGTCCAGAATCATGATCGATTTATTAAATCAAATAAAATCACGTTTTACAGCTTATTCCAATATAGTTTAGGTGTAAATGTAGATCTGGATCTTATTAACAATATCGTTTGATTAAGTCAGTCAGTCATACAAGCTGCATTTGGGTTTAGTATTTTCTATTGTACACTTAATTACCAATAGTTTTATTAATCAATAACCACGCATTACAATTTTCTCCATTTATTTGTTTATTACCCCGCAATAATGGTAAGAGATACTCTTATCGTATTTTTTGGGAGTGAAATGTAGAAATGCTCTTTATGCTTTATTTAATTATTCGTGTTATTTTTATTAGTAAATATTATTTTTAGTAGTATTTTATTAGCTTATTGCATCCCCTAAAATAGGGATAAATGCAAAATACTCCCTTGTGTTATGCTAAACCTGCAAGAAACTACCCTGTGAAATTTTTATTGTGCCAAACTTCTTGTGTTTTCAAAACCCCTGCAAAAAACACCCATTTTGTAAAAAATAGGCCGTTTTGGATCGACATATTTCAAGAAACCATTTTTAAAATACTTCAAGTTGATCCCTATAACTTCACGTGGTATATTTTTAAAATTATTTCTTGAAATATGTCGATCCAAAACGACCTTTTTTTTACAAATTGGGTGTTTTTTGCAGGGTTTTTGAAAACACAAGAAAGTTTGGCGCAATAAAAATTTCACAGGGTAGTTTCTTGCAGGTTTAGCAAAACACAGGGGAGTATCTTGCATTTTCCCCCCTAAAATACCATCATAAGTTAAAAGGTGGTTACTGTTACTTTTAAGTGAATAAGGTTCATTGTTATAGTTTTAATAAAATAGGAGGGTGAATGTAAATTTTCAAAGTTAATATACGGATTTTTTTGTTTTTTTTTAAATCAAAAGCGATCTTCATTCAATCAAAGAGATTCGGAGATTACAATGTTTTGAATGAAATCACGTAAAACTTTTGAAATGTAAGATTCACTCCTAGATAAATTTGCTAATTCAAGAGCCACAGAGTTTCCTTCGTGGAAGATGTGACTGGTCTGGAACGAGCTAAACGAAGCTGCAATTCTTTTACATCTTCAATAATACTCTCAAAGTCTGATCTTTAAGGATTTTGCTCTTCAATAACTGCTATGACAACACTTGAGTCACCTTCAATTACCACTCTAGACCATCCTCTCTCAGTAGCAAATTCAATTGCAAGTAGGGCGGCTTTGGCTTCCGCTGTTGTAATGTCAAAAGGTTGCTTGATACAAACAGATTTTCAGCCTAAACAAACACCCGAAGACGACCGTGCAGCAACCCCCAAACCACAACAGCCTTCCTGAACATTAATAGTAGCATCAAAATTCAGCTTGACGACCTCTGGACCTGGTTAATATAGAGATTATTACCTCATTTCTAAGTGAAGATGAGTGTTTTTGCATTTTATTAGTTATTATTTGTACTTTGACAGTAATTGAAATGATTCCGTTATATTTTCATAAAAACTCATCAGTTCGATTTTATTGTTCTAGTTATTGGTAGTTAATTTTCTTTGTAATATGGTTGTGTTAATAATAATTTTTAATTTGATAATATTGATGTATCTCTAAAATAAAATGTAATTTCAAAAGACAACCGAATTTATGATAGTTATTGTTTGTATATCTTGAATTCATCCGTACTCAACTTGATCCTTTTTTTTTTTTTTTTTTTTTGTTCACAAAGCTAGATGAATAATATCTATTCCGTTGAATATATGGCGTGGTGTGACAACTAAAATATAATTATTTTTTATTGGCTCTCATAGTAATTTGAAACTTATAGTATATTTTAAAATGTGCTCTCATGCTCATTTCCCCGGCAAACCAATATAAATAAGAGAATCCCTAAGCATACTGATCACACAACCCAAAAGAAGCAAATGCCCATGGCATCACTTCCTCTTCCCAGCATCACAACTTCCACCACCCCCACACCCAACCCCTCCCATTCGACTCGGCGTATCTTCGCCAAGCCATCACATTTCATCACCCATGCGAAACGTAACAATCGCCTTCGCATTTCCTGCACTGCCCAAAACCAAAACGATAATGCATCCCAGAATGTCGAAACTTCCAAAGGGAAGGTCGACAGGAGGAACATGCTTCTCGGCATAGGCGGCCTCTATGGCGCAACCAACCTAGTCTCGACTCACGAGGCCTCCGCCAATCCGATTCAGCCACCTGTCCTCGACAAGTGCGGAGTTGCAACCTACTTGAATTTTAAAAACGAAGTAGAAAAAATTGATACTTGTTGCCCCCCGATTTCTGATAAAATCATTGATTACAAACTCCCCCCTGTTTTTGGGATGAAAACAAGGCCATCAGCTCATAGAGTTTCGCCTGAGTACATATTCAAGTACAACATGGCAATCGATCGCATGAAACGTCTTCCTAAGGACGATCCGCGTAACTTTATGCAACAAGCCAATATCCACTGCGCTTACTGCAATGGCGCCTATGACCAACCCGAACAGGGAAATCTCAAAATTCAAGTCCATCAGTCTTGGTTGTTCTTCCCTTTTCACAGGTAACCTATTGTTCAAGCTGGATTTGATTTTTGTATCGAACTTGAAATTGTGTTTGTCCTTGGTTTAACTGTTATGAGAACCGAGCTCGAATGTGCTTTTATCAAGCATGCTCGAGTAAAATATCGAGTAACTTGATATTCTTACATACTTTTCTTTTCAGTTTTTAGAATATCGAGTCGAGCTGGAACTGATCTTCAAAAACTCTTAATTAAAAACTATTGTTGAAGCTTATTTGACTTGTAGAAAGAGTTGATTTGATATTCTTCCGTTTCCACAGGTGGTACCTCTATTTCTACGAGAGAATCTTGGGGAAATTGATTGGAGACCCAACTTTTGCTTTGCCGTTCTGGAACTGGGACAACCCAAAGGGCATGACCATACCCCCAATGTACATGGATTCCAAATCAGCTCTCTACGACCCAAAGCGAAACAAGGAAAGCTTTCCACCCGCTGTGGTGAATCTTGGCCTCATTCCGAATAAAGACCCCCTTCAAGCGGTGTCTAACAACCTCACCATAATGCACTCGGAAATGATTCGTGGCAATTCAAGTGCTTTTGACTTCATGGGAAAGGAATACAAAGAAGGGTCTCCGGTCAACCCTGGTGCGGGAGCCATTGAGCGTGGTGCGCACACCTCGGTGCATTGGTGGGTTGGAGATCCAAACCAGCCAGTTAGGGAGAACATGGGTAACTTCTACTCAGCGGGTCGGGATCCATTGTTCTACTGCCACCACGGACCGGATGTGGACACTGTGGCAATACTTTCTGCCAAGCAGCAAAGTCCCTGACAAGAGGATAACAGACCCTGATTTTCTAAATGCCGCGTTCTTGTTCTACGATGAGAACGCTCAACTAGTCCGCGTAACGGTGAAGGACTGTTTGGATAACTTAAGAATGGGATACGAGTACGAGAGAATTGATCTCCCGTGGCTCGACTTTAGGCCCCCACCACAGACTGCAAGGGCTAAAATCAATAGAATCGGAACAAATGCGCCTTTGGCAGAAACAATATTCCCCCTAAAAGTGGACAAAATTGTTAGATTCCGGGTTCCAAAAGCAGTGAAGGGGAAAGCCCGTGAGTTACTTGTGCTTGAAAACATAACAGTGGACACAACTAAATTACTCAAGGTTGATGTGTTTGTGAACGATGAAGACGACAATGTGACGGAGCTCGACAGGGCGGCCTACCTGGGGACCTACGCTCAGGTGCCGCACAAAACGTCGGCAACCAATAGCATGGCTACGTCTTCTATTCAATTGAAGCTGATTGATTTGTACAATGATATGGATGTTGCTGATGATGATGATATAGTGGTAACTTTGGTCCCCAGGCATCAGGGAGAAGGGATAACCATTGGTGGCATCAAGATTATTATGGATCCTTCACCACCACCAGCAACTACTTAGAAGTATCACTCATGTTGTTTGTTTTCATGTTAATTTGTTGTTACCACTCGGCTCGATCTTTGATTTGATGTTGCATTTCCATTGCTAGTATGTACTGCAATGCTATGTTTTCTTTTATTTGAAATAAAACTTTGCTTTATTTGGATCAAATAACTAACTTAATTTCTCTACCCCACTTGTTTTTTACCTGGGGTGAGTTTGGCCTAGCGATTCGAAAATTAATTATAGGAGATTTAATTTTGGTAAAATGGATTTTGGCAATAATTGATTATGATAAAATTCAATTATAAAATAATTGCTTTTGGATAATAGCTTTTGCAAAAGTAACACTTTAGTAGCTTCTAAAATAAGTTAATTTTTAGCTTCTGGAGATCCCAAAAGTGATTATGATATTAGGGGCCAAACACCATTAAAATCACGATTGACTAAAATCAATTTCTATAATTGGGGCCAAACACTTCAAAAATCACAATGGAGGTCTAGAAGTGCTTTTAAGAGCTCCCACCGCTGGGCCAAACTCACCCCTAATAACTTTATTCCATAATTAAAAAAGAAAACTTATGCTCTTCTTAAGAAGAAAAATTATTCCAAAATCGGGATTTCGAAAAGCCTAATCTTTCTTTTTTAAATCCAAAATTACTACAATTTAATGACTTATAAAAACATATTTGCCAACGATCAATTTATACCCCTCAATTTCCCATCAATGGGCTTAATTATGATATTTGAAAATTTAAATTAACATCTAGCCCATGGATATAATATAAATATGAGGCTCAAATATAGGGAGTTCCTTTTAGATTACTCTCTTTGATACTAAGAAGATCAACTAATTAGCCCAAAAGTGGTCGTGTCAAATGTCCATGAAATATATATACGGGCCGGGGTTGGTTTTTAAGCTATAGTTGGGCTTCATATATTGAGTCCCAACCCACTTTGGCAAGAGAATAAACATATACGTATTACAAGTTATTCAAAGGATTTATTTTTAGAGAAATCATTACATTAATATCTGCAAAATGTTATTTACACCTCCTAAAAACCCAAACAAATAAGGTCTCGGTGTTTTACAAAATTATATATTATAGGTCCCATTGTTTTAATATTATTTTGCACATTTTGTCTTGCACTTTACATAATTGCATTTCTGGTCAAAAATGGGTCAGAGTTATAATTTTGTAAAGTGCGTGACCTAAAAGCGATGAGTGACATTGCAAACATTTTTGGTTATTCTTTGTAGTAAAATTGTCCGTCCATAAAAACTATATGGATGATTAATTGGGATTACTACAATTAATTTAATGATCTATAGAGTAAAATTGTCAACCAAATACTTATAAAACATATTTGCCAACGATCAATTTATTGTACCCCTCAATTTCCCATCAATAAACATAATGGGCTTAATTATGTTGTTTGAAAATTTAAATTAACATCTAGCCCATGGATATAATTAATATAAATATGAGGCTCAAATATAGGGAGTTCCTTTGAGATTACTCTCTTTGATACAAATAGCAACTCCAACAATGGGAATCAAAGCCAAATATAGTGCCTTAAAGGTCAAAATGATGCCAAAATCTGCTCCAGTAGAAGCACTATCACTTGACCTAAATTTAAGTCCAACACTTTTTGGCATCAAAAGTAATGCCTGGGCAAGGGGCATTATTTTTTGCCTGGAAATTTAAAAACGGCTATTTGTCCTTCCCAATTCTCCCCAACGGCTTATATTTTCAAATTTTGCAATGGTACAAAAAATTTCAACTATTAAAATGGCCACAAATTTCAATTAAAATACACAAGTTCAATAATCACGAGCAAAATAAAAAATCAGAGAAAGTTAATTTTCGATAAAAAAATATTATCGATAAAAATCCATATCATATATCTCAATGTTGAATCACAAATTGACACCTTGATATAAAATATTATCCTTATCAGATATCTAACGCTGAATCACAAGTTGACACGTTGATAAAAACAAAAAGTATGGATGGAAATCCTTATCAAATATCTCAACATTGAATCAGACACTGACATGTAGATATAATTATTGTCAGAAATCTTATCTAAATAATTTAACGCAAGGTACGATTATTTAAAAAAATTTAATTTAATGTTAATTTTCTTTACTTTTAAGTAAGCTTTAATTTAATTTGAATTTAACTTAATTTAAATTTAAATTAATTTAAATGATGCTCCATTTTTTATGCTTATTGCTGGAGTAAAAAACTTTTATGCAGGTATCAAAACACTGTAGCAAGCATTAAAGAATGATTTGATGCTATTTTTTTATATTGTCTGCCGGAGATGCTCTAACATCAACAAATTTGCCCAAAAGTGGTGGTATCAAATGTCCATGAAATATACGGGCCGGGGTTGGTTTGGAAGCTATAGTTGGGCTTCATATAAATTCATGTCCTCATATTGTTCGTTCGTTGTCTCCCAACCCACTTTGGCAAGAGAATAAACACACATATTACAAATTATTCAAAGGATTCTTTTTTAGAGAGATCATTACATTAATATCTGCAAAATGTTATTTACACCTCCTAAAATTCCAAACAAATAAGACCTCGGAGTTTTACAAAATTATATTTTAGGTCCCATTTTTTTAATTTCATTTTGCACATTTGGTCTTGCACTTTACATAATTGCATTTCTGGTAAAAAAAATAGGTCAAATATAATTTTGTAAAGTGCGGGACCTAAAAGTAATGAGTGTCCAGTCCTATGCTCTGTAGGACTAAAAATTCAATCTTCCTCCTCTTACTTTAACCTTGCAAACGTTTTTGGTTATTCGTTTGCAGAATGGAGTTGTTAAGTTGTGTGACTTTGTAGTAAAATTGTCCGTCCATAAAAACTATATGGTTGATTGGGATTTCGGCTTCAATAGAATACCAAATTGCGCGCATATTACGTTGTGAAGCCTTTTCTCAAGCTTAATTCAGATAGAAAACAGATGGAGATGCAGATTCAGATTTGGAGTAGTAGTAGTAGCATTAAGTAAATGTACATGGGGCAGATTCAGTCTACCCCACCTGTTTTTGAGCTAATAACTTTATTCCATAATTAAAAAAGAAAACTTATGCTCTTCAGAAGAAGAAAGAAAGGAAAAAAAGCTATTCCAAAATCGTGATTAGAAAGAGCATCATCTTTCCTTTTTAAATCAAAAATTGTAATTAGGATTTGGGAAAAAAAAAATGTTTTTATGATTTTTGTTCCAAAATCGCGATCAAGAAGAGCATAAACAAAATATTCTTTGTCCCAAAATGGCGATTAGGAAGGGCATGAACCAAAAATTGCGATTATGAGCCCTCTTGTGTTAGATAAAAATTGTAGACGAAGCTTTATATATATATATATATACTGGCCATTATATAGCAGAATAAGAATTCATGTTCGTTTCCTTCTTGTGTGCAAAATTTTAAAATTTGAACTTAATGACTTTGTTGGGTTTAGTGATTACTGGCTGGTAGAGAAACTGAAATTGAAGTAGACTTTTGTTTAGTACATATCCTGTGACTGTGACTCATTCCTTTTCGTTTAACATATTTAATTGTGGCAAGCCTTCAAATCGAAATTCTGAATAAACGTCTTTCTGTGTTTTCATTGGAGCAGAATAAATCATCCAAATTAATTACTAGGATAAGAATGACAGAGAATGACATATTTAATCTGTGTTTTCATTCTTTATTCAAAGGTTTAGCAGTTGGGCCTTATTGTTAAGAACAAATACTAGATGTCTCTCCTCTCTAGCTAATAGCTTAAGTTGAACATTCAATACTTTGCTTTGCAATCAACATGTATACAAATATTTAGACTATAGGCTCGTACGTACTTTACATATGGGGGTGGATAATGTGAAAGCCGTCCACTTTACATAATGTTTCTGTTGTGAAATTTGGTTTTACACTAAATTTAAATAAATCATAGTTTTAAAATAAACAACTCATATAATTTTATAATATGATATATGACGTAAAATAATTAAAAGTATAAAACGACTGGTCTGTAGAGGAGTCACGCCACTAGACGCTGTCCTAAGAAAGTGATTGCCTCCCCTCGTGCAGGTATTGGCGGTTGATCACAATCCCAAGATAAAACCCAAATGGCCTCGCCGGCGTCCTCATCCGTGAGCACGTTCACAGGAAGACAAAGAACCAGACTTTATCTCTAGTGCCCAATAACAATATAGAAAATATTTTGTGAATGCAACCTAACTAGTGAGTGTGTGTCTAAGACTCTAGGACACCTATTTATAGTGTACATGGGACCTCTAAGGTCAAAGAAATTCAAAGGCCACATTATGGCATTCATGGGGGATGTTAATGCAATTTAGGTTACAAAATTTATTTTTTATTTTGAAGTTTAAAAACTTCTAAAATCCCAACAATCCCCCACAAGTTTTAAAACTTCAAAATATGCATATAAAATAATTGGGCACTAAAATACTATGCAATGGGTGCAGGAGCCTTCCGGGCTTGAACCTACACTTAGTGTTGATGATTTTCATTTGAGGAAACCATAATGGCGCAAGCGCTTTGAATTAGGTCCCTTGGCCAAACTTCAATACATCACACACACAGTATCGACATCGGTCTTAGTTCGCGGGTTAGCGCGTTAACGGCCATGCGCTCGAATCTTGATTCTCATGAGAGTTTCTAGGGTCAGCCCAAACCCATAGCCACGGCCTCATGACAACTCTCACTTAGGTGAAACCTCCAAGGGTACGTGCGACCTATACCTTGCGGAATTCCCGCGTCGATCTCATTAAGGGTTAAACCCAACCGTAATATCACACTATGAAACACTATCACCATAGGGATGGGAAGGAGGTGTTCTCCTAGAATTAGTGTTAAACGAGTCACGCATTACAGGTTGTTCCTACCCATTGAACCTTCTTCATGGGGTCTCCAATCACAAAGGTTGGGTTACTCCCGGAGGTGACTCCCTTACAGGCTTACGCCCATCCCCCTCGATGATTAAGGATCTAGCCTTTATATCTAGTCCTGAGACAAAATTCCACCTCGTGAAATTATTATATATTGCCTCTTAGTTTTAATTTTCACATATGTTTTTTTTTTTTTTTTTTTTCCTCATATGATCTGCGTTGCATATGATTTCTTCAATATTCTTTTGACTCGTGCACGTGCACCTGTTATAGTAATAACTCAACAAAAGAGAATTGTTAATAAATAATCATGATGCGCCATCAAATTTTTTTTTTTTTTTTTTTTTTTTTTTTTTTTTTTTTTTTTTCAGACTTTTCCTCCATCAATGCTAGCATGAGTTTTGAATCTTATAATACAAGTTATTTAGGAATTTCCCTCTCATTGATTTTCTTTTAATCAAAATAAATTATATATGACATCATTTGATTTCTCATCATAGTGCACAACTTCAACTCTATAATATATGTCATAAAGAAATGATAAGCGGTCAATTTATACTTTTCACAGTAGCTCATATCATAATTTCATAATAATGAATTAAATTCAGACAATAAAGTCTTTATCCCCAATAAGTTTTGATTTCATCAAAGTAACCACCACAATACACAATATTTAATGAGTAATAGTATATACACACTAATAATTATATGCTTTAAATCTAAGCAAACAAATATCTCCAAAATGTAATTAGCATAGACGATTTGGTTTTTTTTCCTTCTCACAATTGTTTATGAAAATCCAACTTGGATAAAACTTTCACCCCCACATTTGTAAGGTTTTATTTATAATATCAAGATTGCTTATCACCACATAATTTTTTCATTTTACCCAAACATTTGGGAAATATTAAGTTACTTATATAGTATATAAGTTTTTCGTTTAACATGCATCAAAACCTTTCATGGTGTAAACTAGTTTACTTTCAGCATGCCTAAAATTGTTTATAGGCTAGCAAGTAACTTTATTCTAATTTATAATGCAATCATATGTAACTCTCATAATAAAGACATATTATAGGCATTGATGTCTAGCATTCAAAATGTTCAATATTTAAATATCAAATAGCTATTGGAGTTACATGTAACTTCTAACAATAAAGACATACCATACCATTATGCAAGATTAAGAAATTCCAACACATAATCCCACATATTTTGTAGAAGAGTATGAACAAGTTCAACTTCTCTTTGCTAAATAGCAACAATCACTTACCTCAAAGATAACAGATGAGTCCTATAGACTTTAAATAGTTTATATATGCATGCCTCAATAAAAATTAACATTTTCTATTTGCATACCAAACACCTTGTATTTGAGTATTTGCACTTAAAATGCTTAGCAAAATAACATACTTTATTATTTTATTTCAACTCAATATTTTAGTAACTCAAATAATTATAAGACACATTTTACATTATTTTTCAGAGAGTTGAAAGCATATTCATGGAAATTCAAGTGACACTTACAAATAATCAATTAAGCAAGCAACATATAATATAAGCATCTTATCTTTGCTAACAAAGATGATATGACCTCGAACAAATCAGTGCATGCATCGAATTTAATTTGCCACATTAGAATAACATGGAGTTTCTTAATTAATCACATGACGATTAAATTATTTTATCACGAAATGAAATCTGGTATTTAAAACATAAAAGTTAGACACAAGTACTGAAATCTCTTCATAATTAAACCATAACCATCATAGATATCTCCTGAAAAGACAACTTTACCGTTAAAATAGAAACGGTCTTTAGTGCATCGAATATATATATATATATATATATATATTTTAAGAAAAATAATTTATTGACCTCTATAGGAATTTTATATTGATTAAATCATTCCACCATGTGTATGATTATAATTGCCAAAGAAATGCATTTATGACCACTAAGTAATGCATACATTTTTTTTTTTTTCATATCATACTATCAACTCATGGTATCAAATATTGAACCAACTATAATATATGAATGGCAAATTATATAATCATTTGAAATGTAAAATCATTTTTTCCCAACGAGCTCAAATAAATTTTTATGGCCTTAAATCATAACTTAACAAGTAATTGCACCTTAACGACTTCATAGTTACTCAATCAAAATATTGCCACAAAGAAATTAATGCACTAAATTACAATTTAAAATATCTTTAATAATGGTTTTTATCAAAAAGAATTCGGATAATGGACAAATCTTTATTTCACCAAAAAGCGATAGTTCAAAATGAATAAACTTCAAATTTAAGGGAACCAATCAGACTACACCCAGACGTACGTTTCCTTTTCACAAATAGTTTTATTGTGGTTTTTTTTTTTTTTTTTTTTATGACATTAAAATAATTTAACCCCCATATATATTACTTATGTAATGCCATTGGAGATTATAATAATGCTTGAATTAATACCTTCAAGGTCAAAAGAATTAAGTATGTCTTTAATAGGGTGTTTTATTCTATTTCAATAAATTGGTTTTAAGGCTCGTCTTATAAAAGAAATATTAATAACAATATATTAACGGCATTAATTTTTAGCATCAAATGCTTCATTAATTTATTAAAAATTTAACTAGCCATTAAATAATAATATGCATGTAACTTTCACACAAATAAACTAAAATAATTCATGAAGCACATAAAACACAATTATTGAAGTTTTATTTTATACAAACTTTATCTCTTACATGTATGTATAGGTTATATATTTTGTGACAAGAAAACACCGATATGCTTTTCAAAGATTAGAGTAAAATTGTATATGTCCTTAATTCACTTCATCCATGAACAAACCAATTACGTACGGTTGGTAATGTTTAATTTAGTTTATAAGGATAAATCAAAATGATTTTTTATTTTTCATAATAAACGTAAAGAACTCCAGTACCTATTCTTGGCTTGCAGAAATACTTTTAATAATAAAATGTAAATTCATTTAACCATCAAAATAAAAAGCTCGTTAAAATAGGCTTTAATCACTTAATGGGTTTCAGTATAATATTCTTCAATTTCTATGTACGAAATTGCATCTTAACCATTGTTCATGCTAATCACACATGAGAATAAAAACAACTTTAATGGCTTACAAGGACTACACCAATTTCGTGATATAGTTTTAAAATTTAAAAATTAAAACCATCAGCACATATCACACTAAGCCCAAACTTGAGAAGAACAGTCACAATTTGATCGTTTAAAGTTTGACTTGTTATTCACAAATTATTTTTTCCTTTTAATAGTCAGATATTATTTTTAACACGAAAAATAAATTGTAATAGGCCAAATTATAAGCCGAATGTGTACACATCATGGAAAAACATACCAGCATTCACACATCACATTTGAATTAGATCAAAGAAAATAATTTCGATTATAAATCATACCTGAATTTTGATTCTCCAATGAATTCTATACCTTTTAAAATAGTCTAACAGAAATATATATGCTCCTTTGATATATCCCAAAATCTTTTGCAATAGATAAACTTTTGATTTGCATAAATTCTCCAAAGTACCTCAATCAAACATAAGATGAAATTGTTAGAGAATTCAAACCCCTCAAATATCTTACTAAACACAAACCACAAATACAATCACTTTCTTAGATTGTTGTGAAATTTGGTTTTACACTAAATTTAAATAAATCATAGTTTTAAAATAAACAACTCATATAATTTTATAATATGATATATGACGTAAAATAATTAAAAGTATAAAACGACTGGCCTGTAGAGGAGTCACGCCACTAGACGCTGTCCTAAGAAAGTGATTGCCTCCCCTCGTGCAGGTATTGGCGGCTGATCACAATCCCAAGATAAAACCCAAATGGCCTCGCCGGCGTCCTCATCCGTGAGCACGTTCGCAGGAAGACAAAGAACCAGACTTTATCTCTAGTGCCCAATAACAATATAGAAAATATTTTGTGAATGCAACCTAACTAGTGAGTGTGTGTCTAAGACTCTAGGACACCTATTTATAGTGTACATGGGACCTCTAAGGTCAAAGAAATTCAAAGGCCACATTATGGCATTCATGGGGGATGTTAATGCAATTTAGGTTACAAAATTTATTTTTTATTTTGAAGTTTAAAAACTTCTGAAATCCCAACAGTTTCAAGTTTAGAGCCAAATTGTCAATTTATTCTGTTCCCTTTGTCTTACTTTTAATTTGTCTCTTATATATAATCTGACCAAGTGTGTTTGGTAAAAGATAGTCTTTTAGGTTATTCCTTTTGGAGTTGGGCGAGTAACTCTTTGACTCTGAATACAGGGAGGAAGAGTTTGGCTATCTATTCAGGTAGGTATATATATGCAAATCAAATTCTTGCTTTATACTATTTATGAATGTAGACCAATTGGCAATGAAAACAGACGGATGTATAAGTTGTAATATTTCCTTTTTGACGATAGGAAAATGCAAGGCGCCAAGAAACACAATATAGCTAGTGACGCATCTCATTTTGAAGAATACATTAACGTAGATCAAACTTCCTTATCGATTACGACTAGCTGGATCATCTTCATCCCTTTCTGGTGGTCTTGCCTGCGCAATAGCAGCCCTTGCTGCATATATAATACGAGTGGAGAGACTTCTAATAACAACTACGATGGGAACATGTCTACATATAACAACATGCCTCTTGGCTTTAGCAGGTATTCCAATCGAGTGGAGCACGACTCTGAAACTTATTTCCCTGCAGAGTCTAGTGCGATTATTGAATCGAGTGTGGATGCTGGACAATGGGTGGATCATAGTTCTGAGGTGGCTGAAGCTGGTAGTGGCCGGCTATGAAGGTTCTGATGAATTTGATGGTGCTTTAAGGCCTAGTGCACTCCCTCGACAAGATGAAAGTCAGTGCATTATTCAACCAGTTGGGGGCTCGATTGTACCCGAGAGTTTTGAGGAGCAGATGATGCTAGAGCCATGGCTGTTTCTTTGGCCGAGGCTCGTGCGAGAACTAATCCTCCTGGAGTCGCATGGCATTAGCTCTTGAGACGAGGTATATATAGGTTATACACACACACTCTCTCTCTACCATCAAAGAAACTAAAACAATGGTCAATACCTATAACGTATGTATATGTGTTTCAAGAAAATTGCATTTTTAGTTCAACAAGATTAGACCCTCGGGGCTTGTTTATTTGAATATTTTGAAAGTGTTTTCAGAGATTTTAAAGTATTTTCTGAGATGTCTTTGGTTTGCATGTATCTGAAAAAAGTTATTTGTATCTGAAAAAAGTTATTTGTTTGGGTATTTATGTGACTTTGACAAAAACCGAAAATGTTGTTTACACTTCCGAAAAACTCAAACAAATAAGACCTTAGGTTTACAAAATTGTATTTTAGGTCCCATTGTTTTAAAATATTTTGCACATTTGATCTTGCACTTTACATAATTGCATTTCTGGTCCTATTTATTAAAATATTTTCTACTTTTTGTAGCAAATTGGAGTAAAAGGAGACAATGGGACTAAAACTGCTAAACATTCAAAAAATGAGTCAAAGTACAATTTTGTAAAGTGCGGGACCTAAAAGTGATGGGTGTCCAGTCATGTTGTTGTAGGACTGAAAATTCAATCTTCCTCCCCTTGTGGTCACTTTTACTTTAACATTGCAAACGTTTTTGGTTATTCGTTTGCAGAATGGAGTTGTTAAGTGGTGTGAGTCTGTAGTAAAATTGTCCGTCCATAAAAACTTTATGCTTGATTGGGATTTTGGCTTCAATAGAATACCAAATTGCATATTAATATCGATATATATTATTAAATTCATAATCTGGTGATTTTTTTTTTTTTTTGACCAATATCATCCAGTACAAGGTTATTGATAAACATAGGAAGATCATAAGTAGTAGAAGAAAGCTAAATCGTGAGCAACCGAATTATTTTCTCTAAAAGTGTGAGAACAGCTAAAAGAGTCTAACTTGGAGGCCAAAAATTTGATATCTTTAAAGGTATGTCCCAACGCATGAAAATGAGAATGCAATCCCCGAATTCCATCAATAACAGTTTTGCAATCGCCTTCAAGCAAAATATTCTTCCAGCCTCTAGCTATACCGAATTCAAGACACCGTATTGCAGCTATAGCTTCCGCAGCTTCGGATTCAATGATGTAATCAAACTTTCGAGTTCCCCAATCAAGACAAGAGCCTAGATGATTACGTGCAACAAATCCAATTCCAAAACCACCTAAATCCATATGAATAGCAACATCAAAATTAAGTTTAACATACCCGTTAGGTGGGGGAATCCACTTGCAATCAGATCTGTTTGGAGTTTGGTTAGGGAGAGTACTTTTCGATTCCTGAAATCTCCGGTAAAAGTCGCAAGCAAATGAAACTAAATCATGTGGAGCCATATCTTGTTGTTCCCAAAGTAGTTTGTTACGCCCAAACCATAACCACCAGGCCATAGTAACCATTAAGTCCAATTTTGAGGCATCGGTCTTCGATCGCACCTGCAAAAACCAATCAATTGCTTCCGACGTCGAACTGCTGTATTTGGAGAAAGGAATGCCGGATAAGGCCCAACATTGCCGAGCATAGCTGCAAGAAAGAAGGCAGTGGAGGACAGATTCCTCACTATTATTACACCTCAAACACGAACTTTCTACAGTTATCTTTCGATGACGAAGATTGACACCAACCGGAAGGATATCTCGGCAACATGACCATACGAAATGCTTCACCTTCGGAGGTGCTTTAATTGACCAATTCCATTCCCAATTCAGATTAGACATGGAGCTAGAACTTCCTCAATTAATCTCTAAATCTGCTGTTTTAATTTTACGGCAAAGATGATAAGCAGATTTGACTGAAAAACAACTGGATCTTTCAAAGTTACGGGGGGATGGGGTGGGGGTAGGGATGGGTTTTTTTTTTTTTTTTTTTAAATTATAATTATTTTATTAATAATATATAACTTTATTTTTTAATAAATATTAAATATATTAATATTATTATATAAATTTTAGATTTAATTAATATTTTGTCCGATTTATGTTAAAGTATTATATGGTCTGTTAATATTATTTATAAAATTAAATTAGTTAAATAAATATGTAAATATAATAAGTAAAATCTCTAAATTGGTCCGCACGTGTCTTATTCGAGCCAATTTTGAAATTGGGCAACAATGTGGACTAAAATTGTCAGTAAATTTGAAGATGTGGGGTTATTTTGACAACCTGAAAAGTTAGGGGTATAATTGTCAGTCAATATAAGTAATGGTATCAATTTTGCAATAAAACTTAACTGCCACGTCATCAGTTAACGTCCATTTTTAACGGTGGTACCAAAAGTGATTGATTTATTAAATTGTGGTACCAAATGTATCGGCCTCGATTTTTATGGTCCACAAGTGATAATCGATATATAGTTTGGTACCACAAGTACAATTCTCTCAATATAAAAAGATAGCATGCAACTCAATTTATTGTCATGTGAGCTAATAACTATTACTGATTTAATATCATAAAATTTTCCTTATGAAACATCAAGACCCAATTGTGTACGTTCATGAGTAGTAGCTATGAGTATGAATTGGTTAATTAGCTCAATTTAGGATATGATCTAATTTATTTAATTTTAACTTGTGAAAGATTGGATGTAAATGTGGAAATGTAGGTAATCACTATAATAAACACAATCATGTGTCTTGAATGGACTACAATTTCATTTTCTTGGTATGTTTAGGCCAATTAATATTATAATATTTTAAGCACTTTTTTTTAATTTTTTTTGGAAATATTCAATAAAAATGTTTATCAAAGTAATATTTGAAGTAGAAATTATTATTTATTTTTGTTGATTGACCGACAAATAGAAACATCTCTATGTCTTTGGCGAAAAGTTATGAACTCATACTATATACGATACACATTCCAAAATATATTAGGCGAGACAAATTAAATTTTCAAGCCCCAAAAAAGTAAGAATAATCAAGATGAACCAAATATTTGAATTTTTTAATACTAAGAGAAAAACTAATAGAATCTAATGAAAAAAGAATAAACATAGAAAGTGTTCTAAAATAAAAGCTTAAAATATGGGCATGTAATAAACCCCAAATTAAACTCAAGAACATAGAAAAGATGATGCTTTGGAAAAAAAAAATGAATAAGTAAAACTACAAATTTAGGATTAAATAAGAAGCTTAAATATAAGTAAGGATACAAATAAGAACAAAAATACAAAAAGTTCGTAAATATATCACACATATATAGACCTGCACATATAACAAATAACCTATCATCTAATAACCACATAAGATTAGTTATGTTAAGCAAAATTATATTTATTTATTAAATTGTGTATTTACAACTCGAACCGAATAGTGCATTTGGTATAGGTCATCCCCAATGTGGTGTCTTAAATATGTATCATCTAATAACCACATAATAGTAGTTATGTTCACTAAAATTAATCATACTCAAATTAAGTGAAAAGAATTATTAAAGACAAAAATAAATAAAAACAAACCTATAAACATAAAAATGGGAATAATTAATACCTTGACTTAAAAAAAAAGAAAAAAAAAAAAAACACTTGTACATGTACAACCTGTATTCGGACTAATATCATTATATAATTCCATAATAAAAGAACTTGTTTATCGACCGCCTGCCAGATGGGATGGGACAATTTCTCCCCTCTAAAGATCAGGTTTCCTTGAAAAAAAAAATGCTGAAATTTAAAAGCAAGTAACCATTACCAATTTCTCATATTTTAACTAATCCTAATTGTGTGGTTTAGTTCTGGCAGTGGCTAATTGGTGACTTTTGATACATGATCAGGCGACGGGTCCGCCACCATTGCTGGTATCAAGATCGGGGTAATTCTTGCCCACAATATTCAGTGCTTTGGGATTGGATAACACTCAACCAATCAAAAAGCAAGTGATTTATGGTTGGATGAGTTTGACCAAATTCGATTTGAATAAGAAATTTCTCAAGATCGGCCGTATATGACGTCTAGCTCTCGATTTTGATACCATCAACGGTGATAGCTCCACCGTTGAGATGCTTTCATCAACGCCACTTTGGCAATTGAAATTTGACCCAAGGTGGTTGGGCCAAGTGGTAGTGACTTGCGATCCCCAGAGAGGCGAGACTCAAGTTCGAATCCTACGGGAGACATCACACTGGGGAGGACCTATACCCTTTGCACTTTTCGGTCCGAGCTGTAAATACACAGTCTAGTAGATAAAAAAAAAAAAAAAAATATCGACCAATCAAGCTTGTCTAGTACTTTTACTTTATCTTTTTACATTTTTGTTTTAGCAAATATTTTTCTACATTATTTCAATTTATAAAATATGACTCCGAAGGTATAATATATATGCAATGCATATGATTTTATTGGTAGTACATTTTGTACTTCGTACTACTTAGTCACTACACCAAACCATGTTGTAGACTTGTAGTACGAATGTTTTCTCCTTATGTGTAGGTCAGGTAGTTTACATTTTTTTAATGAAACCCTAATTTTACTCTAATCAAGAGATGATAAAACTTCTTAAATTATGAATATGAAAGTAATTTATATCATCAAAAAGATAAGAAAAAAAAAATCTATATCTATGTTTAATGAATGTGACAGTTTTTTCTCATTAAATTTATGGTTAAATTTCTCAAAAAGAGAAAAAGAATAAAACTTTAAAGTTGGGCCACACATGGAGGCTTGGATATTTAATATGAGGATTTCATGCTTTAGGTTTGATAAACTTCTAATGGACCGAATCTTTTTATACGAATCAAATTCATATCTGAAATCATATGTAAGCTTCATGGGCTAAAACTATGATGTTTGAAAATCTAAAAATAAAAGCTAGCCTATCTATAAAAATATAATATAGATATTGCAATCTTTGAGGCCCAAGTATTAAATGTCCAAGCAAATTGGTACTTTTAATTATGACTTTTATCGTGTCTACGTACGTCTAACTACCTTTTTTTTTTTTTACTCGTGACTTTATTTCGGATAACAGTTTTTGATGCTACAGCCTACATGTCGTTCAATTCATGCATGTTTTTCTCATGTGATATATGGATTTCTATTTGTTAACTACCATTAATAATGTTGCATTTTTTAAAATTAATAAAATATAACACAAGCTTGTTATTAATTTATCAAAAAACTATATTACACATAAATTTTAGCTTGATGGGATAAATGTAAGAAACTCCCCTCCTATCTCTATCTCCATCTCTATCTCTATTATTATAAAAGCATGAATATTTCTTAACTTTTTTGTGTGGACCAAAATATCCTTATTTACGGAAGGAAAAACACTTTTGATACCAAATTTTATTCCAAAAAACACATTTGGTACCAAGCTTTTTCAAAAAACACATTTCATACCATGATTCACAAAATCTTGACACATTTAGTTTTGCCGTCAATTTTCGGACGAAATTCAGCACGTGGCGCTCATGTGCCCGTTAAATTGACAATGGGATGGAGAATATGCACAGGTTTTAAAGACCCACACATGAACGACACGTGCTAAATTTCGTCTGAAAATTGACGGCAAAACTAAATGTGTCAAGATTGTGTGAATTATGGCATGTAATGTGTTTTTTGAAAAAGTTTGGTACCAAATGTGTTTTTTGGACTAAAGTTTGGTATCAAAAGTGTTTTTTCCTCCTTATTTAAGTTGTAAAGTGATATTTAATTAATGACAAACATGTAAAAATAATTGAAGAGGTATAATTAGACATGAAGTCTTATTATATTTATCTCCTACATAAATTCCTAAAATTTATAAATTCTTTCTTACTCAATTTTTATAATTTTAATCTCAACAAACCATAAAAAAGAAACACTATTATTTTAAATAGCTCCTAATATATATATAAATTATTATATTTTAGCATCAATGTGTATTTAAGTAAAAAAATTAATTTACAGATTTAGTATAAACACCCCAAAATCTAAATACAAAAATTTAAAGTTAAAGTCTCTTAAATATCATTTTGTTACAAAATAAAAGAATTAAAATTGAATCGTATCTTACCTATGAATGAATAAAAAATACTTATGACTTACCTAAGTACGTAATTTTACTTTGGGTAGAAGTAAAAAATAAAATATTAAGAATATTCAATAAATTCAAGACATTCATAACCTAAAATTTTAATGAATTTTTTTTTCGTGAAAACGGGTAGGTAAGATTGGTGGGAAAATGGTGATATCGATGAAACTTTGTGAATTCGATAAAAAAAAAAAAAAAAACCATGAAATCGTTGAAAACATGTGAAATCGATGAAAAATCAAGTGAAGTTTGTGAACAGTGGTGAAGTTGGTGTGAAAAAATGGTGAAACGGTTGAAATGATAAATACATGTGAAATCGATGAAAATTTGTGTGGAAAAAAAAAAGAATAAAACCGATGAAACGATGTATTAGTGAGAAACGGACGAAATTGATGAAAAATTTAAAAGGTCGGTGAAAAAGAGTAAAGTCAGAGAAAACATGTGAAATCGATAAAAGTTCAGGTAAAATTGGTGAAGAAGACATGTAAAATCAGTGGAAAAAAGTGTGAAATAGGTGAAAATTGGTTAAACTGATAAAAACGAGTGAGATCAGTAAAAAAAAAGAGTTTAACCAATAAAAATAGGGTGAAATCGATAAAAAAAAATGGTTTAAAAGAAAAACAAAAGTAATCAATGAAATCGTAAAAAACATTGAAAATAGGTTATACCTCATAAAAAAAGGGGTAAAACGGTAAAAAAATATTAAACTTGAAAAAATGAATGAAATCGGCTAAAAAATGGGTTAAATCGATAAAAGTTGATTAAACTAATGAGTTGAATAGATAAAAAAAAGTTAATTTGCTCTATATTATGACATAATAAAATTAATTTTACTCTTACAAAAAGTACCCATGAAATTAACTAAACACGTACAACGTACGTGCACTTTTCTAATATTATATTAAGAGCATCTCCAACCGACACCCCTAAATTCCCCTTCCCGTTCCGTTGTCGTCCCCAACCGAAAGGCTTCCCCCACCAATATCAAGTCATATCACTGTGTAGTCTTGTATCTGAAAAAACATATATATAATATCACTGTGTTTCTATGTGTCCTCATAAGTCATATCCATACTTCATATTTGTACATCAAAATAGATAATAAAAGCGCAAATTCAGAATTTGTATATATATAGTCGACGCGCGCAGCTTCATCAATTAATTCAATAATGAATTGATTTAATAATTCAATAAACTTCATTTCATAACTCACTGTTTAGAATTTCGCTTTGAATTTAGAGCTGGGAAGAACGAACTCTAGATTCAAATTTTAAATGTCATAGAACCAACACATATAATTAAGTTTAAAGCATGTTCAATTTTTCTATTTTAAGGTAATACAATACAAAGGAAAAGGTTAAATCTTTTACTTTCTAATTACTTTATAGCTATGACTCTGATTGTGAAGAAATTAAATACTCCAGTACAAGTGCAAGTGCTTCACCTGCATATATAATTCAATGGTGGGGCTCCACTACTTTAATTTCTGATGGCAACTTTAGCAATGGCTGGTCCAGACACAAGTTTTATCATAGTACATTTATTCTTGCAGTTTTCATGATTTCTTTTAATACAGATATATCCATCTTTTTTGATGAATTATTCACCGAATGTATAGTGGATAAATAAAGAAAAAGAGAAGTGGGGGTTATACACTTTTTTTGCATGCTTAGATAAAAGGGAATAAAAGGAGTAAATGCAAACGTTTTTCATACAATGTTTGGAAAAGATAACTATGGTGACATAATTAACAAATTACCCCACATGTGCACCTACTCCATCGATTTTGGGTTTTACCACCTTTTGAGAGTTGACACAATAAATAGTTTAAAGATAATACAAGGCTACAAAATTAGGGTTTCATGAATTTATCTCAAGTTTTTTATATTGATTATCTCATAAATTAGGCTGCAACATATATCATCAGAAGTACATAATGGACTTTCGTTACCTAACCCGACAACATTAAATTTATAGTTAAAGATTATTGATCAATAACCGAGAGTAATTAATTAGGGCTGAGAATCGAAGAACTCGAAATAAATATTGAAATTGATTTGGTTTATGTAATGAACTAGCCAAGGTTGAGCAATATATAGAACATTTTTATTTGATAGCTTGTAAAATTCGAATTAAGCATGACTTAATCAGCTAAGTAAAAAAACACATAAACTATGTTTTACTTCAGCTCGATTTAAGTAAGGTTCGAGTAGAACTTGTATGACGCTAGTTTGTTTAGAAATAAGATCAACATGTTGAAATACAAATTCAAGATCAATAAGAAAAAGTTCAAACTTACAAAAAAAATAACGCACATGTGTTCGCCTCGCAACATCTTATTTACAATACCTCTACCTAGCTACATTAACACATTATAGATATCAATGCGGCAAAATTTTATTTTTGGCCCTATAAAGTGGCTGCATTTCAAAATTGGTCATTTATTATGGTACCTCGACAATCTACGTCATTTATTGTGTCAACATCATCAATTTCAGTCCTTATCACCGATTTTTTTTAATAATTGCCAAAAAACATCAATTTATGTCATATTTGACCTATCACATGGCTTGGTCTTGCAAATTGTAGAGTCAGAATATAAATTCTTAATTTTTAAGTGTCACTAGACAAATGATATTTTTGGCTAAAATTAAATTTTTCGATCAAATTAGACATAAATTGATGATTTCCGACGATAATTAAAATTTTACGATAATAAGGACTGAAATTGATGAAGATGACATAATAGATGATGATTATTGTCGAGGTAAAGGACCAATTTTGAAATACAGCCACTTTAGAGGGTCAAAAAATGAAATTTTGCCTATCAATTCATGCAAATTTATTCCATTTATTTTTGGCCCATCATATTTTTTCATTTCACAAATGAATCTTCAAAATATTTTGCCATCGATTTTCGCAACATTGATTTCACATTTGCACCACCCTTTTTATTTACCGGATAATCTGACAGACTGATAAATGTCCAATCTTACCCTCTTAGGGCAATCCCAATAGTGGATGCAAAATGGGTATCCATACACCTAACTGTCATTTTACATCCAAATTTTGTATTTTTTCACTCTCCAATGGAGAGCATGGAAAGAGTATGCATTTTACCCTGTGCAGAATATAGAAAAGTTGTCTAAGTTGGGAGATTCTTCCCCGGACCTGGTCCAGGATTTTTCTCCTTTTCAAATTCTTTTTCTTTTCTCTTAATGTGTCTACACATTAATTTAGTGACAATATTTAAATTTTTGTCACTTTGTCATTTAATATTTTGTCATTAAATTTAAATTTTTTGTACAGTAAAATTTTGATAGGAACAATATATTACTATAAGTTTGCAACACAAAGTATATAAATGTGTTTGATTTGTGTAAAAGAATATTAGTTATAAGGAAGATAAAAGAAAAAATGAAAAAGCAAAAAAAGGGAAAGAAAAAAAAAGAGAAAAAATGTAGACCACATGCCGGGTCTGTAGAAGAATCTCCCGTCTAAGTTATAATGATGCCACCTACAGGCCTACTACTAATTGATCATGTGCGGAATAAAAACCAATGTTTTCTAGAAAAGCAAAGGAAA
Source organism: Penstemon newberryi var. newberryi (assembly GCA_030819805.1). Lineage (NCBI taxonomy): Eukaryota > Viridiplantae > Streptophyta > Magnoliopsida > Lamiales > Plantaginaceae > Penstemon > Penstemon newberryi. The sequence goes on along the minus strand of JAUALY010000003.1, from coordinate 3,116,887 downwards.
AAGAACATGGAAATTAGTTGTCATTGTCAATTTGTCGTAAGTAAACAAGACTGATTAGACAATTTAGCATTATATAATTTGTTGCATAAAATAGATAATAACATGTTCTCATGCATGTTAATTGTTCATTAAAAATATAAAGAAAATATGTATACCCAAGGTTGAGCAATATATAGAACATTTTTATTCAATAGCTTGTAAAATTCGAACTAAGCATGACTCAATAAATTAAGAAAAGGAACAGTTAAACTAGGGGTGGGCACGGGACAAGTTTGGGGCGGGTTTGGGGTTAGAGATATGGGTATAGTAAATTTTGAGATTGACATATTTCATCCCAAACCCGCCCCGTAATAATTCGGGTACCCGAAAGCGGGTACCCGAATTATTGCGGGACGGGACGGGATGGGATTATGGGTCCCGTATTTTTTTAAATAGCCAATTCTTCATGAATCTAACAAAATTAAATTACAATATTTTATATAAAATTTCGTATGTAATAGATTAATAATAGTAGTAATTTAATTTGTAGAGCAAAAAAACTTTGTATGTCGTGGCGTAGGTGAGAAGAAGAATAAGTGGTAGAGCTGTAAAAACTATGAAATTTTTTAGAACTGAGGCAAACGTAATGTATTAATAATTAATTAGTGTAAGATTTAAAATGAATATTAGGGTAAAGTAAAAAAAAATCTTTATTAGATGATGTTAATTAATTAATTAATTGATGTATAAGTAAAGTGTATAATTATATAATAGTAATAAAAAGATATAGACGGGTACGGGTATTCGGGGTTGGAGAGGGTAATCACAAACCCGTCCCGTATTCCCATAATAAAATACGAATTTTCAAGTTCGGGTACTCAAACCCAAAAAATACTCGTCCCGTTCGAGTATTTTAAAAACGGGACGGGTCGGGTTTGGGTTACCCGAACCCAATGCCCACCCGGCCCCTAAGTTAAACTATGTTTAGTTAGGTTCAAGTAGAACTTGTATGATGCTAATTTGTTTAGAAATAAAATCAACATATTGAAATACAAATTCAAAATCAATAAGTAAAAGTTCAAACTTACAAAATAAATAACGAACATGTGTTCGCCTCGCCACATCTCGTTTACAATGCCTCTACCTACATTAACACATTAAAGATATAAATGCAAATTTAATCCATTTATTTTTGGGCCATCATATTTTTTCATTTCACAAATGAATCCTCAAAATATTTTGTCACTCTATTTTCGCAACATTGATTTCACATTTGTACCCTATTTATTTACAGGATAATCTGACAGGTTGATAAATGTCCAATCTTACCCTCTCACCTTTGTGCAGAATATAGAAAAGTAGTCAAAGTTATATTGATTCCACCTACTGGCCTACCCGTACTAATTGATCATGTGCGGAATAAAAACCAATGTTTTCTAGAAAAGAAAAGAAAAAAGAATAACACGTTAGACGATTTAGCATTATTTAATCTGTTGCATAAAAGTAGATAATAACACGTTCTCATGCATGTTCATTAAAAATATAAAGAAAATATGTGTACTTAGGGTAATTTTGGCCTAAAGATTTGAAAAATAATTATATGAGAATTAATTTTACTAAAATGAATCCAAGGTGGTTGGGCCAAGTGGTAGTGACTTACGACCCTCAGAGGCGATATTCAAGTTCGAATCCTACTGGAGACATCACACTAGGGAGGACCTATACCCTTTGCACTCTTTGGTCCGAGCTGTAAATACAGTCTAGTAGATAAAAAAAAAAAATTTTACTAAAATGAATTTCGACAATAATTTATTATAATAAAAATTAATTATAGAGTAATTATTTATGTATAATAATTTTTGCAAAAGTAACACTATACGAACTTCTAAAATAAGTTGTTTTTTAGCTTTTGAAGATCTCAAAAATGATTATGACATTGGGGTCAAACACCATGAAAACCACTATTGATCAAAATAATTTTTATAATTGAGGTCAAACACTTTAAAAATCACATTAGAAATCCAGAAGTGCTCTCACCGCTGGATCAAACTCACCATTTAATTTGATGATATGAAATGCATGGAGAATATGTCGATTTAAAATTTTGATCTGTCTAATTCCTCGATTAAAAGGCTTATAGTATGAAATAAATAATGTAAAAGATCACTATTTGTGAAAAATAATTTGCATCGGATTCGACCTAGTGGATCTGACAATAAAATATTATTATTTTTAGGTTGCTTATCTTATTTACTTTTATATTAAGCTTTTCTTTATACTTATTTGGATTCAGATGTATATCAGGGTTTTCTTGAATTTGAATAGAAAATGAACAGTGATTAGTAAGATTTCTCGGTAACATTAAAATCAACTAAATTATAATTGAATTTCGATAAAGCTTATATATATTCAATTTGGATTCAGTTGATAATCCTTATTATAACATATAAATAATACTCCCTATGTTTCTTTCTTAAAAAAAATACTACCTATGTTTCAATTTTTTTTATTTTTTTTTCTTTTTTTAGGGTTTTTCTTTAAAACTATCTTAGCTAATGAGAGAATTTCACTTTTAATACAACACTTATATATACATACTTTAAAGATATGATATCAAATTTTTGAAAAATAGACACATTACATACCATAATTTATTGGTATGAGACAAACTGCATACTTTTGTCAATTTTTGGATAGAAATAGCCACGTGAAAGCTGACTCCCTCACCAGACCATCTTTTAGGTAGTTCTTAGATCGGATTTTCCTTGAACTAATCTTCTAGAATTTATCGCATATTTTGTATTGGATGAAATTGAATTTTTATACCCTATGAGTTTCCTTAAAAAAAGACCATCTTTTAGGGGATTTCTCGCTAATCGCTACGGCAAATTTCTGTCGCCATAAAACATTTTTATTTTAACAGTAATAATTCTCAACCACAAAGGCACGATGTAAAACACAACTAAAAAAAATCCATTTTTCAACTCTTGTATAAATTCCACGGCAAACAGAATGGGCTAAAAATTGTGCTGGAAAGTAATTTTCCAGAAGTAATTATCCAAGAAAAATATTTAAATTCACCAATTCTTCAATTATATAGTGATACCACTGGAAGAAATTCGGACTACCAAATCTATCTTTTGTGCCCTTCGCTTTTTCCAGGAAGTACTTAAAACACTTTTCAGAAAATTTCAATTCAAACTCTTATCGAAATTAATTGTGCACCAAATCCTATTTTTTTTCACCTAATTTAGATTTTTTTAGCCTCCCACCTTAAATCACTAAATTACCATAATACCAAAAAAATATAGAGATTTTTTTTTTAGCCTCCCATGGTGGTCAACCACTATTTCACCAAATCCTATTTTTACACCAAATTTTTTGGTGAAGGAATTTGCATCTCCCACCATTCCACCATTTCACCATTTTTTACACCAAATCATATATTTATTACCAAATATAGGAAAATAAATAGGATTTGGTCTAATTGCGGAATTAGCAACTATATTATTATTTTTTATATGTATTTAACTATATTTTAAATAATTTATCTGCTTTTATTAAATAAATACACTAATTATTATTAATAAAAAATTATTGTTAATAAAAATAACTATTTTTTACATTATTGTTAATTAATTGTATATTTTTAAGTATAATAACCAATTAATTTTACAGATTTTTATCAAATAAATACACTAATTATTAAAATGAAATAAACGACAACAAATCCTATAATGAAATACATTGTTAATAAAACGACAATAAGCTACATTTATATTATTAAACCTAAATAATACATGAAAATAAAATATATGACGACAAACACATAGTTAATTAAACAACATTAAACAATATTAAACAACACAGTTCAGATTATTTCGTTTTGTAATGTTGTTTTTTCTTTATTAGTTTGTAATGTTGTTTAATTATGCAAGTGTTTATGAAAATGTTGTTTATGTTATGATTTTATTATATGTATAACATTTTGAGTTAATTGTGTTACATGTTTTAATGATTTTTCATAACTTATAGCATAAAATTTAATTAACATAGTTACAAAAGTTTAATACTTTTAAAAATGATTTGTAATTGTAAATAACACTTTAAAATTGATAATATTGTATTGAAAATTTAATGAAATAAAATTATGATAAACCTCAAATTTATTATTTGGTGACACATTTGGTGAAATACCATGGGAGATCAAACCAAATCCTATTATCTAAAAATGGTGAAATGGTGAAATATTATTATTTTATAATTTGGTGTAAATTATGATGAAAATCATGGGAGGCAAAAAACACCATTCTTTCACCAAAAATGGTGAAATGGTGAAATTGTGTGCTAAGCATGGGAGATGCTCTTAAGCAGTGTTTTTAAAACCGGACCGGACCTGCCGATTGGCCCGGTTTAACCGCTAACCGGTCTCCAATCCGGTCCGATTTACCCCTAAAAACCAGTCTCCTAATTAACCAGTTCGAACCGGTAAAACCAGCTCCAAAACCGGTAAAACCAGTGAACCGGTAAAACCAGTGAACCAGTGGTTCACTTAAATTTTTTTTTTTTTTAAATTTAGAGATTTTTTGTTATTATTATTTATTTGAACTCTTGTTTAACATTTAATAGAATTACATTTATATACTTTAATTGGAATAACATTCATTATTTTAGTGTTTTAACAAGGTTAATATACTCTTGGGGCTCTTTTGAGAAATGAAAACATGGCTCTGATACCAAGAGGGGCCGGGAGCCCTGCAACTCCTTAACAACAAGATCATCCCAAAGAAACAAATGTTCATACCAAAGAATTACTTCTGAGAGTTTGCCAATTGCCCTAAGCGGTACTCCTGACCTAGGCGGGACTTACAGGCTTATCTCATACATAACATCTTCAGATAAACATTCATCCTTCAAACTGATCAAGTATCAAGAAGTACAGGGACCGTAGCTTACTTCATGGATCATTCCATAGTCTTTTACAATTTTCTGATGTACAGGATCCTCAGAGAGGCAAGTACAGAGCATACTTATTGAAAAGTTATGAGCATATTAACCAAGAACCTTAGAGAGGTTTCTGAAGAACTAGAAGAAAGATGTTTAGTTGAACATGATTATACAAAGGATAGTGTTTATTGATTTCTGAATGAGTTACAACTGATACAAGCTCCTCTATATATAGAGGGCGGACTCCAAACATATTACAATACAACTTAATATTTTACAAGTCCACCATACACGTGGAATCTACTGCTCACAATAATACAACCGACAGCATAAAGTAAACACACTAACTTAAAGCAGACTCTAAGGACCACACCTTTATTAAAGCACCTTTAATAAAGTACCTTTATTAAAGCACCTTTATCTGCATTATGGACTATTATCTGGAGAGTCTTGTCGGATGTCTCCACCACTTGTATGCATAATCATCGGGTCAAAGTCATCAGCATCCATGGGATCGGCTGTATTGTTTTGGGGCATATTTGGATCAAACTGTTCATAAACCAATTCAAGATCTATGGATCCATAATCCCAAGGGTCTTGAGCATCTTTAAACAATTCTTGGTTTGGATTCATCTGAGTATCTTCTTGTTGATCCTGTACTTCTGGAAGGTTGAAATCTCTGAGAGAATAACTTGGTCCGGTTATGGGGAATGGTAACATCAGGGGAGATGTACAATTTTCTTCTTTAGGAAGATTAGCAGGGACTTTATTTATTCGACAGAGATGCCTGAATAATCGGTCTAGTTCTTCTGATTTATTTCCCATACCACCATCAGTAGTGGTATAAACATATCCATAAGAATGAGGAATTAACTGTCTTCCTATTCCTGAGTAATAAGGCCTTCGTAGTATGATAACAGTATAAGGATTGGCCATATGAGAAACTTCCTTAATGGTGTTCTTCAAGACTTTAATCCAGTCTTTTCTGGTCCAATAACCATATAAGAACTTGGTAATCTTGGGCTCAAGAGACCTTTTGCGAATAGCTTTAAGGAGGAAGGTAGGCTTGATTTCAAGGGCAAAGTAACTAATTACTCCAAGGCACCAGAAATACCAATATCCCTCAGTTGGAAGAGTAATTTCATCATGGAATGTAAACATAGGGAGAAAAGGATGATCTGGGTAAAACTTTCCTTGTTCAAGAGGAATATTCATTAGCAACAAGAATTTTGCCTGATAATAGAAAAGATTATTTCTAGCAAAACTTTTAAGTCTGCTGGGACTATCTAGAGGTTGAGTAGTTTCTGGGAATTCTGGTAAAATGGTTTCATTAGGCTGAGAGGATGAAGCCATTAAGATCAGAAGGATTGTTTTCTGAGGAGATATGAGGAGGATTTGTTTTGATCTGGATAACAAATCTGGAATGAGGTTCTTGTCTCCTTTTATATGCTGAACTTCGAACTGGTACTTAGAAAACCAATCCTTTAATCTCAATAATTGAGGCTCTGGGATACCTCTGTTCTTGAATTCAAAAATTCGAGGAAAGGATGAGTTGTCCATTTGTACAGTGAAGTGATGTCCAATCAGATGGAATTCAAATTTCTTGATTCCATATTTCACGGCCAAGATTTCTTTGTAGACTGTATGATAATGCTTTTCAGCATCTTTGAATTGTCCACTGGCATGTCCACAAAAGTATTTCTTTCCGTCAATCTCTTCAATGAGTATAGCACCCCAATACTCATCGCTGGCATCAGTCTGTAGGATCCTTTTTCCTTTATCAGGAATCTTTAAAGGAGGGGGCTTTTGGCAAAGCTGCTTTAGTTGTCGGACAGCTGTAGTCTGATTGATTCCCCAAGGTGGGGCTTCCTTTTTGAGTAATCTGGACAGCTGGCTAGTATATCTGGAACACTGTGGTAGAAAATCCTTCAGATAATTAACTATCCCAAGGAACTGTTGAATTTCCTTAGTAGTTAAGTTTTCATCCGGAAACTTGAGTAGCTCCTGTGCAATATGTGGACCAGGCTGGTACTGTCCATCAGAGAAATTCATTCCAAGAAATTCAATTTTTTTTTGTCCAATATAACCTTTCTTTTCAGAAAGCATAATGCCATAATGTTGGACTATTTCATGGAATTTTTCTAGTAGAGCTTCATGTGACTGCTTGTCCTTTGAAAATAACAGGATGTCATCAATATAGACCAAAGCACTGTGTATAATGGGCTCAAATATTTGGGTCATGGCCTTTTGGAATAGTGATGGGGCAACTTTAAGCCCAAAAGGCATAACTGTCCACTGGTATTGGGCTGTAGGTATACAGAAAGTTGTTTTGTATCTGTCTTTTGGATCAATTCCTAACTGCCAAAATCCTGCTTTGAGATCAAACTTGGAAAATATGTGGGCTTGGGTTAACTGGGAAAATAACATTTGGGTTCGAGGTAAAGGGAATTTATCATCTGATAAAAATTGGTTTAAAGGCTTATAGTCTATAACCAATCTCTTTTTTCCTCTAACCTGTTCAGATCTTTTGTTAACATAGAAAGCCTGGCAAGCCCAATTGGATTTTGTTGGCTCAATCAGCCCAAGTTGTTGGAGTTGTTGACATTCTTGTATGGCTAAGGCTAAATCATCAGGAGTCATTCCTGGATGAGTAGCTTTAGTGGGGTTCACATCCTCATTCATCTTGAAAGGTAGCTGTATGAAGAACTTGGAGTTCTTCCATAATGGATTAGGATGAGTGAACTCAGCATGAGACTCTGCACAACAGTCTTGTAACTTTGAAGCTATCTGGTGAAATTCTTTCGGAGCATTTGAAAGAGCATAGATCTTCTGGATTGTAGTATAAGGCTGAAACTGCCGTTTATACTTTATACCATTGGGAAGTAACATGAGTTTCTGAGCTTTATGATAAAGATCAAACCCGATTAGAAGATCTTTTCCGTGTAACTTACTTCCAATTACCTTCATCCATACAATGCAATCTGGAAAGAACTGAATTCCAATTGGATGTTTAGTAATTAGAGAAGTTTTGAACTTCTGTCCATCTGCTGCTTGGAAATATTCATAATGAGTAATCCATGCTTCTTTTGGAAGAATATCTTGATTCATCATGGACTTGGCAGCTCCAGTATCCATAAAACCAATCACTTTTATTGGCCTTTCATACTTCGAAGGAAGTACATGGATATTAATGTGAGGAGATGGAATAGCTTCCTGGCTGATAGTAACAGAGTGTAGTATAGGAAGGTATTCTGCTTCTGGTTCGGACTCAGAAGAACTGGACTTTTCTTCTGATACAATTTCTTCAAGAGCAAAGAGGCTCTCTTCAGTTTGTTCATCTTGTTCAAAGAAAAGAGATTCAACATCAGTGTCATCGAGTGTAGTCTCAGTGTGCTGAAGAATATGAGTAATCATTATGGCAGACTTGTTTCTGTTCTGAGGATAATTTTTTGCAAAATGTCCTTTGTTGTTACAGATGTAACATCGATCTGTCTTCTTGTTCATGAATGATTTCTTCTTAAAAAATCTGAGACGTCCCTTCTGCTTAGAAGATTCTTTTTTATGTCCTTTAGACATCTTCTTGGGATGGCATGAACAATTATCTTTGGATTTGCATTTAATCTCCAGATGAGATTTCTTGCAAGCTTTGTCAAGATTCGTTTTGTTCTTCAACAAGGATTTGAACAGAGTTTGTTGCTCACAAAGCTTTTCAATTATTGCAATTGCCATCTGATGGATTTCTCCAAGAGTGAGAGTATTGATGTCCTTATGTGCAGCTTCAACAAACCTGTTGAGTTCTTGATGAATCTCTTTAGGAAGGGATGCAGCATAGACATGCTTGAGATTAGGATCATTGCTTCCATTCAGAACATAGTAGAGTTCTGACATTCTTTTAAAATGAAGATCCAAATCTTTTCTTTGTAAAGAACAGCACTTCATGGCAAAATAATTTTGTTGTGCCAGTTTATCATAGATAGAACTATCTCCAATGAATTCTTGATGAATTGCGCCGAGTACACGAGATAATTCTGCTTGGAAAAACTGCATCTGCCTGTATTGCCCAAGTGCCAAAAACCATTCTCTTAGAGTTCCTGTAAATCTTGAAGCAAATTCTCTTATTATAACAGGAAGTCTGTGCTCTTTGGTTTTCTGTAAATCTATCCAGGCTGCAAAAGATTGAAGTCTTTCTCTTCTTTTGCTAACTGGAATATCATCAAATGTAAACCAAGGGCCATTGGATGGTTTAGCAGGTGAAGTATCCACTTGAGGTGGTGGAGTATCTTCCATTGTAGTTTCTTCCTCAGTTTCAGAAGGTTGTTGCTCTTGATATGAAGAGGAAGATGGATCAGCCATAAGAATCTTTGAGATGTCAGCAAAATCCTTTTCTGTTTCAGAATTTTGATTAGACGATTCTATGGAAGTAGAGGATGACGAACTCTCTTCAGAAGTTTCAGAAGATTGATCTTGCTCAATCTCTGTTTTGGGAAAATCTCGGATCATGAGAGATTTGGGAGTGTCATCTACTTTGGCTTTGAGTTTTTCTCCTTTAGGTGGCACAGTCTTTTTAGACTTTTGTTTTACTGGAGGTTCCTCAAAGGGAATATCGGATGCCATGGCGAATTGTCTAAAATATCCAGAAGTTGATTTTGGTGGTTCGAAAAAGGATAAGGATGGTGTTTGTAAGAAAGGAAGATTAGGGTTAAGCCTTCTCTTTCTATCTTCTTCCATGTAATGGAGATCCTTTTTCAACTTTCTGATCTCTGCTTCTTTCTGATCAAACTCAGGACCCATGATATGTTGGGAGATAAGATATCTGAGTTCTTTGTCAAGAAGATCAATTCTAGCAACAATTCTGGTATAGATCCTTTCAAGTTCTAAAGTGATGGAATCAACTTTGTTGGAGTTTTCTTGAACTTGAGATAAAACCTTATCAACTTTTGAATCTATTTGAACCAAGGTTTTATTCTGTACTCTGGAATTGGAAGTGTTCCAATTCAAAACTTCTTCTGCCGGAGTCAAGTCTGGAATAGTCCTGCCATCAGAAGTTACTGTGGTGGAAACAACATATGGCCTAGTGGTTATTGATCCAGCTGTATTTCTTTCCAAAGGAGGAAATTCTGTCTCATAGTTATGAAACATCATACAAGGCTGAACTTGTGGGATAGCTGGAATAATAGGCGGCATAGATTGTCTGCAAGACTTTCTTTGTTCCTTTCTCAGGATTGCCAGAGCTTCATTATAACAAGGCAGTGGTTGAGTACTTGGAGGTGGATCTAGATCTGGATCATCAGATCTGTTGTTTCTGCAAGAAAGACGTTGTTTTCTTGCCTTTCTTCTTCTTCTGCTGGCTTCACTTTCATCATCATCGTCCGAATCGGATTGTTCATCACAAGAACATCCTGGATCACATCTGGACGGGTCAACATCCCATATGAAGTGACCATCAATTTTGTCTGTGTAGGCATGAGAACCATTAGGATTAAATGATGCTATAGGGATAGGAATTCTGGATCCATTCCATCATATAGTTTCTCTGGAATCATTCACTGGTTCTATCATCAATTGTTTGTTGAAGATGGGTTTAGATTTGGAAGTAGTAGCTTCCTCTTCTTGTGGTAGTTTAAAGATAGTCTTTGTGCGACCATCTGTCATCTGCTGGAACTCGTAGTTGGTGGATCTGATAGGCTCATGAGTCTGTTGAAGAGACTCATAATTAGTTATCCATTCTGTAGGCATGAGAAGCTCCAATTCTCTTCGAGGAATTTGCCTAGGAACTTGGATAATGGTTGGTGTGTTAGATCCAGATTCTGCAAGAATCATTAAGGCATCTGGAGAACCAGATCCTTGAAGATCGAGTCCATGGTCTTGTAGAAGATATACCAATTGATGATGGAGAGTTGCTGTGATTGCTGAGGCAATTTGCTCTGCACCAGTGATCTGAACTTGTATCTTTAAAGCCGTGAAAAGATTTCCATCGTTTAAAGACATAGCAAAGTTGGGGAAGTAGGTGAGTACAGCGCTTCCGTTGTTGAGAGTGGTGACGATTGTCCCTATGACAGCATGTTCATATCTGGTGAAGCGAGTGTCGAGAAGAGCAAGTCTGGCTGTAACAGGAAGACCTTTTCTTTCTTGATAGGAGAGTACTAAACGAACAGCTCCAAAGTGGAGATGAGTGTAACCCTCTCTCTGCCAAGAGCTAATAAATTCCTGAGGAATATTTAGAGTGACATATTGCTCTTTTTCTGAGTAGGGGAGATCACATTTATCTAGCTTGGAGGTTTGTACAAATTCTTTTGTTTGAGGTCTGTTGGAAGAGATGAGAGAACGGATTCCTCTCAAGGAACCTCTTTTCCTGTAAATATTGTACGGACTTATTAATGGTGGAACTGACTGTTCTACCACGGCGGAATCAGGGATGGTAGTGTATTCTACAAGGTTTTCAATTTTACTGGTAGAGTGACGAGGTAGAGATAGAGACGAGGAAACAAAAATAAGTTGATCTGCAGATAAACTGGGAGTAATCATGTTTATGTGAATTCAACTAGTTCTTCTTCTACCAACTCTTCAGGTAACAAGGTTAATATATTCTTGGGGCTCTTTTGAGAAATGAAAACATGGCTCTGATACCAAGAGGGGCCGGGAGCCTGCAACTCCTTAACAACAAGATCATCCTAAAGAAACAAATGTTCATACCAAAGAATTACTTCTGAGAGTTTGCCAATTGCCCTAAGCGGTACTCCTGAACTAGGCGGGACTTACAGGCTTATCTCATACATAACATCTTCAGATAAACATTCATCCTTCAAACTGATCTTGTTGTTAAGGAGTTGCAGGGCTCCCGGCCCCTCTTGGTATCAGAGCCATGTTTTCATTTCTCAAAAGAGCCCCAAGAGTATATTAACCTTGTTACCTGAAGAGTTGGTAGAAGAAGAACTAGTTGAATTTCACATAAACATGACTACTCCCAGTTTATCTGCAGATCAACTTATTTCTGTTTCCTCGTCTCTATCTCTACCTCGTCACTCTACCAGTAAAATTGAAAACCTTGTAGAATACACTACCATCCCTGATTCCGCCGTGGTAGAACAGTCAGTTCCACCATTAATAAGTCCGTACAATATTTACAGGAAAAGAGGTTCCTTGAGAGGAATCCGTTCTCTCATCTCTTCCAACAGACCTCAAACAAAAGAATTTGTACAAACCTCCAAGCTAGATAAATGTGATCTCCCCTACTCCAAAAAAGAGCAATATGTCACTCTAAATATTCCTCAGGAATTTATTAGCTCTTGGCAGAGAGAGGGTTACACTCATCTCCACTTTGGAGCTGTTCGTTTAGTACTCTCCTATCAAGGAAGAAAAGGTCTTCCTGTTACAGCCAGACTTGCTCTTCTCGACACTCGCTTCACCAGATATGAACATGCTGTCATAGGGACAGTCGTCACCACTCTCAACAACGGAAGCGCTGTACTCACCTACTTCCCCAACTTTGCTATGTCTTTAAACGATGGAAATCTTTCCACGGCTTTAAAGATACAAGTTCAGATCACTGGTGCAGAGCAAATTGCCTCAGCAATCACAGCAACTCTCCATCATCAATTGGTATATCTTCTACAAGACCATGGACTCGATCTTCAAGGATCTGGTTCTCCAGATGCCTTAATGATTCTTGCAGAATCTGGATCTAACACACCAACCATTATCCAAGTTCCTAGGCAAATTCCTCGAAGAGAATTGGAGCTTCTCATGCCTACAGAATGGATAACTAATTATGAGTCTCTTCAACAGACTCATGAGCCTATCAGATCCACCAACTACGAGTTCCAGCAGATGACAGATGGTCGCACAAAGACTATCTTTAAACTACCACAAGAAGAGGAAGCTACTACTTCCAAATCTAAACCCATCTTCAACAAACAATTGATGATACAACCAGTGAATGATTCCAGAGAAACTATATGATGGAATGGATCCAGAATTCCTATCCCTATAGCATCATTTAATCCTAATGGTTCTCATGCCTACACAGACAAAATTGATGGTCACTTCATATGGGATGTTGACCCGTCCAGATGTGATCCAGGATGTTCTTGTGATGAACAATCCGATTCGGACGATGATGATGAAAGTGAAGCCAGCAGAAGAAGAAGAAAGGCAAGAAAACAACGTCTTTCTTGCAGAAACAACAGATCTGATGATCCAGATCTAGATCCACCTCCAAGTACTCAACCACTGCCTTGTTATAATGAAGCTCTGGCAATCCTGAGAAAGGAACAAAGAAAGTCTTGCAGACAATCTATGCCGCCTATTATTCCAGCTATCCCACAAGTTCAGCCTTGTATGATGTTTCATAACTATGAGACAGAATTTCCTCCTTTGGAAAGAAATACAGCTGGATCAATAACCACTAGGCCATATGTTGTTTCCACCACAGTAACTTCTGATGGCAGGACTATTCCAGACTTGACTCCGGCAGAAGAAGTTTTGAATTGGAACACTTCCAATTCCAGAGTACAGAATAAAACCTTGGTTCAAATAGATTCAAAAGTTGATAAGGTTTTATCTCAAGTTCAAGAAAACTCCAACAAAGTTGATTCCATCACTTTAGAACTTGAAAGGATCTATACCAGAATTGTTGCTAGAATTGATCTTCTTGACAAAGAACTCAGATATCTTATCTCCCAACATATCATGGGTCCTGAGTTTGATCAGAAAGAAGCAGAGATCAGAAAGTTGAAAAAGGATCTCCATTACATGGAAGAAGATAGAAAGAGAAGGCTTAACCCTAATCTTCCTTTCTTACAAACACCATCCTTATCCTTTTTCGAACCACCAAAATCAACTTCTGGATATTCTAGACAATTCGCCATGGCATCCGATATTCCCTTTGAGTAACCTCCAGTAAAACAAAAGTCTAAAAAGACTGTGCCACCTAAAGGAGAAAAACTCAAAGCCAAAGTAGATGACACTCCCAAATCTCTCATGATCCGAGATTTTCCCAAGACAGAGATTGAGCTTGATCAATCCTATGAAACATCTGATGAGAGTTCGTCATCCTCTACTTCCATAGAATCTTCAAGTCAAAGTTCTGAAACAGAAAAGGATTTTGCTGACATCTCAAAGATTCTTATGGCTGATCCATCTTCCTCTTCATATCAAGAGCAACAACCTTCTGAAACTGAGGAAGATACAACGATGGAAGATACTCCACCACCTCAAGTGGATACTTCACCCGCTAAACCATCCAATGGCCCTTGGTTTACATTTGATGATATTCCAGTTAGCAAAAGAAGAGAAAGACTTCAATCTTTTGCAGCCTGGATAGATTTACAGAAAACCAAAGAGCACAGACTTCCTGTTATAATAAGAGAATTTGCTTCAAGATTTACAGGAACTCTGAGAGAATGGTTTTTGGCACTTGGGCAATACAGGCAGATGCAGTTTTTCCAAGCAGAATTATCTCGTGTACTCGGCGCAATTCATCAAGAATTCATTGGAGATAGTTCTATCTATGATAAACTGGCACAACAAAATTATTTTGCCATGAAGTGCTGTTCTTTACAAAGAAAAGATTTGGATCTTCATTTTAAAAGAATGTCAGAACTCTACTATGTTCTGAATGGAAGCAATGATCCTAATCTCAAGCATGTCTATGATGCATCCCTTCCTAAAGAGATTCATCAAGAACTCAACAGGTTTGTTGAAGCTGCACATAAGGACATCAATACTCTCACTCTTGGAGAAATCCATCAGATGGCAATTGCAACAATTGAAAAGCTTTGTGAGCAATAAACTCTGTTCAAATCCTTGTTGAAGAACAAAACGAATCTTGACAAAGCTTGCAAGAAATCTCATCTGGAGATTAAATGCAAATCCAAAGATAATTGTTCATGCCATCCCAAGAAGATGTCTAAAGGACATAAAAAAGAATCTTCTAAACAGAAGGGACGTCTCAGATTTTTTAAGAAGAAATCATTCATGAACAAGAAGACAGATCGATGTTACATCTGTAACAACAAAGGACATTTTGCAAAAAATTGTCCTCAGAACAGAAACAAGTCTGCCAGAATGATTACTCATATTCTTCAGCACACTGAGACTACACTCGATGACACTGATGTTGAATCTCTTTTCTCTGAACAAGATGAACAAACTGAAGAGAGCCTCTTTGCTCTTGAAGAAATTGTATCAGAAGAAAAGTCCAGTTCTTCTGAGTCCGAACCAGAAGCAGAATACCTTCCTATACTACACTCTGTTACTATCAGCCAGGAAGCTATTCCATCTCCTCACATTAATATCCATGTACTTCCTTCGAAGTATGAAAGGCCAATAAAAGTGATTGGTTTTATGGATACTGGAGCTGCCAAGTCCATGATGAATCAAGATATTCTTCCAAAAGAAGCATGGATTACTCATTATGAATATTTCCAAGCAGCAGATGGACAGAAGTTCAAAACTTCTCTAATTACTAAACATCCAATTGGAATTCAGTTCTTTCCAGATTGCATTGTATGGATGAAGGTAATTGGAAGTAAGTTACACGGAAAAGATCTTCTAATCGGGTTTGATCTTTATCATAAAGCTCAGAAACTCATGTTACTTCCCAATGGTATAAAGTATAAACGGCAGTTTCAGCCTTATACTACAATCCAGAAGATCTATGCTCTTTCAAATGCTCCGAAAGAATTTCACCAGATAGCTTCAAAGTTACAAGACTGTTGTGCAGAGTCTCATGCTGAGTTCACTCATCCTAATCCATTATGGAAGAACTCCAAGTTCTTCATACAGCTACCTTTCAAGATGAATGAGGATGTGAACCCCACTAAAGCTACTCATCCAGGAATGACTCCTGATGATTTAGCCTTAGCCATACAAGAATGTCAACAACTCCAACAACTTGGGCTGATTGAGCCAACAAAATCCAATTGGGCTTGCCAGGCTTTCTATGTTAACAAAAGATCTGAACAGGTTAGAGGAAAAAAGAGATTGGTTATAGACTATAAGCCTTTAAACCATTTTTTATCAGATGATAAATTCCCTTTACCTCGAACCCAAATGTTATTTTCCCAGTTAACCCAAGCCCACATATTTTCCAAGTTTGATCTCAAAGCAGGATTTTGGCAGTTAGGAATTGATCCAAAAGACAGATACAAAACAGCTTTCTGTATACCTACAGCCCAATACCAGTGGACAGTTATGCCTTTTGGGCTTAAAGTTGCCCCATCACTATTCCAAAAGGCCATGACCCAAATATTTGAGCCCATTCTACAAAGTGCTTTGGTCTATATTGATGACATCCTGTTATTTTCAAAGGACAAGCAGTCACATGAAGCTCTACTAGAAAAATTCCATGAAATAGTCCAACAATATGGCATTATGCTTTCTGAAAAGAAAGGTTATATTGGACAAAAAGAAATTGAATTTCTTGGAATGAATTTCTCTGATGGACAGTACCAGCCTGGTCCACATATTGCACAAGAGCTACTCAAGTTTCCGGATGAAAACTTAACTACTAAGGAAATTCAACAGTTCCTTGGGATAGTTAATTATCTGAAGGATTTTCTACCACAGTGTTCCAGATATACTAGCCAGCTGTCCAGATTACTCAAAAAGGAAGCCCCACCTTGGGGAATCCATCAGACTACAGCTGTCCGACAACTAAAGCAGCTTTGCCAAAAGCCCCCTCCTTTAAAGATTCCTGATAAAGGAAAAAGGATCCTACAGACTGATGCCAGCGATGAGTATTGGGGTGCTATACTCATTGAAGAGATTGACGGAAAGAAATACTTTTGTGGACATGCCAGTGGACAATTCAAAGATGCTGAAAAGCATTATCATACAGTCTACAAAGAAATCTTGGCCGTGAAATATGGAATCAAGAAATTTGAATTCCATCTGATTGGACATCACTTCACTGTACAAATGGACAACTCATCCTTTCCTCGAATTTTTGAATTCAAGAACAGAGGCATCCCAGAGCCTCAATTATTGAGATTAAAGGATTTGTTTTCTAAGTACCAGTTCGAAGTTCAGCATATAAAAGGAGACAAGAACCTCATTCCAGATTTGTTATCCAGACCAAAACAAATCCTCCTCATATCTCCTCAGAAAACAATCCCACTGATCTTAATGGCTTCATCCTCTCAGCCTAATGAAACCATTTTACCAGAATTCCCAGAAACTACTCAACCTCTAGATAGTCCCAGCAGACTTAAAAGTTTTGCTAGAAATAATCTTTTCTATTATCAGGCAGTTTGATCCAAATATGCCCCAAAACAATACAGCCGATCCCATGGATGCTGATGACTTTGACCCGATGATTATGCATACAAGTGGTGGAGACATCCGACAAGACTCTTCAGATAATAGTCCATAATGCAGATAAAGGTGCTTTAATAAAGGTACTTTATTAAAGGTGCTTTAATAAAGGTGCTTTAATAAAGGTGTGGTCCTTAGAGTCTGCTTTAAGTTAGTGTGTTTACTTTATGCTGTCGGTTGTATTATTGTGAGCAGTAGATTCCACGTGTATGGTGGACTTGTAAAATATTAAGTTGTATTGTAATATGTTTGGAGTCCGCCCTCTATATATAGAGGAGCTTGTATCAATTGTAACTCATTCAGAAATCAATAAACACTATACTTTGTATAATCATGTTCAACTAAACATCTTTCTTCTAGTTCTTCAGAAATCTCTCTAAGGTTCTTGGTTAATATGCTCATAACTTTTCAATAAGTATGCTATGTACTTGCCTCTCTGAGGATCCTGTATATCAGAAAATTGTAAAAGACTATGGAATGATCCATGAAGTAAGCTACGGTCCCTGTACTTCTTGATACTTGATCAGTTTGAAGGATGAATGTTTATCTGAAGATGTTATGTATGAGATAAGCCTGTAAGTCCCGCCTAGGTTAGGAGTACCGCTTAGGGCAATTGGCAAACTCTCAGAAGTAATTCTTTGGTATGAACATTTGTTTCTTTGGGATGATCTTGTTGTTAAGGAGTTGCAGGGCTCCCGGCCCCTCTTGGTATCAGAGCCATGTTTTCATTTCTCAAAAGAGCCCCAAGAGTATATTAACCTTGTTACCTGAAGAGTTGGTAGAAGAAGAACTAGTTGAATTCACATAAACATGACAATATTACAATGTTTTTTACATAAAGAAGTACATAACCATTTTCTCATTATTGTGAATAATATTATTTTGTGTATGAAATTATGCAAATCAATTACCATATACACATCAAGTTACAACAATAGAACCCAAATGAACAAGCCAAAACTTTGAAAATGTGATGAACTTTTAATTTTGTTGTCTTATTTTGAATGTATGTATCTTTGAGGGATACTTGAGATTTATATTTTTGACATTGATCTTAATTAGACATTTTGATTATTTGCATGAAACAATAAAAATTTATATTGACAAAAAATGATAATTTTTTGAATTATAATTGTATTTTAGATAATATAAAAATATATATATAAATATTACATAATAATAAAGTCACACCGGTTATACCGATCGAATCAGTGGTCGACCCGATCTAACCGATCGAACCAGTAACCAGTAGGACTTCCGGTTCAATGACCGGTCCGATTTTAAAAACACTGCTCTTAAGTCGATTGCGTTTGAAAATAATTCTTCTTTAATTATTTGAACGTAGGGTACAATTATTTTACGTACATTAATGGAATAAATAATGATTCTGGGGCCAAGCTAGTTTTCAATTATGCTAGATTTTGGGCATTAAAATTCAAACCATATCAATGATTCATCCATAACTTTTTCCGACAGATAGAAAATGAAAGAGATTCATACTGCAAAAAATATTTTTTACTATTAGAAAGATGAGTTGTAAATATTTGGAAGGACACAAACTGACTTCATATATTCGTTCCCCTTCCCCTCTTCCCTTCAGATGAGTTGTAAACATCCGTCATCTGTTTTTTATGGCTATTGATATAGCCAAAGCATATTTCCTAATCCGAGTCCGAGAGCAATATTCTTATACTGTCAACTTTACCCTTTATAAGGTTATAACTTTTTCATAATATGATAAAAATATTCTTTCGTATTAATTTATGGAATATTCATCTTTTTCTCTCATATGAATAAAAAGTAAAATAAAAATCTTGCTATAAATCATTTCATTCATCGACTTTCCTTGAAGAAATTGAATTGTTAAAGATTCAATTTCTTCACAATTTATTTTATCCTTTTTAAGGTAAAAGGGAATAACTACGATAAGAAAATACAATATTAAAGAAGATTAATGCTCCCAATTTTTACGAAGTATTAGGCAGGGTTAAAAATCAAATACAATTACTCGATATTGATTTGGAGTTTATTTGATAAAAAAATATTTGAGCTCGATACATTATACATATCAACAAGTTTGAATAATATTTTTCGTTCATAACTTTTGAAACTCGGTTATTTCAAGCATGATTCGATAAACTAAAAAGTGACATAATATGTCTAAAAATTATTAAGTTACTCGAGCTATATACACGTGATTGACTCGACTAAAGTGTGTAGATCGATACTATTAATGTTATGAAATTAATTGGATCACCAAGAAAAACACATTTCATCTACATAATAATTATTGAAGCAAATGTTAGCCTAAAAAATTCTCAAGAAATTTTAGAGTGAATAGAGCAATCGCGATTAAGTAGCTAACTCAATCGATTTTTTTTTTGTTAAAGACATTAATTGATACAAAAATCTTTCATAAAGAGTTCCAAACAATTGTTTTTTATTTTTTATTTTTTTTCTGGAGTTAATTGATTTCATGTTTATAAGAACTCGACCCATAAAAAGATATGCAGATAGATTTAAAGAATTTTTTTCTTTAATAGAAAATAAAAAAGAGATACATACCATTTTTTAATGTGATAAAGAAGGCTTATGTTATGTTTCTAAAATGAATTTTCTTTGCAAGGATAAAAAAATAATGAGAAAATGGCTCTGTCATTAGGTTGTTAGCTCTAACTATATCAACAACCATTTTTTATACATAAAGTTATTGATTTGACACCTACCATCTATGTTTATCCTCAAAACTCCAACAATCAAACTCCAATTCAAATCATATCTCAAAATTTCAAAACCCACTAACTATTATTTAATAATATTTTACTATCTTGATATTCCATTGAAACCATTATTCAAATCGAATTTCGAAAATTTCGCCAAAACTTTCAAACCACTTTTTGAGACCAAACAAAACTACTTCCATAGTAGTTTTTATTAATAATATTTGGAAAACTGTAATTAAATCCGTTCCATTTCTTATTTTGACGCTGTAACATTTATATAGTTGAATCCAATTTATTATATTTTCACAATTGCATAAATAATCTTTGGCTAGGTGATTAGTTTACTTGGAATCTCTATGAAAACTCGAACTTTCTAGTTTTTTGGAGATGACGGAAAAGACACTAAATCAATCATTACATCAAAGACAAACTAACTACAAGCACTAGAAATGAATTAGGAAAGTATTCACACTAATAAGAATCGAACTCAAAACTTTTTTGTTCTGGACCTTCAGCTTTGCTACTATGCTATGCCATGACTTGAACCTTCTAATTTATTTTTAATTTTCCAAAGGTTTTAATTCCTTTCGAGGTGCGTCGGACACATTAAGTTGGAACCTTTCCCAACAGGGATTCGAACATGAGTTCGCTACTTTGTAGTGACAGGTTCCTTCTAATAGACCAATCACATGTTGGTACTTGAACATTCTAATTGAGACTTAGCAAAAAGTTGTGCTAACAAACTTGGATTAATTAGAACATGAACAATATATAACATGACTTCTTTACAAACATATAAATTATTTGCAATTTTTGTTACTTACCACACTTCCTATCTCTACCCTCTTAATAAATAGACGCGGCGGCATCTCTGTAGGCATTAATAAAAGAAAAGAGTTAGCGGGGACTTGAAGGATGTGGCATTAATATCGGGCCCCATGCAAGTTTGTTAAGAAGAATTTTATATGAGTTTGATTTTGATAGCGTATTTAGACTTAGGGTGTCTTTGTTTGACGTTTGAGAGAGTAATTTGAGAGAGTGGTGTAGGTTTTTTGAAATAATCTCGATTTGCGTAATATTGTTTATTTGAATTTTGGGAGAGTGGCTTAAAAAATAAGGTGAGTGTAGTTTTTTTTAGAAGAATTTAGATTGTATGTGTAAGAGCTTCTCCAGCTGTCAGCATAAAAAAGAGCATCAAATCACTATTTAATGTCTGCTACAATGTTTTGATACCTGCATAAAAGTTTTTTACTCCAGCAATAGATATAAAAAATGAAGCATCATTTAAATTTAATTAATTTAGATTAAGTTAACTTCAAATTAAATTAAGTAAAGATACTTAAATATGTACACATAAATTTAAATATACATTAAACCTAAATATACTTAAATATATATATTAAACCGTAGATCGACACACAAAACACACACACAATCACGGCCAAACACACATCGCCTCCCTCTCAATTGAAGAGATATTGAAGCAAGAAATTGAAATTGAAGAATTTGAAGAGGTATGAACAAAATTTCCTTTCTCATAATTTTAATTTTGCTTGTGATTCTAGAAGTTGTGTGTTTTAATTGAGATTTTGTGGTCAATTTTAAAGTTGATTTTTTTTTTTACTTTGCACAATTTAAAATTATGGCCGTTGGAGAGACTTGAGAATGACACATAGCCGTTGCCAACTTACAACCAAAAAGTAATGCATTTGCAAAGGGCATTACGTTTGATGCCAAAATATGTTGGACTTAAAAATACGTATTGTGATAATGTCTCTGCTGGAGCAATTCATTTTGCAGTAGGGGCATTAAATTTGGCTTTAGGTCCCATTGTTAGAGATGCTCTAAAATGTGTAAGACTTTATGTCAAATCATGTTTGTTATATGAGATAAGTTGTGTAAGAGATATGTTATTTTATGTCAAATCAAAGTAGAGTTTGTGTACTCCCTCCGTTTCATATTAATTGGTACATTTGCCAATTTTTTTTGTTTCAAATTAATTGGCATGTTTGGGTTTTCAAATCATTTTTTTTTTATTTTGCCTATTTCTCTCATTTGAGTTGGGAAACTCAATGGTCACCATTCACTAATAAAAAATTAAAAAATAGCCATCATTATAAAGGGTATTTGAGATATTTTACCATAAAAAAGTATGTAATTATGATGTTTCTTAATCTGTGTGAAAACAAGAAATGTGTTAATTAATATGAAACGGAGGGAGTAGTTTTTTTTAGAGATATAAGAAAATTGTTGTTTGTCTAGCTTTTAGGAGACTAGTTTAATAAAATTGAGAGGTTAAATTTATTTCAGAAAGTAGAAATTGAGAGGTTAAATTTATTTCAGAAAGTAGAAATTGAGTTTGTCTCGCTTTTCCCAAACCCCATTTTTTTTTTCTGAGATGCCAAACAACCATGCCTTTAATTTTCAATATCCATCTATTTCATATGTTTTTAGTCCCATTTTTTTTCTTTTACTATAATTTCATTTTAAGGAGTTCTCTTTAGACTTTAATGCATGCCTTTGAAGTTTTTTATAAAACAAAGGGGTAAAGTGTCAAATTCATGAGAACACACGCGGGGGGTTGAAGGGTCACATTTATAATAATATAGGGTGTAAAATAACACATTTATAAGTTGACTAGGTCAAAATATAATATATATTAGAGGGATTTTTCTAATTAAGTTATGAAAATGCATGTTAGGAAGACGGTATGAAACTTTTATAAGAATGTATGGAACAATTTTTTTTTTTTAAGTTACAGAGGGTAAATTGAACATTTTACATATCACATGGGTAAATTGTCATTAACTCTTTGAAGAAATAAGAATTACTTTAAAATCACATTTTTTTTTATCTCTTTAAAGGAGTATATTATTTTAAGTTTTAGAATCGTGACTTTCAACCACCTAAAAATAAGAATTACATAATATCATTTTTTTTTTATAAACTGTTTTTCATAAAATAAAATTTCATTTTCTCAAAACTATAACTAGGATAAAAATTTCTACCGTTTCCGTAGAAAACATCGATTAGTTTCCGTTTTAAATCAATGAAAACGAAAAGAAGATGTAATTTTGAAACTATTTATTTGTGTTGAGACTATCTTATTTTACTTAATTTAGTAAAAAAAAATTAATAATTTTTCCTATTGTTTCCTAAAATTTCTCGAGAAGTTTCTATTATTTAGTTGATCGAAATGTACACAAAATAACTTTGATCCACTTCACATAAATAGTGTGACACTGTTGATTCATTTCTGGACAAAATGTAATTTTTTTTTCTTTCAAATTTTCGTATCTAAAACGTATTTTATTATAATTAAACGAAAAAGAGAAAATAAAATTGGAAAAATGGAGTATGAAATTTCTTGTTAATTACTCCATATTAAGTATTAACCGTAGCTTCAGACCAGCCGTTGAGCCTGAGTTCGAGCATTGCACTTATGGGACAAATTACTCATTTGTTCCATAATAATTTTATTTATAGAGAATTGTTTTTGATTTCAAAATATATGTCGCTTTAAGATTTTTATACAATATTAATTATTTTTTTCCAATTTTGCCCATATAACCTTCTTGCTATTTATTAAAGGGAATTTTAGGTATATTTCTTGTTTTTTTTTCTTTCCAAAATTGATGTTATTTATTAAGTTTCTTAATACCCGTGCAAAACTCTAAAATGACAACAATCATTGTCGTTTTGAAGGATTGCACACGGATTAAATAGTCACATTTTTTAAGCAGAAAGAAACCCTAAAACACCATTTTAACCAAATAATAACAGCATTAATTACAAGCATTAATAAGAAGGGTAATATTGGTAGAAAAAAAAATATTACATTGAAATCCTAAAACGACAAATAAAAATAATCAAATTTTGTTGGCCAAGCGACAAATAAAAAAACGAAGGGAGTAATTAATAATTTAATCCAGTCTGAACATGATCTTGGATTAATTAATAAGATTTGCCAGATATATAATTGAAATGAAATGAACTAAACACGTTATTTAGCATGATCAGGAAATCGAGTAACATACCTAATGTTGACTTTGGATTTGTTCATTTAAAAAATTATTTGACCTCGTCAAATGAGTGAACATCATAGTTATATTTTCTTTTTCTTGTTTTAGTGAAAACTCACTGCATCATCACATGAAATTTGAGGAACAATGTTTAAGCAAAATCAAAGAAAATCAACTAACAAGACTTCTTTATAAACTAATACATATATATATTTGAAGGGTGGTTTTTGACCTCAATTGGTTGTTTTAACCAAAATCCTAATTTTCTAGAATTTTGAATTTTTTTTAATTGTCTTATTTTCTTTGGTTAGGTAACTATATAAATTGCATTTATTCTATGCATAATTTTAATTAATAGGGTAAGACAATATCAAGAACTACTAAATTGCATACTTTAAAATAATATATGGTAATAGGCTAATAGCCTTTGAGGAAAGAACGTGCATGTTCTTTTTCCATATATATTTTGTATATATATTGGATTTAACTACAATTAGTATAATAATTAGGAAAGAACTTAGAATTATTACAAAAAAAATAATTCTTTTAAGATTTTGTACGTATTCCTTAAAATAATTGATTGGTTGAAACTTTTTGAACTAAAATATATTTCTAAATTTACTATCAACTCAATAATTAATAAAATGTATTAATTGAAATTGATTGACCTGAACAAAATGAGCAATTATACCAATTAAAAATCACAATCTTTACCATGAAATTGGCTAAAATTAGGAAGGTTTCAAAATATTGAATTTACTCACATTTATTATATCATACACTATATATATATATACTCTTCCCTCATGTTTCTCGATTTTACACAAGTAAGGGTATGGAGATTTTGGTCCCTTCCTCACTTTTTTTTTCTTCAAAAGTTTTTATTGTTTTTTAAAATGATTGATTCCATACTCTTTTTCTGAGTTGGACTTTCATATAAGATTATCAATAAGATAAAGTATATTAATTTAATTTCTTAATTTTGGTTTGATTTTTTTTTTTATATATTTATATTCCGAAGTTTCATATGATTTTTCTTACTTTCTATTATACTTTGTTCGTTTTTACTAGCTTCATGTTAAGTTTTTATTATATTTAATTTTTCTAGATTTATATTTATATACTTATGTTTTTTCCCAATTGAATTCCTTACTCTATTTCTGAGTTGGACTCCCATATAAGATTATCAATAAGATGAAGTATATTTATGTTTTTTTGAGTGTTCATATTATTAAGTTTCTTATGATTTTCCTTACTTTTTATTATATTTTGTTCGTTTCTACTTGGTTCATGTTAAGGTTTCATTATATTTATAGTTTTTCTAGATTTGTATATATATTTTGTGTTCATTTCATTTTCTTTTTCTATATTAAATAACTTTCTTTTGAAATATCATCCAATATTATTTTTATTTGTATGACACAAGTATATATAAACTCAAATAAATGTATATATACAGTGTGTATGTACGTGAGCATTTATTTACCAGATTTTCATGTATATGGAGTATCACCTTTGTATTACTTGAAACTAAAATGAATTATTTATTGATAAACTTTTATTAGTTTTTTATTAGTTTTGGATTTTCTTATCACTGCATCAATATTTTGAAGAATTCCATAATAGTTTATGAATGATTTCAAATTTTTTTTAACTTCTATATCTTTTTTTGTTGTGGATCTGTTAACTCTATATTTTACTTTTGACATTCTAAAGATTTTCTCAATAATTTATGAATGATGTAAATTGATTTACTTTAATTATATGTAAAAAAAAATTGATATACTAACTCCATTTTCCATATTCTTTATTTTTTCAGCTTAGTTTTTAGATCCATGATTCTTTAGGTTAACTCAGATACATCTTTTTTAGGATAATTCACATTTTGCCCCATAAATTTTTTTAATTTTTGGCACCTAAAAATAAAGTTTTTCTACGTAACCTCCTTGAATTTACATGACAACTGCACTTTGCACCCTCATCAACATTTTAATAATTTTTACAAGGGCCATAAGTGTCATTTTAAGACCTTCTAACTTTTGGTGCTCTTGTGCAAATATCTAACATTTATTGTGTAGCGCAAAATTTCCTAATAAGTTTAAATGCTCAAAAAAATTCATGAACTTGGAATAGACATGGTTCATTTTTTACAGTTTTGATTGTTTCTTTCCTAATAAGTTAAAACGCTAAAGAAAATATTTCATGAACTGGAATACACATGGTTCATTTTCTACGGTTTTGATTCTGTTTTACTATTTAATATAATATATTATGGGTTATATTTGCATATTCATATATTTAGTATGTTCATTTATATAATTATAAAGGTATACTAAAAAAACCCTTAAAGTTGCGCTATTAGTTAACTAAATTCTAAGGGGTCAAGTGGAAAATCAGTACTTTTAGGGGGTTAGGAGTGAAACTAAATTTTTTTGAGGGTAAAGTATAAAATTCGTTATAAGCATTAAAAGAATATTATTGATTACAAGTTAACAAAAAAAAAAAAAAAAAAACTCAATAGTTAATTTATATAGATCAAACAAAATACTAGATTAAGATAGTTCAAACAAACAAAACAAAACAAAACATATCGAAAATTAGAAATATAAATCAATTAATGGATCCGTTATATACTTATGTGTATTTTAAGTCTATATCATACAAGCCAATGTATATTTCTTCACAAAATTGAAAAAAATATGTTTTTATCTTATTGGGTATCACTTGGGATTGTACCAAGAAAATTAATCGAAATCATTTTCAAATGTTTGGTAATGACAAGGAATGGATTACATATTTAAAAAGTTCACAAAAATACCCCCACCCATATAATATATATAAATCATTTAGAAGCAGCATTTATTATATGGTATTACTTATGACATATGGTTTTAAAAAAAAATATATATATATATATATAGAAGTATTAAAAATTAATTTATATATTATATCATATAATGTAATTAATATGTAGTAAAAGTTAAAGAACATAAAAAAATCAGTGTTAGAGGAGAGTCGTACATAATTACAACTATATATATATATATATATATCATAATAATCCAAGAATGTAACTATCACAAAAGAAGTTGTGTGCTAATAGTTATGGCAGTTGGAGAAGAAAAGAATCGCAAGAAACAAGAAAACAATGGCTATGGGAGAAAAAATATTACGTAGGGAGAAGAAGAAAACTATCATAAATTCATAATTAAGAAATAATATACGGGTAATAATGTCTCTTTTATTTTTTAGTATCAAATCCATCAGGAAAAGAATCATAATACTATAGAAAAGTTGGGTTTCATATTCCCATATTTTGATAGCAAGATTATTGGATTTTAGGAATATATTTACTTTTCCAAAATTCAAAAAATATACCCAAACAATATTATTTGATTCCAAGAAATTAGATTGCCAAATAATATGACATTCCCGAGTAAACAAACGGGTCCTTGAAGTTCCATTATTTGGCTACTTATTGTTATTCCGTGGAGAGCTTAACAAAGAGCACGGAGAAATTAGAAGAACAGGAAGATGAAAAAGAAAGAAAGAATAAGTTTGGGAGAAACCAAGAAAGTGAAAGGAAAGATAATTAAGGTAAGATGATAATTATGGTTACTGAGATATTATACCAATTTAAGTCAGATGCCAAGGCACTACAAGAAATTTATGTATTATTGACAAGATTTTAAGTGACAAAATAAAAGTTACCATTATTTGCATGTGATTAGTGACAACAATTTTAGTGTTGTCACAATAATAATAGTGACAAAAACTTTTTTTTAAGTTGTCACTAATAGCATTTAGTGACAAGAGTATGGTAATTAAGTTGTCACTATTGGCAATTAACAACACCCTTTTAGTGACAACCTAGTGACAATAAATATTGTCATAATGATTTAATGACAATATTTTGGTTGTCACTTTTGGGGTATTGCTAAATGTCAATAGTGACAATTTTTCTAGCTTGTTATCACTAATATGTCTATGAAGTGACAATATCTAAGTTGTTGTCACTTAATAGATATAAAAAGTGACAAGTTTAACCTTGTCCTTAATGTCTTGTCACAAAAGTTCAATTTTCTTGTAGTGAGGGTACTTTAGGTAATTAATATGTTTTGCTCTGGCAACAACAATTAATGCTCTGACAATATCGCTAGCCTAATTTTATTAATCAACTAGTCATCCTCAACACAAGTTTCAGCGTGCATTAATTTTTTAAGCACAAAAAAATAAGGATTTCTTTCTCGAGAAAGAGTAAAAGTTAAATTATATATAAAAGATGTAATGAGAAGTGAATAAATTAATTTAAGTATTCGGAACAAAATAAAAATATTAAAAAAAAAAAAAAGTATAATATGGTATAGCATGACATGACTTCTCTTTTTAATAGTATATCTAACCAAGCATTACAATTTTCACATGTAACATATTGTTCATGCTACACCGTATATACCATTTTAAAATGTGCACCCATCTCACCATTTCCCCGGCAAATCAATATAAATAAGAGAATCCTTAAGCAACTGCACACGACCCAAAAGAAGCAATTGCACATGGCATTACTTCCTCTTCCCTGTATCACTAAAATAACGAACCCCACACCCAACCCCTCCCATTCAACCCGGCGTATCTTCGCCAAGCCATCACATTTCATCACACACGCGAAACGCAACAACCACCTTCACATTTCCTGCACTTCCCAAAACCATAACGACAATGCATCCGAGAATGTCGAATGTTCCCAAGGGAAGGTCGACAGGAGGAACATGCTTCTCGGTATTGGCGGCCTCTATGGCGCAACCAACCTCGTCTCGACTCACGAGGCCTCCGCCAATCCGATCCAGCCACCTGTCCTTGACAAGTGCGGAGTTGCAACCTACTGGAATACCACTGAAAAGAAAGTAGAAAAAATTGATACTTGTTGCCCCCCGATTTCTGATAAAATCATTGATTACAAACTCCCCCCTGTTTTTGGGATGAAAACAAGGCCATCAGCTCATAGAGTTTCGCCTGAGTACATATTCAAGTACAACATGGCAACCGATCGCATGAAACGTCTTCCTAAGGACGATCCGCGTAACTTTATGCAACAAGCCAATATCCACTGCGCTTACTGCAATGGCGCCTATGACCAACCCGGACAGGGAAATCTCGACATTCAAGTCCACGAGTCCTGGTTGTTCTTCCCTTTTCACAGGTAACATATTGTTCAAGTTTGGTTTGATTTTTGTATCAAGCTTGAAATTGTATTTAACTTTGGTTTAATTATTATACGAACCGAGCTTGAATGTGCGCGCTTACATCAAGCGTGCTCGAGTAAAATATCGAGTACGTAATTAGATATTCTTACATATATTTTTTTTTCCAGTTTTTAGAGTATCGAGTTGAGTTGGAATCGAGCTTCAATAACTATTAATTAAAAACTATTGTTCAAGCTTATTTGATATGTAAAATAAACCGATCGCACAAACTATCTTTTGTAGAACGAGTTGATTTGATTTTCTTCCGTTTCCACAGGTGGTACCTCTATTTCTACGAGAGAATCTTGGGGAAATTGATTGGAGACCCAACTTTTGCTTTGCCGTTCTGGAACTGGGACAACCCAAAGGGCATGACCATACCCCCAATGTACATGGATTCCAGATCAGCTCTCTACGACCCAAAGCGAAACAAGGAAAACTTTCCACCCGCTGTGGTGGATCTTGGCTACACGGGCAATAAAGACCCCCTTCAAGTGGTGTCTAACAACCTCACCATAATGTACTCGGAAATGATTCGTGGCAATTCAAGCGCTCTTGACTTCATGGGAAAGGAATACAAAGAAGGGTCTCCGGTCAACCCTGGTGCGGGAGCCATTGAGCGTGGTGCGCACACCTCGGTGCATAGGTGGGTTGGAGATCCAAACCAGCCAGCTGGGGAGAACTTGGGTAACTTCTACTCAGCGGGTCGGGACCCATTGTTCTACTGCCACCACGGAAACGTGGACCGGATGTGGACACTGTGGCAATACTTTCTGCCAAGCAGCAAAGTCCCTGACAAGAGGATAACAGACCCTGATTTTCTAAATGCCGCGTTCTTGTTCTACGATGAGAACGCTCAACTAGTCCGCGTAACGGTCAAGGACTGTTTGGATAACTTAAGAATGGGATTCGATTACGAGAGAATCGATCTCCCGTGGCTCGACTACAGGCCCCCATCACAGACGGCAGGGGCTAAAATCAAAAGAATCGGAACAAATGCGCCTTTGGCAGAAACAATATTCCCTCTAAAAGTGGACAAAATTGTTAGATTCCGGGTTCCAAAAACAGTGAAGGGGAAAGCCCGTGAGTTACTTGTGCTTGAAAACATAACAGTGGACACAACTAAATTTCTCAAGGTTGATGTGTTTGTGAACGATGAAGACGACAATGTGACGGAGCTCGACAAGGCGGCCTACGCCGGGACCTACGCTCAGGTGCCGCACAAAACGTCGACGGCCAATAGCATGGCTACGACTTCGATTCAATTGAAGCTGACTGATTTGTACAAGGACATGGATGTTGCTGATGATGATGAGATAGTGGTAACTTTGGTTCCGAGGCATCAGGGAGAAGGGATGACCATTGGTGGCATCAAGATTATTATGGATCCTTCACCACCACCAGAAACTACTTAGAAGTATCGATCACTCATGTTGTTTGTTTTCATGTTAATTTGTTGTTACCACTCGACTCGATCGTTGATTTGATGTTGCATTTCCATTGCTAGTATGTACTGCAATGCTATGTTTTCTTTTATTTGAAATAAAACTTTGCTTTATTTGGATCAAATAACTAACTTAATTTCTCTACCCCACATATTTTTTACCTATTAACTTTATTCCATAATTAAAAAAGAAAACTTATGCTCTTCTTAAGAAGAAAAATTATTCCAAAATCGGGATTTCGAAAAGCCTAATATTTCTTTTTTAAATCCAAAATTACTACAATTTAATGACTTATAAAAACATATTTGCCAACGATCAATTTATACCCCTCAATTTCCCATCAATGGGCTTAATTATGATATTTGAAAATTTAAATTAACATCTAGCCCATGGATATAATATAAATATGAGGCTCAAATATAGGGAGTTCCTTTTAGATTACTCTCTTTGATACTAAGAAGATCAACTAATTAGCCCAAAAGTGGTCGTGTCAAATGTCCATGAAATATATATACGGGCCGGGGTTGGTTTTTAAGCTATAGTTGGGCTTCATATATTGAGTCCCAACCCACTTTGGCAAGAGAATAAACATATACGTATTACAAGTTATTCAAAGGATTTATTTTTAGAGAAATCATTACATTAATATCTGCAAAATGTTATTTACACCTCCTAAAAACCCAAACAAATAAGGTCTCGGTGTTTTACAAAATTATATATTATAGGTCCCATTGTTTTAATATTATTTTGCACATTTTGTCTTGCACTTTACATAATTGCATTTCTGGTCAAAAATGGGTCAGAGTTATAATTTTGTAAAGTGCGTGACCTAAAAGCGATGAGTGACATTGCAAACATTTTTGGTTATTCTTTGTAGTAAAATTGTCCGTCCATAAAAACTATATGGTTGATTAATTGGGATTTCGGCTTCAATAGATTAACAAATTGCATATTACGTTGTGAAGCCTTTTCTCAAGATAGAAAACAAATGGAGATTCAGATTCAGATTCAGATTCAGATTCAGATAAAGTCAAGTTGTTTTTATGAAATTATTCTTTTCAAGGATAGAAATGAAATGGGGTCTTATAAATTAATTAGTGCAGTGAAGTTTAGATATTACATTTGCTATTCTGACACTTTGCTATATGTATATAATAATATAAATGTATTCGTATAAATAATAGTCTCTACATGTACAGTAGGATTATCCAATTCATGATTTGGTTATATATTATTCCAGATATATATATATATAGTTAAAGAATACAAACAATTTCAAAGTGTGTAAAAAGAACAAATAATCAGTGTTCTCTTTTAGAGTGGATACTGAAATATATGGTCACATTTAATTTGAAGAGGAAGTATAGAAGAAGTTGACTTTACTTAGAAGAAATCTAAAACAGAAAAATTAATATGATGACTTGTTTGAAGCTGAAACATATATATATATATTAAGTACATATAAGAGCGTAAGTCTCTAGCTACAGTAGATTTTGGTCCGTCGTCCATTTTTTTTTTTATTTTGAGGGTGCCTTGTCAAAACGACGTCGTTTTCTCTTATTAATTGTCAATTTTTTTTTCCCAGTCTCAAAACGTTGTCGTCCGTTTGTTCTAATGCTATATCAGAACGACGCCGTCCTTGCTCAGCTTTAAATATTTTAAATTCAAAACCGCCTTCCTGTTCACTTTGACGAGACAATTTCAACGGAGTTACTTAGCACTGCTTTCGGTGTTTCCAATTTAGCTCAATTAACGGTGAATTTGAGCTTCATCGTTCACGGTCATTCCCTGTACTTGCCACGTAGGTGGTGTTGTTTCATTCAAGAAGCATGGAATTTCGCTCCTTGGTACTTGGTCCTGTCTTTTTTTTTTTTAAATTCCGGAGGCGGTGAATTTTTTCTTATTTCTGTTTTTCTACTTTTTAAGGACGATACACTTTTCTTCTATTTGCTTTATACATCTAACATCTGTGAGTTTCATGTTAATTTCATGGCTTTCTTTTACATATGATTCTTGTGTATATTTGTCCGAGTATTGTTTTGTTTTTTTACATTTGTGTGAGTATATGTTGGAGACTTTTCCCGGCTCAGAATGCACGGCTATGTAATTTTACTCATACAAATAAATTTTTTCTTCAATTAGATGGTGAGAATTATTTGTGGTAATTTTTCAGAGTATGTTTCAAGTATTTGGGAAGATTTTAAGAAGTAATGCACAAACTATTTTTTTTTTAAATTATTATTTAATTTGTATGTGCAAGTACAATTTAACATATAGTTCACTCAAACAAACTCTCAACAGAAATAAAAGATATACTCCTACTGCATATAGTGTTCAAACTATGGATTAGAATTTCCATATGTTTAGGTTTGTTTAGATTAGTTTCTACTCATGTATTTGATTACAATTTTTCCAAATGTCTCTTAACCTGAAAAGTTTTTATATTTAACTTAGAAATTATTTTTTTTTTGGATGCTTTTGTAATTGTGTTTTTTTTTTTTTTTTTTCCTTATGTTGTCTCACTGTATTTTTTTCCAGGGTTTTGGAGCAGGTATTATTTGTTCTTTTGTTTTCTGTAAATTTTTTTTTTTTCGGTTTATTGTGGGGATTTCATTTAACTGTTTCTTTGTCTTTTGTATTTTGTTCAATGGATTAGGTGATTTCTCTGTTCTACTTCGACCGACGTGTTTACAAGGTAATTTAATTTTGCATGTTAGATTTTTCTAATTTGTTCTTGTTTATTGTTTTCTTACATTATTTGTTTGCTTGAGTTGACCTTATTTTATTTGGGTTTGTGGGCTTTGTTCTTCCCTATATTTTTAGTCTACATTATAGTTTGATTTGTTCTAGATTAATTTTATTTCGGTCTGGTATGACTCAAATGCAAACAAAAGGGGGTCATCTTTTGAGGAACTTTTAGGAAAAGGATTAAGGAAGAAATTTCATATCTTTGATTACAATTTTCCCAAATGTTTCCTCACCTTCAAAGTTTCTATATTTAACTTAGTTTGTTTTTTATTGGTTTTGTAAGCGTGGTTTTTTTTTTTTTCCCTT
This sequence comes from Penstemon newberryi var. newberryi, assembly GCA_030819805.1. Classification (NCBI taxonomy): domain Eukaryota; kingdom Viridiplantae; phylum Streptophyta; class Magnoliopsida; order Lamiales; family Plantaginaceae; genus Penstemon; species Penstemon newberryi. The sequence continues at coordinate 3,083,159 of JAUALY010000003.1, read as the reverse complement.
GTTTGTCTCACTATATTTTTGTTCAATATTTTGGAGTAGGTATTATTTGTTTTGTTTTTTTTTTTTTTTTTTTTTTTTTTTTTTTTTTTTTGGTTTACTGTGGGGATTTCATCTAACTGTTTCTTTGTCTTTTGTATTTTGTTCAATGGATTAGGTGATATCTCTGTTCTACTACGACTGGCGTGTATTTTTATTCAGGATTTAGGAGCAGTTATTATTTGTTCTTTTTGTGGTGTAGATATTTTTTTTTTTTTTTTTTTTTGGTTTATTGTTTGGATTTCATCTAACTGTTTGCTTGTCTTTTGTATTTTGTTAAATGGATTAGGTGATTTCCGTGTTGTATTTCGACCGACGTGTTTACAGGGTAATATTAGTTTGCGCTCTTTCGTGTTTTTTCCCGTCTGGTGCTTTTTCGTGATTTTTTTAACCATGTTATTTTGTACTTGTTCTTCGGTTCAGGTCTTTGGTTGTGTAAGTTTATTGTTTAGTATTATCCAGTTTGTAGTATGGATAGTTATGAAAGTAAGAGGGGGCTTCGGCCTAGCGTTCCTTTTCGATTTTTCTTAGCATGGTATTCTGTACTTGTTTCTCGGCCCAAGGCTTTTGTTGTGTAAGTTTATTGTTTAGTATTATCCAATCTGTAGCATGGATAGTGATGAAAGGAGGAGGGAGCTTCGTAGGGAGCGAGATCGTAGGAGGTATGCTTCTCGTTCCGATGAGCAAAAGAGTGCTGCATCTGCAAGGCGGCGTGCGTTATATGCTCGTAGGGTGTTTCCTCGAAATTTGTCCCCAAATGATGTCTTGGTTGATTCGGAGTCCAATCCCGTAAATCCTTCTCTTTTAGATTCTTCGGTAAGCTTTCAGGTTCCTGCGGTAGTATGTGAGGATGATTCTTTTGTCCTGTCGATGCCTAATTCTGTGGAGGTGGAGTCTTCTGCTCAGTTATTTGTTAATACAAATGGTACGGAGGCAGTTGTCGAAGGAAGTCGTGCACGCAATGTACCTGCTGGTGTTGGTATGTATTATTTCTATTATTATTATTTTATTATATATATATATATATTTTTTTTTTTCTTCTAACCGTTGTTTTAGAAGCCTGAATTTGTATTCTGTTGCTGCCAGTTGATTGATCATGAGTATGTGTCTTACTTTAGTTGTGCATGTTAGGTTCTAACGCCCTCGATCGGGTGACTGATGTTCACTTGCGCATTCCTCCTATTTTGTGCCCTATTATTTCGGGTTCTTCTTCCAGGGTGTTTGAACCTGGAGAGAGTTCGCGCTCCTCTGTTGGCGTTCTTCCTGGTTAGATTTATTTGTAATATATGGATTTTTTGTCGTTTTATTTACGCTATTTCTTGCGTAGCTTACTATTTTGTTTTTCTGTATTAGTAGTGTCTGCGCCATGTGGTTCGTTCCCTACAAATGTATTTCTTTATGTCGATGAATCTTTGCTCAGTACTTTATTCTAAAATTTTATTTTGCTGTAATTTTTTTTTTTTTTTTTTTTTGGATTATGTGTTGCTTATTGTTGTACAATGATTTCTTCTTCCTCACTAAATTTTTTTTTTTTTTTAATTTCATTTATTTATTAAATTTTTTTTTTCTTTTCGTCCAACGTTTTCCATGAATTTTTTCTCGCATGTGTCTAATTCTTTTTGATTAATTGTGTTTTTCTTATTTTGCAGATTCTACTGTGCCTCCTGATCCACAGGTTTTTGTGCGTCGTCCTCGTCAAGCTTCGCACCGGTTTACTAGAATTGGTGACGTACCTACTGTCCCATGGAGTCTCCCTGCTGTAGGTCCATGCATTCATTGTGGTGCTCATCGTTTTTTTCGTGAGGGGTCGGCTTTCTGTTGTTTGAATGGCCAGATTTGTCTTCCCGAAACTGAAGTCTCTTCCATCTTGCATTTTCTTTTTACTGACTTGTCGGAGATTGCCTGCGAGTTTAGGCGTCGGGCGCGTACTTACAATAACGCTTTTGCTTTTACTTCTATCGGTATGTCTACTGATGCTGAGTCTTGGTGGGCACGTCAGGGTAAGTATGCTTTGAAGGTATTTGGGCAGGTCTTTCATTATATGAATCCTGTTAGCGGCTCTCCTAATACGAGGGATTTGCTCCAGCTTTTTTTTCTGGATAGTGTTGCCGAATTGGATTCTGATGTAATTGCTTCGAGGGGTCTGCGTGCTGATGTGATGGATCTCATAGTGCAGGCATTGTCAGTTAATCCTTACACGAGGTTTTTCAAGCGCTTGCGTTCTTGGGATGATTTACCTAGCGCTCATGTTGTGCTTAGGGGTGACACTAGGCTGGACCCGAGGACATATAACTTACCAACGGTGGATGAGGTTGCTGCAGTTTGGAATGACACAGGCGAGGGGGATTTAGGTCGTGAACGTGATATTCGTGTTTACACTTCTGGTTCCCAGGGGCGTCAAATTAAGTACTTTTACAGCTGCTATGATCCTCTGCAGTATCCAGTTTTATTTCCTTATGGTGAGCCTGGTTGGCATTCTGGGATTAAGAAACGTAAAGTTAATGGTATTTCTTCTTCTTCAGCTCAGCTCCCGCTGTGTGATGGCATAGGTTCAACTGACCCTTCAACGTGTACTTCTGCTGACGACGTTCTGTTTCGTGAGGATCAAGGTTTACGTTGTTACTTACTTACTTAATTGCTGCTTTGTAAAAAAAATTCATTTGCTATCGATTTTTTCTTTGTTCTTTTTTTCGTTTTTTGTATAGTTGTTATAAATGGATAATCTTGCTTCTGCTTTTCTAAAAATACATATTCTCTTCTTTAGTTTTGCAGGAGAACAGGCACTCCCGTGATAATGTGTCATGTAGAGAATTTACGTGCTACCGAGCACAAATTCGGCGATGTTCGAGGTCTTATCTTTTGCACTCCGGCAGATTGGGCCATCAGTTTTGGATTGATTCTTATATCAAATTGGAGACTTCGCGTTTTGATTATTACAGGTCTGACTATACTCAACATCAGTACCGCGTTGAATCTTTACAGGGGATTGTTGATTCGATCTGTGTAGATGGTGAAACAAATCCTGCTAATGTGGGTAGGAAGGTTTACCTTCCATCTTCTTTCATTGGGGGGCCTCGGGATATGCGGAGGCGATACGTCAATGCAATGGCTTTGGTTCAAAAGTTTGGGAAGCCTGATATTTTCTTGACTATGACCTGTAACCCGTCGTGGAAGGAAATTGTGGATAATCTGATTCCTGGCCAGCTTCCTCATGATCGGCCTGATTTAATTGCACGGGTCTTTAAGGCTAAACTAGAAGAATTGAAGGACGAAGTCATAAGGAAAAAATTATTTGGTGCTGTTGCTGGGTATGTGTATACTGTCGAGTACCAGAAAAGGGGTCTGCCTCACGTTCACTGGGTTATAATCCTCATTTCTGGACACAAAATTGTTTCTCCAGAAACTTACGATGTTATTATTTCAGCAGAGATTCCAGATAATTTGCATCCTTTTCTCAGAACGTATGTGCTTCGTCATATGATGCATGGGCCTTGTGGCGCCGCAAACCCGGATAACGTTTGTATGCGGGATGGTCAATGTAAGAGTTACTACCCTAAGGAATTCACAGATGTTACTGCACACGGTGGAAGTTCGTATCCTTCTTATAGACGGCGTAATGATGGTAGGACAGTTTTAATTCGCAATGTTAGATTAGATAATACTTGGGTCATTCCTTATTGCCCACGTTTACTTGCAAAGTTTGACTGTCATATTAATGTTGAGATATGTTCGGATATTAGGTTGGTGAAGTATTTGTATAAGTATGTTTACAAGGGACATGACAAGGCTGCTTACCATGTTGTTGCAAGCATTGGTACTGATACGTATGATGAAATTCAGGCTTACCAGTCCGCGCGATATATATGTGCTCCTGAGGCTTTCTGGCGTATCTTTGGATTTCCAATGTTCGAGATTTATCCTCCTGTTATAGTTTTGCCAGTTCACTTACCGGGTCATCAACCACTTAGATTTGGTTTAACTCAATCGTTAGAGAAATTGGCATCGGATCCCCAGTTGTCCAAGACTATGTTGACGGAATTCTTCTGGATGAATTCTAATGACCCGGATGCACGTCGTCTAAATTTGTTGTACAAGGAATTCCCAGAGTATTTTGTATGGGATGGTACTCGTAGAAAGTGGAAATTACGTCGGAAAAAGACTGTCGTAGGACGGCTTTGTACGGTGAGTCCTTTCGAGGGTGAGCGTTACTTTGAAAGGTTGCTGCTTATGCATGTAAGATGTCCTACTTCTTTTGATCATCTTAGGGCAGTTGCTTCTGGATCTATAGGGACGTTCAGGGAGGCAGCGGAGTATAGGGGTTTGCTTCAAACTGACAACTATGCGGACAGCTGCTTAGAGGAGGCTTGTTTTTACCAGATGCCGTGTAGCTTGCGCAAGTTGTTCGCTCTTCTACTTGTTTTTGGTGTTTGTGGAGATCCACAATTATTGTGGGATAAGTACTACGGAAGTATGTCCGAGGATTTTGCACGATTGCCTGTTGCAACTGCTTTTGAGATACAGCGGAGAACTGTTGAAGATATTGACAATTTTTTGTCGTCCATGGATAAATCTATTTCAGACTTTCGTTTACGTTTTTCGGTACCATATGTGCCTTTACAAGAAAGGATGAGTCGCGATTATGTTTTCGAGCAGAATATGTATGTTTCCGAAGAGGATCGGATGTCGGCTAATTTTCTTAATACGAATCAACGGATTGCTTACAATAAAATAGTAGAAAGAGTACTTTCAGGCAACGGGGGTGCATTTTTTATTGATGGTCCTGGTGGAACTGGGAAGACTTATTTGTATCGTGCTCTCTTAGCTTTTGTTCGCTGTCGAAAAAAAATTGCCTTGGCTGTTGCGACCTCGGGTGTTGCTGCATCTTTATTGCCTGGAGGGAGGACTGCTCATTCTAGGTTTCAGCTTCCTTTGAATACTGATGACAAATCTGTCGGTAGTGTTAGTAAGCAGGGTAGTTTGGCGAAAATGATAGTGTCTGCAGAGTTGATTGTTTGGGATGAAGCCACGATGGCGAATCGCTTTTCAATTGAATCCTTAGATTCTATGCTACAGGATTTGTGTAGTTGCAAGTCTTTGTTTGGGGGTAAAGTTGTCTTGTTCGGAGGTGATTTTAGGCAGACTTTGCCCATCGTACCTAGGGGGGCTAGGGATGCTATGATAGCAGCGAGTATTGTTAGTTGGTCAAAGTGGCCTTTGGTAATTAAGCTGCGGTTGCATGAAAATATGCGAGCAAGGGAAGATCCTGATTTTGTTTCGTATTTGATGAGGATTGGAGATGGTTTAGAGCCTCTTATTTTTGGCGACTATGTTGCTATACCTCCTCATTTATCTATACCGTTTACAAGTGTAGAAGAATCCTTAAATATGCTTCTAGGTTATGTTTTTCCTTCGTTAGAAAACTCCTACATAGATCCGCGTTCTTTTATTAACAGAGCCATATTATGTCCAAAAAATGATACTGTCCAAGAAATCAACGATATGTTGATGGATAGGTTTCCTGGAGAAGTTAGGCAATATGTTAGTTATAATACAACTATAGATTCGATGGAGCAAGCTGAGTACGAAGATTACCTAAATGGTATATCTGTTAGTGGTCTTCCACCACATCTTTTAAAGCTTAAGGTTAACAGTCCTATTATGCTCTTGCGGAACTTGAACCCAGTGGAGGGCCTTTGCAATGGGACAAGATTAATATGCAAAGAATTAGGGCAAAATTTTATTGGGGCTGAAATTGCTGTTGGGGAATTCAAGGGGAATCATGTTTTCATTCCTCGGATTCCATTGGAGTGTACTGATAAAATTAAGTGTCCAGTTAGTTTTAAAAGACTACAGTTTCCTGTAAGGTGTTGTTTTGCTATGACTATAAACAAAGCACAAGGTCAGACGTTAGATTATGTTGGTATTTACTTGCGCGAACCTGTTTTTTCTCATGGTCAGTTATATGTTGCCTTATCAAGGGCCAGGAATGGATCTTCTGTAAAAATACTAATTCATCCGGGTTCTGAAAAGGCTTCAGCGCAGGGCTTTACTAAAAATATAGTCTTCCCAGAAATTTTTTTACTAGCACAAGGTCTCTTTTAAGTTTGTGAATTGTACTTTATTTATAGGTGTAATTATGTTTGCTTGTGGTAGAGTATTTTTGGTGTACTTGCCATGTTTATCCGCCTTTTTTTTATAGTTGTTTTGTTGCAACTGATTTTTTTTGGCACGGTGGAACAGGATGACGCGTAAGGATTATGTTTATATTACTGATGTTGTCCCAGGGAAACAAAATTGGCAGGTTAAAGTGGTATTGTGTGAGAAGTCTGAACCTCGTACTTCTTATTCTGGTGGGACACGTTATATGCGAACAGTTCTACTTGACGAAAAGGTTTTTTGAGTCTTCATTATTTTACTTCTTCCTTTTCTTTTGTTTTTTGCTTTTGTTTGTTATGGATTAGAAAGATAATTTTTTTTTTTTTTTTTGTTATAAAGTTTACAGTCTTGTAATTGTGTTTATTTTATTTGATTGGTTATGTAGGGGCAAAAGGTTGTCGCTACTGTTTTTGATGGGAACATTGAGCCTTTGAAAAAAAAACTGGTTTTGTATCAAACTTACCTAATAAAAAATGCTAGAGTACGTCCATTGGATCACAGATACAATACTCACGGCTATTCTTATCAGTGGACCCTTACTACGCAGACTTGTATTACTCCTGTTACTGACCAGCCAATTCCCCGGGCTGCTGTTAAGCAAAATTTTGTTTCCCTTGGTCAATTGCAGAAACCTAGCATTCCTGGAGATTTAATAGGTATCAGTGTTTACTGTTCTTTGTCTCTGCTAACGTGTGTCGTTTCTTTTACTTGTTGTTTCGTGTCAAATAAATGCTTCTTTTTTCCTTCCAAGATGTATTGGTTGTCGTTATTGATAAGGGAATTAAGCGTAATGTGGGCTCTCTTGGAGATGGAAAGATGGTCCGGGATCTTGGCGTCATCAACGAAGAGTTTGTTAAATATTGCTCACTTTTTGTGGTTATTTTGAATATCGCTTATTTAATTGTTATTTTTTTAGTATTCAGTCATTTTTTTTTTTTTTTTTTTTTTTTTTTTTTTTTTTTTTTCGTTTTGCAGCAATAGGCCAATGGCGTTGACTCTGTGGAATAATATAGCTGATTCTGAGGGAAAATTGATTGATGAAACCATGGAGAGTATGCCAGTGATTAAAGCAACTGGTTTATGTGTTTCTTCTTTTTATGGTAATCTATGTTTCATTCGGTTGTAGACACTTGATAAATACAATGATTTTTCCATTCGCTTACTAAATTTCATGGAATGTAGGCTTATCCTTGCGCTCGACTACGAATACATCTATAGTGGTGGACCCTCAGATTCCGGAGGCTCAGATTTTAAAGAATTGGTATACTATTTTTTAAATTCATATGTAATGATATTTAATTTGAGTTGATGTTACCATTATTTAGTTACCAATTTTGATTTCAGGAGGTCAGCTAACTTAAAACTAATTAGTGATGCAATATCTGAGAAGCGTTATTTAGCTTTTGATGATTCTATCACTATGATATCTGAGAAAGATGTTACTTCCTTAGCTGACGTCGTCTCAATAAATACGGTAAATAACAAATTAGGTTCTTATTTTACTCTTTTTTTTTTTTTTTTTTTTTTTTTTCTGTACATTGTTTTGAATCTATTATTCCTTTAGGTGTTTAAATTTCTTGTACGGGTTAAGGTGTCCATAGTTGACGGGTCGCAAAAAGTATACTACATGTCTTGTAATGAGTGTACAGGAGGTGTGGACGCAGAGATGGGAGACACTTACATCTGCACGCATTGTTGTAAATCCGCAATTGCTATTCCAAGGTATTTTCTGTGCTCTTGCTGCATTTAGTAGCGTCCTTGTATATATTGACCCTCTTTTGTTGAAATGGACAAAGGCATAAAATATCTATCAAGGTATCAGACGATAGTGGATCTTTAAATGTCGTGGCTTTTGGTGATTCGGCTGAGAAGATAATTAAACATAGTGCCAAGGAAAGCATGGAAGCTTACGAAAAGGTTTAGTTTACTGTTTTATGCTTTCTCAAATTTTATTTTGCGGGAATATACTTTTGTTCTGTGGTAATGGGGCTACGTAAATTTAAAATTATGTTTTATGTTATTCTTGCAGTGGTTTTTCTTCTGTTTAATCACGTAATTATATGGTTGGTTAGAATGTTGTCGTAAATCTTGTCTCGTACATGCTATTGCTTTGTCCCTGTACTATTTTCTTTTATAGCAGTTATGTTTTCTTGAACAGATATTTTGATTTTCCATATGTAGTGCGTTTATGAATTTTCGCTTTGTTATAGGGTATGTCTGTTGATACGGACCATGTGAATTCGCAATTAGCGGACACAGTATTCTTGGCAAGGATACGGAAGCGTGAAAGGGGTACTCGAAATGGTGTTGAATTCCAGTATACGGTCATTAGTATTGTTCCGGAAGGAGACATCCAATTTAGCACTCCTCCGTCATCTGTGGGCTATCATAGCGATAGCAAAGATCATACTGGGGATTCAAAGGGGAAATCTGTTTCAAAGGCTCTTTTCTGTGATGGTATGTTCTAGATTTTTATTGAATTTGGGCATACATTTGCTCAAGCTGAGAATTCTTATGGAATTTGTTTTGTAATTGTGATTGGCTATGTCAGATGCCGTTGAATCAGGTGATGCTACTTCTTCTTCGACGAGCACGCCTTGAATATAGGATGCTACAAGTTGATTTTCTAAATATTTTTACTATATAGATGTTTAGCACCCATTACACCTGTTATCTAATAATTTTATTATGAATATTGGGATGTTTTGTTATGTAATACATATACATTTGTTATCTGATTACAATATTCATTTGGTATATTGTTACATAATGATTCGATGTTTAATCAAATATGTTTGTTACATAAAATTTACATTGAACAATTACTTTTGTGTTTTGCTTATGTACTTTTGCTTGTTTCATAATTAAAGTGCCATCTTGTTATTTTAGAACTTTCTACGTTATTTCACTTACCTAATGCATTGTACAGTTTCATGCTAATCGTGGAGAATTTAGATTGTTTTAGAGCGTTGTTTACAGTACATAAAATTAAATTCTTAATTTTAATAACATCAATAATAACAAAATCTTTTAATATATGGGAACTGTAACTTTAAATAAAAGTTTAATAGCATACATGATTTTCGTTAGAACTAATTAAGAAAGGATACCGTTACATGAATATTTAATACATTTGTATTGTTACTCTGAATTGGGAGTGGAGAGCTTCTCACCTTTTTTGTTTTCGTCTTTCTTAGTGTCTTTATACAAGTTGTATAATTATTGAACAAACATCATATCTGCTTCAATACTGTATCACAAAATATCCGTTGTTTCAAATTATTTTACTTAAATTTACATTTTCGTATAGATAAATGAATTTTTTTTTTGTTTTAATATCGAAGATTCAAAACTCTTGCTCGGATTTTGTAGTAGTAGATGTGTGTTTGTAGTGTCGGTTGTTTGGTGAATTTGATTTTCTTCTTTCTCGTTATTTTTCATTTTCTTTTTGAATATCTTTGTTGGTGATTTGTATCTATATTGCTTATATAGACAATATATATCTTAAGGTATTTGGGTTACAGTATTATATGTCATTCTTCTTTGGGAAGTACACTTCATACTTATAAATTTCTTTTATGTTTTTTTTTTTTTTTTTTTGGGTAAAGTGAATATTATTACTCTGTGATTTGAAAAGTTTATAAGAAACTATTTTATGAAATTCTTTTAATTAAGTTTCTTAAATTACTCATTACATAATAATAAGATATTATATTTTTTATGATGAGAAAAAGGCATATTACTACTCTGTGATATAGGAAATTTGTAAAAAAATACATTGTCAATTTTTTCCGTCATTAAACTTTATTGTGTTTGCAGAGACTTTGTAAATTATACCTATTTTTTGTTAGTCAATAACACTGTTAGTTTTTACTTCAATTGTGTAGATTTGTCGTTACATATTATTAAAAATTTATATTTTTACGATTACAAGAACTCTCGTTAATTTCTTTATCTTTTTTTTATATGGAACAAACGTACAAAATTATGTGTGAGGTTTAGAAGATACAATATTATGGATATAGTATGTAAGTATAAGAGAGATTGAAACGTCATTTAAATGTATGATAATTTTTTGAGTAAACATTTAAATATAGCTTTTCTATGCACACTTGAACTTTCAAGTCTTTAGGAAGATCAGTTGGATTTTTCTAGGGTGCGGGCATGTGAGTTACGCCTTCACATGCGGGAAGCCTCATCATGCCGATCATTTGGCTCAGATTGATCTTGGTAGTTGATTAGGTAATTTGGTCAAAATGAATTTGTAATTATTGACTTTAATTAAATTACAATATACCTAAATTACCCTTTCACTTATTTTTCTTCTAAAAAAATAAAAAAAAAACGGCTACGATATAAAAAGACCACTTTACCCCCAATTTTGATAATTGACTATGACAATTTTGCAAATTGACCCCTATATTTTGCGATTCTACGAATTGAATTATTTTGTTTCTAAAAATAAATAAAAAACCGGCTATGATATAAAAAGACCGCTTTACCCCCAATTTAGATAATAATTTAGTTTTACAATTTTGCAAATTGACCCCTATGTTTTGCGATTTTACGAATTGAATTATTTTGCTTCTAAAAAAATATAAAAAAACTGTCTGTCATATAAAAAGACCGCTTTACACCCAATTTTGATAATAATTGACTTTGACAATTTTGCAAATTGACCCCTATATTTTGCGATTTTACGAATTGAATTATTTTTTTTCTAAAAAAGTATAAAAAACCGCCTGTCATATAAAAAGACCGCTTTACCCCCAATTTTGACAGGCGGTTTTTTTATATGACAGGCGGTTTTTTTAAATTTTTTTTAGAAGCAAAATAATTCAATTCGTAGAATTGCAAAATATAGGGGTCAATTTGCAAAATTGTCAAAGTCAATTATTATCAAAATTGGGGGTAAAGCGAATCACCAAAGTTTTTCTTTACCCATGAATTTCAGAAAAAGGGTGATATAGACGTTCTTCAGATTCAGTCATGTAACAACTTTGCTGATTTATTCACTAAAGCATTGCCAACTATATCATTCAGAAAGATGGTTTACAACATTGGAATGCGGCGACTTGTGGATCTTATGTCAGCATCACGGGGAGCGTGTAATTAATGACACTTACATTGTATTCTTTTTCCTTCGTCCAAATTTTTGTCCCAATGGGTTTTTCTTGGCAAGGTTTTAACGAGGCAGTGTTACACGCTTATAAGCCCCATATGGATATGTACTCTTTTTCCTTCGTCCAAGTTTTTGTCCCAATGGGTTTTTCTTGACAAGGTTTTAACGAGGCATACTCCAGAAGCAATGGGCATCCAAGGGGGAGTATTATGAAATTTAACTTAAGTTATGGATGCCATTACAATTTACAAGTTGTGTGATGTCAAGACAATACTCTTGCACTTGGTTGCATAAGGAATTAACACATAACACAAATATGTGTCAAAACAAGAATAAGAACAAGAACAACCACATAATCTTATATCTCCCTTTACATATTACTTTGTTCATCCCTTTTTATCCTAAGCAATAATTGTTATTTGTTTATCACAATACGAGATACTCCCTCCATTCTATATTACATGTTATTAAATTTTTTTCGTAAATATTAAGGATTCAATTACTGCTTTGAATTTTAGAAAAATATAATTGTACTTGGTAAATTTACCTTGATTAGTATTAAAATATTTTGCAAATCTCCATAACCTATCTTTCTATTCCAATTTTTAATTTACAAGGGTACAAATGTTAAAATAACATTTAAGTTTTTCTTGGATTCTTAAAGTTACATTTATTATGGAGCTTTTTTTTCTCTGTAAAAATACATATATAACTGTGGTAATATTTTTGGAAAACTGATACTCATTAAACCATTGAGTTTTTTTAATACCTTGCGCTGTAAAAACGACAAGTTTAAATATGTTTATAAAAGATCGGTAAAAAATTATCTTGTCGTCTGTATCGATTTCATTGTCAATTACCAATTTAGTCCAATGTTTCTTTAACTGCGACGTTGTCGTTGGTAGTAACCAGTATTTGTTTCCATTTTGTACAACAACTATTTGTCCTCGTACTTCAGTTATGATTGTCGCTATTTTTTCAGGAAAATTCTGCATTTATTAAGTATTCGTAAAAATAATATCTATAAAACAGTAATAGAAAATCCTTGTAAGGCATAAATTGTATCTTGTTAAAGAGTATACTTATGTGAGTATGTAAGAAAAAAAGTCTTCGTATGTTGTGTGAAATCGGTATTTTTGGGCTTTCATAACTGATTATGCCATTTTCCGGTTCTCTTGCTCTAAAAGATGTTGATTTATATTCTTGTACTAAATCTTTTATGAAACTTTTTCCACTTGCAAAATTGTAACTAAAATATTTCTGCATTAACTCTTTAGTTGAGAAAATTATTATGTTTTTTGGATCTTCGTTTAACTTAAAAAAAAATTACAATTTTATCCTTTTAATTCGAAACTCCACATATTTTTTCGAATTTAGTATTTATTTTATTCGTATACTTAACACTAAAAAATTCATGAAAATTAATATCTTCTTTGCCTATATAATAGAATATTTACCTATTTATGATGTTACGGAAAAAAAATCTCCAATCAATAAAATTAATGTAATTTGTGTCCACAATAAAAAATTTATTTATTAAGTTACACTTGTAATATATACGGATTTCGAAAAAAAAAAAAGTGTAAAACATATATGCTTATTACTTTTTTTCGTCGTATTTGGAATTTACATAGATTACTAACCTTTTTTAACAGTGTTAAGTACTATTTTGGTTCTTATGATCAGTTGCAATGGTTGCTCGTAAATTCTCCTTGTGTTGATGTTGGGAATGTAATAAAGTGCAGAATACAACTGTATATTTGTCATTCAAGTTTTAAATAGAGTTAACTTTTTTTTCCCTTAATGTTGTTGTTACATTTCTATATAGTTTTTTAACAGTGTATTAGTTCAAGAAATACTTAAATTCAATACTTTGTCCTTACACATATGGGTGGAAAAGGATATATTTATGATTGACAAAATCAATCTATAATCTTGAGTATATAGAAATATATCTACTTCCATCCGTATGTAAAAGAAAAAATATATTGGTCTGCTACATAATCAAAATCTTCTAAAGTAAGATCCTGTACAATATAATTTTTTTTATACTAATTTATTTTTTAAGTACGTCTAGCCTATTTTATTTCTAAAGTTAAAGGTTATGAAACAGGATTTGAGGATAGTTGGAATAACGCCTATTTTCTTACTAATCGCTCCTTTGCAAGTTGATCAAAAAGTATATTTATTAGAAATATGTTTCGCTCGAAGCTTCCCAAAAAAAATTATTTCTGTTCCCCAATTTAAGAGCATTTCTACTTCTCCTCTCTTTAAATGTCATTTAATTTTATTAATTCATCCATTACACAAATGAATCTTGAAGAAAATGATTAATAAGGGACTACATATTAATTTGAATGACTGAAGTGTAACAAAATTTAGACTAGGGACAAAAATGTGACAATTGCCAAAGACGAAGGACCATATTGATGATTCAGACATATTTTTATTATTTTGGATTATTCGAAAAGAAAATACGAATAAAAATTTTGCAATAAGATTCGTATTCAACATAATTGAAATTGTTGATTTTATTTAAATTTATTGTAATTATTTATTCCGGAAAAAAATAAATTTTTTCCAATTATTTTACATATTTAAAGTGATATTTTATTTAAAGCACGGTTATTTTTAGTCTTGTACGATTTTACCTTAAATTTGGCTTATGCCACAATTTTATTAGAAAGATTAGAGGAAAACAAATTAATGTTTAAATTAGTACCACCTATATTACCCAACGTATTTGTGCCTAATTATGTTTAAGTATTTATCTCATGTATTTTTTTCTTTTTGACTTAATGAATTTTTTAATATTTTTGGTAATATCAATTATTTTATTAGAATAGATATATATATATATATATATAGATCACAAGAACTTCTGATCTTCCATCAGCCCTTTCACAGCTCAGAGTTTCATTGAAGAAAAATAAGTCTAAATACCTTCTTCGGGTTTCTTATTCTTATTGTATTATGGATCTATGGCTACAGTTAACTAACAACTAGATGTAATGATTTTAACTTATCACATGAACATATATAAAATTCATTTTTAATAAAAAAATTTGAATTGTAGTTCAGTGTTTTGTCACGATACATTTTGTCTAATATTTTTAAATGTTCGCTCAAATTGTCAAATTATGGGACCCACTTTTTATTACAATTTGGTATAATAGCAAGAGAAACAAAATTTGTCCTATATGCTAATTTTAGCCCCCAATTATTCCGTTTGAATTATTTTAATAGTCTATATAATTTGTCGTCATGGATCTAAACCAAGCTGATTTTGAAGAATTGGTGTCATGTATAAACCATATTACAGGTAATTCAGAAGTTTACTGAAATATTTACGTTTAAAATTAGGTAAAATTGTAATTGTTTATAAACTTTTAGTAATTACCAATATTTCTATTTAGATTTTACACAATAAATAACATATTATCTTTTATTAATATAAAATTTATTAGTCAAAGAAAGTGTATCGCCCAAATTCGGAGACGTATTTTTACAGCAAGTTGGAAATTTAAATGTTTGATTAGTACAGTTTCGACTATACACAACAACAGTATCGTGTGAAGTCTTTAGAAGGGACTATTTACTTGATTTGTATTGATGATGAAACAAAGGTTGCTAATGTGAGCAAGAAAGTGTTGCTTCCGTCTTCGTTTATTGAGGGCCTCGGGATATGCGGCGACAATATGTCAACGTAATGGCTTTGGTTTAAAGTATCGGCGAATCAAAAGAATTAATCTCACATGGTGTCGTACGAATTTGGGAATTCGCTGGGGAATCTATATGTACGTACATATGTGAATATGTGAACGAAAAAATAAAACAGAGGACCCGAATTTCCTTCACTTTTAGCATGTAAATGTATATATTTTAATAAACACCTCCTAATTTTAGAAATTACCTTGCTTATTCAACAATGGAAAAAGAATCCCACCAATGTTAACTGATCTCGGGGTTTCTAGGGTGCGGGCAAGGTAACTCGCCCTCACATGCGGGACGGCCCTGAAATCATGCCATGTGGCGCGCGTAACTAATATGTAATTCGGCGAGTTGACTCGGTCTAACCGCCTGTCATATAAAAAGACGGCTTTACCCCCAATTTTGATAATAATTGACTTTGACAATTTTGCAAATTGACCCCTATATTTTGCGATTTTACGAATTGAATTATTTTGCTTCTAAAAAATATAAAAAAACCGCCAGTCATATAAAAACACCGCTTTATCCCCAATTTTGATAATAATTGACTTTAACAATTTTGCAAATTGACCCCTATGTTTTCCGTTTTTACGTATTGAATTATTTTGCTTCTAAAAAAATATAAAAAGACCGCTTTACCCCCAATTTTGATAATAATTGACTTTGACAATTTTGCAAATTGACCCCTATATTTTGCGATTTTACGAATTGAATTATTTTGCTTCTGAAAAAAATATAAAAAAACCGCCTGTCATATAAAAAAATCGCCTGTCAAAATTGGGGGTAAAGCGGTCTTTTTATATGACAGGCGGTTTTTTATACTTTTTTAGAAGCAAAATAATTCAATTCGTAAAATCGCAAAATATAGGGGTCAATTTGCAAAATTGTCAAAGTCAATTATTATCAAAATTGGGTGTCAAGCGGTCTTTTTATATGACAGTCGGTTTTTTTATATTTTTTTAGAAGCAAAATAATTCAATTCGTAAAATCGGAAAACATAGGGGTTAATTTGCAAAATTGTCAAAGTCAATTATTATCAAAATTGGGGGTAAAGCGGTCATTTTATATGACAGACGGTTTTTTTATATTTTTTTAGAAGCAAAATAATTCAATTCGTAAAATCGCAAAATATAGGGGTCAATTTGCAAAATTGTCAAAGTCAATTATTATCAAAATTGGGGGTAAAGCGGTCTTTTTATATGACAGGCGGTTTTTTTTATATTTTTTGAGAAGCAAAATAATTCAATTCGTAAAATCGCAAAATATAGGGGTCAATTTGCAAAATTGTCAAAGTCTTATTTTAAACTCAATATGTTACAAAGTCAGATATTGTACAATTATAGTTAAATAAAATATTACATAAATGTCTCATTATAATGCAATGTTATTATATAAAAGTTCAAGTAATAAAGTTTCTTATTCGTTAATTAATAAAACTCGCTAATTATGAGATATTGTTATATAATTATTTAATAATTACTTCCTTTCTCTTTTTTGTATAAACCTATGTATCGAAAACATCAAAGTTGTTTACTAAGCGTACAATATATTGTAATTTGTGAACTATATATTCAAAGCAGTTGAAATCTTGCCAAAAAAATTATAAGTTCACCTATAAAAACTGGAAATAATATTTATTTATAATATAATTTGTCATGAAATAAACTTGGAAAATAAATTACTTAGATGATTAAATCTTAGTACTAAAGCATATATTCTTATTACAAAGTAATAAATGGGTCGACCCACGAATAAGCTAAAAATGAAAACATTGTTACCCGATTATAGGTTTCCCAATAAAGGCCCACGTACATTAATTTAATTAAAAAAGTGAGTTAGTTCGTGTTATTTTTTTCCCTTTTATACCTGGCCCATATCTATTCTTCCTTTAGTTATAGCAATAAATTAATTATCACATTTCTATATTATTTCCTATTTAGAAAATATTCTTTATCAATTATATTTTTGTTAACGTAAATGAAGAAGAATTGTTTATATAATATAGAATAATCATGAGAAAAAAAAATTATTTCAATAAAGTCTGAAGAATAGTAGTAATAATAACTAAAAAAACTTGGGAAATACCCATTCAATTTTTCATTAAAGATTAAACCAACAATTTCCAGAAAAAAATCAATAATACTATAAGGGAATATATAAGCATGTATGAAGACGTTAAAATTTATTATTATCTTAAATTTATCTCTCGTTTAAAAATTCAATTAATCAAAGTATAGGTTGCGAAGAATGTTCACTAAATATGATTGGAAGTTCGTAAAATTTAATATGAATCATATATAGACAGTACTTTCATACAATAATCATTATCTGTCATGTGGACAATCTTATGTAAATAATTATTCTAAATTTCACAATAATTTAAGAAGTTCAACTTTATAAATTGGTCTTGCACTAAATATTTTTACAATATTGCCTTGTCTGAATAATATAACATAAAAAAATCGTCTCTATTATAACACATATTCGTTAATATTAATAGTTTAAATATTTGAATCAAATTTCACAAATCCATAAAAATACGTATTAATAATTAATTGTTAGAATATAGATGGTATCAAATATTATAATAAATATACGTAATTAGAAATATATAAATACTAAGATGAAAAAAAAATTACTGAAGAATATGATAGAGACATGAATGTATAAATAATATCAGCGTACTTTGAGTGAGTAATATTGATTTTAGTTCAAAAGCAAATTATATTTATCTGTTATTAAAATACCATATCCAATATTTATAAAAATCATATAGGACACAATTAAATAAAAAAAATTCTAGATCAAAAGTTAAATGATTTTCCTATTTAAAGTAAAAGTATTTGGGCCTTTGCGAACATAAATTTGGAAAGCCCAATCGGAAATATAAAACAAACAATATTTTCGTACCAATAAAATAGTCCAGTAGTACATTAATTCAGGCAGAAGAAAATAATCATCACAAATGTCGATATTAACATCAATATTTTACGTGTGTCAGTGAGATTATTCAGGAACATTCATTCCCACGACATATTGCATTTTTTGTGCGTCTGCTCATCTTCCCACAGAAGATAAAAAGTCCAGGTATGGCAAAAATCTGGTAAATAATTAAAAAAATAAAAAAAATTTAAACTGTTATTTCACCTGTAGATTTTAGAGAAATATTTACCTTCCTTGTTGAAATGTTTTTGTTTGTCTTATTTTTAATTTGAGGCAAGTTTATTTACAATAATTACGCTGCTAAAATAGCTTGATAAATTTGTTTTTGAATACAGGTACCTTGTAGATATTCCATAGTAAAAATTCTGTAAATATCTATTGTAGAAATCTCATTTCATAACATAGGTACATTGAAATAAAAAAATGTATGATACTACATTTTGCTTAATTTTTTTTGTTCTATTTTCAGATAATATTATATACAAAGTGTAGATATCAATAATCTTCTTATATAATAAACAACTGAAATATATTTTGATTTTACGTTATTTTATTATGTTGAAATTTTTATATTTTTTAAGTAATTTAAAATAATCTTATTGTCACAGAATATTTGATTGTATTTCTTCCTATTTTGTTCTGCCACCTTAGAATGTAGTTATTTTAATTGATCTTTTATATCATAAACTGAAATTATTTTGTCCATATTGCAGATTATTAACAAAAATCCTATTGCAATATAATCATGCAGGTAAGTCAATAAAACATATTATGATATTAAAATATATATATATATCTGACTATGAATATCATTTTTGTAGCAACAAAGAGGTTTCACACCAAGAACTTATGTCTTCAATGAATCTCAGGTAAATTTCATTCTATAATCTCAATAATGTAGAAAAGGAAAAATTGTGAACGCCTAAACCTGTTTGATTTTTCAACTTTGTACTGGTAAAGATATAACTATGAACTACCAGTCAATTAGTATAACAAACAGACTAACCACCTTTTATCAGTCATCATTCATAATGTCAATTATTTTCCATCATTTTCTGTATTTTTCATTTTTTTCTTGTTGAGGTGAGTATATATTGTATTTGTCATATGGATATGGTTTCTTATAGTTCCAATTTGATGTCATTTGATTAGTATACTTCTCATAATTTGATCAGACAAATAGACATAGTCCTCCAGCTTTCAAGTATTTTGCTAAGATTATTATAGTTAATAATGATTAAACATCATGATAAATGTTTTTAAGGCAACTAACATTAAGAGAGTTAGGAATTTGTCATATATTTCTTGTGACAATGAAGATATATCAGTTTTTTATTTTTTATTTTCTTTATTTTTTTGTATGAATATCAGTACTTACATTTTGAATATATTGTTTCCTTCTGTACAGACAAGAAAAAGGGCAAACAAGTGTGAACTATATCTGTTTTACGAAGGTTATTTTTTCCGCAAACAAGGAGGAGGAATAGGGTATTCGGCTAATCCTGGAGCGATACTGATGAACATAGATGTAAAGAAATTCAGGCTGCAACATTTAGTACATGTGATTTACAAGCTCGGAAAGTATATACCAGAAGGACTTTGGTACAGGGTACCAAATTCTGAATTTAGTGACGGTTTGAGAACTATAAGCAATAATAAGGATATCCGCACTATATTTGACCTTCTAATGGCAGCAGGGACTTACAAAATGTGTATCTATGCACAAGAAAAATTAGTACAGCTTAATTCAGAAAGACATCTTATTCGTGCACTACCAGGCGCTGTACCACGAGTGTTTAACAAGGTCAATACCATGAAACCATTGAAGATCATAAAAACAATGTCGAAGAAGGAGGATGCTTATGATCATATTTATCAAATAAGTCATAGGTGTACCTTTGAAGAAAAAGAATAAACCAGGAAAATATGAAAGGGTGATTAGGCTTTAAATCGCCATTTTATTTTGTAAAAAAACTTTCTTGATGTGTAATTAATACTCGTATGTTGAGAAATATATGTATATAGAAGTTATTTGGAAAAAGCTTTTTTTTATATAGTTAAACTATTATTGATATATGTTGGCATTTGAATTATGTGTAATCACATTTCCTTTCCAGCTAGTGGTATGCTTTTATGCAGTTATGGAGTCCTCATTATAAAAAGAAATCACATTCATAATGCTATTAGCACTTGAATTAATTCTTCTAATTTGCTGTTTCTTTAAAAAAATAATGGCTACAAATTGTCTTTGCATTGAATTAATAGCACTCTTAGGTTTAGCAATGTGTTGTGTTGTTTACTACGTTAAACCTTTTGAATTTGTTACCAGTGAGCCTTTCGACTTTGTCACTAATGTGCCTGTGCCGGAGATAAATGATCTTTTGGACTTCATCACCAGTGTGCCTATCGACAGTTTGCCAAAAAGAATACATTATTATTCAGAATATCATTTTGTATACCATATTGATTTTTCATCCCACATTGATATGAGAAATCAATATAACACACTTTATAAACAATTGAACAATTACAATGGAATGAGATGTTTGTTTGCTTAATGTAATACATTGAAATATCAAATCACACGTATTACATTAAGCACACAGGCATCTCTTTTTAAGATTTTAGAACTATTTTATTGTTTGAACTAAAATAAATATGAATTTGTCATAACTATTTATTTTACATAAATGTTTACAAATTTATCATAAATCTACAAAATCTAGCAATTAATGACTTCTAGAACGAAAAAATGTCAAAATAAAACCTAATTCAAAGACCTGATTTTATACAGGACTTTTTTAACGAGTCTTTTTAAGATTTTAGAACTATTTTATTGTTTGAACTAAAATAAATATGAATTTGTCATAACAATTTATTTTACATAAATGTTTACAAAGTTATCATAAATCTACAAAATCTAGCAATTAATGACTTCAAGAACGGAAAAATGTCAAAATAAAACCTAATTCAAAGACCTGATTTTATACAGGACTTTTTTAACGAGGAGAGGTACGAAAACGAAATTTCACATCTTCAAACTAAAAAAAAAAATTATCTAAAATTACATGTACAAATATAAATATTATGAATTATATACACAATTGAATAAATAAATCACATCTGACATTAGATCTATAATATTGTATTCATATAGATCTTTCGCTATACCAAAAAAACTATATAATATATGTTTAAAATTTCATAACATTGGGATTTCCGATTTTGTATTTCTAAAAATACTCAATAAAACAAGCTCCAAATAACCACTATTTTTTGTTTGGCTTTACAAGGCTAAAACAAATTTGGTTTTTACAAAAAGGTTTTGTTAATGAACATTAATTAAACATATAAAATAATATGTGTTGTAGAAAGTATGTTAAACATTAAATAGAAACACAGTTTAATATCTTAATACAATTTTAGTTACGAATTTCATATGAATAATAAACTTCGTCCCCTTGTTTTTTTTTTTTAATATATCATTTTTCATTGGGAATGTTATATATGATATTATGATTAATAGTTAATTTGTGCATGGAAATAATCAAACGAGTAAATGGTATAAATTAAATTTTATCAAATGATATGTTTATTTTAATATTATAGGAATGAATATATATTTAACTTTAATAAATTTATTCAGTTCAGCTGACTTTCTTAATAAATAAAAAGGTAATTATACAAACTTTTTTCTTATCAATAATTTTTCTAACTTTAATTCATAGCACATGTTCAGATTACCCATAGCTTTGTGTATAGAAATAATTGTACGAATAAATGGTACAAATAATGTATTATCAAATAATATATTTAATTCAATATTATAGGAGGGAATATATATTTAACTTTACTAAAATTATTCAGTTTAGCTTACCTTCCTAATAAATAAAGTAGTAATCATTCAAATTTTTTTCTTATGAATAATTGTTTCAACTTGAAATTAAATAAATTTTGCTTATTCAAAATCCAATTTCCACAACCTTGTTTTGTAATGAGGCCCATTGTTAATGGGCCGAAATCTTGGCTTTTCTTAATATTTTTTACAAAATTGTTATCCCACATTGGAAGAAAAGATCAATATAATACATCTTTTATACATTCAAGTAATTAAAATGAATGGTTGTGTTTGTTTCTTCATTGTAATATGTTACAATGAATAAACATATTAACTGTAACATAATACATTGAAAAAACAAACATCTCCAACTTTTGTGAATACAATATTTTTTAAAGTGTTTTTGCACTTTGAAATTAGAGAATTTTAACATTTTGTAATCTAACTTAGAAGAGAATTTAACATTTTTTAATAAAGTTTTTCTTACATTTATATATCTTCTTTAACAGTGTATTGCTTCAGGAAATTGATAGTTCCATATATTACAAGATTCAAAATAACCATTAAAATGTTGCTCCAATAACAAAATAGAGGATTTTATATTATATTTTTTTTTCGTACGTATAATATCTATATTCCTTGAGAGTTTTTTTTGGATCTCTAATATATCTGTTCTTTTTTAATGAAGCTTTTAAATTTTCTATGTATTACATATTATGGTAATTAAAACAAGTCTACAGTTTATTCCTTGCATTGTAGAAATCATATAACTTTTTTATTTTCTCTATATTATATTATATATGCCGTATTGAAAATTAAATAACATAACTTTTTGAATCTTAATTCATAATTTCTTACGGATAGATATTCCCGATATTTTATAAAACAAATAGTTTTACATCATAGAGAACATATTTTTACATAAATGATATAAATTAAAATATCAACTTATAATATATTCGGAAATAGTACCTTCTATCGAACTTGCTTGGAAGACATTTCTTTTATCTATTTTGCTTAGAAACTTTGTTTAAAATAATATGTGATCTGAAAAGTATGTTAAACATTAAAAAGAAATACAATTTAATATCTTAATATAATATTAGTTACGAATTTCATATGAATAATAAACTTCGTCCCCTTCTTTTTTTTTTTAATATATCTTTTTTCGTTGGGAATGTTATATATGATATTATGATTAATAGTTAATTTCTGCATGGAAATAATCGTACGAGTAAATAGTACAAATAATATTTTATACATGATATATTTATTTCAATATTATAGGAGTGAATATATATTTATCTTTAATAAATTTATTCAGTTTAGTTGACCTTTTTAATAAATAAAGAGGTAATTATATAAACTTTTTTCTTATCCATAATTTTTCTAATTTTAATTCATAGCACATGTTCAGATTATCCATAGCTTTGTTCATGCAAATAATCATACGAATTCCAGAATTTTGTAAGAATTAGCATACGCATATTTGTATCTTTGTTTATGATACTAGAACTAAATATCGAATTCAACAAAAAAAAAAATATTTGTTTTAAAAATAGTTCAATTTTTCTTTTCCATTATTAAAATATTAACTTCATTTTGCATAATAAATTACGATTAAATATGTTTGTCTTTTACAAATTTGGAATAATATACTACAAAATATTTATTTATAATGTTTAAAAAACAACTGCATGAATAAGATATTAATAATAAACACATCTAATATCTGCTTATTCCACACGAAAAAAAATTAGTCGTGTATTAAAAAAATTGATTACTACTGTTCCAGTATTGTACAAAGTAGGAACAACTAAATTTTGCTTATCCGAAATTCAATTTCTACAACGTTGTTTTGTAATGATGTCCATTGCTAATGGGCCAAAATCTTTGACCTTTGTAATATTTTTTTGAAATTTTTTATCCCACATCGGAACATAGGATCAAAATAGTACATCTTTTATATACTCAAGTAATTAAAATGAATGGTTGTGTTTGTTTATTCACTGTAATATATTACAGTATTACAGGAAACTACTGAAATATATTACACTGAATAAACAAGCATCACCAACTTTTGCGAATACAATATTTTTTAAAGTGTCCTTGCATTCTGAAATTATATAGAGTTTTGACATTTTGCAATTTGACTTAAAAGAGAATTTAACATTTTTTAATAATGAGGAAAACGTTGGTTCCATATATTACAAGATTGAAAATAACCATAAAAATGTTGCTCCAGGAACAAAATAGCGGATCTTATATTATATTATCTTTATTTCCGTGAGTATAATATCTATATCCCTTGAGAGTTTTTTTTGGATCCCTAATATATCTGTTCTTTTTTACTGAAGCATTTACATTTTCCATGTACTACATATTAGGGTAATTAAAAGAAGTCTACAGTTTATTCCTTACATAGTAGAAATTATATAAATTTTTTATTTTCTCTTTATTATATTATACATGCTGTATTAAAAATTAAATAACATAACTTTTTGAATATTAATTAATATTTTCTTACAGATAGATATTCCCAATAACTTATAAAATAAATAGTTTTACATCACAGATAACATATTTTCACATAAATTATATAAATCAAAACATCAATTTATAATATATTCGGATATAGTACCTTTTCTCGAACTTGCGTGAAAGACATTTCTTTTTTCAATTTTGCTTAGATACTTTGTTTAAAATAATATGTGTTCTACAAATTATGTTAAATATTTAATAGAAACACTATTTAATATCTTAATATAATTTTAGTTACGAATTTCATATGAATAATAAACTTCGTCCTCTTGTTTTTTTTTTCTTTAATATATCATTTGTCGTTGGGAATGTTATACATGATATTATGATTATTAGTTAATTTGTGCATGGAAATAATCATACGAGTAAATGGTAGAAGTAATATTTTATCAAATCATATATTTATTTCAATATTGTAGAAATGAATATATATTTAACTTTAATAAATTTATTCAGTTTAGCTGACCTTCTTAATAAATAAAGAAGTAATTATACAAACTTTTTTCTTATCAATAATTTATCTAATTTTAATTCATAGCACATGTTGAGATTATCCATAGCTTTGTGCATGGAAATAATCGTATGAATAAATGGTACAAATAATATTTTATCAAATAATATATTTAATCCAATATTATAGGAGTGAATGTATATTTAACTTTAATAAATTTATTCAGTTTAGCTTACCTTCGTAATAAATAAAGTGGTAATCATTCAAACTTTTTTTTTTATCAATAATTGTTTCAATTTGAAATTATTTTATTTATAATTAGGCTGGTAGATAAAAAAAAAGAAATTAATGTGTATAGTATTACGGTATTTCTGGGGAAATAAAAATTAAATGCTATTTATTCTTCACGATTTTTTAATATATTTCTTTCGGATTTCTTTTGTAAGCTTGGATGTAAATATTTTATGTTGAGAAATAGTTAGAAACTATTCGATAGATTTATCCGACAAAAATTATGTTGGAACTTGCATTTTACTTGTTCCAATAAGGTCTGAAAATTTCGTTTATCAATGTTGCTTTTTCTAGGTACTTGAATGAGAATAATGAGCAGTTCTTGGTGAACTTAACGATGTATTCTAAGCTGTTCTTCATATTTACAGAATATTTATTTGTGATTTTTTATTTGGGTTTTTAATGATAAAACTGATTTTGCTATTTAATTAATTTTAGTAGATGCATTACGGTGCATTTTTTTAAATTTCTTTTAACGAGTTTTTAAGAACATAAAATTATAACAATAATTGTTAGTCCTTGTTTGTCATAGTATGAGATATTTCATCCAATTTGTATTACATGTGCTTAAAAATATTAAAATTATTTTTCAGTTTATGTTCGGTTCTTATAGTTTTGTTTCTCATAAGAATATATATATAGTAAATATTTTATGCATATATAAAATGATTTGTTTTATATTTCTATTTCTTCCAAGCTTTATATTCGGTAATAAAGAAATATAAGTTTTAAAATATTAAATTTAGTAAAAAGTTGTTTCCATTCATTAAGTTTAGTAATATTTTTTCTTTCCATTGTTCAATTTTAGTAAGTATATTTGGTAAACTGATCAATATTATCCAGAATCTACTGTTTTAAAGGATCTATTTTGGAACAGGAATAGTTTACTCAACTAAAATTTTATTCATGGTTTGATTTGATTGGTTGATTGAATTGTTTTGAGGCTTAATGATGATTGAGCATTGAATTGTTCTATAATAATATAATATTTGGCTATATTACAAGATATTTACTTAATTATTCTAATTTTTTATATGTTATATATATGCGACTCCTATACTACATAAATTAACTTCCATTTAATGCATTTGCATAGATATTTGGCTATATGAAAAAAACTATATAATATATACTTCAAATTCTATAACATTAGGATTTCCAATTTTGTATTTCTAAAAATACTCAATAAATCAAGCTCCAAAGAATCACTAATTTTTCTTTTATTCTAGAAAGCTATAACAACTTTAAAAAAAATATCACATCTAAGGAATGCATCAAACGAGTAAATTACCCATTTGATAAAGCACAATTCCAGAGTTTTCTAAGAATTAACATAGACATACTTTTATCTCTTGTTATGATACTAGAACAAAACATTGAATTGAAGAAAAGAAAAAATTATTTAAAAACAGTTCAATTTGTCTTTACTATTATTAAAATATCAACTTCAATTTGCATAATAAATTTCAGTTAAACATGTTTCTCTTTTACAAATCTGAATAATATACTACTAAATATTTATTTATAATGTTTAAAAAACAACTTCATGAACAAAATATTATGCCCACTGTTAATGGGCCAAAATCTTAGTCTTTTCTAATAGTTTTTACAAAATTGTTATTCCACATCGGAAAAAGAGATCATTATAATACATCTTTTATATACTCAAGTAATTAAAATGAACGGTGGTGTTTGTTTCTTTACTGTAATATATTACAATGAACTTTGTAATATATTACAGTAAAGAAACAAACATCACCAACTTTTGCGATTACAATATTTTTTAAAGTGTTTTTGCGCCCTAAAATTATACGGTTTTGGTATTTTGCACTCTAATTTAAAAGAGAGTTTAATATTTTTTAATAACGTTTTTTCTTATTCTTCTATATCTTCTTTAACAATGTATTAGTTTAGGAAAAGGATGGTTCCATACATTACAAAGTTAAAAATAAGCATGAAAATGTTGTTCCTGGAACAAAATAGGGGACCTTATATTATATTATCTTTATTTCTGTAGGCATAATATATATATTGTTAATATATCTGTTCTTTTTTAATGAAGCTTTTACATATTCCATGTATTACATATTAGGGTAATTAAAACAATTCTATAGTTTATTCCTCGTATTGTAAAAATTATATAAAATATTTATTTTCCCTATATTAAGAAACTATAAAGAAGTATAGCACTTATTTACAGTACATAGTTGTGAACTTTGCTTTTTCTTTACATGTGGTATTGAAAATTAAATAACATAACTTTCTGAATCTTAATACATATTTTTTTACAGATAGATCATCCTGATAATTTATAAAATAAATAGTTTTACATCATAGACAACATATTTTCGCATAAATAATATGAATCAAAACATCAACTTATAATATATTCGGAAATAGCACCTTCTCTGGATCTTGCGTGAAAGACATTTCTTTTATCTGTTTTGCTGAGGATCCACAAACTCTGTGTCCAAATTTTTAATTCGTACTCTGTATCGAATAGTGCTTCCCACATAGATTCATAGTGGAATTGGGGATCCATGATAAAAAGAACATCTGTATTATGTTCTGCTATTAAACTGCGTAATTTTGTTATAAATTCTCTGAAAATAATATTTGCCCCGTTCACGAATATGATAGATATTTTTTTTTCATTATTAGGGAAGTTTTGGCTTTCGTTACATATGTGAATTTTATAAGTTTGACAATTACTATATAAAATGGGACTATGTATAGTCACACTTATAGCTGATATATCATATGCAGTAAATATAACATGATCATTAAAAAAACCTTCTTCCAGAAGAATTATCAAACTTCCACCATTAAAAAAACTTATATTACTACCAGACTCATTGTAATGATACATAGTGTTTATTTATGGAATTATAAATATATGTGTACAAGTGAATGAAATAATAAAGTTAATAAGAAATTCCCCAAAATAGAAGATTTTTCTTACTCTTATAAGAGAAAATTAATTAAAACAATTACGAGATCACTACAATATTTATATGATATATTCACATAAATCGGAAAATGCTTAACTTTTTCGTCTGTGTAACTTACTATTCAAATAGTTGTTGTATATGCCCAGATATATTCGGATATGAAATCTCTGATATGTATAATCTTCAAATAAAAAAAAAAAATTTATTAGTAATCGTTCTCGTTTAATGTGTAAGTTGAATGGGATGGAAGATGGCAATGGTCCTTTATATAATATTTAGGACATTGAAGATCCATATACAAAAGAACAAATTGCTTATAAAAATAATGTTTATCCGGAATATTTAATCTTATATTAAATGAAGTTTCTTGAATACATAATTAAATATATTAAATGCATACAAAAACAAAAATTCTGTATCAATCACATGGTCTTCTGACAAAATATTAATCATAAGTGTGAAGTAGCTCTTTATCGTAGAATTAAGTCCCAATAGAACGTGTCCATTTCTCATCCAAAAATAAAATTGTGGAAATAATAAAATTGCACAAAACAACTATTGATTTCTGTTATTAATTTTAAATGTATTCTATTATATATATATAACGAAGTTTATCTGACCTATTGGGCCAGACCACATGAAGTTTAATATATAAGGAAATCCATTGATTAATATTCTTAAAATAATTAATATTGTATTAGTATTATGTCGTAATTTACTATTTATTTTCTATATACAATGATGTTTAATGGTAATAATTACTATTCGCTTCTAATTTGTTTTTACAGATTTACATTTTATTGAAGAAAAAACAATAATAAAATTTTTTATACAATTGCTAATTATTTTTACTACTTTGTATTATACTTCATATTTTTTAAGTTATGAACTTATATATTTTATTGCTACAGTATAAAGGGGACAGCTTTAACATCACATCTACTATTTAACTAGAATAGAAAATACATTATTACAATCTTAATATATCTCTACTATATATATACTAAGTCCGTGTCACATAATTTTTTTATTAGCAAATTTTAGTAAAAATGATAAATGATACAATGCTTCGTCGGATATTTATAGAGAAAGTGAAAAACTTAGATCCCGAAATCATAACAATTTCTTCAACTCAAGAATTACTGGAAGAACATTTTGCTTGCAACCTTGCGAGTAAGAAAAATTTGATAGAAGATTTAGTGGCAGAATATAAATCAACGGCTTTGATAGCAAGTGAACCGGAAAATGGGATAATCAGTCACGAAAATACACATGCATCGAATTTGCACAACATACGAGGACTTTTCTTTTTACAAACTAACGTAACTATGCTATTCAGCAAGGTACATTTTATGCCTTATAAGAAATTTATATTGTTGTTTTATAGATATTTTTCTTACAAATTTTTAATAAATGCAGAATTTCCCTGAAAACATAGCCACAATCATAACCGAAGTACCAGGACAAATAATCGTTGTTCGAAACGGAAGTAAATATTGGTTACTGCCAACAAGAACGTCACAATTGAAGAAATGCTGGAATAAACTATTGACTGACAATGAAGTCGATATAGACGATAAGATTATATTTTATAGGTCTTTTATAAATGTTTTTGAACTTGCTGTGTTCACAGTTCACGGTGTTAAAAAAACGCACTGGTTTAATGAGTATGAGTTTTCCAAAAATGTCACAACAGCTTACAATAGTCAAGTTGAGATATCAAATTTTATGACTTCATGGATACCAACTTGTAGACATGAATTTTCACAAACTGGAGCGTTCTACATCCATGTGTTGGTGAAATCAGATCATCTGGTAATAATACTAATTATGTTATATAATTATTGTATAAAAATATTAATATACTATACAATATTATAATATTTGTTGTTGTTCTTTAGAT
This sequence comes from Penstemon newberryi var. newberryi, assembly GCA_030819805.1. Lineage (NCBI taxonomy): Eukaryota > Viridiplantae > Streptophyta > Magnoliopsida > Lamiales > Plantaginaceae > Penstemon > Penstemon newberryi. Next base: position 3,053,216 of record JAUALY010000003.1, on the reverse strand, counting down.
GATACCCAGTCAATTCATTCATACAGCAAGATTACACGGAAAAAAACAAATTAAATTGAAGACTGGAAGAAGAAGTTGGGAAGTCACATTGAATAATACAGGCTTTGAAAGAGGCTGGACAGAATTTTACGAAGATCATAACCTTACTCACACGACGATTTTCTTTTTTCTTACAAAAAATCACTCATTCAGAGCTGTTATATTTAACGATAAACACGATGAAATCTTTTATCCGTGGTATAATACCACATCTATAACATGTGCTTGACTATAAATTTAGTTCTAATAAAAAATCCGTCTTTATTGTTCTTGTATTTTATATTGTATTTTGTAAATGTAATCTTAAAATCCCGGAATTCTTACATATTGTATTTCAAATCTATTAATATCTTAATTTAATATAGTTCATGTCTTTTATTACACATACATTAGATTTTGGAAAGAAATAATTACGTTTGATTTCTTCGATGTATTTTACTGTGCAAAATTGGAACTTGTGACCAGAATTGTGTCATTATTTCTTGTATCGATATATGTAAATTTATGATATTCATACCTCACTTTTGCATGATGAATATGAACATGATAATGTATAATACTAGCTATTGTATTTCGTGACTTAGCTAAAATGTTCATCCACGTGTATCAATCTTTATAGTGTCGGTAGTGTTTATCTAAATTATCATAAATAAAGAATTTTTTGGTTTTCTTCTTTTTTTTTTGTCGGCAGGATTTTAAATTGTGTTTTAAGAACATGTATCGTCACTTTATATATATATATATATATCAAACACTTTTCATTCAAGGAAAAAAAAAACTAAATTTAACCTACATCACAGCTAATATATTCATAACACATACATTAAAACTTTGTTACAAAATATTTATATTCAATACTTTGTTCCTATACATATTGGTGGAAAAGGATATATTCATAATTGAGAATCCCAGCCTATAACAGTAAGTGTGCAAAAATATATCCAGTTCCATCCGTATGTATAAGAAGAAATATGTTGTTCTGTCGCCTTATTAAAATTTATTCGGGTAAGATCTTCAACAATTTATTTTGTCTTATTTGAATATCGTTTGAATTACGTCCACTCTTTTTATTTTGCAATCTTATTAAAGGGTATTTTTATCGGACAAAATTTCCTATGGAGGCTTGTCAAAAAAATATTTTCTATTTGAATTACATTCTGCTTTCTTAAGTGATCTATTTTTTTTTTTTTTTTGATATCATATAACTTATAGCTGTAGATAAATTTATGGATCTTCTTTATTCTTCTCAGTTTTTCAATTTACTTTTACTTAAATGTTATGTTAGTATATAATATTTTATTTCTTTCACTTCATAAGAATTTAAAAAATTGTTCTCCCAGAAAATTGAAATTGTTGAGTTTAATTAGGTTCATTGTAACTATATATTCGGGAAAAAAAAAAGTATAACATCAAAATAATGTACTAAATTATACTTAATTATGTCTAAATATTTAGCTCCTATATTTTTTTCGTCTTGGCTTATTGACATTGTTCATATTTTTTATAATGTTATGTAATAAAGCTTCTACTAAATATCTTCACTTTTAGTAGCGATCACCTTGAAGAAGCTCAACTGTCAAGATGAGGTTTTTGATTTGCAATTTTCCTGCATAATTATTAACTATATCATAACAATTCCATGTAGTTTATAAGATTATAATGTATTTTTTTTTACAAGACATTATCATATTCCATTATAAATGATTGTTCACGACATAGGTTATTATTTTCCCTGGATGTATGATCTTATTCTATTTCTTACTCACAATTTAACTTTAACAATGTAGATTTTGTAAATTACATACCTTTTGAAGTGTTGTTAATCACTGATATAAATTTCTGTTGGAGATGAATGACTGATTTTTAGAAACAAAGGAATTTCTCTTTTCCATACTGATGGCACAGGACATATTTGGGAAAATCTTAAAATTTAATTTTTAGAAATTTATTTGAAATATATCCTTTGCCATTAATATGTATAAGAATGATGCTTTGTGTTTAAATTTTTCTTCAATGATGTATGGGTAAGAAATATTAGTATGCTTCCTTATGAAAGCATATCCGGTGTATATATAGCGGAAATATGAGTTTTTTTATTTTAAATATAAATCAATATTTTATTTGGTAATATGTATTAGTAATTTACGTTAAAAAAATATGAAGTATGAGCCTAACAGATCCACCAGTTCTCCAATTATAGGCCGGTTTTGAGCGGTTCACACTGGTTTTTGAACTCCTCAGTTTTAGAGGTGTGTTCAAACTGAACAGGCTATTGATTTGTCATTATACTGGTCGGGTTGACCGATCTGATTTTAATGACATTGGTTGTGAGAAATAAGAGTCAATGTCAATTTATCACCATATGATATTTAAAATGTTCAATTTTTTCTCCTTTGATTTGAAAAAATGTTTTACCCTCTATAAAATATTTAAGGAGCAGTTTACCTCCTTCCATAAGAGATTATAGCATCAACTTCATGATAACCCATATTTACACTCAAGTCTTTTCTTTCCATTTCTATTTAATTGTAAATAGAATAACGGAAATCTCTTCCAATTCATTGTTATTGTACTTTGTTAAATAATTGGTATGTATCTCAAAATTATTCTCTGAATAGATTGAAATACTTGTGATGTAACAAAGAATATCCAATATTCCTGTAGTAGCTTAGTTTATTTATGATTCATCTTTTATTTTATTCTCTTATATTGCCGTATATATTCTGTTAATTGATTAATGAGAATGTGCAGAAGATCTATTTGCCTTCAAAGTTCTTTTTTTCAGAACTCATTATATATAATAAGTTGTTTACTAATTCAGGATTTATTGTTACATTATTAATTTATCAGATAAAGGATAATTATATATATAAAATTAACAGATATGAAATGTGATACCAATATAAGTATATAAATAAGACTTATATGTAATAAATTACGTTAGTTTGTTACATTAGGTAAGTAAATATGACCTTTTAATTTTTTTCTATTGAGTTTATGCATAAAAAAAGTATACATTATTACTATTAACGTTTCAAGCGTGAAGTTCACTAAATAAATATGACTAATGATGTGGGTCTTTTGTTGACCTAAATAGATAATCCAATCTTATTTCATTAATTTCTGAAAAAAAAATAAAAAAAAGGAATTTATGTAAATACGTACAAAATTATTTTACATGACCTTACTAAAGTGTCATGGATAGAACATAATTAAAAGCTACTAAATTATTTACATGTTATCAAAATATTTCAACATAATACCATTTTAACATATTAATACAATTACTTCGTATTTTTTAGTTAACAAATAGTTGAATATCGTATAATAACAATATATTTGTAAAAAATAATTTATCATAATACCAAATTCATTAATCTTGAATAGATTACGTGTAAATTGAAATGTATTTTACATAATGGGTAATTTAAATTTTTCGGCCTATGAATAATTTAAGTAACCTATTTTTAATAAGCTATAATGATTACTCAATTAATGTAAGGGCAGAAAAAATTTCTTAATTTTAATGACACCAGAAAAATATTAATAAGCTTATAGGTTAATGAATCTGTTTCATTTTAACAAGGCCAGATCATAAATTAAATTGTATAAAATTCATTTAAAGCCATAGCATACATGGACTTATATTCATTAAAATGAAGATCATATTTTTTGAAAAAACCCCACTAAAACGAGTTTGGTAAACCGACCATACGCATTACTGAAAAATAAATTGTCACTCTTAATAACTATAAAATTTAATGAATAAAATTAGTTAGTAAAGTGTAACAAATTATAAGTATGTACATAGAAATTTAGGGTAATTATTTCCTTAGAATTTGTGAAACATGCAAATATAAAATACACTATTATTTGGAAATTCATTTTTTATAACATATTGAACTTTCATCCCACATTGAACTAACAAAACAATATAACACACCATATAAACAATTGGACAATTACAAGGGGGTGAGATGCTTGTTTGCTTAACGTAATACATTGAAAGATCAAATTACACATATTACATTGAGCATACATCCATCGATAATTATAAAATATAAGTAAAAGATCATCTTAAAATATACATAATAAATATATTACACGATTAAACATTTAACTATTAAATATTTATAAGCTTGCAACATTACTTTATATTTTACTATATTTAGAATTTATTGTTGTCCTTCTTTATTTTAAGAAAAATAAATCTAATTACATTTTGTATTTAAACAGCCATGCTGATTCCATTATTAAAACGCATTTATTAGACAAAAGGTAGATATGAACTATGGTGATTGCCACAATGATCCATAATAACTAAAAAGATCACGCAGCCATCTTATAGAAAACACATCATTCAAAGTTTTTCCTATTAACATTTAATAGTAGGATAACAAGCTGCTATGGTGCTAATGAAAATCAAAGAATTGTTAGATTCTAGAATAACAACGAATCCTACAAAAAAATACCACATTTAAGGAATGTATTAAAAGCACAAATTAACCAATCATAGATTGACAAAGTAAAATTTCAGACTTTTCTAAGAATTAGCATCCACATATGTCTATCTTTGGTTATGATATTAGAACGAAACATCAAATTCAACAATTTTTTTTTTTTTACAAAGAATTCAATTTGTCTTTACTATTATTAAAATATTAACTTAATTTTGCATAATAAATTTCGGTTAAATATGTTTTTCTTTTATAAATTTGGAATAATTTACTGCAAAATATTTATTTAACTTTTTTAAATAACAAATTCACGAATAAAAATTAATAATAAACATATATAATATCTGCCTATTCTACACGAAAAAAAAAATGCCGTTTATTAAAAAAATTAATTACTATACACAGTTTATGTCTTAGATTACTGTATTGTTACAAGACTCAATTAATACAAGTATAGGTTGGAATAACATAACCAAAATATGATGGAGAATATGTGATATTTGCTTCGGTAATATTATGTAAATAATTATTGTAAATTTGACTAAAAAAAAAGGATTAATAATGGACTATTAGACTATAAATGTTATCAAATATCGTAATAAATATACGTAATTAACAAAATTGAAATATTAATATTAAAAAAAAAGTAATGAACTAATATAACAAAGACATATTATGTATAAATAATATTATCATACTTTGAGTGACTAAAACTTAATTTTTTTTTTTTTTTGAAAAAAATTGTATTTATTGTTTATTAAAATACTATATCTCATAATTATAAGAATCGTATAAAAGAAGAACAAATATAATTGTTTTATGATGAAAAGTTAAATGAGTGTCCCGTTTGCAACACAAATATTTGGGCCTCTGAAATCATAAATTTGGAAAGCCCAATTCGAAATATAAAGCAATCGTTTTTTTTTTATCCCAAAAATGGCCCAATACTATATTAATCCAAGTAAAAGAAAATAATGATAACAAATGTCGATATTAACACTTTTTCCTAACGTGTGTCAGTAAACTTATCAAAGAACATTCATTCTTATCAAGTTTCTTCATTCCGGAGTGACTGTTCATCTTCTCAGAGAAAACAGAGATTCCAGGTATAGCAAAAAAATGGTAGATAACTTAATAAAAAAAATTTTTTACTGTTATTTCGTTTGTAAGTTGCAAAGAAATATTCACTGTCCTTATAGAAATCTATTTGTTTGTCCTGTCTTGAACCAGAAGCATGTTTTAAAACTAAAAAAAAATATTTATTAGTTAGTGTGAAAACTTGTACGTGTTAGACAATTTTGGAAAGAAAAACATGTTTATTCAGGTTAATCTCTTTGATAAGTTTGTTTCTGTATAATGTGCAAATATATCATAGAATACACTCCCTAAATATCTATTGTGGAAATTTTATTTCATTACCTAGGAACGTAGAAATATTTAAATGTATGATACTACATTTACCTGATAGAAAAAAAAATTCTTATTATTTTCGAATAATAGTATATGAAAAGTGAAGATAGGAATAAAGTTTTGGTATGATGAACAACTGAAATACACTTTGCTCATTCTGTTGAAATTTATTACATTTTTAAGCTATTTAAAATAAATTTATTGCAATTCAATATTTGATTATATTTCTTTCTATTTTATGTTGCCATTTTAATATTTTCTTGTTCGAATTGTTCTTTTACATTATAAACTGAAATTAATTTTTTTATATTGCAGACTATTAAAAGATATTTTATTACAACATAATCATGCAGGTAAAGTAATTAAATATGTTATGATATTATAAGATATATTTATATCTAATTATCAATATGTTTTTTGTAGCGACAAAGAGGTTTCACACCAAGAACTTATGTCTACAATGAATCTAAGGTAAACTTTGTTTTATAATTTTACTGATACACAAGAGAAAAACTTGTTTGATTATTAAACTCTGACTTTTGCTGCTGTATTATTTGTACTCTGAGATTAGGTTTTGTTTATGATTAGACTTCATGCAATATGCTCTTGAAGTAAATAATAATACGAAATTTAAGAAGTTAACATACTTTTCTTGTGAACTATAAAGATATGTTACTTTCCTATTCTTTATCTTTGATTTGTTCTTGTATGCATATCAAAGTACTTACACTTCTATTACATTGTTTCCTTCCATACAGACAAGGAAAAGGGCAAATCAATGTGAACTATATCTGTTTTATGAAGGTTACTTCTTCCGCAAACATGGAGGAGGAATAGGCTATTCGGCTGATCCTGGAGCGATACTGATGAACATAGATATAAAAAAATTCAGGTTGCAACATTTGGTGCATGTGATTTACAAACTTGGAAAGTATATACCAGAAGGCCTTTGGTATAGGGTACCAAACGCTGAATTTGCTGATGGTTTGAGAACTATAAGCAGTAACCAAAATATCCGCACCATATTTGATCTTCTAATGGCAGCAGGGACCTACAAAATGTGTATCTATGCACAAAAGAAACTGGTGCAGCTTAATTCAGAAAGATTTGCTATTCGTGCATTACCAGGAGGCGTACCCCGAGTATTTAATAAGGTCAACACAATGAAATCATTGAAGATCATCAAAGGAATGTCCAAGGAAGAGGATGCCTATGATCACATTTATCAAATAAGTCATAGGTGCATCTTTGAAGAAGAAAAATGAACAAGGAAAATATTATGGGATGTTTAGACTTTAAGTTTGCATTTTATTTTGTAAAAAATACTTCGTAATATGTAATTATTACTCTTATTTTAAAAATGCTATGTACAATGCATTAATTGATAAATTCCTTTTTTTTTATTGTTAAGTTATTATTGTTGAATGTTAGGATTTTAAGTATTTTTAAACATTTTAAGAAAGCTAAAAGGATATTTACATATTTCACTTCAAAAGCATAATGTCTATTACCTTAAGAATATACGCATAAGTTTCAGTTTATTTTGAACTTTTTTATTGTTCAAACTGAACAAATTCATAAATTTTCATCATAATTTAATTTACACAAAAGTTAAAAAAGTTATTAAAAAACTAAGAAACAAGCAATTAGTAGAGACATCAATTTGATAATTCGAATTGTGTTATACCCTCCTCACTCTAAGTGACTGCCCTGGTTGACAAAAGATTTATGGAAGCCTATTCCATGAACAGGCTCGAATGTTTTGCGTAGTAATTTTTCTCCCGATAGGTCAATACATCGTATATAATTAAACAAGTTATTGAAAGGTGACTAAAACACGAGAAATAACAACTATCTACTAAAGTAAAGGTAATTTCGGAAAGTTTATTTAATGCGATATCTACTTCACGAAAAACAATACAGATACGAAATCTTAGATCTTCAAAATGAAAAAATATTAATATTAAAATACACGTGCAGAGATAATTACTATAAATTATATACATAATCAAATATGTAAATTACATCTAACGTTAAATCTATAATCTTTTATTCACATATATTTTTGGTTATATTATTGGTTTACCAGTTTATACAAATGTAAAAAAAAATTCATAATTTTATTAACATCAAAACGAAAAAAAATTAACTTACGGGTGAATAAATATGTTTCAACAAATGAAGCGCATAAATTAAACTTAATAAAACCCACTTACAAGCATAACTAACATGGACTTGTGTATATTAAAAGGAAACCCATTTTTTTTAAAACGGCCCATTAAATTGAATTTGGTAAAACTGACATACGCATGACCAAAAAAAACAAATATCATCCCAATAGTTATAAAAATTAATAATTAAATTTATTTAATAAAGTACAATAAATCATGAATATTTAGAAATAAATTTTTGGTAATTATTTTCTTATAAGTTGTAAAGTATGTAGATAAAAAATACACTAATTGAACAAGGCCAGTTTATAGTTTCAATTTTAGAAAACTAACTTACAAACATAGGAAAGATCATCTTATGTATATTAAAATAAAATTTATTTTTTTAAGAAATGTCCACTAAAACGAATTTGGTAAAACTGATATACACATGATCGGAAAAAAAAATGTCACTGTTAATCGTTATAAAAATTAATAAAAAAATTTACTTGGTAAAGTACAATAAATCATAGATATATAAAAATAAATTTTGGGTAATTATTTTCCTATAAGTTGTAAAGTATACATATAGAAAATACACTATGATTGAGTTTACATTATTTTTTACATCATTTTTTACATCATGATTGTAGGATGTTTGATTTTACATAATGATTTTAATTTATTTTATTATATATATATATATATACATATATATATATATATATATTTTTTAAGTTCCTATTAAATAAAAATATGGCTCAATATTACATCTATGATGCGAATAAGTTTATTTAGTTCGATCAAATTATGAAGGATTTGTAACAAAGTTGATTAGGATTTATTTAATTTTCGACTTAATATACAGTAACAATTGATATACATAATTTGTAATAGCGGTTTAGTGACTTGGTAATCTTTTGCATTGATGAACAAAAATATAGAGTAGTATCATATCAATATATTTAATTTTTTCATAATTCTTGAAACTTTTTTTATTTATGATATTTAAATTTTCGTAAGAGTCTTTAGTTAATATATATAACTGACCGAACCTACCATAGGAAATTTTTTATCCATAGATGCCATCCTTATATATGTATTATATAATAGTAATCCCTAATGGGCTAATTATTTTAATGTTTGGTATTGGGTCTAATGAAAGCTGAGAATTAATTTTTTTTGGGCTGATCCAAATAACCTGTTAAAGGTGGACTGTTATTATTTTAATGGACTTCTCTGGTAATTATAAACGGAATATAAAGGCTGGACTAATATAATTACTGAATCAAAAAATATAATAATAACTATATAAATATAGATATGTTTGTTTAACTAAATAATAGTACAAACTTAGAATGAGTTTAGCCCAGCAGTGAGAGTTTTTAAAAGCACTTCTAAACCTTCATTGTGATTTTTGAAGTGTTTGGCCTCAATTATTGAAATTGCTTTTAGTCAATCGTGATTTTAATGGTGTTTGGACCCTAATATCATAATCACTTTTGGGATCTGCATAAGCTAAAAATCAACTTATTTTAAAAGCTACTAAAATGTTACTTTCGCAAAAGCTATTATCCAAAAGCAATTATTTTATAATTGAATTTTATCATAATCAATAATTGCCAAAATCTATTTTAGTAAAATTAATTCTCCTATAATTGATTTTCGAATCGCTAGGCTAAACTCACCCTTTGTAAATATTAAAATCACTGTTATGTAAAAAAATTTATTCTTAAAAGGTTATGCTAATTTTTTTTTTGCTAACTGCTTCTTTTGGTATTTTCGTTATTAATGTAAATTATGATTGAATCATCAAATTCATTCCAAGAAATCATACAATAAAAAAATCTCCGGTGAATTTTAAATGGGAAATTTTATATTATGTTGTTTACAATTTATTGGATCCATGGAAAAAAAATCTATCAATAATTGTTATAGTTTAAAAATATAGGTTTACCTTTTAAGATCTCCAACTGTTGTGCCAATCTCACCCATATACTATTTGTCTTATGTTAATAGTTATTTGGGAAAGTACAAATTCATTGTTTATAGTTCATAATTCATAGTATTTAATTTTGAAAACAAAAAATTTTAATACAAGAAAATTCAGAATAAATTTTATTGGGTATTGAATACAAGCAGATATGGAAAGACTCTGACTAACATTAACCTAAATTTGCCTAATTCATTAAATTTCAATTTCTTAAATTGAACTTGGGCTTCTTAGACTTGTCTAAAAACTTTAGGATTCAACTTCGGTGAAATACGGACAAATGAACAATGACCTCAATAAATCCAAATTAATAACATATTCTTTTGCTTTTCTACAAAAGAAAAAGAAAAAGAAAACAATGGCACAACCTGAATGAAAATTTTAACAAAGAGAATCTCATATCATGAAAATCATAGGTTAAATTTTTTGATTAATTCGCCCAAAAAATTTGTCCTAAGTGGAATGGGAACTAAGTTAAGGTGTACTTAATAATTTTATAGCACTACCTATCCAGCACTACATTTTTTTTGAACATAAATGTAAAAACAGGAAAAGAAATTAATTTTTTTAACTTTTACCTACACCTTTGCGCAAAAATTCAAATTCTTCTCAAGTAGCTAAAAAATACTCTAATAGCTCCCTTGCTTTACATTTTAAAATGAATTCTTTTTTTGTCTTTCATTCACCAATCCAAAGTTTCTTTTGTGATCGAATGAAATAAATAGAAATTTTGTTTGTTTCGTACTGTTTTTTAAGACATAAATATTGTTAAGAGCTCTTATGGTATGGAAAAAGTTCGTGACGTTTAATTAGATTCCGGATAGATAAATGAACTAAGAATATGCCTTAAGGACCAATGGTTAACAATGGTTGTAACGGATCGTTTTGTTGGAATAAGCAATAATGAAATCATAGTCTTAATAAATGAGGCGTAAAGGGGGAGTGATATTGATCCATGAGAAGTTCAACAAACTCTTGAAATAGCACAAGCTAATTGGAGAAAAACTTAACGAAAGAGACAAATAATTGAAGCAAATCTAGCTCTTTGATGAGCTAGGACGAGAGTAGAGGCTATCAATTTGACGGGAAGGGAACTAATTAAATAGAGAAGAAAATTGGTGGGGGGAAATCAATGTCCTTTCATTATTCGTTTTTTGCAAATTAGGAGAAAAGTAGATTAGGTAAAATTGTAAATACTCCCTGCAAAATTGCAAATATCTCCCGGAATGGAAAATGTCTGTATTATTGCAAATTCCCCTCTGTATAATTGCAAAGATTATAGTTTATATTTTCAGCTTAAAATCAATAGTCAAAATTGTAACATTTTAGGGGTGAGGAATTAATTATAACAATTTTTTTTTATAAATCAACTGTATTTAGAAATTTGACAAAAGAATTACAAAATTATGATTGAGTATGATTTTCGTAGATAAAGAAGATCGTATTTTATTATATTTTGTATCATTTCGAAAAAGAAGCAAAAATGTTATCGATCATATGATTTATTACGGTTTCCTCAAATTAAGAAGATCCTATATGATTCCATCTAAAATTTAACGATGATATGAAAATTGAAAAAGGTTGATTGATTTGAGTATGAAATGTATCATTCTAAAATGTGTGGTATGAAATGTATAAAATAGGTAAAGGTTTGTTATGAAAAGTGCAATTCCCTCTTTAGTGGTACCAATAGTGCAAACTGACCTATTGTATCAAATATACAATTTTTCCGTTTCTTCCCCATGTAGTTTTATTGTGAAGTAATGATATATATATATACACATATATATAATTTTATTTCTTTAGTTGTTTCACTTACTTAATAAATGTCTAAAATTTTTGTTATAGCTTGTTTGTCATAATTCAAACTCTATAAATAATATATAGAAAATATTCAATGAGGCATCTTTTGTGTTTGTTATGTTATAAATTAAAAGAACAATTTTTTATATATTTAGGTACTTTGTGTGCAAAAACTTTTTATTTATCTCCTTTTCTTATAGTTTAGTGCATTTTGTATAGAAATAACAATAATGTATGTACAAATAAATTATTTGAAGTACACAGGCTTAAAGTTGTATGCAGATTACTAGCAATATTGCTTACTGAACTAACCAAAATATTGCAGAATTATCTTATAGCTAAAGATTATTGAAAATTTTAATTCATAAATAACGGTACAATTTTATCTACATCATCCGAAACTTACATACTCGTATTTTATTACGGAAATAAGGGATGGATTTTGATTTAGTCTCTCCGACCTCAAAAATCAGAACCCATCTATATAATATTATTATCATATAATCTATACACTTTAGTTATATAATTAATTATTTTATTAATTAATTAACATCATATAATAAATGAATTTTCTTACGTTATCTTAATATATTTTTTAAATATTTCATTAATTATTAATAATCAATATTATGGGTCGTTATATAATTTTAGGTTTTTAGTTGTTCTAAGAATTTATAACTTTAGCGTAATTTAAGTGTGAGTTTTCAAAAATTATTTTGGTATCAACTATATATAATATTTGGATTAGATTTTTCTTATTCAGAGTTGATAATGATCGAATTTTATCAATGTCTTATTATGTGATTTCTCTTTGTGGTCGTATTTAAATATATTTGAGATAGTCATTATGATAAATTGATGATATATATATTTAATGCAAAATTGTTTAAAAGTTATACAAAAATGACGGTATATAATTACGTAAAATTGTAATATTATTTGTTAGGTGGATGAAAAATTGATAGATAAAAATAATATCGTACTCATAATACTGTCCCGTCTTATCCCGCAATAAATTGGATATCAACCTTTGAATACCCGAATTATTACAGGTTATAAGCGTCTATACCGTAAAATCGATTTTTAACGGAATGAAAAAGACGTATATGGTAGAATCGTAACCACATAATACAACACTAATCGAAATGTATACATTTGTCTCATACACTATGGGGATGGTGATAAAAGATATATTTTACATCTCAGAGGGGCTATAATTGGAGATATTATTGTTTCTGGTACAGAAGTTCCTATAAAAATTGGAAATGCCCTACTTTTGAGTGCAGTTTTAACTATTAATTTACGTGATTTGAAGTAACCAATTAAGTTTATGACGAAATCTATAAATCGATAACTTATCTAATTTGAGTACCTCTATAAGATAGACTTCAGCAGAAAACTGGAGAGATGACGATATATAATTACGTAAAATTGTAATATTATTTGTTAGATGAATGAAAAATTGATAGATAAAAATAATATGAGATTCGTAATCCCGTCCTATTTTGTTCCACGACAACTCAGATATCAACTTGTGAATATCCGAATTATTACAGTGCAGGTTCAGGATGAAAAATATCAATCCCAAAATTTATTATTCCTTTATCTCTAACTCTAAACCATTTCGAAACCCATCTCTTGTTCATCTCTAATAATAATTGCTGTTAACATAAAGTAATTTTTTGCAAGAATTCAAAGATTTTTTTCTAAAAAAGTAGAGTACATATCCAAAGAAAAAATACTTAACTACATTAATGCACCTTTCCATTGTTTGCAAATAAGAAAACAAATAAAGCATTGTTAAATTAATTTTACGTAATAAATATCTGTTAAAAACATATTTATTTCACAACTTTAAAATAATAATGTACACAAATTGTATTTCCAGTTTTTTAAATATTACTTCATAAACAACATACATATATAATTTCTGGTTACTACACTCGTCAAAAAATTATTCTCTCTTAAAAATGTTCAATATCATATACAGTTCAAATCATAACAAGAAAATTATATGTAAACATCCATGTAACTGCTATGATGAATTCCGAAGTTCCATAAAGCAAATATGCAGACAATTACAAGAAATGTTCTATCACCGCTCCACTATTGAAGAAAAACAGATATATTAATAATATTTTCTTCAGATAACTTTACCTCTATATAGATGAATGATCTCACATAGTCAATTCAACACTCCAACATCTGAACTGTAGAGAAACCATTTTCTAGACAACATCAATTCATATCTCCTCTACTGCTGTGTAAATCCGATTGTGAAAGATCGACCATAACTCATTTCCTTCCGACCATCTCTATATTCTTAAATCTATTTAAAGACGCACATAAGTAGAATACAACATAATATAAGACACGAGAAAAAGCTTACTGTGTATGCAACTTACAAATTTTCAAGTAATATAGCAAAGTACTTGACTACGCAGTTTCCAGGTACGCATAAACGTTTTACAAACTCTTGTGTAATAAAAATAGTTTATGTTAAGTAAGCTACAAATGTAATTTAACAGTTCAAAATCTGCATATCTTGTTCCTATCAACTACTAAATAATTAAACCGCATTTCCTAAATAGTAAGAATTTTTGAACATTACTTCAAATTTTATTTATTTGAATAAATAATTGAAAATTAAAATGTTATCGTATAATTTTTATGAATAAATTGCAAATGGAATATAACTGTTGATAAACCATATATTTTACTTTAATGAACTATTAAACAAATAAACTATAATTACTAAACAGTAAGTGCCATTCAATTTTACTTAAATATTGGATATCAATTTGTTTTTTTAATGTTCATGGTGCTTACTCATACTCAATCTATTAAATACTTTTACTTAATTGAGAAAAAAAAAGATAATTAAAGTATTACTACATATGTACTGCATGTCCAATTTTTATAGGAAAATTTTTTTTTTAGATAAATGATTAATTGACAATTTAATAATTATGTATGACTAATTAATTAGAGAAAGAAAAAGGTAAATCTTTATTCTTAAACTATAGCAATTATTGATTGAATTATTTCCCATATGTTCAAGAAATTGTAAATAACAAAATATAAAATTTTTCATTCAAAATTTACCGCAAAGAGATTTACTAAAAACTGTTTATGATTTCTTTAATCGAAATATATGATTCAATAATAATTTACATTAATAAGTGAAATACTAAAACAAACGGTTAGTAAATAAAAATTAAACATAAGTACTTATGTATAAAAATATTTTCACAACAATGATTTCATGATTTGCTAAGTTTATTTTATTATATTTGTTGATACATTAATTATATTTTATGAGGCCCTTGTTTTCCGTTTCTACCTGACGAACAAGCCCATGAAAATTAGAACAGTACACTATTATTGAATTATTTGAACCAGCCCAAGAAAAACTAATTTTCTATTATCTGACTTTCAATTAAAAGAATGCCAATTGAACTTTTGTTGTACTCAATACAAAATCGTAATGTAATTTCTTCATTACATTATGAATTAATTGGAGAATCTTACGTAAAAAAAAGTATTATAAATAGAAAAGGTTTAAAAAATTATGAAAAAAATTAATATATTGATATAACGTTACTATATATTTTCATTTTAATTAATCATTTTTTTTAATTGGTGTTTTGATAAATTATACTTATTCAATATATTAGTATTTCATAAGTAAGTTTATTGTCAACTTTATTTAAATATTGGGCATTAATATATTTTAATAATGTTGATAATGTTTGTTCATACTCAATTTATTAAATACTTTTACTTCATTGAAAAAAAATACGAACAATTAAACGGTTACTATATATGTACTGCATGTTCAAGTTTCATGGAGAAAAAAAATATTCATTTACTGCTTAATTAAGAGACAAATTGACAGTCTATTAATTATGAATGAGTAATTAATTAGACAAAGGAAAAAGTAAACTTTATTATTAAATATAACAATTATTGATTGAATTTTTTTCCATATGTTGAAGAAGTCTTAAATAATATAATATAAAATTTTGCATTTAAAATTCATTACAAATAAATTTAATATAAACTGTTTATGATTTCTTGAAACGAATTTTATGATTCAATTATAATATACATTAACAATGAAAATAGTAAAACTTTGACAAAATAAATTGTTTCTATAACCTTTTTTTTTTTTTTTTTTTGCGCAGAAGACGGTATCTACATGATGAATTTGCAGTACATTCATCACATCAGACCATCCTCACGCAATTGGAATGTAAAGGTTATAGTTTGTGATAAAACACAGGCAAGGCTTTCTCCCTCCAGTCCTAATCCTTACCAAAGGATAATTTTAATGGATGAACTGGTAAATTTCTGTCAATTACTTAAAATTGCTATTCTATATTTTATCCAAATAATCCACATAAGTGAATATAAAAATTAATACATTTCAGGAACAAAAAGTTACTGCAACAACATATGGATCCGACATCAACACAATTGGAAATAAGCTTGAACTATACAATACTTACATCATCTCTAATGCTTGTGTAACACAGCAACAAAGCAAATATAACATATACAACTACCCATTTCAATGGACTTTGAAATACTACACTAGAGTCCGATTCCAGAAGCACAACAAAATCGATCCTTCAATACTGAATTACCGTTTTGCATCACTTCGAGGTCTTAGCAACTACATTGACAAGAGAATACTGATAGGTAAATATACATTATCTAGATAAAATTATTTCATGCAGTAAACTGATATGATTGTTTATGTTGTCTTAGAAAAGGCTACAGACACCAGGCAGTCTATTTTGGCTCTTTAATAGTACAATAGTCATATGGCATAAATTTTCCTAGCCCTCTAACAAATTGTTTATTATGGCAGATGTTCTGGCTGTTGTGGTAGAGAAAAAAGGTCAACATCATATAAACATTTATGAGGAACAAATGTTGAAGAAGGAATACACAATTATGAATGAAGAGTAAGTAATAGACAGCAAATTCACATTTTTTCTCGTTTCCGGTTTACACTTTTCATACTTTTGTTAAAACATTATACCATTTATTATCTAATATGTTCTTTCTTATATGCTAAATTCACTAGAGGTGCAATTGTTCTACTAACCTTGTGGAACAACATAGCAACATCTGAAGGTCCACTGATTGACGACGCCAATGAAATATTCCCAGTCATACGTGCAACAAGCTTAGCAATCTCGTCATTCCGAGGTTTGCATACATACAAAATTTTAAAAATATAAATATTTTAAGGAACAAAATAATTAATTGACATAGCTTACATGTCAAACAGGTGGTTCACTAGGATCTACATCATCCACAATCATAGCAGTCAACCCACAAATACCAGAAGCAACAAATTTGTACAACTGGTGAGCTATAACATCAATATAAACATAAATATATATAACAATAAGGATTCATACCTGTTTAAAATTTTATTATATTATACAGGCGCGAAAGAAATTTACTGAGTTTGATGAGTGGTACTTTCAAATTGCCAATGTATCAACCAAGTTTGAATTCACGTCATTCACGGCAACTACAGATCGTACCTATACAAACAGTCATCACAGAAACCCAGGTTTATAAATTGTTCCTACATACTGAGAAGCCATAAACTATGAAAAAGTTTCTACCTAATTACATTTTATAAATCACATTTCTGTATTGTTTTACATTATATTGCTAATAAAATCACAAACTACAAATTCAAAAATAACTTTACTTCATTTTTGCTAACAAATTACCTTAAATGTACTTACAGGAGATTGACTTCTTAGTAAAGGTTCATTCAGCAAAAGTTTTACCTGCTCCTAAGTATTTTTTTGTGAGCTGTGAATATTGTTGCTCAAGTATAAAAGGGATTGCTGGATACCTTTACAATTGTTCTTCATGCGGGAAGTTTAACAGGCCAACTCTAAGGTTAAATATCTAAATACGTTTAAATTAAAATATAAAGTGCACTATATTAATATCTATTGTTAAATTTTCCGACAGGGAAAAGATACGCTTACGCATTTGTGATGGCACTTCTACTTTAAATGTTGCTGCATTAGGTGAAAAGGCTTCATATATTACAGGATTTAATGCCTCAACATTAATGGATTTTTACAATAAGGTATCACAATATTTACATTTATTCAAATACAATACTCTCATATATATTTGTAAGAAATGCTATCCTACTTCTATATTGCAGAAACTCCAGTTCCCACTTGATTACATCAACAACATACTACAGAACAAGTGGTTTTTAATCAAACTACAAAAAAGGAATCGTTCATACAAAGGTCAAATGCAAAGTCAGTATATACTTAAAGATATGAAATTTCTTGGAAACACTGACTGCATTAATGTATCTCCATTGGATAATGAATTTCCTATTCAAGGTAACATTACTAAATCCTTTTTTTCTTATTTTTTATTATCTAATTATTCATTCACTGATTATCCTACTCCTTATGTTACCATATACAAATTTCCAAGAAATGATAACAGAACAATCACCAATTAGTCAACCATCATCAAGCAACACGAGCCTCACTGATCATATGCTCGTATATAACAACAGTAAGTTTATTCAAGTTTAATATAAATTTTGATAAAATTATGAAATTTATGCTGTTTCTCAAAAAACAGGTTGCATGTTAACACATAGAGTCACAAATGAAGAACGAAGCTGCTTGGGAAATGAGCTTGGGAATATAAATA
The DNA here is from genome assembly GCA_030819805.1 of Penstemon newberryi var. newberryi. Taxonomy (NCBI): domain Eukaryota; kingdom Viridiplantae; phylum Streptophyta; class Magnoliopsida; order Lamiales; family Plantaginaceae; genus Penstemon; species Penstemon newberryi. The sequence goes on along the minus strand of JAUALY010000003.1, from coordinate 3,034,641 downwards.
CTGTTAATTTACCATATTCACTCTACTGATGTTACAGAACATCACATTTTCAGACTGGAAATCCAATTTCAGTCATCCTGTTTCTTAATTATGTCTGACTTATCTATTAACATAATGGATATCCTTTTTGTAAATCCTAAGCACTTTAATATCAGTATTTTGTTTTGACTATAACTTATAGAGTGGATGTAAATATATTCTATTGTTAATACATAACAGCACAGGATATATCTAAGAATATATACATTCACTTCACCACATTATCAAATACGTACAAGGTAAATTGTAAAAAATAATTTCTTATTTACAAACCTTATATGTATATGATAAGGAAGCTGCCTTGTGCTTCTCATCTCCACAGCAATTCTTGAAGATATTTCAGGACTGGTTGATCGATTCCACTGACAAACTAAGATTCACTGTGAAATAAAAAATCAGTGGAAACCAACTATTGAAAGAAGATCAATCTTTAAATAAATTCTGCAAATAGATTGGGGATAATTTATTGAAAGCAGATCAAGCTTCAAATCAATCCTGCAAAGAAGAGAGAAAATTGGAGTCAGTAGCAGAAGAAATTGAAAATACCAAAAGCGGTGAAGAAATGTTTTAAATTAATTTAGGGTATGCTTCAATTTTCCACAATCAATTAGTAGGAACACAAATATCCGATTCACTACATTAGCAAATACATATATTTTAAACTACAAAAAATAAATTTTCATCCACAAACCTCAAACGTATATGATATGGCTGCTGCTATGCTTTTACCATCTCTGCAACAATTTCTTGCGAAAACATATTATACCCTCCAAATTAATATATAATAAAATTATAACATCGAAGATATATCAGGGCTGGTTGATCGATCCCACTGATATACCTTAGTTTCATTATGAAACCAAAAATCGGTGGGAACAAACCAACCAGACTTGATGTATCTAAAATTTCCTTGCATCGTTTATAATGTTTATTTTTAAAAGAAACGAAACAAATGAGAGAAAGAGGATTTAGGGATTTCAGCTCTTTTATGGGCGCTCTTTTTTTATTTTTCTTTTTAACCTTATTAGTGAATTCTGTTAACTAAGAAATATAATCTGTATTATTTTTTTTAATTGTTAATTGTTAAAATATGTCTAATTTATACAATTACAGTGAACAGATGTAATAAAATTTTTTTTTTTATATTCATTATATAAAAAAAAAAAAAAAAAATTCTTTCTGAAATAGGTGATATGAGATTGGGCTACTTCAATCATATAATGCAAAAGCCCACGGTAAATGTATCCATTATTATTTATCAGACATTTTTTAAGCCCAATTTTTAAAGTTGGGCTCAATCATCATTTAAACCTTCAATATCGATACAGGGCAACAGCACCGCGCTATGCGCGGTGCGGGACCCACTAGTATATATATATATATATATATATATATATATATATATATGTAGATAGACCTCTGCTCTGATTCTTTAATATTTGCTGAAATGGAGTTGGATAATTCTGAAATTTTTGTGAGTGGAACATAAGTTTTTCAACTGGAGAATTGAGGAATAAAAATCTATTTAATTTTGAATGCTATATACTATTTCTTTCCGGATAAAAATATAATAATTACATTTGAAGTTGCATCTGACATAATTTAGGATTAGAGTATGTCTAAACAAGTACAACCGTCATTTGGAAAATATGAATAAATAGTTCAATTAATTCCAAAAAGAAACATAATATAATTAATGGACACATATGGAATTTCATATTGTGATCGATTTCATTTTCTAATTTCTTTGTAGGATTAAAGAAAGAGTTGTCTCAAAAAAAAAGCTCAACATATGAATTAGATAGAGATAAGCTTGTTCATCGAGTGGCTGGTTGGACAATTTTTCACCTCTAAAGATAAGGTTTCCTGCAAAAAGTAAAAAAAATTACAACCTCAAAAAATAAGTACATGAAGGATAAGCTAGCAATAAAAAAACCATTACCAATTCATTCGAACTAACTATGGGGTTTAGTTTTTTGGTGGTGACTTTTGATACATGATGATCATGCGACGGTGCTGCCACCATTGGTGGTATCAAGATCGGCCGCATATGTCGTTGTCGCTCGATTTTGATACCATCAACGGTGGTAGCTCCGCCGCGCGTTGAGCTTCTTCATCTTTGACGTACAATTGATAAAGTTAGATGATACATCTTTCCTTTTTATAAGCTAGGATGCTCATGCTATTAATTGTACTACTTCTCAAATTTTGCGGTACTGAATTACTACTGTTAATACAACAGTACAATGAAAGAAGTCGCTTTAGCTTGAGAAGAACAAGAAGATGGATTTTTTTTTCTTTTTTCTTTTTTTAATTTGATTGATTATATATATTCTTGAATGAATATTATTTTAAGAAAAAAATTTAAATTTAAAAACCCACTAATTCCTATAATTAATTAATTGAATGCCACCAATGAAACTTGTCTATGTCTACCTTTACTTTATCTTTTTAGAATATTTTAATTTATAAAATATGACTTGTAGCTAGGTATAATTTGCAATGCATATGATGTTATTGATAGTACATTTTGTACTTCGTACTACTTAGTCACTACACCCAAATATGTTGTAGTACGAATGTTTTCCATTATTTCTGTAGGTCAGGCAGTTAATCTTTTTTTAATGAAATATTAAATTTACTCTAAATTATAACAGATGATAAAACTTCTTAAATTATGAAAATGAAATTAAAGTATACTTGAATTAACTTCATTTTCTTTTCTCCGTAGAAGATTCGTGGAGGAAAGTGATTGAAGTAATATATATTCAATTTAACAGGAATCATCTTCCTTTTTTTTTTTTTTTTTTTTTTACGGAAATATGTATTGATTTTCTACTTTTTTTATTTTTATTTTTAATAACTAAGTTATATTACAAACTTAAATGAAAATATCGTTCGAGTCTACGGAGTTAACCTCAGCCACAGAAAATAGAAACAAGCAAGGCCGTTAAATTATGCATGGCACAGTTAACATGTAACTCCTTTTCTTTTCCTACTTAAAACTTGTTAAATGTAACTCTTTTTTTTTCCCTTGTGAAAACCAGATGAATTTCGTTAATGTATAAACTTAGAGGTTATAATGTCATGAAGAAATTTGTTAGACTTATTTCATATAAAAAAATGAAAATATATCAAATATATGCTCAAATGAAATTTATCTCGACATATTGTCGAAATAAAATATCAGCTTGATCTTAAACTTTGATGTTTTTCTACACATGCAACTGAATATTTCTCATAATTTCTTTTTTCATTTGATGATATTGTCGGACTAACTCAAAATTGAACATACTTCAATTGTTTAACTACAATATTTGAATAACTTAAGTAAACTTATGGTTAAATTGGGCTGCAAGTACATGGGAGTCTGGAATATTTAAATGTGATTATATGATGATTTAGGTTTCATATACTTTGAATGGACCGAATCTTTATGAAAATTCATATATCTGATATATCATTAAGCTTCATGGGCTTGAACTATGTTTGAAAATCTAAAAATAAATAGATAATACACGAGGCCCAACTATAAGGAGTCTTATATATTTGATACAATGAATTGGCCCGAAAGTCCTATTAAATGTCCAAGAAAAATTTCATACACATGGACTAGTTGTTATGGGTAGACAATTATATTATATTCTTTAGGGTCGTCAATGGACTTTTTGACTTTAACTTGATATATGTTTTAACTCTTAAATTTCTCTCTCTTTTGTTTTGTTCTCATTATCTTCCTTTTGGTTTCATGAACAGGATAGTGCCTGCACACGGTAAATTTATTTAGATATATGTAAATAAATGATAAAAAGTTGGAGTATTTAGTTTAGCAAAAGAAAAAGACAAAAATGATTGCAAGAAGATATATAATACCCAAAAAAAAATATATATAAAATAGCTACAAATATATTAGTTAGACATTACAGAATGAGAAATGAGAAATTGATGTAAAATCAAGCATACACTATACTTATGCCTAGGTTTATCTTGCAAGTTTTGCATTACATTCTTCACGTGAGGTTTCAAGTTAATAGTATTTGTAAACGAAAAAATGGTTTGACAATTGACAATTGACATTCGAACAATATTGAGAATTGAGATAGATAAAATTTATTTAGAAGTATGCTTTGCAAGATATTATCCATATGTTAAAATTTTCATATTTTCCGTGAAAAATATCGAAATTTTTCTTTTTTGAATCAATCGAAATGAAAATAAGGTGGTTTTTCCGAAACTCTATATTTGTCTTGAAACTTTCTCTTTTTCTTAATTCAATAACTTTTCTCAAAAGCTTTCCTAGTTTTCCGATACGTTTCCAAAGTTTTTTCTATATCCAACTGATTGAAACATACATCGAAAACGGTATTTTGATCCAACACACATCTTCAGGGTTCTAGGGCAAGGGTTCTGAGGGTCCAGAATTAGTCTGGTGTAAGCTTGAATACCTGGGTTATAAAATATATATATATATATATATATATATTATCATTACTAACCCACCTACCTGCTCCATATAGGTATCTACATCCATTATCGAATATGCTCAGTAATTCTAATAGAATATGCTCCACATGATTAGTACACATTGAAAGAACTATATTGTTAACTTGTGCTTAACTGCCTCTCAAAAAAAAAAAAAAAAATTTTGCTTTATTACCTCTACCTAACAGTTAAGTAAGAACCTTGTTTTAGACTTGTGTCACATTGATTTTTTTTTTGTTCATAATGCAATCGATTGTTTTGTTTTCAAATTATTGTACTAAAAGAGAAAAGAAAACTGGAAAAATGAAGGTGAAATTTCTTGTTTACTTCATATTAACGGAGATTCACAGACTCGCCTTTTGAATTTCGAACATTGGACGGATGGGACAAGTTAATAAACAAATTGATTCTCTATTTCATGGAACGTGGAAATTAAGGGTGAGTTACATTCACTTCCCCCAAATTTCGAACCGTTGATATTTATTTCCCTTGGTATGAAGTACAGTTTAATTATTTTATTTCTAGAAAAGTCTTAATTGTTATCTTTTCCTTATTTTGTTTTCTATATATGTCTTATTTATTTTTAATTAGTTATTTTATTTTCAGCTATAAAAGTCCAGTACGTGGACTTATTTTAAATAGTTGATTATTGAAATTGAAAAAATAGAAGAGACTCTCTCTAGGATTTTTTTTATCCATTTTGGATTATTTTCATGCATTAAAAATCTATAGATTAATTATGAAAATTCCTTTGCAAAATAATCACCCCCGACTTCAATTACCTAGATTTATATTACCAAGACAAAGATAAAGAAAACAATTCATTGCGCTGGCAAGGCATCAATCTGAGCCTCAATTCTAATTAACTAATAACTTAATTCAACTTGAACAATATCTCGGATTAATTAATAAGATTTGCCAGATATAATTAAAATGAAATTAATTAATGAGATTTGAAAGATATATAATTAAAATGAAATGAATTAAACATTTAATTTAGCATAAGAAAATCAGAATCCTACCTAATGTTGATTTTGGATTTGTTCATATCAGAAATCAATGCAGCATGTGAAATGAATGAACAACACAGTCATATATTATTTTTTAATTGAACGTTGATTACATTATATCGAAAAATTTCAGAAATTCTATTTTGATCACTATCATAGCAAAATACAAAGAAAATCAACTAACAAGATTAATATATAATAGACATATATTTAAATAATTATATTTGACCTCATCATACTTTTATCAAAGACTAACATTGCTTTTATGATATTTTTAAATCTTAAAAATTAAGATTTGAACAAAACCCCTCCCTTACGTACTATACTTACCCTGGTCAACCTACTAACACAAAAAAAAAAAAAAAATCCTGTTTTATATATATGTAGCTATTTGTCCCCTTGTAATATTATATGTGTGTTAATTTTTTACCCCTGTTATTGTATGTGTAATAGTTTATCCCATATATTATTTTATGAATATCAGCTTACTCCCTATTATATATAAATAAACAAGACATTTACTCCCTATATTATTTTGTGTGGACTAGTGAGTTTCACTCTCCAACGGAAGGAGATATATTGATCATTACAAATTTTCAAAAGGAGGTGAAAGCTCATTTTCAAATCACATGGAGATAAATTAAACATTATGCTTATCACATGACGTAATTGAGAATTAATATATCAAATTGATGCATTCATGTGAATTTTACAAATTTTGTCGAATTTTAAAATATTAAAAGTAAAATTTTTAAAATAAAGTAGGTTTTGTCAATATGTCGTAGCCTGGTGACAAAGCTGACGTCACATATTTCAGTGATTTTGAGTTCGATTCGACGATTCCCACTAATATAGTATTTGTTCTAGTTTATTACAATTATTTGTAGTTAATTATTCTTTGTGATTTTTTATACTTTGATAGTAATCGAACAATTATGATGGATATATAGTGTATCTCCATCTAAAAAAAAAGAAAAGGCTTTTTTTAATTTGAAATAGTATTTTAAAATAAATTTAAAGTATAACGAACAATTTATATTGAAATTGACCAGCTGAATGGTAGGTGGGTGAGTGCCAATAGGACCAATTGGTTAGCGGATTGAGTTTTTAAATTAGGCCTGACGATTTAGAAAACAATAATTTAAATTCAGTCTACGTTCATTAATAGTAGTAATTATTTTGAGAAAAGTGTACGTTCATTAATTGTTTAAAAGATAAGACGTGGCCAATGTACTGATTTCCGTGTCGAACTGTATTATACTCCTTGATGAAGGGCCTCTTTGGCTCTTCCGATTTTTTTTTTGGGGAAAAACGAGGTAAACAAATTTTCTGATATTCTCTCTATTAATTAGACTACTCTAAAAAATTCAAACAAACAATATTTCTAGAAACACCTACAAACTGGTCCAGTTTATTGAAAACCAAAGTGGAACACATTTTCCTTGTGTATAACATATACTCTATATTATGTAAAGCATAGATTTATATATTACCCCAATGAATAATTTTTTATTTTAAAAAATATATTAAAGTGATTTTAGAGAAATATACTTTTAATAAAGATATCTGGGAATTATATAAATTAATTCAATTGTCTTTTATTTTGTGAGTTCCGGCCGGTAAAATTAATATAGTTGAATTTTCAATATTTTATTAATTTTCCTGAACTGATATTGTGACTTCCTAATCAATTAATAATTCTGATAGTATTTTTTTAAGAATATATTTTTTACTAATCATTACATCACAAATCATATTAATAACTGCTAAAGTATAAATAATTAGAAATAGTAAAGTATAACCAAATACTATTATTAAATTAGAGAAAAACTCACATTACCTTGAACTCATGATCTCTTGATTTTGGAAGCTCATACCAGGAAATTAAAAATGGAGAATCCCTGATAATTTGTGTCACTTGCATTAGTTTAACAGCCACTATGTACTGACCATATATTGTGCATGAAGAGAGTAGTTGGACAATAAATTGGGTCGAATCATGATCTAATTATTAAATTAAATAAAATCAAGTTTTACAGCTTGTTCCAATATAGTTTAGGTGTAAATGTAGATCTGGATCTTATTAATTAATACATCTTTTGATTAAATCAATAATATTGTGAGTTGTGACAAATGAAAGGGATGATAATTTGATAATCATATAATATTGTGGACCCGTAATTTGTTTATCAAGGGGCCGTTTGGTAGGATATAATATGGGGTATTTCGTCATATTATATGTGTCAATATGGGATAATACGTCATTACTCTAATACCGGGTCAAATGGATTAATTGTAAAATCTATGTCAATTTACAATTAACATTGAGGCATTCGGACTATAAATCAACTCTTACTCTTATACGAAATATACAAATGGCTTCGATGAATTGATATATCTTAACTAACATAATATGTTCAATTAAGTAGTGAAAATATATTAATATTGCTTAAACTCACAATTCCCCCAAACATATTATAATTTATTGCTTTAATGTAATATGACTCAATCAAATCTACCACACGTAATTTTAATATGACTTTCAATCCCGCTCTGATCTAATCTACCTTAATCCCATACACCCTACCAAACGGCCCTCAAGTGTATTTAAATTTATGTGATTTTATCCCCTTCAAGATCTGATAATTTGTTATGCGTTGTTTAACACAATCCGTATATATAATCGAAATATTTACACACAATATTTTCAATGATAGATTTAAACTGTAGGCTAAACTATTACGCTAATAATTTAAACTATATATAATATTTATCATAGGATGATATAACAATTTTTAATTTACTGTAATGTTACTTTTACTTTTATAAAGTAAGATAACAAAACTTATACTGTAATATTATAAGAACAATAACACACTATATATCATAACTAATATTAATAAATCGCATTTACTGAAATTTAATAATATTGAATAGAAAATGTAATAGAATGAGGTTTTATACCACAATGTTATTAAGATAATACAGTCTCAGGCTTTCAATGTGCAACAATTTGATCTCAATGATCTTTTAAGATACAATAGTAGGATGTTTCTAAGTTTGTACAAAGTACAAGTACACTATGAACTCCTACAAACATCCCTCGGCAATATGAAAGTGTAGAGAAGAATATGAACCCTGTTTAGAATGAAGTTTTATACCGCAATGTAATTAAAATAATATATCCTCAGGCTTTTCAATGTGCAATAATTTGATCTCGATAATCTTTTAACATACAACAGTTGGATGTTTGTTATTCTGCACAAAGTACAAGCATGCACACTATGAACTTCTACAAACATTCCTTCGGCAAAATGAAAATGTAGAGAAGAATATTGGACCATGTTTAGAATGAGGTTTTATACCGCAATGTCATTAATATAATATATTCTCAGGTGATCCATTGTGTAACAATTTGTTCTCGATAATCTTTTAAGATACAACAGTTGGATGTTTGTTATTCTGGACAAAGTACAAGCACACTATGAACTCCTATAAACATCCCTTCGGCAAAATGAAAATGTAGAGAATAATATTGGACCCTATTTGTTTTTTCTGGATTTGTACACGGATCCTATTTGATTGTGTTTTTATATATTGAACTTTTAGTTTTGAGACTAAAGTTGATTGCAATTTCTTCAAAAAGTGATATTCTTTAATTTGAAGCCCAAGCCGCCGATCGGATGAGGCGCAAGCATATGTTGTGGTGGATCAAATCTCAGTTTTTTAGATGATAAATACTTCAATACATTATCATTACATCATAATCTATCTAATAATACATCATTAATCAATAGACTTATGTCAAAGTACAAAGGATAACCAACAATACTAATAATAAAATTGAAAAAAAAAATCCATATTAATATGAGTCAAATCCAAAATCTCTAAACTTCATGCCTTAGCCTTATCAGTAGGCTATCATTTCTAAAAACTTTTTACCCAAGGTACATAAACTATTAGTCTTATTATGAATTAAAGAAATGGTTGAGACTTTTATGGTATGAAAACTCCTAAGCTTAATTATTTCAATTTATATAGTTACGAGAGCTCAAACCGAGTTGGGCAAAATCCCATGAAACCAAGACATGTTAAAAGCGTTAATGTCTTTTAATTTTCCTCCAAATAATATTAAGGTATCAAACATGACACGTCACATATATTAAATGTCACATATATTAAATGAGAAGTGAAAATCTCTTCCGATGGGATTCAAATTTGAGTTCCCAACTTCTTAGGGGCCATGGATCAAATATTTGTTTCCTATGTATGATTTGGGCAGCTAAATATTGAGAACTTTCCAAAAACGTTATGGAAGTATTAGAAAAAAATATGAAAAAATTAATTACTAAGTTAAGAAAAATAAAGAGTTTCGAAAATACACTTTATTTTCGTTTTCGCTAATTTAAAATCAGAAATATTTCAATGTTTTAGATGGAAATAATGAAAATTTAATCCATGATGGGGCAAGTCTTTTTTAAACATTAGCTAAGATTGGCACCTTTTTACCATATACTCACAAAATAGCAGTTTTGGAACAATAATAAAAGGCGAATGAGGCCGTAACTTAGTAGTAATCACTGACAAAGTTGATGTCCCATGATCAAAAGGTCTTGGGTTCAACAATAATAAATTGCAGTTTTGAAAACAATAATAAAAGGTCAATGAGGTCGTACCCTAGTGATAATCATTGGCAATACTGACGCCCCATGATCAAAAGGTCGTGGTGATGCACGTCGAAACCCGTAGCATAAAGGAAATGAAGGGTTAAGGACATGAAATCACTCAACCAGAGTCAACGGACTCACTCGATGCTACTAATCGAGGAATCACTCGACGCTATCAAGGCACTCACTTGTAAAAGAGAAATCACTCACTCTTAATGCAAGAACACTTGCAAATAATTTTATTTTTTAACTTAAACTCATTTATTTGATTTATTCATTGAGAGGAATTTATATAAGAGTTTTAGAACATCCCTCCAAAACATAGGAAATTACAAGTTTGATTGACCATTCATTTTCATATTCTAGAAAATATATATAATTGACTTTGACTCATAAAAATCATTAAAATATCTTATAACAATAATAATATTTTGAAAATAGATTAATAAACCAAGTAAAACTCCTAGAAATACCAAAAGACACAAGGTGATTAGTTTTTCCGAGTGCATTATGGCAGTCCCTAGTAAAATGGACATAACTTTCTCCTTAGACATTCGTTTCATAAACCGATTATTGTTCTGAAAAATAGACTTCTTTACTTTTCCAATCATATATCACACACCTTATAATTCATTGTGAATCAGAAAATATTTATTGTTCAAAGTGACCATACGTGCTGAAACAGATTTTGAAATTGCTCCTGGATCACATGGGTTCAACAATAATAAATTGCAGTTTTGGAAACAATTTAAAGTTCATTGCGACTTGAGAAGTAGTGAAAAATAATTAAAAATACAAAAAAAAAAAAGTTTTTTCATTTGATTCTATTTTTTTCATCAATTAAGCAAAGCATAATTTTTTTTAACATTTCATTCTTTTTTTTTTTGGTATTATACTTGTAACACAGTAGTGAACTAATTAATCTAAAGTCTCCAAATAATTAAATTATGATACTTGTCTATGATTTAGACAATTCGTCTATTCCATTTAATTCGAATATTTTCCAAAGACAATTGTATGATACTTGGTAAACATGATCCACCTTTTTTTCTTTAGTTTGACTAAAGTTGATGAATAATATACCATGTTAATTCAATTCTATATATTAAGGGCACACAGAAACTTTACACTAAAATATGATAAATTATTTATATGTTGTCATAGTGGTTCCTTGTTTACATATTTTTTAAATGTTCATCCAGCACACCAGTTCATGCTCATTTCCCCGGAATACCAATATAAATAACACAAATCCGTATAGCAATTTGTAACACAAACCAAAAGAAGCCATTGCCCATATGGCATCACTTTCCCATCTCCCCGGCGCCACCACCACCCCTCCTACAACCAACACCTCTCATTCAACCCGCATTATCTTCGCCAAGCCATCACATTTCATCACCCATGCCAAACGTAACAACCGCCTTCGCATTTCGTGCACTGCCCATAATCAAAACGACAACGCATCCCAAAATGTCGAAACTTCCAAAGGGAAGGTTGACAGGAGGAACATGCTTCTCGGCATAGGCGGCCTCTATGGCGCAACCAACCTAGTCTCGACTCACGAGGCCTCCGCCAATCCGATTCAGCCACCTGTGCTTGACAAGTGCGGCGTTGCAACCAACTTGAACACCGGTGAACTGCTAGACATCAATTGCTGCCCCCCTACTTCAGACAAAATAATTGACTACAAACTCCCCCCTGTTTTTAGTATGAAAACAAGGCCATCGGCTCATAGAGTCTCCCCTGAGTACATATTCAAGTACAACATGGCGATTGATCGAATGAAGCGCCTTCCTAAAGATGATCCACGTAGCTTTATGCAACAAGCTAACATTCATTGCGCTTACTGCAATGGCGCCTATGACCAACCTGGACAGGGCACTTTGGATTTACAAGTTCACAACTCATGGCTTTTCTTCCCTTTTCACAGGTAACATATGGTTCAAGTTTAGTCTGAATTTTGTATCGAGCTTGAAATTGTGTTTAATTCTTAGCTTATCGAGCTGAGCTAGAATTGAGCTTCAAAATTTATTGAAGGAATAATGTTGTTAGAGATTATTTGATATGTATAATGAATTGAACTTATATGAGCTTTTATCAAATGTTTAAATATCTAACAACATTTCCACAGGTGGTACCTCTATTTCTACGAGAGAATTCTAGGGAAATTGATTGGTGACCCAACTTTTGCTTTGCCGTTTTGGAATTGGGATAATCCAAAGGGCATGACCATTCCTCCTATGTACGTGGATCCTAAAGCGGCTATCTACGACCCAAAGAGAAACCAGGATCACTTGCCCCCGGCCGTGATTGACCTCGGTATGACAGGCAATACAGACCCTCTTCAAGTGGTGTCCAACAATCTTACCATAATGTACTCAGAAATGATTCGTGCCAATTCAAGCGCCCTCGACTTCATGGGACAGCCATACAAAGAAGGAACCCCAGTGAACCCTGGTCCGGGAGCATCTGAGCGTGGTTCGCACACCGCTGTGCACGTGTGGGTTGGAGACCCGAGAGAGAAGAGTGGAGAGAATTTGGGTAACTTCTACTCAGCGGGTCGGGACCCATTGTTCTACTGCCACCACGGAAATGTGGACAGGATGTGGACATTGTGGCAATACTTTTTGCCAAGTAGCAAAGTACCTGACAAGAAGATCACCGACCCCGACTTCCTAAACGCTGCGTTTTCATTCTACGATGAGAACGCCCAACTCGTCCGTGTGACTGTCAAGGACTCTTTGGATAACTTGAAAATGGGATACGATTACGAGAGAATTGATCTCCCATGGCTCGACTATAGGCCACCGCCTCAGACGGCAGTGGCCAAAATCAAAAGAACCGGAACGAATGTACCAAATGCAGAGACAATTTTCCCACTTAAGCTCGACCAAATTGTGAGAGTCCGGGTTCCAAAAACAAAGAAGGGAAAAGCTGATGAGTTACTTGTGCTTGAAAACATAACTGTGGACACAACCAAGTTCCTCAAGGTTGATGTTTTTGTGAACGACGAAGATGACAAAGTGACCGAGCTCGACAAGGCAGCTTATGCAGGGACATACGCGCAAGTGCCCCACAAAACGTCAAACACATCGGCCACAACTTCAATTCGATTGAAGTTGACTGATTTGTACGATGATATGGATGTTGCGGATGATGATGAAATAGTGGTAACTTTGGTCCCGAGACATCAGGGAGAAGGGTTGACCATTGGTGGTATCAAGATTATTGAGAATCCTCCACCTCCAACACCAGCAACTCCACCATCAAGTTAAAAGCTATATCCGTCGATTTGTCTTTAATGAATTGTTTTGATCAATTTCGTGTTTTTTGTTTGCAATAAGGTGGTTTCGTTCTATGATTGTTGATCGATTTGCATTTCATTGCTTCTGTGCAATATTTGCATTTGTACTTTGTTTATTTGAAATAATTAAGACTTTGCTTGATTTGGATCAAATATCTCTCATCTGTTATTGATTTCATAAATAGATCGATATTACAATAGTCTTAGGATCAAAATTTTGTTGGTAATCATGTTGTGACTTGAGCTTTTGAATAGTAGAAGAAACTTTATAAAAGATCAAATTAGTTTTGAGGTAATTATTCTTTTTTTTTTTTTTTTGATAATTAATTTATGTTAAGTGTTAACGAGGGGGGTAAATTGCACAAAATCCCCTGTATTACGTTTATTGCATCTAATACCCTTCTATTTTCATAGACTCTACACAAAATCCCAAATTCATCCAATTCCATTGATTTTTACACTGTTGTGTGCTATACTCGAACTTAGTGAGATTGATTATCATTTATTTAATTAATTAAAAAAATTCACGAAACTCCCATGTATTCTGAAAAACCTATACAAAATCCCACTGTGCTAAGTTTTATTGTACAAAATTACCTTATGTTTTTATAAACTATGCACAAAATCACCCTTTGTTTTTAGTTTTTTAATATTTTATAAATGTTTAATTTATAGAATATAATCATGGGTAAATTACGAATACCCCCCTCATGTAAGGCCTAATTACAAAAATCTCCCTCACGTATTGGGTATTACAAAAATCCCCCTCAGGTTTGTCACATTCTTACAATTAACCCCTTGTCCCTAAAATGTTCCAATTTTGCCCTTGGAAGTTATTTGTAATGTTTATAAGATGTTATAAATTTTAAAAATTGGGTGTTAATTGTTTTATCTTGTAAATATAAAAATAATAATCATATATTTACCACCAAAATAATTGATATAATTTATAATTTTGCATAAATTTCAATAAATATTTCAATTTATAATACAATATCAACTTTAATAAATTAAAATATCTTATTTATAATACAATATAATTTATTAAATTTACTAATTTAAAAAATAAATTCATTTAACTAATGTGTAAACAATTCATATTTATAATTTATATTATTAAAATTCTATTTAATTTAATATTTTACAATTTAAATTGCTAATAAATATATAAATACCATTTTTTTTTGCAATATTTATTAAAACTTATGGAAAATTATAAATTTTATCAATTATTATGGTAGTAAATATATAATTATCTCTTTTCTAATTAATAAGATATAATAATTAGATCCCAAGTTTTAACATTTATAAGACATTACAAACAATACAAATAACACCCAAGGGCAAAATTGGAATATTTTAGGGGCAAGGGGTTAATTGTAAGAAGTTGACAAACCTGATGGGGATTTTTGTAATATCCAATACGTGAGGGTGATTTTTGTAATTAGGGCTTACCTGAGGGGGTATTCGTAATTTACCCTATAATCATATTAAATTGGATTTTTTATATTATAAACTATTATATTAACATTGTATTTATTTATTAATAAAGTATAAAGAATAAATTGTTAATATAATTATAAATAATATTTTATCTTTTCATATTTTATAAAATAGTATTTTAAAGTTTTGCATAATTTATCAATAATTTATAAAAGATTTATTTCATAAATAAGTGATATATATAGGATAGAGGCGCTAACTTCTCAAGTTATACTGGACTTGATGGATAAGGGAAGAGGCGCATAACTTATTCAGCGAATCGTGCCCTATAGGATGAGTTGGACTCGTACATCGAGCGCATAACTCTTGCGACCCCAAACCTGGCAAACCAGGACCTTCATCCTCGAACTCATTTATGATAAAAATCTCCCAAATAAAAAATCTCCTTCTTTTTAAGGGAAGGTGGAAAACCAACTCACATGCTTGCACTCCCTCTTTTTAAGGGGTAGAGCTCTGGAGCTCCCCAGCTGACCCACCCCCTGCCTATCCAAATCTAACTCTGGGACTTCACACTCCATTTAATTTCAATTTAATTATTGCCCACTCTCACCATTATAATAATTCTATAATAATAATAACAACAACAACAACAACAATAATAATAATATCAAAATCTTTAAATTATATTTTAAATTAAATTGAAAAATCATATTGTTCAAATATATAACCACCTATATTCTAATTAAATGATATAGTTTTAATTGTCAGTTTTTAAAAAGATATTAGCATGTCAAAAAAATGTGAACAATAAGAGTTAAACAAAAAAATTTGAATAAGAAACTATATCAAAAATCACATAAATATACTACACTATTAAATAATAATACAAACTACAAAAAAATTTAAATCAAGGGACGCCAATTGATGTTCCCTGATTGGTGCCTGGACGCGTACTCCACGCGCGGAGGTAGTTTGCAGAGACATTAAAGTCTACCATCCCAACCCTTCCCCCACAACCACCCTCCATTGGGTTTGCCCTAAGGCCATCTCCAATGGAGATGGCCGGTCTCGGGGCAGGGGTCGGGGTGGGAGGGAAAATGAAGTCCAGTGGTTGGGGCTGCGGGGCGGGCTCAGTGGCGGGGCGGGAACGGGGCGGCCTGCGGGGCGCGGCAAGCCCTTGCTGCGGCTCAGGGGCTGCGTGGGCCCTCTCAGTTTCTTGGCATTTAATTAAAAAAAAAGTTGTTAGTACCAATTGTTAATTGAATATGCAAAAATTGGGATTGTCCGGAAGCTAGAGAATTTTACTGCATTCGTGTCCGCAGGGTGCGGACCCGCACAAGTCTTGAAGAGACGAAGTGAATTTCGATTCATGATTTGCATCCCCCCCCCCCCCCCCCTGCGCGCGAGGGAAGAGACTTTTGGTAGCTAGATTGTTATACCACTATATTGTCAAATCATATATAAACATCAAGATTTTTCCTTCCAATTCCAATGTGGGATAACACCACTTCTATTTTTTTTCTTCCATTTCAAAGGGTGATCTTTGAGAATCAATTTATCATTCACCCGAACTCCGATTTGGACTTACCATATACCGTTTTAATCTATTAACAGAGTAGAATATAATTTTGCAAAGACCCGAATGAATTTTTATACTTATCAAATTTATTTTAATTTTTTATTATAAATAAAAATTAAATAATTTAATTACAATATTGGTGGCTATATATTTATAAAAATATCGAATTAGTTGAAATAATAATTAAACACTTACACAAACAATTTAATTTTCTTCTTATTTTTGTGTGTGCCGTTTATTTAATGTTGTAACTCGTATTTTGAATCAATTTAATTTTATTATTATCAACTCTCTTTGATTTTAATATTTAAATATTATTATTATAGTTATTATTAATATTAATTTTAATATTAAAAATAAAAATAAAATTATAATTATAAGTGAGAGTGGACAATAGTTGAAAATTGAATTAAATCAACATCGGAGCCCTACCATTGGAGACGACTAGGCAGGGCTCGGGGTGGGGGCAGGGACAGCCCCAGGGCTCCGAAGCCCCGAGCCCCCCCCCCTCTATTGGAGATGGCCTAAGAGTTGAAGAAAACATTTATACATTGCGGTCGCATAGCTTTGACCAAATTCAATTTGGACAATAATTTTTCACAAATTAAATAAGACACATAAGAGTTGAAGAATACATTTATACATTGCATCACGTGTTGGAGAATTTAGAAGCTACACTACTGTGTAATGTATGAGCACATTCTCTAAAAGACGTGTAGCCATATTTATAAATTTTTTATGTTTATTTTATATATGTCTATCTTGTTAACGATAATAAAAAAATACTCCTTCCATCCCTTTTGTTTTTTCATTCCTACGTTTTGTACGGAATTTTAAAAGTGTAACTTTTGAAAATTTTAATTTTAAACCGTTAATAGTAGTGGTGTCAAATAATTACTTTATGTAAAAGGTTATTTTTGAAAAATATAATTTTTTTTGAGGAAAAAAACTTTTGATACCAAGTTTTTTGGAAAAAATATATTTCATACCATGATTCACACCATCTTGACACATTTACTTTTGTCGTCAATTTTCGGACGGAATTCAACACGTGCCGTCAATTGTGAGTCTTTAAAACCCGTGCATGTTTTCCCTCCGTTGTCAACTTAACGGGTATATGAGCTGCACGTGCTGAATTTCATATGAAAATTGACGGCAAAACTAAATGTGTCAAGATTGTGTGAATCATGGTATGAAATGTTTTTTTTCCAAAAAACTTGGTACCAAACGTATTTTTAGAACAAAAGTTTGGTATAAAAAGTGTTTTTCCCTCAATTTTTTTTACATACATAAAGGGGGTCTTGTTTTATGACATTTCAAAAAGAAAATAAACAGAAAAGAAGAGTAAAACTTTAGAGATGTTGGGAGGACAAAATATGTCATTCGAAATATGCAAAATTTATGTTCCCGCCAAGTCTATGCAATTCATATTTTCAATTACATGCCTAATCAATTTTTTAACTAATCTAACCCGATTTTACCAATTTTCCTCAATTTTGTCGAGTAAACCTGCTTTTACACTAAGTTTACCATTTTTTTGTTATTTTAACATGTTCTTTCATCGATTTCATTCGCTTTTACGTTGCGTTTAACATTTGTTTTTATGTTATTTTAATCCCTTTTTCCACCGATTAAACCCACTTTTATGGTTTATCCCATTTGTTAATCAATTCACTCATTCTCTCTGCTTTAACCAAATTTTAGTCGATTTTACCTATTCTTATGCTAATTAAATCCATTTTCTCACCTATTTCACATTTTTTTTTGCCAGTTTAACTCATTTTTTGTTTTGTTCTTTCATCGATTTGACCCCCATAAAAATAAAAAAAAACAAGTAAACATAATTAATGAAAACAACAATAATTATTATTAATGCACTTGGAGTGAAAAGAAAAACAACTATTACATACTAAAACAAAACATAATTTTCAAGGGAAACACCAACAATTAAACATAATTAAAGCAACACAACAAACACTACAACAAGTTGGATCATAGGCTTATGGAGAGAAATCACGGCTAAAATCGGAATTGAAAAAAGATTTAGTCGAACACTTGTCATGTTTAGCCAACATCATCATTTTATACCAGTTATCCATTTTTGCCGGTATACCCCGTTATTTTATAAATTGCACCATTTTTGCCAGTTTTAACTCGTTTTTCTTCTATGTAACCCATTTTTCCATTGATTTTACCATTTTTTATCATACATATTTTTAATAGAATTTTACCAGTTTTCATCAATTTTAACCCTTCTATGTTTTGACTTACTTTGGCTTAAGCCAATTATAAGTTTTTTAGTTAAGTAAATAATACTTTTTTTTCAATTCATATAGCTCAAATGTGGCCTTTTGTTTTTAGATTCTTTAATAAATGATAATTTATTAAGAACTTTCAATAGAAATATCGATTTTATATGCTTTTACACTGAGTTAATCATTTCTTTTTTGTTATTTTAGCCCGTTCTTTCATGCATAGATTTCACCCTTTTGTGTGTAGTTTATCCCATTTGTTAATCAATCCATCCATTCTCTCTAGTTTAACCCAATTTTAGTCGATTTTCACATTTGTTAATAAATTCACTCATTCTCTTCGGTTTAACCAAATTTTAGTCTGATTGTACTTATTCTTTTGCTTATTTAACCTATTTTCTCACATATTTCACCTTTTTTTTGCCAATTAACTCATTTTTTTGTTCATGTTCTTTTATCGATTTTTTCCATTTTTTATCCCGTGTTTAGCAGATGTCATTCATTCTTTTTACTGATTTTACCCATTTTTTTGTCGTTTAGCCTTGTTATTTTTTTATCAACTGGCACCTTTTTTTTTGCTTTAGCTCGATTTTCTTTCTATCTAACCCATTTTTCAATTGATTTTACCATTTTTATCATATATTTTAATCGAAATTTACCTGTTTTTGCCGGTTTTAACAATTGTATAGCCGATGTCATTCATTTCTTTTACCGGTTTTACCTTTCTTTGTCGGTTAACCTTGTTGTTTTATCAATGACACCATTTTTTTTGCTTCAACTCGTTTTTCTTTCAATCTAACCCATTTTTCATTGATTTTACCAATGGACAACATCAATTCTTTTCTTTTTTGACCTTGATATTTCCATCTAAACCACTTTCACAGGTTAAACCGCTTTTTAATTTATCGATTTCACCAGTTTTACCTATTATACATGTCTTTTACTGATTTCATCCATTTTCTATGACATGCTTAATCCATTTTTTAAACAATTTGACCTGTTGTTACCAATTTTCCTCAATTTTGCCTAGTGAACCTATTTTATCGATTTAAACCGCTTTTACACTGAGTTTTTTTTTGTTATTTTAACATATTCTTTCATCGATTTCATCCGTTTTTACACTGAACTTATCATTTTTTTATTATACTAAATCGTTCATTCACCGATTTTACCCATTTTTGTGGTTTATCTCACTTGATAATCAATTAACGTATTCTCTCCGATTTAACGAAATTTTAGTTGATTTTACTTATTCTTTTGCAGATTAACCTATTTTCTCACATATTTCACCTTTTTTGTTGTCTATTTAATTCATTTTTTATCTTGTTCGTTCATCGATTTGACCCTTTTTTTTTATCATGTGTTTAGCCGATATCATTCACTTCTATTGATTTATCCTATTTTCTCGACTATTACACATTTTTTTTGTCAATATAACTCATTTTCTTTGTTCTTGTTCTTTATCGATACCCCTTTTTTGTTATTCTGTGTTTAACCGATGTCATTCATTTTTTACCCGTTTACCCATATTTTGCCGGTTTACCTCATTGTTTTATTGATTGTACCATTTTTTGTTGCTTTAACTCGTTTTATTCGATCGAACCCATTTTTCTATTGTTTTACCATTTTTATCATATATTTTTTTTAATCGAATTTTACCCGTTATCAACAATTATAACCATTTATATGTTTTGACTTTTTTTTAACTTAAGCCAATTATAAGTTTCTCAATTAACTAAACAATACTTTGTTTTATTCATATAGCACAAATGTGGCTTTTTTTTTAGGTTCTTTAATAATTGATCATTTCTTAAGAATTGAAATATCGATTGCACCCGCTTTAACACCGAGTTCATTATTTATTTTTTGTTATTTTAACTCGTTCTTTGATCGATTTCACCCGTTTTTGTGTTTTATCCCATTTGATATCAATTCACCAATTCTCACCGGTTTAATCAAATTTTAGTCGATTTAACATATGTTTATGCTGATTCAACCCATTTTCTCACCTATTTCACATTTTTTTTTGCTAATTTAACTATTTTTTTATTTTTGTTCTTTTATCGATTTGAACCCCCCCCCCCCCCCCCCCCCTTTCGTTATCCCATGTTTAGTCAATATCATTTATTTTTTACCAGTTACCCTTTTTTGTCGACTTACCCCGTTGTTTTATCAATTGTACCATTTTTTTTTGCTTTAACTCGTTTTTCTTCTATCTAACCCATTTTTCCATTGATTTACCATATTTTATCATATATATTTTTAATAGAATTTTACGCGTTTCACAAATTTTAACCATTCTATGTTTTTACTTATTTTGTCTTTAAGTCAATTATAAGTTTTTCAGTTAACTAAATAGTACTTTTTTTTTTTTCATATAGCCTGAAGGTGACCTTTTGTTTTTAGGTTCTTTAATAAGTGATAATTTCTTAAGAACTCTCGAAAGAAATATCGATTTTACCTGCTTTTACACTGAGTTTATCAATTCTTTTTATTATTTTAACAAGTTCTTTCACCGATTTCACCCGTTTTTGTGTGGTTGATCTCATTTGTTAATCAATCCATCCGTTCTCTCTAGTTTAACCCAATTTTAGTTGATTTTACATTTGTTAATCAATTCACTTATTCTCTCCGGTTAAACCTAATTTTAGTATGATTTTACTTATTTAACCTATTTCCTCACATATTTCAACTTTTTTTTGCCAATTAACTCATTTTTTTTCTTGTTCTTTTATCTATTTGATCCATTTTTTCTGTTATCCCGTGTTTAGCAGATGTCATTCATTTTTTTTTACCGGTTTTACCCTTTTTTTGCTGGTTAACCTTGTTGTTTTTTTCAATTGCACCAATTTTTTTTTTGCTTTAACTCGATTTTCTTTCTATTTAACCCATTTTCCCATTATTTTTCCATTTTTATTATATATTTTTCATCGAATTTTACTTTTTTTTTTTGGGTTTTAACAATTTCTATGTTTTGACTTTTTTTTGCTTAAGCCAATTATACATTTTTTATTTAACTAAATAGTATCTTTTTTAATTCATGTAGCAAGAATGTGACATAATTTTTTCTGAGGTTCTTTAATAATTTATAACTTCTTAAGAACTTTCCAAAGAAATTTTTGAAGAAATATAGAGTAATAATTTTTTTATTTTTTTATTTTTTTTTACCATTAATATTTTGATAAGTCGTAAAACTTTAAAAGATAATTATAAGGTTGATGTAGGATAGACTTCTTGTTTAATTATACTTCTAGGATTTTTTTTTTGGATTAATTTCTTTTACCTTTTTGCCATAGAATTAAATATCACTACATAATTTAAATAGGGGTATATTAATCTTGGTTTTAACAATTTTCATGTTTTGACTTTTTTTTACTTAAGCCAATTATACATTTTTTAGTTAACTAAATAGTATCTTTTTTTATTCATGTAGCACGAATGTGGCATAGTTTTTTCTGAGGTTCTCTAATAATTGATAACTTCTTAAGAACTTTCCAAAGATTTTTTTAAGGAAATATAGAGTAATAATTTTTAATTTTTTTTTTAATATTAATATTTTGATAAGTCGTAAAACTTTAAAAGATAATTATAAGGTTGATGTAGGATAGACTTCTTGTTTAATTATACTTCTAGGATTCTATTTTTTTAGGATTATTTTCTTTTACCTTTTTGCCATAGAATTAAATATCACTATATAATTTAAATAGGGGTATATTAGTCTTCACAAAAAAGGGAAGAAATTTCCTTGACCAACTCGTACTTTTATATGTATATAAATAAATATAAATATAAATAAATAAAAATAATAATATATAATATAAATAAATTATATATAGAATAGATATAGAATATAGAATAGTAATTCTAGTATATGCTATTCCAATGCATAATTAAGGGAGTATATCAGAAGCCATGTGAAAAACATGGTCCAGTTCCAGCTTTTCACTATCCTTTCCACTATAAATAAACCATCACACAGAACGTAAACCATATCAGAAAAAGCAATGGCTTCACTTCTTCCATGCACCACCACCCCCCGCCCCTCCTCTCGCCGTATTTTCCCCAAACCATCTCATTTCATCACTAACGCAAAGTGCACCCCCCGCCTTCATATTTCCTGCCAAAGCCAAAACAATGATTCCAATTCTCAAAATGTCGAAGGGAAAGTCGACAGGAGGAATGTCCTTTTCGGTTTAGGCGCCGGCCTCAGCGCAGCCAACCTCGTCTCGACTCAAGCCCCGGCCTCGGCCAATCCGATTCAGCCACCTGTCCTCGACAAGTGCGGCGTTGCTACCAACTTGAACACCGGTGAACAACTAGACATTAACTGCTGCCCCCCTGTCACGGAAAGAATCATCGACTACCGACTCCCCCCTGTTTTCCAGATGAAAATTAGGCCTTCCGCTCATAGAGTCTCGCCCGAGTACATATTCAAGTACAACATGGCAATCGATCGAATGAGGCGCCTTCCCAAAGACGATCCACGTAGCTTTATGCAGCAAGCGAACATCCACTGCGCTTACTGCAATGGTGCCTACGACCAAGCCGGACAGGGCACTTTGGATTTACAGGTTCACAATTCCTGGCTTTTCTTCCCGTTCCATAGGTGGTACCTTTATTTCTACGAGAGGATTTTGGGGAAATTGATTGGTGACCCGACATTTGCTTTGCCATTCTGGAACTGGGACAACCCGAAAGGCATGACCATTCCCCCGATGTTCGTGGATCCTAAAGCGGCTATCTACGACTCGAAGAGAAACCAGGCGAACTTGCCCCCTGCCGTGATTGATCTCGGTATGACGGGCAATACAGACCCTCTTCAAGTGGTGTCGAACAACCTCACTATAATGTACTCAGAAATGATTCGCAGTAACGCAGACGTGTTCGACTTCATGGGGCAACCTTATCGTGAAGGAACCGCGGTGAACCCGGGGCCAGGATCCTCCGAACGTGGTTCTCACACCGCGGTGCACGTGTGGGTTGGTGACCCGAGAGAGAAGAGTGGAGAGAATTTGGGTAACTTTTACTCGGCCGGCAGGGATCCTCTGTTCTACTGCCACCATGGAAACGTCGACCGGATGTGGACATTGTGGCAATACTATTTGCCGAGTAACAAAGTCCCTGAGAAGAGAATCACCGACCCTGATTTCCTCAACGCGGCCTTCGTGTTCTACGATGAGAATGCTCAGCTTGTTCGGGTCACGGTCAAGGACTGTTTGGATAACTTGAGAATGGGATACGATTACGAGAGAATCGATCTCCCGTGGCTCGACTACAGGCCACCACCTCAGACAGCCAAGTAATAGAGATCACTTAATAGAATACTAACTAATTGATGTGCTTTCATAATTTTTACATAGCTACAATTCTTTTTTTAATCTCTACTGATATTTTTTTGTTCTGTAATTAATCTCTATTACCAGGGCGAGGATCATTAGGACTGCCTCAACAGCCCCCCTCGCCAGTACTCTGTTTCCCCTGAAGCTCGAAGGAGTCGTGAGGTTCCAGGTTCCGAAAACCAAGAAAGGAAAAGCCGACGAGTTGCTAGTGTTGGAAAACATTACGGTTGACGCCACCAAATTCTTGAAATTCGATGTTTTTGTTAACGATGAAGACGACAATGCTTCGGAGCTGGACAAGGCGGCGTACGCTGGCACTTACGCCCAAGTGCCTCACAAAGCGGAAAAGAAAACCGGCACGAGTACGATCAGGTTGAAGCTGACGGATTTGTACGACGACATGGATATTGCGGATGACGACACCATTGTGGTGACTTTGGTGCCGAGGCATCAAGGCCCCGGTGTTACCATTGGTGGCATCAAGATCATCGAAGCTCCCCCGAAAGCGGACGCTGCTGCTGCTGCTGCTGCTGCACCTTCCAGTTGATTATATAATTGATTCAAGCACTCGTCGATTTGTCTTTTGGTTAATTTCTTTATGTTGTGCATGTGTTCTATGAATAAGAGCATCTCATCTGTAATTTTATGTCTTAGATTGTTCATTTCCATTGCCATTGCCTTTGCATATGGTTGATTTGCTTTATGAATGTACTTTCTTGAGTTTTCTAATAAACTTTTCTGTGATTACATACGTTCCATTTTCTTTTTTATCTAGTTCAAAAAGCAGTTCTTTACATATGTTAAGTGATTGGTATATTTTTTCAGAAGTGTTATTTGATTATTACATTATATGATAAAGTTAGAACGGGTAATTAACTCAATGGACAACGATCATATGAAGTCAATTATTGTCCTTCCAAATATTTACAACTCATCTTTCTAATAGTAATATCTTTTTGCAGTATGAATCTCTTTCATTTTCTATCTGTCGGAAAAAGTTATGGATGAATCATTGATATGGTTTGAATTTTAATGCCTAAAATCTAGCATAATTGAAATCTAGCTTGGCCCCAGAATAATTATTTATTCCATTAATGTAAAATAATTGTATCCCATATTCAAATAATTAAAGAAGAATTATTTTCAAACGGAACCGACTTAATTGGTCGCGTTTTTGGATTGTTCTACCTACATGAAGGTATTCAATCCCAATTTGGAAAAGAGTTAATTTCTCCTAAATGAATTTGTCCCAGCTTTTTTGGACATCATGTGAATGTATACGAAACATACAATATTTGTTATGTTATATTATATAACATTGTTAAAAGCTTGATTAGTCCGGTCTAAGAAATGTATTAGTATTGTCACTTTTATTAGGTTGGTGCTATTAGGATCATTTAAACGTACCTGATATTTTTGAACTTAGTAGTCATTCATAAATTAAGTGTATTTGTACATGTTTTATTAATAGACACTCTTCTAAAAATATTATATGTACAACATATATAGCAAGTGGTCGTAATCCAATGGCAAAGTTAAGACCTCAGTACTAAGTGGTTTTTAACTTAATTTTTATTAATGTGAATTTTCTTCTAATTTAATATTACAGTGTATGGTAGTTAATTTTATATGTAACTAATTGATTGTAATCGAATGGAATGGAATTTATGATATATTGATGTAATAATCATTTTTCAAAAAAAAAAAAGGAAATCAACTCGAATTTGAATTGTAATTTTCTGAATAGTGTTTTAAGTACTTTCTGGAAAAAGTAAAGGGCACAATTTCACCAATTCTTCCACTGGTATCACTATATATAATCGAAGAATTGGTGAATTTAAATATTCTTCCAGTGGGCACTATATATATTTCATACCATGGCCGTTTAATCGAGGAATTAGACATATCAAAATTTAAATTGACATATTCTCCATGCATTTCATTTCATGAGATTAAGGGTGAGTTGGCCAGCGGTGGGAGTATTTCTAGATTTCTATTGTGATTTTTAAATTGTTTGACCTTAATTATAAAAAAATATTTCTGGTTAATAGTGGTTTTCATGGTGTTTGGCCCTCAATGTCATAATTACTTTTGGGATCTCCAAAAGCTAAAAATCAACTTATTTTGGAAGTTCCTATAGTGTTACTTTAGCAAAAACTATTATACATAAATAATTATTCTATAATTAATTTTTATTATAATAAATTATTTTCAAAATTTATTTTAATAAAATTAATTCTCATATAATTAATTATTCTTCAAATCTTTAGGCCAAACTTACCCTAAGTATACATATTTTCTTTATATTTTTAATGAACATGTTATTATCTACTTTTATGCAACAGATTAAATAATGCTAAATCGTCTAATCAGTTTTGTTTAATTTACTTATGACAATGACAACTAATTTCCATATTCTGTTTTCTTTGCTTTTCTAGAAAACATTAGTTTATTCCACACATGATCAATTACTACGAGTAGGCCAGTAGTGTCATCAATATAAGTTTGACAACTTTTCTATATTCTGCACAGGGTAAGAGGGTAAGATTGGACATTTATCAACCTGTCAGATTATCCTGTAAATAAATAAATAGGGTGCAAATGTGATATCAATGTTGCGAAAATAGAATGACAAAATATTTTGAGGATTCATTTGTGAAATGAAAAAATATGATGGCCCAAAAATAAATGGATTAAATTGGCATTTATATCTTTAATGTGTTAATGTAGGTAGAGGTATTGTAACACATGTGCGTTGGATTAAACGAGATGTGGCGAGGCGAACACATGTGCGTTATTTATTTTGTAAGTTTGAATTTTTACTTATTACCTTGAATTTGTATTTCAATATGTTGATTTTATTTCTAAACAAACTAGCGTGATACAAGTTCTACTCGAACCAAACATAAATCGAGCTGAAGTAAAACACAGTTTAATTGTTCTTTTTCTTAGCTTATTGAATTATGCTTAGTTCGAATTTTACAAGCTATTAAATAAAATGTTTTATATATTGGGATAATTACAGGGACCTCCCCTGAGGTTTGGGGTAATTATTGCCCAATTCCCTCACAATTTCATAATTACATCACCTCCCCCGACGTTTTGAAAACCTTACATTTTGATGATGTCATCAACGAATTTTTATTGAACTTCCTAGTTTACCCTTGAGGTTACTGTAGCTATTTTGTTGGACAATTATACCCTTGTTATGTTTGGTACATAGGAGGGGTTTCTTTGCAATGTATATGTATAAGTTGTTGGATTTTATAATTAATATGTGAATAAATTAGTTGAGAGTAATTAAGGGTTGCGTCTGTTCGATCTGAAGAGGTACCCTTTGGACCGAAACAGTGCAATCCAAGCGATGTGTCTCTTGCGAAAAGACATTTATGTGTCTATAAATAGGAGACTTAATCTGGCCAATTAAGAATCATTTTTTCCCGACAATAATTAGAAATTACTCTCTTCTCTACTTTAAATTTATGTCGAATTTTTTATTTGCTTCGGTTCGCCGTGGGTTCATTATTTGTGCAAATAATGAACAACAGACTGTTGTATCTTGGGAGACTACCGGGAATCAAACTGTATGCACCGTGGCAGCCCCGGAAATATTGTCTTAAGGAAATTTGTTTCGGCAAGCCTCAGTCTAATTTCCTAGTTTTTCACGTATTGATTTAAGTGTTCTTTGGTTTCAATACAAGTAAGTATTTCTTACTAGTTTTTATGTTAAATTATCAACATTTATTTTGTGCCGAGATTTATGTTAAAAATATTTTATGAAATATTTAAGTACACGGATTGTTAAACACCAACAATCTTAAGACAATAAAATTTTGTTTAACTTATCTGTGTACTGTTATAAAGATTAAATATGGTCATTTATGCATAAATCATTATTACCTCCCTGTTTTAACGTGCTAATGTTGAAACATGTCACATGAGTGGGAAATTACTTGTAATTGAGTCTTGATATACCATATTTTCTGTTTAGTTTACACAATTTCTGTAAAATCCTAATATGAGAATTTGAATGTCTCAAATCTGCTGTCTAAATCTATATTCCTTTGGATGAATATTTAAATCGAAAAATCGTTGAGTGGGATTTCTTAATCTTATGATATATATATAAAAATTGGAACTCATTTGTGGAATGGCTAATTTCCTTGATGGAAATTATACATAAAATTGATATGACCAAGATCGAGTGGTTTGTTTTACGTAATCATGGCAACTTCTTTTTGCGACATGAATCGTTGCTTTGCAGCGCCATGTAACTTCATGAATCGGTGTATTATATCATTCAATTCCATTTGATTAATTGGGACGTCGTGGCAGTGAATTTTAACATTTAAGAAGAGTGTTTTTGAGAATGTTTTATGAACGACGAAAATTCTTATGTTTGAATGAATATTTGAATTGGGCTTGTCAGTTTGAAGCTCTGAGTTTCCCACCGTTCCTGAAATTAATTTTTTTTGTGATTTGATATCTTTATCAAAACTCCTTTATCAAAATATTTGAGTATTCATTTTGAAATGGTGTGATGTAACGAGATTTTCACTGAATAAAATTAAATGATAACACAACACTTTATACCCAAATAAATATTTGGTAATTCTGATTGTTATTCCTATCATTACGGCACTTATTATTTTGTGAACTAGTGGACTTAACTTCCTTCGGATTGAACCGTAATAATTATACTGTAAAATTAATTGTTGTGCAAACGTGATCTTTGTGAAGGGTCACCATGGTTCAGAAAAATATGAAAGGAAATCAATTGAGACTTTGACTGATTATTGTGTTGACTAATAATTATTAAAGTGAGTTATTTTCTATTTTGAATTGCAAATTCAATAAATAGAAAAATCATTTATTTGCATATATTGAGAGAATATTCAATGTCTGAAATTATTCAAATGAAATATATTGAGAGAATATTCAATGTCTGAAATTATTCAAATGAAAGGCGCATTCAATTTGCTATAATCTAGCATAAATTAATTCTTATATAAATATTTAGTGGTGCACTAATTTATTTAATTGATTGAAGTAAAATATAGTTAAATGTCACGAATATAGAATTAATGACTTCAATATGAATGAGGTGTCATAATTCTTTGAATGAACATTTTTCTAATAAGTATGACTTATACTTATGTGGGATAAATGATATTTGTGTAATTACTAATAACATTTATACGAAGATAAATGGCTAATTAGTATTTACTATCATATCAATATTATATGTGGGAAAATATTGATAATAAAGATAAATCATTCGCGAAATAAGTATAAGTAATAGCATTATTTTATTGAGAAAATATTGAAAATTTATATGTAAAAGTAATTATAATTCTTTTGTGGAATAATTATAATTTTCTATGATATCAATATTTTATTGAGGAAATATTGATTATATTATAATTTAT
This sequence comes from Penstemon newberryi var. newberryi, assembly GCA_030819805.1. NCBI lineage: Eukaryota > Viridiplantae > Streptophyta > Magnoliopsida > Lamiales > Plantaginaceae > Penstemon > Penstemon newberryi. The sequence continues at coordinate 3,005,094 of JAUALY010000003.1, read as the reverse complement.
TCGCGGAATAAATATCAATATTTTATTGAGCAAATATTGATAATATTTTATTTATGAGAAATAACTGTAAATTATTTGAGAAATAAATATCAATATTTTATTGAGAAAATATTGATGGTACTTATAACTTATTTGTGAAATAATTATGATTTATTTGAGAGAAATAAGTATAAATTATTTGTGAAATAATTATAATTTATTTGTTTGCGAAACAAATATGTAAGAGTTCAAATTTTTGAACAAATCCAAATTAATTATGTGATTTTTTGCTAACTCGTGGAGTTTAAAATGTATTTAATCACATATATACTATTGCAATATTTATTAAGTAATAAAGAGAAAGTAATAGATTGAGCTATTTTTATATGTATTTATTGAATAATAAATACAAGAAGGCGATTAATGTTTTTGTAAAATACAAAGAGATGTATTTGAGAAATAATGGAATAAGAAAATGAAAAACTCTTATATCCGAATTGTGGGGGTGAATATGAATATTTTCATTTACACAAAAATGTGTGATCATAAATAATTCACCTAGCTTGACTCAATTAATTGATTAGCTAAACGAAAATAATCAAGCCCTTAAAAGGGAGGGTAAGATTATTATAAATCCGGGTGTACCGGATAACTTGTGGGGGAAAACTCTTACGATGCCTAACCGCATATTGAATCGAGTTTCACACAAGAAAATCAAATATCTTTCCATATGAGTTATGGAAGGGAAGAAAAACCAAATACCTTAAAATGTGGGGGTACTTGGGTCAGATTTCGATTTCACCACCGGAAAAGAAAAATAACTCAAAAATATTAATTACTACTAGCTTATGCGATAAATAGTAGCAATTCATATTTTTTGTGCTTAAATCTGAAATAAATGTAATCATGTGAACTGAGTCACGTGATATAACATTAATTGAGAATATAAGAAGAATTTGAGAATCATTTCTTATAAAATTGATCCTTCTTTTGGTTCAGATTTATTTTCACTAAGTGTGATTTACTGATATTAAAATATGATAAAGTAATATTATTTATTATATTACTTATATAAACCTTTTTACATTTTATAATTAGAGTTAATTATAAATTGTTTATTCTGCGAGGATAAACACTACAGTCTAACCCATTTTAGACTAGAATATTTTTTTTTATTTCATAGAATATTTTGCGAAAATATTTAATTGATTTTGATCAAGAAGGTCAACTATGTGAAGTTTATAATTATATTTAATTATAAACTACTATATTCTGCGAGAATATACATATGAATCAATCTCTAAAGAGGTCAATCTCTTACTTCAACATGAGTTTGTTGACGAGTTGAAGAGACAAATGAGCTAAAAGCTAGAAGTTATTTGATCCAGATATTCTAACTTATATGTTATAAAGGATTAACCTCAAACATATAAATAAATTATGTCACGTTCCAATATCGTGGATTGGAAAGAGGCGATTGACAGTGATATATATTTATAAATTTGGTAGACCTCGAGGAGTGAACCAATTAAATGTAGACAGATTTTTAAGTTCAAGGGTTTAAAAACTTTGATAAGTCAATCGATAAAAACTAGGCTAGACGAGTAGCCAAGGTGCCTTATTAATATTCACTAGCGATTAGGATGACATCCACTTGAATGTTAATAGCTCTAATAGCTATATACAGTACGAGGTTTTATCAAATGGACGTTAAAATTGTCTTCCTTAATGGTGAATTAAATGAGAATATTTATGAGGAGTAACCAGAGGATTGTTAAACAAAAAGAAAACATAGTTTGCGAAACTTTTATATTTTCTTGTTGATCTTTAACAAGCTCCTAAACAATGACATGAAAATTGTGATAGTGTCATCAACGAATTTTGTCTTTCATATTAATAAATATGACAAGTGTATCCATATAAACAAATTGGATAATTGAGTATCAGAGTTTGTTTATACGCAAATGATATGTTAATATTTGAGACTAATATTGAAAATATTAAATCCATGAGGAAATATTAACTTATGATATGAAAAACTTCGGTTTAATCAATTATGATTTGGAGGTCATGTGATGACATTAGATTATCTCAAGCACATTACGTGGATGAGTAATAGATAAATTAAATACTTATGAAATTAAGGGATTTCATAATTCAATTTAATTAATATCTTGTGTGCTACATGAGAACAAATGTGATAGAGTATCACAATTTGAGTATTCTCATAAAATTAGATGTCACGCATATATCGTAAAATGCAAGAGACCAAACATCGTCTCTTTAGTTAATAAACTAAGGAGACATGAGCAATCTTAGCAAGATTCGTTGGGATGCATTAATGAGAATGCTTGAATCTTGAAAGAATACATATGTATGTGCATTATATTTTGGAAAAATATCCTAAGACCCAGGAGGGGTATAGTAATGCAAATAAAACTTCTGATTTAGAGAAATCAAAGTTTATAAGCGGATATGTATTCAATTTAGGAGGCACCGCTATTTCTTGATAATCTTCCAAACAAATGAATATAGCTCAATCCACTATGAAATTAGAGTGCATAGCATTGGATAAAGCTAATGAAGAATTTGAGTGGCTTCACAAAATTCATGGAAGATATTCTAATATGACTGAAAATTGTGTCAGCCATAAGTAAAATGCGATAATGAAGCGGTGATACACATAGCTCAACAAACTCTATGTTAATGGTAAAGTCACGACATATTCGTTGTCGTTGATACAATACCGAGAGACATCTACTTTCAAATAGAATGGACTTTATGAAGTCAAGAGATAATCCTGATTCCGGATATTAAAGGTTTATCTAGAAAGTAGTATGTGCATCGAGGGGAATGGGCCTAAAGCCTAAATTTGACTAAGTTACCTCGTACGGAAACCTAACCTGGCGACTGGAGATCCCACGGACCAGGTTCAATAGGACAACCAGTCTTGGCTAACTTAAAAGAAAGCACTTAAGAGTATAACTCTATCCCATTCTTATGATGCAATAAGTGCAAGCCTACCGCGTTATTTTATAGGTTAAGCAAAGGCTTTTAATGACGTCTATATCTTGTCAAAACAAGTGGAGTATGGTAGGATACTCTTGATAGATGCGGTCACCTATGTTAGTGTGAGCTGGGTCGGCTCGTTGAGAATTTCTTTATAGGTTGGAATTCTCTAAAGCACTCGCATAACCAAGAATGTTCAGGGCCAAACACAACCGAGAACTTGAAGCAAATCGGTTTAGTACTGTGTTAAGTTTATTGTCTTGGTTTACACCAACAGCCGACGGTTCAAGATGAAATATTTCACCGATTGGCTAAGTAAATCCGATAAGCTTTAACTAGGGAAGGTTCAAGATGAAATATTTCACCTATCTCGATGCGGTATTATTCTTAAAGAATACTTCGACATAATATGTCCTATGAGTCGGGACACGAAGAACTATTTTATTCATGTGGGGGATTGTTGGATTTTATAATTAATATGTGAATAAATTAGTTGAGAGTAATTAAGGGTTGCGTCTGTTCGATCTGAAGAGGTACCCTTTGGACCGAAACAGTGCAATCCAAGCGATGTGTCTCTTGCGAAAAGACATTTATGTGTCTATAAATAGGAGACTTAATCTGGCCAATTAAGAATCATTTTTTCCCGACAATAATTAGAAATTACTCTCTTCTCTACTTTAAATTTATGTCAAATTTTTTATTTGCTTCGGTTCGCCGTGGGTTCATTATTTGTGCAAATAATGAACAACAGACTGTTGTATCTTGGGAGACTACCGGGAATCAAACTGTATGCACCGTGGCAGCCCCGAAAATATTGTCTTAAGGAAATTTGTTTCGGCAAGCCTCAGTCTAATTTCCTAGTTTTTCACGTATTGATTTAAGTGTTCTTTGGTTTCAATACAAGTAAGTATTTCTTACTAGTTTTTATGTTAAATTATCAACATTTATTTTGTGCCGAGATTTATGTTAAAAATATTTTATGAAATATTTAAGTACACGGATTGTTAAACACCAACATAAGTATGGGTTCAAATGTTATAAATTTACATGAAACTTTTAATTAGTTTATTAGTGTATATGTATTCTTAACAAAAAAATATAATAACATATCAATTTTTTTTCCAATTCTTTTCATAATGATTTTACAATTAAGTACAAGGAAAAATAAATAAATTATGGTTAATTATAAGAAAAAACATTGTAGAACATAAATAAAAAATGTAAATACATTCAACTTCACATTTAACCCATAATTTTAATAATTTTAATTTTTTTTCCTAATTAAAGTAAAAGAATAAATGAATGAATTAGGTTTAAGAGAATTAATGAATTTTTAGTGTATATGTATTCTTAAAATAAAAATATAATAACACATCAATGATTTTTTTCAATTTTTTTTCATAATGCTTTTACAATTAAAAGTAAATAAATTATGGTTAATTATAAGAAAAAAACATTGTAGAACATAAATAAAAAATGTATATACATTCAAATTAACATTAAACCTGTAATTTTAATAATTTAAATTTTTTTCATAATTGAAGTACAAGGATAAATTAATGAATTACGTTTGATCATGAGAAGAAAAAAAACTTGAACAATAATTATTAGACATTATAAAAATGCTCACATGTTTACTAAATAATTTCTTAAACTTTTAACTAAAATAGTTATTATAAAATCAATAATTTTTTTATAAAAAATAAAATACTCAATTTAATAAAATAGTTATAATAAAATCATAATTTTTTTAATATTTCTTACTTAATACAATAATATTAATATCATAAAATACTAATATTAATAAATCAATAAATTATTTTAATATAATTTTTTTTAAAAAAACCCTCACCATCCCTAACCCGCAACCCCAACCCCGCACCCGCCGGTCCCCAACCGCTCACCCGACGTCCCCAACCCCGCAAATCTTCTCCCAGAACGCGCCGCCGGCCTGGAAGGCCTATGGTTCGAACTAGACCTGGGACGGTGGAGGTGGGGGGTTAGGGTTAGATTCCTTTTTTTATGTATAAAATTAATTTTTACAAGGGTAGTATTGTAATTTTGTGTATCATTTCACATCATTTTGTAAGATTTTTCAAATGTGGGGGGAGGTGGATGTAATTATGAAATTGCGCGGGGATTCGGCAATTATTAGCCCAAACCTCAGGGGAGGTCGATGTAATTATCCCTTGCAAGGGTAAATAAGACATTTTGTTAATCTATTTTATTTTTATTTTTTTAATTAAAACTGACGAGGATAATATGGTCATTCACATCATTTTGTAAGGTTTTTCAAACGTGGGGGGAGGTGAATGTAATTATGAAATTGCGAGGGGATTGGACAATAATTAGCCCAAACCTTAGGAGAGGTCGATGTAATTATCCCTTATATATTGCTCAACCTTGGCTAGCTCATTACATAAACTAAATCAATTTCAATATTTATTTCGAGTTCTTCGATTCTCAGCCCTAATTAATTACTCTCGGTTATTGATCAATAATCTTTAACTATAAATTTAATGTTACCGGGTTAGGTAAGTCCAGTATGTACTTGTGATAATATATATTGCAGCCTAATTCATGAGATAAATGAATCTAAAAAAGTTGAGATAAAGTCATGAAACCCTAATTTTGCAACCTTGTATTATCTTTAAACTATTTATTGTGTAAACTCTCAAAAGTTGGTAAAACCCAAAATTGATGGAGTAGGTGCACATGTGGGGTAATTTGTTACTTATTTCACCATAATTATCTTTTCCAAACATTGTACGTATGAAAAGCTTTTGCATTTACCGGCCCCTCCTTTTATTCCCTTTTATCTAAGCACGCAAAAAAAGTGTACAACCCCCACTCTTTATCTTTCTTTATCCACTATACATTCGGTGAATAATTCATCAAAAAAGATGGATATATCTGTATTAAAAGAAATCATGAAAACTGCAAATATGAATGTACTATGATAAAACTTGTGTCTGGACTAGCCATTGCTAAAGTTGCCATCATAAATTAAAGTAGTGGAGCCCCACCATTGAATTATGTAGGTGAAGCACTTGCACTTGCACTATTTAATTTCTTCACAATCAGAGTCATAGCTATAAAGTAATTAAAAAGTAAAAGATTTAACATTTTCCTTTGTATTGTATTACCTTAAAATAGAAAAATTGATCATGCTTTAAACTTATACATATGTTAGTTCTATGACATTTAAAATTTGAACCTAGAGTTCGTTCTTCCCATGCAGCTCTAAATTCAAAGCAAAATTCTAAACAGTGTGTTATGAAATGAAGTTTAAAATTGAACTATAAAAGACATTAAATCAATTCATTTATTGAATTGATTAATGAAGCGGATTGCGTCTATATACAAATTCTAATTGTGTTTGACATGGCTATATTATTTTTGTTCTCATTTTTAGGCTGAACTAATAAAATATTCTAGATTTTCTTTTAAAATGATTACATCATTACATAAATAAGATTAATAAAATAAATCTATTCGATTACAAGTCAAATCAACTACCAAACACTACTACTATTAAACTATAAGTCCTAATTAAAAATGTTATAGATGATTTCCGAGCTAGCCACTTTTCTAGGAAGTACTGATGATAATATAACTAGACGTTCAACACTAAACATAGTTTTGTCAAGAAAAAGTAATTGAAGAAATACTTTCTTTATTTGTTTGTATGTTCAGTGAAATGAAAGCATGTTCACAACTTAGCGCACGGTGAAAAGACAGTGGACTGGAATATTTTAAAGGAGATCGATCGATGTTAAAAATCATCTCCAACATAACTCTTAAATTCAAGTCTTAGGAATTTTGTAATTGGGGATGCTTCTTATTTTTTTTTTTCTAATGAAATCTAATAATTACTCAAAAAAGGAAAAATGAATTAGATCACGAGATTAAAGTATGTACACGTTCAAATATTCGAAGGGATTGCACTAGCGAGTGGCCACATGCATGTATCAAAATCATTGATTGCTCTCACCTTCCACATTTACTCAATTTTGAACGTGGGGCACCGACATGATCCGATTTATTAACGACACATCAGATAAATAATAAAAGGTAGGTTTGTCTCGCATTTACCAAAATTATTTTGTGATTGAAAAGAAACGAGATTACCTAAAATCACATAATAAATATAATTTGATATAAAATCTTACACATCTTACAACTATAACATAAACTCTTATTACAAAAGACCTACATGATACATCTATCTTATTTCTCAAACTTCTTTCTTAAAACTCAAACAAATAATAATATACAAATTATTTGATATTATTTTGCAAACTTCCACTACTCTTCCAAGCACCAAACAAATACAAAAAAGTATATCATCCTTCACCAATTTGCTATATCCCATTGCGCTTTGATCCCATCACCTTTTTTTCTTGGGCGTGTGTTTATATTATTTAGAAACTAAAAGTAAGTAAAGAAAATATAAAAAAGTGTAAATAAAATTAATTCTATAAATGGAAATCTACTCTGAATGGAAATCAACAAAAACGATTGTTTCAATACATATCTCTGGAAATCTACTCTAAATGGAGTAATCAAGCTAGTTAATAAGAAAATAATTAGCTACTTGTTTTCTTTTCTGTAAAAAAGAGATATTTTTTTAATTAATTGCAGTGAGAGATGATGTTTATGCTTATAACATACATGTTGACGTATATAATTTAAAATTTTACATGATAGTATATACGAAGAATAACTAAAGTACTACGCACATAATTATTTTTTTAGAGAACTTTAATATCTAGTTTGATCTTTGATAATGATCTTGATTTTTTATATAAATGAAATTAGTTTAATGGGTACGTATTAAATTAAAACTTACAAATCTAGAAACAATTTTAAAAGGACTATTACAAATTAATTAATTTAGGAAGAAGAATATGCTTTCAGCTCATGATCAATCATAAATATGTTCCTTTATGATTTACCTAACCTTAGTCCTGTTGGGCCCTCTTAATTGGATACTTCTCTACGTTCTCATCTCTTACAATTAGCTGTCACAATAACTATACATTAATATAACCTATCCAATCCAACTGTAGATTATGTTTGTCGTTTCGGGCCTGTTTGTTTGGCGTTTCGGAAAGTAGTTTGGGAGAGTAGTGGAGGTTTGTGAAATAATCTCGATTTGCGTAATGTTGTTTGTTTGGGTTTTGAGGGAAAATTCTTGCATAGACCTGGTCTATGAGCTTTTCATAGACCTTGTGGTTGTAAATGCACCACATCATACATTGTGAGAGCATGACATCATCAAAATGTATGATGTGGTGCATTTACAATCGCAAGGTCTACCACTAAGCTCATAGACCTGGTCTATGTAAGAATTTTCCGGTTTTGAGAGAGTAGTTTGAGAAATAAAGTAGGTATAGGTTTTTTTGGAAGAGTTAGGTTGTAGGTGTAAGATGTGTAAGACTTTATGTCAAATCATGTTTGTTATGTGAGATAAATTGTGTAAGAGATAGGTTACTTTATGTCAAATCAAAGTAGAGTTTGTATAGGTTTTATTTAGAGATAAGAAAATTGTTGTTTGTTTGGCTTTTGAGAAAGTAGTTTAAGAAAATTAATGAATGAAAAATTTATTTCGAAAAATAGAAAACATGTTTGTTTGGCATTTCCCAAACACAAAAAAAATTCTGGGAAACGCCAAACAAACAGGTCCGATCATATTTGACATTTCCATTTTGAGAGTAAACAAGTTGAGTGCGTATTATTTTATCAACAATAAAAATGTGAATTCCTGTTGCAAAAGAAATTAATATTTAATGCTCGTAAAGGAAATGAATTGGCATATTTTTCATATGAAGTCCTAATTAATAAAAAAAACCTAATTTTAAATAATAATAAAGAAAGAAAAGGTTTTGGCCTTTAGCAAAGCTGCGCATGTGATTCTCAATGGATGATCCAATTATTAATAAAATTACTATTATTTCCTCGACAATAATTGTTTTACTCCTTCCTTTTCTTTTCTTTTGTCGAATTGGCTTGTTTGTCGTTTTAGAATTTTTAAAAAATTTAAATTTTTTCTATTAATTTTATCATTCTTATTAATGCTAATCAATGCTATAATTATTTATTTAAAAAGGTGTTTCGGGAATTTTGCTTAAAAAATCACTACTTCCTCCATTCCAAAATAATTGTCGCTTTAGAGATTTTTTCTTAATCCAAATTAATTATCGCTTTAGGATTCCAATACATCATTACTAACATATCTTTAATTTTACCCTTATTTACTTATTGTTTTTTTTCTCTATCTTTCACTTTAACCAATTGTTCTCTCTTCTAACCAAATAAATAGGGGCATTTTAGGTATGACTCTAACTTTTTCCTAAATTCATGGCTAATTATTAACTTCCTTAATACATGTGCAAATCTCTAAAGTGACAATTATTTTGGAAAGGAGGGAGTATTTATTATATTTATTAATCCATGTGCAATCCCCTTAAAAGACAAACGGGTAATACTTGCCTAGACCAGGTATTTCATAGACAATGAACAAAATTAGTGCATCCACCAAATATATTTACAAGATTTTGTTTATGCTATGCAAGAATTTTCCAAGACAAATAAGGGAGTATTAATTGTTTTGATGGTAACATCGGATCCCTCAATTGCAAGTTTTACAAAACACAATTAAATCTCAGCATAATAATAGGACCATATATTAAGAACGTTGATATCATTGATCTAAAGGGGAGGACATATATCCTTTGTATTCTTCGGTCCGACTTGTATATACACAGTCTAGTAAATCAAAAAAAAAAAAAGAGCTAAATGCTAAAATATTTCATGTGTTTTGCCCAATTGATAAAAATATTATGTGTTATTTTATTAGTGAAAATTCTCCCGTGTTATTTTTTATTAGCAAATTAAAAACTCATTTGAAATTTCTTCATAAATAAAGGGTTATTGACAATTTTTTTAATTGAAGGAATTATTGTCAATTTTTAAAGTTCATCGATGGATTATTCCTGAGGTGGATATTTTTATATTTTTTGCTAGGGGTATCATTGTCATTTCTCCTACAAAATATACACTCCGACTTGGGTTTTTTTTTATAATAAAAATTAGAACATGAAAGTTTTGGTAACAAAATAATACAGGGTTTATTTGCCAATTAGGCCAAATATAAGGGTTATTTTTGCATTTTACTCTTGATATAAATTATGCAAAGTTGACACTTAACTATAACTACTAAATGCTTCAGAAAATAAATAGAGTGCTTATTAATAATCATATTTTGAACGCCAATTTTGTTTTTGGTATAAACATGATGTTTTGGATGCAGACACAGGGACGGACCCAAGATTGAACAGTTGGTGTGAGGGGGAGGGGGTGATTTAATTATTGTAGAATTTTTTTAATTATAGCGTATTCAAACTACTACATTTCATATAATCCACAAAAATAAAAGTACTTTTAAGGTGAATTGTTAATAAGAATTGTGTTGAATTCAAAACAGAAAATGTAATTCATTTTCAATTATTGGCACTTTCTAGTCCACTATTACAAGTCAAATGGGCTTTCTAACTTGTTTTTAGGGAGATTTTTTTTATGTACAAATTGCATCAATATCATTAAATCATAAATTTATTCTAGTACAATTAAATTACAACTTAGGTTCGACTCAAATAGTACAATTAAATGTGGATGCACATGATTGAAGCAATTAATAATGGGCACACCAATACATTAAATGTGGATGCATAAGATTGAAGCAATTAATAATGGGCACACCAATTTAGAGATAAAACAGCAAGATTTTCAATTTGACTCAAATAGCTGAAAGACAAATCAATCATTTCATGGAGTATTAGAAAATGTTGTAGGGTTTTTATATTATTTTTCTTTACACGATTAGACTAAAGTTTTTAATAGGTTCATATAATCATTTGTGAGTTATGATAAAATAAATCATTAGGTGGACTATATATATTGTACGTATTATTTATATTTTAAAATTGTGTAATATATGTACAAATATATATATCATGAGGAAAAATATAATCAAAAACCTTGGATGGACAGGGCCCCTCAACAAAAATGGTAGATCCGCCCCTCCGCGCACATGTTTATCTTTTTGGAAGGATGGAAGCTAACTAGCTAATTTAGAACTGGTTTTTAAAGTTTCTTAATCATTATGTCTCATATTCTTTTTTTAACATTTCTTAGTTACATTTAAATGTTTCGATCGATCCTCAACGAAAACACGATCACGTTTCAGCTTTAGGTAAATTGAAAGGTACATATTGAATATTGATTTGATTTGATTTTTTATTTTGAGAATTTGTCTTAATTTAATTTTATTTAAAAAAAAAAAAAACCAAACAAGCTTTAACTATATAAATTGAACACCAATCGAGCTTATGTAGTTATATATATTCACATATGATATTGTCATTTTAGATTTACAAAATCAAAGTGAACCATAATTCAAAAGCTATCAGGAAAATGAATTATGTTTTTCAAACTTAATTTCTTATTTAATTAATTTGAACCAAACTCATTCATTAAACTAGAGCTAGAAGTAGAAGTGTAGAACCGAATTTCAAACAATTTCACTTTTAGCTGAAATCTTTAAAAGTTCAAGCGGCACGTCATCAAGCGGATGAAGTCATGAGATTTCATGACCAAGAGGTCATGCGTTGAACTCTCACTAGTGTGGCTATTAATTTTTTCTATTTTAATATTAGTATTTGTAATTAGTTTACTTTTATACCAATATAATACGGTTTAGTTTCAATTTGTACCCTGAAAATATATCAATTTGGCACTTTGCACCCTGTAAAAAAAATAATCACACTTTGCACCCTCAAAACATGTATTGTCTTTCATTTTGCATCCTGAGTGAGTTTCCAGCCAAAAATCATGGGTATTTTTGTCACTCCATTCAAAAGTCAACATAATTTCCCTCTCAAAACTAGTAATGTGAGAATTATATGCAATTAAAAGAAAAATTGACCAATTACCTATTAAAATAACTTTGGGACAAAAATGACTAACAATATTGACATAATAACAATTGTTGCTACTAGATCATAATTTTTCAATTACCTGATATGCTCTTAAATTCAAGATAGAAATTTATAATATATTGTTACTTTAAATATTCTTATTCTTATTTAGAAACTTAATTATCTCTTTATTAATGTATAACTATCCATTTTTTTCAACTGATATTTTTTTCTTCTTCTTTATTTTCTTCCATTATCGTCTCTCCATAGATACATGGAAGCACTGAAACTATATTTATTAGAATAATTAATTGAATCTTAAATTTAATTCAATTTAATAGATCTTATAGCTCTTCCAATAAAATAAAAAAGATTTGGTTTTCTTAGCTAAAAAAATTAAGACTAAATCATATGAAATTTTAAAATAATTGTATAATGCTTTAGGTAAAGTGTATGTAGTTAATATTCTTTTTTATAGTGTTAGGTAAAGTGTATGTAGTTAATATTCTTTTTTATGGTGTTATAAGAACTCATTGTCATTAATTGCAAGAGTCTAGTTTTTATTTTTTTTTAAGTTTGGAATGATAGATTTTTTTTTCAGAGTTATTTTAATGGATAGTTTGTTAATTTTGCTTGCACATAAATCTAACGTTACTAGATTTTGGAGGGAATATGCATTGACTTTTGAAATATCCCTGATTTTTGGCTCGAAAATCACCTAGGGTGCAAAGTGAAATAAAATACATGTTTTGAGGGTGCTATGTGAGATTTTTTCTCTCTAGGGTGCAAAGTGCCAAATTGATACAATTTCAGAGTGCAAAGTGGGATTAAACCAGTATAGTACTCCCTCCATTCCATTTTAATTATCGCTTTAGAGATTTTTTCATATTTCAAATTAATTGTTGCTTTAGGATTCCAATACAACATTAATTATATATCTTCCAATTTTACCCTTATTGAATAAGAAATCATTAATTAAAGGAGAAATATAAGTTTGGAGAGAAAATGGGTATTTTAGGTATAACCCTAACTTTTTCCTAAAATTTAGGCTAATTATTAGCTTTCTTAATACCTGTGCAAAAACCTAAAACAACAATTAAAACGGAATAGAGAAAGTAGATTCAATTCAATACAGTGTTTGATTTAACGATGTATTCCCTATCTATAAAAAACATTTCATCAACCTACAAATTCAGCCCATTTAGCTAGATTTCGGGCTCTCCACATATTCTTAAATACTACTTTAATATCTTTTTGGGCCAGTAGTTGTACTTGTACCCAGACTTCCTTAGATACACACAACGCGGTTCTGAGGCCAAGTCAATGTGCGATTTGAAACTTAAATGACCAATTCACTTGAATTTTTTTTGTTACATGATTGATTACAAATATGGATTTATTAATTAATTTTTAGTTTTGAAAAAGTACTTTTAAATTGGCATAGGAAGCAGTTACAAGTATTATAATTAGTGTATATAACAAATGTACGTTAATAGTGTGTTATTTTTTGTTGCACAAAACTAATAACTAGGGCTGTCAATGGGGTGGGTTTTAATCCGAATTCATCCGAATTCGGTCCAATTTATTAAGATAATTGTCCGGTTAGAGATTCGATGGACCTGATCCAATTATAAAGATCCGTAATCCAAAACTCATGGAGCGAATATGGATTTAGAGATTCGTATCCGATAATAAATAAAAAGAAAGATATATATACATAATGTTTTATAAAAGTAAGTATCATTAATAATATATCACCGTCAATTTAAGAAGATAGTAATTTATAACTCGTTTATAAATTTATTTAAACCAATATTTTCATTCTACAAATATGAATATAGTAAAGAAACTTTGAACATGTGAGATAAAATTAAATAAAATTGAAAAGTTAATAAACTTGTTTTATAAAAAAATATTAATTTAACTTTTTAAATGAAAATTTATTGGATCCGAAAAAGATCCGATATCCGGCCAAATGAGACCAAGATCAGTTGGATTCAAAAAATCTAGATCCGAGCAATCGAATCCTGTCATCCGACAGGATTCGATCCGATATAAATGGAGTCGGATCTGGACGAGCCTGATCCGACCAGAATCTGACCCATTGACAACCCTACTAATAACTATGATGTACTCATGGGGTTTTTAGCTTGTTAACTCTATGTGATATGTTTAATTGACAATTTATCTCACTGTGAAATAAATTAATAAGCAATTTACCTCCCTGTGATATGAAATAATGAACAATTTATCTTCTTTGTGGAGGTGTTGCACACACACTCTATAATGAATTAAGACTTCATTTTCATGTAAAATTGACCAATTTAACCTTACCCTTGACAACATATTCACCTCACTTTACTCCCTTGTGATATGCGTAAATAGACAATTTACCTCCTTGTGATATACGTAAATGGACACTTTAACTCTTTGTGATATTGCATAATGAACATTTTATCCCCTTGGAAAAAATGTAAAAATAAAAAAGGAGGCAATATATTTCTTTTATAAAAATACAGAAAAGTATTTTGCCCTTTTATTTATCAATGGGAATTACAATGTCTATTTAGAATAACACAGAGTGAATATGTTATTCACTCTGTACACAGTACACATCCATGAACTTTTGCTAATCATATAACTATAACTATGTTATGAAAAGAGCCGCTCAAACTTTTACATGTCCTGATAGGTATACAAATTTACATCTACATAATAAAATAGTTACTACTTTATATACTCAATATAAAAAGAATAAAATATATTTTCAGATTTATAAAAAAGTTTGGAATTCTTTGAAGTTCGGTTCCCTCTAGACTGCATTGGACAAGGGACTAAGCCGTCTAGCTGACCCTGAATGTAATGAGAGGTAAAGTACTGAACAATTTCGTTATTTTTCTTCCCAATTATGAAATTAATCGTACAAATCTTTGTCCATCAAATCTCCTGAAGTACATACAAATTTCACTAAAAGGATACTACATCTACATAGCAACAACTTGTATATAGTAAATTAATATACATGCTGAAATTTTGCGTTTATTGTCGGCAAGAGAAGAATATAAATAGAGATGAAAAAGACCAAATTAATTTATATGTTATTTTTTTTTATAATAATGTATTATGTCGTCAAAAGTTTTATTAAAATGATAAAAATGCTAAAAAAATTAATTCGACATTGAGTGACTTTGAACATATTATGCAAATTCGATTTGAACATTGAGAGACTTTGAACATAGGTGCAAAATCAAAGTTTGATAGGTTTCTAGAATTTGAGTGTAAGTTTATGAATTGGTTTATGATGAGTTTCATGGGTCTGGCGAAAACTCATTTGTACGGGTGTTGGCTTGGTCTCGCGAAACCCACGAGACTGGGCAAAAACCCATCCACATATGCCCTGAATAACTTTGTAAAAGAGTGGACTGATTAATATTGATGAGGAACACGTTGTGGAAGTTTGGTTTGAACTATGTATCAAGCTTGAGTCAAATATGTATTCGATTGGTTTGAATTCGATCCTAGTTAAAAGTTTGAATAATTAGTTTCATATAATCAAACATAACTTTAATATAATGCATGTGAAAATTATGGCAATGTTAGTCAAGTTTAATAATACATTGTATGTGTTTGTATGTGTTGACTAGTTGGCTGGCAAACGCACTTTTCTAATTATTAAGTTATCCAAAATAAGTGAGGAATAAGAGTATTTTCATAATTTGTATTTATTTTTTCAACCCTTTCATAATGTGCTCATTTGATCTTATGTATATAATAATAATTCTATTACACAATAAGTATGATATAGAGTTATAGACCACTACGAAAATAAACTATTGCCACACTTACACTTATAACGTTAAACGAAATAATTCACCTACCCTTTTGTCGGGTAAACAACTTTATCGAGTAATTGATAATTGTTTTAAAAATAAAAGATTATTTTTGCACTTGATTTCCAACTCCATGTGAATTGTGGTTGATTGCTACTGGCCCATCCGATTCTTAATGTCCTTTCTGTTGAAATAATCGATATCATTGGTACTTTTAAGAAAAATATCGAGATTAATGAAGTAGTATTTCTCTATCTTGATTAAACCTCTGCAGACGTTTATCACGTTGTTTTTAAGTTTCGACTTAGAAGTCAAATTTGGAAAAATGGAATCCCAAAAGTAATTTTCTTTTAAAACAAAATATTTGTTTTGTATGTCTAACTCTGAATAGGTACGCCGTGATAAATGATTCAAATGCAAAAATATTTCATGTGCTTTGTCTAGAAGGAAAAAAATCTCCTGTGTTTATTTAATTAACATAACAACCTTGTGTTCTTTTTTTATTAGCAAAAAAGTCCCATTTGAAATTCTTTCATTAGTCAATAGGAGGTTACTGTCAATTTTTTAAATGAAAAGGGAATTATTACTAATTTTCAAAGTTAGCAAATGTATTATTAATTATTTTTAAAGTTAAGAGGGATGCTTTTGCATTTTTGTTCCTGCAAAATGTGTAATCTGTCATGGAAGGAGTTTTTTTACCAATAAAAAATAACACAAGGGAGTTTCGCTGATAAAAATAATATAGAGAATTTAATTTTTGCTGCAAAACATATGCGTACTTTTACATTTCACTCTATTTTTCTTTAATTACTTCACATGATGACTCTAGTGGTTCACCTGGATGGGCATGACTTGGTTTACACCTATGAATCACTATATACACTGGGGATGTAATTTGTTTAATATCCATTGTGATTTATCAGTACAATATCACGATCAATATTCCAATATATATGAGGTTGTAATTTACGTTTCACTGAAAAAAATGTAGTTTTTATTCTTCGTCGTGTTTGGGCCTGTTTGTTTGGTATTTGGAATATTAGTTTGAAAGGGTAGTGGGTGTTTGTGAAATAATATTGATTTGCAGTTTTTCTTTTTTTGAATTGTGGGAGAGTGGATTAAAAAATACGGTAGGTGTAGGTTTTTTTGAAAGAGTTTAAGTTGTAGATGTAAGATGTGTAATATTTTATGTCAAATCATATTTGTTATGTGGGATAAGTTGTGTAATAGGTGTTTTACTTTATTTCAAATCAAAGTAGAGTTTATGTAGATAAAAAAATTGTTGTTTGTTTAACATTTGAAAAACTAGTTTAAAAAAATTGAGAAAGTATAATTTTTTTCACAAAGTACAAATATATAGTGTTTGTCACGGTTTTTCCAAACCAAAATTAATTTGAAAAATGCGAGATAAATAGGCCCTTGGAGTTTGGCCAGGTAATAAATGGTTAGGGAAGAGCTTTCTGTCGCTTTTTAATCTTTTTCTATTATATTATTAATCTAATGTTAATTTCAATATTTAGCAGAATTTTCAAAATTGTGCCTGAGGTGACTTTCTCTTCATGTATCAACTCCAAAATACAGTATGTAGAAAATCTGTTATACTACTTTGTGGTAAGTGGTAACTTTAGTCTAAAAATATGAATTAATGTTGAGTTCCTTTGAATAAAATCTTTTCCTTTTTACTTGAGATGTATAAATTTATTTGTGAAAATATTATCACCGTTAATTATACATAAATGTAATTTGATTTCAAAAATTGAGTGCTCGTTCGTCAACACGTCAGCACTTCAATACGCAGACCGTTTGGCCTCCTTTTCCACTTACTGTAGCTAGGCAACTTTAAAAGATAAGGTTATTGATGTAGAATTGTAGATTGAAAAATTTGGATAAAAATTACTCCACAACCATCAAAATTGTTCTTCCTTACTTTAGCTAGCTTGGATTTTTAGGTCTTCAAATTCGTCTACAAAACTAAAACCCTGCTATAGACTATGTCGGGAGTTATTCTGACGAAGCATTTTCGATGTTTAAGTAAGATATTTGATCTTGAATTAATTTAAAGACAGGAGAAACAATGAATGTGTAAAAGATATAGACTGTGAAATTTACGTACCTTAAATGATAATGCGTACTTTTATAAATGATTGATTGACCTAGAGTTTCTACACAAAATATCTAGCTAGGTGGCATGAGTGTATCTTGGGAAAATGTTCTCCTACTATGTGAAAGGACGATCTTCATGATTGTTCATAACTGAATTTGATATTCTGATTTGGTGAGCACCAAGTTACGTCATTGTAGGGAATATTAGAGGCAACGGTAATGTGGATGTCAGTCTTGTCCCATAAGACAAGAATGTGACGTAGGTGAAGACTAAGGGAGGTCGTGAGCTTCTGAAAGAAGACCTTCTATATATCTACCCAAGCCTAGGGAGGAGGTCGGGGGCTTTCTCTGAATACTTTTATATGGAGCTTCCATCGGTAAGTATCGATTTGGTTTTTAGGTGGCCTCTTGAGCTTATCTTTCTCAAACCATTGGACCTTCCAAGTTAGGGTTCTTTGGGGATCGATTAGGTAAGGTCCGAATCTGGCGATCTTGCTAGGTCGAGGTTTGACCTAGAATCAAGTTGGGTCCAACTCTAATATATTTATTTTATTTAACTTTAATTGCTTTATTTCAAATCATATTTGTTATGTGAGATAAATAGTATAAGAGATAGGTTACTGAGACGAAAATTCGCCGGAAGATCCAATTCCCCGTGGATTCGATGGGATTCCCTTCTGAACATGGATTCTTGTACGTCTGGGTCCAACTAAATAGACAAAGATTGGTCATACAAAATAGACAAAGACTCGCCAAGGGTGTCAGTAAACAATATTGTAACTTGAAAGCAATAAGTAAGAAGACTGGAATGTAAAGAGTGATTATATTTCAATTGTGTACCTTGTGTGATATTTATACATGAAGATGTCGTAGGTACAAGATATCAAATCCCCTTAAATTAAGCAAATCCCGCCATTATAGGATTCAGTTTCCTTTCTTAGTGAATTTGGGATCCGGTTGCATGGATTCACTTTGGATCATTCTTTTGAAAGGTTCGTTTCTCCCAGGATCGTTGCTTGAGGCTCCCAGGGTCACTGCCCTTGGGGTTCGCATTATTCAAACGGACGAGACCTGAAGTGCCACTCCTATATCAATTATTTTATGTCAAATTAAAATAAAGTTCTTTGTAAATTTTTTCAGAGATAGAAGAACTTTTTTAATATGAGATTTTTTTTAGAATATCGAGATAGTATGTTTATTCCTAAAAGGGAAAAAACTTGTTCGTTTGGGTTATCAAAAGCAACGAAAAACTCTAAAAAAAGAGAAGCGTAAAATATAGTTTGCCCCCTTAAAGTATGGGGTGGTATTAATTACCCCCCTAAAGTATCATTTGTAACACTTACCCCCTTATGTAATGGTTTTGGACTTTTTATTCCAAAACTACCCCGTCCCTTTTATAATTAATAAATTGTTTTTATTAATTTCTCAAAAAAAATTATTTCTTTATGAATTATGAATTCGTCCATCCACCAAAGAACATTAGGTTTCAATTTCTTCCTTTTTTTGTTTCCTACCTTTTATGTCTCGATTTTTTTCTTATTTACATCTCATTTTTTCCTTTATTTTTCGTTCCAATTTGTTTTTTTTGTTTCAATTTTTCTTTATTTCTATCTCGATTTTTTTCTTTACAATTTGTTTAAGTTTTTGTTTGGTAATTATTATCACCTTTATTTTCATTACAAATTATTATTCCAAATGTTAAGCAATTCTCCTTCAAATTCTTACATAAAAAATTTCGAACTTGACATATGCTCGTATCATCAATTCTTCAATCTATAATTACCCTAACTTCTTTATACGTATATTACCAATCAGA
Source organism: Penstemon newberryi var. newberryi (assembly GCA_030819805.1). Lineage (NCBI taxonomy): Eukaryota > Viridiplantae > Streptophyta > Magnoliopsida > Lamiales > Plantaginaceae > Penstemon > Penstemon newberryi. The sequence continues at coordinate 2,985,376 of JAUALY010000003.1, read as the reverse complement.
AGTAAATTCAATACCAACATAAATCATTACCAACATTATGAGCTTGTGTTAAACTTAAATTTTGCGAGTAAGATTTTGAAGGAAAATTATTCAACATTTGAAATAATAATTTGTAACAAAAAGAAATGATATAATTAGCACCAAAGAAAAACTGAGAAAAAATATAAAGAGAAAAATTAAGGTAGAAATAAAGAAAAAAAATTGAAACAAAAAATAAAGAAATAAATTGAAATGGAAATAAAGAAAAAAATGATATGGAACTAAAGAAAAAAATTGAGACAAAAAAAGGGAATAAAACAAAAGAAATGAAAAAATTGAAACATAATGTTCTTTGGTGAATGGAGGAATTCATAATATATAAAGATTTTTTTTATAATAGATTAATATAAAATCAATTTATTAGTTATAAATGAGGGTAATTTTGGAATAAATAGTTCAAAACTATAACAGAGGGAATAAGTATTACAGTTGATACTTTAGGGGGTAACTAATACCATCATCTTACTTTAAGGGCCAAACTGTATTTAACCCTTTAATTAAAGCCAAAACTGGTCTTTATATAATCTGTCGAATACTTAGTATACAATGATGCCCTACATAGTAACTAGTATTTGGAAAAAAAAAAAAACTTAAACGCAACTCGATACTTGTATATTACATATATGACTAATGTATTATATCAAAATATCTTATCTAGTTGCAAATGAATCTGTAGACCGATGTTTTTCAGAGATCTGACTTAGTAGTAGGACAATGCTTTAAATGTTTTTTGATAATGTCAATGCTTTAAATGTTTGATTCAATATTTTGAATAATAACACAAAATAATGTATAGATAAATTAACATATAGAGTTGTTGACAAGTTACCTCCCAGTCATATATCTAATGAGCAATTTATTTCCATGTGATATAAAAATAGACATATTACGTTTTATGATGTATAAAAATAAGCGATATACCTTATTTATCGTGAAGGTATTGCACGCAACCTAACTCTATAATGACCAATTTGATTTAAAAAAAAAAAGACAACATAAATAGCAATTTACCCCTTATAATATGTGTAAATTAATTAGCACTTTTATCCCTATGTGATATATTGCCTCAAGGGCGCTTTACCCCTCTGTAAAGTTAAAGAGGGATGCATTGTATTTCTTCTAAAAAAAAAAAAAAAGTAGAGTATTTTACCCTTTTATTTATCACAGGAAATAAAAGTGGAGTATTTTACCCTTTTATTTATCACATGAGGTAAATTGTTTTCTAAGGGGATAATTTGCTATTCACTCTTATGATATAGAATATCCCGCGCGACTAGCCGGAATGCTGGCTTATTATGGAAGTAGTTTGGCTGGGTTTCGTCTCGATTTGGTTTCAAAAGTGGTTTGGGAGTTTTCGGCGAAACTTTGAAACTCGATTTGGATAATAGTTTCAATGGTGAAAAACAATTAAATACTAATAGTTAGCAGGTTTTGAAAACTTGAGATTGATATTTTTTTTGTTGGGATTTTGCGGAGAAAAGTATGTGGTAGATGTCAAATCAATAACTTTATATGTATGGAAAAAAGATGACAAATGTAAAGTAGGATTTTGTAGGTTTTGATTTAGGTTAAAACTGTGTTTGGACTGAAATTTCTTCGAACTCTTTACCTAATAGGATTTGACTGAGACCAAGCACAATCAAAACTATATCCACACGCGGCCTCAAATTAATTCACCTACCCCTTGTCGGGTAAAAGCTTCATTGGGGTTGATTATATAAGTATTATCTTATTAAAAAAAATGTTAATCCCATGCCAATTTGCTAGCAGCCCATGTGATCGATCATCCATCAACATGTACTCTCCAATTAATTATCTAATTATATTTTGGTTTGTCACGTTATGTACTTATGTGTGCGAAGATTTTGTATTTAGATAAAGCAAGGAAAATATTCGCCTATATATCATACACAGGGCGGAGCATTAAGAAAAATAAAACAATTAATTAATTGTTAAACTATAATTACACTTTATATCAAAGCTCTTTCTGTTTCTTGGGAAATTCTTATTTAAATTGGGGCCATAATAACTACCCCTATTTCTTTACTTGAGCTGAGCATAATATATACTAGCGAGTTAGTTCCTGTATACTTGTTTTTGTTTTCTATTGTTGCCCCTTTCTTTCCAAAAGTTACAACCTTGTCTAAAAGGTTGTAAATTCTTTTAATTGTTTATACACGATATACAAGTACTTTTCTTTAATTTCCTTATTGGTTTATCTGCGTGATTCAATTTTTCAAACAAATTCAGGATCTGGACTTTGGAGCATAATATAGAGTATATATTTTCTGAAATTTTATTAGCCCACTAAACATGGTACAACCAGTTAATATAGAGTTGGAAAAAAAAAAAATTAGTTAAGCCAACTCCCATTTAGAGAATTTCATTTTTGGTACCACAAGTAACCCTACTTTAAGATTACGGTACCATAACTTTAAAAATATACACATTTGATACCATATGTAAACTGTTCTCAACACATTTGGTACTTCCGTCAATTTTGATATGGAAAATTCAATTTTAGATGGGAAATTATGGAAAATTTACAGAATTGAACCTATAGTTTAGATTGTTGTCAAACTTTGTCCCACATATTTTACGGCCGACAGATTTACCCCACAATTCACAAATTTGAAGCATTTCAGTCCCAATGACAAATATATTTTATATGAAATCCAAAAAAAATATATCAATTAAATTGATTTTTTAGATTTCAAAAATAAATCTTTTATACTAATTAGATTTTACATATAACACATATAAATTAAATAATATTTTAAATAAAATTATAAAAATAAATATCAATTAAACTTATCAAATTTTTTAAATTGAAAAAAAATCTTTTAAACTAATTAGATAATAGTACATACAATTAAATAACATTTATTAAAAAACCTGAAAAAAATCTTTTTAAAATTATATAAATAATAATAATTCTAATTATTAAATTTATTATAATTAAAAAATTAAAAAAAGGAAAAATAATAAAACCCTAAATCTAATTATTTAAAAGTTTTTTTTTGTAAAAAGTTTAAAAATTAATAAGTATATTTATTTTCAGATTTTATATGAAATATTATTTAATTTATATATATTATATATATAATCTAATTAGTTAAAAAGATTATTTTTCGAAATTAAAAAATTCTAATAGATGTAATTTATATTTTATTAGATTTTATATAAAATATTATTTAAGTTTATATATAATACATATAATCTAATTAGTTTAAGAAATTAATAATAATATAAAAGTTGTGAACTTTTTGGTAAATTTATCGGCCATAAAATATGTGGGGACAAACTTTGACAGCAATTTATAATTATAGGACTAATTATGCAAATTTTTCATCAACTTTCCATCCAAAAATTGACGGAAGTATCAAATGTGTCGAGGGCAGTTAACATGTGGTACCAAATATGTATATTTTTAAAGTTATGGTACCATAACCTTAAAGTAGGGTTACTTGTGGTATCAAAAGTAAAATTCTCCCTTTGAAATTAAGTATGTATACTGTATACATATGATTTACACATGAAATTTTCTCTGCCATTTCTTTATCACATTATCGCATACAATGACCAGTAGTCAAGTGCTATATATATATGATCTCACGTAAACTAACTTTAAAACTTTCACAAAGATAATGCGTAGTTGTGACAGAATAATGCGACAGCCAAAACGAGATAAAAAAATTAATTCGACCCTTTTCTGTATAGGCACCTAATTAGTTTTCTCAACTCAAGGTAAGCCTATTAATAATTTGTTCAAAAATTAAAATTAGTCATCGATTTAAAATTAATAGTATATGGATACATAAACAGTTCTTATGCAATCCATTACATACATGATTAGATAACACATCATTATATATATATATATATATATATGTGCAATTTCCTCCATATTTTTCTTTCTAGATAAAATTAATTAAATGTACAACGTCATATGTGCAGATTGATCAGGAATTTAAGGGGGTAATTAATTCTGCATTTGGTCAAATGTCTATAAAAAGAAACCACTAAAATATGCATTTGGGGAACGATCGAAAAATTCCACATGCTAATTTACACTATACAAATGTTAATATGCCCATAGGCTTAGATCTATTTCTTTTCAAATACCGCGTGTTGAAACCAACGAAATCACAATTAAAAAATTCGCAAATTGCTAACTTTCTTCCATTATAAAATCAACCTAAGTAGGCCATTACCATTCCACACCAAAACCATGGCATCTCTTCAATCCTCATGTAAGGTGCTCAACACTCCCCGCCACCACACTTCCCCCTCCTCGAAATCCTTCACCGCCAAACCATCCCACCTTCTCACCCATCCCAACCGCACCCACCGCCTTCAAGTCTCATGCAACAACAACGAAAAACAAACTCCTGAAGGCAAACTCGACCGGAGAAACATTCTCCTCGGTCTAGGAGGCCTTTACGGTGCATCCAGCCTCGCCTCCAATCCCGCTAACTCTGCTCCAATCGCGGCTCCTGAATTTGACAAATGTAGCGAGGCGCGTGATGTAGCCACGGGTGATCTTCTAGACGTTAATTGCTGCCCACCTTATTCAGACACAATCATAGACTACAAACTTCCACGCTTCAACAAACTCCGTGTGAGGCCCGCCGCTCATAAGGTCACGAAAGAGTACCTAGCCAAGTTCGAGGAAGCCATTAGGCGAATGAAGGCCCTCGATAAGTCCGACCCCACCGATCCACGTGGATTTATGCAACAAGCCAATATCCATTGCGCTTACTGTAACGGGGCCCATGATCAGGTGGGCCATGCAAATCTCGATATTCAGGTCCATAACTCTTGGCTCTTCTTTCCATTCCACAGATGGTACTTGTATTTCTACGAGAGAATTCTCGGAGAATTAATTGATGACCCCACATTTGTTTTGCCGTTCTGGAACTGGGACAATCCTAAAGGTATGCAAATGCCTAAAATTTTCGACAACACAAACTCGCCCCTGTACAACACGAACCGGAACCAGGCCAATAGGCCCCCGGCCATTATCGACCTGGGCTTTTCCGGTGCGACCGATGATTTGCAGAAGGTGGTTAATAATCTCACTGTGATGTACAGTGAAATGGTTCGAAGTGTTAATTCCACTCTTGATTTCATGGGTCAGCCTTATTTAGATGGGGATAGTCCTAGTCCTGGTATGGGCTCATCGGAGCGTGGCTCTCACATTGCAGCCCACGTGTTTGTAGGAGATCCTAGAAACAAATACAGTGAAGACATGGGTAACTTTTATTCCGCGGGAAGGGACACGATATTCTATTCCCACCACGCGAATGTGGATCGAATGTGGTCCATTTGGAAAACACTCAAAACAGACGTGCCCAAGGAAATTAACAATCCTGATTACTTGAACGCATCGTTTTTGTTCTACGATGAAAAGAAACAACTGGTACGCGTTAAGGTCGCTGATTCCTTGGACCATAGGAAAATGGGATACGAGTTTGAGAAAGTCGACATTCCATGGTTGAACTACAAACCTTCAAAGAAGGCGGCTAAGACGAAAATCAGGAAAATCCCGTCAGATGCCAAGAAAGCAGAGGAGTTGTTCCCTCTTACACTAAACAATGTTGTGAGGGTCTTGGTCAACAAATCAGCCAAAGGAAAAGCGGACGAGGTTCTGGTTCTCGAAAACATTGAAACTGACACGACCAAATTCATAAAGTTCGATGTGTTTTTGAACGATGAGGATGACAAGGCTGATGAACTAGACAGGGCAGAGTATGCGGGGACTTTTGCACAGGTGCCGCACAAGACTAAGGATAAGAAGGGGAGGTCCACAATTAATCTGAAATTGACTGATTTGTACGAGGATATTGATGTTGCCGATGATGATACCGTTGTGGTCACTATTATTCCAAGATCCAACGGCGGAGATGTGACCATTGGTGGTATCAAGATCATTCCATCACCTACTAAATCTGCTTGAAATGGGATCAATTCTTCTTGGAGTTTTCTGGCTTATGAATGATCTGTGTTGGTTGCAATAATCAGCCCTGTATTTCTGTTTGATGTTGGGTTTTAGTATTCGGGCTGTGTATTTTGTTTCTGTTGCATTAATAAATTGATGGGACCTTAGTTGTTTTAATTAATCAGTTCATGGATTTACCTAAAAAATGAAACAGTATAAGTATATTTCCTAAAAAATGTTGAAGTAAATGTTTAACATGAGATGATATTTAAGAATGAAAAGATTCTAAGTTATTAACATTTCGGGCTATTGAATTTCTTATAACTACCCCTGTGTTTGCTCATGAAATTTGGCCTTTGTTTTTTATATCTCTTACATGCTTCTTAAGATTTTGATCGACTGCACAAAGTGTTTGAAATGTGGCATGCATCAACTCGATCTCCTATGTTTTTTGAGGATGCCTATTTACAAGGTTGCCCCCAAGAGCTCAAAGTACACCCTCGTGAACTCTTTTAAAGGAATGACGAAGTTATTCTTTTGCTTAAAATAAAAATAAAAACACCTACTGGAGAGGATACTCAATTGGAACCTTTTTTTTATCTCCCTCACTCTCAATTTCTTTTTCAAACATTTGACTATACTTTTTCTTTTTATTGATAATAATAATTCAAACATTTAACTATTTATACTTACAATATTTCTAACATGCATGCCTATTAATCAAGTTAACTCATAATATTGTATAACAATTTGATATTTTGGGCTTTTGTTTGTGATACTCGTAAGTCGTACTAATCCATGTGCTTATCATGGTATCAATGTTTCTGACTAATGTGAAGTCATTCTCTTCAGTGATTAGCTTTATTTAATTATTTATCCACGTGTATTGAACTTGTTTCACCCACAAATTCAACCAACCCATACATAAAAGCAAGTGTTAAGACTAAAAAATCCCACATAAATTAGGTATCAAAACAAAGTGTTATGTACATGGTCTTCGAGAATTGCTATTTCTTGAACTATATTTGCGGTGAGTTAAAATTAATCTATTTAATTGAACTTAACCCAATTCTATATAACAATGAAACAATATATACTCGAAGTTAAACACAAATTTATCTTGTTAGGAAAACAAATAATATGAGCAACTAATGAAACTGAATTAGTTAAGACCTCTGTCCTGAATTGAATATAGTGTAATTTTAGTGACAAATTAAACAGACTTTATATAAAATGCAATGTCATAGTTATTTTTTTTAAAGATTTTTAATTTGGAGAAATATTTAAAAAATATATATAGTAAACATTACAGTTTGAAATATATCTTTAAATGTCAAGTTATAAAAAGAATAATTAAAAAATTGTAATTAATTTAGTCAAAAGCTAGATTACCCATAGTTGGTTAAAATCCTTGAAAATGTGTACACTTAACTTGTTATTACCATTATAATTATTACTCCCTCTGTCTCAAATTATTTGTCGTTTTACATATTTTCACTCATATTAAGGTACCTACTAAATAGCCTCAGTTTTAGAGAAAAATTAAATTATATACCTAAAATATTCTTATTCTTTATTTATCTCACCATTAGCTATTTACACTTATTCAAGTTTTACACTCTCTCTCTTACTTTTTCTCTTACATACCTGAAATATGTAATTAATAGTGTATTGAAATCCTAAAGTGACAAATAATTTGGGACAAATTTTTTTCTCTAAAATGACAAATAATTTGGGACAGAGGGAGTATTATTTTAGCCAACGGAGTCGTAGCTTTTTGATAAGGCAGAGGCCACATGACCCACTAATATGGGCTTTTTTATAATTTAATACGAGTTGGTTGCTAATTATTTTCTTTAAAATTTTATTGTATTCGAATAAATTTATGATTTTTAATTTGATAATATTAATGTAATGATTTAATTTGATTATGTAAAAAAAAATTATTGTATAATTTACTTAACATTGGGGTTGATCTCTTGCCTACTTAGCCCGATAACATGAAATGAAATAATTCACCTACCCTTTGTCGGGCAAACGATTTTATTGAGATATATACTAATAAAATAAGAACAAATATTGGCTCCAGTACTGATTTTTCCTAATTTTCTTTTTTGGGATACTAGAAAAGTGCACATACGCACATTTCTAGTTAATTTCATGTGTATCTTTTGTTAATTATAGTAAAATTAACTTTATTATGTAATAATTTTTTTAATAAAATTTTTATTTATAAAAAATAATTTATGAATTTAAATTATTGTAATCAAATATATAATGATTAATGAATTAGGCATGCGATTTTGTAAAATATGTACTGGATAAAGATCATAAGAAAATTATTTAGTTAATTCCATGTAGTAGTTTTTAATTTTAAGAGCTCTATTTATTAGTTTTAAAGGCTACACATCATTGAACGTCTTTGAATTTTTAGTTAAGTATAAAATTATTCAACAATCAATATCATTCGTCTTCGTATTTGTCACATACGATAAATTTTTATTATCATCGATTTGTAATGTTAATGTGACACTAAGTATGATACAATAAAGACAACTATATTAATGTAAATACTAAGGGTTCATTTGGATGAGTGGGCAGGATGTATTTGAAATCTCTAGGTCGAATATTTTGCATTGTTGACAACAAAAATAATGAAATCTATCAAATGAACTTGGGTCCAATTTAAAGTATATTCAAATTCTCTCGCATACCCTGTCATCAGTTATTTAATTCATTTTTCATCGGTTTAACCTGTCTTTTGACCGATTTCATTCATTTTCATCAATTTAATGTATTTTTTTTTTTTTACTATTTTACTCATTTTTATATCGATTATAACATATTTTCATCATTTTATTATTTTCACCATTTTTTCCCCCTACCCACACCTTCCCCCTTCCCTTCAAGCAACAGAGATGGCCTAAGTTGGCCTAGTCTCTAGTAGCCGATCGAGTTGTAGTAAAGATAATGGGCCTGTTTGTTTGGCGTTTCCCAAAATTTTTTCGTGTTTGGGAAATGCCAAAGAAACATGTTTTTTACTTTCTAAAATAAAATTTTCATCCATTAATTTTCTCAAACTACTCTCTCAAAAGCCAAACAAACAACAATTTTCTTATCTCTAAACAAAACATATATAAACTTTACTTTGATTTGATATAAAATAATTTATCTCTTACACAATTTATCTCACATAACAAACATGATTTGATATAAAGTCTTACACATCTTACACCTACAACCTAACTCTTCCAAAAAAACTACACCTACTCCATTTCTCAAACCACTCTCTCAAAACTCAAATAAATAATATTACGCAAATCGAGATTATTTCACAAACCTCCACTACTCTCCCAAACTATATACTTTCCCAAACGCCAAACAAACATGCCCATTATCTTTAGAAAATTTACTTATTTATACTTCAATAGAAAGGCCAAAAACGGTTTTTTTACCTTCATTTATGGGTTCTCGTAATTTCTCACTATAGTCCTGTTCTTACCCAGGGGCGGACCTAGAACATTTTGGTTGGGGGGCCGAGAATCTTTTAGAAAATGTATTCGATAATTTTTCGGCTTTACATAATAAAATAATAAAAAAAAATCAAGACAAAAGTAATATAATATTGCACATAAACGTTGAAATATACATACATTAAAGAAACAATCATTTCAATTGAGACCGACGCTTTTTCTTTGCATAAAAATCGTCAATAATAGACTCCGTGCATGCTAAAAGATTCTGCAATCTCTTTTTCAATATGTAGAAGTATGCTATCTCTGAGAAATTCGTTTCTGAACGGGAGAAGAAGTTGGGAAAAATATAATTAAGATGGGTTTTGACTTTTGTGTTGATGATTTGTACATTTTGCATTAGATATTGTTCATTGTTGAAGAACGCTTTTTTTAATGGAAAAATTGCACTATAGTCTCTAGGAAAATATAAATGCTGAAGAATACCTATATAATTTTTTTTTTCCTTGGGGGGGCGACCGCCCCCCCAGCCCCTTCTACCGTCCGCCCCTGTTCTTACCCACATAAATTTAACTCTCATTTCCTTTCCCTCGTTGACCAAATTAAAACTTTAATGTTAGGGCTACTAAATAACATATTTTTCTATGTACTCGATCGCATTCTTATTGATCTTTAAATTATATGCCAAACATAAATAGAGCAAAATGCAAAAACATCTCATGTATTATTATTTTTAATTGGCAGAAAACGTCTTGTGTTGTTTTTATTAGCAAAATTTCCTATATTAACAAGTCAAAGACATTTATTCCTCTTCGAGGTCGCTCTGTGTTTCAAATTGCAATGATAAATTACTTACAAAGGTAATTATTAAACTTGAAAAATATGAAATCAGGGATCTAACCTCCGTTGATACCTCTTGAAATTGAGACTTCAACTTTTATCACTAGACCGACCCCTAGAAAGTACCCATTCTAATTAAATGTTAGATGGAAACTTAATTATCACTTAATTCTTGCCAAATCCTAATTAAACTACCATTTAATGAAAGAAAGTGGAAATAAAAAAAGGTATACACAGTAGCAATATTGACTTAAGCCTGTTTATTGAAATAATGCATATCTTTATTGGGAAAAATGCATCAAACCCACTTGTATTTTGGCAAACTTGCACAGAACCCCCTTGTGTTACTTTTTTTGCATAGAACCCCCTTGTGTTTTACCAAGTGTTGCACACTCTTCCTTTAGCGGTTAAATAGTTGACACCGTTAGTTTGTTTAAGTTAAATATTATTTTACCTTCCATGTTTAATCTATTTACCTATCTATTATATTAATTATATTTTGTACATAATATTAATAACACAAGGGGATTTCTTGCAAGTGTTTGTAAACACGAGGGGGTTCTATACAAAAAAAATAACACAGAGGGGTTTTGCACAGGGTTTCCCAAAACACAGATGGGACTGGTGCATTTTTTCCTATAAAATCTACCAATTTAAATTGATTAAAATTGAGTTTCAGTCTCATTAACCGCTAATGATACATACTCTCCGTCACTTTTGACAAAAAAGAGATTTTGTGATACTTTTTACAAAACACAAAGGAATTCCTTGCAAGTGTCTGTAAATGACAAGGAGGTTCTTTGCAAAAAAAATAACACAGCATGTTTTCCAAAACACAGATGGGTTTGATGCATTTTTCCTATCTTTATTATGTTCCGCTTTTGTTGAGATGAGAACCGGATGTAAATGATACCGTCCCCAATATTTTGGTAATGTTAGCTCAAAAATATTATAATAAAATGAAATTGGTTGGGCATAACCTTGCATCGTCCTTCATGATAATTTGGTCATCCCCGAATGCAAGTTTTGATGCGGCTAATTAAATCAGAGGGAAATGGAGCTCAAAAAAAAAAAAAATTACCTCCTATCTTTTGTTAAATTAGCAAAAATTATGTGTATTGTTTTTATTACCAGAACCAGAAATCCCCCTATGCTAGTTTCTATTAGGATAAAATCCCTTTGAAGGCAAAAAGATAATTATACACACACCAAAAGATGTGAAAACACTCATATTGGTTTAAAAATTGACAATAATCCCTTTTGTTATGATCAAGAAAAGAGGAAAAATAAGAACCAAATTGTTGAGGCATTGGCAGTTTTGAAGGCAACAGAAATTAATGAGAGAGTGGCTGGAAACATATATATTGTGCTAGCTAGAAGGAGATCATGACCGACTACTTGATTCATCGAAACACTTGGGAAAGCTTACCATGTCCGTAGGCAAGGAAAAGGTGCCGCTCATTCTTTAGCTAAAATATATAGGACTTTTTCCTTTTGATAACTCCGATGTATTAATTACCGGAGATCACTAATGAGATTCCGATTTTTACTCTTAAAAAAAAGAATGATTAATTATGGTTACTCATTAATAATGCATTGATATAGAAAAATTAACCAACATAAACATTTGATTTTTTTTAGGGAAATGGTGAATACATCATTGCATATATGGTTAAATTTATTCGATTACTTGGAAAGTTCAAAAAATGATTAATCAACAAATATAAATATTCTTCACCTTGTGTAAGATTCGAACTCGATCAAGACATCGAGGGTCTACATGTATTGTGTAGGATTCAGAAATATTGTTTGGATAGTTAAATAAAGCCTTTGAAACACCATTTTGATTGAGTTTGGTAGTTGGGTTTTGTGATTTTAAAAAGTTGATATATAGTTTGGATTATGTCTGAATGTTGGGGTTTGAGAGAAAAAATATGTATGTTTCAAATCAATGTTTTTATAGAGAAAAAATATGTGATATATGTCAAATCAATATTTTTTATAGATTTGAGGAACTTAAATTTTAATTTATAATTTAAAACCTGAGTTACGTGAATATTATTTTCAAATTTAATATAAAATGAGTTTGACCAACTTTTCCCAATCCGCAAAACCTGGCAAAAACCAATCCATATGAATTTCTAAAGTCTTGAATCTCAACTTCATCATCAAACTAGGCCTCCTTGAAACCTCAATAACACAAATGATGGATGATGAAGCCATTTATTTATTATAAGATCTGATGTGGTCAATTTATAATAATAATATTTTTGCTCTAGCCCCAATATCTATTGTTCTGATAATATTACTAACCAGCGAAAATACATTCAAGTAGGATCCCATATGACATAATATAAATAATTGACTCCTGTGATAACTAATTAACGTCCCAAAATTTGTTCCGCGATTAGTTCTTAAAATTGCACAACGTTTGATTCCAATTGTACGTATTTTAAATGATTATTTAAAGCAGAGTATTCTTCATGATTTAATTAACTTTTTTTGAAAAAGTAGCTTTATCTTTAATTTATAATAATAATAAATAGGTTTGAAAACAATTTATGTGGATGACTAGCTACGAATTTCATTTATTCAAATTGATATATTACTTTCTTTTTCTTGGAATTTATTCGTACATGGTCCATGAGTAGTAGGTAGGTGGCAATGTCATAAATTTTCACCCAATTCTGTCTATTATGTAGAAGGTAGGATTTGCACATTTATCTTCACCTAATTCTGTTAGAAAGGGCGCAGTCGATGTTATAAAATAATGGGCTCCTGCCTTGTTGAACTAAAATCGTGAAAGGACAAAACATAATTGGGCCAAAATAAATGTACTAGAACTGCATTAATATATCTTTGGTAATTAATGGTATGTAGGTATTTTAAACGAGACGTGTTCATAAGTCGAACCACATGCATGTAAATTATTCAAATTTTATTTGATTTTTATCAACATTAAAACTACATTTTGAGCTTGGTTGCTTTTGATTTTGATAGACTGAGCTCGAATGAGTTTTAATTGAGACGATTGAGTTGAAGTAAACTAAGTAACTTTTAAGTTTTTTTTCGTCATTTTATAGGTTGTCGAGTTCAACTTGATTTGAATTTCAAACTCTACAAAATAATAACTCTAAGTTAAAATATTTCAAGATTAACTTGCTATACAAAGCAAATCAATCTCTAGTATTCAGTTAATTACTGTAAAAAAAGACAAAGTTAAGGGAAGATTGATTTCTCTTTAATAATCAATATGTTGTGTTACAAAGACAACGTAGGAGTATTTATTGAAGAAAGTAAAACAGTTCTCATTCAAATAGGACTCTAATCCTCCTACTCAAACTATAACACTAATACTCCAATAACTCTAGCACTTCCCCTCAAGCTAGAGCATATTATGCTCTAAGCTTGCAACAGAAAAGTTGAAACACAAAAACAATAAACAAAAAACTATTAACGATTACGAATTGATGATAAACGATAACGAATTGACGACAGATATAGCAATTGTTGACCATCAATCGCGGAAAATCCGTAAATCCCACTTATCCAAGTGTTTCACAAAATCAACCCAATTTATGGATCCCACTCTCCCGAGTGTACCCATCGAAATCAATCCATGTAGATCCCACTCTCCAGAGTGTATCCACGAAACCACCCAATGCATGAATCCCACTCTCCCGAGTGTATTCATCGAAACCACCCCAATTGTGAAATCCACTTCACCAAGTGTATCTACGAAATCACCAAACAATGATAACGAAAAGCCACAACTTCGATCAACAGTTCAACAATTCCAAAACACTAACAACTCGACAAACCCACAAACGTAACAAATCCAACACCAATCCATCGAAGAACCGATAAAAGATCTACCCATAATCAGTGAACAAATTTCACACACACTAATGGCCTAAAACAACAACGAAGATATTTTCGAAACCCATCAATGGACGAATTAGTACCAAAGAGGGAAGGGGCGTGAGTGACGGATGGAGTTTTCAGAAAAAACGAAGGCAACAAGAAAGAAAGACACGACATAAAAAAAAAACTAAACTTTTAGCGGACTTTGGTGCCCGTGGTGGCTTATTAATGGTGGAGCCGCCGCGGCAAGGGTTCTACTCAATCTCAAACCCTAGATTGGTATCCGCTCTGATACCATGTAAAGAAAGACAAAGTTGGGGGAATATTGAATTCTCATTAATAATCAATATGTTGTGTTACAAAGACAACGTAGGAGTATTTATAGAAGAAAGTAAAACATTTCTAATTCAAATAGGACTCTAACACTACTACTCAATCTATAACGCTAATACTCCAATAACTCTAACAAGTACCATCAATTAATGATATTTTACCATGAAATAATGTTGCTGCTATGTTAGGAAATCCCAATACATTTAACAAAAAAATTCAGAGAGAATTTCACTTTTAGTACCTCAAGTAACCCTACTTTAAGGTTACTGTACGATAACTTTAAAAACACACACATATGGTACCAAATATTAACTGCCCTCGACACATTTGGTACTTCCGTCAATTTTTGTACGAAAAATTCAATTTTAGACGGAAAATTGATGGAAAATTTACAAAATTGGTCCTATAGTTATATATTGTTGCCAAACTTTGCCCCACATATTTTATTGCCGACAAATTCACCCCACAGTTCACAAGTTTGAAGCATTTTAGTTCCAATTGCAAATATAATTGATTATAAATCCTATTTATAAATTTTATATATTAAAATTATTAAATCTCTTACACTAATTAGATTTTATATATAATATATATAAATTAAATAATATTTTATATAAAATCCAAAAACAAATATATCAATTTAATTTATTGGATTTTTTAAATTTCAAAAAAAAATCTTTTAAACTTATTAGATTTTACATATAATACATATAAATTAAATAATATTTTATATAAAATTTGAAAAAAAAAATATCATTTCAACTTATTAAATTTTTTAAATTGAAAAAAAATATTTTAAACTAATTAGATAATAATATATACATATTAAATAATATTTATAATTAAACCTGAAAAAAATCTTCTTAAAATTATATATATAAAAATAATTCTAATTATTAAAAAAAATTATAATTAAAAAGAACCCTAAATCTAATTAGTTTAAAATATTTTTTTAAAATTTTAAAAAATTAGTAAGTATATTTATTTTTACGATTTTATATCAAATATTATTTAAGTTATATATATTATGTATCAAATATAATTATCTAAAAGATTATTTTTCGAAATTAAAAAATTCTAATAAGTTTAATTTATATTTTATTAGATTTTATATAAAATATTATTTAGTTTATATATATAATCTAATTAGTTTAAGAAATTTAATAATAATAATATATAAAATTTATAAAACTTGTGAACTTTGGGGTAAATTTATCAGCCAGAAAATATGTGGGATAAACTTTGACAGCAATCTATAACTATAGGACTAATTATGCAAATTTTCCATCAACTTTTCATTCAAAATTGAATTTTCCGTCCAAAAATTGACAGAAGTACCAAATGTGTCGAAGACAGTTAACTTGTGGTACCAAATGTGTACGTTTTTAAAATTATTGTACCGTAACCTTAAAGTAGGGTTACTTGTGGTACTAAAAATGAAATTCTCTCAAAAAATTCATGTTTCCAATGTATGATATGAATAACACGGCACAAATCGTACAAATGTATAGTTGAGATAGATCCATTGAACCCTAATTTGATGGGGTAACCTTAATCTGTGTACTGAAAGGGATTCCTTAGCCATGAAATATAGAATTACAATGTTAAATTTTTCACTATTTGTATATATTAAGTGACTAAAATTTAAATTTTGTTACTAAAATAATTTCCGTTAATATAAATTACTGACAAGAATTATATTTAAGTTCTCCCTGCAATTAGTATACACAAAAATGTGGAGTGAGTAACAAATTAATTCTTCTTTGTTATTCTTAATAGACAATTTATCTCAATGTGATAAATAAAATGATAAAATAACACCTTATGTTTTTGTAAAAGAAGCACATTGTCTCCCTCTTGATTTTTATATTTTTACAAGGGGGTAAAATGTCCATTATACAATATAACAAGGAGGTAAAATGCTCATTTATACAAATCATAGGGAGATAAATTGATTATTTACGCATATCACAAGAAGGTAAAGGGAAGATAATATGTTGTTAATGTAGGATTAAATTGGTCATTTTTCACATGAAAATGAAGTCACAGTCGCATTATAGAGCTTGTGTGCAACACCTCCACGAATAAGGAGTTAAATTGTTCATTATTTCATATTACATGGAGTTAAATTGCCTATTTTTATATTACAATGAGTTAAATTAACCAGTAAACATATTACATGGAGTTAAATTGTCAAATATATGATAGTCAAAATATTGTCACGTATTAATTAACTATGTGACTGTATTTATTGTCTTCACTAGATTGTCACTAAAATCAAAATGACAACTTAATTTGCAATACACTTAACATATGGCTTCAGCTTTGACATATAATCTTCAAATGGACCCAAAGTTGTAATTGCAAAATGCCTTTTTTTCTTTTTTTAGAACAGACCCCTCCCAAATGCTTGATCCCTTATACAAAGTTGCTAGTCCCGCCCTGGTATACACAATTATGTGAATTCCCCCTGTATTTTGCCCAACTGGCATTATTCATGTATTATTTTTATTAGTAAAATCTCCTTTGTATTCTTTTTATTAGCAAAAAAAAAAAAAAAAAAAAAGTGTCAACATTTTATTAGCTCACTGCACCCATTTGAAAAATCCTCCTAGTCAATAGGGGATTATTGTCAAGTTTTTAGTTAATAGGGAGATTATTGTCAATTTTCAAAATTAAGAAATGGACTAGGGGTGTATTCACATTCGCATGTTATGATGTAGGTATAATTGTCATTTTTTACAAAATATGTACTTCTGCTTGAGAGGGTATTTTGTTTTTTGCTTATAAAAAATAACACATGGTGGTTTGTGCTAATAAAAGTAAAACACGGGAATTTTTGCCAACTTGACAAAGCATAGGGCCAAGGGTTATTTTTTGCATTTCACTCATTTTTATGTAGTGAATTTGTGTAATTCAAAATTGATCGAGTAGATCTGTGTGTTGAGTATCTTTTTCCAACACAATTAAGGAAAATTATTTCACACCATAGCCTTAAAAGAATTAATGAAAACTGCATGCATTAATTCTGTATTACTATATATATCGTACGTACGTACTATGATAAAACTTGTGCATGTCTGGACAACCATGCATAGCTAAATTGGCATGAATTAAAGCTGTGGAGTCACATCATTGAATGAAAATAGTTGAACACATCATTGAATGAATATATGTTATGTTATTTTCTCTTCACAATCAAATCAATTTGGTAAAATTATCAAAAAAAAAAATCAATTTGGTACGTTGCTATGAAGTAAAAGATTTCAAATTTTAAAATAGTAGTAAATAATTAACAAGCTAGGAAAGTAGATCTCATGCATTATTAATTGCAAAAGTCATGAGCAAAGGTGCAAATAAATATAACCAACCACATGCAAGAACTTATCGAAGAACAAACTTTTTAAAACACAAGATCATGAAATTATTGCAAACGGAAGCAAAATACAAGTAAAACTCTCATGCATGAGATTATTGCAGCAAAAACTAATTAAATACGGCGCATATATATATATATATATAATTCGCCTAAAACTCAAATTATTGCAAAGGACATAGAATTCACCAGATCATGCATGTATATGCATGCTAAACACCAGGATCGAATTCATTAATTAATTTCAAGCAGATTTAGGAGGTGATGGAATGATCTTGATGCCACCAATAGTCACATCCCCACCGTTAGATCTCGGAATTATAGTGACCACAACGGTATCATCATCAGCAATATCTATATCCTCGTATAGCTCTGTCAATTTCAGATTAATCGTCGACTTCCCCTTCTTATCCTTAGTCTTGTGCGACACCTGTGCAAAAGTCCCTGCATATTCTGCCCTGTCTAGTTCATCAGCCTTGTCATCCTCATCGTTCACAAAAACATCAAACTTTATGAATTTGGTCGTGTCCGTTTCTATGTCTTCGAGAACAAGAACCTCGTCCGCTTGTCCTTTGGCGGATTTGTTAACCAAGACCCTCACAATCTTGTTCAGTGTAAGAGGGAACATCTCCTCTGCCTTCTTGGCATCTGATGGGATTTTCCTGATTTTCGTCTTAGCCGCCTTCTTTGAGGGTTTGTAGTTCAACCATGGAATGTCCACTTTCTCATACTCGTATCCCATTTTCTTATAGTCCAAGGTGTCTGCAACCTTCACACGAACAAGTCGTTTCTTTTCATCGTAGAACAAAAACGATGCGTTTAAGTAATCAGGATCGTTAATGTCCTTTGGCACGTCGGTTTTGAGTCTTTCCCATATCGACCACATTCGATCCACATTCGCGTGGTGGGAATAGAACAATGGGTCCCTTCCCGCGGAATAAAAGTTGCCCATATCTTCATAGTATTTGTTTTTAGGATTTCCTACAAACACGTGGGCTTGTGTGTGTGAACCACGCTCCGATGAGCCCATACCAGGTCTAGGTGATTGTCCAGCTATATAAGGTTTCCCCATGAAATCAATAGTGGAGTTGACACTGCGAATCATCTCACTATACATGACAGCGAGATTATTAACCACCTTCTGCAAATCCTCGCTCGCACCGGAAGAGCCTAAATCAATTATGGTCGGGGGCCTATTTTTTGGGTTTCGATTCTTGTTGTATAGAGGCGAGCTTTCGGTGTCAAAAATCTTAGGCATTTGCATACCTTTAGGATTATCCCAGTTCCAAAACGGCAAAGCAAATGTGGGATCATCAATTAATTCACCAAGAATCCTCTCGTAGAAATACAAGTACCATCTGTGGAACGGAAAAAATAGCCAACATTCATGAACCTGAATGTCGAGATTTGGGTAGCCCACTTGGTCATGGGCTCCATTGCAATACGCGCAATGGATATTGGCCTGTTGCATGAATCCTCGAGGATCGGTAGGATCTGACTTATCGAGCGCCTTCATGCGCCTTATGGCTTCCTCGAACTTTGCCAAGTATTCTTTGTCTACTTTATGAGCCGGAGGTCTAACGCGGAGTTTGGTGAAATTTGGAAGCTTGTAGTCTATGATCGTGTCCGACAAAGGTGGGCAACAATTAATATCGAGAAGATCATTTGTCGCAAGTTCGTGGGCCTCTCCACACTTGTTGAATTCAGGAGGCTCGATCGGAGCCGCGTTACTATGCGGATTTGAAGCGAGGTTGGAGGCACCGTAAAGGCCTCCTAGACCGAGTAACATGTTTCTTCGGTCAAGTTTGCCTTGAGGAGTTTGCTTTTCGCTACTGTTGCATGAGACTTGGAGGCGGTGGGTGCGGTTCGGGTGGGTGAAAAAGTGGGATGGTTTGGCGGAGAAAGACTTGGATGAGGGGGAAGTGTGGTGGTGGGGAGTGGTGGTGAGAACCATGCAAGAAGATTGAAGATATGCCATGGTTTGGTGTGAAATGTTAATGCTCAACTTACGTCAATTTATAATGGAAAAAAGGTAAGACTATGAGGTTTTCTTCTTATTGAAAATTCATCAGCTCTAAAACGTGGGCATTTGGAAACAATTATTTCTTGTACTTTGGGTCAAGAGTAACGTAGTGTCCAGCGGCGGATCCAGGAATTTGGTGCAGTGGGAGCTAAATTTTACGCTTTAGTAGTTCAAATACAAAAAAAAAAAAAATCAATCAAACGGTCAAACTTAAAAATAATTTCATATAACACCAATTATATATGATATTCTAATTACATATGATAATCCGTCATAACCAAAAAGAACTCAAAACATCTACCTATTTTAATTAAAATTTCAAATGACACCAATTATATTCACAATTAATAGAAACGATTTTTAATTTTTTGAAGCCGGTCCATGATAGCCGGGGGCAGAGTTTTTTTTTTTTTTTATGGGAGGGGGAAATATGTGTAGTAATGTATGACATAAAAAAAATAAGAAGAAACTGTATTGTAAATAACAACTGAATTCTCTTGAAAGAACAATTATTAAGAAAAAAGAAAAGAAAGAAAGAACAATTTAAGAAAGAAAATAGATAAAACTGTAGAAAGAATAAAGGAATCAAGTAATGCTATTATCAAGAAATAAATAAAACTAAAAAAAAATTATTAATAGAAATAATAAAGAAATCATGTAATGGTATGCTTGGATTAAAACCCAGGTCTATTGACAATAGTCCAAGCCCCCATCCAGTGGACCAAATCACATTTTATGTCAAGATCGATAGCTAATAATTCTGTACATATTAAGTATAAGATTTTTGAGTTGTCCACATGTGTGTCCGTCACATGAACCAAATATGAACATTTTGGATCGAAGCGTTGAACCGTTTTGACCGAATGAGTACAATCCAAATAGTTTTTCTCTTTAGAATACATGCACCATTTTGCCTCAAAAAATCGGAGGTGAAATCTGACAAATATTTCTCATCCGATTTTATAATATTTATAATCAGAAGCTATTATCTTTTACGTCCTTTATAAGTTTGTGTTTGTCGTTGTGGGTTCATTATTTTTGCAAATAGCATATAACAAACTATTGTATTTTAGGAGACTGTCTGATATTCAACCGCATACATCATGAGAATCCCGAAAAGATATTTGTTAAGTATATTCATATATATATATATATATATATATATATATATATATATATATATATTATTAGACACCAAACAATACTATATATCAAACCAAAAGGAAATAAAAGAAGTGACAGGTGGAGTATTTATTATATGATGATTTGGTGTGGATGCATGGTGTTACATACGGAAAATATTGTGTGTATAAGTCCTAAATTTGAGGAAAAGTTGATTCAAGGATCTCATTTTCATGATTATGTATTGGAATGTAAAAATTAATCTGATTAAAACTTCATATGGTTATTGTACCGCGTTATATATACATGCATTGAACACATTAACGGATGTTTGAATTTTTTTTAAATTCTGCGTTAAACTTAAAACTGTTAAAAGATATTACAAACCATGATTATTAATAACAGAACAAAATCAATTATTACTTAGCTTCCATCTTTCCAAAAAAAAACATCCATCCAGCACATGTGTATTTGTCCCCAGGGACATTAGCGGAGTGATAAGGACTGAGGTTGCGTGAGGAATCTTTCATCCGGCAACGCATGTTCAAATCTCGTGAGGCATAAATTTTCACTGAAATATTGTGAGGGGTTTTGTTGGGGTTGGTATCATGTTGCAGGGCTCTCTCCCTCAGAACCTTGTCATCCGTGTTCATCCCTCAATTTACATCCTTCCTGGTCAAGGAACCACTGACACAGGAGGGAAGTTTCTTCTCCGAGATTAACCTTTTAAAAGAATGAAATTTACGAGGAGGTCCCGATGGCAAAGCCTGAACCCCCAATACATGAAGATTTTGGTTTCGTATACCAACTAAACTGTCGAAATTTGTCTAATTAATTGTATATTAATCTTATTAATTGTTTATCAAATACAATTAATGATATATGCTGTAATCATTTAACAAAAGACCCAAATTTACTTGTTACAAATGGAATTATTATCACTCTATTGGTTATTGATTTCTCCAACATTTAATAGTTATATATAATTAAGTGTAATATTGCTTCTCTTATTTCAAATTAACGATATTAACATTCTAAATATTGTAATTTCTCAAAAAAGAAAAAAGTTCTAGATATCTCTGGGTTATGTTTCTTATCTTATCATTAGTGTTGATTTAATTGTATTTCCAAAGCTTGCAGTTGTATTTGTTTGATCACACTCAATTTTTTTGTTATTTATAAATTGAAATACATAACTACATCAGTACTTGTGTGATAAATCTATTTCGTTGCTACCAAAATATAAAGATAAATAAATTATCAAGACTAATAGAGAAATACACACATTAGTGGGAGTCGAACCCAAGACCTCTTGCATTATTAGTCTTGGAACCTCAACTTTGCCCTTAAACTATGGTCTCGTCGATTATCACACTCAATTAATCACAAGACAAATATATTATACTTGTTATGTGATTAAATATTACGCTTTCGGTGCTACAGATTAGAGAGTAATATTTAATCACATAACAAGTATATTATATTATACAGTACAAAATCTAGCATATAGTACTTTAAAAGAAGTTTTGTACACCGAAAGCGTGTCGACCTATGAATGCTGGAAATAATGGAAATCTTAGTAATTATTGTATCCTCCGTTGTGAATCACATGGGAAACTTGTCCAATCTCTATGGGCCAAAACTTTCTTCTTTTCTGATTCGGTAATTGGAAACTGCTCTCGGTATTATGACAAAATAATTGGGCTTAAATTTGAGTGGTGAATTGGGCCCAATCCGCTAAATAAATATTTACTGTAGAATGTATCACGTGTAGAACATTAGGGATTGAGTGGTAATTTTTCAAATAACTAGAAGAGGTTTTTTTTTTTTTTTTTAAATGTAATAATTTTGTCCATTCATAGATATGAAAATTATTGGTAATCTTAAGTATTAGATCCTCAATTGTGAATCACAAGCGAATTTGTCCAATCGCCATGGGCCAAATTTTCTTCTTTAATTTCTAATTCGGTAAAAAAATAAAAAAAAATAATAATTAGGTCTTCATTTGTAATTTATTGGCAATCTTAGTAGTTATTGGATCCTCCATTGTGAGTCACATGCGAAACTTGTCCAATCTCCATGGGCCAAAACTTTCTTCTTTTTTAAGTAGGTAATTTTTTTTTTAATTTTTAATTAGGTCTTCATATGTAAAATATTGGCAATCTTAGGTCCTATTTGAAAGGGTTTTGCCTTGATTTTGCGGGTCTCAGTTTCAAAAAAATGGTTTGGGTAATTTCGATGAAACTTCTAAAAATCACCATTAATTTGGTTAGGTTTTGGATGTTGGGTTTTGTGATTTTGAAAAAACTGAAATTGGTATGTATGTCCTAGGTAACTAATTCACGGAGCGTGAGCGCATGCATGTGCGAGAGCTCGTGCGGGAGAGCGCGATACTTTGAAAATTTGAACTATGAGAGCGCCTATAAAGCGTCTTTAGAATATTATTATAATAATTAAAATATAATATAATAATTAAAATAAATCGAAGTAAGAACTATGAAAAACAATGTATCAATAATTTTTACTAAAAAAATTAAAAAATTATTGTAATAATGGATAAATATTTTATTTATAATTTATATAGATCACAATTTATAAACACCGTTGTTATTTTAACATTACAACTTCTATATATAACCCAATACAAGTTATGGTATATTCCTTTTACATGAATACTATTTCTCACTTTTCACGGTAAAATTGATATTTACCAATAAATAAATCATGATGACATTGGAGGAGTTCCCAATGCTCATCAATTCATGGACCGGATCAACGAGTCCTATCTAGGGCTGAGCATTCGGTAAAAATCGAACCGAACCGAACCGGACCGAACTTCGATATTTTTTCGATTCAGTACTTTTCAGATCGCGGACCGTTTTTCGAACCGAAATTTTCGATTCGGTTCGGTAAAGAACCGAACGGTCCGGTTCGGTCAAAAAAAATCGAAAGTTCAATTTTTATTATTTTTTTAAATCAAAAAATTCAATTTATTGCACAACATATCAAAAAAAAAATATCTTCCAACACACAACCATACAAAAAATTCCCCCCTTCTATTTATTGCACAACATTCAATATATCACCGAAGTTCATACAAATCATTCAAACATAAAAGAATCTTAATCAAATACAAAGAGGTAAATTATTTTTGAAAAATAATCTTAAGTTTATACAAACCATTCAAACATAAAAGTTATAAATCTCCAAAGTCGTAATTGGAAAACATTAATTTTAATAAATAAAAAAAAGCCGTCCAATCGGTTCGGTTCGGTTCAGTAAACCGACCGGCATTACCGAGAACTGACCACTCCCAAGGATCGGTTCTCAGACAAGAACCATTTACTGAACCGAAATTTCAGTTCGGTCAACGGTCCGAAACGAAATTTCGGTTCCGGTTCGATTCGGTCGGTTTACCGAACCGTGCTCAGCCCTAGTCCTATCAGTAAAATATTACTCCTATATCGATGGCCTGTTTGAATTCTAGGAAGTAGAGCTGCATTGCAACTTTTGATGTCAAGCTCTTACAAGTGTTGTGGGGGAAAATTGGGAGGTGCGCAAAATCACTACCATTCAGAGCGCGAACTAATATTCAAGAGTGCGCGAATTTTGCCTCGAATTCTGTTTTCGCGAATCAAGTGTGCGCGTCAGGCATAGAGGTGCGAATTTAGTTACCTAGCGTATGCCTTATTATTCTTGCATATATAAGTACATCATTTGATCATCAATTAGAGAAATTATTCAAACAGACTTGAATGCAACTACATTTATTTTATTTTTACGTGGTGAATGCATCGTTATAACAAAACATTATATCGAAGTGAATCTATTCATTGGTATTAAAGTAAATTAATTACATATACTAGTATTAAATAAGATAAAATATTAATATTAAATTAGAAAAAATACTCACATTAGTGAAAATTAAACTCAGAACCTTTTTATCAAAAATCATCATCCTTAACCAATTGAATTGACTAAATTGTTTGTTTGAATGCAATAGAGTTCTTTCTGACCAATTGATAAAATTAGAAGATAATTGGCCTCTGGCCCAATTGAAGTTCAGATTCCTTCTACTTTATTTATAGAATAGGTCAGTTTTGTCCTCTGATAAAATAAGATGTTGGGCCTTCTGGCCCAGTGGAGGTTCAGAGTAATTTCTATATATTTTATAAGAATAGTTTTAATTTAATAATGTGACACAATCAAATCATTCTTATCAAAATTTCTGCAGTAAACTAATATAATAATTATAATTAAGAAACGGACAAACCGAGAAGTGATGAATCTAAAGATTGAAAATTCTTATAAGTTTTAGTTTATAAAAACAACTTTGTCATTCGATCTAAAGTCAATTGAAAAGTTTATTAATTAGTTATACCTAAACGTTGTTAATTACGAAACAAACAAATTAATGGGAATAAAAATGTGGACCCAGACAACGGGTCAGAGGACTGTCACCCTCGTGTCGTGGCCAAAGTTTTAGGGCTTATTTTGAAGGATTTTGACTCGGTTTCGTAACTCTCGTATTAAAAAAATAGTTTAGGTGGTTTCGTTGAAATCTTTGAAATCTCATGTAGTTAGGTTTCGAATGTTGGGTTTTGTGGTTTTGAAAAAGTTGAAACCTCACTTGGATTGAGTTTTAATGTTGGGGTTTGAGGAAAATAGTAGGTGGTAGGTGTTAAATCAATGTCTTTTTTATAGAGTTTGTGGAGGGAAAATAGATAGTAGGTGTCAAATTTTTTTTTTTATAGATTTCAAGAGTTTGAGTGTTGATTTCTGAATAAGTTTGGAATGAGTTTGACGAAAACTTATTTGGAGGGATTTTGGCCCGATCTCGCGAAACTCGCTGGACCGGGCCAAAACCCAACCGCCCTTAAAACCTCAAAATTTTATCCACACCTACTAGTCAACCTGCCTGTAATACCCTTTTTTTTTTTTTTTTTTTTTTTTATGAAACTACCTGTAATACATAAAGAAGGTTTGAACAAGATTAGGTATGGCAAAATGGTTATATTTGACTCAAATTCACTAGATTCCATCCATAAAAGACCCACACAAAATACAACCGGATTATACTTTTAAAATCTGGATCCACTATGGACCCAAACATGAGAGTGGAGGATCTAGCGATGAATCTATTGATGGATCCATATCCACTTAATTTTTTTTTAAATGTATTTATATTTGATATTTGACTGCATTTGTCTCTTTTATCTTTCTATATAAATACAATTTGATACTGAGGATCTACCTAAGAAGGAAATGAATTGTAAAAACTTTAAGTAAAATTATTTCACACTTAATGTTCCAGAGACAAACAGTTATATGTTTTAATAAAAGACAGTTTATCGTTCCAGTAATTTTAAGTACAATGTTCCAGTGAGTTTTAAACTTGAGTTTATTGTTCCAGTAAATATTAATTTATCGTTCAAATATGCTTAAGTGCAATGTTCCAGAAGTATAAAAATGCGTAAAGTAAATAAAACAAGTAACAAGATCACTGTTTTATAGAGGTTCGCGCCCGAATGACCTACTTCCTCTCTTCCAACACCCCTAGGTAGAATTCACTATAAACGTGGCTTGCAAGATGAACCTTCACCACACGAGATTACAAGATTACAAATCTTTCTCTCAAAATAAACGAGGTTGCTAGGAACCAATCATATCGCTCTCAAACAGTGCTTGCTAGAACCTCCGTCCTATCACACTACACACGTGCTTGCTAGAACCCCTGTTCTACCGCACAAAAATCGAACTTGCTAGAAATCTTTTTATCACACTATTACAAGTATATGATGATTTAGAAGTAGTACAAAAACACTCCTTATGAGTAAAGTAGTACACAATAAACTCGAATCTTTTCTCCTTTCACATATCTCAAATTTTTCAAGAGCAAGGTAGAAAAGAGTTTTAGTTTTCAAAAAGAGATTTTCCTAGTGTAATTCAAAATATGATTTTGTTTTTCAAAAGATTTTCACAAGTAAAAGCACAAAAACGTAAGAGTAATTTTTTTTCAAGTCAAAGCTCATATTTTTCTCTCAATGTTGGTGTGTTGAAATCGATTATGAAGAGCTCAATTTATAGGTGAAAAATTCGGATTAGTAAGGGCAAGATTTCAAGGCAAACTCTTTCTTTAGTTAGAAAATAATTTTGTCACAATTAAAATTTAAAATGTATGGTCCGATTTTTTTTGGTGCCTAAAAGGCAAAATGAACTTGGACAAGGTTCTATAAATTATGCATTAAAACAAGTCCAATATTTAGAGAATCTTACCTTAGTACAAAGATTTCAAAATTAGTCTAAGACATAAGATTTTCACCCAAGTCTCATTTGGAAAGATTTTGAATTGAGATAAGGCTTAAGATATAGATGAAAATGGAATGTCTTATAAAAGAGATTTTGAAAGCATTTAACTAATTCTCGCACAAGTAAAAATCGGCTACTTAGAAAATAAGGGGAGAATTCAAAAAAGATCACAAATAATTTCAAGGGCTGATTATGGCTTCAAAACAATTTGGGCTAATTTTGAAAAATAATTTTAAGGGCTTACTTTAAATTGTTGGGCCGAAAAGAAATTTTCTTGCTTTTAATAGTTTGAGATAAATTGAACTTATGACCTCAATTTTCTTGTGTCGAAAATTGGTCCCTTCCAAAGGGTGTATGAGTCTTCAAACTATTCTTCGATTAGTCTTTCTTTCATTGATGGGCTTGTAAGATCTTTATTGAGCATTTTCTTCTCAATTGAGCTTTATTCGTAAATGGACCTTCATTGATGGGCTAGTAAAATCTTTATTGAGTCATTTATCCTTGATTGATCAATTTCACGTAAACGAGCCTTCCTTCAAAAAATGAGCTTCTCAATAATTCATGTTAAGATTAAACTCAAGAAACAAGCTCAAATATAAAATTGTTTATTAATCATTAATCATTCGACTAACACAATTAAACCATGCATATTTATTGGGTATTTGTGATAATTTCTTATTTTATGGTGTAAAGTGCAAAAAGAGTTATAATTGTGAGTTGCATAATACTAACTACCTAAATCGAAATCAATTGGTTCAATATTTTAATTATTGGGCTCGGTTTAAACTAAAATTGTTGGCAGTTAGGTAATAGATTTTGCCAGCCAAAATATATAGGTAAAAACGCTAGCAAGGATAATTGTGACACCAATTTTTTTTAATTTTTTTGTTCAAATATTGCACTGAAATTATAAGAAGTCGTCCCCAAATTAAAACTACAATATATTAACATCCGTCATATAAGTTTTTATCCTTTGGATGAATGCATGGCGACTGCTTGACCAGCAAGTCAACCCCCACCCACCCCGCAAGAAAAAAAGGTTTCCCCCAATCAAGATTCAGTATATTATTATGACTATAAATGGAAAAAGAAAATGAAAAAATATATAGTTATAGTTATTATATTGCCAATTGATGAATTAGCAGCCGTGAGTCGTGATTGGAGTCAGTTGAATGATATACTCTCCACTATATATAATATAACCATTTTACTATTGGTAAAACCATTTGCCCTATTAAAAAAAGACAGTCCCTGGTTTTTTGGAAAACTCTTTGGCCTAATCTATACCAAGTTGTCTATATTTGAATTAATGTTTATATTTCTATTAAATTTCCGGCACTTTCCTACTAACGTACTAATTACTTGTCGCAATTGTAAACTATCTAATGCACGTAATTCAACTTAGATAGATTCTTTCATTTCAAAGTTTGACAAATAAAATTAGAGAAAAACTCACACTAGTACGAAAAATTCTTATTGACACTGAGTTTGGCCGAACCCAAAGTAATTACATGTCAAGTGCAATATACTTGCTTTGGGATTTGATGTAACTCCCAGAAGAGTGACCAATCACAAAACAATTGCAATACACTTACTTGGTGATTGGATGGGTTTGATCAAACAAAGCTTGGACAAAATTTTTCCCAGTAGTACGACTTGAACTCAAGACCTTTAGATCTTCAAGCCCATATATTATATATAAAGCGAGTAGCTATCGACTCTTTGCATGTAATTACATATTATACCATATATGTCATCTCTTGCACTTTCATGGCAGGGCGCCGCCGCCACCAAGCCGCCCTTCCCCTCCTACCATTTACCTTCACGGCCTAATTCCTTCAAAGTGTCATGCCAAGCCACAAATCATCATGACAACCAAATCCATAAAAATAGTCCCCAATTATCAAACACCGAAAACAATTCCCATGTAAAACTCGACAGGAGAAATTTGCTTCTTGGAATAGGCGGGCTCTACGATGCAACAATGAATCTCGTTTCAGCTGATCAAGCACTTGCCACTCCGATTACATCTCCCGATATCTCCAAATGTTCCACCGGCACAAATTTAAATACGAACCAACCCCTCGATGTAAACTGCTGCCCTCCCATGTCGACCGGAATTGTTGATTATCAAATGCCCCCGGTCACGAAAATGCGCTTTCGCCCGGCAGCTCATCTAGCCGGAAAAGAGTATTACGCGAAATATGAGAAAGCTATAGCGCTCATGAAGGCTCTTCCGGCTGATGATCCGCGAAATTTTATGCAACAAGCTAATGTACACTGTGCTTATTGCAATCTCACTTATGAACAAGCTGGGGATCCCAAATTGAAACTTCAAATTCACAATTGCTGGCACTTTTACCCATGGCATAGATGGTATAATTAATTGTTATCATTTTATTGCTATCAAATTTATTTTGACTGAATATTAATGAACTCATTTTCTTTTATATATGTGTCTAATTAATTTGTGATTTAATTAGAAATTATTATGGGCTTATTGAATTATCGTTTAATTTTAGTGTGGGGGTCAATTATGAAAATTTATTTATAGGTGATGATTTCGTAGAATTCAAAGAGATAGATTTAATTTGTGGTTTTGTTGACATAATTCATGTTGACTTAATTTGGGTTTCTATCAGGTATTTGTATTTCTATGAGAGGATCTTGGGTAAATTGATTGACGACCCAACTTTTGGTTTGCCTTATTGGAATTGGGACAACCCTGATGGCATGATGTTACCTGAACCGTTTGTCAAAACTGACTCACCGCTATATGATGTGCGGCGCAACCAGACTCATTTGCCACCGGCCCTAGCGGATCTCGCTTATACCCAACTCAAGCCTACCAAACCCAACAAGATAGTTGCCAACAATAAGAGCATCATGTACAATGAAATGGTACGCAATGCCAAGAAGCTCGAGGACTTCTATGGAGCAAAATATATATTGGGTACTGCCACGGACCCCGGACCCGGATCCGTCGAGCGTGGGTCCCACATGGCAATACACTCTTGGGTAGGAGAAGCCACGCCCAGCGGAGAAGACATGGGAAACTTTTACTCCGTCGGTCGAGACCCAATCTTCTACAGCCATCATGCCAACGTGGACCGCCTCTGGACCATATGGCGCGGCTTGCAAGGATCCAAGCCCAAAGATTTCACCGACCCTGATTGGTTGAACGCCGACTTCCTGTTTTACGATGAAAACGCACAACTAGTCCGCGTGAAAGTCATTGACACTCTAGAAAACGAGAAAATGGGGTTTCTTTACCAGGAGGTTGACCTTCCATGGTTGAACAATCGCCCGAAGGCGCGTGTCACAAAATCCAAAGTCGCCACAACTTCCGGTGCACCATCCCCAAACACTGTTTTTCCAGTGAAACTTGACAAGGTCGTGAAAGTGTTGGTCGATAGGCCTAAGAAATCGAGAAGCAAGAAAGACAAGGAAAAGGAAGAGGAAATGTTAGTTATCCAAGGGATAGAAGTGGATACGGGGAAATTTGTGAAGTTTGATGTATTTGTAAACGACGAGGATGATAAACCGGATGAATTTGACAAGGCGGAGTATGCGGGATGTTACTCTCAGGTGCCACACAAGAATTCCACAAAGGTAACAAGTATGATTAGATTGGGATTGACCGATTTGCTTGAAGATTTGGATGTTGAAGATGATGATCAAATATTGGTTACTTTGGTTCCAAAAGCTGGTGGTGAAGACATTACTATTGGTGGTATCAAGATCATCTATTCTTCTTGAGTGACTAAGATTATTTTTTGTTTTGTTAATTTATGTATTTTTGTTTGCATGGCAATGTGTTTGCCTCCTAATTAATAAGATATCTTAGTCTCCGTTTAGTTCCAGTTTTGCATATGATGTGCACAACAACAAATTTTACCTAAGCTTCAAGAACCAAATTAATAGTTGCTAGAGGAAATTGCACTTTTCATATCAAACTTTTGATAGATACCGTTATATATTTATACCGTATCTTTCAAAATAACACGTTTAATATTAAAATTGACTCACAATTGATTTGGCAGTTAATTTGAGGACGGAAAATGTCATGTGCGTGGCATATGTCTGTCAAGTAAAAAAGGGGGGGGGGGGGGGGGGCGGCGGTTATCAAAAGTGTAAAAGTAAAAGTAAGTGGGTAAATTTGACTTGGGGAAGACCCTGTGGACTGATTATGTAAATTACTCATCTTCCTAAACAAGACTTCACGTACAGTAGCTGTGGAAGAAAACTGTCACAACCAATCTTCAAATCACCAAAATTCAAGCTAACCACAATTATTTGAAGCAACAAACAGCTAATTGGAGTTGTTTAGAACCAAAATCAACAACCAAATCATCAAAAGCAGCGGAAAATACAGAAACAGAAAAACAGGGAGAGAACACCATAACTTCAATTTCGGAAATCAGAAGCAATTGATGAATTTTCCGTGAATTTACAACACGTACAATATTCAGCAACTCAATTACAAAGGAGAAACACGAAGAAATCCACAGATAGCCGCAGAAATTACGAGATCGCACGACCTAAAACCTTCAATAAGCAAAATGTGTAACAATTACCTGGTTATACGTGAAATTAATGCTGCTAGATGAATTGCAAAAGCCTTCAACCAACAGACACCAGAAGCCAGCACCGTACGGGAGTAAGAAGGCGGCGATCATTGAAAATACCCCTGCCCAATTTTTGATAATTACATTTTCCCGTTTTTTTTACTTGATGGACATGTGTCACGTGAGTGATATTTTTCTACCACAAATAACGGTTATACAAAATGTGAAAATATTGGTCAATTTTAGTATCAAATGTGTTAGTTTAAAATGTATGGTATAAAATATATGAAAGTATCAAAAGTTTGATATGAAAAATGCAATTTCCTCGTACTAGTTATCAAATTGTCAGTGTATTAGGCCTAATTAATTTGGTATATGTCTATCTAGTAGAAAACATAACTCAGCGCGAATGATAGGACCTTTTATAAAATTTAAAGTACAATCATGCATGGAGCAGAATGCGAGAGTTAGTTTAAGGAATGTTCCTAACAATTAATCATAACAAGAGATTAGAAAAATAATCATCACTTAGAAGATATATAACAACTAACTCTCACGCCCATTAATTCAAATTAAAGCCTTCATTCACAGTCTAGCTCCCAAATCACATTAATATGTCTAAAACATCGGATGAGCTTCATCGAAATCACCTCCAACCTAATACATTTGTGTTGTAGGATTTGATCCCAACGGCATAGACAACCAGTCAAAATAGCAACATCTACTTTAAATGTATCGCTAATTATAACAAGTAACAACTTAAACTTAAATTCAAATTCTGTAAATAAAATGCTTATAAGAGCTAATACATTGACACAATTTAAATTATTGAACAACTCGTACATGTTAATTTTAAAATATTTCACGTGAAGTTGTAACGATCAACATGAAGTATTTTAAAAATTATTTCTTGAAAATTTTTGATCCAAAACGACCTACTTTTTTTACAAATTTGGGGATTTTATGCTTAGTTTTTAAAAGTACAAGAGGGTTTTAAACAATAAAAAAATTCACAGAATAGTTTCGTGAAGATTTAGCATAATACAAGGAGTATCTTGCATTTACCCCAATATTGACCAATATCAATTTTATCGGGGAAAATGCAAGATACTCCCCTATGTTATGCTAAACCTATAAGAAACTACCCTGTGAAATTTTTATTGCGCCAAACTTCCTTGCGTTTTAAAAAACCCTACAAAAAATACTCAATTTGTAAAAGATAAGTCGTTTTGGATCGACATATTTCAAGAAATAATTTTAAAAATATACCACGTAAAGTTGTAGGGATCAACTTGAAGTATTTTAAAAATGGTTTCTTGAAATATGTCGATCCAAAACGACCTATTTTTTACAAATTGGGTGTTTTTTGCAGGGTTTTTGAAAACACAAGGAAGTTTGACGCAATAACAATTTCACAAGGTAGTTTCTTGCAGGTTTAGCATAACACAGGGGAGTATCTTGCATTTATCCCAATTTTATCATTTACATTTAGTCACTGAAAATTCTTTTAGACCCAGAAAGTTTTCTCCCATAATTTTAAATAGTAAAAAATTTAGGAAATCAAACTGACGACCTTTGAATTCATACTGAAAAGGTATGAATAAAAAATTCCACTAAAAGAATTAGGTGGAAGCACAAATGAATATTAGACTTTTCTTGGTACATTATGGAGTATACTCTGTTTTAACGAACGTTCTGAATGGACAATATCAGATAAGTTGATTTTTCTATTAGTAGTATCTACTCCAATGCTGATGGCAGTAGCAGGTAGACTATTCCTTGTAATTATTAGAGTTAGTCGTACATTTACACTCGTCATTAGCAAAAGAAAAGCCATTTAATGTACATCACAATTCACAAGGCCGGCGGGGACCATGAATGTCATAGCGTGCAGCCGCCCGCGTGCACATTCCCCTTGCCTATAAGAAAATGCAATGATGTGACAAAAGTTAAAGGTCGGAAGATCAAGAGATATTGAATTTAATTTATATTAATATAAATGTTTCTTTAATTTAAAATTAGTGTTGATAGTTGATCTAAATTTATATTATAGTTATTAAATAAACTTCTCATAGAAAGAATGATTTAATTATGTGAACAGACCGCTTATATATTTAGTAAAATGGAAAAAAGGTGATCCCCAGCCCTTCTCATTCTCTTGATTGGGCCAGCCGTGCAGAGATTCTTTTCTTGCTAGGATATTATTTAGGAATGGGCCCAAATTGAGAGTCAGGAGAAATTCTAGATTGACTAACAAAGCAGCACACGATTGGGTCAAATAATGTGCTAAGCTCAAGAACAGAAGAATTGGATTGGTTTGGTACATTGGTTCATGACTTCATGATCCCCAGTGGAGTTCCTCCCCATCGATGTATCAAATTATTAATCTACTTGCCTGTTTTTATGTTTCGCGTAATTTAGATTTCAAATCCTCTCAAAAAAAAAAAATTTCAAATTATAAAATATATTCTTAATAAATTTTAAACTTATCTATTTTTTTTTATAACAATATTTATTTAACACTTACCCATTTATTTTTCCTCATCAAACTCTAACATCCAAACTCAATCTAAACGAGATTTTCAATATTTTTAAACCACAAATCTCAACATTCAAACTCAATCAAAATGGTGTTTGGAACGTATATTGATCGAAACCATCCAACAATCATATTTATGAAACATAAACCAAATGAAACCGAGCCAAATCACTCTGACTCTTTACTTTTTTAGAATTTTGTTCCCAGAACTAAAAATAGTAACGAGGACGTACAATTGAAATTTGACCCCTAAAGGTTGTTGATTTTCGTACTGAACCCCTTAAAATATAGTAGTAAATACTAAATACTCTCTATGTCCTATAATTTTTGCTCCTTAATTATAGTGCAAAGTCTAACTTTTCAATTTTGTAAGTGACATTTCAAGTTGAATTTCTTACATTTATTACGTTTTAAACCTTCTAAATATAATAATGTATTTATTATTATATAATATTATCAAATTATTATTGAAATAAATTAGTTAGAATACTTACTACAAATAAAAGTTGGTCAAATTAATTGATCAACTGTACCATAAAACAAAGAGTTATGGGATGGAGATAGTAAAAATATCCTACCCCAAGAATAATATACTCTATATATATTTGCAAGTAAGCCTTGACTGTAATTGCACATATCTCTTGTGACTGTCAGTGATCTATTTGAGCATTTTTATTTTATTCTATCATACCTTATGGTGGTTTACAAATTAGAACTATTGTATTGAGCTATATCGAATTGTAAATGTCATATCATACTTAAATATATGAATGCACATTTTTATCACCGATAACTTTAATCACGTGGGGAAAAATTAATGTCACACTAACTCGGCCTTTTTTTTGGCCTTGCCTTTTGTATGGTATAAGAAAATAATTTTGCCTTTCTATTTGATTGTTTGGTTACGTCACAGTCTGATTGGAGCTAGCTAGACAAAAGGTGAACGAACAATGGAATCCCATAAATATTGCATGGCTCAAGAATTTCTGGGGATCTAAGCTTGTGGTCAGAAAGTGTAATGTTCTAATATCCTCATCTTTCATATATTAACCAACTAAAAACTGAGATCACTTATTTTTTTACTACATTGACATTGTAGTAGAAAATTTAAATGAACATAGTATAAGATTTATTAATTACTCTAAGAAGCATAAATGATCTTGATACCACCAATGTTAATGTCATCTCCATTTGCTTTCGGAACCAAAGACACCAAAATCTTATCATCATCTTCAACATCCAAATCCTCAAGCAATTCTGTCAATCCTAATCTAATTTTACTTTTCACTCCTGTCGAATTCTTGTGTGGAACCTGAGAATAACATCCAACATATTCTGCTTTATCAATTTCGTCCGGCTTATCATCCTCGTCGTTGACAAAAACATCAAACCTCACAAACTTCGCGCTGTCAACTTCTATCCCTTCAATCACCAAAAGTTCCTCCTCTTCTTCCTTGTTCTTTTTACTCCTCGATTTCTTAGGCCTGTCGACCAATACTTTCACGACCTTGTCGAGTTTCACTGGGAAAACAGAGTTTGCCTTTGGAGCGCTGCTAGTCGTGGCAATCTTGGATTTCTTGACACGCGGCTTTGGCCTGTTTTTCAACCATGGGATGTCCACTTCTTGGAAAAAGTAACCCAATTTATCTTGGTCGAGAGTATCGCTTACTTTCACGCGCACGAGTTGAGCGTTCTCATCGTAAAACAGGTAGCTAGAGTCCAGCCAATCGGATTCGTTGAAATCTTTGGGTTTCGAGCCCCTTAGCTTACGCCATATCGTCCACAACCTATCGATATTGGTGTGGTGGCTGAAGAAAAGCGGCTCTAGGCCGGCCGAGTAGAAGTTGCCCATGTCCTCTCCACTTTTTGTTGCTTGTCCCACCCACACATGAAGTGAGGTGTGTGAACCACGCTCGATGGTCCCTGGCGTCAGAGATAACTAAGAACTAAGACCAGACTTAATTCCTAAGCTAGTTTACTTAATATCATTAATTATTTATTACCTGGCCCCGGGTCTGGTGTTGAACCAACAACATATTTTGCCCCATAGAAGTCCTCCAGCTTGGACACGCCCCGAACCATTTCGGTGTACATCTCGGTGAGGTTGTTCTGAATTACCTTTGAGTCATCGCTTGGTTTGGCAGCGTAGTTGAGGTCGGCCAGAGCCGGAGGGAGATGATCCAAGTTACGTAACGGATCGTACAGAGGTGAATCCTTTTTCGCGAACATGTCCGGCATGACCATGCCAGGTGGGTTATCCCAGTTCCAGAACGGCAGACCAAAAGTAGGATCGTCAATCAATTTACCCAAGATTCTCTCGTAGAAATACAGATACCATCTATGCCAGGGATAAAAATGCCAGCTATTGTGAATTTGGAGTTTCAATTCGGGGTCGCCTTTTTGTTCGTACGTGAGGTTGCAATAAGCGCAATGAACGTGTGCTTGTTGTGTGAAGCTCCGTGGATCATCGTCCGGTAGTTCCTTCATCAATCGAACGGCTTTCTCGTACTTGGCTATGTACTCTTTGCTGGCGAGATGTGCGGCGGGTCGGAACCGCATTTTTGTGACAGGGGGTAGTTTGTAATCAATGTATTGTGCAATTGGAGGGCAACAATTAATGTCTAGAGGTTCATTAGTGTTGAGATTTGTACCTCTTGAACATTTTTCAAGATCGGGAGGGGAAATTGGAGTAGCAAATGATGGTGCGACATCTGGGATGAGATTTGATGCACTATAGAGTCCTCCCATGCCCAAAAGGACATTTCTCCTGTCGATTTTCCCTTGGGAAGTTTGTACATTTTGAGGGCTACGGTTACGGTTTTGGTTTTGGTCGCCATTTGTTGCGTCACATGACACGTTAAAGCGACGGATTCGGGTCGTTTTGGTTGAGAAGTATGGTGGGTTTGAGGTGGATATAGGCCGTGAAGGTAGTAAGGTGGTGGTATTGGCGGTGGTGATGGAGGAGGAAGAAAGTAGAATAGACAACATGGCTTGGTTTAGTGATATTGTACAATTACGACCAAGAGAGCCACATAATATTGATTTTTTTTTTTTTTTTTAAGAAACACATTATATAGATTTTTTTTATTAAGTATTGGAGTAGTATGTAATTAGATAATGGGGTCCAGTAATTGCTATTGAATTTTGTTTTATGACTATGGGGTGGTTTTTAATGATAATTATTGACTAATTGTACAATAGTACAAAAAGTTGTCATCGACTCATTTAATTTCGGCGGTTCTATTCTGTTGATCATAGATGATTGTTATTTATGCAATTGCATGTATGTAAGGAAAAAAATATCATTTTCAACTAAGTGTTTTATAATTTCGTTAATATCTAATTAACTACTGTAGAAATATTGAAATGGTAATGGGATTATTGCAATTTTGGTGCCACAACTATAGTCCACAGGAGTTTATACCCCGAAACTTTTCGGGCTGGCACATTTTGTACCACAACTTCAACATCAGTGGCAATTTTGGTCCAATTGAGACTCAATTTTAAAATTGGCCCAAAATTTCCCCATGTGCGGGCTATGTGACATGAAAAATGGAGATTTTGACCGTTCAATGTCTTTTTCATTAAAAAAAAGATTGTATATTGTTATTAGCTAGGGTGAATACCATCAATAGTCCTCCTTATGAATAATTTTTTGCACAATCGTCCCTCTTACCTTTTTTTCCCACGTTAGTCCCTACTAAGAGTTATTATTTCACTTTGGTCTTTTTCAGGCTGAGCACAGCGAATCTGATGTCATGTGACATGCACGTGAAGGTATTATTGTCCGTTCACTAAGATAGTGTTACACTTAAGTCCCCCATAAAACATATTTGTATCTTTAGTCCCTTACTTATGTGAGGGACTTGAAAGTAACACTATCATAGCGACAGGACAAAAATACCCTCACGTGCAGGTCACATGACATTGGAGCCGCCATGCTCAGCCTGAAAAAGGCCAAAATGAAACAAATAACATGTAGTGGGGAATAACGTGGGGAAAAAAACTTAAGAGAAACGACTCTGTAAAAAGTTAATGATAGGATGACCATTTGTTGTGTTTACCTTTGCTATTAAGAAAAAGATGGCAACCAAAACCATAACCTTAGCAATTACGGGAAATGTATAGTTAAGCACTTACAACGACATTCGACTGCAAAATGATTGAGCAATTGCAGAGAAAGTACTGTTAAATTTCAATTTGATGAAAATAAAATAATTTACAAAATAGTGTGACGTACGTGGTAATAATTTAAGTATGTTTTTGACATCTAGCTCCGGTGTATAAGCAAAGAACCAACGACCTATGGCGACCCTGAAGATAAACCTCGGGTTGAAGGTAGGGCTGTCAATTGGGAGGATTTCAATCCGTATCCATCCGAATCGGGTCCGATTTATTAGGATAATTGTTCGGTTAAAGATTCGATGGACCTGATCCGATTATAAAGATCCGTAATCCGAAACATATGGAGCAAATATGGATTTAGGTCGATCTGATCCGTTAAATATCCATATCCGATAAAAAATAAAAAGAATGATATATATATATATATATATATATATATATATATATATTTATAATATTTTATAAAAGTAAGTACCATTAATAATATTTCATTGTCAATTTAAGAAGATAATAATTTATAACTCGTTTATAAATTTATTTAAACCAATAATTTCATCTAAAAATATGAATATTAGTAAAGGATGTTTGAACATGTGAGCTAAAATTAAATAATATTGTAAACTTAATAAACTTGTTTTAGGAAAAAATATTAATATAATGTTTTTATTGGATCAAAAAAAGATTTGATATCCGGCCAAATCTAACAAAGATTAATTGGATTTAAAAAATTTAGATTCGAATACGACAAAATCAGATCCGTTATAAATGGAGCCGAATCTGAACAAACCTGATCCGATCAGAATCCGACTCATTGACAGCCCTAGTTGAAGGACGTGCAACACCTAATTCTCGGCCACTAGTTCAGGCCATTAAGAAGATTATGGAAATGGTTAGTGAACATGCTATTCATGGCCCATAATCAAAGAGTATCCCCAAATCATACATCTCAAAACCTGTGTATAAAATATAAATACAACAACTACGGCAGAATTTACAACAAACGGCGTCTCTACGTTTCATGCCCAAAAACTCGCCAACGGTTTAAGATCAAACCATTGGCTTAGCATGAAAGTAGTCAGGGGCAGGGCCGGCCTGCCCTTTGACAAACAAGGCAATGGCCTAGGGCCCAAACCCATATATGCTACATGTATCAATTAAAAAGAAATTAGTATACACCCGTGCTATTATCGAGAAATAGTTATCTTTGCTGTTTTGTAAACATTAGTGGGATTACTGATTAGCCGCTTAATTTGACTGCATGGACTTCTATGATTCTTGCTGTTTTGCACATTAGCCGATTATTTCGTTGTGCATTTCATAATACTACACTTTTCTAAATTGCCTTCAAGAATTCTAAGTTAGGATTTTGGTTTAACGTCTATTTCTCTTTTCCTTAAATAAATATTCCAACAAATTTTATTCTCTCTCTAATCTCTATTCACTTTCTCAATTAGCTTTATCAAATTTGGATTTTAATCTTTTACTACACTTTTCTTTTCCTTTTAGAATTTAGTATATTTTCTTTTGTATTTTAAATCGAGTTATCTTTGGACTTTATTGCATGTGTCGACTATAAAGTCTTTAGATGATAAAACTTTAAAAGAGTGTTTATCAATCTTCTATATTTTTTAAAATATAACTTAATAGTATTAGATATAAATAGTTCCGATTTATAATATGAAGTAAAAGTTTTATCAAAAGTTATGTATGCCTATATATATAAATATAAGTTGATTGATATTCTTAATCATATAAAAATATTTTATTATTATTCAAATATGTGTATTTGCTATAAATTAATATACACTATACATGTAACTATTGTTTCTGCTGAAAAAAGTTTTCTAATTAAAAAATTGATAAAAACTTTACGATCAACTATGTCACGAGAAACATTAATTAAATTGACTATTTAAAATCTAATTAGTTTAATTTTTTTTCGAAATTTAAAAAATCTAAAATTTAATTGATATTTATTTTCTCAGATTTTACATAAAATATTATTTAGTTGTTATATATTATATATAATATCTAATTAGTTTAAGAGATTTAATAATAATAATAATAATATATAAAATTTATTAAATAGGATTTATAATTTAACTATATTTTCAATTGGGATTGAAATGCTTCAAACTTGTGAATTGTGAGGTAAATTTGTCGGCCAAAAAATATGTAGGGCAAACATTGGCAGCAATCTATAATTATAGGATCAATTATACATTCGACCAAACCCAAAGTAACTACTTGATAAGTTCAATATTTTGGCTTTGGGATTGGATAAAACTCCTAGGATCCTAGGAGAGTGACCACTCACAAAACAAGTACGATACACTTGCCATGTGATTGGAAGAGTTTGGCCAAACCAGGAATCTACAAGAATTTTCTTAAATAATATATACTCCTATAATTGATACGTGGAAGGTTCATTAGGAAATACTCGCTATCGAATTGAATGGCCTTCTCCAAGGGGTTAGGTATGATACGAAACAAAGAAATGCTTAGTTTGGGTGACTCTGACAAAACTACTTTCAGAGCCGGCCCTAGGTTTTTGAGGGGCCTAGACGAAATTCAAAATCGGGGCCTTATATAGTTAGAAAAAATTATATCATGTAAATTTTATTTTCTTAAGTCTTTGTAATCTAGTTTTTCTAACATATCTTTTTTGTTACATAATACATATAAATTAAATAATATTTTATAAAAAAATCTAAAATAATCAATATCAATTAAATTTATTAGATTTTTTAAATTTAAAAAAAAATCTTTTAAACTAATTAGACTTTACATATATTAACATATAAATTAAATAATATCTATAAACGATTTTCCTTTTAAAATTACATAAATATTAATAATCCTATTTAATAAAATTATTCTAACTAAAAAAATTAAAATAAATAATTAAAACCCTAGCATTTACCCACCCGCCCCCCATTCTTAACCCAGGCCCAACGACCTGGGATTGGAGAACCCAGGCCACCATGGCCTGGGACCAATGAACCCAGGTCGGGCGATGGTCTGGGTTAACATTGGGGAGGGGGGGTGTTATGGTTGGTGAGGCCTAGGTTTTTATTTTATTTTATTTTTAAATTATAATAAATTTATTAAATAGAGTTATTATTGTTTATGTAATTTAAAAAATAACAGATTATATAATAAATGTTATTTAATTCATGTATATTATATGTAAAATATTTTTAGTTTAAAAGATTTTTTTTCAAAATTTAAATCTAATAAGTTTAATTGATATTTATTTTTTTAGAATTTATTTAAATTATTATTTAATTGATATATATATATATATATATATATATATATATTATATATGAAATCTAATTAGTTTAAAAGATTTTTTTCAAAAATAATAATCTAATAGGTATAAATGATATTATTTTTTCAGATTTTGAATAAATTATTATTTAATTTATATATATTATATGTAAAATCTAATTAGTTTAAAATATTTTTTTTTTTAAATTTAAAAAAATTAGTAAGTTTAATTGATATTTCTTTTTTCAGATTTTATGTAAAATATTATTTAATTTATATATATTATTTATAAAATCTAGTTAGTTTAAAAGATTTTTTTCAAAATTTAAAAAATCTATTAAGTTTAATTGATATTTATTTTTTCAGATTTTATATAAAATATTGTGTAATATTTATATATTATATATAAAATCTAATTAGTTTAAGAGATTTAATAATAATAATAATATATAAAATTTATTAAATAGGATTTATAATTTAACTATATTTGCAATTAAGACTGGAATGTCTCAAACTAGTATATTTGCCGGTTAGAAAATATGTGGGGAAAACTTTGACAGCAATCTATAACTATAGGACCAATTCTTTAAATTTTCCATACGGAATTATAATTTTTGTCCAGATATTAAAGAAAATACCAAATGTGTCGAGGGCCATTAAATTTTGGTACCAAATGTGTATGTTTTTTAACTTATGATACTGTAACCTTAAAGTAAAGTCATTTATGGTACCAAAAGTGAAATTCTATCAAAACAGAAGTTATTGTTGAAAATTATTTTTTTTCTCCTGTAAAATGTAAATTAGTTACCTCTACTAATAGAATAACTAAATCATATCCAATTAACGAGAATATGGCCAACTTGTTGATCAAGGCACATAGGAAAATTCTTGTCCAAGTCTGGCTTGGCCAAACCCATCCAACCACCAAGAAGGTGTATTGCACTTGCTTTGTGATTGGTCATTCTCCTGGGAGTTACATCCAATCCTAAAGCAAGTGTATTGCACTTGTCATGTAATTACTTTGGGTTCGGCCAAACCCGATCTGGGTAAGAATTTTCGGGGCATATATCCTCTAATTTCCAACCGTCCATGTGTGACTTTGAAATTAAAATGATTGGAAATATTTCAATATATATAATTTCTCTATCTTTTTCGTGGTTTTTGCACTTTGCACCCCTGAAACATAGAAAATAGGCACGTTGCATCCTTGAAATATAGATTTAGCACTTTGCACCCCCGGAATATGAACAATTCAACACTTTGCACCCTCTTTTATTTTCCTCAAAAAATCTAGGGATAAAATAGGTAATTCATTTTTGGATCTTTGGCACTTTGCACCCCCGAAACACGAGAAATGAGCATTTTGCACCCCCG
Source organism: Penstemon newberryi var. newberryi (assembly GCA_030819805.1). Classification (NCBI taxonomy): domain Eukaryota; kingdom Viridiplantae; phylum Streptophyta; class Magnoliopsida; order Lamiales; family Plantaginaceae; genus Penstemon; species Penstemon newberryi. The sequence continues at coordinate 2,942,177 of JAUALY010000003.1, read as the reverse complement.
AAATAGAATTAACACTTAGCACCCTCGAATTAATAAAAACTCAGCAACTTGCACCTCCGAAATACGAGAAATGGACACTTTGAACCCTCTAAACACAATTAGCACTTAGCACCTCAAATTAAGAAAAACTCAAGAACTAGCACCCCTCATTTTTTTGGGCAAAGTTGACCACTGGGGGTAAAATAGGTAATTCATTTTATTTTTTCCTTGAATTTGAAAATACGATTATGAATACTAGAATACTCATTTCTCATTCCTTAAAATTTGTTTTTGTGATATGATTAAGTCAATTTTATGTATTAACTTTCTAGAAACCTTTCGAATTCTTTAGGATAATTTGAGGACATTTAAAAAATTGGTAATTAAAGAAAAATGTTAAAATAGATTTTGAAGATGAATATTTTTGTTTTCATAATCGTATCTTGTAAAATTTAAGAAAAAAAAAATGAATTACCTATTTTGCCCGTATGTTTTTTTGACCTCGGTGGTCAACTTTGCCCAAAAAAACGAGGGGGTGCTAGTTGTTGAGTTTTTCTTAATTTGAGGTGCTAAGTGCTAATTTTGTGTTTAGGGGGTTCAAAGTGTCCATTTCTTGTGTTTTGGGGGTGCAAGTTGCTGAGTTGTTACTAATTCGAGGATGCTAAGTGCTAATTCTATTTCGGGGGTGCAAAATGTCAATTTCTCGTGTTTCGGGGGGGCAAAGTGCCAAAGATCCAAAAATGAATTACCTATTTTGTCCCTAGGTTTTTTGAGGAAAATAAAAAAGGGTGCAAAGTGCTGAATTGTTCATATTTCGGGGATGCAAAGTGTTAAATCTATGTTTTGAGGGTGCAAAGTGCCTATTTCCCATGTTTTGGGGGTGCAAAGTGCAAAAAATCCATATTTTCCAGTACGATGCAGACGGATTTGTTGGGAGAACAGCTCGTGGAAAGTCCTAAAATCAATTATCATATATATCATGGTTTTTGGCACTTTGCACTTAAAATTATAGGATTTTTGTACTTTGCATCTTGATTTAAAAGTTTTATCACTTTTCGTTTTAAAAATACAATTTATTTGACACTCTGCACCCTATTGTGTGTTTTGATGAAAAATTCATTGATGGAATGGTAGAATAGTCATTTTCGAATATTTTTGGCACTCTCCACCCTGAAAATTTAGATTTTGATACTGCACCTTGAAAATATAGAATGTTGGTACTTTGCACCCTAATTTTTTTTTTTTTGTCATTTTCAACCTCGACTTAATATTTTTGGCACATGTTTTATTTTAACCAAATTACTAGTTATTAGTGATTAGGTAAGAACTCTTTTTTCTTTTTTTGAAATTTAATGAATTTAACACGCTAATAGTAAATATTTTTAGATTTGTAGAGTATGTGTGTAAAATTTTAAGATCGATTACAAGTGATTCTTATAGAAACAATATCATGGAATATAATAACAAGTTAGATTTGTAAACATGTTTTTTAGATATAATGTAAATAATCTTGAGGATACTAGAAAACAAAATGAAGACAATGTTTTTTTTTTATCTTAATTTTACTGAGAGAAAATGTTAAAATAAGTTAAAGATATTAAATAGTAAAATAAATTAATAATAACATTTTCATGGTTGTTGTGCATTGAAATTATCATTTTATCTCTTCATCAACGACATTCACGAGTGTTCTTCAAATGAAAACACATTAGGGTGCAAAATGACATACAAATTATATTTTCAAGATGCAGAGTGCCAAAAAATTTAAATCAGGGTAAAAATTGCCAAAATTTTATATTTTCAGGGTACAGGAGGCTAAAATCTATATTTCCAGGTAAAAATGCCAAAATATTAATTTAAAAGGACTATTTTACATTTATACCAATGAATTTTCTCATCAAAATACACACTAAGGTGCAAAATATCAAATAATTTATATTTTTAGGATACAAATGCCAAAACTTTTAAGTCAAAGTGCAAAATATCAAAAGCTTATAATTCCAGAATACAAAATGCCAAAAAGTCTATATTTCATGTTTAAAACAAATTCATCCATTGTGTTTGATTTGATTGGTTCATTTGTACACTCGTAAGATGTTTCTTACCACCTACTTCCTCATATGACTTTTCTCCGCCTAAGTCTTCACCGGTGCCTGGTGAACGAGGCCCTGAAGATAAACGTGCACAAATCTCCACCCACCAGATGCATTTCACCATTTTTTTGTGGACATAAAAATTTGGCCCATGTAGATTGGACAAGTGTCGCTTGTGAACTCACAATGGAGGATCCAATACTTACTAATATTGCCAATAATTTACATGTTAAAACATAATTAAACAAAAAAAAAATAGCCGAAAGAAAAGTTTTGGCCATGGAGAATGGACAAGTTTCCCATGTGATGAACAGTGGAAGATACAATAATTACTAAGATTGCCATTATTTCCTATACTATTAATTTTATACTGCACCACAAATTAGTGAGAAATTATTGCCCAAATCCTATTTAATAATATTCATTAAGTCACTCAATGTATAATACATGCCTTGTGATTGGAGAGTAATACTTAATCACAAAACAAGTACTACCTCTGTCCCATTTATTTTGTTCTATTTGCTATAGTACTCGGTCAAACTTTTCAATCTTTTAAGTGACATACCATATTAAATTATTCACATTTGTGAGTATTAAATCTTTTAAATATAAATATATATGGTGTCATATGATATTGTTAACTTATTAGTGAGATATATTAATTAAATTATTTATTATAATTTTTATAAATTTAGTCAAGTTGACTTGTCAACTGTACCAAGAGATAAAAATAATTGGGACGGAGGAAGTATATTATAATTGTCTTGTGATTAATTGAGTGAGATAGCCGACGAGACCATAGCCTAGTGGCAAAAGTTGAGGCTCCAAGACCAATATGACAAGAGGTATTGGGTTCGACTCCCACTGATGTGGTTATTTCTATAGCTTAATACTAGTCTTGATAGTTTATTATCTTTATACTTTGACAGCGATCCAATAGATTTATAATACAATTAATGTAGTGATGTAATACAATTTCTAAAAAGAAAAATTTGAGTGTGATCAAACAAATTTGAGCATGAGAACTACCCCAAATTGGTTTAGTCCCTTGTTTAATTATTTTGATGCTAGTACAACTGCAAGCTTTGGAAATACAATTAAATCAACATTAATGATAAGATAAGAAGTATTATCCGGAGATATTTACTACTTACAATATTTAGAATATTCTTTTGAGAAATTATAAAATTTAGAACATTAATATCATTAATTTGAAATCAGAGAAGCAATATTAAACCTAATTATATATAATTAAAATGTTGGGGAAATTAGTAACCAATAGAGTGATAATAACTTCATATGGAACAAGTAAATTTCGTTTTTTTTTTAAATGATGAATACACCATATATCATTAATTAATTCTATTTTATAAACCATTAATAAGAATATAAGACTAATATATTAAGACAAATATCCACAGTTTCGTTGGGATACGAATCCAAAATCTTCAAGACTTGGGGGTCTCAGCTTTGCCATCGGGACCCCCTTGTAAATTTCATTCTTCGTATATACATGTGCAGGATAAATGATTTTTTTGGAAAGATGGAAGCTAAGTAAGAATGATTTTTGTACAGTTATTAATAATCATGTTTTGTATATATCTTTTAACAGTTTTTAGTTTTACGTAGAACTTTAATAAGAATAATTTTTTCAAATCGTTACATTTTTGTCGAGTAAAGTACATTGGGTGAGAATGAGATTGACCGTAGTAAGATTACCAGACCTTATATGAACTTTAGATGGAAGCCTGGACTTGTTGTGGACGTCGTAAAATAAAATTTTAATAAAACTCAGGAGAATAAACTTATAAAATTTTATTAAGATTAATTTTTACATTCTTATACATAGTGAAAACGAGATCATGGAGTCAACTTTTTCTTAAATTTAGGATTTATATACACAATCTTATTCATATGTAGCACCACGTCATCCATGCAACGAATACACCAAATAATTTTTCAAAATTGAGAAGAAAATATCATATAAAATAAATACTCCACCTGTCACTTCTTTTATTTCATAGTGAGGGAAAAATACTTTTGATATCAAATTTTTGTCGAGATTACACATTTGATACCAAGCTTTCTGAAAAACACATTTAATAATTAATACCATGACTTAAGCCATCTTGGCACATTTCATTTGACCATCATTTTTCTAACAGAATTCATCACGTGCGCGGCACATGTCCGTTAGGTGGCACGGGTTTTGCACGTGCAGGGGATAAAATTTCATTTTTTATACCAATTTTTTACCTACTTTTACACATTTGATACCAAACCTTCAAAAAATACACATTTAATACCAAAATTGAAGGTATTTTGATACATTTGCTTTGACCATCAATTTTTTGGACGGGAACGACCACGTGGCCTTAAAGTCACCAAAATTGCACGCTTTTGCACGTAATATGATCGGGCAAGAAGTATTTGAACCTAATTTTAATTTTGTCATAACTATTTCGTTACAAGGCCAAATTCGTGTTCTTTATATGGTTGGGAATTATCTATTGTGTTACATGAACTAAAACTTGTACCGTTAAAATGCTCTCGTCAAGAGCTTTCCAGCCATATAAAGAAGATGAAATTTGGCCTTGTAATGAAGCAGTTATTGCAAATTTAAGATTATGTTCAAATACTTATTGCCCGAGCACTTTACGTGCAAAAAGTGTGCAGTTTTGGTGACTTAATGGCCACATGGTCGTTCCCATCCAAAAAATTGATGGCCAAAGAAAATGTGTCAAAATGCCTTCAATTTTGGTATTAAATTGCACGTGCAAAATCCGTGCCACTTAATGGACATGTTCCGCGCACGTGATGAATTCTGTTAAAAAAATTATGGCAAAATGAAATGTGTCAAGATGGCCTAAATCATAGTATTAAATGTGTTTTTTCAGAAAGCTTGATATAAACGTGTAATCTGGACAAAAGTTTAATATCAAAAGTTTTGACAAACAAGAACAGTGCAGCTTCGGGTGGAGTGATTAGAGATAATGATGGCAGCTGGATTGTGGGGTTCTCTCGTAGTTTGGGGGATGTCTCCATTACTGTAGCAGAGATTTTGGCTGCTAGGGAAGGACTCAAGATAGCTTGGGAAAGAAGATTTCGGAAAATTGAATTGGAGGTGGACTCCGAAGTGATCTTGAAATTAATCTGTGAGGCAGACACGGGACAACACACATTTGGTAACATCATAGAAGATTGTCGAAATCTTCTAGGTATGCCTTGGGAGAGCAAAGTTATCCATACCAAGAGAAGCGAAAATGCTTGCGCAGATGCTTTAGCTAAATTGGGACATACGCAGAGCCGCGGAGAGCACATCTGGGACATTCCCCCTGAGGATGTAATTACTTTTGTTGAAGGAGATATTTAGACTTAATGTTTAGCCTTTTGTAAACCAAAAAAAAAAATCTAGATCCGAGCACAATACAAACAAGATCTGAATCCGACAGGATCCGATCCGATATAAATGGAGTCGGATCTGAACGAGTCTGATCCAACCAGAATTCGACCCATTGACAACCCTAAATGCATGTTGTTGGATATCATATAGTCTCCCAAGATACAATAATATTGTACGCTATTTGCAAAAGTAATGAAGCCACAACGAAAAACGCAAAATTATAAAGGACAAAAGAGATAGTAGCTTCACATTTTAAATGGTTATAAAATCAGATTAGAAATATTGGCTAGATTTGGCCTCCTATTTTTATACCCAAATATTTTCTAAAGAGACAAACTATTTGGATTGGACTCATTTTAGTCTAAACGGTTCAATGATTCGATCCAAATATACATAGTTGGTTCGATCGTTTGATTGATTTTTTTTTTTTTTTTTTTTTGTATTTGGACCACTAAAGCGTAAAATTTAGCCCCTACTGCACCAAATTCCTGGATCCGCCCCTGGACACATCCATTACTCTTGACCCAAAGTACCAGAAATAATTGTTTCCAAATGCCCACGTTTTAGAGCTGATGAATTTACAATAAGAAGAAAAACTCAAAGTCTTAACCTTTTTTTCCATTATAAATTGTCGTAAGTTGAGCATTAACATTTCCCACCAGATCATGGCATTTCTTCAATCTTCTTGCATAGTTCTCACCACCACTCCCCACCACCACACTTCCCCTTCATCCGAGTCTTTCTCCGCCAACCCATCCCACTTTTTCACCCACCCGAACCGCACCCACCGCCTCCAAGTCTCATGCAACAGTAGCGAAAAGCAAACCCCTCAAGGCAAAATTGACCGAAGAAACATGTTACTCGGTCTAGGAGGCCTTTACGGTGCCTCCAACCTCGCTTCAAGTCCGCATGGTAATGCGGCTCCAATCAAGCCTCCTGAATTAAACAAGTGTGGAGAGGCCCGCGATGTTGCGTCGGGTGATCTTCTCGATGTTAATTGTTGCCCACCTTTGACGGACACGATCATAGACTACAAGCTTCCAAATTTCACCAAACTCCGTGTTAGACCTCCGGCTCATAAAGTCAACAAAGAATACTTGGCAAAGTTCGAGGAAGCTATTAGGCGCATGAAGGCGCTCGATAAGTCAGATCCTACCGATCCTCGTGGATTCATGCAACAGGCCAATATCCATTGCGCGTATTGCAATGGAGCCTACGACCAAGTGGGCTACCCAAATATCGACATTCAGGTTCATGAATCTTGGCTATTTTTTCCGTTCCACAGATGGTACTTGTATTTCTACGAGAGGATTCTTGGTGAATTAATTGATGATCCCACATTTGCTTTGCCGTTCTGGAACTGGGATAATCCTAAAGGTATGCAAATGCCTAAGATTTTCGACACCGAAAGCTCGCCTCTTTACAACAAGAACCGAAACCAGGCCAATAGGCCCCCGACCTTAATTGATCTAGGCTTTTCCGGTGCGAGCGATGATTTGCAGGTGGTGGTTAATAATCTAACTATCATGTATAGTGAGATGATTCGCAGTGTCAACTCCACTCTTGACTTCATGGGGCAACCTTATATAGCTGGACAATTACCTAGACCTGGTATGGGCTCATCGGAGCGTGGCTCTCACATTGCAGCCCACGTGTTTGTAGGAGATCCTAGAAACAAATACAGTGAAGACATGGGTAACTTTTATTCCGCGGGAAGGGACACGTTGTTCTATTCCCACCACGCGAATGTGGATCGAATGTGGTCCATTTGGAAAACACTCAAAACCGACGTGCCTAAGGAAATTAACAATTCTGATTACTTGAACGCATCGTTTTTGTTCTACGATGAAAAGAAACGACTTGTTCGTGTGAAGGTTGCCGACTCCTTGGACTATAAGAAAATGGGATACGAGTACGAGAAAGTGGACATTCCATGGTTGAACTACAAACCTTCAAAGAAGGCGGCTAAGTCGAAAATCAGGAAAATCCCATCAGATGCCAAGAAAGCAGAGGAGTTGTTCCCTATTACACTGAACAAGATTGTGAGGGTCTTGGTTAACAAATCCGCCAAGGGACAAGCGGACGAGGTTCTTGTTCTCGAAGACATTGAAACGGACACGACCAAATTCATAAAGTTTGATGTTTTTGTGAATGACGAGGATGACGAGGCTAATGAATTAGACAGGGCAGAGTATGCGGGGACTTTTGCACAGGTGCCGCACAAGACTAAGGCGAAGAAGGGGAAGTCGACGATTAGTCTGAAATTGACGGAGCTATACGAGGATATAGACATTGCTGATGATGATACCGTTGTCCTGACTATAATTCCGAGATCTAACGGTGGGGATGTGACCATTGGTGGTATCAAGATCATTCCATCACCTACTAAATCTGCTTGAAGGTAGATAATTAAATTCTTGGTGTTTAGCATATATATGATGATATTGTGAATCTATGTCCTTCGCAATAATTTCATGAGTTGTATTAATCTGCCTTTTGTACTTTAATTTCCCACCGTCCATGTGTGACTTTGAAATTAAAATGAGGTTATTGGGAATATTTCAATACATGTAATTTCTCTATCGTTTCCAGTACGATGTAGACGGATTTTTTTGGAGAATAGCTAGCTCGTGGAAAGTCCTAAATATCTATTATCATGTGTTTCAAGTTCAAAAAGAATTCATCCATTGAATTATTAAAAAAAAACAAATTCATCCATTGTGTTTGATTTGATTGGTTCATTTGTACCCTTGTAAGATGTTTCTTACAACCTACTTCCTCACATAGCCGGCCCTAAATATTCGAGGACCCTAAGCATATTCTAAATTTTGGGCCCCTTTTTTATAAAAATATATAATCAATTTATTTTATAAATACAACATACTAATTAAATATTGACATAATATTTTTTCTAACATATTATGTTTCAGATAGATAAATACAAAAAATTCCACTTAACTTTTAAAAGATTCAATTGTGAATTTTTTATATAATTTTTAATTTTGAATATATTATTTTAACAGAAGCAAAACTTTAAAAGTATATGCATAGCTCTATATAGTACTTAAAAGTATATTTTAAAACACTTAAAAAGAATTTTTTAATACACTTGAAAGTATATGTATATCTGAAAACACTTGAACTTTTTAGTTTTTGAATAAATGAAAATAAAAAACAAGGTGTAATTTGAAATTCTTCTATATTTTTTCATTAAATTAGTAAATTTTCACAACTTTTCCTTGTGTTTAAAAAAAAAAAAAATTTAATCCATGATTTAAACATTTATTCCTTAATGTACCATCTTTGTCGTGGCTTTTTTTAATAAAGAGGTTGCTAACTTGAATGATATTAATGAAAAATAAATCGAATAGTTATTTTAACTCTTTGTTAATAGAAATAGAGATTTTCAATTCTAGATCAAGTGCTTCATAACTACATCATCTTGCACAACAATTTTTAAACATTAAAAAGAGTCGGATATAGTGTTGGTGGAATTTAATGTGTGGCTCTGTCTCTCCTAGGAGAGAGAGCTTTGTGCATCCCGTGCATATATTATTTTTCTACTTTGGGCGTTTTGGGCTTGTACTTATAGATCAGTTTATTTTTATTTTTATTTTTGTGTACAGTCTTTAGTTAACTCTTAAATATTGTGTACTGTGTACATATATTCCTGTTTGGGCTTCTCTTGGACAAAAATATTGTAGCGTGTATGTTTTGGGCTTTAAATGTAGCCCAAATCGTCAGGGTAAATTGATTCATACAGGGACATTCTTCCTTGAACCTAACCTACGAATTTTTTTTAGACCTTGAACCTAACCTAACCTAACCTAACCTAACCTACGAATTGTAATGATGTGACGCATTTTCACCCACAATATCTATATAAAAGATCTCTTGGACCAAGTCTAAATAGAATTTTCCATTCATATAAAATGTAATGATCCTAGTTGAAGGGTATGGGACCTTATCCCACATTGGTAGAATGGGATACTAATATGGGGTTTATATAGCCTTGAACTCTCCAACTTCAATAGCTAGCTTTTGGGGCGTGGTTCTCCCAGGGTCATAACAATTGGTATCAGAGCAGGCCACCACACACTTTGCTACGCACACGGAAGGGGCGACCTAGAAAGGAGCGACCCGGGAAGGAGCGACCTAAGAAAGGGCTACCGCAAAGACGAGTGAAGCCGCATAGAGTGGGCAACCGGAGTAGGCAACTAGATATTCCATTTATTTCATCGTAATCTTAAAAAGTGCATTTTAGCTCCATATATTTTTATAAAAGGCTCAAATTATCTCCCTGATATTTTTAAACCTTAAAAATGATTGGACCAAAACATACCCTCATTTATATATTGCATACTTGGACCTAATTTAAACCTGAAAAAAATCAAGTACTTTACCCTCTGTTATTTTATATGAATTAATTTATCCTCAATGTATTATTTATATATATATATCAATTTAAGCCCTTAGTATTATTATATATATGGCATTTAATCCTTTATATTATTTTAAGCGGAGAGCGGTAATTTTGTCTTTCTACGCAACAATTTTTAACCCAAACATTCAACAGGAGGAGATAAATTGATCCTTCAAATTTTTTCACAGGGGATTAAAATGTTTTTCTTCTTCAAATAATAAGGGCTAAATTGAACATTATGCAAATCACTAGGGATAAATGGACATTAGCCCCCAACTTATGGATCTTGAAATTTAAACATTTATTAATGAGTAGCAGGCACGCACATAATTTCCTCAATGTTAATCATTATAAATTAGTAATTTATGAAAATATTAAAAATGCTTTGTGAAAAGTCGATATACTCAGTACAAAATATAGTTTGTCTCTTGTACAAATTGCTTTCGCAAAATGTATCAAAAGTCACATTAAAGATAATTTTCGAGTTTGGTGAGATTACAGATATTCACGAAGTTAGTATTCTATAACTTTATTTGGATCACATTATTATGTAGAAATTGCAAATTTCCTAGAAGGCTGTTATTTATTACTACTCATAAGATAGTTGTAACTTGTAAATAATGATAATCATCTATATATATATGTACAATTTTTGATGTGATGTCTCTATTTTCTATCGCCACATGGTTTAATTCAATGGAAATCCTCACGTACCGGAACTATAGGGGGGAAAATCATTATTTGACAATTGTAAGGCCTACAACTTTTGTGGATTTATTTATTTAACAATTATATAATTTTTTTAAGTAAAAATAGTATGAACTCGTGAAATTTGATAGGAGTAGGGCACATAATTATGAACTGGTCCAATGTAGTAGTTAGATTTACATTTAAGCTTCCCATGTGCTTTGTCTTGTGAAAAAATAAAAAAAAGGGCATCTACTTTTCTTGGATTCATGTGATCTATATCTAACCTCTCACCGCCACCTTATTATATACCCCCACCCTTTATTTTCTATCATGATTAAAAACTATTTCGGGTCCAATCATTGGTTAAATAAAAATAAGTCAATAAATATTTGTGAAATGAGAATTATTAATGCAAAAATTAAGAAGCATACATCTATAACATGTAAAATTCTGATTTTAGTCCAACAACTTTCATCACACGACAACAACTGTTTTAATTTTTTGAACTCGACACAATTGGTTCTTTTAATACAAAATTTAAAATTTTATTTTAAATCCAAATAGATTATTCATATATCTATATCGCCTTACACATCATTACTTATCATTTAATTTCTTTAATAAAAATTAACATACTAGGTATACAATTTTGATATTAATTAGTTACAAATTTGCAATGCTCATAACACCATATACTTAGCATGCGCATGGGCAGAGCCATGAATTATATACACATACTGGATAAGACTCGATAAAAGAATAAAAGTAGTAATTTTTCTTATTTATCATAATGATTTTACGCTAATTATTATATCATCACTTAACAAACAAAATTGCACGTTTTGGATTTACTTTATTAATTTATGACTGATAAACTAGTAACTAATGAACCGCACGTGATTTATTGCTATATTTAAGTAGTATTACGAACAAAGCAGATGAAGATAGAAGCTGGCCTTGTTAATCTTTAATTAATTAAAAGATAATCATTATTCGTCCTTTGCAAATTAGTTGGATGTGTGTCCACCTTTAGTCAAACTTAATCATGTTTTATAAGTATAACTAACACGATCAGTGGCAATCAGTCTAATATACATGTTAAGAGTACGTGACGATTTATATTATATTTTTAAAAATCTATCCTATTTTAATGGTTTACTTTTATGTCACATCAACAGATAAACTGACAAAAAATTGTAGTTAAAACTTCTATTATTCTAATTTTTTATTGTTTTAACAAAATATAACAATATAGTAAAATAAAGACACCCAACCTACCATGAAGCAAGATGTTCTTTAAATTGTTAACAAACCTTTGACAATTTTCTAGTGAAATAGGGAATAAAAAGTTACGTGATTAAATATTTTCTATATTAGTAGTATATAAAAAAATATTCACAAATATAATGTATCGATTAAATTAGAAAAATGTAATCATACTTTTCGAGGAATTTGAACTCATGACTAGGGGTGTAATCGAGTTGAGTAATGTCGAACGACACAGTGTTAAAATTTGGTTTGAATTTTATCGAACTTGAAATTTTGTGTTTGAGTTTGGTTTGATTGTTAAACGAGCCGAGCTCAAACGAGTTTTTATCAAACGAGCTCGAGTCGAGTATCGAGTAGCTTGATATTTTACATGTATTTGATCAATTTTTAGCTTATCGAGTCGAACTCGACCCTAGCTTTGAAAGTTATTGAACAGAAAGTGATGTTCAAGCTAGTTTGATTAGTGTGACGAACAGAGCTCAAATGAGCTTTTATCCAACGAGCTCGAGTCGAGTATTTAGTAGCTTGGTTTGATTTCCAGCCCTACTCATGACTCTAGGCTCTTCTTGAAATGGTATGACCGATTTCATCCAAGTTCGAATCCTACTGGAGACATCACACTGGGGAGGACTTATACCCTTTGCACTTTTCGGTCCGAGCTGTAATTACACAGTCTAGTAGATCAAAAAAATGACCGATTTCATCCAAATTAGGTCAAACTACACTTAAAAATGTGTTTGGATTTTTGATGAGTCTCGACTCAAATTCTTAAGTTTAGACTTAGGACGAGACATGATGAATCTTATTTGAGGTTTATAAAGTTATTGATTTGACGTTTGACCCCTATTTATATTATTGAATTGACACCATACAATTTTTTTTCCTCTCAAACTCCAACAATCAAATATGTAAAACATATCTCAAAATTTTAAATTCATTAATCATTATTTTAATAATTTTTACTATCTCAATATTCAATTAAAGTCATTATAATCGAATTTCAAAAGTTTCAATTAAAATTTTCAAATCAAATATTAAGATCAAACCGAATCCAAACATTACAAAATTATTTTAAGCAGCGGCATTTTCTTTGACCTACAAGAATCTTCAAACACCAAAAGAGACACTTTTCTCCTTTTTATTCATAAAATTGAAAAGCCTTTTTTTTTTTAATTTATTTTTACATGATAGAACAGAGATGGTTTAAAATGTTGTAAAGATAAGACAAGTAGGGGAAAGATACTGTCGTCCAAGTTGGCATTTTCAAGATTCATTAATGAAATGAAACCAATTCAACTTTCTTAAATTACTTTCTTGTCCTCTTCCTCAATTCCATCCCAACAGTCACTTTTAGTTTAAAACCTTTAATTCAAACTTTTAAATTCATCTCTCTCTCTCTCTCTCTCTCTACTTTTAAGAAGAGCTGTCAATATATACATACAAGCAATATTCATATGCATTCATAAATACCATTCAACGGCTTAAAATTCTAAGTCATTTTCTTTATTTTGATGTCTTTTTTCAATGCTTCCAACTATTGAGTTACTGCTCTGTTTCTAAAAGAGGAGGGGGACTAAAAGAAGGAGAAAGTAAATAAAGGTTTGATTTTTATGTTAAAATATTCTTTTCTGTATAAATTCATTGATGTGGCTGAAACTGATAACTGGGAATTCTTCTCTTGTTGTTCAATGTGATTACATTATATTTTTTCTCATTTAGTAATATTTTTCCCTTTTCTGTTTTACTTTTTAATGAAAAAGAATGATTTCTGAATAATGTAAGAAGATGTATAACTTTGCCTTAACTGTAAATTCTTTCAGTAGTAGTTTTCCAGTTGTGCTTAAAAGAAAAATAAATTATAGTATTTTTATTTCGTCCTTCAATATTCACTTTTTAGATCTCACAACATGTTAAAATTTGTTTAATTTTCCATTAGAAAGGGTGTTTTTTTTTTTTCTTTTTCTTTTTCTTTTCTTAGAAGGTGTCTACTTACTTTTCTACATACATTGTTTCTTGGATTAGTCTTAAGATTTGTGTTTCTAATATATAGGAAGTTGGTTGCTGATTTTGAATGACATTTGGATCTTTTCTTCCAAAATATTATTACTTTCATATTTCTATTTCCTTTTTTTAACTTACAGATCCAACCAGTATCAGTTGATTCACAGCTTAATCACTGGAAAAAAATAGGAAGTAACGACCTTATGAATTTTAACACAAAATTAAGTCTGGTAGTACAAAGCCAAAGGGTTGCACATCTTTTCATAACATTGGTATGTCATATGTGCATGGTTCAATTCAATAAGTGAGTGGACTGCAAAGTTTATAACTTTTTCCCCAAAAAAATGGTCCCAGAAGCATGTCTTTCGAGATTTCATAATGTTTTTCAATTCAAAAAGTTAAAAAAGAAAGAAAAAAAGAAGAAAAAAAAACACATTTACATGTGACATGTCTTATTGTTTAGGTCTACATTTATAAGTTTCTGCATCAACATTTTGAAGGTACTATTAGTTAGAATCCGATTTATTACTAGTGCATGAGAATCTTGAAGTATCCATCGGTAGACATATTATTACATATTCCATTAATGTTATTTATCTGATTTTCTCATGGTAATTATGCAGATAAAAATTCCACTAGTGTTACTTAAAATCATTCAATTATGCCAAGAACAAGGTATTATCTTAAATATCTTGTATTATAGAATGTGTTTTTTTGTGTTTGTGTTGATTCTAATACCACATTGTATCATACAAACAGATTGACAGAAGTGCCGCAACGCCAATCTCCTCGTGGCCCATCTAATCTAAGAACATCAAGTTCCGATTCTGATCCATCACATCACCGTCCAAGAACCGAAAGGAGTCCAAAGCTACCCGAGGGTCGATCCCCTCGTGGCACCCAATCCGATCCGGCAAAACCAAAGAAACTCGGAACACGAATTGCTGACCTGGAGTCTCAACTCGGCCAAGCTCAAGTCGAGCTAAAAAATCTCAAGGACCAATTATCCTCAGCTGAGGCAGCTAAAAAAGCAGCTCAAGATCAACTTGAGAAGAAATCAAAGAAACAACACAAGGCCCCTGAGCCAGTAGAAATCGAAGAAAAACACTCTACCCCAATAGAGACCCAAACCTCTGATGATGTCGATAAGGAAACCGACGTTTTTGAAGTTCCAGTCGAGAAGGTAACAATGGAAACTAAGAGTGTTGAAGAAGATGAACTCAAACCTAAAACTGTCAACTTGTTGGATGAGTTGGGCTCGAAGAATGACGAGATAAATTTGCTGAAGACCAAGTTAGACGAAAAGGACAAACAGCTCGAGTTTTTCAGTCAAGAAAACGAGAACCTAAAGAATGAAGTCAACGAAAGATCGATGAAAATATCTTCGTTTCAATCGGAGATTGAGGAACTGAAACTGAATTTGAGTCAAGCTAATCAAGAACTGGAAAAGAGTAAAGTCGACAATATGGAGATTAATAAGAAGCTAGAGGCTAGTGAGAAAGCAAAGGAGGAGCTAGAAAATGAGATGAAAAGGCTTAGGGTACAAACCGAGCAATGGAGAAAGGCAGCTGATGCTGCAGCCTCGGTTCTTGCAGGAGGAGTGGATATGAGTGGTGGAGCTAGAAGGATATCTGAGAGGTGTGGCTCCATGGATAAGCAGCATTATGGTAATGTGTTTGAACACGGTGGTTATGGGGGTTATGTGGGTTCGCCTGGATTGATTGATGATTCAGATGATGTTTTTGAGAGTGGAAAGAGGAAAGGGGGTTCTGGTATTAGAATGTTTGGAGACTTGTGGAAGAAGAAGGGCCAGAAGTAGAGGATCTGGAACTCTATCTAAGATTTCATTGATGTGATGTGTTATAGGTTTAGGGAAATGGTTGCTTACCATTGTTGTTATTTGTTTTCTTTCATTGTAGTACATCTTTGATGACTCTGTTTATCATGGTAGTGTTTTGAAGCAAAGGGCTTAGAGTCCCTCTTGAAATATATCATGGTATCGTAACTATTGTCTAATATAATCTAGTTGTTTCTGTTTTCGCATCTTATCTTGAATTCAAATTATGCAAAACATTATCAGAATAATGAGCAGTTGATGGTTATTGCCTAAAAAATCAAGTTGCTGTCTAAGATAACATCTTACAGACGTCGGTATATGAATAACATGATATAAATGTATTATCTACAATGCTAGGGGTGGTTACTAAACGTTCCAAAAAGAAACGACCAACAAACAATTTTGAATTACTATCACTCATCATCAATTCCATACTGCTGGCATAGAGATTGTTATCCAATGCTGGATTTTGTGTCCTCGTTTTTCTTCTTCACATTAGAATCCAAAGCTGATTTCTTGACAACAGAAACTCTGATTGATGAAGACTCGAAAATAAATTTACCACCGTTATCTATGATGTTGCTAGAGCTGCTGCCATTTGTTAAAGAATCTGTAGGAGGAGGATGTTCATAAGACATGATCTTTCTCCTCTTTGAACCAAACAAGGTCAAATTTTCATCATCATCAATTCTTCTTAGCACAATAGCATCCTCCTTGATTTGACCCGTAAAAACTGATTTTATAAGAGCTTCATCCTCTAATTCCAAATTCCTTTCCTTTTCTTCTCCGTCATTTGAGTACTGTTGAAGAGCTTCCAGCATTGCATCGACACTCACAGCTTCATGCCTCGACTTCATGGATATCATTTCATCTAAAGCTGCAAGAATATACATTTCTCTTTTTGATTCCAAACTTTTATTCTCTAATGACTTCATGGCGTCACCTATCTCTTCTTCAGCACTCTTTTTCCTCCTTCGCCAAGGTTCAAAATTCCTCGAAGCACCAGACTCCACAAAATAATCAGAGTTCTTGGGATCTGTCTTGAAAGTCAATTTCAGCGGAGCATTAATTAGTGCACTTAAAATAGAACCTTATAATTTGAATGCCCATATAGCTCTGCAGATGATTGAAACATAGGCCAAGTTACAATATAAAAGGTCAATAAGTCTAATGCATGAATAATCATCCAAAAGTTTCATTCTTCTCATACGATTTTTGATGATAAATTAAGAGCATTGTTTCAAAATCACTACAATATTATGGTAAACATAAATTGAACAACATTATACATACAAAATTTATCTATATTATAAAATCCAATAAAATTCCCTGAATTTCCATCACATTTGAGTGAGTAAGAAACCAACAGATTATGAAAAAATTAAACCCACCCACCTCTCCAGTGACATCTTCTTTGCGGGAATTAAATTTCGTTCCTTTATAAATAATTCCTCTTGTGAATTATTTGTGTTGATCATCTTTTCTAGCAACTTTCCAAGTAATCTTGACACATTTTAAGGGTAAATTCGCCAATTCATTTTCTATTGCAGATTTCAATTATTTTGCAAAACATTTTAGTCCCCTTAATTTTAATTTTCAAACTTTAACAAGCGACCAACTCGAAAGACGACTAGTGTTCATTCACTCTCGTAAAATGATCAAACTCTAATTTTTTTCTCCATAAATGGAGTATCAGATTCACAGTTGCATACATGGTTAACAGTAGCTCAAGTGTTTGAATTAGTAACAGAGATTAATTGCAAAAAACTCATTCCTTTAAAGCTATGTTTGATTCATGGATTTCAGTGAGAAAAATGACAAACAGAATGAAAATGAACAAGAAATAGAGCTCGATGTTGCATCCTGTTTTTTTTGGTCAGAACTCGATGTTGCATCCTTAGATGCAAGAAAAAGCATTTTACTTAGCTTTTTACTCACGGAAATTCAAGAACCAAGCATAGCCAAATGAAAAGTTGATTAGGTTGAGCCTGAGAAGATAATAACAGAATTCATTGAGTTAATTACTCCCGAAGGAAAAGCAAATAACTAGGCATATCAGAATAATAGTATATTGCATTATATTTTACTTGACTAAATAAAATAGATGAAAATACTACACTATAGTATTTAATATTAGATGTTGTTCAAATATCTCTTGTGTCTCATTTCTATAGTTTTGTGCAATCATGGCTCAAACTGTGATTTTCTTGGTGAACTGCCTCTTTGTCATATTACAAATCTATCATCTTCCATGTGTTTATTCTAAATCAAGTGGTTTCAGCTTGAAGCTTGTTCATAGAGATTCTCCACTATCCCCTTTATATCAACCAAACCTTTCTGATTTTCAACGTTTTCAGAAAAATGTAGAAATCTCTAAATCTCGAGCCCTTTACTTCCAACATTGGAGCGAAACCGAAATAGAAAATTTAAAGAATTCCCAAAATAACATTATCCGTCTTCCACTAAAATACTACGATCCTATTTTCACAGTTGAACTAGGCCTTGGCACTCCCGTTGTAAAAAGAACCTTTCTTTTCGACACAGGCAGTCACTTTACATGGACACAATGCCAACCTTGTGTCAAATGTTTCAAACAAGACCAACCTCTTTTTGACATTAAAAGGTCTAGTTCTTATAGACAAATGCCTAAAAACCATAAACTCGCCACCAAGGAGTTTAATTGTACAGCATCTGGATGTTCTTATTATGTGGGGTATCATAGTGGACAATATTCTTCGGGAATTGCCTCCTTGGAGAATTTCACCTTCCAAACTAGTAAAAGGATACCGTATAGAGTGAGCGGTTTAGTATTTGGTTGTGGAACGGCTAACAAGGGCCCGTTTGGTGCCACCACTGCAATAACTGGAATACTTGGAATGGACAAAGATCCACTTTCTTTTGTGCACCAACTTGGAGGTCAGATCAAGGTACGTTTCTCGTATTGCCTTCCAACGATTAAAAAAGGCAACCCCAAACAATCATATCTTAGATTTGGTGACGAAGCCATTATAAGAAAAACGAAATATCAAAGCTTACCGTTCTTGAATCTTCCGCGGAACACTAAGTACATATTGAACTTAATTGATATTAGCATTGGTGGACAAAGAGTGGGACTTGAACGAGGTGCATTTCCAAAGGGTTGTATTATTGATTCCGGTTCTTCACTTAGTCAAATACAAGGGAACGCATTTTCTTCTGTGGAAGAGTCATTTAAGAAATATTTTGCTAAATTCAAGAATCTCAAAATAATTCAAGGAAGGCCAGACCTAAATGGCTTTCTTTGCTATTCATACACAGGACGATTTAAAAGTTTTCCGACCATGAAATTTCATTTTCATGGGGCTAATCTTGATGTTCCACCAGAGAACCTCTTTATTGTTGCAAATAGCCGTTTTTGCTTGGAAATAATTGCAAGTAAAGATGTGACAATATTAGGCGCTTATCAGCAACAAAATACGAGATTCGTGTATGATTTGAACAAGAATATGCTTTCGTTTGCCAAAGAAGATTGTTCAAAAGACGCAGCTTGATATCTTTCAAAAGTAGGATTAATTTCCGTGTAACTTAGATACTAATAAATGGTCTTTTGTACTCTGTCATTATGTTTTTGTTTTCTTGTTTCAAAAAATAAAGATCTCTTTTGTTAGTTGTTTAAAAGGTACTCATAGTAATATTATTGGCAAAAGTCAATTAACAGATCAGTACTACAGTAAATATATAGATTTAGTTGTTAGCCAAAGAAATCATAGGGATGGGCTTCATATAAATGGTGTGTATAAGATCAACATTAAATGACACAAACACAAAGCAATGTCTACAAATTTTGAAATTTAAATAATGAAAATTCAAGCATAAATCTCATATATGTACATAAATATAGACCTCAACCCTCATTTTAGTCTGATAAAATATGATTAAAATGGCTTCTCTTTTTATCTTTCTCTTAGTACAATCTCATATCTTCTGCTCTATTGCAATGTCGAAGGATTTTAGCTCAATTAAACTTGTCCACAGAGACTCTCCAAACTCCCCTCTATATCGCGCAAATCTTTCTTACCTCGATTCATTTAAGAGAGACATCGAAACTTCAAAAATCCGAGCATCAAATTTCGTAAATGATCATCTCCAAATTCCATTATTTGCTAGTACACCTCTATTTACCGTCGATATAGGCATCGGAACACCTTCTCTAAAAAACACACTAATTTTCGACACTTCTGCACCTCTCACGTGGGCACAATGCCAACCTTGTATAAGGTGTTTTAAACAAAATACTCCTATATTTGACCAGACCAAATCTACCTCGTTTGCAAGAATACGAAGAAGTCACAAGTTTGCAGGATGGTTTAATTGTACAGTTCTTGAGTGTTACTATTTTGTAGAAAATTTCCGAGGCCAATCATCTCAAGGGCTCGTCTCAACCGAGACTTTTTCATTGAAGAACAATGTGCACATTGGAAAAGAAATTGTTTTCGGTTGTGGGACCCATAATTACGGCCCCCTTGGACCACAAACGACGATTAGTGGTATACTTGGTATGAATTCTCCCACATCGCTAGTTCGCCAATTAGGCCACCGTTTCTCGTATTGTTTACCAACATTGAAGTCGTCACGAACTAAAAGTGCAGTTGTGAGTTTTGGACAAGAAGCTGTAATAAAAGGGAATAATGTCCAAACAACACATTTTATGAAGCTACCAAAACAGAAAAAACTATTAGTTGGTACTTATAGATTGAAATTGAATGGAATTAGTGTTGGAGGTAAGAGATTGGAATTGCCAAAAGGTAGTTTAAATGGAGGTTGCGTTATTGATACAGGGGCTCCTTTTAGTCTTATTGAGGAACAAGCTTATAAAGTGGTGATAAATGAATTTTCGAACTATTTACCTAACTTAAAAAATGTGAAAAAGATTGTAAACAGAAAGTATCCGGAGAATCTGTGTTATAGTTATCCTAGAAGTTTTAGAAAATTTCCAAACATGGTATTGCATTTGGAGGGAGCTGACATGGAAATTAATGGGACAAGCTTGTTTATGTTTGGGAGAAAAAATTTCCTATCGAATTTCGTTTGTTTGCAATTGTTGGGGTGGACTAATGCAACGATTTTGGGTGTTCACCAACAACAGAATATGAGGTTTTTATATGATTTAGGTAATGAGAAGCTGTCATTTGCTAGAGAGAATTGTTAGAAACAGTTTCTTTGATTGAGTTCTTGGAGAAAGATTTCTATGATTCCCATTGTATGATTCCAAATATATTATATTATCTTCAAATTAAGAGATTCTACATATGAAAAGTAATCAATTCATGTTTAGTAATGGTAAATGACGCTAAAATTTAGCAATCAATTAGAGTTTTTATCTTCACGCGTGATTAAACTTCAAAGTGAAGGAGAATTTAGCACAAGAAAAAATCAAAGCGTTTACCTAAAGTTAATCCAAAAGAAATAAACAAAAAGAAGTTTCCGTTGCCGGGACTTGAACCCGGGTCTCTCGGGTGAGAGCCGAGTATCCTAACCAACTAGACTACAACGGATTGTTGATATGGTGTCGCATGTAAATTTATTTTAACGATAGAGATCTTTCATAATCAGCATTTTGTCTTGTTTTTCATTTACCGTTCAAGTTCAATGGCTACCCAAATATAAAATAGGGTAAATTACGAATACCCCCCTCAGGTAAGGCCTAATTACAAAAATCTCCCTCACGTATTAGGTATTACAAAAATCCCCCTCAGGTTTGTCACATTCTTACAATTAACCCCTTGTCCCTAAAATGTTCCAATTTTGCCCTTGGAAGTTATTTGTAATGTTTATAATATGTTATAAATTTTTAAAAATTGGGTGTTAATTGTTTTATCTTGTAAATATAAAAATAATAATCATATATTTACCACCAAAATAATTGATATAATTTATAATTTCGCATAAATTATAATAAATATTTCAATTTATAATACAATATAAACTTTAATAAATTAAAATATCTTATTTATAATACAATATAACTTATTAAATTTACTAATTTAAAAAATAAATTCATTTAACTAATGTGTAAACAATTCATATTATTAAAATTCTATTTAATTTATATTTTACAATTTAAATTGCTAATAAATATATAAATACCTTTTCTTTTGCAATATTTATTAAAATTTATAGACAATTATAAATTTTATCAATTATTCTGGTAGTAAATATATAATTATCTCTTTTCTAATTAATAAGATATAATAATTAGATCCCAAGTTTTAACATTTATAAGACATTACAAACAATACAAATAACATCAAAGGGCAAAATTGGAATATTTTATGGGCAAGGGGTTAATTGTAAGAAGGTGACAAACCTGAGGGGGATTTTTGTAATATCCAATACGTGAGGGTGATTTTTGTAATTAGGGCTTACCTGAGGGGGGTATTCGTAATTTACCCTATAAAATAACATAATGGATATATTATCAACACAGTTACCGCGTGCAAAATATTTTATGATACACCATTTTTTTAATAATAATAATTATTATTATTTTATTTCAAAGTTTACAGGTAAAAAAACTAATACAAGAATTGAGCTAAAGATTGGAAATAAAATAAAATTTATCTCACATTATTATTATTATTTTATTTGAAACTTTTTAATATCCTACTCCATGTGTACATTCACAAATTTCCATTTTAAAATGAAATACCTGAAATCGTACATTTTGGTACTTTTCAATAAGTTACCCAAAATTTAAATATTTTGAAAACCGGAAAAGAACATCTCAATCATTTGTGTGTTGTATCATAACGTTGCATTATCTCTTATATATATTTTTTTCACTCGTCATTTGTGTTAAGAGTTAATGGCAATTTACCACCAGTGAAATACATATAATATTCAATTTACTTTTCTATGATTTGAAAAAAAACATTTTACCTCCCTTGGAAAATTTTAAATAAGCAATTTACCTCATTCAGCTGGAGAGTGTAACTAACATACTAAAATTAAGAGTAGGCATGCAAATTATTTTTGTAACAAAGGGGGATAAATGTGGCATAACACTGGAGGGTAAAGTCCCACATATAAAAATATCAGAAAGGCGGTGTGAAATTTTTATAAGTTTACAGGGGGTAAAATGCTCTTTTTAAATCATAGGAAGGTAAATTGAACAACCTGAATATCACAGATGCGTAAATTGCCATTAACTCGTTGTGTTTGTATCATAACTTTGCATTATTATCTCTTATATTTCTTCACATGGATTGCGTTAAGTCCACTTAAATGACTTGATCTTGACTCACTTAAAAAATACCTCAAGATTTAGGATTGTAAAATGCCGTGAACTTAGACTTCATTTCAATCTATGTCGGGATTTATCTCAACATTTATCTCTATTGCTGATTTTTAAATATTGACAGCATTAAATTCTTAGTTCCATAGATATATTTCAGGTGGCATGGAAGCTTTACAAAAATTAATTAAGTTATATTGCCACTTTTCATTTTCATGTTGTTCTGCAGCGACTTATGAATTATCTCAACTTCAATAACAACATAGAGCAATTAATAAATGCAAATGAGAAAAGCCGAAGAAGGAGAAGAAGAATCTATTCAGGATTATATATATCGAAGAACAATTGAACATTATAACGACCTAAACATGGTTAAAGAGTTGTTCATTGTTCTCTTTCTAGCATTGTTTTTTCATTGTCACCGTGTATTTTCTGAATCAACGGGTTTCAGCTTCAACCTCGTTCGAAGAGAATTTCCAATTAATGAAAGAAAATCAAATGATTATTTTCCTAATACAATCCGTCCAAAAATCACCCGTTCTGTATTCTTGTTCACAATTGATGCAAAACTCGGTACACCTAGCACAAAAAGAACATTCTTATTTGATACAGGCAGTGCTTTGACCTGGACGCAGTGCACCCCGTGTATTAATTGCTTCAAACAAAAATCTCCCCTTTTCGATCCCAAGAAATCGAGTTCTTACAAAAAGCTTTCACCAAATCATTCTCTCGCCCGATTTTTCACGAAATCTAGTAATGGAGAATTGCATTTCAACATCACTTATGGTAGTGGACAATCTTCATCTGGGATTGCATCAGTTGAAAATTTTATTTTTGACTCTAATAAAAATACCCCTGAGAGCATAAAAGAGCTTGTTTTTGGTTGTGCAAACAATAACAGAGCAAACAATCATAATAATCTTTTCTTTGTCAATGATAAAATCTCAGGGATTTTGGGCATGAACAGATCTCCACTTTCCTTAATTGGCCAAATTGGTTCTAAATCAGTTAGAAAATTCTCCTACTGCTTGCCTAAGCTCAGTTCCTCTGTCAAAACAACATTCTTAAGATTCGGAAACGATGTTAAAGAAACATCCCATCTCCAAAAAACCGGTTTTGTTAGTCCTAGGAACGATTACAGTGTGAGTTTGTTAAACATAAGTTTTGCAGGCAGTCGTTTGAACATACCAGGGGGGACTTTTCCGAGTCCTTGTATATTAGATATAGGAAGTGCTGCCTCTTATTTAAAAAGGGAGGCTTACAATGAAGTTGTGAAAGCAATGGAATTGTATTTTAGACGGTATAATCTTACAAGAGTTTCTAATGGTCCAAGTTCTAATGGAGATTTGTGCTATAAGTTGCGTTCAAGACTCAAGATTAATTATCCGGACATGGTATTGTATTTCGAAGGAGCTGTTTTTCAGATTGTACCGGATAAATTGTTTCGTTTTTACAAAGATCGGTTCTGTCTGGCGTTGTTTGGGCAGCGGCATGTAACATTACTAGGAGCTTATCAAATGCAGAATGTAAGGTTTGTATTTGATGTTGACAATGATAAACTCTTCTTTGGTGCGGAAGATTGCTCAAAGGATAAAGCTTGAATATATCTTTACATTACATGAATTAATAATGACATCCTGGTTGGTTTGTAGAATTTAATTATTGTTACCAACTACATTATTAGATAAATAAAGCTAAAAGAGATGGAAATTGGAGTATTATTTCTTTCTCATGCTCGCTAGCTATAACTGTCATGTCTTCAGGAAAAAAGGTTCATTATCATCATCAAGCACTTAGATTTTTTAACAAATATTGATGTTGTTTAAATTATTAATCCATCGACTAAAGAGAGTGAAATCCAAACACGACCCACATGTAATTAACTTAATTGACAAAAAAAACTCATATTTTATTTTTATTAGCAAAAATCTCATATGTTAACAAGAAATGTTCTTTCTAAATAAAAAAAACCTCCTCCCACTCGACAATATATTAATTAACTTGCTAACAAAAACAGAGGAGGCGATCGAGGCGACTGGAGGAATATTTGAGCTAGTGGATGGATGGTCAGGCCCGGCTTGCTAGTTAGACAAACTAGGCAAGTGCCTAGGGCCCCACTCACTTGGGGCCCCCAACCTATATATATATATGTCACAATTAAATAAAAAATAACTTTAATATGGATGCATGAATGAACAAAGTAGTCCAGTCCAAACTCAAATAACCCTACATCTACAATCACATTATAGCTCTTTTTTTTTTAAATCTGAACATTGGCTCTTATTGTTGATTAATTTCACAATTAAAAGAAAAAAAATTAAATTCAAGAATGATATGGTTGAAGGTTTAATGTTATTTTAATGTTTATATTTGATTAGGGTATTAGGTATTATAAGTTTCGTCAAGTGGTATTATTGTAAGCAATTACTTTTAGTAGTTAGATTTCTTGGATATATTTTCATTAATGTAAGTAATTAATATAGATATGTTTCTTAGATATATTTTCTCATATATGTTCAAAAAAATTAGAATACGAAGATTTAATATATAATTTCTTTTGCATCTACTAAGGTAAGAAAAGTAAAAATTTACATGAAAATTTTATTTATAACATAGGCCCCGGTTTTAAACTTCGCCTAGGGCCCCGAGAAGTCTAGGGTCGGCCCTGTGGATGGTAATGGAGATGGGGATGAATGGTTCTATTTATAGAGCAGCACTCGGTACCCTTTCATACACCATTGGTAGTGGAGGGTCGGGTCGGGCTCCACCCATACACATCTAAAAATGGAGGCGGAAGTTCTTATAGCTAACCTTGTTAAGTTAGAAATGATGTAATAGATATATAGCCTTAAATGTTGTTTTTAATGTGGGAGTCAACCTTATTAAAAATTCTTATTCGGATCGGGTTTGGTCGAATAAAAAGACCAAGTCAAATCCTGACATAAAATTTATGTTATTTAATTTTTTTTTTTTTTTTGGCAATTGGGATTCAGTGTTACGTTGAAATAAAAATGACAACCAATATGAAAATTTGTATATATTTAAAAAAAAATCCAGACACTCAGAATTTAGAATTAAATCAAATTTTCATAATTTTGGTCAAAGAGCAGTGTGCTATAATATCTATGCAAGAATGTACATAGATATTTTTATTACATGATTTAATTTTTGAAAAAAAATTCAACGGCGTAAAGTGTCAGTTGTAGAGATAAGGATCCCATCACACTTTGCTGTCGAATTATTGAGCAAATATGGAATATATACTTTTAGGCCAAAATTGCAAAAAAAATTGTGGCTAAGACCATCTCTAATCGAAGGTCTCGCCTCTTGCCTTTTTTACACCCATCTTGCCCACTTGTTCTTGTCCTTTTTCCGTTGCCCTCATGCCCTATCGACCCACCTAGAAACTCATATCCAACCGAATGAACAATCAACCGCCATTTAATTCAATTTCACAATTTTCTCCATTATTACTTAATAATAATAATAATAATAATAATTTTCTCATACTTTTATGTTTTATGTGCTAAATTAAAACTTTTTAAAGTAAGTTTCATAAATCATAATATTCTAAGTTAAAACAAGTTAAAGTTAAGTTTTTAAAAACTAATAAATTTCACACAATAACAAATTAATGTTTAAGTTTAAAAAATTAAAGTTAAGTTTATTTGAATTTATATTTTTATTAATTAAATTTACATTCTTAAATTAAAATTACATTTGTTCTAAAAAAAATTAATGTTACATTTTCTAAAATTAAATGAAACTTTTATTTTTATTAATTATTTTATTACATTAAAAAAAATATGATGTTTCTCCTTCATGTTTTATACTACAAGAAGTCCATCAAAAAATTATCTACAAATCAATGTGGGATAATAACTTACTCTACAAAGAAGGAATTAATAGTTTTTATCCAACATTGATTTGAAGAAAGTATTGGAGTGAGCTTTTAATAGTATAAAACATGAAGAAAAATACTATGGGCCTGTTTGTTTGGCGTTTGGGAAAGTAGTTTGGGAGAGTAGTGAAAGTTTGTGAAATAATCTCGATTTGCGTAATGTTGTTTGTTTGGATTTTGGAAGAGTGGTTTGAGAAATAAAGTAGGTGTAGGTTTTTTTGGAAGAGTTGGGTTGTAGGTGTAAGATGTGTAAGACTTTATGTCAAATCATGTTTGTTATGTGAGATAAATTGTGTAAGAAATAAGTTACTTTATGTCAAATCAAAGTAGAGTTTGTATAGGTTTTGTTTAGAGATAATAAAATTGTTGTTTGTTTGGCTTTTGAGATAGTAGTTTGAGAAAATTAATGGATGAAAACTTTATTTCGAAAAATAGAAAATATGTTTGTTTGGCATTTCCCAAACACGAAAAAATTCTGGGAAATGCCAAACAAACAGGCCCTATATCTTTTAAAATTAAGGTTAAAAAACAAAAAAAAAACAAAAAAAAAACACTAAAAAAACAAAAACAAAATAAAGGATCCAATGGGTGACCACCGCCTCCTAGCGTGTATGCCCGCTAGCATGTGGGCGGTCGACCATTGATCGCCTGCTTGCCTACCCCAGCCCCCTGCCCGCCATGCCTTTCTTGCACGCACTCTTGCCCTTTGCCATCTCCAACTGATGGTGACTGCCCCTTCCCCTCACACCCTCTTGCCTACCTCGATTGGAGATCATGAATTCAAATTACTTGCAATTTGACTGCACATTCTTGTACGAGATATACAATAAGATTCTCTCACCCTTCTCAAATTTTTGTAATCAAAATTCCAAGTTTTCTTGCTAATCAAAAATAGGGAAAAAAAAAATCAATAAGATCTAGTCTATTGGCAAAGCCTCATGTACTTATATAAATTTTGGATACGAATCCTACCACATGTGTGAGTCTTTTTCTAGTTGCATGATAGTGCTAATCTTGTAATAATGTATTTGTTGTTTCACTAAAAAAAATTACAAAAGAATAATATCGTCTAAATATTTACTAGAACAGTTTATGTTCTAACTTTATGTATTTGTATAAGTTTAAAATCATAGGCTTTTACTCAATTGAAAAAAAAAGTCTAATATATATCTTAGGTTGCATTTAATCCGATCCATAATAGTATGTGATTCTCATGATTTGATGCTTCGATTTCTTGTACGGTTGTTCCAATTAACATGGCAAAAATAGAAAACAATATTTCTTCTAGTACTGATAGTCTTCTCCTCTAATTAATGCGTTTGATTAAATTGACTAATTAACTTCAACTCTTACTTTAAAATGTTTCTTGACTTTCTGGAAATTTCAGCTGAAAGTCTGAAACTCAATTTAGTCATATTTTTCGTTTTGGGTGTTACAAACTTACAATTTAGTCATATTCCATTTAGACACAAAACAATTAAATTTCATTTGTCTGTGTAACTGATTAATAACAATGAGTTTGAAATTCTGAACTAAAAATAATTGTGATTTTTCTAACTAAAATATTTTTCGTGGATTGAAAGTTATTTCCATTTTGGTCGGTTGTGGTGATCAGGGATTTCATCTCCCAATACCGTAGCCACGTGCTCTAACTAGTTCTCCTGGTTCTAATTTTCAAGATACATGTCACTTCCCTTTTTCACATAACTCTTAATGCGAAAACGCGTTCATTTTATATAAAAAAGTAATTTCAAAATATGATGGGAGAGAAGTTAGATAATATACTCCTCGTTTATCATGTAATCCATGTATTATCAACAAGATGTTACACAATGTATGAGAATTAAGGAAAGATAAACAAGTAAAAGAAGAAAAAAAATGGGTACAAACTTATCCATCTATATAAATTTCAATCAACTATACTAAAACCCTAAATGAACATACATACATTCTAATCACTTATGAGGCTGCAATTTTTTCAAATAGGCCCAATCTATTATCAGCTAGCCTTGACTTATAAGCAGATTTTTTGTACTCAAACCATGTAAATTCCTTGTACAAACTATCTTCTCCTTTCATTAAGGAAGGCAATGGAGCTATCTTTTCACTCAATGGTGGTCCTCCAAAATAAATCATTGAAAGTCTTGATTTTGAACTGTTGGCCACAACCCTATGCTTTACACTCTTAAACAGTCCATTCGTCATAACCTGTCACAAAACAAAAACAATCATTTAATAATAACATTCTCATAAGTTCAATTAATAGTAATAAAAATAAACGCGTATGAGAGAATAGCTAGATAGGAGTGTGTGGGGTTCAGAGACCACCACCAATCATAAAAATTAATAGTCAAACATAGTAAAACTTCACATCATGTCTAAAAGTTGTTTCAAAATTCTAAGATGTTATACTCACGTTATCGAATGAGTATACGTATACGTATTTGACAAAAGCGTAAAAATCTACTAGATACATTGTACTACACTACTACCTCTAATTTTACGTGAAATTATAGGTAGAAACGTGAATATTAAGGATAAAAATATATTTATGTCGTTAAAAATAATAATTGAGGGTTAGAGATGACAGAAAAATAATTTCATTTTAAGAAAAAATATTTTGCTTTGAAACATCCTGAAAAGTAATAGAAAATAAGAATATAGGGACAATACTTATAATGTTGCAATAATAATCAGGAATTACAATAAAAATTGAGAAATTAAAAAAAAAAAAGAGAAATGCATTTACCTGCAAAGAGTCACCAACATTTATAAAGAAAGATTTTTGATCAGGTGGGATTGAAATCCAATTCCCATCTTTCAACGAGATTTGAAGTCCAGACGTATTGTTGGATCTCAAAACGGATATGATTTGCGGGTCGGTATGTTCTCCAAACCCGATTAAATTCCCGGATTCTTGAAATTCAGGGCATGGAGGATAATGATTTAGCCTAAAAACAGAGTCACTCTGTTCATCCTTCAAAAGTTTGCTAAAACAATTTCTCGGTTGAATCTTCAATTCATCAGCCAACATTTCAAGAATCTCACAAGCCATTGTCCTCACAGCCGACACATAATCATTCACAATACACCTGAAACATTAAAAACATAAAAAAAAATGTTAGAAAACTTCACACTTTTCTTGATTGACTCTGTTTTTACTTTTTATGACAACTCACCGGAAATTTTCTGCAGCTTCACCGAAAAGGGATGCAAATTTTTGGTAATTTGATTCACTATTTGTAGTTAAAAGTAAGTATTCAACCCATCCCACATCGCCATTGCGACCAATGTTTTTGCTACCATAGCCAAAAGGGTCAGGAGGCCCTGCTTTTTCTTTATCAGAAATTGGTAAAGAGAAGAACTTCTCCGCTTCTGATTCCAATTCTGAGATTAATTCAGTTGGGATTCCATGATTTATTACCTTGAAGAAGCCGAAATCTTCGCAGGCTTTTACGAGTTGCGTTTTTGAGTCGGGGTTGGAGAGGTCTATTAATGGGACACCAGGGAAAAATGTGGTGCAGTTGTTGCCTAAAGTGAACGGTTCGGTTGCTGATTTTGAGAGAAGCACCATTTGGTTTAGTTATAGGGAATAAGAATGAGAGAATGGGGTGAAGTTGTGTGATGAATGAGTTGGAGTTGTGGGAGCTGAGGTATATATGAAGACATGGCAACAAGAGATGCTTGGCTATTTATAGGGGGTTTGGAGAGATTTGATGAACAAGCATTATACTAAGTCATAAATAAAGTAGTAGTAGTTGTTGGATAATATCAAAGTTAAATGACTCAATGTTGTAACTTTCAAGATCATGGGAAGTGGGGCTTTAACTCAATTGATCATGGTAGTGAGCATTAACCTCATTGGAGGAGGGAAAATTATTATTAGTAGTAGTAGAAGAAGGAGATAATTAATTGAAAATAAAAAAACCTTTTTTTGAGTACAATGGAATGGATTATGATATGCCGAACTCAAATTTGAAACTTTGTTGGAAGAAATACTATGTGCTCATACAGAATATTCTTATATAGACTTGTTTTATGATAATCGTATAGATCTTGTGGTTATTAAGATTTCCAAAATTGATCATGCACTGAGATCTTGTTCACAAGATGTTTGCAACTTTCATAAATTAAACTAGATCTATGTTATAATTTTCATTTACATAATGTCTTTGATAGAGTAAATCGCTCTTTTTGTCCCCTCTTATGGGTTAACTTTTGCACTTTCGTCCTTCTTATCAATGTAGTAACATATTCATCCATCTTATCAATCTAATGTAACATGTTCGTCACTCTTAAATTTTTCATAGCGGATTTGTCCCTCTTATCAATGTAGTTGTAACACATTAGTCCCTTTTAAATACAAAATACATCACTTAAATCCAAAATATATTTTAAAATGGACGAAAGTTGATGTATTTTGAATATAAGAGGGACGAATGTGTTACACTACATTGATAAGAGGGATGAATCTGCTACAAAAAAATTATGAGGGACAAATGTGTTACACTACATTGATAAGAGAGACGAATCTGCTACAAAAAATTTAAGAGGGATGAAAACGTAAAATTTAGCCCATAAAGAGGACCAAAAATGCTATTCACTCGACTTTGACATGTCGCTAAGATTGGAATGTGACTCAATGCTTAAGTCTTGAAAACTAGTTCAAAGTTACGAATTGTTATGAATAAGTGTATTTGAATATGATTTGTGTTTGGATCATTTTTTCTTATTTCTCAATTATATTCAGGCATGAGACGTGATTTAATCTAATTTGAAGCACGTCGACCATATTATAAGAGTATTGTTTGATCAAAATAAAATATATTATATTTGTTAAATGAATATTTGAATTTAATTGACTATGGTATCAGCCAAAGTTATCCATCAAATAATATAAACTCGTCTCATCACTGCTAAGTTACAATTTTATTAATTCAAAAGTTTATTTAGTCAATGGATAAACCCTACAATAAAAAGAGACTTTTTTTTTTGATAATTAACAATTAAAAGAGACTTAATATATTATATTTTATTCAAATTTATGTTATTGGCTAAATGCAATGTTACATATATGATGACATGTACAGCCGCCAACTCAAGTCTTTGTTGTTGTACTTTTCAAGGTTCACGTACCATTGACTTCGATTTTTATGTCATTATAACTGAAAATGGACTTAATATCAATATAAGCAGGCAATTATAGTTTATAATCACACGTCACTCTAATAGATATGCACATGACATGCAAGCTTATCCCATGCTACAATGCCAGAATGTACAAGAAATAAATGTTAGTCAAAGTCAAAGCTACCCAATATTTCCAAATAAAAATATAATACTATAATGTAATATTTATTTAGGACTGATAATATAATTAACTTATCTATACAATTCTCAGATAGATTATACAACATTCTGAAACAAATTATTCGTCTTGGAATTTTTTTTAGTTCAATAACATTAAGTAACAAAATCTATTTTATATTAGAAATTAATTTATATATCTTATAATTAGTTGAATACATTAAAACTCAAAAAAAAAGGAAATACCAAAAGGAATTTGGAGCAGACTACCCGTACTGAAGTAGGAGTAGTCAAAAGTTGTGGGCCCATTGCTGACTTTTAAGTGGGGTTAGCCAAACTTCTTAAAGCCCATGGTCATGCCCAGCGGCCCACCTCTGTTTCTAACCCAAGGGAAATTCGAGGAGGAGATCATAAAGCGAAATTGGTAATTAGTAAATTAACAAGCATATAATAATAATATGATTGTTAAATGTTTTAACGGTAAATTACGAATACCCCCCTCAGGTAAGCCCTAATTACAAAAATCACCCTCACGTATTGGATATTACAAAAATCCCCCTCAGGTTTGTCACCTTCTTACAATTAACCCCTTACCCATAAAATATTCCAATTTTGCCCTTGGGTGTTATTTGTATTGTTTGTAATGTCTTATAAATGTTAAAACTTGGGATCTAATTATTATATATTATTAATTAGAAAAGAGATAATTATATATTTACTACCAGAATAATTGATAAAATTTATAATTGTCCATAAGTTTTAATAAATATTGCAAAAGAATAGGTATTTATATATTTATTAGCAATTTAAATTGTAAAATATTAAATTAAATAGAATTTTAATAATTTATTTTATAAATATGAATTGTTTACACATTAGTTAAATGAATTTATTTTTTAAATTAGTAAATTTAATAAATTATATTGTATTATAAATAAGATATTTTAATTTATTAAAGTTTATATTGTATTATAAATTGAAATATTTATTGAAATTTATGCGAAATTATAAATTATATCAATTATTTTGGTGGTAAATATATGATTATTATTTTTATATTTACAAGATAAAACAATTAACACCCAATTTTTAAAATTTATAACATATTATAAACATTACAAAGAACTTCCAAGGGCAAAATTGGAACATTTTAGGGACAAGGGGTTAATTGTAAGAATGTGACAAACCTGAAGGGGATTTTTGTAATACCCAATACGTGAGGGGGATTTTTGTAATTAGGCCTTACATGAGGGGGGTATTCGTAATTTACCCTATTATTTTTGAAGCACTCATAATTCATTTTTAACTCTCTTTAAATTCTGGGAACTCCTGTTTATTATTAAAAAATGACCTTGTTCTAAAAAAATTAAAGAAAAAATACGCTTGTTTTTTTTAGATCAGACAAATTACTTTTTCCCACTAATCATATCACTTAAATGTGATTAAATTATTCATTAATCAATACCTGGAATATCATGTATCAAATTGTAGAATAAATGTGTTATGTATTATATATGGCTTAGCGTAATTAATAAGTTACACTAATATTTATCAAAGTATTTATTATAAGTATTTCAATTTTAAGTATATTTGTATCCACGTATACTTTTATAATGTAAGTACTGTAATTCTGATTTTAAAAGGTAAGATAATTGATATTTTTATTATTATAAGAAAAAATAATATATGTTGGGATATTTTTCTAATTCTTTTTGTTGGTCAATATAATGTTCACAAACTAAATTTCCTATACGCGTGTAAGAAAGCAGACCTCCTAGTTTTGTTACGACGAGTGATGAACGCGTCGACATGATAAATTTAATTTATCAGGTGACGTGGACACGTATAACTCTTAGCTTTCCATGTCGGCTATTACATGCAACTGTTGCTGTTGGGCATGGCCGCATGGGAAATCGGTATGGGGGACATGAAGGGAATATTAGGGCCTGTTTGTTTGGCATTTGGGAAAGTAGTTTGGGAGAGTAGTGGAGGTTTGTGAAATAATCTCGATTTGCGTGATGTTGTTTGTTTGGGTTTTGAGAGAGTGGTTTGAGAAATAAAGTAGGTGTAGGTTTTTTTGGAAGAGTTGAGTTGTAGGTGTAAGATGTGTAAGACTTTATGTCAAATCATGTTTGTTATGTGAGATAAATTGTGTAAGAAATAGGTTACTTTATGTCAAATCAAAGTAGAGTTTGTATAGGTTTTGTTTAGAGATAAGAAAATTGTTGTTTGTTTGGCTTTTGAGAGAGTAGTTTGAGAAAATTAATGGATGAAAAATTTATTTCGAAAAACAAAAACTATGTTTGTTTGGCATTTCCCAAACACGAAAAAAATCTGAGAAACGCCAAACAAACAGGCCCTTAGATATTCTGATCCCCTTTCCCTTTTTAATATCATTAATTGTTAGATACGTTGTCAAAAGCCCGCCACATTTACTGACCGATTTTCTGTTACATTTTCAACTTGGCAAAATTATCTGCTACTTTGTGTGCCTATAGTGCAATTCCTCGGCCTACTACAATGTAAACTTTATTAGGCTAGGAGATAGACATTATGGTTATTTGATTCAAGAGATCTAAATTAAGAGATCTATAATTTAGGTGACAATAGGCATTTTTTTTTATTGAATTCCACAAGAACTCATTTATAACTTTTGACACTTAGTATAATATTCGGAATACGGGTCGTAATTTAAATATTTTTATATTTTGATAGCGTTCGAATATGTTTATGATATAGTCATGACTGATGTAAACTAACACATGTATGCTATTTATGATCTTTTGTATCGAAGTAACACATGACTAAACATTCTTTGAATATATTAAAGCTCAGAAAAATCATCATGCAAGCTACGTGGCATGGGTCTACACCGACCCATACCATTGATGTCTAGGCTAACAAGAATCAAGGCGCTCCGACCTGGGTCTTGACGTTGCGCGCCCAAACCGTGACGGTCTGAGTAGGTGAGGAGGAGTGGTGTAAGACATTAAACTTTCTTCTTCCAATTATTTAAATGAAATTTTCATCTTTGAGAATGTAAATTAAATTAAAAATAAAGCCAACTCTCTCACTTCAAAATTGTTAGATGTGGCCATAAAATGTCTTTTTTGAAGGGAGTCAATTACGTGGGGGAATTTTATACAATAAAATTTATAGACATATATATATATATTGTGCAGATTTAATTCCCTTAGGATCGTATAAACAATTTTTCCCTTTCTGTTTTTATTTTATATTTTCACTTTTTCATTTAAATTTACTTTCTCTTCTATGTACAAAACATAAACAAAAACTTTATTTTATAATCACACGCTATTGGAGGATTTCTTGCATTTTATCCTTATTATTTTAATAATGATTTAGAGTTTTCGATATTCCAATTATGATATACTACTATATTATAATCGGTTTAATGCTAATTTACTCTATGTGATTATTAGATTTCATCACATATTGGGCTAAATTCATTTGCAAGTTTTGGTCTAACTCAACCTCAAAAGCTAGTTTTGGAGGTAAAGATTACTCAAGACCTTATAAAGTGGACTTAAATATGATTTTCAATTCTTATTACCCCCACCTCACGTGTGGGTTGTCTTGAATGTGCGGATGAAGCATGCCTAGCCCGGGATATATTAGTGTCCAACATTGTGATGAATTGCGACATGTGGGTATAGACCCAACACTTGAATAATGATACTCCGGACCTTTATTAACTGGAAGAATAATAACACTCCATATCCTGTTAACTGGAGGAATAATGATAACCCATGCCTTTATTATCTGGGCGAAATGTGTGGGCAGATAATGAAGCCGATAAAAGGAGGAGCCCAAACCACTTAACATGGACTTAGCCCAATCCATGTGGTAAATTCTCATATGGTATCAGAGTTCAAAATTAAAGTGGGTCACCTCCTTCCGTGATGAACTCTTCCTTGTAAGCATGATGGACTTTCATATCTATCTACACACTTCACCCAAATAAGAGATTATTGGGTTGTCATTAGTACTCCAATTAACAAGGCCTTGAGTGTCATTATTCCTTTGGTTAGTAAAGACCCGGAGTGTTATTGTTCGTGAGTTGGGCTTATACCTACATGTCACAATTCGCAAGGTTGGACATTAATATATCATGTGTTGGACTTGCTTTATCCACACATTCAAGCCCGTCCACACGCGAATGAGGAGTATTGAGACTAAATGGCTCACAAATGTTGAAAATTATAGTTAAGTCAACCTTATAAGGTTTTGGACAATCCTCACCTCAAAAACTAGCTTTTGAGGTTGAATTAAGCCCCAACTAGTTTGCAAATGGATTTAGCCCAATCTATGTGGTGAATTCTAATAGTGATATGCATATTGTTCAATTTATCCTTATGTGATTTGAAAAAGATCACTTTACCCCTTGTGAAAATTTTAAAGAAGTAATTTACCTCTTTCGACGAAGAATATAATAAACTCGTCAAAATTGACACATGGGATAAAGGATAGAAGTATCCCTAGGGAGTAAAGTATCACATTTATCATAACACATAAAGGGTAAATTGTCACATTATTCATGACACAGGGGTAAAGCGCAAGATTTATTATATTACAGGGGTAAACGTCCACATTTATCATACATGGGATACAATGCCGCATGAGGGAGGGGGGGGGGGGGGGGGGGTTTAAATTGTCAAATTTATAAGTTGATTGGGTCAAAGTTTAGTATATAAGAGGGGTAGTTTTATCAATTCCTATTTTATTTTAAGTTTAAAAATGTCAGGAAAACAAAGTGAAACTTTTTTACAAGGAAATAAAGTATTATTTTTCAAATCAATTGAGTAAATTGAATATTATGTAAATTACGGGGAGTAAATTTTCATTTACTCTATCCTAATCTTATCTCAAATTTTCCACACAAATAACAAAGAAAATCATTCGGTGGATTTTTAAACTGTTGGTACCTCTCTATCCAACTTGTATGTCCAATTAATTAATATTTGAATTTTCTTGTAAACTATGATGACAAAAATATTTTTTTATATATATATTTTAAATTATTTATTTTCTTTAGATGGTTAATGTTATACTTATAAAAAATTGTAGGAGCTGAATATTATTTTATTAAGAACACAAAAATAAGTAGTGAGAATTTGAAATTTTAAGAAGATCCAAAAGCACTGTCCACAATAGCAACACCAAAGGGAGATAGGTAAGAAAATAATTGGACTCTACAAATCAAAACTATAAAGTTCAATTGTTGTTCTCAAAGTTTTTAAATTAGAAAACTATGACACATAAACATAAAAAGAAAAAGAAAATGAAAGGAGACTAGTTATGCTCTGTAATTTGTACCGTATGGGCCAATAACAAATGGTGCTTTGTTTGGAAATGAAATGAATCTGAGAAATTTAAGCTAAAGGCCATATTAGGAATAGAGATGGCGTCCATGAGCTTTTCTGTGAAAAGAAGAATAAAAAAGAGAGGAATAGGGATTTTCCTTAATTAACCAAGCGTTTATAAATGACTTTGATATTGAAATTTAAGCTAAAGGCCATATTAGGAAATTAGAAAAGTTTGCTCCGACAGAAATAATTGCTGCTCTGGCAATATCGCTAGCCTTAAATAAATACCAAAAAAGCCTTAATTCAATTTGCATAGCTTACAACTCGGAGAAATTCAAGGAGAGACTAATTATATTGTTTCTTTTCTTGGAAGAGTCAGAATAAGAAATTTATAAAATAATATTTGTTGTAATAAAGATTTTACCCTTAAGTTAAAAGAGCATTTTAGGAAGTTTAGCTGAATTGATCTGGCAACATCGTTAATCACCTCAAATTGTCACATAAATGATTGGATTAAATTATTTGAAATATGATTATGATGATTTCCTCAGTCATTTCAAATTATCTTACTTACTTTCTTTGGTTCCAACTTCAACACTATAAATGAAATCCCAAATGATGTAAATTTAATCACTCGTAATTATTAAACAACAATGACAAAAAAACTATTGATTTTCCTTTTAATAATAGCTCACTCTCATACAACATTTGCTCAAGAAAAACGGAAATGTCTTAAAAACTACGTTGAAGTTCATATGGTTAATAAGCTCCCTCCAAATTCTAAACCATTGATAATGCACTGTGCATCTGGGGACAATGATTTTGGAAATCACACAGTTCCTGTAAACGAAGAATTCTATTGGACTTTTTGCGAGAGGTTCTTTACAGGGTCTTTATTCTTTTGTCATATTTGGTGGGAACCCCTGGAAGCTGCTTTTGACGTTTTTTTCTCACAATGGAAAAATGTATGTTATACTGTTTATTGGCGTATCACAGATAGAGGCATTTATATGTATTGCGACAAGTACATAAATACCCCTACACGAATAGTTGATTGGACCTTAAAAAAAAAGGTTTCATGATCTTATAATTATTCGAGCAAATGAAATAATGTAAGGCAATTATGCATGAAGTTTAGATTCTTTTGATTTTGTTGAAAGGTTTTGCGCTAATTTAATTTTCTTATTTATTTTTTGTTTCTCAATGGTTTAATCATTTTGAGGCGCAGACACATTAAGTGGAAAAAACCTCTCCAAGAAGAATTTGAATATGATTTCGTCACTTTGTAGTGATTAGTCTCTTCTGCTATAACAATCACCTGTTGGATTTAACTAATTTTATGATATATATATATATATATATAGAGAGAGAGAGAGAGAGAGAATTGTATTTTTGGATCCGAGCTTTAGGTCAATTCCCACTTTTGATACACCGTTTTATGTGCCCAACACATTTGCTACAGCACATTAACAAATTGTGACACATTTGGTACAACCGTTAAAAATTGCCGTTACTAGTGATGTGGCAGTTAAGTATAATTGTAAAATTGATGCAATTTCTTATGTTGACTGATAATTTTACACTATAACATTTTAGACTACCAAAAAACCCAAACATCTCCAAATTTAGTGACGATTTTAGTCTACATTGTTGCCAAATTTCAAAATTGACTCGAATAAGACCATATGCAGATCAATTTAAATTTTTTACTTATTTTATTTAAATAATTAATTTGATTTATAAATAATATTAATAAATTAAATAAAACTTTAACATAAATATAAATTTTTTTAAGAAAACATCCTTTTCAAATTTAAGATTTATATAATAATATCAATCTATTTAATATTTATTAAAATAATAAATTATATAATTAAAAATATTTATTATTTATTTAAATAATAATAATAAATAATAAATAATTATAATTTTAAAAAAAACCTAAAACCCTACTTTTCTCCCCAAATCTCACTAAAAAAGACATTGATCGATTTGACACCTACCACCTACTTTTTCCCCTAAACCCCAACATCCAAACTCAATTCAATTAGGTTTTCAACTTATTCAAACCACAAAACCCAACAACCAAAACTCATCTAAATGAGGTTTCAAAGGTTTCATCGAAACCACTCAAATCATTTTTTTTAAATCGAGACCCGCAAAACCGAGCCAAAACTCATCCAAATAGACCCGAGATTTTTTTGTCCAACTCCAACGAGTTGAAGGTCCTACCAGCTAATTGATCCTTTAGACAGGCGTGCCCGCGGAGCAAATTATTGTACCGCTCAAACTGGTTCAATTATATATCCACAAAAATTCCAGTAAACTGAAAATGTGTGTCCAATTAATTTTGATGCACTTTCTCATGATAATAATTACACACGCAGGATAAGATTGGCGTCTCATCGTTTATCGATCATAATTCATCGATCGAATATTTGGAGGCAAAGTTTTCTTTCCATTAATTCTTATGTTTATCTAACCCTACATGAACCAAAACCTGCTAAAAGTAGGAAAGACACTTTTCCCGTCCTATTTAATTATTAGATTTGAAGTTTGAACCAATAAGTTAATCCACTTGTTTGTACCCAAAAATATTTTTTAGGTTTGTCAGGCCAATAATGGCCCGACAAGAAGTGATTGGGTCGACGATCAGCCAAATCGACTGACAACAAGGCCTTGATAATAAACAGACCCACTATAATCAACCTGATTAAAGGCCTAATTAAGTAATTAATTAATGGCCTATTTAATTAATGAGGCCCAAAATTGGCCCAAACACAACATGCTTAATTAATTAAATTAATAGAGATATTAATTTAATTAAGACCAAATCAGATATAAAAAGTGGCCACGTACCAATTAATTTTGGAAGGAAAGTATATAGGAGTTAATCATAACCAACTCCTAAAATATCTCAAAGGAGGTTACACATGTGCTGGAAATAACCACTTAATAGATATGGGTCAAGGCAGTTAACAAAGTAGTGGAGATTATGCCTAAAAAAGGGGAAAATGGAAGAAGTGGACATTCATCAGGAGAACTGTCCGTCAGGACGCCTATAAATATCAGGAAGCTGGCACATTCAACACACACACACAATCAATCAATCAAAATCTCTTCAGTCTTCACCGAACCCGGCATCATGCCCATCGGAAGTCCAGCCACGCTGCTTCTCTAAGTCAGTCAGCAACGCCAACTCCTCGAAACCAGCCGCTCGTTTTCAGCAAGCCGCAAGTCATGACCGCCTGAAGTTCAGCAACGCCGCCTCTCCAAGAAAGCCGCACCGCTGCTTCCGTCGTCAGCGAAGTCACTCCTCAGAACCAGCCGCTCGATTTCAGCAAGTAGCACGCTGCAAACCATCATGTGAGTGCCCACGTACTTACATGACTTGTTCATCAAGTAGCCACCTGCTTGATGGATTTGTTATCAGGTAGCCACCTGCCTGATAGCTATCTGCCGAGTGGTCACCTGCTCGACAGATGCCCTTTCCAGTGGCCATCCGTTGGTTAGGAGCCCGATTGGTAGCCACCTGCCAAGGTTGGGCGATCCATCGATGGTAGCCACCTGCCATCAATGTTACTTTCCTATCAACACAATGCAAATTTCCTTATCAGCTCATATGGCAGTTTTCCTGCCAACCAAGGAGTAGTTCATCAAGAGCTAAATGATCCATCAACTCGTTTGGCAACCAGATGCCAACATAGGAGTTTTATTACAATTTTACATACTCTTCCATGTTTGTAAATCAGGAAAACGTTTTAGGCTAGATTCCATGTATTTCATTTATCAACTCTACGCTTATTTAATATATTGAAGTTTTGCCTTCACTTCCTGATTTCATTTACGAGTATTTTTCATCAAGTGATTTTAAGTTGTCTATGTTGCTGTGTTGTCAATCTGTTAGTTCAGGTTTTAAATTAAGTCGACATATTTTAGATTGCTTGATGATCAACTCGATAGCTATTTTTTCTGTAAATCTTTTGACATATCGAGTGAGCCATCGATTGGCTATAAAGTTTTGGCATTTCAAAAAGGTTATCATAAATTGTTAAGTCCTGCGGCCAGGCAGGCATGAAAAAGAATAAGGGGTAGAGTTTGCCTACTCCGCCACAATCAGATGAATAGAAGTCAGCTTTGTCAGGACATTAATTTATATCTCATATTCATAATAATATGTCCATTTTAAACCGTTATGTTTGCACGCACAAACATTGGCACGTCCGCACTCACTTATTTTACATCGAGTCAATTGCATCGAGCCAATTGTACATCGAGGCAAGCCAGACAAAATTTATAGCAAACACCACTTTCTAAAACTGACATTTGTTGCAATTCTACTTGATGAAGACTGTGTTTATTGTGTTTGAGAACGTAGATGATTGATTTGGATAAAGTTCAGTTGTTTGTTTATTAATTGGATAAATGTAAGA
The DNA here is from genome assembly GCA_030819805.1 of Penstemon newberryi var. newberryi. Lineage (NCBI taxonomy): Eukaryota > Viridiplantae > Streptophyta > Magnoliopsida > Lamiales > Plantaginaceae > Penstemon > Penstemon newberryi. Next base: position 2,900,241 of record JAUALY010000003.1, on the reverse strand, counting down.
ATTTCTCATGTTTTTACGTTAAATCTAAACAAAACTTTCATATAAAATATTTATTGTACAAAATTTTCATACGCTTTTAAATATTCGGGTGATAATTCCTATTAAAATATTTATTGCAGAGAATTTGTATGTATATAATGAAGGTTTTATGCAGAATATTGAATAGTACAATATGAGAATTTTGAGCAATTATCATTTCACAAGATAGTTTTATACATGTTTCGCATAACACAATGAAGTGCATTTTCTCTTAATTCAATGAATAATATTTACCTAGTACTTATCGAGATTGCAAAGCATTCTTTAAAGTGTCAATAATTAAGAAAATTTGTTAGGTTTTAAATTTAATCTTAAAATTAAACCTAACAAATTTTCTTAGTTTCGCTAACATGAAAGGTGATATCAATTACACTTCTCTCATTTATATATTCTCTCATGTTCAGTTGTCATTGTTGACTTAATTTAGAACATTGAACATATACCAAAATTGTTGAATAAGCTATATATATAAGAGAAGTTGGACAGGGAAAATTATCAATTTTAGATGGAAAGATATATAGAAGGGAAAATTACCATGAAATTTTGATGCAACATTTTTGGATCTTGCTGAAATATAATAAAAGAGAGAAATTCTCTAATTAATAGCCCTTGAACGTAAGTTTACGCACAACAATAATGGTGGAAAAACAGTTTTTCATACACCGGTGATATAACATATAGTATTTCACGTTATGAGCTTATAAAATACAATTGCATAGATTATGATATAATTAAACAACACATAGGTTAATTTTTTGAAATTTAATCAAGTTGATTGATCAACTTTATCGACGGATAAAGAATTATGGACGGAGGAAGTATATTATACATTTGTTGCCCAAAATAAATTATGTATTTAAGTATCGTCTGCTAAGTTTATTTCCGGATTTAATTCTTAATATTGATTTCAACATTGTTTTACTCCCTTGATTAGTTTTCATTTAAGACAGAAAAAAAAAACAATGAAGAAAAGAATTGATGATTTAGAAATGGACGATATGATTATCTTCAAATTAATCCAATTGTTTGTGATAAATCAGAAAGTAACTTTGTCAAATGATTTATTTTTTATCCTCTTCTCATGGTACATTAATTTCCATATTATTACGTTTTATTTACTAATATATCTAGTGTGACATTGTCGGAATCATGGATCAAAGTTTCGTTTCAAATAGTTAAATATTGAAAAAAATTCAAGATTTTTCAGAAAGTTTCGAAAATACTAAAAAAATTGTAAAAGAAAATTACTATATTAAGTAAAATAAGGGAGTATCAAGACAAATACATGATTTTGGAACTACACATTCTTTTGATGTTTTTTATCGTGAAAATGGTGGAAATTTTGATTTATTGTCGGAATATATATATACGATCAGAAATCGTATAATTATATATCTTGTACTTTGGTAGTGAATAAATTCGAATAAAGTTTATAATGTAATGATTGATTTAACAATGCATTAACCGTTTCAAGAAAAAAAATGTATAAAAAGTGATTACCAGCCCAAAGTAAAAGGGAAGATCTTAAGAAAAAAAATATTGAATACCCGCCCAAAGTAAAAGGCAAATTAAAATGTTATCGGGCCAACAAACCTAAATAATAATGTAATACTGTCCCAGGTCCATAAGTTTCTGAAGTAAGCCTCTAGCCCACTTTTTCACTGGTTCGTACTAAATGACTAGGAATCTACCACATGTTCATACTTCAGTTTTCCATTTTCACCTAATTAATTAGGTTAGAAAATCAAATCTGATTTTATTTTAGCAATACGTTATTCGATTGCCATTTTGGTCAATAATTTTGTAGATAATTTAAATGGCTACATGCTTACATGAATGATTGAAATGCGTGAAAGTTGGCTAGATACTCCAATATAAAAGCAATATAGTTAGGAGTTAATGGGAATAAATGCAAGACATTTCCTTGTATTATGTTAAACATGTATGAATAAATGCAAGATATCTCTTAAATTGTTTATGTATCTCTTCCCATGATCAAATCAAATACACTTGAAATTAATATTCTATTCCCACTCGATCTTGTTGAATTGTAGCAACTAGCTAGCTGGGAAGCATACATTATTTTCAAACATTGGATCTCACCCGGCCTTCACATTATTGCTGACTTGAGTTGAGGCTAAAAAAACGTTTGTTTGCCTATATTTAGCAATCTTCGCTTGTTCCCAAAATGGCTTGAGAATCCTAATACATAAGCATCATTCATTTTTTGGCCTATCTCTGAGTAGCCACGGTTAGGCACAAATTAAATATTTATTTTAATTTGTACAAGTGCAAGTGCAAGTGCTGCATACAAAATTAAATATTTATTTTAATTTGTACAAGTGCAAGTGCTGCATACAAAATTAATTTCTCTGACGGTAGCTACCCAGAATGTACCCATGAATCTCGATCCCCTATATATAATTTTAATTGTGATCGATGTTGTATATATATAGTACTGTACATCGAGTAAATATGAGAACTTTCGGGTTGCAACTAATTTACCTAGATAATGCCAAAATTATAGTACTCCTATTAATATTAAATAAACAACCAAGAGACATGCATGGGACGGGGAGATTCGTTCCTCTATACACCATAGAAATTTAATTTTTTTGCCATAAAATGTTAAAAGTAACGGATATATATATATATATATATCCGTTTACAAGACCAAGTAGCTATCCAGCATTAAATCCCAATCTCTACCCTCTTGTCTCCCATAAATGGCATGTAGGCCCATTATTATCCAAATTTGTGCACCATACTTGCACAATTGATTATTTATAGATAATAGTATTAGAATTATTTCAAGAATAGAATTGCTTTTAGCTCAGCCACTAGATAGATCTCTTTTAATTTTTGCATGCACCTTATAATGTCATTGAGTTGAAATTCCAATATTCTGTCAAACGAATATATATGTTCCCATTCATGGATTGGGCATATATTGACTTCAATTCACCTATATAAATATGTGCATATATATTAAGGAATTGATATGGCCGGTAAGCACTGTACCTTAATTCCATGCACATATATATTTTAATTGGTCTAAGAGATTTTCATGGATAAGCAGAGAGTGCATTGCAGCCAAGGATGACTTGCCGCGGTAATGTATTTGAAAATTAAATTATTAAACGAATTAAATGTTCGATCGCCGGCAAGTCATCTTTGGCTACATTTTGCTCTCTTCTTTTCATGTGAGCCTCAATAGATCGATCCATCATTTACATATTACATGTCGGCTGAAGAAATGGAAGATTAATTGATCATGATGAGCAAATGCAGATTCCCATCCTATGTAAGCTTTCTACTTCAGTTTAAGTTTAATTCAAATTTGGGATAATTTATCTATACTATGACGATGTATATATGGCATTAATTAAATTAGCATGAAGTTTGCAAGTAATGTATCATATGAGAGAAACAATAAAAATGGTCATGGTTATTAGAATTTCGAAAAAAATATATATTGTTGGAGATGAGCTCTGGATTTGGTTGATGCTACCCAATTAATTCATGCCTTATACATGGTCATGAGAAATTCATGGGTATGTGTTAGCGTCGGTAGATAGCATCGAATTTCCTGAATTCTGATTCTCATAGATATGATTATTTTATATATGGTATTCAGAAGATCCGTTGACAATTTTTTGTTAAGAGAATAATTAGGATATGTGTAACTAGGGGTGGGCACGGGGCGGATTTGGGGTTAGAGATGTGGGTATAGTAAATTTTGGGATTGACACATTTCATCTCAAACCCGTTTCGTAATATTTCGTATATAATTTACTATGTAATAGACTAGTAGTAGTAATGGTAATTTAATTTGTAGAGCGAAAAAAAAAACCAAAAAAAGTCGTGGCATAGGTACTGGGAAGAAGAAGAAGTGGTAGAGCCGTAGAGGCTATGAGAGTTTTTAGAACTGAGGGAAACTTAATTTATTAATAATTAGTGTACGCTTTAAAAAATATTACGGTAAAGTAAAAATGTTCTTTATTAGATGATGTTAATTAATTAATTAATTGATATATGAGTAAAGTGCATAATTTTATAATAATAAAAAAAAAAAATATAGACATGTTCGGGTATTCGAGGTTGGAGAGACTAATCTCAAACTCATCCCATATATTCCCGTAAAAAAATACGAATTTTCAAGTTTAGATACCCAAACTCAAAAAATACTCGTTCCGTTCGAGTTTTTTAAAAACGGGTTGAGTTTAGGTTACCCGAACCCAACGCCCACGTTTATGTGTAACCTCCTAATGGTACGTTTAAATGGTTTCCTAAATAAACTCCAAGAATATTATTTATATGAGCTTACTAGAAATTTGATTCCTATAATAGTTTCAAGAATGAGTCCTTGTTAAGTAGCAAACCGAGGTAAAAATCACTATTCAAGTTGGATAGCTCCCCATAACCAAAATTTTGGTGGATGAGATTGAGATATAATGAGATTTTGGAAAAGAAAATTATAGTAGTATTTCGAGTATTTTAACATAATATCTAATAAGTACAAATATGAATATATGTTATTGGTCTTGAATAAAATTGCGCACACCAAACAACTTACTAAAATATTTATTAGGAACCAGTTTATCATAATTCATCTTATTTAGGGAATCAAACGTCTCATAAATAAAGGAGATATTATTTGATATTCAATTTTATATAAGATATAATTCTATCGGGTTAAAAAAGAGTTTATGTTATTAGAGTTTTTGTGTGAAATCGATATTGATTGACTTGTCAATGGTGATGTAGTGTAGACTGATTGCAAAGTTTAGATCCCAAGATCAAGAAAATTTTGAGTTCGATTCTCACTAATGTGATATATATTCTAGTTTATTATTAATATATATAATTTTGACAGTAACTAACATTATTCTAATACAGTGATTAATGGAGTGCTTTTATTCTATTCTTAACATCCTAGATCTTCTAGTTTCACAAATTATAATGAAATGCCATATTCTCTTTTTTCATTAACTGCAAAGCTAAGGAGACCACATATTCCATGGGTTTTTTTTCCCTCCCAATAATAATCACATATACTTGAAGAATTCCTAAACCCGATAATTATTTTGATAAAAATTGTGTTATAACTTCAATTTAATTTATTATTATGCATTTTTGTTTTAATCTCATTGAACTCTGTATGGCATAATGCATAACAAAATTAAATGGTCTAGCTAGGCATTCTACTCGATCGATGGGCTGTTTGAATCTTAATTAAGCTTCATTCCTCTGTGTTAATGGGCTGAATCGGACTGGGCCTAATACGTCGGGTCCAGCCTACCTAATACGTCGGGTCCAGCCTACCACTCTCAATCCTCAGGCCACTGCAGAAACTAGAAGAGCGTTTCACTTTTAATTTTCTTTTTCTTAATTTCTGTGATTCATCATAGATGCATAAATAAAATTTTCGTTTGGCCATGCTATAACAGAAGTTAATAAGGCGTTGGATTTTTTTTTTTTTTTTTGATAAATAATAAGGCGTTGGAATATGACCATGGAATTAGACGTTTAAAAAAAATAATATAATATGCAGATTTGAATTTATCTGTTTTAAAAAAAAAATATTAGTGTGTTTAGGGCTGTTAATATATGGGTCGGACTCGGACCGGATCAGGGCTGATCCGGATCCGAATCCAGATCCGCTCGGATCTTGAATATTGGCAACCGGATCCGAATCCGGTCGATATCCCGGATCCGTTTAACAATTTTTTTTTTCCCGTTTTCCTTCAAATCACTTGCAGATTCCACCATCATGAATTAAAAATGTGACATTTTACTTATTTCATCAAAACTATTGCCCGAAAATTGTAGAAGATGAAATATGGTTGGCAAATATAAACGGTAAAAATTAGAACAAAGGAATAAACAAAAATATAGATAAAAAAGATATAAACTGGGACAAATAAGAAGAAAACTCAATATTCAGAAATGGAAGAGAAAACAAAAATTGAAGGATGAATGGTTAGGATTTTAATTTTTCTATTAATTAAATAATATAAATTAATATGTTGTAGGCCCAATTAGTTATCAGGTCAGTCCAATATTTTTCATGCATACGGATCTGTAACGGATCGGATCAGTCTAGATCCATATTCGCTCCATATAATTCGGATTACGGATCTTCTTAATCGGATCAGGCCCATCGGATCACTAATCGGACAATTATCTTAATAAATCGGACCGAATTCTGATCGGATCCGGATTGAAATCCGCCCCATTGACAACCCTAAGTGTGTTATTTTAAATTTAGTATTTTATATAGTTAAAACATGTCCGTTCAAATGACACAATAAAAAAATCATAATATTAATTTAATACTATTGTATAACTCAATTTTATAAAAAAAAAATTATTGTTTATAATTTATGAAGAAATAAAGGTAGTTACAAATTTCTTGATGAGTGGCTATGATATTTTCACATGAATTAGAGAAAAAAAAATGAGATTTACATAAGTAGTCTTCTATTACTCCCTCCGTTTTTTTTTATTTGTCGTTTCGATGGATTGTAAACAGATTAAAAAATATAATAAATACACATTTTTTAAGCAAAAATCCCAAAATACCTTTTTAACCTAATAATCACATAATTAATTAGCATTAATTACAAGCATTAATAAGAAGAGTAAAGTTGGTAGAAACAAATTAATTTTACATAAAACTGCTAAAACTAGAAATAAAAGTAAACAATTTTGTTTTGCCAAGGCGACAAATAAAAAAAGGGATAGAACTAGTTTTACAGCCATAATAATAGGTTGTATAACAGTCCAAGCCTATATTAAAGGAATATGTGAGTTTTAACGTTCAACTTTTTTTGGTAATTAATAAAATTGACGCTAAAATATTTATTAATTATTAAAAAGTCCCCATACATATAATCTCTCTAAAACCTTGATTCATTGTAGCAGTTTTGTCAAATTACAGAACGTCATCTTCATCATTAGCTCATCTTTGTCCTTTGAACATCATAATCAAGAGGTATTATAGTTTATTTTTTATTTTTTATTATATATAATTACAACCTTTAAATTCTTGTAAATTTTTTCAATTGATCGGATTTTAATGCGAGGCATTCAGAGCTTGTCATTAAAACGAAGTGCCCCCTATGAGAAGCAAGTCTCCAAAGTTTACACTTTGAGGTAGAAAAGATGGTTTCATGTTTCAATGTAAGCCAACACCATTATGAAGGGTCCCTTGCAACTTATATAGTTAAAGAATGGGTTTCTGATATGGAGAATATCAATTATATTTTAGACTATGAGGTTGTGTATAACAAAGTTTTTGTTTTGTTTATATTTTAGACTATGAGGTTGTGTATAGAAGACTCATACTACATAAACATGTATGGAGATTATATTTTAGACTATGAGGGTGGAATGCCAACAGCCCCTCTCTCATTTTTTGTTTTGTTTTCTTTTGTTATCTCACAACTATACCAACCACATCATAAAGTTTGAGTGCAATCAACAAGGCTTAATTTTCCGCGTTGAAGGGGCGGATGATACACGGTGGGAAAATTAACACATTATTTCCCTCCATTTCTCCCCATACCTACTCTTTATTAAAGCCAAAAAGAGTTAAAATGGCTCAGTTCTTTTTTTTTTTTTTTTTTTTTACTAGAGAACCAAACGATTGTATTAATATCAAGAGTATCAGAATTTACGGGAGAATTGTTTTTTTTGGTACAGACCTACTTGCACTTTTGGTACCATTGGATATAAAAATGCAAATTTGGTACCATATGATAGGTTTTCATTGCAACTTTGGTACCAAACCCAATTTTCTCTCAAAGTTAATGATAATTTAACCCATATGAAATGCATAATATTCAATTTACTCCCTCGTTGTTTAAAAAAAGCATTTTACCCCCTGAAATTTTGTAAAAGTTTCACATCGCCTCCCTGATATTTTTATAGGCTGCACTTTAGCCCATTTACATAGTTTGGGTTTAACTCAACATCAAAAGCTAGTTTGGATATTTCGTCATATATCTGGATTTTATAAACTCCTCCAAATATTATTTTTCGACGAAATTGATTACATGTAACTTGAATATTTTGGTAATTTTAGGTATACAAACTTGGATTAATACTGCAATGCTGCATGGATCAAAATTTCGTTTCAAGTGTATTTTTCGCTCAGCCATATTGAAAACTTTTCGAGGCTTTTCGAAAATGTTTCAGAAACACTAAGGAAGAATTGTAAAAGAACTTACTAAATTTAGAATAATAACAGAGTTTATGGCAAACTAATAGTTTCAGAATTACATATTATTTTCATTTAGCTTGATTCAAAACGGAATCTTTTCGATGTTTTCGACGGAAAAGATGGAAATTTTGATCCATACGGATTGGATCTTTTATAAACTCCTCCAGGATATGATTTTTCGAAAAAAATTGAATACATGCAACTTGAATATTTTGGTACCTTTAGGTAAACAAGGTTGGTAACTGAAATACAACATTGTCTTCATTTTTGTTTTATATATTTAAATCTAACAAATTTATTCATTAATCAAAGGATAACAACGAAATGTGAAGTGGTATATATTTTGGGCGTTGGTTTATTAAATAACAAAACATATTAAAATCGATATTTTATAGACAGCAAAATTCGCCCCAACCCATCCCAATTTAGATGGACCGCAAAATGCAATATCCACGCTTGTTGAATTGAGTTTGAGTTAGACTACTAAAAACGGAAATAATGTGCCTACCCCGGTGGATTCAATCCACTGGGGTGCTGGATGAGCGACAAGTGTGTATGAGAGGACAATTTTTTGTCCTCTTATGTACATGTGTTTATCATCCAAAACCTATGGATATAATCCACCGGTGTAGGATGAATGTAACCAAAAAAACTCGCAAATGTTGAGTTGTACTAAAATTTGTACATGACCACACCAACCCCCCTGCAACATATAGCCCCCTACAAATTGGGGACTTTATTCCTATGGGTGCTACCTAGATAACTAAATTCGCGTGGGTCCAGTTTGTGCGCGCTCTGAATTCGCGCTCCGAGCGCGAAATCCAAATTCGCTATATAATTCGCGAATTGAGTTAACATAGTTCGCGAATTCGGAAACCTAAATTCGCGCTCCCAAGAAATTGTTAGTTTGAACCTATAATATTGTGCCACATGTCCATTATCTTACTACATCCAAGTTGAGTAGTATTTAATGCCTGTCAGATAAGGACAACTCCAGCTTTCAAACTTCAAATTGTGTGTGGCGCAAGATGACATATTGTCCACAAATGTCGTTCACATAATTCTTTTTCTATTTTTTTAATTTATCAATCTCAGAATCTCGGTAATTGTGTCTTTTAAATTAAAATGGAAAAATACTTTCCAAACTTTTAAAGTTGTGCTGTTCTTTTTAAGCTTAGAATAAGACTACTTTTTTTAACTAAATTGATTTATTCTTTTATTTATGTTCAAAATAAGACCATATTTCTTTTAATATTTTTTCCTTTAACAAACTAATTCTAACATAAAGTTATACTTATTTTTTGTAATTTGAATATTATTTTTAAGAACTTAATCATAATTTTTAAATATTTTTTTACCTTCAGTTTATAAAATTGCGCCAAATAATAATATGAAGCAAAATTTATGGAACAAACATGGTTATCGTTAATTTTCTTAGTGACCAACATAATTATATATGAGTACATAAGTATTAAAAATTTAAATAATTATACGCTCTAACGGCGCTCTCGAAACTAGATTTTCAGAAAAATGACGCTCCGCGCTCTCGTTTACACTCCGCGCTCCCGCTCCCGCTCCGCGACTTAGTTACCTAGGGTGCTACGCGGTCGTAACCCACCGTATCACATGGCCAAATTACATTAAATTAGAGAGAAATAACACATTATTTCCCTCCATTTCTCCCCATACCTACTCAATATTAAAGCTAACATATTAGTTCTTTTTTTTTTTGAGAACCAAACGGTTGTATTAATATCAAGGAGTATTAGAATTCACCACATGGATTGAGTTGATTACATTTACATAGTTTGGGTTTAACTCAACCTCAAAAGCTAGCTTAAGAGAGGGGGATTGACAAAGACCTTATAAAGTCAACTTAATTATTGTTTTCAACCCATGTGGGACATTTCACTACAAGAAAAACAGCTTTTTCCGACGGACAAAAATTCCGTCGGAAATTAAGTAGAATTTCCGACGGAATTTCCGACGGACAACCAAATCCGTCGGAAAAATCAATTTTTTTTAAAAAAATATTAGAAAATCATTTCCGACGGGTATATTCCGTCGGAAATTATATTAAAAATAATTAAAAAATATATTATATAATTTCCGACGGGTATATTCCGTCGGAAATTCTATTAAAAAAAATTAAAAAATATATTATATAATTTCCGACGGAATATACCCGTCGGAAATGGCATTTAAAAAATCCAAAATTAAATTATATAATTTCCAACGGGACATATCCGTCGGAAAATATTTAAAAAAAAAGTAAAAAGAAATAAAAAATTTCCGACGGATTATTGCCGTCGGAAAATATATATAAAATATATATATATATTTGTATTAATAATTTCCGACGGAATTAATCTGTCGGAAAACATTTAGGAAAAAAAAAATAAATAAAATTTTCCGACGGATTATTCCGTCGGAAAATATATAAAAAAATAAAAAATATATTAATAATTTCCGACGGAAATAATCCGTCGGAAACCATTTAGGAACAAAAAAAAAGAAAAAATAAATAATATTTTCCGACGGATTATTCCGTCGGAAAATATATAAAAAAAATAAAAAAATATATTAATATTTCCGACGGAAAGAATCCGTCGGAAAACATTTATGGACAAAAAAAAGAAAAAATAAATAATATTTTCCGACGGATTATTCCGTCGAAAAATATATAAAAAAAATAAAAAAATATATTAATATTTCCGACGGAAATAATCCGTCGGAAAACATTTAGGAACAAAAAAAGAAAAAATAAATAATATTTTCCGACGGATTATTCCGTCGGAAAATATTAAAAAAATAAAGACCTCAATAAATTGAAATTTTCCGACGAGTTATGTTCGTCGGAAAATATATATAAAAAAGAACAAATATATTTATAATTTCCGTTAGCCATAATTAAAAGGAAAATATTATGAAAAAAGATCGGTCTAAATAATTAATTAAAATATCCCGACGGGACTAATCTATTGAAAATTTTACTTAAAAGAAAAAAGTGTTGACTTTGGTCAATTAGACCTCCAATTCGAGAATCGATCGATCTAATTACGAATAACCTCAATGTACATAACCCCGAGGTCAACAGTGTTGACTTTGGTCAATTAGACCTTCAAATTGAGAATCGATCGATCTGATTACGAATAACCTCAATGTACATAACCCCGAGGTCAACAGTGTTGACTTTGGTCAATTAGACCTCCAATTCGAGAATCGATCGATCTAATTACGAATAACCTCAATGTACATAAACCCGAGGTCAACAGTGTTGACTTTGGTCAATTAGATTGCAAATAACATCAATGTACATAACTATATAGTCAACAAGTTTTAATTAGTGACTAATTAATTAATTTCGAACCAAGTATCGATTTGATTTCGAATAACCTCAATGTACATAACCATAAGGTCAACATCGTTGACTTTGGCCAATTAACGTTACAAATCGAGAATCAATCGATCTGATTGCGAATAACCTCAATGTACATAACTATATAGTCAACAAGTTGGGATTAGTGACTAATAATTAATTTAATGTACTAAAATAGTCAACATTTTTTAATTATGATCTAATTAACTAATTTTGAGTCAATTATAAATTTAACTTCAAATAACCTCAATTAACTCGTGTTCCACCAAATTGATTCCATTTAAACCAATTTTGATTTACTTAACTCTAATTTTTTTTAATTTCATCAATTATGTGCAATAATTTGATTAATTAATTTTAAAATGTTAATAATAATTAATGATTTAAGATAAAGAAAATAAGAAAAATGATTTTTTTTTTAAATTAACTACTTGGGCATAAAAAATAAAACCCTAATTTCATTTTCATCTTCCTCTCTTCCTCACTCCATCTCCCACCGCCGCCCTTCCTCCCTCTCTCTCCCACTTCCGCCGATTTTCCTCCCTCCCTCTCCCACTGTCGCTCTTCCTCTATCTCTCTCCCACCAACCCTCTTCCTCTCTCTCATGTGCTTTCACAACCCGTAAGTTAATTTCTCACCTCTCTCTCTTCCACCACTGCACCGAACCCGCGTGACGACCCCTGCTCCTTCCCGAACTCGCGCCGCCCAGCCCATCCCGCCTGCTCCTGCCTGAACTCGTGCGACCAGCCCCGCCCAGCCCAGCCCGCTCCTGCTCCTGCTCGAATTTGCGTGACCCGGCCTGCCCCTGCCCGAAATTGCCGAAGACATCAAATACTAATTCTTGCTTCTTAGTTAGTCATTGTTTACATCATTTAGTTATATGCTAAATTTTACTGGAATGAGTATGTGAATAGTTCTTCTTTGGTTCCTTGACGATTTTGTTAAGATTATATTGAAGTCATAGGGTTATTCAAAAGGTGTCCAACTTGGACCTTCTATTATAGTTATACCATTTGCTATGCTTTCTCTAAATCATTGCAGGCTTCCATCTCTGTGTTGCTAATTAGGAACTAATGTAGTTACTTGTCTGCCACTAGATGCAGTTATACTAATTAACTAACTTAATATTTACTTATTAGGAAACGTGTATTTTCCAAAGTTATCCCCCTGTCTTATACTAGTTTACAATAGAAACAAGATTTGAAAGAAAATTTATTGTTACAACATGATTAAACATTATTATAATTATGCTAAATGATTTCATATGACCTGATTAAATGCACAAAGTTCTGACTTCTGTAAGCTTGACCATTTCTGGAATAAGAAATACATTAAACACCACCTACACTCCAAATGTCCATTTGGGCTTATTAGCTTTCTAACATTTCAGTTTGTTTTGTGTTTAGTTTATCAATGGTCTAATACTACTTTGTACCTTAAGTTATATTTGCCAATGCCATGAGCTACTTCTAATTCATGGTTTTCTTTTCTCAGAAGAAGTTAACGTGGTCACGCACCATATATAATCTCGGCCCAGGTATATATCTAATATGATACATTGATATTAATCGGAGCTCTAATCAAATAAATCTGAATTCACCTATGTTACTTGTAGGTGGTGATGAGCACCTTATGTTGTCTCTGTTGAGCAAAACATCAAAGGAGCAGGAGGAGACAAGTTCAACAAATTAAATTCCCTTTTCCAAGTCTTGAAGATTGGTATGATTTTCTGTGTATTTTACCTCTGGCTTGAGCTTTGCAAAGTTGTTTCATGTATATATACTCCCTTGTGCAAAGTAGTGATGTGAAATTTTTCAGTGTCAAGTTTCTCTTTTACTGATTTTAATGATATGCATAGTCTATCATTACTTCATTAATTTTTCTCAAACAATGATAAACATTTAAATTGACTGATGAAAAGTCTGTCGCTATTTGATCCACTGTTAGATTGAGGAATTTTATTTGAAATGAAATTACCAAGTTGTTTTTTCTTGAATTATAAACTTCATTTTCACAACTTAAGAGAAGTACATTCTTTGGTAATTGGATCCTTCTTTCACAACTTAATAGTAGCCATGGTATCTCCTGATTTTGGAATGGAAATGGTGAAGTTAAGTTGGAATGAGAGTGTCAAGGAACTAGGATTCTATTTATAGACTTTCGTGGTGAATTAAATAAAAATTAATGATCTTAGATAGTCTTACATTTTTATTTGATTGTGCATGAATTATTGCAACTTCTTTTTATGATAACAATATTTATTGTTGTCTAGATTAATGGATGGAATGGTGTGAAAAAGGCTTGAGCGAGAAAAAATTGGGATGAAATGGTTGTTGTGAGCTAGTTTTTTCATGAAAGAAAAGTTTCAGTTATTTATTTTCTTGTTCATTTATTTCAACCGATAAATATGTTAATCTAACAAGAAGGTGTTATCCCATTATTTAAAATGATATTTGTTACAACTCTCAATGGAGTTGATAATTTGTATTGATTCAAAATGTACATTTTGAAAATGTTGCTATAAATGTGTTAACTCTCAAGGTAGATATTTGTAAGCTAAGATATCAACTCCTTGATGTTTAATCCACTTGTTATTGTATCATATACTCCTTTAATAGTATATTTACTTGAATTTGTAATTTTGAGCCTATTTATTACAGTTTTGTCCATCTTGTGTTTGCGCCTATTTTATTATGGAACTTTTGTTGACGATTGAGATTAATTTGATTTTATAAGATATTTTATGATTTTCGACGTGTTTATTGATTTATTTTGCTGATTTTTATGCGTGATTTGTTGATTTTTGTATGGTATTTGGTGATTTAATTGATATAGGTTTAAATCAGGGAAAATAAATAAATTCAGAAATAAAATTATTATTTTTTGCATATAAATTTTTAATTATTTTTTTTATTTTATTTTTGTAAATTTCCGACGGGAACAACCCGTCGGAAATTTTTTTAAAAATTTTTTATTTAAATTTCCGACGGGTTGACCCGTCGGAAATACAAAAAAAAAAAAAAAAAAAAAAATTTTTCCGACGGAACATCCCGTCGGAAATTAAGGTCAAACAGTTGACCCGACAATAGTTTCCGACGGAACTATCCGTCGGAAATCCCGTCGGAAGTTGTCCGTCGGAAAATTTCCGACGAACTTTCCAACGAATTTGGTCCACCGGAAATATTTTTTATTTAAATTTCCGACGGGTTGACCCGTCGGAAATTTACAAAAAAAAAAAAAAAAAAAAAAAATTTTCCGACGGAACATCCCGTCGGAAATTAAGGTCAAACAGTTGACCCGACAATAGTTTCCGACGGAACTATCCGTCGGAAATCCCGTCGGAAGTTGTCCGTCGGAAAATTTCCGACGAACTTTCCAACGAATTTGGTCCACCGGAAATATCCCGTCGGAAAGTCCGTCGGAAAATCTCCGACGAGCATATTTCCGACGACTTTTCCGACGGGCATTTTTCGTCGGAAAATTACGATTTCCGACGGAATTTCCGAAAAAACCGTCGGAAATTCCGTCGGAAATTCTCGTTTTTCTTGTAGTGTTTAGTACGTACTCCCCCTTCACGCGTGGGCATGCTGAATGTGTCCAAGCCTTTGTTAACTGGACGAAGAATGACAACACAAGCCTTTGTTATCTGGGCGAAGTGTATGGGTATAATGACCGTCGTGTATGGGTGAAGAATAATCCCATCATGCGAACAAGAAGGAGCCCTTCACGGAAGAAGGTGACCTACATCAACATGGGGCTCCGATACCATATTAGAATTCACCACATGGATTGTGCTAAGTCCATTTACATAGTTTGGGTCTAACTCAACCTCAAAAGTCAGTTTATGATGTGAGGATTGCCCAAAATCTTATAAGGTGGACTTAAATGTTGTTTTCAATCCACGTGGGACATTTAGTCTCAATAAAGAGCAATACGCAATTACAACTTCAAGAATAGAATAAGGAAGTTCGAAATTAAAAGAAACATGACTAGCAGCTACCGTCGCCAATTTCTGGGCTTCCAGATTGTCTTCCTGGACGGTATGAGTTGCCCGGAAGTATACGAAACTTCTACCAAGGAATTTGATTTCATCAAAGAAGATTGGACCCAAACTTCCCCTTTAATAACTGACAAACAGTCCTTCTAGGATAATATATATGATTCAACTCCAAATTCGATCAATAGGTCGAAGGGCTGCCATGGCTTCCACGGATTCTGGGCAAAGAGGTGGTACTGCACATCAGCATCCATGTTAATGCTTCAGTTTGTTTACTAGTGGCAATTTATGGACACTAATTTTAATTCAAAGGATTTAGGACTAAAATTATGATAAGACAGACGGAAATTACGATAACTTAAAATATAAAAAATGTAAATTGTTTGTCGCATGTCCCATTGTTACACCTAGTATGAGTTAAAGTAGTAATATTATTTTTGCTAGGTGATGTTGCTGAAAAAGAAGGTGTGGCCGGTAATGGTATAGGGCCTGTTTGTTTGGCATTTCCCAGAATATTTTCGTGTTTGGGAAATGCCAAACAAACATATTTTTTATTTTTCGAAATAAATTTTTCATCCATTAATTTTCTCAAACTACTCTCCCAAAAGTCAAACAAACAACAATTTTCTTATCTCTAAACAAAACCTATACAAACTCTACTTTGATTTGACATAAAGTAACATATCTCTTACACAATTTATCTCACATAATAAACATGATTTGACATAAAGTCTTACACATCTTACACCTACAACCCAACTCTTTCAAAAAAACCTACACCTACTTTATTTCTCAAACCACTCTCTCAAAACCCAAACAAACAACATTACGCAAATCGAGATTATTTCACAAACCTCCACTACTCTCCCAAACTACTTTCCCAAACGTCAAACAAACAGGCCCATAATATCCCCAATTTCTTTCCTTGCGTGATATTTAATTTTAAAAATTGGGACTAGAAATACGGATAAAAGCACTAAAATTGCAGCAACTTCAAACATATAGGATGTAATGTACTTGCTGAAGAATAAATATCTTATTTATGCGTCTTATTAGAAAATAAAGGACGAAAAAATATTTTTTTATGGAATTAATAATGCAGTAGGAATAAAAGCAACATCACTTTACTTATTGGTCAATGTCTGCATGGTCAAAATTAAAAACCATATATCCACGCCTTATTTTCAAAGTTTAAAGATATAATATGTGAAAAATTGTGTACTAATCAAAGAGTTAAATATATAATATAATTGTGTACTAATCAAAGAGTTCTTTCTTTGAAAATTCAAGATTGGCGGTTGATGTTTACTGTATACTTGTCATATAGAAGGGTCAGAGCTAAACTGTACTTGTGACTACGGGTTCTAGTCTTCTAGGGTGCTCAAATTAAATTATAGATGCTACACGTCTAGCAGTGTACGGGTGCATTCTTCTAATTGACACGTGTCCTTGTTGTGTACTAATATTAACCAGGTAGATTTGATAACAACGTTGTTCATTCCCTAGCTAAATTTGTATCTGAATTTAAACTTTATGATATATCTGATAGAACTAAAAACTTTGTATTCACGGGTGTCTTTTTATTTTTGAATGATATATCATCATTTATCTAAAATAATTATTGCTCGGTAAGAAAAAAGTAATTGGTATGATAAAGTATTTTGAACATGGAAAATATACATTGCAGTTGAAGATGGTAACCGAAATCTAAAACAAATTAAAAAAAAAATGCATTATTGTGTATATATGAATTAATAAAAGGAAGAGATTGGTCAAAATTTAACCATATCATGCTGCAATGAACGCCACAATTACTTGACTTACCAAAGCAAATCTCCAAATCCCCCTATAAAACTAATTCTTTACAAGCAAGAAACACACACCAAATCTTTACTACTTGAGAGAGATCACAATACAAGAGAGGAAATTAAAAAGAGTAATATACTTATATATAATTATTATTTCTAAAAAATAGAGATAAGAAATGGCGTCTACAACCAAGTCAATTCCAATAATTGACATGCAAGAAACCTCAACTCTTTCTGAGAAAATTGTGAAAGCTTGCGAAGAATGGGGATGTTTTAGGCTTAAGAATCATGGGATCTCAATGTCACTCATGTCGGAAATGAAGGCCGCCACACGTTCTCTGCTGGATCTTCCCATGGAAATCAAGCTCAAAAACTCTAATCCTAATGAACCTTCAAAAGGGTACACACCACCTAATCTTGCTAGTCCCTTTTTCGACAGCCTGAGTTTATACGACATGGCCTCGCCTGGCGCCGTCGAGGATTTTTGTGCTCAAATGGATGCCTCCCCTTATCAAAGGTTAATTAATTAATTATATTCATAACAAAAATATATGTTGGAAATTATAATCGGCATTTTTGCATCTAAAAAGGATTTTTTTATTTTTTATTTGAGAATGTGCAATTATTTATTTTATTATGTAGGAATTAGGATCCTAATTTTGGGTTTAGTTGACTAATTAAAGATTTGTCTGATGCAGGGAGATAATATACAAGTACACTACTGCTCTATGCGAGCTTGTACGGCTTCTAGGGAGTAATTTGATGGAGGGATTGGGGTTATATGGTGATGTTTACAAACAAGGTATATGCCAGTTGAAAATGAACAAATACAATTATGGGCCGGAGACCGTTGGATTAACGGGTGCTGTAATGCATTCGGATGCTGGATTGTTCACAATATTACAAGATGATGAAAACGTTAATGGTTTGGAGGTTGTGGACAACAAAACTGGACAACTTGTCTCAGTTGATCCTGTATCAGGAACACTTGTTATTAATGTTGGGGACATGGGCAAGGTACTTAAGTAATAAATATAAATTATATCTAATTTCTTTGATTATTCAAAAATATTTTTTTCTTTTTTCACAAATCTTTGGTGAATTTCTCTAGCAAAAATTAATTAAATATGAATATGTATAGGTTTGGAGCAACGGAAGGTTTTGTAATGTGAAGCATCAAGTGCAATGTTACAAGCCTACGGTTCGTATCACAATTGCATTATTTGTGTTGCCTTCGAAAGATGAGAAAGTTGAAGTATTGCCTGGGTTGGTGGATTCAGACAACCCTTGTCTCTATATTCCCTTCGATTTCGAGCATTATAGAAAGCTTCGAATTTCCACAAGTTCTGCTACTGGCGAAGCTCTCGAGTTTTTTCAATCACAACAAAAATTGGTTCAATGAAAATTTGAAGAAAAAATTGGGTTGTGCAGTAGCTTAACTACATTGTCACGTTCATTAGATATATTACTTCTTGTGTTATACGCGTGTTTCCCTTAGTACGTATAATCAATAATAATAATGCACCTTCTGTTTGTTATGACTATTATGTTTAAGCAACTTTCATAAATTTTTATATATAAAAAGAAAATGATAATTAGTCCTCAAAAGCTTTTGCAAACAAGCTATATATATACGTATTCACAAATTTTGGACAGATCTTTTCGAGCTAGCTATTTCGTATTCTGAACCAGAGCCAAAGCCTCACCAGCTCGCAACCCTGTGGAGAGCCTAAGTTTTCTGTACTCTTCAAACGTGAAAGGTACATAGAGGCGTGGACACTCAGAATCAACTACTAGTTCTGGAGGAGCTTCGACTGCTACCTCCTTTGGTCCCAAAACAAATAAAGCTATTGAAACCCTTACTGCAGCTTCTTTGCATTGCACTCTGTGCCTTACATTGCAAAACCTCCCATTGCTCCATACCTATATCAAATGTCCATAGTAACAATTTATAAAGTATATAAAAACTCGACCAAAAAAAAAAAAAAAAAAACTAACCTTTGCAATGTCTCCAAAATTGACAAGAATTGAACCTGGCAAAGGATCAACGGCTATAAACTCTCCAGATTTCTCATCCATTACTTCTAGTCCGTTAACTGTATCATCATCTTGTAGTAAGGTTAAGAATCCTGAATCTGTGTGAATTTGAACTCCAGATGATCCTATACTTTCAGGAGTGAAGTTGTACTTGTTTATTCTGAACTGGAAAGGCCATCCTTCGAATAAATCCATGTTGATACCTATACTTCGGCACAACTTTCGGCCTATGTCCATGGCCAACTCGTGGACACATTGGGAGTACTTAATGATAGTTTCTCTGCAACAACAAAAACTGAATCTTTAATTTGTTTTTGGATCTATAATGATTACTCAAATAGTCAATTTTATTAGGTCTGGAAGGTTATTAACTCTACAAAGACTATAATTTGCTCGATTCACAGACAATTTTGTGAACTTCAGCTCTCATTTAGCATCTTATTTTCATTAATATATCTTTCTTGTAAATAATAGAAAAAAACACCATTAACAAACTAGACCATTTTGATTGAAAAGGATATGAATAAAACAATGAGATCCACTTGGATACAAATACAATAAGCCAAAACTTGACTTGTATATGGATCGGTTTTGGCCTGATTTCAATGAGCTTGCTTTCGAAATTTGGTTTGGATGGTTTCGGCGAAACCTTTGATCTTTGAAACGCGATTTGAATTGAGTTTCAACGTTGGGCTTTGAGGGTTTTGGAAAACTTGAAATGTGATTTGGATTGAGTTTGGACGGTAAGTTTAGGAGAAAAGGTAGGTGGTGTATGCGTCAAACCATGACTTTTTTAGCGTTTAAGATGGGAAAAAGTAGGCGCAAGGTTTTAATAGGTTTCATTTAATTTTGGATTGAGATTCACTTGAGCCTCGTTTAACCACAAGGTGGATTGATTATGACATAGTTTCGCGGTTTCACGAAACCAGACCAAAACAGATCCATAGGGAGCTGAGTAATTCTCAAATTTTGTCAAATAACAACCAAAATTGGTACACATTCTATCTATCCAATTTCACCTCTACATCTTCTTTTCTGAAATTGCCCTAAAATGTACAACATCACGCTTATGATTCTAAAACCCAACAATACCAAGTCAACTAGCCATTACTGACTACTGTCATAACCAGACATAATGAAACTATCATTACTAAAAAAAAAAAAAAATTTAATTTTTTTCTTGAATAGAAAAAGGCAGAAAGAGAAAGCACCTTTGAGAAGGAGAGGTTTGAAGCTGAGAGCAAAACTCATTAACGGCATCAATGGAAGCAATATCATAAAGGCCTAATCCTTCATAAAGTGGATTTGCTTTGCTATGACCTACTGTTTGTACCCAAAAAATCACCCTCGGTTTGTCGAGGAATATTGGCTCGATGAACGGGCCGCAGGCCCAATTTAAATCAAACTCAATGACATCAAGGTTTAATTTTGGCCCAATACGGATTAGTTAATTAATTAATTAGGGCCAAACATGATGGATAGAGCCAAATAATGGTTGAACAAGCCCAGTTAAATCTATAAGGCCATATTAATTAATCATCGAATCAGATTGATTAAGTAGATTAATTAACGGATTGGGCCAAGGGTTAATGGATGGCCCAAGTACATTTCCGTGCAAGGCCCAGCCGACGTGTAATGGCCCAATAGTAAATCAGCTAATAAAATCAAATTAATTATCCAAAGATAATTAATTAAATAGATAAATACAACCAAGGGCACATAAATAGCTGAGTTGGTTTTGATACAAACCACTTCCCATATTTATCTCAAAGTTGGTTGAATAATAAAAGCTGGAGATTGATTTCAATTCAAAACTCAACTGCCAAATTGTTGCTGAAAGTTAAGCGTGGAACAAAAAGAAAATAACCGCCATTAGTGGAAGTAGTGGAGGTAGTGGAGAAAACTGCCATCAACCGATCAGACTGATAATCAGCTATAAATACAGAAAGACAGCCATATTCAAGGAACGACAACTCAATCAATCAATCAACAAATCAGTCTACACTGAAATCGGCTCAACGCCTCTCCGGAAGTCCAGCATACGCTGCTTCTGTCAGTCAGTCAGCCTCGCCAATTCCTTGACATCAATCGTCAATCCTCAGCAACCAGCAGGACATGGCCGCCTGAAGTCTAGCACCGCCGCTCAAAGTAAGCCGCAAAGCTGCTTCCGCCGTCAGCAAAGCTGTCTCGAGCGAAACCATTCGATATCAAGCAAAATAGCAAGCTGCAACGTCATGTAAGTGCCCACGTAATTACATGTCAACCTCGTCAAGTAGCCATCTGCTTGATGAGTCCGCTGTCAAGTAGCCATCTGCTTGATAGCAATCGGTTGAGTAGCCATCTGCTCAATTGATGCCCTTTCCAGCGGCCACCCGTTGGTCAGGAGCCCGATTGGTAGCCATCTGCCAAGGTTGGGCGACCCGCTGATGATGGTTCTCTGTCATCAGTGTTACTTTCTGTCAACAAGCTTGCACTGTTTTACACATCAGCTCATTTGGCGGGTCTGCCTGCCAATCGAGGAGTATTTTTCAGAACTTAATAGAATCATCAACTCGGTTGACAAACATGTCGATACAGGAGATTGCTTATTTTTGCATGCTTTGTAATACTTGTAAATCGGGGAACTCATTGTAGGCTAAAACTCATATGTTTCTTTTACAATTCAATTAATAGAAGTATTTGGCCCATATTTCCTGATTTTTGTTAAAGTATGCTTTACGTCAACGGATTTTCATTGATGCATTAGTTTTGTTAAGTTTATGTCTTTAAAGTCAAGTTACATATTAAACTGATTGATTGTCTACTCATTTACTGATTCATCGATACACTGAGTAAGCCATCGATTGGCTGTGAAACTTTGGCATATCAGAAAGGTTATCATAAATTATTTAAGTCCTGCGGCCAGGCAGGCATGGAAAAGAACTAAGGGTAGTGTTTGCCTACTCTGCCATAATCAATTGATTAGAAGTCAGTTTCATCGGGACATCTTACATGGATATCAATATGTCTTTATCAGGACATTTTAATTATGTTTACATCGATATCAATATGTCCAATTTTAAACCGTTATGTTTGCACGCACAAACATTGGCACGCCCGCACTCATTACACATCATATCGAGCCATTTGCACATCGAGGCATTCGGTGTCAAATTTATAGCAAACAATATTTTGGCACGCCCGGTGGGACTTGATAATCTTTTGCCGAAAAATCAATCAGTTGATGCTTAACGATTAATCTTTTGCTGTTGTCAGATGATACCACAGATAACGCGAAAGACTCGATCTAGCTTGACGAGGACACGCTCTGATCTAACGCACTCTCTGGAAAATCTATCCACTGTCCCGCTAACTATGGAAGGGACTGACAAGATAGAGGAACTGACAACGGAGGTCCGCAACTTCACTAAGGACCTTGAGGCCAAACAAGTAGAATGGTCAAATGTCGTCAGTAAGTTCGAAAACATGCTAGGCTCGGCCACTGCAGCCAGTCAGGCCAATACTGAAGCCAGCAACATTGTGAATTCTTCCCTGATGCATCTGGAATCAAAGATGTCTATGCTTGCTGAAAGCATCAACACCCTTGCCAACGGGATACAATCGCAGGCCTGGACAGGGCCGCCCAAAAACTCTGTTGACAAAGGCAAGGGACCAGCGATACATATCGGGGGAAGTGGATCAAGGGATGAAACGCCCTACAAACAGGGCAACGGACAAACTAATGTCCTTGACAAGAAAGGAAGTACCTCTAAGGCCAGGTATCAACGCCCAGACTCGGGGGGCAGGTCGGAAGAGGAACGATCAGAGGCTATGGGATATGGCCCAGAAGGACATCAGGCCATCTCATCGGCCTATGATAGGACAAATCGAGCCATGGAAGGTCATGACGACCTGTTGACGATGAATCAGGCTCAAGAGATGTTTGTAAGGAGACAAGGGAATAGGGCATCAAGGTATAACAAGCCTCATCCAGAATACATTGATCAGGTGCCGTTCCCAATGAACTACAGGGCACCCAACTTCACTCTGTTCTCAGGAGAAGGGTCTCAATCTGCCACCGAGCATCTGGCTCGATTTTCTCTGGAATGTGGCAACCTAAGCAACGAGCTGAAGTTAAAACTGTTTCCTAACTCACTCACCGGCATGGCGTTCCACTGGTACGCCAACTTGAAACCAGGATCGGTCCCCGACTGGCCATCCATGGAAAAGACATTTGTGATGAACCACTATCAAGCCCCGCTTGAAGTCTCTGTCATCGAGCTATCCAACATGAAGCAGCTGACAGGGCAGACGGTAGAGGAATACATGAAAGCGTTCATCAGGGCCAGAGGCTTCTGTGCCATACCTCTGCCAGAAAAAGAGTGTATCAAAATTGCCATCCATGGCATGCATTTTGAATTGAGGAAAATTATGATGGCCCAATATCATGAAGACTTGTTTGAACTAACCGATCATGCGGTCCGATATGAAAGGGTCCTAAGGGATGAAAACAGGCAGCAACCCAGAGGAAACTACCACCAAATAGGAATGGCTGATTCTAGCGAGGAGCCATTGAATAGGTCGATGGAGCAGACAGGTATCGAAATCGGGTTAGCTGAAGTGGTCTGTCCAAAGAACACTGTCTGTCAAGCACTTGCGAAACCAAAAGAGCCTCAACCAGCCATCAAGGTGCCAAATAACTTGGTAAGAAGAGATGCTGAATACAAAACAGACCGCGAGAGACGCTACTCGTTTGATGTCTCCAAGACCGAGGCCATTTTTGATCAACTGTTGGCCGACAAGATCCTCAGGCTGAAAGGGGATCATGTGATACCGTCTCCAATGAAAATTGCAGGTAAGACTTATTGCAAGTATCACAACGTATGGACTCACTCTACGAATGAATGTCTCGTTTTCAGGTGGATGGTACAAGATCACCTTGATAAGGGCATTTTAAGATTCGCCCCAGATTGGAAAATTACTAAACCGATGACGGTTGACACTAATCCTTTCCAACAGAACGAGGTAGGGATAAACATGGTAGGGGTGACAAATGGGACAGGAGAGCAGTATGCAGAGGGGGACCCACATCACTTACCCTCTTCGACGAATATGCAAATGGGATTATGTGCTAGATGCCATGCTGACTTGGCAACAGTACCATTGTTTGTGAATCCAAACATATATGGCCAGTACATGCCTTGGCCGAACACTGCACAAGGAGCATATCCTTATCAGGTGATGCCACAGCCACAACATCAGGTGATGCCACAGTATCAAGTAATGGTACCATCTCCAGCATCAACACCTTTGCCAGTACAGGTAGCTCCACCGACAGTGGAACCACGTAGAGATCAGGCCATACCTAAAATGCCTCGACAGCCGCAGGAAGGTACTAGTCGTAACAACAGGATCAGGGAGAGGTCACCCTGCAGATCACCAGTTAGGCAAGTCAGATCGACCGCTTATCACAGAGACAGGACCTATGGGCCGTCGATCAAAACAACATCGCCTGGTCAATATAGACCGCGAACTGTCCATACCCCTGCAAATACTCGAGTAGGGAGATGGGTACCCGTGAGGCATCCGAAATTTCCCGGGAATCAAAGGGTTGATCAGATGACCAGAACGCAGTATCGGCGTTACTTACGCCAGAGGAAAGAAATCGAGATAGCCAAAGGGAAAGTCCCGATGAAACAGCGAATGGCAAAGCCACGTGATATAGAAATGAAGCATGGACAGGAGGCCGAACAGGGAGCTGTTTCCCCATGGCAGTCACCAGGGAAAGCCAAATATGGCACAATTGATTTAGAGAAGGAATTAGAAGAAGATGAAAATGAGCTTAGGGTGAAATTTGATAAAATCTTTGCCCGGAACGATGGTAAGCAAGGTGAGGCCGAATCTGGCCAAGCAATCGAGGAAAAAGTAGTCGACGAGAAAGCAAAAGAGGACGAAGAGAGTGGAACCAGCCAGCCGTCAACCGGTTCGGCAGTGATGCAATGTAATGCAGTATGTTCTGAATTCATCGATGTCGTCGATGAGGGGTTAGAAGACTTCACTGATGGAGTCTGGGACGAAGGAATGCCAGTTGTACAGATGGCAGAGGACTTGGAGATGATATCGGTCGATGACGGAAAGGAGACCGATTGGGACAAGAAAGTCGAGAACATATTCCAGAAGCCACCTTCTTTTATGGCCAGACACATCAGGCCATTATACATATCAGGACATATCGACGGGAAGCCCATTGACAGAATGCTGGTCGATAACGGGGCAGCTGTCAATGTGATGCCAGCATCTACTATGTACAAGCTAGGCAAGGTCAGTGAAGACTTGATGGAAACAAGGGTGATCGTTAGCAACTTTACTGGAGGAAAGGCGGATACATTAGGAATCCTACCTGTCGAGGTAAAGATTGGAAAGACTAGCCTAAAGATTGCTTTCTTTGTGGTAGATGCTGCCACATCTTACAATGCGTTGTTGGGAAGAGACTGGATTCACTCCGCTTTATGTGTGCCGTCTTCTCTTCATCAATGTTTACTGATCTGGGGGGACGCCGTTGAACCAGAGATCATAATGGCCGATAACAGGCCATTTACGGCAAAAATCAATGCCGTCGAGGCGGCATACTATCGGGAAGATGTGGGACCGTATCGATTTGTTGGACAGGACAGATATGGACGACCCATGGAAGTCACATCGAGCAAAAAACTGACTCAGCTCGAGATGACTTGTCTCACCAAAGAGCTAAGTCGGCCCTGCAATGTCAAGGAAGAGGGGCCGCAAGAACAAAACAATCAGTCCTTATGAATTATACTATTGATGATAAGGAACCATCGGCTGACAAGGCAGAACAACTGGAAATTGATGAGATCGTTATCATCGGCCCAGAGCAGGAAGCATGTGCCGATCTGATCCAAAAATTTCGGGCCTACGTGGCCGAATGTTACACAGGCGATCTTATCTTTGAGGAAGAAACGCCAATATCAGATGGCGACGAAATTCAGTTAGAAGAATTAGGAACGGCGCCAGCCAAGCTTGATGACATAAAGATCCAGGTTCAAGATCCTGTCATCGAGATTGAATTGGGTACCGAAGAGGATCACAGGCCAACATACATCAGCGCATTGTTGGATGATGGCCAGAGGGAACGATTGAGTCAAGTATTGAAAGAATACAAGGATTGCTTTGCCTGGAATTACGATGAGATGCCAGGACTAAGCAGGGAATTAGTTGAGCATCGAATTCCAATACTTGAAGGGTACTTACCTCGAAAACAGCCTCTGAGACGGATGTCAGTAGAAGTCTGTCAGCTGATCAGGGAGAAAATCGAGAAATTGTTGAAGGCCAGTTTCATCGAAGTGGCCCGATATCCAGAGTGGGTTGCCAACGTGGTGCCCGTAATGAAGAAGAACGGCAAGATCAGGATATGCATTGATTTCAGAGACCTAAATCTTGCATCTCCTAAGGATGCATACCCAATGCCAATGGCAGACATGTTGATCGATGCTGCCGCTGGCAATATGTTTTTGACTGCCGTCGACGGAAGTGCAGGCTATAATCAAATATTTGTGGCCATAGACGACGTACCGAAGTTGGCTTTTCAATGCCCAGGAGGAATAGGCACCTTTCAATGGAAAGTGATGCCATTCGGACTAAAAAACGCTGGAGCCACTTATCAACGGGCCATGAACTGCATTTTCAGTGAGTACATCGATGACTTTGTAAAAATTTACATCGATGATATCGTGATCAAATCAGCAAGTTATGAGGAACACTTGACACATTTGGCGAAGGCATTTGCCGAAATGAGAAAACATAAACTGAAGCTTAATCCCTTGAAATGTGTTTTTGCAGTTGCATCAGCCAATTTTCTTGGCTTCTTAGTGCATCGCAAGGGGATTCGACAAGAACAAATCCAAGGCTATCCTGACAGCCAAATCTCCATCAACGAAGAAGGAACTACAACAATTCCTTGGCAAGGTCAACTTTCTAAGGAGGTTCATATCAAACTTGGCTGGAAAAACAAAGGTCTTTTCACCTTTGTTAAAACTGAAGGACAAAGAGGAATTTTGCTGGCAAACGGAGCATGAGCAGGCGTTTCAAGAGATAAAAAACAAACTGACCACGCCGCCTGTAATGATGCCGCCAGTCAAGGGGAAACCCTTGAAATTGTATATATCTGCCACAGAGGACACTGTCGGTGGATTTCTAGCACAAGACGATGAGAATGGATTTGAGCGAGCTATATACTACTTGAGCAGGCATTTGTCAGAAACAGAACAGAGGTATACCCCGATAGAAAAGGTATGTCTTGCACTGTTTTTCTCTTGTAAGAAGTTACGTCATTATATGCTGCCTGTTAAAGTATTAGTAATTTCTAGTATTGATGTTATTAAGTATATGATAGCTAAACCTGTAATGAGAGGAAGGATCGGCCGATGGGCTATCCAACTGATGGAGTATCAATTGCAATATGTACCGCAAAAAGCAGTCAAAGGCCAAGTATTGGCTGATTTCTTGGTTGATCATCCATGCATTGACATAGATCAGACCGTTCTAAAGGAACTGGACTTGATGACAGTAGAGATCAAGCCGTGGACACTGGCTTTCGATGGGTCAAGAACCGATAGACTGTGTGGGGCAGGTATTGTCTTGATTTCACCATCTGATGTTAAAACTAAGTTATCTATACAATTTGATTTTGAATGTACCAATAATCAGGCCGAATACGAAGCCTTAATTATTGGACTAGAAATGCTAAGGGAGCTACATGTCAAATCTGTTACCATCGTTGGAGACTCACAGTTAGTTATCAGGCAAATTCAAGGTACATATAAATGCCGAAATCCTACTCTTGACAAATATTACTTGACGGCAATGTCTTTACTTTCAGAATTTGCTGATGTCACTTGTTATCACATAACGAGGGGACATAATAGTGAGGCCAACAGTTTGGCCCAATTGGCGACTGGTGTTGATCTTCCTGATGACATCGATGAATCTCATTACGTCGTCAGGAGACGGCACTGTCCATCGTTTATGTATCGGGATAATATTCTAACTGTCCTAAGTGTGTTTCAGGATCCTGATGACTGGAGAGAGCCGATCAGAAAATATCTGGCTAATCCGTCTGATAAATCATCTCGACAGACAAGGCTCAGGGCCGTCAATTATGTCCTGATGGGAGATCAATTGTTCAGAAAAGGCCATGACGGGGTGTTACTGTTATGCGTCGATCAGCAGAAAGCCATGAGAATTATGATGGAAGCACATGAAGGAATTTGTGGCGCCCATCAAAACGGACATAAGCTCGCATGGCTATTACGCCGATATGGTTATTACTGGCCAAAGATGGTGGGAGATTGTGTTCAATTGGCAAAGGGATGTGAAAAATGTCAACGCTTTGGGGTAATTCAGAGAATCCCCATCGAGGAGATGAACGTGATAATCAAGCCATGGCCTTTCAGATGTTGGGCCATCGATATAATCGGGGAGATACATCCATCGTCTTCCAAACACCATCGGTACATCATTGTGGCTACAGATTATTTCACCAAGTGGGTAGAGGCCAAACCACTCAAACAGGCCAATCAGGCCGAAGTGATGAAGTTCATCAAGGACTTAATCATACACAGGTTTGGCCTGCCGCAAACCATTGTCACTGACAGGGGGCTAATGTTTGTTGGTCAGGAGACCAAGGAATTTGCCAGATCAATGGGTTTTGAGTTAGTCCATTCAACACCTTATTATGCACAAGGGAATGGCCAAGCTGAAGCCTCAAATCGAGTCCTCAAGGACATCATTTCAAAGATGATCGAGGAAAATCCAAGAGCATGGCACCTGATGCTGTCAGAGGCATTGTGGGCTTATCGGACCAGCAAGCGAACAAGTACAGGCACCACTCCATATAAATTGACTTATGGACAAGACGCCGTGCTACCGATGGAAATAAACGTCCGATCTCTCAGGGTGATGCAACAGAATGAGTTGACACCCGAAGAATACACTGAGAGTATGCTCCAAGAGCTTGATGAGTTGGACGAGGTCAGAGTTACCGCGTTGGATAAAATCGAGGCACAAAAGAAGCTAGTTGCCCGATGCTACGATAAAAAGATACGCAGGAAACATTTTGACGTCGGGGATTTGGTTTGGAGAACAGTTCTACCACTTCATCAACGTGAGAAAAAGTATGCCAAATGGAGTGCAACATGGCAAGGGCCATATGAAGTCTTCTCGATAACTCGAGGAGGGGGATACATATTGAAAAAGCCAAACGGGGACCTTTGCAGAGACCCTATCAATGGAAGATACTTGAAAAAGTTCAGACCAACCCTCTGGGAAACAATGTGTCTGGAGCACCAACGAGCCTTAGAGTTGGAAATTGAACGGCGCCAAGATTACTTTAGTGCGCCGATACCATTGTAAAAATAAGTTAGGTTTATATCTAGTCTTGTTTTCTTTTCTATTTAGCCCAAGTTTTTAAAATAGTACTAGTAGTTGCACTTATTTCTAAATTTAACCAAGTACTTTGCTTTTAATTAAGTTTGTTCTGTCCCCGATTTTCAAACTTTTACAAGAATCCGTTTTGTTAGATAACTTGGGTTGATTTAATTAAACCTTGTTGACATGGAAGTTGTGTTTTTCTTGCAAAAAGTTTGATGAGTTGCAAGATTAATGGCTTTGACCTTTAGGTACTTAGTCGGATTGGATGTCTGTTTAGAGAAAAACCGTGAGATAAGCCAAGTCAAAAATAAATTCTATTAAAGAAAAGAAAATTGGTTCGTGGTCGTCAGGCCATCATTACAAAAGTAGCAAAATGAACTAAGTCCTTGAAACAAATCCTAAAAATACTGGGTATATATGCCAAATGGCTCGCAGGCCAGAAAAGGGAAGGTAATAATCTAGTTAAGGAAATGTTGGGTGAATCGGCCTAAGAACTCTTTCAGAGAAGCCTCAATGCGTGCCTGGTCTGCTGCAGCAGCTTCCGCCTGAAGAATCACATGCTCTTCGACAGCTTTGGCTTCATCAATCAGGGCATTTGTAGTGCCAAGCTGTTCTGCAAGGGAGTCTGCTTCGGCAGAATTAATCTGGAGTTTGGCCCGCACATCAGCCAACTGCCTTTGGAGTTCGTCAATGGCAGCAATCAGCTCGACCTCGGTAGCGGTCAGGCGATCGGTGGTTTCGCTGAGAGTTGTCCCTTGAGCGTAGAGGTCACTGAATTGTTGATGTAGAGCACCAAGGGGCGATTCGTAAGAAGTCCTAGCCCGCATAGTCCGATCGTTGTCCTTAAACTCATTCCTTATTTGATGGAACTGATGGGCGAAGCTGGTTAAGAAAGCTCCATCATCAGTGGGCAGGTTGGCAGAAGCTAGTCTCCTCATCAGATTGTCGAGGGATGGTCCCATGTTGACCATCAGGACATCCAGTGGCTGTGCTTGATAGCCAGAGAGCTCCCTTTTTAGAGTAGCAAGTTCAGTCGGGGAAAACAAAGAGTGGCCCGTTGGCTCAGAGACCGTGGACTGAGAAGCAGAAGATGAGCTTGGTAAAGACAGGGCCCGCCCCCCAGCAAATCGAGCTAAAATCTGGGCAAGCTTGTTTGAACCAGCCAAAGTCTGGCCGATGGAGGAAGTCTGAAAAGATGGATTAAGAAAAGTCAGAAAAGAAAGAAACTCTTGCTCAGAAGGTGAAGGACGAGAAATAACCTGAGATGGTGGGATCGGAGTCACGGAAGGAGGGGGTGCAACATAAGGTTCAGGAACCTTAACCGTGGGAACAGGCGTAGGCCGTACCAGCTGGGACTCCCCAGACCCTTCTCCAGTCTTGGCCTTATCCACCGCTTCTTTCTTAATGGCGAGGGATCGAGACGGCGAGACAGTAGCCATCGGGCCAGAACTCTCGTCAAGGCGTTCTTCATCGGAGCTGGAAAGTAAAATCCTGGGTTTTCTTTTCTTGGCAGGGGGAACATCAGTGGGAACAGACCGTCGAGAGGGACGCCGTTTGAGAGGGGCAGAACTCACTTCCTGACAAATAGAATAAAACTTTGTCAACATATAAAAACTAAGGGAAACAAATCAAGGAGAGAATACCTCCTCGTCGGAACTGCTCAAGACTATGGCACTAGTGCCACCTCGACGTGTGAAGAGCCGACGGGAACGTCTGACATAAAGAACTGGAAGGTCAATTACCTTCTCTTGAGAAACAGGGGGTTCGGATTCTTGCAAAGAAGCAGAGAGATCAAGGGACGATATCGATGGTGGAGGATCAACAGGCTTGATAAGAACCCCTTCAGGTATCGAGGTCTCCTTGACAGCCTTCTTCTTGGCAGCTTGAGAAGCTGATGGCTTCTTCCCTGCAAGGCCAAATAAAAAGCAAATGAGAAATCGAGCAACACAGAAAGTAAGCACAAGAACATGGACTACCTGGGTCATCAAGGATATATGTGGCGTCGTCCCGATAGTCACAAAGGAGATAAATTATGGCCATAGTGTGAGGGTCGTCAGCATTGTACCCTGTGAAGGATACTTGAGGCCTTGACCCAGGGAAGGATCGAACTGCAAGGGTTAAGGTGGAGGAAGTATCGGGGGAAGGCATAGACGATGTGGCAAAATCGGGTATGAGAGGCAGTGATGGGCCAAGAGGTTTATAGAAGGAGTACCAGGGAGGTATTTCACCTGGCCCCCCACGTTTTTTGGCCAACTTAGAGTGAGCCAGCTTGGCTTTGGCTATCCTATCATTTTTTAGTAACTCAAAGTTGGCAGCAGCTTGTTCAAGGACCTGGGTTTTGCGGGTCGGATCCCAAACCACATTATAGAAATTCTGAAAACGAGTAATGATGGCAGACATACCTTTCTTGGACGTCTTGAGAGATGCAGCAGTGGGATCGAGGAAAGGGCCATCGCATGATATCACGTCGGGGTGATTGGGGACTGTGAAATTGGCAGCAGCAACCTGGAAAGCAGCCTGACGGGTGTAAGCCAAGTAACCGTCCCACCACTTGGTGAAGTCAGGTGAGCTTGTAGGATTGAGGGGATAAGGCTTGAGGACAAAAGCATCTCGAGCTGCTCGCCAGGCCTGATGCAGCTCATCAAAGCTCTCCATATCAGTCAGCTCGACGAAATTGTCATTACGGCCGCTGAGTGAAACCCCAAATCGGGGAATCATTTGAGCAAGGCCAAACTGCCGAGCTACATAGTGAGCTGGATAGAAACGGACGGTACACTTCAAAGGCTTCCGATCAGAGGCGTCCCCAGCATTTGTGACTTTGAGGCCAGCAGGAATGTCCCGAGAAGTCAAAAAGCAAGCCCACAGCTTCTGGGAATGGCTCAAGGAATGCCCCGACACAGAAGGTGAAAGAAGTGATAAAGCCTTGGAACAAAAAACAGAGAAATTGGGCTCGGGGCCCTTTGATTTGTTGTATAATCGAGAAAAGAAATAATAAAAATTCAAAGGGGGGAGAGTTTGCCGGGCCACAAATGAAGCATAAATTTCACCGTCCAGAGGAGTATCGGTGAATGAGCAGAAGTCCGGAAAATAAGCAAACAACCAAACCTGCAGCATCCATATCGGGCCTTGTAGAGAGCAGCAGGCCGTGGACAAAAAACCATCCATGCCCATACAAAAACTCGAAAAGACAATGGGGGCCAGAGCAACTTTGGTTCCTCGAGCAATGCTCAATGCAACGGCAGTAAATTCTTTGGTGACAGAGATGGCAGGAGAGCAGAAAATGTACCTCGACAGCCACAAAATGAGAAAGTGGATATGCTCCTGATGAGTGACAGCGACAGTATCAGGGAGATTCTTGTATTTCCCTATAATCGGACCATAGCCATAAAGAGTCTGGCCCCCTTCTCCGACGACGGGTGGGAAGTGATAAGCCTCATCCCCAGCGGACGGTTGTGGGTCTATATAGCCGCCAGTCGGACTAAAGCCACTAATGGCCATGATGTCAAGAAGAGTGAGAGTCATAGGACCGTGGGCAAAATGAAAAGTATTATCAACCCTACTCCAAAATTGTGCAGCGGCCCTAATCAGAGGAAGGTTGAGAGATAGACCTTTCTTGCAAAATTCCATGGCTGAATAGATTTCAGCCCTTTTCCACACATCGGCAAAGTGTTTCTCGACGCGAGCGCACCAAACGAGCCAATCGGAATGCATAGGGGAGCCTGCCCACGGCCAACAGCGGGTAGTGGACTTAAAGACAACAGGGCCATGGGAGAAAGGCAAAGACTCATCAGGAAGGACGAGGGGGTGTTTGGAAATGGGGGGAGTGTCCACCGAGGAGTGAAAGGGGCCAATGGTGGTGCCATAAGGGGTCTCCTCAAGAGCTTGAGTGAGGATGCATACGTCAACCTTGTCGGAATGGGTACCAGAGCGAGCAGACATGGCGCGGCAGAGAGACGGTATGAAATCTTGGAATTTTGAGGAAGAAAATATTAGGGTTTTTGTGGGAAAGAAGTCGCGAAGAAGAAGAAGTGAGGAAGGAGAAGGAGTAATGAGGGTTTTTGTAGAGAAAGGAGTCTTGGGAGTAGGGAAAGTAGTGAGTTGATGGCCAATCAATTGAAAAGTGGATAAGGACAAAATAGGAGATATGGCCGAGATTGAGAGAGAGAATTGGCTCGGGTAATGACACTTGGCGGGAAAGAGGAATGATTAATGAGGGACTCTTGGGAGTCCCTAGAAAAGTAAATAACTAGCCAGTTATGGCTAGCTATGGCTAGCTAATTATTGCTAGAATTAAAAGCATGCAAACATGCTAAAGCCATACCAAATCGGAAAATATGAGGGAAGTTGAAGAGTTAAGTCTAATCTGATCAAATTAATTCATCAGATTAATTTTATCAGATACGACTTACGGGGGGCATTGTTTGTACCCAAAAAATCACCCTCGGTTTGTCGAGGAATATTGGCTCGATGAACGGGCCGCAGGCCCAATTTAAATCAAACTCAATGACATCAAGGTTTAATTTTGGCCCAATACGGATTAGTTAATTAATTAATTAGGGCCAAACATGATGGATAGAGCCAAATAATGGTTGAACAAGCCCAGTTAAATCTATAAGGCCATATTAATTAATCATCGAATCAGATTGATTAAGTAGATTAATTAACGGATTGGGCCAAGGGTTAATGGATGGCCCAAGTACATTTCCGTGCAAGGCCCAGCCGACGTGTAATGGCCCAATAGTAAATCAGCTAATAAAATCAAATTAATTATCCAAAGATAATTAATTAAATAGATAAATACAACCAAGGGCACATAAATAGCTGAGTTGGTTTTGATACAAACCACTTCCCATATTTATCTCAAAGTTGGTTGAATAATAAAAGCTGGAGATTGATTTCAATTCAAAACTCAACTGCCAAATTGTTGCTGAAAGTTAAGCGTGGAACAAAAAGAAGATAACCGCCATTAGTGGAAGTAGTGGAGGTAGTGGAGAAAACTGCCATCAACCGATCAGACTGATAATCAGCTATAAATACAGAAAGACAGCCATATTCAAGGAACGACAACTCAATCAATCAATCAACAAATCAGTCTACACTGAAATCGGCTCAACGCCTCTCCGGAAGTCCAGCATACGCTGCTTCTGTCAGTCAGTCAGCCTCGCCAATTCCTTGACATCAATCGTCAATCCTCAGCAACCAGCAGGACATGGCCGCCTGAAGTCTAGCACCGCCGCTCAAAGTAAGCCGCAAAGCTGCTTCTGCCGTCAGCAAAGCTGTCTCGAGCGAAACCATTCGATATCAAGCAAAATAGCAAGCTGCAACGTCATGTAAGTGCCCACGTAATTACATGTCAACCTCGTCAAGTAGCCATCTGCTTGATGAGTCCGCTGTCAAGTAGCCATCTGCTTGATAGCAATCGGTTGAGTAGCCATCTGCTCAATTGATGCCCTTTCCAGCGGCCACCCGTTGGTCAGGAGCCCGATTGGTAGCCATCTGCCAAGGTTGGGCGACCCGCTGATGATGGTTCTCTGTCATCAGTGTTACTTTCTGTCAACAAGCTTGCACTGTTTTACACATCAGCTCATTTGGCGGGTCTGCCTGCCAATCGAGGAGTATTTTTCAGAACTTAATAGAATCATCAACTCGGTTGACAAACATGTCGATACAGGAGATTGCTTATTTTTGCATGCTTTGTAATACTTGTAAATCGGGGAACTCATTGTAGGCTAAAACTCATATGTTTCTTTTACAATTCAATTAATAGAAGTATTTGGCCCATATTTCCTGATTTTTGTTAAAGTATGCTTTACGTCAACGGATTTTCATTGATGCATTAGTTTTGTTAAGTTTATGTCTTTAAAGTCAAGTTACATATTAAACTGATTGATTGTCTACTCATTTACTGATTCATCGATACACTGAGTAAGCCATCGATTGGCTGTGAAACTTTGGCATATCAGAAAGGTTATCATAAATTATTTAAGTCCTGCGGCCAGGCAGGCATGGAAAAGAACTAAGGGTAGTGTTTGCCTACTCTGCCATAATCAATTGATTAGAAGTCAGTTTCATCGGGACATCTTACATGGATATTAATATGTCTTTATCAGGACATTTTAATTATGTTTACATCGATATCAATATGTCCAATTTTAAACCGTTATGTTTGCACGCACAAACATTGGCACGCCCGCACTCATTACACATCATATCGAGCCATTTGCACATCGAGGCATTCGGTGTCAAATTTATAGCAAACACCTACATACCCACTTCCGGCTATTACATCTTTGTTTCTTTGCTTTATTTCCACTGGAAGATCGAGAAGGGTTCTCACTAAGGATTTCATTTCCGCCATTAAAGTTGGAGGGATTGAGTGATTGATTAATCTGAAGCATCCCCATTCTTTTGATGCTTGCAATAATTTCCGGGATTGGGTTGGATCAAAATCTTGGAAATCGATTACTGGAATGCTAGTTGTAGAAGCAGACATATTGATTAAAGGTGAGCCGTTTCTTTCTTTTCTTTTTCTTTTTTGTATTAGGGAGTCAATGAGTATTAATTACAATAAATCCCATGAAAATCGGACCATTTGTCGATAACCATTTTTTTATAGTAATTCTTTTATCCACAATAACTCAATCTTTAAAGCTACTTCAAATATTCTTGTTATCCAATCCGTATGAAACATTTATAATTTCAACAATTCCGCGTGAACTTTTCCAGTTACAAATAAGATGTTCATCCATTCCCATCTGAGAAATTCATACCTCACAAGATCCAACATACTCAAAAACATTAAACACCTTATTACAAAACATAACAAACAAGGGTGCATAAACACCTTATTGCAAAATATTAAGCTGAGACGCGCTTATTTGGTAACATAGCTCCATACTACTATCTACGAAATCATCTCAATTTGTAATTGCTTTCTCAAATGGAATAGCATCAAATGTCAACCATATCTCATTTACTCTGTTTCGGAACTCAAATGGAGAATTATACTGCGCCACAATGTACTCTACTGCAGCACCCTCGCCATGGCTTCTGGCTATGGCTTCGGACCAAACAGTACCAGCAACACTAGCATACAATGCAGCAACTTCCTCTCCAACATCAGTGTCCCTCACAAAACCACTGAATTGCCTTACCGCTACATAGGTTAGTCCCCATTTTTGTAAATGTAGACCTTCAGCAAAAGGGGCAGTATCTTGGTTCTTTTTAGGAACGTAGAAGCTCACGACAAAGGAAGATGGCCCATCACTATGCTTAACTTCGGTTATCACAGGACCTGTCATTTCTATTTTCTGTTGGTTATCGTTTTTCCCCTGGATGTAGTCAAATAGCCTGTTAAGGGTAAAGAGAGTCATACATTAGATTAGAAGCTTTATTATTTTTTTTTTTATTCAACCATGGGGCGGAATAAATTTCATCGACTTGTAGTTTGAGTAAGAAGTGAGAAATTTGATCACATTGGAACCAAGCTACTTTTATTAGCATAGCATTTTCCAATGTAGCTAAATATAAGTGAAATAAAGACGAACTATGTATTTTTCTCCGTGAAACAGTGAATTACATCACTAAAATATCAATTGACTACACTAGCAAACTACAATGGATAAATAAATTAAACGAAATAACTAACAACTCGTATAAAACTAGACAAATACCCACACTTCGGACCTTTGTAGCCTTAGGGCCTTAGTTTTGTCAATGAGACAACAAGAAAAGAACTAATTTAAAGGCCAGATTTACATCGTTTTCAATAACAGGATGCAGACCATATATATATGACATCTACAAGTAATATAACCAATAAGTATTTAATTGTGGGAAAGAAATCATTTTCAAAGATAAACAAGACCAAAAACTAAGTACTATTAAATTATGCCGCATTTAGTAACATTCAAACACAAAGTGTAAAATATTCAAATTTTGTCTGCTCAACTGTTTAATTAATTCTCTCATTGATCTTGCATTAACTCTTATTTTTGTTAATTTTGTTCTTAAAATTTATGTGTCAAATCATTCGATATATGCTTCTTCACAATCTCAAATACTCAATTATACAACAAAGAAAAGGAATTGAAAAAGTACAGAGTGCTATCAGCAAATTAAAAGGATATTATTCCAAATACCCAATTAATTATTGAACAGAAAAGAGAAGAAATTTGAAAACTTACTTGCGGAAACCAGTTCTGGTGGCACCAACAAAGGAAGTATCACTTATAGGTTGAGTGGAAATCCATACGCTGGAATTGTAGCGCCGGATTTCGAAGTCATTTCCGGTGTGAATCAAGTCGTAGCTAGGGCACTCAATACGGTTGCATGTAGGGGGAAATACCCCCACATGAACCCCATTATGATTGTTCCCTGGCCACAAGCTCAAGTTTGATGAGCTGGAGAGAAGATTTACAAGGAATGATAAATTGACGAGATTAAAACCAGCCATTTTCTAATGGGATTTGATGGGTTATCCAGAAAGAGCCAGTGTTGTTTGTAGATGATGAGTAGATAAATCCTATAATAAGGTCCACAAATTTTACAATTATCGGTTTTTCGCAAGTTACCCCGTGATACACCTTCGTGAAATAAAAATAATCACGATATGTAGTATAATAATCAATATTTCATAGATGTGGCACATGCACGTTATAATGTAACTATGTTTTAGAATGTGAAAAATTATCAATTTAATACTACCATGAAAATATACTAGTTTTATTTTACCCATCTGATATGCATAAATAAGCATTTTATTTCCTATGAATTAGGGTGAAATAAATTAATTTTTGTATTTATTAATGTGATTTTTGCACGTTAGCTCCCCATATATTTTTCATTTTCGTACTTTTCCCCTATAATTGAAAAAACGTGCATGTACTCCCTAAAAGTTGATAAATAAGTGCATTTTTCCCCTAATCATTTTTCAGTAAATTTCAAGAGTAAAAGCGTCACTTAGGGGGTTTAGTACAATAACTAAAAACTTTTGGGGGGGTCAGTGCACAAAATTTTAAAATGTCCAAATGTGACTTGCTATTTGAAAAAATAAATAAAATAAAAACATATCAAGTTATACTGTTTTACAAGACATCAAATTTAACCCAATGCGGTTGGGTCAAGTGGTAGTGGCTTGCGACCCCCAGGAGTCGATATTCAAGTTCGAAGTTCGAACCCTACTGGAGACACAACATTGGGATGCATTCTTCGATCCGAGTTATAAATAAATAATTTAAAAGATATAATAAAAAATGTTGTATAAAAAGGCCAAATTTACAAGTTCTTTTAACGAAATTATTTTTATTAGTTCTAGTTATTTTTGTTTATTTAATTACAAAGAAATCATTTTTATATTAAATTTATTTTAATCAAATCAAAGATTTATTTACTTGTTATTACTCGATAAAATAATCTTAGCTCAGCACAGCCCAAAATTGAGCCAGAATTTAAAATTTCAAATAGAATCATAACGGTTGCAAAATTGCCATATGAGTGACTCATTTTCTAAACACTTGGTGTAAATTTTAGTGGTTCATTTGGGTTGTACGTACCATCTCAAGTAATGACAAACATTCTCATATGGTGCATTTGGTAAGCTATGTCCTGAAAAATATTTATAAGGTGTTGATTTTCATTTATGTGATTCGCGAGGAGGATCTGTAATTAATCTTTTTTCCTTTTTCCATATGTTGCAACAAATTTGTAGAATCAACAGGCTTAAAATCTTTAAGTCGTCAAAGATACACATTGTAAATGGTGAAACATTCCCTTATTGACCAATTTACTAATAATTTACTTAACAATTGCTTTGAAATTGATTTCTTCTCTCTTGTGTTACTCTTTGAACTCATGATGGTGAAGATTCGGTTCAGACGAGGATGCTTCCATGTCCACAGCTCGACTATGGTTTCCTGTTGATTTCGCATGTGAACTTTGGCCTACAACTTCATTCTTCTTGATTTCTTCCTCAATATGTACATCTTCATCAATGGTTAAGACAACCATTTTTGATCCATGTGGACCTGGTACAATTGCTTCCTGGACTTTGACATGGTCATCAATTTTTATCTTATCTGTTTCCTGCACAATTCTCTTCTTTCTCTTTTTGATGTAGCATAAAAAAGCGGCCGCAAGAAATGCAAGAAAGAATAGCCCACCAATTGAGACAAAAACAAAGATGATCACAGTAGGATGGTGTCCTGGGGGAGAAGGTGGTGGCGGTAGTGGTGGAGAGATTGGACGAGGTGGAGATGGAACAATATGCGGTGGTGGTGGTGGAGAGATGGGATGAGGCGGAGATGGAACAATATGAGGTGGTGGAGAGATGGGATGAGGTGGTGCTACTGGTGGAACCGGAAATTTGGGTGGTGGGGGTGCTGAAGTGGGTGGCTGAGGTGGTGCAAAGGGGTGGTAAGGCGGATGAAAATGAGGTGGTGGAGGAGATAAATATGGAAAGTATTCGAAGTTGAGGACTGGAGCCATTGCACTGGGAGAGTTTGAATTGGGCTTATTTCAGAGAAATTGAGATTTGTTGCACCTATTTGTAATTGTAGTAATGGGGGGATGGGGCTATAAATAAATTGTATAAATGGCCCTTTTATGCTTAGGCTTCTAAGTTTTCTATAACTTTACTCTGATGCCATGCCATGCTATAAAGGCTGTCATTGTTTGTATTAAAATTCACTCATCAATTTTGTGCTCACTCAATCATTTGTCCATTATATGTTTGAGCACTTAAAAACAGTAAAAACGGAGCAAAAGAAAACATCACTTTGCTAAAATCTTACTTCGCTGAAACACGTTTATTGTAATAAATACTCAATAGCTAGTACAGCAAAAACTATTAGGTAAACATAGATGCTTACAGTTACCCCTGCAATGGCATGTAAACTGCAGGGTTCTAGTCACATACATTCTCAAACCGCAACACCATCCTCCATGTCAAATGTCAACCAAATCTCATTTACTCTGTTACGGAACTCAAACGGAGAATTATACTGTGCGACAATGTACTGAGTTGTAACCTCTCCTGCGTGGGTCTTGTCAATGGCTTGGTACCAAACAGTTCCAGAAACACTAGAATACAAAGCAGCAGCTTCTTCTCCAACATCATCGTCCATTACAAAACCACTGAATTGCCTTACTGCTACATAAGTCAGTCCCCATTTTTGCAGATGTAGACCTTTAGCTGAAGGTGCAGTGGCTTGGTTCTCTTTAGGAACGTAGAAGCTCACGACAAAGGATGAAGCACAGAATGGCCCGTCACTTGGTTTCACTTCGGTAATCACGGGAGCTGTCATTTCAATTTTCTGGTGTTTATCGTTCTTGCCTTGGATGTAGTCAAACAGCCTGTAATTAAGGAGGAAACAGGTATTATATGTTTACGGCTCAAGTAGTAATTGACTCTAATGTCGGCCTAAATCATTGATATAATTAATTTACACTTACTATGCTATGACATGTAAAAGATCAAATTCACAACTCAAAGATTTCATTTGGTCTTAAGACTCTAATTTATTTTTTGGTTCCCAATGGTATCTAGACAAACTGACTTAATCCCTCTCGAGGTACTTACAACACTCACGAAAGTAGGCATCTCTCATAGTAGGGATACGACCCTGAGTTTGCTATAGAGACAGCTGAAAATCACGGTTAATTCGGGTTTTAATAAATTTGTTAACCACTCAAATCAAAATTCTGCTTGTATCCAACTTCATTCATCAACCAAAATATGACAAAATCATTGAATTAAAGCTTGAGCTTGTTAGATCTTAGCTGCACATATATTCCCACCCATTAGAAGTACATAAAAGTAAAAACTCCTAAGTATATGCCACAATTTCAGCTTTCATATGGAGCAAAAAATATAAGTTACAAGAATTTTATAAAACAATAAGATAAAAGGACAATCTTACTTACTGGAGAAAGCCAATTCTTCCAGAATCAACCAATGAAATGTCATCAATAGGCTGAGTGGAAACCCACATGGTAGAATTGTAACGCCGTATCTCGAAGCCATTTCCAGTGTGAATGACATCGTAACTGGGGCACTCAATGCGGTTGCATGTAGGGGGGAATACCCCCACATGACCTCCCTTATGAATATGATGATTATTCCCTGGCCACAAACTCAAGTTTGATGAGCTGGAGAGAAGATTTACAAGGAACGAGAGCTTGAACAGATTCGAAGCAGCAGCCATTTGAATTGAGGGATTTTCTTGAATGTATGAATGGTATTTATACCAGTGGGATGTCATGCACAGTCGATTTCTTAGAACTGATGAGGTGTTCAAATTTCTGTCCACCTACTTTATTTCTGTCATTTATCTATTATTATTTCCGGATTATTTGATTTTTAATTGCTTGGTTCTCCTTACTT
Source organism: Penstemon newberryi var. newberryi (assembly GCA_030819805.1). Classification (NCBI taxonomy): domain Eukaryota; kingdom Viridiplantae; phylum Streptophyta; class Magnoliopsida; order Lamiales; family Plantaginaceae; genus Penstemon; species Penstemon newberryi. Next base: position 2,857,947 of record JAUALY010000003.1, on the reverse strand, counting down.
ATTAAACCCTCGAATATTCCTCTATACTTTAATGGTAGAGCCCTTGGAATTAATTTGTTTCTCTCTTAAAAAAGTTGATGATTTTTTATAAATTAAATCAAATTTAACTTAACCTAGATTAGTTTGTCTTATTTATAATCCTAATTTTAGCAAGTTCTAATAACCTATGCGATTATGTTGTACATTTTTAAAGATAAATGGGGGAGGTTTTGAGCTACTTCTACGAAACCCTTCTGAATCTATTTGAAGTAAGATTTTGTTTAGAAAGATCTGACAAGAGTTATGCAAAATCTATTTTTAGCTAGTTTACATGACATCTCGTATCAAGATCTGGCAGGTAATGCTAGCCAAATTATTTTATTTATATTTTGAGTGAAACAATGATTTATACAAATTACACGAGAATATTAAATGATTATATTACTATGCATAAATAACTTAAATAAACCCAATATAACAAGAGCTACACATTGTTGGTCACATACAATGAAAGAGAAAGCGTACCCAATACAACCGGAGCAACAATTGCTGGTCACATACCTTATATTATTCTGTTAGAAAATGTTATGATGAATAAGATCATTTTTCGAACTAAAAACATTAAACTCTCAAATCTCAACCAGAACTTGAAGCAGCTGCCACTTCAATGTTTTCATGTTCAAAATCTTTGGACGAATTCTCTGAGAAATCAGGAGCTTTTGGAATGAGTCCAAGCAGCTTGAACATAGCCTGATCAGCATCATAATCATTGTTGGGAGTCGTCAGTAGCTTTTCTCCAGTGAAGATAGAATTTGCACCAGCAAGAAAGCAGAGAGCTTGCTCAGGCATGGAGAACCGAACTCTCCCAGCCGAAAGCCTAACCATAGCTTTTGGCATCACAATACGCGCTGTTGCAATCATTCTAATCATCTCCCATATTTCAACTGGCTGAAAGAAGCAAAAAGTGGGAGTGAGATGGATCAAAATTCAACAACTTTTCTTTTGTTTTTCATTCTAGGTTCAAATTAAAGTTCATAGTAAGACTTGATGGAGACCAATCAAAGCTCAACTTAAAGAGAAAATGTCACTCAGAAAATTATATTTCATTTGCATTATCCCTTTCTTACATTTCTTCCTTTTTCGCTATATCATGAAATTTACCTTTTGATCTTCCAAAGGTGTGCCTTTTACTGCAACAAGTGCATTAATGGGAACACTTTCAGGGTGTGAAGGGAGAGTTGCCAATGTATGTAACAATCCAACTCTGTCCTCCTCTGCTTCTCCAAGCCCAATTATTCCTCCTGATACAGATAATAAAATTCTATGTGACATAATAAATTCTGGAGCAAGAAATCTACAGGCTGTGCTTTGTTGAGAGTGAACAAATTTGAAAGTAGCAACCAAATTACCTGAACAGACATTAATTCCTGCTTCACGAACATGCTCGAGGGTCTGCAGACGTTCATCATAGCTTCTTGTAGTGATAATATTAGGGTAATACTCTCTAGAGGTGTCAAGGTTATGATTGTAAGCCGTAAGACCTGCCTCTTTGAGTTCTAAAGCTTGCTGCTTTTCCAGCATCCCTAAAGTGCAGCAGACCTCCATCCCCATACCCCTTAGCACCGAATATATTTTTGATATTATTAGATAATAAACTTGAATAGATAATCAAAATATAAAAGATAATAAACTTGAATAGATTAAGAAATGCTAACAGCAAGCTCTTTGCCAAAGATAAGAAAGGAATCATATTAAAACTGCCCACTGAGCAAATTTATTTAGTGCTGCATCATAATCATTTTTAGAAGTAGCACAAACATCATAAATATTAGAAATAACAGTGGTTCAACAAGCAATAATCCCGTAAAGCTTAGCTTTAATCGTATGAAACAACTACAATGAAATAATTCGTCATCTTCAAAGGGGAAAAAAAAAAAGTAATGTCATACTACAAGATAAGGTATCGATTTGTCTCTGAAAATGGGCATGTCAAACACTAGGTCAACGAATTTCGTCATTTCCCTACAAATGATGGAACCTTCTCTCATTCACTTGAGATCTTAGTTACCAGAACATTATATTGTACCACACAAACATCAACTTAGCTCGGATTTGGCCTCAAGCATAAACTACTCAAACTACAGGCATGAATCCAGCTCCCTTTTCCAAGTAACAAAAAAAAGCCTCTTTAGCTATTCTACTTTGCCGCAATGCACATTTTTTTGTCAAAAACATCAACTTTCTTATGTTACATGGCTACAATTTTTTAAAAATATCTTGAAAGGAAATACAAGGTTTCACTCCATTTAAACAGAAGTTTAATTATATATTTTTCCATAGTACTTTTTACTTATTCCAGACTGCCATTACCTTATTTCTTTCACATATTCAAGGATTTTTTTGAAATTGGTCTTTCTTCCTACTGTGTCTCTCCATGCAGCACCCATGCAGAATCGAGTGCTACCAGCGTCTTTTGCCTGTTCATACATAAATACAACAAATCATGCAACAAGCTGGGGATATCTTATATAATATTTATGAGGTTGAAGAGGAGCGAGAATAACTCTAACTCGGACACCCATTAAAGGTAGAATACAGAAGATGAAATGAAGGAATATACTATCTTTTGACCATGACAATACGCAAGAGATAGTTCAATTGAACACTATCTGTTCTATACCCTCATCTTACATGTGCATCAGATGTTGTAAACAAAAATCATGTTCTGCAATCTAACTGTTTCACTTTTGAATGCAGTCCGCGGAAAACTAAAGGCAACACACAATAATTAATTACATTAATTTTTTCTCTTCCTTTCACATACATCACACTTTCTTCTACTGGCATTGATCAATCAAATTATGTAATAACTAGTCAAACAAATTGCAGCTAATAATTAGTTAACTTTGGCTGCATTACACTTAATTACTATTTCTGCCACAATTTATAAACAGATAGTATGTTCAAGATGACAGGTAAAACATCGAGGCATAAATTAACATTGCTGTGTCATAAATGATCCTGCCTACACGGATGTTGCAAATATGCAGTGAAAAAAGGTTTTTGGTTTTGTTTTTTGTATTTTCCGCATTCCTTTCAATTACACTCATTTTCTCACTTGATATTATTTGAATAATCTCTTTAAAAGAAATTTAAATATATCCTCAATCGCACAGTTAGATTTATGCTAGAAACCCCATGGGATAATCCGCAATAGTATCTACGAAGTAACTTGTTTAAGTTCAGTGCCTACTGAATTGGCCCTATCTAATTTTCATTTTTTAAGTGACAACCGAGGGAGCTCTATCTATATGGAGAACAATTTAAGCATGGAAAAGATAATAAGTTATCAGCGAACAAAGAATTATTATATGCTCAATTATCTCCAAGCCTCAGAAGATAAAAGAAAATATTTGAATATATCAGACTCCATGAGAAAAAATCCCCACAGATGATTACTCAAGTTAACCTAACAATGTACTTATGAGAATTACTTGGATACAATATGAAGACATTAGACTTTAAAAAATACAAACCTTTTTTGCTGCCTCCAGAACAACATCTTCATTCATTAGCTTCTGTGCATTTAGACCAGTGTTGTATCTTGAAGACTGAGGGCAGTATGAACAATCTTCACTACATCCACCAGTTTTAATAGATAGAAGTGTACATTGCTGCACTTCCCTGAAGTTGTGAGCGTGTCTGTGAACTTGAGCCTATACAAACATAATTTCTCTATTTAAATCATATTAAACACAAACAAATTAAACAGTATCCAAAACGTTAAAAATCAAGAAACAATATACTACTCCTATAGAGATATACATACATGATACGTTTAACCTAATATGGAAAATCAACAATGAGGCAAGTCTAGAAACTAGAGGTACAACAAAGAGAGCACAATGTACTACATTTCAAAGAAAATACAGGTTTAATTTACTTACAGCATGGAAGAGGAGGTCGAGAACAGGGGAATCGTAAATGGACTTGATTTCGTCTTTCTTCCAATCGTTTCTCGGGCCTTCTCTTACGCTTCTCTCCGCTTCCAACGCCGCCGGCGACGACGAAGAGAAGTTTGCCGATTGAAATCGGAGCAGCGGCCGCCGAATCGATCTCGTTACCCACATCATTTCGCCTTTGTTTATTTACAACAAATTTTTCTTATAATTGTTTTGCAGAAAGAGGAGAGATTGGTGAAGTTGTTCTGTTCGGACTTCTCCTCGGGAAATCCGCAAGGTTGGAAATGAGTAGTTAAGGAGTTAAGTGAGCATCTGTTTGTCACTGTTCACACTTGCTTCCCAATTTATAGTAGTTGTAGTACTTGGTCCCCTATTTTTTTCTTTTTAAGAAGGTGTATGTATTTAATTAATTTTTAAATTATTATACTCGTTTTATTCTGTTTTTAAATTCTTATTCTATTTTTTATTTGAAATATCTTAAAACAAAAAAAAGATTATTTCTCCTCAAATATACTGATCCGAAATAATTTAATTTTCAACTACTACTTCTAAGGTAGGGCTGTTCACGGTTCGGATAACCGACCGAACCGAACCGAACCGAAATGAATTCGGTGAAAACCGAACCGAACCAAAGCTATTCGGTTCGGTTTTCGGTTTTGAGATTTGGCCTAATTCGGTTTTCGGTTCGGTTCGGTTATTTTTGTTCGGTTAACCGAACCGAACCGAAAACCGAATTTTTTTGTTCAAATTTTTTTTCGGTTTTATGGACTTTTAAAATCCTTTAATTTTATGCCTATGGATATGAATTTTACTTGTTTAATTTATGTCATTTGAGGATTGTTAAATGTTAGTTTTGCAGTTAGACTGTAAAATTCTTTAATTTTATGCCTATGATATGTATTTTAGTTGTTTAATTTATGTCATGTGAGGATTGTTAAAGGTTAACCACTTAATTATTTAGTTCAATGTAATGTTTAATAATGTTTAGTGTTATGGTTACCTATTAATTTGATTTTTTTATGATAGATGATATAGTATTTGATGATATAATTTTTAATAAAATAAAAATAATATAAAATTTCGGTTAAACCGAAACCAAACCGAACCGAACCGAAATTTTTCGGTTAAAACCGAAAACCGAATTAGGATGTTCGGTTCGGTTTTCGGTTTTAAAAAATCAAGAACCGAAATTTCGGTTATCCGAAATTTCGGTTCGGTTCGGTTCGGTTTTCACCGAATGAACAGCCCTATTCTAAGGGTCCAAAAATAAATTTTCAATAAGTTTTACTTTATTAACCAATATCTAAAAATTATGATAAAACTAAAGAGAACAAAAGAAAATAAGGGACGGAAGGAATCGTAAATAATCTAATTAATAACTTAAATTAACAATAAATTCATGATATTGACTTTTTTTATATATAAAAGATGATGAGAGAAACCATGATTTATTTAACCCTAAAAAAATATGCGGAAAAACATAAAAAAAAAAACCCAAAAGCGGCAGTTTCATTTAGACAAAAATGAAAAACAACAAGCTAGAAAATAAATCACTCAAAACACCAAGCCATATATATACAGAGGTCAAAGTCAAATAGAAACACCATAAATGTGAAAAATCAATTTAATATGCTATTTGTAAAACTAACTAATTTGACTCCATACTATAGCAAATAAGTTAAAAATTATGGAAGAGATGTTCAATTATCCCACATTTTTTTCAGGTTTTGATTGTACTAATATATACATGCTTAATAATTTTAAATATATACATGAACAAATTCAAATGTTATATTCTATTTTGTATCACATTTATATCTTGTTCATAATTAATTGTTAGGCCATCTCCAACCGAGCCGGCAACCGGACATGCGGGGGGTTGTCGGCGATGCTCGGTTGGAGATGGCAAAGGGCAAGAGGGCGGGCAGGGGGCTTGGGCAGGCAGGAATGACATTTCGGTGCCTAGCAGGCCTCCAGCCCTCCACAATTGCTAATTGATATGGGTAGCTGCCACATTGGTTCTATTTTTTTTAACTTTTTTATTTAATTAATTAATTTATAAATATTAGTTTTTTATTTTTAAAAACATTTTTTTATTTTGTGTTAGATTTAATAACGTGATTAGTTAAATTTTGTGTATTATTGTTATTATTATTATTATTATTATCATATTGTTATTATTAATAAGTGAAAGTGGGGAAAATTGTGAAATTGAATTAAATTGATGTTGATGCCCTTCGGTTGGAAATGAGATTTGTTGAACAAAAATACTTAATTTAAAAATACACAATACAACTTAAATAAAAAACACAAATACTTAATTTAGAAATACACAATACAACTTAAATAAAAAATACAATCTTAACCCTACAGCCCGTGAGTCGCCCACAAGTGTTCGACTAAATCTTTTTTTAGTTGACCATTGGCATCTTTGTTTCGAATACTGACACGATGCCTCATGTTATTATTAAGAATGCCTTAATTTTCATGATTGTGTAACTATTTAAAAAATTAAATTATTATTATTATTATTGTTATTATTATTAAAATAAGTTTGAGTGGGGAGAGTGGAAAAAGTTGTGAAATTGAATTAATGTATGTTGATTGCCCTTCGGTTGGAGATGAGTTTTTTAGGTGGGTCGAAAAGGCATGAGGGCAAGGCAAGAGGGCAAGGCAATTGAGCAATTGGGCGAGCAATTGGTCAATTGAGCAAGGGCTTCGGTTGGAGATGGCCTTACATGCCCAATATAATTATTATTACATGTGGTTGGAGTCCATAAGCAAAAAATTAGGTTTGCATTAGACATGTATAAAAAAAGTCTTTTATTCTTCTTGCTTATCTGTGTGTGCCAGAAAACAAAAACACAACATTGAAAGAGAAAAATACAGGGTTAATGGCAATTTATTCCCCGTGATTATCATAATATTCAATTAATTTATTTTCCTGTAATTTGAAAAAGAAAAAAATTTACCCCCTTGTGATTATCATAACGTCTCATTACAATCGTTGGCCGGCATTGGTGTATATAATTTTTTTGCCTAAAAATTGAAAAAAATATATTTTGGCTAAAATTCACATTAATTCCCATAGCTAGATACATTGATGTATTCTCGGAGAATAAGTACAAAAAATAACATGATCAATGATTCACCATGTAGAGGCAACTTCCTTGTAATTTTAAAAATTCGATGCTTGAACTTATTTTAAAATAATAATGGCTGAAGAATATATCTTTACGCTAAAAGTGGCAATTGGGTGAATAATATAATCGAGTTGAATTTTGTACGAGTCGTACGGTTTTTTCTGATCTGAAGAAGGCAAAGAGAAGACTTTAGCAATTACACTGTAAATTAATGATCCATAATTATTTAAAAGGTCAACGAGATTCATTACATTACATGGATATAAAATCAGACGCATTACAATATTCTAGCACGTAAAGAATTAAAATGAAAGCAAAAAACATTATAATGGGGGCTGTTATTTTTGTAGCAGCTATTTTAAGCTTTTTCGCCATTTATTATCTTTACCTTCGGGCAGTGTTCTATATTTGTGGAAAACATCGGCGGAGAAAAAGAGCTGAGTCACCTAAAGATGTGGAAAAGGATGGTGATATGGTTATGGTGGCAGGTGCGGCTGTTGGTGGTGGATCGGAGTAGCTATCGCGGCTGTTGTTGGCGGTACTGGATGTGGTGGAGGGACTGGCTGTGGTGGTGGTGGCTGCGGTGGAGGTGGCTGTGGTGGTGGTGGTTGAGATCTATTAATTTTGATAATAAGTTTGATTGTTGTGACCCTAGCTTCCATTTCTTTGGTGTAATATCTATATATAATTCTCTTGTTTCGTTGTAAAGTGTGAAGGAAATGAAGTAATATTAATTTTATTTTTCCACATAATGTTTAGATAGCAGGAAAGTTGAGTGCAATTGTGCAGCTATTGTATATAAATGTATAGTCCGTATACAATTAATGAATTAAATTTTTTGTTTAAGCTGAAGAATCTTCTTTTGGGTGCATAGAGAAAATAGTAAAGTTAATATTTGGAAAAATTGCAATAACTGTCTCGTAACTAAGCTGGCCAAAAAAATCTCCTAAGATTTTGGTTGTCAATTAAGTCATGTTACTAAATTAATTTGAAAATTTTAGTCCTATTTCAATCCAAAATTAATAAGAAAGGGTATTCTTGAATAACAATTACTTTTATGATGCCATCAACATGTAACATTACGAATTAGCACCGTAAGATGATAAATTTAATGAATCATACATATGGGGTAGTTTAAGTAATTTCTCAAACTTAAAAGGTGGCCAATGAATTTGCAAAAAATTTGAGAAATAGTTTGATCAATCCCCTCTTGGTATTATTGAGTTTAAGCATTGTCAATCATCATATAGTCCATATTTCATGAAGAAAAAATATATTTGAAGCAATCATTTTGATTAAATTAGGCCTTTAAAAATATTTTTAGCACGGTAAAAAAATATTCAAGTTGTAATTTTCACAGACATGAAACTGTAGTGATCATAATACATTGAAATTTATTTATGTAAATTAAAATAAATTGATATAAATTATTTGGGTTTGTGCATAGCACGGGAATAAGCTAGTAATGTTTAGATAGCAGGAAAGTTGAGTGCAATTGTGCAGCTATTGTATATAAATGTATAGTCCGTATACAATTAATGAATTAAATTTTTTGTTTAAGCTGAAGAATCTTCTTTTGGGTGCATAGAGAAAATAGTAAAGTTAATATTTGGAAAAATTGCAATAAACTGTCTCGTAACTAAGCTGGCCAAAAAAATCTCCTAAGATTTTGGTTGTCAATTAAGTCATGTTACTAAATTAATTTGAAAATTTTAGTCCTATTTCAATCCAAAATTAATTATTAGAATTGCAAAATCGTCTTGTAACTAAGGCTCGCTAAAAAAGAAGTCCTTTTAATTAGTTAAAGAATTTTAGAAAGAGGACACAATAATTAATTGAGTAAGATGCAAAAGCATCCCGTATATATGCTGAGGCCATATTCAATAGCTAGCGGCATGAACATATTCTTATTCCACCACCGTTCTCACCATAATAATAATATAATAATAAAAAAATACATAAATGACAATTAATAATAATAATAAAAAGATATATGCTTTAAGTGTTCTAGTATGAATTCGAAGTTTTATAATATATAATATTGTTAAATTAACTCGTATTTGTATTAAAATATATTCTAATTTTTTTTAAAATAGTATTAACTATATATCAAGTTATACCCAAGTTCGAATCATATTAAAACTCGTTTATTAGATTAAAAATAATTTAAAATTCGATTAATTTGTACAATTTGTTTAAATTATTAGTCAAATTTAAAATATATAAATGGATACTAATAATGTTGAATATTTAATTTAAAATATAAATTTATTAAATCATACACAAAATTTAAAAATAATCTTTTTCATTTAAGTTAGATTTAAAAAGAAATTTGAATTTTAATATTAATAATTAACATAAATTAGAAAAAAAGAAAAAGAAAAAAGAAATGGGAGAAGCAGGTGGCGCTACCTGCTTGGCAGCACGGACGCGTGTCCGCCCGAGGTAAGGAGGGACAAGCTTCTTCTCTCTCTTCCCCACTCCCACTCCCACTTCTCCTCACTATTGAAGACCAACTTTGCTCTTCCCCTCCCCCTAACTATTGAAGTTGCCCTCAATGAAAACCCTTCTATTATTTTCAATAGCAGAATAATCTCTGTATTAACAAGTCAAAGATATTTACCTCTTTTGAAGTCACAATGTGCACTATTCAATAATAAGTGCAAATATATGTTTCATGATTTGTAGATGAAATAACAAATTAACCCCTAAATACTATTCATTAATGAAGTTGTAGTCTAGTTATTTTCATACCCAAACTATTGAAACATATAGAACATTGGTTTGAAACTTACTACTTACTTTTTCCTTCTTAAATTCTATAAAAAAATATTCATTTGACACTTAATCTAATCCCCCCAAACTTCAACATCCAATCCCAATCCAAATGAGATTTCAACATTTTCAAAACCATAAAATCAAACATTCAAAACATAATCAAATGGGTTTAAAATATTTCATTGAAACCACCCAAAAAATTTATTTTATAATCGAAACCCGTGAAATCAATTTTATACTAAGGAACGCCAACAAAAAAGTTAGGGATCTTAATATTAGGTTGACAGTTAAGTTATGTAACTAAATTAATTTGATAATTTTAGTTTTATTTTAACTCAAAATTCTTAAAATTGCAAAAATCATACTGTGACTAAGGCTCACTAGCAAAAAAAATAAAAATAATATTTGGACCGACATTTAAATCTTGTAACTCAATACGTGAGAAAATTAAGAATTTTGGGTTGGGTAGAAATAGGACCTAAATTATCAAATGAATTTAGTTATAGGGTTTAATTGTCAGTTTGTACGTAATTTAAAAGGACTTTTTTGTCAATGAGTCTTAGTTAGATGACTATTTTTGTAATTTATTTGCCAACTCACTGGCGGAGGCACGTTCAAGCAAGGGGGTTGCATGCTGCATGGACCCCCTGAAAAATAATCTTCTTTGCTTAGAAATTTCAAGTAATTTTAGTAATTTTGATTTTTAAATTAAACATCAAATATAACTTAAATTTCTCGTTTAATGCGAACCCTGTTATATAAGCTTAAAATTTCTATATTAGGGGGTCCACTTTTAATTAATGACTTATATTAAAATTAATTTTCATCACTTATATAGTATTAGTAAATTACTTTTATCACTCTACTTTTTCGAATAAGAAATTGAGGTTTGGACAAAATAATGTTATTTGTATGTATGTAATATAATAAAGTCATATCCACTCCATACCTATGTAGAGAAAAATTATACATATGATACCGTACCGTTTGAGAATCAGTCGTGAAAATAATTACATAGATCTAAATTTTCATATGGTTATATTGAACACGTAGAAACAAAAATACGAGTAATTTCTACTATTTTTTAATTTAAGATTTTACCAATTTCTTTAAAAAAATATTCAATTTTTTTTTTTTTTTGAAAAGCTTCCAATATCCCAAGCAAACAAAATTATTTCAATCTGTATAGAGTTGAACATTTGTAAACAAAAAAAAGTTCCACCAAGCTAATTGTTTTTTAAGTTTAAACTAATTTTGATGTTGTGGTTGCAATTCTTTTTTAGCAATAATTGAAATTTAGTTTAATATAAAAAGTGATCGCGGTAAAATTATTTGCTGGCTCCCCCACTGTGCCAACTAACTTAGTTACATGAACGATTTTTTTTAATAAAAATAACATATAATTTTTTTTGCCAATTAAGAATAACACTGGGGTGTTTTTTGCATTTCACCAATATATAGAATATTATTGAAGTCAAACCCAAATAATCTGTGGATATAAATTAAAAAGACCATATCTTGAAGTGGCCATAATTAATTAATTTCTCCCTTTGTGACTGAGGGAAAAACACTTTTGGTCCCAAACTTTATCCCAGAAAACAGATTTGGTACTATGCTTTGCAGAAAAACAGATTTCGTACCACAATTTACATACTCTTGACACATTTAGTCATTCCGTTAAATTTTGGATGGAATTTTCGCGCGTGACTGTCACGCGCGCGTTAAGTTCAAAATGCACGAGTTTTGCATGTGATAAATCGGTCAGGGGGTGAAATGCAATTTGGGCAAGAGGGAAAAACACTTTTGGTCCCAAACTTTACCCTAGAAAACACATTTGGTACCATGCTTTGCAGAAAAATAAATTTCGTACCACAATTTACATACTCTTGACACATTTAGTGTCTTCGTTAATTGATTAAAATCACATATAATGAACAAACAACAGTTTCTCTAAAAGATTTGATAAAAATCACAAAATATACTTAAATCATTGAAAATATTCTTAACAAAAATACCTTGGATACCTGACTTGGTGCACTTTGACTTGCACTTGTATCAATTCAGCGACAGCGACAGAACTTTATTTCCGTCGCTAATATTTTTAAGTCAGCGACGGCAAATAAGTTTCCGTCGCTATATTTATATCAATTCAGCGACGGAACTTTATTTCCGTCGCTAAAATTGTTAATTGTTTATTTTTTAGTTAGACAGTTCCATAGCGACGGAAATAGCGAGGGATCTAGTGACTGAAAGTTTTAGCGATTGAATTTAGCGATGAATAAATGCCCCGTCGCTGTTTTGGTCCGATTTAGCGACGAAGTATTTTAGCGACGGAATTCCTTTCCGCCACTAAATTCCGTCGCTAAAAATAGTTTTTCTAGTAGTGGTAAATTGTGGTACGAAATCTGTTTTTCTGCAAAGCATGGTACCAAATGTGTTTTATGCGGTAAAGTTTGGGACCAAAAGTGTTTTTCCCTCTTGCGCAAATTGCATTTCACCCCCTGACCGATTTATCACGTGCAAAACTCGTGACGATTTTGGACTTAACGGGCGCGTGCCTATCACGCGCGAAAATTCCATCCAGAATTTAACGGAGACACTAAATGTGTCAAGAGTATGTAAATTGTGGTACGAAATCTGTTTTTCTGCAAAGCATGGTACCAAATGTGTTTTCTGGGGTAAAGTTTGGGACCAAAAGTGTTTTTCCCTCCTTTGTGACTTGAGAATAAGATGAATGCTATTATTTCATGGGTTATGGTTATCATGCTTATTGCTTTTGTGGGTATAGGGTGGTTATTTGTTCATCTTCCATCTTATTGCTGCTTATTTACTAATACTGAAAAATGCTTTAGCCGGATGATCAGAAGAAGATCACTAGCTTGGACGCCGTCGTCTCCGGTGGTGCTGAGTCCGCCTGTGGCACAAGTCCAAAGAGAACATGTGGAGATGGGTACTACTGATCATCAAGCTAATAAAAATGATGGTAATATGGTAATTATATTGGGTACTACGTATGGCTGTCGTTGCAACTGTGGCAGCAAGCAGTGGCTGTGGTGGTGGTGGTGGTGGTGGCGGCAGTGGATGCGGATGCGGCGGAGGTGGTTGTGGTGGTGATTGAGATCATTACGTCGTTAAATTAATTATGTGGTTTAATTTCGATTTCTTTGATTTGTGAAGTTGACTTTCTTTATATACAAATGTATTCAAATATAAATCTCATCCAGATCATCTTTGAAATATCAAATTTGACCAAATTGGTTGCAAGTAAGTCATGCATTAGGTTAATTCTTGCTTAAACTTGATTTGATCGAACTAAAAAAATTTCAAGTGCAATATAATTATTTTGACATTAAATAACAATCGATTGTCCATGTACTATAAAATAATCATATTATACTTCTATTGTCCCTTCTATTGTTTTGATATCATCCATAAAAAAATTATATTATACTTTTCTTTTTTAATTATTGAATGAGTACGGCCAAACTCAATTTGAATTAAAATACTTTCTCCATACATTAATAGCACTGCATATAATTTGATGCAATATAATTAAGTTACATTGCCTTGGTCAATACTCAAGAACAGTCCATTCCCAACATCCATGTACTAAAACTTTAGAGAGAGCTAACAACAAATTAAATTAACCACTGTGTGTTTTGTAAATGGGGTATTTGGCAATTACCCCGCGTGTAATTGTTTTTAAATTATCTTTTCAAAGTCAATCTAATAACGGGAATTTTTATTCTCCAAATTCGATTTGATCACACCATGACACCAGTCAATTTTTCTGTAACAATAGTAAGTAACATCTCCTTTTACATATGATAATTAGAGTAAGTATAAACCACGCATTTCCATGAGAATATAACATTTTCTAATTAAATTTACAACTATTATTTAATTTAGATCAATAAGTACTTACAAGAAAAAGGGAAAACAAAATAAGGAGGAAAATGCAAGATACTCCCCTGTGTTATGCTAAACCTGCAAGAAACTACCCTGTGAAATTTTTATTGCGCCAAACTTCCTTGTGTTTTCAAAAACCCTGCAAAAAACACTCAATTTGTAAAAAATAGGTCGTTTTGGATCGACATATTTCAAAAAATAATTTTAAAATTATACTACGTGAAGTTGTAGGGATCAACTTGAAGTATTTTAAAAATGGTTTCTTGAAATATGTCGATCCAAAACGACCTATTTTTTACAAATTGGGTGTTTTTTGCAGGGTTTTTGAAAACACAAGGAAGTTTAGCGCAATAAAAATTTCACAGGGCAGTTTCTTGCAGGTTTAGCATAACACAGGGGAGTATTTTGCATTTATCCCCAAAATAAGAGTAGGATAAACTTAATTGACTACGGATATGTACGAAGACCAAATTACGTGATTAATGCTCGAGTCCAAGAAAAAGACGGCCCCGGAATTAACATTGTCCATAAATATAAATAAATAGATCTCTTGTAAAATTCTCAGAAATGTCACCCACATTTACAAATTTATAAAATTTCTATACAATATACATAATAGTGGACTAATACATTGGAATGAGTCCAAAGTCAAGTAAATGTCAATTTAATCGTACCTATATATATATATATATATAAGACCTGCTCTCTAAATTAAAATCATCATATATGTAAGAAATCAATCACCTAGCTAGCTAGTTTCTCTTCAATTAATTTGAACGCAATGTTTTGCTGTGTGCGAACCAGAGGCCGCAAAGAACAAAATTTTGATAATCAACCCGTTGGTAAAAATCCACCGTCGCCGAAAGCGTATGCCTATCAAGACAAAACGAGTGGGAAGCCCGTCGGCAATAGTGTGAAGGATGGGAATATGGTGGTTTTGGGCGCCGGAGCAGGTGCAGCTGTCGCCGCAACAGCTGTTACAGCTGCCGTGGTGGTGGATGCAAACGAAGATGATCAAAAAAATAGCGCGGGCGTTGGCGGCGGTGATGGTGTAGGAGATACCGGCGGTACCTCGCAAGGTTGTTGTTGCGGTGGGGGCGATGGAGGTGGCTGTGGTGGTGGGGGTTGTGGTGGCTGTGGTGGTTGTGGAGGTTAAATACAGTAGTTGAAGTTTGTATTTAAGAAAAAAATCATTCATATCTTGAATTATCCAACAAAAAAATATTTGTTGCACATATATACTCCCTCTTTCTCCAATTACATAGAAATGGTGGTGGAGGTGGTGGTGATGATGCGGCGGCTGATACGTTGTATTGATAAGTTGTGGTTTGCTACTAGCTAGAGATGCCATTTTGCAACTTGTATATATTATTATTTATTTATAATGTGTGAGATTTTTATGGGTTGACTTTACTTCATTAGTTGGCTTAAATATTAATCATGTAAGCTTGTCATGTTGAATTACAGAATTAGTTAATTGTTTACATACTTTACTTTGTGTTTCTTTATTAGCTAGTTTATTTGTGAATAAGGAATCAGTAAGGCATGAAATCAATGGGTTAGACTTGATCAAATCCGTTCATGTCAAATTCAGTTTTTATTCTGTTTATATTAGGGTTAGATTTTGTTCGAATCCATATCTCATAGGATCTTTAAGTTTCTCAATCCATCAAAAATTTTGTTCAGATAACATTTCGTATTATTTTTAACCAATAAAATCTCATATTTTTCTACAAGAGAAAACTTTACTAGAGTACTTAATTTGTCTTTAGCCTTGTTGTACATGGGATGAGCAATTTATGTATACTATTTTATGAAAATATCTAAAAGCCTAATAAAATATCCAGCAAAAATATGTAAAGAACTTTTAAACCTGCAACTTGTAGCTGTGTTATGATATCTATTAAATCTAGAAACATTCTAATTTCTAACATCAGCCACTCATTTAAGGAGACCACAATCACATAAAGTGAAAAGAACGACACGATTTGATACCATGAACTATATATGCCTTATTTATTGGGTTATTGGGCCATCAATCTGGGTCACTACATGATTTGGTAGGAACTAACTTAATTCTGGGGTTGGGCCATGATAATCAGGTCAACTTGGTATTAGATTTGCAATCTGTCTCAATTAGGGCTGTCAATGGGCGCTGGATTCGGACCGGATCAGGGCAGATCCGGATCCGGATCCGAGTTCGATTTTCATTTCTTATATCCGGATCCGGATTCGGATCGGAGCCGATCTTGAATATTAGCAACCGGATCCGAATCCGCTGGATATTCCGGATCCGGATAAATTATCCGGATCCGTTTATCACATTTAACAATTAATTTTTTTTTTTTCGTTTTCCTCCAAATCTCTTGCAGATTCCACAATCATGAATTAAAAATCTAATATTTTACTTATTTCATCGAAACTATTGCCTGAAAATTGTAGAAGATGGAATATGGTGGGCAAATATAAACGATTAAAATTAGAACAAAAGGAATAAACAAAAATATAAGTAAAAAAGATATAAACTGGGAACAAGAAGAAGAAAACTCAATATTGAGAAATGGAAGAGAAGACAAAAATTGAAGGATGAATGGTTAGGGTTTTGATTTTTCTTATTTAATAGCATAAACTAATATGTTGTAGGTCCAATTAGTTATCAGGCCAGTCCAACAACATCTCTCGTGCATTTCTTTTTAAGATTATTTTTAATATAATAAAAGATTTTAGTGGAACATAAATAGTTTTATTTTTATTTTGGTTTAAATACATAATATATAAACAACATATAGTAATATATATCGGATACGGATATGTAACGGATGGGATCAGCCTAGATCCATATTCGCTCCATATAATTCGGATTACGGATCTTCTTAATCTGATCAGGTCCACCGGATCATTAATCGGACAATTATCCTAATAAATCAGACCGGATTCGGATCGGATCCGGATTGAAATCCACCCCATTGACAGCCCTACTCAATCTCATCTTGTGCAGACTCACTAATTAGGAGAATGAAGTTAATTAATTTGACAACTCAATCGAAGCCACCAAATAAAATGATCAAAGAAATATGCTGAATATAAATTATTCTATATTTTAATTAACTGAAAAACATAAACTTTTCGATATTTTTGATGGAAAAGTGTCGAATTAAGTTTGATCCGTGCAGAGTATTAACATTTAGTAATGTTGTAATGATCAGTTCAAAGAAGGTGACTAGCTATCTAATCAAATTTGACGAATTTGACATAGATTACTTAAAATGACAACAGACGAACAAGTGCAGAAGATATATAAAAGTATGAATAGATTTGGTCATTCATTCATTCATTCATGATAGTGATCTGCACTATATATATATGTAACATAAGTTGAAACAGTTTATTATTTGTGATAGATGCCCTAATTTAATTAATTACTCTTTGTTCAACAAATTCTAATGTGAATATAAAATATATATTGCGCTGCAGGGGCCGGCCATTTAATTCCCAAGCCTTGAGATCGAATATAATTATGATCCATCCACTCGTGATAGTTATGTTGGCCATTGCTTTCTTGCAAATTACTCTTTTTTGTGCCTATTTTTCCGCTATGTGTGTTGCATGTTGTGATTGCTGTTGTGGGGACTGTTGCTTTAAAAGGATAAGAATTAGTCCGGTTCATGTTGCACATGCAAGTCCAAAGAGATTTGGAGATGGGTGAAAGCGGCCGCGATAAAGATGGTGATATGGTCATACTGGCTGGTGCTGGAGTAGCTACTACGGCTGGCGTTGCTGCTGATGTGGCTGCAAGCAGTGGCCGTGGCGGAGGTTGCGGTGGTTGTGGTGGTTGCGGAGGTTGAGGTTATGTACCATGAAGTGTTCTTTAGATATAGTGAACTTATGCAACTATAGTGTGATTTATTTGGTTTGTGAAGTTGAAATATATATATATATATATATTCTATATACCTAAGGTGGTTGGGCCAAGTGGTAAATATATATATTGAGGGAATTGCACTTTTCATACCAAACATTTACCTACTTTATACATTTCATACCAAACCTTTCAGAATGACACATTTCATATCAAAATCAATCAACCTTTTTCAATTTTCATACCATCGTTAATTTTTGGATGGAATCGGACACGTGCGCCGCACGTGTCCGTTAAGTCACAATTTTGAATTCTTAGGGGGGGATATTTGCAATTGGTCAGGGGGGATTTTTGCAATTATTTTCCACCATCTCCACCACCTCCACCACCTCCACGTAATTTTCAATTTCCCGGTGACTCCGGCCACCATTAAACCTCTTCTTGGTGGCTACGGCTTCGTCTTGACCTCCTCTACAAAGATCATACACTATTTCGTTGTTTCATATCGATCCCGTCGCTTTTATTTCAAATCTACGAATTTTAGTATTTTCGGTTTTTGCTCCGCCGCCGGCGGAGGAGGTCGACCCACCGTCTAATACTTAGTTCCGTTCATTCCCCTTGGTGTAACGGTTCTTTTGCCACCAACCTCATCCATTTTCATCAAGTATTGAAGAAATCCCCAATTTTTAAAATTTAGGTTACTATTCATCATCTTTTACCTTAAGAAATCTGGAATTTTTTTTTCCTTTTTTTTTTTTTTTTTTTTTTTTTCTGAGAGTTAACGGACACGTGCGGCGCACGTGTCCGATTCCATCCAAAAATTAACGGTGGTATGAAAATTGAAAAAGGTTGATTGATTTTGGTATGAAATGTGTCATTTTGAAAGGTTTGGTATGAAATGTATAAAGTAGGTAAAGGTTTGATATGAAAAGTGCAATTCCCTCTATATATATTCCATATAAAACCCTTCATTATTTCATATGAAATTAATATATATTCAATGAGCTAAATGCAAAAATACTCCTTGTACTTTGCTTAATTGGCGAAAATCCCCTGTGTTATTTTAATTAGGAAAAATTCCATTATGTTTTTTTTACTAGCAATTAAAACTCCATCTGAAAAATACCATGAAGTAACAGTTTGAACAAAACGAAAACTTAAAAAATATTTCAATCCTTATCTTTCTTGAGTGAAAAGAAATATCAAATAGAAGAAACCCATTCCATCAACTTTTCGTTACAACAACCCAAAATATTAGGATAATCATACGAATCAAAAGACCAATTCAAACTTGCATGATAAGAAATAATGACCAACCGGATTAATTCGGATGCTTATAAATAAGTTTTTTGTTATATATATTTCCAGCACATTTACAATTTACTATAAAATTTATTAGAGTGCAAAGACAAAATGTCTATTAAACCGAAATTATCATCATATATACATAACAAATCGCCTGTTCTCTTCAAATTTAACTTCAATGATGAGGATATTTAAATCTATAAGGGTATTTTAGTAATTATCAAAGCCCTCATTATTAAAATAATTAATCAAGAATGGCATTTATGACGTCCTTTAAAATGACCACTATACCCCCATTTAATTCTGAAGTTAGTGGAAGGCTTTTCATCTCCACCTAATTGATGGTGGACTTCTCACCTCCCACACTTAATGAGGTGACTCCTCACCTCCTCCATTTTACCCTATAAATATCACCCTCATTTCACCTGAAAAGGCAGGTTGAAGACAAGGAGAAGAGTAGCTAAAGATTTTCCTCGAAGTTCGTCCCGTGACGTCAGAACGAGATTCGAAGACGATGAAGATAGGAAGAGGCAATCCCGGAGACACCCTTGATCATTTTCGTGTAACATCATTCAACTTTAAACAAAATATTTGGCTATGCGAACCAGATCAGGCCGCAAAGAAGAAAAAACTGATGATCTACCTTCGCCAAAAGAGAGTAAATATGACGAAAAGAGTCGGAAGCCCGTCAGTAATACTAAATTTGACGAAAAGAGTGGGAAGCTCATCGGTAATAATGGTATAAAAGATGGGAATATGGTCGTATTGATGGGACTAGGAGCGGGTATGCAGGATTCAACAGTTAATCAAAGTGGAGAAGACGGAGGGGGTTCTAGTGGTTGTGGGGCTGCTGGCATTGGAAATACCGGCGGTGGTACCTCTCAAGGTTGTGTTTATGGTGGGGGTGATGGAAGTGATGGCGACGAAGTGGTGGTGGTGGTGGCGGCGATGGTGGTTGCGGAGGCGGTTGTGGTGGTGGAGGTTAACTCATGCAGAAGGAGAAAAATTAGATTTAGTTTTATGTTAGGAGTCGTATAGCATTAAAACTGAACTAGGGTTCTGGTTCTGGTTCTGGATAGGATTCACGAGAAAGTTAGATTTGTAATGACATTAAAGTTGTTTAGAATTAGAATTCTCCTTTTGATTATTTTGGTATCCTAATATTTCTAAGTAGGCTGGGGTGAACACGAGCGGATTTTTATATAAAATTCAACCCGACCCAACACAAACGAGTTGCTACATTGACAAATCGCAATATCTTTATTGTGTCTTCAAATCACATTATTCGGATTGGTCGAGTGCAGACATATTGGCGGGTTAATAATTTTTTATGTGTAATTATATCAAGATAAATGTAAAATCAAACCCGCATCATTGCATGTGTTCACACCACACTTACAAAAGTTAAATATTAACTATTTATCTTTACAATAATGTCTAATCTTACAAGCTTATGTGTCGATGATTATAATTTAAATGTGATTATCAACTTATGTACAAACATATTCATACCATGTACATTAATATAAACAAGAAACTCGAAGAAAATTTGATTTTTGTTTTTAGTCATTAGTTAATAAATGTGATGTATACACATTTTTATTAAAATATAATATCAACTACATTAAGAATGATTAAATGTGGGTTGCGGGTGAATCGTTCTTTTTAACCATCAAACCCGTTACCCGACCCATACCATGCGGGTTTACAAGTTACCAACTTATAATTGGTTATTTTAAAAATAAAACCAACGAGTTGCGAGCGAATTGAGTCGAATCAGATGGGTGGGTTTGGTTTGGCGGGCTTATGTACAGCCCTAATGTAGTTTAGAACTTATTTTGAACATAATTAGATTACTAGAAAAAAATATTATTGTTTGATTTGTCTATTAATACATATGATAACTGATAATAATTACCCGATCAAGATCTGGTTAATGTTCGGCAAATCTTCATTTGATTTGGTCCTCTAGAGTTGTGTCTCAAAATTGGTTTTTTAATGTAGCCCAACATGCTAATTTACATTCTTTATTATATCATTGTAGTCAATTTATGCCCGATTTAACTGAAAATATAATTATCGTCAGAGAGTATCACGTGATGTATACAGCTCATCATCATCCTGATTAATTATTTGGTTGAAATTGGATGAATTTGAAATGGAGTCTGATTACGTGATGAGTGTGAGTGAAGGTAAAAAAATAAAATTAGGGCGTGAAATATGTAACTAAAGTTAATCTGAGAGTTTAGTTGCAATTGGAAGATTGAATGTATCTTCTTGTAGTAGGTATTGATTTTTTTTTTTAGTTTGGCCAAAAAAAATATTTATTGGACATAAGGAAGAGAATTTAAATTTTTGCTTTCAGTTTAGCCAAATTTTTTTTTTTTAGATGGTGAATACATTGTTACATCAAACACTATATCGAATCGAAACTATTACAATGATATTAAAGTAAACTAATTACTAGTATTAAACTAGAGAAATACTAGTATGAAATTAGAGAAAATACCCACATTGGTGGGAGTTGAACCCATGACCTCCTGATCATAGAGCCTCATCCTTAACCACTTGGCTAAGGCCTCATCGTCTAGTTTAGCCAAAATTTTAAGTGTCACGTTTTTTGCGAAGGACATTTTTCGAAAAAAAGAACAATCATACCCCAATTCAAGAGACGTACTAAAAAATATAAGCCCAAAGAGTTTTGCACGTTGTATATTTATTGGGAATTTTTTTAAATGGTGTCACAATTAATATTCTATTCTCTAGCGTTTTTACTTTTTACCCCATATATATTTGGGCCCGATAAAATTATCTCATTATTATCATATCTACCAACTGTCGGCAATTTTGGTTCAAATTGAGCCCAATTGGAAAAAATGGCCCAAAAGTTTTAACTTATAGGCCTCTGGACTTCAATTGAAGATCGGATAGGGTAATTTGCATTATATACCTCAAAATTATTACACTTTTGTATTTTATGCCCAAAAATTAAAATTAGTACTTTACACACCCATTAAATATTTGAGGCTTAATTTTATTTTCATAAATATGATAAAGGTCACAAAAGCGATTAAATATTAAATGAAAAAAAAAATTAGTTAAAGATATTTAATTAATATTAAGTATTTTTAAATTAAATTTAAAATTTATTAGTCCAACATTTGTTGAACTTGAATGAAATTGGTGCCAAGAAACAAGAGAATTTTAATTTATTAGTACAACTTTAAATTTTTTACTAAACTATTATTTAACTTAATATTAATTAAATATCCTTAACGCCTAAAAATGCATTTTATTTTTTATATTTATTGTATTTGCAATTGTTTACTATTTATAGAGAAATTAAAATTAAGACCTAAATATTTAATGAGTGTGTAATGTGTTAATTATAATTTTGGAGTGTAAAATGAAAATGATGATTTTGAGTTGCATAATAAAAATTATCCTATCAAAAATCCCCAAATTAAAGTCAAGAGGCCCATAAGTGACAAAAATATCGCAGATTTTTTTTCAATTAGGCTCAATTTGGCTAAAATTATTGGCAACTAGGTAAATATGAGGTAATTTTATAAACCAGGATATTTATGGGTAAAAACACAAGCAGACAATAGTTATGACACCAATTTTGCTTATTTATTTATTTGTAGTAAGGACAAAAGATTATATATATGCAAAACCGAACGCTACTATAGGGTAAAAGTTATTATTTATAGGGTGAAATTCAGTTCCCCAAGTATGAGGGTGGTATCAGTTATGCCCCAAAAGTATCAATTGTAACACTTACCCCTCTGTTATAGTTTTGTAGTATTTATTTCAAAAATACCCCCACCCCTTTCATAAATAATAATTTCTTCATTACTTTATCAAAATAAAATTGTATCTTTATTAATTATGAATCCATTCATCCACCAAACAATATTATGTTTTATTTTCTTCATTTCTTTTGTTACATTCCTTTTTTTGAACTCAAATTTTTTTTCTTCATTTTCATCTCATTTTTTTATAACCGAAGGAAGCAAAAGAAATGAATAAATTGAAACATAATATTGTTTGGTGAATGGATTGATGAATTCATAATAAAGATTTTATTTTTTGATAAAGAAATGAAAAAATTAAAACATAATATTATTTGGTGTTAAACTTGAGTTTTGCGAGAAATAATTTGAAGGAGAATTAATCAACATTTTGAATAATAATTCGTACCGAATATAAATGAGATAATTATCACAAAATAAAAACTCAGAAAAATATAATGAAAATTTTTGAGATAGAAATAAAAAAATTGAAACATAAAATGAAGAAAACAAATTAAAACAGAAATAAATAAATAAATGAGATGAAAATAAAGAAAAATTTGAAACCATAAAACCGAAGGAAACAAAAAAAAGGAAGAAATTAAAACATAATGTTGTTTGGTGGATGAATAGATTCATAATTAATAAAGAGACTATTTTATTTTAATAAAGATATTTATTATTTATGTAAGGAGCGGGGGTATTTTTGAAATAAAAACTACAAAACTATAACATAGGGGGTAAGTGTTACATTGATACTTTATGGGGTAACTGATACCACCCCCATAATTTAAGGGGGGAAACTGTATTTCTCCCTTATTTATAATAACGGAGCAATGCTAAAAACTAGAATTAATAATTATTGTGCGAGAAACTAGTTAAATTATCTTTAAATTAACCTGCACAACAACTTAAATGTCACTTTTCTAGTGTACAGTTTCACACCCCCCAAACCCCTTCACCACACCAATATAGTTTATCTTATTTTATACTTTCTCCATACCATTAATTCTTTTCAAAGGAGTTTAGGGAAAACTGTAAAAGTTTTAATTATTTTATATTTATGCCCTTAAAAGTGATGATAGAGAATTAGTGACGTCAAATCATTACTTTAATTATGAGCTAGGGTCATTTTGAAAATAATAATTTTATTTTAGGAAATGGAGGGTTAAAAGAAGGAATAAGTGTATATCATAATTTCGATTAGTGTAAATTGTGAACCTTAACTAATAGTAATTGAATATATGTATATATGTATATATGTTGGAGCTTTAGCTGCTAAAGGACATTAGAGTGTGTCAAAACTCCAAACTCCAAAGTGAAGTCAAGATCTATCTATATATATATGTATGTAGTGCATATGAAAGAAAAATTGCTCTTACCTCTAAACTGAAAATCATAGTAATTTTTTGGTACTAGTATTAATTTGAAGACAATCAATGTTTTGCTGTGTGCGAACCCGAGGCCGCAAGAAAGAAAAGATTAATGGTCGACCCCCAAAGGGAAAAAGTGTAGAACCTTCATTGGAAGCGTATGCCAATCACCTAAAGAAAAGGCCTCAAAGGGTTCCCGTCGGTACTACTAGTAATAATGTAAATGATGGGGATATGGTCTTCTATACTATGGCCGCCGACGTTGCTGCAAACGCTACAGCTGCCGTGGTGCTAGCTTATGATGAACCTGAGCTCGCTTATGATGAACCTCATGGTGGTTGTTGTTGCGGTGGTTGTGGTGGCGGTGGCGATGGAGGTGGTTGCGGTGGTTGCGGTGGTGGTGGTTGTGGAGGTTAATTAGTTGAAAGTTCAAGCTCTTGGATCCTTTATTAATATTGTTTCTGTAATCCTATTGTATATAGAGGTCCAAATCTTTCCTCTTACCCTTTATTGGAAATTTATGTATAAAGAACTTCATATCTTGATATGGAGTATGTATATAGTATTTCATTGTCCATGTAACCAATAAAAAAGGATTGTATCAATGTTTGAAAAATGTTTTGATTTAATTTCCTGAGAATATTTTTTCAGATATATGGAATGGGGGATAAATTTTTAACCTTGTTCGATTTTGTGCTTTTAAAAAAAGTCTTTTATTAGACTTTTAATGCAAGTGCGATATATACAATCTCAAAAAGTGACATAAAAATTCAAGAAACATAAAGCATTTTTATTTTTTAAAGAAAATTAAAATATTTTCTAAAAACTCAAACAAACATAATATGCTAGTTTCTATGCATTCATGTGGACCTTATTATCCTTTATCCCATACAATGCTATTTAAAAATAAAGGAATTATCCCATGCATTAATTTGATTTTTAAATTTGTTATACTAGCTAGGAAGGAAATATCTATATAGACAAGACTTGATGAATTTAAGGAGAAACAATCAATTGCAGCCTCATAGTATCACCGTAAGAAAAACTGAATTCGCACAATTATATACCCAGCATGTATAATTAGAAGAATGTGCGTCCACCAATATAAATAAACGTAGAAAAGATCTTTCGCCCAATTTGTGACAGGCAGACTCTTGCAATTATGAGTGGTATGAGGGTCTTTTATTTTGAGTTTTTTTTTCGAAAATCCAAGAATGTGTTTTAAGGGAAGTTAAATTTGTCATTTTCTCAATCACGCATCATAGTGAAGGAATTCGAAAAGCATATTATTATTATTATTATCATTATTATTATTAGACAGTAACATGCATTTTTTCATGTTATAGAAAGTTAAATTGTTCATTAAACATATCACAAGAAAAAAAAAAAAGAAAAAAAAACTTTTTCCTACACCATAATTTTAAAATTTACACATTAGTACCCTAAATTTATGGCCTCCTTTAAAAGTGAACTTGCATGTTTTTTTTTTTTGAGATGATGAATACATCGTTACATCAAACACTATATCGAATTGAAACGTACTTTATTAATTAAATGATATGAAACATGAACTATAGACAAAATGAAGGGATCACCTAGCTAGACCAAAATTTAAGATATGTTAATTGACTTGGAAAAAAGACCAATTTTTCGACGGGTATCATTAATTAATTAATTATCAGGCCGGCCGACTGCCTAATGGTAGAAGAATAATTAATATATATTTGTATTGCTTCAGATTATCTTACGCATGGCAGAATTCCCCATCTCTAGATCCACTGTCCGTACGTATATACGAAATTGCAGATTTTTCAACCTAGATTTTGGTCTGAGGACCGTAATTAATTTTATTTTAGGTCACTTTAAAGGCTTGTTATCAACTAATAGAACCAAAAAAAAATGTAGCTTCTATGAAATTTCAAACGATATATATGTTGGGGGAATGACGACAACAAGAAGAAATCAGTTACATTGGATAAGTTTCTAAGAGAAAATCAAATTAATGAGATTACATATACTGATCAATGATCATAAACTACCAGTCTATAAAGTTTTCTCGTATTTAATAAAGACGAATTTGGGAAGTATTAAATGGTCTCTATGCAATTAGTTCAAACCTAAGTGGTGCATTTAGAAATCTATATTATAAAATTAAGGGTAAATTACGGTTAACCCTGAAGTAAGGCCTAATTACAAAAATTCTACTCACGTATTGGGTATTACAAAAATCCCCCTCAAGTTTATTACTTTCTTTCAATTAACCCCTAACTCCATGCTTTTATATAAAAACTAATATGGATAAATTTTATCCATTTATTGCACTAACTAATTTTTTTATAAGTCAACGAGGAGACAACTAAAAGTCTACTCTAAAAAATATTCCAGTATATTTTCCTAAACCATAATTTTTGTTAGATATTTTCAAAATAAATGAAAATTAGTTTTATTTTAAAAGTGAATCTGGACCGTTAAAGAGTTAAATGCTAATCTCATGGTTATTATTTAATCTATTTTTAAAACTTATGACTACCGTTTCTTTTTTTGAAAAGTCAAGGTGCAACTCTTGCTATTTAAATGGGAAAATTGCAATTTTGGTACCTTTGATACCACTGGATACATAAATGCACATTTAGTACGACAATTTAAATATTGGTTGCTATGTTCATACCACTGTCAAATAATTGGACTGAAATGGATGAAATCGGTTACGTGCACCACAAGTGACTGTTATCTCGTCTTTTGGAGTGAAAATCATCACGTGATAACTTGAGGGAAACGTAATAATTTCTCTCCAAAAGATGAACTAATGTGATCATTTTTCCTCCAAAAGGGAGGAAACGTGATTATTTTCCCTCCAAAAGACAAGTTATCGGCCATGTGCAGTGTATGTAGCCAGTTCCGGCCATTTTTTGTCCAATAATTTGATGGCGGTATGAACATTGCAATTAAACTTTGAATTGTGATACTAAATATGAATATACGTATTCAATGATATCAAGATTGGAAAATGCCCTATTATGTTGTACCAAATATGCATTTTTTCCTATTTAAATGATAGAGAGTTCGGATTTTAAGATTAGAAAAACATTCACCTTATACCAAAATTACATCTGAAAAGGAACATAAACTTTTGTTTTGTCGGTATTTCGTTCTTCTTCCATCAACATATTTTTAAATTAACTCTTTGTTGGGTTTGTTTTCGAAAGTGTAATTCTTGACAACCAAGAATTTATAATTGAGCTCCATAATTGTATATTGGGATAAATTCGCTGTAGAACTCGTTTACACATTGGTGGAGCCGAATATTGTCTTGAAGAGAGCATAAAATCAGCACGACTAGGAGGAATTCGATTTTCGACATTGCTGAATTTTCGGATCAGAATTGCAACAGTTTGAGGTGCAATATCCAGCCCAATATTTGGTGTATTTTTCCAACAACTTTGAACATGATCATCCAATGGAAAATTGAATAAATTAAATTGGTCGCGCTCTATCTTATAACCAGATACATTTACTAAAAGACCTTTGTTTTTTTTTATTTTTTTTATTATGAGAAAACTAAAAGACCTTTGGTTGAGAAAGGTGTAATTATAACAAGAAGCAGACGAGGAAAGGATGGTGGCATGGTTGTTTTCTAGGAGCAGTAGCGATTGTTGTTGCTGCCGCTGCAGGTTGCGGCGGCGGATGTGGTGGTGATACTGGAGGAGGCGGTGATGGATGTGGCGATTATGGCGGTGGTTGTGGAGGTTGAAGTAATTAAATTAAGCTATCAACTCTACATATAGTAATGCTATTTTATTACAATTTTGTGGTGTGATTATATTTTTCCTTTTTCCTGTCTAATTTTGCACTGCATAAAATGCAATAATACAACATGTACCTTATCGATCTACCTAATTAGCAAAAAAGCTTCACGCGTCATTTTTTTAAGGAAATTTCCTATGAGTTCATTTTATTATGCACGTCTGAATATTGATAATTAATCACTGACAAATAGACGAGAGTGCCATTACAAATAAACTTGGAGATTTCACCATTTTTCAAATGATGATCAATGGGACATGGGTTCTTGCCATCTCTTAAGTTAATAGGGGATTATTGCAAGTGAACAAGGATAATTTTGTATTTTAATCCAAAGAAAATAAAATATAGAGTTATAATTATTATTCTCCATGAAAATCAGTAAAAATATTTGCACATACGGCGAGTAAAAACACAGTGCAGTCTAAGAAATGATAAACTTTTTTGAGGAAAAAAAAAAAAGGCAAACAAGTCCATAACTTATGGCTGCCTGCAAGTTTGCCCCGTAAGTCATTAATGAATTGAAACAAATTTGTGATTTTTTCAACTCAATTGTGAGAGTGAGTTTTTTTTGCGGTTTGATGATCTTAATTTAAAGAAGAATTTTGACCATGATTTAAGGAAACAAAGGAAAATTTTGATTTTGGATTTCTGAAAGACCCTAATCGCTATTTGGGTCACAAAGTAATTATTTTTCTTGCTCATCCTATCGCGATTTTGGGATAAAAATTAATTTATTTCAATCTCTTCCTAAACATGATTATGGGACCTTTTTTTTTGTAATCATGATTTTGGAACAAAAATAAAAAGACTTTTTTTTTTTGCAATTTTGAAATAAAAAAATTAAAAAGAAAAATTATGCTTCTCCTAATCGCAATTTTATGACAATTAATCTTCTATGCTCTTCCTAATTGCAAAATTTGTGTAATTGTTTCCCCTCAATAATAGGGAAGCTTTAAATGAAATGTTTGTAATAGTACTTTAAATGAAATGTTTGTCATCCAATTCAGGATAAATATGACCTTGTGTAATCTCTTATATTTATGAACAATGAATCAAATGTCTACTGCATTCTTGCAGGGAACATATAGCACTCAGATATTCTTATTGACTATCCTCTTATCAAGCATGTTTATATATAATCAGGTAAAATATATTTGTGCCCAAGGCATTCATGTATTGTTCAAGTATTACTATTGGAGTATATTTACGTTGCTAGAGTGTGACCCATTTTTTTCTGTGTTAATAATGTTATATTTGAGATGCTCTCTGGCACTATGTTTGTAACGATCCATACAAATGTAATTGTTTAACTTATTCTGTTATATTTTTACTATGTAGATGGGTGGTACTGCTTCGGAGCTTGCGCAATTCTCCCCAATCTTTGTCTGGCTTCTAAGGGTAATGAATAGATCCCTGAACTGCTGAGGCTAAATTTGAACATCTGGTTACATTTTTCTTTGTCTGGCTTCAACAACATCAACTACCTTTAATATGTTCCACTGATATATATTTCATCTTCACGGAGCATATTTTAATTTTCAGATCCGAACAGACACTTGATTTATTATTTATAAATATAAGAGATTACACAAGGTCATATTTATACTGAAATGGAAGACAAACATTTCATTTAAAGTACTATTACTAATATAAATATCAAATACTTAGAATATTCAAGCTATTTTATAAAAAAAAAAAATTTTTTATCAAAAATCGTAGTTGCTAACTGCGATTTTTGATAATTTTTTTTTTTTATTTTCCACAATTTCATAAAAACGAAGAATCGCAATTGCCAATTGCGATTTTTTGAAGAATCGCAATTGGCAACTGCGATTTTTCGCAAGAGGTACATTTAGGGAAATACTTTTCAGTCTGAGTCATTTTGGGAAATACTTTTATCTAAAAGGCCATATTAAAAAAAAAAATCATCTTAAGGATATTAATTGTTGGCGTGTTAACTATGTGGACTAACTAGAAGTCTAATTTAGCTAAAAATTCGAGATATATATACTTATCAAATAGAAGTACATCTAAACCATAATTCTTTTACTTATCCAACTGAAACTATAAGTACGTTGTACATATATATATATTCCCCACATTTATAATGGACCTTGTGACAAAGCTAATCGGACATTATTCAAAAAAAGGAATTATATATCCAGCAATATGAAAACAGACACAATTTTTGTGCTAGTTGGTTGTGGCGTTGCAGCTGCTCTCATAATACTCTGTTGTTGTTTTTGCTCTGAAGAGCCCAAAAAGAAGCGGCCTGATCATGTGGCGCCAAAAAAATGGTGACATGGTTGTTCTAGGAGCAGGAGCGGCTGCTGGTGCTGCCCACCATCATCATTATCATGGAGGTGGCGGTTGTGGTGGCGGCTGTGGTGGTGGTTGTGGTGGTGGTTGTGGTGGTGGTGGCGGTGGTTGTGGTGGTGGATGTGGTGGTGGGAGTTGAAGTAAATTGAGCTACATATGAGCCTCTATGTATGGTGGTGGATGTGGTGGTGGGAGTTGAAGTAAATTGAGCTATACATACTCATCCATGAGATCAGACGACTGCCTAGAAATTGACAAGTACCTGTAGTACTCTTCCTATCAATTTTGCAGCCAGCAAGGTCAGAATCTTAATATCCAGTAAGTTCAAATTCTGATTCCCTTGGATACCACAATCCCAATTCTTGTGTGCCTTTAAGATACCTTAATATCCTTTTAGCAGCTAAGAGATGAGATTCCTTAGGATTTGATTGAAATCTCGCACAAACCCTAACAGAATACATAATATCAGGTCTGCTAGCTGTTAAGTATAACAGTGACCCAATTATGCCTCTGTACTTGGTAATGTCAACTGATTTGCCTGTTGGGTTATTGGTAACGTCAGAACGTCAAAAGCAGTGGAATTTAAATTTTTTAAAATAACCCAAGCAGAATCTTTATTCATCTAGTCATACGAAAAGGATTTTTACATAAATCGAAACATCCATAGGGTGTTTAGCGATTTTACCTTACCACGAGAACGGTGGTGATTTTTCTCCGGTCTTCTTCCAGATCTGCAGGATTTGGTTCGGAGAAGCACCCCATGTGTTGTGCCTCTAGCGGTATCCACACCAAATGGATTGAAGCAACTCTCTTGAATCCTCAGACTCAGAACTAGGATGGAAGAGATACCATGCAAGGAAGAAAGAAGACAGAAATTGCGTGAACCCTGTACAATTGCACAGGGTTCGGCCGAACCCTTCTCTGTAAGAGAGGGGGCGGCGCAAACCAGATCTTGGGAGAGGGGGGCGGCTACTACTTAGTCTAGGGCTTAATTTTCAGCTCTTTGTTTCAAGTGTTAAGTCTCTATGGAAGAGTTGTGAGGAGATATCTATTTATAAGAGAATAAACCTTCTCTTTGTAGATATCTCTTCAAGATCTTTTCCTTATCTTATAAGGAAATAAGATATACACATATATCTTCTTAGATCCTCCTTGTTTCACATGGAAACAAACTCTCCCTTCTTATCCTTAGCCAAAAAATCGCCCCACCCTTATCATGCAAGACTTCTTCTGGGCTTTTAATTAAAGGCCCATGTCTTGCAACTTAATTTAATTAACCATTAATTAAATCAGCCCAATTAATCCAATTAATTGTTATCTCTCAATTAATTAACACTTTAATTAATATTAGATTTCTTCTTTAAGAATTAACACTTTAATTCTTCAGTTTTGATTTAACTCCTTAAATCAAACTTTCCTTATATGATTTGTTGCAGTCCAATTGTATTGTGTGTGACCCTCTAGGTTCACCATCAATTGGCCGCGGGCCCACGACTTTCGTGATTTAATTTGTGAGCTTATGAATTGCTCCGATTAATTGAACACCTTCAATTAACCACTCAAGAATTAATCTCCTTATTAATTCATGAGTACCCACACCTCATGGTCGATGTCTAGCCACAAGCCCATGAGGCCCAACTTCAGGTGAATTGATCTCAGTGAACCTCACCTCTTATAAGTACCATGTACATACGGTCCTTCTATCGACTTAATTTCCCGATCGAGACCTAGGGTGTGTGAATTGATCGGCACCTCTAATTATCTCGATAACTATACTTTCTAATTCCGGATAATGATTTCAGTGTGACTGCTAAATTTGGAAACCCCTTTCCAAATCCGTCACCAACCATGGCCATGGGTTTCTCGAAATCTATTATCTAAGAACGTATAGGAAATTCTCTCAACACACCACGTTGAGTCGGTAGATCCCATATTGATGCTAACCATTCGCGTACACGACTATACGCACCCAACTTAGGCACACAATGATCAGGCTACGTGATCTGCACCCAAATCTAAGTACGCACACCCATGCACCGAATTCGCCCTAGCATCTCAAGTCTAAGGACTAAATCGTACACTATTATAAGTTTGAGAAACATCCCATCGCCGATGTGCGTCATGCGCTTCCACAATGGGTTTCTCTGTTCGGGTCGTTCGATGCGTTCGATCCCCTATCGAACCACCTACTCATATGCACTAGCATCAAATGCCTTGCTCATGAAACGCTACAAATTCACTCCAAGTGAATCATGTATACTTGTACAAGTCTTTGCGATTCCTTCGATACCCCGTCTCGTTCGGAATCTATGACTTGGAACGTTTTAAGATCACGACCTTAGAAACTGTTTCATGATTGCACTCATACTGAAGTGAATCGTCCCATAGTCTATTGTGATCTAAGGATTTCATCCAATCGCTTAAGTGATTTGCGAGAGATGAAGTTGGCCATTGTTTGATTTGCATACTATAAACAAACGAGCGTATTAATTCATTTATACTAAAGAAAGATTACGATAGTCCTAATACAAGCTAAGTATATTGGCTTGCAGGGCACTATCCTATCAATCTCCCACTTGCCCTAAAGCCAATCACAAACGCTTCTAAGACCCATCTTCCAAAGATGTTCTTCGAACTCTTTTCGTGACTAAGACTTTACTAGTGGATCCGCTAGATTGTCTTCCGAGTCGACGCATCCAATATGTGCGTTAACTCTACCAATGATTTCTCTAATCAAATGGTACTTTTCTCTTATTGTGTTCAGATTTCTGGTGAGATCTCGATTCCTTTGCTTTAGCAATAGCTCCATTGTTATCACAGAAGATAACCACGAGCTTCGCAATGCTAGGCACTACATCCAACTATTGGATGAAGTTTTTCATCCAAACACTTTCTTTCGCTGCAGTCCTTGCTGCGATATATCTTGCTTCAGTGGTTAAGATGGCAATGGTGTTTTGCTTGGAACCTTTCCAATTTACCGCTACCCCATTGAGGCAAAATATGTATCCAAAATTGGATATATATTCATCCACATCAGACTGAAAATTCGAATCATTAAATCCTTCGAGTTTTAATTCTCCATTACCACCGTAGACCAAGAACAAATCCTTAGTCTTTCTCAAGAGCTTAAGGATATCTTTTACGGTGGTCCAGTACTCTTCACTGAAGTTTGACTAGTAATTGCTCGTGACACTTGAGCAAGTTCTATGTCTGGTCTAGTACATAGTATAGCATACCATATGCTACCTTTTGTTTGAAACATAAGGTTTTTGAGACATTTTCCTTTTATCCTCATTCGATGTAGGGCACATCGATTGGGAAAAAGAGAGATACAATGTCTCATTGGAAGCAATCCTCTCTTGGATTCTTCCATACTAAATCTTTTCAGTATTGTTTCTATGTACTTAGATTTATAGAGTACCAACATCTTCTTTGATCTATCTCAATAGATACGTATCCCAATACGCAAGATGCCTCTCCCAAATCTTTCATGGAGAATTGCATGGAAAACCATGCTTTCGTCTGCGCTAACATTCCGATATCATCCCAGATAAGCAGAATGTGATCGACATATAAAATATGAGCTTCATAGAGCTCCCACTAATCCTTTTGTACACTCAAGGTTCATATTCATTTTTGATGAAGTCAAATGCCTTGACTGTCTCATCAAAACAAATGTGAATCTAAATGGATTCAGACATCGCTAATGGAGAAAAGGTTTCATCAAAGTCTGTTCCAGAACTTTGTGAATAGCCTTTTACCACTAGTCGAGTCTTAGAGGTCAACACCTCTCCGTTCATTCCTAGCTTGAAGATCCATTCACAACATACAGGGATAAATCCCTCGGGTGGATCGACCAAGGTCCATACCTTGTTGGAATGCATGAAATCCATTTCGGGTTGCATGAACTCTTGTCATGCATGCACGTCTACATCTAATGTAGCTTCTTCGTATATGGTGAAACCATATCTTTCAAGCTTCTTACGAACTTGATTATATCTACGAAGTACTGGTGTACTAGACGGTTTAGCAGTTTCTGGATTAACTCCCACTGTTTGTGGGGATGGGTCCAAATCTTAGACTTCATCAAGTTCCATGACATTCCCTATTTCCTTTGACGAGGAATTCATCAACTGAGGAACGGGTTGTTATGAGAAACGATTGTTTCTCATTGTCGTGGAACAGGTATCCAATGGATTTCGTTGGATACCCCACAAACTTATACAAATTGGATCTACTATCCAATTTATCTCCTTTCTTGTTCCTAACTTAGGCAGGAGATCTCCATACTCAAAGATAAGAGTATAGAGGTGTTTTTGCCATACCTTTCTTGGTAAATCTTTGTAGGCACGAACTTTGAAGGTACTTTGCTCAGTATCTTCGATGCAGTCAGGAGGACCAACCCCTAGAATGCATATGGAAGCTTAACAAAACTCAACATGGATTTGAACAATGTCTAACAATGTTCGATTCCTTCTCTTAGACACTCCAATAAGTTGAGGCGTCATAGGAGGAGTTTGTTGTATGAGAACCCCATTCTCAGTAAGATAATTGAGGAATTCTTGACTTAGGTATTTGCCACCTCGATCAGATCGAATGACCTTAATACTATGTCTTGTTGATTCTCTACTTCGTTTCGAAAATTCTTTGAACTTTTCAAAGGTTTTTTGGACTTGTATCTCAGTAGATACATATATCACTAACGACCAAAGTCATTAGCAAAAAGGTACGAGGTATGAGTAATCTCCTCTTACACTAACCTTTAGTGGTCCACATTCATTCGTATGGATCAAATCCAAAGTTATTTGGTTCGCTCTTGATTCCCTGTGAAGGGAGATCTGGTCATCTTTCCTGTGAGACAGGATTCGCAGGTTGGAAGTTCATCTAAGTTCTATATTTCAAGAGTCTTAGAAGAAACCAACTTTTGAATCCTACTCTTGGAGATATGTCCAAGTCTAGCGTGCCAAAGTTGTGGATTATTATCTTGGTATTAATTGAACTAACACATTATTTCAATCGAATTGAGTTAACGGTTTTACTTCAATTAATTTGCTTCCTTTCAATTAACTCTTTAATTGATTCATCTCATTTTCAATTAACTCTTTAATTGAAACGTTGCTTAATTAATTAGACCTTCTAATCAATTAAACTAATCAGTGCCTTTCTAAGATTCAGTGGGATAATTCGACTTCTAGACTACTTGCGTTCTTTCGACTACCTTTATGGTCGATTTTAGAAAAGAACAACATCTTCTTCTTTTTACCCTTCTTTGACTTTGCAGTCCATGAAGTGTAATCGATCATGACAGGTTTATCCTATTTGCCTTTTACCAATACTTTGGTTAATTCATGAAATGTGAAGAACTTATCAAATAAGTTCATAGTTTTCACGAATCATTTGAATGAGCAGGTAGGAGAATTTAGGTGGAGGTCAATGTTAAGATCACTTGCAGGCCTACGTTTAATCGATCCAGTTTTCAACTAGATTGATAAAA
Organism: Penstemon newberryi var. newberryi; assembly: GCA_030819805.1. NCBI lineage: Eukaryota > Viridiplantae > Streptophyta > Magnoliopsida > Lamiales > Plantaginaceae > Penstemon > Penstemon newberryi. The sequence continues at coordinate 2,822,228 of JAUALY010000003.1, read as the reverse complement.
CAAGGACGGTGATCCTTGACATTAGTTCCTTCACATATTCTCGAGTTTTAAAACAGCTCCTTAGTGGTCTCGAATCAAACGATTCGAAACTGCTCCTCAAAACAAGCTTTTGAAGTGGAGGTTTGTTTTAGAAGCTTCTGACATACTCCTATGTCGCTTCTTTAGCTCGTTCAATCTTGATGCTTATATGAGGAAACGATCATTAAGATTCCCATACCCTATAGGTGATTCGTTCCACTTTTGAGACTTAGTCTTATATGAGGAAACGATCATTAATGATCCCATACCCAACGGGTGATTCGTTCCTCCTTTTAGACTCATCTCGGAAGTGCATCAGGCATAGGCTAGTTATTAAGAACATGATTCCGACTTTCGGAATTGAGGACAATCCTCAAGTTTCTAAGACAGTCGATATTTTGATCCAATTATTTTATAAGTTGAGGATAAATAGTAAAAAATGGATAATTATAGATATCTCAATATCTATTTTAAAGAGAAGACAATTATATAGAGGACTAGTTAATGAGTAATACTTATAATCTACGAAGGTTGGACTTTCTATCGTAAAAGTTCTCCCACTATTTTATCGAAACAATTGCCCCTTCAATTGTTCGGGAAATCTTATTTCCTAGTAGGTCTTGACGTCCTAGCGGACATTAATTGCACCCACGACTCGTGGCCATACAACTAATTCCTCAGGTAGGCATACTTATTGCCAATTGTGTCTCTACACAACCTTCAAGCTATTTTGCCTCGATTTTTGCACTCATCTAGCACTGCTACATCATGAGTGGTACTACTCGTTAAGTCTAACCCAATCAATCTTGATGAGCAACGGGCCCGGTCATGAAATCCCCGTAACTGGTTATCGGTCGATTATACATGTCCTGACCAGTCCCCACCCTTGTCGAGTTTATTTAATAAATAAGAATCGAGAGATTTCACGTATTGTCCCTTTCTTCGCCTTGGGTGCCAGACTCTGGATCACCTTAATCGATAAGTAGACAACATACGCTAGTCCCTATTGATGGAAGGCTTGGATTTATATAAATACTTCTTTTTATTTTAACCCAATATGACTTAATATTTAATTCAAGAGGGGATTTACTGGTTTGAAAGTTTAAGACAAACTCTCTCGAGATCTCACCGCTTCGATTATGAATTATCTTATTTACGTTCTAATATTCTAGCGCGCATCACCATACAAGCCAAATAATAGAAGCAATAAATAAATAAAACATAAATAAATAAACCTAGCATGCATTTCTAACACAATATGTTTTCGATCGGGAGCCACCTATGCTTGGGCCATCATTGAGCCAATAATGTTGGCCCAATTGGTCTATCTAATGGGTTCTTAATGGGCCTAGGCTATTACATTAATAACCAAGCATACTTGGCCTTCATTCTCCATTGGGCTTCCTTCTTGCATGTAATAGGCCTCCATCCTAACCTATTTAATGTAAAGCCCTAATCTATTACATTGGCACAAAAAGGCCCAAATAAAGGCTCGCAGGCCCAACAAAAATCCAAAGCAAAATAAACCAATCACATCTAAGGTCAAGGCTCGACTCGATCGAAAACCACGTAAACAATTCACGTTGAGCAAAGAAACAAGCAAACACATTTACTAGTTTCCTATCTTACTTCAATTATTTTAAACGCCTTTAAAATATTTCTCTAGATTCTTACTTTAGTCTCTACTAATTATAGGTAATCTATATTCGGATAAACAAAACCATTTTATGCATAAAAACAGAATAAAAATTTCTCAACTTTTGAAAATTGCAATTCGGCCCTCCAACTTTTGGAAATTGCGATTTGACCCCTGAAGTTTTGGAAATTACAAATTAACCCCAAAATTAAAACTGGGCAGAGGACCGAAAATAAAAATTTTATTTCCAGAAAAATTCGAATTTGCAATTCAGCCCCTGCAGTTTTCGGTATTTACAAAACAGCCCCAAAACTTTTGGTATTTACAAAACAACCCCAAATTCAAAATTTTCCAGAAAATTACAATCTGTCCAGAAAACATACAGATCGTAAAATATCAGTTTCAGTCCAGTTTTTCAGCAATTCGCTAATCGCAAAAACAGCCCTTTTATTTTCGTAAAATACAAAATTGGCCCAAAACGTTTTTATGCAATTTTACCAAAAATCAGATCTACCCATAACAAGTAAGAATCAACAACACGAATATAACATGCAATACAATTAAAGCAATCAAATTATATTCAGACCTTTTCGTATGAGAGTAATGAATTAGGCTCTGATACCACTGTTGGGTTATTGATAACGTCAGAACGTCAAAATCAGCGGAATTTAAAATTTTTAAAATAACCCAAGCAGAATCTTTATTCATCTAGTCATACGAAAAGGATTTTTACATAAATCGAAACATCCATAGGGTGTTTAGCGATTTTACCTTACCACGAGAACGGTGGTGATTTTTCTCCGGTCTTCTTCCAGATCTGCAGGATTTGGTTCGGAGAAGCACCCCATGTGTTGTGCCTCTGGTGGTATCCACACCAACTGGATTGAAGCAACTCTCTTGAATCCTCAGGCTCAGAACTAGTGTTGGATGAAGATGAAGATGGAAGACATAGAGTGAAGGGAGGTTTTGATGATTTCCAAAACATCAGAATCAGCTAAGTATGGAAGTTTAGTAAAAACCTTCTAAGATATTTGACTAAGGAAGAAGTTCATCAGACTAGTCAAATATGGTCCAGAAGACTACTGATCTATTGCTGAGGAAGAAATCAGACTGGTGGACGATCAGCCGACTCAAATCAGATTAGTTCAAGTTTGGGATCAGCCGAGTATACATCAGACGAGTAATTTCGATCAGCTAAGTGGAAGTAGATCAGAAGATCAGTGCAACGGTAATAAATGCACTTGGAGTAATAAATGATGAAGAAGAAGTGTATTAATGACAAATGATTGAAGAGAAACCTCGTATCAGATTGGTGCATTTAATGCGATCTGACAGCAAGTACAGCAGAGTGTACAGTGTTCAGTCGCAGGTAGCCGTTTCTGCAGGAAGGACCAGTACTCGAGGATTTGAACAGCTGTCGATCTCTCAACGGGCAGAAATTCAAATCTCCAAGTATAAATAGTTCAGTTCATGAGTTGAAGAGAAGAACAACACAGAGACAACACACTTTGAGAGCTAAAATTCGAAGCAGAACTTCTCTAAGTCTCAAAACTCAAGAACAGAACACTCATCAGCTAAGTCATTTGTTGACGAAGCAAATAGAGAGAAAAATAGAAAATACTTGTAAAATCTGAGTGATTTTGTTAGGTTGTGTTGTGAGGAGTAGATATCAATCTTTGTGAGCGATATTACTTCAGAGATTAGGAATTTCTTTGTGATTTCCTACTACGAACTTGTGGCCAGTTCATCTGTTGGTTGGCGCAAGCAGAGTGTACTGTAATCTTTGTGACTATAGTATAACCCAAGATCTAAGTGACTTGGAAGAGTGGACTAAAGGATTTACATCCATATAACCACTATAAAAATCCTTTGTGTTTTTAACTTACATTATTTTCTGCATATTTGAAAGAACAGTTTTAAAACACTTAAAAGGTTAACTGCTGAAAAGTTTTATAAAGGAGTTTATTTAAAAACTGGGGATAAAACTATTTCAAGGTTAAAGAAAACTACTTGTGAAAAACACTTGATAAATCCGCTGCAAGTTAGTTTATTTTAAACTCTGATTTTGATAAAATCAGCTGAGTGAAATCAGAAGAGTGGTCAACTCTGCTGTTCAAAGCTTTGTGCTAGATCAGCTTAGTCTGCTTACTGTTCTCGATCAGCTTAGTCTGCTGAACAGAAAAGTTAGAAGTTTTAAAAGGCAAATTTTTAAAGAGGTTTATTCACCCCCCCCCCCCCCTCTAAACCTCATCTGACCACTTGGGACCAACAAGTGGTATCAGAGCAGGTGGTTCATCTGAATCATCTGACTGATCAACGAGCTTGATCCTTAAGTGTTTTTCAAAGGTTTTCAAAAGTTTTCAAAAGAGCATCTCTTTGAAAAACAAAACTTTTTGAAAAATGGATTGTATCAGCCTTGTTCCCCACATAGGCGGTATGAGCTTTGAGGACTGGAAAATACGCATGGAAATTTTCCTTGCTGCTTACAACGATAATATGTACAGATGCATAACAAAAGGTCCAATAAGGATTACCAAAACAATCAAAATCGATGGCGTAGATACTGTTGTTGATAAAGATGAAGAAGAGATGTCACCTGATGAAATCAAGTTGAAAAATCTTGATAAAGTTGGAATCTTCATCATGACTAAAGCCCTGGACAATGAAAGGTTTGACTATGTCAAACACTGCAAAACATCAAAAGAGATGTGGGACAAAGTCAGGGATATGAGTGAAGGAAACGAAGCCATCAAGGAACACAATCTAAGTGTTGCCATGGAGAAGTTTGATAACTTCAAAATGAAGCCTGGAGAAACCATTGAGCAGATGAGTTCAAGGTTTACCAAAGTGCTGAACAACGTGTTAAAGCTGGGTAAGACATTCACAGACAAAGAGATCACTCTCAAAGTCTTGAAGGCGCTACCACCCAAGTTCAACATGAAGATCACAGCTATGGAAGAATCTAGGGATCTGGGGAAGATCTCTCTGACAGAGTTGTTTTCTGTACTCAAGGCGTACGAGTATAAAATACCAAGGATGGGAATAGAAGAGACCTCAACTTCTGGCCCCACTGCTGCACTGGTTGCCGCAGAAAGAACAAGAAGATCGTCTGGAAAAAGCAGAGAAGTGGACTCATCTGATGAGGCCCCAGTACTGAGCAAAAAGGAGTATACTGCTGACGATGTTGCGTTGTTATTGAACGGGTTCAAAAAGTTCTACAAGAGAAAAATGAAGAACAAATATAACAATGCTTCTACTTCTAAACCTACCTCTAATACTTATGACATTAAGGATGATTATAAATCCAAAATGATGTGCTATAATTGCAGGAAATTGGGACACTTCATCAAGGACTGCCCATATCCTAAAGCGGAGAAGTACACAGAGGAGGAAAAGAAACAAAGAAAAGAAAGAAGAGAGAAGAGATACCAAAAGAGCAAGGTGCTGTTGGCTGAAGCTGAAAAGATGGCAGCCATCCACTCATCAAACACAGAATCTGGCACTTCAAGTGATGACTCTGTTTTTGACGAAACACCTGCACTACTGTGTCTCATGGCAAAGGAATCTGATGATTCTGACAATGAGGTAATACTCTCTGAAAGTGAGCTTGAACTGTTTAACTCATTTGAGCAAATGATGAACAACAAAGTAGATGTTGTCAATGAGCTTGCTAAGCTTAAGGACGAGATGATTCTGCTGAAAAAGCAAAATGCTAAACTGAAACTTAAGGTTGAAAAACCTGACGAATCAGCCATGTATAAAAAGCTTTCGCATGAATGTGAATCTCTGAGAGCTGAATGTGAAATGTACAAGGGACAAATCAAAGAACTTGAAGCTAGAATATCTTTGCATAATAAGTCGTCTGTTCCTAAGTCGTCTGTTGTGACAATAGATAAACCAACTGAACAGAGTACTCCCTTAGAAAAAGAAAGTTTAGAACTGAACAAAGCTGAGAAATTTATATCTGCTGATAATAGTAATATTGTCTTATATGTTCAGACTACTAAACCCATTTCACCGGAGATTGAGAAAAAGGAGATAAAAACTCCTAAGGCTAAGAAGGGTAAAAAGCCTGAAATTGAAAAACAGACTGGTAAAACCAAACAGCAGAGTAGTCCCAAGAAGTCTGCTGATAAGAGTAAAACCAATCAGACTAGTAAAGCTAAGTCGTCTGTTAAAGAGCAAGAAAAGAGCAGACCTAAGAAGCAAAGAAATTACAACAAAAATGCTTACTATGGAAATGAGTCTTATTATGTGCAACCTGCTTATCCACCATATTATGCTGCACCTCATTATCCACCTCATTTTGCTGCATATCCTGCTCATCAAACAATGCATGCCTACCCTACTTATCATGCATCATATCCTGCTTATGAGCCTTATCATCATCATAATGATTATCACCATAATATGCCTGCTGATTATGATGTAAATGAAGTTGCTCATGCTCCTGCTAAGACTGCAAAGCCTAAGAAGCCTAAGACTTCAACATCTTGGGTTGTCAAAGGTGATACTAATCCACCAGGACCCTCTCAATAAAGGGTACCTAAAACATTTTTATTTTGTTTTGTAGGTTAGGATTAGGAGTAGGAGTAAAGTAGCGAAGAAATGGTACTTGGACAGTGGATGTTCAAGACACATGTGTGGAGACATACATGAACTGGCAGATGCTGTTGCTGTAAATGGTCCAAGAGTTACTTTTGGAGACAGCAAAGAAGGCAAGGTTGTAGCTGTTGGAAAGCTTATCAAAGGAAACATAGAGATATCTGACGTCTCATATGTTAGTGGCCTGAAGTACAATCTGCTGAGCATAAGTCAATTTTGTGACAAATGATTTTCCGTGGTGTTTTCATCAGATAAGTGTTATGTTGAACAAATTGGAACAAAGAAGGTTATTTTATCTGGAAGAAGACAAGGAAACATCTATGTAGTCGACTGGAATTCTGTGGACAAGAATTCAAACGTTTGCTTAGTGGCTTCTACACCAAGTGAAATCAGTTGGCTTTGGCACAAAAGAATGAATCATTTGAATTTCAAGACCATCAACAGATTGATAAAGAATGATTTGGTAGAAGGAATTCCAAAGACAGTCATGAGCAAAGACAAGCTCTGTGATGCCTGTCAGAAGGGTAAACAAGTGAAGTCATCTTTCAAAAGCAAGAAGCACCAATCTTCAATCAGAATTTTGGAGCTACTGCATATGGATTTGTTTGGCCCTATTGATCCAATCAGCAATGGTGGAAAGAAATATGCCTAGCTGTTGTGGATGATTTTTCAAGATTTACTTGGGTAATCTTCATGAAGAAGAAAAGTGAAACCAAGGAACATCTTACAAATCTGATGGAACTGATCCAGAATGAGAAGAGTCAAAGAATTTTGAAGATCAGATCAGATAGAGGGACTGAGTTTACAAACTCTACTGTTGAAGAGTACTGTAATTCCAGAGGAATCAGTCATGAGTACTCTGCTGCCAGAACCCCTCAACAAAATGGAGTTGCTGAAAGGAGAAACAGAACTCTAAAAGAAGCTACCAGGACAATGATAGCTGAAGCAAAGCTGCCCCAAAGATTCTGGGCAGAAGCTACAAACACAGCATGTTATACACAGAATAGGTGTATGATCAACAAAAGTCAAAACAAGACACCTTATGAGTTATGGAACAACAGAAAGCCTAATTTACATTATCTTAGGATTTTTGGTTGTAAATGTTATGTTTTGAACAATGGGAAAAATCACCTCACTGCATTTGCAGAGAAGGCTGATGAAGCTGTTTTTGTAGGTTACTCTACTGTTAGTAAAGCTTACAGAGTGTTTAACAAAAGAACTTTGCTTGTAGAAGAATCTATTCATGTAGTATTTGATGAACCAAGTCAATCATCTGAAAAGAATCAAAGTGCAAACCCTGAGATATCTGCTGACTTTCAGAAATTGAATGTGGAAAGAAAGGAAAAATATGTACCCATCATACTACCCAACTTATCTCAAGCTGTTAACTCAAGTGCTGTTCAAAATCAGTCTGCTGATTGTCTAACAGAGGAGTTGCAAACAGCTAACAGACCAGAGACTGTTCAACAGACCACAACTGTTCAACAGACTACTACTGAGACTCCAACAGTGGTGTTGCAAGATCAATCCAGAGGACAACATCCAGATTTGCAACCTGATCTCAGATGGCTCAGAGATCACCCACCAGAGTTAGTGATTGGTGATCCCTTGGATAGAGTGAGAACTCGAAGATCAACTGCAAATGAAACAATGTTTGTAAGTTTTCTTTCACAAATTGAGCCTAAATTAATTGATGAAGCTCTTGGTGATTCTCACTGGATTGAAGCTATGCAAGAAGAGTTGAATCAATTTGAAAGGAATGAAGTCTGGTACTTAGTTCCCAGACCTACTCATCAAAGAGTAATTGGCACTAAGTGGGTTTTCAGAAATAAAATGAATGAAGATGGTATGGTTACCAGAAACAAAGCAAGACTAGTTGCCAAAGGTTACTGCCAAGAAGAAGGCATTGATTTTGATGAGACATTCGCACCAGTTGCAAGGCTTGAAGCAATCAGATTGTTCCTAGCCTATGCTGCTCACAAGAACTTCACTGTCTATCAGATGGATGTGAAGTCTGCTTTTCTAAATGGAGAATTGCAAGAAGAAGTGTATGTTGAACAACCTCCTGGATTTGAAGTTTATCAACAAGGAGATAAGGTATATCGTCTGAAGAAAGCTCTCTATGGACTGAAACAGGCTCCAAGAGCATGGTATGATACTTTATCTGATTTTCTTTTAATTAAAGGATTTCACAAAGGTAAAGTAGATAAAACCTTGTTTACTATTGAATGGGATAATCATATATTGTTGGTACAAATATATGTAGACGATATTATTTTTGGTTCAACTAACAAACAGATGTGTGAAAGATTCTCTAAGCTGATGCAGAACAAGTTTGAAATGAGCATGATGGGAGAATTAAATTACTTTCTTGGTTTACAAGTCAAACAGCTGCCTGATGGTATTTTTATTAATCAAGCAAAGTACACAAAAGATCTGTTTAAGAAATTTGGTATGGAAACTAGCTCATCTGTTACTGTTCCTATGTCTACTGGACTTCGTCTGGACAAGGATGAAGGTGGCAAATCAGTTGACATCACCAAATACAGAGGCATAATTGGGTCACTGAGCCTCTATGTACATATATAATTACATTGCGTTAGAGTTATTGGAGTATTAGAGTTATAGATTGAGTAGGAGTGTTAGAGTCCTATTTGAATTAGAAATGTTTTACTTTTTTCTATAAATACTCCTACGTTGTCTTTGTAACACAACACATTGATTATTAATGAGAATTCAATATTCCCCCAACTTTGTCTTTCTTTACATGGTATCAGAGCAGATACTGATCTAGGGTTTGAGAGTGAGTGAAACCTTGGTCGCGGCGGCTCCACCTTTATAAGCCGCCGCGGCCCCCGAAATTCGCAAAAGTTTAGTATTATTTTTTGTCGTGTCTTTCTTTCTTCTTGCCTTCGTTTTTCTCGTTTTCAGTTGTCGTCATCCAGAGTCCACTCGTCAACCGTCACGCCCCATCTGTAATTGTTATTGATTTGTTCATTGCAACCAGCCCCGAAGTTCATGTTTGTCTCAATGATGGGTTTCGCAAATATCTTTGTTGTTGTTTTGGGCCATTAGGGTGTGTGAAATTTGTTCACTGATTATGGGTAGATCTTTTATCGGTTCTTCGATGGATGGGTGTTGGATTTGTTACGTTTGTGGGTTTGTCGAGTTGTTAGTGTTTTGGAATTGTTGAACTGTTGATCGAAGTTGTGGCTTTTGGTTGTCATTGTTTGGTGATTTCGTAGATACACTTGGTGAAGTGGGTTTCACAATTAGGGTGGTTTCGATGAATACACTTGGGAGAGTGGGATTCATGCATTGGGTGGTTTCGTGGATACACTCGGGAGAGCGGGATCTACATGGGTTGGTTTCGATGGGTTCACTCGGGAGAGTGGGATCCATAAATTGGGTTGATTTTGTGAAACACTTAGATAAGTGGGATTTATGGATTTTTCGCGATTGATGGTCAACAATTGCTACATTTGTCGTCAATTCGTTATCGTTATTAGTTTTTTGTTTATTGTTTTTGTGTTTCAATTTTTTTGTTGCAAGCTTAGAGCATAGTATGCTCTAGCTTGAGGGGGAGTGTTAGAGTTATTGGAGTATTAGGGTTATATATTGAGTAGGAGTGTTATAGTCATATTTGAATTAGAAATGTTTTACTTTTTTTTATAAATACTCCTACGTTGTCTTTGTATCACAACACATTGATTATTAACGAGAATTCAATATTCCCCCAACTTTGTCTTTCTTTACACATTGCACGTACGTTTATTTTTTATTTACTAATGGTATTCAGGTATCCACGTAATTTAATTTTGTTTGCGACGACGTATCTGAAATATTTTGCCGGAGATTGGGTGTTGAGTTCTCCACATTGTATTGTGACTATAATACCTGTTGTTATGATTGTGGAGCTTGAAGTAAATCACAAGCTCACTCTATAAGTAAATGCATTGCAAAAATTCTCTAGTTGCGTTGCGGATGTACTTGTTGCAATTGTTTGTCTCTCCAATTTAATTGTATATTCATGAATATATATATGTCAGTATTTCCATGTTAGAATTCTTTTAATTGAGTTTTTTTTAATGTGTTATACATGATTTGTTTATAACAAATACTAATATTAATTGCTTCACTGCCAAAAGAAGAGTTGCAACTCAAAAGAGATCGAAAATAGTTTTATCAAAAAATAGTTACAAACAAAGAAGCAGCAGACAAGGCTATTGTGGGCAGCTGAGCTCCAGTCCAATTCGAACTGTGTTATATTCCCTCCGTTCCAATTTTTTTATTATCTTGGTACAGTTGATCAATCAACTTGATTAAATTTTAAAAAATTATGATAAATATCTAATTAATTTAATTCAACAATTATGTTATATATAACACCATGTGTATTATAATACTTACAAGGTTTAAAACGCTATAAATGTGGGGGTATTAAAAGAAAAAGAAGAAAAGGAAGAACGAAGAGTATTTCAAAATTCTGTTAACTTTCACTATTAACTTTCACTATTAACTTTTACTGCATGTATTTTTCATGTATGTTTATTTTTTTTATTTTTTGTACTTTTAGTGATTAGCGTTTTCTTTGTAAGCCTTCTCTATATATAGTCTAGGTTCGACTACTTGACAATCGAGCTATTTTTCTAATTCAGTTAATTTTTTGTTCATCTCCTTCATTCAAAGTTTTTTGCGTTCATTCAAAATCCTTCCATGTTTTTTTATTTCTCGCATATATATTTGATTATACATATCAACAACTTGTGGGGCACATTGCCAATTCGATCAATTTTCATTCAATCATTTGACGGTGGTATGAACATTATAACCAATATTTAAATTGTGGTATTAAATGTGCATTTACGTATTCAGTAGTATATATCAATGTTGCAAAGTGTCGAAATTTATGGTACTAAATATGCAATTTTCTCATTCTTGATCAAACCAAACTTATGATAGAATCACTAAAGAAGAGCATACTCTATCTAGACCAAACAAAATATTTGGTATACACATGAACTAGATCTAGTCCAATTTAAGGATTTAAGGATAGTTTAACCGTATGATCTCATTCTCATTGTATGTTGTTATGCAAAAGCTAATCTGAATAATTCTTATTTGTTTGTTGCACCAAGTAATTTTTTTATCATAACAATCTAAAATTCTACTCTAACAAACTTTCAGCGTCTTTCCCTAATTAAACCATAATCTTGAACATGATCGTCCAATTGAAAATTGAACAAATTAATATATAAATAGGTATACACATGAACTAGATCTAGTCCTGATGGTGGTTGTTGTTGCGGTGGTTGTGGTGGCGGTGGCGATGGCGATGGAGGTGGTTGTGGTGGTTGCGGTGGTGGTGGTTGTGGAGGTTAATTAGTTGAAAGTTCAAGCTCTTGGATCCTTTATTAATTAATATGTTTCTGTAATCCTATTGTATATAGAGGTCCAAATCTTTCCTCTTACCCTTTATTGGAAATTTATGTATAAAGAACTTCATATCTTGATATGGAGTATGAATATAGTATTTCATTGTCCATGTAACCAATAAAAAGGGATTGTATGAATGTTTGAAAAATGTTTTGATTTAATTTCCAGAGGGTATTTTTTCAGATATATGGGAGATAAATCTTTAACCTTGTTCGATTTTGTGCCTTTAAAAAAAGTCTTTTGTTAGACTTTAAATGCAAGTGCGATACAATCTCAAAAAATGACATAAAAATTCAAGAAACATAAAGTATTTTTATATTTTAAAGAAAATTAAAATATTTTCTAAAAACTCAAACAAACATAATATGCTAGTTTCTATGCATTCATGTGGACCTTATTATCCTTTATCCCATACAATGCTATTTAAAAATAAAGGAATTATCCCATACATTAATTTGATTTTTAAATTTGTTATACTAGCTAGGAAGGAAATATCTATATATACAAGACTTGATGAATTTAAGGAGAAACAATCAATTGCAGCCTTTTAAATTTTAATCTATAGATCTCATAGTATCACCGTAAGAAAAACTGAATTTGCACAATTATATACCCAGCATTAATAATTAGAAGAATGTGTGTCCACCAATCTATATCTATATCTATCTATACTATACTAATACTAATACTAATACTAATACTAATACTAATAATACTAAAAGTGTGAATAATTTAAGTTTTTTTCTTTTTTTGTGAAGACAAAAATGCCCTTATTCAAGTTGTAAAATATATTAATAAAATATAATTAGACATGAATTTTCCTTAAATTTTCTCATCAAAAATTTGGTAGGAAATATTTTAAGAAAATTTGTAACTTACTTCCCTCCTAACCAAGCACCATGAATATGGAAGAAAAACAAAAGTATATTCAAATTAGACATCAAGTCTTATTATCCTAATTCCAATAAATAAGAAATTAACTCTTACATCACTTTTACAATTTCATTATTGTTCTCCTATAACACATAAAAATAAAAGAACACTATTATTTTGAATAGTTGCTAAAATATATATGTAAAATTATTATAATGTATTATCAATATGTTGTTATGTAAAAAAAATTATTTGTTTCATTTAAAGATTTAGTACAATATGTCACTCCATAAAAAAAAATTAAATTCTCTTAAATATCATAAAATCTGTTAAAGCAAAATCGCATCTTACCTATGAATGAACAAAAATGCTTATGACTTAATGAACTAAGTGAAAAATGGATGAAAATCAATGAAAATTGGTCAAACCGATCAAATAAATTTCATGTAATTGATGAAAATATGTGAAATCGATCTGGATGAAATTTATGAACACTGGTGAAGTAGTTGAAAAAATGGGTGAAATCGGTAATAAAAAATGCCGGTAAAATCGATAAATACATGTGAAATCGATGAAAATTCGGGTGACATTTGTGAAAACATTGGAAACAAATCGGTGAAATCAGTGAAAAACGGGTGAAATATATGAAAAATGGATTCAAGTGAAATTGGTAAAAAAAAAAAAAAAAAAACATGTGAAATCAGTGAAATATAATTAAACTGATAAAAATAAGTAAAATCTGAAAAAGAAAAAAAAAAGTTTAACTAGAAAAAACAGTATGAACTAAACCAGTAGATTTTTTTTTTTTGTCTGAATAAGAGAAAACAAAAGAAATCGATGAAACATAGGAAAAACAATGGACAATAGGTTATAATTGATCAAGAACGAGTAAATCAGTAAAAAAAAAAACCAGTAAAAATCAATGAAAATTGAATTTAATTAATTAATATAATAAGTGAAATGTCTTAGATCGGTAAATAAATATCTTTCAAATGATAAGGTAATTGAAATAATTTGAGATATACTTAAAAGTAATTGAAGATGTATAATTATTTGAGTTGAAAATTCGGTAAACACATTTGAATCGATGAAAATTCAAGTGAAATTACATAAAAAATGATGAAATATGTGAAAAAAGGGTAAAATCGGTGAAAAAGGGTAAAATCGGTGAAAACATGTGAAATTTGGTTAAACTGGTAAAATTGAGTGAAATCAATAAAATGAAAAAAGTTCAACCAACAAAAACAAAGTCAAACCATTAGAAAAATGATTTAAACCGAAAAAAACTAAAGAAACCGATGAAAATACCCATGATGAAGTTAATAAAATGAATAGCAGTCATTAATATGTGCTATTTTATGACATAATGAAGTTAATTTTACCCTGATTTACAACAAAATACCACTGAAATTAAATAGACACATACAACGTATATGCACTTTAAACCGGTGAAAAAAAATGCATGTGAAATCGTAAATACATTTGAAATCAATAAAAAAATTGGGTAAAATTTGTGAAAAATGGATGAAAATGGGTAAAATCGGTTAAAATAAATATAAAGTTGGTGAAAATATGTGAAATCGTTGAAAATTATTTCGAATAGAATTTCTATGAAAAATGATGAAACCAGTGAAATCCAATAAAATTGGGTAAAGCCTGTGAAAAAAGGGTAAGATCGGTCAAAAAAACGTATATTTGGTAAGAACATATTTAATCAATGAAAAATTCAGGTGAATAACATGTGAAATTAGTGAAAAAAAACATGAAAAATAGGTAAAAACGGGTTTAAATGGTAAAAACGAGTGAAATCAATTAAAAGAAGAGTTTAACTGGAGTAATCGGTAGAAAAATGGTTTAAACTGAAGAAAAAAAATAAAAGAAATCGACAAAAATGAAAAAACAATGAAAAATGTTATAACAGATAAAAAAAAGGGATAAATCGCTAAAAAAAAAATAAACCAGTAAAAAAAATTAATTAAACAGTGAGAACATATGAATCGATGAAAGTTTGAGTGAAATTTGTAAAGAAACGGATAAAATCAGTCAAAAAAGCTTGAAGTCGGTGAAAACATGTTTAATCAATGTAAAATTTGGGTGAATAACATGTGAAATCAGTGAAATAGGTGAAAACGAGTTAAACTTTAACCGACAAAAACAAGGTTTAAATTGGAAAAAAGATCGACGAAAAACGAGAAAACAATGAAAAATGTTATAATTGATAAAAAAGCGGAAAAATCGATAAAAAATTAAACAGTGAAAACATAGGGTTTTTTGCACTTTGCACCCCCGAAACATGGAAAATAGGCACTTTTCACCCCCGAAACTTAGATTTAGCACTTTGCACCCTCAAAATATGAAAAATATAGCACTTTCACTACAAAAAAATTAAATTTTAGTGATAAAATTTTATGTGACAATGTTAAAGTTGTCACTTCTTATATATATTAAGTGACAAGAACTCAAATATTGTCATTAAAATGGTTTTCATCAACATACTAGTGACAAGAATTATAAAAAAGTTGTCATTGTTGACATTTAGCGATACCCCAAAAGTGACAACTAAAAAGTTGTCATTAAACCATAGTGACCATATTTATTGTCACTAGGCTGTCACTAAAAGGGTGTCGCTAATTGTCAATAGTGACAACTTAAGCCACCATATATTTGTCATTAATAGTTATTAATGACAACTTAAAAACATATTTTGTCACTATTGCACTTGTCACAATTATTATTATGACAAAATTAATATTTTTATCACTAAATGCATATAAAGAGTGACAACTTTTAAATTATCACTTAATTTTTTGTCACTTAAGCTTAATTTTCTTGTAGTGTTTGCACCCTCTTTTATTTTCAGGCAAAAACTCATGGGCAAAATCGGTTTTCAATTATAAATTTTTGGTATTTTGCACCCCCGAAATAAAATTAGCACTTAACACATTCGAATTAAGAATAAATCAGCAACTTGCACCCCCGTAACACAATAAATGGGCACTTTACACCCCGAAACACAAAATTAACACTTAACACCCTCAAATAAAAAAAAAAACTCAAACCCCTCATTTTATTTAGTTATTTATGGATATGTATATTGATGAAAAGAAAGATGGGGAGAGAAATAAGTATTCTAGTATTTATAATTGTATTTTACAAAATTTAAGGAAAAAAATGAATTACCTATTTTGCCTTAGATTTTTTTCACCCCGATGGTCAACTTTGCCGGATAAAACGAGGGGTTTGATTTTTTTTTTTTATTTGAGGGTGTTAAGTGTTAATTTTGTGTTTCGGGGTGCAAAGTGCCCATTTATTGTGTTTCTGGGGAGCAAATTGCTGATTTATTTTTAATTCTAGAGTGTTAAGTGCTAATTTTGTTTCGGGGGTACAAATCGCCAATTTCTCAAGTTTTGGGGGTAAAAAGTGCCAAATATTTATAGTTGAATTACCGATTTTGCCCATGAGTTTTTGCCTAAAAATAAAAGAGGGTGCAAAGTGCTACATTTTTCATATTTCGAGGGTGTAAAGTGCTAAATCTAAGTTTCGGGGGTGCATAGTGTCTATTTCTAATGTTTCGGGGGTGCAAAGTGCAAAATACCCGAAAACATATGAATCGATGAAACTTCGGGTGAAATTGGTAAACACTGGTGAAGTTGGTGATAAAACTGGTGAAACCAGTAAAAAAATATGCTCGTGATATCGATGAAAGTTCGGGCGAAATTTATGAAGAAACGGATGAAACCTGTGTCATCGGTGAATAACGGATAAACTTGACATGAAAACTATTATAACGGAATGAACTAAATAATGTTCTTATGATCTTATTTTAGAACCAATTTTATAAGATGTAATGACTAAATCAGTCATCATTTTATATTTTATTACAACTATTCAAAGCCATCATTTTTTTTTATAAACCAATAATAATTAATAAAAATAAATTTCAAAAATAATAAATTGATCAGTCACAAATATATGATATTCTATGACATAAAAATGGCTAATTTTATTTTATTTTACGAAAAATACCCATGAAATTAAAACAAGACAACTACAACGTACTTGCACTTTTCTAGTATAAATAAACGTAGAAAAGATCTTTCGTCCAATTTGTGACAGGCAGACTCTTGCAATTATGAGTGGTTTTATTTTGATTTTTTTTTTTTCGAAAATCCAAAAAGTCTCTATTTGGCCCTCATGTGTGTGTATTTTACAGAGCATAAAATGAAGGACAAATGTTTCAAGGGAAGTTAATTAAATTTGTCATTTTCCACGCATCATAGTGAAGAAAGTCGAAAAGCATATTATTATTATTGTTAGACATTAACATGCATTTTCTCATGCCGTAAAAAGTTAAATTGTTCATTAAACATATCACAAGAAAAAAAAAAAAAAAAAAACTTTTTACTACACCCAAATTTTAACATTTACGCATCAACATCCTAAATTTATGACCTCCTTTAAAAGTGAATTGAACTTGCCATGTTGACGCAAGTTTCAACACTTTATTATTAATTAAATGATCTGAAACATGAATTATAGACAAAATGAAGGGATCACAGACCAAAATTTTAAGATATGTTAATTGACTTGGGAAAAAGACCAATTTTTCGGCGGGTATCATTAATTAATTATCAGGCCGGCCGACTGCCTAGTTAATATTTGTATTGCTTCAGATTATCTTACGCATGGCAGAATTAATCCCCATCTCTAGATCTACTGTATGTACGGATATACGAAATTGCAGATTTTTCAACCTAGATTGTGTGGTCTGAGGACCGTAATCAATTTAATTTTAGGTCGCTTTCAAGGCTTGTAAATTAACTAATAGAACCAAAAAAATTGTAGCTTGTATGAAATTTCACACGATATATATGTTGGGGGAATGACGACAAGAAGAAGAAATCAGTTACGTTGGATAAGTTTCTAAGAGAAAACGACATGAATGAGATTATACTGATCAAGGATCATAAACTATTGCATTATCAGTCTATATATAAAGTTTTCTCTTATTTATAAAGACGAATTTGGGAAGGATTAAATGGTCTTTATGCAAATAGTTCAAACCTAAGTGGTGCATTTAGATATTTACAGTATTATAAAAATGAAGGGTAAATTACGGTTACCCCCCTGAGGTAAGGTTTAATTACAAAAATTCCCCTCATGTTTATTATCTTCTTACAATTAACACCTTGCATCTTAAATGTTCCAATTTTTCCTTGGGGGGTTATTTGTAATATGCATAATATCTTATAAATTTTAAAATTTTGATGCTAATTGTTATATCTTATAAATTATAAAAGTGATAATTATATATTTACTACCAAAATAATTAATAAAACTTATATTTGCCCATAAGTTTCAATAACTATTGCAACTTAAAAACATATTTATTAACAAATTAATTCATACGAGGCTTTTTTTTAATTGTAAAAGACATTAATTGATACAAAAATCTTTCATAAAGAGTTTCAATCAATTGTTTTTTCTTTTTTCTGGAATTAGTTGATTTCGTGTTTATAAGATTTCGACCCATAAAAAGATGTGCATATAAATTTAAAGAAAGAGATACATACCCTTTTTAAATGTGATAAAAAAGGCTTATGTTATGTTTCTAAAATGAATTACATTTGCAAGGATAGAAAAGAGAACAATGGAAAAATTGCTCTGGCATTAGGTTGTTAGCTCAGGCTATATCAACAGTCTTAGGGTGAGTTTGACCTAGCGATTCGAAAATCAATTACAGGAGAATTAATTTTGTTAAAATGGATTTTGGCAATAATTGATTATGATAAAATAATTGTTTTTGGATAATACCTTTTGCAAAAGTAACACTTTAGTAGCTTCTGAAATAAAATGATTTTTAGCTTCTGGAGATCCCAAAAGTGATTATTATATATGTTTATAATAAAATAAAATAAATATTAGTCAGTATTAAGATGATTAATTAATCGAGTAAAGGTCTTCCATAACAAAATTTCCAGCCTGTTTCCTAATTCAAAATTTCCAACTGAAAAATTGAACTAGCTGCTCTCTTCACGCTATCTTAACTAGCTTATATATATGTATCACCATAAATTAAGAACCTGCAGCAGAACAACTTATATTGAACATAGTAATTAAAGCAATATATATTTAATATGGAACCACTGGCAATTTTCTTCATAATTTTTGTCTGTATGGCTGTTCTAGGTCTAATATCGTGTTGTTTTAATAATGGACATAACAAGGGGGGGAGCGTGGAGTTAAGTGTCGGCGGCTTAGGTGGTGATGGTGGCGTTGATGGAGGCGACGGTGGAGGTGGTGGCGGCGGCTGTGGTGGTGGAGGCGGCGGCTGTGGTGGTGGAGGCGGCGGTGGAGATTGAAGTAAGTTAAGCCATGCCACTAGTTCATTTTAGACTTATTGTATTAAAAAAAAAATCTTTCTTTGTGGTGTGATGTCCAAATATTAATGTATTGGTCTTTTTGCACTGCACATATATCGTGTGTGCATCATGAAAAATAATTACATGAATTATCTTATATTCTTTTTTCTATGTTATGTTCTTTTATACAGGGCCGATACTGAGTGTAAGCCGCACATGCGGTCACTTAGAACCATCGATATGTGAGGACTTCCAAAAAGAAACATTTGAACAGTAGATATGCATATGATGACAAATAAGTATGAGCTGAATCATGAATTAAATGTATCTTATTGAATCAAACAATGAATTACATAAATTAAAAGTGAGAACACTCCTAAGCATAGTATAATTAAGAAACAACGCTAAACTAAGTGAATCTCGGATACAATGGCGAACCAACAATGGTGGAAGGTTCTAGAGATAAGATAACAAAGACTTGGGAAAGAAGATGAGTCAACATTCATCCATAATTTCTTGGCTATTCACTGTCCGTTCAATATTTATTTAATTTTGGACTTATTGAAAAATTACAAAAATATCCCTGGTTTTTTTGAAGTTGCATGACGCTTTTACTAATCCCACTTTTAGGCATGTATCACTTGGTTGGCTCGAATCAATTTGTGACTCAACGTTCAAACTTGGGACTGTTGTCATCCGCAATCACAATGGCTTCGAGCATCCTTGTATTCAGGGGCGGATCCCTTGCGGGACGGGGTCCATGGCCCCTAGAAAAATCTGCTCTAATATAATTAATAATAGTCTTAACAGAGACTAGCATAATGTGTTTGGTAGACCACCTGGTAATGATTTGCTAGTATTAATCCAAGGTCCCGTGTCCAAGACTTGGAAAAACCATATTTTTAGTATTTATGAGTTGTTTCTTTTTCTTTTTTACCCTTTTAATAGTTCAATTTTATTTTACAATATTTTCAATTATTGATTATTTCTTATCCTCTATAATTTATGACAATTGTTAAAGTTGAATTTTCAAATTAAACTATTTTATGAGTTGTGAATGGTAAAGTTGGGTGTTCAAATTATACAATTTTAAGAGTTGCGAAGCATAAATTGGAGTAATTTGACCATTCGTATATTCATTCATGAATATGGTATTTTTAGACATGAATCACCAAAAAAAAAATGTCTAAATTTTGTTAATGGAAAGCTTGGGCTTAAAGTTTTCTAATTTTGGATCAATTTAATTTTTTTTATTTAAGTTTTGAAATATTTGATTACATCAGTCGTCGTAATTTAGTTTTTGTGTTTAATTAGCTAGTTTTCTTATATATATTTATGTTTCTTCGTTTGTGGGATAATAAATTGACTTAATCTTAATCTTGACATAATTTTTTGTCATTTTATCAAAATAACGATAAAAATACCAGGTAAACCAAAAAAGATTCTCACCCTTCAATAAAAATCGTCTATTTCCTCCCCGACTACAATATAAATCTCATCCCCCCAACACAAAGGTTCTAAATCCGCCCCTGCTTGCGTTGACGTTGAATCGGCTGAAGCTTTTGCTTTCCTTGAAGCCATTAAAGCTATTGATCAATTTGGTAAATTAAGACCAAGTTATATTTGAAAGTGACAACCTCCTGATTATTTCCTTGCTCACCTTGTCGGACTCTCATTTTGCCTGGGCATCTAAGCACGTAGTATTAATTGAGATCAAGAAATATTGGTTCAAAATTTCAAATGGCCTAAATGGAGATTAATTAAGTTTGTCTCTAATAACAACTTTTTTAGTTTTTTTTAATAGTTCATCTCTTCCTATCTCAGTTTTTTTGTGACCACAGTTATTGGAGAACTTGGAAGATTGAAGGCACAGCAGATTGGAGACGACGGTCTTCTGAGATTGGGAATTAGGGATTTAGCCGTTGTATTTAATTTTACCTTCTTTTTGTATTTTCTCTTTTTATGTTTTGTTTCTTTATTTATTAGAAACGTGTTAGCACTTTATAGTTAGTTAGGTTAGTTCTTTACACCGCCTTACTGTTTATGTATATAAGGTAGGGTTCGACTGCTAATCAGACAACTTTTCATATAATAAAATTTGTACAGTTTTTCTTCTTGTTCTTCTCTCCAAGAACACCTACTTCACACACAATTTGTTCTTTAAATAAATTCTTTTATCAAATCATGAATCAATATAGATTCTAACATGGTATCAGCTTGCATTCAATAAATTTTCCGCTGCTTCTCAAAGAGATTTTTCTCTGTTCTTTTTCCTCTGTTTTTCTACAGTTTTTTTTTTCTTCCTCTGTTTTCTTTGAAAACATGTCTGCTGATTCTGGTTTAAATTCATCCACCACTGGCGGTTCCCGTTCCAGAACACCCATGGAAGATCCTTCAAGTCCCTATTTTCTTCATCCATCTGATGGCCCAGGCATTCTTCTTGTTCAAAACAAACTTGTTGGTGAGAATTATGCGGCATGGGCTAGATCCATGTCTCTTTCCCTGAATGTCAAACACAAAATAGGTTTCATTAATGGAACTATTTCTGATCCAGGTCAAACTGACCCTATTTTACATGATGCATGGTCAAGAAACAATGATATAGTAGTTTCTTGGATTTTAAATTCTGTTTCTACTGAAATTCATTCAAGTATCATTTATACTACTGTTGCTAAAGAGATTTGGGATGATTTGAAGATTAGATTTCAACAGAGTAATGGTCCTAGGGTATTTCAATTACGCAGGGATCTTGCCACTCTTACACAGGATACCCAATCTGTCAATATATACTTTACACGATTAAAGTCAATCTGGGATGAATTACACACTTATAGGCCTGTGATGGTTTCTTGTACAAGTAACTTTGGCAATGCACAGAAAATACATGATCACAATCATGAGGAATATGTGATGGCTTTTCTCATGGGTTTGAACTCATCTTTTGACACTCTAAGAGAACAGATTCTTTTAATGGACCCTTTACCACCTATAAGCAGGGTTTTTGCCCTGGCTACACAGGCAGAAAGACAAAAATTGGTTGGGCAAAGGGCTCTCTCAGATTTATCTTCTTCCATGGCTTTTGCTACAAGGAACTCCTCGCAACAACAACAACAACCTACTCGTCCTTACAATCAATTTAAACAACCTCTCTCCACCAACAATTTCAAGAACAAACCAAAACCTATTTGTGCCCACTGCAATATTCCAGGACATACAATTGACAAGTGCTATAAATTGCATGGATATCCTCCTGGTTTTCAATTCAAACCTAAACAACAAACCTTTCAGACCAACTCTATCAACCAAGTTTCAGAAAATACACAATCACTACCTCACAGCCAGAAAATAAACAATGGATTCAGTTCTTCTGATGATAAAAATCATCCTCTTAATCCTCTACTTCAGAATTTTACTCCTGAACAATGTCAGCAACTGATGAGTTTATTTTCTACTCAAGTACAAACTTCTTCTCAGTCATCAAATTCTCACAACAATGAATCAGCACACATTTCTTGTGCTTCTGGTATTTGTTCTAACACTTATGATATTAATATTCCATTTTTTCAAAATCATTGGATTCTTGATTATGGTGCTTCTAAGCACATTTGCAACAATAGCTCTTTATTTACTTCTCTAACACCTATAAATAATGCTAAGGTTGTCTTACCTGATACCTCTAGTTTTTCTGTATCTGAAATTGGTGATATTGTCATTAATTCTGACCTTATACTTAGAAATGTTTTCTTTATACCTCAGTTTAAATTCAACTTAATATCAGTGAGTGAACTTTTAAGATTAGATAATCTAGTTGTTAAATTTACACCTACTTCCTTCATCATTCAGGACACACAAGAGAAGATGATTGGAAGGGGTAATATGCATCAAGGGCTCTATGTTTTGGACTCTCACACTAGAAAACCTATATCTGCTCATTGCAATAAAGTTTCCTTCTCTACATGGCATAGAAGATTGGGACATTTACCATTCAAGACTATGAGTTGGCTTAGAAATGATTTAGATTTAGATAATTCTAGTAGTTGTAATACTAATCCCTGTTACATTTGTCCTTTAGCCAAGCATAAAAGGCTCCCCTTTCCTAAATCTTCTACAACATCTACTGTTCTTTTTGAATTACTTCATTGTGATATATGGGGCCCTTTTCAAACTACATCTCACAATGGTTACAGATATTTTGCCACTCTAATTGATGACTTTTCTAGATTTACTTGGGTTTGTTTCTTAACTAAGAAATCTGACATAGGAACTGTTATACCTAATTTTATTAACATGATTAAGAATCAATTTGATAAGACAATTAAAACCTTTAGAAGTGATAATGCACATGAGTTATGTTTTAATGAATTATTCAATAAACATGGCATAATACATCAGTATTCTTGTGTGGAAACTCCACAACAGAATTCTGTTGTGGAGAGGAAACACCAACATTTATTAAATATTGCTAGGGCTCTTTATTTTGAGTCTAAAGTTCCACCTATTTTCTGGAATGAATGTGTTGCTACTGCAGCTTTTCTTATTAACAGGACACCTTCTAAAATTCTGAATTTTCAAGCTCCTTATACACTGTTTTTTAATAAAATGGTAGATTACAGTTCCTTCAGAACTTTTGGTTGTTTGGTGTTTGCTTATACTTTAAAAAGAGGAAGAACTAAATTTGACCCTAGAGCCAGAATTTGTGTTTTTCTTGGTTATCCTTTTGGAATTAAAGGCTATAAACTTTATGACATACAAACTAATGAAGTTTTTATCTCTAGAGATGTGATTTTTCATGAAAACACTTTTCCCTTTCATACTATTAATTCTAACAAATCTGATAATACTTTTTCATCTGAAAATATATTTCCTGATACTTCTTTTTCTGAGCATTACACTACCTATGATTTTCATACTTCAGAATCTAACTCTTTTGACCCATCTTTTGAACCTGCTGCTTCAAATGAGAATGTTACTACTTCTGTTGATAACTCTATGTCTTCATCTTCTAACCAACCTCTAAGGAAATCTACCAGAATAATTAAAAAGCCAACCTATCTTTCAGATTATCATTGCAATACTATAACTGATTCTAATGTTAAGTATCCACTTTGTGATGTCTTACAGTATAACAGATTATCTACTTCATATAGGTCTTTTATCATGAATATTTCTTCTGAAACTGAACCATTGTATTATCATCAAGCAATAGCTAATAAAAACTGGAGGGATGCTATGCATTCTGAAATTCAGGCCTTAGAAGATACTAAGACCTGGACTATTGTTCCTTTACCACAAGGAAAACAATCCATTGGTTGTAAGTGGGTTTATAAAATAAAAAGGCACCCTGATGGTTCTATTGACAGGTATAAAGCTAGGTTGGTAGCCAAAGGCTACACTCAAAAAGAGGGGATAGATTATACTGAGACATTTTCTCATGTTGCTAAATTAGTGACTGTTAAAGTTTTATTAGCTTTGGCAGCTTCCAAAAATTGGGAGTTATGTCAACTTGATATTAATAATGCTTTTTTATATGGGGACCTACATGAAGAGGTCTATATGGATCTTCCTTTAGGATATCCACACAGTAAAATTACAGGATCTACCAGAAATGTTTGTAAATTACAAAAATCACTGTATGATCTTAAGCAAGCTTCCAGACAGTGGAATGCTAAGTTTACAGAGGCTCTTTTGGAGTTTGGTTTTCAGCAATCTAAATCAGATTATTCTCTTTTTACTAAGGGTCAAGGTAATAATTTTCTTGCTCTTTTACTTTATGTTGATGATATTGTTATTTCAGGTCCTAATGTTAAACAGATCTCACTACTCAAAGAATTTCTTCTCACAAAGTTCAAACTTAAAGATATGGGTGATCTTAAGTATTTTTTGGGACTAGAGGTTGCTAGGTCATCTAAGGGCATTTGTTTGAATCAAAGGCAGTATGCTCTTCAGATTTTGGAAGAGACTGGTTATCTTGGTTGCAAACCATTGGCTTTGCCAATGGATCCTAGAACTAAATTTAATTCAGAAGATGGTGAACTTTTACAAGATGTTACACAATATAGGAGGTTAATTGGTAGATTATTATATCTTACAATAACTAGGCCTGACATAAGCTATGCTGTGCATAAGCTTAGTCAGTTTGTTTCTATGCCTAGGTTGCCTCATTTACAGGCTATTCATCATATATTAAGATATATTAAATTAAGCCCAGGTAAAGGTCTTTTCTATTCATCTAATTCTACATTAACTTTAAGTTCCTTTGCTGATGCAGATTGGGCATCTTGCAAAGACACAAGGAAGTCTACAACTGGATTTTGTGTTTTTTTGGGCAGTTCTCTTATATCTTGGAAATCCAAGAAACAAGTCACTGTTTCTAAATCCTCTGCTGAAGCAGAGTACAGAGCTTTAGCTGCTGTTTCTAGTGAGATTGTGTGGTTACAACAATTATTACTTGATTTCCAAGTTCCTATTTCTTCTCCTACTATATTGTACTGTGATAACAATTCTGCCATTCATATTGCTAACAAACCTATTTTTCATGAACGCACCAAGCACATTGAAATAGATTGTCACTTTATAAGGGAGCAGGTTGAACGAAACAGAATTAAACTTCTACCTATTCATACTGATAATCAAATTGCAGATTTATTAACAAAAGCTTTAGCTTTACCTCGTTTTTTGCATTTTTTGTCCAAGATGATGCTGATTGACATCCATGCTTCATCTTGAGGGGGGAGTATTGGAGAACTTGGAAGATTGAAGGCACAGCAGATTGGAGACGACGGTCTTCTGAGATTGGGAATTAGGGATTTAGCCGTTGTATTTAATTTTACCTTCTTTTTGTATTTTCTCTTTTTATGTTTTGTTTCTTTATTTATTAGAAACGTGTTAGCACTTTATAGTTAGTTAGGTTAGTTCTTTACACCGCCTTACTGTTTATGTATATAAGGTAGGGTTCGACTGCTAATCAGAACACTTTTCATATAATAAAATTTGTACAGTTTTTCTTCTTGTTCTTCTCTCCAAGAACACCTACTTCACACACAATTTGTTCTTTAAATAAATTATTTTATCAAATCATGAATCAATATAGATTCTAACAACAGTTACGTTATCCCCCGGTAGACTTGGTGTAATTGTTCCTCAGTGCTATTTTTAAAATGTTAATAAAATCGGACACGTCCGGCCGGTCCGGCCGGTTCGACCGCGAACCGGAGGTTGGTCCGGTCCGGTTTACCCCCCTAAAACCGTTTGACACTAAAACCGGACTGAACCGGGTTGAACCGATCCAAAACCGATGAACCGGCCAACCGGTTTGGACCGATTCAACCCGATTTTGAATTTCCCTTTTTTTTTCTTTTTTTTTTCGATTTTTAAATTTTTTTTAATGTCAAAACAAACTAAAAATTCTTGGTAGGATTTGAACACCTAACCTCTTGTATGAAACATAACTTCCTTCCCATTTGAGCTACATCATTTTTATTGAACTTTTAGTACAAAAATTTATATAAAACGTGTAGCCAAATTTATTTATAAATTAGATTATGATAATTAACTCAAATTAACGTTTTACACATTATCAATGAAAATTAATACTCAAATAATAATTTTTTATTAAAATTTGTTCTATAAGATATTTCTTTCCAATATTATTTTTAGGATAAAGAGTGTTAAATTTTGAAAGTTAAATCGATATATTATGCAAGTTTAATTTTGAATATTAGACTTTTATACATAATCATATTTTAAAATTTATTAATCTCTTAGTTTGTTGTATTTTTAACTTACACTTTTCAATTTTTATAAAGAAATATAATCATATTATATTTATATGAGCTTACAAATTAGTATCACATTACCGTTATGATATAAGTTAGATAAATATTATATGATTTAATTTAAATATAATCTAAGATTTTGTATATTTTTAATCAATTGTAGGATAATGTTTAAATTTGATGCAAATTACATATACTTTAAAATTAAATATATTTATTATATCATTATTCCGATTCGACCAGTAAAACCAGTGGCCAGTCGGCTCACCGGTTCACTGTCCGGTCCGATTCAAAATAATAATAATAATTAGGGATGAGCTTTTGGACCGGACCGGACCAAACCGATTTTCAGTATTTAACCGGTTCAGTCATTTTTTTAACCTCGGACCGTTTACCGAACCGAATTTCGGTAAAAAACCGAAAAGTTCGGTTCAATTTCGATTCGGTCCAAAAATGGACCAAATTGCAATTTGTTATTTTTTTTTAAAAAAAGTTGGACTAAAACCTTAAAACTTTCTTTAAACATATACATTTCTCTGTCTCTCTCCTCTTTCTAGGATTACAGTACTTAATTACATGTCATTTTCAGTATTTATTTATTCTCTCTCTCACACACTCAGAAAACACTTGGACACTCTGCCAAATGTGATTGAACATTGCAAGAAGCCATTTTCTTTTGTCACACTTTTCCACAATATGTACAAAAGAGCAGTAATTATTATATTCCTAACATCTTCTTCATCTCTCTTTCTTTCTCTTTTATCTATGTCGGTAAATCCAAGAATCAATGGTCTCATACTAGATCAGTAGCTTTAACTTTTGCAATAAAAATCCCTGTTATTGACTGCGATTTTAAGAAGAAGAAAAAAAAGAATTTCGGTAAACCGATTCGGTTCGGGAAACCGGCCGGTTTTACCGAGAACCGAGAGCCTTCAAGGGACGGTTCTCGAGCATGAACTGTTTATCGAACCGAAATTTTGGTTCGGTCCGATCGGTCCACCGGACCATGCTCACCCCTAATAATAATAACAATGACCAAAGAAAACCCAGAATGAAGAAAACAATAAATTACCAAAATGTACCTAAAATATTAAAAATCGTAAGAGTCAAATTAGGGCTGTCAATGGGTCGGATTCTGGTCGGATCAGGCTTGTCCAGATCCGGCTCCATTTATATCGTATCGAATCCTGTCAGATTCGGATCTTGCTCGGTTTGTGCTCGGATCTAGATTTTTTTAATCCAACGGATCTTGGTCGGATTTGGCCGGATATCGGATCTTTTTCGGATCCAATAAATTTTCAATTAAAAAGTTAAATTAATATTTTTTCCTAAAACAAGTTTATTAACTTTTCAATTTTATTTAATTTTAGCTCACATCTTCAAAGTTTCTTTACTATATTCATATTTATAGAATGAAAATATTGGTTTAAATAATTTTATAAACGAGTTATAAATTACTATCTTCTTAAATTGATGGTGAAATAGTATTAATGATACTTACTTTCATAAAACATTACGTATATATATCTTTCTTTTTATTTATTGTCGGATACAGATATTTAGCGGATCGGATCGACCTAACCTAAATCCATATTCGCTCCATGAGTTTCGGATTACGGATCTTTATAATCGGATCAGGTCAATCGAATCTCTAATCGGACAATTATCCTAATAAATCGGACCAGATTCGGACGGATCCGGATTGAAATCCGCCCCATTGACAGCCCTAAGTCAAATAAAGTCTTAAGCTAAGTCATTGGAGAAAAATGTTCTCAAGATGTACAAAAAATGTTCTCAAGATGAAACCCATTTTTATTGTTTAGGGAATTCTTACAAATAAATTAAGATTATGTTAATTTGTGGGTAATTTCTTTATCAATGAAATTAGATAACAACGATCGAATTAATCAAACAAATATCGTCACACGTTCATACTTTCTGGAATAAGCTTAACTATTGATTCAAATACAAAACTTCTCCTTAATTGATCATTTCTCCTCAATATATAATATATGTTTTGATTAATTCATCACCAACGACCCTAAACAAGTCAATACAATACAAGTAACATTGTTGGCATAACATGTTTAGGCTAGTAAGAGAATAAATATTTTAATAAGTCAATGAGGAGATCTAATCAATAAATCAAATGTCTACTTGTAACGAAATTTCCAGCATATATGTTTCCTAAACACAAAAGTTTGAATAAGAATTGAAGTAGTTGCTCTCTGCACACAACCTTAAAATTAACTTATATATATATATTAAGGACTTAATTGACGCAAAAGCACTACTATATATTGAACTGATCTGTATAATTCATTCAGCAATAAATTAATATGAAAGCAATAGGAATATTAATTTTGATCATTGTTTGGGCCTTTGCCACAGCTGCATTTCTACTCATATGTTATCTTTGTAATAAACCCAAAAAAGAGCGGTATGTGGTGTCAAACAATCGTGATATTGAAAAATTAGGTGTAGAAACAAAGAGGAGTACCGGTAGAAAGGATGGCGGCATGGTTGTTCTAGGGGCAGGTGCGGCTGTTGTTGCTGCCACTGCGGTCACAGCAGCTGGCACCAGTGGAGGTTGTGGCGGCGGAGGTGGTGGTGCTGCTGGCTGTGGTGGGGGTTGTGGTTGTGGAGGTTGAAGTAAATTAAGCTGCGATCGAGTCCCATTCAAAAATTCTTTTTTGTGGTGTGTTTTCCAAATAATGTATAGTTTTTGCACTGCACATATTATATTCTCCAGTGCATCTGTGTGCATATGTATATGAATCAAGAAAGATTTCAAGTACCTTCTTGCAAGTTATGTACATATTAGATCAATTGTCACTGTTTTAAATATTTCATTCCCCAAATTTCACGTGGTAGTTTCTTGCAGGTTTAACGTATATAACACAAGGGAGTATTTTGCATTTATCCCCAGCAAAATTAGGTGAAAATACCCATAACAATGAGATCAAATGCAGAGAATGTCTTGTTTCTTTTCCACACATAAGATTACAATAACATAAATCATCAGACATCAGGTATGTAATTTTGGTCTTATGAGGACCCAAATCTTACTAAGCTACAAATCAAAAAGAGGGAGGCATCATCCCAGATAGGAGATATGAAAATTAAGATGAAGTGGTGCATTTTAGTGCTGCGCATATTAGAGGACAGAAAAGCAAACCTTTTATATCCAAATGTATATATGTCGAACAAAGATAATTTCAATAGTTTCGACAACATTTGTAATTTTAGTATACACATCACATAGCATGAAATGGGTGCTAAGAGTTGGTCCAATTTTCACAATTCTAGAGCAAACTATTATAGCAAAAGAGAATGTCCTTACTTATTACATCCACTGCAACCCTGACTCTTTTCAATCCCTCTTAATCTTTTCGAATTTCTTTATGTTGTTCTTCATCCCTAGTCCTCTTCCCTATAATATAAAACAATAAATATCTGACAAAACAACATATGGAGCTGCAGCAAGCTTTGCAAGATCAGGACGCATCTATATATGTGAATCCGGCTTGCACCAAAAGAAGGGCACCGGCCTAGACCCCAGAGTCAGGCGCATGTTTGACTCGATAATACATGTATTATGTTCCAACAATCTGCCTCATGAATATGAATATTATCACTAGTTTGTAGGAGTACCTTTTTTTTTATAAAAAAAAAAACTGAAAAAGAATATTATGAATATGGATTTTATTCTTAAAACTGAAATATTGTACGTATTAGCTAATTATTGTATATCCAAATTCGAATTTTTTGTTTCATGGTCTCAAATTTTATCTGAATTGAGAATTTGTACCACCTCGGTCGATCGAGCAAATCCTGTAGGATTAATGAATCCGAATTGATCTACCTCATGTCTAAATTCGACTCACTAACAATACTCCTAGCTAGTAATTATGAGCATGATGTGGTCAATACATTGGATATAGATAATTAATAGACTTGTTGGTCAATTTGTTTTGGCCACACGTCGAATTAGTATTGCCATTAATATATGCCAAACTATATATTGATTGCCATTAATTTGATGTATCGTTAAAAATACTCTTAATTCTTGTACTACTCTGTAGCCATATTTTCGATAACTGTCAATTCACAGATAAACGTAACACTATGTCAACAAACAAATGAATGGGGAAAGAGCAAATCTGGTCCATAGCTTTATGATTGCTTGAAAGTTTGCCTCATAAGTGTTTGGACTGACAATTTTACCACGTAAGCCATAAAACTAAAGTAAATTTGGGACAAATTTCGACCCAATTGAGAGAGTAGGCTTCATTCTCGAGTTTATGAAGTTGAATTGAAGAATTTGACTATAAATTAAAAAAAAAAAAAAAAAACATTTTAATATGGGTCATGTTGACCCATGCGACATCTTTAGCTTTTAGGAGAGCTCCAATCGCAATTTTTGCGACAAAAAGTTAATGAGGTATATATTTTTTTCTTGCTCATCCTAATCGCGATTTCGTAACATTTTTTTTCGATTCTTTCTAATCGCGCTTTTGGAACAAATATTAAAAGAATTTGTTTTGTCCCAAAATCCTAATTGTGATATTGGAACTAAAAATTTTAAAATAGAAAAATTTTGCTATCCATGATCGCCTTTTTTTTTCTACTCTTCCTAATCGTGTTTTTTGGAACAAAACAAATATTTTTGTCCTAAAATCCTTACTATAATTTTGGAATGAAACTGTTTTTTAAAAAATCCGGCTATTTCGTCTAATCCTGATTTTTGGACAATATCTTTTTTTACTGATGTTTAGTTTTGGGAAAAGCAATTAGGGAAAAAATTCCAAAATCGCAATAGGAACCCTTCTAAAAGCCAAAATTTGATTTTACATGGGTCATTTTCTCACATAACTCATATAAAATAAAATCCATTTATTTTAAAATCACGGTAAAAAATAATCAAATTAAAATTCACGCCCGAGAGTGAAGCTCGGTTTTTCAATTGGGTAAAAAATGTCTCAAATTTGTTTCAATTTTGAGCCTTTCTATGAGTTAAAATTGCCAGTCCAAAAATTTATGAGGCAAACTTGTCAACAACCATAAGTTATGGGACTAGTTTTACCTTTTTTTTCCAAATAAATGTAACAGTACTATGTCATTTATTACTGTGTGTTTAGATATGAAAAAACTTTAAAGGAAAATTTTCAAATAAAATACGATCAGCATAGTGGTAACTTTTTACCAATGGGAATTTATAGTAATCGAAGTAACATAATTG
Organism: Penstemon newberryi var. newberryi; assembly: GCA_030819805.1. Lineage (NCBI taxonomy): Eukaryota > Viridiplantae > Streptophyta > Magnoliopsida > Lamiales > Plantaginaceae > Penstemon > Penstemon newberryi. Next base: position 2,790,281 of record JAUALY010000003.1, on the reverse strand, counting down.
GCATCATGAGGATGAGGAGATTAATTAATTAACCAAAGGTCTATTAAATATAACGAAATTTCCAACATGTTTCCTAAACCAAAATTTTGGACACGTACGTCGATCCAACTGAAAAATTGAAGACGTAACTAATTACTCTCTCCACTCGAATATACACCATAAATTGAGGACCTGCAGCAAAACTCAGTTTAAATGAATTAATATGGAACCACTGCTAATTTTTATCATAGGAATAGGTGGGTTCTCTGTGACTATGGCTGCTGTAATCCTACTCTCATGTGTTTGTAAACCTAAAAAAGAACTAACGAGTCGTGACGTGGAGATAGGTCAGAGAACAAGAAGCAATGGAACAAATCTGGGGCCCGGCATGGTTTTTCTTGGAGCAGGAGCGGGTGCTGCTTCCGCTGGGTTCATCAGTGGTGGTGGAGGATGTGGATGTGGTGGCGGTGGTGGTGGTGGTGGTGGTGGATGTGGTGGTGGAGGTGCATGTGGTGGTGGTGGTGGTGGCGGTGGCGGTGGTGGTGGTGGATGTGGTGGTGGAGGTGGAGGTGGTGGTGGTGGTTGTTGACCTTTGTGCTAATTAATTTACTAAGGTAGGTGATGGTTGGATCTATATGGTTTAAATTTTCCAAGTACTGAAATATGAAAAGTTATACAGGTCTATGTAAAAAATAATATTGATCTAGTGTAGAAGTCTCTTATGAAGTCTATAAAATTCTGCATTTAATTTGAGAGGTATTAGCTTAAACATGATTTATATTCTGAAAATAATTTAGTACTCTATTTTCTTCTTCGAATTATTTAGCAACCTTATGTGTTCAAAATAAGTGTACTTTGCACAAATTCTAATGCATCTAGCATACTCCCTCCGTTTCATAATATCTGTCGCTTTGAAAAGTTTTTCTTGTGCTATATTATCTGTCACTTTAAATTTTCAATAAAGCATTAATTACTTTTTTTCCATTTTTGCCTCATAAATTTTCTCAAACATTAGTGGAGGATAATTAATTAAAAGGGTATCTTAGTCTTTTTCATTTTTTTTCTCTTAGAATTCAGCTATATTCAATGATTTTCTTAATTTGTGTGCATACATGTGAAAAGACAGATATTTTAAAACGAAAGGGAGTAATATTTTGAGTGTGAAATCAATAAAGAAAATAACAAATTTGATGCCCTGGAAAGTGCGACAAAATAATAAGTGGCTCAGGAAATTAAACCCCAAACCACTAATAATTACATGTTACTTTATCTTTGTGTGTATATATTTGTTTGTTTCCAACTTTAAGATTTTGTTTGGATATTTCAAATATTTGCTTCTAACAGTTTTTCTTTTTTTTTTTTTTTGAAAAAGCGCCTAACAGTTGAAATTGGTCAAGTTGGTTAAAATATCAGACACGATACAAATTCCTTGATTTTTTTTTTTAATTTATATCCATTTTTTAATTTAATTGTGAACAAAATTATTAATTAGCAAAATTCACTTGTATTTCTTTATATCAAAGTATTCCAGCCAACTTTCGCGCACTTCGTCACCAATAACAATGCAGCTATGGAAATAATACTAGTATTAAATTTTCATAAGTTTATCGGTCATGAATACTAAATTCAAAAAAGACAGATTTTATCTTTGGCTTCACAACTTAATTAACAATTTCATCAGGATCATGAATCACAAAAAAACCATTAAGTAGAGCAAAAACCTTTCACACAAATCGGTCACGTGGCGACGCCAACTGATCTCTTAACAAATTCTAATGCATCTAGCATAATATATTGAGTGTAGTAATGGATTCGATTATATATTTTGAGAGTAACATAATATTTGTTATATTTTAACATGTTATTTGCAGGCAGTTCCACACTTTGAATACAATATTGATTTCAATAATGGAATTTCGAATGGATAAGTTATCTCTTACCCCTGTAGCAATGAATCTCTTACGACAACAGCTAGCAGTGGATTATGCATTGTAATAAGATCTCATGGAAATACTAAAATGAATCCAATTTCGGCATATAAAATTTTAATATGATTATATCACTACCATCAAAATCTTTTCTTAACGCCATATATATAATCATTCTATTAACACGAAGGATTGATTTTTCTTCATAAGATCAATCACTGAAACCTAAACTATTTGCTTCAAAGTACTCGTTCAAAGGACCCAAATTTGTGTCGAACAAAGATAATTTAGTTTTACGATATTTCAATAGTTTCACAATCCTAAAGTAAACTGTTTTAGCAAAAGAGAATGTCTACAGTTATTACATCACAAAGAAATGTTCTTGGGACAAAATTGTTTCGAGTGTGAAGATTCTCAGTTTTATCTACTAATAATAGCTCAATTGTTTCTTCACAATCAGTGGACCTAGATCATTGAAAACAATTCATACACTTTGCAACTGGCAAAAATTACATTAATTGATTAGACAGTATGAATGGTTTCGAATGATTTACCTTGTTGTCATTTTCCATCATCATCCTATCAGCCCTGGAGAACCGAGTCTAGACTATACAAACATGCTGCATTCCATCTTTTAGTTAGGCTAAACCGTTTCTAAATTCAGCAGTTCTATGAATGCTAACGATTTACAAAAGAAGAACAAAATACAATTAGGGAGAGCAAAGAAAGAGAATTACCACAACTCTATTCAGAAAGAGCTACTGTTGCAGCCTTTTCGCCACCATATTTATTGGTGAAATTCTCCTCCATTCTCTCAACAAATTCATTCAGTTTTCCAACATATTCAAGAGAAACAGTTATGTATCCTGTAACATTTGAACTTCACTGAGTAAGACTTGTAAACGGCAACATTATGAATCCCTTGGATAATCTTATAATTGGTCAACTGTGTGTATTTCTTAAGGTGATAGTCAATCAATGTCAACCCAATCCAACTCCGTCATTTCATACACAATTGTCCACAATGTAATTTTAATCTCTTCAAAGTTCAAATGAGATTTATCCCCTGAAAGGAACAATTTAACCTTATCCTTCACAGTAATCCAACTGCAACCCGGACTCTTTTTAATCCCTCTTAATCTTTTCGAAATTCTTATCTGCTCTTCATCCCTCCTCTTCCCTATAAAACCATAAATATCTGACAAAACAACATATGGAGCTGCATTATTTGGTTCAAGTTCTAAAATATATTGAGCCGCAAGCCTTGCAAGATCAGGGCGCATGTGAATCCGGCTTGCACCAAGAAGAGCACCCCAGACCCCCGAGTGAGGCTCAAATGGCATTGACTCGATCAGATTTATGGCTTCATCAAGCAATCCAGCTCTACCAAGGAGATCAACCATGCAAGCATAATGATCATGATTTGGTTCAACCTTAAAAAAAGTCCTCATAGATTTAAAATACTTCCTACCTTCTTCTACAAGCCCCACGTGGGTACAAGCAGACAAAACACCAAGAAAAGAAACATCATTAGGCTCGTGTCCTTCATCAACCAATTGCCTAAATAATTCAAGTGCTTCTTCTCCGTACCCATTATGGGCAAATCCTGTAATGATGGAATTAAAAGAAACAATGTTGGGTTTAGTGATGGATTTGAATATCTTGTAGGCATCATTTACACTGCCACACTTTGAATACATTGAGATAATGGAATTTTGGATGGATAAGTCGTGTTCCATAACCATTTTCAAAACAAGAGCATGCATTTGTAGACCGTGGCTCAAAGAAGCTAAACTAGCTGAAGCACTAAACAAGCTACTTAAAGTAAGAGGGCTAGGCTTGATTTCATTCCTAAGCATCTTACTAAACCAACAGATAGCCTCTTCATATTCTTTATTATTCACAAATCCGGAAATAAGTGCAGTCCAAGCAACATCATCATGCGCAGGCATCTTATTAAATAAATCAATGCACTTTGCTGTTAGACCTTTACTAGAGAATCCCGTAATCATGGTCGTCCAAGAAACTGAATCTTTGGCTTCCGCCATCTCAAAAAGTTCATAAGCCTCTTGTAACCTCCCAGCTTGAACATAACCATATATTAGAGAATTCCAAGAAACCACATCTTTTTCACTCATCTTGTTAAACAACTTGTTTGCTTCAATTATACACCCAAATCTCGAGTACATTGCGATGATTGAATTGCCTAAAAATACGTCAAACACAAATCCTAAATGCATCACTAAGCCATGCACTTGGCACCCTTCTCTATACCTACCAATTCTACCACAAGACTCCAAAATTACAGTCACAACAGTAGGATTAATTCCCACTTGACCTTCCCTTCTCATTCTCATGAACAATTGAAAACCATCCTCAAAATGTCCTGCTTTCATATACCCATCGATCATCGCACACCAAGTAAACTCATTTCTACTCTCTTCCATCATATCAAACAATTTTCTAGCCTCACTGACTCTCCCATTCTTACAATACCCATCAACCATCGAGCTCCAAGAAACAACATTCTTCTCCACCATTCCTTCGAAAACTCCCACAGCCTCCTCCAATTTTCCTGTTCTCAAATACCCATTTATCAAATTATTCGAGCAAAATGGGTCTCTCCAATTCAACGGCGTCCCCTCATACAATCTATTGGCCTCATCAAACTTGCCAGCATTAACGAAACCCATAATCATCACAGCATGCGATAACGAGTTCCGCACAGGCATCCGTAAGAACAATCTATATGCCTCGTCAATCCCCTCATACCCTCCACTCATATTCCTTATATAAGCCGTGATCATTGCATTCCAAGTGGCAACAGTTCGTTGGGGCATTTCGTCAAACAGTTTCCGTGCATTAGTGATTTGACCATTGTTGGCGTATGAAGAGAGCATGGCGGTGTAAGAGACGATATTCTTTCCGGGCATGCGATGGAATAGAGACTCGGCTTCCTTGATATTACCCTTTCGGCCATAGCTGGTTATCTGAGTATTGCAGTAAATGACAAATTTGTTAGTTTTTGTAGCGGAAGTTGAGTAATAGTTTACAAATGTTGCACCCAAAGTGTTTGTATTAAATCTGCGGTAGAGAATTTTAGGGTTAGAAATTCTTTTTGAAGTTGTAATCTTCAACACCAGCATGGTTTACATGGAGATGAAGAATATCATTTTCCCCTCCTTTTTGTGCTCAAATAAATATGTTACACTCAGGTTTTAAGTTTTTACCAGAATCCAAGTTGGAATGATTTAATACTAGTTATTCATCATAAAAAATAAAAATAAAGGTGGTTGTTATGTTCGGGACTCTTTCATCTAATCCGCGGACAATTGGAGAATGGATGTATGTTATTGAATAATAAAGAAACGAATTGCACTTGTTACATGAATGAATTAGGTTTGGTCATGTCGGATTTGAACTAATTATTTATGACTAATCAAACATTAATTTTATTTTTGGCTTTCAAAAATCATATAATGAAAAAGTTTATATTAAAAATTTGAGAGAATTGCACTTGTGGTACCAAATTATATGTCGATTCTCACTTGTAGTACCATAAAAATAGAGGCCGACACATTTGGTACCACAATTTAAGAAATCGAATCACTTCTGGTATCATCGTTAAAATTGGAGTTAACTGATGACGTGGCAGTTAAGTGATATTGTAAAATTGATACAATTACTTATGTTGACTGACAATTCTACCTCATAACATTTCAAGTTGTCAAAATAACTCCCCATCTTCAAATTTATTGACAATTTAAGTCTACATTGTTGCCCAATTTTAAAATTGACTCGAATAAGATACGTGCGAACCAATTTGAAGATTTTACTTATTATATTTGCATATTTATTTAACTAATTTAGTTTTATAAATAATATTAACATACCAAAAAATACTTTAATATAAATCCGACAAAATATTAAAAATAAAACAAATCTAAAATTTATATATAATATTAATATATTTATTATTTATTGAAAAGATAAAGTTATATATTATTAACAAAATAATTACTATAATTAAAAAAAAAAAAACTAAAACCCATCCCTAACCCACCCACACACCCACCCCCCAACCCCAACCCCAGGCGGCGGTGGCCTGGGATTTGGGTTGGGGGGAGAGGGAGGCAGGGATGGGTTTTAGTTTTTTTTTAAATTGTAATTATTTTGTTAATAATATATAAATTTATCTTTTTAATAAATATTAAATATATTAATATTATTATATAAATTTTAGATTTTTATGTTTTCTTTTTAATATTTTTTTGAATTTATATTAAAGTATTATTTGGTCTGTTAATATAATTTATAAAACTAAATTAGTTTCAATAAATATTTAAATATAATAAGTGAAATCTCCATATTGGTCCGCACGTGTTTTATTCGAGCCAATTTTGAAATTTGGCAACAATATGGACTAAAATTATCAGTAAATTTGAAAATGTGGAGTTATTTTGACAACCTGAAATGTTATGGGGTAGAATTGTCAGTCAACATAAGTAATTGTATCAATTTTGCAATAAGTAATGGTATCAATTTTGCAATAACACTTAACTGTCAGTCAATAGTTAACTTCCATTTTTAACGATGATACCAAAAGTGGTTCGATTTCTTAAATTGGGATACTAAATGTGTCGGCCTCGATTTTTATGGTACCACAAGTGAGAATTGACATATAATTTGATACCACAAGTGCAATTCTCTCTTAAAAATTTATTAGGACTGAAATGAGGTTTGTTTATCTCGATCAATTGAAATGAGTAGGAGCTAGAACAAGAATATTCATAGATTTTGGATTATAGTGAAGTTAAAATTAAGAAATAAGACTGAATGAGTGTGGTCTAATTGGATATGAACTAGAATTTATCAAGAGAAATATGTTCACTTACAATAAGAAAAATACTTTGTATAAGTATTGTCATGCCCCAAAATTGAAAACATGACCGATCGTATCGTCACGACGAAACGAAGCTTTTCATATAAGTTCTATTAATAACTTTACAACAAAAGTTTTGCAGAAGCGTTGCAATTACTCAATATAAATTATCTCAGTACAGGGCATCTAATATCTTGACAAATTAAATAATGCCAAAATGCTTAAATCAACTCTAAAGAATAAATAAAAGTGTTTGACATATAAATATCTAGTCACTCATAATATCAAGGTGGACTTAAAGATAAGGTACCTCCATTATGAAACCTAGTGCGCCGTCCTATTTGACATCTTAGCTCCATGAAATAATCTAATTCTCTTAAATAATAAAAACAACATTGCGATGGGTGAGTCGCAAACTCAATAAGCAGTTCAAGATACCATTTTTACCGGATCAAGCGTGGGTTTACAAAATTACAATATTATACATGCAAACAATATATTACCCTTAGGGGTAGATGGATAATTACAAGATACGAGGGTTTGAGTATATAATCGTTGTAATTGGGAAAATTACTCTCAACCCTTTTACAACCCTAACACCCCTTTCATCACTTTGTATATAATCCCATTACACCACTTTTCAATTCTCTCTCTTGTAAATAGTTTAGGAGTAGAGTAAAGTAGATAGGTTTAGGAAGATTTCAAAGAATTTGAATAAGGAGTTTTTACTAGCATTTCTCTCATTTCTATTCCGGAATTCTAATCTTATTATATCTACAAAATATTAATTATGAATTTACTTGATGCAATGTTTAGATTTTTGACGATGTGTGGCATCTTTGATATCAAGGAAATATGGAGCTTATGTGATAGACTAATATGTTTAATTGGGAATTTTTCAACTAGTGTTTCATTACTTGTTTAGTTAATCCTAATACTTATTACATGTAATTTGATTGATCACCTTATTATGTGTTTCTTGCATTCTTAATGAGACTTGAAAAAGTAATTTTTAGGCTAGGGTTAATTTGTGAGTTTCGATTAGGGACTGGGATATACTCTTAATCACTCATACTCTTGCGTGTAGATTGGTTCATTAATTCAATCAAATTTAGAGTCCCTAGAATGAGACAAATCTAGTTCATGATCAATATTTCATCTTTTCAAGTTAATTAATCAATATTTGATTCAAGTTAATTTAAAATTTAAGATTTATCTTAATGTCATGATCCGACTATGTGTCCAACACAACTAAACAAGTATATGAAGGATTAAGGTCAATAATTGTCCCAATAATACTTGACCAATTAAGTTTAACCCAATAAATTAGTTCAAGTTATACATGGAGGTTTCTATGGTTAGTTGTTTGCTTATACAAGGTTCTAGATTCTCAAAATTCCAAATAATTCTAGTAGGTAACTATAGATATTTCTCCATGTACACAATTATAGAATGATACATTGTAGATAGGTCCATATAAATATCTAATAAAATTTTGTAGAGGATTATTATTAGTCATTATATCAAGTTTATCTTCACCGTCCGTTCGAGAATGTGGTTATATAAATATGACAAAACCTCATTTTAAAATTATCCAACTTTACATACAATAAAATAATTTAAAGTATTTTTACAATCTTCTTACTTTTTCCACAATTCACATTCTTACTTTTCCAAGAATTAGGTTGTCTTGGTCCCAAAAATTTTTACAACCTTATTCAATTTGTGCAACTTATTCTCTCATAAATAATTTAGGCCTAATATGGATCTGGTTTGGCCGATTTGGTCTCAGCTAAACTGGGCCAAACCTTGTTTGGCTACAAGTCTCAATTGATTTCGGCTCAGACTCTGGTTTCGGCCCAATGTCGAAACCAGCCCAAGCATCACTCCCTCATGAAGAGACAGCCACTGACAAATTGTCAGCGATTTTGTCTAATTTTTTTTTTTTTTTTTTTTTTTGCTTTTCTTGATTTGCTTTTCATTTTCTTTTTTTTTTTCTTTTGTTATTAATTAAACAACGTATTAAACAAATTAAACAACAGATTGTCACTAACAAATTTTCTCTTTTCCGCAATTAAACAACGTATTTTCTTACAATTAGTTTTTTCATTAAATTTACATTCTATTTATAATAACATAAATTATTATAATAATCACAATAAAATAATTACAACCACTTCTCAATCATCACTATAATATCGTCCCAAATTAATTGCTAATTTTGATTTTTCGTTCCAAACTATATCAACTCGCCGAATTTCGTCCTGCAATTTACCATTTTGTATGAATCTAGTCCCAATATTAATTTTCTAATTTAATGAAAATGACGGTTCAATCTTGTAATTAGTTTGGGATGAATTCTGCAATCTTATATAATTATTCATGTTAAAATTTACCACGTCATGACACATAAGCAGCCATGTGGTAATTTAACGGACAAATGCGCGATTAGTGTCTCATAATTAATGGTGGGACGATATTCCAAAAAAATATTAAATTAAGGGATGAAATTCGTCAAGTTGATATAATTTGGGATGGAAATCCAAAATTAGTGATTAATTTTGAACGATTTTTGCAATTTTGCCTTAATTAAACAATAATTTGAAATTTAACAATTTTCATATGGAAACATGTAAAACTAATCATAGCATAAATAATTGTTCATCATCATCTAAATTAATATCACAATCATATCTAAATAATTACAATTAATTCTCAATCATTACAATATAATTACTCATTATCTCAATCATTACACAATAAAATATTATATTTCAAATCCTATAAAGTTATTGATTTGACACCTACTACCTACTTTTCTTCTCCAAACCCCTACAACTAAACCACCATCCAAATCAAATCTCAAATTTTCAAAACCCACTAACTATTATTTAATAATATTTTACCATCTCAATATTCCATTGAAACCATTATCCAAATCGAGTTTCAACGGTTTCGCCGAAACCTCTGAAACCACTTTTCGAAACCAAACCCGGTCAAACTACTTCCATATTAACCCTTAGGTTTTGAAAAAAGATATATATCATTATCAAATAAAAAAAAAAAAAAAAAACTAATATACATACATATTTGAAGTCGGGCAGAATAGCGATTATTTTGCAGGCAAGTTCCATCAGATAAATTTGCTACAAGAACACGTGAAATGGGCACCCATGAACCTTTGAGAGAAAATCTCTTCTTTTTCAAAAACTCATAATCATCAATATCTCATAATAATGAAGATTACAACTCCTTTTTATAAGACTCTAACCCTAACTAGGACTTTTCTAGGGTGCAACCCCTTAAGTTACGGCCTCATGTGAGGCCCGCCCCATCAACCAATAGATCGCCTCAAATTGATCTGAATGGTAACTTGGTCAATCCACTTTTTTCTTCCATTGACTTTAATAAAAATTTGATTTTACTAATTCACCCTTATATTTAATCTCTTTAAAAAAAAACTAAAAAACCAAATTAACATATGAAAAGACATTTTTAGCCCCCATTAAATTTAATGCTCATTTAGTTAAAATATTAATTCGTGGGAAATTGATAAAGACTGTCATACCCCTATTTAAAACATAATTACTTAATTATCTCCCTCTCTTTCATAATCATTCAAATCTAATTGATTATTTCTTATTTCATAATTATCCACCATTTTTACATCATCCATAACTTGATGTTTTTTTACACCATTTTATCTTTTTCAACAAAGTTAATCAATACCTAATTACTTGAATATCGAATTTATTTTCTAAATCAATTGAGATGAAATTGTTTTTACCCTAATTTTCTATAACTACGATTAAATTTGAGTGATTATTATTTTAAATCAGTTGTTTTAAATCAACATCCTAATTTTCTTTGATAATCACTCAAACCTAATAACATTAAATCAGTCTTTATAGTTTATTTCAACATTATTTCATTTTCTTTCATGATTATTCATACCTAATAACATAAATCATTTTTTTAACATAACTTTTTTTGTAAATAGTTTTTTTAACATTAAATCGTTTTTTAACATAAAATCATTTGTAAATCATTTTTTTTTATAAATTCTTTCAACATTATTTCATTTTCTTTCATAATCAGTCAAACCTAATTAATTATTTCATATTTCATAATTCTCCACCATTTTTACAACAACTCCATAACTTCATTTTTTACCTTTCGATCATTTTTAAATTTACTGCGGAGAGAATGAAAATCATTGACAACAAATTATTTTCCTTTTGTTTATAATCATTCATACCTAATGTTTATCTAAAACCCACGATTTCTTGTACAATATTTTCACAACATTGGTTTACTTACATAAAAATCCTACCCTAGATTAACATTTTTGAAATTTTGCACAAAAGATCCCTCAATTTATGAAATTTACATATTTGACCCTTATACTTGTAAAAAACTTACATTCAGGTCTTACTGCAAAATATAAGTTAGAAATATCAATTATTATAAGAAATTTTACATATTAAATTTAACAAACATTCCTACCAACGTCGGAGACTAAACTCTGATACCATTTATAACGATCCGGCTAGAAAATTACACTTCAAAAAATCTTGTACAATAATTTCATATAACTTTTGTTCATTTACATAAAAATACTACAAGAGATTAACATTTTTGTATATTTTTAACAAACGTCCCTCTATTTCTGAAATGTACATATTTGACCCCAAAACTTTTTAAAAGTGTATGTGGGGTCCTATTAAAAAATATCAGTTTCTAATATCAATGTTTATAAGACATTTTATATATTAAATTTTTAAAAAATCTTGTACAATAATTTCATATAACATTAGTTCATTTGCATAAAAAGCCTACTTGAGATTAACATTTTTGAATGTTTCCAAAAAGGTCTCTCTATTACTTAAATGTACATATTTAACCCCAAAATCTTTAACCAATGTACATTAAGGTTCGATTGTTTCAATTTCAAATATCATTTTCATAAGAATATTTATAAATTTAATGTCAATATTTTATTATATATATTTTTTAAAATAATTCAAATAATATGCCTAAATACTTGTCAAAATATTATTTTGAGGATTTTTTTTATGAATTTAATCAATTGTGGAAGTAAATCTCATTGTATGTTATTTGTACAATCATTTGTCAATTTTAATAACAAAATTTAAATTAGAACATTGGTTGGGTTAGGGTAGTTAGTATGCTCAACTTGGTGACCTGGGTTCTAAACCCAGTTAAAGCAATTGTTTTAATTTTAAAATAATTAAAAAGGATATAAAAGACATTTCATGTTTAGGTAATACTTTAAATTTTCCTTAACCCCAAGTTACCGCTGCCACGAGGCACGATTCTAAGGGGTGGCCGCACTTGAGTCCTGTTACGGAGGGTCGCACCCTAGACGCCCTACCCTAACTAACTGAAAGGAAATAAAACTCTTAAGGAAACTGAATAAGTCTATACTCCTATAGAAACTAAATCACCAAAAAGTAAGGAAACTTAATAACTAAAAATAAGAAACCTAATTAACAAGAAAAACTAATAAAACCTCTTTATATATGGTTGCCCTGCTCTCAATCAAATTATTGTTGTTGTGAATCAAAGAGATTCTACAGTGCACGCAATATATAGGCCCATTCAAGAATTGTTAAACCAAGAAATCATATCAAGAAAGTAATCCCCGATTCTCTTTAGCCATGGATAAATATGATCAGCACATGCACCTTCCCGAAGAAATGAAATTGATTATCAAACCGCAACTTGAAGTTATCCCTATTCTCCGCTTCCTCAGTGTTTCAAGATTCTTGAAAACTACAATTCTTAGCCCCTAAGCGCACTCATATCAATCATGCAATAGGTCCGTTCTTTTATTTAGATTAATACTCGTAAGTTAGTTTTTATGTTTAATTAGCTAGTTGAGATGATAATGTTTTTCTGATATATATTTATGTTTATACGTTTGTGGGATAATTATATAACTTCATCTTGACAATGTTTTGTCATTTTATCAAAATAACATAAAAAATTCAAGTACATTACCCAAAAAAAAAAAAACTCTTCCATTAATAAAAATCGTATATTTCCGCCCTGACTATCGTATAAATTATGGGGCCCCAACACAAAGGGTCTAGGCCCATCCCTGTCCATCCGATGTATAACGGCATTCTCATTTTTCAAATAAATGAAACTAGGGCAGATTTCATCGGTTTTTCTCATAGGTTATAGATTTGGAGAAACATCGAATATATGTTTGGGTAAATATAAAAAATATATGGTTTAAAAGAAAAACATACGTCCTGTTTGGAAATGTAAAAAACGTGTTTGATTTTGTCTTTTTAGCTTTTTTTTCGTGATATACAAGATATATTGGAGAACTCTTACTTGTGTTCCTTACTCCTACGTTGTTGACTTTATAAATTATAATTGATGTCAAAAGGTCGATGGATCGGAGCTACTAGATTTAATAATAACTCTTAATATTCTTTAATGTCAAACGATTTGTAAGGTTAGAATCTTGGAGTTCGCCAGAAATTGAAAATCAATCCAAAAACTCTTAGACTAAAATTGAAACAAATTTCAGCCTTTACATGACTTTCTTGCTCTAAAGTACCAGAACGGACCATTCATGAATTTAACTTTGGGTAATTCTAAACTATTTAGACATTTGCCCAAAATCCATGAAGCACACAAAAAAAGGTGTCGTTTATGATCAAGTAGTTGAGGTGAGATGATTGTTGAAATGTGAGATATTTTGCTTGAAGGTTCTAGAAAGTTCATGGTTGATCAAGATATTTCATGTATAAGTTAGTATCTATTTAGTAGAAAAATCTAGAATAATATCAATAATCCTAGGTATTTAAGATGGATGTTGACAAATCTAGAACATGTGGATTGTACTAAAAAATATGGATAACCCTAGATAATCTAGAATGTTCCATAGGCAACTATAAATATGTGTACTACTCAAATGTAAAGTGAGAGAGAAAGGAAGTAAATGAATTGAATAAAAACTTCTCCTTTTAAAAAAAAAAAATACTCTCCTCCAAATAATTACAAATAAATAACAAATCTAAAAATCAAGTTGATATCAATTTTACAATTGATTCATCAACCATCAAAAACCCAAAAAGTGGTATCTGGAGCTCATTGATCTTAAGGGATTGAGTTCAAAAACATGGGTTCATCAAATATAGCGCTTCCAACACCACCGATTTTCAACGGTGAAGACTATGACTATTGGGCGGTAAGAATGAAGGCTTTTCTCGTAGCAAATGAGTTATGGGAAACTGTTGAAAACGGTTATGAAGAACCGAAAAATGAAGGTACTCTTCAACAAAAGAAGAATAAAGATGAATATAAAAAGAATATAAAGGCACTTACATTCCTCCAAGCTACCGTTAATAAAGAAATCTTCATCGAGATAGTCGCTACGACTACAGCCAAAGAAGCATGGGAGATTCTTCGAGAAAAATATCAATGTTTGGAGAGCATTTCAATGGCGAAACAAGAAAGAAAAGAGCGAGGAATTAAGCAACGAATCAAGAGTGCGTTTGTCTCTCGCCTGCAATATATCAAAGACCAAGTCGATACACTGAAGTTGAATTATGTGCTAAGAATATTAGAGACAGATTTGGGGCTTGAAAATTTTGCATTGGATGCCCACAAAAGATTTATTTGCCTCTACTTAGAAAAGATAATGGATGATGACAACGGTTGCACCTCTGAAACTGCAACTAAGAATTTGGATAAAGATGTGGATATAAGTAATCCAGAAGCATCAATAATGCCTGAACAACATGAGACAAAGAAGGGTCCGGAAAAATCCAACATTAAAGAAGAAGAGATGATGGAAGACTCCTCCAAGAGCAAATCATTTGAATCTCTGAAAAAATTCAAATCCGTTAAGGATAAATTTGCAAGTTTTCAAATGACATTTACGGAGCCATGCAATTACGAAGAAACTTCTCAATATGAGAAATGGAAAGTTGGAATAAAGGAGGAGATAAAAAATAACATAAAGCAAACGCGGAAGCTGATGGGAGGACCTAAAAACAAGAAGGTACTTCGTGCAAAAAAGAGTTATATGACAATGGCAAATCAAAATGGCACAGTCAACAAGCATAAGACCAAGTGGGTTGCACAGAAAATGAGATTTAGCTACAAAGATGCATTTGCATCCATGGAAAATCATAATACAATCAAACACTTCCAAAATCAAAATTTGAGATACTTGGATATAAGCTTGGATTATCAAGCAAAAATCTCAAGGAGTGTTGAAATGTGAGATATTTTGCTTGAAGGTTCTAGAAAGTTCATGGTTGATCAAGATATTTCATGTATGAGTTAGTGTCTATTTAGTAGAAGAATCTAGAATAATATCAATAATCCTAGGTATTTAAGATAGATGTTGACAAATCTAGAATATGTGGATTGTACTAGAAAATATGGATAACCCTAGATAATCTAGAATATTCCATAGGCAACTATAAATATGTGTACTACTCAAATGTAAAGTGAGAGAGAAAGGAAGTTAATGAATTGAATAAAAACTTCTCCTTTTAAAAAAAATACTCTCCTCCAAATAACTACAAATAAATAACAAATCAAAAAATCAAGTTGATATCAATTTTACAATTGATTCATCAACCATCAAAAACCCAACAATGATAATGGCTTTTAAAATAGTGACAAAATTTGGTGCAAATAGGGATCATATCACATGGGTTGTGGCTTTCATCCACCACCCATTATAAGTGCAGATTTGTATTGTAGCTTAATTATTAAAGGTGTTATGAAATCACTAAACATGTGCTATATCAATTCTGGTGGGAATATAAGTGCAACATATATTCCGGTGGTTGCTCAAGTTAAATTATTTCTTTTATATATATACATATATTTTGAGAATACATTCATCTGTTGGGAGAGGTTCCCACTTAATGTGTCTAACGCACCTCGAAAGAGATTAAACCCTAAAAAAACCACAAAAATAAAATAAAATAAAATAAAACCCATTATTGAGAATCGAACTCATGACTTCTTGCTCCTGAAACCTCAACTTTGTCAATGATTAACCAGTATTTCTCATTTACTTTATTAATAATTTGAACAGAAGAATGAACTATAATTTTGGAAAATTTAAATAGAACAATTACCAATAAGTATGATGAGTGGGGACAAAGATTTGCTATATATGTGTGGAGTACCATCTTTTAATTAAAGCATCTTAGATTGGGCAACCATGAGTACTGTGTTTGCACTTTTGCTGTCCAAGTTGCATAATTTTTTATTAAAAAAAAAGGGGGGGGGGGAATTGCATGATCAACTTTAATTATGACCTAAATATTGTACGTAATTCATTCCATGTCTGGCCTCCACTTGTCGACAAATATATAATCGATCAAGAATTTATAATGGTTTTCAATGTCTCTCTGATTTTCTCTATATATGAGTAGAACTAATTCATGAAAATGTAGGGTATCATAAATTAATATATTAAACTTTCTCCTATACAAATTACCTCATTTGTGCTGCTGGAAGCTCTGGAAAAATTCAAATAAGGAAATTATTTTCTCTGCTATTAGAAAAGTACGAATACTAAACAAAGGAATATTGTATAGTTGGATTATGATATATCATAAGTTATTGCACATTTCTCCTATAATCTCTCCTAAAACTTTGTTTATATATAGTTCGCATTGAATCAAATGGTTAAATAGATTAAAAAAAATTAAGAATTTGAATTTTATTAAGGAACATAATAAGTATATATATACACATGATATTTTCTAAAATTTATTTTTTCATATCACATGGAGGTAAATTGTTCATTAGACATATCACAAAAAACTAAGTTGCAAAAAACCAGTAAAATAAATACGAACAAATGACCTACTTAATTAAATTGAATCAATAATTATTTATTTTTTCAATGGATCTTATAAAAAATTTACAATGCAAATGCAGTTAGATTGACGACAAGATGGAATGAGTTTGTAGCATATAAGCTCAACTGGCGCGCGGATGCCTTTGTAAAGTTACAGAAATTGTTTTTTTTTTTTTTTATTTTATTTTTTAGCGAAAACGATAACTTTCTTTCAAGCAAGCTCAGAGGCAATAATGTTAAGAATCAATATAAGTAAATCGTCTAAAACATGGGATTCTTTAAAAGAGAGACGTGCAGAGGCAATTGTTTTTTATGTAGACCAAAAGTAAGTTTGTGATCAAAAAATAATTCAAACAATATTCTAAAACATGAAGTAATTGTCACAAAATCCTTTCTGAACTTGTAAAATATAAAAATGAAAATTAGCAAATAATACAAAGGGCTTGACGTAAAAAATTAATTAAGCTCAAAATTAAGTAGGTACATCATGTATAGATTATATTCAATCACAAAATTCAGCTAAGACTTAGGATAACATGCTTAGATAATTTATTCTATTTAACAGTTCCCTTGTTAAATATTGTAGTCACTTCGCATATTTTCCTTTATCCATTATTTATTTATTTATTTATATATTTTTGTGATGGGATAAGTTATTCGCTCACTTAACTTTGCAGCTATTCGATGTAAACATGATCTTCAAGATATTGTCTTTCTTTCCTACCCCAATACAATTCCTACCATTTTTAGACCACACACTAATTGGATGAGCTTTATTTGGTCCCTTGGAAAGTGTACATTGTGGTAGACAAAGACATTTAATTTATTGACCCTTCTTAGTGCAACTGGTCCCTATTTCTTAATACTTAGGTCCATGTTGGTTGTTCTACATTTATTTCATTTCTCCACCATTAGGAAAGCGCTACATTACCTTATTTACCCGTATCGATCATGCATGGTTCACGAGTGTGATTTTTTTTTTTTTTTTAAATTTAGCAAAAAAATAAAATCAAAATGTTAGCCTTCTAATGTATAATAAATAGATGATCTCAAAAGTATATTGTCACACATAATTAACAATACGTGTGAAAAATAAAGAATTATATACGTGTACAATCACCTCACATATTCATTAAAAACTAATACTCAAACTCATAAAATCTTCCTAATAAAAAAAACTCATAAAAATCTCAACTAGTGTCACAAATTTTCCCAATCCTACACTTTTTTGTCCAATTCATATTTTAATATTCTTTTGACATCCTAAAACTTCAAGAATTATAATTCACAAATCAAGATATTCACGTATTAGAATTTTCTATTTTATTTTTGTGCTACAATTTTTTATTCACACGTATACATCATTCAAATGTGGTATATGACGAGGTATGAATCTTATCACACGTTTTAATTTTTTCATTTAAAAAACTCAAGTACATTGCTAATACATTTTCATTGGTGGGTAGAAGTTTGACAACAAATTAAAAGAGGGCCACGTGCAGCATGCTTTTCCGCTATATATTGCTTCTGTATGTTTTGCCTATATAAGGGGTTCATTCTTTTGTTGAGGGAAACCATATTTTGGAGTTGTGTCTAAAATTTAAAAGCCCTAACCTTACAATTTTTGCTCCAAATTAGTATCTATTTTTTCCTCTCCAAGTCATTTCGGCCTATTCAAAATTAAACCAAAATCAGTGATGGCCTCTATAGTAGCTGAAAATTGGGAATACACAAACGCTCAAGATGACTCTGAAAAATTTGAGCTCTCACAAATGAACCACAATTTTCTCATGTCACTACTTGATGAAACACAAATCGATGATTGTGATGATGAGAAATTGACAAAGGTAATTCAATCCCTAGAAGCAGAAATTGAATCAAATGGTCAATATGCATTTGATAATACGTGGGGAAGTGATTTAGTCGATTGTCAATCATCAAACGATGAATCAGACGGGCAGGATCGTTCAATTCCACATAATGATCTTGATCTTAATAATTGGATGGATATAGAAACTATTCCTTCTTCACCTACCGGAGATATTGCTAATTGGTACATAGATCACCATGTACAATTGATGAGTGGTGTCAATGATTTTAATGGGGGTAAAAATTGTTCAAATCTTTATTATGGAACTCCTCTTGAAGAGCAAGATTATAATTCTATGTTGCATGACATAAATGCCACAGCTATGAACAGCTAAAGATTTGCGACATGTAAAATAATTTGGACCATCTAATTTTAATTTATCCCATGTTACAATTTATGAATTCAAGTGTTTTATTTGAAGTGAATATCTTTAAATTCAATTTGACTCTTGAAAATCATCCTCTTTTTTATTAATATCATATTTGTTTTACTTCTAAGAGAATATTATAGTTCGTGAAATTAAAACTTGAGAATTGATGTATACATTGGATTTATCCTTTCTATTCACAGGTTTAATCTTAATAATAACTGATACTAATAATAGACTACATGAATGATCTTTAGATTTTTTTTTTTTAAAGAATGGAAAATTTATTTCCCCATGGAATAACATTAATTCTCGATTGACAAGTTTAGTCCTTATTTAAATCCAAGGAGAATCAGATAAGGCAATACAAATAATTTATACTAGCAAACGGATGCATATATTAATGATATATCCTCAAATATATTAGACAGTTGTCAACGATTAGATTTAGATAGATGACTAGATGAGATGCCAAATTATGCGTGATAAAAGATTAATTATAATTTAGGAAAAAAATCAAAAATGAGTTGTACATATTACTTCATCATTCTATGATTCTATCCAGCTAGCTTTTCAGGCTTGCTAATTAATGATTTAATTATACCTAAGTATTAACTACTACGAGTCAATGTAAAAGAAAAATTCAAAAAAAGATATGCGTAAGAATTCTTTCAGAACATGTAATGATAAATTAATGATATATTATTTATGATTTATGATTTATGATTATAACGTAACTAAATAATGATCTCGATTAGGTCGAATATAACTTAATGATCAATGGGGTCCTCATTGCTTTATAGTCCCTACCTAATTAGATCGATATCTCAAATCTCCATTAATAAAGATCCTGTTTTTGTGCTGTCTTTTCACTAAGTTATGTTTTAAAGTGGATATGTGCCTCACATAAAAAGTGGACCAAAATTAATATACGCACTCCCAAATTTAGTCAATATTTTTTGTGTTTCCTCAGTGGCCATGATTCGTGGTGCATTGTACTGTCAGCTTTGAACTTTTTGTCACATTTAGATGTCACAGCTCTATAATTTAATCTCACATCGGAAGAAAATAGTATGACCAAAAATTTACAATCGTACAAATTGCAAAATTAAAAAAATTGGGAAATTCGATCTTCTAGGACTAAAATTCAATTTCAGAACTTTAGGGTTAATATGGAAGTAGTTTGACTGGGTTTGGTCTCAATAATTGGTTTCAGAGGTTTCGACTAAACATTTGAAACTCGATTTGGATATTTGTTTCAATGAAATATTGAGATTGTAAAATATTATTAAATAATAGTTAGTGGATTTTGAAACTTTGAGATATGAGTTGAATTGAGGTTTAGTTGTTGGGGTTTGGAGGAAAAAAGTAGGTGATAGATGTCAAATTAATAATTTTATGTGTAAAAAATAGATGACAGATATCAAATCAATGACTTTATAGGTTTCAAGCAGGATTGTGTAGGTTTCGATTTGTTTGAAACTTGAAGATTTACCTGAGACCTCTTCAAACTATTTACTTGATTGAGTTTGACCCTGGTTGAGTGAAATTAAACCAAGACAAACCAGATCCATATACAGCCTTAGTCATTCACGTGTCCCTTTGATTTGTCTTGAAATTTTAAAATGTGTTGAAGAAATTCATAATAGTTTTGAGGAAATAAAAAGAAATTTGAAAATCGAATTTTGATTTGAAACGTCACAATAAACTTGAAGGACAATTAAGCTGAACCGTGAAATATGTGAGTGTGACATAAATGTAGGGAAATTTTAAGACATCCCCCCAACAATTAACCTTCAAAAATGGGATTTCATGTAATTAAAAAGATTCATCATGTTGTAAGAAACAATAATTTGTAGATACATTTCATCACTTGAATTAATATATACTTTAGGTATATATGCATGAACGGTGGGAACATCAAGGGATGCTGTCACGTATAAAGTTATTCTTCTCTAATATTAAATTTGTTAAATCTAATCAAAGTTTGCCTATATATATATACAAACATTGTAACCTTTTCAATATATATATATATATACTTCATTTAATTTCTGCCTCTTCTTTCTAAGTTCAATTCTTTCTTTTACAGATATGGCTAGCAATACAGTGATTGATATTATCTTCTCAGAAAGGATCCATGAGGATTTAAACAATATCGAGTTCTCGAATACTGACATTACCTTTCTTATGTCATTGCTTGAAGAATCACCAGATAATAACATAGAAGACAAAACATTAAGATCAGGTGAAATCCAATCCCAACAAGAAGAAATCGCGGCTCCTATGTTGTTGACGGATGCAACCTGTGAAAATAGCTACCTGGACAAGGACAAGGACAATTGTTGTTCTTCAGACATGGAACTAATGGAAGGTTCATTATTTGAGAGTCATAATTTTAATTGGATTGATACAGAAAATTATGATATGATCATGGATCATTATGCTGAAGAAATATTCGAGGGGGTTGGTTATTTTGTTTCACAAGAAGATTGTTATCAAGTTCCATTGGAGGAGCTTGAATATAGTTCTAATTTGTGGGAAGAAACTTTTGAATGCACTATGTATTGAAATGGATTCTTTTGACATTGATGTATGTGCCTAATTTAGGATTACTTGTATTCTGTAGATCTTCTTTGACACTATAAAAATACTAATAAATCAGTTGTTGAAGACAGAAACAGAGCCCTTTTCTTCATATTACAACATTCAAATCCTTTGGACCTGACCCAGAAAACATTACAACATCCACAAAAACATCTAGATCGATTAATTTATATTCCTTATTCAGTGAAAGATGCCCATCGCATATTTTCGCATGTTACATCAACTTCTCTTGCGCATATATATAATATAACACTTCTTTTCGTTGGACTTGCTCAGTGTGAAACTCTGTTCAACAATTTCAAGAGTTTGTTAAATTAAAATTTAACTATTTTATGCAGGACATTGTAGTTTTGAGCCTCTAAAGGTAAGAAATAATTTAAATCCAAAAAATGTGAATATGTCCCCCAAGTTTCAACTGAGCCTTAAATGGTGAGAAATGCTCCAAATATGTAAATTCCCCAAAGTTTCATTCATAAACCATAGCTAATTCATCACATTTGACCAATTGATGTGTTAATGTTTATTAATTAAATTCTTCAGTATTCTCAAGACAGCTGAAATTGTAATGAAAAACAAACAAAAGGAGAAAATAAACGAGAGTGTAGAAAAAGTACAAGTTTGCCCCCATCAAGAAGCAGAGTGGAGAGTCACAGAGCAAGAAGTAGAGCTCTTCTTTGTTGGAATAGGTCACCGGAGAAACGGACCGTCCAATTATATTTTTGTAATAAGAGGGCAAAAAGCGCTCCCATATGGTGTCAGAATTGGCGGCGGATCTAAAGACGTAGAAACGGCAGCCGCCCGGCATGCATCCTTATAAACGGTAGCCGCCCGGGATAATGAGAGTTAAGTTTTTATCCCACATTGATTTGAAAATAGTGTTTGAGTGGTCTTCTAGTAGTATAAATATGAAGAAGAAAACATTATATCTTTCAAAATTATGGTTAAGTTTCTTTTTTGAAGAAAACATTAAATGATAATAATTAATAAGTGTTCAAAAAAATTATATATTTTTTACATATTTAAATTAATTAATTTTTAAACAAAAAAATATATATATATATATATGTATAGCTTGGACGCTGTGGGCAAGCAGGCAACTCCCCCGGGATGCCTGCCTGCCCTCCGGGGGGTGATCCGTCTCCAGCCGACGGGGGGGCTGTTGCTTGCCTCCCCGGTTCGGCTGGAGATGGCCTTAGGGGACGTAAGCTTGCCTCCCCGGTTCGGCTGGAGATGGCCTTAGGGGACATAAACAGGAGAATATTTTGGACGCACAGAAATTGTAATGCTTACCTAAGTGATGATCAAAGAGCTTTCGTAGAATCAATATAAGCTTTTTAGACTCATGTATAGAATGAATCAGGCGTCGGAGCAGATCTTCAAATATAACAATTAAAGTACCTTATCACTTTTTATATATTCTCAAAACCAAATCTCCACCTACCAAACGAGCCCTTAAACGTAAACACAAAAAATAATAACTTACCATTATACTCCACGCCTACTAAATTTCATAAGGTAAATGTTAATTTCATCATTAAGAGTGCCCAGATTCAATGTAATTTGAACAAAAAAAATTCATCACATGTCTACCAAAAGTAAAAAAAAATAAGTTTCTGATACATTTAACTAACAAGGATCCCTATGAACACAAATGCTGGAGTAAAATTTAATCCCAAAGAAGTGTGATAGTTTAACAAAATAGCCAAAACAAATTACTTTAGCGTTTAATAAACTTACCCATCACACACAGTTGGACTATGTAGAATCATACAACATTAAATTAGGAACCTCCAAAACATAAGTTTTCCCTTAGATTTCTTATATGTCTATATACACCAAGCCCAAGACAAAATGACATATATATATATTCTAGCAGTTGACTCCACATTGGCCTTGTGCAGCTCTCCTTGTAGCATCTGACGTAAATGGGTCGATCCTTACCCATAGCAAAGAGAATATAGATGCAAGAAGAATGGACCAAACGATAACAATAGTAGGTGTGCGATTTTGCCTGCCCAACAGACCTTTGAGGAAAGGGTACAAATGGACAATAACCCAAATGGCAAAAAACAATTTTCCGAAAAGTGGACCCCACGATTGATAACCACTGTTGATGGCGGCTGAAACACCAGCTACAATTCCGACCAAGTTGAATATGAGAACGGTGGTTGGAGGGATGAGGAGAGATGTCCATTTGAACACGTAAAGCTCTGCAAAATCTCCATCTTCATCGGATGCCTTTGAAGTGACAGTGAAATTTGTATCTATACCGGCTAGTACTTTTAAGAGACCTTGGAAGACGGCAAAAAGATGAGCCGAAGTTCCACCAATGACCCAAAATTGCTCGTTTCTCCACCAGTCCTCGACACTAACACCGCCCCACCTCATTTCCAAGATACCGGTGGCGAAAATAGAGATAAAGAGAAGAATGAACCACATGCTAGCAAAATTGCTTATCTGCAGTAAGAATAGAATTAGACAGCAGCAGTAGGAAACGACCCTATAATATAGGAAATGCAAAAATACCCCCTAAGCTTTGTCTAATTAGCAAAAAAAAATGGTGTTATTTTTATTAGCAACCCCCCCCCCCCCTTTTGGTATTTTTTATTAGCAAAAACCCCCCTCCCAAGCCGTATGCAGAAAATGACAATTATACCCCCACCAAAAAATGCGAAAACACCCCTATTAACCTAAAAATTGACAATTATCTCCCTATGATTTATGAAGAATTTTCAATGGGGTTTTTTGCTAATAAATAATGAACACGGGGGTTTTGTTAATCAAAAGAACATATGGGTTTTTTTTGCCAATTAGGCAAAGCACAGGGGGTATTTTTGCATTTAGCTCCCCTATAATAGCTAACACATCTACGTTAGCATCCAAACAAAGCAATACATAAATGAGTAGCTTACCTCGGGAATAATAAATTTGTTAGTGAGAAGACATATAGCAGGAAGAACACAATAAGCAATCAACGGAATAGAGGTGAGCGGATAAACAATAGTGTTGATATATGCCAGCCTCTGAAGGTGTTGTAGTTTCCCTTGGTAGGCATACCATATGGGGCAATGCCTGCTTAGAAGAATTTCAATGGAACCTAGTGCCCACCGAAGAACCTGGTTCAACCGATCTGACAAATTGATTGGAGCCGACCCCTTGAATGCTGGTCGAGGAGGCATACAATAAATCGAAATCCATCCTCGTGCATGCATTTTAAAACCAGTTAAAATATCTTCAGTAACCGAACCATATATCCATCCAATCTGCATCAAAGAAAATTTGGTTCAATTTTTCG
The DNA here is from genome assembly GCA_030819805.1 of Penstemon newberryi var. newberryi. Taxonomy (NCBI): domain Eukaryota; kingdom Viridiplantae; phylum Streptophyta; class Magnoliopsida; order Lamiales; family Plantaginaceae; genus Penstemon; species Penstemon newberryi. The sequence continues at coordinate 2,765,482 of JAUALY010000003.1, read as the reverse complement.
ATTTGGATGCCGTTCTAGAATAATGGCAAAATTACTTTTATGTCCCAAAGGATTGGACCTTTGGCCCTTAGATCCTGTCTCTTTACAAAATTGCATTTTTGGTCCCAATTTCATAAAATACTCCCCTTTTCCATCCATTTTTTGATCTTTTGGTCCCCCGTAGAATAGTCTATGTTTTGTACTTTTGCCCATAGGACGGTCTTAATTTTGCACTTTTGGTTCCAAATTGGATGGCAATGGGGCGATAGGACAGGAAATGCAAGACAAATAGGATGATAAATGCAATTTTGTAAATTGTGGAACCGAAAGTGCTGAGGGCCCAGTCCTGCAGGACTAGAATTGCAATTTTTCCCTACAATAAACAAACCGATCAAAAAAAGGTAAAACTACTATGCACCTCTTTGCCCCACTCGGTCTTATCCTCGTACCCACAGCTAATGACATGAATTGCTTCTTTTAAAAGAATAGCGGGATTTGTTGATGGAGGAATGCCTCCCTGTTCCATAAAGGTGGCAGCAATGAAAACGGGAGATTGGCCAAACCGCTTTTCCAAATTTTTCTGAGACATTAGAAGTGATTTCTCATCATCGTATCCTGTCAAATGCAATTGGCATTAATTACCACAATATCAAATTATTGCTTATATGAGAATCACTGCCGAAAATTACCTTCCATGCCCTCTTCAATGTCGTCCATATTAAAGATTGGGATGGTCGATTCTGTCCTTTGAACCGCTTGCTTCTTATCAATGTACTTCTTATTAGCATTCCTTCCCTTCTTCCTTTTACCACAACAGCTTTTCACAATAATGTTTGGTTGCAAATCTTCTTCAGTTAGAACTGGATCATAACCGTATAAAGCTTGCCGGTTAAAGCAACACCCAGTTCCCACATAGACGGGACCTTGAAGACCATCCAATCCTTTCAAGTTGATCTGCAGAGAAAATCTCGACATCAATATCAATGATAAAGATGATAAGAGCTTTTTAAATAAATTAGAAAATACCCACATCGAAAAAGACAATATTGCGATTAGCGTATCTATCGTGCAAGTCAATGCCATCAAAACGCTGTGGGAATTGAACATAGCAAGTCTTCTTTCCATAAGCAGGATCCATCATGAAGCACATGGCTTCTTTAAGAGCTTTGCTGTTATTGAAGTAGTGATCACAATCAACATTCAACAGATATGCTCCGTTGGTCAGGACAGCTGAGACACGAATCTGAAGCATGTAATAAAACACAGTGTCAGATGGAAAATCATGAAATTAAATAAACTTCAAGGAAGAAAGAAAACAGATAAAATAATAGATGTGGTATATCCAATCACATACCAAAGAATTCATAGATCCTGCTTTCTTGTGATGTTGGAATCCCGGCCGCTTCTCACGAGAAACATAAACTAGTCGAGGTAGCTCGTTCCCATCTGTATCTAGCCCCCCACTGTGCCCCAAAAAGACCTGTAAATGAAATGGCTTGATGAATTATAACCCGGTACATAGAGAAGTAACAAGATTAAAAGCTTAAGGGCAATATTATATAGAGTGAAATGCAAAAATACCCCCAATGCTTTGCCTAATTAGCAAAAATCCCCATGTGTTATTTTTATTAGCAAAAAACTTCATAATTTTTCTATTGACAAAAAAAAGCCCTTCCATGAAGGAATACATATTTTGCAGGAAATATGACAATTAAACCCTCACAAAAAATGCAAAAACACCCCTCTTAACCTAAAAAATTATAAATAATCCCCCTGTTAACTTTCAAAATTGGCATTAACCCCTATTATATATACCTGAATCATGCCTGGATGATCCCTCGTGTTATTTCCGGGCCAAGGAGTTCCATCTTGCATTGTCCATCCATCTTCAGGCATCTTTTGAGCCTTTGCCACAAGAGCATTTATCCTTACCTTAAATTCTTCATATTCTCTCTGCAGGAATAAAGAGTGCAAATAATGTTACATCTATTTAAAATTAACTTCCCAAATATATAAATTATTTAAAGATAACAATCTGCAATTCTCTCTCATTCATTCACCTTCATTGCTCTGCGCTCTTTGACAAAGGAAGGTTGAATCTTGTCCTTTAGGTAATCGATCTTCTGAGCAAAATAGAACTCAGGAGCCCTAGGCTCGATACTGAACTTTTTGCAAAAAGGTATCCATTTTCTGGCAAACTCCGCGGTTTCAGAGAGGGATTCAAATGTCAACATTGCAGCACCATCATCTGAAACATAGCAAGAGACTTTGTCGACAGGGTAATCCACGGCAAGAATGGATAACACTGTGTTTGCAGTAATAAGAGGAGGCTCTTTCATTGGATCCACTGTACTCACAAACACATCTACCGGTGCTAATTGTGAAGGCTCACCCTCTCTATCATATCTGAGTGAAGAAAACACGAAATCATTCAAGCTCATCATAAAATGGATTAAATCTTAAGAGTTGCCAAAAAACCGACTAACCTCAAAGCGAGTCTTTCGAGATAGGTCTCACGGTTAATAGGATACCATTTTGGAAACTGGTCAAGCAGCCAAGATAAGGCAAACCAAATCTCGCAGATAACGGATGTCAGCCACAAAGGGTAAGCATCTTTCACTGGGTGAGTAACACGGTATTGCAAGAAAAAGGCCAAGATTATCAACCGAAGAATGATTATGACACGGTAAGGAGTCATGTGTGATGAAGAAATAGGCACAATGCGGCTCATGGGTTGGCGAGCATCATCAACGCTGTCAAGAATACAAAAGGTTAGCAGCCCCTTCATGTATAGGTCAATTACATGTACAGTAGTAGAGTTCAAGAATGTATAATGGAAGGGTAAAATTGTATTTTGGTCTCACGCCATACAAACCATAGGCCCTATTTATTTTAAAAGTTTCGTGATTTTGGCCTTATCGCACCATTTTGGGAACAAAAACGCAAAACTCAAACAGTCCTATGGAACCAAAAGTGCTCAGCAGAGACTACGTTATGGGACCAATAGAAAGTTGGCGATAGGACCGAAGGTGCAAAATGTTCTAAAATGGGATCAAAAGTGCAATTTGTAAAATGCGGGACCAGAAGTGCCGAGGGTTCAATCTTGTTGGACTAAAAATACAATCTTGCTAAACTGAAAGTGTAAACAAAATGCATAGATAGTCTCACTCATCATACTAAGTAGCACGTTACTAAGAATAATAAATCGTTTATGTCGTTTATATTTATCTTTACTTCATTCTTGCTTCTTAGCAGCAAACCATAGCAAATATGCTTACATTTGTAGTTCTTCTCCGTTTGACCCCGTGCCTTCAATATCTCCTTTTCCTTCACTGTATCTGTTGGTCATTTGCACCACATTTTTCTCCTGCTTTAGTTTCCAACTTTCCACCCTCTCCTTCCAGTCAACATTTCCAAGCCCATAAGAATTCAAGTCTTTCGAAGGGTCAACAATTCTCACAGGAACTGTACAATAAATTAATAACATCATTAGTTTGTCATCATTTAACATAAATTTATGCAAACTAACTAATGAGCATATATATATAGCAGGTAACTACCTGGTTGCCGTGGATCAACATAAGGAAGGGCGTGAATACGATCTCCAGGGCCCAAAGGTCCCGATGTACTTCTAACAGAATTAGTGTCTTGTATGGAAGGCGGAATTTCACCAGAGACCTATCAGTTTTGTACAAGAATATGCAAGAAAGATATAAAATTGTGCACTAAAATAAACATATTCATCCAAACGAGTTAAGTCCACTTACAGGCTGGCCATGGGTAAGAAGACGGATTGGTTGCTGAGATTCGTGTCTGGAAGAAGCAGATAACTCAGCCTCGTCTCCACGCCATTGAGATCTAGCATTGTTTTTCCCTTGAGAATAGCTAAACTCGTTTTCCAAATCATCAATATCATCCTCATCATCATCACCATCGACTCTTGGACTCCCTAAAAGATGCAGAACTAATAAGTTAATAAACGAGACATTGCATAAAGATAATCTCGAGATATTTATGAGATATAGACTAACCTTTGTGTCTCTTGTACCGAGTCTTACACTGAGGGCATGCCTGATTTCCATCTTTACGCTCGTATTCATAACAAGCTCGGCAAACAGGGAAGGCACATTCATTGCAAGCAACAAAGACATCACCATTGGCAGTCAATCCAACGGTGTCGCCACAAATCTGGCATATCTGGCCATTCAAATTCTTCATGGGCTTTGGCTGTATCATGTACAAGTATTCCATTAATCAATACAGAATGTCAATTATATCAATTAACAGATCAAATTGCCATATTCCAAATTCAATCAAACTGTTCAAATGAAACTTTAAAATGTCAGATTTTTAGCAGAATCTAACAAGAGGCAGTCCAACTTCTCTTACTTTCACACTAGTGATCAGAACTAGTCTTAAAGAAACTAAACTACAAAGTATTTAAAGTAATTGAGTGGAAATCTGAGCTCCAAGAAGATAAATGAAAAATAAAAAACCTCAAAAAAAAGAGTGAATATCCGAGAAGCACCCATTACCTAATATTTAAACAAAAACTCAAATTTGACTTCAAAAATCTTTCTAATTAAACACAGTATCACATGCAAACAAACACACAAAATTCTACCAAAAAGGTGAATCACTGATATTTGGTAATGAAAACAAAATTAAACCACAATTCATTTCCCAATTCATGCCAAGATCCAGACTTAAACTCCAAGTTCACTTAAACACTATTACCACCACCCAGATCCAAACCCAATTTACGAATTAAAATAAGAAAGAAAATAAAAACCCAGATGCATACATACCCCACTATCAGAGTCATGGCGAATTTTAACTAGCTCATTCCTCTTGTGCGATCCGGCCACTAATCCTGCATTTGCTTCCATTTCTATCTATCTATATTATCACTGGTATAAATCTGTTCAACAATGGGGTTTATATTTATTGAATAAAAACATTAATCCTACAAATTCAGCCGAGATTTGAGCGTGAGATGGAGAAGGAAATTGATATACACTCAATCAGTCGATCATAGCTCTATCTCTCTCCGTCTCTACTTCTCCTCGACTACACTTGTGCTTTCTCATTTTATATTTCTTGATGATTTTTTTTATAATATTTCTTTTTTTATTTTGTTATTTTAATGATAATTAAGGTAGATCTTTTACCCACTGAACCGGTAGACAGAGCTCGGCTGTCGGCTTCAAGTTGGGTTTCACAGTCACAGATAGTGATTATTTCCAAAATTGTTGTCTTTTATTTGAATAAATAAATTAAGTCTATAGAAAATTTGATATTTCGCTATTACACTTGTTAAAAAAATTTTTGTATTCAAAGAGAACATTTGAGTATTGGTCTCACTTCTTCTTCTTTCTTTTTTTTTTATTTTTTTTTTTTACAGAGTTAAATTGGTTTCTAATTGTATTTCAGCAATTACTCAATTAATTCAATATTGAGTTAATGACAATTTGCCCTCGTAATTTTTAAAATAATCAATTTATCATCTCCTAACGTTAAAAAATATCATATTACCATCCTGTATTTCTTATAAGAGATTCATATTGCCTTCCTGTCATTTTAAACTTAAGAAAAATAAATATATAACTTGAACAAAATATGCTCATTTAGTCATTTATGTATTGTATATTTAAAACCTATTTTTTTTAAATGAAGCAATCTACCTCTACGTTTTTCTATGTGGACCAATTTAAGCCGTTATTTTATGTGGGTCTGTTTATATTTCATATGAAATTTGATATGTATCAGTTTACTCCTTGTATTATTTTAAGTGTATTAATTTACCCCTTGTATTATTTTATGTATCATTTAACCCCATTTATATGTGATATTGACTCTGTATTATTTTATGTGGACCAATTTACTCCTTGAAGGGTGATTTTATTTTTACAATACTATTTCATGACGTTCAATTTCGAGTAAGTAATACACTATCCAAGTAAAGGAAGTGAATTGTTAGAGGGTAAATTGCTATAGTTTAAATTGCATGGCAATAAATTAAAATTATGCTTATACATGGGGCAAATAAATATTATATATGATCGATAATAGCATATTTACAATTGAATTTGTACATAATAACTCGAATTCATAAGAATGTAATTCATGTATAGTTTCAAATCTTATTTAGAGTTTGTATTATTTCTGCGTTATTTAGTTAGTTAATACGTAAGAAATCAAAATCTTTGTAAGAGATCAAGAATCTTAATTATAAATCTCAGGTATTTTAACTTCGAATTGATATCTGGGATGAATTATAAGTGCCAAAAACTGGTCCACATGAGCCACATGCACTAAAATAAATAAATATGAAGACATCATTATATTGTATTGTTGTCTTTTTCACCTAACTGAACCACTACTAAAAAAATGGCAAAAAATAAGGACACTATGGTTGACAAAATTATAGAGTAAGTAGTAAAGTTTAAGCTTTGTTACTTATATATCATTAGTCAATTACAAAAATTATTGTGCGAGTATTATTCTAACATCTCGTCTAAACAACTCTTCTTACGCTTCTTCTTTTTTTTTTTTTTTTTTTTTTGTAAATGAATAATATATTTTTCATTATTTGGAAACATATTATGTATTACCATATTTCATAAAATTGTTCATACTTATTATACTAATTATTTTGGATTTCTTCTAATGAAAATTAGTTTATCGTAAATCAAGTATAAAGTTACTCGTGATATTTTAATTGTTCATAATCATAATACAACCAGCATAAGAAAAAGTGATGAGCAAAATTTACTTTTCAATCCAATAAAATTGGGAAACGTGGTGATGCAAATTCTACACAAAGATGTTGTAAAATGGAGAGTAGAAGAAGATTGTGAGTACAGTTGCTTCTAAGTGGTACCATGTTCTGTTTTGTCCAACTCATTTGCTGTGAACAGGCTGTACTTTTGCGGTTACCGGTAATTGCCGGTTGCCTCCCTCCGACAACAAATACGTTATTGTCGGTGAACTCCAACTTTTGCAATAGCTTGTTTATTAACTGAACCTAGATTTATCAAATTATTACATTTAAGCACCTTTCTACTTTATTTTCTAATCTACTTTTTATTTTTGTGTCCTATTTCGTAGCTGCGGAATTTTTAATATTACTTCATCTGTAATTTTATTCAAAATAATCTAATTAGCAAATAGACTCTTAAAATTAATAATTATAAACACACAAAAAAAGACAAAAATATCATGTCATTTTTCAAAAAAAAAAAATCATTATTATTACACATAATATATAGGAAAAATTGTAAATTTAGTCCCAAGCTATATCTATTTTTTACATATCATCCCCTGCGATATCATGGTTGTAATTTCAATCCCGTAATATATTATTATTAGCAAATTTTGTCCCGCAGTTAAATTTTAAGCGGTTTCCACCGTTATGTTGTCACATTTGCTACATATGTGTCAAGAAGTGTCCATGTGGATAGTCATGAAGGCTAACAATATGGAAGAGATTTTTGCATGATGAAATGCAAATCTAGGGAAAGAAATTGGTGGGAGTTTTACTAGCCCATTTTGTTCTCTTTCCTATTTCCTATTGAGATAAAATTATGGATTAATATTTTGAATCTAGTATATGTTTCAATTTCTAGTATATATTTCAATCATCTAAATATTAAAAAAAATTCGAAATCTTTTACTAAACGTTTCCAAAACACTAAGAAAAATTGAAAAAAAAATATAACTAGATTAAGAAAAATATGAGTTTCAAAAGTACGTTTAATTTGTGTTTCTATTGGTTTTAATCAGAATTTATTATGTTTTTGACGAATAAAATAATTTTTTATTCAATATTAAAACCACCAAAATTTATTTTCAACATCCTCATTTGAGAATTTAATTCATCTTAAATCAAGAACAATTGATTTCCATTTTGATTAAGCATTTAAATTCCACAATTATCTCACGTTCCATTTGAAGTTAGCAATTTAACAATATTCAGAGTATAAACAGATTATTTGAAGATGGTTTTGAAAGTGTTGGGAGTATTTTAGAGGTGGTTTAACGTGTTAAGAAAATAAGTGAGAGAATAGTATCATAATTTTAGTAGAGTAATAATAATATTAATTTGCCACATCCTCATCCAGCATGGCAAGTTAACGGACAAATCATCTAAAATGTAACGGTGGGAAGACAATTGCTAAAAAGATACTAAACTGAAATCGCAATCATTATATAGCTTGAGACTATATGTAAAAAGTAAATATAGTTTGGGAGTAAATTTGCAATTTTGTCTAATGTATCCCCACATATTATTTCTAATTAGCAAAAAATTCTTAGAGTTATTTTTATTAGCAATAAACTCCCTATATTAATATTTATGTAGCAAAAAATCTCATGTAATAATACTCACTACATCCACTTGAAAAATCAAGAATTTACCACATCAAGAGTTATTGCCAATTTTTCAAGTTTACAAAGTGTATAATTGATTTTTTACATAATATTCTGAAGAAAAAATACAAAATAAATACTCGCAATTATAGCGATAACACATTGTAGCCTCAAAGGAGATAAATGTTTTTGACTTGTTAATTAAATGAAAGTTTTTGCTAATAAAAATAAGAGATATGATTTTTTACCAGTCAAAAATAATACAATGTGTGTTTTTGAATTTCATTCTCTTTACGAAAATTCTCTTTCTTTCATCCATTAACACAAATGGAAGTGTCGGATCGGACCGCCAACAATTAACCATTAACATAAATAATCGGTTGTGTGTTATCGAATTCGAAAGCAAGTTTATTGCATTTGCAGTTACTATGTGAATGTTGTGAGTTCGACCAAAACCCGATTTGTGCAAGAATTACCCCTACCATGAATCCAATCCGCAACACTAAAAGAACCATCTACTAATCACCACATGATGATAAACTTACGCTATTTTCTACAAACAGATTTCACATTCTCACAAGCAAGACTATCTACCTATACACGAGCTTCTTGATTAAGAGAACTGCCGGTACAAGTGTATAAACATATCTACAAACTGCTAAAAAGAAGGAAAAAATAGTTTTTTCCTTTGTTTTGCTACATCTACAATCTATAAACATCATCCTGGTCGTTGCAAAGACTTACCTACATTAAGTATCTTCAAGAAAACTAGCACTAAACCAGTTCACAACTTACTTTTAAGTTAGTGGACTTTGGTTGCCTGCATAACAGTGTCTCTCGGAGTCTGAATTGAACTGTCCCTCGGAGTCTCAATGGTACAATCCGCGGACTTGAAAGAATTATTACCAAACCATGGAGTTGTCTGAATTGTATCATCCGTGGACTTAAAAGAACTATTACGCGAAAGAGTTTCTGATGAAGAAATAGCCTCGTCATCAGAAGAATCATGATCTTTTTCAGTTAGAGCCAATCCCGACTTAGACTTTCTAGATGTTTTCTTAGAAATTGCAAGCTTTAAGTTCCGGGCAGAGGTTCCAGCTTGCTTCAAGATGCTCTTAGCCATCCCGTCGTGTGGGCTTTCTCGTCCACTTTCCTCTAAAGACTCTTTTGGATTCTTTAAAGATGGAGATGGAAGAGAGGCATTCTTGTCATCTACTATCAACCTCACGCCAACTTCCTTCGTATTTAATGCCTTAATATTATAACGCGGAGATGGTTCTGGCTCATCACGAGAGGTAAAGGACTTTTCCTCGGTTTTCATATTCCTCCTGTGGAATAATGAGCTGACCTTTCTCCACCCCTTCCGTATTGGATTATGCGAATGTGATTTGTTAGTGTCGATATTTTCATCGGTGCTATTCTGAGCGGAAGTTGCTGCTGCACCTTGAATTTGTCCATCAAGGTGATGACTATTTACGTGCCTGCCCTTCCCCTTCCTTGGTTCCCATTCTTGTACGACTTCACTACCCGGGTGCTGAATCCAAATTCCAGTCTCAGATTGCCCTTCAATTTTGATTGGCTCAAACTTATCTGTGATTATTGGGGATTCCTCGGATGATTTTGATGTGAAGGAGCATATCTTAGCAAAATCAGCTTCATAGGAGATTTTCTTAAGCTCACTATCTGCACCCTGTTTCAATAATCAATCAATTTAGCATTTTAAGAAATCTATAACATCGAGAAAATCATATCTTGGAAAATCACATAAAATCGTACCATATATGATTTTAACTCCCATTTATGATTTAAAACTGAGAAAGCAAAGTGGGATTTCAAGGGAAGTAGTGGTACGTCTAAGCATTAAAATTAGTAGTGCACAAACACAAATGGAGAAGGGATACCTTTCCATTGCCTTCGAACACAGTTACTGCAAGATGCAATCTTCCCATTTTAATGTTTTGGAGAGGCAACCATATGTCATGCCTCTGACCATCCCTAAGTTCATTGATATTTACAGAACAATCTCTGCATCATTTGCACAAACTAGGTAATGAGAACTGAAAAACAATAATAAATTTGAAAAATTCTTCAGAATCATATGCAATACTGATCACCAATAAGATTAAATCTACCGTAAAATGTTTCAAGACATTAATGCAATGAAGAGGAAAAGAGGGAAATTGTATGGAAACATCACACACAGGAAAAAAATGCAAATTATTTTGGGTGCATGTCTATCTAGTATAAATAATAAAGAGCAAAGAACAGACCCCATCATGTCATCAAATAGATGGTCCTTGTCACGAACTTGAATGACGAGCATGTTTTGTGGTTCCCATGTGCAAATAGGGATCTTGAATTCCTCAAGCCATTTTGGAGCTAAAGTTTTCTTCTTAGTCTTTGTCCGAAATCTATAAGGTCCTAACTGTCCTTTCACATATGGGTCAGCCAATCCTGAAAATCACCTCAGGTTACTATATATCGAGAAAATATAGCTCTAAGTGTAGGGTAATTAGACTAACCATTTAAGTCTGATGGGTTCATTTCAGCAGCTTCAATAACTTCCACTACAGCATGGGCAATAGGGAACTTGGCATCAACACAGAACCAACTTTCTGGTAGGTACGCAGAAAGACTAAGTGAAGAAAATTCTTAAACTTCAAATAGTACCAAATTATGTGATGTTACTTCTCTAATTCACATGATGATATAATACATATTGTACAAAATAAAAAGAGCCAAGACACAAATTCATACATGTATTAATTATGTACAAATATACATCTCATTTGCAATAGAGCTTCTTGAACAAAAATTTCAAAATCTCCTAGAGAATATCTTGCATCTTGAGAAAGTAATGTGCAAGCCGTAACATGAAAATTTATTTTTCCTTTAAAATTACTTTATAATGTCTGGAAATCTTTTGCATAGCTTCATTAAAGTTTATTATCATACTACCAAGAGGTGCATCTGGAAAAATAACTAGTTATTTATGTCTCCAGTTCAGAAAAACTATGTTCTTCAGAAAATTAATATCCATAAAAGCCAACCTTTAAAAGTAGCTACAAATGATACTATTTCTTCTTGATCCACCACAAACATCTCATACTACAACATTGTTGGTTAAATAGTTTTAAATTCATGTTAGACTTAAAGATGAGAGCAAAACATAAAAAAAACTAACCATAATTAATTAACTACATGCAAACAAAAAGTAGAGATTGAATTGCATTGTTGAAGGGTCGGAAAACCTGGTTGAGGTGAAACAAATTTTTCGACATCAACAACCAACATATTAGGCTGCAGAAGTTACAAAAATGAGTCAGTAGAGCACTTCAACTAACATGGTGCGACTAAAGAGATACAAAAATATGTTGACACACAGAATAGATTAAAAGATGAAATAATGAATTGAGTGAAGACATTAACCTAGTTTCACCATAAAATCATATTATCTCACCTCCACTAGAGTTTGCTCAAAGACGAGAGCCAACAGATTATCCTAATCCAGAAAAGAAAATTTAGCAAATATTTAATCAGACAAATGAGTCAAAAAAGGAAGATTTCGTGCGGAACAGATGTGTGTGCATGAGAGTAATGGAGAGAGATGAACTCATTATAAAAGCAATTGTGTGCTTACTATCCATCCGGCAATCCCTGGAAGTTCAGTAACATCGAGGCCATGAGTGAATACAGGCTTCACAGTCATCTCAAAATATGGTGGCCCAACAAAGGATACACGCAAACGACCAATGAACGGCCATCTGTTAAGGAATTTTACCCCAACCAACACCTGCAAGAAATTTTTTGCACAGCCAACTCTAATTACGTGCAACAAAACTGAAGAGAAACAAGGCCACTTGTTTCCACTTGTCGCACAAAATATAGTACAAATTTCATTTATCCCACCATATCTATAGCTGAAACTTTCTAATTTGGCCAAACATGGTTTAAAATGTCAACTAAGATTGTAAAACACAAGATGATTCCTTTTCCCTCATCTAGTATGGTTTTTCTTCTTAATATGCGCAAAAGTTAGAAACACAAGCACATAAAGGAATTAATTTTCAACCAGCAAACCAAGTGACTAGATGATCCCAATTGACTCAATGAACCATAAACTTATAAGAAAAGACAGTTGAGCATCTTGAGTTGCAGATTGCTGTGTCATATAAGTATTTCTTACTTACTTTTCCTTCAACATGCAAGCCTAACAAATGCAACTTTGCCCACATTCCAAGACCCACTCTTTTCCTCAATTTCACGCCAAGTATCGCACTCATGTCGTCTGCAGTTCGAAAATTCATCCCCAATTCCATTACCTGCATTTAATCACTTTAGCCGAGTATATGCACAAGAACTGTCAAACGACAATTTCCGTGCATAGATCACCATTTCTATTCAACCTCACTTACCAAGTGATCATCATCATTGGTGTTTTGAAGGACCCTCATATCAGTAAATATAGGAGGGGATCTTCCCAAGTAAAGATGTTGAACCTCAACATCTTTCTGCATGCATATAGTCAAACATAATTCACATTACTAAAATGTAGTCACTAAAGAATAATATTTCGTATATGGTTAAAATGTACGAAATCACAAAGGGGTTCGATTCTGACCACTGTCCAAGGTTTATATTTATCCAAGAACCACGGAACAACAGGGAGAATAATTTTCTGAGATACAATCTCTTCCATGCAGATAGGCCATATCTTCTCAATAGCATAGTTCAACCATCTTACAGTTTCAGAATCTGAAAGAACCTATAATAAATAAATAAAATACGAAATTAAAGAGAAAGCATTGTTCCAATATAGTTAATGTACAAAGAAAAAACTATTCGAAAACATTCAATTTGAATCACTTGGATCAACATTTTGATAACTTTTTCGCATAAAATACAAAAAGTTTATGCCTTTGAGTTAATTGAAACAAAAACATAAAGTAGTTTCTATTTAAAAAATGGCACTAAAACAACAATAAGAATCACCCGTCTTTGATAGGAATCTCTTCTTTCCTCGAACTGCAGTTTCTTCCTCAATTTCATTACATACCCTTCATGAACCTTCAAAATTTGCCAAAAAATCAAAACTTTGTCGAAATAAAAAAAGAAAAAAGAGGAGAAAAGAAACCTACGAGATAGAGATAGACGAGGGAGAGAAAATAAGCAACAGGGTGGCAATAGTGGTAGTAAGAATTGAGGAACCATAGAATAAACAACACAATGCACACATGATGCAGTATCGTCGCGTCCAATATACTACCCATCTTTTTCTTTTTCTTTTTCTTTTTCTCTTTTCCAATTAGCCAAATCACAATTCCTTCACAAAATCAGAAAGACCCATCAATACGCTTGCAATTAATGCAATAGAGGCAGACGTAAATAGATATATAAAGAGAGTAGTGGGTTTTTTTTTTTTTTTTTTTCCCGGTGGGAAACGGTGTCGAATCGTCGAATCAATGAAGTGAGATTATTTTTCCTTTTAGAATGTTGCAGAATTTCAGTTCAGGCTGAAAGACGAATTTTGTGCGGTTCCATTTCCTTTTTTATTCTATTTTTTGGCTGAGCGGTTGTTTTTTTGCTTTTTATACATAAGTACAAAATGTAGGGTAAATTCTGTATTAGCCCCTTTAACTATCGATGATGTACATTTAACCCCTTTAACTATCAATTCATCACTTTACTTACTTTACCAATCACTCATGCACAAATCTATATATGACCCTTTGCTAAAGAAATGTCTCTCAGTTTTATGATACAAGTTATTTCCCAGTGCTATGCTAAACCTGCAAGAAACTACCCTGTGAAATTTTTATTGAGCCAAACTTCCTTGTGTTTTTAAAAACCCTGCAAAAAACACCCAATTTGTAAAAAATAGGTCGTTTTTTATCGACATATTTCAAGAAATAATTTTAAAAATATATAACGTCAAGTTGTAGGGACCAGCTTGAAGTATTTTTAAAATGGTTTCTTGAAATATGTCGATCCAAAACGACCTATTTTTTTATAAATTGGGTGTTTTTTACAGGGTTTTTGAAAATAGAAGGAAGTTTGGCGCAACAAAAATTTTACAATGTAGATTTTTATAGATTTAGCATAACACAGGGAGTATTTTGCATTTACTCGCTAAAGAAGAAAAAAACAAACAAATATTTCTAATTATGAGAATCAATATATGATAAAATCGAAATGAACACGTTCAAATTATCCATGTCATAATAATTACATGTTAGTAAATTTGAAATTCAGCTATAATAGTTAGAGGAACTATCCATTGTCAATAAATTAGTTTAATAAATTAGAAAAAGTTTGGTAAATTGGGGCTTAGCATTACATGTCCATTATAGTTCTCAAATAGCTACTATTTGAATAAAAGAAAATATATCTTGAACAACACAAAAGAATGATGATGGAAAAACAATAATAGGGCATTTTTGTACGAGGACCAATTATAAATAATTACTTATGAAATAACTCAATAATAAACATTGATTTAATTAGTTTAACAGTTAACTAAATGGGCCGCACATACAGTCACGATCGGAATGAAGTCCAAAATTGAAGCCCATATTCGGTGAGGTCGCAAACTACAGGCTTAGGCCCGTAAGTCTGCACATTGCCAATTCTTATGTATGAGTTTTGTGCTATGTTTGGGACGTGCATTTCAGTGAGTAATATGACAATAAAAATGTAAATCAATAAAAAGATAATGGTCGCCATTCTATCATTTGATGCTATGAAAAAAATAAAAATAAATTAGTAGTATTTAACTAACTAAAATCGAGAACCAATTAAGTGTGTAGAATAAGAGAGACATGCGATGCACAAAATTCTATACAAGAGAGATAAATGAAAAACAAAAAGAAATATTTTACTCTCGTATAATCGCATGCTGAAATTAAAAGGAAGTAGTTCAATTGATCTTCATGTCGAACAATACTTCACACCACACCTATACGGAGTGCATAAGACTACTTTGAAAGACGTGTTGATGTACTTCAAAAGGTAATGTATGGTTCATATTATGATTGTCTGGATAAGTTTGAGACCTATAATTACTTTTTAATATTATATTGTGCACATTTTTTTAATTGTCAATCGAGTGATTTCATTCAATTGTATTGGATGCGTTCATGTAGGATATTTTCAAGTAAAAACATAAGCTTTGAAATTCTATATTTTCTTTCTAAAGAGATCTATATTTTCATGAAAGAACATATGACTCATTATTTTAAAAACATTATTAATAAAAAAAATTCAACACATTCTCACGTTTTTAATTTTACGAAACTCTAATGGTCAAACATATTTCTAAAATTCACGTTAAAGAATACGCTCAAACACATTTTCAGAATTTAAAAACTCAATGAGCCTGTGTTCGCCCAAAGTCCTAGAATATTACTTAGATTAGAGCTTCTTATCCATTCATGCTATATTAATTTCAATATTTTCTATCACTCTAAAAACCTTGAAATACATTGATTAAAATATATACATTCAAACAATGTCCCAAATACTTGATATCCTACAGGCAAATGCAAATATCTACATTATCCAAGAAATCATGCCACATGTGAAACTTCTATTTGCCAACAAGATCATATCTTTATCTGCTTGCTAACATTCTCATGTTTTGCACCACAATTTCAAAACTCTCGTACCAACCCCACAAATTAAATATGAAAAATCTTAATGGCTTTCCTTTGCTCTTTATTATGTTCACAAATCTATGTACTACTACTAAATAATAACTAAATTCTTCTGCTTCTTCTTCTTCTTGAGGGCAGGGGCAGGGGCAGTGGTAGCACAACAATAGTAAAAAGGACATGGCAACAACACAAGCATTAGTCTCTTCATCATCTATTTGCTCTTCTGCAGATGCCACTAGACAAATTCTTGGAGGAAGACCATTATTCCAATCTTCAAGAAAGGTTTCCTTTCTTGTAAAGGCTGCATCTACTCCTCCTGTCAAGGTATGTATATATATATATATACAGGGCCGGTCCTAGATATTCGGGGGCCCTAGGCGAATTATAAAATTGGGGCCCTATGTTATAAAAAAATATACTTAATTTTTTTTAAAATGCAAAAATACTTACTAATTATTGACATTATTCCAGGTACAAAATTAAATGACAAATCCACTTAAACTTTTTTCATTGAATTACTCGTGAATATATTTTTATTATTTTCAATTTTAAAAATACTCTTTTAGCAAAAGAATTTTTACAAGTATATGTACTAATTAAATATAATTCCACAACGAGTGTCCATCGTTAAATTTTAAATTTTTCCTCATTAAGATAGTTATATATAACAAGTAATAATAAATGACAGCAAAAGTGATAATAAAGTAATAATTGTTCCACAAACGATAAAATATAAATATCTTAAAAAAATAATATCATTTAAATTATATCGACAATGATTTGTTGATCAGTACAAATGGTCTATGAGCGAGCCTGTGCTAAAAGAATCAACAATTCTTTTTTAAAAATTAAATAGAAGCTTGTAATCTAAATAAAAATTCGTTTTCGATTATGTTATAAAATTTGTTTTTAGTGAAAATCATAACATAAAATGTTTGTTTTGTTAAAAAATGAAAGCGGGAGAAAGAATTTGTTAAAAAAAAAGCATAAAATAACCGAGAAAAAATGCTTATTAATATATATTAAACATTATTATATTAATATGTATAATCATCTATATAGGTTTTTTTTTTTTTTTTTGGATAAATCACGTTAATAGTTTAAAGATTAAAATGTATTAATCATCTTCTCAATGAGAAAGAAAAAAGACAAAAAGATATATGAGAAAGAAAAAAGACAAAAAGATATAATAAAAAAGTGAGATGTCTGAGTGGAGTTTCGAACCCGTGGCATAAGGCTGAAAGCCTAAAACAACACAATACCTACCAAATGTGCTAGCTTGAACTTTGGTAATGAAATAACATTATTTATATATAAATAATAATTATATGACGGGCCACTAACAACACATAATTTTGGGGCCCCTCCACATCGGGGGCCCTAGGCGCCGGCCCAAGTTGCCTAGCACTTGGGCCGGCACTGTATATATATATATATATATATGTACCTTCTAATTATCAAATTCTTCATATATTCACAAAGAATTACATATATCGATCTGCAATTGCTGAATTGAACAATGCATTTCACTAATATGGTTTTATTTTTATGATACATAGATTAGTCAAAAAATTGTAAAAACGTCCAAATTGTAAAAATCATGAAGAGTTGCGATTTTTGGGTGAACTTTAATCCAGTCATATATAATATGACTATATGAATCGAGGTCGAGTAACTTTATCTAAAAAATTAACATGTATTTTATTGTTTTCCTAATGGAACTCTACCAAGATTGACCTTAAAACAAGCTTACATGTAATAGATTGTGTTAAGTAAAAAAGGATTAATTAATATTTACTATGTTCTTCAATTTTACAATTTTCCAGCAAGGAGCAAACAGGCCTTTGTGGTTCGCATCCAAGCAAAGTCTCTCCTACTTAGACGGCAGGTGATAATAATTTCATTTTCTCTTTAAACACCAATCAATAATTAATTTGCATTACAATTCAAAAACAAACCAAATCAATTGAACAAAAAATCGAATTTCTATTTTTTCTTCCAGCCTCCCTGGTGACTTCGGATTCGACCCATTGGGCCTTTCCGACCCGGAAGGCACAGGTGGATTCATCGAGCCCAAATGGCTAGCCTATGGCGAAATCATCAACGGCCGTTTCGCAATGTTAGGCGCAGCCGGAGCCATAGCACCCGAAATCCTCGGCAAAGCCGGCCTAATCCCGGCCGAAACCGCCCTGCCCTGGTTCCAGACCGGAGTCATACCCCCTGCCGGAACATACAACTACTGGGCCGATAATTACACACTATTCGTCCTCGAACTGGCCCTAATGGGCTTCGCCGAGCACAGAAGATTCCAGGACTGGGCCAAGCCAGGGTCCATGGGGAAACAATACTTTTTGGGGTTGGAAAAGGGCTTGGGTGGGTCGGGTGAACCGGCCTACCCGGGTGGACCGTTCTTTAACCCACTTGGGTTTGGAAAAGATGACAAGTCTTTGAAGGAATTGAAGTTGAAGGAGGTTAAAAATGGAAGATTGGCTATGTTGGCCGTGTTGGGTTACTTTATACAAGGACTGGTGACTGGTGTTGGGCCTTACCAAAACTTGCTTGACCATTTGGCTGATCCAGTTAACAACAATGTGTTGACAAGCCTCAAATTTCATTAAAAAAAAAAAATGTAGCAGATATATATTGTGCCTTTTTTCTTCTTCTTCTTGTGTTTCAAAATTGTATTATCCATCATGTGCAGAGTACTATTGACCTTTCTCATATGTAATCTATAATTAGTTAACATATTGATGTTGATTATAATTTTATTTAAAACAAATCAAACATAAAATTAAACAAACACGCAAACATGAATATCAACTATCAAGTTACTTTAACTTAACTCATGTTTGATTATATTGAATCCCATTTCTTTTCGTTTTATTTAAAAAGTAAACTATATTCAAACATTATTGCAAGTTTATAATCGGTGAGGCCTTAGCTAAGTGGTTAAGGATAAGGCTCCATGAATAAGAGGTTATTAACTCTCACAAGTGTAGGTATTTTCTTTAGCTTAATACTAACATTTGTAATTAGTTTACTTTGATACCAATGTAATATATTTGATTCAATATAGTGTTTGATGCAACGATGTATGCACAATCTCAAAAATTGCAAATTTATAGTAAATCAAACAAAATTTGAATAGTGTGTTTTATACCAAATTCAGATTGTTTACACCACTAATCCATATAATATTACAACTAAATTTGTACGATCTCCCTTTTCTCCATTTTCGTGTGGACAAAAAGTCTCTCTTTTAGTTTTATTAGAAGAGTGCACGTGCGTTGCACGTGATTAACTAACTTCTTATGCTAGTCGAATTATATAATCATTTTTAATCATATTATGGTGTTAAAGACATACAACATAATTTTTTTAACTAAATCACTTTAATTATTTTGTTATCAATAATTTAAAGTTGTTATCATACCAAAACTTGAAAATAAAAATGAACTATAATTACTAAGTATTTTTAATATAAAACTACATATCCACATAACTATTATTCTAAAACAACTATTTGAACGAATGAACAATATCAATTCTTTTCTTCATTGACTTTGATATTTCCATCTATTTTTTTTTTCCATCTAAACCAGTTTTCACAGTTTTAACATGTTTTTTTTTTCTTTTTTCTTTTCTGTATTTTCGCTTTATACCTATCTTTTACTGAGTTCATCAATTTTCAATTACAAGCTGTTAAGTGATATATATTAAATGATTCCTCTCTCTAACAGCTTAAGTTTTTAGATGAGTTCGTCATTCAATATGATATCAGAGCTCAGGCCCAAAGAGGTCCTGTGTTCGAATCCCTCTGCCACCCATTTCTAAATTCCACGTGTTAGGCTTGAGAAAATGAATATCGCCTACACGTGAGGGGGCGTGTTAAGTGATATATATTAAATGATTCCTCTCTCTAACAACTTAATCTTTTAGATGAATTGATCATTCAATACATGCCTAACCTAATTTTAACTAATCTAACTCGTATGTACTAATTTTCCTCAATTTTGTCGAGTAAACCTGTTTTTACACTAAGTTTACCATTTTTTTTATTTTAACATGCTCTTTCATCGATATCATCCGCTCTTACATTGAATTTACCATTTATTTATGTTATTTTAATCCGTTCTTTACCGATTTCACCCATTTTTGTGGTTTATCTCATTCGTGAATCAATTCACTCATTCTCTTTGGTTTAACCCAATTTTAGTCTATTTTACTTATTCTTTTGCTGATTTATCCTATTTCTCGACTATTTCACTTTTTTTTTTGTCAATTTAACTCTATTTTTTTTGTTCTTTATCAATTTGACCTTTTTTTTGTTACATGTGTTTAGCCAATGTCATTCATTTTTTAACGGTTTACCCTTGTTTTGCCGGTTTACCTCATTGTTTTATCGATTGTACCATTTTTTGTTGCTATAACTCGTTTTTATTCGATCTGATCCATTTTCCTATTGTTTAACCATTTTTATCATATATTTTTGATCAAATTTTACCCATTACCACTAGTTTTAACCATTTATATGTTTTGAATTTTTTTTTAACTTAAGCCAATTACAAGTTTTTCAGTTAACTTAACAGTACTTTATTTTATTTATATAGCACAATTTTTTTTAAGTTCTTTAATAATTGATCATTTCTAAGAATTGTCCAAAGAAATATCGATTGCACCCACTTTTACACCGAGTTTACCATTTCTTTCATGTTATTTTAACCGATTATTTGATCAATTTCACCCTTTTTTGTCAATTCACTAATTCTCTACGGTTTAACCCAATTTTAGTTGATTTTACCTATTCTTATGCGTATTCAATCCATTTTCTCACCTATTTCATATTTTGGCCAATTTAACTCAATTTTTTTGTTCTTTTATCGATTTGATCCCCTCCCCCCTTTTGGCTATCCCATGTTTAGCCAATATCATTCATTTTTTACCAGTTACCCATTTTTTGTCGGCTTACCCCGTTGTTTTTATCAATTACACCATTTTTTTTTGCTTTAACTCGTTTTTCTTTTATTTTTTCATTAATTTTACCTTTTTTTTTGTCATATACTCCATCCGTCCCATTATTTTTACTCCATTAGCTACAGTACCCGGTCAAACTTTCAATCTTTGAAATGACTTATCATGCTAAATTATTCATATTTGTGGTGTAATAAACCTTTAATTATATTAATATATATGGTGTTATATGATATTGTCAACTTATTAGTGAAATATATTAATTAAATTATTTATTATAATTTTTATAAATTCAGTCAAGTTGGCTAGTCAACTGTAGCAAGGAATAAAGAAAAATAAGACGGATAAAGTATATTTTTAATAGAATTTTAACCGTTTTCACCAATTTTAACCATTCTATGTTTTGACTTAAGCAAATTATAAGTTTTTCAGTTTACTAAATTGTACTTTTTAAAAAAAAATTCATATAGCCCGAAGGTGGCCTTTTATTTTTAGGTTCTTTAATAAGTGATAATTTCTTAAGAACTTTTGAAAGAAATATCGATTTTACCTTTTTTTACACTGAGTTTATCATTATTTTTTGTTATTTTAACATGTTTTTGCACTGATTTCACACATTTTTTTAGGTTTATCCCATTTATTAATCAATCCATCCATTCTCTCTAGTTTAACCCAATTTTATTCGATTTTCACATTTGTTAATCAGTTCACTCATTCTCCCTAGTTTAACTTAATTTTAGTATGATTTTACTTATTCTTTTGCTTATTTAACCTATTTTCTCACATATTTCACGTTTTTTTTGTCAATTAACTTAGTTTTTTGTTCTTGTTCTTTTATTGATTTGATCCTTTTTTTTTGTTATCCCATATTTAGACGATGTTATTAATTTTTTTTACCGATTTTACCAATTTTTTTGCTGGTTAACCATGTTGTTTTATTGCACCAATTATTTTTGCTTTAACTCGCTTTTCTTTCTATCTAACCCAATTTCTGATTGATTTTATCATATATTTTTAATCGAATTTGAACTGTTTTTGCCTGTTTTAATAATTTCTGTGTTCTGACTTTTTTTTTTCTTAAGCCAGTTTTGCAATTTTTAGTTAATTAAATAGTACATTTTTTTAATTCATGTAGCATGAACGTGGCATAAATTTTTTTGAGCTTCTTTAATAAGTGATAACTTCTTAAGAACTTTTCAAATAAAGTTTTGAAGAATTATAGAGTAATAATTTTTTGGGTAAATTTTGAATACCCCCTGAGGTAAGACCTAATTACATAAATCCCCCTCATGTATTGGGTATTACAAAAATCCTCATCAGATTTGTCACCTTCTTACAATTAACCCCTCGACAATAAAATATTTTAATTTTTCCCCTGGATGTTACTTGTAATGTTTGTAATATCTTATAAATGTTAAAATTTGTGTGCTAAATGTTATATCTTATAAATTATAAAAGTGATAATTATATATTTACTACCAAATAATTGATAAAATTAATAATTGCCATAATTTTCAATAAATATTGCAAAAACAAAACAAAAAACTTATTTACATATTTATTGACAATTTAAATTGTATAAAAATAAATTAAATATAATTTTAATAATAATATTTTATAAATATAAACAATCTTTCACACATTTGGTTAAATGAATTTATTTTCTATATTAGTAAATCAAATATTTTAATTTATTAAAGTTTATATTGTATTATAAATTCAATATTTATAAATGCAATAAAAATATTATTTATTTAATTATTGTAATATAATTTTATTTAATATGTTATTAGAGAAATTAATTTATTAATAAATATGTAAAAAAATTGCGTTGAAATTTACAGACAATTATAATTATAAATTATTTTGGTTGTAAATATATGATAACCATTTTTATAATTTGTAAGATACAATAATTAACACCCAAATTTTAAAATTTATAAGATATTATAAACATTACAAATTATCCCCAAAGGCAAAATTGGAATATTTTAGGGGCAAAGGGTTAATTGTAAGAAGGTAACAAATTTGAGGGAGATTTTTATAATTAGGCCTTACCTCTGGGGGGTATCCGTAATTGTTGGACACCCAAACTGAGTGTGCGAGTGACAGTAATTGTCCGTGACACCCAAACTGAGTATGCGGGTGGAGTCACAATCGAATACCGCGGGCGCTTGTGTGAATGCACTATAAGGGAAGGGTATGTCTTTCCTAACACCAATTGATTTTGGGGCAACTTATAGTGTCTGAGGTCCTACAATAATTTATCCTCTTTTTTTTTTACCATTAATATTTAGTGTGTTGTAAAACTTTAAAATATAATGGTAAGGTTGATGTATGATAGACTTCTTGTCTAATTATACTTCTAGGATTCTTTTCTTTTATCGAATTTTACCTGTTTCTGCCGGTTTAACAATTTCTATGTTTTGAATTTTTTGGCTTAAGCCAATTATACATTTTTTAGTTAACTAAATAGTACATTTTTTATTCATGTAGCACGAATGTGGCATAAGTTTTTTTGAGGTTCTTTAATAAGTGATAACTTCTTATGAACTTTCCAAAGAAATTTTTGAAGAAATATAGAGTAATAATTTTGTTAATTTTTTTTACCATTAATATTTTAATGAGTTGTAAAACTTTAAAAGATAGTTATAAGATTGATGTAGGAGAGACTACTTGTCTAATTATACTTCTAAAATTCTTTTCTATTATCTTGTTACCATAGAATTAGATATCACAATTTAATTTAAATAGGGGTATATTAGACTTCACAAAAAAAGGAAGAAATTTCCTTGACCAACTCATATTTTTATATGTATATAGATAGATATAGATTGTAAAGAAGAATACTACTTCGCTGTTAGATTTTGCATTTTTATGAGGAGGTTAAAGTGTCTATTAGGCTATATCACAATAGGGTAAGATGTCATTTAGATAATATCACATGAAAATAAAGTTCAAATTAGGCAATATTACAAAGGATAAGTTCCTCTTATATTTTATTAATAAAAGGTCAAATCGATTATTTTCATATTAAAATGAAATCTTATCGCATTTTAACTCGCATATACAACACCTCCATGAGTAGGAGATAAAACACTCATTCAGAAAGTAAGTTGACTTTTCATATCGCAAAGGGATGAATTACCCATTAGATATATCATAAGTCAGACAACTGGTCAAAAACCCAGCTATGGTATCTTTGTCACTTTTTCCTCAATATCCGGTTGTGGGACCCATCACTTGAAATATTTCCCTATTCAATCCATTTGTTTCAAAGTTTGCATAGAAGCTAACGGATGCATGCCCAGAGCTCTCGGGCGACTGCACTTTTTCTTTTACCTACGTACACATTTTCTGTCATTTGCATAAAATCACAATATTCTTCTCTTATTATGCATCTAATTTTTTTATTAAAGCACTAGTTTTTATTTTTTAATATTGAATTGGATTTTTTTTTTGTTTAGTTGAAGTCTTCGCAATGCTTTTGTGGATTACTTGGATAAATAATGACTCAGAACAAAAAAAAGCACATAGTCAAAGTAATATATAAATGGAAGTATAGTTTCCAACAGTCATTATTCAAATTTTAGATAACTATTATATTTTATTCTTTTTTCATCAAAAAATATTATATTTGAATTCTCCTACAAGTATTAAATTGTAAAAGATATTATTGATAGTATTTTAATACTTCGCATATATCAAATTAATATAAATGATAAATACAGATTTTAATTATTTATTTATTTTAAATATAAATAATATTTATGATATGTGAAATAAAATATATCATATATAGCGGTTGTGAATTTTTTTTTATATATAAACAATATTAATAATATTTTAATATGTGATTTTGTTTTTGGAAATTTGATAATGTGGTTGCTATGTAAACTTTTACATGGCTATGTAATTTGCCTATGCCACTTAAAATTTACATAACAATGCTGGAAGCCAACTTTTTTATTTGGTTATGTGAAGTACACATTTTGCTCCCCAACAAGCAAAAAATATGTTTTTGGAGATGCTCTAACCCCATATATATATAGATTATAGCCCAATTAACCATTGAGCTTGGGAAGTTAAATATCAACACATTTTTATAATTACTAAAAGAGCCATATAAACTTTTTTTAAGAATACATTTATCATTAATCATTACATCAGAAATCAATTTAATAACTGTTCAAATACAAAAAATCATAAATAGTAGACAACTACCAAATACTTATATTAATGAGAACAAATACCACATTAGTATATAGGGGTTAAACCCATGACCTCTTGATCTTAAAAAACTATGAGACGTGCCATTTAAAGAATTCACTCGAGCATTTCAAAATATATATAGCTAGCATACTAAAAAGCCGAATGAATCATTATCAAAAAAACATCGTTTATCCATAACAAGTTATTTATTTATTGATTTTTTTATTTTTTTTTTGTGATTTTACAAAGGTCCATTATTTAAAGAAATAACAAAACAAGCAAGATAACTAACTAGCTAAGGCTAGCTAGAAATCATTATTTAATAATTAAGAGAAAACTAGACATAACTAAATAAGTCTTCAACACTCACAATTAATATATTTGATTCGATCTTAATTAACTAATTACGGGGTAACATCATCATTAGCAGCATTGAAATTGGAGAAACTTGCAACATCATCGAAAAAGGTTCCAAACCTCGTCATGCTTGATGGACCAGTTAATTCAGCAGCAGGGTAATTAGTGAACTCCGATGAGTAATTACTCCCAATTAGTGATGATGATGGGTTATTAATAAGGTAATCATCCACTGATGATCCATTTGTTTCAATAACAAAAGGATCAGCTGCTGTAATTTGTCCTCCTCCTCCTCCTCCTCCATTGAGGAAATCAAACCACTCAGGAAATTGGTATGGAGAGTTGGGGGTCATTGAAATAGTAGGTTGAAAGAATGGCAGTAGTGCTGGTGGTTGGGCATTAGCAATATTCTTATTTGCAAACCCTCCTTCCTGATCAAATACACCCCCCGCCGCAGGAGGAGCACTTGAAATTGCTTCTGCCACTCCCACATCCTTATTATAATAAGCCTGCACACATAGATAGATCAATTGTTCTTCAACCAGATTTTTTAAATTAATTAATAAATTAAATTATTCCAGTTTAAAAAAAAAAAAGAAAGCTAGCTAGTTAATTAATTAAGTAATATACCTCGTTTAGTAGATGCAGATCTCCATAAGTCGGAGCTTCCAATGTTATGAGTCCAGATTCATGCAGTGATGACCTGAAATTAATTAGAAATTTTAACACAAAAAGGGAGAAATAAATTACCATGCATAAAAAATAAAATAATTAAATTAAAGGAATTAATTCATATATACCCATTACTGTCAGATGGGTTTGACATTGATGAAGATCCTCCTTGACCGTCATAGGGTCTTGAGGGCATTCTTGCATCTTTTTTGCACCCTAAATGGTTAAAAAATAAAAATAAAAATGAAAAAAAAGAGAGAAAATTTATATATAAAATTTGTATCAGATCTCATGATTTTATATATATACTATGTAGTTCAATTATCAAAAAAAAAATACTATGTTGTACTAATTGTTTATGGATAAAACTTACTATAATCAGCTGGTACAAGTGCCTTTTTTGACGATTTTCTTGCAGTCTTGCCAATCCTGTACTTCTGAATATATACATATATAAATCAGTGAAATTTATTTTTTGACCAATTTATATGTAGAAAAATTAAAATGAAGTATTTTTAATTTTCAAATTGATGTAGATAAATAGAGAGATCTGGCGATTTACTACCTGCAAGTGACTCTTGAGATGGTAAAGAGTTAGTCCTTGGACGCCCATCAGACTCAAAATTGCCTTGGGTGTTGCCTCTACAAAAAATTAAATTACAAATTTGAAATAAAAAAAAATATTAATTTTATGGTTACCAACTAAAATAAGATTCTTCATGATTTCCAAGAAAAAGAGGTTGATTAACAATACACATGCATATCCATCTAACAAATTGAAATAAATTAAATTACATGCATGATAGTGAAAATTCAGGAAATGAATTGAATCAAATTAATTAAGTATATAGTTAATTAAGTAAGTGTAATTACTATTAGGTCCGCCGAGCTCATTGACAGCATTAACAAATTTTTCATGGAGCTCGGGGGTCCAACGAAGGCGTGGCCTCGGAGCCTGGTAAATGTCTGAATCAGGAGAATATGTGATGAATTGTTGTTGATATTGCTCATGAAAATTATAATTGTTATAATTATAATAGTACTGATCATGAACCATGTTAGTAGTATAATTCATGATCATCCCTGCAGCCGGAGTAGTAGTACCAAACATCGTCGTCATAGTATTATTAGTACTATCGAGGTCGACGTTTGTTTGCTGCGGAGGACTAATTCCGGCTCCGGCTCCGGTAGAGCCATTATTTCCGGACCACAACCAAGCCACCGCCTCATTAAGAGCCATTATTTTTGTTTTCATTTGCCGTGAGAAAGAAAAAAAGATTCGCGTAATGCATGAGACGTTGTTTTAATTTGTGGTGGTATTTAAAGAGTTATTGTGCATGAGTGTAAATGCGTTTGGTGGGGTAGTGATGCATGCAGGTGTATACGTGTACTACTCCTCCGGATGGACTTTCTTCTCTTTTGGAAGAATTAAACTTAATATTTGGTGGGCCGGGGAGTCCAATTTGTCTCCATCTATTTTAATATTTATTACTATTTTTCAAATTCAAAGTTTTACTGTCTACATTTATTTACGGATATGTTTCCACTCCTTAAAATCATGAGGGGTAGGGCAGGGGCCATTAAATATACTTTAATTACTATATATAATCATACTTTACTTATAAATATTACTACTTACAATTTTATTTAGTATGATGATCGATGAACTTTAATTAATTAATCACACATTTTTATTTATATAAATAATATATGTGTATATCTCTAACTAATGGAAATATTATATATTGAGAAATTTAATTATATGTAGACTTCAAAAATAAATAAATAGGACTACTTAATGGATTATTGTCTAATGTGGTTGATGTAATAATAATGAGACTAACATTTTCGAATAAAAAAATTAGCTTAATATATGACTAAACCCCCTTCAAGGGTTTGACTTTGAAATTATCAATAAAAAGATTCTTTCTTACGGTTGTGTCCATTTCTTACATACATACTCCATCTATTCCAATTAATATTTTTGCCAACTTTTCATTGTTCTCCAAATTTTAGATAAGAGCTAAAAAAATTTGATTTTCTTCATATTTCTACCCTCAAAAGTAGTCGTTCAAAATTGTTGGTGTCAAATCATTACTTTATGTCAAAAATATTTTTGACAAAGAAATTTCATTTTGAGAAATAGGTTCTTCTCCTAGAGCATCCCAAAATCAAAACAAGAATAAAAAGTTTGGGACAGGGAGAGTACTAAAAGTTGTTTAAATCCTTTAAAGTGATTAAAACTTTTGTATTTTCTAGCGTAGGAGGCATGTTGAATCATAGATTTAAATTTCAATACGTTTTTATTGAAGATACGAAGATATATATTTAGGTCAATTGAAATTGAAGTATAGGGTAACCTAGTTCTACTTCAATATGTTTTTTTTTAACTTACAATATTTTTGCTATTTCTGGATTTTTTTTCAAAGTTCTAAAAATGTTTCTAATGTTAATTGACTCCAACATACCAATAAAACGAAATTTCAATTCCTGATATAATGAACTTAGAATAATTATGTGTATGTGTAATGTTCTTGGTACTAAAGTCGTCCATATTAGATAATTCAAACTTAAATTATGTCTTAAACATTTTCTTGATATAATTAGATAATTCAAACTTAAATTACATCTTAAATATTTACGGAAGCACGGTCTATAGAGTCTGACATATGTCCGATGCGAAGTGTTAGTTGATTTGAATAAAAATATATGTAAACGTCGGGCATTAACTTTGAATTTCCTAAGATAGCAGAATTATTTTGTCGCATATGTAGCGACATGCATAAATAATGTGACGTTCGACTGTGTCCGACATGAACATGGTTAAATTGAATTTTGAGATACTTGAACCTTGATAATTGATTATCTTCACAGTTTTATCCTCAAAAGTAATCGTTCAAAATTATTGCTGTCTAATCATTACTTCATGCTAAAAATTTTTTTTGATAAAAAAAATTTATTTTGAGAAATAGATTCTTCTCCTAATTAAAGCATCCCAAAACCAATTGAAACGAAGATAATTAGGTCAATTGAAATGGAAGTATAGGGTAATCTAATTCTACTTCAATATGTTTTTTTTTTATTTACAATTTTTCAGATTTTCTGGATTTTTTTTTAAATTCGAAAAAAAATTGATTGCAACATACCAATAAAACAAAATTTCAATTCGTGATATAATGAACTTAGTATAATTATGTGTGTGTAATGTTCTTGGTACCAAAAGTCATCCATATTAGATAATTTAAACTTAAATTACGTCTAAATAATTTCTTGATATAACAAACATAAATTACATCTTAAATATTTACGAAAGCACGGTCTATAGAGTCTGACATATGTCCGATGCCAGAAGGCCAAAAAGTGAAGTGTTAGTTGATTTGAGTAAAAGCGTATGTAAACGCCAGGCATTAACTCCGACTTTCCTAAGATATCGTAATTCTTTTGTCGCATAAGTAACGACAAGCATAAATGATGTGACGTCCAACTGTGTCCGACATGAACCTGGTTAAAATGAATTTTGAGATACTTGAACCTTGATATTTTGCCTTTTATATTATGAACTTTTATACAAAAATGTGACTGGTTTAGAGAAAGTGACTAGTCACCCTAATGTGACAATGTTAGGTAAGAATCATCGTTGGGCGAGATTTCCATGTAATGTGAGTAAAATGTTAAGCCAGGTTCAAGACCTGAATACTACTCTTTGGAAACCATTTTCTTTTAATAAACTTTTATAAATTTCTTGAGAATGAGAATTTATTCTTTGCAGTTAGTGATTATTATGTGTAATTAACTAATTGTATACTCATAAATACAATAATCTAATTTTGGTATGTATATTTGTATGACCTAACTCTAGTCTCTACATTGTTGGTAAAGTTTGAGATTTGATTTTCTAACTAGACCTTTTCTTGGGCTATGACATGTATTATATATAGATGATTGGAAGAAAACAAAAAATAAAAAAGATTCTATGATCTTTTTTTTTTTTCACTCAAATTGGTATTATGCGTAAAAAATATAATGTATACTTAAATACTGATTTATTTACAAGAAAAATAAATAATTTTAATTATTTCACTTATATTTTATTTTAATTCAAGTGGATGCTTCTTAATGATGTTTAATTAAGCATACTACATATATTAACAATAAACTTGAAACTGAGAGTTGATCTCACAAAAAAAAAAAAAAAAAAGAACTGAGAGTTGTCACCGTCAACCTAGTTTGCCCCAAACCAAACCGTGTTCAATATTCGATCAGTCCCAACCGTTTTAATTCTTACCCTTAATCCAAACTCTTCCAATAATTATTTATATATATTGATGTAACGGAGGAAGACATCCGCTCCACCCTCAAAGACCCGAGTGTTCCTAGTCTTCCAAAAAAATACCTACTAACTGTACATTATGACTGAATTAATATCAATTAATAATATATTCGGGAGTATTTTATCAGACCAGGTTTAATTTTGCCAAAATCCGAAAAATCTAGTAATATGGTATGGCTAATTAAATGGCAAGACAACAAGTACAATAGATTTGTTTTGATATGTCCAATCCGGGTCTGTATTAAAAAAATTGTAATATTTAAATGGTTTTTTATTTTTATTTTCTTTTTGTCACTCTCTGTCTTCTTTCCCCTTTTTCATTTATTTTTTTCAAAATGATCAAACCGTCAAATAAATGTATTGCACTTTCTTTGTGATTGATTATTCTTATGGGAATTACGTCAAATTTCAAAGCAAAGGTATTGCACTTGACATATAATTACTTTAACTTCGTCCAAACCCGGTCTAGCTAGATAAGAATTTTCCCTGATTTTCTAATTGTTAGTTAGACCAAGTATTTCTCATGTTTTGGATAGTTATATCATAATGCTTTTTGGTTAAATGATTTATTATATGATTTGTTGTTTTCGTCTAGATCTGTTGTCAAAGCGTGCATTTTTTATTTTTTGATTACTTATTTTTCTGATAAATTATTTCTACATATCAACAACTATATAAGACAACAAGGTAATGTTAATATATAATGATTATAAGCTTAAATATTATTATATTTACGTAACTCATATGTAAGGACATATTTATATATTTATATTTATTACATGTACTATATACTTAAGTTATTTTAAACCAAAAGAAATGAAGCATTTTCCTATCCCCATATGTTTTAACCCTGTCTCATATTATGTGTATTTTTTGACGTTCCCTTTGTTAATTTTGTATGTATTAGTTATCTAATTTCTTATGTTTTATGTATCAATTTATCTCCTTTTGTTATTAAATATATAGTATTAATGTACTTCCTATATTATTTTAAGTGGACCTTGAGCAGTAATTTTATGTGTGTTTGTTTGTTCCCTGTGTGATTTTTATATGAATCAGTTTATCTTATTTATTATGTTATATGTACTATATATTAGTTTATCTCCTTGTGATATTATAGACATGTTATTATATACTCCTATATAGCCTTGTACTCCTTATGTTATTAATGGGAAAATAGGAAAATTCTTGCATAGACTTGGTTTATGAGCTTTTCATAGACCTTATGGTTTTAAATACACAACATCATACATTGTGAGAGCATGACATCATCAAAATGTATTATGTGGTGCATTTACAACCACAAGGTCTACCACTAAGCTCTTAGACCTGGTCTATGTAAGAATTTTCCTATTAATGTGGATCTTTGAAGAGTAATTTTATCTTTTTACACAACACTTTTCATCCTCATATTCATTTTAGGAGTAAGTTGAACCTTCAAAGTTTTTGCAGATAGTAAAATATATTTTTAATAAATTACGTAAACGTAAATTAAATATTATGCTTATAAGACCCTTAATTCAACTACTGTTTTAAAAAAATTGACGCAATGTTTTTCATGTACTACATCAAATCATCCGAATCCATACATCATCAAATGTACCCAAGTAATTTTGCCCAAAATAAAAGAATAAAGGCTTACCTATACAATTTGGGCAGCCCGACATTTAAAAGACTGAATCTTTGGGCCCTCTCAAAATAATAATTATATAAACTACTCCCAATTTTCAAACTAGCCGTTGTGATGAACCACAGCTAAGCGCTCCATTAACGCTCTCTATTTCTGTCTTTTCCTTCTCTTCTCTCTTCTCTGTACACAAATCAACACACGTTTATACACAAACATACACACAGACTTCTTCAATCTGTCCGAATTTCACATACTGAGTGTGTTTGTGCGTGAAGAAAAACTTATCCATGGCCATGTTCACTGAAGGGCTAGATGAGAGTGCCATCAACTGGATCAAGAAGGTAGTGATTTTCCATGACCCACAAATTCTTATTCTTTTTTTGACTTTGTAAATGCTTTCTCGAAAACAAATATTTCAAGTTATGACTTTTGGGATTCTTCTAATTGTTCATTACATAAAATGGGAAACCTAATTACATTGTAATTATCAGTTGTACATGTCAAATTCTTCAATTAACTTTAGTGGCAAACTTTGTAGGTGTAAGTCTGTGTAAAGTTTTGAACTTGGTTCAATTTTCTTGCAGGGATCAGATGTAGAACAGTGTCAAACTAGGTCACCATTAGCTGAGAAGCTAGATAAAAGTTACATTCTTCCTCGATCACCATTAGCATATAGTTCTAGTAGTTACAATTCGTCCCACGTTCTGCCTCCATTGAAATTTCACTCTGGTCTTTTGAAACCCCTAAACCCTGCACCTCTTACTGTTGACAGCAACGATGAGGATTCCGATTATTATAATGATGATGAGAGCGAGAGCGTAGGGTCAGCTCCGGATGAAGATGCGGTGGATAAACGGGTGCTTGCGGGTTTTGATGAAGATATGTTTAATTTCAATTCAAGAAAGCAATTTAATGGTAGCAAATTTGGGTCAGCAATTAATAGAGGGTTGTTGAAAGAGGATCTCCGTATTGAAGTTCCATCGAGTGGGAGAAGATTTACGAGTGGTGGGGAATGGGGCTTAAGGGGATGTGGGTCGAAGGGTGCAGGTTCGGGTGGAAGTTGCCGGTTGTTGAACAAGAACCAACCTCACAGTGCCTATGTAAGTGCCATCTTTCCTTTTTGAGCTAAATGCAAAAATATCCCCCGTGTTATGTCTAATTGGAAAAAATCCCCGTGTTATTTTTATTAGCAAAAAAGCCCATTTGAAAATCCTTCATAAATCAATAGAGTGATTGTTGTCAATTTATAAGTGAACAGGTGGGTTATTGCCAATCCTTAAAGTTAACATGAGGATTATTGTCAATTTTTAATTGGGGTGTTTTTGCATCTTTTGGTGGGGGTATAATTGTCATTTTGGCTTGGGAGGGGGCGGGGGGGGAGGGTTGCTCATAAAAATTAGCACGGGGGTTGGTAATAAAAATAACACAGTTTTTTGCTAATTAGGCAAATCATGGGGGTATTTTTGCATTTCACTCTTCTTTTCTCCTAGAAGAGCAATTACTTATTATAAGTATGAACACAATGTTTAGTTATTTTTAGTACTATGTTAAAAGGTTTAAAATATTTTGAATTTAATGCAGGGTACTCCGGTTGGTAATTTAAGTGATGCCGTAGACTTAGGAACCCCTAGTGCACCGCCCTTCTTGGACATTGGACGTGAAGTACAAGACTCCGAGGTTCGGAGTGAGAAAAGCATTGCTGTTCTATACAATGAAGCAGGGAATGGTTTATTTGGTGATAAAGTAAATTTTCCTGCTCAAGGTGAAAAATTGGTGAAAAATGAATTCGAAGCTTGTGAAAGGTACGATAAATGAAGGACAAATAGAGAATAACCATCATAATTGTTTCAACTTTTGACACATTTATTCTTTCTAGGGGCGAAGAAGAAATACTCGAGGACAGAGAACATCCTGCACCTGTATTAGATGCAATTTCAGTAAATCAAACACCATACTACGATGCCAGGTTATATGATTCTTCCTTGTTATCTGATGTTTCTTCTAAGATTTCGATATTGATATTGATATTGATATTGTTGCCTTTTGGTGATAGTGGTCAAAATGCATGGCAAGCTCTTGTAGCTTATGATGCTTGTATTCGCTTATGTCTAAATTCATGGGCGAGAGGTTGTGCGGAGGCTCCAGAGTTTCTGCGCGATGAGTGCCTTGTTCTTCGTAATGCTTTTGGGTAGGTCTACTCTATAAATTTCACATTAATCGTCTGAGTTATTCAAGCATTTTTTTATTAGTTTTACTTACCTCACCAGTTACAGTATTGAAATTTATCTATTTTATTTTTCCTCTTCAGACTACACAAACTTTTGCTACACCCTCGGGGCTCACAACAAACAGAAAGGGCTAATAAGACAACAGAACAATCAGTGGCCAAAGCGAAGAGGAAAGTTGGGAAGATTCGTGTGGAAGGTTTAGCCTTTTGTCCCTTAATGAGTGCTTTACATAATATTCTGTTTTAGATAAAAAAGAATCATCATATATATGTTAAGGTATGTCAATTTGGTGTTGAGAGTTAAAAAAACATTTCTTGCATAAAAAAGTTGTCAATAGAATGTAATATACCTAGTGAAATGAAATCTTTTCTTTGTATACTATTGTTATGGCAGTGAAAAAGCTGCGGATAATACCAAGAAGAAAGCTTAAGAACACAAACTCAATGAGAGGTGCAGTTTACTTGCAAGCTGGCGCTCAGTATGTCAGACACGTTTCAACAATCGTGAAACACAGAATCAGTTCTCTTAAAATCACTTCATTAGCCTTACAATCTGAAGGTTTGTTTCTTCATCATCAAGCGTCTTTCTATAGTTCAGTAAGACTCGGGATGGCATAATATTTTCTGATATCATCATGACTTAAGCAGCACCTGATTTTGCAATAACAAAAACCTTTTAGTATCAATTATTTTGGAATTGCATGAATAGTGACTTATATTTTCTATTAACTGTTCTCTTTATTCTTAATTATTTACAGAATCACTGCTGTGCTTGGTTCATCTGAAAAGTTTAGCAGAAGATAATGATGTGGAACCAGGTTCTTCTGTCTCCTTGCGTCCTGGAACTGGTGAATATCATGATTTGTAAGTTACTGACACAGCTCATATCATAGGTCTGATGATCTGGAAATATATTAGATCATTGCGCAATATCAGATTTATTGCAATATTGAAACATAAATTGTCCATCAGCTTTCCCCATATATGTAATAACTAACTTGTCCCGTTTATATGAGATTAGTTTTCCCGAGAGCCAAGGAGATGCTCTTATACTTGAAGTCCAGGATGTAATGAAAAATGTTCAAGGTTGTGCTACAATTCCAGTTTCTTCTTTAAATAGCAATCATGTAAGTATAATTTGCGATGAAAGAAAGATCTTTATTATTACTACTTTCTACCACTGACACTCTTAACTAATATCAACCAATCCTTTGCAGAATGATAAAATTCAATGGTGGCCCATTTATCACAATGATAATGAATGTGTTGGGAAAGTCTTACTCTCCATTGGTAGCACATTTACAAGTGATGAGACTGTTCTTATGAAGGTTTAATTTATAATTTCAGCTCATGTAGTGTATAAACATTCATGTACTTTAGTAGCTAAATTGATCTAATCGAAATAGTGGACATCAAAAAGCTCTATTTTCATTTTTTTAATATCTGTTTTTTTCACAATATAACCAAATTTCATGATAGAAATGTGGGCTCACATATATTCTCCATTATAATGTGATAGAGTGGATCTATAGTCGAGACCCTAGCATATGATCTGTTGCTGGAGGCTGCCATGCGAGCAAAACAGTTCCATTCACGAAATTTACGTATAGAGGGGCCATGGAAGTGGATTCTGACAGAGTTTTCTGAGTATTATGGAGTTTCTGATTCATATACTAAACTAAGGTTCACATGTGATCCCACAAGAATCTCGTTAAGATTTAGAATTTTAGAATGACACTTAAGTTCTCTTTTAATTTTGATACAGATACCTTTCTTATGTAATGGATGTTGCAACTCCTACAAAAGACTGCTTAGAGCTTGTGAATGAGTTGCTTGTACCAGTCTTGAAAGCTAGAAGTGAGAGAAATTTAACAAGACAAGAGGTAAGCATCTCAAGACTGCTCAACAATCGACTATTATTTGAAAGCGTAACTAATTTGTTGTGATTCACAGAAAAGTATCTTATTGGATTGTGAGACACAAGTCGAGAGGCTTCTGGCAGAGGTGTTTCAGAACTATAAGTCACTAGATGAAAAGTCTTCAACAGGCTTAGCAGATATATCGGCTCCGATATCGGAAACTGCAGCACCTGCACTAGCTCCTGCTGTGCAAGTATATACACTTTTACACGACATACTTGCTCAAGATGCTCAGACTATGCTGAGAAACTATGTGCAGGTAAGTCTTAGAGATATGTAAAGCTGTTTTATTGCATTATATGTAGTTATGTAGTCAGAGTAATAAATTGAATGGTAATTTTGTAGACAGCAGCAACAAAAAGATGTCGAAAGCACATGCTGGAAACTGATGAGTTTGTACTGGGCAACTCAGAGGGATTCATTATGGATTTAGATTCGATTTCAAAAGCCTACTTGAAGATGAAGAATCTCTGCATCAACATAAGCAATGAAATCCAGGCTGATATCAAGATTCATAACCAACATATATTCCCTAGGTACCATAAACTTCATATTTTCATAGAACAAGTATAATAACAAATACAAATTCTTTTTGACTTGGCTTATATGAAAGATCTATATCTAAAGTAGCTACTCTTGTTGCTTCAGTTCAATAGAATTGTCAAACATTACCTCAGCAGTGTACAGCACAGAATTGTGCAAAAGGCTTAGAGGTTTCCTTGCTGCATGGCCTCCATCAAGTCCCATGCCACATGTCAACGAACTTCTCATAGCAATGTCCGACTTTGAGAGAAGTCTTGAATTGTGGAATATCAGGTATTATATGAACTCTATTTTTTACCAAACCACTGCATAAAATCTAATTGGTAGTAAAAAAAAAAGGGCTTTGTTCTAACTTAATAAATCCATGTTTTCAGCCCTGTCCAAGGAGGCATCGACTCTAGGGATTTGTTCAACTGTTACATAATGGTCTGGATACAAGATTTACAACTTACCTTGCTTGATTTATGCAAAGCTGAAAAGGTACCTAATTTTCGGTTTTATTTGAATAATGGTTTAGTGAA
Source organism: Penstemon newberryi var. newberryi (assembly GCA_030819805.1). Taxonomy (NCBI): domain Eukaryota; kingdom Viridiplantae; phylum Streptophyta; class Magnoliopsida; order Lamiales; family Plantaginaceae; genus Penstemon; species Penstemon newberryi. The sequence continues at coordinate 2,728,099 of JAUALY010000003.1, read as the reverse complement.
CCATAATCTGTACTATATCGAGTTATTGCTTTTCTTATGTTGTGATTATTTCTTATGGGAATTTCATCTGCCAGGTGCCTTGGTCTGGAGTGCTCACAAAATACTCGACCTCACCCTTTGCTGAGGAAATGTTTGAAAGGATGACTAAAATGCTTATCGAATATGAAGTTGTGATCAATCGTTGGCCTGAATACACATTGATTTTGGAGAACGTGAGTTCTTACATCACTCGATTATTACTACTTCTTGATGATAATTGAACTGTATTATTGACAACCTTTCATATTCTACTGCTTTTTATTATATCTCGATAAAAAAGGCTGCGGCGAATGTGGAAAGAGCAATTATCAGAGCATTGGAAAGACAATACCAAGACATATTAAGTCCTCTAAGAGACAGCATACCTAAAAGACTTGGTATGCAGGTCCAGAAATTGGCAAGAAGACAATCAAACGCATATTATTCGATTCCTAGCCAGCTGGGAGTTTTTCTGAACTCTATGAAGAGAATTCTGGACGTTCTCCACTGTAGAGTCGAGGATAAACTGAAATCATGGGCTACTTATTTGCCTTCAAACGGAGATAATAAATCTGCTTTTGGAGAGCAGATGAATGCTATAACAGTCCTTTTGCGAACAAAATATAAGAATTATATCCAAGCAATAGTAGTCAAGCTCGCAAGCAATGTAAGTAGTTTGCCACCCTTCAATCATTTATTTCTTTTTTGTAAATCGCAAGTGATTACACGATAATTATGATTACTTTATTTCAGATGCAAGCTAATCGGAGCACACGTCTTCAAAGGATCTTGGAAGATACAAAAGAAGCAGATGGGGAAGCTGAGATTCGTGAGAGGATGCAATTACTAAGCACACAACTCTCTGATTGCATTTTTAACTTACACGAAACTTTTACGAGTCAAATATTTGTTGCAACCTGTCGAGCTTTCTGGGATAAATTGGGACAAGTATATAGTACAAATAACTCACTCCACCTTCTTTTTTCGAGTTTAGTTCTTCCATTCTGATGCACTTTCTTTTTTCCATTTTACTAGATTGTACTTAAGTTTCTTGAAGGCAGAAAGGAGAATAGAGTTTGGTATACTGGATCTTATCATGCCCTTGGGGTAAGTTTTTCATTTCTGATTTGATGTTACAGAAACATGATTTGTCATTTGGGATGCTAATTATGTTTTTAATTTTCAGATTTTGGATGATATATATGCATCCCAGATGCAGAGATTGCTTGGGAATGCTTTGCAAGAGAAAGATTTAGAGCCACCGCGTTCGATCACCGAAGCTCGATCTATTTTATCTAGAGACACCACAAACAGAATGGATTCATCCTCTTACCTATATTTTTAGACATCATTTCTTGCAATGTTATAGCCATTTTTTGTAGATAATATATGTGTGTGGGTTGGGGGGGGTGGGGGGTTCACATGCCCTCAGTGTATCATAAAGCACAATATGCGCACAAAATTTATATATAATTCTTTTGTATTTAGAACCATAATTGATTATTCTTTGTCTGGTTTATTTTTTTCAGTTACATAAGTAGTTACATATTCCAAAAATATAAAATGATAATTATTGCAAAATGAAAAATAGGAATCAATACAACATATATATGTCCTGATCTAAAATATTCAAATCAAAATCACAACTAATGTTGATAACTTAATATATAATATGTATATGTGCAAAGTCTTCACAGAACCAGTAGTAGTATATTTAACATCCACCACCACCACCACCACCTCCACCTCCACCTCCACCACCACATCCTCCACCTCCACCTCCACCTCCACCTCCACCTCCACCAAAGATAATGCCGCCGCCACCACCTGCACCGCCTTTGTGGCGACGAGTTGGGCGTCCGTTTGAAGAGGTGCGATTGGGATGATCCACACAAGCAAAGATGAGCATAGACATGATTGAAATGGCCATAACAACCATGCCGAGCATGTACATTAGCCCCGACCCCTCGAACAGACTATTCTATCTTTACTTGAGAAAATTAAAGAAAATACTACTTGTATATATTTATCATGTATGATGACTTATACGATTTTCAATCTCCCTATTCCTAAGCTTGACGTGTACAAATATGAACACATACATAAATAACAAAGTTGATTAATACTAATAGATTAATAGCTAATAGTTAACATTTATATATTAAATTTTTTTGACTTTGTCTTACTTTCTCAGCTGATAATTAAAAAAATAAATAAAAGGTCAATAATGAACTACTATATATTTGTTCTTTGATTAAGGACTTGTGTATTACAATGAAAATGCATCAACTTGTCATCCAGAAATTTCATGATGAAAAATGGTCCAGCAAGGCATTACCACTTATCCCCATTTTTGGGATAGACTGTTTAATTCTATGTAGATAGTAAATGTTATTGGATTTAAAATTATAATCCTCAAGAGATTTGGTATAGACTGTTTAATTCTATTCTATGTAGATAGTAAATGTTATTGGATTTAAAATTATAATCCTCGAGAGATGGACATTGAAGATTGAGTTGGGCTCCTAAATGAGAGTCCAAAATTGAATCGGATCAACCCCCCCCCCCCCCCCCCCCCCCCCCCAAGAAAAATGATGGAAACCTCGATTATTCAACAATTATAATATGAGCGAAAGACAAAAACACCCCCTATGCTTTGTCGAACTCCCAAAAAATCTCTGTGTTATTTTAACTCCCAAAAACCCCCTTGTGATCTCAAGTAAGTGCCAAATACACCCCGAAAAAGAGAGTGTGATTCAAACGCAAAAAATTGCAAGTATTTGTTCACATTTTGCTTTTGATATGACAATTTTACCCCTGACATCGAAAGACAAAAACACCCCCTATGCTTTGACTAACTCCCAAAAAAACCCCCTTGTGTTATTTTAAATCCCAAAAAACTCCCTGTATTTGGTTTTAAATACCACACTCGACCCAAGTAGTATATACTTATGTTTTTAAAAAGAATAAATAAATTTTAAAAAATAACAGCATAGAGGGGTAATTTTGTTATTTCGCCAAAAGTCAAAAGTAAAATTCTACTTGGGTTGAGTGTGGTAATTAAAATCAAACACAGGGAAATTTTTGGGAGTTAAAATGACACAGGGGTTTTTTTTGGAGTTAGACAAAGTACATGGGGTGTTTTTGTCTTTAGCTCATTATAATATTATTATAACATTATTTCAGTATTAATCTAGAATTCAATATTATTACCACTTTAATGTCTCTTTCAATCATAAATTTAGTCACAAAATGCAGAAATTTCACTATACCCTTCATACTTTCCTCATAATCTTTGATGCTCTTGTATAATTTGGCAAGTCCAACCCACAATGTATGAGGCTTCCCAAAACTGTCATTGGACTCAACCGGGTCTCTGTAAATAGCAATTTAAGAATTTGTATCCCTTTCAAAGCCCAACGTCAATATACTTTTTTAGTACCATAGGATAAATTATCTTGAAAATTTGATATTATTGGACACAAATGTAAATTAGATACCACAGTTAGTTTTAGTTTAAGTTTAAGTTTTCATACTAACTTTTGTACCAAACCCAATTTGTCTTTGGAGTTAATGTCAATTTATCCCCCATGATATTCATAATATTCAATTTACTTCCCTATAATTTAAAAAATAGCACTTTACTCCCTTGTAATTAAATAAAAGTTTCACACCGCCTCCCTGATATTTTTATATGCGGTACTTTACTCTCTGTGTTATGATAATATGGCAGTTTACTCCCTTATGTTAGATAAATGTGGTAGTTTACCCCCGTGTTATGAAAAATGTGGCAATTCACTCCCCCATATTACAAAACACTTTTCATACTCACTCTCAATTTCGCAAGTGAGTTACACTCTCCGGCTTAAAGGGGTAAATTGCATCTTTAAAATTTTCAGAGGGGGGTAAATTGTTCTTTTTCAAATTACAGGGGGTCAATTGAATATTTTGTATTTCATGTGGGGGTGAGTTGTCATTAACCCAGTACAAAAATTGGGCTTGGTATGAAAGTTGCAACGAAAACTTAAACTGTGGTTTTAAATTTATATTTTTGTGTTCAACAGTAGCAAAATTGCAAGATGTCATATCTTGTGGTACTAAAAAACAAATTTCCCCATGAAACTTGAATGAAACTATCCAATGAAACTTTTATTGTAATGAGTTTTCATGTAGTATTGAATATTTATTGAGATATATATTGCATAGACTCCCGGCCCTCTATATATATATATATATAGGGGTGAGCATTTGGACCGGATCGGACCGAATCGAACCGATTTTCGGTATATAATCGGTTCGGTCATTTCTGAATCCCAAACCGTTTACCGGATCGAAATATTCGGTCCGGTTCGGTAAAAAACAGAAAAGTTCGGTTCGATTTCGGTTCGGTCCAAAAATGAACCAAATTGTAATTTGGGCCTTTTTGTAAAAAAAAAAAAAATTCACATTGGAGTAATTAATTGAATAGAAATGACACTCACACAAACAAATATACCATCAAATTGAAAAATCAAACACAGCCAAATACCTACAAAATAAATATGGAATCTTTTTATAATAGATCTAAGAGAAGGAGAGGAAGAGAGAGAAGAAAGAGGAAGAAATGGGTTTATGGCTATCAAAAGAGAGAGTAGAAAGAGGAAGAAATGGGTTTATGGCTATCAAAATCGAGAAGAGCTGTGCGGCAACGGACAAAGGAGCGGCGGCACGGCAGCGGACGAAGGAGAAGGGCGGCGGCGTTGGTATGCTTAGAGTTGGAGACTTGGAGTTGTGGAAGAGTAGATCTAGGGTTTGTTAATTTGTGTTGTTTTGACTTTTGAGAGTAGAAACATGAAGAAGAAAGAATTTTGGGGCTTTTCAGTTTGTGTTATTGGGCTGGGCTATTAGCTGCGATATTAAAAAAAAAAAAAAAAAAGTAATCGGTTCGGTTCGGGAAATCGACCGGTTTTACCGAAAACCGACACCTATACAGGGTCGGTTCTGAGGCTATAACCGAGTACCGGACCGATTGGCCGGTTCGGTAATCGGTCCGGACCGAATGAATCGGTCCGGTTCGGTCCGGTCAGTTTACCGGACCGGACTCAGCCCTATATATATATTAAATAATTGGCATGAAACCGTCCATCTTTATCAATTTCGACGGACAAATTTATAGGTATGGTTGTTTTTAGGGTTGTCAATGGGCCGGACTCGGACCGGATCAGGGCAGATCCGGATTCAAGTCCGATTTTCATTTCTCCTATTCGGATTCGGATCAAGATTCGCTCGGATCTTGAAAATTAGCAACCGGATCCGTTTAGTAAATTAACAATTTTTTTTTTTCATTTTCCTCCAAATCACTTGTAGATTCCATCATCATGAATAAAATATGAAATATTTTACCCATTTCATCAAAACTATTGTAGAAGATGGAATATGGTAGACAAATATAAAAGATAAAAATTAGAACAAAGGAATAAACAAAGATTTAAATAAAAAAAGATAGAAACTTGGACAAAGAAGAAGAAAACCCAATATTGATAAATGGAAGAGAAGACAAAAATTGAAGGAAAAAGTTGAGGGAAGATGTCGGATTCTATATAGATGAATAGTTATGATTTTGATTTTTCTTATTAAATAGCATAAATTAATATGTTGTAGGCCCAATAAATTACCAGGCCAGTCAAACTTCACCTCTCTTGCATTTCTTTATAAGATTATTTTTAATATAGTAAAAGATTTTAGTGGAACATAGATAGTTTTATTTTTATTTTGGTTTAAATACATAATATATATAACATATATTAATATATATCGGATACGGATCTGTAATGGATCGGATCAGCCTAGATCCATATTCGCTCCATATAATTCGGATTACGGGTCTTCTTAATCGGATCAGGTCCATCGGATCACTAATTGAACAATTATCCTAATAAATCGAACCGGATTCGAATCGGATCCGAATTGAAATCCGCCCCATTGACAGCCCTAGTTGTTTTGTGTGTGAATATTTGATAGTAGTATAGATTATGTAGATAATAGGTGGGGTTGTGTTGTGCACATAAGCCCTCACTATCATAAAGCACAGTAGTGTGAAACACAAGATTTCTATAGTTCTTTTGTATTCAAAACCATATATAATTATTTGATAAAATTATTTACATTATATTACAAAGTGATTCTTTGCCTCTAACTTTTACTGTTATAGAATGAAGAAGATTGCAACATGAAAAATAGGAGTACAACGTAGTATATCCTAGTCTAAACTGTCAAAATGAAAATCACAAGTCACAACAACTATTGTTGACAATTTGACTTGTACAAAAATTTCCAATAGTACATATAACAAATATTCTATATAGTATATAACATCAACCACCTCCACCACCGTCACCACCACCTCCGATCCACCAAAACAGCTAGCCACGGTCAGCTCCACCGCCGCACCCACCACCTCCACTGCCGCCTCCACCGCACCCACCGCCGCCTCCACCGCACCCACCGCCTCCACCACATCCACCTCCACCGCCGCCGCCACCACCTCCACCACGTTTGCGACGTCTGGAGGGCCGTCCTTTTGGAGGATTTCCAGTGGGATGATCCACACAAGCAAAGATGAGCATCGACATGATTGAGATGGACATAACAATCATGCCGAGCATGTACATTAGCCCCGATCCCTCGAATAGAAAACCTGCTTCATTATTAATTAATCCTACATTCTCACTATAAATAAGTCTAGTCATCTCTTCATACAAATTAATATATATGATACTAGCTATATATTATATTATATATCTCCTCGATCCTCTTTCAACAATGAACATTAATTATTTACATGAATGGATATATATATATAGTGTGTATGTGTGTATTTGGATTATTCTTGGTCGACATAGTCGTCAAGCTTTGAATTATATATATTGCAAGAAGTTTCAAGCTCCCCGGCCTGCACTGAAGAATATTAATTAATTCTTTTACATTGAGGAAAGAGAAGACCGTTTCTCGTTAATTGACGTATAATAAGAATATAAACACATAAAATTAAGAATAGATTAACATTACTATAAGACAAGTGGAGATTTATTATATGTTGTTACTTTCTTAGCTGATATTAAAAAAATGAAAGCTCTTTGAACTAACTTGTTCTTTGATTAGTACTTATTATGTACGACAATAAAAGCTAGTATACAATGTTTTGTTTGATAGGTTAGCAATAAAAATATTAAGAATACTGTTTAAGTATTTTAATAAATAAATAATACTCAAAGTAATAATATGAAATTTACAATAAAATTAATAGATATTAAGAACAAATTCATTTACATATATAAATTAATTGACAATCATTTAGTTAGGCCCAAATACAAATATATAGAAACAAAATTTCAATCAAAGTAGTATCCATATTTGCCTTCTTGAGTATTATATTCACATGAAAGATAATTACAGAATGAAAATATGCATTCTTGAATAGAACATTAACATAAATAAAACTTAGGATAGGATCGTTAACCTTTGATTATGGGATTATTACATTTTTGGTGCCACAACTATAGCCCACTGGCGTTTCGACCCCGTAACTTTTCGGGCTGACACATTTGGTGCAACAACTTCGACATCAATGGCAATTTTTGTACCAATTGAGGCCCAATTTCAAAATTGGTCCGAAATTCCCCCATGTACGGGCCATGTGACATGTAAATAGGGGATTTTAACCATTCAACGCCTTTTTCATAAAAAAAATATTTTATTTTCATCCACCAAGAACTAGGCTACTTGGATGTTTTTATTTGGAGAGAAGAAGAAGAAGAAGGCGAGTAACAATTTAATTAAGGGAATGTATCACATTACCGTTATGATATAAGTTAGATAATTATTATAAAGAAATATAATTATATTATATTTATATGAGCTTACAAATTAGTATCACATTACCATTACGATATAAGTTAGATAATTATTATATGATTTAACTTAAATATAATCTAAGATTTTGTATATTTGAAATCAATTGTAGGATAATGTTTAAATTTTATGCATATTACATATACTTTAAAATTAAATATATTTATTATATCATTATGACGTCATCCGGTCCGACCAACGGTCCGACCGGTTCGACCAGTAAAATCAGTGACCAGTCGGCTCACCGGTTCACTGTCCGATCCGGTTCTGAAAACATTGGATTTAAATTGTTCATGAAAACAATTCTAAAAACACTCATTTTGCATATATATTATGTGCCTTTAAAAGAGGTATAAAGAAAACATAATTGCTAGCTCATGTTACAATAAAACATACCATCAATATTTACTAAATGATAAAACAAATAGCAATTCGAAATTTAGGAAATACATATTACCCCAGTTCAAATCTAAAATCCATTACATTGATCCTTTGGCTCCAATGCCAAAGTTTTTGTTACACAGTTCCTGAGCTCAATCGGTCTGTAGTGACTTTGGGCTCCATTTCTAATTATCAACCTAATAAAGTCAACATATACACACAATAATAAGCATCAAATTGAACATAAAAACTTAAAGAAAATGTAGATTATTGATATATCATATATTTAAAAATACTTTGAAGAATTTTTTAGAAATAAAAGTATGTACTCGAAGTAGAAGAAACCAAGATAATTTTATCAATCAAAGTTTAGAAGAAGCCACAGAAAGCCAATAAGGATTTCACGCCTTATTCTTCTACAATCCCTTTCTTCTTTGTTATTCCCGCCTTTCTCTGGTTGTTATCGCCTTCCTTATTCTGTTTTTTTTTTTCTTTTCCTATCCTTGAACCAATCTCAGTTTTCAGATTTTCAAAAAAGTTTCAGTTTTTCTGATTCTTTTTTTGTTTTCATAAGAAAGGGGACGAAAGAGGTTGGATGGGGAGATTTTTGTTAGGATTTCATGGGATAAGTTTTTCAGTTTTCTGATTTTTGTGAGAAAGGCTAAGGAAAAGGAAGTTGGGCGGGTATTGACGCGAGATATTAGAGGAATTGTGGAGTTTGGATTGATTTGAATAAATTTTTTCAGTATTTTCACAATTAAATAAAATTCAAAAACTCTATAAAAATAGTATTTTGTCAAATTTTGCATATGACAGTTATATGTACGAAAGTCTTCATAGAATGTTTACTTGAACTTCAGATCATCAATCCCCGTCACCCCCCCATCACCACAACCTCCACCAAAACAGTCTGAACCTTGTTTCCGGTGACGGCGTCCAGAACCGTTTTGGACGGTCGACACAAGCAAAGATGAGCAGAGACATTATTGAAATGGACATAACAATCATGTCAAGAATGTAAATGAGCCCTGAACAATCAATCACATTCCCACCATTTGCAGCAGCTAATATTCTACCCATCTTCAGAGGTTCTAATATTACCAGTACCACCACAAATATAAAGTGCATCATACATATAGGCTGAAGAATTCATATTAGTGTTCGGTGTCATTGTCAAAATCATATCGAATCAAATCAAATACAAATTAGTTACTTGTAATACCTGCAACCATGTCCCTTTTTTTTTTTTAAGTTTAAAAATTGTTTAGTTTGCATGAAATTATGAGCTGAAGTGTTGAACACTTCAGGCAGGCAACTAGATAAGTAAGTTAGTTGAATCATATAATAATATTTCATCATATTATGATCTTAATGACACACCACGTAATTTTTTTGACTAAATCAATTTAATTATTACTATGTTGTTACCAATAATTTAAAGTTGTTATCATGAATACCTAAAATCAAAACTTGAAAATAAATAACGAACTATAATTACTAAGTATTATAACCTAAAATTATATGTCTAAGTAACTATAATTCTAAAACTAACATTTGATCGAATGGAAAACATCAATGTTTTTCTTTCATGACCTTGATATTTCCATCTAAACAATTTTTTTCTTCTAAACAAGTCTTCACATGTTTAACCCATTTTTTTAATCGATATCACCAATTTTGTCAGTTATACCTATTTTTTTACTATGTTCGCCATTTTTAATTACTTGCCTAATCCAATTTTTTATCAATTTAACTCGTTTTTACTAATTTTCCTCAATTTTATCGAGTAAACATATTTTATCGATTTAACCCGCTTCTACACTAAGTTTACCATTTTTTTTTGTTATTTTAACATGTTCTTTCATCGATTTCATCCGCTTTAACATTGAGTGTACCATTTCTTTTTATGTCATTTAACCCATACTTTCATCGATTTTTTTTCGAGGTTTGGCTTTTAGGTTATTTGATAAATGATATTTTCTTAAGAATTGTACAAAGAAGTATCGATTGCACTTTTTTGTTATTTTAACCCGTTCTTTGACCGATTTCACCCGTTTTTGTGTTTTATCTCATTTGTTAATCAATTCACCTATTCTCTCCGGTTTAACCCAATTTTATTCGATTTTATCTATTCTTTTGCTAATTTAACTTATTTTCTCACATATTTCACCTTCGTTTTTTGCCAATTTAACTCATTTTTGTTCTTGTTCTTTTATCGATTTGATCCCCCTCCTTTTTTGTTATCTCATGTTTAGCCAATATCATTCATTTCTCAATTCACCTATTATCTCCGGTTTAACCAAATTTTAGTTGATTTTACCTATTCTTTTCCTAATTAAACCTATTTTCTCACATGTTTCACCTTCATTTTTTGCCAATTTAACTCATTTTGTTCTTGTTCTTTTATCGATTTGATCCCCCCCCTTTTTTCATCTCATGTTTAGCCAATATCATTCATTTTTTATCAATTACCCATTTTTTGCCGATCACCAATTTTTTTCTTTAACTCATTTTTCTTCTATCTAACCTATATTCCCATTGATTTTACCATATATTTTTTAATAGACTTTTACCCGTTTTCACCGATTTTAACCATTCTATGTTTTTGACTTATTTTCCCTTAAACCAATTATAAGTTCTTTGTTACTAAATAATACTTCCTCCGTCCCAATTACTTTTATCCATTGGTACAGTTGACCAGTCAACTTGACTAAATTTATAAAAATTATAATAAATAATTTAATTAATATATTTCACTAATAAGTTAATAATATTATATGACAACATGTATATTTATATTTAAAAGGTTTAATACTCCACAAATGTGAATAATTTAATATGATAAGTCACTTGAAATATTAAAAAGTTTGACCGGGTACTGTAGCAAATGGAGCAAAATAAATGGGAGTACTTTTTTTATTTAACTAACCCGAAGGTGGCCTTTTGTTTTTAGGTTCTTTAATTTTTTTGAGGTTCTTTGATAAATGATAATTTCTTAAGAATTTTCCAAAGAAATATCGATATTACTTGCTTTTACATTGAATTTATCATTTATTTTTTGTTATTTTAGTCCGTTCTTTTCTTTGATTTCATTCATTTTTTGTGGTTCATCACATTTCTTAATCAATACATCTATTCTCTTTAGTTTAATCCAATTTTAGTCGATTTTATCACATTTTTTAATCAATTCACTCATTCTTTCCGGTTTAACCCAATTTAGTCTGATTGTACTTATTCTTTTGCTGATTCAACCTATTTTCTCACATGTTTCACCTTTTTATATCAGTTAAAATTTCAACATAATCTTTAAGTTTAAACATAACCGTTAAATTTGAATTGTCTAAAATGTTAATATATCACTAGAATCGTTAAGTTTAAATAATACCGTTAATTTTGAATTGTCTGAAATAAAATATATTTCCGTATAATTTAAATATTTTTCTATAGGATTTGACAACTAAGAAATTGATGTTGAAGAATATTCATCATAAACTTATGCATATGACTTTTTAATTTATTTGTAGTTTTTTTTTTTTATCTACTAGACTGTGTATTTACATGTACTATATATGCTCAAATGTTTAAGATGTTTTGTTCAATATTTTTTTTTCTTTTCAAAATCATATAATAATAAATCTAAAAAAAAATTGTATATATTAAACAACACATCATTAAGAATATTTGGTTTTTTATTCCTCATTAAGAATATTTTAAGAATGAATTAAATATTAAAAAAAAAATCTCAAAATTAAAAAAAATATTCAAATCTAAAATTTATATAATAGTATTAATTTATTTAATATTTAATAAAATAATAAAATTATACATTATTTATAAAATAATTATAATTTAAAAAAAAACTATACCCAATAATGTATAACTCTATTATTTTAATAAATATTAAATAAATTAACACAATTATATAAATTTTAGATTTGAGAAAATATATTGTTTTAATTTTTTTCATATTTATATTATAACATTGTTTAATCTATTAATATTGTTTATTATAATTATTTTATTAATACACAAAATAAATATATTTTTGTTCAATTAAATATTAATAACAACTTTATATTTATATTAGAGTATTATTTAATTTATAATTGGAGACCGGAGAGAGTTTGAGAAAAAAGCAAAAGGACAAAAGGGTTGCTTTACAAGTACAAATCAGGACAATTTGTAGAACATGTATAGCAGGTAGAAGGTGAATTATTTTCCACATGTCATTTAGTGAGTGGAGAACTAGCGATAGTTTCCCCAAGGTTGAACTCCTAATAACCAACTCGGTGTCACTTTCCTTTTACATTTATAGTCTTTTTTTCTTTCTTAACAATTATACTTTTAATCTAAGACACTATTCTTTTAAATTTCTTTTTGTTAGTTCTTTTCTTTCTTATCAATTGTTCTTTTAATTTCTTATTTTTTTAAATTTTATTTCTTTCTTAAAATCAAGATAATTCGATTTTTTTTTATCATATGGTTTCTTCTTCTTATTTTATTATTAATACATTACTATACAAATCCCCATTCCACTCCCACCCCGCCAAAAAAAAAATGATCTAGCTTCGTCCCTGTCTATTATGGACCGATTTCAGAAAATAAAAAATCGGGAAGGTCAATTTTGAATGTAATTGGTTTTGTTTGAAATTATAATTAAGATAATGTTTTCTTTTGGTGTTATAATGGAGTATCATATGTAATCAAAGTAACTTCTAGAGGTTATTTTTGTCAAACTTCACCTCTTTTTTTTTGTAACTCTTCATATATTTTCTCGTAAATGAAATATAATTTTTTGTAACTCCTCATATATCTTCTTATTTTTGTCAAACTTCCCATTTTTATCTTCTCCTATTTCTATTTTGGGATTTCCCAAAACAAAACTCTCTTTCGGCCTTTTCTTTTATAAAAAAATAATTCTCAGACATGTCATGTTACATAAAATAATAATTTGAGACAATTAATTTTCAATCACTACATTTAAGGGCAAAAAAAATAAAGATATCCAAATGTTTTCCTTTTTTTAACTCTTACTTCAAAAATTGCGATAGAAGTGAAAAGGAGCAAAAAAAATTGAGACGGTGGGAGTAAAACTTTAGACCCACTACAACGAATTCCCAATCCGCCCCCGGCCAGGCTGGACTGAACAAAGGGCTCTGACCCAGTTTGCTAGCTATAATTCACCCCATTAATAATATTAAATCCACATTATAATGAAAATGAAATACAAATTTGATGAATTAAGTATCACAAATCATAGTAAATGTTACTAAATACGAGAATTTTGAACATAACAAACATAATGTTTTTAAGAAAGGCTAATTAAAACAAGCATGCTCCATTTTTCCAGTCCTGAAAGAAAATCATAACCTCAATTTCATCCTCCTCCACCTCCACCTCCTCCACAACCTCCACCACCACCGTCACCGTCACCACCACCACCGCCACCACCCCATCTTTTCCGTCGAGTGGCACTGTCCGCACAAGCAAAGATGAGCGTAGACATGATTGAAATAGACAATACAATCATGCCGAGCATGTAATTGAACCCCGAGCAGTCAAACACATACCCACCATTTGCACCAGCTAATATTCTAGCCATTTTCAGAGGTACACCGCAAAAATAAAGCGCATATGTATAGGGTTTATTTATATATATAAAATAATAAGATTTCATTATGATACATTATAGAATTCGGTGTCATTGTCAATATCAAATTATGAAATGCATATTATTGTTACTTGTAATACCCGCAACCATATATGCCTCTTTTATCACAATTAGAAAGTTTGTTTAGTCAGCATGAAATTCTCCGTAAAACGCTTCAGTCAATTTACTTGAAACTTCCCTTTTTTTTGCTTCAAGTGTACACTTAATTTCTATATATTATCACATTCGTTAATTATTATTCTGAATTGTTCCTTTCAATGATTTTTCCTTTTTTAAATAATTCTTCTCGCCGACTGACTAATAATTTCAGTTGACTTCAATTACTAAACTGTTGAATTTACAATTAGCATCCACCTGTTGTGTATATTATTATTTTATTGTTGTTCAAATCGAGTCTTATAATATATATTTGCGTCGTAATTACTTCAGCAGTTTCTTAATTTGTTTAGGAGCAAGCTTATATATATATTCTGACACAGTAGTAGAGATAGAAACGTAATTAGGTCGCACCAAAAAAAGAAACGTAATTAGGTCGGTAAAAACTAGAAATAAAAATAAAAATTGAGCTAGCCAAAAGCCGATTTGGCCAACTGTAACCAAAATATTAAATCTAAAATTAAATGTCCCCCTGCCAGTCTCGTAACTAACAAACATGCATACAACGATTAAATCTAGAAATGTGAATATTCTTTTTTATTTTTCAGAATGCTTGTGTCATCAATTAGTGTGTTTTAAATTAATATTACTACTAATAAATGATTCATGATGCTTGTGCAGCTGAATATCCAAAGTTTGAGTATTCTTAATGACACAACACAACTCAGTGGGGGAAATATTATATAAAGACCAATCCATCAAGACTAGTTCTGCAACTAATTTAAAGGGAAATTCTTACTCAAATCGAGTTCGCGCGGCGGCTGAACCCAAAATAATACACTCGTTTTGGGATTGGAAGAAAATTCCTAGGAGAGTGACCACAAAGCAACTACAATAGACTTGCCATGTGGTTGAATTGGTTTGGCCAAGCCAGGAATTTCCCCGATTTTTAATGTGACCAAAGTTCTATTACGCCTTTAAGCCATTGTGAATATTTCCACAATGACAATGAGCCGAGGTGAATATTTTTCAACTACAGCCTTTGCATTTGCATCAGTTGTGGAGCAAAGTGTTTGTACCCAAAAAATCACCCTCGGATTGTCCAGGAATAATGGCTCGATAACGGGCCAATAAGCAACAATGGGCCGAAAATAACAAGGCCAATGAGATGAAAACGGGTCGGGCCAACTTTGGTACAGAAGACTGATTCGACCGAAATGAAAATGACAAATGGGTTGCAGGACCAGAATGGACTAAGCCCAATTAAGTCAAGATATAATTGTGGCCAAGAAGGAATTAATTAATTAAGAGATTAATTAAGTAGTGGCCCAATTGAGGGATTAATGAATTCATGGCCCAAAGCCATTAATACGAATTGGCCCAGATCGGCCCAGTAGGCCATCTCATCCAAAAAAGTGAATTAATTAATTAATAAAGTAAATTGATTAATTAATTGGGCCAGAGAGTAATTAAGTGGCCCAAGATAATTAAAGGGCCCAGTCACGTGAAGAGGCCGACCCAGTAGCAGATTAACTAATTAATTATCAAAAGATAATTAATTAAAGGGATTATCCTGAATAGCCACGTAATTAGCTGACTGTTTGAGTTTAATACAACAACCTCCCTTAAATGTCTCAAAGTTGGTTACAAAACAAAAGGCTGGAGATTAGTCTCAATTCAAATTCAAACTACCAACTATCTCTGAAAATTGAACGTGGGATTGAAGGGAGACAACCGCCAGTAGTGGAAGTAGTGGAAGTAGTGGAGGTAGTGGAGGAAGAAGGCCATCAGCCGATCAAATCAACATGCAACTATAAATATCAGGAGGCTGGCACACACACAGACACACAATCAATCAATCAAACAACTCTTCAGTCTTCATTGAATAGGCGCAACGCCTCCTCGGAAGTCCAGCATACGCTGCTTCTGTCAGTCAGTCAGTATTACCAATTCCTTGATATCAATCGTCAATCCTCCGCAGACAGCAGGACATGGCAGCCTGAAGTCCAGCACTGCCGCTCAAGAGTAAGACGCAAAGCTGCTTCCGCCGTCAGCGAAGCTGTTTCGAGCGAAACCATTAGATCTCAAGCAAAATAGTACGCTGCAAACGTCATGTAAGTGCCCACGTAGTTACATGGCAAACTCATCTAGTAGCCATCTGCTTGATGGGCTCGCTGTCAGGTAGCCATCTGCCTGATAGCAATCTGTCGGGTAGCCATCTGCTCAACAGATGCCCTTTCCAGTGGCCACCCGCTGGTCAGGAGCCCGATTGGTAGCCATCTGCCAAGGTTGGGCGATCCGCTGATGGTAATTACTTGCCGTTAGTGTTACTTTATGTCAACAAGTTTGCATTAATTTATACATCAGCTCATTTGGTGGGTTTACCTGCCAATCAGGGAGTAATTTTCAAGAGTTAAAAGGATCATCAGCTCGTTTTGGCAAACATATGCCAACACATGAGACTTTTTATCGTTTTGCATACTTTGTAATGTCTATAAATCGGGGAACTCATTGTAGGCTAAGACTCATGTATTTCTTTCACGTTTAATTAATATATGGAAGTATTTGGCCCATATCTCTTGATTTTATTAAAGTATGTTTTACGTCAAGTGATTTTCATTGAGGCATGATCAGTATGTTAGTTATGTCTTTGAAGTCAAGTCGATACAAATTAAACTGATTGATTATCAACTCAATTACTGATTTGTAAATTCATTGATGTACTGAGTAAGCCATCAATTGGCTATGAAACTTTGGCATTTCAGAAAGGTTATCATAAATTATTTAAGTCCTGCGGCCAGGCACTCAGGCAGGCATGGAAAAGAATCAGGGGTAGTGTTTGCCTATTCCGCCGCAATCGATTGATTAGAAGTCAGCCTTATCAGGACATTTCATTATATTTTACATCGATATCAATATGTCCAACTTTTAAATCGTTATGTTTGCACGCACAAACATTGGCACGCCCGCACTTATTTTACACCATATCAAGCCATTTGCATGTCGAGGCAAACCATGCAAAATTTTACGCAAACACAAAGCCATAGCGTGGAAACAATATTCACAACTGTTTAGAGTCGTGGTGGATGCACTATATGGCTCGCCCTTTCGAGCAATTAACAATATTATGTTATTATTGCAGATGGATAATTTCTTTGTAGCGATCGAGCTAATTAACTAAACGTATCATCTAATAGAAAAAAGTACTTATAGTCGAATGATCCCTCTGATTCACCAGACAGAGATACCTGCTCTTTCGGTTGATCGAGTACATCCGTTGTGATTCTTTGCATACAAAAGAAATAGGTCAAGCTATTATATATATATGCCACAAAAGTAGAGGTGTTACATTACATGTGCTAACATTTCATAATTAAAAAAATTAAGTAATCTTCCATAATTAGTTATATTATAGTAATTCTTTCTTGACGTACACTGGGGCAGGGGAAATACTGTGCTCGAGCTGGTTGAAGATTCCCAAGCAAATTGAGATGATCCAATCATGACATCGCCGTATTTACAATTGTGTTTTGGGCTGGTCTTCTGCAAAATGTCATTTTTTATGCATTAGAATTCAACTGTTAAAAAAATCCTCATGTTTAAAGAGAAAAAAATCGCCATGAATTTGGGTTCAAAACAAAAATGTTTTGTGATTTGTCAGTCTTCTCAAGTGTTATTCAATTACGTACATTGCAAGTGTCTTTCTTGCATATGCAAATTGAATGTAATCGAGTAGCACGTGTTTGGACAGAGTGTTAAGGGACTTACTGATAGATTCAGGGTCGATATGCACAAAGAAACTTGCAGCAACTATGAGATAGCAAAAAATAAGCATCAGTCCTTTGAAGTAATTTGATGTTCCCTCCTGCAAGAATTAAAATATGCATATCATCAATGAAGAATCGAACATTTCAAATGGAAAAGTAAAGCTCAATCCTCAGAAGCTCACCTGCAGCATGAAAGCCACAACAAGAACTGTCATAATGAGTGTAGCAGTCTCAAATGGTTGAAAATTCAAGTCCATTGGACGCCCCATAATCCACGCCACGACCACACAAAAGGGTATCTGTAGTTATTGAGACACCGTTAATGGTCAAAAGCACAAAATAACAAACAAATTCGATAAATGTGATATTAAATATATTTATTCACTACATACTCCAAACATAGCTACTTGCGTTGATGATCCTATCGCCACACCAAGACAAATGTCCTGAAAATATATACAAAATTATATGAAAAAATAATGAACTTGTTTTTACACATCATTAAGGTAATAGATAGCAAAACGAACACTTACAAGCTTGTTTTTCACAGCAAACATAATAGCCCCTGCGTGTTCTGCTGCATTCCCAACAATTGGAAGCAGAATAACACTTACAAATGCCACTGGAATGTTCATTGCAACAGATGCCCCCTGAAAATTGTAACCATATATGCTGCCATAAGTTCGCTTTATATAAATGATGTATATTTTTAAATAATTTGACCAGTATATGTAATTACTTCTATGGCATTAACTAGATATCCTGAAAGGACTGATATCAAAGCAGTCAATATAAATAACCATATCACTGACTCCCACTTCGACATATCTGGCACTTCTTCATCGTCCGAGCTTCTATCAGTCGGACTCTCTTCCTGAATTTATATACTAATTCAGAAATTGTGATGCACTATAGGTTCAAAACAAAATGTCTTAGATAAAATAGCGAAGAAAGTACCTCGTTTACTGGGGTATAGAGGTTTCTTTGGCTTGTAAATTGAAAAAAAATGTATGCACCATATGCTACAAGCATAATACAACTACTAAACCTTGAAAGCAGCAGCTCAGACTTTCCATAATGCAACTCGGTATGAGTGAAATGAAGAACTGTTGGGAATAGGAGGCCCATCACAGCCATCAAGAGCAATCCTGAATTCATTGCTGCAGATGCCTATAAATGATATTTAGAAAGGTATGTCCGAATGTTTGAAAAGTTCTATTCTTTTTAAGAATGTACAAACATAATAAAAAATGAAATTCACGAACCTTGTCAAACACTTGTTCCTTATTATAGTGAACAATTCCACCGGCAAAAAATGCACATCCAAGAACTAACAACATATTTGAAAGAATTGATCCAAGTAATGATTGTTGAACAACACGTATCATGTTGCTTTCTAGTGCGTGCATTGATATTATCAGCTCTGTTGCATTACCAAATGTAGCATTTAAAAGACCTCCTACTGCAAAATTTCAAAAAGAAACCAATTTTACAGAATGTAGATAATCCTAAAACGAAAAATAGTTTAGAAACAAGAAACATACCCGTTGATCCAGTGTAGAAAGCCAGCTGCCTAAATATTTAAACAAAAAAAGACATGAAAACAAATCATACATTAAAAATCGAAAAAGAAGCAAAAACGAAATAAAATAAGCCATGCAGGTTCTCAGAGCATACTCTGTAGCCCAACCCAATCGTTCAGCCAAGGGAATGATACCCAATAAACATAGAAAGAAGACCCAACCCTGAAGTTATTTCAAGAACTAGATCAGAACAAGCAATAAATTGACTATAAGAGGAGGTTTCTGTAATAAGAAAAACTCACTTGATGGTTTGTTAGTTTGTCGACTACTATGGCCAAAGGGCCACAAGGTAACAACAAATTCAGTTTGTTGGAAAACAGAACAGTCTTTATACTGTAAACTATGCTACTAAATATACATTTACAACCGATATCTTCGGAGTCAGGAGGCCCAAAGAAAGATTTTTGAGAAGTAATACTAAGAGAAGATGTCTTTCTATCAATAGGTTGAGAGCTGACAAGGCTCAGGTCTTCAAGGTCCGACCTTGTTTTCCCATCTAACGATCCCATCTGTCGAACAAATTATAATGAGATAATGTGAGGAAAGAACAAAGACAGCACTTTTAACAATTAATTAAAACTGGATTCATAGTAGATGTCACAATCGATACTTTAAAGATTTGAAATCAGTACAAACTTGAAATGATCCAAACAAATGTTAAAGATTTGTTAGATATCTAGCTCGAAATTCCTGAATCCACAAACAAGTATAGATATTTCTAACTATGCCAAATAGCATTCCATTTCCTTCAAAATTGAGGGGTTCATAAAAAATATAGTATGTATATATCAACTAATTACCAGATACACAATCATTAAAAAAATACTAACCTCAAGTTGTGAATTAATTTCTACTCTGACTGAATGGGTATTGTCCATCAACTAAAGCTGGGGTTCAAACATATCTTCCATCTCCAACTTAACATGAAAATAACTTTAATCAGTCAAAAACTACACTAAAAAAGATCATCCAGTATGAGTCTTGTAATCTCACAATTAAAACACCTGAAATCATGAATTATTACATGGAATGATATCCAATAAAATTGAGAATAAAGTACCAAGAATTAATCTTCCAACTTTACACACATACAAAACACGCAATAAGAGTGTATGATTTGGAATGCTTACAGAGAAAGAGACTGACTGTTGATAAAGTCAGAATCTGATTTTGGGTGATATCATCGTGAATTCGTGATGTGCATGTCTGCCAAGATTTTCAAACTTCGGAAAAATTAGAAGAGAAATTTTATTAATTAGAGTAGGATTATTCAAACCCTCATAATTTCGTAGAAATTTCGATTTTTGAGTGTGTGATTGATTGATTGTGTAAATTTATTTCGAGAGTGTTATATTTGGAAGGTTCATGCATTCTTATTTTTTGTTTTTTTTTTTTGGTACAACATGCATTCTTATTTAGATTTTAATAAGAGAATAGTTTTAGAAATTTGAAGAATTTTATAAATATTTTTAATTTTCGTGTATTTGATATTAGATCCAAAAATACATAATTTTGATACTTTGTATCATGAAGAGAAAATTGCACTTTTTTCCTCTAAATTTACAACTAGGTTGTACTTTCCCTCTTGAACTTAAAATTTTTACTCTATTCGTTATTGAACTTACACTAGTGTTGCACTTTTCCCCTTGAACTCTTTTCCGGCTATAAAGTCTAGGGAGTAAAGTGCAACACAAAAGTACCCATGATGAAAAGTTCAATAAGGGTGTAAGTTCAGGTAAAAAAAAGTATTTTTGCTTCTTTAAGTAGTAAGTTCAGATCTTTATTCTTCAAATAATAATTATCATTTAGAAAATCAACGATTTAGATTGTCAAACTATTTTTTTTTCATTACAAATTTAAAAACTTAAAATCTCATTTGAAGAATATAATGCGAAACTTGCAAAATGAACTTAAACATAAAATTTTAGTGTATACTCGATTTTATACTCATCTCTCACTCTGTAATGTCTAAATAATATATTCTATAGTTGTTAGATAATTTTTTTTGTGTGTGTATTATATATTTTATTACAATTCGACATAAGCCATGTTTTTTGCCCTTTGAATTATAATCTGGTAAAAAGTTAATTGATTGAATTTTTGTTGATTTTATATACTTTTGAAATCATCGTGATCTATAAGCAAAGCTTCTATTGGGGTCACAACTTCAGATAATTGAGTTAAATTGGTATTGTGTCACGATCGTAGACTATCTAAAAAAAATATACTAACGGGACTAGGTTCTTCATTATTCAATAGAATTACATATAATACAAGATCAAAGGGATCTTTTTACCAAAAAAAAGATCAAAGGGATTAAAAAAGAAAAAAGAGTACACAGTCAAAGTAGAACCTACTCTTAATATTGTTACAATTTATCAAAAATGCTTTCCCAGTTCTGCAAATCAAAATATTAAAAGACAAACAAAAAAGCAACTTGCACCTATATTTAAAAACAACTGCAAAATCTGCATTTTCTTCTCTCTTCCCCTTCTGGTTGTAAATTAAACTATAAAAGGATTTGTTAAAGAAAAAAGAGTGAATTGAAATCGAACTTTCAGCTACAGCAACCTCCTGCTTGAGAATTAGCACCATCTCTTCCTGCTGAAGGTCCTTGAATTCCTCCATACCCGACTTTGATTCCATACGACTGCACAAGGCAAGAAATAACTTACTTTCTTTGCACTCAAACCAAGTACAAACTTTAACTTTTACACGAGACAGTTTACTTTTATATGCAACTCTTAACATATACTAATAATTTTGAAAATACTTTTCCAGATAACTCATAGTTTTTAATAATTCTAGGTTTCCCATATTGGATGTCAGTAGTAACCATAAAGTGTACTTCTATTCAAGATTAGCTGGCCAATAATATAAATAAATCTTAAGAAAATTTCACTCCATTAGCACAAATAAAAATGCACCTCATTAGACACATCAAAAGCTCCATCTTGAATTCTCTTGTAGATTGTTGAGGCAGTCTTTATAAATGCCTGAAAAAGAAAATACCAGTAACTCAGGGACAATATATACAAACTTAAATCAGTAACAATGAAGATATATCTATCCCGGGAAATGATCTGATCAATTACCAAAGTAATGAATTTCTCACCTCCTCGACATTTTGAGCTGTTTTGGCAGAGGCCTCCATAAATATCAAGCCATGTTCCCTCGCAAATTGCTCTCCTTCCTCAGTGCTTACAGCTCTTCTGTGAGCCAGATCGCACTTGTTTCCTATCAGCATTATGGTCATGTTCGCATTTGCATGCTGTCTAGCATCCTCCAACCAACTAACAAGGTGGTTAAAAGTTTCCCTCCTGAAACAATCAATTAACCAAGTTCATTCAGCATAGTACATAATAGCATTAACATTTCCACCCCTAGAATTAGAGATGTACAGAAGCACGCACGCTTCTTAAACGACAATCCAATCACTTATAACGCTGATCGCTCTCATATGTTTGAGTTCTTGAGATACATTTGTTTCAAGCAGTACATTCATGGGTTAATCCCAGCAAATCTAAGAGTAATGCTATCTAACATATAAGAAAAGAAGAAAAAAAGATACCCTAAAGTGGCTTTTAGCTGACAAAGAGTGTCTGGTTTCAACCACTAAAAACAACACAAAAGTCAGCAGTGCAATGGTTCCTCACTACTTATTTCACTATTTTGAAGTAAATACATCATATAAATGACGTTATTCATTAGCAAAATTGCATCCAAACTCTGGGAGAAGCTCAATAGGAGAGACTTAGACAAAGAAGCACAAATCACTGTTTCTCTTTTTGAATCATTGGAAACAAAAGTACTGATTGGTTTTCAAATTCTTTGTTTTTCTTGGGACTTTTATATTTTTCCTAATTAGCAACTTCCTCTACAATTTTTCCCGTTCTCTCTGAAAAGTTTCCGAAGAGTTTATAATAGAAACAAACTTTTAGTCAATGATTAGAGCATTCTACTAGAGCCGTGATTAGGTAAATGAATTTCTAAAGACTTAAACAAAAACATAAAAAAAATAAAAAACCTTGTAATGTCATATACTAGGAGAGCCCCAGCAGCACCTCTGTAGTAGGACCTCGTAATAGACCGGAATGATTCTTGACCAGCCTGACATGATAAATGAACAAATAAAGATGTTATGTTGACAGCTTCACAGAGTTGTTCTTGAATTTGAAACTAAGGCAAGTGCAACGTAAAACAAACCGTGTCCCAAATCTGTAGCTTTATTGGTTTGTTGTCGATTGTGATCATTCTAGCCCCAAATTCGACTCCGATGGTCAAGTCGTGCACTGGCTGAAACCGTTTGTCGGTGAACTGCAAAAGCAGGCAGGATTTCCCGACACCTGCAAACGTATGTCCAAATATGGTCTAAATTTTCTGCACGTTTCTACCGGAAACATCGATTTTTTTTTTTGTTTTTGAGTAAATGGAAATGAAAAATAGAATAGTTTTCACTTCAACATGTTTTGTTGATTTACATCTTTTACAAATGTTTCCCCAAAATTATCTAAAGGCTCGAAAAGTTCAATATTTAATTGATTGAAACATACCAAGGACACAAAAATTTTAATCCACGTGTTCAAATAACTTGAATAAGATATACTTCTCCTATGTCTTGCCATTGAATTGAGAAGCATAATAGGATCTTTTCTTTCTCAACATGATTTTAAAAGCAAATTCTATTTTAGGTCAATCAAGGCGCTTGAAATTCATCATGCATTACCATTAATTAAACAAATAAAACTCTTGAGATAAACAAAGGTAATAACTTAGTTTAATGGAATGGAATTTAGATCAGAAAATAACCAAATCTTATGATGGTGATGATTCCAATAGCAAGTAAGGGGAAATAGAATTACCTGTATCTCCAATGATAATGTACTTAAAAAGGTAAGCGTACGACATCGTTTCTCCGAGATCGGAGAAATTATGGAAGAATGAATGGATGAATTGCACAGCCAACTGGCCAAGGATCTTCCGTTTTAGTTGTTTATTTTTCTATTTTTCCTTTTTTGGAAAAAGAGAGAGGTCAAATCCCAAAACTGAAAAATACTACTCCTTTTTGATAAAAAAAAATAATAATAATTAATTTACTTTAAGCAGAAGGAAAAAGAGATGTCAACTTCCAAACTGAAGAAAAGGGAAAAATGCAGTTCGCCCCCCACAATTACATCTTTTAGCATTTTATCACCCCCAAAGTACAAAATAAACATTCTACCCTTCAAAATTTTAAAGCCAGTTGCATCACTTGCATGTGTTGTATTTGCAACTGCTTTTGAAAAGCCAGAAGCAACTTTTTGGCTTCCAAAAGCAATTTAAAAGTGTTTGCATGTTCGGAAATCGAGTTTGTTTCTGCTTAAAATAAACAGCAAAGTGGAGTTTGGGAGCCTATGACCTGCTTATTCGTTGGTGGCATTTTCAGAAGCAGTTTTGGGACATATTTATCCTTCTAATTCAATTGATATCCCAATTATGCCCCTTAATTTATTCACACAAAAATTCACTAAAATTCAAATCTTATCATATTAATTAATTAAACTGATTCTAAAAAATAATTAATTAATTGACATGAATCTTTGTTTGTTTGTTAAATTGATGTGGCTCATAGCATTTTTTTTATTATCTTAATATGTTTTTCATTTTTTTATAATAATATTTTTTCATTTTGATGTTAAACAAGAATTCAATATGTGAATATAATTTATGACCATTGTTGTTGAATGGAGAATTTGATACAATTATTGTTTTCGGACCAACTAAAATATGTGAGGGAACAAAAGAAACGGTAGAAATCCGAGTGAATGAAAAGGAAATCTGAGTAAATGAAAAGGAAGATGAATTTCACTTTCGAGTTACAGAGGCTGGCTATAAAAATAGCCCCGTTCCTGAAGAGTCAAACTCATCATGTCATAGAACCATTTAGTTACACATCTATAAGAGTGTTCCTACCAACAGGTGATTGGTCTAGTGGAAGGAACTAGTCACTACAAAGTAGCGGACTCAGGTTCGAATCCCTGTTGGGAGAGGTTCCCACTTTATGTGTCCGACGCGCCTCGAAAGGGATTAAACCCTTGGGAAACAAAAAAAAAATAAGGGTGTTCCTAGATAAATTGATTTCAAGTAAATTTGTTCTTCATTTTTCATTCTAATTGTTGAAAAGGAGCCATTAAAAATAAGTTGTTAAAAACTAATCCGGGAAAGATTAATGACAATGTTGTAAACATGTATTAATCAGAAACTGATTCAGACATTTATACCAACTAGAAAAGCACACGTGCGTTGCACGTGATTAACTAAGTTAGTTGAATTATATAATATTTTTTTTATTATATTATGGTCTTAATGACACACCACATAATTTTTTTGATTAACGCACTTTAATTATTACTATGTCGTTACCAAGAATTTAAAGTTGTTATCCTGAATACATAAAACCAAAACATCAAATAAAAAATTAACTATAATTACTAAGTTTTTCTAACCCAAAACTACATGTCTACATAACTATAATTCTAACTACCATTTGAACGAATGGACAACGCAATTTTCTTATTCCTTGACCTTGATATTTCCATCTAAGCCAATTTTCACATATTTAACCCATTTTTCTTAATCGATTTCACCAGTTTGGTCGGTTATACCTGTTTTTTACCGAGTTCATCCATTTTCAATTACATGTCTAACCTAATTTTTTTTATCAATTTAACTCGTTTTTACTAAGTTTCCTCAATTTTATAGAGTAAACATATTTTATCGATTTAACCCGCTTCTACACTAAGTTTACCATTATTTTTTCGTTATTTTAACATGTTATTTAATCGATTTAATCCACTTTTACATTGAGTTTACCATTTTTTTTATGTTATTTAACCGTTCTTTCATCGATTTCACCCATTTTTTGTGGTTTATCCCATTTGTTAATCAATACACTCATTCTCTCCGGTTTAACCCAAATTTAATCGATTTTGCTTTTTTTATTTATGATTTAACCTTTTAACGACAATTTCACATTTTTTGTCTATTTAGCTCGGTTTTTTTGTTTTTGTTCTTTTATCGACTTGACCCATTATTTTTTATCCCGTGTTTAGCTGATATCATTCATTTTTTACCGGGTTACTCGTGTTTTGCCAGTTTATCCCGTTGTTTTATCAATTTTACCATTTTTTGTTGCTTTAACTCGTTTTTCTTCGATTTAGCCCATTTTCCCATGATTTTACCATTTTTATCATCTATTATTTAATCAAATTTTACTTGTTTTACTCAGTTTTAACCATTTATATGTTTTGACTTAGAACAGTTATAAGTTTTTCAGTTAACTAAATAGTACTTTATTTTGTTCATACAACACAAATGTGGCCTTTTTTTCGAGGTTCTTTAATAGTTTTTAGGTTATTTCATAATTGATAATTTCTTAAGAATTGTACAAAAAAGTATCAATTGCACTCTTTTGTTATTTTAACCCGTTTTTTGACCGATTTCGCCCATTTTTGTTTTTTATCCCATATGTTAATCAACTCACCTATTCTCTTCGGTTTAACCTAATTTTAGCTGATTTTACCTATTCTTTGCTAATTTAACCTATTTTCTCACATATTTCACCTTCATTTTTTTTCCAATTTAACTCATTTTTGTTCTTGTTCTTTTATCGATTTGTCCCCCATCCCCCCTTTTTTGTTGGTATCTCATGTGGTAGCCAATATCATTCATTTTTACTAGTTACCTGTTTTCTGTCGGTCTCCATTTTTTTCTTTAACTCGTTTTTCTTCTATCTAGCCTATATTCCCATTGATTTTACTATTTTTTATCATATATTTTTTAATTGACGTTTACTTGTTTTCACCGATTTTAACCAGTCTATGTTTTGACTTGTTTTGGCTTAAACCAATTATAAGTTTTTAGTTAACTAAATATACTTTTTTATATTTAAAGGTGGCCTTTTATTTTTAGGTTTTTTAATTTTTTGAGGTTCTTTGATAAGTAATAATTTCATAAGAATTTTTCAAAGTAATATCAAATTTATCTGCTTTTACACTGAGTTTATCATTGTTTTGTTATTTAATCCCGTTCTTTCACTGATTTCACTCGTTTTTTGTTGTTTATCACATTTCTTAATCAATCCATCTATTCTATCTAGTTCAACCAAATTTTAGTCGCTTTTATCCCATTTGTTAATCAATTCACTCATTCTTTCTGGTTTAAACCAATTTTAGTTTGATTATACTTATTCTTTTGTTGATTTAACCTATTTTCTCACATATTTCACCTTTTTGCCAATTTACTCATTTTTTGTTCTTATTCTTTTATCGATTTGATTCATTTCTTTTAAGTTATCCCGTGTTTAACTGATGTCATTCATTTTTTTTAATCGATTTTACCAATTTTTTGTCGGTTTACCTTGTTGTTTTATCAATTACACTATTTTTTCTGCTTTAACTCACTTTTGTTTCTATCTAACCAATTTTTTCATTGATTAACTATATTTTATCATGTACTTTTTAATCGAATTTTACTCGTTTTTATTGATTTTAACAATTTCTATGTTTTGACTCTTTTTGGCTAAAACCAATTATATGTTTTTTTAATTTCGAATAAATATATTAGTCTTCACAAAAAAAGGAAATAAATTTTATTCGCCAAACTCGTACTTTTATATGTAAATAATAATAAATAATAAATATAGATAACAAATCATATTTCTACAAACGTGTGAATTATAATAGAATATGGTACTAATGATCTCCAAATAGTAAAATGCTCCGACATTTAGTTAATTGATTATTAATAGTTTTTTTTTATTAATATTTTAATGAGTTTTACAACTTTAAAAGATAATTATAATAAGGCTGATGTAGGAGAGACTTCTTATCTAATTATATTTCTAGGATTCTTTTATTTTACCTTTTTGCCATAAAATTAAATATCACTATATAATTTAAACAGGGGTATATTAGTCTTCACAAAAAAGGGAAGAAATTTTCTTCAACAAACTCGTACTTTTATATGTATAAATAAATAATAAAATAATAATATAATTTGGCTTAAACCAATTATAAGTTTTTAGTTAACTAAATATACTTTTTTATATTTAAAGATGGCATTTTATTTTTAGGTTCTTTAATTTTTTGAGGTTCTTTGATAAGTAATAATTTCATAAGAATTTTTCAAAGTAATGTCAAATTTACCTGCTTTTACACTGAGTTTATCATTTTTTTGTTATTTAATCCCGTTCTTTCACTGATTTCACTCGTTTTTTGTTGTTTATCACATTTCTTAATCAATCCATCTATTCTATCTAGTTCAACCAAATTTTAGTCGATTTTATCCCATTTGTTAATCAATTCACTCATTCTTTCTGGTTTAACCCAATTTTAGTTTGATTATACTTATTCTTTTGTTGATTTAACCTATTTTCTCACATATTTCACCTTTTTGCCAATTTACTCATTTTTTGTTCTTATTCTTTTATCGATTTGATTCATTTTTTTTAGTTATCCCGTGTTTAACTGATGTCATTCATTTTTTTAATCGATTTTACCAATTTTTTGTCGGTTTACCTTGTTGTTTTATCAATTGCACTATTTTTTCTGCTTTAACTCACTTTTGTCTATCTAACCTATTTTTTCATTGATTTACTATATTTTATCATGTACTTTTTAATCGAATTTTACTCATTTTTATTGATTTTGACAATTTTTATGTTTTGACTCTTTTTGGCTTAAACCAATTACATGTTTATTTAATTAAACTAAATAGTGTTTTTTTATTCATATAGCACAAATGTGACACTTTTTTTCTTCTGGGGATCTTTAATAAGTGATAACTTTTTAAGAACTTTCTAAAGAAATTTTCGAAAAAATATATTAGTCTTCACAAAAAAAGGGATTAAATTTTATTCGCCATACTCGTACTTTTATATGTAAATAATAATAAATAATAAAAATAGATAACAAATCATATTTCTACAAACGTGTGAATTATAATAGAATATGGTACTAATGATCTCCAAATAGTAAAATGCTCCGACATTTAGTTAATTGATTATTAATAGTTTTTTTTTTATTAATATTTTAATGAGTTTTACAACTTTAAAAGATAATTATAATAAGGCTGATGTAGGAGAGACTTCTTATCTAATTATATTTCTAGGATTCTTTTATTTTACCTTTTTACATAAAATTAAATATCACTATATAATTTAAACAGGGGTATATTAGTCTTCACAAAAAAGGGAAGAAATTTTCTTCGACAAACTCGTACTTTTATATGTAATAATAATAATAATAATAATAATAATAATAATAATAAATAAATAAATAAATATTTGGCTTAAATCAATTATAAGTTTTTAGTTAACTAAATATACTTTTTTATATTTAAAGGTGGCCTTTTATTTTTAGGTTCTTTAATTTTTTGAGGTTCTTTGAGATAAGTAATAATTTCATAAGAATTTTTCAAAGTAATATCAAATTTACCTGCTTTTACACTGAGTTTATCATTTTTTTGTTATTTAATCCCGTTCTTTCACTGATTTCACTCGTTTTTTGTTGTTTATCACATTTCTTAATCAATCCATCTATTCTATCTAGTTCAACCAAATTTTAGTCGATTTTATCCCATTTGTTAATCAATTCACTCATTCTTTCTGGTTTAACCCAAATTCAGTTTGGTTATACTTATTCTTTTGTTGATTTAACCTATTTTCTCATATATTTCACCTTTTTGCCAATTTACTCATTTTTTGTTCTTATTCTTTTATCGATTTGATTCATTTCTTTTTAGTTATCCCGTGTTTAACTGATGTCATTCATTTTTTTTAATCGATTTTACCAATTTTTTGTCGGTTTATCTTGTTGTTATATCAATTGCACTATTTTTTCTGCTTTAACTCACTTTTGTTTCTAATCTAACCTATTTTTTCATTGATTTACTATATTTTATCATGTACTTTTTAATCGAATTTTACTCGTTTTTATTGATTTTGACAATTTCTATGTTTTGACTCTTTTTGGCTTAAACCAATTATATGTGTTTTTAATTAAACTAAATAGTGTTTTTTTTATTCATATAGCACAAATGTGACACTTTTTTTCTTTTGAGGATCTTTAATAAGTGATAACTTTTTAAGAACTTTCTAAAGAAATTTTCGAAGAAATATATTAGTCTTCACAAAAAAGGGAATAAATTTTATTCGCCAAACTCGTACTTTTATATGTAAATAATAATAAATAATAAATATAGATAACAAATCATATTTCTACAAACGTGTGAATTATAATAGAATATGGTACTAATGATCTCCAAATAGTAAAATGCTCCGACATTTAGTTAATTGATTATTAATAGTTTTTTTTTTTATTAATATTTTAATGAGTTTTACAACTTTAAAAGATAATTATAATAAGGCTGATGTAGGAGAGACTTTTTATCTAATTATATTTCTAGGATTCTTTTATTTTACCTTTTTGCCATAAAATTAAATATCACTATATAATTTAAACAGGGGTATATTAGTCTTCACAAAAAAGGGAAGAAATTTTCTTCGACAAACTCGTACTTTTATATGTATATAGAAAAGGTATATATAATTTTTTTATTTTAAACATCTCTTTTTTCCGATTTTGACATTTTTCCGATTTTGCTAACACACACCCAACTTATAGAAACACACTTATGTCCACCTTAAAGCAAAGCAACAACTCTTTATACCTTTAAACAAAATAAATTGTTTTCATGGCATTGCTAGTTAGAGGATTGCACCGAACATCCCATGTTATATGTCTAACTCAAAATTGGGAATTTATGAATTATGACATAGGATGAATGAACCCTTTCTCTGTATGCGAAAATTGTCAACACAAAAACAAAAAAAAACAAAAAGAAAAAGGTCACATAGCAATTGTTTCCCAAAAACAGAGCCCGCAGGGTCATATTGAAAATTCTAAATAATTGATCTTTGAAAACAATAGATAGCCTAAACCAAATATCTATTATAATCCATAAACTTTTCACCGAGAAGGAAAAAGATACATACATATGTAACATATCAATATCTAATCAAACCTTCATCATTTTCAAAACCACCACAAAAAGTAGCCTGGAAAATTTTGAAAATAATATTTACTGCAAATATCAATCTATTTTCTCCTAGGCCTATATTTGTTTTGTACATCACCACAATCACATGATGGTGCAGGAGGGGTCGTAGGTTCGATCCCTGATCTCGACATAGTGGGAACACGGCGGTGGATACCACCCAACTGCCGGTGAATGTGGGGTGGGCCCATCCGCCCTTCTCGCGGCGGACTCCTGAACCTTTTTGTCTTCGCCAACGCTAATTAGCTCAGCATATTCGAATTTCTTCCTTAGAAGCCGCGTTAGTTCTACAGAATCGATTCCTTCTCCCACCACTTGCATTTCATTCTTTCCCTCACCTATTAATCCCACAGATTCAACACCTAAAGAAATATACACAAACAAAATTACACCAACAATTTATTAAATACTCCACTAGATATTTTGAATTTTGGATTAACATAAGGTTTTCACAATGTCTTAAACTTTTCTAGAAGTTTCTCTTTCAATGACATGTACCTGATACGCCAACGGCAATTTTTA
This sequence comes from Penstemon newberryi var. newberryi, assembly GCA_030819805.1. Lineage (NCBI taxonomy): Eukaryota > Viridiplantae > Streptophyta > Magnoliopsida > Lamiales > Plantaginaceae > Penstemon > Penstemon newberryi. Next base: position 2,696,075 of record JAUALY010000003.1, on the reverse strand, counting down.
GGGCTTTGGATCGGGATTTGTCGTCGTTCATGGACACTTTAATCACAATCTTTTTCTGCAAATTAAATTTAACCAAGAAAAAGCATGCACAGTATGAATTAAGAAAAAGAAATATATCTTAATTATCTGCAATTTGAGGAGAGTGTAAAATTAGATTGTATATACCTTCATTTTGTTGGTGTGATGAAATTACTCGACAATGGCTGGTAAAGGAGGAGGGAAAAGAAACTTAACAGAGTGGGTTGCCAAAGAGTGGTTATTTATAGGGAAATGAATCTCCAGAGAGAGTATGTTTCACGCGCAGAAAATATTCAAAGCAACGTGAAAAGAGAAGAGAAGAGAAGAGAAGAGAAGATTAAAGGCTTAAAGGCTATTCTTCTGACACAAACACCCAGCCCATCCGAGTGTTTTTAATCTGATTACCCCTTGACTAGGTATTTCAATATAAATTGTGTAAAGAGTTGAATAATATTTATTTTATTTTTGAGATGTCTTAAAATAAAATAATATTTTTTTTTATAAATAAAATTATTTTTCTTAAAAATATCCTCTTACATAAAATATTGATTTGACAACACTAACTCTCAACCATTACTTTTAAGGACATAAACATAAAATTACATAATTTTTTTACTATTTCAACTCATACGTGAAACTCCATTTCAAAATAAAAGTAACAAAAAATAAGAGGGGGAAGTAGTATATTGTTTATTGATATGTTATTGTATTTGAACTTATTTTGATTTTTAAATAAGTCGGCTTAAATAAACTTTAATTGAATTGTATTAATGATCAAACTTAATTAATTTATTGTCCTTTTTTTTAAATGTTTTGTCTTGGTGTGTTAAGTAAGCCCGAATTGTTTGACACAAGATTTTACTAATGTTAGTAAAAAAAATTATGAAATAACCTAAACATAAAGCGTGTTTTTGTATATTAATTACACGTCCTCTTTTCTATGTACTTTTCTAGATTAATTATGTACAAATTCATAATCCTGGTTTGGTTTAGCAGATTCCTCTTATCACAAGTCAAATGTTTATATATATATATGATTATTATTTAGTCATGACTAATATTTAACCAAAAGGTAAATGTAGTGTACTTATCATATAACACTAGGACTCAAACACAATTTTTTTTTATGCAACACATCTCTAAATCCTATAACTTAGACTCGTACAAAAGTAATTTTCTTCAATCCGTCCGTCCAAATTTTTATGTACACGAAATATTAATTATGTGGAAATTATCTCCAAATAATTGAAGCATCACAGTCTCTACTCGAGTAGCGCTAGAGATCCCCATTAAAACTAATTTGTCTAAGAAGAAGTATATATAATTTTAGGATTATATTCCGGAGTAGGGGAAATTTAAGGAGGAAAATAATTTGAGCAGTATTTTTAACAATTATTAAAAAAAAAATTAGCCTAAGTACTTAAAGAGTTGAAAGCAACGCGTCCTAGGTTGGAATTAATGTCACATCACACTCTTTTGAATTGGGCAATGCAGGTTATCAAACAACTTAAACTAGGCAATTGAAAAGTAAAAATTAAATTTTCTTGAAGATGACTGCAATAAATCCAGATCCAAGGATGGACGTACGTGTATTGTTGGGGGCCTTGTTCCCCGAGATTTTGGGAATTTTTTAAGCACTATACGTATGTGTGTATGCATACTACTTAAAATTAGTAATAAATTATTAGTTATAATAGTTTATGACATACTTTTTTTTTACAATAGGTAGTCACAAAAGAAAAAAAGAATATACTTTGATATTTTAATTATTATGTTATTTTTGAGTATGGGGTAAAGTAATAATTAAGTAAATAAAGGCTCAATTAAAACTTAGACCTAATCTTATAGTAAAAGAAAAGAAAATCCAAATCCATCTCGATGATGAATTGTTGATGGGAAAATGGACCAAAGGTGATGCCTTTTTTGAAAAAGGTCAGAAATTTTGAATCCAAAAAAAAAAAACACAACATCCCCCCAAACTTTCTAATCTTGGATTCGTTCTTCTCCATATCCATATATATAAAATAAAAACAAAAGAATTTGTGAAGTGTGGGTAAGTCATAGATCTATAAATAACTATGAAGATTATGTGATATATAATGATGTGACAGTGACAGAAGTAACCTTTGACCTTTTCTTTTCTTGGATGATATATATGAGAGAAATAAAGTACGCATGAAAAACTTCTATTACGTTCAAATATTGTTTTAATAACCAAGTTTAGTGAGAAAGGTGTGTAATTAATTATTGCAAATTTGGAACCCCTTTGGTGTGAATTTATTTTGAAAACTGAGGAGACGATCGAGTGTTATATATAAACAAGTTCTAGTTAGATTGGTCGATTAGTAGGGTATAACGTAATTTGGGTCAAGAAGCACATGAAAATTTTAGTTCCAATAGAATCGATCACATAAAATTATTTGTTTTGTGATTGAGTCATACAAGAGAAGGACCAGTTAATCAAATTATATAATACATATTGTTATAATTGGTGTGTGCACGAGATAAAAAAAAATTGGTATAGTAAATTCAATCGTTAAATGGAGCAAAGTCGATCGTTATAGTAATTTTAAGATTACCCGAATCACAAAATACAGCAGGGAAAATCAGGGAGAGGGGAATAATATCAGAGCAAACGATAAAAACACCCCCTATGCTTTGTCTAACTTTCAAAAAAAACCCTGTGTTATTTTAACTCTCAAAAACCCCCCTTTGTTTGGTTTTAAATACCACACTCGACCCAAGTAATATATACTTATAATTTTATTTTTGACTTTTGGTGGAATGACAAGATTACCCCTACGTGTTTGTTTTTTTTTAAATTTATTTATTCTTTTTGAAAAATTAAGTATATACTACTTGGATCGAGTGTGGTATTTAAAATCAAACACAGGGACACATTGGGGGTTTTTTGAGAGTTAGACAAAGCATAGGGGTTGTTTTTGTCTTTCAATGTCAGGGGTAAAATTGTCATATCAAAAGCAAAATGTGAACAAATACTTTCAATTTTGGCGTTTGAAACACACTCTCTTTTTTGGGGGTGTATTTGGCAATTATTTGAGATCACAGAGGGTCTTTTGGGAGTTAAAATAATACAGGGGGGTTTTTGGAAGTTAGACAATGCATAGGGGGTGTTTTTGTCTTTTGCTCAACAATATCATTCCAATTACAAGAATTACCACACTTAAACGGCTTTGTTGCCAAGTCTTGATACTCTCTTATTTTCCATTTAGCCCAAGTACCAAGTACCAAGAACTTGACGAGCATAGAGAGCATCCATTTTGCAATTTATCAAATAGAAAATTAAGGGGTGCCAATTAAAGGGAGAGAAAATCGAAGAGAAAAAAAGGTGCAAGACTTTAGGGTCTATTTAATTTGGATGGGTTTTTGCTCGGTTTCGCGGGTCTCGGTTTAAAAAAAATGGTTTGGGTGAAACATTTGAGACCTCTTTGGATGGGTTTTGGCTGTTAGGTTTTGTGGTTTGAATTAGTTGAAACCCCACTTGAATTGAGTTTGAATGTTGGAGTTTAGGGGGAAAAAGTAAGTGGTAGATGTCAAATCAATGTATTTTTAGTGAGATTTGGGGGAAAAAGTAGGTGGTAGTGTCAAATCAATGTTTTTATAGGTTTGAAAAGTTTGAGTATGAGTTTCTGAATAGATTTTTTTATGGTTTTATATGTTTGGCGAAAACTCATTTGAAGGGGTTTTGACTCGATCTCACGAAACCCACGAGACCGGGTCAAAACCCATCCACATACACCCTTATATTGTAGCTTTTTGAGTGAGTCAACATATTGATTAATTAGAAGTCGGGGATATTTGCAATTGCTGGCATTTATGCTCAAAAATTGAGAAGTCGAAACAAAAGCCAAAAGTAATGGATAATCAAAAGCATGGAGTGCTTGAAAATTACGCAAAAAAGGTGGCCAAAATAACTACTCCACAAAAATGTCATATATATATATATATATGAATTCCTAGCTAGAATGCTGGCGCTACGTACATGATTTGCATTTGCCAAAATACTAGTAGTACTTTTGGATTCCGACAAGCAAATAATTAGTACTTAATTTTGTTAAAGTATTTGCAAACACCTTTCGGTAGACTACAAGATCGAAGTCGTCGTCACTTTGGAATCAAACTATTAATCATTCAGCTTTTAATTTCTTAGACAAGGAAATGCACCTAATGAGGCATGCATGCATATATATATATATATATATATATATATATATATATATATATATATGTGAATTAATTATGTTAGATGGAGCCTAGCCTAGGGATATATTAAAAGGACTCAAAGAAAGACAGACAGTTGGAAATACAGAAAACTTAAAGGGTAAATGGTGATTGAGGAAAACAGGTTCTCTTTTAAAAAGTTTTCTTACTTCCCAATTTTTTTCTTATCAATATGGTTTTATTTTCGGGAAAATTGCATTTTTGGTATTACAGGATAGGCTAACTTGCATTTTTGGTACCATTGGATACGAAAATGCAAATTTGGTACCATATGATAGGTTTTCATTGCAATTTTGGTACCAAACCCAATTTTTCTACAAAGTTAATGGCAATTTACCCCCTATGAAATACATAATATTCAGTTTACACCTCTATAATTTGGAAAAAAATCAATTTGCCCCCTGCAAAGTTTTTAATGAAGCAATTTACCCCCTTCAGCCGGAGAGTGTAACTCACTTGCTGAAACTGAGAGTAGACATGCAAACTATTTTATAATATAGGGGGATAAATTGTCATATTTATCATAACACATGGAGTAAAATGCCACACTAACATAATAAAAGTGGATAAAGTGTCGCCTATAAAAATATCAGGGAGGCGATGTGAAAATTTCACGGGGTAAAATGCTCTTTGTTAAACCACGAGGGGATAAATTGAACATTATGCATTTCATAGGGGTTAAATTATCATTACTTTTGGGGAAAAATTGGGTTTAGTACCAAAGTTGCAATGAAAATCTATCTTATGGTACCAAATTTTCATTTTTGTATCCAATGGTACTAAAATTGCAAGTAGGTATCTCCTATGGTCTAAGAAGAACTTTTCTAGAATCTGCTGCACACACATGCACAAGTCTACTTATATTCAATTTGAGTTGGTGTTACACAAATAGACATCAATACATCAGGCAAAATTTTAATATAGTTCAAAGGTACAAGGGAGTTTTTATCTGAAAAAGTTATGCAAAAAACAATAAAAATCACATATTGTTTGAATGAAACACACCCCGGTTAAAAAATTGACGGAAGGAGACGAATTTTGTGTTTTATGCAAGGTTTTTGAAAATAAATTGAAGTTTGGTGCAGGTTTCCCATAACAAATAATAGTATTTTGTATTTTCCCACATATTTGAGTTCCCAAAGGCAAAGAACCCAAAGTAAATTTAAGAGTTAATCCCACTTTCCCCCCTGAACTTACAATAGAATCCCATTTTCCCCCCTCAACTTGAAACTTTTCCACGGTCCACCCTCAACTTGCTTAATTGATGACACTGTCCCCCCTAAACAAAGTTTCCGGCAATTTTCTCATCGGAAGTCAAAGCACGTGAATTCCACGTGACTCTCTTAGGGGTAATATAGTCTACTCAATCACTTTAATCAGCTTCCCGCCAAAATAACAAATTAAGCTTGTTTTTATTTTCCAAAATTATATATCAACTAGGGCAAAATAATTAGAGTCTTTTATCAAATTAAAACCCTACCCATACCAGAATCTCTTTTTCTTGAACACGTTCAAAAGCTATGGCCTGGAAATTGAGGGAGGAAAACTACAGCATCCCACTGGAAGAAAGTTATCAATACTATGGTAATTATTCTGCCTAATATTTTATTATTATTATGGAAATTTATCTATTATAATATAAGTGAATAGTTTTATTGAATCGATGAGTTGTGTAAGCATTATATGTGTGATAATTCTTTTCTATGTGAAATTTAGCTTTTTGTAATATTACCCCTGAGATGAGTTGACTATACTACCCCTGAGAGAGTCACGTGGAATTCACGTGCTCTTGACTTCCGGTGAGAAAATTGCCGGAAACTTTGTTTAGGGGAGACAATGTCATCAAAAAGTAAGTTGAGGGTGGACTGTGGAAAAGTTTTAAGTTGAGGGGGGAAAGTGGGATTCTATTGTAAGTTGAGGGGGGAACGTGGGATTAACTCTAAATTTAACCCGATCCAAACCCCACTTCAAAACGTCATTAATTCTTATGGGTCTTGCTACCAACATGTGATTGGTCTAGTGGAAGGGATTAGTCACTACAAAGTAGTGGACTCAGGTTCGAATCGCTGTTGGATTTAATTATCAGTGTCAAGTCAATGAGGAAAAATCGTTTTAATGCTAGTATTTAATTATTAGTGGCGTGAAATCAAAAATATATATTGTTAGTTGTTAGTTATGTCAAATTAAGAGAAAATACCATTTTTGTAATACTCTCCTTAATTGAAAACTACTATTGTATTTCGTGTTGTTTAATACTGAAAATAAAAGAAACGAGTTATTTTGTAACAAACTAAAATCAAACCAACCGCAAAACAAACGAGGCCTTATTTCTCATAATTTGCCTTCTACTGGTAATTTTTATTTTTGGTAACATCACAACTGATGAGATTACAGCAAATGAAGTTCAAAAGCAAAAGATTTATCCCACAAAAGAAAAAGAAAAAATAATAACGAAAGTGAAGGTAGTTGGTAGGTTAGCAGAAAAGACCTTGTAAAGTTAGGTGAAGATAAGAACAAATTATCCTGTCTCGTGTAATAATTTCATCATAAAGAAGCTGGAAGAAGTTGTACGGTACAACTCGGTTGTGCCTCTACCTACCAATACCACTCACCAATACCAGATATCCCACTTCCCAACCTTCTCCTTCTCCTTCTCCTTCTCCATCTCCAAATTATTATACCCACTCACATTTCCATATTGCATTTTCATTGAATAGAAGAAGATTTTCCATTTTTTGGTAAGTGAAACTTTAATTTCTCTTTGGTACATACTTATGAGTTTAATTATTAAATGCCCAAATTAATCTGATGAAGAGATGTTTTGCTAAATAGGATCCCTTAAAGTTTTTTCAACTGGTTTCTTTCTTGCTTTCTCCCATTTTTAGCCGTCAAGGTTACACCTTTATAGTTCTTGTGTTCATAATCTGCATTATATTGGACAGTGGATTGGTATATTTACTAATTAAGTGGAATGTTAGTTATCCCATCGCCCAAATATTGATTTAGGACAGTTTTCTTGAGAAAATTTACGCCACAATGATCATTGTATAAGAGTATAAGTTGAATGTTTTTGTGATCCTTTAAGTATTTGTCATTATTATTTCTTCGGAAGATTAAATCAAGTTCATTAGCTGTCAACCTCTGCTATTGGTTTGTAATTAAAACTATGAATGATTATTGTTTTTTGTTTCCGAAATGTGGCAACTATAGCATATGGGTGCTTTCTCTTCTGTTTGTAACAGACTTAAGGCTATATTTAATGTACAGAAAACGAAATTGTTTCCAACTAGTCTTCTTCACAAATATCCTGTATCCTTTGTATGTCCTCATGCTCATTTTGTGATGAGTGATATTCTTTTGTTGGCATTTAATGATGGTATGGTTTTCTTTCTTCTTTTGGCTTTACAGATAAAAGCTAATTGAAATTCAGATGGCTCAAGAGGTTGTAAAGCCAGCTGAAGAGGTAATTTTCAGTTTCTCAGGACTCTAAGAGGAAAATGAATTAATCTACTCCCTTTATATTTCACTTGTTAGTGCATTTTCTTTCAGTAAGTACCTATTTTTTTTTTTTATTACTCCGATACATAGTATTGATATCTTTTCTTTCTTAGGTTGTTCTAGGTGAAGAAATTGGCCATGTAAGATTGATTACATTGAACCAGCCTCGACGATTGAATGTCATCTCTTCTGACGTGGTATCTTCTCAAATTCATTGTTTTTTAGATTATATTTCATTTCCTTCTGAGTGTTTCTGATTCAAAAACGTCTCACGATTCTGAATAGGTTGCTTTGATAGCAAAGCTTCTGGAAAAATGGGAAAAGGATGATGACGCAGAACTTATACTAATCAAGGTCCATTTAAAGCTAAAATTCTTATATCCTGGTGATATTCAAAAACAATCTTGTAATAGTTAAGAAATTTTACGTAATTATTTTGTTTGCTTAGGGATCTGGCCGTGCTTTCTCTGCTGGTGGAGATTTAAAAATGTTCTACGATGGAAGGACATCAAGTTAGTAGATTATCATAAAAGACTTCGATTTATCCTGTTTAGCTATGAGATTACCAGAAATTTACACATTTCCCTTCTCTTTCTCAGAGGATCCAAATCTTGAAGTGGTTTATAGAATGTATTGGCTTTGCTACCACATCCATACATATAAAAAAACAGAGGTATATATCAAAACATGTACAAAAGAATATAATATATTTTTGTCAGTCAAAAGACTCATTTGTTCATTGTCATTTTTAGGTAGCTTTAGTTCATGGAATTTCCATGGGTGGAGGTGCATCCCTCATGGTACCAATGAAGTTCTCCGCTGTCACAGAAAAGACCGTTAGTCTAAATATCCCTTTTTTGTCTGTATTTATCAACTTCTTGATCATAGTTGTTTCACACTTCTCATCGGTAATTATTAATTACTTGAAATAGGTTTTCGCAACTCCAGAAGCAAGCATTGGCTTTCATACTGACTGTAGTTTTTCATACATTCTTTCTCGACTCCCTGGGCATTTAGGTAAGCTAAATGGTCAAGTACATCAAGGAATTTTTTCATATATTCCCTATATATCTTTTTTCATTAAAATGCATTCTTTCTCGATGTTTAGGGGAATTTTTGGGCTTAACTGGGGCAAGACTGAATGGTAAAGAATTAGTGGCAGCAGGGCTTGCTACTCATTTTGTCCCTTCTGAGGTTAGATGAAATTCTCCAAACATATTTGTTCAGGCTTTTTTTATCAAGGATATTTTGCGTCAAAAGTGGCATAAATAACTTGTTACTGTTGCCATTTTGGGACTTAGAAATTGCTGGAGCTCGAGAACCGTCTCATAAATTTAAATAGCGGTGAACAGAATGCTGTCAAATCTGCCATTGAGGAATACTCTACAGATGTTCAAATTGATGAAAAGAGTGTCCTGAACAAGTAATGTTGAAGAAATTTTCAGATTAGTGAAGAAATAAATATATCATCTTAAAGAGTTCTTGTTAACATGCAGGAGGGCGATAATTGATGAGTGCTTTTCCAAGAATTCCGTGGAGGAGATCTTGACATCAATGGTGAGTAGTTTTACTTTTACATAGATATTTTGTACCCTGTATATAATCTAAGTGAAGAATATTTTCATTTTTAGGAATCTGAGGCGAGCAAGGAAGGAAATGATTGGATAGTTAACATTCTCGAAGGGCTAAAAAGGTCATCACCAACGGCATTAAAGATAACATTGAAGTCGGTAATGGTTCGCCTTGATCTCAATCAATGACTATTCCACTTTTATAAAGACAACAAATTCTCATTGAGGGTGGTTTTGATTATATCTTTAGATTCGTGAAGGAAGGAAACAAACTTTGGCTCAATGTCTAAGGAAAGAGTTCAGGATCACAATGAATATTCTCCGGACCATAATATCTGGTGATGTTTATGAGGTATATTATATACTACAAATTTATTTATATATTACTATATCTGATTATTGGTTTAACTAACACTTGATTTAAAAATGGCCTTTTTGCCTTCTTCTTTTTCTTTTTCAACAAGGGTATTAGAGCTGCAACAATCGACAAGGACAATGCTCCAAAAGTATAGTATCTCTATCTCTATCTCTATCTCTGCAATTTTTGTGCTTACCTTGCAATTTAAATAATGTGTCTTTTTGTTCTTGAAATTACTTACAGTGGGACCCCTCGACTCTTGAAGCCGTGGATGAAGAAAAAATCAAGAGGATATTTGAGCCATTTGCAGAAGACTTGGAGCTCAATATTCCACTAGGAGAAGATTTTAGGTGAATGACTTTGAAATGATCTCCTTTTCGTTATGATCTCTCTACGCCTGCAATTTAGGCAGCTGATTGTTTATTTGCAGGTGGGAAGGAAAATATGAAGACTCGCCTTACGCTTATATTAAATGAGTGCAAGAACCATTTATTTTATCAGTCATCAGCTTGCCTTCCTGTTCTGCGAGAATTTCCATCAGAAAAACAAACTACGTACGTTACCAGTTTAGCCATAGTTTTAAGCTAAAATAACTACTTTGTAATCAGATCTTGATAGCCGTATTCAATAAATTTGTTTTTCTTTGGAATTTGGATGGTGGTGTCATGAATTTTTTTTCGATAGAAAAGCATATTAATGAAACTAACACTTATGCCTAGTTGAATTCTGATGTTCCATATATTTTCAAAGTACCACACCCCTGTTTTTCTTCACTAATCAATCTTGAAATGGTTATAAACCTATAATTTCACCAAATTACTGATTATTTTTCCTATATATATATATATATATATATATATATTAAAAAAAAAAATTAAGCACTTCCTGCCAAATAGAAAATACTCCATCTCAGGTATTCAAAATACACACAGCATCTTTATGTACCAAATCCAAATTTCTCCTGGGATTCTAGAAAATCACACAAGACAGGAGGAAGATGTGGAACTGCAGTAAGTAAACAAATATTATTTGCACGACCTAAGAAAAACTTGAACTAAAGATTCAGAAATACAACTAAGAAGAATTGCTGTTTGAGCACCAATTTTATTTTATCACAAAGTTGTCTTCCATTGTACAGCATGGACCATAAAGAAAGAAAGGGATTTGGAGTGTCACAGGAGGAAGAAGATATCAATAAAACTTGTGAACCACTACTGCTTGAATACAATATTACAATACTCTACGGCTGAAGCATTAGCTGTAGAGTTACTTTAGGCAGCATGACGAGAAAAAAAATATGCCGAAGAAAACCAACAAACAATTTTAGAATTCACAAGCACAACACAACTAAATAAATTCAACAGTAATCACCCTAGATCAAGACTAGGAGATGCCTTGGAAGGATAACCGGTCTCGTAGAGTATCAAATATTGATGAAGCTGCGGCATTTTGTCCAAAAGTTAGTTTCAATCTCCCTAGCAGTTCACCATCTTTAGCTTGGGATGCAGCATCTGCTGCTTCCTTGGCCATTCCGATTCTAGCATAAGCCTGCTCATATATTACAGAATGGAAGTCAATTATTATACCAAAGATAAAGAAATTTCTGCAAGTACAAGAGTTTAATGAAATAAATTATCAAAATTGACATGTAGTTAGTTACCTCAGCTCTCTCTCTAGGATCAGCAAGTTTGGGTATATATTTAAGGGCTTCACCTTTCTCTTCTGCATCCACACATGCCTCCACAAATGGGCGGTAACCTTCACAAGACATTACACAAGTTAAAATTCTGAAAAGTGGAAAGGGTAAATTTACTCGATGATTTCCCATCCAAGTTTCTAGCAGTGTGTCGTATGAATGACAACTCTCACCCAGATAAGCTACTAGTAGGTGGGAAAAACACGTGGTTGAAAGTTAATTTCTCATTATATATTTTGCTACTTTAGGCTTGAGTTAGACATTCATCTTTTACAATAATGAAGACTAGGTGATGGACACACAAACAACACTAATCTAAAAGATAAAGACAATGTCACAAAAGAAAATTCGCATAATAAATCCCCTCAACCAAGAAGACTGACCAATTGGTGGCCTTTTCTCCTTTGAAAATTTTTCTAATGCATCCCAATCTCGAATTGTTGCTAAAGCAAATACTTTAAGCCAATACCACCGCTTCTCCGAAACCTGAATCATGTCAATGTTATTTCAGGAAATTTATTACGGACACAATTAATTTCACATTCACATCTATGTGTACAAAACCGAGGGTATGATTAACTTGACGTAGAAGAGACATTACTGAAATTTACAAACCTTAAATTCAGTTTTAACTTTCATTGCAGCCCGGTGATTTCCCAGGACAATGCATGTGCGAATTGTGTCACTGATACTTGAATCCACAAAAATGGCCTGCTTTGTAGTCACCTCTAGTTCATGTTGAATTCTGCATTAAAGTGCAAAGAGACAGCAATGAGCGGCTCGTGGAATATTAAGTAATAGATCCATTACATGTACAATAATAATAACACCTAGACCTCAGGGTATATGGACTTTTTCATTTTCAGATATTTTTTGTATATTTGGGCTTTTTATTGAAGATAAACGGAGATTAAACCTTTCTAAGCTCCTCATGTTTATATTTCTGAATTTCCCAAACCCAAGGGAGTTTCAAAGTATAATTAGTTCTAACCTCGGGGGTTCTAGGTGTGATTAAACATTGTACAGAAACAGAAAGGGACAAAGAAGCAATCCATAAGGCAGATGAGAGACATTACATGTAGACATTTACAACTACAACAATTTCAACAATAAAAAGAATATAAGCTGGATAATTTCATTGTTAACGTGGGAAAATAAAGATAGTGCTACTACAAAGATTAAGCAATTTGAGAAAATGGGAAGAATGGGCATCATCTGAACTGCATGGCTTGCCTGGAGTGATTTCTAAGTGGCAAGGGAATTTATCAAACAAATTTTAGTTCTTAATGCAAGAAATTCGTAACTACTGACAGCTTATCCAAACTACAATTTTGCACGACCAATGCATAATTCTCTCGTAGTATATCATTATAATAAATTATAATTCATGAAAAAATGGTACCAGCAAGCAATTTATAGTTTATTCATGTAGGCAAGCGTGGCGATGGTGCAAGATCATAAAAAATTATGATAAATGATGACGCAGCATATGGAATAACCTGGAAGTTCTAAAGAGTTTGTGTTTACTGTTTAAAATAAAATTGTATCATTAGTGCAAGCATTGAGTGTTAAACAAACTGATCACCTTAACAATTTAGCATGTTCCTCGGCGGCCTTGGACTCAAACATGTGTTCCTTTGTTTCTGTGAAAAGATTTTGGGCCTTTTCAATCATTTTGATTCGTGGACCATGGAGAGGGGATCCTTTACTCGCCATTGGGTTCTTTGATAATTCCCAGGACTCTTTCCACAATAAAAAAGCTACATCCTGCAAAATCATACAACCTTCTGTTGTAATTAAAACAATGAGAGAGAACAAGTAAAGAATATGGAGACATGATTCATGTCTTTTGCAACTCAAAATAAAAGAACAATTTACTATCAAAGTAAGTTGAATTCAAATCCAAGCCAAATATTAGAAAAAAGCTTATTCGGAATTTTTATAATAACAAAAATATATGGACCAACCAAACATGAGCAAGGGTGAAATAACTGAAAGTTTCTCAAAGTTCCAAGCATACTAGATTATAACAAGGGATAGCTCATATGAGAAACAACCAATGTATAGGGGAAAACATAATTTCCTTTTAATGGTAACGATGTGACAGCCTACTAAAGAAGTTGTCTAGGAGGTCAGTTCGTTGTGAGCATTTTGTTCAATCTTGGGATAAGTAAATTCCCAGAAAAACAGAAAATACCAATGTAAGCTTTTTCCAAGTGAAGATATGATATCACAGATGCAGGACAAGAGCTCACATAAATAGGATAGAATTATTCTCCAGAAAAAAAAAAAAGGATAGAATAGAATCAATCAAACCTGAATTTGACCAGTGGACAGAAAAAAGTCCTTCAAGAACTCATGCTTATAACACCTGGAAAAAAACATAAAACCAAAAACACATCAGAGGAGTTCCAACCCCCCCCCCCCCAATCCCAAACACACACACACACACCCCAAAAAGGAAAACCAATACTAATGATTATTTTGGGGGACCAGTAATGACCTTACCGTGCATAAGTAATGAATAGATCACGTGCAAGTGGTCTGGCCTGTATCGATCCAAAAAAATCCAGCGGTACTCTCTGCAATATGGCATATGGCACTCAATGAACTATATTAATGAAATGTCATCTTTACTTAGATAAAAAGATTGCTTATCCTACGATGATGTTTAAGATCACTTTTGTAGAAATCAATACACTACCTTCCTCCAGATATGAAACAGGACGAGATAAATAAGATCAGTATCGCCACATTCAGTAGCCTTTATAAGCGCAGTATCTTCTTCTCCAATGCTTAGCAAGAGAGGAATCTGAAATACAACTCATTACTTGTACACAAATTCTCTAAAAATGTTTGAACTTGTATTACTTCAATAAAGAGTGACATTAATTAGAGAGCTGAAAGTTAATGATGCTATTTAACAGTTATAATGACATTAAATGTAAGCATAAGCAATTTTTCAGATGAAACTGGCAAGGGCACAACGACAAGGAGACGTTAAGAAACACAATATACCTGTTTTGAGGAATGCGGCTCATGTTCAACTAGCATAGCAGCTAACTTTCTACGTCCAATCTTATCTGCATGAGCTGCCACAGCAGCATAAGATATTCCTTTGCATATCTTGAGCTGACAATCAAGAACCAATATATCAGACATGGCCACATGGGGCAACAAGTACAAATTAAAGTGTAAAATTAGGGATGTAACTTTAACCCAACCAAACATGGTCAGCTTGAATAGTAAATTGTGCCTGCCTGGAAATCTTATAAACCATTCAGATCCGGTAAACGTATCCATTATTTAACAAGTTGGAGGATTGGGTAAATTTGGATTAGACACCCACAAATGATGTTATGTTATAAAAAAATACACAATCTAGAAAATACTAAAACTCAATCACTGTGTGCTGAAAGGTGTCACTATTTTGAACAATAACTAGTCACTACTCTCATAAAACCAACACAATGTATGTATGTGTGTGTTTAATATTCACAGAGAGAGAGAGGTCAAGTTGCAAAGCAACCCAAAAATGATAAGTTCTAAAATTACGGAACTGGAATTGTCTAAGGCAAGGTCTCAGCAAGTCAGCTTGGTCAACTCAGTGTAAGTGGGTCGGACAAATTTGGATGGGTTAATGTCACCCCAGAGCAAATTTTAACTATATACTATAATAAGTAATGGTAAAAAAATTACAAGAGTAAGAAAACCAACCTTATTGAGTAAAATATCGAGAAGACTGGCATCAGGTATTGAGGAGGATGCCGTCATCTTGGTACAGGTCCAGTGCATCAGCACGACTTCCTACTCGGAGCCACAAATGAGAATGACTTCAGTTAAAGATACATGCCAGACCCTCTTCCTACTCAATTCATTTTCTTTAACATTGATGAAAATATTTTAATGAAATATATGTACTCATTTTAACCAAAAAAAAAAAAAAAAAGCTATTCTTGAATCATTCAAAGAAAACACTCATCACCAAAGAACATAATTATATGATGCTAAAGAATGAAGAACATAGCAATGACATGTCAAGTGAGCAATGTCAGTGGAAAAAATTAAAATTACATAGGTGGCTGTTGGCTGTTGCTGCTATTGTTGCTATAAGAAATAGGAAGAGTTCAGAGATGGCAATAAGAAGTTAAATGACTTACTTGGCTCATACCCAGGTATTCTGAAATCCGCAAAGCAAGAAGATGGTTGTGTGCATTAATCAGACGGTTAATCAGAACAGAGGGTGTAAGCAACTGCAAAGATTTCAAAGAAAAAAATAATAAGTTGCTTACAGTTCAAACAAGGATGACAAAACTAGTACTTTCAGGCATAAAGTGGTGAAAATTCAAAACCTTGTACTGCTGAATGCTAAGAGGAATACCGATCTCAACATGGCGCACTGCATTCAAGACCCGCAGCGTCTTACACATCTCTTGAATAAGATCACGTTTAAACTGGCTGTCAAAGCCAACTGGATATCATTACCAAGGAAAAATCAGAAAAAATTGTTCTTATAGAAACATGAAGAGTAATTCTAAGCCAGAAGTTTATGCATGGAAACGATTTATGATATAATAAGACTCTTAAAAAATTTATATATGCCTTCATTCACTTCCATCTCGTACTACAGGTATAATAAGCAACAGATATCGTGAGTGCCACATTTAAAGAAAAAGATAGCCTGAGTTATTTATTACCTTGCAAAAGATGTAGTTTAATAATTAGGACTCTTCAGATTAAACTAGGGATATGCCTTTTTAATATGCAGGTATCCAGAAGTAACTATTGCTTATATAGATATGAGACATGCTCATAAGAGGTAGTACACAGAAGAAACCATGCCTATGCATAAAAAGGATTATTACATAGCTATAGGTCCAGTCCATCTTTTCCCTTTGTTGAAAGCATTGTTCCCTCCCCCCATCTCCCTCAAAAGAAATTGAAAAATTACACATGATAACACAATATGCCACAAAGGCCCACCCCTAACATCAAAAATTTTGAATTGCTATCATATCAATCACAAACAATAATTTCCCGTAGCATCACATTCCTGAATTGGTAAATATGTCAATAAAAGCAATGATTAAATTAATAATAGGCCAATAACATTTAAGAGTGCACATATTTTTTGGGTATAAGTGGAAAACAAAAGAGAAATCACAATGAACGATAAAAAAACTATGTTTCATCGACAAACATGAATCAGACTTCGAGCACCAACGAGACACATAGCTAACAGACCAACCTGGAAAAGGCCTGTCCATAGCTAGCAGCTCTCAGCAGTGTTCGTTGCTGTGAGATATCAAATTCATAACCAGCAGCATCAACACAAGCCTCAACAGCTTCTGGCAGTGAAGAGCGGATCAATCTCAAATTTTCATCAGCCTGGAAGATTATAAGGCATTTATATCAGCCATGCCGATTATTCAAATGGTTAATGAACATGTTCTTAACGTAATATATCCATTTTCAATAAGTTTATTAGCACTATGGTTGACTAAAACTAGGCAAGCGATTAATTTAAATCTAATCCAAGCAATGATTTGAAAAAGCGAAGCAAGTAACAACGATTCTCATCCTTTTAACTCGGAGATTCCAGATCATTAATGTGAAGTCATCAATAAATAAATCTCATAAGATATTCTACCAATGGGTGCCAACATAGTATTAAGGGGGTAAGAGAAGAAAAATTTGCACAAAGTAATGAAAGCTGAAAATGGTAGTTTGTAGAGTGCTACAGACTGATCTCATAAAGCATCTCAAGTGTTTACGGTTTAATATGAACAAAAGCATCTATATCTTCAAAAAAACTGAAGGTACATAACACAGAATTGCAATGCATGTCACAGTAAAAATCACTTGACAAAGTTTTGTCTTACTATTGTGCTTATTAGTTGAGTTAAGAGAGTCATATAGGCCTGTCCATTAAGGATTTACTGCTGTGTGTCCAGATGAATGGTATACATATCACTAGCTGAGGCTTGCTTTTAAGATCAGTAGCTTCTACAGATGAAAGTATATATGATTATATGAATAATGCTCAAAGTAAGGTTGCTAATGCTGGATAAGGTTTTCCTAAAAGGAAGCACAGCATCTCAAACCAAATACTGAGCAAACAGACTCAATAGCCAAAAGAGACAGATAAGATTCAGGTGGATGGCCCTTATGTCATAAATTTTTTTGACTGATGAAATTAAGACAATGTCGAAATAAATAATAGTTCAAACAACAGATCAAAAGATAGAAACCTTGGCACTTCGCCTGTCAAAATGATCAAGGGCATCATACAATAAGGCAGCAGGCAAGGTGCTTCCAATCTGAAAGATAGACACTGTAGAATCTGCAACCCGATGTAGAAATTCCATGCTTGTGTTAGATAGTATCCGCACGCCATCGCATTCTGGGATAAGAATGATTGGTTCATCATATATGTAGCGTACTGGATCGCCATAAGGACCCACCATCAATAGCATGTCATCCCAGTAAAGTAAGACACTGTCCAATCCGCACCAAGCTAGTTGGTCAGGAGGTAGGGCTGACTATAGACATAAATTGACAGAGATTATTAGATGGACAACAATGCACAGTCTGATGAGTCCTAAAAAGAGAATTGAGAACGATGTAATAAGTTATAATTAGACTGCATAGGCAGTGCATCATTTTATAAGTGTTTAGCATTTTTCTTTTTTTTTTTAAGTACAAGTGTTTTGCATGTTACTCTATGCGAAAATGTAGAGTGTTTTTCTTCATCAATTAACCGAAGCTTTAATATTTTCCTCATGTTACGACAGTTGATTTTTCATTCGGTGAATCCAATATTCTAGTCGATAGTCGGGGTAATTAGCAAAACCAAAGCTATCATCACATCAATGCAAAAAAAAAAAAGCTAAAATGTCGTAAATAAGACTACCAAAGGCAAATTTCTAATAATTAGGTTCAATTAAAACCACAGAGAGGTGGGAAATTCATATCTGCATACTCTACAGCTGAAAACACATTGCAGACTCATCCAAAGGTTTTTAGAGCATGTTTGCACACTAAACAATCATAATTGACAATTCCTATATCAACAAACTGAATAATCAATCACAATTAACAAATCAGATAGAAAAGTGTATATACCTCACAAGTGTATTCAATAATAACATCCGCAAAATCTGCAGTCATAACCAGAAGCCTCCCATCATGCGTGAACGAAGCTACATACCCCCCATTCCTCGAAACCACCATCTTCTGCAAGGGCCCAACCCCTTCCGCCAACTGCTGCACTCCATCCTCTTCCACGGACAGCACGTGATCCCCAACCGCCAACAAAACCTCCACATCACCCGATCTTCTGTACTGCGGCTCTATCACCGCCATACAATGAGGCATCTCCTCCAAACCAGAATCCGCAAGCTTAACCACCGACTTCGTCCTAAAATCCGGCACAGCGAAAATCTCGAAAGCCTCATTCACACATACGACGCCGTTCCCCCAGAAGACGCACTCAACAACACTGTTTTCGAAGCAATCCTTGCCCAAAGAGAAGGTCTCGATCAGCTCGGCGTGGATGTTATAGGAGTAAACGGTTCCGTCTTGTGTGATGCAGGCTAGGGTTAGGTCGTCCGTCCAGGAGAGGCCGATTAGGCGGCCGCCGGGGTTCTTCCATGGGGTTTCGGAGAGGAGGCGGCCGGAGGAGGTGAAGATACGGAGGGTGCGGAGGGCGGATTCGGAGTAGAGCTGGACGATTTTCGCGTCGTCGCGGATAACAGCGATGGGGCCGCCGAAGGGGGAGCAGGCGATTTTGTGGCGCGTGAGGTCGACGTGCTTCCATTGCATCTGGTAGAGCTCAGGCTTGCGGTAGTAACGGTTGGTGAGGAGTTGCCACTCCGCTGCGACCGAAACTCCGGCCATCTTGATCAGAAAATTAATTGGTAAACCTTAATTCTATTAATATTCTGGGATCGTAGTGGTACACATCACATATGGGCCTGCGAGTTTAGGAGATAGAGAGAAATCTAAAAATACAGTAAAATAGTTTTTGGATTAAATATCTGGCAAAATTGAACAAAACCTCCGAAACTAATTAGTGATTTTAAGTTTTTGTCCCATATTATATAATCTCATTTAATTTCGTCCCGTAATTTAAAATTTTTTTAAATATCGTCCCACCGTTAATTATAAAACGAAAATTGCGCATGTGTCCGTTTAATTGCCACATGACATCTTACGTGTCATGAAGAATTATACAAGAATCCGTCACAAACTAATTATAAGATTGAACCGTCATTTCCATTAAATTAGAAATTTAATACTGGGACTAAATTCATGCAAAATGGTAAATTATGGGATGAAATTCGACGAGTTGATATAGTTTGGGATGAAAAATCAAAATTAGTATTTAGAACCAGAAAAAATATTAAATTATGGAACGAAATCCGGTGAAGTGATATAATTCGAGAGGAAAGCCCAAAATCTTATTAGTTTTAAACGTTTTCTCCAATATGCAATTTCAACTAAATTTCTCATAACTATTTTCACCAAAGTTTTTTTTTTTTATATAGATTTTAAGTGTCACACTCTTTCTGCCTTTCTGGCATGAGATAATTGTATCCAAAATATCGAAAGTCGATGAAAAAATCAACAATGTGAGTTCATTTGAACATGGTGAATAGATACTTCTCATGATTGTAACTCACGGGACAAAACCATAGCATACATCACGGTCAGAAACAGTATCAAACTGAAAAATATATCTGTTTTCCTGAGAAAACACATGTTTAAGCTTGTTAATTACATTGAAACCAGGCAAGAATAAAAATATACTTTTGTAGAAAAGATGCAGCAACTATATATTGTTAGATCATCAACTGACTACAATTAAACCTTTGTAGAAACTAATAGTAGGGCCTGTTTGGAATTCTCCTTGCTACGTCTGTGATATTGAATAGGAAAATAAAAATAAATACCAAATGGATCAATTGCAAAACAACATTTCAACTGAAAGGACATGAATTCTTTCTTCTTCTTCTTCCTAGTTAACTTGAATATATATATATTGATAGAACTCCACATAATAAGTAGAATATATCTGTCGTCTGTTATGGAAGAGAAAAAATATATATATGTTACATAAGAAATCACAATTCTAATTTCGGTAATACTTCAATCAACCTAAACAAGACGCATCAATTGTCCAGCAATTTGTATTTAAACACAGTTGATAATTGCAAAAACGAAAATATTTTTCAACAGAGTGATATATATTTTAACCATTTTGAGAAGTCCAGCTTAATGGATTATTATAAGATAGAATAAATGTGTATCACTTGGATTGTGAATCGGAATTAGGGCAATGGAAAATCAATACGTAGGACTACTTTAGTGAAGAGATCGACTAGAAGATGAAGGCTTGCGGCGTTTAATCCTCTTCTTTATGTCGCTAAGCTAACGAAAGGAGATTTTCTAGTTTGGTTTTCCAATTTAAATAAAATAATTAGAAAATGAAAATAAATAGAAAAATATTTTGCACGCGCCGGTACAGCGCTTCCAAAGCCCAGGGGAAAGGATAAGCGTAAAACTCCCCCTCCCCCTCCTCCTCCTCGGGCGGTTGGCACCGCAAGTGTATGTCACGTATAGAACATTATGGAGCCGTTTGGTAGAACCTAATAAGGGTCAAATGGATTAAATCTTTATGATCCGGTATTAAGACTAGATTATAATTCACCCAGGCATGGGTGAATTAGTTAATCCGGGTGAATATGGATTTGATGAAATGTCCCTTATAACCTCAAATTTACATATTACCTATTTTAACATATCATTAAATATCATAAATTCTTCTTAAATCTCTGAAAATGAAAACACATCCTACATAAATAAATCACAAACTAAAATCTATATCAATTTACAATTAACATGAAGGCATTCGAACTATAAAGCAACTCTTACTCTTATACGAATTATGCAAATGGCTTCGATGATTTGATATATCTTAACTAACATAATATGTTCAATTAAGTAGTGAAAATATATTAATATATGCTTCAACTCATAATTCACCAAACATATTACAATTTATTGCTTAAATGTAACATGACTCAATCAAATCTATCAAACGTATTTTTAATATGACTTTCAATCCGACTCTAATCTAATCCACCTTAATCTCATACACCCTATCAAACGGCAATCGTCAATACTGACTTTTTCTTCTTTTAAATTCTATTTCGTGGGGTCTCTATTGCATGATGGTTTCCTTAAAAAGTTATAATCAATCAGGTAGTTAGACAAACAACCACAATTATCATGATTTTATTTTATTTTTTCTATGTTAAAGCATAATTATTATTGAATATGGTCATATCATGTTTCAATTTTTCAGCTAATTCATGACTGCCCAAGTCAAAAAGTCAGTAACTTCGAAATTGCTTGGGGCCTTTTCCGCTTTATCTTTTACACATTTAAATATAGAAGATTGGAACACTTATCCTAATAAACACACATAATTACTATGGGGTTTGTGGGATCCAAGAGAATGATGCTTGAAAGTTGAAACTTTCGATTTTCTCGAAGAGTTTCATTTAGATAAATTTCAACTTTTTTTTTAAGGATCACAATCTGAATTGGGACTACAAAGTGTTTGGGTTTTAGGTTCAGCTCATGTGGTTGGAGCCCATTAGAGAAAAATTAGGTTACATGAGACTTGTATAAAAAAACTTTTAGCCTTCTTATTTGTGGGTGTTGTGTGCTACACACACCAGGAAAGAACAAAAACACAACTGACAAGATAATCAAAACGAGAGAAAAGTAGGAGTTGTCTTGGGATTTGTGAGAGATTAAGTTACCATTGGTAATTGATTTCGGCTCAGATTCAGTCGGAAATTCTTCACAAAGGTGGCTCAAACTATCATATTTGTTCGTTGTTTTATTTTCAATTATTCAAATTAGTGACTTGAGTGTTTTCACCATGTCGGTGATGTTGTTGTTGTTTAGTTATTTGTGATGTTCTCTTGAGATTTTGTAAACACATTATCATTATAGTGGTTGAATTGGATCAATTTACGATCTCGTAGTTTTTTTTCCGGTTTGGATTTCCACGTTAATTGTTGTGTGCCTATTTACTTTCCTGCACATTAATTCTTTTTTGAATCAATCAATTAGTTCATGGATTTATATTTGATCGTGTTATTCTCAATTTTAATCCGTTGACATTTGTGGGAAAGAACGAATTGCAACCAAAATTGAAGTTGTGGCACCATATTTGTCAACCCGATAAGATGTGGGCTAGAAACGACCACTAGCTTAAGTAGTGGCACCAAAATCCCCAAATTACAAGCCACATGGACCGCATGTGGCTTCAAATTTAAAATTGGGCCTCAATGTGAACCAAAATTGCCACTGAAATTAAAGTTATGGTACCAAATATGCCAGTCCGATAAGATGTAGGGTAGAAATGCCATCGGACTTAAGTCGTGGCACCAAAAATGCAATAATCCATTAATTTGGAGTAAGGGGAGAGACTCAACAGTAAATATAAGATGAACATATATTGTGAGGAATTATGCACAAAGATTATCAGTTTCCTCGTTTATATAGACAAATAACTGATTACTTTGAACAATGTATAGATATGCCAGTTTCCTTATTTTTATAGACAAAGAATCGTAATCCTCTCTAATTAAAAAATAAAATAAAAAATCTTTTAGATGAATCCAATCCCAATGTTCTAATCCTAATAAACCTTGTTTACATAAAATTTGTAGCCAATGAAGACACGAAAGAAATCAAGAATGCAGGACCCAATCTATCATCATGACATTTGAGACTCAACCGCTGGGTTTGATAATGGAGGGATGGACCATTCTTACTTTTTCTGAATTTTTGCAATCACTGCTAGATTTCCCACAACTAAATGTTGCATGGCACATGAGCTTATAATCTGTCATGGTCCACCTATACTAACTTATGCTTTTTTGAGTTGTTTGTTAGCAACCATTATAACACAAAATCCCAGAGACTATGTAACAGATGATATAAGACACTTACAAAAACACACACAAAAGATAAAAGAGTATTATGGAGTGAATAGCAATTTAACTCGTTGTGTTATTTTTAATACACAATTTACCTCTCTGTGATGAATGAAAGAGTAAAATATCCCCTTGGGTTTGGGTAAAAAAAGCACAATGCCTCCCTGTTGATTTTTACGTTTTTACAAGGGGTACAATCCTATTATGCAATATTACAGGGAGGTAAAGTATTCATTTATACATATCAAAGGGAGGTAAATGGACTATTTACGCATATCACAGGGAGGTAAAGTGAAGTGAATATGTTGTCAATGTAGAGTTAAATTGATCATTTTTCACATGAAAATAAAGTCTCAATCGCATTATAAAGCATATGTGCAACACTTTCACGAGTAAGGAGTTAAAATTGCTCATTATTTTATATCACATGGAGTTAAATTGTTCATTAAACATATGACAGTGAGTTAAGTTGCCAAAAACCCGAGTATTATGTCATGGGAAAGTTAATAAAATCACACAAGTACAATACGCATATACGTAATGCTAAAATCACACTTTATGTTCTATAGACAGAATGCAAATATCTGTCTTTTAATAACCCTGAAATTAATATATCCAAATCGAAAACTTAGAAATAGATTAAAAAGAAAGAAGAAGAAAAAAAGCACAAGGTAAATGTTGATTTATATAAACTGTACATATATATATATATTGAACAAGATGAAGACCATGTATGTAAAATATTGATCCTTGATGTAAATAAACGTAGAGTAATTTCTCATTAATGTAAAATCTGAATCTCTACAATTGCAGTTCTAATCTGCACTTTAAATAGGAAAACATTAGGGGTAAAATAGTAAAATCCCCTTAACTAACTAACTACATCAGCTAACTGGGCAGATGAAGAAATTGGAAGCAGCTTTAGATGATTCCTGTTGATATGCTCACGAACAAAGTGCAGGTCAATTTCAATGTGCTTCGTTCGTTCGTGAAATATGGGATTCTGAGCTAAATGGATGGCTGACGAATTGTCACAATAAATCACTGGAGGTAATTGTAAATTTATTTTTAAATCTTGTAGTAGCTGTGAAAGCCATAGGATTTCACTTGTAATTGATGCTAGTGCGCGGTATTCTGCTTCAGCAGATGATTTAGAAACCGTTGCCTGTCTTTTTGCTTTCCATGATATTAATGAATTGCCTAAAAAAATGCAAAATCCTGTAGTAGATCTTCGTGAGTCCAAGCAGGAACCCCAATCTGAGTCACAAAATCCAGTTAGATGCATGTTAGATGATTTAGAGTAAAACAGACCTTGTCCTGGTGTAGATTTTAAGTATCTTAATAAATGATGAGTAGCTATGAGGTGATCATGATTAGGTTTTGAAACGAATTGACTAAGTTTGTGTACTGCATAAGAGATATCAGGTCTTGTGATGGTTAGGTAAATTAACCTTCCTATGAGCCTTCTATAAGGGGATGGATCAGAAAGCAAATTGTGATCAGTAGTTTTGAGATTATTCTTTGGATCCATAGGAATTTGTACTGGTTTGCTGCCTATATAGCCTGTATCTTGTAATAATTGAATGACATATTGTCTTTGGGATATAATAAGTCCAGTGTTTGAATAAGCTAATTCAATTCCTAGGAAATACTTAAGCCTGCCTAAGTCCCTAAGTTTGAATATATTATTGAGTTTGATCTTAATATCACAAATTAATTGAGTATTGGGGCCAGCAATAATGATGTCATCCACATAAACAAGAATAGCAATAAAATTGGAATCATAACCAAAAGTAAAGAGTGAGTAATCTGACCTTGATTGAGTGAAATTCATAGAGATTAGAACTTCAGTGAGTTTACTATTCCATTGCCTACTTGCTTGCTTTAAGCCATAAATTGATTTGTTAAGTTTACAAGCTAAATTGGAAGTCATACCTGTGAGATGTCCAGTTTTAGGTGTATAACCTTTAGGAAGTGTCATGTAGATATCCTCTTCTAAATCTCCATGTAGAAAAGCATTGGTTATATCCAATTGATGTAAATCCCAGTTGTGTGCCATGGCTAATGATAGGATAACTCTGACAGAAACAAGTTTGGCAACAGGGGAGAATGTTGATGTGTAATCAATTCCCTCCTGTTGTGTAAAACCTTGTGCCACTAATCTTGCCTTATACCTTTCTATTGAACCATCTGAATTAGTTTTTACTTTAAAAATCCACTTACATCCAATAGGAACCTTATTCTTTGGTAATTCTGTGATTGTCCAAGTATTGTTATTTTCCATTGCATTGAGTTCTTCCTGAATGGCTGTAACACATTCAGGATGTTTAATTGCTTGGTTGTATGTGTGTGGTTCATTTATGGCAGAAATGTTGTTGATAAATTCTTGATGGGATTTAGATGTGGTTGAATAATCTATAACAGATTGAATTGGATATTTAGATGAGGTAGTATTGGAGAGATTGCATTGATAATCTTTTAGATATGCAGGTGTTTTGTGAGTTCTGTTAGATGTTCTCCTAATTTCATTATCTGATGGAGTAGAAGAATGTGAAGGATTATATGAGACAGATTGAGTGGTAGATGTAGAGGAAGGAGGTGGACAGGAGGTTATTGTGATAGGAGGAGATAAGGGATCAAACAGGAAGTGATTAGGAGAGGTATTACTAGTAGGTGTAGTAGAATTTTCAGTAAATTGATTAAATAAAGTTGACTCAGAAAAGGGAAAAACATCCTCATGAAAAACAACATTTCTAGAGTGAAAAACAGTATGAGTTAATAGATTAAGTAATTTATATCCTTTAATACCTGGAGAGTATCCTAAGAATACACACTTATGTGCCCTTGGATCAAATTTGGACCTGTGTTCTTTTAAAGTAGATGCAAATGCAAGACAACCAAATGTCCTCATGTAAGAATAGTCAACATGTTTCTGATATAGTTTATAGTATGGACTGCAATTACTTAAAACAGGTGTAGGAAGTCTATTCATAAGAAAAACAGCTGTTAGTATGCATTCAGTCCAGTATTGTAAAGGGATATTAGATTGAAATAAGAGTGATCTAGCTATATTCAAAATATGTTGATGTTTTCTTTCAACTCTTGCATTTTGTTGTGGAGTTTCCACACATGAAAATTGATGTAGGATGCCCAGATTAGAAAATAAAGTAGAAAAGGTTAACTCTTTTGCATTGTCACTCCTAAATTTCTTGATTTTAGAATTGAATTGAGTGTGAATCATAGTAATAAACCTAGGTATAATATGATGCACATCAGATTTGTATTGTAACAAAAAAACCCAAGTAAATCTAGTAAAGTCATCCACTAAAGTCAAAAAATATCTGTGTCCATTATAAGAAGGGATTTTGAAGGGTCCCCATATATCACAATGTATGATATCAAAAGGATGAGAAGAAATAGATGAACTGGTAGGAAAGGATAAATTCTTTTGTTTAGCTAGAGGACAGATTTCACATAAATGTTTATTCAAAGTAGAAGTAGATGGCAAATCCAGTACAGAGTGTAAAATATGTATCCTATCTAGAGCAGGATGACCTAATCTCCTGTGCCAAGTGTCTATACTGATTTTATTACATGCTACAGAAGTAGTGTCATTGTGATACAAGATATAAAGACCATCCACCAGATCACCCTTGCCAATCTTCTTCAAAGAAATCTTGTCCTGGATATAAAAGTGATGTGATTCAAAAGTGATGCTATGTGTGGTTGATTCTAATAATGCACTAACAGATAACAAATTAAATTTAAAAAATGGCACATAAAGCACATTATGCAAAGTAATAGATGAATTTAATGTAATAGTCCCTTTGAAATAAGCAGGAATAACAGAATTATTAGGGAGAGTTATAGTAGTATTGAGGGCAGGGATGATCTTAGTGAAATAGGATAAGTTATTGCAAATATGATTGGAAGCCCCTGAATCCAAAATCCAATGGTTTTTAAAACTAGAAGATGTAATATTAATAGAAGTAGAGGATATACCTGACTGGGTATGAGCTGTGCATGTATTTGAATCATTGTTCTTTGTTGAATTGTCTGAGTTTGATGTTTTGGAACTGATCTGGGGGTTGAATATTTGTGAAAGTTGATTGTATTGGTCAGGTGTCATGGAATGAATGAAGTTATGAATTGGGTTGGGGGCTGGATGAAGATCAGAGGCTATAGTGTTTATTCTATTTGTGGATGGAGTTGAGTTTCTAGAGGTAGGTGGCCTATATCCAGGGGGATAGCCATGTAGCTTGAAGCATGTAGTGGTGGTATGCCCAGCCATCTGACAGTGAGTACAGTATGGCCTGTTTGGTCTTGGAAAAGTGGAGTTAAATGGGGGTCTATAAGGAGGTCTGAAGGGAGGTGGTTGGGAAGGGAAAGGTGGTCTAGAATTTTGAAAGGATGGGTTAGGTGGCCTGTTTGATATGAAAGTAGGTGCTGATTTAGTAGAGAAGGCCATTGTGTTGAGATTATCAGTAGAGGGTGAGAATGAGTGAACTGCTCTTTGAGTTTCTTCTTGAGAAACCAAAGAGTAGGCTTTTGAAACATCTGGTAATGGATCCATTAAAAGAAGTTGGCTCCTAGTGTGTGATAAGGAGTCTTGAAGTCCCATTAGAAAGATCATGAGATACTGATTTTCAAAATATTGGTCTAGTTGACCACAGGTACATCTAGGCCTAAAATTGCATATCTCATCCCATATAATTTTGAGCTTAGAAAAGTATGCATTGACTGAGAGTGTCTGTTGTTGTAAGTGCATTAAATCCCTGTGTAATTGGAACAATCTAGGACCATTTGCTTGCTGAAATCTTTGTCTTAATTCTTTCCATAAAACAGTTGCTAAAGTGTGGTATTGCACAGTGTGGTTTATTTCCTTAGAAAGGGAGTTTAGTATCCAGGTTATGACAATGGTGTTATTCCTATCCCAGTAATTTGCAAGAATAGGGTCTGTAACAGGTCTAGGTAGTGATTCATCTATGAAACTCAGTTTATTTTTAACAGTTAAGGCCCTTATCATTGCTTTGGACCAAGTTTGATAGTTCTTGTCATCTAACTTTTCAGATACCAAAATGACTCCTGGGCCATCAGCAGGGTGGAGGTAGAAGGGACTAGATGGGTCCTCAATTTCAGCTCTTGGCCGAGAGGGAGTGGAGGGATTGATGGTGGAGTCAGAAGGTGAATTTGATGAAGACATGATGAGAAAGACAGTAAGTGTGGAGATAATAAAAGAGGACTGTTTCTTGAGGCAAGAAAGGTGAGAAAATGTATAGTTATGTGTAGATATAATTCTGTATGAATATGGCTGAAGGAAAGAAAATAAGAAGGATAGAAAATATGAATATATGAATAAGGAATGTAAAAAAAAAAAACGTACCTGAAAGAAAGGAAAAAAAAATAATAGATGTGTTTGATAAACTGAAAGAAATCTGATTTGTGTATGGATGAGTGGATGAAGTGATGAATTTGTCAGAAACTTGGATTGTATTCTGGATGAGTGGATGAAGTGATGAATTTGCCAGAAACGTGGATTGGATGCTGATCTTGGGAAGAACTGAAAACTGAAACCCTTGTATGGAAATGAATGGAGAATTTGTGCAGCGGAAGAGATGATCTTGATCTTGATCTTGATCTTGTATTTGTAAAGGCTATGGCGACTGGAATTGATGAAAGATCTCTGAAAAGTGACGTTTAAATGTGTTTTTGTGTGATGTAGAACAAGATTCTGATGAATTTGGATATTGCGATGGAAACTGGAAAAAAATTGATGCAGAAGAATGAAGATTGGCAGCAGATTTACTGGATTTAATTCAAAAGAAGAATAGATTTACTGCTGATACCATGTTGATTTATATAAACTGTACATATATATATATATTGAACAAGATGAAGACCATGTATGTAAAATATTGATCCTTGATGTAAATAAACGTAGAGTAATTTCTCATTAATGTAAAATCTGAATCTCTACAATTGCAGTTCTAATCTGCACTTTAAATAGGAAAACATTAGGGGTAAA
This sequence comes from Penstemon newberryi var. newberryi, assembly GCA_030819805.1. NCBI lineage: Eukaryota > Viridiplantae > Streptophyta > Magnoliopsida > Lamiales > Plantaginaceae > Penstemon > Penstemon newberryi. Next base: position 2,666,650 of record JAUALY010000003.1, on the reverse strand, counting down.
ATAGTAAAATCCCCTTAACTAACTAACTACCTGAACCGGTCTAACTGTACAAAACCGGTTGTATAACATAAATTAGAATATTCCCTAATTACAAATTATCTGCCCTAATTTCTTCTTCTTCGTCTTTCTTCCCCAAATCCATCTTTGTTTGCTGAATATTTAATAGTAAAACCAACCAACCAACTTGATTAAGAAAAATAATGTGTTAAGAATGTTGGTAGAACAGTTTGCCAATTTTTTTTTTCTGGAAATAACTAATAAAACTGGGGAAAATGCATATTACTACCCTGTGATATTGAAAACCTGCAAAAAACTACCCTGTGAAATTTTTTTTGCACCAGACTTCCTTGTGTTTTCAAAAACCCTGCAAATTACACCCATTCCGTCTCCCTCCGTCAATTTTTTGACGCGCGTGTATTCTACGCGCCAAAAATGCGATTTTTTTTGTTTCTGACGTAATTTTTCATTCAAAATGACAAGAATACCCTTGTAACTTTGAATCTTTGCAGAAAACTTCCTTGTGTTTTTTAAAGTTTGCATAAAACCTCCTTGTGTTTTTTAAAGTTTGCAGAAAACTTCCTTGTGTTTTTTAAAGTTTGCGTAAAAGTTCCTTGTGTTTTCCACCGTTTGCAAAAAACTTCCTTGTACTTTTGGAAGTTTGCGTCAAACTTCCTTATGCTTTGAAATGTTTGCAAAAAACTTCTATGTTTTTCTTAATGTTTGTAGAAAAGTAACTCATATTTTTTAATGTTTGCGCAAAAAATTCTTGTACTTTTAAACGATTGTTCAAACTCCCTTATACTTTTATACTATACCCATAATTTTGTATCTTTTAAACTTCGCACATAATATCTCTTCTTTTCTTTGTTTGTTCCATATGAGAAGCGAGAGAGAAAAATTAATGAGAGTTTTTGTAATTGTAAAAATATAATTTTTTATTAATATATAAGGGGTAATTTAGGCAATTCAATTAAAAATTAACGGTGTCAATGATTAACGGAGAATGGGTGTAATTTGTAGGGTTTTAGAAAACACAAAGAAGTCTGGTGCAAAAAAAATTTCACAGGGTAGTTTTTTGCAGGTTTTCGATATCACAGGGTAGTAATATGCATTTTTCCCGTTTATAAAAATATAATTTTTTTATTAATATATAAGGGGTAATTTAGGCAATTCAATTAAAAATTAACGGTGTCAATGATTAACGGAGAATGGGTGTAATTTGCAGGGTTTTTGAAAACACAAGGAAGTCTGGTGCAAAAAAAATTTCACAGGGTAGTTTTTTGCAGGTTTTCGATATCACAGGGTAGTAATATGCAGTTTCCCCAATAAAACTCATGTAATTCTAAAGTGTATGATAATGTACAGTTTCTGTATTTGTCTGTAGCTTTAGCTTGTAGTGGAGAAGCAGAAGATAGTGTTCTTTAAAGTATTATGTGTTCCATTACATTACATTCTCTCTGTACATCAACTATGAAAATTTATACATTTTCCATTAAAGCCAAAAGCCTGTCAAAAAGGAGCCCACCTTGTTGAAAAACATAACAATTTCCCAATTCTAAAATTGGCCTTTCTCCTATATAATATGCTCAATGAAGTCACAAAGCTATATTCTCAATGCAATAGTCTCACAATCAATATTATATAATCATCTTACTTTGGCTTTACAAATCAAAAGAGAAAGCAGGGCAAGATTAACTCTTATTATCTTATACTCGTTAGAAATAAGCATACTCCATCAAGATTTGGAAAATGACATCTGCACGAAAGTCGGTGCCGGTAGGGCTGATTATCCTCAATCTTCTAAATTCAGTAAGTTCATCACAAGAACACACAAGAATGCAGAATATTCACCAGAGAAATAAACACAATATTCATGAGGTAATGTGTAAACTAAAGTTTTTCAATGAAATAATCCGACTAATACATACAGTCATACTACATTTCAAGAACAATCTTCTGCTAGTTTTGATTTCAGTGTTCTAATGAAGGAAACCAACTTTTGTGTTTTGTTTCAGATCACTCCTCAACTGTCATTTCAGATCAAACTACATGGATTCATATTATGGGCTTCAGTTGGTTTCCTAATGCCAGTTTCTATAGTTATAAAAAGGATGTCAAATAGAGAAGAATCCAGCAGAAGGCTAAAAATCATATTCTACATTCATGCAATCACACAGGCACGTCGATTTTCTTCCCTCTTGTCAAACTTATTTCAATTTTAAAAGGCTCTAACATAAATCAAACCTTAATTTTTCTTATCTCTGCATGATAAGCATTATGCACAGTGCCACACATTGGTATCATTGCAACTTGGAACTTTGTCATCTAGATAAGATACCCCACAATCAAGATTTAGCAGCTGGAAATAAATTAATTAATGAATGAATGATTATAGGTTGAACTAATTATTATGAACACTAATAGGGAAAGAAATAAAACATCATGAAGTTAGGTGTTAAAAGAAATCTCACATGATAAATAAGCTACAACATTTCTTTTAAGTTTTAACCCCAAACCCAAATCACAAAAAATATTGTTACCATGTAAGCCTCATTTCATGATTATTTTTAAATGCGAAAACAACACGACTCATACTCCATCTGCAGGTATTGGCGATCCTCCTTGCAACAGCAGGCACGGTGATGCCAATAAAATACTTTGACAACTCTTTCAACAATGATCACCAGAGAATAGGCTTAGCCTTTTATGGTCTCATGTGGTTGCAAGCATTGATTGGCATCTTTAGGCCACACAGGTACAAACTCAATACAACCTAAGCAAATTCTTTTTAATTCACTTCAAGTCATGATCACTATTCACAAATTATAGCATTTAGGTATAATTAACTTCTTCATGTCAAGCAAGTTGAGTGAGTAAAGAATAAAGGGTTCAGATTGTTTAAGCATTTACTGAACCAATCTTTGTGTGAAGGGGAAGCAAAGGCAGAACTATTTGGTTTCTTTTTCACTGGCTAATGGGAATAGCAGTTTCTTTACTTGGAATCATCAACATATACACTGGTTTACAAGCCTATCATAAAAGAACATCAAAGAATGTGAGGGTTTGGATTATCATTTTTACAGCTGAGATCTCACTCCTATTTTTTGTCTATCTTCTCCAAGAAAAATGGCATTATATACAGAAACAAGGCGTCATTTTAGGAAACAACCCTGTACAACCTACTGATCAAGAGATGTCTCCAAGAAGCCAGCAGAAAGAAACATCATCCGAACCTTGATTATATTTGTATTAATATTTGATTCTTTCTAATGTTGTATGATTTTGAAATATTATAGAATTAGTATGTAGGATTTTGTCCATTCCAACTTTTTAACTTGTAAATTGGGATTGGACAAGGATGTTCTTATACTATATCATATTGCAGAATGTAGCTTCTTCAATTTGGTGTAAGAGATAACTTAGCACTTCTAAACATGTCATGACAAAAAAAAAAAATCTATATACTAATGCAAAGTAATTTAAATTCTCTACATATTATAATATGTACAGAGGTAAATGTCATGGAAACAGTTGAACATAACCAGTTGCAATTGCTATTCCTAGAATAACAAGAGGGGGAAGAAGGACAAATGCACCAATAGTGGCAAAGAAGACCGAGTCATTCCTCCGAGATACTTCATTCAAATAAGTCTGCCTTCGGATGTTTCTCTTCTGTGATATAGTTAAAAATTTGGCAGTCACCTTCTTTAGATTTTTACCTAATGGAATGCTAAAATCATCATCACGATCTCCAACCAAATTAGCAAGTTGTTCACGTACTGTCAGCCGACCTGAGCTACCATCGCTCTCGTAACCTATTTAAAAATACAAATAAGGTTAACTAGGTTTCGGGGGGAAAAAAATAATTTTGAACTTTCTTCAAAGTAGACAAATACCATCACTTGAAGGTCTACCAGAAGTTAGTTGTTCCAAGAGATCCAATTGTGTCCGAGCAGAAGAGGATGGCCCTTTTAATTGAAATCAGGGAAGAATATATCAGCAAAACATTAGAAGTCTGAAAAGAAAAGCTATTTTATGAACCAAATGAATGCCCAAAAGATTCAAAAGAATAAGATTTTGTATTCAGTTGCAAAGTTAGACACAGTTACCGTTGAATGTAAAGCAATTAGCTAATACTGGACTCAAAATCGTGAATGAGTACTAAGAAATCTTATATTCTCCACGTCCTCAGAGTTTACTTTCGTTTCCCTTCTTCAAATCACTCCAATCACGATTAGAAACACACCATCGGAATTTCCAGTAAAACACATATAGGATCAAGAATCAAAAACCTCATTCACAATTACACTCCAATCACGATTAGAAACAGACCATCGGAATTTCCTCTAAGGTATTCCTTTAATTCCAATTTTATTAGGTCCAATTGGAAAAGGTTCCTCATAATTATTTACCCAAAATTCTAGAGGGGGCCTTGTATAAAATAGTTGCAGTTTACCCAAAATTCCACCATATGGAAAACAAAGTTGAGATTCAGAAATTCTTGAACTATAGTTACACAAATTCCTGTGAATCCTTATTGATTCTAACAGCAAAAAATTCTCATCAAATATCAAAGCAATAACACGAGCACGTTAAAGAGGAAAAGATCTATTAAACAATTAATCATGATTTAAATATAAAATAGCTTCAAACACTATGAACAAATGAACATAATGAATTTCCAGCACACTTACCGGAGTAAGCAGGGGAGTCCTCCTCTGTGACTCTACTTTCAGTTCCTTCAGAAAAAGCGGAAACTTTTGAAAAATATGGAGATAAAGAATCGGCCTTTAATACATTCTTTTGCTTTAGAATCTTCAGTGAAGTTAAGGAGGGTCTTGGGTGTAAAGTAGAAGCAGTGCCAAAAGTCATTGCCATAAAAATATGTTTTTGTTTTCTTGGGATCTAAATCACTTAGTTTTTTTAACAAAGGCATTTCTTCAGCTTCCATAGTTGTTAAATGACCACCTCAATTTAGATAGCGGTTGAGAAAATCAGGCTTCTCCGCGTGTATATTTTGCATGGGCCCATTAATTGGAAAAATAAAAAATCGCGTTTTCCCAGAACCCATAATCGAGTCACGCTTACCCCCTGAATTCGATATTTTTGCGTAAGGCCCTACCTGTCCACTCAAAGGTCCTAGGTGACAGCCTGGTTTATCAAGCATTAAGGCCGGAAGATGATTTTTTCTTTTTTCTTTTTAAGAAAATTATTTATTATATAAATTAAATTTATTATTGAATTTCTAAATCAATTTTTATTTAGTTTTATTTATTTACTTAATAAAAAAATTGCTAATTACTTTACTTTATAGAAACTTATAAATGGATGTTATTTATTTTTGTTAAAAAATTATTAATTTAAGTTATTAACATGTTATTTATTAATTTAGTTCATTGAAAATTTACTTTGCTAAAAAAATTAAGTATGTGGTTTTTACTTTACAAATACACTCCTTGTGGTATAATATATTACAAACACACCCTTATGGGAAAATTTGTTCACCAAAATCCTGAAAAAAGTTGATCGAGGGTATATTTGAAAAATCAATAAAAATTATGATGACGTCATCACCAAAAGGGGCGTGGTTGGAAGTGGGCCTTACCATATAGGGTCTCCCTATAATTTCTGAAATATCATAGAGTTTTTTATAATACGACAAACCTCGGAGAATCTGAGATAAATCACCCTTTTTGAAAGTCTCCGATAATATCTAGGCCTTGGCCGAAAATTGGACTAGGCCAGAACTCTCGCGCTGGTTGGGCCATGTTCTTTGGTTGGCCAGTGGCATGTCTCATTGGTTGAGCCACGAGCTAAATGTTGCACTTTTGGGACGACAAGGCCATTCTCTTGGCGAGCTGAGTCGTCCATTAGCCAAGTGCCCGTATGGCTAGCCCGTGTTCTTGTCACCCTTGGTCATGTCTCGTCACTATTGTGACATGAGTAAATAGCAAATTAACTCTCTGTGTTATTCTAAATAAGCAATTTAACTCCTTGTGATAAAAAAAAAAGGGCAAAATACATCTCTGTGATATCCTAAATAGGCAATTTAACTCCCTGTGATAAGAAAAATGACAAAATATATCCCTGTGTTTTTATAAAAGATGCACATTACCTCCCTCTAAATTGCTTATTAATTCATATCACAGAGAATTAAATTGCTCATTATTTCATTTCACAGGGAGGTAAATTGCCAATTTTTATATCACAAGGAGGTAAATTGCTCATTATTTCATTCCACATGGAGTTAAATTGCCTATTTTTATTTCACATGGAGGTAAATTGCCCATTAGACTTATCACATGAAGTTAACTTGCAAAAAACCCCTTGTGACATGATCATGCTGGTATGGACTATCATTCCTTTTGATCAAGTCACGTCCTCAGCCCTATGGACAACGTCCTTGACTGCCAGTAGGGGTGGCAAGATGGGTCAAGACCCATTCGATAGACCTTGAATGGTGCAACCCGATCCAATCCAATTCAAATTAACCCAACCCATAAATCTTAAATTAATGAAAATTTTAGTTACGATATTAAATTATTAAATATATTTACTTTTTAAATAAACTTAATTTTAAACTAATAAGATACATGCCACTAACAAGACTAACATGTCGGTCCGACCCGACCTGAATCGTTTACGACCCAACCCATTTGTGACCCGTCAATTTGCCACCCTTGCCTGCCAGTTGGTCCGTGAATCAACTAATGTCCTAGTAAAGGAAAACATATGTACCTACTATTAACATAAAAATGTCATTGAAGAATTAATGTGTGCTCTAATATAATTTGAATGTTGAATTTAAGGGATAAGAATTAATGAATATATGTAATACAATGCACATCGAGTTTGTGACACTATGTTATATGGTGAAGTTAGAAATATTTTACAGATCAAAAAATAGTTGTGTTTAGTTTTATGTGTTTGGATCAACATGACTTATAAAAAATGGTATCTTAATGTTTCGAGTCCAAATGGGGAAAAGGTTCAAAATGTTTTATAACTTCAATCCCCTCTATTGATAGTCTTCTTGATGAAAAATATCAAATTTCTTCAACAAGAGAAGAAGATGCTTGTAAGACCAACAAAGTGAAATATAGTTAATTACCAACAAATTTATATTTTATACTATATTCCCCCTCTTAAAAAAAAAAAAATTCCACACATTTACATATTAGATTTAATCAATCAAATAAAAAGAGATTTGGAGTTTCTCTCAAGTGTTAACAAGAAAAATTGCGTGCGGTTTCTCAAAAAAAAAAAAATTGTGTGCGGTTGCGGCACGGATAATAATGATTTGTAGCCATTATAGAACATCAAAAGTGCTGATATTATAAAAAAATCAATTTCTATTTTATAAAATTGCTTAAAGAAATAAATCAAATTAACTAAGTCAAATATGAGTAATATATGTAGTAATTTCACAAAATAAATTTTCATTAACCCTTTTTTTATTTATTTTTGGTTACAATAAATTTAAGTTAACAACAGAGTGTCTCTAACTCTAAGCCCAAACCAACCAACGTACGGATGAATTCATATGAAAAGAAAAAAGAAAACCTACGGTTGACGATAGCACTTGGGGAGACAATAACTTCTGAAGTAAAAAAAGATGACCGTTAGACAATAACTTCAATTTTGACAATAATGGTTCTTCCCAATCGATTATATCAAATTCAACAATTTAAATCAAGCATTTATTCTGTGGAATCCAATACCAAAACAATGGCAGAAAAGCCTTAACGAATCCCAAAAGCCACACACCCTTCTCCTTTCCTCTCTCCTGCTTTCTCAACTTCTATTTAACATACAGCTAAAAAAAGATAAGATTTTGAAGGTGGGTTTTTTTATTTTATGAGAAGAAAAGAATGGGGAAGAAGGGTGCAGAAGATATGAAGAATGAAATTTTGCAGGTTGTGGAAAAACAAGGGAGAAATCAAAATGTTAAAACAGAGTTAGGGCCTCAAAATCAACATCCCTATGCATTTCATGTGTCTGGACCTCGCAATATTCCTTCGATAAATTGGAGAGACCTTATCAACTCCACTTGGTCAGTGTTCAATTCTCATTTTTCTTTTTTAGTTTCTATTTCAGTGGAACATGTATGTGTGATTTTGCGTGTGTGTGTGTGTTCTTGATTATCTGGCTTCTTGATCTGTTTGGATCTTGTTTACGCGAATCTTTATTTGGTAAGAAGGGTAAATTGTGGGTTTTAAGATTCTGCTTGTCTCGTGATAAGATTATTAGACTTCAAGGCATAAATGTTATTCGATTAACCCCACACTTATCAAGTGGACAGTTCTTTACTTGGTGCCAAACTGCCAATCAAACCTTAATTGATCGCTTTTAATTTTGGCACCTAAAGTTAAATAGTTTGCCATATACAATCGATTAAAACTACTCAAGTCCATTCTAGGAATTTAATTATCAACAAAATAATAAATTCTAACTCAGATTCTTGATTTCAAGGATTATGGAAAGGGTATCTATTGCTGAAATTGTTCTTGATGAAACTAAACATGGAAGACTAAATTTCTTTGTTTGTTCAAATTGGTTTATTTTCAATTTGTAGTTCTGATTGTAAATTGTAATCCACAATGCAACTTTCAAATTGATGATCTGAACAGAATTAAAGATGATTAACGAATGTAAACAACAAAAGCTTAATCTTGTTCTGTGTGGTACATGAGCTGAGTACACCTTTAAAAAGTTAAAAAACTAACATAATTTTACCAAATTGCATAACCAGGAAGGATGGTAACTACAAAAGGACAGTAATAGCCTGCTTCATCCAAGCAGTTTACTTGCTCGAACTTGACAGACAAGAAAACAAAACCCCCGAAAATGCTCTTGCGCCTAAATGGTGGATACCATTTAAGTACAAACTCGTCCAAACCTTAATGGACGAAAGAGACGGATCTATATTCGGTGCAATACTCGAGTGGGACCGCACTGCAGCTCTAGCAGATTTCGTACTCATAAGACCCAATGGTGCACCAAAGGCTGTTTTAGCCCTACGAGGAACTTTACTCAAAAGCCCAACAATCAGACGAGATATTGAAGACGACTTACGTTTCCTAACTTGGGAAAGTCTTAGAGGTTCTGTTCGATTTAATAGTGCTTTCAAAGCACTAAAATCAATATCCGAAAAATATGGGAGCAGCAATGTATGTATCGCAGGACATTCTTTAGGAGCTGGCTTTGCTCTACAAGTTGGAAAAGCATTAGCTAAAGAAGGGGTATTTGTAGAGGCACATTTATTCAACCCACCCTCGATTTCACTAGCTTCGAGTTTAAGGGATGTGGGGGATAAAGCTGGGATTATGTGGAATAAGGTAAGATCTATGCTTCCTTTAAGTACTGAAACTCAGGCTAAAGAAGGAGCTCAATCTATAGCATTGGGGTTGAATAAGCAATGGGTACCGCATTTGTATGTAAACAATAGTGACTATATTTGTTGCTATTATAATGACCCAAATGGGACAGAAGAGAAGAATGCTTGTAAAGAGAATGTGAAACCAACTTGTGATGCTAAGCTTTTTGTTATGTCGAAGGGTAAGCAGAAGTTTCTAGAGGCACACGGTTTGGAGCAATGGTGGTCTGATGATTTGGAATTGCAAATGGCAGCTAATAATAGTAAGTTGATTAGTAGGCAGTTGAAGTCGTTGTATAGCCTTTCACCTGCAGAACAAGCACCGAGTAAGGGTCGATGATGAGCTCTTGGTTTGCTCATTGTGTTAATAAATGTATTTGAGTTGCTCAAAGATGGCATAGAAAAGAAAATAGCAAAACACTCATGTTGTAATGTGATTGTTAATTCGAGCATGCTTTGGTGCATTCATATGTTTTTGCGTCAAATATTATTATTTATGCTGCCATTTGAACACACTAAACCACCAGAAGCGAAAAATAATGTGACAAAAATATAAAGTCGACTCCACTGGGGATCGAACCCAGAATCTCTGGTTTCGTAGACCAGCGCCTTATCCATTGGGCCATGGAGTCGCTTGTTGTCAAGCTCCTATTTTTATTTTACTTTTCAAATCATTCAAGTTCAACTCATACATGATATATTTAGTTGAAAAGAAAAAAACTCATATATATTTTAATTGGTTACAAATCATGAATCCACCAATTTTTTTTTTTTGATAAATAAATTTCATACCAAACTTAATAAAACGGTACAACAAAGTCAAAAAGAGGTACACCCCCATCACAACAAACTTTGAGAGGAATTAAAGGAAACGGAATACAAGTTAACCAATCCGACCAACCGGAGTTAAAAGCCCATGCGGCAAGATTGTGGGCGGCGAAATTTGAGTTTCGTGGTGAGAACTTGAACTTCCATTTAGGCCAACAAGTCCAAAATTTCCGGATTTCAATAATGAGTCCCCGAGCGGACCAATCAGGCACTTTCCACGAATTGGAAATTTCAAAAATAGCTTGAAGGCAATCATTTTCAATACAAACTTCAAGAATCCCCCACTTGATGAGAAGCGAACAAGCAATGTGGATCGAGAGGACCTCGGCCGCTAATCCACCAATTTGAAACTTCCGAAAAAAATCCTAATCATCAAGAGCAAATTAAATATTATAATGAAATACCTCAATTTTTACAACGGAAAATATACACAATACATCCACATTATTATATATATATATTCATGTACGTAAATACACCATCCTATATATGATCATACGAAGCTAGACAAATCATAATCATAAACACATATCTCTTGCTGCTGATTCAACATTCCATAAATTGAATCAAAATTACACGAAACAGAGTCCATATCGAATAAAAAAGACTCTAAATCCCAATAATACTCTGACAACAAATCCATCTTTGAGTTGACAGATTGTAATTCCGGCGAGCCCTCTAACAACAGGTCAAGGCTGTTTTCTTGAAATCCATGGTCTTCGATTTGTACATAAGGCGGCGTTTCATGAATTGTTGGAGATTGAGGTAATATTGAAGGAGAAGGAGATGAGAGTGAAGAATAATTATTATTATTTTTATTATTATTTCCAGTGAGTTGTTGAACAAGATTCTTGAAGTTTGACGAGTCTGTGATGTAAACTTTGGGTCGTAAAATCTTGATCAAACTGTTGATTTGTTTCTTTTCATGCTTCTTACAAATTGATGATGATTGACTTGATTTCTTCCCCATGTTTTTATTTATTTATTATTTAATAAAAGAAAGAAAAAAATATGAACAGGGGAACTACTTTTTCTGATAATTATGCAATGTTTGGCCTTTATACTACAACTCAATAAATACTAAGTAGTACTTAGAGATCGATCAAATAAGTGAATATATGAGAATGTGTGATAAAATTGGATTTGAATGAACGTGGCAAGTCATTAGACAGAAAGATGCCGAGAATGATGTTTATTCTGCAAAGGGTATTAAAACTCAATTGCAAACGACCTTCTTCTTACTCTTTTATGTACTTATTATTATTCAAACTCAAAAGTAAAGAATGTGAAAAAAAACCATAATTAATTAATATGCCAAGATTTGTAATTATATGTATGTTTCTTTTCCAATTTGTAATTATAAGGACTTCTTTCTTGGGGCCAGGGCTATGAAGTGTAGATGCTGGTCAATTTCATGAAGTTAAGTTTTAGGAAAATGACATTAGGTGGGAATTATTTTGCAAATACTAGCTAGTAATTAATTATTTAATTAGGTTAATCAACAGTAAAGGCACGCTATAAACTATTCACTATCTTCTTCTTCTTATTTCATAATTATTGCTACCCATCGATTTAGGATTTAATTTATAATGTAACAAATTTATTTCAACTTTATTATAATTATTATTTTATAGTTTTATGATTTATGTTCGTGTTAGTTTCTGGTCCAAAACTCCAAATGGTGTTGCAAACTGTCTCCTCCTATCTTGATAGGTGGACAAATGGAGTATTATTTTTAGTGACAAATCTAGGATGCACCACTTTGGAGAATAAAAAAATTATAATCCAGAATCAATCACAAAACATTCATGGACCATAATCAAATAATTAGAAATACTATAATTAAGGAATAGATACTAACTACTCCGTATAAAACATGATAAAGATGTTTTTCTACCTAACAAAGAATATTATAACAACAACAACAATAATAATAATAATAATAATAATAATAATAATAATAATAATAATAATAAATAAGCCGATTAAATTATATATTGCCGTAGTCGGTGTGAAAGATATGAAGATGAATCATCAGACGATATGCTTATGTTATCCACTACACGCCGTGCCTTATTTCAGCATGGATCATCTATCCCAATCTTCAACTTTTCTATCTCTGTCGGATTATTCCATTTTATTTGGTATACAGTTATTATAGAGTATAAATGAATATTTAGTCCATTAATTTTTCATTCGTTAAAAGAATAACTCTTCACCTTTTTATATACTCAACAAATTTGGTTTTAAATTATTTAGGTTTACTCTTTTATCTTTAGACATTGGGTCTTGTCATACACATCATGTTTTATAATAATTTCATACACATCATGTTTACTAATAGAAACTTTTGATCAACAATTTCAAATTCATGTAAATTTCTTTGATGAAAAAAAATTGCCCATGTTATGGCAATTAGGGTTTTGGAGGAAGAAATGAAGAAGAAGAATGAGGAAAGACAGAGAAGAAAGAAGAAATGGCTGGAGAAGAAAATGGATTGTGAGAATGGGGGAAAAGTGGATACAAGAGGTGTTTTGTCTGAATGTGATCCAAGTATTGTAGCCGTTGGATCAGAATTGCCAAAAGAGATCAAGACCGTGGAATCAATTAAGTGACTGGACTGCTGAGTCATTTATGTTATCCAGTAGTTGTTTGACACGTGAATTTAATTAACATGTCATTTATTATTAGTTTTAGCAGCAAGTATGTTAAAAGAGGAGCATCATGTAATACGTGATTCATTTCAGCAAAATATATTTTTCTTGATTTCTCATCTATCTCTCTTTATCTTGTTCCCCAACCTTCATCTATTCTTCCCCAATATTCCTCAATTCTCAATTACTGTTTTATTTACAATTTCTGTCAATTAATTACAAAAATACCAAAAATACAAGAGGGACGTTACAAATTGGTATCCAGAGCCGGCTATCCTATTTTGCTGTAGTGATGGCTGATTCAACTAGATCTAAGGAAATCCAGAATGTGGTGGAGATTGCCATGGCTGAGGAGAAGGGTCAGCGATTGATTTTGGAGCAACAAATGGTTGATCTACACCTGAAACATGAAAGCATGAATAACTCAATTGAAAATCTGCATTCTAACTTTGATAATCTAAGATCTACAATGGGTGTTATGGACTCAAATGTAAAAGCATCACAAGTTCAATTAAATGAAATAGTTAATCAACTGCAAAATCTATCTAGCAGAATACCAAATCCAAGGATATTACCCACACCTAATAAATTCATGGGAAAAAGTCACTTGGGAACAGTCCCAAACCTGGCAAGAAATTCTAATATATCCATTACTGAAAGAAGTAACACTAGAAAGTTACTTACAGATGCAGAGATGAAGGCTAGGAGAGACAAGAATTTGTGTTATAACTGTGATGAAGTTTGAAAAGTGGGGCATAGGTGTAAAAACAGACAGGCTTTTATGATCATGACTGAAGAAGAAGAGACTGCTTACAATATTGAGGGAGAGGTTGTGGAACTCAATGATGAACTTGTAGAAGAACAAGATATTACTGTGTCCATAAATGCAATATATGGGAGTGATTCCAATATGACCATTGTCAGGGTGATGGGTAAGGCATATGGGCAAAACATACATTGTCTCATTGACAATGGCAGCACACACTGTTTTATTGATGAACAGATGTGTAAGAAGATGGGATGCAAGACTAAGACCTCTACACCTATGATGATTACTGTGGCAAATGGTCAAAAAATGGTTAGTAGAACCATTTGTTCCAATTTCACTTGGGAAATACAGGGACATAAATTTATTTACCCAGTTAGAGTGATTGAACTGGGGGGTTGTGACCTAGTTATGGGTGGAAACTGGTTGAAGGACCACAGTCCTATTGGATGTGACTATACTACTATGCAGTTTACTGTTACTAGGGGAGGTAATAAGATTACATTGCAAGCTGTTAAAGAGGTTTCTGAACTGCAGTTTATATCAGTTGAAGGTATGCAACAAATGATAAGAGATGGCAATGTGGGGTTTGTGGGGAAATTATATTCAATAACAGGTACTGTTATGGATATTAGAACAGAAGAACATGAACTACAAGAACTCCTCAATGATTATGTGGATATTTTTGATGAGCCTAAGGGCTTACCTCCAAAAAGGGGAATAGAGCATCATATTATATTGAAACCTGATGCAATATCCAGGAAACAGGCACCATATAGGTACCCCCATGTGCAGAAATGGGAGATTGAAAAATTGGTTAGTGATATGCTGAAATCAAGTGTGGTGAGGCCAGGTCAAAGTCCTTTTGCTTCTCCCATTATTTTAGTAAAGAAGAAAGATGGTTCCTGGAGACTATGTGTGGACTACAGATACTTGAATACTTTAACTATCAAGCATGCTTTTCCAATCCCAATTATTGATGAACTACTAGATGAACTGAATGGTGCAAGGTTTTACTCAAAAATTGATTTAAGGGCTGGTTACTTTCAAATAAGAATGAAGGATGAGGACATTCCTAAGACTAGTTTTGTCACTCATTCAGGGCAGTTTGAATTTGTGGTTATGCCTTTTGGACTATGTAATGCACCTGGCACATTTCAGGCCCTTATGAACCAGGTGTTTGAGCCATATTTAAGGAAATTTATTCTGGTGTTTTTCGATGACATTCTGATCTATAGTAAAGACTGGGCTACACACTTAAAACATTTAAAGTTGGCTCTGGATTTGCTAAGACAGAATGAGTTGTATGCTAAGAGGGAAAAATGTTCATTTGGACAGACCAGGGTGGAGTATCTAGGGCACATTATCACACATGAAGGAGTTTTTACTGATCCATCAAAGATCCAAAGCATGGTTGACTGGCCAATTCCTACTAATGTCAAATCTTTGAGGGGGTTTTTGGGACTTACTGGATACTATAGGAAATTTGTAAAAGGGTATGGTGCTATCAGCAAACCACTTACAGATCTCCTAAGAAAGGACTCATTCCAATGGAATGAACAGGCTACTGAGGCATTTGAATTGCTTAAAAAGGCAATGACAACATCTCCTGTGTTGGCCTTGCCAGATTTTACACAACCCTTTGTTGTAGAAACAGATGCCAGTACTAAAGGGTTAGGGGCTGTTCATATGCAAGGAGGCTGACCAATTGCTTATTTGAGTAAATCTATTGGACCTAAAAACCAAGGACTCTCTATCTATGAGAAAGAATTTGTGGCACTACTGATGGCAGTGGATAAGTGGAGGCAATACTTAATGGGGAATCATTTTGTTATCAAATGTGACCAGCAAAGCCTTAAGTATATTTTAGAGCAGAAGCTATCTACAGCTCTGCAACAGAAGTGGATTAGTAAATTACTGGGGCTGGATTATGAAATTCAGTACAAGAAAGGCATTGAGAACAAGGTGGCAGATGCCCTTTCTAGAAAAGAAATGGGTGATAACTTAGTAGCTTCTTGTGATGCTATAACTGTGGTTCAACCACAGTGGGTTTTGGAAATCACTGAAAGTTACTCAAGTGATGTTAAACTATTGGAGATCATTGCTGCTCTAGCTATACAGCCAGATTCTTATCCAGATTATGTTCATTCAAATGGGGTTTTGAGATATAAAGAGAGGCTCTGTATTGGTATGAACAGTGATCTAAGGGTGAAAATAATGACAGCTATGCATGACACACCTCTTGGGGGACATTCTGGAATACAAGGTACCTTACAAAGGATCAAATCAATGTTTTACTAGATGGGAATGAAAAAAGATGTGGAGGAGTTTGTTAAGAACTGTGATACTTGTCAGAGGAGCAAAGGTGAACATGTTCCTTATCCTGGACTTCTTCAACCTTTGCCCATTCCTGACCAGGCTTGGACTCACATGTCAATGGATTTTATAGAAGGGTTACCAGGTTCATTTGGGAAGAATGCTATACTCACTATTATTGACAGGTTCACTAAATATGGTCACTTTATTCCTATTTCACACCCTTATACAGCAGAGTCTATTTCTAAAATCTTCCTGGATAATGTATACAAGCTACATGGTTTACCTATTAGCATAGTATCTGACAGGGACAAGATCTTTACTAGTGGATTTTGGAAGGGTCTGTTTAAGGTTTTGGGTGTTCAATTACGTATGAGTTCTGCCTATCATCCACAGTCGATGGGCAAACTGAGAGACTCAACCAGTACCTGGAAACATACTTAAGATGCATGGTTCAAGATAAGCCTAAGAGTTGAGCTAATTGGCTGTCTTTGGCAGAATATTGGTATAACACCAATTATCATTCTGCCTTAAAGGTCACACCTTTTGAAGCTTTGTATGGTTACAAACCACCTCAGCTGTCAGTGGGACCTTATTTGAGGGATGTTCACCCTGAAGTTAGGGATTTGGTTTCAGGCAGGAAACATATAGTTCAACTACTCAAACAAAATCTAATCTTTGCACAAAACAGAATGAAACAAAATGCTGATAAGAAGAGGATTGAAAGGGTTTTCGATGTAGGGGATTGGGTATTCCTAAAATTACAACCCTACAGACAGAACTCAATTGAGCTACGTCAAAGTTTGAAACTTTCTCCAAAATTCTATGGTCCTTACAAAATTCTGGAAAAAATAGGTACCTGTGCGTATCGTCTGGATCTCCCATCTAGCTCCTTGGTACACCCTGTTTTCCATGTCTCCCAGTTAAAGAAAAAGATTGGACCGTTGGCAGCCACATCTACAAATCTTCCTGTCATAGATGAAGATGGAAGTTATAAGGGTTTTCCCCTTAAAATTATTGAAAGAAAGCTAGTAAAAAGAGGAAATAACCCGGTTGTACAGTGGCTTATCCAGTGGGTTAACTCTTCTTCTGAAGATGCAACTTGGGAAGATGCCAAATCCATGCAGTCGCGATTTCCAGATTTTGCCCCTTGTGGACAAGGGACTTCTGGAGGAGGGGGTAATGTTATGGCAATTAGGGTTTTGGAGGAAGAAATGAAGAAGAAGAATGAGGAAAGACAGAGAAGAAAGAAGAAATGGCTGGAGAAGAAAATGGATCGTGAGAATGGGGGAAAAGTGGATACAAGAGGTGTTTTGTCTGAATGTGATCCAAGTATTGTAGCCGTTGGATCAGAATTGCCAAAAGAGATCAAGACCGTGGAATCAATTAAGTGACTGGACTGCTGAGTCATTTATGTTACCCAGTAGTTGTTTGACACATGAATTTAATTAACATGTCATTTATTATTAGTTTTAGCAACAAGTATGTTAAAAGAGGAGCATCATGTAATACGTGATTCATTTCAGCAAAATATATTTTTCTTGATTTCTCATCTGTCTCTCTTTATCTTGTTCCCCAACCTTCATCTATTCTTCCCCAATATTCCTCAATTCTCAATTACTGTTTTATTTACAATTTCTGTCAATTAATTACAAAAATACCAAAAATACAAGAGGGACGTTACAGCCAAGAAAGAGTATTAACATACTAATAATTTTTTAATGGCACATAAATCTCGTTGACAGGATAAAATGGTCTTCAAATATATGATAAGGCATTGACTGAACGAACACCAATCTTTTCATGCAGTAAGCCCCAAAATTATTCTGTTTTTTAGCAAAGCAACTTAATGTCCCCATTTTTGGAATATGCAGCAGTGCACAAATCAAATATATATTCAACCAACAGAAGGGAACAAAAAGAAAACAGGAAAAAAAAAATGTATATCCAAGAACTTAAATCTATGCATCATATCAATTTTCTGAATTAAGGACAGTGATGTTACAAATAAAAGAATCAAATACTAGACATGTGATTTAAACTTGTGCAGTAGTATGAGTATAGAAAAAAGAAAATCGGAATGAGAAGATTGAGTATACCATTTGTAGCCAGCCATCTCTAATGCTATGGACAGATTGTTTTACTCTACTTAAAATAGTAATCCTAACATTACGATTTGTTTCCTGTCAAAGAAGCACCGACTTTCATCATCAGAGGATAAACGGGGCTGAATTCCTTGTCTCCTCTAGCCCTCACCTTTGCAGCATAATCATCCAAAGTCGCTTTAATCCCTTTCCATATCTGGTCCTCCCCTTGTGAATCCATCCACAAAGAATACTGAAGAGGCGTAAGTTTGTTCCTTTGTAAAGGAGACTGTAAATCTTCAGGCCCTCGTGAGTACAGATGGTGAAGTATAACACTTGGTGGAAGATCTTGAAGAAGTGGTGATGATCCCATTTGAGAAGTTTCCAAGAAAATAACGGGCCGAAAAGCCCGTAGGGCCCGATATGGTGCACCAAGCTGTTCTACTGGAAACAAGTTTTGTGCCACTGCTAATTCAAGTTCAGCCATATCCCTAGCCATTCTAAGCTTTCCAGATTCAGACAAGGGCCTAACAAGTGAAGCATGTCTTATGAAAAATATCAAAACTCTAGAAGCCATGCTTCTTACTAGCTGTGTGCATATAGTTTCGCTTCCGGTTGAGATAGCTCCTGAGGTAGGCAAAAGCCTGGACAAGAATTCTGCCCTGAAGTGAAGAATGCTTTTTTGTAATTCTTCCATGTAAGGTGATGCATTATTGTCCATGGCAGCATCCATGGCAAGAGTACTGAAATTTTGTTCGTGGATTTGTAAAATGCAGGACTCAAGTCGATCGAGCATGGCTTGGAATAAGGACGTTATTGAATCGCCAGCAACACCGTATATTGAACCGAGGGCAGGGGATAGAACATCTGCAGCAATAGTGGGCAATCCCGATATTATGGAAGTTATACGCGTGTGAACTTCTTGAAGATGTTGACATAATGTGAAGTTCTTTAGCTGTGCCGGAGTTGCTGGACCTGTAATTTGGCGAGCTTCAGGGCCCGTTGATATCTGCCGCAACAAAAAAATTACTTTGTAGAATAGAATCAAAAGGGTGACTTAAATTAGATTACATCTGATTATTCTAAAGAGCTAAACGCAAAAATACCCCCATGTGCTTTGTCTAATTGGCAAAAAAAAAAAACCTGTGTTCTTGTTATTAGCAAAAACCCTCCTATGTTCTTTCTTTATTAGCAAAATACTCCATTTGAAATTCCTTCATAAAAAATTCGGAGGTTATTGTCAATTTTTTAAGTGAACAGGAGGGTTATTGCCAATTTTAAAAGTTTACAGGGGGATATTGCCATTTTTTTAGGTGAATAGGGTTGTTTTTAAATCCTTTGGTTGGGGTATAGTAGTCATCTTGGCTTGGGAGTGGTTTATTGCTAATAAATATTAGCACAGGGGGGTTTTTGGTAATAAAAATAACACAGCTTTTTTTTTAATAATTAGGCAAAACATAGGGGATATTTTTGCATTACACTCTATTCTAAATGGTACCTGGTATTCAGCTCTTTCAGAAAGTAGAAGCAAGACTTTGCTGATTTCTCGCAAGACAAGAAGAGTCAAACGTGCATCAAGATGCACGGCTTCGATTTCTTCTTGAATACGTGATATTATCCTCGATATATATTCTTTAGGGGGGACACTTCCGCGGCTTGACATTGGAAATACGGAATTTACAAGATCCGAGAGTCTACTTAAACAAAGGGTTAAAAATGCTGTCTGGAAAATCTCGACTGCAGCTACCATTTTTTCCTTTCCTTCTGAAGTGAGAGCTGGAGGAACTCCTTTAACATCTGTATCGCGTGAAATTCTTTCAAGGAGGTTTTCGATCATTGTCAAAAGCTTTGGATAACCAACAGTGAATATCTCTTTGACAAAGCTCGATGCAGTGAAAGCAGATTTCATTTGGGTTGCAAATGATTTTACTAGAGCATCCCAAACACGATCAGTTAACAATGGATCACCTTCCTGTGAAAGAATAAGAAAACGTAAGCAACAAATAGAGGAATTAGGAGCATTAGTTACAGAATAGCTAGAGATTAGCATGTAATGCGATGAGTAGAACTACAAATAAATAGCCACCACGAGGGTGTAATAGATTATAGAACTATGTGGGTATGACTGAATTCCTAACTAAGTTCAGTTCAAGTAGAGTTATACGATGAGTTAAAGTATGAATAAATAGCCACCATGAGAGTGTAAAAGAGTTATATGGGTATAGCTGAATTTCCTTAATTAAGTTCAGTTCAAGTGTTATGCAATTTCAATCCCCTGACCACCAAACAAGTTACTTGGTAATTCATATCTTTCAGGGGTCAAGTGACTAACCTAGTGATCAAGTAAAAGTAAATTGAACTTATCAGGTAATAATTACGCACAATATTGTTCTAGCTACCTAATTTTGATATAAGATATTTTCTTGTCTGCATCATTCTTGATCATTAGTTAGTCCATTTTTATAGTGAGTTTATCACACAATTCTTCATCCTGGTTGAAATTTTTATAACTTTTTGGCATACAAATTCAGATCAAATATAAAATATGTAGTAGGATCCAGATCTGAATTAGAATCTGAAAGCTAATGGGGTCAGATACACACAAATTCAGCACCTTGACAGCTCTTTGTCCGAAACTACTCAACACAACTTAGACTGGAGTTAATTTTTCCATGAGAGATTCTCAATAGAAAAAGCATCTAAGCAGTAGCCATGTTATGTGGTATATGAAACAAAGCAACTTTGATATTGCTTTCAAGGCACTTTCTTAAGCATCTTTCATACTTGCTTAAATTCAAATTTCGTGGAGAACGAATTCTAAATACCTCCATCTAAGTCTGTTAACGTCAGAAACACTCCTTACAAACACTTTCACCCTCCTAAAGTTTGCCCTTCCTAAGACAACATATGGCATCAAGTCTAATTCCACAACAACATACACTTGATACTCATCATCATCATTATCATCATCAATAATATGGACATCTGAAATCAATATAGCTTAAACAGCATATAAGTAATAACAACAAAGAACACACACATAGCATCAATTACCTCCATGACCTCATCCAGCAAAAGAACAAGCGTGAACGGATCCCGCTTCTTGGACAACACTCTCTGCAAATGCCAAACAGCAAGCACAATCGAATGCAACTGGTCCATACAACCATTCATCCTCTGCCAAAGAGCCTCCCTGGCCTTCCCCCCGCTTCCAATTTGCGGAGTACCGTGTCTCTGCACCCCACCTGGCCCTCCACCACCATACCCTCCTCCTCCACTTCCCGATATCGCCTTCATATCCAATGCACTGCTCAAACTCTTAACTCCCATCTGCTTATACTTACTAACCAACCCATCAACTGTACCCCTCAACTCCCCCATGTTATAAAACACCTGCAAACCCAACCCAACTTCCGGTTGATTCAAACTCTCAAGACCCTTTTCCAAAACCTTCATCCCTTCCTCACGTATTCTGGACCCGATCTCAATAACCCATTTCATCTCCCCATCCACCACATCTATCCCGGACAAATGTGACTCATTGTAAAGGCTCAAAATCTCAAAATGCAGCTGTGCCCCCTTAGAGAGATCCCATTTTGACGAATCCGGTTGCGAATCCACTAAACCTCTAAGCTTCTGCACCAATCGTAGGGTTCGGATAGTGTACTGAAGCAACTGTGAAGTGGAATGTAGGTTGTTGAGTTGATGGGTCTGGACGGAGATGAGGCGGTGGGGATCGGAGAGTTCTGCGCGAGCGCGGCGGAGGGAGGATTGCAGGGAGGACAGAGAAGAGCGGAGGGAGGAGAGAGAGGATTCTGCTGACTTAATGGAAGAGAGCTGGTGAAGGAGATCGGGGTGGCGGGAGAGGACTTCGTGGCGGAGTTGGGAGTCGAGGAGGCGGAGGCCTTCTTGTAGTTTTTCAATTCTGGAGGCGGCGGAGCCGGAGGAGAGGGCGGCGGAGGAGAATTGGGTGGGGTTGAAGTCGGGGGAGAGGAAGGCGGAGAAAATGGGGTCGGAGGAGAAGGTGTCGATGTGGGATTGGTGGGATGAGGTAGGGGATAGGAGGGGGGTGGGGGTGCTGGGGTTTTTGAAGGTGGAGAGGCGTTGGAGTGGAGATTTCGTCGCCATGGAAGTGTAGTGTGTGTGATCTGGTTTCTGTTTCGGTTATTGGAGTTTGATCTAGGAGAGTAGAGAAGTGTACCGAGTGCAGCTTCTGTTGTACATTGACGAGGTTAAAAGAGAACTTATACAGTTGTACCTAAAAAAAATAAACTTCTTAATTGGGAAAAACTTTACACCCATCCTACTTAACATTTCACACTTAACCCCTATAATTTCAAAAATTATAGGTACACGCCCTATCTTTGTTAGTTATTATATTACCCACAAAATTATCGACAACGGAATATAAATTCCTTGATTTTGTGTGTACTGCGACTATTTAAAAGGACAAGAGACAATTATAAAAAAATTTGAGAGGATAAAGTGCGAAAAATAACGTAAAGGTATAAATGAAGAGTAGCATTAACAAAGCTCCAAAACTAATAATTTTAAATTTATTGACGTGAAATGACTTGCATTAATATCTAAAAAATGCCTCGATTTTCAAAACAGGACCTTTGAATTTTTTAGACCTGAAAATGGAAATGAAGTTTATATTTTTGAAATGATTTGAGGGTCCTGATCTTATATGATTTAGAATACATTGAATTTTCAAGATATGCAATTTGGTCTTGTCTCGATATATTTTTTTTTGTCTCTATATTTTTTTCCTCATAGTAATCTTAAAAAAATATACAAACGATTCGTAGGTTAATCTTGACATTAAATTTGTTATTTGATTTTTATACATTAAAGATTAATATTTATTTGTGTATGTTATTTTTTAATTTGAGCAAACATTTTAAGTATTTATGAAAGTGTAGGAGATCAAAAAAAAAAAGGTACCAACTTTGGGAAAGTAAAATACTCAAAATACTAAGATTGAATAGCAATGTGTAATGAAAATATAATTCTCGTAATATAGCATGTGCAAGTTGCATATGGGACTTCATTGAGAGCACGATGTTAAATTTCACCTGGCGATGACTTTAGGAAATAAGAAGACTAGATATATAACTTTAACTTTTGGATGAAATGGTGGAGGTTATTTGTATAACAATAAATAGGAGGAGGTAAATCGCAAATTTCCCTATTTTCACCACCATTAACTCATTAGGTTTTATCTCAAAAAAAGAAAAAGAAAAAAAAAAGCTCATTAGCCAGAAATGATCCATTTACCGGTAATTTAAATCTATCACCCCCAAGCTGTGGCCCGCAGAATGAGAATCCGAACCCAGGCCCAGTACCAAACCCGAGCCCGAAAACCTTTGTTTCCAGATTAGAGAATGCGCTAGTTGTACCTTGTGCTGCAAGAGTGACACCTTTATATAAAAATTATTATCTTGAACTATTGTTCCTGACAAGTGAGAATTTGAAATTAATTATTAATACCCATTACCACGGATCGATGATGTATGATGTATGATGTACATGTTGTACTAGGATTTAGTTCTTGTATTTATGGAAGTATAATTTGTTTAATTACATTTACTTTGGCTGTTGTGGTTACACTGAATTTGGATTAAAATCTTCCTATGTTCTAATGATCAAGATTTTATTTCAAGACAGCAACCCCAAAAAAAAAAAGAAGCAAATACGGAAAGAGGGAAAGAAGGGAAGAAGGGAAGATGTCGATGGGGCGGATTTCAATTTGATTATGATCTGATTACGGCCCTGAGTCATTAGAATATTTATTTCATTAGAGATATGATGGAGAATTGTAATCCGAAATATGGATGATTTCAGGATTTTTTCTGTTGTAGTAATTCTTTCGATAATGATTAAATGCCCGATTTCATCATTAATTCTATATCAAGTCAATTAAATACTTATTGCACGTGTAGTTGTTAATCATATATTCTCTCCGTTTTTTTTATTTTTCGATTTGACAAAAAAATTTGTTTCCTTTTATTTTGTAGTTCAATCCGATTCGTTAAAAATTCGTAATCAAGAAATTGGTCTTATCACAGATATGATTATTATTTTGATGATTTCAAGATTTTCCGTTTTGTAGTAATTCTTTCGATAATGATCAAATGCCCGATTTCATCATTAATTCTCTACCAAGTCAATTAAATTCTTATTGCACGTGCAGTTGTTAATCATATATTCCCTCCTTTTTTTTTATTTGTCGCTTTGGCAAAATTTTTTGTTTCCTTTTATTTGTCGTTTTAGGATTTCAATGTAAAATTAATGTTCTTTTACCAATTTTACATTTCTTACTAATACTTGTCATTAATGCTAATTAATGTTAAGATTATTTGATTAAAAGGGTATTTTAGAATTTTTGCTTCGAAAGTGTGGCCATTTATGATATTTCTTAACTCGTGTGCAATCCTCCAAAAGAACAAATAAAAAAAACGAATGGAGTAACGTTTGATCAAAATTGGAGCCAAAATTGCTTGATATCCAATGATTTTTGTAGGCCAAAGCTGGGTGGATGGGTTTTGGGTAAAAAAAATATGATACTCCCTTCGTTTCATATTTTTGGCATATTTGCCAATTTTTTTTGTTTTAAATTAATTGGCATGTTTGGATTTTCAAAGTTGTTATGAAATAAAAAGAATAACAAGCAAAAACCAAAATGTAAGTGTAGAAAAGAAAAGTGAAGTAGGGAGAGAATTTTATTCATTCTTATTCATATATAAACACATTACAATAAGCCTCTATTTATAGGACTAAAAGAGAAACCCAAAAGTCATAGGTTACAACTTACAAGTCTTCAATAGTCACTATATATAATCATTACAATGTGTCATGAATATTACAATAAAATGGGCATCCACTAACATAATATTTATAACACTCCCCCTTGGATGTCCATTGCTTGTAAAATATGCCTCGTTAAAAACCTTGTCAGAAAAACCCAGTAGGAAAAACCTGGACAAGGAAAAAAGAGTACATATCCATATGAAACTAATAAGCGTGTAATACTGCCTCATTAAAACCTTGCCAAGAAAAACCCATTGGGACAAAAACTTGGACGAAGGAAAAAGAGTACAGTGTGCGTATTATTATTAATGACACGCTCCCCCTGATGCCAACACAATGTCCATAAGTTGACACATTCCAATATTGGATCATCTTTTTGAAGGCAATATCTTGATATAACAAAAATACATATCCATTTTAAGATCTACATTTATGCTGATTAGAAAGGTAACCAATATATGCATAACCACCACTTAGTAGATCGAAACCTCTAGATTAAAACCAAGTCTATGTCAATTATTTCACGAAGATGGCGTAATACATATTTAACGTCATTCATATGCCTTCGTGTTGGTACACAGCTTATCTTGCTAGTAAATTAAACGAAAATGTTAAATCATGCTTGTAGAATTAGCAAGATTCATTAAGTCTCTAAAACTTGGATAAAGGTATTTCAGGTCCCAAAACATTTTCATTGTTCGATCCTTTTGAGGACGAAAATAATATTTTATTACATCAAAAGATTGAAACGACCATGAAATTGCCCTCAATGATTGAGCTTTTTATCTATATAAAATCTTTCATAATCGATTTTGTATGTATCGATTTATGGACAAAGATTTCATCTGTTAAATGCTCGATCTGCCGGTCGAGATAAAATTTTATTTTTCAAAATCTTTCGTCTCAAATTCTTCCTTTAAAACTCTTTGGAAGTTCCAATAATATTTAGATCAATATATACAACAATAATCATGATCCCAATCTTTCCATAAAACATATGGGTTAATTGGATCGTTTTAATAACTTTCTTTTAACAAGTATTCACTAATTCAGTTGTACTACATACGTCCAAATTGTTTTGATTCATACAAAGATTTACGCAAGCGTATTGAACAGTTTTCTCTGGAGTTTTCAAATGCATCTGAAATTTTAAACCCTTCAGGGATTTTCATATAAATTTTAGTATCGAGTGAGCCAAATAAATATGTTGTATCAACATTCACTAGACGCAAATCAAGTTTTTCACGTACTGCCAGACTAATAAGGTATGTGAAAATAATTGCATCCACCACAAGAGATTATGTCTCCTCATAATCAATATCGGGTCTCTACGAAAATCCTTGGTGCCACTAGTCGTGCTTTATATATAACGACTTCAGTTTTCTCATTTGGATTTCGCACAAATACCCATTTATATCCAACGTGCTTTACAAGTGAACTTAATTCTGCTTGAATTGCGTCTTTCTATTTTAACCAATCATTTATATGTTTACATTTTTATAACAAATTTAATTCCAAGATCCTCATTTTGTTTTATAATTATATGCAAAATTGTTGTCGACAACTGTTTTAATTCGGTTCCATCTTTTTCTCGTAGTGACATAACTTATAGAGATCTCTTTATTTTATTATTTTCAGGTACCTGAACCTCTTCTGGGGTATTATCTATTAGTTATGTCTTGCGACTCTTTATGAGTGCTCACCTCCATAATATGACCATCTTCAGTGTTAGCTCCTTTTTTATTTTACGAAGATTTTTATCATTGGAACCGATTGATTTACCACGTTTAAGCTTCGCTTATTTTCATTTGAATTGGAGCATTTTTAGCTGGTATATGAGATTTAATAACTCTTTTTATATTAGTAAATTTATCTGGCAGTTGATTTGCAATATTTTGCAAATATATTATCTTCTGGACTTCTAGTGTACACTGTTTTTTTTCTTCTGAGGATCTAGAGAAGATAATGTTGATGTTTTTCATGTAATTTCTTTTACCAGCTCTTTATTACCTCCCCCTGATGTTAGGAATATTATATCATCAAAATGACAATCGGTAAACTTGCCGTAAATAAAATTTCAGTCATTTGTTCAAGATACTTATTATGGATGGGGATTCATATCCAACATATATTCCCAACCTCTTTTGAGGACCCATCTTTGTGCGTTGTGGTGGAGCAATTGAAAATATGTCGCACGTCCTTAACTTTTAAGATGGGGAATGTTTGGCTCCTGACCAAACGATAGTTTCATCAGGAAGAATTTATCATTATTTGTTGGCATGATGCACACAAGCACTGCTACATGTAACAAAAAGTTTTGTTCTCATTAATAATTTTCTAGCAATTAATTGGAGGCGTTAGATGAATAATTCTATTAAATCATTTTGTGTATGAATATGGACAGCATGACTCTCAATAGCCATTGAAAGTCATATATATGAATTCACCAGCATTATTAAGACGTCTTAATTGCATAATATGAGAATTGTGCTCTTAATTTAATTATTTGCGCAAATAATCCCGCAAACATCAAGGTTGCAGGTTTACAATAAACACACATGTCACATTTGTAATAGATGCATCTATTATAATCCACACAGAGGATGAGTGGGCCCACATATATCACCTCGAACGTGTTTGAAAAAATGCTGGAGATTCTAACTCATTCTTAATTGGAATGATTTAGTAATTAATTGACCTTGAGAACAAGCAGCACAAAAGGATTCTTTGAATTGAAGAATCTTCTGGTTCTTCAGGAAAGATCCATATGAACTCTCTATAAAAAAATTTGCATCATAGTTTACCCGGGATGGTCTAACCGGTCATGCCAGCTTTATTTTGATTAGTAAACTTCTGGTTTACTGTAATATGTGTTTCAATTGTACAAACACATTTCTTTCTATAAAATCCCCACATTTGAAGTCTTAAATAAATGAGGTTAATCAAAATAATAAGTCTTTACTTATTATAAAGGATTTATAAGCTCAATAAACTCATCATAGTAACCTCATATAGCTCATGACTTGGTGAATAATTTAATCAAAATGAAATAATTATGACATTAACCAGTTTTCATTTTACTTTAATCACGACATGAGATAAGATAAATTGATACAAATAAAGGCATAAAGAATTTCATATATATTTCCTTTTTTTATTCAATTAAGAAATAAACAATTTATTTATAATCATAATTGAGACAACATGAGAAGATCATATTTACATTTCAAGCATGATAATATATAATCTTAATTTTAAATATGAATTGCCATTCGTTGACTTTTATCACATATATTTTTCCATCCACATACATAATTGAAATATAATAAATCATATTAGAAATTCAAATATTTAATCACAAAACGTTATGCCATAAACTTAATTTCATATTAACCATTATTATTTTTATTATCACTATTAGCTCTACTTATCTCAATAGAAATTATCAACATCCAAATTACTTATGTGAAGTGATTCAATTTTTATCATCAAGAATATCACTGACATTGTGGTAATTCATTTTCACTTGATGAATGTTTCTTTCAACAAGTGTCATTTTGACGCCTTGTAGAATCAATTTGCATACCTTTGTTTTTCTCAATTTTTATCACTATATCGTTTCGCATCGAGTGATGCAATCATTATATGAAATGCATAAAATAATTTGACCATGTCTAAATAATGTCAATGTCTATCGTACATTCCATTAATTTATGAGAATGAATCATGTACGCTCACTTTTGAGAATAAATCATTTATATTCACATTTGCATCCATTTCGGGGAATGCATATCAATCATAATAGGAGTTATGGTTTTTCATCAATGTTTCATTTGTTCAACTACCAATATTCAATTGATAGTATTTCTTAAAATTTCTCCACAATACTGGTACTTAATAACAATTTAGGATTCCAAAAGTTGCAATATCTCCAAATAATTTCAATTGAAAACTAATTTTTAATCATGGATTGTATTTATTAGTTTAATATATCGCAACTCCAATGCAAACTTTCATAGCAAGCTTTTAAAGAAAAATGTATTTTAGAGAGTTGAACTCTCTTTATTCAAGTCCATATTCATCCCATAATTATAAATATTCAAATTGTCGATACAAGAAATCTCGACCTTCCAAGTTTGTAAGCTCTGAATATTAGCCAAAAGATATGGCAAAACATTAAACTAAATATTCTTAAAAGAATTTTAAACGGCAACACATGCTTTTATCCATAAATTCATCCATAAAATGCATGCCTTAAAAACATAAATTTGCCGTTTATCTTGGACTAGATGAGGGACAGTTCAATTCACATAAAATGAATACAGTTTTACTCAAGTGGAAACAATCACACTTTTGGTGTTAAAATAATTCCTCCAAATATTTTAGGACAAATAGGTCCTCTACTCAAACATATTGGAATTTCACTTTATCAATTGTAAAGAGGAAATTACTAATGAAGCAGTACCTTCACTTTATCAATTTTTCATATGTCCCATTTTATGACTGTATTTTGAGACTCTTTACATTCCAGTGAATTCAAACCAGTAGTTTTTACAAGCTTACTAAGCATTGTTAAATATTTGTTAATTTAATAACATGTACCCCATTTGTACAGTTTTACATACAAATGCTATTCTCGTTAGTAGCCACTATCCTCAATTCTCAATTTTATTAATTGATTAAAGAGAAAATGAATAGGCATTGCAAGAACCTTTTGATTTAACATATTTTAACAGATTCATCAACTCAAAGATTGATATCTTCTTTAATTTAACAAGAAATAGATCATGGCTTTTCATTCTTCTCATTTCTCATGCGCACATTCAGTTATGGCCTCCATATTTGTTCAAGATTCAGAATCAATATATATATTGAATCAAAGCCAGATGTATTCAAATCTTCAGGTTTGAATTTATTATAACGTTCGAGTTTTGGGCTCTATGCCCTTGTCACCTAGGCTTGAGGCCTATCATAAAAGATACTCAAATCTTCAAATTTGAGTTTATTATACAGCCATACATGCTTCATGGCCATAGTAATTCAATTTTAGAACTTCAAGTTCTTGATCTAATAAGAAAACATAATCATTTAATATATTTTTATTTAAATACAAAATCTTATTATAAATCATATTTCATATAAAATTAAAAAATATTACTCACCATCTTACCTATGCGTATTGAGGAATATGAACTGATTTGGAGTCGAAGATGAACACGAAATTTGAAAAGACTACTTATGTACGTATCTTTGGATATTTTCTTGTTGTGATGTTGAACTTAAACAAGAAATGAACAAATTTTACAATCCTAATACCCGAAGATATGTCTTGTACTTGTTTAATAGATTTTGCCATCTCATCATGTGTTGAATAATTCTATGATGAAATCCTTCTTCTTCTTTCCTTTTTTTTCGGAGGGGTAAAGTGCTGGTTTAATTTGGGATTGAAATATAGGATGAAATCGTGCTGATAACGTGTTATGAAATAAAGAGAATAACAAGCAAAAACCAAAATGTAAGTGTAGAAAAGAAAAGTGAAGTAGGGAGAGAATTTTATTCATTCTTATTCATATATAAACACATTACAATAAGCCTCTATTTATAGGACTAAAAGAGAAACCCAAAAGTCATAGGTTACAACTTACAAGTCTTCAATAGTCACTATATATAATCATTACAATGTGTCATGAATATTACAATAAAATGGGCATCCACTAACATAATATTTATAACAAAAGTACTTTTTTTTCAATTTTGTCCCTTTCTCACGTTTAAGTTGGAAAACTCAATAGTGACCACTCACTACTAAAAAAAATTAAAAAGTAGTCATCATTATAAATGATATCTGAAATATTTTACCATAAAAAAGTATGTAATGATGAGGTTTCTTAATCTGTGTGAAAACAACAAATGTGCCAATTAATATGAAACGGAGGGAGTAGTTAATAAAAATTCTCGAGATTTTAATATTTGAATTTATCATTTTCTTTTTGGTGGAAAAATTTGTAAAATGGTCAATATTCCACCTTAAGTGACTAAATTATGGTCCCAAAGCTTCGAATATATTTCAAGTTGAATTTACCAAAGGCTAGTGATATTGCCAGAGCAAAGATTGTTGCTACCAGAGCAATTTTTCTTTAATTCCTAATTTACCCCTTCTTAATTAAGGGTCATAACTCTACTTTTCTCAATCTCCATAATACCATATTACTCCATTTAATTAACAATTCAATCTTCTCTCTGCTCTGACCCTTAATTAAAAAGGGGTGCATGTCTTTAAAAATTGATGGCTTCATTTATTATTGATTTCTTAATACAATGAGGACATTGATGTGTTAATAGTTTCATTGCTAAGAATATTAACACGAAATGAGAATTAGTGGCGTAGGTACAAATACAACAATATAATTTATTTTTGTCAAAGAAATTACTCCCCTCACTTACAGTGCTGTTAAGAGATTATTTGCACCCCCAAAAAAAAGATTTTTTTGCCCTACTACTATTTTTACTCTTTCAAAATATTCATTTACATGTCACCTTTGATGATTTGGACTGTTGATTAGTTCTTAATAATTATGTAAAACCATGAAATGTATATAGTTCACTTCACATAATTATTACGATTAAAAATATATATATATGAACCAGACAATTGAAAATTCAACATCTCCTCAACCATTTTGTTAACAAATTTCAGGTAACATTAAAAATTACGAACAAAGGAAAGGAACTAATTAAATGTAGAACAACCAACAAACATGAGTTACTTTGTTGCGTACTTCATGGTAGAAAAATAAAACATAAACCATCAATCCTAAATTTTAGTTTGGACTTAATTTGTTTGCATTTACACTCACTTAATCACAACACAAATATGTTTATTCTGGAAGCTTTGGATCGTTAATAGATGATATTAAAATATATGCATGCTAACTTGATTTATTCTTATCACTACCCGTTCGAAAATACAACAATTATGTCGTCCACTCTTTAACTAAATTAGCTTTGATTAATTTTGATGATTCACATATATTCTCAATGACAACAATGAACATTGTATTATATAAATTCCCATCTATGTAAATTCTCTTTTGATCGAACAAACAAAAGATGAAATAATGCGTACATTTTGAATTATAACTAATCCTATAAAAACCGAAAAGTTGTAATAGGAATAAGGTCGATCGATTTTTTTTTTTTGGTTTTCCAAGGGTTTAATCACTTTTGAGGCGGGTTGGGCACATTAAGTGGATACCTTTCCCAACAGGAACTCAAACCTGAGTCCGCTACTTTGTAGTGACTAGTCTTTTCCACTAGACCAATCACCTGTTGGTTAAGGCCGATCGATTTTGAGTTCCACAAAAAATCGGAGTATATATGTAGTTTTATACTGATAATGTTTGATGGTAGTTATTTGTGATAATTTGTTTGAATAATCAATTGACATCTTAACGTAATGATGTAATCCGAAAGATTTTATTTTTCCAAAATTATAATAATCCCTCTTTTTCCTACTTTCATGAAAAAAATACATACATTTTGGTATATTCTTTCTGAGTTTTTTTTTTTTTTTTCCTTAATAATTTTGGATAGATTTTTTCAAAGAAAAAGATGATGTACTTTTCCCCATCCCGTCTTTATCAACCAATCATGCCCACATACCAACCAGTGGCACTCTTTGTATTTTACTAGAAAACCAAGCCTAATTTCATTTCTATTTTATTATTATTATTATTTCTTAATTCGCATTCACTCATCTGCCTATACTGCATATTAAAGGTTTTAGTGTCAACGGACCCCAAACCGAATTTCAATTCAGCCAAATATGTCCAATACATTACATTAAAAATAAGAAGAAATAATCAAAACAGTAAGGTTTTGTAATTATGTTTAGATTTTTAATCTACAAATTTTTTTATTCTTTTATGTTGGCGTATGGCCAAATAAGAGAAATACAATCACTTGGGTTGTTAAAAGCCAACAATCTAGAATCTCAAAAACAAACCAATGCATTATCCAGTCCATCAGCTTTCATAATTTTAAAATTATGTAAATATTATTTTACTAAAGTAAATTTCAATAAAAAACAAATTTCAAATTGATAGACAAAGCTTGTTCTAATTATGAGACCAAGAATTTCATATATGCCATTTGGCTAGTTGTATTTATTTATTTATTTATTTTTATGTTTTCGCAAAGGGTGAAAATCCTTGTATTTAAATTTTCATGTCCTAAATTTTATGGGCACCTCATCCAACTACTTAAACCCTTTAAGGAAAACATAACGTTTTATATTTATGATTATTGAGTAAAGGTAAGGAAATGTGCAAATTGGACCAGGTTCATGCGGGTTAAAGCGTGTTGGGTGAAATATACATTCAATTCATTTTATGTTGAATAAAAACTATATGTTTTCCAAAATAGATATCTTTTATTGATTTAAGAAATATCTAACTATATTTAATTATTTAGATAGATTGAAGATCTAATATATTAGAACTTACATAAACTTTAGAAAGAAAAAAATATTAATCTTATTTTCTTTATTATATTTTTATTAAGACATGACCATATAAGTTTTAAATCAACAAAGTTTAACCAAACTCGAAAAAAGAAAACAGAAATAAATCTAAGTTTCGGTTGAATTAGATTGGTTCAAGCCAAACCATGGGACATGATCTATATAGTGTTATATGATTGAGGTTTCACAAGAAAATCTCAAGTACAATCTTAAATTAAGATTGTATCTTAACAAAAGAAAATTGAGCTATATTTACTTTAAAAAAAAGTCCAAACTTTTTGGAAAAATAAAACAAACACTTTATTAATTTTAAATACTTTTTATTGAGAAAAACAATCATCATTACACTATTTCAAAATTTTCATTTATTACAAAGTTCTTTTTAAAAATAATAAACGAAACACGTATATCATTAAAACAATAATCATTACTCTGTATACCCTATTAGTTAAAAATATTCTGTCACTTTTTCATCTTTGAATATAATCCACTTTACAAATTTTGATTAAATGAGAATTGCGAGAGAAATATTCACACAGCATATTCCCAGAAACGGGTGAACAAACACGGTCTTGATTCATGTATATTGAATTTAGGGATTATAGTACATGTTTTACTAATGAAAGAATCATAATTAAGACCTTTATAAACCCATTAATTTTTAGGTCTAATTCTAGAATCATTCTCCAAACAAAGCTCACCAAAAAAGGAATAAAAGCAATAATTATTTTCCTGTCTTCTGCGAATTAAAGATTTACTGAAGCAAAAAATCTACAACTAATCAATTCACCTTCCAAATTATTAAACAATTACTGATATTCAGGTACCCATTTCCCTCCAATCATTCTGTTCTCCGCTGTTGATCTTATATTTACAATTTTTTTTCTCTCACTAAATATTTACTGGTGTTGAGGCGGGAGAGAAGGAAGAAGTGATAGATTGAGTAGAAGAAAACAATTCCTCCACTTCTACGAAACTGTATTTGAGTTGAGTGTGTTTTGATTTCTTAAATTTTCTTTGTTCTTTTGTCTTTACCTATAATTCATTTATTACTCCCTCTCTTTCACACCAAGCCTAAGATTTTTTTCTTTTTCTTTTTCTTTTTTCTTTTCCATTTCCTTTTTCATTCTCCACCCCACTCCTTCTCTCTCTCTATCTCTCTCTTACATCTTCTTTTTTGGCAGTTATTAGTCTTCTTCATCCTGCTCATGAGGTACTCTATTTCTCTCTCTCTCTCTCTCTCTCACTCTTTCTCTGATTTTCGGGAATTTTGTGCTTTTCTTTTACTGGATGATTGAGGTAGGTTTTGTTTGTATTATAATTTTTCTTTATTATATTTGGGTTTAATATATGGGTTTGTGTTGAAACTTTAAATTAGGATGATTTTAAGGTAAATATGCGATCTTTGTGAAGTATGCTGTAGTAAAGTTGTGATCTTTTTCGTGGGTTGTGTTGAGTTTTTGCGTTTTGTGGAATAGCAGTTTTGAATTTGTAGCGGGTTACCCGAATTTTGTTGTGTGATTTTGGGAATTTTCAATTTTAGTTGATTATTTTAGATTTGTGGTTTGGGCGTTGGGTTGACTAAAACCAAATTGTACTAAACATGTTCTGTCCCTATATATTGTTGTAATTGACTGAGTTTTCATTGAGATTGCATTTGAAATGAGCTCTTTGATGTACCCACTGAGCACGTTCTTGGGAATTTCTTAATATATGTACTTTTTAGTAAAGTTATTTGTAATTCTTTTAATTTAGGTGCATGCTAGATGCCTTCTTCAATAATTTCTTAAATGTTACTTATATTTTGTGAATTTTTAGTTCATTGCCAATTTATCATGATCATCGTGTGTCATAGAAGTCGGTAATATAATTTGCTTTCTATTCATGTACTCCTTCGTGGATGTGCTTGTTCCCAAAACTGACATATTTTATTACTTCGGAGGAGTCAAGAATTGACATCTCTACCTTGTATTTATTTGCAATTATCTGGTTAATGTAGCATATTCTGAACTTAATTAAGACACTCATATTGTCAATTTCATCCTT
This sequence comes from Penstemon newberryi var. newberryi, assembly GCA_030819805.1. Taxonomy (NCBI): domain Eukaryota; kingdom Viridiplantae; phylum Streptophyta; class Magnoliopsida; order Lamiales; family Plantaginaceae; genus Penstemon; species Penstemon newberryi. The sequence goes on along the minus strand of JAUALY010000003.1, from coordinate 2,631,246 downwards.
TTTATTCCACGGTATATGGTTTGATTGACCAGATAAGTTAGTTTTGCCAATTGTACTAGTTGTCTTGGAGTAGTCCGTCTCTAAGATGCGCCTTTTGTACTATAATATATTGTTGCTTATGCGTTCTTTTTTATTTTTTTCTTATTTCTAAAATAATCTGTTTTGTTTATGGCCTAATGCAGGAAGTGATTTCGATGGAGCAATCATCCAAAAATTCTATTCCTGGTCAGTTTAGGGAACTTATTACTGAGTTATCCATTATTTGATATACTTTATAGCACATTTTAGATGAATTTTTAAGGAAGCTAGTCTCCTGTATCCTAAATCTCAAGATTATTTCACCCCTGTTTTTGTAGGTCCTTCTAAATTTCCATTTCCTGTGAATGAAAAAACTGCATGGAGAATTCCTGGAAGAACTGATATGTATCATGCATCTAGTGATGCTAGCTTGTTTTCTGCCTCTTTGCCTGTCCTCCCACATGAAAAACGTGAGCATGACCACTGACAAAATTCTTCTTGGTTTATTTCTTGTTTTTGCTCATGAATGATATCTTCGGTCTTTTTCTCCTTATGTGCAGTTAATTTTAATGAATCCGATCATAGTGGTCAAACACATGACGACGGCTTCCCTAGCCTTAGTAAAGTTCTTCTAGAAAATGAAGTGAAGGATCTGGTTGAAGATAATGAACCAAGTACTATTGGAAGCTTTCTTCCTGGTGATGAAGACGAACTTTTTGCCGGTCTTATGTATGATTTTGATTTTAGAGGATTGCCAACTCAACTTGAGGACTTAGACGATGATTTCTTTGGAAGTGGAGGGGGACTGGAAATAGATTCTGAAAGTCAAGATAATCTAGTCAATGGTTTATCGAGGTTAAACACGTCTGATGGTATTAGTGGAGGTATCATTTCTCAATTTGGTCTCACAAATGGTGTTGGAACTGTTACTGGTGAACACCCATATGGGGAGCATCCTTCTAGGACATTATTTGTCCGGAATATTAATAGTAACGTAGATGACTCTGAACTTAAGTCACTCTTTGAGGTATAGTTACTCATTCAAATTATTTGCAGCCCTCATTTTAGTTTCCTTGCATTTGCTCCCCCACCCCCCCCCCCCCCCCCCAATTATATAGATTGTGTTTTTGATATATTCTTAAATGTGAAATAGAACTCTATCTGGATAAATTCATCCTAATGCTGTATTTCTGAACCAACAAAATATCTTTGTTAAGTCAGACTTCTATGTCTTCGTGTTTTCATGTGAAGGAGATGTTGCTTGTTGGCTAAAATGGTCTAAATTGCACAATTAATTAATAGTTTGTAGCAAGAGTGCACCATTGATTTACTTGCTATTGACGATTGAGGAAGTATGTCAATTTTTGGAAAACTGTTAATAAAATTCAACATTTTCCCTTTGAAGTATGTAGCATTTTCTCCTAGTCTCTGTAACTAATTCCTCTATGCGATATTCCTCTCAACTATAAGGATGCTCCTTTCTTTTCCAACTTGGACAAAACATCTTGAATTCTTGATCTAATACTTGTATCTTGGTTCCTTATAGTATATGGCTTTTATTGTTTATTTCTTGTTTGCTTCTTTAAACTTCATTTTTGTTCCTTCAGATATAATTGTAGAAATTTATGATTTTTCAGAAATCAATTGAAAAAACTGATTTCTCACTCTACCTTTTCTTTCTTCCTTCTTCGAAATAGCAATATGGAGATATCAGAACTCTTTATACTGCATGTAAGCACAGGGGATTCGTGATGATATCTTACTATGATATCAGAGCTGCCCGAACTGCAATGCGTGGATTACAAAACAAGTCCTTAAGAAGAAGAAGACTTGATATTCATTTTTCTATCCCAAAGGTCTGAACCCAGAAGACATCTTTTCTTCATTTCACAATATAATGTCTCTTAATATATGACCTTCGAAAAATATGGTTTTTTTACTACTGCAGGATAATCCATCAGAAAAGGATGTTAACCAAGGAACTTTGGTGGTTTTTAACTTGGATGCCTCTGTATCCAATGAAGACCTGCGCCAAATATTTGGAGCTTATGGAGAAGTCAAGGAGGTATAGTTTTAGTACCACTTCAAGTTGAAGATGTATTTTGTTTTTGTGCTTCTTTGGGCTGATATTAATCTGTCATGTTTTAAATTGAAATATAGATAAGGGAAACACCACACAAAAGACACCATAAGTTCATCGAGTTTTATGATGTTAGAGCTGCAGAGGCGGCTCTCAAGGCCTTAAATCGATGTGACATAGCTGGGAAGCGAATAAAGCTTGAACCTAGCCGCCCAGGTGGCGCTCGTAGAAGGTAAATTCCTCGTTTCATGTCTTTTCAGTGCAATTCAAATGTGTTTAGGTATGAAATTGATTGAAAATCAATTAAAAAATACAATAAATATTCTTTTTGTGCTCAGCTTAATGCAGCAACTGACTCAAGAACAGGAGCAAGATGCTTTCCGTGTGGGCTCTCCCATAGGCAACTCTCCTCCAAGCATGTTGATGGATGGTCTGAATCTTTTAAACACCTTCCTTCTGGTTGTGTTTTTAATTAGGGAGAATTACTCAAATTACCCCTGAGGTTTAATGTAATTACACTAACCACCCTCCATGTTTGGAAAGTTACTTGAACTACCCTGTAAGTATTAGATTCATTACAGTTACCCCCTTACAGCATTAATTTCACACAAAAGATTGAATTCCAGAAATACCCGTGTACTAACTATGAAATCACAAACCTCAAGGGTGTCAAAACAATTACACTTGTTTCTCCACCGATTTCACCCATTTTTTCACTCATTTTTTTCATGAATTTCACTCATTTTTCACCGATTTAACCCAATTTCACCTGTTATTCTCACGTTAAATTTTTTTTGATGACGTCGGGATGAAATTAACGCCATAAAGGGGGTAATTGTAATGAATCTAATACCTAGGGGGTAGTTTGTGTAATTTTCCCAACATGGAGGGTGGTCAGTGTAATTACACAAAACCTCAGGGGTACTTTTGAGTAATTCTTCCTTTTAACTATGATTCATGTTTTACATACGCACTAAAACTGGTGGCATGTTGTTTGCAGTTAGCTGGCCAAATTTTGGCAGCCCAGTCGAGCACAATCCATTGCATAGTTTTAGTCAAACGTCTAGTTTGGGAAGCCTCAGCCCTGTGGGGAGCAATCACTTGCCTGGTTTAGCCTCAATTCTTCCATCTCACGTATCAAGTCCCGTAAAAATTGCACCCATTGGCACTAACGCTAGTACCTCAAAAGAAGCTTCTTATCAGCATCATTTCTCTGTCCCAGATCATCTTAAGTTAAGTTCAAGTCCTGGACCCGTGTCACCATTTGGTGATCCCAATCCCAATCTCAAAACATCGAGCGTTGGAACACTTTCTGGCCCTCAGTATCTTTGGGGTAGTCCTACTATACACTCGGAGCCTATGAATTCTTCATCATGGACATCATCTTTAAAGGGACGTCAATTTTCATCTACTGGACAGGGAATCAATTTTCCATACACTGCTACTAATAATCATCATGGCTCGATTCTTGGTTCACATCACCATGTGGGATCTGCTCCTTCTGGTATTCAAATGGAGAGGCATTTTGGGTTTTTTCCTGAGTCGCCTGAAACATCGTATATGAACAGGGCAGCATTTGGAGTTACGAATTTTGGTCGACAAAATGGAAATCATGCATTGAATATTGGTGGAGTTAATTTTGCTGGAAACTTTGCCGAGAGTGGTTCTCCTAGTTCTAGAATGATGTCGATGCCAAGAAACAGTCCTTTGTATTTTGGGAATAGTTCGTTTGGAGGGATGGGAGCAATGAACAATGATGGGATAGTTGATCGTAGTCGAAATAGAAGGGCTGATAGTGGAAGTCAGATGGATAACAAAAAGCAGTATCAACTTGATTTGGAAAAGATCGTAAATGGTGAAGATAGTAGGACTACTTTAATGATTAAAAACATCCCAAACAAGTAAGAACTGATTTTTTTCTTTTTTTCTCTTTTCTTGGGTTTATACTCTGAATTATTTACTAATATTTCTTATTTTTTTCAGGTACACGTCGAAGATGCTACTCACAGCTATTGATGAAACTCACAAGGGTACTTATGATTTTCTCTATTTGCCAATAGATTTTAAGGTAATTGTTTGTTTGAAAAAGATTATTCATTCCTTTTTTGATAATCGAAGAGAAATTTTATGCATTTAATTTTGTTCAGAATAAGTGCAATGTCGGGTATGCCTTCATCAATATGGTGTCTCCTTCACACATCATCTCTTTCTACGAGGTTCGTGTTTCATTAGAGATTTGTGTGTACGTAATATCACTATGTACAAGATACTAAATTTCACTAAACTTTGCAGGCTTTTAATGGGAAGAAATGGGAAAAATTTAATAGTGAAAAAGTTGCCTCCTTGGCATATGCCAGGATTCAGGGAAAGACTGCTCTCGTGTCACACTTCCAAAATTCAAGTCTAATGAATGAAGACAAGCGCTGCAGGCCAATTCTCTTCAAATCCGAGGGCCAAGGAACTGCAGATCTGGTAATCTCTACGTATCTAATTTGCTACGATTTATTTAATTTACCGGTCGATATTTTGCGTAAAATTAGATCAATTTTTGGTTACTCAGGAGGAACCTTTGCCATCTGGCAATATGAATATCTTTATCCGTCAGCCAGATGGATCTTACGCAGGAGATTCGCTCGACAGCCCAAAGGGCGATTCAGATGACATTTTCTGAAAAAAGTAAATTATCATCCTAAAAAGGCCGACTCTACTGGTGGGGAGATATTTGCTAACTTTTGTATAGTTTTCGCGTATATAAAATGTGGATGTTAAAAATGAAATGGGATTGTGCATATGATTACTCACTCGTCTTCTATTTGATGAAATGTTTAATGAGGCAGTGGCAACGTTTTGTCTATGTATAACGGCAACTTAACGAGCGAAAGGAGAGGAACAAGGTGAAGAATCAATGTTTTGACAGCCTTGGCGTTTTTCATTTCTCCTTTTGACGCCTTCAACTCTAGTAAATGTATAGTAGTCTATAGAGCGTGGCTGAGGGTCGGATATATATACATATGTTTACGTATATGTATATGTATATGTATAGACAGGGTGGTGTTACAAGCAGCAAACCCTGAACCTTTTGTGGTCTTATAATATGTACTCGTGTGTCTTGTCTTGTGTAACTTATTATTAATTTACAATACAAATGTTTCCGTACGTAATATAATTTTCATTGTACTTTGATTTGCCTTTTTTTACTGTTTGTTAATTATCTGTTAATGAGAATGTAGTACGATTCTAGTTATTATCTTTCTGATTATCTAACCGGTGTAGGAAAGGGAAAAGAAAAAGAAGAAAGAAAAATGGAAAAAAGAATTGGCTTTTCTATAAATGTTTGATTGTCGAGATAATTTAGGAAAGTTATATTTTATATGAACATCTTTGTTTGATTAAATTATTTTTATAATTAAAAAGAACGTCAAAATTGATTACAAAATCAGTATTATCATAATAATCTCTAGCACATTTAAAGTATACAATGAGTTACCAAATCAAATAAGAATTAAAAATATTGAAGAAATGAATCAAAATAAATCATAAAAAACACTACTATTGTATTAACTTAAAGAAAAATATTAGAAATTAAAATTTTCCTACAATTTTTCATAATTTTCCTATCAAATTGGTTGGAAAAAATTCTGCATAAATTTAACTGGGGGAAAGTTGAGGAACTTCCTTTCAACCATATTCCATGTGCAAAATTAAAAACTATATTTCCTTTACTTTTTGACAACCAAAGAAGCTATTATAGTTCTACTTGATGAAATAAATTGTCCTTCCATTTTTTTTTTCTAAAACAAAGTAAATTGCCGAAGAAGAAGTGAGCTATATCTACATGAAAACTGGAAATATGCCAAATCTAAACCCCAGATGAAATCTGTAATGTAAAACAGAATCAATTTGTTTGTTCCCTTTATAACTCAACAAGTACGTCCAATAGAGTTTGAGCCCGATACATAGAAGAAAAGATTAGCACGATTTCTACGCAAGGATGACAAACACAAATCAAGTCCAAAGATTCTCAAATTTGTAGGGCATCAGCTATAGACCCTGCAAGACTCAGCACTTCAAAAGGCGCTTTGTTGGCGATTGATTTCACAGTTAGGGGACATGAATCCGTGATCCAAAAGTGGGTGAACGCCTTCTCCGTTTCTGCTCAAACATAAATGACAACTAAATAACAGAGAATAGGAACCATCAATCAATGAGTAGTAAAAGCAGATAGACTGATATATATTACCATCATTCTTGTGAAGAAATCGTTCCCATGACTTCTTTGGGAACACACCGTGTGTAACATAAGCACTCACTTTTGCTGCACCATGAGCTGCCAAAACTTTCTGACAAAACCACAAGGAAATGAAATAAAACTTCAATGTTTTTCAAAGTTTTCTTTTGATGAATGTGTGTAGAGCTAAGAATCTATATTTCTCAAAAAATTAAATGACAAGGCAAGAAGGAAGACCTGACATTCAATTAGAGTGCCACCAGATTGTATTAAGTCATCGACAATGACAACATGACAACCAGCAGGATCACCCTCCTTTATCCTAACATATCTTTTGTCCCCTTCACGAACCTTGTTGCAGATAATCTGGGGCCAGTTATAACAATTATAAAAATGCCCTAGACTGTAAATGTAAAAGAACAGAAGAATGAAAATTGAAAAGCTTTTATTACAGTGGGGAAATGATCTAATAACTTGTGGAAACGTTTCCAAGCTCCATCATCTGGAAACGCAACTACAATCTGGGAAAAGAATATCAAGTTAGGAAGTAAGAAATAATGCAATGTAATAACTTTCTTGATTGCGATAAAAGAACCCAAACAGTATTATCTACCACATAACACACGTAGTCACCTTATCAGATTCTGGAAGTTGGTGAAGCCGTTGCTTTAATAGTGGGATCCCAGTCTCAAACAAAGGCAGAACAGTGTCACCAAAATAAAATCTTTCCTGTAGAAAAAAGGAGCAGATGGAACTAAATTGCACATTTGGGCTTCAATTTTGATTCAAGAGACTAAAGAGGAATTTAGTGTGAATTTGTATAAAGAGAGATAAGAAAACATAGCCGTGATACTTGAAATGCGTATACAAAAGAGAGAAAAGTTAACAAGACCATAACATTAATTTAATATTGATACAATGTGGTGTTAACATTCCTTTGTAGAATTATAGAATCTTTGAATGTTGTCGCTCTATATTAGACTTGGTAAACAAGTGGCATTTCATAGTACAATTCCATATCTTTGAAGCCAACCAAACATAGAGTATTATTCATATCCTTGTAAGCATCGGTGACATGAAGACATGTCATAAATCCTTGAACATATATAAATCTCATTAAAGCATGTCAACAATGAAAAACATGTGAGTGTGTGACCACAAACTAACCAACTAAAAAATCTGTCCAGTTTGAATAAAATGGGAAGTCGAAAAGGTGGGCTAAATCAATCTCAATGCATTTGGGTCAGTTTAACAACTTTCAAGGATTGGGGCTTTAATTCTTTCAGTTCTCTACACAAGTCCTCTCTCAATTCCCCTTCTGTAATTTTCTTCACTATATCAGAGTTTGTTAATCTATGATGGACAAATGAACATACCACATTCATGCTTGTCTTTATCTTTTTTCGATTCTCAGTATTTTAAGTTTTAAATTTTGAAACACGAGGTTAATAAGCCTGTTTGGATGTATTTCCAAATTCTTTGGGCGTCTGAGTGTTATATACAAGCAACATTATTATCGAATAATATGAATAATGATTAGTATACTATGAGGGTAAGAAAGCAACCTGTAGAGCGTGGATGTCATATATAACAACACTGGTAGGACCACCCCTAGAGATAGGAATGTTTGATAGCATTCTAGCCAAGGTAAATGCAGTTGCAACGTCGCCTTCCTCTTCCATTCGTTCAAAGGAACCAGTTGGAAAGAAAGGCAACACCACAGTAAAAGAAGCAGCAAAGAGCATCGGAAGTGCATAGATGACAGAAAGCTGTTCAAAAATGACGGAAGTTGAGCTGAAAGATGCTAGAAAGGCAACATGCTGCCCTCGGATATCGTGTGCATTGTTTATGAAAAGATTTGGAAACCCATCATCGAAACTCCTGCATACAATTAAACATGAACACAATTCAAATCCAAACCAAGGCTATAGAACAAGTTACTACTCCATTAGCTTGTTTTAGTATTTCCAAAAGCCTTTCATTTAAAAAAGAAACACAGTTAGCTTGTACTATATGTTTTCTATTTGAATTATTCACAGATTCGCCTTGAGACAAATAAAAACGTGAACAAAAGGACCCATATAAGCCTAAAGAAGACAAGATAAATGCAAAAGGCTAAATCTTTTCTTACTTTGGAAATAAAAACAGCAATTCCAACAAACAAAAGTGACCCATTTTTAAAATAGCACAAAAAAAAAAATCATACATAGTAGGTAGTAACAAACAAGAAAGATTAGAAACATCTAATCATATAATTTTTTTATCTCTTTTAATAATTGAGTTATATTATACCTCCAGTTAATGGATTGGAGCTGAATAAAGTTGGATTGAGCAGCAACCTTGCGTGCGAGTTCTTCAGTCTCGACGCAGTAGAAAAGCAGCACAGTCTTCTTCTTTGGCTTCTCCATCTCTCTCTCTCTCTCTTTCTTCGTGTGCTTTTGCCGCCCGAAGAAGAGATTCAGAGTGTGACAGTGCGTGTAAACTGTTTGTGTATTGGCCTGACTGAGTTGTCAGGGTTTGAAAATGGAGAAGACTGAGGCTCTATTGGGCTAGATTTTGGCTTAGTCAAGTCTAACAATAGATTTCATAAATTAAGGTTTCAATTTCAATCATGGTTACAATTTGAATTCAAATATAATCATATGTTACAATTAGCTGTCACGATAACTATGGGCCTGTTTGTTTGGCGTTTCGGAAAGTAGTTTGGGAGAGTAGTGGAGGTATGTGAAATAATCTCGAATTGCGTAATGTTGTTTGTTTGGGTTTTGAGAGAGTAGTTTGAGAAATAAAGTAGATATAGGTTTTTTGAAAGAGTTGGGTTGTAGGTGTAAGATGTGTAAGACTTTATGTCAAATCATGTTTGTTATGTGAGATAAATTGTGTAAGAGATAGGTTACTTTATGTCAAATCAAAGTAGAGTTTGTATAGGTTTTGTTTAGAGATAAGAAAATTGTTGTTTGTTTGGCTTTTGAGAGAGTAGTTTGAGAAAATTAATGAATGAAAAATTTATTTCGGAAAATAGAAAATATGTTTGTTTGGCATTTCCCAAACACGAAAAAATTCTGGGAAACGCCAAACAAACAGGCCCTATATATTTGATACATATATATTTAGACACCTATCATTTATTTTTTTGGACATTCAATTTCAATCCAAATGTGAAGGTTTCACAAGAAAATCACTAAAATCAATCTTTTGAAACTAAAATCAAACGAAATCGAGTCAAAATCTAATCAAATATGGCCAATTTGTGTCCTTTCATTACGCTCTTCATAATCTAATATTCTAAAGTACTTTTGCAATGATTTTGTCGTCCACGAAACTAATAATATATACGATCTTAGTTTTTTTTTTCCTAATATTTTTTTTTTTTTTTTTGTGTTTGTAGACTACCTGAAATGATAATTTAAACAATTGACCACAAATAAAATAACATGTTTAACTGAAATTGATATGAAATGGACTACTGAGCTTGACCTGTCAATAGGGCTTTTGTGAGTCGGGCTTGGGGTGTTTAAACTCAAATATCATCTGATTTGAGGGTTGTGGACTCAAATTCGATTCATTATTTTGAGTTAAGTTTGACTCATATATTATTTCTGACTTAATAAAGTTTTTATTGGATAAGCTAAAAAAAAACTTCGGAAAGAATTTATGTATTATTAAAATATACATAAAACACATATAAAGAATTCAAGGTGGTTGGGTGAAGTGGTAGTAACTTGCAATCCCCAGAGACTCGAACTCAAGTTCGAATCCTACTGGAGACATCACATTGGGGAGGACCTAACCCTTTGCAGTTTTCGGTCCGAGCTATAAATACACAGTTTAGTAGATAAAAAAAACACATATAAAGAATGTAAATAAAACAAAAATATATAAATCTCATAATAATAATTTCTAATGTTAATATATATGACGTAAAATTTAAAGGGAACATCTAATTTCAGACTAAATCTAAGGCCAATTTAAGCCATTTCATTAAGCATATCTCCTTACCTATATATCTGTTAAAATCTTTTGATGATTTTGTCGTCTACAAAACAATAAATATAACTATTCTCATCTCTATCTCTATTTTTTATTATAAAAGCATGAATATTTCTTAACTTTTTTGTGAAGACTAAAATACTCTTATTTAAATTGTAAACTGATATTTAATTAAATGGTAAATATATAAAAGACTAAAAGTAATTGAAAAAATATAATTAGACCTACATAATCTCCTAAAATTTATAAATTATCTCTTATATCAATTTTTTGTAATTTTTATCTTATTCTCTTATAATAATAGATAAAAATTAACCATAAGAAAACACTATAATTTTAAATAGTCCCTAAAATATATATAAAAATTATTATATTTTAGCATCAATATTTATTCAAGTAAGAAAATGTTAATTTAAGATTTAATACAACATAAGTCATAAGACACTCTAAATATAAAAAATTAAAATAATCTTAAAAATATCATTATGTTAAAAAAAAAATTGAATCGCATCTTACTATGAAAGAATAAAAATTACTTATTACTTAGCTAATTACGTAATTTTACTATGACTAGAATAGAAAAATATAAAGAATATTCAATAATATCAAGACATGCATAACCTCGAATTTGAATGGAATTCATTTCGTGAAAAACGGGTGAAATTCGTGGAAAATGGTTAAATCGATAAAATAAAATCTATGAAATCATTGAAAACATGTGAAATCGATGAAAATTCGGGTGAAATTGGTGAACACTGGCGAAGTTGGTGAAAATTTGGGTGAAACTGGTAAAAAAAGTGCCCCTGAAATCAATAAATGATGAAAATTCGTGAAAAAAATGATAAAACCGGTGAAACGACAACATCAATGAAAAGCAGGTGAAATCGGTTAAAAAAAAATAAAGTCGGTGAAAACGTGTCTAATCAATGACAATTCAAGTGAAATTGGTGAAAAGAACATGTGAAATCACTGGAAAAAATATATGAAATAGGTGAAAACAGGTTAATATGATAAAACGTGTAAAAGAAAGTTTAACAGTCAAAATATGGTGAAACCGATAGAAAAATAGTTTAAAACGGAAAAAACAAACAAAATGTAAAAACAGTGAAAATAAGTTATAACTGATAAAATAGGTAAAACATTAAAAAAAATTAAACTGGTAAAATGAATAAAATCGGTGAAAAATGAATTAAACTAATAAATTAAATAAGTAAAGACAGGTTAATTTGCTCTATATTATGACATAATAAAATTAATTTTACTCTAATTTACAAAAAATACCATAAAATTAATTAGATACGTACATGTACTTTCCTAGCCTTACTAAAAGAATGTATTTGTTAATGGGCTACTAATTAACAATGTGAACACTTCCCCATAATTCAGGCTTTGTTGTAACGGGTAAGTTTAATAATTTCATTATATTCGTAAGGAGACCACGTGTCGCAGGCCTAGCTTCATTTACTTTAATTTGTCAAAGAAAATGTCTATGTGAAATGGTTCAACTACAACTCAATCTCGACAATCTTTTGCGATTCAATTAGATAGTCAATAAGGACATTATATTCTATTTGTCTTGTAATTATTATTTATTTATTATACAAACTTTGGCATAATCTAAAGCAAAGCATGTACTGTATAACGGATTCATGTTTAAGTAACAACAAAAACCAATTTTGCACTTTCCAGAAACATCTTATAATACAAGTAACATCATAATTAATCTTGCTTCTCGAAATGGAAGTATAAGTAACAGTTATTGTCATGTAAGTAGCATGATGCACAATATATTACGCTATTTCTATTAATTAAATTGTCCCTAGAACATAAAATTGATAATAGTCGTACATCATCATAAAGACATAAACTCGTGTCAATTTATAAAAAGAATGTTATAAAGAAACTTTAAAATGACATATTATCTTCGTGTTTGGGACAACGATGCAGCTAGGGAGATTCTAATTGGGACACGTTAATTGTTAGTTGCAAAACTTGATTTGGGCTGTCGATCGAGATTTTTAACTCAAGATTAATTAATCCTACTTTAAAAAAGATCTTTAATGACATATTGCTCCCATAATTAAAACAATTTTTGGGGTCATGTGAATAACAAATTAAAGGACAACATATTAAGTGTGATTGGACTATTCAAAGTAGAACATTAATTTTCATGCAAATCTTATGCATGCATTATCAGAATCAACATTCACATAAAATGATTGAACAAGAACAAGAATCGCATGACCTATATATATTAATTGTAATGTGTTGCATGAATTCTTCAATGAAAGTTTAATTATACTTAATTTAAGAACTTATCAAAGATCCCCAGCCCTTTTGACATATTCAAATAGGAAAATTCTACCACAACCGAATTCCGTTTTGGACCTACTCAAAACTTTCTAAAAGCTAGTCTACCTATTTCCAATCTTATACTGATAAGAACTACGTACGTACTATATAATAACGGTGAACATATAAAATTATCATTACAAATGTAATATAATAATTTTTGAAATTGATTGATACTAATATGTACGTCTAAATCATATATAGACTAGTGACAAATAATAAAATGAAGCGAAATTCATGAGTACCTAAAAGTGACTAGCATCACTTAATTATGGGTCGAACGTTTTGTTTAATTATCAACACTATCAAATAAGAGAGACACAATATTGATAAAAAGAAAATAATTTTTTTTTTAAAAAAAAAAGAAGAAATTGACAAAAAAAAACTCAACTGAGCAAGCAGGTCAAATTAAAATTTCCAAGATGATCATGCATGCATGCATGTGGATAAATACATGCATTTTGCCCAATGTTTTATAAGTCATTATATATGTCCTAGCTAGCTAATTAATTGGCTCAAACCCAATACATGAACATTGGTAAACAGCAAATAATATTAAAGTCTTAAGTAAAATTCTTGGTGAAATGCTGTTGGGATTTCAACTACTCCTTGTTTATCCCAAGTTGATCAATAGTGCATGTAATGTGTGTCTAAATCTGAATCTAATGTAAGAAAACATATATAAAATATAAATCATCGATCATGTGTATGAATAACTCACGACGCGTATGCAAAAACTCATAACTGTTTTTATCAGAACCAGTTCCATTTATTGCATCCGAACAATTAACAAATGGAATAACTGAGTTGAAATAATTACTATTTTTTAATCAAATAAAGTCAACGATGGAGAAGGTGGTTGTAATTAACTGCACACTTTTCTTTTCTTTGGTCAAATTTGATCAAAATTTAATTTTAAGTTATGATTGTCTTTTCTGGGCTTGTTCAAAGATTGTAGTAGATGATCATAAAAAGGAGGTCCCCCTCAAGTTAAACATCTACACACAGTCCAATGCATAATATATTAAACTCATTGAATACACGCTTTCGGTATTAGTACTCGTCAAAATTGAATGTCGGTATTACAATGTTTTGGTAAAAGTTGAATAATAATGACCGGGACATATTTTCTATCGCACTTTCGTGTCACATTTTGGCGTCATATATATATCACACATACACTTAAAGTGACGAGGAGAAGTCGTGTTATCAACATATGATTATTATGTAAAAAAAATAAAAAGACGATATTTAATTTGATCTAGTTCAATAAACTGAACCAAAATGAAGGAATTGCATTAGGTGATACAATCCAATCGGAAAACTCGTAGTGGCTATTGGACTAGAGTTCCATCGATGATCGGTAAGGATCGAGCTCTCAAATTCGGTTAAATTACCGAATCATGCAAACTTCTAAATTTGAAAAAGAAAAAGAAATAAGGAAAATGATGAAGATGGTGACCAACATACAACCTAACTAATATTGCTCACCTAGGAAAGAAAAAACTGTCACTTTATGCAGAGTAAAAACAAACGAGTTTTTTTAAAAAGAAAAAAAAAACTTATAGGAACTATCTAAGAAACCACATAAATAAATTTAAAACAAGAAGTAAATTGTTTTGGGCGGCAATTAGTGCCAGCGGTGTGGCTAATTAACCAAATCTGCATGGTCAACCTCTTCTATAAATTCCTCTGCATCTGTCCCGTTTCACTTCATAACTTCATCTTCTCATTCATTCCCAAACTTATCTTTTCCTTTTGTCAACTCTTTAATTCATCATCTATATCCAAAAAATGACAGCATCACAAATAAAATCAATGGATTTTCCCATGATTTTACTCAGATTAGCAGATTGGTTCTTGTACCAATTCTTGGCAAACTCATGTTACAGAGCTGCAATGAAGGTAAAAAACAATGGCTTCTTCTTCAAAAACCAATCAATAAGATCATCATCATCAAATCAGTTCCCTTTACACCCAAACATAACAAAATGCAATCTTTATGGAAGAAAATCTCAAACTATAGTGTGTGACATTAATGGCACTTTATTAAGAACTCACTCTTTCTTCCCATACTTCATGCTTGTTGCATTTGAAGGTGGAAGTATTTTAAGGGCTCTTTTGCTCCTAATCGCATATCCATTTTTATGTATTTTGGACTATGAACTAAAAATGAGGGTCATGGTTTTCATTACATTTTGTGGGCTTAGATTGAAAGACATGGACAGTGTATCAAGAGCTGTCTTGCCTAAATTTTACCTTGAAAATATGAATTTTCAAGCTTTTGAGGTTTTGGATTCAGCAGGATGTAAAGTGGTTATTACAAGTGTTCCAAGAGTTATGGTTGAAGGATTCTTGAAGGAGTATCTTAGTGTTGACCATGTTAAAGGAACAGAGCTGCATACTTTAGGACACTATTTTACTGGTCTGATTTCAACTTCTGGTTTGCTTGTGAAACACAGAGCTTTAAAGGAGTTTTTTGGTGAAAAGAGACCAGATATTGGTATTGGCACCTCAAGCCTTCATGATCACTTATTGATCTCACTTTGCAAGGTATGCATCTAGATTTTAGCGTATGTTCGGTTCTTGGATTTCAGTAAGTAAAACAATAAAGAAATTGTTTTGAAGATTTTCATTTTCCTTTTCATTTTACTCACTTAAATCCAGGAACCAAACATAGTCTTAGCATATGTTAGGCTCATGGAATTTCAGTGAGTAAAACGGGAAGGAATACCAAATGATAAACATTGAGTTCCAATTACTATTCATGGTTTTAGTCATTTCTTTTAGATCAAGAACAATGTTAGATCATTAACCAATCTTTTTTTCAACAGGAAGCATATGTGATAAGCAAAGAAGAAAGTAAATCAAATCAGATTTCGGTAATGCCAAGAGACAAATATCCAAAGCCATTAGTTTTCCACGATGGTCGTCTAGCGTTTCTCCCGACACCCTTAGCGACTCTGTCCATGTTCATATGGCTTCCTGTAGGAATTCTTCTCGCAATCTTCCGAATATTAGTCGGTATTTGCTTACCTTACAAAGTAGCAGTCTTTTTAGCCATGTTAACAGGTGTGAACCTCAAAGTAAAAGGCTCAGCCCCCCAAAAATCAGAAAATGGAAAAGGTGTACTCTATGTTTGTACACACAGAACACTCTTAGATCCTGTTTTCCTAAGTAATTCCCTCTGCAAACCTTTGACTGCAGTTACTTACAGTTTGAGTAAAATGTCTGAAATAATGGCACCTATTAAGACAGTTAGGTTAACAAGGGACAGAAAACAAGATGGTGAAACAATGCAGAAACTTTTGAGTGAAGGTGATTTGGTTGTTTGTCCTGAAGGAACTACATGTAGGGAGCCTTATCTTTTGAGGTTTAGTTCTTTGTTTGCTGAATTGGCTGATGAAATTGTGCCTGTGGCTATGAACACAAACGTGACAATGTTTTATGGCACAACTGCAAGTGGTTTTAAGTGTTTGGATCCAATTTTTTTCCTGATGAATCCAAGGCCAAGTTATGATGTTCAGATACTTGGGAAATTGCCTAAAGAACTTACATGTGCTGGTGGGAAATCAAGTCATGAAGTTGCTAATTACATACAGAGGAAATTGGGACATGCATTGGGATTTGAGTGTACTACTCTTACAAGAAGGGATAAGTATTTGATGCTTGCAGGGAATGAAGGTGTGGTTGAAGAAAAGAAAAAGAAATCATAGTGCTGTTAATACTAGCTGGAATGATTTCCATTTTTATTTTTAAATTCATAAATCTAAGTGATTATGTAGCTACTATTTTTTTATTGAGGTACATTATTATCTTTCTTTTTTTAACTATATTTGGTTAATTTTATTGATATGTTTCACTTTTTGGTTCCGGCTTAAATTCAATTTTAGTGGTAGGTGACATTGTTTGATAAGGAATACTACAATCATGAATCCGTGTTGGCCCAGTCTTGTATGAGCCTAAACTAATATGTATCATGTGATCATTTCTAATATATATAGCTAGACTTAAACCAAGTCAAAAGACTCAAAATCGATATATGATCAAGTTGTGCTATTGGAATGGCCCAAACCTAATCCGGTACATAACTCAAACCTCCTTAGTAAGAGTAATTGATTTGACACCTGAACCAAAACTGATCCATAATAACCCTAGTAGGACCGAACCCAGTCAATAAATATATGGCATGGCATGGCCTTGTTATAGTGAGCATTGATTTTTGAAGGTGTTAACAGGCAAGCATACAATAAATAGTTGGGGCAGGCCACATGACTACTTTACTTACTTATAAGGGTAAATAATTACTTGGTCCCTTTGTTAGGTTGAAAATATAAAGAGAGTGACATTACTCGGCAAGATATGTATGGACAATATTAGAAAAGAATGAGTCAGAGTGATCATAATAGGAATTGACCGGTGGATTATATCCATAGGGATTGGATGATAAACACATGTGCATAAAAGGATAAAAAATTGTCCTCTCATACACACTTGTCACTCATTCAACACCCCAATGGATTGAATCCACCGGAGTAGGCACATTATTTCCCCGAGTAATATAGTAACTTGTACTATTTGTTTACAGTAATGTTACATGATACTATATTAGTTGGTGGGGTCCATGTACTTTGCACATTTCCTTTTCCTTAAGTAATTAATTTTCTTGAGTGGCAAATATAGCTCCTCTTATTGCCCCATCCAGTTTGGTTCTGTGAATGGCATTTATTATTATAGTTAAGAGGCACCATAAACAAAAAAGTAGTGTAGTGAAATGAATTAGTCCCTTTAATATGTCAAAATTCAAACACCAAGGGCCTGTTTGTTTGGCGTTTGGGAAAGTAGTTTGGGAGAGTAGTGGAGGTTTGTGAAATAATATCGATTTGCGTAATGTTGTTTGTTTGGGTTTTGAGAGAGTGGTTTGAGAAATAAAGTAGGTGTAGGTTTTTTTTGGAAGAGTTGGGTTATAGGTATAAGATGTGTAAGACTTTATGTCAAATTATGTTTGTTATGTGAGATAAATTGTGTAAGAGATAGGTTACTTTATGTCAAATCAAAGTAGAGTTTGTATAGGTTTTGTTTAGAGATAAGAAAATTGTTGTTTGTTTGGCTTTTGAGAGAATAGTTTGAGAAAATTAATGGATGAAAATTTTATTTCGGAAAATAGAAAACATGTTTGTTTGGCATTTCCCAAACACGAAAAAAATCTGGGAAACGCCAAACAAACAGGCCCTTCTTTCCGGGAAAGGTGCCATTACATGTAATATATATACGAGACCGTATCTTAAATTTAGCCAACGAATACCATGGGGGAAAAGAAAAGAAAAAGGTTTTACTTTGACATGATCATAATTCATATCATGCAGTACATGATCTCCACTTATTTTTTTTTTTAATGGGAATAATTCTTTAGGCTTGAAGCGCATTGGACTGTGTGCATCTGTAATTATATTATAGGCATGGTGTCTGTATACTATACAACATGTAATGAATGTTACATTCAATTCGAGCATGCACGCAATGCAAGCTGTAATGGAATATGGAATTTAATTCCAAATTCTGATCCTCCTATTGCTGCTGCAATATCATATATATAGTTGAAATAAGGGTAAATTCTTCCAAGATGCTCTCAATCACAAATAATTTGTGGTGTTCCATTCCATGGACCTTTATGTTGCATCGATCATTTCTCCTTTTCTCATATTGTGTTGTTGCAACAGGGGTCCAAAAAACTTCTAAACATATACTAATAATATTAGGATAATTTTTTTTTATCACAAAGAGTAAATCGGTGCATATAAAAATATCATAGGAGGGCAAAATTGCGACGCGTTTAATAATACAGAATAGAGTGTCACACATACAAATAGGGTGTTGAAGATAAACATATGAGAGTACATTCGTCCTCCACCCCCTCCCTACATGTTTAAAGTATGATTTTCAAGGGAGACAATGTGAATTGATTTAATAAACATTTGGGAGTAATTTGCCTATTAAATTTTGAAAGAGGAGAAATTGGATATTACGATTATCACATGGGATAAAATGTCATTCAGGTTCAGAGAGATATTTATGACTGAATTGATAACCGAATTACAATAGTTTTCAAGAACAACATGTTGACCGAATCATAATCTACATTTCACATTTTTAAATCACAAAATTCTAAAATTTTACTACTTCCTCCGTCCCATTTTTCTTTATTCATTGGTACAGCTGACCAATCAACTTGACTAAATTTTTAAAAATTATAATAAATAATTTAATTAATATATTTCACTAATAAGTTGATAATATCATATGACATCATATATACTAATATTATAAAGGTTTAATACTCCACAAATGTGAATAATATAACATGATAAATCACTTAAAATATTGAAAAGTTTAACCGATTACTGTAGCTAATGGAGAAAAACTAATGGCACGGAAGGAGTATTTCTTAATAAAGCACCTCCTTCCCAAGTATCCACCAAACTCAAAATCAAAATAAAGTTAAACATTTTCTAACACAAAAATCTCAATTAGCTCTTCACATTTTCTTCAAAATCCTACAAATTTTCCTAACCCAAATTACTTTTCAATATTCTTCATTCTTTTCAAATTTTTATATCTTTACTATTTTGAGCCCAAACACATATCAGCAGGCCGATGAATCACAAATCTGTACTTGATGGGCCTGATAGCCCAAAATGAATTTCTAATCAACATATTAATTTTATGGAGGAGCTGCAGTACCACTTGATTCCGGGGGGCTACTGGGCGAGGTTTACAGAGGTAATAAAAATTGGGCGATGCTCTCTAGGTACGCGAATTTGATTCTTAAACTTTACAAATTTCCCAACATACAATTATGCATTGCAAATATTTTCCTCTCTAAGACACAAAAATCTTGAAAATTGAAGTAATGGAAAAGATTATTCAGTTATCTTCTTCATTCATTTCCCAACTGAATAGCCCAAGATGTCATTTTTATTAGACAATCATACAGAGCCTAGGCAGTGTAATTTCTATCTCTAATAATCTTGCTGCTTTCTTCGTTTTTTGCTACTTTTACTTTCTTTTCTACCCTTTAATATTTTTTCGATTCCAATCTGGTACTCTTTCAAAGAAACTGTCAGTCAAAGTTCATCTATAGAAGAATCCCCTTTTTTCGTCTTTCCCATAGAAAGAAAGAAAGAAAGAAAAGAAGAACAACTAAAACAGAGCACATATTCACACATTTCCATTAGGTAGCAGTTTCACCACAAAGATGTAAGTTTAGCACATGATTAAAACAGAGCACAAATTCACATCAAGGCCTTGTAGACTTGTAGTATATATGGCTATTTGGGTACTACTCAATTCTACATTTTTGTATCAAGAACTTCTCTACATTCACATTAAGAAACTTCAATTGTATTTGCAGAGACAGAAAAGAGATACTACTACTAAGATGTAGGGAAAACAAGGGATACTACTACTTGGCTTGGTAGCTGCAGAAGTAGAGGGAGTAATTGGTCGACCAGCCCCGAAAACTCGGGATCCACTTGAATTTGTTATGTTTAACAATGATGAACTCGTGCTGCACATTTAAACACCAATACATAAGAAGTTAAGAATCATAACTTATAGGTCATCTTAGTAGTCAAAATAATAAAAAAATTCATTCACCTTGTTGATGGATATTGACATGTACCATAACCTGCACATAAAAGAAAATGATTCCAAAACCTCGTTAACTAATATCAAGAACATATACAACATTTGAAGAATTATTTTTTTCTTACTTGGGTTAGTGCTAGTTGTAACTGCAGTGCCACCAAAATTACAGCTAGTTGGGATTGGATTCTTCTGATAATAACTGTTGAATGCGTAAGAGGCGTGGTCACGAAGTGTGATCGGGTTAAAACAGTCGCCACCTGGCTGTATGGCCGAGCAATCGGCCCCACCGTGGCCACACGCATAGTCTAGTGCTATTTGCAATGCGTTTTGTGACGCGGATTTGCTAGCTACACACCAGCTACCGGTCGATGAAGATGGGGAGTTTGTTGATAATGGTGTCATTACTGGATTTGCAGGGTTCATGACTGTAGGTGTGTTTGGGTCAGATTCTGTTGGATTCAACACTGGATTAGTTGTAATTGTTGTCATTGGGGTTGTAACATCCATTTGTTTAGTTGAAATTGAGAGTGAGTCTTTGACAATTGATCCTGAAAGCAAAACCAAGTACAAAAAGATGTTAATACTTACTGCAAAAGAAAAGAAAAGAAATTTACTGCAACATATCATCAAGATAGGAAATCACCTGAAAAGAGTAGAAAAGCAACCAAATGAATGAATTGGGAATGATTAATAGTAATTCTTGTTCCCATTCTTCATAAGTTCGTAATTAGTCCTTTTTTTGAAATTTTTTTTTTCTGGGATTATGATCTTGGTGAGGTTTCTGGTTCTAGTTTGAGTATGAAACAGAGAAAATATAGTAAAATGGATAAACAAGTCTGTCCTAATGATTACAATTTGAAAAGAGAGGAGTTTGTGTCCTCCATGATAATATAAGTATATGGGTAAATGGGAGACTGAGACAAAGAAAAAGGTGGTGTAGAGGAGAGGTGGGATTGTTTGGAATTTTAAGTGTGGTCTGTTTGTTTGGCTGGTGGGGTTGAAGTAATTGATGATGGTAATGATGCTGATGATATTTGCAGTTTCACTTTCTGCTGCTTTATTACAACACTTTTCACGTTTCAGACTCATTCTGGTACCCAGGAGCCAAACCTACTTAGAACCAAAATTATATCTTAATTTACTTACTTTAGTTTTCTTAATTAGTGGATCTCGAACCACCTTTATCTCAAACATATATATTTCAGTATGTATATTTTTTCTCATATATATCAAATTCCAGGTAATTATAACAAACATGTTTTCTAAGGGCATCTCCAATAGCTTGGGGAGGAGTTGCATGGAAATAGTCTTCAATGGCGAGGGGCGGGGGGAGGGGGAAGGGGGAACACGGCCTCGTTTACTTGTTGCACGGGCGCGTGCATCCAAGCAGGTGGCACCACTAGTTGTTGAATTCGAATTTTAATTTTAATTTAATCTAATAATCGAGCTTTAATACGATTCGAACTCTAGTATAGCTTGATATATATTTAATATAATTTTTTTTGTTTAAAAAACATAGAATTCATAATTGAATACTTAAGGAAATACGAATACATACTAAACATATCGTTATTAATTATCATTTATGTATTATTATGATTATTATTATGGTAAGAGTTGTAGAAAAAAAACAAATTCATGTCTCTAACTATTGAAGACGAAGTAGGGAGGGGGAGGGAAAGGGGAAGGGGAATTTCACCTCGATGATTGGAGATTGCCTAATAACATAGTTTAGTTAAAAAGAATATTCCACACATAAATATTCTTCAAAAAAAACAATTTGAATACCCAACTATTCTTAGTTTCTTACTACATAATGAAAGGTCGATTGTTTGGATTCCCTCAAATTAGTGTATTTACTTTAGGACTTATTCTAAAGAGTTGGTCTCCTCTTAGATTGAGCTTTAACTAAACAATTTAATCCATTCCTCTCCAAATCAAATTAAACATATATATAAGTAGTTCAAATAATTGAACTTTTTTCTTAGTAAAATACGAATTGCATCATTACATTAGAATATCAGTTGATTAAACTAGCAAATTACAATGAATAAATTATTATTAACTAACACGATTAATGTAAAACTAGACAAATATTCATATTTGTATTGAATTTAAACCTAAAACCTATAAAATCTTGAAGTTGGACAAGGCTTCATTTGATAACAAACGAGTTTATTGTCGAATTGAAATATTTCATTTTTCTTTATTGGTTGGGTTGTTAAGTCATAACTTATAAGTGACCTTGACGGCCAACTCCAAAGTGCTGCTTCCTTCCTAACCAACGGAACCCCATCTCACCTTTATATACAAATATTTCTCCTTTTCAATTTATGGACCTAATTAACTATCATGTCAAATTTTGCCTTTTAGGTTGGATGTGTGACCAAAGATAACAAACCACTCATCATTACTTAGGCTATGAATTGATCCATTATTACATAGATGTAAATTTTTTTCAATTTAATCTTAAATACTTAAGTTTTGACATTTAAAACTTCTTGATCATAATCATTTTTAAAATCCAGATCTAGAGCAGTACCTCAACTGTCACTGTCTCACATGGTTCTTCAAAATCCTATGTTTCATGTGATTCTTTCTTCCTCCAAATCAAATTTTAATTTTTTTTTCACTCTTCGCTAGCTAACACATAAT
This sequence comes from Penstemon newberryi var. newberryi, assembly GCA_030819805.1. Taxonomy (NCBI): domain Eukaryota; kingdom Viridiplantae; phylum Streptophyta; class Magnoliopsida; order Lamiales; family Plantaginaceae; genus Penstemon; species Penstemon newberryi. Next base: position 2,608,276 of record JAUALY010000003.1, on the reverse strand, counting down.
ACATCTCTAGATTAAATATAGTTATGTCTCAATACAAAACCTAAAATCAAAAATCAAAACAAAAGATAAAGTAAAAAGGAAAAGTATGTCGTATTGATCCAATTATTTCCTTAATTAATCATATATGCTGGATGAAAAGCAATAATTGCGGTTTGCCCTTGTACCCTGAAAGTCAAATTCACTCGTTGATAAAGATTATCTTTTATGTTTAAAGTAGCCGTGGATCTTCCCAAATTATAGTAATTCCTAACCGAATATGAACTTTTTTGACCAATTGTTGTCCAAAATTCTACAAGCTACTTAGATATTACATATTTTAATATTTTACACATCTTATTTGCTTCTTTTATAGCCAGAATAAAGTCAATTATCGAGCCAACTGTTAAAATAGTTGAAGGGTTAGTGTGTTTTGAAAAATATGTGCAAAATCCTTATGTATAATTTTTATTGCAAGGAATCACATTGTGTTTTACCAAATCTTGCAAGCAAGCTTTTTTGGCAAAATTTTAAAAATGGTCCTGCAACTTTGATTTTTTTTCTTTTAAAAAATATTCCTATAACTATATTGAACACACATTTAGTTCTTTAACTTTCACCCAATTTCGACAAATTCCATCTTCTAACTTTCGATAAGTTTCAATTTTCGTCCTACAATTACAAATTTTGTCCTATTATTAGAGAAATGTTTTGTAATAGATGGACGAAAATTGAAACTTATTAAAAGTTAGAGGATGAAATTTGTAACTGCAAGATTAAAATTGAAGCTTACTGAAAGTTAGAGGACGAAATTTGTTATGTATATGATTAAAATTGAAATTGGATGAAAGTCAAATGACTAAATGTGTGTTTAGTATAGTTATCTGACTATTTTTTAAATGATCCCAAATTTATTTTGCCAATCTTTTTTTTGTAAAAAATGGAAGGATATGAACCCCTCGCGCGTGTACTGCGAACAAAACAAGGGCTTCTAATTAAGGATAACACGTGAGGGTTCTTTGCATAATAAAAATAAGTGACGTGTATTTTATGCAAATTAAGCATAACTCATGGTGTTCTTTCCATAATAAAAACAAGATCAAAATGAGAAATCATGTACATATATAAAGTTTAAAATATGAATATCAAATTTTATTAACACGGTTAACAATTTACCGTTAAAGGAAAAATTTACAAGATTTGATAAAATACAAGGGAATTCCTTGCAATAAAAAAAAACACAGGAGAGTTTTGCACAAATTTCCCAAATTACATGGGTGGGGTGATTTTTTCAATAGAATGTATTGGATAATATTAAAGACCACATAATTCAAATTAATAGTAGGTGGTGCCGTGGTGATATGTAATCAAAATGTGTCAATTACTTATTTATTTGGTATAAATACCCAGTGAAAAATTTCCATGTTGTCATAGGAATGGACAATAGAGGTATGATTAAATTAAGTCTAGCAATAATTATCAAAAAAAAAATTAAGGTTAGCGATATTGCCAGAGTAAATTTTTTTTTTTTTTAATTTGCCCATTTTAGTCAAAAATTCATAGCAACCTATATTTTTCAGTTCCTAAAATACCCCTTATTATTTAATTAACAACTCACCCTTCTCTCTCCTATTAAAACATCATTAACTACTTTCATTTCCCTATACATCTTTAAACATAAAAACATTAAAGTTGAATTTCCATTTTGCATATTTAATCTGATTAATTATTTGTACATTCCATATTTGTTTTTCTTCTGTATGTAATGAGAAAATTTGAATTTTTTGAAACAAATGAATGAGAAATAAGAACTCACTATTAATTTAATGTGCACAATGATTTTGGCTTCTTCTGCTATTCTCAATTCCGGATTAAAAAAAACACGAGTTATAAATATTAATGGATAATTTAAAATGAATAGTAGCTATATTAAATAAAGATTTTATTTTGTTGAAATGTGACTTTAATTATTCACACGTGCACACTGAAACATATTCTTCAATGCTAAACTTTAAAATGATGTACAAAATGATATCAATTAATCTTTATAGACAAAAACAGCAGTACTATAAAAATAAAAAAATAAAGAAACACATAAAGAAAAAATGCATCATTGTAACTTGAAATAGTGTTTTGATACAAAATACATGATACTAGGAGGGCGAAAAAGATGCACCATTGGGCTAAGCATTACAAATGAAATTTAAAAATACATTTAGTAACGGTGATGCAAAGGTTTCAGTCTGGTGCAATCTTCAGATGTAAATGGCGTACAACAATTGACATTCAAAGTTTTGTGATGGTGGATATCTCAAAAGTCACTAAAAGAATTAGTTTATTTTAAAAAAAAAAATATTATAAGGATGTTTTAATATGAGAGAGAATAATGAGTTGTTAATAAGTAATAAGGAGTATTTTGGAACCTGAAAAAATGTAGATTTGCATGACTTTTGACTAGAAGGGACAAATTAGAAAATAAAAAAAAATAAAAAATCATCTGCAGCAACAATCCTTGCTCTAAATGGAAAAATAACACCTTCCCCTAAACTTTACTCGTTTTTGCGTGTTGTTTCTAACTTTTTTTTACTTTACACTTATCCCCTACCAATTTTAAATATTACTGGTAGTCATATTTGGCGACTGGAGGTTGAAGTTTGCGAAATTAACTGTCAAATTTCCAGTGTGTGGGTTTATTAAAGGGTAACATAGTCTTTCAAGTCATTCTCCCATGAAATTTGTAATTTTGTTCACCATCGAATTCTCACAATTGTTGTAACAACTCAAGTGTAATTTATACTTTTGAAAAGAATTCCTTGCATTTAAGTATATCCATGTAGCAAGAACAAAACATAAAATTTCGTAAAATTCTATAGTTGGCCGGCCAAAGGTATTAGCAACATACAATTAAATTTAAGATTTAGATGCGTCAAAGTTATATGTAAATGTCAATTTTTTTTACTTCTTTTTTTTATTCTAGTATTTATGATTAGCTTAAAATTTAGGGTTGATATGTAATTTGATTCAATGAGTTTGGACCAAGCTACAAACTTCAAAAATTAATTTACATAAAATTTATATAAAAAAAAAGGACCCAAAATCAAACTTTTCGATTTTTTGGCACCAAACTGAACCGAATTGTTTGGTTTGGCATTCGTTACAAATTCTGAAATTAGCGAACCAGTCTGGATATCAAAATTGATAATGTTCGATTTTACTAAAGAGTCCCTTTTGTAACATAATTGCGAAAGCATAAATATTATACCTTTATGTTTTATCTAATTATTGATTTTGACAAGTGAACTTTATTAATGTACAATAGTTATATAATTATCTTCACAATACTTATAGTATTTTTTTTTTTTTAATTCTATTGATTATATTCTATAACAAATTTGTTAGAGAAAAACCATGTAAATACTTAATAAATACATACAATCATTCCTAGTGAGTTTTTGGGAATATCACACTTGGTGATTAAATTGATCCTCCAAATTTGTTTTTAGGACAATCCGATCCTTCACTCAAAAGGTATTGAGATTTCAATCCTTCAAGGAAGAAAACGCCATTAAAGAAATATTGCCCTCACTTTATCTTTTCACTTGACCCATTTTTATTTTATGATAAATTTTCAAGGCCTTTGCATTTCAATTAATATCAACATCAATAATTCATGCCTTATTTATTCGGAAATATCAAGATTAAACTTGGTGATATTTAGCATAATTCTAAAGCAGGAATATAGTACTTTAGAATGCTAAAAATGTACTCAAATCGTTGGCTTTGAGTTTTTTACTTAGGCTTCAGGCCTAACATAATGTTAACATTTTAAAATTTAAAGTTTTTGATAACAATGAGAGTAACATTGTTTAAAACATAAACATTATGAGAAAATACAAATTCACAATTCACCCTCTCTTTATTCACGATGTAAATCGAAATTAATAGCACAATACCAACTGTTAGATAGAAGTTCGATAAATTTTCAAACACAAACCCAAAGGGTAAACAATAAACTAAATAGTTAAATAATTTGATTTAGAAAATTCATATTATTTCAGGGGTATATTGAGAATCAGAAAAGTTAAAGGACTGCACAGTAATTTTTGAAATTACAGGGACTGTATTGTAATTTTAAAATCAGGGACTCAACTGTAATTTTACGGAAAATAGATAGTGAACTGCAATTCTGCAAAAAATAGTGATTAGAATGCAATTTTCCAGAAGCCAGGGAATAAACTGCAATTTTGGAAATCATGGACTAAACTGTAGATATTGAGAAAATCAGGGACTAAACTGCAATTTCAGAAAAATCGTATTCAGTGTTTCTAGAAAATATAACCAAAGTCACCCATTATAATATTAATTGCCCCTTCCCTTCATATGGACATCCACTGATCAACCGTTTAGTAATATTTATAACAAACATTAATTAATTAATTTATTTTTTATCCAAAAGAAAGAAATTATCATATCTTCATTTTATAGCGATTTTATTATTTTCATCATTTATATACGGCTATCTGTGAAGAATATCTAGGGAAGCATAATCCCAAACCAAAAAAAAAAAAAGCGCATAGCAGAAAGATTACATGCATAACAAAACCATTTCCGGAACACATTATCAATCTGGCACTTTCTGGAACTTCAGTGAGCAAGAAATATCAATTTCTCGTAAGTTATTATCTCTACCCAATCCTACGACAAAGTTAGAGCACTTTCATTAATCAAGAAGAAAGATTAATTTTGTGCCTAAAAGAGCTATTTGATTGTTATTATGTTTTGGTTATGGAATTATTAGCTTGGTAATGGTACCCGAGCCCAAAGATTGGTGATTGGTGTTCCTAATTGAAGATTCCGATTTGTTGATTAGGCAATATTATATTGGGATAATTGCTATCTCATGGATACCTGCTTGATTGTGATATCTAATTAGTTATTCATTGATATATCTTTTAGCTTTTAGTTAATCAATCCCTAATTTGTTCAGATTTAGTAATTGGTCAGAGTCAATATGCTTTGCTCTGATTGTATACAGCACACACACACAAGTGTGATTTCGCTAGTTTAATTTACTTGATGGTATTATGCTTGTCATCCTACCTGTTTTCTGTGAGAAGAATTATGGAAAATGGAAATTTTGTCTAATCTTATGTTCAGTTGTAATCTTGTAATCTTTTTTATAATTGACCACCCCTTGCGAATTATCACAGCAATTGCAGCTCTTGTTATATGAGATCATGTGTTGCAGTTGAATAAGTTACTCATTGAGGACAAATAACGTAGGTTCATATTTGATTGTTGACTTTAATTTCCTGACTTTGGTTAAGAGTTTGGTAAAGTCGAAGGGTTGGAATCATTATGCTTTACTTTGGAAGTAGCACATAAATTGATTTATCCTATTTTAGGGATTTCTGTTTATCATGTTAAGAATGGTGGAAAATGCAGAAAAATTTACTATCTGGTTTATCTTCTTTAGGTGTATCTGAGTGTACGCAGCAGTTATTAGGACCTAACAAATCAAATATCATCACATGGATCAAGTAAAGTATATTAGGCTGTTTAATTGGAAATATCACGACTAAACTTTAAATTGCGATCTGCTTTCTTGGGCTGATTATGAATTCTTGAAGTGTTATGTTCTAACATTACTTTCTTTTGTTTCAGATGTTCAAGCTTCTATGTTCTTAATGTTTATGGTCGTGAGTTAATTTTCTTGCTTCAACTGTTAAAAGAAAGAATATATGACTTTTGGAAGCAAGGATGAGACTACATCAAAGAGCAATGATGCAAAGAAACGCGAAAATAGAAAACACCAATTCTCTAGAGATGTCATGCTGGGAAGTGAGTTATGGACAGACGGGCTAATCTGCGCTTTTGAATTCATTCGAGGCAATAGGAAGCCTATTGATTCTTTAAGTGGTGAATATCATAATCATGAATGCCAATTAGGCTGTTACCATCCTCATGAAAGATCTTCAGGCAATTATTGGATACCTATAGGCTGGAGTAGAATTTCTGAACTACTTCAAACAGTTCAAGTTAATACCATTTGGGCCTCGCAACCACTTGATAGTATAGATGAAGAAAATGATATCACTGTTGCAGATGTTGCAGCTCCCTACTGGGAACGTGCTGTGGGGCCTACTTGGTGGTGTCATGTTAATGCAGGTCACCCTTTTATCAATTCTTGGTTGAGCAGTGCTCAGTGGTTGCATCCTGCAATCAGCATTGCCTTGCGAGATGAAAGTAAGCTGATTAGTGAACGTATGAAGCACCTCTGTATGAGGTAATAATCTTGTGAATCATTTTTATTGTGTTCAACATATACCTTTTAATGACCTGCACAAAGATGAGACAGTGTGCTATATCCCGTATAATCCAAAAGTTTCTTCAGGATTTACGTTAGTTGAACTCGAATATTGAAGGTAAATTTATCTCTTTTTTCTCTTTTTTCGGGGGTTGGCGGTGGGGATAGAAGCTGGAAAAGCAACAGGGTGAGTCTTTGAAAATAGGAGTTCTTGAAAATTGGTTTTTAAAGTACTTCTACTATGTTTTCTGTAAACAGTAAAATCCTATAAAGAGGTACATTATTGTAACAAATTAGGTAGGCTTACAGACATCCAACCTAATATACTTTGGTCAACAAATCATTTTGAATGATTAATGGAATTATGACAAGTGAGCGTGTACATTTTATGAAATCCACTTTCGTGTGAAGTGAAAGCTTTGGTAAAATCTTTGTTACCGCAGCTACCTATAACAATCTCCGATTAATGTGCCTACAAAATACTTGAAAAAAGTACCACCACTTCAATCATAAGATACTAGATTTTAGGGGAAAAGAAGATAATTAAGTAGAACACTTAATCATTTGTATGTCTATGTTGCATAGATTCCCCGCAAAAGTGAGACTTTACATTGTAACAGGTTCCTGTTAGAGTTGCTGGTGGACTACTCTTTGAATTGTTAGGGCAGTCCGTGGGTGACCCTTTTGTTGAAGAAGATGATATCCCAGTTGTTTTACGGTCTTGGCAAGCACAAAACTTTCTGTTGACTGCATTGCATGTTAAAGGATCATCATCAAATATTAACGTTTTAGGTGTTTCAGAAGTTCAGGTTTGTTGATGCATAGCTGTAGTACATAGTCACTTATCTAGACAGCCATCATTTTGAATCTCATAATCTAGCAGTGTGATTTGATCAGGAGTTGCTTGCAGCTGGAAGTGGTAATATACCACAAACATGTCATGAGGTTATAGCACTCCTTGCTTCTCGTCTTGCCCGCTGGGATGATAGGTAAAAGTTAAACTTTTATATCATTTGCATAGAACAAGTTATTATTAAAAAATGGTTTCCTTTGCTCTTTTATCTATCTAGGTTATTTCGCAAATACATTTTTGGCGCTGCAGATGAGGTTGAGTTGAAGTTCATGAACAGGTTCTTTCTCCATCCAGACTGTTAAATGACTTATGTATTTACTAGAGAGGATTCACCTTCTTGCTGTATTTGTAATTTCCATAGGAGAACTCATGAGGACATGCATATGTTCACTGTAATTCTGAACCAAGAAATTACAAGGCTTTCTACACAGGTATGCTTCCATGGGCCACTTCAAAAGAGAATTTGCTAAGTAAAGATAGCCCAACTTTTTTGTTTGGTTATGATGGTCATAAATGAATTCGTAATTTAATGTGTAAATAATTTTTTATTTAAAGTCTAATATTATAAACATTATAAATTAATTTATTTAATTATGTGTAAATATTTTTTTTTATATTTATGACATTAATATTGACATTCTAGTTAATTTGTTATTATAATTGTTATTATAAAAATTAAATTTTAAATAAATACTTATGTGCAACTTTAATATTTTATCAAATTTTTGTAGTAAATATTGAATTTTTAGTTTTATAATTTATAAGATATTACAATTAGTAACCAAGTTTTAATATGTTATAAGGTATTACAAAGATTACAAAATGAAACTTTTCAGGGGTAAGGGACTAATTGTTAGATGGTGACAAAACTAAAGTGGATTTTCATAATACCTAATATGTGAGGTGTTTTTTTTGTAATTTGACCTTACCATAGGGGGGTGTCCATAATTTACCCTTCAATGAATGCTATCAGCCAATTTTGAAGATGATAATTAGATTTCTCAGATGATTCGCTCAATTTACCAAGACTAATATTTTGATGAGCACTAAGGAGAATATGCCCATATATTTAGAAGTTTTACTTGCTCTCTTTGGCAGCCTCCTTTCTTGGGCTCTTTTGTCTAGACTTTTCCAACCATTTTTAGTCTGTTTTGTTGCTTTAAGATATTCATCCGGTAATAAGAGAAACGAGTAGGCGATTGCCTTCTGTTTCAGGTCATCAGAGTAAAATGGTCTTTACATGCAAGGGAGGAGATTGTGTTTGAACTTCTCCAACACGTAAGAGGGAATATAGGTAGAAGTTTGCTCAAAGGAATAGCAAGGAGTACTAGGCAAATGATTCAGGAGCAAGAAGCAGTTCGAGGTCGCTTATTCACAATACAGGATGTCATGCAGAGTACTGTTCGTGCATGGTTACAGGTGCCATAAGCTTTCTATGCACACAAATCTCATCCTAATATGCATATTGTTATTTAGTAAAATTACAAACTTAACCTCTGTATGTTTGAATGAAACCTGATTTCAGGATCAAAGCCTACGAGTGCAACATAACCTAGGAGTCTTCGGAGGTTGTGGCCTTGTTCTAACCATTATAACAGGACTCTTTGGAATAAATGTGGATGGAATACCTGGATCTGATCAGTCGCCTTATGCGTTTGCCCTGTTTTCTGGTGCACTTTTCTTGTTAGGAGGTGTGCTAATAGCAATTGGATTAATCTATTTAGGACTCAAAAAGCCATTGCTTCAAGAAAAAGCTGAAGTAAGAACATTGGAGCTACAAGAACTTGTCAGGATGTTTCAGCGGGAGGTTGAGTCTCATGCCCAAGTCAGAAAAAATCTTCAAAATTGAAATAGTCTTCTGGTGCTCAAGACATACTTTCATAAGGTGACAACTTTGTGTCTATCCCTTGAATATATTCATTGCAGTGTTAAATTTATATTTACATAATTAGGTGACAATGGTATGGTAATTCTGATTTATGAGAATGATATATCAAACAAAATTGAAGCTTTATTTGGAATCATGAATCCATGAAACATACCTCAGACTCTACACCACATGACCTAATGACGTTAAAAGAAAATCATGGGTGCTAGTTAAACCCGTAGATCAATCGATAAGTTAACTACCTAAAACTGCAGCAACCTTGATAGTCATAGAACAAGATCACCTTTATATACAACCACCAGGGATCTGTTTTCCATAAGAATAACCAATCACATTAGAACACAATGATTTCGCCTTTCCTCCTCGACCATGATAACCCAAGTCAATGTTTATTAGCTTAACGTTTTTGCAAGGCAAAGCTCCACTGCACTGTAAGTTCACTGCAATTTGTGTTCTAGAAATGCCCATAATGTTCCTGAATGTCACATCTTGTATTTGCACAGCCGAGCTCGACTGGTCCATAAAGAAAATACCATAATTAGTAATACAACATAAATTGCATAAAAAAAGCAATAAATTGAGATAATTACCTGAACTCTGCAACCTTCATATGGACAATACTGTTGATCTATAACGATAGGATTACTAACATTTCGCATAAAAAGGTTCTGAAAAGTTAGGCCTGAAGCTTTACTGTGTAAAGATGGTGCCATTGTTTTGATTCTCACACCATTATCTGACCCTATGAAAATGGAGTTTGTTACACTTATTCCTGAGACAAATTCACTAGCATGGCTTCTTCCAAGGCTTCCGATACTGATTCCATGGCCGGGCCCACAAGCAACGTTGTCTATGTCAATGTTTCGGCTGCCAGAGACCATGGATATACAGTCGTCTCCAGTTGCAATGACAGCGCGAGAAATCTTTATTTTGTTTGAGGTGCCAATGTGAATGCCATCTGTGTTAGGGCTGTTTGCTGGTGCTGTCAATCTAATGTTGCTTATGATCATGTTGTGGCAAGCAAAGATGTTGATATGGGAATTTTTGCTGTTGACAGATTTTATGTTATTGACTGTTGAATTTGTCACGAAATCGAATCGCAATGTCTGCATTTAATAAGATTGAAATCAAATACATTAAAAATCTATTCAAAATAAGAATGATATCGTACATTAACCTAAATACAAATATCATTAAAAAAAAAGTTTGTCTTTGTGCTAAAAGTTATAGACATAACGAGAGTCAAACTTGTGACCCGGACATTAATAATAGACCGATGCACAAAAATTACTGTAGAATAAAACTTACTGTTGGAAGGGTTCTGCAATTACTATTCCTTCTGCAATCATTGTAGGGCCATGCAGCAGCCCCTTGGCCATCTAAATATCCACCACCTTTTACAGTTAATTTGTCTAGATATCGAAAACCAATCCATGTATCTGTAAAGAATTGTTGGGGATCTGTAGTAGCTTTTAGAGTCCCTTTTATCAAAAAAGCCATTGAACCTTTGCAAGAACCTTCAAATGAAATTGATCCCAACAAAAATGCTCCTCGAGGAATCCAAAATCTACTCCTTCCACCATATTCACATGCATCTTCCCATGTTTTAAGAAAGGCCTAAAATCCAAAAAATTACAAGACCTCAAATTACTTTGTCAATTGAGAAATTAATTAACGACTTATCAGCAAATCGAAAAAACTCGAACTCACCTTAGTGTTATCCGTCTTTCCATCCGCTACTGCACCGTACATTCTTACGTCAAAGGTTCTTGGTGGTAAAGCACCATTTACATATACAATGGACAAAGAGAAGAGAAGCAGAACAATAGTTCCAAAACCAATTTTCTTTGCCATTTTTCTTTACTTTTATCAGTTTATTGTAATTCTTATGGTTGAAAACTCTTAAATAGTTGCAAATGTAGATTAGATACGCTTCACTTTTCTTGGTACTATATATGCACTTAGGAACGAAAGTTTGACTGACGAATTGAATCCCAAAATTTAATTAAATCTTGCCATGTAAATATATGGAGAGATTGGTATAAGTACGTCTATTAGTTTCCATGTTTTGGATGGCATTTGATGCCATTTCCGAGGAAATCAAATTATGGAATATATAGTCATTGTGTTTATCAGTTTGAAAAAATAGAAAGAAAATGACCCGCGTAATAAATTATCCATATTTAATTCCTTTATTTAGTTAATTCCAAATATGGAAAGACACGTTTGTTGCTCTGCCACAAATCAATTCTATATATATTCATTATTAAAAAATAAAATTGTTTAAATGTGTCAATAGTATTTACCGGAAAATAAGAAATAATACAATTATGCTTGGCAAATCAATTTTTTCATCTTGAGTTAATTGGTTAGGAAATTAAAAATGTTTTATGCAATCGCTGCATATCTTTGAATTAATATAATAGTTTATTTTTATTAAATAAACAAATTGTAGGTCATATACAATACGTAATCATGATCTTCTTACTCTCATTGGGGATTGACAAAAATAATCAAGTTTGTTATAAGATAAATATTTTTGTTGTGTGAAATTGTGAATATAAAAATAGTTGTTTCAGTTTGGCTGACTCGTGAATTGCCATGTTTAGAGATACTCATAATTCAATAATTGCAAAATGTATTTTTCTAAAAGGAGGTAAACCTTGTTAAATACAGGATAAGAAGAAAATCAATCCATACTTGATACATATGGAAATATCATAATATTATTTTCAATACGGTAGTAAGGAACATTTGACTTAAAATTTCTACATATAGTACAAAAGTGAAACGACTTCCAATTACTCTCTCATTCTTTTAAATATAAATATTCAACCGATTTTCTTCAATAAAATTAAACTCCTTTTTTCCGAAAATCACCTCATTGTTCTCTAAAGATATTTTTTACTAAATTCAAAATTGGTGATCTTACGATCTCCTAAATTTTTGACTTATTAAATCTTCTCAATTATGTGCTTGATTTTCAAATTTTATTATGATAAGTTTTCCACATTTTTAAATTTAAAAGAAAGAAGAAAATTGCTAGGATATTCTTTAATCTTCAAAGAGAAATATCATATATTGAAAAAAAGAATATCTAATCCTATCTTAAATTTATTTTCAGATAAATAAATCCATCAGAAAACGCTTTTCTTCTTATTTCGACTATCATAAACGGGTGTAAATTGTTCCAAGTTTATAGTATGTAAACTACAAAAGATTGAACAAGTGATTGTAAATGGTTCAAATTTAGCATTCTAATTATTATCCATGCACTTAATACAATAAAATTACAAAGTAGTCCTATAACTTTTGGACCCTTCCAAAGATAGTCCTTAATTAAACCAGGCACACATTTAACCTTTTAACTTTCATCCTATTCAGTTTTCCTTTAACTTTTATCCAATTTTAGTTTATATCATATGTGTAACAAATTTTGTACTTCACTTTTAGTAAATTTCAATTTTCGTCATGCACTTACAAATTTATTGAAAGTTAGGACGAAAAAATTATTATGCATAGGACAACTGAAATAAGATTAAAAGTTAAAGAACTAAATTGATATGAAATGAAAGTTATACGACTGAATTTGTGTCTAGTGCAGTTACATGTTTGAGGGAGTCTGGACTGTTTTTTAGCAATTTTGCCCATTTCATACTATAACATACTCATTTAGCTTCATCAAGAACTCTAATGTATGTTACTTTACAATTTACATGTCCAATTCTGCAACTACCAATAATACATTGAACTCTTTGTGCTGACTTGTTGCATGCAGATTTTTTTCCCAAAAAATGAATCATTTTCTTTTCTCAGTCGAATCTTAATTGAAGCTTACCAGGTGATCGTAGATTTGTAATAAAAAAATCACATCCTGGTTTCCGAAGGAAACTGAATCCATCAAAAAGGTGCTTCATTAAAACTTGTATTTGTTTGTAGGATTGTTGCAATTCTGCAATGGTTAATATTCTGAGTTAAAAACAGTACTGATGAGAAATACATCATAAATACGTATATGGATCAATATTGGGTTCATAAAAGTATTACCTTTCTCTAGTTTGATGAACACCCTCAAGAATTTCAATCACATGCTGCACTCTTGAATATTCTGGCTTTTCCTTGTTGCCCAATACTAAGTTTGAATATCTCAAAAATGTTTGCAGTTCTTCTTCGATTTTGTTAAGATGTTGATCTATGTTTTTCATGAATTCCTCGTATGGAGAGATTGCCCTCGGAGCCTCGATGTCCTCTTGACTCTCGGCAAAAACTAGCAATTCTTGATCCTCGACAGATTTAAGATGATTTGAATCTAATTGTTGATTATCATCTGAATTATTTGGATTCACCTCTTTCGGAGATACAATTCTAACGGGACTAGGGGACTCTGATTCACTTAATCCAAGATCCAATGCCATATTCCCGATTAGTAGACCTTCCTTCATCGAAATTGCCTGAAATCAATTGGGATGTTTTATCAAATAATGCAGATTTTAGAACAAAAAAAGCGAAGAGAAAGAAAGAAAGAATATATATATGGTGTTTTTTTTTGTGTTACCTCGTTAAGTTTTGCAGAAAGCTCATCGAACAATTCAATACGATTCTTCAATTTTTCCATGGCTAGAATTACCTTCTTCTTTTGAAATAGCAAATCCCGAGCATCATTTTCCTTTCCGGTTTGAACATTGACTGCTGCTTGTCGTCTAAGCTTCTCTGCTGCTTCAGACAGCCTCATGAGCCTCAACCTTGCATTATTTGCTGGAAACACAGACAGTAATTAGTACTTTCTTGGGATTGTAGATAACTATTTCCCTATACATACTAAGAAAAGAATATCAACATAAGACAAACAATATCATGAAGTAAGTTGCATCATCATTATATTAACTTATAGGGACAAATTTAGCTTTCACCTCAACTAGGGCATTAAGCTTTGGATACCCAAGTAAAATAGTATTGTTTATCATATTCATTGGGTAAAATTTGACTCATTCCATTGTCAATGGAAGGCAAAAAATGGGTAAATAGGGCTTATGTTCTTCTTACTTATATATATATATATATATGTACATCACCATGCAAAGTAAGTTCTAATGAAATAAATAGAAAAATTTGGATGGAACATCCACATACATAGAATATGCAGGCATACACTGTCGTCTAGATTTTTTTTGTCTTGAGACTCATGTGCACCAATAAACCGAACACGGCAATCTGCTATTCATTAGCTTAACGAAAGAGACATGAAAGCCATGTATATAACATAGTCTATATTATGTTACAACTGAACTGTCACTCACAAAGAAATTAGACAAAGTTCTTCATGTCACCATAAATTCATTCAGAATCTACGTCTCACGAGTCTTGCTCCATCCAAGATATTACTCACATATCCAACTCCTACACATAACATTCAATCATGTCAATACCTTAGTTTGAGAGAGAGCGCATGTTATGCTAACTGACTTCCAGAGAGTATGCCCAGAATCCACTAGATTTCGTCTCTTATACTTGTCATTAATTGTCCCTAGAAGGGCCAACGGAAGTAACATGACATCAAAAATCTTTGCTCTCTCATGAAAGTGGTTCCTTCTTTCGCCATTTTGACAACACATATATATATATATATTTATGCAAAATCCCTTGGCACAAACTCTCTCATTACTAAATAACTACCCCATCTATTAATGCTCATAACCATGATATTCTCTAAGCCATACATTTCTTTGTTAACGTGATGTTCAGGCAAACGAGTTGTTTGCTTCACATTCAATAGGTTTATACAGTGTAATTTTAGTTCAAATTTAACAACTATAAGCATATAAAGTCCTACACAGTTTGCGGTCCTTTTGGAACAAAGATATGAACTTTATCTGCATACTAAAAAAATTGGGAAAATTAAAAAGAGCCCAGATGCTAAGGCGAAAAATTTCGCTCACATCTAAATAAATCCAAGACAATCAAAGATTGAGATATCAATGAAAGGGGAAAATCAGGGAAATTATTGAAATTATAGAATTGAAAAGAGACCTTTGGCTCGTGCGGTGTTTGCTTCCTTGTTAAGATTATCAAGTTGTTGACGGAGCTGCTCTGCAGTAATAGATGTAGAAGCCGAACACGTCCTTCTCATTTGAGAACAAGTAGGGCGCCATTGAGAAATCGCTGCGCCACAGTTCAATATCATCTGCTTCGCTTTTCTCTCTCTAAATAATTACTACTACTATATGTTACTTATATTTACTAAAGTAGAATAACAAACAGAAATACTAAATTAATTGCTGTGAAAATCAAATACAAAAATACGAAAAAAATGTTTATTAAATATGAAAAAGAAAAAAAAATTGATCCATGGGCCCTTATTTCCATGTTAAATCTTTTACTATATATTTTGCACAATTTGCTCGTGTCAGAATAGTTAAAATTCAGCTATAATATTTTCTATTTTATTTTGCCAAACTAGGAAAAAGAAAAAACATAAAATGATCAAATCTTTACTATGGCATTGGCAGGCAACACATGAATTAACATAATGGGCCTAAATTCTTGTTTGTTCCAGTTCTCATTTCAAGATTTATTTTGACACGATGGAGGCCCAATGGCCCGTTAGAATTCCCTTCATCTTTATATTTGCATCTTTTTTATTTGTATAAAAATTATAGATATTACATTTTATGTTATCCGATTTTTTTTAAAAGAAAAATGGTATATTGTAGTACCACACCTATATATCCTGTAACTGTGAATCAAATTTTGATATTATATTTGAATTAATTTTGAATCGACTATAGTATATAACTATTCGAATCCACGACCAGTCCTAATTAAAATGCAACTTGCACTTCATCTTCTTTTTGTAAGCTATGGTCACGTGGGCTTATATGATTAATTTTTCCTATAGTTTCTGTTTGATTAGTTGTCTATAGCTTTACACTTTATAGATAAATAACTAGTATAAGAAGCGGCGAAAGGAAATAATTAAAATCTTGACTTATACAACAGAGCTGAGATTCTATTATTTTTATTTTTATTTTTATTTTAGTTTTGGCACATTAGTCACACAAATAATTGGAAGAAGCAAGATATTTTGTTTATTAGCCTGATATTGAACATGGATAGATGCAGTGTACAAATTTATGGGTTGGTCCCATTTTGTAATCCTTTATTTCAATCAATCAACAAATTTAGGTTGAATTCCTTAAGGGTGGGCCTTCTTTGATTCTTCAAATTTTTTTTTTCTTTGAGAAACTCTTTGATTTCAATATGCCTCTTGATTTGGACTTAATTGGGTGATACAGACTCATTGCAGGTTTTTGGACCACTTTGAAAGACTTGGCTTATCTTCATTTAATCATTTGATTTCCTTTCCCCTTTTAAGTTTTGGTATATATGATTCATTAAATAAAATTATCAAAATTTACAATTATAAAATATCAACTTAAAATGTGAAATGAAACAAGAGTCATACTTTTTTTTGGTTTCCCAAGGGTTTAATCCTCCATTTCGAGGCGCGTCGAACACATAAAGTGGGAACCTCTCCCAACAGGGATTCGAACCTGAGTCCGCTACTTTGTATGGACTAGTTCCTTCCACTAGACCAATCACCTGTTGGTAAACAAGAGTCATACTAGTTACTACACTTGAGATGGAATTTTTTTTTTAGAAACAATATAAATCATTACATTAGTCATTGTATCATATATTTATTCAATCGTTATCAGAATACAAAGATTAATAAACTAAAAATACTAATATTAAACCAGAAAAATACTCACATTAGTGAGAGTCTAACACAAGACCTCTTGCTCACTTGATCTTGGAGTATCAACTACTACCACTAGGCTACCATTAAAAAATGATTTTTTTCTAATAATTTATTAAATTTAATATTGGTTTAAGCCCTACACAAGTATCTAAATAAAAAGGTATTGGAGTCATCCAAAGAATAACTCATGAGAAGTTTTGAACGTAACTATGTCTAGCTTTTCTTAAATATTTTATAATTAACCACGAAATATTGTCTCCGCAAAACTTAGCTATGCACCATTTGCTAAATAAAATAAAATAAATACAATAGTTCACAAATAAAGAACAAATTGTGCATAGATAATTAGTGTTACGAAAATCATTAAGCACTAGAAATAGTGGATTTGTTAAATAAGATAGAAAAGGTAAGCCTAGTGGAGGTAATTTGAATTGAGAAGCTGATTTACCTAACTTGGAATATTGTATTATCACTGCTTTGATGTGGGTTTAGACACGCTAACTAAATGTAGATACATATTCAATTGTTGTACATATATATTTTCATGATTTATTTTCCTTATAAATACATGTGCTCTGTCGTCTAATTTTACATACGATTTGATGTATTATTATTATTCATTGTATTTATTTGATCAATGGAGATTCATCGCTTGATGAACAAACGGAGAAACTATCCTTTTTATACATGATGATAGAGTTCAATGAATTTGATTGTAATTAATAGGTTTTATTTTTTGTTTAGTTTAACTTTATACTATATTCTTCAATATCTTCTTGTGTTAATACACATTCCTTTTTTTTTTTTTTTTTACATATTCAAATTAATAAAATTGAATATAAAAAGTTGATGTTGTTTAAAAGCCAACAGTTGGATTTTGTGTGTCAAAAACTTGATCAAGAGAGTTGGTCTTCAATCAATAAATTTAGAATTGACCTAAGAAACTGATTAAAGTGAATAATTTCCCGGCGATTGACCATATTAATTCTAATTCTGATTCTGCCCTTTATTATATTCTACAAAATTATATTCACATGTCAAGATGAATGACCTAACTCTTTGAAAATGCTTAATTAAAGATACTACGAGTTTCTAATATTTCACCAAAAAGAGAATATTCCAATGTCTCCCCTCTTGTTTGCTACCGAGTACAATTAATGTTTTGGAAAATCCCAAATACACTATATATATACTTAGTGACAAGATCTGGTCACTAGGTATATAGCACTGTATATATTCAAAGCATGCACCATATATAATATCTAATTTAATTTTATGTCAAAACAAAAAGGAAATTGTAAACCTTTATTTCTTATGAGCGAAAGATATTATGATGGCGATCAAAGAAATTATATCATGACAAATGAGATTCTGAGAGTTGTACCTTATCAGGAAACAAGAAGAATAAGGATATCTATCTATCTATCTATCTATCTATCATATTATTCATAATTGTACCAATTAAAAAAGTTATACGTACATGGAACATTCATGTACCGTAATCTCACAAGATCTCTCATTGACTAAAGCAAGTAAACGTCGCCCTTCCAAGCTATTACTATCAACTAACACACATCTCCCCCATTTGAGGTGTGGCAGTCATATTATATGAAAACGATCAGTTGGTAATTAAGTATAACAACATATCAAATTGGTATAGAATTAACATGCACACAAATTAAATCTCTCTTATAACAATTAATGCAATATATATGTCTGAAGTCCAATAACACTGCATTAAAAATATCTTACATACATATACAGATAGGATCCTATATATATAGTTCAGGGCCTCGGTTCATGAAATGAAGACGAAAAGAAGTTGGGCAATGGGCTGCTGTATTGATGTGGAAGTTCTTGAGGCTGCTGACCATGGTTAATTAAATATTGCGTGTAAAAATTGGAACTTGGGTTGTTATTTGAAGGAAAAAATAGATCTTGTGTAGTGAAGCTTGTCGGAAATGGATTTAACATGGCGGCAGCACTGCCACGGAGAGTGGCTGGGCTGTGGTGGTTGTGTTGGCCCTCATAGGTGGTGATCACCGTTGATGGATCTTCAAATGATCTTTCGATGCGTTTCTTCACACTGCATTTCTGGCTTGTGCACCTGTAGTAACTCCTATATAAAATCATGATGACAAATTATAACATATATATACATAATTAATGTTCTAGCTAGCTAGTCATAATTATTTAAACAAATTTTGTAGCAATATATATGCATCTAGCTAATTAACTTATAATTTTATTTTATATTGAGTAAAATGGACGAATAAGTTGTACATCATTACATTAATTAATCATGACATGCATTAGGAAAACTATGTATCCAATTTTTTCTATATATTGCTATCAAAGTTGAGAGATAAACCACAAATTATATATGAAGAGTATTAAATTAGAGAAATATATACATAAGTGGGAGTCGAATTTCTCAATGCCTCTTAGGGAGGTGTTTATGCATTTTATCCTAGTAATTAATTAAGGTGGCCAAGAAGTAATTTCTATGAGTGAAACTGCAGCCTATATTGAATTTTTTTTATGATTATGACCATGACACTAACGTAATTTTATGCAAAGTCGTATTTATAAATTTTAAAACATTCATAATTGGTTTCTCTTTTCCTTATAAGATATATAGTCTTAGTACGTAGTTGATTAAATGACAGAAATTAAGCCATCAATTTTGGAGAAGACTTTTGTCACTTCAGTACTATATAAATTCTATAGTTCATTTTTCCTATATATATATATATATATATATATATATATTTAACAAATTAAACAATTGCGCAACTAATAATCAAAATTAGAAATAGAAAATGTACGTATAGAGATGATACGTACCTTGGAAAAGGGCTATTTTTGACTGCTTTCTGTCCATACTTTCTCCATCTATATCCATCTTCCAGATTATCTACCTCACTTTTAGTCATGAAAGCAAATCGTGGCTCTCTTTGTTTTTTCTCTCCTTTCTTTTTTGATATGCTGCTGAAGAATGAATCACAAAAAATAATTATATAGATTACAATTTAAATTAATTAAGAAACATTATTATATATTTGCATCAAATCTTAAGGAAGGCAAATGATGGAAATAAATGTGAATTAATCCTGTAATATACTAGTATATATTTTATTTTCAGCTTTGAAAATATATATATATATATATAAGCTACAAATTAATCAACCACTGAAAACATCCAATTGGAATCATGAGAAAATTAGTCCACCCTGAAATATATATACTACTGTCTGAATGTAAGTGATAACTATTAATTTAACCAAATGTCAAAAGATAATAATGTTTAGGGCAAATATAATGAATAAATAAATTAAATAAAACATTAATCAATACCCTTTCTTAGACTTTCCAACATCTCCTAATTCTTGATCATGTGGATCCAAACCCAGCTTGTTGCTTTTGGAAGAATCTTCTTCAACTCCAGCCTCCGACGAAGAAAACGACACCGTAGAATTTGGCGTGGCTGGATTTTCAGCAGTAGTAGTACTAGCAAACCCTGCCTCGTTAATAACTTGACGATGGAGCGATGAATCGAACACATTTGTTGCATTAGTCATGTTGTAATGACCCATTTCCCCATGCAATGAATTTGTGAAGCTCAAAACATCATGATTAGGGTTTTGAAGTTGGTGGTTGTACATAAAAGGATTGTAGTTATGCACAAGATCATCAGTAGTACTAATGATAGGAAATTCAAACCCAGCTTGTTGTGATCCCATGTTTTGATCAAATGAATTGTAATTCTTGTTTTGATCATTAGACATGGATATATATTTAATTACATAAGAATTCAAGAATATATTATAAATTGTGAAAGAAGGAGGAGATGGGGTTTTTTTTTTTTTTGAGTGAGAGGAGATGGGGTTTGGGGGAACAAGAAGTAATTATTTAGGGAGAAGTTTTGTAGAGGAAGACTTTTGTTTCATTGTTTAGATAGGTAGCTTGTGCTTTTTCACATACTTTTTTGCTTTCTTTAATTATTTTCTAGACGGAAATCGAGGTACGGATAGATGAAGACCAAATGTGAAAAATGAAATATAGCCCATACAATAATTATTTTGAATACGTGTTTCATTATTCGGTGGGCTTGTATTCTACGGTCAAATCACGTTTTCACATCTATTTCTTGTTATTCTCTGTAATAATGTTTTGGATTATAAATATTGTATGACGTACATGTACATATTAATTTACAAAAAAAGTAATAAATATAAAAGATAAATTTTAATATATAGTGTCGATATTAATATAATCGACTATAAATAGTCCACTTTACATGTATACTTTTAATTTCTTTTCAATTTTTTGGAACTAGATTAAATGTTTAAAGATATAATGCATGAGCTAAAATGGCAGTCCATGTTTAAATGAGGACAAATATAGTTATTTCCTTGACTTATGTATAAGTTGATTACTTAAAATAGGAGTATTTCAAGCATGTGATGATCGCCCCCAAATTGAGGCAAATGATAGGGACAATTATTATATTTATATATGATACCTGTATAGTATATAGTACAGAAATAAAGTGGGATCATTTACTTAAACTTGCTGAAAAAAATATATATTATTGTCTCGTGTCATCCGTGACCCGTTTTTATTGTTCATGTGTCACACATTCATGTTCATGCTCGGAAAATAAAATATAATCGGTCCTTATCAAAAAAAAAAAAGCAAAAACAAAAATGAAAATACTTTGACATGTATTACTATTTATAAGGTTAAAAGATCTTCATCTACAACAAAAACAAAAAATATTACTAAAATTGTCTTCATGATCTACTTGCGTTGCGACAACTAATGAACAACTAGTCACATGATTAATGAGAAAACGGTGATTGATAAAACATTAGGCAGCGCAGCATAAACTCCATTCAATATATATATATATAGCATTGGTTTCCATACACGAATACATTAATTCCATATCCCAAGTTGTGTTTGAAACTTTCATTGCACAAAAAATTAAAGGGTGATGATATAGCCAGAGCTATTGTCCTAATTCCAGAGCAAATAAATTAATTGGACAAATATGCCCTTAATTTAATATAAATCTAAAATATATTGAATCTCTTTTCTCCTAAT
Organism: Penstemon newberryi var. newberryi; assembly: GCA_030819805.1. Lineage (NCBI taxonomy): Eukaryota > Viridiplantae > Streptophyta > Magnoliopsida > Lamiales > Plantaginaceae > Penstemon > Penstemon newberryi. Next base: position 2,586,384 of record JAUALY010000003.1, on the reverse strand, counting down.
TACTAAAATACAAAAAACAAAAACATAGAATTTGAAAACCAAATTTATTTATTAAAAGACGGAATGAACATGAAACATGAACCACAGAAAAGATTTGGCTAAAAATCTGGTGTGCTTAATTAATGCAATCCCTTAATTTCCTTGAAGGGATCATAAAATTGGAATGTGGTCAAAATTCAATTACTATATAAGTATTTCCTTCAATTGATTTCACACGTGTATGTACATGAACGGGCACCGTCATTTGACCGTAGTGAGCAATCCCAACAGACACGTGCGAGATTTTTCTTTTATTTGTACTTAATTGGAATTAATCGGATATGTACTGCTGACGAGTCTTCATGTCATCACTGTCATATTGCTGCCTGGACAATGTGGTCTTTTCTTTTTTATTTTCCGAGCGGGACTTTCTTTTTTTTCAAAAAAAAATTGTGAGTGGGAATTGAATAGGTGTTTAATTTCTACTGTGTATTAATATGTAAAAATCAATTTTAAATAGATTTTACTCATTGTTATCATGCCATTTGTACAATGTGGCCAAATTTTTTTTGTACTCCGGATTTCTTTTTTTGTATATTTTGAATTGCAAAAAATAAGAAAAATTCAAATAAATACAAAAAATTGCTAAGAATATGAGGAAAATACGGGAAAAATGTAGGATCATGTTTTTGGTTGGAAATAATTATTGAAATTACTTAAAAATACGAGATCGTATGAAAAGATGAGTATGAACTCATTATCTCGACTTCTTTAAATTCGTATTAAATAATATTTTTTCTTTTTTAATATATCCCAAAATAGTCTTTCGGGAACTAAACGACGTATTCTCCTTCTATTAGTTTTTGTTCCATATATCATCATACTTAAAAATTTCAAATTATTTTAAAATTTTGTTAGTTTATTTTAATAATAATTTACAATATTAAATCATATTTTGATTTACATTTGAAATATCATAATATAAAAAATCTACGATAATTAATAGAATATACTTGTTTGACTTACATAATCCGGCCGACAATATTCAACAATTCCGAAAAACCTTAATTCTATAAATGTTAATTAAGAAATCAAATTTTAATAGTATCAAGTTTTGGAAAAATTATATTTGTTAGGTTGGGCCAAACTAGTCTTTTGGTCTACACTGCTACACTTAATAGTTAATAATACTTTTTTAATGATATAAAAATTATATCATAAATTAAGTCTGATCGAACTCAAAGTAATTAATGACAAATGCAATACACTTAGTTTAAAATTGAATAAAACTCCTAACAAGTAAATACACTCGCTTTCAGTTGGTTCGAATTGGTCACACCCAATTTGGACAATAATTTTCCTTACACAACACATATTCAACATGTCATTCAAACCCAGCCAAGCCAAGCCCAACCCAAACCCACCCTAGCCATATCATCCCATGGTCAGTAAAGGAGTAAATAAACACGAAATAATAATAATAATAATAATAATAATAATTGGCCAATTCATCTGTTAAATACCTGTACAGCAACAACTTCACACACTCTCTCTCTCTCTCTCTCTCTCTCTCTCTCTCTCTCTCTGTGTAGCACTCTCTCATGTTAAGTATGATACTTTATTTTTTGGAGCTAGCTACCTAGATAACAACGGAGTACCTGAATTGTTCAATATTTCCAACTGGGTCCCCATCCTTTTTCTTCAATCACTCACTCACTCTGTCATGGAGGAATCTTTACAGAAAACACACACTTTGAAATTGTGTGGGGACTAGGGACTCAATATATAACAACTCACTGAATGATGCTTTTTTCTTTTTTATCTAAAGATATCCCAATAATTGCAACTCATAACTCATGCGTTGTGTTTGTCAGATGTAATATTGCTGCTCTCTGATGGCCCCCCTTCTCTGCTTTCCGAATCGCACCTCTCCCTCATCGAGGATTCAATCTCCATGCTCGTCGTTCTGCTTTTCCTGCTCCTTCGATCCTGCACGTATTAGTAGTACTTCCGATTATAAACAGACCAAACCCGTATATAAAATCGAATTCAGACAAGGAAGAGCTCAGCTCAGCTCACCTCTCGATTAGGAAACTCCTCATTTTCAAGCATTCGTACGACCTGGCTCATTTTTGGTCGTTTTTCTGATTCGGGATCCACACATCTAAGTGCCACGAGAAGTGCCCGTTTTAAAGCGCGGGTCGTGGGCCTTACTTCGAGGTTAGGGTCCACAACTTCCTCGGCTTTTCTATTCCCAACCATCATTTTTAGCCACTCAACTAGATTAACCTGCCACAGATAAAATTACGGAGGTTCATTACAAAAATCGAAGAGAGAAAAGAAACTAGGGTGATTTACGCTTGGACCCCCTTAGGTAAACCGTAATTACATTTAAATAAATAAATAAAACCTTGTAGTTCCAGAAATTACAAGAACACCATTAGGGGTGTGTTTGTAAAGTTTTCCAGATGTTGTAGGGGGTGTTCTTGTAAGGATATTTCAAGTTGTAAGGGGTGTTTTGGTAGATAGTCTAACCAGAAGGGAGGTTCTTGTAATTTCCGAATCAGCAGGGGTAGTCCGTGTAATACCAGTAAATCTCATGGGGTCCTGTTGTAAATCATCCAAGAAATTAATTTAGTACTACCTCATTAGCTGGGCGTCCATAGTCCACTGGGTCTCTTCCGGTAACAGCTTCGAGTAGTAGAACACCGAAACTGTATACATCACTCTTTTCATTCAACAAGCCAGTGTTTGCATATTCCGGAGCCACGTACCTGAAATTCACAAAGACTCGTGTTTATGAATAGACCATCAGATTAGGAAACGAGTGAGAAGGAAGTTAAAGAAGCAAAAATTTACCCAAATGTTCCCATCACTCTCGTTGTAATATGGCTTTCTCCAGAGTCCAAGAGCTTAGCTAATCCAAAATCAGAAACTTTTGCATTGAACTCGTCATCAATCAATATGTTACTTGATTTTATGTCACGATGTATAACTTTTGGTTCTATAGCTTCGTGTAGATATGCAAGTCTGCAAAACCAATACAAGAAACATGTAATTGAGGCATATGTAGCTTTCTAATTCATATTTAAAAACCGACTTACGCCTTTGCAGTACCAAGAAGAACTTTCATCCGGGCTTCCCATGTTAAAGTGCCATATTGTCTCATAGCCCCATGAAGCCATTGTTCGAGATTACCATTGTTTACATACTCATATACCAACATTCTGCACACAATAAACAATGCAATCAAAACAAAAAATCTAAAAAAGTTGCAGGTTCAAGAAAATAGAATAGATTTGACAATAACCATCTACTAAAGAAGCTAACCTGTGAACTCCTTCAATGCAATATCCAAGAAGCCGTACAAGGTTCTTATGTCGAACATGGCCAATGGCCTCTACTTCGACTCTAAATTCTTTCTCAGCTTGACCACTACAAGGGAATTTTCATTCAGCTCTTAAGTAAAACTACAAGCTTTATAGCAGTGCAGAACAAAAAAACGGATACTCACAGATTATTAAGAAGTTTCTTAACCGCCACCTCTGTCCCATTGACCAATTTGCCCTTATAAACAACCCCATAACCACCTTCCCCAAGAACATACTCTGCTGAAAATCGATTAGTAGCAACTTGAAGGTCTCTAAGTGTGAACCAATGGCCCCACCCGAGCTGCGATACTTCCGGCAAACCAACTAAAGGAGATGGCATCACAAGCCCATAAGGCAGTGAAGATTGTTTACGAGCATTGCCTGAGCTTCCTTCCTCTCCTGACTGAGAGCTATAGGTTCTTTCTTGATGATACATTGAACTACACTGGCTAGCATTATCTATGTCACTCGATCTACTCCTGCCTAGATGCACTATCATCTTCTCGGAGTTCTTATCACTTGATTTATCATTGACAGTCAAGAATAGACTTTCCGGATGATTGTGTGTGTTCTGTTCCTCAACTTTGTCTACCCTTATTTCTTTTGAAACATTGGGAATTTGGGTAAGAGAGTACTTTTCCAATGTTCTTCGAGATTTTCTTCTAAACATGACCCATATTGATAAGATACCCAAAATTAGAACTATGAATGCACCCACACAAATACATATCAGAACCCATAGTTTCAAAGACCCGTATTTCTTTGATAACTCTGTCTCTAAACTTCCGGATGACATTTTCCAAGATTGGAAGTGACGAAGAAGTTGTTGTTTATGCCTTAAATTATCAAATCCATTGAGTCCTGGATACCGCAAACACATCAAATTAGCATAAAGAACCAAATGAAAATGGATATCTAAGAGTTACAATTAGAAATTCCCTTTGTATCTAATAAACTGTTCTATAAGAGGAAATGACAATGATCTGATTTAGCACTTGAACTCCATCAGCAACTGGAAATAGTTTATACAAAAATTTAAGTACTTTTAGATTTATCAACTTCTGAAGCAAATCAGTCAAACATACAGCGATATAGGAAGGTAAACTAGAAACTAAAGGTTTATAGCACATAACATTGAGCCAGACACTTAACCAATCAATAGAAGCCCTTTTTTTTGGGACAAACCATTTAAATGTCAAAATCATTACACTAAGTAGCAACATTTCAAAAATTAAATACTGAGAAAATACATAACCAAGAATCTACATCATTAAATGCAGATAATAAAAAAACAAATCTACACCATTAAATATTGAACCCGATCCCAAATCTAAATCTTTGGGGGGATTAATCAGAGTAAAATCAAGAAAAAGCATGACTTACGATTCAAGCAAGAGAAATACAGAGAGAAAAACAGATTAAATCGAAACGAAAGCAAATTAAATAAATAAAAATAAAAAAGAGAGAAGCTCTTACCTTTACATTGATCTGAACTTAACCACCTTTATCTTCTTCCTGGAGAACCCAAAGAAGGGCACTTTTTGCCTCAACAGAGCATAAATATGCAAATGCAGAAATGAAATGAAAAAAGAAAAAAGAAAAAGGGGAATTAGCCCAAAAGAAAGTTAAGCGGCTGAAGAGGAGTAGTTTAGAAGTAGAAGGGGTGGGTTGTGGGCCAAAAGGGAATTCAAAAAATATAATAATTACAAAAATAATGGAAATGAGAAAGTCTTAAATAAGGCCAGACAAAAATATAATCTCTTTTAAGGGCTAAAGCGGTGGAAGAACTAGAGTTGTGGGAATGCTCTACTAAAAGCAAAGTTGGGTAAAGAGATGGTAGGTAGGTAGGGTTGTGTGAATGTGGAAGGTTTGTTTGCAATGGAGGTGAATGAATGAATAGTGAAGAGAAAGGAAAAGATGAGGTGAATAGAGAAGACTGCATTTATAGCAGGGGCGAGATAAACAAAATGTTATACTGAAAAGAAAAAAAACCACCTAGGGGGGTGGGGGAGGGGGTTTTGAAGATTTGTGAATTTGAGAGAGAGAAGACGGGGAATAAGATAATAAATTAAATAATTCAATTTAAGTTGAGTAATTTTACATCATTTTTATTGTTTTTATCGTGGATAAAATTTCCAGCCAATTGAAACCATCAAAATGTTTCAACTAAAGAATCAATGAAAAAGAAAATAAGGTGTTGTTTCAAATTCTTTATTTGTCTTCTTACTTTTTTATTTTTCTTAATTTAGAAATTATTTTATAATTTTTCTTGTATTTTGTAAATGTATTCGAATTTTTTTGAAAAGTTGTCATTCCGATTGAGATATACAGTATCCATGATATTTATAGTAGCACATTAAAACCAATAAGTATTATACTATAAATTTGATTTTACATATAATGACATTCTGAATTTGAACATGATTTTACCAATTAAAATTAAGATGGTTAATTAATCTGATTCTTAGTCAAATATGAATGAGGGAACATCTCCAGCTTGTGCGAGTAGAATATAAATTTTGTCCATTCTTTTGAGGTACTAGGGTTTCAAATTTAGGAACGATTTATTTTTATAGTTAATCTCTTTCGTAATGTGAATATATGAATTTTCTTACTTCCATAGAAATTGTGAACATATACTTGTGAAGTTTGACCACTACATGTCTACTTTTGCTCGACACCGGTTTATATGTACTACCTACTATATGGTTGGCACTGAATGTGCATAAAATAACTTCTTATTTTTTTAATAATTAAAGCATAAAATAACTTATATGGGTATTTATGTCGTCGATTTTGGTAAAAAGGAAAAATACCCTCAATATAATAAAGTTTTTTTTTATAGGAAAAGTTAAAGGTTGTGCAATAAAGATTTACTAGATTGTTGAATTTTTACAACGACGTACTATCTCTTTTTTTTTTCCCGCAGCAATCACATATTTCTAAATGTTATTTGAGTCATATAATAACTTTTCATCATACTATAGTGTTAATGATATACTATATATTTTTTTGACAAAATCACTTTAATCATTACTATGTCGTTTTCAAGAATTTAAAGTTATTATCATAAATACCTAAAACCAAAATTTGAAAATAAAAAATAACTACTCAGTATTTCTAACCTAAAACTACATGTCTATGTAACTATTATTCTAAAATTACCAATTGAACGAATGAACAACATCAATTCTTTTCTTCGTTTACCTTGATATTTTCATGCAAATTTTTTTTTCATCTAAACCAGTTTTAACAGATTTAACTCGTTTTTTTTTTGTTTGTTTGTTATTTTTTGTATCAACTTCCCCAGTTTTGTCTGTTATACCTGTCTTTCATTGAATTCATTCATTTTCAATTACATGCCTAATCCATTTTTATCCAATTTAATCCCTTTTTACCAATTTTCCTTAGTTTTGTCGAGTAAACCTATTTTATTAATTTAACCAGCTTTTACACTAAGTTTACCATTTTTTTTGTTATTTTAACATGTGCTTTCATCGATTTCACCCGCTTTTACATTGAGTTCGTCATTTCTTTTATGTTATATTTTAACTTGTTATTTATCCGATTTCACCCTTTTTTTGCGGATTATCCCATTTGTTAATCAATTCACTCATTCTCTCCTGTTTAATAAAATTTTAGTCGATTTTACTTATTCTTTTGCTGATTTAACTTATTTTCTTGACTATTTCACTTCTATTTTTTTGTTCTTGTTCTTTTATCGATTTGACCCATTTTTTATTATCTCGTGTTTAGCCGATATCATTTATTTTTTACCGGTTTACCCGTGTTTTATCAATGGTACCATTTTTTGTTGTTTTAACTCGTTTTTCTTCGATCTAACCCATTTTTCCATTCTTTTAACATTTTTATCATTTTTTTAATCGATTTTTACCCGTTTCCATCAATTTTAATCATTTATATGTTTTGACTTTTTTTGACTTCAGTCAATTATGAGTTTTTCAGTTAACTAAATAGTACTTTATTTTATTCGTATATAACAGAGGTGGCAGTTTTTTTTTTCTTTTTTTAGGTTCTTTAATTTTTTTAGGTTATTTAATAATCGATACTTTGTTAAAAATAATTCAAAGAAATATTGATTGCACCCGCTTTTACACTGTGTTTACCATTTCGTTTTTGTTATTTTAACCCGTTCTTTGACCCATAATTCACCCGTTTTTGTGTTTTATCCCATTAAATCAATTCACCCATTATATCTGGTTTAACCCAATTTAGTAGATTTTACCCATTATTTTGATGGTTTAACTTAATTTATCACATATTTCAACTTTTTTTATTGGCCAATATAACTCATTTTTTTTGTTCTTGTTCTTTTATCGATTTGATCCCCTCTTCCCCCTCCCTCAATCCTTTTTTTTTTGTTATCCCATGTTTAGCCAATATCATTCATTTTTTACAAATTACCCATTTTTTGTCGGTTTATCACGTTGTTTTAATAATTGCACCAATTTTTTGCTTTAACTCGTTTTTCTTCTAGCTTACCCATTTTTTCAGTATTTTACTATTTTTTATCATATATTTTTTTAATCGAATTTTATCAGTTTTCACCGATTTTAACCATTCCATGTTTTGACTTATTTTGGCTTAAGTCAACTACAAGTTTTCAGTTAACTAATTAAATAGTACTTTTTTTATTCATATAGCCGAATGTGGTCTTTTATTTTTAGGTTCTTTGATGTTTTTGAGGTTATTTAATAAGTGATAATTTCTTAACAACTTTCTAAAGAAATATCGATTTTATCTGCTGTTACATTGAGTTTACCATTTCTTTTTTGTTAATTTAACCCGTTCCTTCACCAGTGTCACCCATTTTTTGTGATTTATCCATTTGTTAATCAATCCATCCATTCTTTTAGTTTAATACAATTTTAGTCGATTTATCCCGTTATTTAATCAATTCCCTCATTCTCTCCGATTTAACCCAATCTTAGTAAGATTTTACTTTTTTTCTTTTCTGATTTAACCTATTTTCTCGTATATTCCACTATTTTTTTTTTTTTGCCAATTAACACATATTTTTGTTCTTGTTCTTTTATCGGTTTGATCCGTTTTTTTGTTATCCCGTGTATAGCGGATGTCATTCATTTTTTTTTACCGATTTTACCCATTGTTTGCCGGTTTACCTTGTTGTTTTATCAATTGCACCCCTTTTTTTTCTTCTTTGCTTTAAGTCACTTTTTTTTTTCTATCTAACCCATTTTCCCATTGATTTTTACCATTTTTTATCTAATATTTTTTTAATGAATTTACCCGTATTTATCGGTTTTAACCATTTCTATGTTTTGTATTTTTTTTGCTTAAGCCAATTATAAGTTTTTTAGTTAACTGAATAGTACTTATTTTTATTCATGTAGCAGAGTAACACGAATGTTGCACAATTTTTTTTTTAGGTTCTTTAATAAGTGATAACTTCTTAAGAATTTTTTGAAAAAATATAGAGTAATTGTATTTTAATTTTAATTATTATTATTATTTTTACAAATAATATTTTAGTGAGCTATAAAACTTTTAAAGATAATTATGAAGTTGATGTAGGCAAGACTTCTTGTCTAACTATACTTCTAGAATTCTTTTATTTTAATATAATTTAAATAGGTGTATATTAGTCTTCACAAAAAAGGAAAGAAATTATTTTGACCAACTCGTATTTTTATATATAAATAAAAAATAAAATATAGATATAGAATATAGAATAGATGTGTACGTATACATATTGTATATAAATTACTAATGGGACGGTTTTTAACAATTACATAGACTACATATTGTAAATACTTATGGTCCCCTGGTATAGTAAATTTTGTGCAGTTATTTAATCGTTCATTAGTCCATAGTATCTTACCCAGTATATTTTCAACATTCACAATTTTTTTTCTTGCATAATTATAATTACCTGAACTCAGTCAAACAGAAATTACGATTTTGTACTAACCCAATTATTAATTTAAATATATGGCTAACGGTATTACAGGGAATATGGTCATTTTAATCATTCTAAAAAAAGCTTTTTTGACCGTCATTATGGAGATAAAGCTATATTAGAGTAATAGGACAAAGTCTTTGATTTGAAGCATAAACTTTTCATTAAAGTATGACTCAGACAAATCACATCCAATCTTTATATAATTTAATAAGATCAATTAGGTAAATGGTATACATATCTTTTCTGTTAAGTATTGATTAAATGTTATTAGCATGCACGGTGCACCCCTATTGCTTTCAGTCATCATAAATTGATCAGGACCATCAATATGTGCTCCCCATTTGATGTAGGGGGATCTGATATAGACGAAGTTACACTATCTAATCATACTTTATTGGCACTGGAATATCACGAGTTGATGGACCGACGCAAAACAAGAGAGTAACCGAATTTTGAACCCGTGTTGAGCCAATTTTTTTGGCTGAGTATCTTTTTTTATTTTTTGCTTTAAACTGGTTTAGTTTTTGGATTTTACCGTTTTACCCTTTTTTTTGGCTTTTAGTCTGGCTTGTAGACTAATTTTCAGTCAGTTGATTATTTTGAGATATTAAATCTGAGAGCTTCTCTCTCTTAGGGTTTCGTTTCTTGCTTCAATTCCAGTAAATTTTGCGTATCAATTTAGCCAATAGGTTAATTATTAATCTATTCCGGCTTCAGTTGGTATCCAGAGACTCAGATTATCCGTTCCTGGGGCGTCTTTTTCATTAGCTTTTAATGGCTGGTGGTGGCAGAGGTCGTGGTAAGCGAGGGCAAGTTCCGGAGGAGGCCCAAGACCACAGTAATTGCGTCCCGTACGAGGTGGTTGAGGAATTACGGAAACAATTGGCAGATCTGACCCAGCGCTTGGCAGCGTCCGGAATTGGCGATCGTGAGGAGTCCGATCCAGATTCTGAAGCCACACACCAAAATCCTTTTCATCAACATACGACACACAGAGGACAATTCAATCGAGTAGAACGTGACAGAGATCTGGGATTTCGAGTAGATCTGCCAGAATTCGCGGGTACGTTACATGCTGATGCTTTCATCGATTGGTTAACTGAAGTGGAGCGTATTTTTGAGTATAAAGAGGTTTCTGATCCGATTAGGGTTAAGTTAGTTGCGGTCAAACTCAAGGGTAGGGCTTCTGCTTGGTGGGAGCAGTTGCGTCGCACTCGTGAACGACAGGGCAAGGCTAAGATCACTGATTGGGAGAAGATGAAGAAGGTGATGAAAGAACACTTTCTTCCCTTCGGTTACACACAAACTTTGTTTCAGCGATTACATACGTTGAGACAAGGCCAGCGATCTGTTGACGATTATACAGAGGAATTTTACCAGCTGATTTCTCGGAACGATTTGTTAGAATCAGAGGAGCAGTTAGTTGCACGGTATTTAAGTGGGTTACGTCAACCCATTCAGGATGTTCTAGTTTTACATTCATTATGGACTGTTTCGGAAACTTATCAGCGTGCTTTGGCTGTGGAAAAACAGCAGAGCCGAAGACCAGCATTTCGTAGTGATCAGTTTACACGTTTAGCGAAACCGTCTGATTCGCGTCCTACCCAACCTTCAGCAGCAGGAAATTTGCGTTGTTATCGCTGTGGGGAACCTGGACACAGGGCTAATGAGTGCAGTTTTAAAGAGGTGTTGAAAGGTAAAAATTTACTGGTTGAGGAGGATATGACAGATAATGTTGACGACAGTAGTTCCCCGATTTATGATGAGTATGACGATCCGGCTGATGTGTTGTATGGGGATGGTCACGAGACACTGGTAGTGCGGAGGAGCCTTATCACACCTCGAGAAGATACAGGCGATGAGTGGTTACGTACTAACATTTTCCACACCACTTGCACAATTGCAGATAAGGTATGCAAACTTATTATTGACAGTGGAAGTTGTGAGAACGTGGTTTCTGAGACAGCTGTTCAAAAATTGCAATTGAAGACGGATAAGCACCCTAAACCGTACAAATTGTCGTGGCTGAGTAAAGGAAGTGAGGTAACGGTTGATAAACGTTGTTTAGTTTCTTTTTCAATTGGAAAAAAATATTTTGATAATGCATGGTGTGATGTAGTATCTATGGATGTATGTCACTTGCTTTTGGGTAGACCTTGGCAGTTTGATCGCAGTGTTGTCCATGATGGACGCAAGAATACGTATTCCCTTAGCCTCAAAGGGCAGCGTATCGTTTTAGCACCACGACGTGAAGGAGCAGATTCTGTTTCGAAATCCACTGGGTTGACTTTACTTTCGAGGTCCAGGTTTTTGGATGAGGTCAAGAATGGTGGTATGGTGTTCGCGTTACTTCCTTGTGACACCGATTCAGCAGATCAGAATATACCAGTGGAGGTGCAACAATTACTCTCTGAATTTACTGATTTGATGCCTGCAGATCTTCCCCCCGGTTTACCACCAATGCGGGACATCCAGCATCAAATTGATTTTATACCTGGCTCGAATTTACCTAATCGACCAGCATATCGCCTTAGTCCTAAAGAGGCGGAGGAATTACATAGACAAGTTGTGGAATTATTGGAGAGGGGATCGATACGGGAGAGTATGAGTCCGTGCGCAGTTCCTGCGTTACTAGTACCGAAGAAAGATGGGTCCTGGCGTATGTGCGTTGATAGCAGGGCTATCAACAAGATTACTGCGAAGTACCGCTATCCAATTCCACGTTTGGATGATATGTTGGATCAACTATCTGGCTCTATGGTATTCTCCAAAATCGACCTTAAGAGTGGGTACCATCAGATCAGAATTAGACCCGGTGATGAATGGAAGACTGCATTTAAGACGCAACATGGGTTGTATGAATGGATGGTCATGCCTTTCGGCTTATCTAATGCGCCCAGCACATTCATGAGGTTTATGCATCAGATTCTACGACAGTTCATGGGGAGGTTTGTTGTCGTTTATTTCGATGACATCCTCGTTTATAGCCCAACTTGGGCGCTGCATTTTGATCATCTACGAGCTGTTTTTGAGGTGTTGCGTAACGAGGCTCTCTATGTTAATCGGAAGAAATGTTCTTTCTTCACTACCTCAGTGGCGTTTTTAGGTTTTGTGGTTTCGACAGATGGCGTTAAAGCAGATCAGTCAAAGGTGGATGCTGTGTTGGAGTGGCCAACACCACAATCTTTACATGATGTTCGAAGTTTTCACGGCCTAGCATCCTTTTACCGCCGATTCATTCGTAATTTCAGCACCTTGATTGCTCCTATCACTGAATGCCTCAAGGGCCGTGAGTTTCATTGGACTGAGGAAGCCGAATCTAGCTTTCAACTGGTCAAGCAGAAGATGACTGAAGCCCCTGTCCTGGCTTTACCCGATTTTGATAAGGTTTTCGAGGTTAATTGTGATGCATCTGGCGTTGGCATTGGCGGTGTTTTGAGCCAATCAGGGCGACCGATTGCCTTTTTCAGCGAGAAATTGTCTACTTCGAAAAAGAATTATTCTACTTATGATTTGGAATTTTATGCCATTGTTCAGTCCTTGAAACATTGGCGCCATTATTTGGTGTAACGGGAATTCATTCTTTTCACTGATCATGAGGCCTTGAAGTATATCAACGGACAACATAAACTGAACCGTAGGCATGCCAAGTGGGTGGCTTACTTACAGGAGTTCACATTTTCCCTGCGACACCAGGCTGGTAATCTGAATCGTGTTGCTGATGCCCTTAGTCGTCGCACCACTCTGCTCACTACATTCAGTACTCGAGTCACATGCTTTGAGGTTTTTCCTGACATGTATGCTGATGATCCCTCATTCGGCGCCATACTGCAAGAGGTAACTACTGGTCGTCGTTCTGATTTTATTTTACATAATGGATATCTCTTTCGCGGTTTCCAGTTGTGTGTGCCTGATTGTTCATTGCGTTTACATATTATTCGTGAGCTTCATAATGAAGAGCATTTTGGCCGTGACAAAACCTTAGCCCTGGTTTCCTCTCAGTTTTATTGGCCTAAGTTGAGTAGCGATGTAGCTCATTTTGTGGAACGTTGTGTTATATGCCAACGTTCTAAAGGTGTTCTCACTAATGCGGGTCTATATACACCGTTACCTGTTCCGGAAGCACCTTGGTTGGACGTTAGCATGGATTTTGTCTTGGGTTTACCTCGGACCCAGCGTGCTGCAGATTCTATACTGGTGGTAGTGGATCGCTTTTCTAAGATGGCTCACTTTGTTGCTTGTCGTACCACTATGGATGCCGCCCGGATTGCTCATCTTTACTTTCGGGATATTGTTCGTTTACATGGTATTCCTCGCTCCATCACTTCGGACCGGGACCCTAAATTTGTCAGTAACTTCTGGAGAAGTTTGTGGGGCAAAATGGGGACAAATCTGAATTTTAGCAGTGCTTATCACCCTCAGACAGATGGTCAGACTGAGGTTGTGAATCGTAGTTTGGGCAACATATTGCGCTGCTTGGCGGGGAGCAAACCAAAGCAGTGGGACTTGGCTCTACCTCAAGCTGAATTTGCTTTTAATAGATCGAGAAATAGAACTACTGGGTTGAGTCCGTTTGAGATTGTTTATGGTCAAAATCCACCTGGCGTGTTGGATTTAGCTCCTATTCCACGAGTTGGTCGACTTCATCCGAGAGCTGATGATATGGCAGCTCACCTTGGGGATATTCATGAGCAAGTGAGACTTAACATAGAAGCGAACAATGCGAAGTACAAAGCTCGGGTTGATGCTCGCCGTAGTCGAGTCCTTTTTGATGTGGGTGACTTTGTGTGGGCAGTTCTAACTAAGGATCGCTTTAAGCCTGGGGAGTATAATAAGCTCAAGGATAGAAAAATTGGGCCGTGTGAAGTGTTGCAGAAGATCAATGATAATGCCTATCGCCTCCGTCTTCCGAGCCACTTGAAGACGTCTGATGTCTTTAATGTGAAACACCTCACTCCTTGTTATGATTCGTCAGTTGCTGCTACGAACTCGAGGACGAGTTCTTTCCAACAAGGGGAGACTGATGTAGGGGGATCTGATATAGACGAAGTTACACTATCTAATAATACTTTATTGGCACTGGAATATCACGAGTTGATGGACCGACGCAAAACAAGAGAGTAACCGAATTTTGAACCCGTGTTGAGCCAATTTTTTTGGCTGAGTATCTTTTTTTATTTTTTGCTTTAAACTGGTTTAGTTTTTGGATTTTACCGTTTTATCCTTTTTTTTGGCTTTTAGTCTGGCTTGTAGACTAATTTTCAGTCAGTTGATTATTTTGAGATATTAAATCTGAGAGCTTCTCTCTCTTAGGGTTTCGTTTCTTGCTTCAATTCCAGTAAATTTTGCGTATCAATTTAGCCAATAGGTTAATTATTAATCTATTCCGGCTTCACCATTGGTAGCATCTAATATGGTTTATTATGACCATAGAATCAAAATTTTCATCGTTACCGTCGAAACATCCAAATATTTCAATTTCTGAATAAATTGGAACAAAAATAAGGCACGGATTAAAAAAAAAAATATCCTTGATCATACTCTCTTAACTTAATTTAACATTTTTTTTTTCACTATTTTCCTGCTGCTTCCCAAATGTTTTCAAAAAAAAAAAAGACTCATCTTTTTTCAATATTCAGTCGATCTAAAACATACACTAGAAACAAATTTTTGTGCCATGATATTACAAGCATACCTTTGTTAAAAATCATAAACCTTGCACCTGCACCACATACGACATATATGTATGGCACGACCTTTTGAATATCCATCTAGGCTAAGGGCTTGTTTGGAATGCTCTAAAATAGATAAGATTGGTGCCTTGGTGGTATACGGCTTTAGTTAATATGTGCTGATAGGACAAACATTCTTAAGAAAATTCATTTTTTACTCGTAATTAAAATTCAAAGAAAAAAAAATTGAATTGTGTTATTTTATGAACAAATATATAAAAGTATAAAACATGCATGAAATATCTGTTAATAGGGTACCTTAATCTATTTTACAATATTAATTTCAACAATTTATGCTCATTATTTCTTGCCTCGACACCATATTGCATAGTAAATCAAATGCTTCTTTTGTTACAATATGACATGTCGAGAAATAAAGGTTTCCATGTATTATACACTCTCCGTCCCATTTTTTTTATTTAGTCTTAGACAATTCTGAATTTTTTGAATAGCTTTTGAGATAAACAACTAAGTCGTGAATGTATTTCCGGTTCATATGTTAAATAATTAATGTTTATATACCATAGATTTGAGATAGTATGTATCATATGTGGTATAATCTAAGAAAAGTTGACATCAATTGGCGTATTGCACTATAAAATATGTGCAACAAAATCTCTAGGTTTCGAAGTGTATGAATGCACAATTTGGACTTATATCATACCGAGTCATTGTCAACTTTTTATTGGTGCAACATGCATGCGTGGGTTGATTTTGAATGCAGTGCAATATATACAAATTTATTTATTTATTAATTGTTAATCAAATTATAAATTAGTTTGCAAATGAAAGGACCCCCCACCCCACCCCATTTGTAACACCCTAAAAGGCGAGAAAATGGAAAGTTATGGTATATCTGTATAAGTACATTGTATAACCCCTTATATAAGTAAAATTAAATGAATATATGACATTTAAGAGTACTATACATTAAAAATCCTAGGCGGTGTGTATAAGGCCCTGCGACTTCAATATATCGGCCATTTTAGACCCATTTTCATCAACTAAAAAAAATATTTTTCAAAATTAATTCAAATATTAGGTTCGATCAACTTTCTTTAGAGGCGCATATGATATATTATTGTAAGAACATATTCCAACGAGAATTCAAACCTACAACAATTTTGTCATTAGTAAATTAAATATAGTTGTGAACCATATATAATTATAACATATCAAACAATATCATTCAAAATAAAAATGATTAAGAGAATTCTGCAAGAAACAAATACGCAAAGATCTTAGATTATGGGAAAAGGGATTTCGAAGAGACGTATTAAATTTTAAATTACAACCTGAATGAATATTTCTTGAATTAAATAAAGAAGACCTTCGGCACCACATGCAAAATAAGCTGTTCACTTCACGTTTTTGGATAATAAAGTAATTTGTAAATAACTAATTTTAATATTAGCTAACACATTCCTAATTCTATTTCAAAAACAAACAAACAAAAAGGAACCACACACTCCTAGTTTCTGAAAGTTTCATGTAACAGAATTCCAAAGTTTTGTTGTTTTCTTTGTGTCCCTTTAAAACTTCAATTAGATGCTCCTTTTTTATATATAGATGCTTGCACGAGGTCTCTTCAGCAAAGGAATAATTAATTTAATTAACTATATACTATTAGTTTGTATAACAACCAGTTACTAATTAAAATAATAGTATAAGTTAATTATTTTAGGATTAATTCCATCCACACCCATTCCATCATCTTTCACTATTTAACTCCAATAAAACATCAGCAGCGAGTGTTGGTTTTAATTAAGAATAGTTTAATCATTATTAATTGTGTTGTACAGATATAATGCGATTACAAGATCTATAATTTACATCATGCTTGTTAGTTGAAGATGAATCTAATCTTTTTTTTTTTTTTTTTTAGATTGTGTGAATATATCGTTATTTCAATCACTATGTTGAATATATTCCATTGGTATTAAAGTATGAATATAAATTAATTATAATAGTATTAAACTAGAGAAATATTCACGCTAGTGGGAGTTGAACTCATGACATATTGGTCATGAAGCCTCAAACTTAACCAATTAACGGGCTAAGACCTCATCGGCGCGAATCTATTTTAACTACTATCAAAGTGAAAGACAACTTAACTACAAATACTAGTATCATACGAATTCTATATATGTGCTGGAATTATCTGACTAGTATACGTGGGAGCTATTGAATGACCAACTCATCTAAAAGCTTAAGCTTTTAGATGAGTTGGTCATTTAATATGGTATCAGAGCCCAGGTTAAAGTGGGCCACCTTCTTCCGTGATAGGCTCCTCCTTGTACGCATGATGGGCTTCAATATTTACCCACACACTTCACCCAGATAACAAAGGCCTGGGTTGTCATTATTCCTCCAGTTATTCAAGGCTTGGAGATTCATTATTCCTCCGGTTAACAAAGGCCCGTAGTGTCTTTATTCGTGTGTTGGGTCTTCACCCACATGTCGCAAATTCACAAGGTTGGGCTTTCATATGTCACGTGTTGGGCTTGTTTCTCCCACACATTCAGCCCGCCCACACGTGAAGGGGGAGTATTGAGATTAAATGTCCCACATTGGTTGAAAATCATAGTTAAGTCCACTTTATAAGGTCTTGGGCAATCCTCACCTTATAAGCTAGCTTTTGAGGTTAAGTTAGGCCCAAGCCATGTAAATGGACTTAGCCCAATCTATGTGGTGAATTCTAATAGGAGCATGAACATGTAATTTTTAAATTTTTAACTTAATACATGGATCCACCTACTTATTAACTTACAGACATGAATTATCACATCTTTGGGGTGCTAATAACATTTCAAAATTTGGTTTAATTTGGATGAAAATAAGCCGTGGAAATATGTGACTGCGGTTGAGCTTTTGTGAGTGGAGAAATAAATTGGAATTGGTTTCCGTATTAGGATATATTATGTGAATTTTGTGGACTAGCTATTTGAAGTATATTTTAGGAATTTTATTATTACGTACTCGAATTTCCTTTTAATGTTGAGTTTATTTTGGAAAACATGTGTGACGTGCTCTTTATTTTTTATATTAAAAAATTATAGAATTTTAAAAACATCAATCAGAAAAATTGAAACTCTTGAGTCAAAATCATCCTAGTGGCTAATAGATGTGATTTTGTTAGTTTGTGAACTTTATTCAATTGTTCATTTTTTTATTCAATTGTTCATCTGGGGACCAGACTTTCAAATCTTATCTTAACTACTCAAATTTTTCAGGACGCATTTTCATGCAAACTAAGATTAAAATTTAAGAAGTGGACGCCTTAGAAGCCTCAAAATTGAAGACGATCAATCTATGACTCTATGTGATATTCTTGGCCCAATCTTGTTGCCATAGGCCCAAAGTTGTCCATATATCCTTTATTTTTCTTCTGTTTATATTTTAGCCTAGCTAGGTGTTCTCTTACGAATTAAACCTTGGGATTCAAAGTACCTCAAATATCTTACTTCTTTGTCCCTTTCAGTAGTAATAATTATAGGCAAGACTAAAATCACTTGTCAATTCAATTTAATCATCTTCTTAAAAAATCAATTTAATCGTACAAACCCAATCAATTTAAATTCGAATTTAATGAATTAAACTTCCATAAATACAAGAATTGTAACGCCCCGTAAATTTTGGACCTTTTTAATCGTTTTTTTTATTGGATTTTTAATCCAATTTCATGTGTTATATCTTATTTCTAAAAATTAAGTGTTACAATGGGTTAAATGTACAATTTAATTATCTCTTATGTCCTTATTAACTTTGAAATGATTCAAAAGCACAAAAATACTTTAAAATAATATTATACCTCTTTTGAAAAATATTTGGACTTAATTGTGCAAAATAAGTAATTTTTGGGGCAAAAATGCACTTTACCGAAACTTCGGGGGGCAAAGTGCAAAATCCGCCCCACACTTGATTGCAGCTAATAGGAGAGCCTTTATAGCTTCCTAGGGTGGCCAAGCATGCCCCTTGGGTAGAGAAACTTCTCTACCCAAGGTGGACATGCATTGGTTGATTTTTGAAGACTAATTATGTCTTCATTTTTCTCTATGTGAATAAATACCTTTACATTCTCATTTTCAGATTTCCTTCACTCATTTTACACCTTAGAGTTCATAGTTAAGTTAGAATTAGAGATAAAAAGAGTGTGTGTGAGAAGAGGTGAAAATTAGTGTGGGAAAGTGAAGGAAGTGGAAGGAGAAACCACCACCACCACCGCCACCGGACCCCACCACCGGTGCCGTAGCACCGCCACCGCTGCCGTAGCACCGCCACCGGACCCCACCATCGCCGGACCGCCATCCACCCGCCACCGGAACCTCTTGCAAGGAGTGGGTAACATCAAAACTCTCTTATAAGTGTATTTTTATTTTTGTTAGAAAACCCTATGTCCTATGTTAATGAAAATGATTTTGAAACCATTTTTAAAACTTTAGTTCATATTATAACTTTAATTTTCAGATTTGTTGATGATTTTATTTTGGGTTTAAAAATAGTTTTACATTTATATGTGATTTGATAGTTGATTTTGTTGGAGTTTTTAATAGATCTATGTTTTCTCCATGAAATAATATTTTTGTAAGATTTGAAAACAAAAAGTATGTTATTCCCAAAGATTTACATGTGTAAATTCACCCAATATATGCCATATTATAGATCTACAAGATATTTGTGAAAGATTTAACATTTATGAAAAATTTTGGTGTTAAAAAGTTTTATTATTTGTTTGGGGCTATTTCTGTAAATCTGAAAATTATGAGGTGTATATGCATTTTTCCGATGGGGTGGCCGGAGCCACCCCACCTCCGGGCCGGTTACAGCCCATGTACTGGTCTGTTGCATGTGCAACAGACCCAATTTTGGGCCTGTTGCACAAGCAACAGACCCTGGCCTGTTGCTTTTACAGCAACAGGCCACTAGGGCCTGTTTGTGGGCTGGCCCAAAGGGCCAGCCCATATCTTTAAAAAAAAAAAAAAAAAAAAGAAAAGAAAAGAAAATATATTTTTAATTTTGAAATATTATAATAATAAAATGCATAATTAAATTCCGAAAATAAATCAATAAATTGTAAACATAGTTTTAATAATTCCGTAAATAATAATTATTATTATTTGAAAAATAGAAAAAATTATTTACATAAAAAAATAGTTTGAAACCTATCTTTAAATACTAAATTCTGAAAATAAAATAAAATAAATTTGAGAAAATAAAAATAAATCAAAAAATAATTTTGAAATTTATAAATGAATTCTGAAAATAAAATTTGTAATTATTAAAAATAATTTAATAATGATTTAACATTAAATTTTGAAAAAAAAAAAACAAATATTGATAATACATAAAAAAATTCGAAAATAAAGTTAAATAATTTTAAATAATTATTTTCTGAAATATAAAATAATAAATAATTTTCGAAAATAAAAATTATAAATAATTAGTTTCTGAAATATAAATAATAAATCCATTTTTCCGGAAAATAAAATATTTATTTAATGTAAATAATAAATATATTTTCAAAAATAAATAAATTACTTAGATAATTTTGAAAGAAAATAGGGTTAAATAAAATAAAAGGATTTTCCGAAATCTAATTAATTTTTTTTAAATAAAATATAAGCTTAAATAATAATAAATTATTTTCAGTATAAGATCATGAAAAATAATAATTTTCAAAAATAAAATAATTTCAAGCGAACTTTAATTCTTAATTAAAAATAATTCATAATTTGTGAAAATAAAATAATTTCTAATAATAATTTTTCGGAAAATAAATAATTTGAAAAATAAAATAAAATATTTTTGACTAAATATTTTTCTGAATTTAATTAATTCAAAAATAAAATCTGTAAATAAATAAAGTTTTCAAAATTAGAAAAAGAAATAACTTTAATATAAACTTTGAATTATTGAAATTAAATGTATACCTATTTTAAAATAATTAAAGAATTCAAAGATGTTTGAAAATTTTAAAATGAATGCCTATTACTAAAGAATTTTCTTGGCTTTTTATAAATCCTTATTCGTGGCTTTCCATACCACGTAGCTCTAGGAACCCCTAGACCGGGTTAATTAGTCCAAGTTGGATCATGGTCTCGTTTCGACCATGACACCACTATAAGTGCGACTTAAGTGTTCCTTAGTCGATCGTAAGTTCTCGTGATTAGATTCTTAAACGCTACGTAAATATGTACAGGATCTGGAATCGCCGTTCTACCGAGAAACTTTCAAGAACCGTAAGCAGCACAGGTGAGCGTTGTGTGTTCATTTGTGTGTCAGTCTGATATGCTAGTAGGTCGAGTCTAAGCATGTACATTAGCTATGAATAATCTGAACATGTGCTATGTTATTCTCCTTGTATATATTGCAAATAGGTTGACTTGTATGAATCACTTAGCATATCAACATGATTACCCTAATACATGCTACACCCGAATCTAGATCTACTTAGTTGCGAATATGTTCACCTAGTCATTTATCTAAATTGCTTTCGGTGAATTGTTATTGTTGGTAAAATGTTATATATGTTTGATATGTCATGTTTCCGTTTGTTTTCGATTTTGTGTGGGCCCTATTTGTTTGGTGTATGGACCCGATGACAACCTGGCCGGCAAGGGCCGGCAGGATTGTCACGGTTACCCGTAGGCCTGGCCTTACAATCCAAGTGGGGAGGAACACTTGGGGAGTAAGGACGAACTTTGGCAAAGACATGTCGATGCACTTCAGATAGTAAGGTCGCTCCTTACTCGGTGTGTTTGGATGGACATCAGAATAAGGATGGAGGGTAAGTGGAGGTCGGCATCAGCAACTCTTGGTTATTTGAACTCTATGCTTTGATTTTATATATGTCATATATGCTTAATTCGTTTATATGCTCACGATATATATTATGTAGCATCCATGTGTCACACACACAATGCACCACAACCTCACTAAGTTGGACGATCAACTTACGAGTTCCTTTTATCAATCTTTTCAGATGCAGGAGTCTCGGGTTATGATGGTTGAGTCGTTGTGTCAGTTTCCAGGATCCAGTCGGTTGTTGAGGGATTGTCCTCCCTTTTGTTTTACATGCTTTAGCTATTTTGCTTCTTTTGTTGTCGTCTTGTTCTAATGACGAATGATGTATTTGAATATTGTGTTTTTATTCCGTAGGCTTGCGGGGTTACCCGTAGGACCGTATCTTTGCCCTTCTTCGTATATAACGGAGCTAGTAGGCCTTTTGAATTTTAATTTGGATTTATCGCATGCTTTATTTATGTCATCATGTTTCAAAAAAAAAAAAAAAAAAAAAAATTTCAGCAACTCTGATGGGTTATCCCGCGCCGGGCGATCCCGAACTCGGGGATGGGCCACATGGGACCCAACCCGGGAAGCGGGGCGTCACAGGTGGTATCAGAGCTTTTGGTTTTGAAATTGTGTCATGGATCCTCGGAAGTCGTATGTTGAGTCGTGTTCTAAGTCTTTTGGGTCATCATGCATAAAATGTTATGTGAATTTATTATTTTTTCTTGTCTTGAGAGTTTGATAGGATTTCACATTAAGGTAGTACTTGACGTTTTGCCAGTTTACCTATTTATACGACGTATATAGTTTGGTTTGGTTTGAATAGTTACTTCGTGGGGTTCGGGGATTTAGTCTTGATTAGCTACTGAGCCATTCTCATGATCAGATGGCAGGCAATCGTGCTGATAGTCGTACTAGCCGTCGGGTTACCTCTGACCCTTCTGAGGGGGCACCGGTAGTCCCACCAGTGACAGCACCCGTTGATCAGGCTGAGCGCATCATTGCCGCTTTGGCTGAATTCACCCAAGCTCTGCAAGGCACTGCACGGGCCGTGCCTCCAACTACGACACCGCCTGCCTTGGACCAAACTTTGGAACGTTTTCTGCGGTTCCAACCACCCAAGTTTCTTGGAGAGCCAGATGATCGGAAGGCTGAAGCCTGGATAGCTGAGATCGAAAACATATTCCGAGCCCTGGACTACTCGGATACTTTGAAGATTTCATTGGCCACCTATCGCTTTGAGGATGCCGCTAGATCTTGGTGGCAGACGAGGGAGGTGGTTTGGGAGCGAGAACAAACCGAAAGGACTTGGGTGAACTTTGTGAAGGAGTTTAACGACAAGTATGTTCCGCCTGTTGTTCGGGAGCAACGTGAGGAGCAATTCAACGCTCTAAGGCAAGGGAATATGAGGGTGCCGCAATTTGAGGCTGTTTTCTCCCGACTAGTTCGTTATGCTCCCCACTTGATGATAGATGAACCCCGTCGCACTCGCAGGTTCATAAAATGCTTGAGGCCAGAGCTCCAGCGAGCCCTTCTCTCTCACAACATTGTATCATACATTGAAGCGGTGGAGAGAGCCACCCGAGTTGAGAACGGGTTGATTGAGCTCAATGATATGCAGATTTTGGAGAAGAAGTCGAGGCCTCCTCAGGAGAATTGGCAGTTGGGGAATAATACAGGGAAGGTACCAAGGACAGGACAGTTGAACTCAGGAAATCCGAAGGGTCCTCAACAGAATAACTGGCCACATAATAATTCGGGAAAGACACCGAATGGAGCTTGCACTTATTGTGGCTCGAGGGGCATGGGGAGCCAAATTGTTATAAGAAGGCCGGCAAGTGTTTGAGGTGTGGAAGTCTGGAGCACTTCATCAAGAATTGCCCCAAAGCATTTGTTAAATCAGCTTCGGGAAGCGGAGGTTCATCCCAGGGTGCGAAAGAACCAAAGTCAGGGATGTCAGGGAAAGCATTTGCTATGGCTGGAAAGGAGCTTTATGAGCCAAATGTGAATGATTCGTTGGAAGGTAAACTTTATGTATCTGGGCCTTCATGTAGAGTGTTATTTGATATTGGAGCATCTCATTCATTCGTGGTACTATAGTATAGTTCCAATAAAGTATGGTAGAAAATTTACCCTATGAGTTGAAGGCTCATATTTCGTTAGAAACCTCGTTTGTAACGAGTTTGGTTCTCAAAGTACGCAAGGTTAAGATCGAGAAAATGGTATTTTCTGCCGATCTAATTACATCTCTGGCCCTAGGATTTGACGTGATAAGTATGGACTTATTGTCTATCTACTTTGCCCCGATTAGAATGTTGTCATTTGAAAGTGACGCTTTCTAACCCGAACCTTCTGAATTCCACAATCGAATTTGGGGACCAAGTTCTTTTAAGGGGGGAGGATTGTAACGCCCCGTAAATTTTGGACCTTTTTAATCGTTTTTTTTATTGGATTTTTAATCCAATTTCATGTGTTATATCTTATTTCTAAAAATTAAGTGTTACAATGGGTTAAATGTACAATTTAATTATCTCTTATGTCCTTATTAACTTTGAAATGATTCAAAAGCACAAAAATACTTTAAAATAATATTATACCTCTTTTGAAAAATATTTGGACTTAATTGTGCAAAATAAGTAATTTTTGGGGCAAAAATGCACTTTACCGAAACTTCGGGGGCAAAGTGCAAAATCCGCCCCACACTTGATTGCAGCTAATAGGAGAGCCTTTATAGCTTCCTAGGGTAGCCAAGCATGCCCCTTGGGTAGAGAAACTTCTCTACCCAAGGTGGACATGCATTGGTTGATTTTTGAAGACTAATTATGTCTTCATTTTTCTCTATGTGAATAAATACCTTTACACTCTCATTTTCAGATTTCCTTCACTCATTTTACACCTTAGAGTTCATAGTTAAGTTAGAATTAGAGATAAAAAGAGTGTGTGTGAGAAGAGGTGAAAATTAGTGTGGGAAAGTGAAGGAAGTGGAAGGAGAAACCACCACCACCACCGCCTCACCACCGCCACCGGACCCCACCACCGGTGCCGTAGCACCGCCACCGCTGCCGTAGCACCGCCACCGGACCCCACCATCGCCGGACCGCCATCCACCCGCCACCGGAACCTCTTGCAAGGAGTGGGTAACATCAGAACTCTCTTATAAGTGTATTTTTATTTTTGTTAGAAAACCCTATGTCCTATGTTAATGAAAATGATTTTGAAACCATTTTTAAAACTTTAGTTCATATTATAACTTTAATTTTCAGATTTGTTGATGATTTTATTTTGGGTTTAAAAATAGTTTTACATTTATATGTGATTTGATAGTTGATTTTGTTGGAGTTTTTAATAGATCTATGTTTTCTCCATGAAATAATATTTTTGTAAGATTTGAAAACAAAAAGTATGTTATTCCCAAAGATTTACATGTGTAAATTCACCCAATATATGCCATATTATAGATCTACAAGATATTTGTGAAAGATTTAACATTTATGAAAAATTTTGGTGTTAAAAAGTTTTATTATTTGTTTGGGGCTATTTCTGTAAATCTGAAAATTATGAGGTGTATATGCATTTTTCCGATGGGGTGGCCGGAGCCACCCCACCTCCGGGCCGGTTACAGCCCATGTACAGGTCTGTTGCATGTGCAACAGACCCAATTTTGGGCCTGTTGCACAAGCAACAGACCCTGGCCTGTTGCTTTTACAGCAACAGGCCACTAGGGCCTGTTTGTGGGCTGGCCCAAAGGGCCAGCCCATATCTTTAAAAAAAAAAAAAAAAAAAAAAGAAAAGAAAAGAAAATATATTTTTAATTTTGAAATATTATAATAATAAAATGCATAATTAAATTCCGAAAATAAATCAATAAATTGTAAACATAGTTTTAATAATTCCGTAAATAATAATTATTATTATTTGAAAAATAGAAAAAATTATTTACATAAAAAAATAGTTTGAAACCTATCTTTAAATACTAAATTCTGAAAATAAAATAAAATAAATTTGAGAAAATAAAAATAAATCAAAAAATAATTTTGAAATTTATAAATGAATTCTGAAAATAAAATTTGTAATTATTAAAAATAATTTAATAATGATTTAACATTAAATTTTGAAAAAAAAAAAACAAATATTGATAATACATAAAAAAATTTCGAAAATAAAGTTAAATAATTTTAAATAATTATTTTCTGAAATATAAAATAATAAATAATTTTCGAAAATAAAAATTATAAATAATTAGTTTCTGAAATATAAATAATAAATCCATTTTTCCGGAAAATAAAATATTTATTTAATGTAAATAATAAATATATTTTCAAAAATAAATAAATTACTTAGATAATTTTGAAAGAAAATAGGGTTAAATAAAATAAAAGGATTTTCCGAAATCTAATTAATTTTTTTTAAATAAAATATAAGCTTAAATAATAATAAATTATTTTCAGTATAAGATCATGAAAAATAATAATTTTCAAAAATAAAATAATTTCAAGCGAACTTTAATTCTTAATTAAAAATAATTCATAATTTGTGAAAATAAAATAATTTCTAATAATAATTTTTCGGAAAATAAATAATTTGAAAAATAAAATAAAATATTTTTGACTAAATATTTTTCTGAATTTAATTAATTCAAAAATAAAATCTGTAAATAAATAAAGTTTTCAAAATTAGAAAAAGAAATAACTTTAATATAAACTTTGAATTATTGAAATTAAATGTATACCTATTTTAAAATAATTAAAGAATTCAAAGATGTTTGAAAATTTTAAAATGAATGCCTATTACTAAAGAATTTTCTTGGCTTTTTATAAATCCTTATTCGTGGCTTTCCATACCACGTAGCTCTAGGAACCCCTAGACCGGGTTAATTAGTCCAAGTTGGATCATGGTCTCGTTTCGACCATGACACCACTATAAGTGCGACTTAAGTGTTCCTTAGTCGATCGTAAGTTCTCGTGATTAGATTCTTAAACGCTACGTAAATATGTACAGGATCTGGAATCGCCGTTCTACCGAGAAACTTTCAAGAACCGTAAGCAGCACAGGTGAGCGTTGTGTGTTCATTTGTGTGTCAGTCTGATATGCTAGTAGGTCGAGTCTAAGCATGTACATTAGCTATGAATAATCTGAACATGTGCTATGTTATTCTCCTTGTATATATTGCAAATAGGTTGACTTGTATGAATCACTTAGCATATCAACATGATTACCCTAATACATGCTACACCCGAATCTAGATCTACTTAGTTGCGAATATGTTCACCTAGTCATTTATCTAAATTGCTTTCGGTGAATTGTTATTGTTGGTAAAATGTTATATATGTTTGATATGTCATGTTTCCGTTTGTTTTCGATTTTGTGTGGGCCCTATTTGTTTGGTGTATGGACCCGATGACAACCTGGCCGGCAAGGGCCGGCAGGATTGTCACGGTTACCCGTAGGCCTGGCCTTACAATCCAAGTGGGGAGGAACACTTGGGGAGTAAGGACGAACTTTGGCAAAGACATGTCGATGCACTTCAGATAGTAAGGTCGCTCCTTACTCGGTGTGTTTGGATGGACATCAGAATAAGGATGGAGGGTAAGTGGAGGTCGGCATCAGCAACTCTTGGTTATTTGAACTCTATGCTTTGATTTTATATATGTCATATATGCTTAATTCGTTTATATGCTCACGATATATATTATGTAGCATCCATGTGTCACACACACAATGCACCACAACCTCACTAAGTTGGACGATCAACTTACGCGTTCCTTTTATCAATCTTTTCAGATGCAGGAGTCTCGGGTTATGATGGTTGAGTCGTTGTGTCAGTTTCCAGGATCCAGTCGGTTGTTGAGGGATTGTCCTCCCTTTTGTTTTACATGCTTTAGCTATTTTGCTTCTTTTGTTGTCGTCTTGTTCTAATGACGAATGATGTATTTGAATATTGTGTTTTTATTCCGTAGGCTTGCGGGGTTACCCGTAGGACCGTATATTTGCCCTTCTTCGTATATAACGGAGCTAGTAGGCCTTTTGAATTTTAATTTGGATTTATCGCATGCTTTATTTATGTCATCATGTTTCAAAAAAAAAAAAAAAAAAAAAAATTTCAGCAACTCTGATGGGTTATCCCGCGCCGGGCGATCCCGAACTCGGGGATGGGCCACATGGGACCCAACCCGGGAAGCGGGGCGTCACAAGAATTATTAAATCCAAATATAACATTTACATCATACATTGATCATAATCGGTATTAATAATTAATTTCAAATTCTCATTTGCCAGGAACAAAGTTAGTGGCAAAAGCCCAAGCATTGTTGTTGACCGGATCAGCCAAATGGTCAGCCAAATTCTCCAAAGGACCCTTTCCGGTCACAATTGCCTGCACAAAGAACCCGAACATTGAGAACATAGCCAGCCTCCCATTCTTAAGCTCCTTCACCTTAAGCTCCGCAAACGCTTCTGGATCATCCGCCAAACCCAATGGGTCGAAGCTACCACCCGGGTAGAGAGGATCCGTCACCTCACCCAAAGGCCCACCTGCAATTCTGTATCCCTCAACCGCTCCCATCAACACAACTTGGGTGGCCCAAATAGCCAGAATGCTCTGTGCATGGACCAAACTCGGGTTACCCAAATAATCAAGCCCACCTTCACTGAAAATTTGTGCCCCGGCCTTGAACCAAACCGCTTCACCGAACTTGACTCCGTTACGGGCCAAGAGCTCCGGGAATACGCAGCCCAAAGCACCGAGCATGGCCCACCTATGTTAAAAAAACAAGTCTTTATTAACTATTCAAACAATTTAATTAATGGCAACCAAATGTATGTACCTAGAGTGGATGACTTCTAGCTCACGGTTCTTGGCGAAGGTCTCAGGGTCGGCCGAGAGACCTGCGGTGTCCCAGCCGTAGTCACCGGGGAATTCTCCAGTGAGGTAGGAAGGGGACTCACCAGAGAATGGGCCCAAGTATTTAACTCTGTCAGGCCCGTACCATGGGCTGCTGGAGACTGCGGGCTTTGACTTGGCGGCAGTTTTCCTCATGGAGACTCTTCCTTGTCCGAAAAGCTTGGCAGCTGACGAGTCGAGCTTCACAGCTTGGCCGGCGAATGATAGAGATGAGAGAGCCATTGTCGAAGCTGCCATTATTTTATTTTATTTGATGAAATAGAAAAATGGTGTTTGGTTGATATTTATAGATGTTGAAAGATGGATGGATAAATTAATTGGCCTCCTTATCTACTATCTTCTGAGATCCCTATCTATTTTCTTATTGGCTAAATTTGCATACATTGTCTTATTACATTTATCATTGCCCGGATAATTTAATTAATTGCTAAATGCACTGTATTTTCGTTGGCTCTTCAGCCAATGGGGAAGTTGCACATGGGCTACCATGATAACACATATATATTACGAATATTATTATTTAATAATACAAATAATTTAATTAAGATTTAGTTCGTCTGCACCACAAATCATTTGAAATCAAATGTAACAAATTTGTTCTACAAATTATTTGGAATCAATGTAACGAAATGCATGTACTTTCTAGAAAAATGACTAATCAATTTATAGAAGAAAAAGAAAAAGAAAAATGAGAAAGGCAGGAACATAATTTTTATTATAATGTAATAATTGAATTATAATTTAATTTGGAGTATCCTAAAGCCCACCCCATAGAGTTGAAGCTTTCGGTTCTGTCCAAATATTGGTATATGGGCCAGTAACCTCTATTCCTAGAAATAGAGCCCACGGTCCAACTTTTCCAAAAAATTATAATTTGAATAATACGTAATTTAAATAAAAAATATAACAATGCGGTGAATAATACGTAATTTAAGTAATACTAATTCATTTATATCACATTATACATGACAGAACAATGTTTTATATATCCAGTTTTAACTATTCACTACAAGAGTCATTATTCTCCTTTTACATCACTATTATATTTTATTATTCTTTCAATATTAAATTATAAATGACATTATAAATATTAGAATTCACCACATGGATTGTGCTAAGTCCACTTATATGGCTTGGGCCTAACTCAATCTCAAAAGCTAGCTTGTAAGGTGAGGATTGTCCAAGACCTTATAAAGTGGACTTAACTATGATTTTCAACCAATGTGGGACATTTAGTCTCAATAATAAATAATATTTTATTGCATTATATACATCAAATATAAATAATAAATAGAGAATGAATTAACTCAAATATAAAAAATTAATAAGTATTTTTTTTATGTGAAATAAACAGCTTTAAATTCAAAATCTAAATATTTTAGTGATTTGATTAAACTAATAAATTCAAATCAACATATAATTCTAACCTATAATCCACTACTAAATTCAAAAACTACATATTTGTTGAGGTGGATGTCCATGTATAAATTTACATGGATACCCAAGATGACTCTTACATTGCCTATGTAAATATACATAGCATTGACATGAGAGAGCATAACGGTAGTCCAATATATAAATAGAAATTGAGTTCAACAAATGTATTTATATTGATATAAAACGTGAGTTTTCCTCAAGTTCAATAATTAATACTAGTATATTTTTATACTTTGATACTAATAAAATATATTCGAATATTTTTATTTATATTTATATTATTTATATAGTGATTGTTGTAATGATGCATTCACTGTCTTAAAAAACAAATTTTAATCATATGGCAATTTATTGAAATTTTACATGTGTTAGCTTCGAGAGAAAATAAAGAAATAATTGCAGTGTTGCTGAAATTTATGTAATTGTTTTTGCACCAGATTTTGATATGGTCAACATTGGGGAAGTTTAATGACGTGGTCACATGGCACAAGAACTTCTCAAGGGACAGGAATACATATATATACATATAGAAAAAGAATGGGAAGGGATGCTTCAGGTCACGTACACTACAATCCCCCTTTTTTTTAGGGGTCAATCGGACTGGACTAGTTTTTTTTTTTTGATAAATAAAATATTTCATGAAGTATTTTATTTATCAAAAAAAAAAAAAAAACATTACTTCCCACTAATGTAGGGTCTTTTCTAGTTTAATACTCCTTTCGTCCCATTTATTTTACTTATTTAGTACGGTCAATTGGTCTACTTGATTAAATTTATAAAAATTATAATAAATAATTTAGTTAATATATTTTATCAATAAATTGATAATATCATATCACACCATATATATTAACATTTAAAAGGTTTAATACATCACAAATATTAATAATTTAACGTAATAAGTCACTTACCAATTACTGTAGCAAATAGAGCAAAATAAATGAAACGAAAAGAGTACTTTTATTTGATGCATACATTATTTATAATAATAGAATAGATTTTTTAACTCAGTGGTATAGATATATTGATGCAATTAGAAGAAAACAAACAAACTCATCATGACATCGTGCAACACGTGGGCTAATTGATGGTAAAACTTTTTCTTTTAGTTAGTCACGAATTGAAATTTGATTGTGGCCAACTGATTCAGGCTTATACTTTCGTGTACTATAAGTAATTGGAAAAATTATTGTGTAGACCAGATATTTCATAGATCATGAATAATTTTAGCGCATTCACTAAATATATTTGTAATATTTTGCTTATAGTTTATGAAAGACCGGATCTATACAAGAATTTTTCAAGTAATTGCATCTTTTATAAATTAAAAGAAAAAATTAAATGAATAATTGAAATACACACAAAGGAGTAATTAACTAATTATTAATGAACCAGTGATCATCAGTAACCTCATGATAAAAAAAGAAACAACTTGTATATGTGGGTCTCTTACACTTTAGAATTATATATCATGATTATTGAATGCTAATTTCATGGCCATAAATTAATTTAGACATGCAAAGGAGGTGTAGTTGAAATCCTTGTCACAAGGAAAATTGGAAAAGGAATTCTTGTCAAGAAAAGTAAGTAAATATGGAATCCTTGTCAATTCGAGTTTAGAAATTAAATAATAGGTGACGATATATACTGAAAATAGATAAATATATGGAATGTGTTTTTAATAAATAAACCATATGAGAATGTAAATGTTACAAAATGTAAACCATAAATATCAGTAATTATATTTATAATATAGCATTGAATTCATATTCGTTGAGAAGACCTAATCTTATGGCGAAGTTGAAGCCTCATGACCTATACCTGGAGTGTGAGGGCCTGTTTGTTTGGCGTTTGGGAAAGTAGTTTGGGAGAGTAGTGGAGGTTTGTGAAATAATCTCGATTTGCGTAATGTTGTTTGTTTGGGTTTTGAGAGAGTGGTTTGAGAAATAAAATAGGTGTAGGTTTTTTTGGAAGAGTTGGATTGTAGGTGTAAGATGTGTAAGACTTTATGTCAAATCATGTTTATTATGTGAGATAAATTGTGTAAGAGATAGGTTACTTTATGTCAAATCAAAGTAGAGTTTGTATAGGTTTTGTTTAGAGATAAGAAAATTGTTGTTTGTTTGGCTTTTGAGAGAGTAGTTTTAGAAAATTAATGGATGAAAATTTTATTTCGGAAAATAGAAAACATGTTTGTTTGGTATTTCCCAAACACGAAAAAAATCTGGGAAACACCAAACAAACAGGCCCTGAGTCTCTTTTTAGCCTTATTCATAATCAACTCTACATGGATTAGAGAGTACTTTCATGAAATCAATCACCTAATTACTAAAACTAAAGCTATGCAAAAGCTTGAGATAATTGAAAATTAATTACGTTTTATTCAATCTTTTTCATTAGGTAAAGTTGAGAGAGACATTTCGCCTTTTTGGTTCTTCTTTTGGTAGATTTAGCTTTACAATCTTTTTTAGGTTTAGATGAGTGGCTCATAGTATTGGCTTTTTCAAGCAAAGAGGCAGGCCCATGGGTCTTTTCTTGCCGGCAATATAAGTGGTTATGAAAGTTTCCTTCAACTTGCAATACACAAATTATAATTTAGATTTTAGATCATATACAATAGATATTTGTACATTCTTCTTTGTTGTAATGACTCCGTAATCACAAGAGCCACAAAAGATTATAAATATAATTTGGATGCATACTAATTTGCTCTATCATTGAATTGTCCTCTTAAATTATAAAGGACGTTTCTGAAAAAATTAACAAAGCATTATCGTTCTTACGAATATTTTGTGACCTCAAAATTGGATGGCGAAAACTAATGACAAACTAAAATTCAAGTTTCAAATTTGGATTTTTTATCTCCTTTAATTCAATTCCCATTTGAGTCTTGAATATTCAAAGTTAATTTAATGAATCGTAGTATATATATATCCTTATAAAATTTGAAGAATGACCGTATTTAAGTCCGAAGTATGAAAAATCTATAAACTACATAGTCACGATTAGTTAACTAAGTTAATCAAATCAGTTATACTATATATTCTTCTAACTAAGATTTTATACTATATATTGATGAAACCCATCAATAAATTTTTCGATTCAATTAGAATACATCATGAGAGTATGAAATTAAGTGTTACCAATTAATGTTGATGTAACTTGAAAACATATTAAAGAAAATGTTGTCTATAAAGTCAAATATATTTTGGTGGAGATGACACGTTTCTTATATTCTTTCTAGTAACCCTCCTTACCAGCAAAGAAACGGAAATGAATTGAATGAAAGTGGCAATAGATCTGCTTTTTTCATGAGTAAAGTTCTAGTCCACTACACACTTTATATTTGTAATTGATCAAAGAAATTCTTTTACTATTTTATTCAATTTTTTTATTTATTTATTTCTTTCATTTTCAAGCTAATCTTTTTTTTTTTTTTTTATAATTATAACTGGCTTTTGGATGCTCCCACAACAGGGCCATTTTGAAAGGGACATATCACGTCTTAATTAATCATTCCAATAATGTACTTTGTCTTACATAGACAAAGCCAAAATAAACTGAAAAAAAAATCAAGAAATTTTAAATGATTAGCATTTAAAACAACCCGTTTAAATTTTGTCGGCATATTCTAGAGCTACTAGATTGCCAAATAACTCCATAATGTGGCAATATGATGAGTTGCTTGCTAAGAAAAAACTCTCATAAATTTATCCTAATTGAAAGTAAACCATGCATTATTTAATTTGACTGTCATACAATATTTTTTTTATAATACATTTTTCATCAATCATAATATCAGATTTTTTTTTAATAATTGCCTAAATACTAAGAATTATAAATAATAAACAACTACAAAATTCTAGTATTAAAACTAAAAAAATATCCACATTCGTGATAATTGAACCCAAAATCTCAACTTTGTCAATGATTGTCACGAGACTACTTCCTCGTCGGCATCATTATATATCTTTTTGTGTTCACTTAAATGTAAACGCCTGTATCTCTGCACAATAAATACCATGTACTTGCAATTCATCCAGCCAAATGATACATTTTTCATGCTAAATCACATTTGAATTGTTAAGTAACTTTGAAGTCCATAAAATAAAAGTGAGCAAATTTGACTCCAAGGTTTCAGTTAATGCATAAATTATCCGATTCTGGGAGCAGTAAGTGTACTTACATGATTATATAAATAAATAAATCCAACAAAGATATTTGCAAATAAAACAAAAGTTAGACAATGGGTCCGTGAACAAAAATCTTGGAGTAGGCTGGCCTCCATATTTCTGTGCGTCGGTGATGTAAGTGGTTGAACAAAAATCTGATGTAATTTTATATGCTTAATTAATGTTTTATTGTTAATTAAATAGATTGTTGATTTAGCAATAAAACCAACATGTACAAGCAACCAATTGACTTAAACAATTCATTGAGACTAAAATGAATTCAGCTTTAGGTTGTTAACTTGTTAATTATACCAAATGTGTTTCTTTTAATTTGGTTATTTAATTCGTAATTTGGTCCAATTAAAATGAATGGTTACTAAAAATCTGCAGGTGGGGGGCAACTTTCTCCCACCGGCTGCATGCCTCTATAAAAGTATACATTAGTACTAAGTAAGAAAACCTATTCTTTTTTATTTTCCTCAAATTATAATTTATAAAGATGTATTAATTAGGCATCCAAATAATTAACCATAACTTCCATAACATTATTTGGTTTTATCTTAAATATTTAAATATTGATGACATTATATACTATAAATAATTCTATCAAGCAGCTCAAAAAAGATCCCTTGATTATTTTACGTAGACCTCATATTATATTAAGGCTGGCAACCCATTTTTTTTTTTTTTTTAATACAGCCGACTAGTGATCACTGTATGTCCAATAAAATGTGGGCAATTTTTAGTAGGTAATCAAGTAAGAAAACTATATTTTTCTTTTAATTATATTATATCTTAACAATTACACAATAATTATAAAGGTAGATTGTTGTTATCTAGTAAGCACTGCATAGTTGAAATTGAAAATCATGTGGTAAATTAATTACATAATTTTTTTTTTTTTTTGTCCTTTAGAGGAAATTAATAATATTTAAATAAGATGTAGTCTATTTGTTGGTTCAATTTACTAAAATAACATTTGCTTAATGAAAAAGAGGGAAAAAATAAGAGAGATCACGCAAAAAGCTAATTCCTCTTATATATACATGTGTGTCAAAATGTGTGAATTATATTTTAGATTTATGAAATCTAAGTTATTCGATCGAATTCAATCTATTCACAAGGATTTGAAAATCGAGTAAAAGAGATCATTCTCATTAAAAACATATTTATTATATATATATTTAGTGTGTTTGACGAATTAGTTTACATTTTACCAAAATTTCCCACGACTAATGTTAGATAGATTTGGATTAACTTCACAAAAAGAAAAAGATAGAATTGGATCATGTTAAAAAGAAAAAGAAAAAGATATAAGTGGAGGTTTTTACTTTTTATTACTTGGGAAAATATCAAAACCCCAACCCCGAGAGCCACACTATGGCTTATTTCACTATGCATCCTAAAAAAAGGTTCAATTTCTATTTTGCACCTTCAAAAAAATTAATAGCAAACTGTACCCTGAAAATTATGTTTTTATTTCACAGGACTTTTTTTTGTCATTTGGCTCGTTGTTGGGAGGGTATTTTAGTCAATTCTTGTTAAAAAAATACCTCACATTCCCCTATAAAAAGTTCCTCATGTGAGTCAAAAGTGTAACTAAGAGTAAAATGGGCAAGTTCAGAGCAAGATCGTCATCGTTCTTTATTGACATGTGAGATTGAAGTTAGAAAACCTTTAACCTGTGATTTTTTTAAGAAAAACAGAGGACAAAGAACCAATGTAAAAGAGTTCTTCTCTATTTTAGTGGTAAATTTTGGAGAAAATTAACCTATTATATTATTGGGAGATAGTGAAAAGTTATATAGAGTGATATTTAATGGGAGTGGACTAAAATACCCTCCCAACGGCGAGTAAAATCGCCATAAAATGTCCATTGTGCAAAGCAAAATGAAACATGATTTTTAGGGTATAATATGTTATTAATTTTTTTTGGAGGGGGCAAAGTAAAAATTGAGCCTATTTTCAGGGTGTAAAGTGAGATTAAGCCCAACACTATATACCTCTCTCCTTTTTGTCGGTGTCAGATCTCAAAATACCAGCAACTACAGGGTTCCTTTAGATCCACTCATTCACAAAAGACTCATATTCCTATAAACCATATAATTAAAGAATATATATTTATGTACATATAAAAACATTGTATATATATATGTAGAATACATAGAGAAATAGAAGGGGTTTTGTAAATTAGAGGGGCTTTGATATC
This sequence comes from Penstemon newberryi var. newberryi, assembly GCA_030819805.1. NCBI lineage: Eukaryota > Viridiplantae > Streptophyta > Magnoliopsida > Lamiales > Plantaginaceae > Penstemon > Penstemon newberryi. The sequence continues at coordinate 2,549,850 of JAUALY010000003.1, read as the reverse complement.
ATATATGAAGGATAGGTTTCTATTTGTCTTCAACGATAATTCGAAGCGTACAAGGTGGGATTGCTACTTTGCTGTTCGAAGTCGTGGTCGTTGGGGGAAATGTGGCTGAATTGATCTTGAGATAACAATACATATCAATTGAATTTGTTTCTTGACTTTTTAAGGATTTTATTATCTGGGGTTTTTGTTGTTTTCTTGAGCAATGCAGCCTGATCACCGAAAGAAAGTGAGTTCCTTTTTTTCTTTTTGGGTTCTTTGTTAAGGGGTTTATTGATAAAATTTGAGGGGATAATTATGAATATGCAAAAATAATGGATTTTTAGGTGTTTTATGTGCCTTTTTGTTGAATTCAAGATTTGAAAGTTCCTGATTATTCGGATGTTTATTTTTATGATCAGGATTCAGATTAATGAAAAAGATTTATTTCTGATATTATTGTGAAGTTATGAATCAATTGTTCTTGGTGTGATTTGTGAAGTCAATTGTGCTTAGTAATTGATTGATTGATTGATTGAATCACGTGTTTAGGCTAGTGATGGTGAGACAATGAATGATATATTTTGGTTTGAGATATTTGTAAGTTATATGTTCATGTCCGGGACAATTTCTACGAAACCGATGCACGAATGTTTTCATTTGTCATCCTGCATCTTTAGTACATTTGTCTTTATCCTTTTGATGTTTCTTTAATTTTATATTCGTCACTGTTTCCTCGTCTCTTTGATGCCTATTACTGAACTAATTTTATTTTTTTCCTCTTTACTATCGATTCTGTTACAAAAAGTGGGTTATTATCTATTCATTCATATGTTGTATTATCAAGTCATCATATGGGGTTGTTTGCAGAATGTTTTGTCCTTGGATTAACTTGATCTTATAAGTCCTACAAAGTGTTGGTGTAAATATTCGTTGCTCTCATATTGTTTGTAGTTTTCACAAGGTGAATAGCATAATTTGTGCTCAATTTCTTTCTTCAAGAAATACAAAAATGTGACATTCATTGAAAGAACTGGTGGAGGAGAAAGAATATGTTTTTAGATTAATTGAGATTGTTATAATATCTTGTACATAATGTGGTAGATCCCGCGAAAATGGAAACTTCTAATTGATCCCACACGATTTGTCCTTTAGTTGTTGGCTAAAGTAATTTATGGATAACTTTGTTAATATTTCTGTGTGCTTTATGTGTTGATGCTCGTATAAAATGATTTTACTTCTTTTTCGCATTGTGGCTGATCTTTATGTGTTTTTACTTGAAGCGTATAAATAGACGTGATTCCATTAGCTCTGTAACAACATATGTTTTCGAGTATAATTTTACTTTGTTTGTTGGTGTCTATAAATGTTGATTATATGCTATATTTCTTCAATGGACTAATATTAGTTCTTATTCTATGTAAAAGAGTTCCACAGAAATGGAATTCTTTTCCGAGTATGGTGATGCAAGCAGGTATAGGATTCAGGAGGTCATAGGTAAAGGAAGCTATGGTGTTGTTTGCTCAGCTATTGATACTCATACTGGCGAAAAAGTTGCAATAAAAAAAATACATGACATTTTTGAACATCTCTCTGATGCTGCTCGAATCCTCAGAGAGATAAAGCTTCTCAGGCTTCTACGCCACCCGGATATAGTTGAAATCAAACACATTATGCTTCCGCCTTCAAGAAGAGAATTTAAAGATATATACGTTGTTTTTGAGCTTATGGAATCAGATCTACATCAAGTGATTAAGGCTAATGATGACTTGACTCGCGAGCATTATCAATTTTTTCTATACCAGTTGCTTCGTGCTCTTAAATATATACACACAGGTGATTCTCATTGTTATTTTTCTTTTCTTTTCTTAAAAATTCTTTTGTTTATATACAGGCTACTGTTATGTTAGCAAAGAAGCCTAAGGCTGGGTATTTTATAAATGAGAGTTCGTCAAAATAGCTACTGAATCAAGTTCCTTTTTTTGTAGCTAATGTGTATCATCGAGATTTGAAACCAAAAAATATTCTGGCAAATGCAAATTGTAAACTCAAAATATGTGATTTTGGATTGGCTAGAGTTGCTTTCAATGACACACCCACAACAATATTTTGGACGGTATGAAAAAGGAATTGTAGGTCTATACATTTAAATATCGTCGATACTTTTTTCCCGTCCCTATAAGAGTTATGCCTTATGGTGTAAAATACAGGATTATGTTGCTACAAGATGGTACAGGGCTCCAGAATTGTGTGGCTCGTTTTTCTCCAAGGTATAAATAATTCTGCAATTTCTATATAAAATGGGTAATGTTTTATTGTGTTAAGGAGTTACTACTACTTTGATTCCAATATGTTTCAATTTTTCTCTCTATTCAGATTACATTTTTCCCATGGCCATTTAATAACTTTGTTGTTGCACACCATAAACATGGTGATTTTATTGAGAAGGCTTTAGCTTGACCCTGCATCATTGATGAACTTGAGCCATAAGGCATAAGCTTGTTGTTTAAGTCGAGAATTGTCGAAGTGTCAGACAAGCAAATTAGTAAAATCTTGGGCCTTTGCAAACTTTTTCCATAATATCTTCTGATATTATATAGGCTGTTAAAATATGAGCCTTATCATAAACTTGTGTTTCCATTATAATATGTATTGATGTTTCTCAGCGTTTGATTGCATATTTGTTCAGTATACACCAGCAATTGATGTATGGAGTATTGGCTGCATTTTTGCTGAGGTTTTGACGGGGAAACCACTTTTTCCTGGAAAGAATGTTGTTCACCAACTGGATCTGATAACTGATCTTCTTGGAACACCTTCAATGGATACCATTTCTCGAGTATGCAACAAGTTCAAAAATTTATTATTCATTGTATTTGCATGTTACATTTTTGCGCTCATATTATGTCTTCTATTCTTTGTTTAGGTGCGAAATGATAAGGCTAGGAGATATCTTACAAGCATGCGAAAGAAGCAGCCTGTTTCTCTTGCTCAGAAATTTCCAAATGCTGATCCTCTCGCCCTTCGACTCTTGGAGAAACTGCTTGCTTTTGACCCAAAGGACCGTCCAACTGCTGAAGAGGTTCGATATGTCCTTGAATCTATCAAATACTATTGTATGATAGATGTTGAATTTGACCCCCTTTCTATTTCAATATATTGTAATTGATTGTGTTTTCCATTTTCTTGTTTACTAGGCACTGTCTTATCCTTATTTTAAGGGATTGTCAAGAGTTGAGAGAGAACCATCCTGTCCCCCAATATCGAAGATGGAATTTGAATTTGAGAGGCGAAGGGTCACAAAGGAGGATGTTAGAGAGTTGATTTTCCGTGAAATACTAGAGTACCATCCTCAGCTTCTCAAGGATTACGTAAATGGAATTGAGAGAACTAATTTTCTCTATCCAAGGTGATAATAATTAATAACTTACTCGGTACTTTTTCTTTTGGGCGGATCTCTTCCTTTCATTGTGAATATTAAATTGGAACATAAATCTTTTGTGCAGTGCTGTCGATCAGTTCAAAAAGCAGTTTGCACATTTGGAAGAAAATGGTGGTAAAAATGGACCAGCGGTTCCACTCGAGAGAAAACATGTTTCGCTTCCTAGGTATTATGCGAAACTCGATAGTAATCGTTTTTCTCCCCTCATTCTTTGTAATTTGAGTAAATGTTTGATCTTTGTGATGATGATGCAGATCTACAGTTGTACATTCAAATGCAGTCCCTCCAAAGGAGCAAACTACTGTTGTAAATATAAAAGATTGGCAAACTAGTGAGAAATCATGCAACCGAAACACGAGAGATTTCGATTGGCTTCAAAATAGTTTTCCAAGAACCTTGCAACCACCACATAGAATCACACAAGGTAAGCTTCCATTTTAGTTCGTTTCTCGTGACCCCTATTTCAGCTTTCTGATATATTAATCTTTCTTGGATGCTCAGCTAAACCAGGGAAAGTTGTTAGTCAAGTTTTGCCGTATGAGAATTCAAATGCCGTCAAAGAATCATCATATGATCCAAGAACTCTCCCCCTAAAAACAGTTCCCTCCCCTCAGGTTATTCCTTCTTCGGCATACTATTACAGCAGAAATGGCAATACAAAGACGGAGAGAGACTTATCTTCACAAACCAAACAAATACCAAACTGCGGCATGGCTGCCAAATTAGCTCCGGATATAGCAATAAATATAGACAACAACCCGTCTTATATGAGTCGGAGTGGAACTGCAACAGTGGGAATGGGAAATGTTGATGACAGGGTCGTGATTGAGACGCATCTGCTACAAGCTAAAGCTCAATATGGTGTCGGTGCGACTACAAATGTGGCTGCTCACAGGAAAGTAGGTAGTGTTCAGTATGGCATGGCGAGGATGTACTAGTGAAGGGTTTATTGGTAATTTAGTGATGATCGGAAACTCTTTTAGAGGAGAGTTGAATACATACATAACACTCTTGCTCACTTAGTGTATTGTATATAAACATTGCCCATATGTCTCTTTAATTGTGAAGATTTTTCTACGTGAGGAATAATTTGATAGTTGCAATTCTCAGCGTTTGGTTCAGTTTTTGTTTGCTAATCTGAAGTTTAAGAACTATGATTAAATAAAATGTCTGGTAATCACTTCAATTTTACTACGATCATGACTCGTGTTTGTCTAATTTTACTTCGTTGCAGCCTACTAATATATGCTTTCTTTTTTCGTTATTGAGTGGAACGGTACAAAAATTATTATGTCCATAAAATTATATGATTATTAAAATAGTACGAATATCCAACTAAACAATTACAAGAAATATTTAAATAACTAAATTAATATTAAGCTAGAAAAATTCACATTTGTGGCGGAATTGAAACTCAAAACTTTGGGATCTCAAATTTGTCATCAAGCTTATATATATATATATATATATTAATACTTGCAATTATTTCAAAATCAAACTTAATATAGCTATCAATATGAAATTCTGAAAAACTTAGTATTATGACGGTAGTATTAGGACTGTCAATTGGTATGTTTTGGGCCGAATTAACTCGAAGCTTAATTTACTAATAATTTCGAATTCGATCAAAGCAAAAGAAATTGTAGCAAAAAAAAAATACTAGTGATTTTAGTTATTACTTATTGTTTTTCGAAGGAATGTTAGCCAAAAAATTATTTATAAATGTCATTATAGACGTGTAGAAAGCAGATTTTAGTTACAATGTCACACTAAAACAAAATATAATTACTAATAGTTTAAATATTTATCAAAAGAAGTATATACACTATTCTTTCGTTAAAAAGTCAAATATTAAATTAAAACACTATTATTATTATAGATATGTTACTAATAGACAGATAGTTATTATTAGTGCAAATAATTAGTTGACCACCACTATAATAGTAATATATCAGAATAACATGTAATCACGATTATCTTCTTTTTTCTTTCGTACGAAATGTCATATTTATATTTTAATGGTCAAGTCACTAAAAAATAATATTCGCTTTATTTATTTTAATATAAAGTTTCTAGTTTAATTTATGTAATATCCAACAATTCCTTTTGAGATTTTTTCAAGATAACCTTCTTTAATCAGATACAACTCCATATATTTATAATAAAATAAAAAATTCTAATATATCAAATCGAATTCGGATCAAAATGTCTGGACGATTATGAATTGGGGGCAAAGCCCATGTGTTCTAAATGGACTGGATCCAGACGGCAGGTTAGTCGGTCCTATACAGAATTGGAAATCTTATTCCGAAGTGGACGTAGAATTTTTCAGCATGTGCTAGTCACAACATCCAAAAGGCACAGTATACTTATACGCCAACCATTTTATTAAGAGAGAGAATTGAAAGTACCTATTCCACTTTTTCAGTGAACATCTGAAACCCTAATTCCAATCAAAATATCTCAGCAGAACTCTCCAGTAATTCCACATCGAAGTATTTTTAGGTATGCTTTTCATTTTACACTTCTTATTTCTTTCTCGAGATTTAAACGTACTGTTTGTTTTTCACACTAGTCAAATCTTTCCAATCAAACTTGCTGCAATTTGTGATTTGATTTGGGTTGACCTATCCTTGTTCATTGTTGTCAGTGAAAATGATTGGATTCTTGTTCGTTGATTTGATTATGTTTTTTATTAATTTGTAGGAATTATACATGGCTGACCAGAGTGTGATCAACGGAGATTTTTCTGATGATCGGACTGTGGAAATTATTCAGGATGATGAGTCATCGTCCAAAATTTCAGGTCTGACCCAAAAGATTACTCTTCTAGAGAAAGAAAATGATAAAATAAATAGTGAAAATGACGAACACAAGCAGAAAATAGAGGATTTGAAGGCTTCTGTTAAAGAATTAAGCACCAAGAATGATGAGTTGAAAAATCAGGTCGAGAAAGCGGAGTCTGAAAATAAGGTTTTGGGATCGGTGGCTGCTAGAGCTGCAGAGCTTGAAGGTGAGGTTTCGAGGCTGCAACATGATTTGGTTTCTGCGACGAGTGATTTGGGGGAGGCGAATGCGGAATTGTCGGAATTGAAGAAGGATTTGGAGGGAATGAAAGAGAGGGAGAAGGGGAAGGATGTTGAGTTGGGTGCTGTCGTGAAAGAGAACAACTTATTGGTGGCCAAGGTTGAGAAATTGGAGGGGGTGGAGAGTGGTTTGAGGGTTGAATTAGAGGGGAAGGAAAAGGAAATTCGGAGTTTGAAAAAGAATGTTGAGGAGTTGGATGCAGTTGTGGGGAGTAGTAAGAGCTTGGAGAAATTGAAGAATGAGTTGGAGAAAACGGTCGAAAGTTTGAAGGGCAAAATTAGTGCTTTAGAGACTAGTTTGGAGGAGAAAGAGAAGTTTATTAGTGAGTTTGAAATTAAGGAAAGGGCGTCTATTGACAGTGTTAACGGTGATTTGAATGGTTATGTTGTGGCTGATGGTGGAAAGAAGGGTTTAGTTGGTGACTGGAAACAAAAGGATTGGGTGGTGGTTGGAGGCTCAACTGTTGCTGCTGTTGCTGTGTTGGGAGTTGCTTGCTATGTTCATGCTGCAAGGAAAAATTGATTTGGATGCTTGATTTTTTTGCTAGAAGTTAGAGGTTAGGAGGACTATTTTTCTAACCCGAAATGAAGTGTTTCAGTTTTGATACATGGTGTTTGTTCTTCGGTTTGTCTTTTTACGAAGTTGGTAATCTTAGTTGACAGTTCCATATTTTGTCGGATAATCACGAGCAAAAATGCTATTATATTTCTCTTGAACAACTGCATGTATTGAATACTTTGTGGTGGCCACTTTTACTATAATGAGTGATTTTTTTTTCCTTACTCATGCTTAAAACTTAAGATTGTTGTATGGTCATGTCGTTTCTTGTTTTCCTTTTAATTTGTTATCATTGTATTGAGTTGCTGTTGTTGGTTTTGTGAACACTCGGTAAATCTTTGGAAGGCCATCAATATGTTCTAATACAATACAATATTTGTGAATTGATTACTTATTGTTCTTTTAGAGATCTTCCGGATGAAGCTAACTTGTTTTTCTTTTATTAACTGGAAATAATATTCAGATATCTAGTGAAGATACAATTGATGAACAACACCAGAAGAGGAAAAGTGTTGAAGTTAATTTAGTCTAATTAGATTTGTAATTGGGGCTGTTTTATTTTGGTTTATTTTGTATTTCCTTTATTATGTTGTTAAACGCGCTTTTCTTATTTGTTTTTGCGCTTCTTTTGTTAGGTTGGGATAGATATAAATAGCCTCATTCTCTTTCATATATGTACAAAAAGATTTATATTTTACATTCAATAAAGTTGTTAATATTTTTCCTCTTCCTCCAGTTTATCTTCGCCTTTGCTTTCTTCTCTTCAATGGCTGCTTCATCAATTATAGATTAACATGGTATCAGGAGATTTATATTCCTTGATTTCCGCTGCAATTTCTTCAAATATTTTTTGAATCTGCGCTTCTACTATTCCAATTCCAGATCAATTAGGTTTTCCTCTTTGATCTGCGTTTTCTTTTAATCAAAATCCAGATCAGTTTGCTTTCTTGATCTGCGTTTCTCTACCAGATTCTATTTCTTCTTGACTCAATCTCCATTCTCTCTGTTTTTTCATTTTTCCGACAACAAATTCAATCAATAACATCATGTCTACTGAAAATCCTACCCTTCGTACAATAAACCCTATTGAAGACCCCTCTAGCCCTTACTACTTGCACCCTGCTGATGGTCCGGGTACAGTTCTGGTGTATCAACCCTTAACAGAAGACAACTACCAATCTTGGAGCCGAGCTGTACTTTTATCACTGACAGTAAAGAATAAAGTGCAATTTGTTCTTGGAACTCTACCTAAACCAACAGATGATGAAACTCTTGCGGGTTATTGGGAGAGAAATAATGGTGTAGTTGTTTCTTGGTTACGTAATTCGGTTTCTGCAGAAATTACACCGAGTCTTGCCTATCATACATCCGCTGCTGATCTATGGAGTGAACTACAAGAGAGATTTGAACAAGGACATGGCCCTAGACTTTTTCAACTCAAGAAAGATCTCATGCAATTGTCACAAGGAAATCAATCCGTTAGCGTATACTACACCAAATTAAAGGTACTTTGGGATGAGCTTAGTAATCATATTCCTCATTGTACTTGTCCTTGCACTTGTCAAGGAAAAACTGGATACATACTTTCACACCGAACAACTCATGAAATTTTTGATGGGTCTTAATGACTCCATGCATCAGGCCAGGGGACAAATCTTGTTAATGGATCCCCTGCCACCTATGAATAAGGCTTTGGGGTTAATTTCCCATGAAGAAAAACATAAGTCCATCAGTCAACAATCTACTGATCTGGAGGTCTCTAATTCCATGGCCTTCTCCACTAATAAAACATCCACCTATCAATCTCAAAAACCATATACCAGTCAGCCTTATAGACAAAACAATAATACAACTGGTACTTCCAATACAAATTTCAAGAAAAGGGATAGGCCATTTTGTACTCATTGTAACATGGCAGGACATACCATGGAAACATGTTATAGGATCCATGGCTTCCCCCCGGGATACAGAAACAACAGACCCAGGGATCCACCTCAATCCAGAGTGAACCAAGTGGCTACATCCACTCCATCTAATTCTGCCACTCCACCTATTCAAGAATTCTTCCAGTTGCTGACTCCAGAACAAACTTCTCATTTGGTGAACCTCTTCTCTGCTCAAGCTAACACAGTTAAAGAAACTACATTTCACCAACATACTTCTACTGCCTCCACTCCACCAAGTTCTAGCTTTGCAGGTAACTCAGGTATATGTTCATCAAATTTTTACTCACATTCAAATATTTTACCCCATCATTGGGTGGTGGATTCGGGTGCATCTCATCACATTTGCATCAACATATCTTTATTTTCTGATACTAGAGTTGCTGAAAATACTTCCGTCACTCTTCCTAATAATTTCATTGTCTCAGTCAAACTAATAGGCACTGTATATTTGACACCTTCATTAACTTTACATAATGTATTATATGTGCCTGAATTTAAATTCAACTTGTTATCTGTGGGTTCTCTTCTTCGTTCTAATCATTATCACATACACTTTACACATGATCATTTTGTCATCCAGGACATCATTTCCAGGAAGATGATTGGCAAGGGTGAATTTAGTCAGGGACTTTACATTCTAAATGACCTCTTCTCTGTGGATGCCAAGACTTCTATATGCAATAAGATTTCTGCCTCAACTTGGCATCGACGATTAGGCCACCCTTCTTCACAGAAATTAGCTAGCTTACATAGAGTTTTAGATATTCCTCTTGTAAATGATAATGCTAAGGACCCTTGTCTTGTTTGTCCTCTAGCTAAACAAAAGCGTTTGCCTTTTACTTCTTCTCCAAACCGATCATCTCTTGCTTTTGAAATAATACATTGTGATATTTGGGGTCCTCATAAAACTCCTTCCCATTCTGGCTATAGATATTTCTTGACTATTGTGGATGATTATACTAGATTTACATGGGTTTATCTACTTGCTTATAAGTCTGATGTCATTCATATCATTCCTAAATTTCTTAACATGATCAAAAACCAATTTAACACCTCTGTTAAGATTTTTAGGTCTGACAATGCTAAGGAATTGTCATTTGAACATTTATTTTCCAAACTAGGCATTATTCATCATTATTCTTATGTTGAGACCCCTGAGCAAAACTCTGTGGTTGAACGCAAGCATCAACATATTTTGTCTACTGCTAGAACTTTACTTTTTCAATCAAAGTTATCTATTGTTTATTGGAGTGAATGCATATTAACTGCTGTTTTCCTCATAAATAGGCTGCCAACTACTGTTTTGAATAATGATTCTCCTTATGCCAAATTGTATGGGAAACCTGTGAATTATTCCATGCTTAAAACATTTGGTTGTCTAGCTTTTGCATCCACTCTTAGAAGATATAGAACTAAATTTGACCCTAGGGCGAGAAAATGCATTTTTTTAGGTTATACACCTGGTGTTAAAGGTTACAAATTACTTGATCTTGATACTGATGAAATTTTTTTATCCAGAGATGTGGTGTTTTATGAACATATATTCCCTTTTGATAAACCTGTTCAACCTACAAAACCTATTTCTCAACCTATTTTTCCAAAGACTGATTATATTTATCATTTTGATCCTCCTGTTTCTGCACATGACACTCCTATTTCTGCACAGGACACTATTTTGCCTAATATTTCTCCTCAAACTCAGATAATGCCTAACACTAGGAAGTCCACAAGAATATCTAAACAACCTACTTACCTACAAGATTATCACTGTAACTCCACTTCTCAAACTAATTGTAATTATCCCCTGTCTTCAGTCTTGTCATATGATAACATTTCCAGTTCTTATAAAGCTTTCATTTCTAATATCTCTCTTACATCTGAACCACATACCTATACGCAAGCCATTAAATCACCTCATTGGGTCAAGGCCATAGAAGAAGAGTTACAAGCTATGGACAACAACAAAACTTGGTCTATTACCCATTTACCCCCTAACAAGCATCCCATTGGCTGCAAATGGATTTTCAAAGCCAAAAGGAATCCTGATGGCTCAGTTGAAAGGTATAAGGCCAGGTTAGTTGCCAAGGGTTACACCCAACAAGAGGGTGTGGATTACAATGCCACTTTTTCCCCAGTAGCTAAATTAGTTACTGTTAGAATACTTATTAGTATTGCTATTTCTCAGGGTTGGTTTCTCCACCAACTTGATATTAATAATGCTTTTCTTAATGGGGATTTATATGAGGATGTTTTTATGGAAATTCCTAAGGGATACAAGTTCAATGCTAATAGTGATCTCATTATTTCCAAAAAATTAGTTTGCAAACTTAATAAGTCTATATATGGTCTTAAACAAGCTAGTAGACAATGGAACTCCAAATTAACTGATGTTCTTAGTACTCTTGGTTTTAAACAATCTTTATCTGACTACTCTTTATTCACTAAAGGACATTCTACAAATTTTATTGTTCTACTTGTTTATGTGGATGACATTATTATAGCAGGTCCTAATATTACTATTATATCTGATACTAAACTTGCTCTTAGTTCTGCTTTCAAACTCAGGGATTTGGGTGTTTTAAAATATTTCCTAGGTCTCGAATTAGCTTATTCCAAATCTGGAGTTGTTATTTCGCAGAGGCAATATACTCTCCAATTATTACAGGATACAGATTACATATCTTCAAAGCCAGCCCAAGTTCCTATGGATTCCACAATTCAGCTATTTTCTGATCCTAATGATCTACTTCATGATCCTTCCCCTTATAGGCGACTTGTTGGTAGATTGATTTATTTAACTATTACTAGGCCTGACATCTGTTTTGCAGTGCATAAGCTCAGTCAATTTTTAGCTCATCCTACAAATGCGCATCTCCAAGCATCACATCATTTGCTGAGATACTTAAAAGGGAGTCCTGGTCAAGGTTTATTCTACTCAAGTTCTAACAAATCATTGCATCTCACAGCTTTCTGCGACTCTGACTGGGGATCCTGTCTGGACTCAAGAAAATCAACTACCGGATTCTGCACCTTTTTGGGTGGAAATTTGGTTTCGTGGAAGGCCAAAAGACAACCTACGGTTTCTAAATCTTCTGCTGAGGCTGAGTACCGTGCTTTGTCTTCCATAACTAGTGAAATATTATGGCTCAAACAATTACTAAAGGATTTTCACATCACCAATCAGCAAACACCAACAATTTTTTGTGATAATAATTCCGCTGTTCAATTGGCGTTGAATCCTATGTTCCATGAACGTACCAAGCATATTGACATTGACTGTCATTTTATAAGGGAGCATATAGCAAAGAAGAATATCAAAGTTCTGCATATTACCTCAACTAAGCAACTGGCTGACATCTTCACAAAGCCGCTTCCAAGAATCCCCTTTCTTGCAATCCTCTCCAAGCTGTCAGTTAAAGATCTTTATCTGCCACCTTGCAGGGGGGTATTAACTGGAAATAATATTCAGATATCTAGTGAAGATACAATTGATGAACAACACCAGAAGAGGAAAAGTGTTGAAGTTAATTTAGTCTAATTAGATTTGTAATTGGGGCTGTTTTATTTTGGTTTATTTTGTATTTCCTTTATTATGTTGTTAAACGCGCTTTTCTTATTTGTTTTTGCGCTTCTTTTGTTAGGTTGGGATAGATATAAATAGCCTCATTCTCTTTCATATATGTACAAAAAGATTTATATTTTACATTCAATAAAGTTGTTAATATTTTTCCTCTTCCTCCAGTTTATCTTCGCCTTTGCTTTCTTATTAACATCTTTAGATAGTCATTCTGAATACATAAGATTAGTTCCTTAGTGCAAGTTAGTTGACTCAATTGATTAAATCCCATATAACATATATCCTCTCAAATACCTTTATGACTTGTTTTCACTGCACATGGCAGTTGATGATGTTCCTCAACCTTTGTATTTCCATTTCTTATGGGTTTTTGGAAAATATGACGTTGCTTTATGGGTTCAGCAAATGAATTGTCAAATTGAAACATGTATGTATTTTAGCTGATCTCTGTTTCCCAGTGCATGGAAGGATGAATTTAGACATGTCCCTCTGAATATGCTTTTACAGGCTTCACTTTTCCGATGATATATATTGTCCCTTTATTTTCTTACCTTTTCGGTTTGACTTCCCGCACCCAGTGGCGGAGCTATGTTGGGGCTGGTCGCCCCCCCAAGAAAAATATGGCTTTCTATTATTAAAACTATTTATCAATTCTTGTAGATATAGTTCATTTAGCCTAATGAATTAAGTGACTCATTACCAGTGCTGAGGCCAAAAGGTTCAAAGCCCAGTTGATGCAAAACTACTACTTTTTTTATATGATATGCGATTTATTTTAAATTATAACATATAAATATTAATATAGTCATAAGAATTAACATAAAAAACAGTTTTAGTATTAATTTTGGTACTTATTATAGCATTTTTTTACAGATTTGAATTTATATTGTAAAATGTTTGTGTTTATCAATTCCTCTATCTTTTGAACCATTTTATGAATGAACTCTTAAAAAAATTTAGTATATCTTTTCACCTTTTATTAGATAAAATTAACATAGGAATAATATCAAGTTTGCTACTAAACGTTTTCGCCCCCCCAAACAAAATCGTCTAGCTCCGCCATTGCCCGCACCTAGTCTTATGTTTTTATACTTTCATGGAGTCATTTTCCATTTTATAATCCCTAAAGTTAGAAGAAGATATCCTCATCATTGGAGCCTTTGAAGCTTTGTTAGATATGTACAAATTAGAGGAAGGGCCAATCTCACATGTGTTGAAGTTGCTGTTGTGTAAAATGACCTAGGGCCCATTTGGATAGGTTTGGCTCGACTTCACTTGCTTTTTATTTCAAAGAAATGGCTTGGATGATTTTAGTGAAACCTCTAAAAATTCATTTGGATTGAGTTTGTGATTGTCTAAAATATAGTATGATTTAGATTGATTTTTCAAATCAATGTCGTTTACAACTTTGAGGTTTATTAAGTTTGATTATATAGTTGAAACCTGTGTACACAGTTAATTTGGAATGAGTATGCCCTAAGTTCGCCAAACCGCGAAACCGAACCCCACCAAACAGGGCATTAGTACCTTCAGATTGGTTTATCTTCTAGGCAATGCTTAATCTAATGTGATGTTAGTTCTGGAGATCACCATGTGTTAGTACTACTGCATGCAAGCTTTTTTTGCTAAATATATATGGCGACGTAATCTTTTATTTTTTAAATTAAGCTCCCAATTAAAATTCTACTGTAAATATGGAGAAGAATCAACTGCAAACAACCATTGTCATCTATTTGTATAGATTTAAGTTTCATGAAATTGAATGAAGTATATAAACACCCGACAAGTACAAACCATTCACAACTAAGTCTCAAGTATAAAAAATCAAATCCAAACAAATAACATTTTTACATGAAATATTTAAGTAAACCAAAGAACCACATGTATAATATGTACTTCAATCTGCCTTATTTTCTTGTTTCTCAAAACAATAACTCTTTTGAAGAAGGAGCTCCACTCCACACATTTTAGCTTTCACCACTGCTATTTTTTTTTTCTTTTTCAATCTTCTGCCAAATACAAACATCATAGGTAATCTTGATTTTGAACGTGATTCGAAACATGAAAAACTTATAAGAAATCAATGATCTGAACGTCCCAGAACATCGAGCAAACCACAGCAATTCATCCACGAAGCACGTGATCCTGCAGATACAGCAACGGATGGCTGCTCCATACAAATGGAGGTGAAAGTGTCAGCTTAATTTCTACTTTCAAGAGAATATGCATAAGCAAAATCAAAGCATCTAATACAAAATTAATCAAACCTGAGTATGTGTGGCTCTTGGCTTTTCATCCACATCAGCACTTTCGACACTTCTTTCAGACAGCAACTTATCCGTCTCGGATGATTCCTCGACATTCTTGTCTGAAGTTGGCAAGACAGGCTCCTCGGCAACCTTAGACGAAGATTCTGGTGTCTGCTTCAAAAGGGATGCCCCCAAATTCTTCAAAGAAGCCATTGGATCAGATGCAAACTTTTGGACTTCTTTTTCCAGTTTGGTAACATAAGAAGACTCTGCAGCGTTATCTATGGCCGATTTTGCAGTTTGAGTAACTTGTTCAACTAAAGGCTTCACAACTGAGGAGTCAACAGGAACTTGAGCTTCAACAGGTTCTGAAATTTTCTTTGCTGCGTTATCGATCACCTTGTTGACGCCAGTTTTGATCTCAGCCTCTGCCTTGGAGATGAGATTCTGAGACTCATCCATTTTGAATGGAAATTTGAATTTGTTTTAGACCTGCTCAAGTTAGATTTTTAGTGTGCACTTCCAAAACTTTAGGGAAATGTATTTATACTCTCAACTCTCTATTAGAATAAGTGGTTAACCACAAATGACGAATTAGGATTGAGAGGTATGCACGTTGAGATTGAAATTTGGAAGGCGACAATAAAAGTAGCTTCTTGATTATTGAAAATTGAATTGTTTAGAGATGGCAAACGCCTATCTACTAAAAGTGAAAATTGAGTGATATGCACACCCTATGTTTTTATCAAAAAAAAAAAACACCCTATGTTCTTTTTTTGGAAATAAAATGAGAAAATCCAATTATCTACTTAAAAGATAGTTGGCAATAACCCCCTCTAAACTTAAAAAAATAGCAATAATCCAACAGTTGTGAACTCTTAATTTTCATAATAATACATAGTTTTTTTGCTAATGAAATATTAACACAAAGTTTTTTACTAATCAAAATAACACAAGGAGTTATCCGCGTATTAGAAATTAACAAGGTTCTTTTAACATTTCGCTTAATGAAAATAGGGAGAATAAATCCCGTTAGTTACTGGAAGAAAACGATTTTTATTTTTAATATAACTATGTGAACTGGTTGTTTATATTTAGACTAAAAATATAATAACATCATTAATTGCTGTATCCAAGCTGGAACGGGGTACTACACGAAATAGCAATGCCAATATGCCATCAGGTTGATGTGTTTACTTTACTATAAGGACTTCTTCATAGAGAACAACGTCAAAACAAGAAAAATAGAAATTGTTGTACTACAGTTAATTTTGAATTTGTCTCATCATCATAGGGTAAGCTTGATAAAGTTATAAAGTCCAAGTGGAGAGAAAAAACAAATGTATGATAATACTCAGGGAAAATTCTTAATTAGACCAGGTCTAGGAGATGTATATATTCAACCATAAAATCTAGAAAAATCTGATCCAGTAAAATATGCCCCTACTTAAACGATTTCAAAAGATTATTTTACTAACTAATGATATGTTTCTAAAATTCAAGATCATGCAACAAAGGACAATGAGATTCACTTCTATATTACCCTTAACAAATAGGAACTAAAACTATTTATAGAGCTTTCCTTGACAGAAGAGGCAAATGGATTTTTATTTTCTTATTTCAGTTTTAACCGCGGAATATGACATGGTCCAGTTAGTTTTAATTATTATACATTATTATAAATATAAGATCTTATAATACCGCTTGTTCTTAATACATGTATTTGTATGTTATATATATATTTTTTTCCATCTTTTGCTCAATTACTAGAACTTAAGGGGTCGTGGTTCTATATAAAGAAATTCTTCATGAGACGCCAAAAAAAAGTAGTTAGCCCTACAAAATTCTTCATTTTTTTATTATACAAAAATGTAGTAAATAAAAGGAAGAACATTCCATAAGCCCACAGACTCACAGGTCACAACAACAGATAAAAGCCCAATACTTGTACCTTATTTGGCCCAATTCTAAAAATATTCAACGACTCAACAAAATCCAGCCCAAACATAAAACCCCAATTCCATTTGACCTTATTTCATCTTCCCTAAAACCCTCCCAAAGCCGCACTTTCTTTCACTCACAACTTTCCAATGTCTTCCGCCACACCAGCTGCATCAAGGGTCACCGCAACCACCATAGATGCCGCAATTACTGCCCTGTTAAAGTACAAGGTCGCCGCCCAATCATCCACCGAGAAACTACAGCTCCTCCCAAACGACGACTACATCTACCTCAACCTCACCCTCAAGAAAATCCCATCAAATTCTCGCATAAACCCTTTCAAAATTCCACTCTCACACCCCATTTTAGACCCCACTTCACAGCTCTGCTTAATCATAGACGACAGACCCAAAACCCTAACCCCACCTTCAGACCAAATCAAGAAGCTCATCAAATCTCAAAACATACCAATCTCCAAAGTCATCAAGATTTCCAAACTCAAGACCGATTACAAGCCCTTTGAGTCAAAAAGAAAGCTTTGTGATAGTTATGACCTTTTCTTGGTTGACAAGAGGGTTGTTCATTTGTTGCCTAAGTTGTTAGGTAAGGAGTTTTACAAGAAAAAGAAGCTTCCTTTGGGTGTTGATTTGAGTAAGAAGAATCTTAAGTCGCAAGTTGAGAGGGCCTTAGGTAGTGCTTTGTTGTATTTGAGGACAGGAACTTGTTGTGTGATGAAGGTAGGAAAGGTTGCTATGGAGAAAGATGAGGTTATTGAGAATGTGGTTGATGCGATTAAGGGTGCGATTGAGAGGGTCCCGAAGAAGTGGGATGGTGTTAGGAGTCTGCACTTGAAATTTTGCGACTCGATTGCGTTGCCTCTTTACCAGGCGATGCCTGATGTGAAGCTGAAAATCGAGGGGTTGAAGGAGAGTGGAAAGGGTGATGAGACATCGAAAGCTAGTGATAGTGAGGGTGAGGTTAAGGAATTGAGTAGAACTAAGGATGGTAAGAGTGGGAAGAAAAATAAGAAGGGTAGGATTCATGAGGTTCGTTATATGGATGTTGTAGATGCTATGGAGAATGATGAAGATGAAGATGATAAGGATGAGAGTAAGAAGACTGAGGATGAGGATTTGAGTATTGATGAAACTGTAGGGAAGAAAAGGAGCAAGAGTAGAGCTGTGAAGGAAGTTGTTTTAGGAGAGTTAAATGGTGAGAATAGGGCGAAGAAGAATTCAAAATTAGAGAAGAGTGCAAAATCGGAGAAGAGTGGAGGTGGAAAACCAAAGAAAAATGAGTTGGCAGGTGCAGAAGAGTCTAGCGGAAAGAAGGGGAAGAGAAAGACCGAGCTTGCGAAAAAGCAGAGTGAAAAGGTTACCAAGGTGAAGGATACTAAACCAAAGAAAAGAGTGTCAGCAAAATGATCAAAATTAGCAGCAATTTTTGCACTGGCTTGCAATGGATTCTGAATGGAATGAATGCCTGAAAACTTTTTGCTACAATAGCGGTACTATTATTTTGATTGTTTAGATAAGTTGTTTACTTTATCTTAATATTTTGTTGTTGAATCATTTACTGCATTAAATTATGAAACTTTAGCTTTCTTTAATGAAATTTTGAACCGTAATATTGAATTTCTGGATTTGGCATGGTCGATTCTCTCGTTGCTTGTTATTTATATCACAGATTATATGCATGTTTGCATTCTTTAGTGTTTATTAGTGTATTCTTCCTACCTGCATTGCCTCTGCCTCCCCACAAATATGCACAAATATTTTTCTATGTGAATCAGATTAATGGAAGAATTGCATTTGCGTTGCCATACAATGAGTCTGACTTGATGTTTTAGAATTATGTAGCTATTTATACAATCATGTGACTGCTGTAGTGTTTAAGTAGGAGAAATTGCTAGTAATTTAGATATGTACATTAACGTAGAAGTAAGAAAGACTAGAAAATAGTTTGTGTCGCCATAAGAAGTAGGAATTTTACTTGTGAAAATGACTTCTTGATTGACTAACTCACTAGTAAGGCCTATTTCCTTTGGCCATATGACAATCTCAGTGTTTGAGATGAAACTAGTACTCAGCTGGATGATAATGTTGTACTGATTTTGTTAGTGTACAAACTTGTTTCACTCTGTATAGATTGGGGCAACATAGTAGTAATTATGAATCAAGCACAGAGCATAACGATGAGTCCGAGTAAGCTTGTAAACCTTGGCTCCATTACCTATCTCTTAACCCAATTCTTGCACCTTCACCTAGGCCTACAAAGAGGAATACAGTTGGTCCATGATGAGTCCAAGTTAGCTTGTAAACCTTGGCTCCTGAGTCGAATCTGACGTATTTTCCTTTTTCTTATTCCCCTGATTCTGAATTTGGACTAACACTTGAAGGGCCTATGTGTTATGGCTCATGGCCAATAAATGAACAAACTCTCCTCCTTTACGCCCTCAACTTAGCGAAATTCTAAATTCTACTTGAGTTTGATTGATAGATAAAAGCTCGTTTGAATATAGTTTGTTATGTAAAAACATGTATCTGTTAATCTTAAAAATGACATATATCTGTTCATAGTTTTGACATTTGAATCGAGTTTTATTCATTAACGTAAAATAAAAATATAAATGTACAATACTAAGCTGCTCTGATTATGTTTTACTTGATTGAAGTTTGTTGGAGCTTTTTTGTTTAGAAATCAAACCCTAATTTCGTACATCGGAGACAATCAAAGCACTCTTAAAAACGTTATTAGCTCAATTGACTTGGTACTGAAATCAGGTCGTGATCATTTTAATTCGCGTTTGAACGAGACTAGAGTGAAATTCAACCAAAAGTTAAATAAAACCTATGAAAAAATAGCGTTTGAACGAGACTCAAGTGAAATTCGACCAAAAAATAAATAAAACCTATGAAAACTGACCAATTTTTTTTTTTTTTTCATTTTAAAACTCTATGAAAGCAATTGATGACACCTACTTTCTAAAAAAAATTCTATTTTTTTGACATCTTCCATTTTTTTTACCCAACATCACATCCAGTTCAATCCATCTATATGTTTCAAAAATCCTCAAAATCCAATATTCAAACTTAATATAAACCTCGTTTCAAATCTTTAGCCGGAACGGAACCATCCAAATCAATATCCTAAAACCAATCTTCTTGATTATTAAAAAAATAGAACTCATTGAAACCTGACCAAGACTGATCCATTACACCCAAAACTAGGCGAAATTGCAATTTTAGTCCTTGAACTATTGTAGAGACACGAAAATGGGATACATGTAGTTCTGACAAACAATTTACTTCCTTTATGTTTTTATGTTTTAAGTTGTTGCAATTTTAGTCTTCTTACCCGCAATTTAGTCATATTTCGTTTGAGTTTAAATTAGTGTCTTTAAATTGTTACGCAAACAAATAAATTGAGGGGTTTTGTCCTTTTGACTGCCACACGATGATAATCTACCCTGTCTCCTTGTCAAATTAGCTTAAATTGGAGAAAAAATAATACCTTATTTTCCTTAATTTATTTCCCTACCTACTAATTATTAAGGCAAAAATATTATAATCCTCAATTTATTTACTTATGTAGAAATTTATGAACACTAATTTTGGCGAACTTAGAATTAAAAGTGCGGGTAAGAGGACTAAAATTACAGCAACTTAAAACATAAAGAATATAAATTGCTTACCGGAACTACAAGTGTTCCATTTTTGCGTTCTTGTTAAAGTTAAAAGGAGTATTACTGCTTTTTTCCCCCCAAAAACTATCTTGAGTTCTTAGGTTCCATTTATTTTCCCTGTGGTTCAACTCCCATTTTTTTAGCGATTTCCTTCTGAAACTTTTCATTTCCCTATTATTAATGGTTTACCTCTCTTAGACTCTTACGGCGTTCTATTATTAAAAAAAGAATTGGACAATGGGTACACGAGATAGCCAATAGGTGCAACATGTGTCCCAAAAATAAATAAGATAAATTAATTATTTAGCAAATGACACATGTATCCTTTTTATCTTGTAGTGAGTTTATTACTTTTCTCCCCCATCAAGCAGAAGCCCCATTAAATTCTTTGTTGATAACTAAGCCCTATTAAATTTCTAAAACTACATTTCCGTCTAAAAAATTACCTAGATATAAAATGACTAATTTGTTATTGAAATGAATCTACCTAATTTTTTCAATTAAGATTTAATGGACCAATATATATATTTTTTCTCAATTCCTACAAATCTCGTAATTATCTAAAGTATCCACAAACTAAATGGAATTTATCTAATAGGTAAAAAAAAAAAAGCTAATTCTACCCCGACCACCTCCAGCCGGTGCCGGCCTCTATGTGGCCACGGCTATGGTGGTTCGCCGAGATGGCCGTGGTCGGCGCCAAAGCTAGGTAGGAAGGCAGGCGTAGTAGGTGAAGTGAGGTGGTGGTTGAGATGGTAATGTTTTGAGCATGCTTGTTTGGCGTTTGGGAAAATAGTTTGGGAGGTTTATGAAATAATCTTTATTTGCATAATATTGTTTGTTTGAGTTTCGAGATAGTGGTTTGAGAAATAAAGTAGGTGTAGATTTTTTTTGGAAGAGTAAGGTAGTAGGTGTAAGACGTGTAAGACTTTATGTCAAATCATGTTTATTTTGTGAGATAAATTGTGTAAGAGATATATTACATTAATCAGAGTAGAGTTTGTATATATTTTGTTTAGAGATAATAATTTTGTTGTTTGTTTGGATTTTGAGAGAGTATTTTGAGAAAATTGAGATGAAAAATTTATTTCAAAAAGTAGAAAACATGTTTGGTTGGCATTTTCCAAACACGAAAAAAAATTGAGAAGCGCCAAACAAACATGCCCTTGATTTTTGAAGAAGGAGAGAGAGTAAAGAATGTTGAGAGAAAATTACGAGGAAGAAATGAACAAAATTAGTTTCTATTAACCTAGTTAAAAGTGTTGTGCACGATTTGGTAAATCGGTCGGATTGTACCGAAATCGAAGTTTTGATACGTATCGTATATCGAACCAAAATTTCGATCGTGTATCCAGTAAGTGCCCATTACCGAACCTGGTACACCTTCGATTTTCGGTATTACCCGCAGGATTACCGAACTGAGTTGGAGTACCCATTTTTTATTTATAACTAATTATATTCCTAAGGGGAAAATCTCGTCCACTTCTCTTCTCCCTGCCTAGTTTAGATTCAAAAATATTTCTTCCTAGTTCCTACCGATCTGCGCCGCTGCACCACCCCCATCGCACCGCCGCAACCTCCGCCATCTCTCTCGGCCCAGAGGTATAGTAGTTCAAAACCCCAATTTTTTCTTACGTAATGAAGGGTACAGAGGAGAACATTTTTGGAATAATTTTATACTAAAAGTTAGTTTCTATGTTTAAGTTGTATCTTCTTTGCCCTTTTGTCATCTGTAATGTTATTGGCATTCTTCTCACTAATTTGTTTAACTATGATTTTTTACTTTACTTTCTTTGGGGATTAGGTAATTATTAGTTGAATCCTAATTCATGAATACTAATTCATGTTCTTTGCTGGAGCTCTACTCGGCATTATTCCAAAATTATTTGTATTGAAAGCTCTTTAGGTACAATAATGAAAGTTCAGCCCAACAAAATGCCAAAAAAACCCCAAATTTTAAGAAACTTCAAAGGCCCAAAATTTTCGATTTTTTTTACCGAACCAAACTGAATCGTACCAATTGGTAATTTACTGAACCGAACCGAACCAAACCAAACCAAACCGAAATGCAATCTAAAAATACCGAACCGACCTCGATACCGAAATTCGGTACGTATCGGTTCGGCACACCCCTACTAGTTATACAAGGTATAAAAGTAAATTGAATTTTGTAAATGTCCAATACTATAAAAGTGTCCAATTGGATTTTGTCAATTGGACAATAATCTTACGGTTCAGATTTAATATTACCCAATTTTAAAGGTTGTGATTGAAGATTTCATATGAAATGTGTTTTTGACATATCTCATACTAGAATAACCCACCTCTCTTTTCCGTACAATTACCTTGGGAAACTTTTAGGTTAATATGGAAGTAGTTTGACTGGCTTTGGTCTCAATAAGTGATTTCGGAGGTTCCGGTGAAATATTTGAAACTCGATTTGAATAATGGTTTCAATAGAATATTGAGATTGTAAAATATTTTTAAATAATAGTTAGTGGTTTTGAAAATTTAAAATTTGATTTGGATTGTGGTTTGGTTGTTGGGGTTTGGGGAAGAAAAGTGGATTGTAACTTTATGGAGTATATAATAGTGTGTAATGATTAAGATGATGAATTATTAATATTATATTTTGTAGTGATTATTGAGAAGTGATTGTGATTATTATAATGATTTATGTTATTATAAATTGAATGTATATTTAACGAGATAATTAATAAAAAAATATGTTTAATATATACAATATTAAAATGAACTTAATTTTCGCCAACTAATATAATCGAATTGTAAACAATGTGAAGAAGATTGGAGCAGTTTGTGAGGATCTTATAGGAAACCAAGGGGTGCTTGAATCAAGTGTAAGTAAAGAGGTGTTTTTGAAGGTAGTTGTTTTAGTCAAGAATTGCCTAGGTACAGTGAGTTGAATATTGTATGTTTAATAGATACAATTTTGAAGGTAGTTGATATCTATATGTTTAATCAGATCATCATGGCAAGAAAAGAAGCAAATTCATCAGCTGAATCTGAAATGGCGCATCAATTGCAATCTATCAGAGAAACGATCGGAAATCTGACTTTGGATTTACCAACTTTGCCTCAACTTGTATCCAAAACCGATTTCACCGATAACGAATGGATAAACAAACCAGCCCTCAAATTGTTCAAATTAGATGATGCAGAAACATGCAGTCTAGGCAGAGACTTACTATCACATCTCTCATCTGGAGTATCTCAACAACATGTCGGAATCATATTCGTTCTTGCTTTCCAACTTCGCCAACCTGGACCTCGTCCCAATGACAGAATCTTCCCTAACAATGATCCTTTAGCTACAACACAAGATCTTCAATACAATGAACTAAGTCCCAGGATTTACGGTGCAAAGGGAACTAAAGTTACGCCGAGAACATATGGAAATGATGACAACAAGCTGTGCTTATGCTTTCATTGCTGCCTCTATGTTAAGATTGTTCACTAGATCTGCTGAGAATTATCTCGAGTATTGGAACCGTATATTAAACGATTTTAAGAAGTTTTACACTATTGACTGCCCTATATACGGATTTAGTCCTCGTTTGTCCGTTTTAGAATCGATCCATTTTAATTTCTCTCATTCGGAAATCTACAAAGTGACACTTTATAGATATCTTTACATGGCGAATGATCAAGACAAAGCTGTTGGTCTACGGAAATATTTGTATGATACTACCATATCTCATATGGGTATGCACATTGTTCCTATATTTGAGAGATTATATTCATCACTGAACATCTCTCCAGCGGAACTTCTAGATGTCATTTATATGGGAAGGTTTAAGCGTCAGATTGATGAGCTGGTAAGTGCGATTAAATTAATGGGAAATATGGACGAGGATCACAGAAGGATGATGTGGAAATATGGGAGGATATTTGATGAGACATTTTTGTTAGGCTTGCAGACTCGAAGATGTCCTCACTTCGTTTATTTGATTGCCAGCATGTTAAAGGAGGAAGGCGATGAATCTGCTACTAATATTTTATCGATAAGACAGCTCGAAGAAGTGTCCGAGGATTACAAAGTCGAGTGGCGTGAAAAGGGGAAAAAGTTGCTGAAGATGATTCGTCAAGTAAAAGAAGAAGTTTGAGTTGGACTGATTCTAGCTCAACTTGACCAGAACTGATACAATTGGTCCAAGATGAGTCCAGGTTAGCCTGAAGACAATTATTTTCTTTTTTTGTTTAACTGTCCGTGACATTTTATTCCCCTGCCTTGCCTATGCTTTTGTTCTGATGGAGACTTATTCTGCCCCAGTTCAATTTGCATTTCTTCTTATTGACTGATTGTGACTGTGTTGACCTCTTGCAGTACAATTTCAAATATTCATTCTCCAGATTTCAATATTTGGTAAATGGTCCCTCAGTACTTTTGCTTCTCATACGTTGCTATCATAAAGAATTGAATATTCTTTCTTTTGGTTTTTTCTGCGCCAGATGGTATCCATGTTTTAGACCTCACTTAGGGTGTATGTGGATGTGTTTTGAGAACTCACGAGATCGAGTCAAAACCCTTTCAAATGAGTTTTCGCCAAACCCATAAAACCATAAAAAATTATGCATAAACTCATATTCAAAATCTTCAAACCTATAAAACATTAATTTGACACCTACCACCTATTTTTTTCTCCAAATCTCACTAAAAAAGACATTGATTTGACACATACCACTTACTTTTTTCCCTACATCCAAATCCAATCCAAATGGAGTTTCAACTTATTCAAACCACAAAACCCAACAACCAAAACTCATCCAAATGAGATCTCAAATGTTTCATCGAAACCACCCAAACCATTTTTTTAAACAGATATCCGTGAAACCGAGCCAAAACTCATCCAAATAGACCCTTAATTCTTTTTGGGTCACGATTTGGAACATTATATGGCCACGTTACCCCACGTTGATTCGGACCCTAGTTATATTATATTATATTATATTAGTCTCTTCTACTAAATCGTATACAAATACCCTGAATTAGATTTCAATAAATGAATGCATATATTTAGGGTCTAAAGAGAAGTTCAACAAGTACCACAATAAATATAGTTTCTTATAGTCCCAAAAAACACTTAATGAAATACTTGAATTTGGATGTTGGACTAACTGCTTGAATGGCCAACGTTTCATACAGTATATGGCTCAATGGACAACCTCTCTTCCTTAGACATATCTCAACTCATTCAAATTATACTTGTGTTCAATCGATATAAGTGTCATTCTTAGATTTAGTGTACATATTATTATAAATTTAAACATGAATTTATAGTTTGATAAATAAGGTTCGACTCGATAATCTAAAATAATAATAAAAAAAAAGGACAAACATCAAACTAATAGACTTGATTGAAACTCTTTGGACCAAATTCATATACAATTTCAAGAACTCAATTACACCAGGAATTATGAGTTCAGTCTATGAACAAAAATGTAAAACAGAGGAGGATCAAAACTTTGTTCACAATGAGAGATGGGGTGGTTACTGCAAACTGCAAAGAAAAAGACAGTGGTAAAAACAAGAAGCAAAGGGGTTGCCTGCTTTTTTATGACTCAACTCAACAGAAACAAATTTAAAGACCCTTTTACCACCACCTCTGTTTTTGTTTTTCATTTAACCTCTTTTCAATTGTTCACATTTATTCTACCCCTTTCTCTTACCTCGTTTTTCGTGTAGTCACCTACATACACACATAAAAACACGCACCAGTTACACTACAGGTAGGACTATTGTCATTATAGTGTGAAAAAAGAAAATCAAGTAGAGTATAGCGACTCTGTCTTATTCACAAAATCCATTTTGTACACATCCTATTGCTCCTACTACTTATACCTACTGCTTCACTTTTCTCCTCCTCCTTTCTCATTTTGCTCTGTAAAAGCAAAACAAACAAATCTCTTCTTGGCAATGGCGGCATTACATGCTGCGAGTTTTTTGGGTGCATGGGTTGTCCTCCCCGAAGGTAAACAAACCTTTATTTCAAAATGAAACTTCATTTTTTTTTTTTTTTTTAATCTTATTTGATTTAGTCTTATTAGTTTTCTTGGGTTTGCAATTTTCAGTAAGAAAATCCCCACATTTTATTTTTACAGTGATTTTAGGTATTTTTGTCTTGTGATTAAGAGCATTAGCAATATTGATTTTTTTTTTTTTTTGGTTTTTGCTGTCTTATTTTCTACATTTTTGTTCTTGGAAGATGGGATTTTGCACCAATGCAGTAAAGTGAAAAGATCTAATCTTTATCATGTTTTGGTTTTTTATTTTTTATTTTTTTATGAATCATTTCTTGGTTGAATGTGCTGATTTTAATTTAAAACTACATAGAAGTACAAAGTAAGTATTGTTGAAGTCTTGAGATGCTCTGAGTCAAGAAATTAATTATACACTGTAATTTGAGGCACTTTTTCTGCATCTAGAAGATAACTATGTTTGGCTATGAATCACACTGTTTAATTACATTTTACAATCAATTTTGTTAAAGCATAATTATATATTCAATTAAATTTTGATTTTGCTTGTTTTAATCTTGATAACTATGTTTGTCATGTAGAATGTTTAATTGATTACTTGTTTGTCAACATCTTTGTACAGGTCTTGAAATGGCAACAATGCTTGAGGGATTTGGTTTTGTTCAACAGCTGCATGCGAGTAAATCCGTTATTTAACGGAAGACCGTGTATCGACAAACATATCGTTATGATCGATATCGGGGAATGAAGCCTTTTGGTCCGCGAACATACGAATTGTCGTCGTATAACGACAATTCTCATAATTACTATATATCCTATGAATTAAACTAGTATCTATATATTTTTGGAGTTTCTATTTGCTATTTTAAGCTTTAATGAATCGAGTTTGTTAATTCAGTCCCTTAATTACTTGATCTTCATATCCATCCAGTCCTCATTGCTTGATTATTTTTGGTAGTAGGAATTATGGCAAATGGTTTTTTCCTTGGAGGTTATTTTAGTCATTTAGTAGCATATTTACCTGAGGAGTCATGTCCTATGGTTGAAGAAAAAGACTTGACCAAAGACATGCATTTATTCTCAGCAGTGAAATGCTTCTTGGGATCTTCATTGTTCAGAATATTATTCATCAATTAAGAATTACTGGCAGTTTATAGAGAAAACAAATAAAGTAGTAACAATTTTGCAGTTGAATCCTGCATATTATAAGAAAAAGAAAGTGACAAGACAGTGTTTCAAACTGTATTTTCTCTGCTTCATATTCTTGGTCATATGCATCCTTTATTCTGTGAAGTTACATCTTAATATACCAAATCATATCATGGCCTTTTCCCAGTCATAAAATGTATTGTTTTAACTAGGCATCTAAATTATTTTTTTCCCCAAACAAATTGATTATTATTGATAATTACTAATTTTTTGTTCCATTGTGTTTGCTGAAAATACTACTTCATTGGGAAATAGATAAAACTTCTTCACATTTATTCTCATAATTATTTCACTCCCACACATTTACATTGAATAAAAAGAATTATTAACAAATAAAACAGAATACAAACTCATACAACATATAAATTAATCACACAAGCTTATTATAAAGATATATAATAAATATATATTGTCTTAGAACCTTGAACGCTTGCACTCAATAGATACCCCTTGCGGAAATCTCTGTGAATCAGCACAATAGTTATACACCATATGATTCTGTTGAACCCATCTTAGCCTGTTTCTCCCCTTAGAATCCAGCTCCAGAGTCTGCCACGAACTAGACCCGGATTGAGACCCACATGACCCACCGGATGCACAAGCGTTTATGTTAAAGTTCCTATAATTGGCAACAAATGGAGCTAAGGTCCAATCCGTCTTGACCCGCCCGCCTTGTGTAGCCCAGTCATCTGCATTCCACAAACTGCAGTACACCCTCATAGGTTGGCTTTTCGGGAAAGCAATTCCGCTTGTTTCGTGGTTGTGGAATACTCTGATCGGACTATTATCAACCAAGAATCTGAAATTATATTGACTTTTATGTTAGGATTAGAGTAATTAATTAGTAGAAATAAGATTAATTAATGGAAGGTAAATTGTATAAGAAATTATTACATGATGCGTTGAGGATTCCAGACAATTGAGTAGGTATGGAATGCTGCAGTTGGATCAAACCAGAGACGAAATTGTTGCTCTTTGTTACCTTTTCCTTGTGCGTAAACATTAGTGTGCACCGTGTATGGTTCTCCAGTAGAATTTCCCAAGAATTCAAAATCAATTTCATCGTGTCCCTCCCCTTGAGATGATAACTATAACATGAAATAAATGAATCCAATTTAGTTTTTTGTTGTTGTTGTTGAAATATATTGAATAAGAGTTGCTAACTAATTAGTGAAAGGACAGCACGACTTACGAAGAATGTGGTGACGGTTCCAGCTGAATTTCCAGGAACAAGTTTGAGTTGCATATCGAATCTTCCGAATAGATACTCATTCTTTGATTGAAATCCAGAACCCGAATATTGGTCTAGTGACAAAGAAAGGCCACGACCACCTTCGAGGACCTTACCGCGACCGTCGCCCCATGTAATCTGGGCGTATCTTATGAAGTTACCTGCTGAAAGGGTGGTGAAACAGGCCAAGACTAGAAAATATGCAATCACTAGTAAATTTGGAGCTTTTGAATTAGTAAAAAGAGCCATTTTCTTTTTGGTTAAGAAGAAGAAATGTTGACTTAAAATGTTGTAGATATTAATTTGTGTGATGGTATAGTCTCAAGAAGTTCCCCCTTTATATAATGGTACGAGGACTTGAGTTGGATGGCAAAGACATAATAATAATAATTCTACGCGTAAAGGATTTGGGTCCAGGCATGGCTCAATTCACAGCTAGTCATAACCACCAAAGACAGCAGGAAATTTATTTATTCTTAGTAGAATTATAATGATGGACTAATATATAGTATAATAATTTATTTGGGGATTATTTTATGTGGTTAATTGGAAGAAAAAATATTATTCATTTATAATGAAACATTATTATATAATTAAAATAGTGCTACTTTAGTATATTGTTGTTTGGTGCGCCGGTGGGATATCCTTTAATTTTTCTTTTTTTATGAAGTACTTTATGGAAGTATAGTTTATATGCAGCTTCTCTGAGTTTAGGCTACTGCTAATCATTAAAGGAGCACAATTTGACAGGACGGTGCCGAGGATTCGTTAGGTGGCCTTTGTTTGATAGAGATTTTTAAAATAAAATACTCTAAATCTCTAATGCCTTTAAAAGAGAATATTTCTAGCCCAAATAGAAAATATTTTTGGCCCAAACAAAGCGTTAAATAATCGAAATATTCCATAACCTCCAATCACTCCATGGCCCATGAAAATAGTTTACGCCAAATTACCAACCATACGTAATTTTAGTTTCATTTTGGGCTTCATCAAATTCAAACTATTTACAAGAATTTATTTCCATAAACAATATTGTTGCGCTCCAAATACTAATACGCAAACCATGCAAGTATACAGTCGTGTACAAGTAATAAAGTGATAAGGGATATCGAACCCACGATGATTTACTCAATTAACTACCAACTACTTTCTTGTTACTTCTACTTGGATTCCTTTTAATTGAGTTTAGTAAAGTGATGGTTTTAATATTAAAACTAAGATAAAGAGATTGTGAAAGATTTAAGCACTTAACTAGCACTTGACTTGATTATAAGATAAAAACTTCTAGGATTTTACGTCATCTAGTTCAATTCAAGATAAATGATTCGACAACTGATTTCTTATGCTCGTGCTAGCTATTCAAGGACGTTCGTATGTATCTTTCGAGTTGCATACAAGCCTATCGAGTTAAACTAATACAATTTATGTCTAAATGGACTAAGATCTAATCAAAGCATTAAACTCAAACCTTAAACCGAATACGAAACGACCTAGGTGTATATCTATCCTAGAATCAATTAACAATCTAGTTTCACAATCTAACTCTCAATACACTTTGTCAAGCCATCAAGAACCAATACATAGCATCTCAAAGTTGGCCAAACAATAAGATGTATAAAAGCACAAAACTAGATTAACAAACACATCAATCATAGCACCAACTATTAATCCATCATTTTAATCAAGAATCAAACATAGGATCAATGTTATTAAAATCGGACCGGCCGGTCCGACCAGTTCAACCGCGAACCGGAGGTTGGTCCGGTCCGGTTTACCCCCTAAAACTGCTTGTCTAAAAAACCAGACTGAACCGGGTTGAACCGGTCCGATTCTGAATTTTCCTTTTTTTATCTTTTTTTTTTTTTTTTTAAATTTTTTAATGTTAAAAATAAGCAAATTTTTTTTGTAGAAGGTGAGATTTGAACACCTAACCAATTGCATGAAACATAACTTCCTTACCATTTGAGCTACATCATTTTTGTTGAACTTTTAGTACAAAAATTTATAAATTATAGAAAACGTGTAGCCAAATTTATTTATAAATTAGATTATGATAATTAACTCAAATTAACATTTTACACATTATCAATGAAAATTAATACTCAAATAATAATTTTTTATTAAAATTTATTCTATAAGATATTTCTTTCCAATATTATTTTTAGGATAAAGAGTGTCAAATTTTAAAAGTCAAATCAATATATTATGCAAGTTTGATTTTGAATATTAGACTTTTATACATAATCATATTTTAAAATTTATTATTCTCTTAGTTTGTTGTATTTTTAACTTACAATTTTAAAATTTTATAAAGAATTATAATCATATTATATTTATATGAGCTTACAAATTAGTATCACATTACCGATATGATATAAGTTAGATAATTATTATATGATTAAATTTAAATATAATCTAAGATTTTGTATATTTGAAATCAATTGTAGGATAATGTTTAAATTTTATGCATATTACATATACTTTAAAATTAAATATATTTATTATATCATTATGACGTCATCCGGTCCGACCAGCGGTCCGACCGGTTCAACCAGTAAAACCAGTGGCCAGTCGGCTCACCGGTTCACTGTCCGGTCCGGTTCTGAAAACATTGCATAGGATCAACAAAATCCAAGAGAACAGAAGTTAGCTACTCATATCAATAAATACATTATCCAATACATTAAATGAAGCCATAAATGCAAAGTAACAAAATAAGATTAAGAGTAAGCTTATGTATTGAAATCTATAACAACTCCTCTCTCAAGCTTTTGTTGTTCTTCAATCCAAAGTGTAAGAAAAGATGAAGGTTTCAATGGAGGCTAGAGAAAATGAAGAAGAAGTTGTGGGAATTTATCTATAGATTTCCAACCATCTTGCCCTAATAGCAAGGGAATCCACTACACAAAAATGCCTAAGTTACCCCAAAAACTATGGTAACAAAGACCAAAAAGTCCCCCAAGATGTTTATAATTGCACGTGGGAACAAGGGGAAACATGTACAAAAAGGCCCTTGTCTTCCGTTCTGCTGGAAGCAGGGACTCACCGCGGTGCATTTTATGTGCACCGCGGTGAATGGTGAAGGTTTACCAACTCACTGCGGTGCACATAAAACGCACCGCGGTGAGGTCACTGATTGGCCTCACTGCCTTCATTTTTCCTTTTAGCTCCAATTTGACTCGTATGGTAGGAAAAACGACTTGCATTCATTGCTACGGATACTCCAGAATCACTCTAAGATGCCGTTTCCTGAAAACCACGGAGAAAAACTATCAAAACACGAATGAAAACACAAGAAACGAACAAAGGCCAAACAAAGGGGACACGAAAACAGGTAAAGGCAAGCAAAACTCGGATCAAAACAAGATGTTTTGGGCTTAAGGAGGCACGTAATAACGATGTTATCACGACGTTATCAAATATATACTCTTATCCTGTGGTCAGATGTTGAGTTAGGGCAAAATGATCTTTGATATTGTTAAATTTATTGGATCTTGGACAAATGTAATGACAAAGAGTAGTGTGGTTAGGGGTGAGCACGGTCCGCTGGATCGACCGGACCGAACCGGAACCGAAATTTCGGTTCGGTAAACGGTTCTTGTCCCAGAACCGAACTTCCAAAAGTTCGGTTCTCGGTACAACCGGTCGGTTTACCGAACCGAACCGAACCGGTTGGACCAAAACTATTTTTTTTATTTTAAATTTATGTTTATTATTTACGACTTTTGGTGATAAATTTGATGATAAATTGAATTTTGTTCAATAAATAGAAGAGGGGTTTTTTTTTTGTATGGTTTGTATGTTGTAAGATTTTTTTTTTTTTTTTATATATTTTGTTCTAAAAATTGATTTTTTGGTTTTTATAAAAAAAAAATAAGTTTCGGTTTTTTTGGACCGAACCGGACCGAAATTTTCGGTCCGGTTAACGGTCCACGAAAATCTAGGACCGAACCGGCCAAGAACCGAACTTCGGTTCGGTTCGGTCCAGTTCGGACCGTTTGCTCACCCCTAAGTGTGGTAGAGGATCCACTATGCTTTTGACGTGTTTGCATCTCGTTATCTATGATTTAAGACAAAAGATCATTTATCCCACTTTTTTGTTATTAATTGATTTGTATCTCAATAGCTAGTGTGTTTGTTGAAAAATGTATGTGCACATGCAATTTTTTTTTTTTTAATAGTAAATTGTGATATCAGGTAAGTCGACAAATAAATAAATGCCAAGTACAATACTGAGAATTTTCATGTCATATTAATTCCATTTATTTTGATTAAATTTTCATGCCATATTATACCTTTCGAAAGTTGAGGGTGGTCATCATGGATAAACTGGATAATTAATTTAATGCTACACTCTGCACCAAAATAGGCTTCATTTTGTTGGCAAAACCTTATTTTTTTTTTTATGGTATTTATGTGTTGAAGTAGAAAATTTCCGGTAGATGTTTTGTATGTGAAGTTGGCGTCATTATATTAGTGATACCAACTTAAATTATGATCGAGTGGCATGTTCTTGTTGGAATTTTTATCGTTAATTGTAGTGAATCATTTCCGCTAACGTCATTTCAACAAAATTCCCTGTTGGAATTACTTTGTTGGATATTTAGCTGGTAATTGTTGCTCTTATTGACCATTCACTATTAATTAATTATATTAATTTACATTTATATTCAATTAGAAGTCGTTACTAATAGTCACAAATTAAATAATTGCAATGGACAATGGAAGCACATCCAAATCCAAACAGAGTAAAAATACAATTCGTTAAATTTCATTTGAACAATATTCCAATCACATGGCAACCAACTGAATCAAATAATGAAACAATAAATAAAATACAAAACAAATGAAAATCAATAATTATAAAGAACGGATCCGGTCTTAGAATCTGGATTGCTTGCATTCAGCTGAGGTTCCTTGAGGAAACCTTGGCGAATCATTGCAATAATTGTAGCCCATATGCTTTTGTTGGACCCATCTCAATCTGTTTCTACCACTGGCATCAAGTCCTTGTGTTTGCTATGCTCCTGCCTTAAAAGGATCCGTTGCATTAGACCCGCATGATCCACCAACTGACCCGGATTCACAAGCATTTATGTTGAAATTCCTGTACGCAGCAACAAATGGAGCTTTGGTCCAATCGGTCTTGACCCGACCTCCTTGTGTTGCCCAATCATCAGCGTTCCACAAACTGCAATATACTCTCATTGGTTGGTTCTTTGGGAATGGAATTCCAATTGCTTCGTGGTTCTGGAATACTCTGAGTGGAATATTATCTACCAAGAATCTGAGATCATACCAAAATTTTAATGAACTTTATTACTTGAAAAATTAAATTAAATTAAATTAAATTAAATATCTTGAGACCAAAAGTGTAATTTTGTAATTGTTGGATCAATCATTTCAAATATATTTTAAAATTGAAATAAATATTGCAATCTAAATTTGTTCTTTAGTACTTACATGATGCGTTGAGGATTCCAAACAATGGTATAGGTGTGGAATGATGTAGTGGGATCAAACCAGAGCTTGAATTGCTGCTCTTTGTTTCCTTTCCCCTGCGCGTAAACATTGGTATGAACCGTGTACGGCTCCCCAGTAGAGTTTCCCAGAAACTCGAAATCAATTTCATCGTGTCCGGGTCCTTGGGAAGATAACTGCACATGAAACGAGAACGTTCAATTTTTTTTATAAAATTAAAATTAACGAATAAGATGTGTTATATATATGTAATTCATCAAGACATACGAAGAATGTGGTGACCGTTCCCGCAGAGTTTCCAGGAATGAGCTTGAGTTGCATGTCGAATCTTCCGAACAAATACTCCTTCTTGGACTGAAATCCGGAACCCGAGTATTGGTCCAGAGTTAAGGTCAGGGCTCGGCCAGCTTCGGTTATCTTGGCACGGCCATCGCCCCATGTAATCTCCGCGTCTCTGATGAAATCAGCCCAAGAGGTAGCGAAAGAAGCCACCAAAAGGGTAAGTAAAAGCATTGATAAATTTAAACCAGAAAACGTTGACATTTTCCTTGTTCTTTTAATAGCTATATATTACAGAAAAAGAAAATTTAGGGAAAGATTGTAAGTTGATGAATGAAATTGAATTAATAAGCCTCCCTCTATTTATATAAATACATACATGCATGTTGAGTTATAATTAGGAGCCAGAGCTGTCTAGTTGGCCCAGCTGTAGAGGAAATAAGGGTGAAGTATCCATGTGACGGTGTGTGAAGGAGGAATTAATTAATTAATTAAAAATTTAAAATGTAAGTTAGTCTTAATTAGCTGGAATGTCTGGGCTTAGCCCAGCCGTTGGAAATGCAATTTTTATAAAGTGTAGGGGTCAAAAGTTTTCCGCAAAAGGTATAAATGATCATTATTAATGTGTTTGGTGATATATTCAGTAATGTCGACCAATATATGATTCAAATCAAGATTAAAATTGTTTCTCAATTTGTTTTGATTATATTATATAAATCAAGGTGAAAATAATTTTAGTCGCATATATAGAGCTCTGGTAGCTTGAAATTGTTGTCATTTGTTAGTTTATTAAGTTAGTTCGAACCAAGTTTCAACATTAATCACTTGGTAAGTCTGATTTATTAAATATAAGTTTTATATTTATTTTAATCTTATAAAGATATTCAGGTCTTGGGTTGACTTTATCACATGCATGTAGGATCTTCTTTCGATAAGAATTCGAATATGAGTTCGCCAGATTGTGGGCCAATCACTTGTTGATTTATTATGTATAATGAAACAATGTGAATGGAAGGCAGAGGCAATTGTATCTGCACCTGGCTATAAAAATCTTCGTGCATGAATTATTATTGATTCAATTTGAATTGAATAAATTTTAGACTCAGCCCTAATTATGAGCTTTCTTAAAACTAACTCCCCAGGTAGAGCCTATTAAACATCTCGCGTTTTTAGATTCCACAAAGGTTTTTAATTGGGATTATTCATTAATTTTAGTGGTATGTTTGTTACATTCCATTCTTAGTGTCAATTAAATATGAAAATGGTCAACTATTTTGTTGGGTGAATGTGGATTCATGTACATCCATTTCGGTGAAATTCCATTAAAAAATGATTAATTTTACTTACCTCCGTTACAATTGCATATTCTTCACTTATCTTTTTTGTACAATTTTAATACTTCATTTACCCCCACTGAATTAAAATTTTCGTTTGAAGATGTTACCCTTGACCTATGTGACAAAAGAAAAAACTATCTTTTTAGTATTCATTTCAATATTACGTACCCCTTCATTTAAATTTTATAAAGGTTGAAGACTCCATTTTAATTGTAGGTATCATATTTTTTTTATCATTAAGCTACTCCCATATCATTCGGCACACAAGTTACACATTTCAAAATTTTCATTCTTTATTTTTATTATTAGATATTTTATAAATAAATAAATTCAATCTCATAAAAATCATTTTTTTTGCAATTACATCCTCGTATTCAAATGGTCCCTCTAGTAATTTTATACAGCAAATTCTCTTGCGTTTTATGATATTTTTTATATTTTATATGAATTCAAGGCTATTTTTGTACAATTGCAATTTTTGTAAAAGATAACATAAGTTTTAAACCTTACAATTAGTATATATAGGGGGATAAGTGATGGATTAAATTGTACAAGGTAGGTAAGTGAATAATTAATTTTTTATGCAGGAGAGGTAAGTGCCGAATTAAGTTGTACAAGAAAGATAAGTGGAGGATATAATAATACATGAGAAGTATGTGCAATTAACTTTAAAAAATCACTTGCAAAGTTGCAAGCGAGAAATAATAACTAAAACTGACTTACCGACCACGTAATCAATTTGACGGTGATTTTCAATTTTAGTTAATTGCGGTACCAAATGTTGAACGCGTTGTTAAATTAAATGTGTTGATTTGCATTTGTTTGGTATCAAAAGTAAAAATTGACATAAAGCTCGGTACTAAACCTGCAATCATCTTAATTAAATAGATACCATTTTTTTTTGGGAAGCCAAAGAAAACGAATACACCAATAATCAATGGAACGAAAAAAGTTGTAAGAAAATAAAATGAATAAATGTGTTGATATAAAATTAAATTGGGTGCAGATCGATTATATCGATGATTCAATATATTCCTAGAACCTTGGGAGTCCACATTCCTTTGGAAGGCCCTGTGGGAACCTTGGATAATCAGTGCAGTAGTTGTAGATCATGTAATTCTGCTGGACCCAACGGATTCTATTCCTTCCAGCCGCATCCAACCCCTGAGTTTGCCATAACTGGTTGGTCACAGCTCCAGTGTTGCACAAATTAATCCCTGATGCATCCACGACACAGGCATTGGCGTTGTAATTCCTGTAAAATGCGGTGAAAGGAGCCTGACTCCAATCCGTTTTCACCCTCCCGCCCTGTGTTGCCCAGTCGTCAGCATTCCATAAGCTGGAATACATTCTCATGGGCTGGCTAGTCGGGAATCCCACCCCATTTGCAACGTTGTTGTTGAATACCCTAATCGGAATGTTATCTACCAAGAAACTGCATGCACAATTAAGCTCGTAAAATTAATATAAAATGCTTGAGGAATAAATACATTTGACGTACTTACATGATGCGTTGTGAATTCCAAAGAATAGTATAAGTGTGGAACGCAGCCGAAGGATCAAACCAAAGGCGGAACTGTTGTTCCCTATTGCCTACTCCTTGGGCGAAAACATTGGTGTGCACGGTATATGGCTGTCCCGAAGAATTTCCTAAAAACTCGAAATCAATCTCATCGTGTCCCGCTCCTTGTGATGACAACTGCAATCAAAATCATATTACAAAATGCAAAAATCATGAATTAATCTAATTGTCACCTACTTTATTAAATTTTATACTAGTATTTTTTTTATCTAAAATTAATTTCACGTAAAAAATACTCTTATCTAAAATTTCGTGCATGTTACATATCAGAAAGTTTATGTTCTTACGTAGAACGTGGTGACAGTGCCGGCAGAGTTTCCTGGAATAAGCTTGAGCTGCATATCGATCCTTCCGTATAAATACTGATTCTTCGACTCAAAACCAGAGCCCGAACTATTATCAAGAGACAGTGAAAGAACTTGGCCACCGTTTAGTATCTGACCTCGCGGGCCGCCCCAAGTTATAGTGACATCATCATAGAAACTCCCGGCTGATGAAGAAGCCAAAAGGAAGGCCATCACTACAAAAAGCCTAAGCATTTTAGTAGCAACTATGGAACCCATTGTACGTTATCCCTTTCTTTCTCTCTTTTTTTGGTTATTTAAGAGAGGGGAAAGGGATCGATGTTTAATGATGAAAGCAAATTGAATGTTGGGATATTTGAAAATGTTGTTTGCACGGGTTTATATAGACAGAAAATCAAGAGTGGTTATTTGTCACAAAACAAAACAAAACAAAACAAAAAGAAGAAGAAGAAAGAAATTAAAATCAAGAGGGGTTGTTATAATGTAGTTTGACATTCTCTAGAGGATTTTATTCTTTAAAATCGTATACGTTTTTTGATATTTCTTGTTAATTAGTTGCTGTCTAGACAACTATACAATTATGAATTATACATACATGTATTGCCAACTGGAGATAGTTCTTAACTGGAAATTTTGTGTTTTTAGTCCCACAAAATTACACTCTAAATACTTTTGGTCTCATACTTCACAAATTGCATCTTTAATTTTTCAGGATTTTTTAAAATTTTGTGTTGCACTATATTCTGCCCAACCAAAATACAAAAGTATAAGGCTTGCTCCAGCGGCAAGGGTGGGGGTTCGAATCCCAATTGGAACTTGGATGGAAGCATTTTCATGAGTCTGTCTAAGGGTCATTTGTGGTCAAGACTCATTTGTGCACAGAGTGTACAGCAGTATGGTGGGATCCCGAGGCTTGGTGGAGGCACATCCCGCGATTTACATCCTTCAGGGTTCTAGGGCAAGGGTTCTGAGGGTCCAGGATTAGTCTAGTGTAAGCTTGGACACCTGGGTTATCAAAAAAAAAAAAAAAAATACAAAAGTTGAGACAATCCTATGAAACCAAAAATGCTAAACTGAGAATATGTTATGGACCAAAAATGGAAATTAGTTTAAAAAATTGGACCAAGAGTGAGATTTTATAAAGGGTTTTTCTGCAAGTTAACTCCCTGTGATATGTCTAATGGACAATTTACCTCCCTGTAAAATAAAAATAGGCAATTTAATTCCCTGTGAAATGAAATAATGAGCAATTTACCTCCTTGTGATATAAAAATAGGCAATTTATCTCCCTATGAAATGAAAAAATGAGCAATTTAACTCCCTGTGATATGAACTAATGATCAATTTAGAGGGAGGCAATGTGCTTCTTTTATAAAAATATAGGGAGGTATCTTGCCATTTTTCTTATCACAGGGAGTTAAATTGCCTATTTAGAATATCACGGGGAGGTATTTTGCCCTTTTATTTATCACAGGGATTGCCTATTTAGAATAACACAGGGAGTTAATTTGCTATTCTGTTAAACCAAAAGTGTAAAATATCTCTAAAATTTGGAACCAATAATTTCACAAACTACAAGACCAAAGTAATAAGGATCCAATCCTATTGAACTAAAATGCAATTTTGTGTTGTTAATTAAGGTTGACATATCTTCTTAAACCGTGTTTGTCTTATTTTGAAATTATATTACCCATTGTTCTTAGAGACACCTCACACTTTGTTTTCACATTGTGCTTTATTTTTGTGGTAATAAAATGGGACTACAAATATTTTGAAGATAATTCATCTGCAACATTACCACAAATTAGATAATAATTGAATCTTTAGAAAACTTTTTGTCCTGGATTTTTTTTTGGTTGGAATTAAATTAGTTTATCATAATTTATGTGAGAGTATACTTAATGAAAAAATCATTTTAGGAAAAAGAATCCTTAATTTGATTCATAAAAGAAGTTTGAAAATTTGGGTCAAATAGAATACAAGGTTTCTCTATACAATAAAAAATTAATATGATATTTTCGTACTTGTTTAATATAACACAGGGAGTATCTTGCATATACCTCTCATTTGTACGATGGACTAAGAATTAAAGTCCAAACTTTGAAATTTGATCTTTTTATATTCATTTGTTTCAAAATGGTGCTCTGAATTAGAATTGTCTTTCCTTTCTTTCTCTTGTTTGTTGCCCTTTTTTTTTTCTTGGGTTCATGAAGCGGTCATACCTCATTTTGATTTAATTTGTTGGTGGAGTTCCACCCATACCTCCTTATTATTATTATTATATTTTGGTTTTTCATTAAGAGAATATATATATTGAGGCACGACATGAAACTTTTAGAGCAAATAAGCACGTCTTCTTTTTTGGTAACACAGTTTCTTTAAAATAATTGTGTAGCCATAAATTTGGCAAACATTACCCAGTAGTAAATCCAAAATATTAACTTTTTCACTTTTACAAGCATTATATAATTGTCGAATTACTGTTTTTGAGTTGTAATTGTACATGTCTCCCACATGTCTAATACTATACTATACCTCGAAATTTTATAAGATATGTGTCCATAGCTCATAAAGCAATTTAAATTTATAAATTGCCACTCGGGATACTATTTATCCAATTTGTGCACAACCATTGATACAAAAGTGTATGCCATCAATTTTATTGCAATAAGCACCCATTTTGGCTTGCAAAATAATGTAAAAGATATTATATATTTTTTTTAAACGAATTCTCTATTTTTAATAATTTTTTTGTGGCTTTAACTTTTAGTTATTTCATTACTGTTGAATCGGCTAAAATTTCCATAATTTGA
Organism: Penstemon newberryi var. newberryi; assembly: GCA_030819805.1. Lineage (NCBI taxonomy): Eukaryota > Viridiplantae > Streptophyta > Magnoliopsida > Lamiales > Plantaginaceae > Penstemon > Penstemon newberryi. Next base: position 2,509,155 of record JAUALY010000003.1, on the reverse strand, counting down.
TACTGTTTTTTCTTTTTTCCTTTCAGCTAAATATTGCTTAAGGTGTTTCAATTAAATTAAGTTAATTAAATCGTTTGTTAATGTGCAGAAATACGATACCAAAATATGATCGATGGCATATTATGGGCGATTCACATATTTTAAAACGGAGATTAAAAAGTTATGGGTCATTTATTTTTTCACAAGTATTCATCTGGGCTGGGCTGGGCTGGGCATTTTTATTCATCAAATGATTTGGGGGCTGAAATCTCCACTAAAGGGCCTAGAAATTGCAGTGGTGCCTTCCTATAACGGATTTATTTTATGTGATATTTATGAAAATAAGACATGATTGAAATAAATTAGGCTAAGTCTTAGAATAAACCTCTTTGATTAGGTCAATAAGAAATTGACCATGTAATCTATTACTAATAGTTTTTTTTTTTTTTTTATTTCTCAAGGGTTTAATCCCTTTCGAGGCGCGTCGGACACATAAATTGGGAACCTCTCCCAACATGGATTCGAATCTGAGTCCGCTACTTTGTAATGATTAGTCCCTTCCACTAGACCAATCAACTGTTGTTTATTCCAGAATTTTGTATGAAAAATTATGTGGATACATGGGATGTTCTCAAGGGTATAACCAACTTCTGGTGTCCATTTCCAGATCCTTGGGATTGAGAATATATTCAACAAAGAAATCCATTGCTCTTTATTTTCAATTTCAAAATATTTTGATGATATTCTTACCCATTCGGTATATAAACCTTTAAATGTCTCTGCTAAAATTTTAATTGAAGGGCCATGAAAATTCCACCATTGGTGAAACCATTTTGGTATTGGGTATTTATAAACTTCCCCACAAATCTTTATCAACCATGAATGTTTTCTTTTTGTATTTTCATAAAGAAAAGTTTTCTCAAAGGCCTCGATATAATCCCAAAAATTAAATTTGACTGGAGTTTTTAACTTTGGATGAAAGTACCTTTTTTTTTAATCCAAGGGGTGAAATTCCCCATTCCTTTGCTGATATAATTTTTTTAATTATTATTTTGCTAAAATTAAAAGTCTGGGTATTACCCGTCGGATAAAAATGCTGAATTTCAGCTGTTCCCGTAGTTATTAGAATATTTTCATAATATGATCGCTGCTTGTATGATCCAGCTGTATATGATGCTACGTCAAGATATCTTGACATAATTGTCCAAGGAGAATTTTTTCATTGTAAATTATTATTTTGGATCAGAAGTACATCCAACGAAAGCAATATTAAAATATTACTTTAATCAGAATTTAATTACTAACTGAATTAATTCTGAACCAGAAATAAATCGATTGAGGCTTGCTAATGCAATGTCTTTAAGACAATATTTATGGGTTGTCAAATGTGTAACAATTCGTCTCAGTAGTCTCCCAAGATACAACAGTCGGATACTTGTTTCTTTGCACAAAGAACAAGTCCACAACGAACTTTTTTCAAACAAACATATTTAAATAAAATTTAAGAGAATAATAGAGAGAGAAATAATTCAATTTTACCGGTCTTGTCTCTATTAAAATAGTTTCATTGACTTGTTTATTAACAATTTTGCAATGCGAATTCAATATATGAAGTGGCTTATAATAAATTCTATAACAAATAAATATAATTTCAGATCCTGGTGCATAGTTATAACCATGAGTTATTTTTTTTCTTTTTCAAATATAACCATGAGTTTTAACATGTAAAGATAAAGCATCAAGTTTAAATTTGGATAAACATCAAAATAAACCGGGCCAGGGGTAAAACTAGACTATATAATGCACATTAATGATTGTTTACAATTTAAATTACGAGCATCTCCTAAAACTGCTACAAAACTTTCAGGTAATTCTTCTAGAGTTAAAGGTTTAAAAGCAATTTGCACTAAACCTATATGAATAGACTTATTGGCATCTTTATAATGGCTTATATCTTTTTTCATTTAAGAGTTTAATAATCATTTCACTATTGTCTAAAGAAATAGATTCTTCTGAAATTTTTATTATCTGTTTTAGGCCTAATTTTTCAAACGTGCCTAATTCATATATAATTTTGTGTTCTACTTTGGGAATAGTCCATTTATTAAGATCAATATTACTTGGAATTTCATATTCTTGATTAATATTGTTTTTAACAGTATTTTTTCTCCCTATTAAATTCTTCAGAATAAAATGTGTTGAACTACAATACCTCTCCTCCATGGCTAGCAGAGAGGCAATTCCATGATTAATTTATGAAAATAAGAAAGGAGTGAAATAAATTAGGCTAAGTCTTAGAATAAAATGTGGAAAATCTTTACTTAAACTTGGACTGGCTAGAAAAGTCTTGCGGTATGCTCCGACAACGCCCAAAAACAAGCAAAGTGCAAAAATTCCCTGCCGGTCTAAGTTTAAAACCTTAAACGAATTTTCTTGTTTAAACTTAACTTCATTCAAAACATCTAGTCTTAGTTTCTTTATTAGTATTATCCTATATAAATGCCTTTACAACTTGACCGATCCATGTTAGTTTGGGCTATATGAAGTTACGTAATCCAACACATAAATCTTAATTTAGCCTTTCATTAAGGCTAAGTTAAATAAAAGAAATATATAAAGACAATAAATATATATATTACCTAAAAAATGAAAAGAAGGGAGTATAAATAATAAATAGACTCCGAACTCCAAAAAAGAATTAAAAACAATCTATAAATAGTAAAAGTACAATAATTAAAGTGCATAGTATAATTACTCTTTATGAGCAATTAAATAGTTCAATTATTGTTTACTTTATTACACTAAACACTATAGTTTTTTCTTTTGTCTCTATTCGCGCGTCGTCAGCCTAGTTAGAATCTTATGTTTTAATATGGTTCAACGGATGCATATGACATTTAACAACTTCGTATATATCTTTGATCTGGTTCACATAATGATGGTTATCATGGGATTACAACTTGACTTGATTGAATTTGAATCTGATATATATGATATTAATTTTTTATATTGAATTAGAATCTACAGGAATAAAACCCGAGAATTAATTGATATCTTCTAAAAAATATTGATAGTAGATAACATTATTTACATTAAAAAGGGATATTTAGTCACAGAGCCACATAATACAATAAAATATCATGAGAAACAATTATTGAATATTAGTAATAGTAACAGTTTTGTTTAATGTAGATTCATAAGTAAAATTAATTAATTGACCACTAATTATTGTTCAATTTTATAGATTGTCGTATTCAAATTTTACTCTAATTAGATGCAAGTACCACATTGGATCAATGAATGATGCCCCATTAAGCAACTAATCAGAATGGCCCAATGGACCAGAAACAGCTTGTCCACTAACGCTTCAGAGATAAGTGATAGTGGCATGAGGCTTGGATTTTAGCCTGAATCAAATCACCCACTTGCCAATTGAATATACCCTAAAGCTCAATTACATCTTGATTTTTATTTTTTTGCTTTTACATTACATTTATATATAAATTCTATGTTCCATTGAATATGCAGTCTACTTCGATTACTTCATGGCATACTGGCTATTATTACCCTGTTCCTAAACATCATCTCTTTTCTACACACAAATCAAAATCCCAAAAAACCCACTGCAAAAACCATAGCTTTATCACACTTCTTGCCACGCACAGTTGCAGCAAAGAGCAAGATAAGAATCAGAACCAATACCCCAAAAACGATAATAACTCATACCCAGATCAACAAAACCACAAATTTTTCCAAGATTTTTACTCTTCTATTGAATCCCCAAAAACCCAATTCGTACAAACTGAGGAGGAGTCTGAATCTGAGATAGATACTCATTTGGACATTTCGTCGAATATGTGGTGGACAGATTTGAAAGCTGCTTTAGGGCAGAGAATTAATCTGGAAGGCATTACTTCCTCCGTCGGAATTTTATCAAAAGACAAACATTTGGTAATCCCGCATGTAACTGTGCCTGATATAAGGTCAATTGATTGGGCAGAGCTGAAAAATAGGGGGTTTAAAGGTGTGGTGTTTGATAAGGATAATACTATTACTGCTCCTTATTCTTTGAGTTTGTGGCCTCCCCTTGGTTCATCCATAGAACAGTGTAAATTCTTGTTTGGCAATAATATCGCGGTGTTCAGTAACTCTGCGGGTAATTTTGATGAACCCCTTATGGAAATTTTGGTTAAAGTTTTGATTTTTAGGGAGTGGTATGTGTTGTTTTGGTAATTGCTTAAGTTTCCTGATTTTGTTACAATTTTAGGATTGTTTGAGTATGACCCTGATGGTAGAAAAGCTAGAGCTCTTGAGGATGCAATTGGAATCAAAGTGATAAAGCACAGTAAGTTTGTTTCCTTGCTTGAGATTTGCAATTTTGTTACATGTTTTGGTTATCGTGGATACAAATTTCCATTTAATTTATGATTCTGTGATGTTAGGTAGTTTTTAGATATTTAAGAAATGTTGATTAGCTTCGGGACTTTTGTTTATCAAAATTTAGAGGTAAAGAAGCCAGCTGGAACAGCTGAAGAAATCGAAAAGCATTTTGGTTGTGAATCCTCAAGACTTATCATGGTTAGATCCTATGCAATAGATTGTTTTGTTCTTCTATCCTCATTTCTCTTCACTTGGGATGTATCATCATACTGTATGTTGATTCCGAAAATGACAGGTGGGTGATCGGCCCTTCACTGACATTGTTTACGGAAACAGGAATGGATTTTTCACAATACTGACTGAACCATTGAGTGCAGAAGAGGAACCCTTGATTGTGAAGCAGGTTCGTCACTTGAAATTATTTTGTAGTTTGAGCTGAAAAAGAGCTTAAAATTGCTGCAAATTGGATTATTTATATAACCTACAAGGTTAATGATTTGGCCTAAATAAGGTCTTGATACTATCACCATTACATATCCATCTAGGAACAAGGAGTCTAAGCTTTTTAGAACTCATTATGTTACATTGCTAAGAGATAGGTGCCTGTAATGGAAAATGAATGTTTAACAGTTGAAGTTTAAGCATTATACTATCTGTTAGAATAATTGGTTCTGATAAACAGAGAGAGAGACAATTGCAAAAATCCATAAAAGCATATTTAGCTGGAAAGAAGAACCTTTTTATTCTACTAATTATCTTAAACTTATCCAGTGTGACCAAAGTGATATGGTTATAAATAATATCAGTTCATATCTAAGTTGGCTCTAAGAATTGCAAGGCAGCTGGTTTGGAGAGATGGTTATTATAAATGGAACTTGCAATTATATGTTGAGAGTTAGTATGTTGTTAATACAAATTGAACCATGTTAAGACCAAAAAAACTCAAGAGTGTTAGTTGTTTCCCAATAGAAATTATCCCTTGGGCAGTAATGACCTCAGATTTGTGACCCTCTAGACCAATAACTTTCCCTTCTAAGTTTCAACATCATATATGGTCTTATTTGGGGAAGAAGTAAAATCATGTGTGATTATTTACCATGTGTTATGGCCTTGAGAGAACCCTACCCCAAAAGCTAGCTATTGAAGTGGGAGAGGTCAAGGCCATATAAACACCACATTAGTATCCCATACTATCAATGTGGGGTCAAGGTTCAAACTCTTCGATTATGATCATTACACCATGAATTTAGAGAAATCCAAAAGTAGTAGAAATGAAGCCATGATTTAAGTTTTAAGCTTTCTTTTCTGAGGAAAGATTTCAAGTGACACGTTTATCTCAATCATCGTCATACGTCGTGTACTCGTGTATTCAGCTTTGTCATTATAGTTTTACAGGGAGCTCACATGCCTATAGATGCTAAAATTAATATTTTTGGTCATAAAATTCTACAATTTTCTTATTGATTATATTTCTTTTCAAAATGGAAGTCTTTTTTCTTCTTCTCAATCTCATGTTCTATCTGTTCCTGGATTTGCGACTAATACAAACAATAACTATAGGATAATACTTCATTAGGTGTTTTCTAGTTTCGGATTGTTGACGGAAGAGAATATTTGCAGGTGAGGCTACTTGAAGTAGCCATTGTTAAATACTGGTCCAACAAAGGCTTGAAGCCAATTAGTCACGCTCTTCTACCAGATTCAATCAAGTGCGTAAAGGATTTATCATCTGACAGAAGTTCATGATGTTGAAGAAAACAAATCATTATTATTTATTTATTCTTTTTTTTTTGGTTAATCTTGTGTCATATTATTGACTACGATTTCTTAGAATACAATTGGATATATTACATGAAAATATATTCTTGGATCTCCTTCGGTTTTCTACAGAAACCATCGTGTATTTTTCATGTATTCCCAGAGCCTTGAATGAGACAACTTCGTTGAATGTATTATGAGTTTTGAAAACTTCGAAATTGGCATAAATTCAAAAAGAAGAATGGAATTTTTGGGAAGATGTACGAAAAGATTTGAACTTTAGAATATAAAGAATGATTTTTTTTTTTAACAAAAGAATTAATGTTAAAATGTATACATTTTGTGGATCTTGTCTTTACACATATGTTGCATATATCCAAATCCCCAAAAGAGCCAACTGCATGCGTTTGAATCTAAATCTTCTCCAAAACTACGTTGTGTTGCATGTGCAAGAAAGAAGTATTAACAAAGAATCAAGGAATCAACCTAAACTTTGACTTAATTGAATACACATTATTTTGCAAGACAATGGCTTTCATTTTAATTTGGGAGAAATTTTAATGGGCATTCCTTTAGAAGGAAATGGAAGTGGTTCTGAAATTATTGGCTCATCAGGAATTACCAAAGACCAATCATATTGAGTCACAACATAGTGAACAAATATGAGTATATTTAGCTTTGCCAATTGGTTTCCTGCACAAAGCCTTGGCCCTCCTCCAAATGGTACATAAACATATGGTTGAATTGTCTCTTCAAATCTACTTGGATTGAAACTCAATGGATCTTCAAAATAATCTTCATTATAATGTGTTCCATATGCAGTCCAAAGCACCTGCATTGAAACACATAACTTGATGGAATTTCGAGCTTGAACTTTATAAAGGGCAATTTTGTAAAATACGGAATCTCGGGTGTTGGGGGTTCAATCTTGTTGGATTAAAAGAACAGTTTTGCCATGATATTTGCTTTGATTTCTCACTTTTTTATTTCTTGTTATATTTTGTATTCAAAGGGATATATATAAGATAAAAACTTGATTTACCTTCCATCCTCTTGGAATCGTGAATCCATCATATTCGATATCATCGATTGCTTTTCGAAATGAGCCAAAAATTGGAGGGAAAATCCTCATGCTCTCTCTAGTCACTTGCCAAGTATACATCATTTTCTTTGTATCTTCATATGTGAGATTTTCATCATCTCTTTTGCTACTCATTATATCATTATGTTCTACATACACAACCAAAAACACACAAAATAAGCTTATAGTTTTTGCACTTAAATACAAGAATATGTAAATGATACTATACCTTCAAGAAGTTTTGAATAACAATTGGGATGATCAGCCAACATCCTAAACACCATAGCAATAGCAAATGAAGTCGTGTCATGTGCTGCAAAAACGAGCAAAACGACATTATCCACCACCTCCAACTCATTTATCTCACCGCGAATTAGTGCTGCAACTAACTTTGAAAGCAAAATCCCTTCTTCTTCTTCCTCTCCTATCCCTTGTTTGTTTTCCATTTCATTTCTCTTCTTTCTAACAACATCAACCAACATATTCTCTATCTCATTTCTTGCTTTCTTCGCCTTTGAGAACTTCGATCCTGGAAAATTGACAGGAGTAGCAAACACCCCCTCCAACACCTTCTCAAAACTTTCCAACATTCCATTTTTCACCTCAATTCCAAACAAACATTCTAACACAATAGTAAATGTCAATACTTTTGCCGTACTAAAAAGACTAATAGTTTCCTCACCACTATTCCAATATTTTTCCAAATGAACTTCAATTGTTTTACATATTTTCGGCACAAGAGCCTCGAGGCCAGACGAATTTAGGCTTGTAGCCACAATGCCACGTAGGCAACGATGTGCCTCGCCTTGTTTCTCCATTATAGAATGCTTCCCCATTAATTGGACAGATGAAGAAGGCCACGAGCTTATAACTAATTTGAACTCATTTGACATGAAGAATTTATTTGCTTCTGCTCCATTTACTACAACTGTGTTGGATCCCATTAGCCTTGTTTTGAACGTGTGACCGTATTTTTGGATTCGCGGTTGGACAAATTCTTCGTGTAATTTGTTGTTTCTTTGAGCTCTGTAGAAATCTATAGTTTCACCAATCCAAGGTAATCCCAATTGCCCTGGTGGTACTTTCTTCTTGTTTTTCTGCTTAGTTTTCACATAATGTGCTACAAGAAAGGCTAAGGTTATTGAAATGAGGATTGAGAATGACAGGAAAACAAGAAAATTCATGGTGACAACAAAAAAAATTTGAGAATTTTTTAATTAACTCTGTTTTGGATTCAGTGCTGTTTTAATTATTTTTGCTTATTATCTTCTATTTATAGTACTCCGTATATGGTGTGATCCTATTGCTTGCATGAGGGAATATGACCATATATCAATTGATTAGTTAATTAATATTAATTAAAGTCAACCTTATTTGATCAACTCCAAAAGGTCGGCAAAATAATGACCAACTATGATACCATGTGGAGAAATGTTATATATTTAGGACATAAGAAAAAACAGAATTCTTTTTTTTAAAAGTCAAATTGTGCATTGCATGTGCTATCTTGTGTTCCGATTTCGCGTAATCATTGAATTCTTTTTTTTTTTATGATCGGAGGGTTGAGATTGCAATTCTTATAATTTGTACAGAATCCCAAGATATCTGCTGTGTGTATATTATTACTTAAATGAGTTGTAGTATGGAATAGTACAACTTTTGCTGCATGGAAGTCAAATGCTCGCATCGTGGATTAAAATCTCGTGGGGTTTTTTGCAAGTTAACTCCCTGTGATATGTCTAATGGGCAATTTACCTCCCTGTGAAATAAAAATAGGCAATTTAACTCCCTGTGAAATGAAATAATGAGCAATTTACCTCCTTGTGATATAAAAATAGGCAATTTTCCCTATGAAATTAATAATGAGCAATTTAACTCCCTGTGATAAGAATTAATGAGCAATTTAGAGGGAGGCAATGTGCTTCTTTTATAAAAACACAGGGAGCTATCTTGCCATTTTTCTTATCACAGGGAGTTAAATTGCCTATTTAGAATATCACAGGGAGGTATTTTGCACTTTTTAGAATATCACAGGGAGGTATTTTGCCATTTTATTTATCACAAGGAGTTAATTTGCCTATTAAGAATAACACAGGGAGTTAATTTGCTATTCACTCAAATCTCGTGTTATGATTATGTCAGTTAAATATTAGAAATTTTTTGAAAAAATTTCGGAAAAAGTTTAAAAAAACTGTGTATTCAAAGGAACATGTCAAAGTGGAAAGTTTTTTTTTATATTTTTGTTTCGATTAATTTAAAATTAGAAATTGTCCGATATTTTCGCTGAAAACATATTGAAATTGTAATCCATATACAACAAGTATCTCGCGTTAGTTGAGGATTTTGTAAGGAATGAAGAATTGGTTGACTAAACTAATGATACTTAATTATATCACATAATTAATGTGTTGGACTTGTGACTAATGCCAGTGCAATAGTTGCAGGGCATTAAGCAAGTTGAAGAGAATCAATCATATGACAATTAATTAATAAATTCAACTTAAGAGATGTTTAGTGAATGAGTACTATTTTACTTGAGAATGTGGCAATAATGCAAAAATTAAAACCTCAAAAGATTGTCTGCACCGTCCAAATCCCTACCTTATTCTCACATTCCAATTTCCCCTGAATGAATGAAAGCAAGTTTTAGATGTATTAAGGATAATTGTCTGCACTGTTTTTTGTGAGGTTTTATTTAAAAAAGCTAACTTATATGAAAAATGAAGAAATGGTCATTCATGAATGTAATTTTTTGGTTCACGGTTAATTTTGTAAATTTCTAATTTCTAATTTGAGCTTTCTAAACTTTAATATTATTGCACAATTTGGGCAAGCTTAACGTTTGTTGGGTGCATATATACTAAATTCATCTTTTCATAGAAGATTCCTCTTCCAACTTTAAAATTTGATAATGTTTATGTTGATTGTTGGAAGGAAAATGATGCAAAGGTTTGGATAAGATTACACGTTTGCACATCAACATTTTTCAACCACATTAGTTATGTTTATAGATTAAATATTGTCGCTCATATTCAACAAAAAGTTTCACTTTGTCTTGGCTATAATTTAAGGCAAGAAGCACCCAAAAACTAGAATTGAGGCATCGATGGATCAAAATTTCGTTTCGAGTGTATATTTCGATCAGCCAAATATTAGAAACTTTTCGAGGTTTTTCGAAAACACTAAGGAAAAATTGTAAAAAAACTTACTAAATTTAGAATAATAACAGAGTTTAAGGCAAACTAATAGTTTCGGAATTACATCTTATTTTTGTTTCGCTTAATTATAAAACGGAAACTTTTTCCATGGCATCAAAGCTAAATGTAAATTAAACTCTAGTAGATTCACAAAATAAGTTGAGATCTATCCAGCTTAAGACTGATTTTTTTCCCCTACTATCGTTTTTCACTAATGCAAAGTTGGATTTGATTTCGATTTAAGTTTTTATTTTGGAAATGGAGAAAACATAAATTCATAAGGTCTGATTTTTTTAACTTTGAATTTTATCAGGTGATCCAAGTTAGTTAACTGAATTTACAATTTTGTGAAAATAAATTAATTAAAATCATCAAGTAGAAAATATCAGAAATGAATTTAGCTTACTCCTACTTAACTTTTCATTTCTATCTTACTAACTGAAAATCAAATTAAACGATTCACGCGATATGTGAATTCTAAAGAGTTTTATACAAATTAAACTATTCAATATGCTACTCGATCAAATACATTTTATAAAACTCTTGTGAGTTCTCATTGTTAATACATATCATAACAAGCTTGAACAATATCATTTTCTATATAACTTTAAGAGCTCGATCGGTCACTCAATGAGCTAAAAAATGACCAAATATATTTAAATATATCAAATATCTCGACTTCGTTATGTCTAACAACCAAAACAAACTCAAACACAATTATTAATCTAAATCAAACATTAAAAAAGTGGTATTCAACACTACTCATCTAGTTTAAATCCGTATTTAGTTGGTACACATTATTTAAGTACTTCATAATTTATTGACATTGTAAGCTCATAAAACTTCAATACAAATTATACAACCAAACAGTCTCTATTATCCAACACTAGAATCAAATAGACAGCTCAGCACAATTAAAAAAAAATGGGGTCAGATTTATGAACAATATTTTCCAAATTAACTCAATTTTTCCCTCAGAATTCAGTTAAAATCATTTATAAATATGCAGAACAGCTTTGCTGCAAAGAGGTTAGCTAGCTAATTATCAAAAATTAAAAAAGAGGTTAGCTAGCTGTCTCCTAAAATGCCATCAAATAAAAGCAACTCTGTTTTAAACTAAAATAACACGTGTCAAAAAAGCAGAATCCAATTTGTGGTGCTCTCATTTACTACTACAATTGAATTGAATGTGGCCCCCCGTATCATTTTTGTGCTTCACCTAATTTTCACCTAACACCTAATGTTTGTTACTCCCCGTTTCATATTAATTGGCATATTTGTTAATTTTTTTTGTTTCAAATTAATTGGCATGTTTGAGTTTTCAAAGCACTTTTTTCCAGGTTTGCCCCTTTCTCTCATTGGAGTTGGGAATTCAATGGTCACCACTCACTAATAAAAAATTAAAAAGTAGTCATCATTGTAAAAGGTATTTGAGACATTTTACCATAAAAAAATATGTAATTATGAGGTTTCTTAATATGTGGAAAAAGTAACAATGTGCCAATTAATATGAAACAGATGGAGTAACAAACATTAGGTGTTACTCCCTCCGGTTCATATTAATTGTCACATTGTTACTTTTTACACATATTAAGAAACCTCATGATTAATCACTTTTACATGGTAAAATATCAAAAATACCCTTCCTAGTGACTCTTGAGCTTCCCAACCTAAATGTAAGAGAAGGGCAAAATTGAAAAAAATTGCATTGGAAACTCAAATGTGCCAATTAATATGAAACATAAAAATTTGGCAAATGTGCCAACTAATATGAACCGGAGGGAGTAGCTTTTTATCAACTTTTATCTCTAGTTTGTTTGGTAGCGTTATCGATAAATAAAATATGATTCATCACTTTAGGCATAACTCAGATATAAAGCTGACGATATTGCCAGATCAATGATTGTTGCTACCAGAACAATATTTTATAAATTCCGAGCCTCTCCTATTAAAGGGTCATGAAATGAATCCATAAATCTGATGTTTTATTTAATTTGCAGCTACTTAATTGTAGCAAATTCATCTTCAATCTCATTAAATACACACTTTTAAATTTTTAATTATATTTCCTTTCCTTTCTCTTTCTTAGACGAAATATTACTCTTTCCACAAAATTTAAACTTTGTGATATTACTATTTTTGAATTAAAACCATCACAATTTTCAATCCTTAATTTGATGAATTTTAAAGCATAATTTGAACTCAAGTTCGATTTATTTAACAATCAAATCAATCTTAATCATGTATTGCTCGACAATGTTTAACTAACTTGCACTCCTATTTATTAAATGACGTATATTTTATATTTTTGTAATAGCAATTGTGATAATCTCCTCATGGTCCACGTAATTAGGTGTTAACAATATATTTGTAATGTCTAAAGTAGCATCAAATAATTATTACAGTTGCAAATATGTTTTTCATATTTAAAGTTATTGCGGAAAGGGAAAAGTAATTAATATATATTACATATTACGAAAGAATTGATTGAGTTGCTATAAAGCTATAATGAGGCTTTGACAGGAAGGGTAAATTAGAGAACTAAAATAAATTGCTCTCCTATTTATTAAATGACTTATATTTTATATTTTTTGTAATAGCAACTGTGATAATCTCCTCATGGTTCACGTAATTAGGTGCTAACAATATACTCCCTCCGTTTTATGATATCTGTCATTTCCCATGTATGCATACAAATTAAGAAAATCATTGAATATGACTGAATTCTAGAGAAAAAAATGAAAAAGACTAAGATACCCTATTAATTAATTATCCTCCACTAATGTTTGAGAAAATTTATGAGCATAAAGGACAAAAATGGAAAAAGAGTAATTAATGCTTTATTGGAAATTCAAAGTGACAGATATTATGGCACAAGAAAAACTTTTCAAAGCGACATATATTATGAAACGGAAGGAGTATTTGTAATGTCTAAAGCAACATCAAATAATTATTACAGTTGCAAATATGTTTTTCTTATTTAAAGTTATTGCGGAAAGGGAAAAGTAATTAATATATATTAAATATTACGAAATAATAGATTGAGTTGCTATAAACGATAAAGCTATAATTAATGAGGCTTTGATTGGAAGGGTAAATTGGAGAATTAAAAGAAATTGTTCCGGCAAAGCAATAATCTTCGTTCTGGCAATATCGTCCAAATATAACAATCACATGTCCAACTCTCGTATAAATTTACATAAGGGTCGCCTTGTTTATTGTTTGTCCAAGAGTTAAAGGCGGGATTTTGACATATATATTGCTGTAAAACTCTTCCCATAAATATTTTTATTTATTTTTAGTAAAAGATTTAGTAGTATTTTTACCATTATTCTATAATTTCTGCCAAACGAGTTCTATTGTTGCACCCCTGGGGTCTAATGTCTCAGATTACCTATTCGGTACGCAATTTCTTGAAAGGGCACAAATTTATAGTTTCAATCAGCCCATTTGGCTCCAAACCAAATTGGACAAGGGCCAGCCCGATTTCTTTCAAATCTCATAAACAAAACTATTTGGCTAGAAATTAATGAAACCAAATTACTCAATTTTATTTTATTTTAATCGATCAAAGTTCATTTAAACTTACAAAATAATAGAGAAATATAATGTACCAATAGGTGATTCGTCTAATGAAATAGATTAATTCGCACAACATGGTGAACTCAATTATGTATAAGACTTGAATGCCCTTGTGAAGTCAGAAAAACACTTGGAATATAATGTGTCCCAACTGATAGGGAATACATTAAAAAAAAAAAAAAGATCACTATAACATTGTAATTAGACCATTAGTTAAAAGTGCAAGGACAAAAAAACTACCTTAATCAAGCAACCATTTTATGAGTTTAAATTGACCTGTTCTATTCATAGCTATGTATGGTTATCCCATGTTAGACAGGCGTGTTTGAACAATTTTCAATCCGAAAAACAAACAATGGGGAAGGTCAAAATCATTTAAGACAAGAAAATGCAAATATTTAAGATACTATGAGGATACATTATGAGGATTTAATGCACCTGCAACAAATACAACTAATCACATACTCATTCACCTATTGATATTTATTTCTGATTCTCTCAACTCTATATATATATACAACCCTCCATCATATATAGAATCATACGAACTCTGAAAAAGACTCTTCTTTTCTTTCTGAGTTTTCTTCATGGAGATGAAGAGAAGTAAGCAATCATCTTTGTTCCTTTGTGTTGCTATGGTTGCAATGCTTTCGGTCTCGTATGCAGCCAACTTTGAGGATCAAAAGAACTACTACACACCCAACCCGATTGCAGGATCTCCTCCAGGTTATTTATTTAACCAAGAAAATCTTTCAATTTCTTATTTTACTATGTTCGACTCTATGTATTCGTAATTCAGATGCATGACATGTACGAACCGAGCTTAACTTTTAACTTTTTGTGTTGTTGTTATAGTTATTAACACCCCTCCGGCAAATGCAACCCCAACACCATCTCATGGAGGCGGAACCTACGGAAACCCCCCGAGTGGAGGCCACCACCACCACCACCACCACCACCAAACTCCATCTCCTCCAAAAGGTGGTGGTGGGTACTATCCTTCCCCTCCAACCTCAACACCAAAAACTCCGAGTCCGAGTCCGGCTCCAACACCAATCACTTTAACTCCACCAACGATTCCGATCATTGTTCCCGGAACTCCACAAGGTGGTGGTGGTGGTGGTGGTGGCGGCGGCGGAGGCGGCGGTGGTGGTGGTGGCGGCGGCGGCGGCGGTGGTGGTGGTGGCGGTGGTGGTGGTGGATACTATCCTTCCCCTCCAACCACAACACCAAGGACTCCAGCGACTCCAACACCAACCATTGCAAGTCCACCAACGACTCCAGTCATTGTTCCGGGAACTCCAACCACTCCCGGATACACACCAGCAACTCCGGCGGCTCCAACACCAACTGTTGCTGCGACTCCACCAACGACTCCAATTCTTGGAACTCCACCTCCAATTTCGTTCGATCCAATCTCTCCACCTTTTACTTGCACGTAAGTAATACATACAATCGTATCAAAAAGAGCTAACTGCCCCTGTGTTATTTTTTTATAAGCAAAAAAACCCCGTGTTATTTTTTTCATAAGAAAAAAACCCCATGTTATTTTTTTATTAACCAAAAAACCCTATTTGATATTCCTTCATAAATCAATAGGGTGGTTATTGCCATTTTTCCAAGTGAACAGGGGGTTATTGCCAATTTCAAAGTTTAAGGGGAATTATTGTCAGCTTTTTAGGTGAATAGGGGTTTTTGCATTTTTGGTGGGGCCTAATTGTTATTTTTCCTGCAAAATATGTACTCCAGCTTGGGAGGTGGTCTTTTTGATAAAAATAGCACAAGGGGGTTTCTGGTAATAAAAATAGCAAAGGGGTTTATTTGCTAATTAGGCAAAATAAAGGGGGTAATTTTGCATTTCATTCTATCAAAAACAAAACTTTACTAAAGACAAGACACTAATTGTTTTGAATGAAATAATAAAAATGCAGGTACTGGAGAGATCATCCAAATTTGATATGGGAATTGTTTGGCTTTTGGGGTACAACAATCTGTAACGCCTTTGGTGTGCCTAGCTTACCTGGGGTTGGAGCCAGCACGAACTTGCTACAAGCTCTTTCGAATACTCGTAGTGATGGGCTCGGAGATCTTTACAGAGAAGCCACAGCTGCTTTGCTTAACTCAATCGTGCTCGGAGGGTTCCCATACTCATTTGGCCAGGTTCGGGACAGTTTCGTTGAAGCCCTTGGTTCGAACGAGGCTGCAGCGGCTCAAGCACAGCTATTTAAGCTGGCTAATGAGGGTAGAAAAATAAATCCCCAAAGCCTGAAAATCTAGTAAAATTATATTCCTTCATTGTATGAGGTTATTTAAAATTAAAAAGTATGTTAAATTCGATTTTGATGTCATAGAGAATCAAGACGGGAACCAATTTTATGCTTTCTTGATTTAAATATAAATATATTATTTTTAATGGATTGTTTATTTCGCACATTTACCACCTTGTGTCTGACTACATTAATATGGCTGTTTCCATAATAAAACTAAAAAGAAAGACACTGCAGTTGTATAACTTTTTGCTGAAATCTGACCAACAGAACATTGATAGTGCTACAGAATATGTAACAAGAGGACTAAAAAGACCACAGGATAGATAAACTTTGTGTGTATGGTCCACTACCCCTCTGACTTCTTTGTATGACAAATACATCATTTAATTTGGTCTACCAACCATTCTAGTTATATATGATTAATTTATACTACCCACAATTAATATCTGTTTGGCTAAATAATGAAAAGAATGGTACACAGACTTATGTACGGAAACTCAACTCAAATATGATGACTAAATAAGCAGTATCACATATATAAATCAGCACAAAGATAAATGTATCACATATAAATCTTATACAAAGAGCATTATTTGTAGAAAATAATAGATCATAACTGAACTTTCTCAAGTTGGACTTACATTTACTTGCTTTTAGACTATAGCCTCCATCATCCAGAGAAGAAATTATGGAACCTCTCTTCAATGCCATGAAGCCAAACCTGTATCAAACTATTTACAGATAGAAGTAATGACATTTGAGGTAAAAATGAATAAATAGAAGTAAACTCAGAATCAAGATAAAATGTTTTCTAGGGATTTTTGAAGTTTTGCAGCTCTCAAGCTTTGGGATAGTACGTGGATAATGTCATCAGATTACGAGTAAGTTTCCATCTTCAAATGATACACAATTTAAATTATCTTATTATTCCTAAGTTTGTTAGCAGGGTAAAGTTCTATGCTTCGCCGAGTTTTAGTTGGTGCACGTTTTGTTTATCTTTCCTAGCATTTGTATGATGGATTCACGCACACTACCACCTCAAATGGGTAATAAAAGTAGAGATTAGATGAGATGATTATAATTACGAGTTATCGGTAAACCGTCTTAAAGGAGCCATTTCTTTCCCATCATATCTCTGTTCTTTTGCTCCACAATTTTTATATCACATTACCAGGGAAGTCTTGTGTTCAACCTTAATATAATGATGTCACTACATTCAGATCAAGTCTCAAGAAACAAATATAAAAGTGGATACAGGAAATTCAGTCAGAATATTTAGCAGGCAAACAAGATAAATGCATAGACACAAATTTACTGTTTCCGTTATCAGCTTCATGAGCGGAAGAAGTAAAGGAAAAAATATTGATTACTTTGCAGTTATGCACAAAATTGGACTTGCAGTGACGAGTAAGCAAACTACAACATAAAATGGCCAATTAATTTATCACCTTGATATATAGCAGTGCAATAATATTCTGAGATGAATAGCTCGATTACCTGCAAATTTTAAATGTAGGAAACACATATGTTACCTGAGCCCTGAGCATGTATAGCAGTGGAAAATAAATATTTTTGCCATCAAGAATTTAACATTGAGATCACTCTGTGCCGTTCAAGACGAAATAATATAAAATCTTCAACAATTGTGACAAAAATGAAGGGGAAAAAAAACTAGAAGGCTCTGTCTTGAGGGCAGGCAATTGTGTGTAGCACCTGATGCTATATATGTTCTCTTGCAGTCATATCAGACACCACTTGAACTTCTTCTCTGGGGAATTGACTAAATCTTCTACTTCCACAGATCACCAAATTAGATAGGTTATATGCAACATATGAGCACAGCTCTTACAAAGTTCAAGTTGCTTTAATACATCATTTTCAATGTGAATCCTTTTGAATGACACATAATGGTAAGATCTCGTCAGCTCATATGAGATTCAAACCAGTCAAAGATTTCCTGAGACTGTAAGCTAGTCATTTCATGATACGCAAATGCAAGATTCATTTCCTCTTGAATGTGATTGACCAATAATTTATCCGTAAGCGGAATATTCCTCTCTTCTAAAGCCGTTTTCCACGGTATTGCACGCCCATCATCCCTCATGTAACCATTCTCGTCAATAAACCCCTTGTCCTTAAACAAATCAAACAATTTCACCGAGAGGGTAATATCAAGGTTCGGTATTCTATTAGCAAAGAACTCTGGCGTCAAAGGGAATTCCATGCATTTAATTTCCGCCACTTCAATTCCCTTCTCCCTCATAGATACTAAATATTTATCTATCTTCCGTTTCCTAGTTTCATCTTTAGGCATGTGCACGAAAAGAGTAGACGGGTAATCTTTTCCGATATCCAAATGACTATACACCCCTTCAGCAATCATTAAAGCAATACTTCTGAACTGTAACTTTGTTGCAAGCACAGAGACAAAGTATCCACCAGAGGAGGCACCCAATGCAAATATCGGCAGCTTTCCAAGCACTTGTTTAGCCACCCACCATTCTATAATATCTTTAACAATCCACCTTTCTTCCCCAAGTGACCAGCATACTCCTTTACTCGAAATGGCAAGTACGGCAAAATTTCTAGCCAATGCATGAAGCACAATGAGCCTTTCTTCAGGTAAACCAACACAATTTAGGCAATTAGGTGACTTATCCCAAAAATTAACTGCTCTACCATTACAGCCATGAGCTAAGAAGAGAACTGCCTTTGGCGAGTTGGGTATCTGCCAGATTAAATCAGTACTGTTCCGAAACTCTACAGTTGGATCTAATCGAACTAAAGAGTCAAAGCTATTCCATTTTTGGTTCACGATATCGGACATCGAACTGGATCGACCTCCACGCTTTCCAAATAATAACACCAATGCAACTAATAACAAGATCAAGAAGGTAAACAAAAGTGGAAACTGAACATTTCTTGTACTACTGGACTGCTTCAATAATCTGTTTCCACGCCTATTCATGTCTGAAGAACACAGAATATATCATTATCAATTCATCCCATAAATTTTATTTATTAGAGTAATAAAAGAAGGTAATTTTATATGAAAGATTCTTCTTTTTTACTCATATGCCCAATTAACTTCAAATAATTCAATTCATTTCTATGTTTCAAAACATGGTATTTCAATAAAAAGAAGGCAACTTTTTTATTTGACTTCATCACATAAACATAATATTACCATATCGAAGAATGTTATGTCAACAAAAATCAAATCTTTGCAGCTATAATGACAATTGGCATTACAAAATAAGAAGGCATTAATTCAGAAGAAAAAAATTGCCGATTAAGTACCTGGAAGCATAAGTCGAAACTGATCATACAATTTGGGGAGGGTTTCTATTTTCAGATTTGCCGTGTGGAAATTTTAGCTGTAGCAACGTAGCTGATAGGTCAAATTTATTGATTTAAATCTTCTTGATCGAGTTGGATCTGTGTGAGGGAAAATAATGGATCGGGTCAAAGTGGGTTAAAGAAAATTCGATGTAGTATTATAAAATAATCAGGTCAAAACGAGTAGGTCCAGAACTATTGGATTTTTTGTTATGTTTAAAATAACTTGTGCATATAAAATGTTAAGTACTATAATTTCCGTTTAATTTCAACACAATTTTATTACTCTCACTTAATAATAATAATAATAATAAAGTTAGCTTTTTACTAACTAAATTAAATTTAAATTTTTTAAAGTGAAAGAAAAATTAAAGTTATGTTAAAAATAAAATTATTTAATTAATTAATAAATTAAAAAAAATAGAGCAGATAATCGATATATGTCGACCACCCACTGACTAATGCACGCGCCCACCCAACGAGTCTTAACTTCCGGTGGATGAGCCGAGGGGAATTCCCCTCGACTCAGGTCACCCACCGCCCAACCCAACCCCACCCCCCCATGCACTAAACCCTACCCTAGTACCCTTCCCCTTTCTCTTCCACTTCCTACACTAGATATGCTCTAACATGTTATAGTGGAGATTCAAAATTGTTCATATTTGAAAACTTAATCTATTTTACTATATAAATCAAAGCTCAACGCAAATTTACCATATGTTCTTTGTCTACTTGGCAAAAAATCTCACTATATTAATTTTATTTGCAAAACCTCTTTGTATTCTTTTTTATTAACAAAAACCTCATTTATAAATCTTTTGTAACTCAATACAAATTTTATTGTTAATTCTTTAAGTGAATAGATTTATTTTCAAATTTCTTAGTTAACAACGGGATTATTGTTAAATTTTAGGTGAATAGGATGTTTTCGCATTTTATATATGATGAGGGTATAATTGTTATTTTTCTTGTAAAATGTATACTTCGACTTGAGAGATGTTAACTATTTTTGGCTAATAAAAGATAACACCTGAAGGATTTTTACTAATGAAAATAACACATGACAAATTTTGTTAATTAGACTAAGTATAAAAAATAATTTTGCATTTTCGCTGGACAAATCACTTACTGGTAAATTTAAAAGTTATTGAATCTTAACATTTATACTCATAAGTTAGCTAAAAGTTCTTGGGATGATTTTGATATTATTCATGAATTACCTTTATCAGCTAGAATCTTGGAGATGAGTTGTAAAATCTCTTTGTTTCTTCTAAATAAACAAAAAGCGAAGAAAAAAAATTATATTCAAATTTGATCTGAATTAATCCAGTATAGTCCATCTAGCTTAATCGAATTGAAGAAGAAAAGCCAAATATGCCACCCCTATGTGAATACATACAAATACAATTGGGGAATGGTTTCTTTGGATGCTGCTCAACTTGTTGCAACGTATATCCATCCACTTTATCCAAAATATTACCCATTAAATAGAATAATTAAATGAAAAAAAAATTAGCATATTCACTTTGTGTAAACTTATTAGTTATAAGCATGGATCAACATTCGTTTCGAATGTATGTTTCGGTCAGCTAAATATTGAAAACTTTTCGAGAATTTTCCGGAAAGGTTTCGGAATTGCTAGGAAAAGTTGTAAAAAAAGTTATTAAACTAAGAAAATTAACATAGTTTAAGGCGAAAAAATAGTTTCGGAATTACATTTTATTTTTATTGTTTCCATTGATTAAAAAAACGAAAACTTTTTAATGTTTTCGACGAAAAATATGAAAGTTTTGATCTATGATTATAAGATTTCAAACTTGAAAGGAAATATCATAATCGGGCCCCAAACTCACGCTTTCAGGAGCCACTATTTTTTAAGACATATTGAAATAAATATATATTTCCAGATTCTAGTTTCATTCTAAAATTTTGGTGAAAAGAGAAATTTGAAATTAAGCTAGTACTTCTAGTGGAAGGTAACGCAGTGATAAGAGAAAATATTTTGATAAAAGTTAACGTTGTTAATTACTTGCTGGGAAAAAGAGACTTACGTTTTCAGATCTGTTCCCTTTAATTTATATTTTCGAAATTGAATTCCTTTTTGTATTTCATTAAAAAATAAAGTTTTAAAACATCAGAGCTGTAGGCCCAGTCGCATGTTACTAGCTGAAATTAAGATAGGCATGAAATGATAGAAGGCAAGAAAATGAGAAAACGCTTTTTAATTCTTTGTCAATTAGGTCAACTTCGAATGAGGCCAGGGAGGCCTTTTTGATGTTCTACTTTGTTTGTATTGATGGATTTGGGAATTGTGTAACCAAATTTGTCATTTAAAATCACCATTTATCTTTGATATTTTTTTAAATAAGTTCAGAATTTATTTGGGTGCATATTCACGAGCAAAAGTAAAAAATGTTGAAAGCCTCTAGGAACAATCTTTCCCAAACTTGGAAAAAGCCAAAGAAAGATGGGCTCAAGATGAACGTCGTGGATGCGGCTTTCTCTCTTATTGTGGTGTTGTTACAACAAACATTCTGATAAAAGGAAAATGTTATGTTGTCTTTGCAACCACAACACATTGACATACGCAAGATGTCACCTCAGATAAGGCTTTGCGATTCCAGAAACTTTCACAATCCCGCGGGATTGCTTCACTTTAGACAAAGTGATGATTGAGAGTGACATCTTAAATGCAATCCACTTCATCTCTGGCTCTCAAAAACTCGATTGGGTCTCTGACCCTTAATTTAGTTGATGTCATCAAAAATATCAAGCCAAATGACCCAAGTGGAAGTTCAAATTAGTGTTTATTATTATCGAATTTAGAATTGATTCTGATCGAAGTATTCTAAATTAATATTTTCTCGATTTGTATATTTTGGTTCTCTAATCGAATCAGACTCTCATTACAAGATATTATATTTAGGCGACAAGATATGAAGTAATAATGTTAAACTTTAGTTTTCTTTCTCACAATCATAAATGTGAATCTATAGTAATGGCAAATATAATTTTTAATGATTATTGATAACTAATGACAATAACTTTGTAACGTTTTGTGTATCATGCAACACATTTGGCGACACAATTGCCACCTAAGAATAATAAATAATGTCACAATCTTTAGCAAAAATACGAAAATTGTTATTGTATATAATTAAAATGTCCGACGACTTAATTATAATGTTATCAGCATTATATTCATGAAGCCTTTAGTGAAAATTGTCATTATATATGATGTTGCACGAAAATGATCAAGGGTATCTCCGGGATTGCCTCCTCCTATCTTGATCGTCTTCAAATCTCGTTCTGACGTCACGGGACGAACTTCGAGGAAAATCTTTAGCTACTCTTCTCCCCTGTCTTCAACCTCCTTTTCCAATGAGTATGATGATCTATTTATAAGGCAAAATGTCACATAATTAATACCGTATACATAAATAGGGGTAAATTAGTCTTTCTGGAGAGTGCAATAAATATTACTCTTTTTAATTATTTTAATATATAGAGGATTATGTTAATTACTAATATGCCCTTAAAACACAAATTATCACCATCATGAAGCCCCCCAGTTCCATAGATAAATATAAAAAAATATTTACTTGTGGAATTTTAAGTGATAATAATACTCAATAGAACATCATTTCATGTAAATATGTTGTGACTTTATTGTAGGATGATCATTTTTTTTTTCTTTCCAAAGAGCAAATCCTTTCATTAGTTAACTTTTCAAATAGAGTTTCCAACTTATAGTTTCAAAACTTCAACATGATATTTTTCCTTTAGAAGTTGTCATTGCTAAAAATCCTCCACAATATCACCACGAAGTAGTTGTTACCAAAATTTAATGCATTGTTGTAGTAATATTTATCATGTTCTTTTCCTTCTCTGACTCTCCTTTTTTTATTTATTTTATTTTTATTTTTTATATTCATTTGTGGGAATCTGTGGAACACTTGCTTCGGCTAGCTTAACCCAGGCTCGACTGAGGCATCCCTGCCTCGGCAGGCTCGGTTGAGGCACTTTTGCCTCGACAGCAGTTCGGATTCGACCGAGGCATTCTTGCCTCGACAGTAGTTCTGCCAAGGCATTCTTGCCTCGGCAGTAGTTGGGCCGAGGCATTGTTGCCTCGGCAGTAGTTCTGGTTCGGCCGAGGCATTTTTGCCTCGGTAGTAGTTCTGTCGAGGCATTCTTGCCTCGACAGTAGTTCTGCCAAGGCGTTCTTGCCTCGGCAGTAGTTCGGCCGAGGCATTCTTGCCTCGGCAGTAGTTCTGGTTCGGCCGAGGCATTTTTGCCTAGGCAGTAGTTCTGCCGGGGCGTTCTTGCCTCGGCAGTAGTTCGGTCGAGGCGTTCTTGCCTCGACAGTTGCCTCGGCAGGGTCCTGTCGAGGCTTCCTCTCTTTACTTATATATATATATATATACATATATATTGGAGGCACAATATTTCTCGAATGAGCACTTGGATTTCGGGAATGGGTTCTCCTCTATGTAGCTTGGTTTTTATTTATGCTTTGACACTTGTTTGATTATTTTCTTCGATGTTTGGTTAGTCACTTGTGACTGATCTCAATTGCTTTTGAACTTATGATTTTTCACCTTCGTATGTGTTATTCATCATTTCTTTTCCATTTGAGATGTTTGTACAACGTTTTGTCATTGTAGGAGATTTATTATGCAAGTGTTTTTGCTTGACCCCTTTTAGAGGTGTAATACTATTGGAGAGTTTCTTCTTATTTTGTCTTCGATATGAAAGCATTTTTTTTTACCCCTTTTAGAGGTGTAATACTCTTTTGAAGAGTTGTTTATTCTACCTTCGGTATGAAAGTGCTTCTTTTATTTGACCTATTTTAGAGGTGTAATGCTCTTTTGATGAGCGGTTTATATTATTTTGACCTCGTTTTAGAGGTGTAATACTCTTTTGAAGAGTTCTTTATTCTACCTTCGATATGAAGGTGCTTCTTTTATTTGACCCCTTTTAGAGGTGTAATGCTCTTTTGATGAGCGGTTTATATTATTTTGACCTCGTTTTAGAGGTGTAATACTCTTTTGAAGAGTTCTTTATTCTACCTTCGATATGAAGGTGCTTCTTTTATTTGACCCCTTTTAGAGGTGTAATGCTCTTTTGATGAGCGGTTTATATTATTTTGACCTCGTTTTAGAGGTGTAATACTCTTTTGAAGAGTTCTTTATTCTACATTCGATATGAAAGTGCTTCTTTTATTTGACCCCTTTTAGAGGTGTAATGCTCTTTTGATGAGCGATTATTTTGGCCTCTTTTAGAGGTGTAATGCTCTTTTGATGAGTGATTATTTTGGGTTGGTAACTGCCCATTCTGTAAATCTTTATCATCAAAGGTGATATAATGAATGTTCTCCGCAGCTTGCTGAATTTGTTGCTCAGGTTGTGGTGGGAGTTCTGGAAATGCTTTTGCTGACCTTATCAACGTTTTTCTAGCACTAGTTGAATCTCCTCCAGCTGGCCCTCCTGATATTACGTTGATAATGCCTGCTCCAGGCATATTCTTATCATATCTTCCTTGCATTGAACTATTCCTGTTAGGTTCTTGCTTTCACTTCGTTTCTGTGGGAGGTTTCTTCCAGACTGCGAGGTAGTTGGTGCTACATCTCTTCTATCTATTCCTCTTCTTCTTTCCACAAATTCTTGAAGGTTACCTCGTTGTATTAATCTTTCGATTTCATTCTTCAGATGATAACAATCCTCAGTATTATGTCCCCGAGCTCTATGATAACGACAATACTTGTTCGATCTTTGACGGTTTAGATTTTCCTTCAGTGGTTGTGGCCATTGAGGTAACCCTTGTCTGACTGCTGCCGAAAAAACCTCCTCTCTGGTAGCATTTAGGGGTGTGTATTGTGCATACCTGGGGGTATATCCAATTTTTCTTTCTTCCTCTCGATTCTCCTTTCGCTTCAGGTGATCATTCTTATCCTCTTCTCTGATCTTTCTTTTGCTTCCTTTCTTCATTTTCGCCTCCAATGCTTCCTCGATCCTGATGAACTTTTCTGCTCTAGCTAAGAGTACATCAAGAATTGTTGGGGGTTTTCCTGCTAAAGACTCCTTCAGTCGTTCATCCAATAGTGTTTGCTGGAGTATACTGGCGAAAAGCTCTGGATCCACCTGATGTACTTCCAACAATGCATTAGTGAAGCGTTGTATATATTCTCTCAGTAATTCTCCTGCTCTTTGTTTCACAGTGAACAAATGCGCTGCAATCTTTTGAGTCTTCCTATTCATTGAGAAGTGATGAAGGAAGCGCTGCCTCATTTGCTCAAAGTTGGTAATTGTGCCTGTCGGTAGCTGGTTAAACCATGTGAGGGCAACCTTGACTAAAGTTGTGCGAAATATTTTGCAGGTGGCTGCATCGCTCATTGCATACAGATCTGCCTTGGCCGCAAACTTGTCTAAATGCTCCTGGGGATCTCCCGTTCCATCATACTCTGTGAGGCTTAGGATCCTGAACCCTTGTGGTAAGGGTTCTGAAAGGACTACGGGAGCAAAGGGACTTCTTCTCATTGGAATTATGGTTGCATATGGTTCTCCTACTTCTCCTCACCTCGGTTGCTCGTAATTATGTTCCTCACGCTCCTTCCTTCCTTCATTTATTTATTATTGGAGCATCGTCTCGATTAATCCCGGAGTGAGGTTTTCTGATGGATTCCATTTGTCTTGCTGGATCCTTACTATTAACTTCTTCCTCCTTCAAAGGTTGTCCTGGAGTTTGTTGTTCCATCGGTCTTTGTTCTTCTCTCGCTGTTGCTCCTGATGCCCTGTGAGGGAACATGGGTGAAGCACGCACTCTTTGCTGCTCAGCCACATATTGTGCGACTGCTCGTGCGGCGACCGTTGCTACCATTGCATCCAGCATCTCTTAAGTCATTTGAATTGTGGGTGCTATGGATGGCGCATCAGGTGCTGCTTCAGAGTTTAGTGCTTCCAGCCCTGCTTAGTTTTTTGGTGCATCAGGCACCTCTTCAGTTTTTTGACGCATCAGGCGAGGTTTCATTTTTCGGCCCCTCAGGCGCTGCTTCAGCTTTTGGCGCATCAGACCCTGCTTCAGCTTTTGGCGCACCAGACACCGCTTCATTTTTTTATGCCTCAGGCGCTGCTTCAGCTTTTGGCGCATCAGAGGCTGCTTAATTTTTCGGCACCTCAGGCGCTACTTCAGCTTTTGGCGTATTAGGCACTGCTTAATTTTTGGCGCATCGGGCACTGCTTCAGAGTCAGACATCTGAGTTTGTGCGCCTCCTTCTCCAGTCATTGCCTCGTGTGCCTCATTGCCTCTTGCGCCTCCTTCAGCTGGATTGACTTTAGTGCCTCCTCTAGTTGGATTGCCTTTTGCGCCTCCTTCAGCTGGATTGACTTTGGTGCCTCCACCAGTTGGATTGCCTCTTGCGCCTCCTTCTCCACCTCCACCTCCTTCAGGTGGTCCTTCTGGTTCTTCCAAGTTTTCCCACTGGTTTTTCTCGTTCTCGTTCGCCATCTCAACGTGCCAATCAGAAATTTCCCACAGACGGCGCCAAAAATGATGTTGCACGAAAATGATCAAGGGTATCTCCGGGATTGCCTCCTCCTATCTTGATCGTCTTCAAATCTCGTTCTGACGTCACGGGACGAACTTCGAGGAAAATCTTTAGCTACTCTTCTCCCCTGTCTTCAACCTCCTTTTCCAATGAGTATGATGATCTATTTATAAGGCAAAATGTCACATAATTAATACCGTATACATAAATAGGGGTAAATTAGTCTTTCTGGAGAGTGCAATAAATATTACTCTTTTTAATTATTTTAATATATAGAGGATTATGTTAATTACTAATATGCCCTTAAAACACAAATTATCACCATCAATATATATATATATATATATATATATATATATTACGTACAATGCTTATATATATATATTGGGCAGCCACAATATACATTACGTACAATGCTTATAATTATTTATGTCCTGGAGCATAGATAATATATATTGTAATTCTTGTATAATATGCTTATATTTAATAAAATACTCACTCACTTTCCGTATATTAAATTTCTACATAATCAACCTTGTATAGTAATTAGTTTGTAAGGGCGATTCCGACATTTCTTTCGAGATATAAATCTATTTGTACCGACTACA
Organism: Penstemon newberryi var. newberryi; assembly: GCA_030819805.1. Lineage (NCBI taxonomy): Eukaryota > Viridiplantae > Streptophyta > Magnoliopsida > Lamiales > Plantaginaceae > Penstemon > Penstemon newberryi. The sequence goes on along the minus strand of JAUALY010000003.1, from coordinate 2,481,418 downwards.
TATTAAGTTGTTTAATTTGTATAAATATATATAGCCTTTGTACAGACCGCAAACTTTATGTATGTAATTAATTGACACACACACACATATATATATATATATCTTAAACATTATATATTATTCAGATTCAAAGCAGCTACAAAACGCACTCTAAGTTTACTATTAATATGATATAATAACCATCTCAAAAAAAAAAAGAAAAAAAGAAAAAAATCATTTTTAGTGCTATCGGACATTTAGTGGGATAAAAGAATCGAACCGAGCTCTGTTCAGGCCACACTACTTAACTTTTTTTTTTTTATCAAAAAAAAAAAATTAATTTGATTTTCTATTTAATTTGTGTTAATAACTTTTTTCTTTTCTTTTTCCAATAAATAGCAGCCCAGATTGGAACTTAAACATTTCTATAAATAAAAAAAGGGTTGGAAATTAAACATGCGATGTCTATTACTCTCAGCCACGTTTTTCTTCTCAATAAATTTCTTTGACTTTTATTGCGTCATTTGAGACTTAGACGGTGAAAATTGCATATTTGATATCATATAATAAATTCTTTGTAATATTGGTATCTTTAAATATGTAAATACATATTTAGTACCATGATTTAAATATGAATTGCAATACGCTGGTATAATTATTGCTACTTGAGAGGGGGGAGGGTTGCAATGACCCTAAAATTTTTCCATTTTAAGGAAATTATATATATATTAATACTAAAAAATTATGTATATCTTATACTTGCATTGAATGGACATCACTCAAAAAAACTAAAATTTACATGATATTGGTGTCAATTCTTAACTAAAATACATTTGTCTTCCATTTATATATTAAATAATAGTAATAACTTTTATTTATGATTTAGTTATTTAACAATAAAAGACAAATTCCAATTTTTTGGATTGTGAGATACTTTTTCCATATAAAAACCATACAAGTTCACATTAACTCCTTCATATTTATCTCTTTACAAAGAAACCCTCTAAAAAAGAAGGTAGAGATCGTATAACCAATAAAATATTTTGGGTTAAGATTTTTTAAATTAAAAGACAAAAATTAATTGTTGAAGAAAGAAATAAGGTATGAAGTATATATATATTTCTACGAGTGAGTTATTTAATATTTGTTAGTTGTGATATATTTATTTTATATTGGATTTATATTATTACTCCCTTCGTCCCATTTATTTTGCTGCATTTGCTACAATATTTAGTCAAAATTTTTAATCTTTTAATTGACTTATCATATTAAATTATTCACATTTGTGGTGTATTAAACCTTTTAAATATTAATATATATGGTGTCATATCATATTATCAATTTATTAGTGAAATATGTTAATTAAATTATTTATTACTATAATTTTTATAAATTTAGTCAAGTTGACCAGTTGACCGTACCAAGGGAGCAAAATAAATGGGATGGATGGAGTGTAATATTCTCGTTGAAAAAAATTTTATACATTATAGTGATCCCAATGAATTTTTTTCTGGCTAGGCCACTGTTGCAATTTTTATCCCACCGTCAAGTAATTGGACAAAATTGGATGGCATTTGCCACATCCATGCTGTTAAATCGTCATTTGGAGGAAAAATTATCACGTTACTGGACGAGCCTTTGTATTTGTACCAGTTGTGTCTGTCTGCTTCATTATAAGGAAAAATGATAACGGTTTTCCTTATGTTATCACGTGATAATTTTCCCTTTAAAAGAGAAATGACGGCCACTTGCGATACATGTGGTCTATTTTGTTCATTTTTGTCTAAATATTTGATGATGGTATAAACATTGCAATCAATATTTCATTTATGATACAAAATGTGTATTTACATATCCAGTAATACTAAGATTGCAAAATATCGTATTATATGGTACTAAATATGCAATTTTCACGTTTAATTATTATTTTGAATTATTCTTTCTTTAGAATCAGTTGAAACGTCGTCATGAAGACTTTAAGTTTGAACCCTGATAAGATTTTGATTGTGAATATTGTCGGCAGAGATGATTAATGTTTAATCTAAATAAATAATTTGAAAACTTATAAATTTGGAATTCTTCTTGAACTGTGACCCTTATAATTTAACAAAAAAAAATTACATTTTAATTATTCTTCTGTTGCATTAATTGTAATTGAGTAATAATTTATATCTCTATCTCTATCTCTACCATTATAATTTTTTAAGGACTAAAATATCCTCATTTAAATTGTAATATGATATTTAATTAAGTGATAAACATATAAAAGTAATTGAAGAGGTATAATTAGATTTGAAGTCTTATTATAATTATCTCCCAAATAAACTTCTAAAATTTGTAAATTCTCTCTTACATCAATTTTTATAATTTTAATTTTAACTTTAACAAACCATAAAATTAAACACTATTACTATTTCAAATAGCTCCTTAAATAAAAACTATTATATTTTAACTTCAATATGTATTTAAGTAAAAATAATTAATTTATAGATTTAGTATAACATAAGTCATAAACATTCTAAAGACTAAAATTTAAGTATGAAATTCTCTTAAATATCACTGTGTTATAAAAAAAATTGAATTGTAGCTTATCAATGAATGAATAAAAAATACATATGACTTAACTAGGTACATAATTTTACTTTGGCTAGAATAATAAAATATAAAGAATATTCAATAATATCAAGACATGCATAACCTTGAATTTTCATGAAATTATTTTCATGAAAAAAGGGTGAAATCAGTGAAAAAAGGGTAGAATCGATGTAATTTTGTGAAATCGATAAAAATATCCATGAAATCGTTGAAATCAATGAAAATTCATGGAAATTGGTTAACACTGGTGAGGTTGGTGAAAAATGGTGAAACAATAAAAAAAAGTGCCCCTCAAATGATAAATACATTTGAAATCGATAAAAACATCGGGTGGAATTCGTGAAAAAAGAATGAAACCGATGAAACGATAACATCAGTTAGAAATGGATGAAATCGATGAAAAAAATAATAAAGTTAGTGAAAAATGGTCAAGCCGAAGAAAACATGTGAAACCGATGACAATTCAAGTGAAATTGGTAAAAAGAACATGTGAAATAGGTGAAAACGAGTTAAACTAATATAAACGAGTGAAATCAGTAAAAAAAAAAAAAAAGGAGTCTAATCGACAAAAACATGGTGAAACCGGTAGAAAAATGGTTTAAAAGGAAAAACAAAAGTAATCAATAAAATCATAAAAAAAACAGTGAAAATAGTTTATAATTGATGGAAAAAAGGGTAAAAATTGTAAAAAAATATTTAAATGGTAAAAATGAAAAAAAGATCGACTAAAAAAGGGTTTAATTTTCTATATTTTATGACATAATAAATTAATTTTTACTCTAATTTATAAAAATTATCCATAAAATTAACTAAACACGTACAATGTACGTGTAATTTTCTAGTATTCTTAAAAGAGTTGTTTGTAAATTGTACTAATAGATGCATGATGCATGTAATGTTACGATAAACATGATTGAGTCGATTTGGTTTGGAACTTTTGACTATAATTCAAATATTTATGTAAAAGCAGGAATAATTTTATACTGTATGAGATTTTTTTTTTTCCAATAAAGAGTATTGAAGATCATGAGAAATACGTCATGGTTGGTGATGGGATTTTGTAATAAAAACAGTCCACAATCACAAGCACAATCACAATGCATTGGACAAAAAAAATTAGTGGATTGTGAAAAAAGCAAATTGATTTTTTTTATTTGTGGGAGCAGTTCATACTTTCATTTTTATTAATTTGTCTTATATCCTCCGGTGATAAAGACACACTGCAAAGAATAGGCCTAATATACATTCAGCAAAACGAGATGATAAAATTCCTTTTCACTTGTTCCAACATTATACGTGTCGATCTTCCTAGGATTAAAGAGTAGAGTCCAAAAACATTGATAATTTTCTATTTACTTTTCTTATTTATTATGTTATATAAAATTTAAATTCAATGTTGAACTAATTAGAAATTTGAATGAGTTCTGAATTAATCGATCGATCTCGACCTTTATATTGTCAATTTTATTCTTACTGAATCAAAACCACTTGCACTTAACAAACAATATTCAAATTAATTTCATTTTTATATAACAAATTGAGTTTAGTGAAATTTGTATAGACATAACTTGAATCTTTTTTTTCTTTGGAAGGAACTTGAAGTTGTTTCAAATAGGTAGTCTTGATTCTTGGATTTTCATCTTTAGTGCTGTGCATCCCTATTGTTTCATTATAATATAGTATTAGATTTCTTTACATGAGTTGATCCAAGTCCATTAATATGGTTTATGTCTAACTTAACATCATAAGCTAGCTTAAGAAGTGAAGATTGTCCAATACCTTATACGGTGGATTTAACTAAGATTTTCAACATATGTGGGACATTTAGGCTCAATGCTTCCCTTTCAAGTGTGAGCGGACTTAATGTGTAGGTGAATCAAGCCCAACACGTGATATGTTAATATTCAACCTTGCGAATTGCATGATGTGGGTATAAGTTGAACACCCGAATAATGACCTCTGAGCCTTTATTCACCAGAGGAATAATGACACTTCTGACCTTGTTAACTAGGGGAATAATGTCAATTCAGACCTTTATTATATGGATGAAGTGTGTGGGTACATAATGAAGTTAATCATGCGTAAAAGGAGGAGTCCATCACGAAAGGATGTGACTCACTTTAATAAGGAGCTCTTATATCATATTATAATTCTTCACATGAATTAGACCAAGTCCACTTACATAGTTTGAGCCTAACTCAATCTCTAAAGTTGAACTTACAAGTTTTGAGTCTAACTCAACCTAAAAAACTAGCTTTGAAATTGTGTTAGAACCAATCCATTAAGGGAACTTAGCCCAATTATACGGTAAATTCTATACAAATATTAATGAACTTTCTTCCAGCCATGGTTCTCACAATTTTTATAGTGATAATTAAAATAAGTGCAACGTTGTCAACAAAAAACAAAATTATTCGTTTTTGGTTTCATCCCATGTATTTTGACCACAATTTGTGTTCATGCACGTACAAAATTGAATACTATTTATAGCTTAACTATGACTAGAATTACATGAGTTTTATTTTTTTATATATTTTTAAAACTAGAATTGCATAAGTTAGATTCATCAATTAAACAATGGAAGATGAATCAAACAAACTTACTACTTTATATTAAAATCACATATACCATTTTACTCTCAAGCACATATATTTGCGGATAATTAAGAAGGGGAAATAAAAATATCACACTAAATATGAAGCCATGCACATACCTACTAAGATTTTTTTTTTTTTTTAAGAATAACTATTAAGTAACATATATCTGCACATATATTTGCAGTTAATTAAGAAGGGGAATTAAAAACATCACACTAAATATGAAGCCATGCACATACCTACTAAGTTTTTTTTAAAAGAATACCTACTAAGTAACATATATCCACAAATATAATATGTTTGCGAGGTGTTCGACAATATCTTGAAAATGAATAGATCATCTTTTAAATTTGAATATAATTCGCAAACCTAGGAAAAATGTTAAAGATTAAACACGTTGTACTAAAATTTCATTTGACAGATTTTGATACGTTTACGTTGTATTGTTAACTGACTTGATTTTGAAATTTGTGTATAATTTTGGTTTATGCTGGAAGTGCTCAACCTATGATGTATGGATACTTCAATAATATATAAAATAACGTGTCAGATATTTTCAGATATTTGTGGGATACGCGTGTCGGTAATCTAATTGAAGAAAAATTAAACACACGTATCGAATACTTCTTTAGTTGTATCCAACACATTTCATAATCTGAATTTTGCTAAGTCACCACAATTAGTAAGACCAATGTAAGATGTCAAACCACCCTTTATATTATATACAACTGCAATACAAGATAATTCGTCTATTAGGGGACATGTTTTATATAACATAATAAAACAATGAACATGACAATATAATTATTAGTATTAAATTACTAAACAATTTTTTCTTCTAAAAGCTATGTAATTTAGTACTTCTTAAACATAATTAATTTGTTTCAATATATATAAATATATAAATATATATATTTTTTAGATACATATTCATGTCGTATTGTATTCAGTAATTTTTTAAAATTTGCATCACTATATCCGTATTGTGTCATGTTGGTGTCGCCGTATCCGTATAACGTAGTGCACAACAACGGATTACATTTCCTTTTTGGACGTGAATATTAATACTAATTAGAACCAATTTTGAGAATCATGCATCCTCTTACATGTGTAAATATTTACCAATTAAGGATAACACTCCAAATTGTAACAAAATAGCTCAAATTGAAAAAAAAGAATGAAAAAAGGAAAGTAAGATAAAACGAAGAAAAACAGCTTGAGAGTCAAAATTATGTTCTGACATGTGTCGGTGACAAATTGGGAGAAAAGGGCACACATCGTAAATATGGCTATAAAATAAGGGCTAACAAAGAAGCCTAAAATTTCTCTAAACTACCTGTACAGCACAAGGTACAATACAAGTGCCAGTGATAGTACAGTTGCAATCTATAATTCCCGCGGCATTTAACGCGGCATTGGTTTTGGCTTTTGGCTTTCAGTCCCCCACCCCACCCTCACCCTCACCCTCACCCACATTTTCTCTATCTAATTTTCTACATCAGATACATACATACAATATTTACACAACACAGTGAAATTGTTTATGCTTCTAATTCTGACACACAGTAGTGCGTGATCTCATTCTCTATTTGAAAATAGCAATATTCCTAAATACAAGTTCAATTTGATTTTTATTGAGAAGATAATTATCGAGGAAAGGTCTACATAGTGCAATGAGAGTAAATCGATATGAAGTTCTATATATCGACGACAGGAATTAAAAGAGTATCGATATCCGGTGGCGGAGGTGTTTGGAATGAGATGAAGGGGAAGAGTTTCGTTAGTCGCCGATTATCTCAACGGTCGGTGATGTTGCCGGCTTTGGTGCTGCTTGGATTTTTTTTACTTAGAACTGCTTTGCTATTTATCGAATCCGCCGCTCTTTGCTCTTCATCTATTGGTAAATTTTTAGTTATTTTTTTTTCAATTGATTTATTTAGTCTAAAAGTATATGTCTAATTACAAAAGTTTGTTCATGTGAAATGTAGAGTGTATGACATGGAGGTTTTTTGGCGGGAGAGATGCTGTGGTACGCGAAGCTAAATCATTTTATTCGTTTGTATGATTATTTATGTTTTTGTAAATAATTTTTTTTTAAAGTCTAAAAATTTAATGAGTTGAAGAACGAATTTTCGTGGACACGAAGATTGTATTTCAATAAATCTAATGATTATATTTTGTGATTTTTTACTGGTAAAAAGCTCAGGGAAGAGCTGACGAGAGCCTTGCTGGAGGCAACCACTAATAGTAATGATGGTGGTGGGGGTGAGATAGTGGAAGGTTCAAATTCAGAGCCAATTTCATTTAAGGATCTTGTGAAAGACATGACGACAAACAGAAAAGACATTAAAGCCTTCGCTTTAAAGACCAAAGCCATGGTAAGTTTGGCAACTTTCACTGCCATTTTCTACTATTATACATCCTCCTATCCCCTACCTTTAATTGCCTTTTCATCTGAGGTTCTTGTTCACTAGTTATATTAGTACTCCCACATTATTGCGAGTAGTCATAGTCAAATGATTATAAATGGGCTACCAATTTATACCTGAATCTTGAAATTGCCCAATTGCCACCGGAAAAGGACAAAATCCTAATATATATGGTCTCTGTTTAAGTTCCTAGGAAATTATCAAGCTCTTTTGGTTGTCGTAGATTGAATTGTATAAGATAGGATCTAAATACTTTGAAGGAAAGAAACTGAGAACAAAAATGGGGTGTGAAATGAGGTGAAAATTCAGTGTTATAGAAATTCATTATTTTGTTTAAAAGCTTGGTTTGAGGCTTGTTGATTGTGATGTATCTTATATAGAAACCTATGATTAGTACGGCGGCTTTCATTAGCAGTATATATATACTGCCACATGGTTGTCGTTCTTTACTCACATAGTCACATGCGGAGGTCTTTTTCTTTGTAATTTAAAGCAAGATGTGAACTTTTGGCATTATTTGCTAGGCTATGAAAAATAATTGGAAATGGTATGTGAGTTGATTTATGCCCACCTTTCCTTTGGAACCTACTGGTCTACAAGGTGTGAAAGCATCTAAAGAATCTTCCTCATTCAGTGTAAAGAATCGGTAGTTTCTTTTTGGAAGGAAGCATGTTAAATTTCAAATTGAGATATACTGATTTAAATAGCCAGTAACTCCTCATAACAGACACTCGTTGATTCGTGAAACTGGAGAGTTTGGCGCATGCACTACAAGCAACACTGTGAGGTACATTGTTGGACCACAATGAAAGCCGCTTCCTGTTCTCTTTAGTATAGTTAATTCCAATAACATTTTCGTAATTCTTCAAATATTTTCTTTAACCAAGATGTGGCAGATTATTGTTTGGATGTCCTGTTCCTTACAAAAGTCGAGACACAACTGAAGCTGTTCGGGAACTGACTTTATGTTGACACTGATTAAGCATTAAGTGCACAATGACTCATCGGATCAATAATGGTTAGTAAAAGTGCATGATTTGGTTTCATGTGATAAACAAGAATCTTTTGTGAAGATATTTATACATCGAGGAACTTAGGAAGAAGTATGCTATATTTGTATACAACTTCTGCTATTGAATTGAACGTCAAGAACACTATAGGATGATTGAAAATTCAAGTTAGTGTAAGTTCTTTTGGTACATTATATTAGCAGGGTCCGGTAGACATTGGTTAGAAGACTGGTAACCAAAGAAATTGAGAAAATGTAAAGCTCTGAAAGTAGGATTTTGGAATTACACTTCGCGAGATTGATGTTTGGTCCAACCCAAATGAATTGAAACCTGAATGAATAAAACTAGCTCTAAACATAGTGAAACATCTTTGAAATTTTTATGTTCTCTTGGCAGAATTATGAACTTGGTCATATGTTGACTCAATTATGAAACTTACATAACCATTTCTTTTTTTAAATTCATTGTGCAGATCACAAAGATGGAAAACATTGTTAAGACAGCCAAGTGGCACGAGTTCATTTATTGGCACTTAGCTTCTCATGGTATACCAAAAAGCCTACACTGTCTTACACTTAACTTAGCCGAAGAGTATACCGTAAATGCTGCTGCTCGTGCTCGTTTACCTCTGCCTCAATATATTTACTGCCTCACCGACCCTTCTCTTCACCATGTTGTTCTTTTAACCGACAATGTCCTTGCTGCTTCAGTTGTAATATCCTCTACCATTAAAAATTCAATCTGTCCCCAAAAGTTGGTATTCCATGTGGTCACTAATAAGAAAACATATGCTTCAATGCATGCATGGTTTGCAATAAACACAATTGATTCTGCAGTGATTGAAGTCAAGGGCTTGCATCAATATGACTGGTCTCACGAGGTAAATGTTTCTGTTAGGGAGATGCTAGAAATTCATCACCAGATCCAGAATCACAAGTACAAAAATTTGAAGAAGGAAGACTTTGAATACGAGGAAGATCATGATCACAAACTAGATGTCCTAAGTCCCAGCTGTGTCAGCCTTTTGAATCATCTCCGAATTTATCTCCCTGAGGTAAATTACTTGAATTGATGTACACTGATCATGACAATGATTGATACATTTTTTTTATTTGTGTAAATTTCACAGCTTTTTCCAGATCTGGATAGAGTTTTGTTCTTGGACGATGATATAGTAGTACAACGCGACTTATCATCTCTATGGGACTTGGATCTCAATCAGAAAGTAGTAGGTGCAGTTGTTGACTCATGGTGCGGACCCGACTGTTGTCCAGGAAGGAAGTACAAGGATTATTTCAATTTCACAAATCCAGTCATATCATCTAACTTAAATCAGGATCACTGTGGGTGGCTTTATGGTATGAATGTTTTTGACCTCCAAATATGGAGGAAGACCAACATTACTGCCATATATCACCAATGGCTAAAACATGTAAGTACATTGAAATTATGATGCCCCATTTTCACTTTGTATGCGAAGAAACTAATATTAATCATAGCTAATATTCAAATTAAAAGGAAAAATAGTTTCAGAATGTGATTACATTTTCCTAAATAATAATCACTCAGGAAGTTCTTTTTCTGCTAATGTGTGATGTCGCTTTCTTATGTATCTCGCAGAACCTCGATTCTGGTTTTGCTCTATGGCATCCCGGAGCTCTTCCACCAGCCTTAATTGCGTTTGAAGGTCACGTGCACCGCCTTGACCCTTCATGGCACATAGCTGGTTTGGGATATAGGTACCCAAACATAGACAAACATAAAGTTGAAGATGCAGCAGTTGTACATTTTAGTGGGCCTGCGAAGCCGTGGCTCGAAATTGGGTTCCCTGAGGTAAGGGGCCTGTGGAATAGACATGTAAATTTGTCAAATGAGTATATTTGGAAATGTGGAATAATGGGATGAAACTAAAAGGATAGATAAATATATAGATATATCTATCCCACTGTCGAGTTTGAGAAGAGGGAAGAAGGTTCAGCCTTCAGTCTCTTCTCATCCCTTGTTGATAAACTTGCATATAGGAGTATATGTATAGATGAAGTTGGCTTCTAACATTAAGTTTATATACATATATATGCTGCTTGAGCAGTTTGCTTTTGCTCAAAATAGATACTAATTAGTATTTCATATTTGTCGACTACATATGTAAGGATAAAAAGACTGTACTGTCTTATTCATCCTTGAATTTCTTGTTGAGGGAATTGCATTTTTCATACCAAACTTTTACCTACTTTATACATTTGGTACCAAACTTTTGAAAAATACACATTTAATACCAAAATTAAAGGACTTTTTGCACATTTTCTTTCTCCGTCAATTTACAAGGCCAAATTTTATGTTCTTTATATGGCTGGAAAGCTCTTGACGAGAGCTTTCTAATGGTATAAGTTTCATTTCATGAAACGCAATAAATAATCCGCAGAAAATTAACAAAGTTTCGGGATATTAATCAAAATTAAATCATATGTCATAATCTACAAGGAATCATGACACAATAATTTCCAAATATGATATATGGAACATAAGCATGCTATGGTAAAAATTTTGGAACATAATTTTAAACATTCCAAAAAGCTCAAGCAAATGTGCAAAAAGTCCTTCAATTTTGGTATTAAATGTGTATTTTTCAAAGGTTTGGTACCAAATGTATAAAGTAGGTAAAAGTTTGGTATGAAAAATGCAATTCCCTCATTTCTTGTTAGTAGTGGATTATTCAAAATTTGCAGAAAAGTCAATTATACAAATTTTGGTATAATAAGACTAAATTGATAATAATGTATAAATAACAAAAAAAAAATGTATATTTATGAAGTTGTAGTCTAGTGAGTAGTGACATCCAGGGCCAGCCCTAGATTTAATGAAAACCGGGGTCAACATCGTTAAAATATATTTCAGGTAATATTTACTTTTATTGTTTTAATAGATGTAAGTTTCCATTTATTCTTCGTGTTCTAATTTTTTCAACATATCTTTTTTTTATAGATAAAATAAACGACTCTCTTAATTTTTCTTGTAACTTAGTTAGTTGATCGTAAATAAATTTTTATCAATTTAAATCTTAAAATATTTATTTCAGCAGAAAAAACCATTATAGTTATATATTTGAATACGAATCGAATACTTTTATATGAATAAACTTATGAATGGACTTGTTTGTATGGGTAGATATAATTTATTATAAAACTTTTGGTTCATGATATAAAATATTTTAATTGACCCAAAGCAAAATCAATCTTGTAAATCTTTGCTAGTTTAGGATGTTCCTAATACAATGGATATTTTGGGTTGGGCACTTGCCTGGATCCAAGCTGATCTTGGTGAAATCAAATAACACATATGACATACCTACCATTCTTTTAAACCATCATATATATAACATAAATTTAATGATGGATGAATTGTTTTTATAGCTCTCGTGACATTTCTTTTGCCGTGTTCAAGATGTAAATGTATATATCTGTCATGTTTGATTTTTATACATGTACACACCATATGGTTTGTCGAACTATGTATCTGTTTTCCAAAAATACTTGGCAGTGCAGTCCAATTTTTAGAAAATTGCGTATAGCTATACTATACTATACTAATGGAATGGAATGGATATCATCCAATTTATTTTGCCTCATTTCGTTTCCAATAATAATTTATAACCTTGATGGTCCAGGACAATCCGCATTACTACTAATAACCAAACTATTAATATTGCACAATGGTTTTTAAGCGCGAAATTGGTTAAAAGTTCAGGCCAATCTTCATTTATCGAGCTACTGTCAATTCACTTTCATTTGCATAATGTTCAATTTATCTTATATGTAATTTGAAAAAGAGCAATTTACCCACATGTTAAAATTTTAAAACCCTAACTCAATCGTTGAAATTGTAAGTGAGCAAGAAAAGTATTTTTGTAAGACAGGGGGTAAAGTGTAACATTTATCATAACACAACGAAGGAAAGCGTCACATTTATCATAACACAAGGGGATAATGTGCAATATTTATCATAACAGGGGGGTAAAGTGCCACATTTAAAAGTGATAGTTTTGTCAATCATGGCTTTTTTATCCTAACTAATAGGGGTAGCTTGGACGATAAGCTAATAAAATGGGAGAAAATATGTATATATTATTAGTGATTTTTCTATCAAAAAAAAAAAACACAAGAATTATTATATTTGTACCACCATGTATACATATATACCAAGAATTAAACTAAGATGAATGCTACCTTTTTACATATTAAAATGTGCACTAGACTGGATTGCTAAACACATGAACTTCCTAAAATATATATTCAGAGGACATGAAATTCTGGTGAAGTTATTAGGTGGCAATAATTAACATTGATGGAAACAAGGAGTTGGCCAATAGCTATTTTGGCGGCTGTAATACTCTAGCTTACAACTGAAAGAGACAAAATGTCTCTTCTTAATTGACATTTAGTATAATTGAAATAATCTCAGAATTCATACTAGTTCATGTTTCAGAAATTTGGAAAATGTAAAATACCCCTTCTATTGCCTAATTAGCAAAAAACCCCATGTGTTATATTTATGCTAGCAAATAAAAACCCTGTGTTATTTTTTTTTGGGGAAAAAAACCTCCCATATTGGAATACATATTTTGTAGGAAAAATAACAATTATATCCCCTCCTCCAGAATGCAAAAACACCTTTCGGAAATTATCGATAATTCTCCTCTTAACTTTGAAAATTGGCAATAGCTCCCTTGATTCACTTACACGATTGACAATAGCCTCCTATTGACTCGTTAAGAAATTAAATGTAATTTTTCACTAAAAGAGACATAACACAGAAGAATTTTTGCTAATTAAAATAACCCAAGTAGTTTTTGCCTCGTGTATATGCATTATGTATAGGACTAGGGCATACTATCTTTTATCATAATTTGTTAAAATATTTGCTCTTTTGGTCCAGTAAAAAAGTTACTACTATAAGATTGTCTGATTTAGTAGTTTTGGTCCCAAAAACACGATGAAACTAAAGCTGCATGCAAAACATTTAAAAAATTGGAACCAAAAGTAAAAGTGTGGGACTAAAAACACAAATGTTCAGGTAATTATTGATTATAGGATAAACTGAAAACGAATTGATTTGCAAATTAAGGGTTCATGTAGTAGCAAGAGTTGTCCCAAAATAAAAGTAGGTAGTTAGTTTCGACAGTGAAATTGATTCAACAAGCCTCCCAGTACTCAAACAACTTATAATAATTAATAGCAATTAAGTTGAAGAAAAGAAAAGCCAGCTTAATTCACAAACAAAAACAAGAATTAACTTAATTAATTGGTCTTCAAATTAACTCATGATCTGGGCATGACAGGATCGATCGGATGCATCCCAAATTTCTTTCAAGTGTTTAACTGCATAAATAAACAAGATTCAATGCTGATCATGGTTAGAAAGAAAGAAATAATAGATATGATATGATATGATCATACACAAGCTGGAGAGCTGTTTGATCTGGGGAGGAGTATTGGTGGTGCTGGTGCTGATGATTAGGTTCCATGAGGTTCATTGGGAGGAAGTTCCGAACATCGTATGCTGCAGGCTGATGGTACTGATTGGATGATCCTGCTGCAGGCGCAGGCGGAGGCATTAAGTTCATTTGTTGTGCTGCTCTCTCACTCTCAGATATCTGCAACCATATATATATGGACGACATGTGTTAAATTAAATTGGATTAATTAGTATATATATATATATATGAGTACCTTTGAACGTAGATACATGTTGGCATTGTGCAGCTCAAGTTCCTGCAAATATATATATATATATGCATCAAATCAAATCAAATCAAATACATGCATGTTTAATTGTTTAATTAGATGAGTCAAAGGATGAAGTTTAATTTGAAGCATCCGATCGATCCTATAGAATAAATATATAAAGACCGACGACCGGGAGGGAGATAATGTTTACCCTCTTCTGCATAAGCTCTATCTCTGCAAACAACAACTCATTCTGGAAATGGAAAAGAATATTAGCGGAAAATGGACACAATTAATATTGATTTGATTGACAAAAGAAAAATTAGATACATATATATATATACACCTTCCTAGAACGAATTCTGCTAATGGCTTTCTCCACTTTCCCTTCCATGCTTTTCAGATCCTTCAAAGCCATACTGCTAACACCCTCACCAAGAATTTGTCTATATATATATATAAAACAATTAAACATTAATAAATACTTATATATGGATCGAAATTAATTTCTACTTAATTAATAAAGCTAGTATATATAATATATATCAACCTGTTTGAAGTCTGTATATCTCGTATTTGTCTGCGCAGCTTATTCGCTTCTTGCTGGTAGAACTGATAATTAAAATGAACAAATTAACAACCAAACAAATTACGTATTCTAAAATACTACTAAATGAAATTAATTAGTAATTGGAACTTAATTACTTGAGTGTTAGCTTCAGATGTGGAGACAGAATTTGAGGAATCAGCACTTGCTTTCTTGTATTTGTCAATAGTTGCCCTAACACTGAAACCACAACAAATTGTTTATATGAACTCAATCCAAAATTAAGAGTCCCTTTGGTAACTTGAGCTTTTTATAATTTCACTATTTGTCCAATTTTTTTTATCTTATTACAAAAAATTTGATTTCATAGCCTTATATATCCAATTGTCCAAAAAAGTTGTATACTAGCTAGTGTCAATATTAAATGATACAATATGTGTCGTGTCCAAGGACAAAAGGTGGTGTTTTGTTTTTACAAATACAATAGTTAACTTTTAGTGATAAATGTTAGGAATTTAAGCAATTATTATTGACAATTAGAGAGGCATATTAATTAGTGATAGTTTAGTAACAATATGTGAAAACTGTCACAATGAGTTAGTAAATTACTATTATATGTATTGTCAAAAGAGAAAATTCAACTTTGTGTCCCTAATGGGTATGAAAATTATTATAATATCTGAAAGTAATACTCCTATATATTATTGCAATTGAATATATACAAATAATGAATGAGAAATTCGACTTTTGTTGCTTAATTTATGATCAAAATATATTTTTATTAGGTTTAATACTTTTCAACAAAAAAATCCTCTGTTTTTTCAAAACAAAAGCCAAAATTATATAATAATCTTCTCATCACGTACTTCATGAAAAGACCTAGGTAGGTAGGTTATACATAGCTAGGGTTTGTTCCCAGTCAAAAAAGCTACCTCTCTGTTTAATATAAAATACACATGATAATTAAAATGTACTATAATTATTAATTAATAAATAAGTTTACAGAAACATCACAGTGAACTGAAAACACATACATCCACTTTCAGTCAGCATAAGCTGTTGTATTGTAACCTTAATTTCGTCGACCCACTGATTGGCTGCCCCCCTGCCACGCTGGCACAAGATCCCACAATATGATTGGCTCTACCATTCCTCCCATAATATCTCTCCACGTTTCACCCACCCCTTTGCCCTTAAGTTAATACCCTATAGAATTACCCTTTTACCCACCTCGATTAATTCAAAATCCCGATATTGCTCTCTTCTCCTTGCTTGCAGTATTTTTAATGGTTTTTAAACACATAAAAAGGTTACATTTTTAAACATGTATTTTTATGTATACATATATATAGTAAGTCTTGTTTGTCTGATAGAGAGCTTTTAAGTGGAGTGTTGAGTGCATCAGGGATGCTGTCTCTGTCTGTACAGAGCAGCCATTTCTCAGCAATGAAAGAGCTCTAATTAGTACTTGTGCAATAAAAAGTAAAGATGCCCCCATCAATGAACGTTTAATTTTTTAACAAATTTTTTAATGAATTCTTTAATTTTCTTGACAAAAGGTCAAGACTTTGAGGAGGGTAAAAGAAATCTTAGTAGAAAAAACTACTGAAATACAGAAAAGGTAATATTTTCACATATAGAGATAAAAAATAAAAAAATAAAAAATGGGCTTGATGAATGATGAAAGAGAAGCCCCAAGAAAGGAATATGACAACCCTCTTGCCTTTGTCTTTTATGTATAGAACTGAAAAATCATGTCTGACATGACAAAAGATTCTGTGGTTAAAAGACTAACTCAATTTCAAGCCCTAACCATAGTCCCCATGCCCTAACATTATTACATCAGTAGGCTGCAGAGTACAGAAGGGTAGAATAGTAAAATGAAAGGTGCCCATCTTGTGAATTGAGGTCATTTAGCTTTTGACCAACTAAAAATGGAATCTTGATGTGTTTTTAGGCTTGCCCTTTTGGTGATTTGAAACCCTAATTAGCTATTTTTTTAGGTTATTAAATGACTCTTTGATTTGTTGAAGTGTTGACATGATGTTAGAGAGAAATAAGAGGAATGGGCAAATGGGTACTTGACAGATTTGAATTAAGTTGTGTTTCTTGGAATGACAGATGACATGTGGAGAAGAAATGGGAAAAGATAAAACAAAAAAGAAAAGAACACACAAATTAAAGAGCTGATTAAAATGTATTTTTTTAACCCAGTTAGTTCCTTCTTTTAAAATCCATTACAACAACAGATCTTGGATGTATGAGAAGATGCACAAAAAGCAAAGAGAAAAGAAATTTGTTAGAGAGGGAGGACTCAATCTTAACTGCAAAGAATCATGTAAGAAGCACAAATTTAAGCAATATATTCATGTGATGTGATCATCAAATCTACTTTTTCCCAAATATTTAAGACATCTTCACCAACAATAACAGACAAATATAAACCAAAACAACAGTTAAATTCCAACAAAGGATAGATAGATAACAATCTCTGATAAATGAAAACGAAAGATCAAACCATGTATAAGCAAGATCTTGACATAAAATCAAAGAAAAAAAAGGGACATGTTCTTGAGGTGAAGAATTAACCTGTTGTTTGCATATTCATAGAGCCTTCCACGAGTCGAGAAGACGATAAGGGCAACTTCGGCATCACACAACACAGATAGCTCATAAGCCTTTTTGAGTAGTCCATTTCTGCGTTTGCAAAACGTGACTTGTCGATTAGTAGTGTTCTCAATCCTCTTGATCTCAATTTTCCCTCTTCCATTTTTCCTCAATGAATTTGATGACTCGGATTCTTGATTTGCAAAATCCATCAAATAAAAGCTGAAATAAGCAAAACAAAATTAAGTAACTGTTCTTGAAAGTTAATGAAGATTATAGCCTGGTTTGGGAGAATTTGTAGTTAAGATAAAGAGAAATCCAAAATAAGCTAAACAAGATTTTTTTTTTTTTTGTCAATGTTTGCAGTTAGTTTAGTCTCTAACCTTGTAAGGAAACTATGGAGGGTGGGAGGTAAATTAAAGAAGAGAGTGAAACAAAAATTGTTTTTCTACTTGTCAAACTCGCTCTTTGCTATACTAAACTTGTGAACAGGAGAGTTGCAGAAAATGGTATTGAGGAAGGTATTTATAGCTAAAAAATGGACCATACAACCACACTCTAAAGTTTTGGTTTTATAGCTTTACCTTTGTTGTATAAAAAAAGTATCATAGTTTCTATATAGGTAATTAGATCTTTTTTGGCTACCGAAGTGCCAAATCCTAGTTGAAGGGTATGAGATCTTGGTCATATATTGTTAACACTAATGTGTGATCCGTAAGATACTAGCTAGGCTCGATCTCCCATTTAAATAGATCGTTTATTGGGTAGGGTTCTATTAGAGTTTCATCAATTAATTGGTATAACAAACAAAAATGCGCATTTGTAGTCATCCACGTCGAAGGGGTGATCTAGGTAAGAGCGGCCTAGGAAGGAGCGGTCGAGGGCAAGTGAATCCGCCTAGAGTTGACAACTAGACTAGGTCAATGTGGGCGTTGGCTACGGAAGTATGGTGGAATGTTGCAAGAAGTGGAGCTTTGATCCCACATCGATAATACTGGTTATCAATTTGAGGTTTACAAGTGTTGAAATATTAACCTAGATTCATTAATTTAGATAAGTGCATAATATTACATTGTTCTATGCATGAATAAAATGAGTACATCAAAGTGTCTTTGCTAAATTAGTTCATGTACTAAGTAAGAGAGGAGGTATGTGTACGAATTGAATGTTGACATGTTAGGAAAATCTATAAATCCTTCAATTTTAGTATTAAATGTGTTTTTTCGAAAGTTTGGTACCAATTGTCTAAAGTCAAGTAAATTGTAACATCAAGTAGAGAGTGTATTTGACTTCATATGATTTTCACTATATAGTGAGTTTAATTTGATTGTTGAGTGAATTTTATGCTCTCCAATTCTAAGAATAAGATTCTAGACTCTTTCACTTCAATTTTTAGTTTTTGAGGTAGGGTTCTTCTAGAATTTAGACGCACGTGAGTTCATTTATATTTATATAATTATAATTAATATCCAAGTATCAAACACGAGTACAATTTTGAATTCAAAGTATATGTAGTAATGTAATTAGTTGCGTATTGATGTTCACCATTAACCATTCATTTTGTCAAGTATGGGATAAAGGCGCAGAGATGATGGGAGGTTCTTTTGGAAAGTGACTATTAATGGTATCGAATAAGACTTGGTGAAGTTGCCCTTAAGCATTAATAGATAAGGTGTCGAATAAACATGTAATGTTTTTTGTTTTTAGATTTACATGGTTTTTTTACATTTTACCTCGTAGTACATACAAAATTCACTATTCTAGTTCCCCTTTACCGCTATACCAAACCAAAGGTCCCCCCAATCCTTCCCTATATATTTATTGAAAAAAATTGATATCCATTTATTGAAGTTATGATGTTCGTGGTGACTAAATATAATGTCATGTCCCTACGTACAATCACATAGGCCTGTTTGTTTGGCGTTTCTCAGAATTTTTTCGTGTTTGGAAAATGCCAAACAAACATGTTTTCTATTTTTTGAAATAAATTTTTCATCCATTAATTTTCTCAAACTACTCTCTCAAAAGCCAAACAAACAACAATTTTCTTATCTCTAAACAAAACTTATATAAACTCTACTTTGATTTGACATAAAGTAACATATCTCATACACAATTTATCTCACATAACAAACATGATTTGACATAAAGTCTTACACATCTTACACCTACAACCCAACTCTTCCAAAAAAACTTACACCTACTTTATTTCTCAAACCACTCTCTCAAATCTCAAACAAACAACATTACGTAAATCGAGATTATTTCACAAGCCTCCACTACTCTCCCAAAATACTTTCCCAAACGCCAAACAAACAGGCCCTATGCTTCTTAGATGGGTATTCTACTCGTTTATGAAATTTGAGTATTCCACATTGTTTGCGAGGAAATTTTTGAGCGTTTATGAAAATATTGTTGCAAAGAGCTTAATTTTGTAATGCAAGTTGAAGTTCGGCTAGAGCTTGAAACTTAACTCATGTTCTACTCGGTACATTGTCAAAATGAGAAAATATATGTAATATCAAGTTATTTGAGTAATTAGACCATATTCATGTATTCGATTAGAAAAACGTTACAATTAACTTAACAATATCTATTTGACACAACTTATTTACACATCGCGTACCAACAATAAAAATAAAATAAAATACCTAAATAGAAAACTGAAAAATTCCTGTCTCCATATCAAAGAGAGGGGATGAGAATATAAAGTCCTCGAGAAGCTCGTATCTCTATAATAAGACGAAATAACTAAATAAGGAAGTACTACTTCACTTGCAAGAAGATGTAATTAGATGATGAACCTGAAAAACGGAAAATGGTAAATAAGGAAATGTTACATTTTTTTTTATCAAAAACTTAGAAGTTGGAATTCATAATAATTACATAACAAATGCTACACTTATTTTATGGTTGGATGAGTTTGGTCAAATCAGGTCTACACAAGAATTTTTCCTCTCTAAAATTATTTAGAAGTGTTGGCACAGATAAATGAATACCCATATACGGTGACCCTAATTGATATAGACACATAAATATAATTTTTAAAAATTAAAAGCATGCTTTTTTGGTCTCTCACTCACTGAAAAATGAAAATGCATTTTGAGAGATAAATCTCTGAAAATGTGTTATTTTGACAAAAATCTTTGAAAAAATCTCAAGAATATATGAGATAATTTACTCATTTTCTGAAAACACTTCAAGAAGTGTTTTTAGAGAAAATATGAAATTTTAAAAAAAACACTAAAATGAGAAAGTAACTCATCTTTTTTATTTAAGACAATAATTATGAGTCTCCCTTAATTTCTTCTACCACTAATAAATCATATTTATCCATCTCAAATTTCTTCCAAATTCAAGACTCAATCAATAAACTCACATATATGTTTTTCTCGTCAAGTGACGAGGTACAATCTAACACTCAATTTGATGGGTTTTAACCTTAAATTATTCTTCGAAACGTCAAAAAATGATTGTATGATGGTTAGAACATAACCTTACAAATTTAACTTCACATCTCAAAAAAAAAAAATTCAAAGAAACGTAATCTCAAATTTTTTCTCAAATCTACCAAAATTCAATCTTACTAAAAATCACACAAAAAAATATCTTTATATTAAAAGAAAATTCCATAGTGAAGTGAACTTGGTTATATTTCAGTTAGGAATGGGCCGCTGGCGTGGCTAATTGTAATGAACTTGAACTCTTGGAACAAAGTTGGCCCAAGCATGAGACTGAAAAGTGAAAACAATATCCAGCTCAAATTGCAATATTTTGACCTAATTTCAACCTTACCTTTAAGCTTTAATTATTCAAAAAAGTAAGCCTTGCCCATTTAGTAACAATAAACGAATCTTGAACTATAACATAATGAGTAAACTAATGCTCTTCTTAGAATGTAAATTATTCGAGTCTATTCAAACAGTACATTTCAGAACTTTAGTGTGATTTTTTTCTCAAGCTTACATTGTCCTTTTAACTTAATTCAAATTTGAGAAATTGAGCTAAACCGAGTTTTGGTTGAGCTTGAGAAAAGTTATCACGTGATAAATGTTACTCAAGTCTGGTCATTTGTTAAGTACATAACAAATTACGTTCAAATCTATATCGGTCGAACTCGAATTGAATCTTGAGTGTTTCATATTGATTTTTCAACCAATATTTACTCTTATAATTAGCAACAATGTTAATGTTAACTAATTTGTTGCATAATTAGCCAAGGAACTATGCAAAGTACAATTCTGGATGACAATTAGATCTATGTTTTATATCAGACCTAACTAATTAATGAACTTTACTATCATAGAAAGTGACAGGTAGATAGCCTACCAGTTCTAGTTCTGTTCTGTGACATGTTAAATTTGAATGTTACCTCCATGTGATTACTCGCTCTCCTAATTTGTTAGGGTCACAAAATTAAAGCCCTATCCCCTCAAACTTTCGGTTCTAATTTAAATCTATATATTTAGCTAATCCTTTGTACTTTACATCATAAACAGAAAAATATTAGTCAAATTTTCGTTTATAGAAAAATCTACTTAACGACATGCTCCAACTGACCTTGTTCTTGATATTAAGGTAGGAATATAATTGGGCACTTAGCACCCTCGAATTAAGAACAACTCAGTAACTTACAACCCCGAAACATGATAATTGGACAAAAAGGAATTACCTATTTTTCCCGTAGATTTTTTTACCCCGATGGTCAACTCTGTCGGAAAAAATGAGGGGTGCTAATTACTAAGTTTTTCTTAATTTGAGGGTGCTAAATGTCCATTTATCGTATTTCGAAGGTGCAAGTTGCTAAGTTATTCTTAATTCGAGAGTGTTAAGTATTAATTCTGTTTCGGGGGTGCAAAGTGTCCATTTCTCATCTTTCGGGGTGTAAAGTGTTAAAGATCTAACACTAAATTACCTATTTTATGACTAGATTTTTCGACTAAAGTGGTCAACCGAAAAATAAGAGAGGTTGCAAAGTGCTAAATTAATCCTATTTTGGGGTATAAAGTGCTTATTTTCATATTTTGGGGGTGCAAAGTGCAAAAACCCAAATTTCGCCTTATTTCAATAGAAAATGAGAAGAAGAAAAAAACAAGGAAAGAAATTTAAGTTGAAAGAAGGAAAAGTGAGGCAATAATATCCGTGAGTAACAAAAGAAAGATTAACTTTTGATGTAAATCCGACTTTTTGTATCATCTTAAAGATAGTGGAAGTGTGACGTCATGAGGTATTTATGGCATTTGATAATTGATATACTACTTTCTATTCTATGCACCTTCCACCATCGCTCTGATGTTTCCAAATGCCAAGAAAAGAACATCTATGTAATGTACCTCTTTTTATTTCACTTTTCAGTTCCCATTCCTTACAAAATTTGATTTCAAAACCATCAATAAACTAACACTTCATGTTTTTCAAAAATTCTTTTTTCACGTTTTCAACTCCCAAATACTCAACATTTAAATCAGAAACATATTTTGAATGTTCACACACAATTTATGACATCATTGTGTACCAACGGATGAAAAAGTAGACCATAAATTCCTTCAAATGAGATCAAAGTGTTTTCGGAGGAAATTTGTGGAAATCTTAATTCATGAAACCAAGTATCAACTATGCTAGTGTATAACAAAAATAGCCTGGAAAGTCTTTATATATTGATACCCCTAAAACTAAAAATGGAAACCCATAAAATATCCAAACAAGCCCAACGGTTTCATTCATGGTCCCCCACCGTTTCCAAGAATGTATGTAGCTTTCATTTTTACATGTGTATAAAAAGAATGAGATGGTTGTTGACATGTACCAACAGACATTGTACCTCTTAACATACACAAAACTCACTGCAGGCTAATCCTAAGAAAAAATTAAACTGTGGTCGCATAGGATCAATATTAGTGGACAAACCAAATAAATAATCTACAATGATGGCATGAAGTAGATATTGTTAACAGATGTGGAAGCAACAAAATTCATTGGTAATTTAAACAGAACAGACAAGATGAATAAAGGCAATGGGTTAGATAAAGGTCCCACTAACATTTGTACCTTAGTTCATTTCTTATGCTTACTTGCAATAATTCTAAAAGGTGGATGGGGTAGTGGGGTTGTATTGAGTAGCCAGTAGAAAAGATATAAATGCACTAACCTATTTTTGTACCATGTTTATTCTTCAATTCAATGGTCCTCCTGATAAATGATTTTGATGAAAACACAAATTATTCAATCTCAGAATAGGAGATATCAAAGCAAGTTACCTAATTTATTAAACATAAAAAATTATTAATCAAACATGTCACATGTAATCTCAATTTTACTATACCCTGAAATCCTAATAACTAATTGGTTTTCATTAACAGTTATAACACCTGACCAAATATATAGTCTACATTACAACATTCAGACACCAAGAAACATACGATAATAAGTCAATCAGTGAGATTTAAGGTTCCAAAAACCAAACCTTCGAACACTACAAGTAAAGACTCCTAAATGAATGAACTTGAAGTTTTAACATTCACTTTCAACAATAAGGAAAGATAGAGGCTTTGTTAAGGACAAATAACTACAATTTTGTGTCCTTGTTCAATGTGGTCTCAAATGACAGGGTTTACTACTGCAACAATGGATATACTTATTGGCAAAATGGCAAATTACACAGATCCCCCTCCACCATATCTTATCCGCTCCTTGATGTTTTTACCTTGAGCCTCCATTATATGAACAGAATCGCAAGTTCACAGGAATATAAGCATAAGGCCTTCAATTCCAAACATAATCCTCTGGAAAGAAACACACTTTAATACAATGCAAGGAAGAAATCTATGGCAATGCCGAAAAGTACATCAAGACCTGATGCAAAATGAATTTATACGACTTTATTCTAATAATGGTACCAGCTCAAAGGTTGACATAAAATTTGCTGAACAAGACTTCACATTAAAAAAAATGATATAAAATATAGGACCTCAAAAACAAACTATTTTTTAGACAGCAGGTGGAACCAGAAAGCATACAAGAAATTAACTATTTGCATCATATCACAAGGCAGTCATAGCATCTACTAGCAACAACTACATATTATTGAAAGACATTTACCTTCTAATTAATTGCGCATCCAATCCTGAGAACACATCAAAGCTTGCAAAGTATCTGACTTGAGTGAGCTCCAACAATGATTAAGGGATCTATCTCCAGTATCAAACAAGGATTCCAGTGAAACTTTGGAAATTGGAATACCCAGTATGTTACGAGCCATCATAGATAGAACAGGATATCTTGCTTCGTGAACTTTCCACCAATTTAATATGCTAAAATCGATACTACGTGGGAACAAAGGTTCTTCCAAATACTTATCCAAGTCTGATTTTGTGTGTTGGCTAAGTGAAGTTTCATGAAGGAATCTGTCAAAGCCAGTAAGTCTATCCTTACCAACACCACCAGTACTATCAGAAGTCGAACATTGACCATGAGCAGCTAACGGAGAATAGATAGCATGACCATTGTAAAGTGCTTTCATACATTTTGAAACAATTTCAATACAATCTGGAGCACTGTCCCCATAAATTTGTGGATAGTAGTACTCCACCAATTTCATCTTGAATCGTGGATCTAAGATAGCTGCAATTGCCATAATCAAGCTGCATTTCTTCCAATATTCATCAAATTTCGATTTCAATTTCAACGCCAAAGAGCTAATAAAATCATCCGACTTCTGGCACCATTCGATCAATTGTAAATGAATATCACAAATCTCAGCAAAATAGGTATTTGCAGTGATATGCTTGTTTCCTGCAAAGACACTAGAAACTTCATGAAAGAACTTCAAGATGCTTGTAATGGCGCGCAATCTATCCCAATCTAAACTAGATGGGTACACAAAGTCAGGGTCTTGTTCTTGCAGTTGAGGAAAGGCATCTTTATACTCCAGAGCAACTTCAAGCATCATATATGTTGAGTTCCACTGAAGTTGATTATCGAGGGATAAGCATTTCCGACCATTAATACCAACTAGCTGAACTATCTCATCAAACTTTTCTTGTGTTTCCCGAGTACTTTTTACATGCCTTATGGTTTCCCGAACTTTATTGGTTATCTCGCGTGATGTTTCTAGAACATCATGGACCAATAACTTGACTGTACTTGCTGCACATCGTACGTCAAACAACTGGCCTTCACACATGAGGAACCTGTGCTGACAGAGTTGGTCTCTTATTCTACTAACAATTTTATCATAGGTAGAACTGTCATCAATTGTCAATGAGAATAACTTTCTATCAATATCCCAGTTCCTAAGTGTTGTCATAATAACCTCCGAAAGCATGTCTTCTGCTTGAGAAGGATCAATTGCCAAAAAGTTCAAAATCTTCTTCTTTAGTTCCCAAGAATCATCTATGTAATGTGCTCTCAAACACAACCATTCTGTTTCTCCATTAGCCCATCGATCAGCACTAAGGCTGATCTTCCCAGGCAATTTATCTAACTCCTCATACACCTTTTGTTTCTCTTTATTATAAATCTCCATACAATCAGCCTCAACTCCAATAACTTTCACAAGATCAAACAAGGGCTGAAGATTTTGTACAAATCTCTTGAAGCCAATGTCCTCAACCATATCCAGAGGATACCCATGCATTATAATCATACGTGCAAGATCCAGTTGACTCCTACGGTGATCAAAATAGAAACTTCCCTCATTAACATTTCCAACTCTAAGTCCTTGTTCCAAATTCGTACTTGGAACAGAAACTATCTCCTTCTTTGATGGAGTTTGATTATAATTATAACTGGTAATAGCAACAGTGTTTTGCTTTCTCCTTCCCCTAGTTAACAATTGATTTACGTCATGGTTTGCTCTTCCTCGACACCTTATCAAATGATTTCTCAAATGAGTAGTTCCACTAGTACTTGAACCATTAAGCATTCTATTACAGTGCCGACATGTAGCGTAAAAAGTTTCACCTTTTTTAACTCTATCAAAATCATTCCACACGGCAGATCTCAATCTACTAGAACTCACACTAACTACTTCTTCTGACATGTCCATCAACTCAACTGATTATTCCTACAAGCATATTAAATAGCTTAACCCCAATTGATATCCATAGAATTATATAACAAACTGTAAAATAATTCAATTTTAAAATTTGGAGGCAAAAGAATTGATTAAGAAGCCGCCCCGAAATCAAAACACATTAACAAATCGACCGGATAATTTTAGGACTAGTCGGGTCAAAATATAAAGAAGTACTGATGCATTAAAAAAAAAACCTAATTCCGGATCGGGACCTGACCCGATAGGGAAAACACAAAAATATAAGTCGGACTTCGGATATAGACAACACTTACATATACGAATGATATATTCATTTTACCAATCTAAATTCATCTAATTCTTTAAAGAGAGAGGGAGAGAGACTTACACAAAAAAGGGTTCTTTGCGAATTAGGGTTTGTAGCGCGTGTTGTGTGTGAGAGAGGCAGATGTTTCTGTTTGGAGAGATATGGAAAGGAGATTTTGGGGAAGTGGAGCTATTTTAAGCGAAGGCGCCAACCCGCTTTAGATGGAAACTTCATGGGCTGATTCGTGTTCATAACTATTGGGCCTGGCTTGAACAAATTAGAAATATGGGCCGTAAGCCTGTAACTTGACAAAACAGTTGAAACTTGAAACTAGGGCTGTCAATGATGCGAATTTTAATCCGGATCCGATTCGAATTAGGTCCGATTTATTAGGATAATTGTCCGGTTAGGGATCCAATGGACATGATTCGATTAAGAAGATCCGCAATTCGAATTATATGGAGCGAATATGGATCTACGATGATTCAATCCGTTACAGCTCTGTATCCGATATATATTACTATATGTTATTTATTTATTATGTATTTAAACCAAATTAAAAATAAATCTATCTATGTTCCACTAAAATCTTTTACTATGTTAAAAATAATCTTAAAAATAAATGCATTAGAGGTGTTGTTGGACTGACTGGTAACTAATTGGGCCTACAAGATATTAATTTATGTTATTTAATAAGAAAAATCATAACCCTAACCATTTATCTATATAGTAGCCGCCATCTTCCCACTACTTTTTCCTCCAATTTTTTTTCTTCTTTTACATTACTCAATATTTGGTTTTCTTCTTCTTTTTCTCAGTTTCTATCTTTTTTTATTCATATTTTTGTTTATTACTTTGTTCTAATTTTTATCGTTTATATTTGTCCACCATATTCCATCTTTTACAATTTCAGACAATAGTTTTGATCAAATAAGTAAAATATTACATTTTTAATTCATGGTGGTGAAATCTACAAATGATTTGATGGAAAATAAGAGAATTTTTTTTATAGCTAAACGGATCCGTATAATTAATCCGGATCCAGAATATTCACCGGATTCGGATCCGATTGCTACTTTTTCAAGATCCGCACTGATTCCGATGCGAATCTGGATAGAAGGCATGGAAATCAGACTCGGATACGGATCTGCCATGATCCGGTCCGAGTCCGGCCCATTGACAGCCGTACTTGAAACAATAACCTTTCGACTTTTACCATCCCTTTGTCTATCTGATTTTCAAAAGGATGATGTAAAGCAATAGAAATATAATATCTTCCGGATGTTATAAATATATATTAAATTTGGATGAAGCACACATTAATTAGTTCCTCTTTGGAACACAAAAAAAATATCATTAACCTTGTAATAATTTTATACCAAATTAGACAAAATTGAACATGTCTACCATGAGGAATTAATCAAGTTAAACTAAAATTAGGAAATGCCCTTGAATGTTCTTGTTAATATTCTATAAGGATGGAGGTTAATATCAACCAAAATTAAAATAACTAAAATAATAATATCAGAACTCAGGGCCGGCCCTTCCACTAGGCAACTCAGGCTGTTGCCTAGGGCCCCGAGGGTAGAAGGGCCCCCAATTTTTTTGGTACATGATGTATATTTTTTATTTTTTTGTAATTTAATAATTGAAATGTGATTTATTTTTCATACATGGTTATATGATATATAAGGACTTAGGAATTTAGTGAACAAAATAGATTCGCACAATGTATTATTCAAAATGGTTAATTTTATTTTCGAGTTTGAGATTGTATTTAATTAAATAAGACGAGCTCAAAAGAGCTTTAATCGAGTCTAACATAACTCAATCCCGAGTAACTTTACATATATTTATATTTAGTTTATCGAATTGATCTCGAATAAAGTTTCTAAGACTATTAAAGTTCAAGTTTGATATGTATAATAAATGTAGTCCAAACCACCTTTTATTGACCAAACTTAAATCAAATATAAAGTGATTTGGTTTAATTTTATTAGATTTTGAATTGTTTATCCATTTTGACGTTGCTTATGTCAGCCACATTTGTAGTAATGTTACACGAGTATAAAAAAATTATTATGATACATTTTAACTATATTTTATTGATTTTTTACAAGAAAAATTCATTTTCTATTAATGTGCATTTGTTATACTCCTATAATTATATTTATCACATTTATGATATTTGTTTGTTGAAAGAAGATTTTAAAAATTAAGAATTAATGAAAACATATTTACGACTAACTATATCAACAAATTAAGAGTATTTGTTATTTTATCTATATAGAAAGGATAGTTGGTAAAAAATAAAATGTATATTAATCAATACTTTTGCATTTTAAAAACATATAAGAAAAAAATATTTACTACACAATTTACTTATAATATAGAGCCTAAAATTTAACTTTCGCCTAGGGCCCCAAAATGTCTAGAGCCGGCCCTGTCAGAACTTAGGAGCAACTTGAATTAGGTTGCCGACCTAGCTCTATGGAAATACATTTGAAAATGAAAATGGATATATGGCTTAGAGCTAGGCACTCCACCTATAGAGTAGGTTTTCAATAACATTTTTCAAAATAATGAAATAAAACATTGACTTGATGATCCTAAGCTAGTTCAAGCATATTAATTGAAGCCCTTTTGGCATTTAATCGCCATTTTTAAATCATAATTTCTGGAAAATGGTTAATGAGTGTATTGTCATGCCATCAACTTTTACATTATAAAATATAATTGAGGTGGAAGTTTAATTTCGTGGTGTTTTATCTACTGTATGAAAGTCATCAGAATTATTCACGAAATTACTTAACTATATATAATGACCCAAAAGAAAATAAAAGATTTATTTAATGAGTTGCATGCTAAGCCCTTGAAATTAGAAAAAAAAATTGTAGTTTGTAGTCCTTGATATTTATCAAATTATTATTAAAATAAATTAATTAAATTAGTTTTGAAATTCAGTCGAGTTGACCGCAGGTCAATTATACCAGAAAATAAAAAATTGTGGGAGAGAGGTAGTATTTAGGCAATGTTAAGTTTAAAATCTTATTACATCAATTGTTAGTGTTGATATTATAAGATTATGTTAAATTGTCTGAATAAGTCAATGATATTTATTTATTTTTTAGAAAATTCAATGATAATTAATTTGTTAGACTATAATTTTCTGCATCTTATTTGTTTGAGAATATTATGCTAAAGTTTTAATAATTTAATTAGAGTTCATTTCTCCACAAACTTTACTGAATGTAAATAAAAATAACTTTAGTAAAGTTCAACTTTAGTATAGAAATAAATTTTTGAAAATATTTGTAATTATACCGTGTTAGGTAATAACAATTTTTGTTAATGAAAAAAATCCATTTTCATTACATAATGCATGCCCGAGTTTAATTGTTTCTCCCAAATCTATTTATATTAATGAAAGATTCGCCATCCTCGTGCTTCAAAAAACTTCATGCTAGATTAATTTTTACAAAAAATAAATAAATAAATAGCTAAATTATAAGAATATTAGGCCCTGCATATATCAAAATATAAAATTTTATTCTTCCTTGCCGTCAAAAAATCTTGATTCTTGAACAAGTTTCTTGTAATCTTGTTAAGAGGAAAAGAAGCCTTTGGGTCCAAAAGATATACTTTCCTTTGCTTCCTAATACTAAAAGCCAAACACACCCTATAAAAGGACTTGAAAAAACATTAAACTTCCAATCTCAACCACCTCATCAAACAGTTACATTTCCCAACTTTTAAGAAAATTATTAACAGTAAAGTGTTCATACAATACAATGGGCGTTCTTGGAGCCATCGCAAGAAATTTGGACTCAATAATCGGGTACTTTTTTTTTTTTTGGTTCCTAAAGAATCTATGATCAAGATATTTGAAATCAAAGATCAAATCTCGATTTTGATCAAGAAAGTGATATGTATTATAAGTATTGAATTATTTTCCATTTTTCTGGAGTTTAATGTTAGGATTGTTGAAATTAAGGCTACGTGAATTCCTCTGAAATCTCTGGCATGTTTAATTGAAATTTCTTTATCATGTATGATAGATAGATAATGGGCAAATAAAAAAACTAAACATGATTGATTATGATTTATTTGTTTATAGTTATTTCCCGTAACTGCTTAAT
The DNA here is from genome assembly GCA_030819805.1 of Penstemon newberryi var. newberryi. Classification (NCBI taxonomy): domain Eukaryota; kingdom Viridiplantae; phylum Streptophyta; class Magnoliopsida; order Lamiales; family Plantaginaceae; genus Penstemon; species Penstemon newberryi. The sequence goes on along the minus strand of JAUALY010000003.1, from coordinate 2,450,451 downwards.
CACTTGCTTTGTTTTTTATTGATGAACAGACCTGGAGTGATGCTTGTATATCCCCTGTAAGAACAATTAATCATTAATTATTCTTAATGTTGTTTCTATTCATGAAATGAATGACATTCATATATAATAAAGTTTTGTGATGAATGAATAAACAGATATGCATCTATGCGAGCAATAGAGAGCCCTTCAACACTAGATGATCAACAATGGCTAACATATTGGGTCCTATACTCGTTTATAACGCTTTTCGAGCTTTCCTGCTGGCAAATCCTTCAATGGTAATTGATCATATAATCTGTCTGTCTCAATGTTTATATACAAGTAATAATCTTCCATATATAAAATTTGATGTAATTAAACAGGCTTCCTTTCTGGCCATACATAAAGCTCGTGTTCTGTATATGGCTGGTGCTGCCGATTTTCAATGGAGCAGCTTATATATACGAGAATTTTGTGCGAAAATACGTGAATGTTGGAAGCTCAAATCATCCGGAAGGTCAGAGGAGAGTTCTTCAAATGATGAGTCTTGATGCGAGGAAGTCCGTAGAAAGTTACATTGAAAAATACGGTCCAGAAGCCTTCGACAGAGTCGTCAAAGCGGTAAAAATTTACGAAAAAAAAAAAAAATATTCGCCTTACCTGTATTCAGCACATAACATGAGCTGTTAAATTCTTTGCTTTCAGGCTGAGAGAGAAGCAAGGGCACACTGAAGGAAAGGAACGTATACGAAAGCAAAAAGAGGATACTAATTATATACCTCAACATATATGTAAATTGCAAAATGGAATTTGATTCTGTAATTCTAACTTGCTATGTATTTAAATAAGGTGGCATTGCAGCAGTTGTTGCTTGCAATTAATTCACTCTAATTTTGAGTTCTATTCATTTATTCTAAATGGGAAACTTAAAAAGGAAATGGTGTGTATATGATTCTTTGTGAAATATGTTGTTAGAAATGAAAATTCATTATATTGGAAAATAAACTTGAGAGAAGATTGTATTTGTATATATGAAAGCTTACAGTAAAGATGAAAGTGCACTAGTTATATGTATTTGTTATAAATAGGGGATAGGATTGTGTAAATCTCCCAATTTCTTCATTTGAGACTTCGTCGGATTTATCTTCAATTGATTGAATATTATGATCTATTATATGTCTTTCTTTTCTGTGATATATATATTATCTTATTCTCTTTGGAAAATAGATATACAAAAGAAAGTGATGTACAATTCGCCATTAGACAGAAAAAATCCAGTGGAATTCCATATACACCAGGTTTTATATGTTAGCTTTATTGGTTCGATTTTGATGTTTGGCCATATCGACATCTAATTGATCACAACTTGTTGTGTTGTATTATTTAGAAAAATTATAATAAATCCACATGAGGAAATTCTTTGTTGAAGCTTCTCAGCCCCGTGAATCCACATCGCAGAATTCGATTTTTTAGATTCAAATGCTATTTCATTTCTTTGTACATCACCACAAACGTTATATAACAAAAGTTATTAACTTTGTACTAGAACATTGATCAAAATCTTTCTGAAATCCTAAGTTAGGCCTTTAAAAGGGCTTAAAAGGAACATTTTCAGCTGCAAAATGTTGCCTTTTGGCTCCTCTTATGCCAAATTTTGACTTATTCTCCTTTAGCTTATAATAATGTATTCTTTACAGGTTGGAAATGGGTACAAATTCATGATAGCATGGCACGAGTGCATGCGAGTTACGATTGAGGAATGGGGAGCTACAAAGCTCGGCAACATATAGAGCCAGACAACAAATTGTTCGTCGAAGATTTAGTCCATTGATTAGTTGATTCCAGACATAAAAAATGGAATATGACTACCTAAATTATTACCATACGGTTGAAAACCGCTCATCTTTCTTCCCTTTTCATAAATATCAGATAACATTTGGGAACCTATTCAAAGAAGATTGAAACTGCCCTTCAAGATTTGGAGACGGGGGCAAATTCTGCTAGTTTTTCAATATATCGGTAACATTATCTGACTCTTTAGTATATGCTGAATTTGTGTTTCCAGTAGCTTTGTCTTGCCTTTGCAATTTGAAATTTAAATCCTGAACACTTATGAGTGAATGGATCTTATTCCGAAACAAGCAACCTAAGCTACATATATAGTTTAATAATAATTGAGTTTATTTTTTAAATTATAAATTAGTTGGCCAAATCTAGACCACCTGATCTTGATCTATGTAAGAATTTTCCGATAGTTGATACATCCTAGAGCCTATATTTAGAAATTGTGTGTCCCACTCTGAGCTCACTTAAATTGAGTCAAACCCTCTTTCAAAATGGATTTGGGGCCTCTTGGCAGGAGGTCTAGGCCGAAATTCCAGGTTTCGAGTCATGTCAAAATTTGCCTAAATTTACTTACCTATTGTTACCAATTACAAAATTATTGATTTGCCACATATCATCTAATATTTTCCCTAAAATCTTAACAACCCAAATTGCAATCTAAACTCAAACATTTATAAGAATTATTGATTTGTCACATGCCACCTAATTTTTTACCTCAAACCTCAATAATCAAATTGCAATTTACATCATTCTCCAATTTTTATAATTACACACTAACTATTATTTTATTAATATTTCTTTTTATCTCTCCAAATCAAGTTTTAGACCAATGAGACCAAACAAAGATGAAATACGGCCAAAACTTTTCGCCTGTGTTCACTGTTTTTTCCCTGGAAACACAAACGATCATCGCCTGTGTCCACAACGGGTAATTTTTAAAAATGCCATATTTGAAAGTTTAATTTACAAAAAGGCCATTAAAAACTTAAAAATTTCAAAAAAGTCATTATTTAAAAAAAAAAAAAGATTTATTCACTGATTTTGACATTTGGCATTTGGCAAATGTCAAACGCCAAATGTCAATTTAAAAAAAGAAAAAGATTTATTCACTGATTTTGACATTTGGCATTTGGCAAATGTCAAACGTGACATTTGACGTTTGACATTTGCCAAATGCCAAATGTCAAAATCAGTGAATTGGCATTTGGCGTTTGGGGTTTCCAAATGCCAAACGCCATGAACATCTTCATGGCATTTGGCATTTGGAGATCCCAAACGCCAAATGCCAAATGCCATGAACATCTTCATGGCATTTGGCATTTGGAAATCCCAAACGCCAAATGCCATGAATATCTTCATGGCGTTTGGCATTTGGAAACCCTAAACGCCAAATGCCAAAAACGCGTAAAAATACAGAAATCAGATTGGAGAAGAAAAGAAGCGGCGAAACTTACACCAAACGAATGATCATTCTCCTTCGTTCCTCCTATCCCCCATCATCTCTGATTACATGTGCCATCTCTAATTTGTGAAATTCTTGGGAAAATTTTGGAATAGAGAAGTTGAGAGAGATGAGAGAGTTTGAATTTGAATTTAGGAATTGTGTAAGTGAGAGTTTTAGAGTTGGGTTTTGGTTATTTATTTATTTTTTATATTAAAAATAAAGAGAAAAGAAAGGCTTTGGCATTTGTGTAAATTGTGTTTTTGAATGTGGCATTTGTGAAAATCATTCTGGGTTTTGGTGTGGGAATGAAATTGATTTGGGTTTTCACTGAATTTTCAATACAGGGTTATATATTATAGGTTGGGTGCGGCTTAATTGGCCATGGGCAAGTTTAAAGATGCTCTTAAGGATTTTCAACAAGTGCGGTTTATTCTACTGTTATTGTGCTTGCATTTATATATGCTGAGCTATATCATTTTTCTTGTTTTCTGCAAAGATATGAGTTTTGTGCAACTATTCTATATTCAAAGGTGCTCGACCCCTTCATTAGCACTCTTGGCTTGAAATACATTTGCACTCCTATAAACTTATCGTTTATTGATCATCGTCTTACAATTTCCTGGAAGCTTTGTTCTTTAATTTCTTGTTACTTGAATGGATTTTATGGCACTGATCTATATAATAGTACTAATTAAGTTTTTGCTAATTAAGGTCAAGAAATTATGCCCAAATGACCCTGATGCTGCAAAGAAACTGAAGGAATGTGAGAAAGCGGTGATGAAGCTGAAATTTGAAGAAGCCATTTCTCTTCTTCAATCGAACGACATTCGTAGCTGATTCTATTGATTATCGTACCATAGGTATGCAAAATTCTGTTTGAAAATTCTCTCTTTTTTAGTGACCCTTGCCAAAAAACCTTATGCATCTCTCTCTCTCTCTATGTGTGTGTGTGTGTGTGTGATTTTGTGTTCAGTTTGAACCCTAGACATGGAACCACAGTATGCTGGCTCAAGAATAGAAGGTGATAACGTAACATTAGACTTTGTGAAGAAAATGATGGATGACTTCAAGAACCAGAAGTGTTTACACAAAAGGTAGTATGTGCACTTTATATCTTGACTCAGATTTCATGTAAATAGCCATAAAGTTGTATATCAATCTTCGATAACTTTTCAATAATATTATTTTCTGAAATAAATGAAGATTTGAATCTTAAGAGTTAATTGTCATTTTCATTTTATGTTACAGATATGCATTTAAGGTTGTGCTACAAATTAGAGATATTATGCGATCATTGCCATCTCTTGTCGATATTAATGTTCCTAATGAGAAACATTTCACTGTGTGTGGCGATGTACATGGTCAGGTATAGATTCTCGTTATCTTAAGAATCTCATCTTAATTTGTACTCCCACATCACATAACAATGCATCTCTGCAGTTTTATGATTTGATAAATATATTTGAGCTCAATGGACTTCCTCAGAAGATAATCCGTATCTTTTCAATGGAGACTTCGTAGATAGAGGTTCTTTCTCTGTAGAAGTTATACTCACACATTTTGCCTTCAAGTGCATGTCTCCCTCAGGTGATCCCTCCATATCCTTGCTTCTTTTATGTTCACGACTTTATTGCTTTATTTTCCAGCTATATTTGATGTATAATAAATGTTAATTTTCAGCTATACACCTTTCTAGAGGGAACCATGAAAGTAAGAGCATGAACAAAATATATGGTTTTGAGGGTGAGGTGAAATCCAAGTTGAGTTACACATTCGTAGAACTATTTGGGGAAGTGTTCTGTTGTTTGCCTTTGGCTCACGTTATAAATGAGAAAGTTTTTGTGGTCCATGGAGGCCTTTTTAGCTTTGATGGTGTGAGACTCTCTGACATCAGAGCCATTGATCAGTTTTGTGAGCCTCCGGATAAAGGTAAGCTCCAAAGCTACTTTGACCTGTAAATTATTATTTTTTTTTTTTTTTTAAATTTATCTTTTTGGGAACGATTATGGAGAAGCAATTATGTAACCTTATGCAGGGTTGATGTGTGAATTGCTGTGGAGTGATCCACAACCTGAGCTTGGTGAGGGGACCAAGCAAGCGTGGTGTTGGTCTTTCATTTTGTGCAGACGTAACAAAAAGATTTTTATAGGACAACAACTTAGGTTAATATTCTCTTCTTTTTTTTGTAACCTATAACCTTTCTAGTCTTATTAATGCATATTAATTTTAAAAAACATGTTATTTGTTTTATAGATTTAGTTGTGCAGTCACATGAAGTTAAGGATGAAGGTTACGAATTGAACATGATGGTAAACTTATTACCATGTTTGCTGCTCCAATCTACTGCAATCAGGTAATATCAATTTCTGAATCCTGAAGCCTGTGATGCTATTTTGGTCATTTTTTTTAGAAAAATGATATTTTGTCCTGGTATATAATTTTATTTGGGTTGATGCAGATGGGAAACAAGGGTGCGTTTGTTCGTCTTGAAGCCCCAGACATGAAACCAAACATTGTCACATTTTCAGTAGTGGTAAGTACCCATACCCAAATCACTAAATGAGAAAGATGAAAGAGTTAAATCCCATTTCCTTTTTGACTTGTTCCATTTTTTGAAATTTCTTTATTAAAACACGAGAATGACTGAGAATTTCTGTTGATGAATTGCAGCCGCACCCTGACATAAAGCCGATGGCATATGCAAGCAACTTCCTATGTATGTTTTTGTAATCTTTAATTCCGAAATTGTTATATTTTTGTACTGGAATGGATTATTTTTGCCATAGAAGTGCAAATGGTGGTAGAAGGCTGAAGATGATATCTGGAACTCTCTGTCTAACTTGCCCTTGTGGACCGGAAGAATTAGGTTAGACTTTAATACAACAGGTTGCTGCTGCTTCATTTGTATTTAACATTGTTCTTGTGTATATTCATTCACTTTGATTCTCATTTTTTCACATTTTTTGACAATAATAGCCTCCATGTAACTAATAATCAATTTTTTACCTTTCCATTTCTGCAAATACTTTTTACGAAAACTAGGATGCGTCTTCCATTTGATGAATATATATTTGCTTGGAGAGGTGTCCATATATCGTACTTACTGTGTCTTGTAAGGGATTAAGCAGCCTCAAAATGGATTAATCTAGGTTTTTAACCTATACCCCTGGAAAAAAAAAAAGTCTCTAATGAATGTGAGTAACTACTAAAATTTCCTTGACATTGAGGACTTGACACTACTTGACTAAAGAAATCCACTTGGTTTGACCTTCCTATAATTTCAAAGTTGAATAAATATTTAATTTTTTTTTGTGAGATTATTAAAAAAGAATCTTCTTTTATAATGAAATTAAGGAGAAAGGGAAAAAGGTTGAAGCATCTCTCTCGTGAAAGAAAGTAAAGATAAATGTTAAATTTTTTTATGGAATTTAGATTTGAGTATACCATTCAACAATATACATGAGATATAACTCCATAGAAAAACTAAAATTAATCAAAAAAAAAAAAAAAAAAACCCTACTTTCAAGCATGCTTTACTTGCACACAAGTATTTTACCCTTTTCTTTGCTCTAGTCATATCATCTTTTCTTTGATATGTTATCATTGCCATCAAGTCTTGCAAAAATGAACATGCCTCCCCTCTCCCTACACCCATCTGTTTTTCCCAACTCTTTTTTTCACCCTCATAATTTTCAAAAACATAAAAATGACCCTACCTTAGTTTCAATTTTCTCATACAAAATCATGCCCCACCCATCATATCAATCAAATCTTTAAACAACTCATTTACTTTCTCTCCTCCTCTAAATCACATGTAATCAAATTCAGTATTCTCCTACATGGAACCATTTCTTAGGCCATTCAATTAACACATTTTCTTCACACACTCACCCACACAGTAAAAAAATGTTCTGTTCTTTCTCAATTTCTCTTCAACTTCTGCTGATAATAATACTCTGTTTTCAGTTCTTTTCCCCAGTTCTCTCCACCAATGAGAATGCAAGAAAAAACCTGCAACCAAACAATAATCCCACTTCTAACATGGATCCAGTTGAACTTGAAACATTGTACAAGATTATGGAAACCCTTTCTTCTGATCAGAACTGGAGAGTTTCTTACCCGAACCCGTGTCAACCCGGTTCATCCTGGCCCGGAATCGAGTGCAAAATTACAGGACCCGAAAACCATTTTCATGTCACAAGACTCGATTTTGGCACCCCACCAAATCCAACATGCAAGAACACAGCCACATTCCCTTCAGAAATTTTCAAACTCCCACATCTTGAATCCATTTTCATATTCCAATGTTTCACTAAATCAAGAACACGAATTTTCCTCCCCATGAACAAGCCTTTAAGTTCACAATTGCAGCAGCTAAGTTTGAGATCAAATTCTGCACTTATTGGCACAATCCCACTTCAAATTTCATCTTTAAAATCACTTCAAATTCTCACAATGTCACAGAACATGTTAACGGGGAAAATCCCAGTTGAAATCTTTAGTTTGAGCTCGGTTTTACATCTTGATTTGAGCTATAACTTGCTTACTGGTTCAATCCCATTTGAAGTGGGTAATTTAAGAAATTTAGTAGGCCTTGATTTAAGCTATAATAAGCTTATGGGTCGAATTCCTTTGAGAATTGGTGAGCTGGGTATTCTTCAAAAGCTTGATTTAAGTTCAAATTTACTCACTGGAAGCATACCGGAAAGCATTGAAAAGCTACATTCTTTGGCTTTCTTGGCTTTAAGCAACAATAGAATAAGTGGTTCTTTTCCTAAAGGACTTGCAAAATTGCAGAATTTGCAGTACTTTCTAATGGATGACAATCCAACGTTTGTGTCTTTACCGGTCGAACTCGGACAACTGAAGAAACTTCAAGAACTCAGGCTTTCAAATTCTGGATACACAGGCAAAATCCCATCAATTTATTCAGAATTGATGAATTTAAGCACACTTTCGTTGCAGAACAATCGATTATCGGGAGAAATCCCAGTTGGATTTGGGAATCTTTCACACATTTATCACTTGAATTTGAGCAGGAATTTTCTTGATGGCATTGTGCCTTTCAATTCAAGTTTCTTGAAAAGGCTTGGGAGAAATTTGGACTTAAGTGGCAATTTAGGTTTGTGTTTGAGCCCATCAGCAGCTTATGGTGTTAATGTTGGAGTTGATGTTTGTGGAAACAACAAAAGTAGCTCATTGATGAAGCCATTGAAGAAATCTGAAGCTTCATTGGTTTACACCAAATATTTTATTGCTAATGTTGCTTTAGTTTTTCTAATTACATTGCATTATACTTTGTATTATGGTTAATTATAATCAAGAATTCTTGTGTATTTTTTCTTAGAACTCAGGCTTGTATTATTTTAATTCAAATGAGGTATTATTTGGCATGAAAAACATTCAATTCTCTGTGATGCTTGATTTGATGTGCTTTTACTATACATGTCTACAATAATGTAGCTGCTCACTTCATATGTGCACCTGAACATTTGGTTATGACATTTAGACCCTTTTCTGATCCCAAGAAAGGGTCCCAAAATTTAGTCTTTGTAGTTTATGACTATTAGCTAAATAATTTACTGTTGGAAGACAAAATTGAACCATGCATACTTGTTGGATTTTGCTGCAAGCTTTTAGATTAGGCTCAAAGTTTGAGTACTACATTATCTTTGCTTGTGGTTACATTGTAAGTTTGTAGCTCATGAGGTATGATTTCAATTAGGGGCAATTCTAGAATGAATAAAGCAATGTAAAGTAACGATTTTCTCTCAAGATACTAATGTATTTTAACGGAAATACAAATGTTATTTCTAACATTTTCGCAGGTCGAGAAAACTGTTCAACTTCCAGAAAGAAATATCAATTCATTAGTCGCTCCTCTTCTAACTCTAGATCTCAAAGCTCTATACATCAGAGAGTTTGAGTGAAGACACTATGTAGTTAATAGACAGTAACTCGAGTAGCTGGTCTTAAAAAATCGTTGAACTTAGTTAAATTGTCTTAGGTCATCCAAGAATTTGCATTACTTAGGCTATAAACACATTATTTTGACTATGTGATTTAATTTGCTTGCATAGTACATCAAAAATCATTGTGAAGGTTAAAAGAGTTTGCCTTACATGATTTATGAATCATATGAGCATCATTTCAGAACCAGCTTCAAATGATTATCATTAATGTTAGCAAAAACCTCTTAATTTTCACTTTTCTTCTTCTGATCATAGGTTATTATACTATACTACTAAAGTTTCATATACTCCTATAAAAAAGGAAAAAGATATCCTCTTTAAATAGTTCTACCAGTTATTTCCAGATTAAACTCACTAAAACTATACTGTAACCTAGGAAATTTCAGTTTACCATCTGATCAGAATTTACTTTTCAGACATCATACAAAGATGACAAATTCTTGATTTACATTAAAAGAAAAAAATATTAGAGTATATTTTGTTAGCAATTATAAGGCCTGCTGTGTATGATAAAACAAGACTACTGAGAACAAGGACAGGTGAATGGATCCCACATCTCTCTCTCTTTACATTTTAATTTACTTTTACTTTTCTTACATGTTTTTTGGAGGTACAAATGTTGCACCTCCTCTTGTAGCTCTGCCCCTTACTTGCCCTTCATCAATCCAAACTGTTATGCAACCATCTGGTTCAGTACTCTTTTAATGATCTGTCATTTTCCTACATACCAAAGTTTTTTTTACTGCAATAAATTCTAGCCATTTCAGAAAAAAAAAAAAAATGGTTTAATGTAAAGGGAAAGAAAATAATTAGGTGAAATCTAACCTAAACCATCACTAAATGCTATGGGTGGCAATATGGGTCGTTGATCCATGGGTTGGCCTAACCTAATCCATATTTTTTTAACTTACGTTGATATACCAAATATTGTACCATCCTATCTAGCACTACCACGTGAAAACTAGTCAGAAACAAGAACTGTCATTTGTTCACGTCAATCCTCAACTACACATCGACATCACTCATTAGAGGTTGAACATCGACCCAAAACACCACCTCTATCGACATAATGTGCAAATATAGACATGCTATATACAGAATGCCAAAAAGACTATAGTAACCCCCATAGTTACATGGAAATTACTAAAGATTTCAAAGATTCGCGCGTTTTTACGCGGATCGACCCAAAGTCGACATACCTTAAATGATACACGTTGAAATTCACCAACTATAAATACCATTCATTGATATATTCAAAGATACACATTAATTACTGCATATATTGTATACTCTACTCGATTTGCCTTTTCGAACTGGACTGACTTAAGCATCGAAAGGTCATCGCCGGATCAACCCCAAAACACCCTAACGAATTTCTTTGAGTACAAGCCTAGCTAGCTAGGTAACGAATTTCTTTGAGTACAAGCCTAGCTAGCTAGGTTCCCCAATCGAGAAAATGGAGTCTGGATCGATCTGACCGTCTTGAACTTCATATTGAGGAAGGTTGTTGACAGCTGGCATCCCAATCTGACCTAGACCTATAGTGATAATACCCTTCGTCAATGTTTGACTGGATTGAGTTAAATTTATTAGTTATTAATACTCTCGAATTAGATTTTTACGTTTTTTGCATTTTCCACCATAATATTTATGCATTTTCGCAATATACCCTTAAGTAGTAGTACACTCATTGTAAGACAATTTGACCGAAAATAGCACATTTTGGCTGTTTTCAATCTTTAAAAAAAGAAAATAGCAAGATGCAAGATGCAACCTGAAAATATGAATTCTTTTGCAAGTTGCAACTGCATTTACCGTCCCATTTTGTTGCTATTTGAAGGGCTTTATTGGAATAACATAATATTTCATTTTCCATAATTAGCATCTGCATTTGCACTAAGGACAAAGTTGGGATTTCATGTTAAAAATATTGAAGTACAGTAACTAACTACTTCCAATATATGTTATTGTGTAGGAAACCGATTTTAACAATTTCAGTCTAGAATGATATAAATTTGTTTAAATTATGATGGTAGTAATAGTGGAAGCACATTAATAGACCTTCTAGTTTTTTTTTTTTTTTGATAATTCAATAGACCTTCTAGTTAGATGATGCAAATGTGGGTAAACATGAAAGCAAATTAAGTCCCATAAACCAATTTAAATGTAAAAAAAAAATGAAAAGATGAAGAAATGGATCAATATAAATTAAATCATCCTCTTTATTTATCAAAAGAAACAAATCCTCTTTGAAAAACGCACACTGAAAATAATTTTGTGGATTACAACCTTGAAAAATAATTTGCACATTGCACCCTTGAAAATAGGTTTACATATTGCAACCTCAAGAAATGGATGGTTTTGCCATTAAGCATGACGCCTCCGACGAAATATTGGACAAAAAATGTTTGAGGTTGTAACTTGCAAATGAATCAGTATTTTCTTTTTACTTTAGGTTGGAGACTGCCAAAATATGCTATTTAGAGGTTGAAGCTTGCAAATTAGTCCAATTTTACCTCTTCAAAGTATATATTTATAAGTGTCATGATAAAATCTTTTTTTTTTAACCTCTAAACAGTGAATAAGTGGGGTAAATTAGGTTAACATTTTCTTCCTTTCTAAATTATGTAAGTTTGACTCCATTTAGTCTTTTCAGAAAAATTACAATCAATATCACTAAATCAAAAAAAATTATTGAATAACAATTATATTACAAATAAAATCAATCACCAAACACTAGTAATAAAAAAGAAGAAAATCCACAATAGTGAAAATTGAACCTAAAATCTCTTAATCGTGGAACTTCAACCTTAAGTGTATCTAGATCTTAAAATTAAATCAAATTTGCAAAATCATGTATTGTTTATAATTTATTATTGTAAAATATATATATATATATATATATATATATATATATATATATATATATATATATATATATATATATACTATTTAGATAATTAATTATTAAGCTATTTTTTTTTACTACATGTGATTTATAACAATATTTTCCTGTAACTACAGTGCATGTTTTCTTGTTTAATTAATGGGGGAAAATGCATATTACTACCCTGTGATATCGAAAACCTGCAAAAAACTACCCTGTGAAATTTTTTTTGCACCAGACTTACTTGTGTTTTCAAAAACCCTGCAAATTACACACATTCTCCGTTAATCATTGACACCGTTAATTTTTAATGGAATTGCCTAAATTACCCCTTATATATTAATAAAAAAATTATATTTTTATTAACGGGGAAAATGCATATTACTACCCTGTGATATCGAAAACCTACAAAAAACTACCCTGTGAAATTTTTTTTCACCAGACTTCTTTGTGTTTTCAAAAACCCTACAAGTTACACCCATTCTCCGTTAATCATTGACACCGTTAATTTTTAATTGAATTGCCTAAATTACCCCTTATATATTAATAAAAAATTATATTTTTACAATTACAAAAACTCTCACTAATTTTTCTCTCTCGCTTCTCATATGGAACAAACAAAGAAAAGAAGAGATATTATGTGCGAAGTTTAAAAGATACAAAATTATGGGTATAGTATAAAAGTATAAGGGAGTTTGAACAATCGTTTAAAAGTATAAGAATTTTTTGCGCAAACATTAAAAAATATGAGTTACTTTTCTACAAACATTAAGAAAAACATAGAAGTTTTTTGCAAACATTTCAAAGCATAAGGAAGTTTGACGCAAACTTCCAAAAGTATAAGGAAGTTTTTTGCAAACGGTGGAAAACACAAGGAACTTTTACGCAAACTTTAAAAAACATAAGGAAGTTTTCTGCAAACTTTAAAAAACACAAGGAGGTTTTATGCAAACTTTAAAAAACACAAGGAAGTTTTCTGCAAAGATTCAAAGTTACAAGGGTATTCTTGTCATTTTGAATGAAAAATTACGTCAGAAACAAAAAAAATCGCATTTTTGGAGCGTAGAATACACGCGCGTCAAAAAATTGACTGAGGGAGACGGAATGGGTGTAATTTGCAGGGTTTTTGAAAACACAAGGAAGTCTGGTGCAAAAAAAAATTCACAGGGTAGTTTTTTGCAGGTTTTCGATATCACAGAGTAGTAATATGCATTTTCCCCTAATTAATGAACAAAAACACATAACATTTATAAACATTTTAAAACAGGTCGACAGGGATCAGTTTGGACTCAACCTAGCTTTGAAACGTTAAAAAATACCCAAATTAAATTCGATCCAGTCCGAAATCGACCCAACCTAAATACCTTAGTTTGAAGCCACGTTAAAGATTTGAATCAGACTAGGCAGAAAGACGTCGATCCTAAAGTGTTTAGTGAACTTGAAAAATTGATATGATTATTACTGTTCATTATTACTGTTCATTATTACTACAATTAATTATAATTTGAAGAGACTCTGATGAAAAGAACAAAAAAATCCTTCTCCTTTAGTAAAAAGAGTACATGAACTAGAAAACAAAAGCTGAAGTGTTCTTGATGTTCACTCAGTCACTTGTGTTCCCCACCCACACAATAACTATCAACTACTCCTTTTTAATTTTGGTAAAAAATTAATGAGATGTCGATGCAATAGTATGGTTCACTTTTTGTTCAAAAATAAGGTTTTTAAGTTTTAACCTTATAAAGACGGAAATGAAAATTTAAAAAAAAAAATATTGTGTTTTCTACGTAGAAATTGGCCAAATAGGCTTTTAAAAGATTGAACACTGACATAAGTAGTACTAGGGCTGTCAACGGGTGGATTTTAATCCGGATTCGATTCGAATTTGGTCCGATTTATTAGGATAATTGCCCGATTAGTGATTCGATGTACCTGATCCGATTAAGAAATATGTAATCCGAATTATATGGAGCGAATATGGATCTAGGCTGATACAATCCGTTACATATCCGTATCCGATATATTTTTTTTTTTTTTTTGATCTACTAGACTGTGTATTTACAGCTCGGACCGAAGAGTGCAAAGGGTATAGGTCCTCCCCAGTGTGATGTCTCCAGTAGGATTCGAACTTGAGTCTCGCCTCTGGGGGTCGCAAGTCACTACCACTTGACCCAACCACCTTGGGTCGTATCCGATATATATTACTATATGATGTTTATATATTATGTATTTAAACCAAAATAAAAATAAAACTATCTATGCTCCACTAAAATCTTTTACTATATTACAAATAATCTTAAAAAGAAATGCATGAGAGATGTTGTTGGATTGGCCTGATAATTAATTGTACCTACAACATATTAATTTATGCTATTTAATAAGAAAAATCAAAACCATAACCATAACCATTCATCCTTCAATATTTGTCTTCTTTTCCATTTCTCAATATTGAGTTTTATTCTTCTATGTCCCAGTTTAAATATTTTTTACTTATTTGTTTATTCCTTTGTTCAAATTTTTATCGTTTATATTTGCCCACCATATTCCCATTTCTACAATATCTAGGCAATAGTTTTGATGAAAGAAGTAAAATGTTACATTTTTAATTCATGAGGGTGGAATCTGCAAGTGATTTGGGGAAAAACGGGAACTTTTTTTTGTTAAATGTGCTAAACGCAAATTCGAATTCGGTTGCTAATATTCAAGATCCGAGCGAATCCGAATCCGAATAAAATAAATAAAAATTGGACTCGAATATGGATCTGGATCAGCCCTGATCCGATCCGAGTCCGACCCATTGACAGCCCTAACCTAAGTAGTACATATGAAAATAGTATCACTTTCTTAAAAGGTGGCATGCATGTACCAAACAAGACCTATGCTCTACTGCACCTCACGTGGTTAATTACTAATGTTTGTCCTTGGTTAGAAAATATATCAATTAATGTTACAATCTAAACACGATAAAAAAATAATTATCCAGGAAAAAAGGAAACAATAAAATAAGAAATAAAGCTACTCATTTAACCCAATTCGAGGCATGCTCAGAACAAATTAAAGTTAATTTTTTTATATGCAAATGTGATTGGTTTAGTGGAAGAAACTAGTCACTACAAAGTAGCAAATCCATGTTCAAATCGAAGAGCTTAAACCTATGGGAAACAAAACCAAAAAAAAGTTCTTAAGATATGTAGTTATTATCAAAATATTAATTAAAATTATATATTTAATTATAAAATATTTTCATCTCAAAATAAATATAAATGCATGTGACTATTTATACTTGAAATTTTGACTTTAGAAAAATAGTCACATCATTTTAGTATAGAACTTTTTAATTAGAAAATTGTGTCACTTGAATTTCAAAAGTTATATCTTCTAAAAATTACATTTAATTTAAAATTACACACTAAAACAACTACTTCCCTGTGTCCCATTGCTTTCCTTTCTGCTATTCTTAGGCAAGAAAAAAGTTCGTTCCTAGACAAGTTCTTTATGCAATGTCACGTACAACACTATAATCCATTAGTACAAATTAAAGGAGTTGTAACTATCATATATGGTTGCGTATATAGGGCTGTCAATGGCTTTTTTTTTAATTTATTTTTTATTTTTCTCTCTCTAAAAAAAACAAAGGTCGGATTTTAATTCGAATTGGGTTCAGTTATTAGGATTTTTATCGATTAACAATTTCATGGATCTAATCTGATTCAAAAGTTTCATAATTCAAAATAAATTTAACACATATGGATCTGAAATGATCTGAATCCGATAAAATTATATTTCTATGATAAATGAATATATACTATTCACATCCTTTTTATTTAAATCGAATATAAATAAAAAATATTTATCTCATTTAATTATAAACCCACTTGCCTAATGGGCTAGAATCTCTATGCACTAGACTATTCTCATTTGGTTTTTCTAATTTAATGTTCTTAAAGAAAAAGTTATATTTTTTTTATCTACTAGACTGTGTATTTACAGCTCGGATCGAAGAATACAAAGGGTATAAGTCCTCTCCAGTGTGGTGTCTCCAGTAGGATTCGAACTTGAGTCTCTCCTCTGGGGATCGCAAGTCACTACCACTTGACCCAACCACCAACCACCTTGTGTAAGAAAAAGTTATACTAAACTTATACAGAAAGTTAAATCTTTATATGGTATTTGCTGCTCCTTTGTGATTCGTTATCTGTGATCGAATCCGGTTTTTGGTGGACCCTGATAATCAGACCCATAGACAGGCCTAAAAGAAGATTGAAAAGATTAAATCCAATATACGGCCTAATTTCATTACGAGAGGCCCAATTATTTTACATCTCACCGTGAGGCCCAGCCCATTTACTCTCCCTTTTAAGTCGACGTTTCTTCACCTCTGCGTTACCTCTGTTCTGTTCTGCACATTACAGTTGGTCACTGAAACAGAAAAAACCATTTGTCCTCTACAATGGCTTCGAAACTTGTCTTTACCCGACTCCAGACCCTAACGCGACCCTCTCTAAAAGTCCTATCTCAATTACCCCAATTTATATTACCTAAAATTTCTCCTGAAATTCATACAAGGCAATATTCTGATTTACCGCAACCACCGTCTGTCGATACCGTTGCGGCTCCTTCAGTAGTTTCTAGTTCAAATGTAAAAAGCTCTTTGAATGAAAATGAGCTCAGAAAATTCTCCGCTATTGCCGAAACTTGGTAATTTTACTTTATTTTCTTTTTATTCGGGAATGATTTTATTTTGATTTTAATTTTATGTATGATTATTAGGTGGGATGCGGATGGGCCTTTTAAGCCATTGCATGTTATGAATCCGACGAGGCTTGCCTTTATCAGGTCTACATTGTGCCGTCATTTTGGGTAATTATGATTCTGCCTTCAATGAAATGTCGATTGTCTCTGTTTGGAAATAATATTGGAGTTCTATGGTCATTCTTAGTTTAAAGTTAATATTGTGAGCTTGCTAGTTGTTTGCTGCGAAATTCCATCCAATGGGAAATGTAAAATTCTCGGGATGAAATTGTTGTATTTAATTTGAAATGAGATTCTTTGGAGTTCTAAAAGAGAAATGCTATTGTTGTTGTTGTGAGTGTGTGTGCGCATGCAAGTGTGATTTCTCTTTTTTCATCGGTGATATATACAGCACGGAGCAGTTACTTTTATGCGTCTTCGAGATTTTTGGAGAAGTTTTGAATTTTGATAACCCAAAAGAAGACAATAGATCTTTGTTGGGGCATCATGTGGGAACCTCTCTTTACACCTAGTGGATTAAGCTTGTTGTAGTAACTTGCTCTACCAATTGATCCCTTGAATCGTTTCTAGTGGTTTTCTTAAATAGAAAGGTTATGAGATCGCACAAATTGGCGCACCATACTTGTCCGTAAGTTTGTTTCTTATTTTTTTTCATCATCAATAGTTGTCAATGCTAGCATATCTATCGCCAAGGTCATATATACTCTTATCATTTACAGGCAACAATGTCAGCTCAAAGATTTGCTTACATCCTAAAATTTAGCATAGTTTTTCGTACTATTACAAGTATAGTTTTAAGAAATGTGAACTATCTAATATTAATATAAAATAACTGGATATATCAGGATTGATATTGTGTCAATCTAGTTACGGGCTGTCATTCTAATTTAAGTTATTCAATTGTAATTTTAATATATTGAATCTAAGACATTTAGTCATTAATAGTTCGTATAGATGTCCTTGGCTATATTAGTATTGTGGAACTGATAAAAAGTAAAATGTTTTAGAGTCTAATATGAATTGGACATGATATTATATAAAACTCCGTGTTTTATATTTTTTGTGCATTGCAAGCATGGGATGAATATATCCATGTTTGCATACTTAATTGAATTATTTATAAGTGTAATGAAGAGGTTGATGACCTTTATATGCCTTAAGATGAGAATGCACCTGTTTAAGGACCCAAACACTTTTTGGCATCTTTTTCATATCTTGTTTCAAGTAGAACCTGATGAGTGTCAGATTTTCTCAGAAAGGATCCAAACTGTACAAGGCCATTTGAAGGATTAAAGTTTGTGGATGTTGGTTGTGGAGGAGGTATTTTATCTGAGGTACGCATCTTTAAATTTGGTGATACTCAAGCTTGATATTCTACAATTTTCTAGTATTCTATGAAATCTTAAAGTCCTTAGATGAAAACAAGTATTTCTTTACCATTTGTTAAACTGAATATAATTGGAATATCAACACATAATCTGGTCATACTAAAAGTACGCTTTAGTATTCTAATTGTTTTCCCCATTTAAAATTTCAGCCTTTAGCTCGTATGGGTGCTACTGTAACGGGAGTCGATGCTGTGGAAAAGAATATTAAGATTGCACGTCTTCATGCGGTATGTTTCATGGAAAATAAAATTAAGAGAAAAATTGTGTTCATGCGGATGCACAAGACAGTTTATGAGGACATTTGTATTTCTATCTTTACCAGTGTCAAGTCTTCTTCCTTATTTTAAATTTTCCAGTGTTTCTCTGTTTCATCACCCGTCGTCCATAAATGCTGGACAACCTAAATGATTGGAAGACTTTCG
Organism: Penstemon newberryi var. newberryi; assembly: GCA_030819805.1. Taxonomy (NCBI): domain Eukaryota; kingdom Viridiplantae; phylum Streptophyta; class Magnoliopsida; order Lamiales; family Plantaginaceae; genus Penstemon; species Penstemon newberryi. The sequence goes on along the minus strand of JAUALY010000003.1, from coordinate 2,431,762 downwards.
ATTTAACATCAGTGTAGTGTCCTTAAAATTAAAATCAAATAACAAGAAAATAAAATGAAGTTGGATTGGAGAGGAGTTAAATCTATGTCGAAGTGTCAGAATCTTGCAAGCGATATTTTGAGTGAAGTTTACATCTCTAACCCAACTCAGATCTCAGAATGAAATCAAGTTAGAATTCTGACCCTATTGAACTCCTTTCCAATGTGTGGCAGAGGCAGGTGGACCTGCACATATTTGCATTCACAAACTCACTAGACATTCTTGAAGCTTTCAGTTTTTAATACTCTTCATGATATTTCCAAGACTTTCCCAAAAGTTTTCTGATAATACTCTCCGTTGTTGCATGGCATTTTGAAAAGTGCATCTTTAACTTGCTCATTTAACACACTTATTTTTGCTTTCTTCGGATTGTTATCTCTATTGGAATGTCCTCTTAGGATTTAAATCTCAATTGCTACACATGAGATCTTAGAGTCCATGCTGCCAAATTATCTAAAAGAATTTTCATTCAACATGAGAAAATGTACTAATGTTTACATCTGTTGAGTGTATGAATTTTTGGGTTCTGCTGCTGCAATTTTTTTATATGAGAGCTTATATCGTTTGCAGGATTTGGATTCATTAACTTCATCAATTGACTATCGTTGCACCACTGCTGGTATATGTCGTATTTGTTTGTTGACTTTGAAGGTTAAAATGATAGATCATATATTATTGCTTTCACGATTAAAATCATTCTCTCTGGTGCAAATTTTAGCATGTCGCGTGTTGTATGGTCGTGCTTGGTGATAATTCAATCTTCCTGAGCTATTCTACATTTTTCCTGAGGTTCCAGTAATATGTCCCCATCCACATGCTCATATTCTTAGCTGCGGTTGTGCTGGTCGTTCTTTCTCACATGTCATGATCTGCATCTTTCTCCATGGCTCTTTTGGATCTCTGTACTTCCCTTGCTATTTGGTCGGGATTTGAATTTTCTCAATTCGTTTGTAACGATATTTCCTTTATGAAGTAATGGAATAGTTATTTAGTCCTGTTAACTTGTCACATAAAGTAGAGGTCTCTAGTATATGTTCTTGTATAGCCACTTGAATTTATTTATAATCTTTAAAATGTCACTGTTTTGGTTATTGTTGCTTGGCTACATGAAGAATTAGTTAGCTTTTGTCCTTTTATATATTTATGTCCTGACTTCTGTAGTAGGACACTTGTTGCTTCTTATTACTAGCAATTGTGTGGTTGTGTTGAAACTATTTACTTGTTGAATTTCTAAACCTGTTCTTCAGAAGCTGATGTAATTACTATTGTTTGGACAGAAAAATTGGTAGAAGAGCAGATGCAGTACGATGCTGTAATTTCGTTGGAGGTTTGTCATCATCTTATTGATTCAACTATTAAACATTGGTGGGAATACTATAATATAAATGCAACATGCGATGTAAAAGTCTAGGAGTAATTTGCTATTATTTAGTAACATTCTAAAAAAGCTCTTAGATGCATTTTCAATAAGATTGAATATACATCTGACTTTTCACACTCACTTAGGTGATCGAGCATGTGGCCGAGCCTGCTGAGTTCTGCAAATCCTTGTCAGCATTGACTAGTTCTGGTGGAGCTACTATAATCTCAACAATTAATCGTTCAATGAGAGCATATGCAACTGCCATAGTCGTGGCTGAGTATGTCTTACATTGGGTATGTCTATCGTTCAATGCATCATTCTTGTAGCTACAAGTTAGTCTTTTGTTCTTTAAGCTAACTCTCTTAAAAGATCTCAAAGCATTGTTTGAAACATGTCAGACACGGACATAACTTGAATTTTGTCTGCATATAAAAAAACTGATTTGGTTTGGATTGACATTGTTAATCCTTCCAGCTTCCAAGAGGCACACATCAATGGTCTAGCTTTCTCACACCAGAAGAACTAGTTCTAATACTTCAACGTGCTTCTATTTCTGTAAGTTAAAAAGCGAATCTTTGTGCCATTCTTGCGATGTTCAATTGTTCACTGCTGCTTATATATATTCTTCCTTTGTGCAGGTCCAAGAGATGGCTGGGTTTGTTTACGATCCCCTGACTGGACACTGGTCTCTTTCCGATGATATCAGTGTAAACTTCATTGCTTTTGGCACTAAAAAGGGCTAAAAAAACAGCGAATAAAGTAGCTCAGTTGTCTTTCTTTTTTTTAACATTATATTGTTTATTATTATGTAGTATTATTAGTAAGTTCTAATCATTATTTCTGAATAAAAGCAAGGATAGGTTGACGCAAAACTGAATATGTTGTATATTCACTTTTGAATTTGAGGAAATTTTGCAGTGACTGTAGAAATGATGAACAAAAGTAGGAAGCTTGTTTTGTTGATCTGTGAACTATCTAAATGATATTTACCTTGTTATTATGAACTACCATCTTAATCCCATATAATATGCTTCTCCATAGCATAGCATAGGAAGGATTGGAGCCCAATAGGTGTGTGTCACAGAGGGGTGAGCATTTGGACCGAAGTTTGGTTCTTGGCGGTTTGGTCCTGGAAATCCATGGACCGTTTATCGGATCGAAATTTTCGGTCCGGTTTGGTCCATGGTTTTCCGAATTCTTAATTTTTCTGGTTTTTTACCACAAAATTTAACGTTTGGTTCGGTTTAATCCAATTTGGTTCGGTTGGGTCCAAATAAACAATCAAATTTTTCGGTTCGGTAAAAAAAAATCAAATTTTCCACAGTTCGATCATGATTCGGGTGAGCATTCGGTTCGGTAATCGGTCTGGACCGAACCATTCGGTCTGCTTCGGTTCGGGTGGTTTCCCGAACCGTGCTTAGCCTACTGGACACAATTCCGAAAATACGTACCTTGCTATATAAATTCTGGCTCTGCTCCACAAAGAAATTAAGAGGAATATTGGAAAATACTCTCCATGCTTGTTTGGCAAGCATAGCATTATATGTTAATTAATTAAAAGCTTCCAGATTCCTAAAACCCAATTAATTAATCTGCATATTAGAGCTCTAATTAAATACTTGTAAATTCATTCGACATAGGTTAAAGTAGTTCTATAACTTTGGAGATCCTGACATAGTCGAATGGAAGCTAGCTTTTACCAAAAAAATGGAAGCTAGCTAGGTAAGGACTCACCTCCACTAGCTTGAGCATGGTTTGGATTTACTTAAATCTTAGTCAAAAAAAGATTGGATTCAATTAGTTATCTGAAACATAATAAATGAGCCAGAGGAGAAATAGAGGTCAAGTAGCTAGACTATGGAAACTAAGTATAAAAGCCCTCTATCTATGATTTAGTTCAATGGCGTAGTCAGAATATAATTTCACTGAGGTCATTATAATATAAGGAATTTTTTTCAACGATAGTATTATATTGAACTTAACTACTTAAGTATTATAAAGATATTCAAGAACAATTTAAGCAAAATAAAAATTTAAACAAAGTTAATTTTTCAAACTAAAAGATATTTAGCTAGGTGCGCACGATTTGTTATAAATGGAACCGTCTCGTCATTCAGTGATTGCATCATTCGAAATGGTATCTAATACATCATTCTATATATATATAATCATGCAGTCACTTAACCATTCAAATTTTCATTTAATTTGGATACAAATTAAACTTCTCAAAGAAAAAAGTTTATTTACGCAAAATTCCAATATAAAATAAATATCTCACAACTAATTAACAATTATCAAATAAATCACTTGTAGCAATACTTCGTACTTTATTTCTTCCTTCAACAATGAATTTTTGTCCTTCTAATTTAAAAAACCCTAAAACAAAATATTTTCTTGGTTATACATTATTCACATTTCTTTTTGAGTGAGTTTCTTTATACTATAGGGAAAGAGATAAAGATGGAAAAGTTGATGTGAACTGATTTGTTTATGGAAAAAATATCCCACAACCCAAAAAATTGAGATTTGTCTTTTTATAGCTAAATAACTAAATCATAAATAAAGTAATAAGTAAGTGAAAAATAAATATATTTTAATTAAATTTGGCCTACTACCATGTAAATTTTAATTTTTTTTTTAGTTGAGTCCATTTAAAGCAAGTATAAGGTATACATAATTTTTATTACTAATATATATTTAAATTCCTTAAACAGGGAAAAATTGAGTGGGGTTATTGCACACCCTCCCGATTTGCTGTAGCTACGCGCTTGATTTAGTTATATACTAGTGAACGAACAACTGTGCATTTGACGAATTTGGATTTGATGATGAGGGTAAGGATTTCAAGTTACTCTCAAAGTTGGACTTTTTGAAATTTTACATGGGAATTTTATGTGTTATTGATTTGTTTTTATGAATTTGAAATACTAAATCCATCTTAATGAAGCCTAACATAGATAAATCAATCTTACCAACAATAAAGAGAGAATTTCACTTTTGATACCATAATTATACTTACTTTAGGGATTTGGTACCACAACTATTACTTGTGGTACCAAAAGTGAAATTCTCTCGAATTTAATTTGGGGGGCGACTCAATATATAACGAGATTTAACGAGCACGTGCGAATCACGTGTCAATTCCGTTATTAATTTGACGGAAGTATCAAATCTGTAAAGTGGAATTGAAATATGGTACCAAATGTGTCGACATAAATAGTTGTGGTATCAAATCCCTAAAGTAAGTATAATTATGGTATCAAAAGTGAAATTATCTCATATGGTATGTGAAGTTTTGTTCCATAAACTTAGTTAAAATGTGATACCGTGATAGATTTAATTTGGGGTAAAATACAAAAACACCTCTTGTGCTTTTTTCAGATTGAAAAACAATCATATGTTAATATATTTTTATTTGAAGAAATCCCCATGTTTACTTTTTATTTCCTCATTGCACCCATTTGAATATTAAGAATGGACTATAGGTGGTTATTGCTAAATTTTTTTAAGGGAATATGGAATTTTTTTAAGTGAACAATGGTGTGTTTGCATCTTATTCCATAGAAAAAATAACATCTAAAGATGTAGTTGTCAGTTCCCCTTCAAATCAAGAAGAATAATCACTTAGAGTTAGTGAAGCACATTGGGTCCTGGGAGGAAGTGTATCTCTGCCTCTGACTTGTTAATACAGTTTAGGGTTTGTTAATAAAAATAACATAAAATTGTTTTCCCAATTAGACACAAACTTTGTTCTTGCATTTTATTCATACAATTTGTTATTATGAGGTCTCTAATTCACTTGCACTGTGCAGTGTGAGTTATGTTCGAGTTCTAGGACATCGTTTGTTTCCTGCATTTGATGGAAAGATACACGAACAAAATGGAAAGTATTTGCTGCTGTACAACCCTGACAAGCTTGGAGAAGTTTTCAAAATCTATCCAAAATATGAATGGATGCGACCATGGGCATTGTCGTTACCACACCGTTATTAAGTTATACTTTGAGTCGTGTTTTTAAAGCTATATATATTAGTCTGTAAATGTTTACGTTTGATTTGATAGTATATTAGAACCCCAAAAGAGTGAATGACTTTGATAGACAATACCTATAATTTTATTTTTTAATTCTTTTTGGTGGTTTAATCATAGAACGATGCAATTGCAATTTTGTCCCCGCCTTCATTTTGTTTTCTCTATTCATTTTTCTCTTTCACGAGTTTCCCGCGCTGCCTTTTATTTGTTTATTGAATTGGAGGGGAACTCGTCACCTTCCGTCATTGTTGAATTGTGACTCCAAACTACTAGCCATTTTTATAGTTGATATCATCAACTAATTAAATGAAAAAGTTTCATTTTTTTATACTAACCCTTTTTATTTGGATCAGTATTTTATTGTGTCTATGCAACTAGAAAAAGTGGTTGTTGCTATTTACTTTGAATATTTTATATCGTTTTTTTATTATGTAACAAAAAAAAAATTCCTTTTTGCAATACATTTTGAATCTTAACTACAAGGATACAAATAAAAAGTAACTTTTTTCAATAATCGAATTGTTATTAATTACAGTAAAGACAATATCACCAACCCAAAAAAAATAAAAAAAATCGATAATTAAAGTTATGCATTGAAAAAGGCAAAAAGCTTAAGCACAGACAATACTAATAGAAGAAAAAAAAAAACAAAGTTGCAACAAAGAAAATGAGAAAAAATAATCATATCCACGTGTGTTATTTTTTTTACAAAAAATTTCTTCATGTTTTACAAAATATTGTACACTCTCTCTTTTCCTATCAAGGCTAGTTTTTGTAGGTTAATTACTATTTTACCATCTATATTCAATCTATATACAAATAAATTAAACTAATTTGATCTCATGTAGAATATTAATAAATAAAACAATACTTATCTAAATATGAAATCAAAAGAAAGAAAATATTTTAATTAAATAATCTAATATCTGTATCAATATAAACATATTATTAACCTATTAAAATTATAAATATAAATTATTAATATAGTTATTAATAATTTACAAAAAAATTTAAAACAAAAACAAAAATGATCTTTACCATTGGCCTTACCCAAACCCGGCCCGTTCAACCCCCAACAGGCCACCCAACAGTCCGCCGGCGTTCTATCTCCAAGAAACCCCAATTTTCTTCCCAGTTCCAACTCTAATTCAAGCAACTACGCCGTTATCAGAAAAAGAAAAAAGAAAAAAGAAATCACGCCCAATTCAAGCAATCATTTCATAGAAATTCTAGACCCCCTTTTCGTATGCACACCCATTTCCAGTTTACTCTCAATCAATCAATCAATCAATCTTGTAATTCTCTTCACCATTACTGCATCAAGATTCAAACTGTATCCCCCTTCTCTCCCAAAGCTTCGATCTTTGCTAGAGAACAAGTTGAAGTTTTATCCGTTCCTTGATAGACAAGGAGTTTCATTGTGTATTATCTTGTATTAATATTTGCATTGGAATTTAATATTCAATTGAGAATTGGCTTTAAGTTGTTTGTTTCTTTATAACTTATGTTCAATTCCTTGATATTTTTTTCAGATCTCTGCCGTTTTGTTTGTTGTTGGAATTTTGCAAAAGTTGGAAAGGAAACCTTGGGGATTAAATAGTTGAACGGAATGGATTGCAAAAAGGCAGAGGCTCGTATCGATTTTTTGCAATACCTTGAAACGGACATCTCCATATATATAATGAGTTTCTTACATGATCCAGCTGATCTAGTTCGTGCAAGTTCCGTCTCACACTTTTGGCACCAATTTGGTGAGTAAATTTATTTATGTTAAAACAAATTTTATTATGTATGATTTTGCTAAGTTATGAGAAATACTGCTACAAATAACATATGTTAATATGTTGTTCACCTCACCAGTGATTGAAAATGGATTTGCAAAAGAATTGTGCTTGAAAACATTCTCGGGATGCTCTAATTTTCTTGGTACAGTTAATGAAAGTACAAAGAATTGGGATAATAGTCTTGAGACGGATCATCAGGTTTATGCTGCTCTACTCTATGCGTTTGTGTCCACCGCTAACAAATATCCTAGTCAAAACATTGCAGAAACTCGCTATATTCCAAACATTCCACCACTTGATAGGATTACAAATTGGTTTAATAGTGGACAAAGGAATGCCCATGTGCCAGAGACGCTAATCTATAAACTAAGACATGGCTTATATGCTTTTACTGAAATTAAAGTTAGACCTTGTCGAGGTACGCACCTATTATTGCTAGCAACCATTTGCGTTTTCCCAATTCTTAATTCTTCTTCTTTGGTCTTCATGCATATTTATTTAACAATAAAATGTTAATTCATTCAGCGAAAGGAAGCCGCGACGTATTCTCTGCAAAATCTGTGAGATTTAGAATTGGTTATGCGAAATCCCCAAGAGAGAATGCAATGTACCCGATTACTGATGACAAAGTTGAGTGGACTTACACTTCACCACAGTTCCCAATGAAGCAGGAACATAAGATTCAGTCGTTCAAGTTACCACAACCTGTACTTTGTTTGGGCGGATATTTGAAGATTGAGTTGTTGGGTAGGGTTCAAAGACATCAAAAAGATGGATTGTTCTATATATGGTATGTGAAATTTTGTTCCCTAAACTTAATTAAAATGTGATTTGATGATTTTAACTAATGTATATATGTGATACCGTGATACATATAATTTGGGGTAAAATACAAAAACACCTATTGTGCTTTTGTTAGATGGAAAAAGAATCCTATGTTAATATATTTTTATTAGAAAAAATCCCCATGTTTACTTTTTATTAGTTCACTGCACCCATTTGAATATTAAGAGTTGACCATAGATGGTTATTGCTGAAGCACATTGCGTCCTGGGAGGGAGTGTATCTCTACCTCTTACTTGTTAATACAGTTTAGGGTTTGCTACTAAAAATAACATAGATTTTTTTTCCCAATTAGACACGAACTTTGTTCTTGCATTTTATTCGTACAATTTGTGATTATGAGGTCTCTAATTCACTTGCATTGTGCAGTCTGAGTTATGTTCGAGCTCTAGGACATCGTTTGTCTCCCGCATTTGAAGCAAAGATACACAAACGATATGGAAAGTATTTGTTGATGTACAACCCTGACAAGCTTGGAAGCTCTTTGGGTCGTGTTTTTAAAGCTATATATTAAGGGGCCGTTTGGCCTGACGATTGAGCGGTTAATTTGCACGTTTCATACCTAATAGTAAGAAATTGGATGTTTGGCTGCATAAATCACGATAGCTTTTGCTTACCTCAACTTTGAAAACCCACGACTTGGAGAAGTACCTATTTTGTTGCTTCTACTCAACGTGCGAGTACAAGATTTCAAGATTTAAGAATTATCTATTACGCCCACTCTATGATATATATATATATATATATATATATATATGTATATGTAACATTTATCTGATAAGATTTCTCAAACTTGATTTTTCTTAAACAATTTATGATTCATTGTAGTAGTTTCATTTATTATTTTTATTATAGTTTCGCGATATATGAAAGCAAAAAAAAAAAAAATCAATCAATTGTTTTTACTATTTTATTATTTTTTATCGGTCTTTTTTAACATTCATGCAAAAATAATAATTTAATTAACGTTAGTTTTTTTAAAAATATTCTTGTGCTTTGTGATAGTTAAATAATATTATTATTTTTTTTTTTTTTTGGTACAAAGGTGCAAGAAAAAAGGAGCAACAGAGGAAATAAGCTAAGTTATGTCCCCCTCCAGCAAAGGGAGCAAGTCTGTAGGAGGGTCCACCCAAATTTGATTACCTCCAGGAACAAGATGACCCTTTGCAGCAAGTGCATCTGCGCAGCAATTGCCACTTCTCAACGTATGGCTAATTTTGCTTTCCCAAGGCATACCAAGTAATCTCCTGCAGTCTTTGATGATAATCCCCAAAGGGTGAACGTCCACATTGGCCTCTTTGATGAGTTTAACAACCACTTCCGAGTCCACTTCCAACTCAATCTTCGACAAACGTCTCTCCCAAGCCATGTTAAGGCCTTCCCGAGCCGCAAGCAGCTCGGCCACAGTAATCGAAACATTGCCAAGGTTACGGGCGAATCCTACCACCCACTCTCCGCAATCATTTCTAATCAAACCACCTGCTGAAGCTCTTTCATTCGAAGCTAAGAAACTTCCGTCCGTGTTAACTTTGAACCAGCCCTTACTTGGTTTAAACCATTTAACATGAGTTCTTGTTTTTGTCTTGGTTCCTCCATTAGTAGCAAAAACATTCTCCAAATCCATAGCCCACATTTTCGCTGCCCGAATAACCTCCTGCAAAGTAGCCTTAACATTTTGGAATATCAACTTATTCCTAGCCTTCCATATACTCCACACAAGTGCAGAAAACATAAGGGGCCAGGGGGTGCTTGGAGAGACAATGTTGTCAAAGCTTCCTTTAGTGATGTTGTCTCGAATCCAAGAGTTAGGATTCATGCGGCTAAATTTGAGAAACTGTGTGGGGAAGATGACAAACTCCCAAACTTCTCGTGCATCAATGCAATCCCGAAGAGTATGGATCAAAGTTTCAGGGTGATTTCCACATCTTTGGAACAAATTCGAGTCCGTAAGGTTTCTTTCCCACCTCAAAACATTAGTCGCAAGGCTATTATGCGAACAGAGCCAAAGGAAAAACTTTATCCTTTCGCTGCATCTAAAACTCCACAGCCATTTCCAATTCTGAACCGGGTTGCTACTCACGGGTCTGTCTTTATTGTTCAAAAAGTGGAAGGCTGATCTGCACGAGAAAGTACCATTAGTGGTACCGCCCCACACCCTTGAGTCCTCTTGGTCCCGAAACAGGGGCGTCGGTGTGCACTGTATTTTGACCCCAATTTCCTCCGGTATTTGCGTAGCTATTCTGTCTAAAGCCCAACCACCATTGTTATTCAGAATATCCGCCACTTTCCAGTTTCGTTCCCCCTCATCGATCGAACCTTCGAGCATATCAGCAATAGGTCCCGGGCCAACCCAGTGGTCCCTCCAAAGTGAGATGGAATTACCGTTCCCAACTCTCCATTTAATACAAGGACTAACTTCTTGGATGCTACGCACAATTCCTTTCCAAGTGGGGGAATCCCCATTTTTAATAGCATAGCTCAAAAGGTCAGTACCTTTTAGGTATTTCTTTTTAAATGTTTCCTCCCAAATGGCATTGGTACCTTGTAGAGTTTTCCATCCAATCTTTGCGAGCAAAGCTGTGTTCGTTCTTCGAGCTTGTCTTAGGCCAAGCCCTCCCTGATCCTTACTCCTGGTGACTTTATCCCAACCCACAAGGTGAAGTTTGCGTTGAGTAAAGTCAGAGGACCAAAGGAAATTTCTATTGATTCGGTCCAGTTGAGCACAAGTAGCACTCGGTAGCCAAGTAGTCTGCATAATGTGGTTCGGAATCGCCGAAGTGACTGATTGGATAAGGGTGGTCCACCCTGCCATAGAGAGGAGCTTCGCTTTCCAAGCCGACAGCCGATTGGCTACCCGGTCAACTAAATCCCGAAAAAGTCTCGGAGAGGCCCGTTCGTGGAAAAGAGGAACTCCGAGATACTTGCCAAGGTTATGTGTACCCCCAATGTTAAGGATCGAAGTAATGTCCCTTTTGACTCTCCTTCCACCATTCAAAGCGAAGAAAACCTTAGACTTAGGATAGCTGATTTTCAAACCCGACGAATCACAGAACTTGTTTAGCACTTGCTGAATACATCTTGCATTTTTCGTCGTTGCCTTAGACATGAGGATGAGGTCGTACGCGAAGAAAATGTGGGACAAACGCGGCCCCCCCCGACAAGGACTAAGAGTTTGCCACTTTCCCCTTTCCACCATCTCTTCGATCAAATACGAGAGACGTTCAATACAGAGAACAAACAGGTATGGTGATGGGGGGTCTCCTTGCCGTAACCCACAATTTGGCTCAATCGCATCCAAAGGTTCGCCATTCCACAAAATGCGAGGTTTGGAACTCCTGACACAACCGAGAATCAGATTAATCAAAGTGCTCGGAAGCCCAAAGAAATTCAGAGTCTGCTCAAGGAAACCCCAGCTAACTTTGTCATATGCCTTCTCTAAATCCAACTTTATGAGCATACTGCCCGTTTTGTTGTTCCGCCGTTTCTTTAAACTGTGGAGGAGTTCTTGGATTAATAAGATGTTATCGTGAGTTTCCCGACCTGGGATAAAACTGCTTTGGAGAGGGCTGATTAGGTCTGCCATGAGGGGTTTAAGTCTGTAGGTGATAGTTTTCGTAATAATCTTATACAAGACGTTACACAACGCGATCGGTCTGAACATCTTAATTGATTCCGGAGACGTTTCTTTCGGTATGAGACAAAGGAAAGATTTCCCCAGATCGTTGTGGATACTGCCATGCAGAAGAGCGTGTTCCACGACCTCCACAACCGAGCTACCCACCGAACCCCAGAACTTCTGATAAAAGAAAGCCTGTAAACCGTCTGGACCCGGTGCTTTGAAAGGGCTGAAGCTATTGACAACTCGTTTCACTTCCTTACTCGACACCGGTCTAATGAGGGTGGCCACATCCTCTGCTGCCAAAGATTTTTGAAGACGGCTGCGTGGTAAGATCAAGTTATCACCATTGGTGTCCTGGCGAAAGAGAGATGAGTAAAAATTATGAACATGGGCTCGAAGAATCCCATCTTCAGAAATCCAAATCCCATCAATCTTTAGTGCCGTAATTTTATTTTTTCGTCTCCGACAAACCGTGGTCATGTGATAGAAACGGGTATTTCTATCGCCTTGGGACAGCCACTGAGTTCTTGATTTTTGGAACCAAAAAAGTTCCTCCTGCTTCAGCACCATATTATACTCATTTATAAGCTCATTTTCCAGCGAAAGAAGGAAAGGGTCGTCTCCAAGACACAGGCTTTTCTGGATCCCGTTAATACGTGCCAAGAGCCTCCTTTTTTTACTAAAGATATTGCCAAAAGATTTCCCATTCCACTCCCTCATAGCTCTGGGCAGATTATCAATTGCCTCAAATATAGAGTGAGAGGAGTTCCAAACCTCCTCAACCACATCCTTGCAGTGTTGGTCAGTGGTCCAAGCAAGCTCAAAGCGAAAGGGTTTCCTTGGTGATGGAAGGTCCATACCACGGCACAACGTTAAGAGTGGGTGGTGGTCTGAGTGTGTACGGGGGAGGTGGAGAACCATCCCGTCCGGGAAGAGTGTCTGCCAATCGACATTAGCCAAACATCTATCAATCCGTTGTCGAACTCTAGCCGGCCCGTTGCGTTTATTAGTCCAAGTAAATTTTGGTCCCCGAAACCCAAGGTCAATCAAGCCGCAAGTGTCCAACATATCTTTGAATCTATTGCATCTGCTTAGGACAGGGAGGTTACCCCCCCGCCTTTCATGAGCCGAAACCACCTCGTTAAAGTCCCCAGTGATAAACCAAGGGAGAGCAACAGCCGTGCTCATCCCCTCAATTCTGCTCCATAAGCTATCTCTAAGAGTAGAGTCCGGCCTTGCGTAAATTCCTGAGCAAAGCCAACTGCCATTTCTCTCAGCACCAATAACCCCATGAATTGCTTGGGATTCAATATGCAGGATATCCACCCGAGTATCCTCTTTCCTCCATAACATCCAAATGCCCCCTCCTCTTCCCTCCGTAGGAGCCCGACATACACCTGAAAATCCCAGACTAAGAGAGATTGTAGCTGCTCTCTCTTCTGCCACTTTTGTTTCAAGCAAGAACACAATATTCGGTTTATGAGTTTTAACCATCTCATTAAAAGTAGTACGAAAACTATCACTTCCCGCTCCACGGCAATTCCACGTAAGTATCTTCATAATACCTAACTGAGAGAGGGCAAGGATGGTTACTGACCTTTCTGTCCGCAATTTTTGCCCAAAAGTTGCGAAGAGGATTCTGTGTTGCTAAATTCCATTTGGGTATCAATAAACGGCTGCTCTCCGTTCCAATTGCAGTCCTCCTGGTCCATGTCTTCACAGGTTCTTGCTTCAAACCCAATTGGGTCAGCCAAAGAAGGATGCTGGTGAAGATTATTCTCCACATTAGCCAAAGGGGTTTCGAAAAGGGGTCTTGCCAAGAGTACCAGAAGACCCCAACGCACTCTTTGTGGAATTGAAGGTACCCCCATCCTCGACAAGAGCTCCTTCGGTTTGTAAGGCTGGTTTCGGAGATGAAGAAGGTGGTTTGTCTTTGAAGATAGTCAACTCAGCTTGCTTTAGAGAGTGAGAGCCCACATTATTGCTGGGTTTAAATTTATGATGGGTCAGTTCCGAAATGTTACTTAATATTCGGGCAGGGGGAGTTTTCATTTCTGGGTCCACTATCCTTGGGTCTTTAAACGGGCCCAAATTAACTTGGTTGTTCGCGTTAATGTTGACTTGGGCCATTGTTTGGTTCTTGGCCTTTTGGGCTGTTGAAGCACTAATACCTGAGCTCATGAGGCCCTGATCCGGCCCATTAGGGCATTTAGATAGTCCTTTTCCAGATCCATTTCCCTTTCTCCCAGATTCCTTAAGCAAATCATGTCTACCTCGTACAGAGTTGTCCCTTTCTCCTTCCTTACTTTTCAGGTGTTGACCTCCATCCCCAGTCGCAGGTACACGCTCAGAGACTAGTACCTTTGTCCCATCACAATCTAAACTGTCTCCTACCAACCCATTTTCATCATTTTGAGCAAGTCCTCGAAATCTGTTCCGGTCCACCATCCCAGAGTTTCCCCTCACTTGTTTGCCCTGAGTACGTGGGCCCTTGCCCTTGTTTCTCTGCACTTGCATCCATTCCCCATAACTGTCCGTACGTAAGTTGTCCACGAGCCAACTCGGTCCTGACTCATCAATCTTGTTCCCCGACTCAGTCCCAGTTGACTCACTGACTTCCATGGCTACTCCGATTTCTTTGGTTTTCTTTGGGCACTCCACCACTCGATGTCCCACCCGTCCACACCCGTAGCACAGGACAGGAAAGTTTTCATACGTAACAGGATAGAGTTTCCCTAGCACTTCTACCGCTCGTTCGAGGGGTTTCTCCATGTCCACTTGGACACAAACACGAGCAAACCTCCCCTTCGTCATCCAATAGGTATTATGATCAATTTTAATCGGGGTGCCAATACCGCTTGCAGCCGCATAAACAATAGCTTCTTCATAGTATTCCACCGCAAGCTCTTCAATTCGTATCCACGTGATTGCTGTCGTAATACGATCCGTCGAGGCCCTGAAGTTGGGGATCCATTTCCTAATAGCCAAGAAATTTCCAGCCAGAAGCCACGGTCCCTCTGTCAAAATATACTCGCACTTGTTTCTATCCGGTATTTTGAGGACATAACAGTTAGATCCAACGTCAATCAGTTCAAAGTCACCGCTGAGTTTCCACATATTGTCGAGTTTGGCAGATAGAAGGTTGAAATTCCAAGCCTTCCCAAGCACCTTAACGATCAGAGCTTCCTGCCAAGGTTTTCGTATGCTCTCGACCAGGTCGTCTGCTAGTATAATCCTCGGATATGGGTGCTCTTTGGAGGCTTCCACCACCTTAATCTTATCCAGGTTAAAGAGGGTTTTGGGGTCAAAGCGGACAGCCTCCTTGACAGTCCTTTCACCCCTAGCCTTCTGCAAATAGGTTGGTTTCTCCATCATGTTCACATCTCCTTCCACAATTGATGGTAACTCAGTGCTCTCCATAGCGCTAGGGACAGAGGGGGGTTCGTGGGTTCTCACTTTCTTAGTGCTTCTTTCCTCCAGAGGTTGAGGGGGTTGGAGCCCGTTCATGGGAAGGGTGGCAGTAAGGTTACACGGAAATTCTAGAGAGCATTTTAGAGAAAATAATATTATTAGAGAGTATCATTCATCATATATACAAGGACAATTTTGTAAATTAGATAAAAGAATACATATCTATGATCCTTTTGAAATAAATCAAACGCTAAATCAGTTTGGCCATCTCCAACCGATAAGACAACCGGGCATGAGGAGGGTTTGCCGACGGCCTTCCGTTGGAGATGGCAAAATAAAGAGGAGGGGATTGGACGGTCACGACGGGCAAGGGGGTGTTGGGCAGGGGATTATTGGGCAATTGGGCAGTCATTGGAATGACTGCCCAATTGCCTCCAGGCATACGCACCAAGCGTATGCCTGGAGGTACATTGCTTAATTTTTTTTTCTTTTTTAGTTAATTTTCTTTTTTTGTAAATTAATTTTATTTATAATAATTAGTTTTATTTATTTTTATAATATGAATAGTAATTAGTTTTATTTATTTTTAATAAAATTTTAATCTTTTTTTTTGTGTTAGATTTAATAAAGTGATTAGTTTAAATTGTGAAATTTAAAATATCTACATTCATAAAATTCATACAAAGAATTAAATAAACTAAAACAATTTTTGGTAGTTTTTATTTTTATATCTTTAATTTTCACAATAAGAAATATTAGATTATGATAACGAAAAATACGTCTTAAGTAGATTTGTTGAACAAAAAAACTTAATTTAAAAATACACAATAGAGCTTATTATTATTCTTATTAATATAATAATAATAATAATTATTATTAAAATAAGTGAGAGTGAGAGTGAGAGTGAGACTGAGAAAAGTGGAAAAAGTGAGAGTGGGGGAAGTTGTGAAATTGAATTAAATGGAGGTTGATTATCCTTCGGTTGAAGATGAGTTTTTAATTGGGCAAATGTGCAAGGACAATTAGGCAAGAGCAATTGGGCAAAAAAGGGGGTCAAAGAGGCAATTGGGCAATTGGACATTGGATTCGGTTGGAGATGTCCTTATAGTAAAAGCAATTATCTCGAAAGTAATTATGATATAATTATTGTAAAAGTATTTATGAAATCGTGGGGCCAAACTCACTGTGTTGTTTACGTTTGATTTGATATATTAGAACTCCATATTAGTGAATAGGCATGTTTGTTTAGCGTTTTTCAATTTTTTTTCGTGTTTGAGACATGCTAAACAAACATGTTTTCTAATTTCTGAAATAAATTTCTCATTTCTCAATTTTCTCAAACTACTCTCTCAAAAGTCAAACAAACAATAATTTTCTTATCTCTAAACAAAATTTATGCAAACTCTACTTTGATTTGACATAAAGTAACATATCTCTAACACAATTTATCTCACATAACGAACATAATTTTACACCTATAACCTAACTATTTCAAAAAAAATTCTACACCTAATTTATTTCTCAAACCACTCTCTCAAAACTCAAACAAACAACATTACGCAAATTGAGATTATTTCACAAACTAAATTACTCTCCCAAACTACTTTCTCAAACACCAAACATACATGCCACATGACTTTGATGGACAATACCTGTAATTTAATTTTCTAATTCTTTTTGGTGGTTTAATCATAGAACGATGCAATTGCAATTTTGTGCCCGCTTTCATTTTATTTTCTCTTTTCATTTTTGTCGTCCGTAAACTCCTTTCAATTTTCAAAAAAAAAAATCGGCTTGCTTAATTTCAACTGCTTCTTCGTTTATTTTTGCCTTTGTTTATTGGGGCTTTTTAACTCGTCACATGACTGCTGTCATTGTTGAATTGTGACTTAATGAGTCCAAACTACTAGCCATTTTTATAGTTGATATCATCAATTAATTAAATAAAAAAGTTTCATATTTTATACTTACCCTTTTTATTTGGATCAGTATTTCACAGTATCTATGCAAATAAAAAAGTGTTTGTTGTTTGTTGCTATTTACTTGAATATTTTATATCTTTTTTTAATATGTAACCAAAAAAATTTCCTTTTTGCAATTTATTTTGAATCTTAACTACAAGGATCCAAATAAAAAGTGACTTTTTTCAATAAACGGATTGATATTAATTACAATAAAGACCATATCACGAACCCAAAAAAAAAAAAAAAATTCTTTCGATAATTAAAGTTATGCATTGAAAAAAGCAAAAAGCCTAAGTACATACAATAATAATAAAATAAAACAAAGTTGCAACAAAGAAAATGGGAAAAATCGTCATAACTATCTGTTTTTTGTCACATAATCCCTGTGTTATTTTCTTTTTGCAAGGAATCCCTTTATGTTTTACAAATTGTTGCACACTCTCCATTTCGTTGTTAAATCATTAACACTGATAGTTTTTGTAAATTAATTACTATTTTACCCTCTATATTCAATCTATTATCAAATATGTTAAACTAATTTGATCTTATATAGAATATTAATAAATAAAATAATATCTAAATATGAAATCAAAAGAAAGAAAGTATTTTTTATTAAATAATCTAGTATCTATATCTATTTTAATTGCTATGTATTAGCCATGTTTTGAGTTGAGTTTTAAATTTATTTAGTTGTAGTCGTTGCCTATTCTTGATTGTTTGGTCAGTCATTGGGCCCTTTATCGGGTTTGCCTCGGAATTGGGTTCTTACACGCTATCGATATATTTTTGCTCTGAAGTTTGAAGATTCTTGTGTAGTTGTGTCAAAGAATTTTTAAAATTCATTTGAATTGAATTAATAAGGAAAAATGTAGGCTTTATAACTAATATCATATAAGGATAGTGGTTTCGTAAGATTTGAAAATATCAAAACATGTTTTTTTTTTTCAAAAATAAGTTGGGCGTGATTGTAAACATGTGAATGCATTACAAATATGCTTATCTGAATTTGTTTGATATGTGGGCCATATAATTTTTAAAGTATGATTAGAATTTGTAAATTTAAGTATTTGAAAACTTATATCCATAAGGCTTAAGTAAAATATTAAATAATTTGAAGGCAGGTTGGGAGGTTTAGGGCCTGTTTGTTTGGCGTTTCACAAAATTATTCCGTGTTTGAGAAATACCAAACAAACATGTTTTATACTTTCTTAAATAAATTTTTCATCTATCAATTTTCTCAAACTATTCTTTCAAAAGCCAAACAAACAACAATTTTCTTATCTATAAACAAAACCTATACAAACTCTAGTATAATTTGACATAAAGTTTGTACAAAAAAAAAAAAAAAAAAAAAAATTGACATAAAGTTCTTATCTCTTACACAGTTTATTTCATATAATAAATATGATTTGACATAAAGTCTTATACATCTTAGAGTACAACATAACTCTTCCAAAAAAAACTTAAACCTACTTTATTTCTCAAACCACTCTTTCAAAACCAAAACAAACGACATTACGCAAATCGAGATTATTTCACAAATCCTCCACTACTCTCCCAAACTACTTTCTCAAACACCAAACAAACATCACCTTATTTTTTCTCCTCCCCTTCTGTAACGGAAGTTAATTAATCGTGGGTGCAGCTAACAAAAAAATCAGAATTAATACTGATTTTTAATTTTGTAAGCTCAAATAAAATAAAAATGCGTTTGACATCCCCAATTTGGGATAACTATACTACTGATCTTAAGACTATTTGGAGATTGAATGAAAATATCTGTGTATTATAAATAGAAAAGTAAATTATTACACGAAAATAAAATAAAAAACGTGATCCCCGTACGAAAATAAAATGAAAAACGTGATCCCCGTATGTTAGAAGCAGTATTTTTGATGCAAGTAAAATTGACACACACAAAAGACTCGTTTTATACAGAAACCGATACACAGAAAGAAAAAGTTAATTCATTACGAAAATGGAGAGTGTTGATCACTCTACAGTTGCTCGAGGCCGCTTATCCGTACTCGCAGCCCACCTCTCTGCTCCAATTGATCAATCCGCCGCCGGAATTTTGGTATCGCCCAGCTGCTCCGCCGCCGTGGCGCCGCCGACAAACCTCAACGGCTCATTATCAATCATCGATGAGCGTATCGGAAAGAGTATGAGGTTCAGGTCTCAGAAGAAGGCACTATCAAAGCCACCGAATTCGAAAAGGTATTTTTCTGAAATTGAAAATTATTGAAATTTTTTAATTGGAATACCTTTTTGTTGGTGGTATTTACGATTCAAGTGAAATGTTACGGGTAACCATGGATTAAATTTTCGTTTTTGTGCTATGTTTCGGTCCATCTAGTAGAAGAGAATTTTCGAAACTTTTCCGGAGTTTTCAGAAAACACTAAAAAGTTTGTAAATCAAAATAACATATTACTCTATATTTTTGTCTCCATGGACTGAAAAATAGAATATTTTCAGTGTTTTGGATGGAAACATATTGAAATTTTGATCCCTGCAGATAACAACTGGAAAGAATGATAAGGGTCTCAAGGTTTATGATCCAGGATACTTTAACACTGCTCCAGTGCGATCTTCCATATGCTACATTGACGGGGATGAAGGGATTCTTAGATACAGGGGGTATCCCATTGAGGAGCTTGCTGAGGGGAGTTCCTTTTTGGAAGTGGCTTATCTCTTGAGTGAGTGTTATTAATTGATTTATGGCCGATTTGCATCTTCTGGGCCTCATTTGTAATGTGCAGTTAATTAAACAAACTGTGTTTAGTTATGTTTTGAGGTGTACCTTCCTTATTACTAGGTTTTTTTGATTGACAGAGTACATATACTCATGCATGCCATATGCACATATATATCAAAATTTGACATCTGACTGGAAGTGGAAACTTATAAATTTATAATCCTTTGCTGTCTTCATTGACCGAAAAATATGTTAGTCAGCTTGGCCTTTTGAAACAATTGCTTTTTGAGTGTTTTGCTTCAAAATATTTGTTCATTTTTTGCCCTTTTAGTGTACGGAAATTTACCTACTGAAGGTCAGTTAGCCGAATGGGAGTTTGCCGTTTCACAGCATTCAGCTGTTCCTCAGGGACTTTCGGTATGATTGTGTTCATTATCATGTATAAGTGTTTTACTTTCTTTTTCTCCTCTTTGCTGATTGTCCATTGCCCGTTGCCAAGTCAAGCTAGATTTACTGATTTTTTTTTAATCATCATGTTTGCAGGATATAATACAGGCAATGCCCCACGATGCTCACCCAATGGGTGTTCTTGTCAGTGCAATGAGTGCTCTTTCTGTCTTTCATCCGGATGCTAATCCCGCTTTGAGAGTAAGTAAATAAGTAAATAATGTAAAGTTCCTAAGCTCTCTTCTCCCTTGAGTCTATGTTTAATTTGAAGTTGATTTGAGTGGCTTGTTCTTCCATACAGTATGATACTCCACATACTCTGAACTTCATTCTAATAAAAAAAAAAATTGGAATTTTCAACCACTAGTTAATAGCTTCAATTTTTTTTTTGGTATGTGATATTCCTTATCATAGCTGCTAAGCTGCTTGTATTCTATCAGAAAGATGAGCACTTTTCCGAAGATTATCATCCTGTGTCTGCCTCTATGTTTAGAAGACTATCGTCCTGTTGCTTTGGCATCTTTCCTCATCATCAAAGTATGCAGACTTACCCCTGATCATCTGTTAACGTTTTTATAGGGACATGACATATACACGTCGAAACAAGTGAGATACAAACAAATTGTGCGCATACTTCGGAAGGTGATTTCTTTTTCTTCGTTGTACTGCTGGGTTTGTGAATAAATTTTGTACATATTAGTGGTAGATTATTGCTTCATCAACTTCACCATAATTGTTTACTTATGAAGGAATCAGCAAATGGTTCTTACTTATCATATTCGCAGGCGCCGACAATTGCTGCAGCCGCTTATTTGAGGATGGCAGGGAGGACACCAGTTCTTCCATCCAGTAACCTCTCATACTCAGAGAATTTCCTATATATGCTCGATTCATTGTATGTTTTATTTCCTTTTTGCTTCAAAACCTGTCAATATATAAGATCAAATTCCATGGTTTCCTGGTTTAATCTTGTGATTGTATTACTTTCCTGTATAACGGAGGTTTTTGATGATGGGATGGGACAAACAGGGGCAATAGGTATTATAAACCAAATCCTCGACTTGCTCGTGTTCTAGACATTCTTTTCATATTACATGCAGAACATGAAATGAATTCCTCCACTGCAGCTGCGAGGCACCTTGCGTCAAGGTTGTACCTTATTGTGTTCTTGAAGATTGAAATAATCATTCCTTTGGTTTGTAACTAATGTGCATCTGCAATTCCAGTAGCGTTGATGTCTATACTGCCGTTTCTGGAGTAGTTGGAGCCTTATATGGTCCTCTCCATGGTGGGGCAAATGAGGTACTTAACATTTTAGTGACTATGAAGCTTCTTTTGGTCTTCCAAGTATCGAAATATAGATGTTCACATTTCCTTTTCCGGTATACTTCATAGGCTGTGCTTAAAATGTTGAGTGAGATTGGAAGTATTGACCACATACCAGAGTTCATCGAAGGTGTAAAGAATAGGTTAACATCCTTTGTGGCATTCATTTTCTTATAGATTGGAAAAAAAAAAGGTCCCATGCATGGTCTAACCCCTGGAAATTTTGTGCTTGTGAAATTCCATAATCTCTTGGAAGCGTAAGATGTCTGGCTTTGGGCACCGTGTCTACAAAAACTACGATCCCCGAGCAAAGGTCATCAAGAAACTTGCGGAAGAAGTTTTTTCCATTGTTGGCAGGGATCCTCTTATAGAGGTTGGCATATCAGACATATCATAATATGTTCAAGCTAGCTTTTGCCTAAATTTCACAATAATTCTGCTTGGCTATTATACAACAGTTTCATGCCATTTGCAGGTGGCCATAGCTTTAAGCTGCTCTATCAGATGAGTATTTTGTAAAGAGGAAGTTGTATCCTAATGTCTGACTTCTATTCTGGATTAATTTATAGGTATGCTGTATAATATCAACTTTTTTTGCTTTCATTTTTGGTTTTCTTTCTTTCTTTTTGGGTCATATGGCACAAAGTATATCACCTTCATAATTCATCATCTTTATGAATTTTAATTTATTCTCATGTTGATTCTTTTTTTTTTTTTTCCGATTATATTTCAGGGCAATGGGCTTTCCCACAGAATTCTTTCCTGTTTTGTTTGCTATTCCTCGAATGGCTGGCTATTTATCTCACTGGCGAGAATCTCTTGATGATGCCGATACCAAAATAATGAGACCAGCACAGGTAATGTTTTACTTTTAGTTTTTTTTTTCTTTCATTTCTGTAAGTATATACGTCTCTATAATATTTTCTATAATCTTGGTTTTGTATATTCCAGGTGTACACTGGTTTATGGCTGCGGCATTACACGCCACAACACGAAAGAACCACATCAAAGGAAGTGGATAAACTAGGTCAAGTATCTGTCTCTAACGCGACAAGGAGGCGTTTGACTGGATCAGGGGCCTAGATTCTTAAACTGCCTCCTATCATATTTGTATATCCTCTTAAAAGGACCCACATAATAAGAGAAAACTCTCTTAAGGATTACTTCGTTCTTTTAAAGAATCTTAGATGATCTTTATATGTGCTCTATACACATCACAAAAATGTTACAGTTGCAACAATTGATGATTTAGCTTGTCTATAGTCATTTCATCCTAAGACCCGAGCAACTCAGACAGTAGATTTGGTCGAGTTGCAATGTATGATTGATGTTCTCTAAATAAAGCCAATTAAGTGGTATTTGAAAGAGTTCTCCTCAAGTTGCATGACCTCTTTGTTTAAAGCTGCTACTGCGCCATTTGGATCAATTTTGTCAAAGTGTTTAAATACAAATTGTATTGATTTTGATCCACTAAAAACTAGCAAATCTGAACTTTAATTCTTACAAAATTCCTGTGTCAGATTTATTTTGAAAGTGAATGAATACCCTTTTTCAATAGTTATTCGATTTGTCCAATAAGACGAAGAGGAAACTATATGCAAAAAGCTGGGTGTACCAAAATTGAGATTGAAAATTCTGTACAAGCATAGGAATATGTCCAATACAACATCATGTTTTGTTGCTTGAACACATGCTATTGATCATTCAACACATCATTTATTGTATTGTATAAGGATGATCAACATCTTAGTCAAAATCTTTTCCGAAATGGCTGTGTCAGTTTTGACAATGATGAAGAAGCTAATCCAGAAGAAGAGCTAGCACCCAGCTTTCGAGTTGAAACACTAAAGAATAAGCAAAAGATGGCATGATTAGAAATAATAATTGCAAAGATCAATTATCAAGTATGTGTTAAAATGTGAAAGTTTTTAAAATAAGCAAAAGATGCATAAGTACCTCCATAAAACCTTCTTTTGGTGCACAACCTCACTTGTCGACTTTGTTTCTCTACATGGTTAATAAGAGCATAAATCTCAGAGATTATTGTTTGCAAATACATTCATACATTAGTAACAATCTTTGGAATGTCAATGAACAACCTACTAATCAAACTTACTACTTACTAGCATCTAATTCTAGATAACGTTGTCTTATTCGGTCACATGTTTTTTGTGTAGCCTTTTCCCTCTCTTTCACCTTTGCCTGCACAGAGTCAACATTGATGTAAAATGACATAGAAAATGAGAAAAATAAATGAGCAAAAAGTGAATCAATTCAAAATCACCTCATACAATTCTTTCCATTTAATTAATCACGTAAATAAGTAAATCAAGACAAGTTTGCACAATATCAAGTACACTATTATTATATATGCAACTGGAAATGGATAACATAAATAAACCAAGTAAGAAATTAGATTACACTGAACTGAATGATAATTGAAAAACAAAACTATAAATAAATCAAGTATCACACATATTATTATTAAGATATCACTCATCAACACTTTACCAGATTTTGTTATAATGATTGCAGCAACTGCAACCAGCTTGTTTATTCCTTAAGTCCTTGGAAGATCGATCATTCAAAGCACCAAAAAACACTTGTGTTGCCCTGCATTTCACGTATAAGAAAAAAAGGGAAATTATTAATATATTTCATTGTGGCAGACTAAAAATGAATGAATCAGATTAAGATAATTTGGTCTCTGCACCTCTCCATTCCTTAATTGTTCAAGAGAAGTGAGATGCTTAATTTGGTCGGCAACCCATTCAATTCCAATGTAGCACTAGATTTGAGTCCATCTCCACGAACCAAGCAAGCGGTTCCCATTAAACGCAGTTCCGTCAGTCCGCTAAGACAACCGATCCCCTTGGCAAGTTGGGGCATTTCTCAATGGAAAGATACGACATTGTGGGTGGTAGGTCTGGGAAGGAGGCCAAACTGGGGCAGTCATACACTTTTAATGTCTTAAGTAATGTACAATTTGGCAAATTGGTCAGCCTTTTACAACTTGCAATTATCAAATGTCGAAGACTATTGAGGTGGTCTTTTGGGAAGGAGGCGAAACTGGGGCAACTACGCATATCTAATTCCTCAAGTGATATACAATTTGGCAAATTGGTCAGCCTTTCACAACATTCTATAATCAACCTTCGAAGACTATTGAGGCCTTCTGGACATGAAATTGACCTGAGTTTATCACATTGAAATATAGATAACCTCACAAGGCTATGTGCATGATCATCTGGAAATTCAATATGGGTCAGATTGAAACATTTGTCTACTACCAGAGATTCGAGGCAACCATTGAATGGAAATGAAAGAAGAGTGAGTTTTGTATTTTTACGAATAATCAGGTTTGTGAGATTGGGTAACTTGCCGCCGCGTATCATGGCCTCAACCTCTCCATCTTCAATCTGCAATTTTCTAAGAGATGGAAAATCATAATTTGGAATTGTCTTCATCTTAGGGCAATACTCGATTTCCAACGATTCAAGTTTTGGGAAAACAATAAATCTAGAAAAAGTTGTTGTCTCGTCCTCCGCTCCAACCCACTCCACAAGTTCAAACAATTTTTTCAAACAGAATATTTTAAGCGCTGGAAACAATATGGTTGGATATTTGTGGCTGCCAATGGTAGACTCGTAGCAATCCGTAGAATGATAGAATGAAGGACCTATTCTTTTTATTTTTCTTAGACCATACAATTCCAAGATCTCAAGTAGTGGTAAGTGACCGAGTGTTGGAATTTCTTGGCATCTCCTACAGTTAATCAATTTGATATGGATTAAATGGTTGAGTCTTACCTCATCCTTGACACTCATCTTCATAGTCCATGATGGAAAGTGATCACTGCTGAAATTTTGTATGGTTAAGACTTTTATTCGTTGATGAGGTTGGAGGCCGTCTAAGACTTCCTCATCATTTTTGTCGCCTTCTTCCCTTGGCTGGTCCCAAATAAGCCCAAGCTCGTATACATTTGGCTTTTCAATCAACTTTGCTCTCGCAGCTTCTTCTTTATCATTCACCAATTCAAGATTGTGTATGGTGAGTTTTCCCTTGAGATTTTTCAAACTTCCCAGTTCTTCAATTCTCCAACCCTTCTTAACACCTACTGTAAAAAACCTTAATGTTCGAAGAGAAGTTAACTTTCCAATTCCAAATGGTATTTCGGTTATAAAACTACCTATAAGAAGATGTCTCAAGCTAACTAATTGTTGGAACTCGTGTGGAAGTGTACGTAGGCATTCGCACCAATCAGCTCTGAGTGTCTGCAAATGGAAAAGCTTACAAACAGAATTTGGTAGAGCTTTAATCTTAGTAAGAGACACATCAAGGAATCTTAATTGGATAAGCTTGCCAATTGAAGCTGACAACTCTGTTATACTTTCTGTTTGTAGAACTAGAGTATGCAAGCGTCTGAAATCATGTAACACATTGTTTGGCACATTGCTTCCCAAAACTAAAGTCCGAAAATTAATTGCTTCATCTTTAATGTTTTCATGTGCTTCAACACTAAGTGAATCCATCACCAGATATCTTACTTCAGAACTTTTACGTGCAACGTGACTTCCAACATTTGAATTTCTTGTCTTTGAAACAAAACATGCCAAATCATGTACAAGATCATGCATCTTACAATGCCCAATGACGCCATACTCATCCCTAAATGCCTCTTGAAAGAAAGAATGGTTCAACAAAGTTTCAAATACTCTGTTACCTAGGCTTTCCATATCATTTTGATCGTTTTCTAAAAGAAACCCTTCAGCCATCCAAAGCTGGATCAATCGTTCTCTCTCTATATCCTCATCCTTGGAAAAGATGGAGCAATATGCAAAACATTTTTTAAGCAATATCGAGGGCAAACGATCGAAACTGACTTTCAATACTTGCACCACAATACTTTCATTTCCATTGTGATCTGGAAACCCAGTCTCAAGTATTGAAGTCCATTCACCTCTTCCCTTTCCTCGTAACAATCCCCCTAACATGTTTGCTGCTAATGGAAGACCACTACACTTAATTGCAATATCTTTTCCAATTGTTTTAAAGTCCTCAGGCGCTTCTCCTCCAGAGAATGCCCTCATTTCTATTATGGACCAACACAACTTATCTGATAAATTATCCAATTGAAAATTACCAAGCCCTAGCTTCACAATTGATGCTACCTTTTTACTTCGAGTAGTCACAAGAATAAAATTTCCTATATTGGGATTGATTCCCGTTAGAGACTTTTGGAAATCATCCCAATATTCTCTTTCCTCATTCCACAAATCATCAAGAACTAGCAAATATTTTTTGTTCTTTAATTTATCTTGAAGCGATTGCACAATAGCTTCTCTGCTCTCTGCCCGACTACCTTCCACCAATAAATCGAGAATTTTTTTCAAAAGTCTAGTGGTGTCAAAATTTTCTGATACGCAAATCCAAATCTTTTCATCAAATTTATTGCTAATTTGTTGGTCATTAAAGATTTTTCGAGCCAAAGTGGTCTTTCCGAGTCCTCCCATACCAACTATGGAAATGACTGAAATCACTTCATTGCTCTGCATAACAAGCATATCTATTATTTTTGATTTATCACCTTCTCTTCCAACAAAAATTGGATCATGGCTTATGGAGTCGGTTTCAATGATATGAGGCAAAGAAAAAGAAGATTCTGCAACTCTCTCCAGGAGTCTAAGTTCATTTGCTTCTTCTTTAATTTTTATAAAATTTTCATTTACCTCCTTGATTTTATGGGCCATTTTCAAACGAAATGCTACTGGACTGGATAAGGAGAAGAAGTTGAGTACCTTTCGCTTCATTTGATTGTTGATTACTACCTTACGATGAATCTTCTCATATTGAAACTCATCTAACAAGTTGTCAGCGTCATAGGCAACATCTTCAAGCTTCTTTAGCCACAACCTCACTGATTCTTCTTTCACTTGCCGACTTTCCGCATCGTGTAATAAGGCTCGAATCATGGACAATGATTCTCTGAGACGTTTGAGTTCATTCGTGAAACCCCACACAAGACTTAACTCTTCAGCTGCAACTGCAAGCAGTTTCTCCACCATAACTTGCACTGTGGTACTGATTACGGTGTCTGCCATTCTTTTTTTTTTTTTTTTTTTAATTAATTTGAGTGTGTTTGGAGAGATTAATTAAAGAGTGTGTTTACAAGAGAGCTCTAGGTACAATACAAATTAGATGTAGCTAATGAGAATTTATAATATTGTTTTATTCCTTGCTTGTGTGTTTAGAAGGAACAACTTGTGCTTACGTCTAGAATATTTGATTACCTAGCAACTTATTATCATTAATGAATCTTTAATTATCTTCGTCAGTGGTCATTCTTCACCTTTATTCTTTACTTACCCCTAACACTATCATTAAAGCTTGTTATGTTATAATTGGTGGGGTTTAGGCAAAAAAAAAATATATGATAGGTATCAAATCAATGTCTTTTTTATTGAGATTTGAGAAAAATAATACTCCCTCCGTTTCATAATATCTGTCGCTTTGAATAATTTTTCTTGTGCCATATTATCTGTCATTTTAGATTTTCAATAAAGCATTAATTACTCTTTTTCCATTTTAGCCCTTTATTTTCATAAATTTTCTCAAACATTAGGGGAGGATAATTAATTAAAAGGGTATCTTAGTCTTTTTCATTTTTTCCTCTTAGAATTCAGCTATATTCAATGATTTTCTTAATTTGTGTGCATACATGTGAAAAGACAAATATTTTGAAACGGAGGGAGTAAGTGATAGACAGATAATAATTGGGTCAGGTCAAATTGATCCAGGTGGGACCGTTGCCTTTTTTTTTTATATAATTATAATTATTTTACAAGTTTACTGAATAATGATCCTTTCCTTTTTCAGTAGACATCAAAAAGCATGCTCCATAATTAAAAGTTTACTAATGATCCTTTCTTTCTCCAGTAGACATACATCAAAAAGCATTCTTCATAATTAAAAGAAGATACGGTCTAAATGTTTAGATATGAAGGAATAATGAAAATTGACGGAATAAAGTTGATTGATATGTCTTTTAAGATTTAGACACTAAAAAAGCACTAGTGCTGATGTGACTAAAATTTAAATTAATGTAAAAAATAATAATATTTCCCGTGTCAATAAGTCGGGAAAGGTACGTTACTGTTTGTTGGTTGAATGTTAATCTAGTTTATTTCATTGAGATTTTTCTTTTCTTTTCTTTTTTTTATATATTTGATCAATTTGTATCCCTTCAAACTCATTTTTGGTGTACATAAATTTTGGTAAGTACTTTTATAATTTATTTTCGCAATTCGCCAACTCAGACCCTGAGTGATACCAGCTAGCACTTGGCAGTAGCACCACCACCATCAAATTTTTTTTTATATAATGATCAATTATTTTAATAAATATTAAATAATTTTTAATTATATAATTTATTATTTTAATAAATATTAAATAGATTAATACTATTATATAAATCTTATATTTAAAAAGAATATGTTTTCATAATTTTGGTGATATTTATGTTAAAGTACTATTTAATTTATTAATATTATTTATAAATCAAAATTAGTTATTTAAATAAAATAAGTAAAAATTTTAAATTGGTCTGCACGTGGTCTTGTTCGAGTCAATTTTAAAATTTGGCAATAATGTAGACTAAAATCGTCACTAAATTTGGAGATGTGGGGCTTTTTTTATAGTCTGAAACGTTATGAGGTAAAATTATTAGTCAACATAAGTAATGACATTAACTTTGCAATTAGACTTAACTGACACGTCACCATTTAATGGCTTTTTTTAACAGTTGTACCAAATATGTCACAATTTGTTAATGCGATGTACCAAATGTGTTCTACACATAAAGTTCAGTACCAAAAGTGGGAATTGACCTAAAGCTCATTACCAAAAATGCAATTATGTCGTACAAAAAACAATTCTAACTTCAATTAAATAAGTATAAGAGGAAATGAATGGCATCTCCGTCACGCAAAGGGAGTAGTAAAGGGAGGTTTCCAGATGAGAAAGATGGAGGCCCGATAAGGCCAGAAGAAGAAGAGCATGTGGGTCTATTTGGATGGGTTTTGGCTCGGTTTCAGGGTCTTGATTTAAAAAAATGGTTTTGGTGATTTCGATGAAACCTTTGAGACCTCGTTTGGATGGGTTTTGATTGTTGGGTTTTGTGGTTTGAATAAGTTGAAACTCCACTTGGATTGAGTTTGGATTTTGGGGTTTAGAAAAAAAAGTATGTGGTATGTATCAAATCAATGTTTTTTTAGTGAGATTTCTGGGAATATAATAAGTGATAGGTGTCAAATCAATGTTTTATAAGTTTAAGGAGTTTGAGTGTGAGTTTCTGAATAGGATTTTGATAGTTTTATGGGTTCGTAGAAAACTCATTTGAAAGGGTTTTAATTCGGTCTTGTGAAACCCACGAGACCAGACC
The DNA here is from genome assembly GCA_030819805.1 of Penstemon newberryi var. newberryi. NCBI lineage: Eukaryota > Viridiplantae > Streptophyta > Magnoliopsida > Lamiales > Plantaginaceae > Penstemon > Penstemon newberryi. Next base: position 2,401,798 of record JAUALY010000003.1, on the reverse strand, counting down.
ACAACCCATCCACATACACCCCTGTGTATCTGGATGCTTCGAATAAGACAGCTATGTGATGAGGTCCTAACCCAAGCAAAAGCGCATGAATTTCAGCCTCATTATTAGTACACACACCTAGAAACAATCCAAATCCAAAAATCATCTCACCATTATGATTTCGAACAATACCCCCAGCACCCCCCTCCCCTGGATTCCCTCTACAGCATCCATCCGTATTCAGTTTAAAGAAATTCAAGGGAGGTTTCTTCCAACTGACCATTTTACAAGAAATATCACTAATGGGCACATGAAATGATAGTTTGATTTGAGTGATTGTCTTTGGTCATGAGTTTCTTTCTTTTGTTTTAAATGGCAATGCTTTACATGTGCTGTAACTTATTCTTCTCCAACTTGGTATATTCCAATTTTATTGCATCTAATGGAAGTTATAGAAAAAAAATAAAAATGCATAATATTTTCTTTGTTAATGAGAAATTTGCATAAAATTCAAAATTTTAATTGCATAAAATTTCCTTGTGCTTTCATATTATCTGGACACTCTCCCTTACTCAGTTAGTTGTCTAATGCCATTAATTTTTAGTTGAGATAAAAAATACAAGAATATTTTGTACTAGGTTTAAAAATTATAAGGGATTCCGTGTCAAGTCTAAAAAGTAGAAGAGAATTTCGTGTCATGTGAAATTAATAAGAATGGGTAATGAATAAGATTATTATTGTCATTTAGGCAAAAACAATTAGACAAAATACCAGAAAAAAAAAAAAGCACCAAAGCTACGTGGAACACATATATGTTTGTCAAGAAACTGACGAAAGTAGATGGACAGTGGATTTTATATAAAGAATCTTAAAATACAAAGAGTTTGTTACAGTAAAAATTCCATATAGGACTTTTGTCAGTTTGTGTATATTTCACGTTCACGTGAATCATGCCCTTTTCCCTAAATATTAAAAAATATCAAAAGATGCGTGGCCCTACTTAATGATATGCCTATTATGCCCCTCAATTTGAATCATGACCTTCCATGTTTAGATTGACAGTAAAATGCAAAAACACGCCATGTGCCTTGTTTGTTGGTAGATCAAAAACTATTCATAGATTCCAGACTTTCCTTCTCCTTAGACTCTAATTTCTTTTCAGATTTCTCTTTTTATAGTCATCTTCAGTAATTCGATTTTCTCATTCTATTTAGTTCCAATTCTCATACTTTCCCACTTTCACTTAATAAAATAATAATAATAATAACAAATATATAATAATAATAATAATAATAATATATGGTAACACACGGTCCAAATTGATAGAGTTGTGTCGTTTCTAATTTAATTTATCGTATTTAAATTGTGTAACATATAATTATTTTTAATTCACTAGTCGTATTTAATTTCAATGTATTTAATTTCTATAAATCATTTTTTTACAATGTGATTAAATTTCAAACAATAAAATAAATGAACATTAAGTCTATTACATAAAAGTTACAATATTATAAGTAATAAAATTAAATTAATGTTAAATTTATTCCACAAAATTCTAATTCTCATATTTTTCCACTCTTACTTAATAAAATTAATAATAATAGAGCTAAATAATAATAACAATTAATAAACATTGTACATAAAATTACAATATTACAAGTTATAAAAGTACAAATTATACAATTAATAAAATTAAATTAATGTTAAAATTAAAAAAAATATATATATTTTTTATAATTTAATTACCATAAATAAATTAAAAAAAAAAAACCCAGCCCCAAAGTGAAGTGGGTGGGGCGATGGAATCCACTTGTGCAGTGGTCATCCTCCGCCCCCTCCCTCCCTCAAATCTATTTTTTCTTCCCTTTCCTCATGGATTCCCCCTTGCATCAATGGAGATGCCCTTATTTTTATTAGATAGAAGAAGCCCTTGTGATTTTTCCTATCATCAATTATCCCCATTCCCATATCGTGCTTCACCCACTTTAAAATGTGAATATACTTCATAATTTACCTTGAAAGTGACTATTATACACCTACAATAAAATAAAATGTGAAAACACTTCTGTTCATTTAAAAAATAGGCGATAATAACACTATTAACTTTCATAATTAATTTAATTAAATAAATAATTAATTTAATCTAATCAAGACAAGTTGGCACAACAATATCACAATATAATGCAACTTGAAATGGAGAACATAAATAAACAAAGTAAGAAAAGACTACACTGCATGGAAATTCAAAACCAAAATAATCAATAAATAAAAGTAGTACACTAGTACACATATTTAAAATTTAACTCAATATTTACCAGATTTGTCATCATAATTGTAGCAACTGGAACCTTGTTTGTTCATCCAACACGAATCCAGCCATCTCAGCCTCATGGCAGATTTCTTTACACTTAGCTATCCTACCAGAAGCCATATAAACTCTAATCACTTCCCTATAAATATCATAACTCGGAGCAAAACCAAATTCCTTAAGCTTAGAGAAATATCTAGCTGTCCTCGGAAGATCATTCAAAGCAACAAATAGCTTTATCATCACACGATAAGATGGAAGATCAAACGTGCAACTCGAAGCCTCCATTTCCCAAACAATTGCCATTGCATCCCTGTATCTATTCTCCATATACCGACTATGCACAAGAGTCGTGTACATTACTACACTCAGATTTCTACCAGACTTTTTGAACCAATCTTACAATGCCTCCACAATATCAAACTTCCCTAACCTTACACAAACTTTCATCACAGCAGTGCAGTCCTGTTGAGTCAACATAAGATCCTCTCTTTTCCCAAGCTCCTCCAATAAAGGAAAAACGAGCATTCTTTTATCAGGATTTTTCCCAAGTTCTGATATCAACTTAGCATACACGCCATTGTCCAACATTCTTTTACCATCCGTGGCGGCTGTGAGAAGCTTCCAAGCAAGTCTCAAGTTTCCTCCTTTAATGAAACCTTTAACCATTGCCTCGTAAACGCTCCTACTCGCCAAGCTAATGAACTTATCCAAGTCAAATGGCATCTTCAACTCATGTGCTCTAGCCAAGACCTCGATAGTTGAAGCCAATGTACGATCTTCCGGGAATAAATTGGGCCGGTTCTGAGCCCAACAAAAGACGTGTAGAGCTCGATCCGGAAGACCCATGTGGCCCAACTCACGAACGGTCATCGACAACGACCCTTTTCGTAGAAACTGACACCACTGGTTAAGAACTTTGGATACATTTTCCTTTGGTGGAAGGCTTTTGATTTCCTTAGCTAAGCCAATCAAGAAAGTTGGGTTCTTGAAAATCTGATTTGTAATCGGCTGCCTTAATGAAACGGATAAATGTGTTCTGTTGAGTATTTTTTGAGTGGGAAGTCCTAAAGGTCGGATTTTGTGAGGGTGAAGGAGTGGTAAAGGTCTTTACCGGTTTAATTTGCCTGGTTTTTGAGGTACCCTTCCTTGAAAAAGAGATGAAATGGCCTCAATTTAATCAGAATCCCAAACTACATTTGAAATCATTAATATCATCATCAGAGTCAAATTCAGAATCACTTGAAGTGGATTCTAATTGAATTGATTCTTTCTCAGGATGAAGTATCGGGTGGAAGTCGGGTGGGATTTGGGTCCGACGTGGGTAACGGAGGTTCTTGGGAATTTTTAGCTGTCTGTTGTGAGGCTTCTTGCTATTATTACCTCCTGCAACATATAGAATTCCATTTGAAAATCGAGTGGTACTATTGGAAAACCTGTAACAGAGTGAGCTCTCCATCTATGAATAATCAAACAATCAGTTGAAGAGTCGGATTATATCAAATTCATTCGATAACTTGTCACAGACATTTCAACAAACATCTGGTGGGTGTTTCCCAGTATATGGAACTCATTCACCTTGTAAAGATAGAAACAGAGAAATGGGTGAGATTATTCAGTTGAAATAAGATGACATGTATATATATGTTCGTGTTTTCATTATTCAAATTGAATATTTCCCTATTCCTTTTTTAGGACAAGCATTAACAAATCAGATTTTGAAAAAATTCTCGAAGAAAATAATAATAAAGCAAAAGTAAGAAGGAAGTAAGTACCTTCTTGATAGTATAGAACATCTCAGCTTTGGAATAATGAATTCCTTTTTTTTTTTTAAGTGTAGTTTTAATGGGTATTTTGTCAATTTTGCCATTAATTGCACATTAATTTCATCTCACGTCACTATATTTAGGCTTTTCAAAGGATTGACTAAAATACCCTTAACTTCACCTTTTTTTTTTGGGATTTTTGTACGTCACCCCCCAAAAAAGTTTCATTTTCGCACTTTCTCCCTTATGATTGAAAAAACATGACAGTACCCCCTAGAAGTTGATAAGTGAGTGCACTTTGCCCCCTGGTCAATAATTTGTCAGATTTCAAAGGGCAGAAATGTAAATTTGGGGTTTAGTGCAATAATTTTAATCTTTTGGGGGGCTAAGTGCACAAAATATTATTAATTTAAATTATTAAAATATTAACATTTCAAAGCAAATTTTCATAAAATTCTTTACCTTGATAAATCACATCGTAATCTAATTTTAGTCTTATAACATATTTTTTATTTTAATTGTTTTACTTTCAAACTTCTTTGATTTGATTAAAACATTTTTAGAATAGAGATGATTTATTTGTAACAAAAATAAATAAATATAATTAGGACTAATGAAAATTTCATTTTTTTAAATTTGAATTTTCGTATAAAAATATAACTAAATATTTTTTATTTTTTTAAATTGCAAGTCACATTTGGATATTTTAAAATTTTGTGCACTTAATCCCCTAAAGTTGTTTGTTATTGCAGAAAACCCCCTGAGTGATGTTTTTACCCTTTGAAAATTACTTAAAAATGACTAGGGGGCAAAGTGCACTCATTTATCAACTTATAGGGGGCACTGTCATATTTTTTCAATTATAGGGGGGAAAGTGCGAAAATGAAACTTTTCTGGGGGGTGACGTAAACTTTTCTGGGGGGTGACGTGCAAAAATCCCTTTTTTTTTGATAAAAAACTCACTAATGGTGAAATGAAAGGACATATATGTTTTGTGGGTGCAAAGTGTCATTGAATTTTTCGAAGGTGCAAAGTGACGAAGGGATACATTTTAAGGATGCAAATTGGGATTACGCCTTCAAAAAATACAAGAGTTTTGGATTCAAAACTCATAAACTCTGATTTAGTGAATTTTTTGTAAGAGTGAATTGCACTTTTGGTCCCTCTTATGGTCTGACTTTATAACTTTCGTCCCTTTTAAAATTTTCATAGCAGATGCATCCATCTTATCAATATGGTGTAACACATTCGTCCCTCTTTAATTTTTCGTAGCAGATTCGTCCATCTAATCAATGTAGTGTAACACATTGGTCCCTCTTAAATTCAAAACACATCCTAAAATGGAGGCAAAATTTCATTTTTTGCCCTCTAAATTATTTCTTCGGTCAAATATGACATAAATTGATGATTTCCGGCGATAATTAAAAAAATTCCGTGATAAGGACTGAAATTGTTGATGACGACACAATAAAGGACAAATGTGTTACACTACTTTGACAAGAGGGACGAATTTGTTACGAAAAATTTAAGAGGAACAAATATGTTACACTACATTGATAAGAGGGATTAATGTGATACAGTACATTGATAAGCGAGACGTATCTGCTACGAAAAATTTAAAAGGGACAAAGGGATCAAGTCAAGCCATTAGAGGGATCAAAAGTGCAATTTACTCTTTTTGTAATGATATAATTAACATTCACTAAAGATTACACATCCATAATATAAATATTGAAAAATACAATTCAAGTAAAATTAAGGCATGAATCACTTTTTGGTCCCTTATATTTTCCACTTTAGTCCTACAAGTATTAAATAATCAAATTTAGTCCTGTAATTTACCTTATTCACCACATTTGGTCCTTTTAGAAATACATATAAGCTTTTGACGTGTATGTCGTAGAGAAAAACCCATATACTATTTAAAACTCAAATAATCAAATTCTTCCTACAAATCCTCACCCAATATATTTTTCCATTGCTTAAAATCGACAAAAAGTGTTTGTATCGGAGTATATATTAATTGGATAACCCAATTAAAACCTCTTTTATAAATAAGGCTTGACCAAGAATAAACCTCCATCTGTAATCAAATCTGTGTAAATACTAAATAACAGCAATGCATCTATTTTCTAACTTCACTTCTTTTTTTTAGTTTCCCAATGTTTAATTCCTATCGAGGCGCGTCGGGAATATTAAGTGGAAACCTCTCCCAACAGGGATTCGAACATGGATTCGCTACTCTGTCGTGACTAGTCTCTTCCACTGGACCAATCACATGTTGGTTTTTACTTCACTTCTCCATAGGGGTGTAAACGAGCCGAGTAGTATCGAATGACATGTTGTTCAAGCTTGATTTGAATTTTATCGAGCTTGAAATTTTGTGTTTGAGCTTGGTTTGATTTATTAACGAACCGAGCTCAAACGAGTTTTTATTGAACGAGCTCGAGCCGAGTATCGAGTAGCTTGGTATTTTACATGTGTTTTTTCAATTTTTAGCTTATCGAGCTCGAGCTTGAGCCGAGCTTCAAAAGTTATCGAACGAGAAATTTTGTTCAAGCTTGTTTGATTTGTTTGACGAACCAAGCTCAAACGAGCTTTTATTGAACGAGTTCGAGCCGAGTATCGAGTAGCTTGGTTTGATTTTCAGCCCTACTAGTTCTCCATACCCATTAACAACAATAAAAAGAGTTAATGACAATTTACCCCATATATATTCATAATATTTAATTTACCACCATGAGATTTGTAAAATAGCACTTTACCCCCTGTAAAAATTTAAAGGATTAATTCATCTCCTTCCACCGGAAAGTGTAACTCACATAAATATGTTAAGTGCACTTTTAAAACTAAAATTACATGTATTTTATACAAATCAATATGATAAAAAGAAAATTGCATCAAGGGAAAGATAGTTATTCGATCTTCCCAGTAAGAGGAATTAGAGGAAACAATATGCAAAAAGGGTGATCCAAAATTCAGATTGAAAATTCTTTACAAGCATAAGAATGTGTCCAACACAGCATCATGTTATGTTGCTTGAATGCATGCAATTGATACAACACATCGTTTATTGTATAAGGATGATCCAACATCTTAATCAAAATCTTCTCCGAATTGGTTGTGTTAGTTTTGATGATGATGATGATGAAGAAGAAGCTAATCCAGAAGTAAGACTAGCACCCGTCTTTCGATTAGAAGAAACACTAAAGAACAGAGCACAGATGGCCTGATTAGAATTAGTAATTGGGAAGATCAATTACCAGGTATGTGCTATTATGTGAAAGTAATTTGCACCGCCATATTCTTCATAGCTGCTACGCTTTTAAAAGAATGGTTCAAAAGATAAAGGACTGCAGATCAGTTCTTGAACTAAGTAAAAATGCAACATCTCTATTCTGAAACAGCCCCAGAACAACTTAGATCACCATAAAACTATAAAACCACTATAAGTATTTCGGAATGGAAATAAATGAATAGGGAATTGGCAATGAAGGCTTTCTTCTATACTATTTTCAATGTGCACCAACTGATCAAGAAATGATAGTCTGTGTCTCCAACGTTCCCTAAATATCTGACCTTATCTATTGCAAGTTGCAACCTCAACACATAAGTCGCAAATGTTACATATTTTCCTCTTGTACCCTGCAAAATACTAGCCCTTAAGAATAAAAGAGAAGCAAAGAGAATCAAATCACTAATCTATATGACACTAAGAAATTAGGGTAAATTACGAATACCCCCCTCAGGTAAGCCCTAATTACAAAAATCACCCTCACGTATTGGATATTACAAAAATCCCCCTCAGGTTTGTCACCTTCTTACAATTAACCCCTTGCCCATGAAATATTCCAATTTTGCCCTTGGGTGTTATTTGTATTGTTTGTAATGTCTTATAAATGTTAAAACTTGGGATCTAATTATTATATCTTATTAATTAGAAAAGAGATAATTATATATTTACTACCAGAATAATTGATAAAATTTATAATTGTCCATAAGTTTTAATAAATATTGCAAAAGAAAAGGTATTTATATATTTATTAGCAATTTAAATTGTAAAATATTAAATTAAATAAAATTTTAATATCATATTTTATAATTATGAATTGTTTACACATTAGTTAAATGAATTTATTTTTTAAATTAGTAAATTTAATAAATTATATTGTATTATAAATAAGATATTTTAATTTATTAAAGTTTATATTGTATTATAAATTGAAATATTTATTGAAATTTATGCGAAATTATAAATTATATCAATTATTTTGGTGGTAAATATATGATTATTATTTTTATATTTACAAGATAAAACAATTAACACCCAATTTTTAAAATTTATAACATATTATAAACATTACAAATAACTTCCAAGGGCAAAATTGGAACATTTTAGGGACAAGGGGTTAATTGTAAGAATGTGACAAACCTGAGGGGGATTTTTGTAATACCCAATACGTAAGGGGGATTTTTGTAATTAGGCCTTACCTGAGGGGGGTATTCGTAATTTACCCAAGAAATTAATCATCCAAATGGTAAGTTTCTTTCTCTTTGAACAATGCATATAATATTTCTGGAGTTATATATAGCATAATATTATTAAAGAATCATCTAAAGCAGAAAAAGAACTACCAATAATTAAGATGGAGGCAAATATTAATAAATTTTATAATTGCAGATTTCACCCACTAAAAATCTAGCAAAGTCCTTATTACACAGATGATATCACTCAATATATTTCATTGTGGCAGACTAAAAATGAATGAATCAGATTAAGATAATGATACTTACATAAGTAGACTTAATTACTGATGAAACTGAAGTTGATTATTATATAAGAACATTTGGGATATGGGATATCTTGGACCACTCGGAATCATCAGTGCGATCTCTGCATCTCTCCTTTAGCAAAGGACAGCCAGAAATATATACTATTTGTAATTTGGTGAGGCGCTGCATGGCTTGCTTAGAGGGTAGATACTTTAACTTTTCACAGCCCCAAATTTCTAAATTTTGTAGAGAAGAAAAGTTTCCAAACCATTCAGGCAAAGCTTCCATTCCCCAGTCACTCAAACTTAATTCTTCAAGAGAAGTTAGATGCTGAATTTGGTTGGGTAGAGAGTCCAATTGAGGCAACCCATGCAGATGCAATGCACGAAGAGATTTGAGTCCATCTAGAGGCTCCACGAACCAAGCGGTCCCCATTTCTTCTGAAAAGGGACCCAAACGCAGTTTCGTCAGTCCGCTAAGACAACCGATCCCCCTTGGCAAGTTGGGGCATTCCTGAATGGAAAGATACAACATTGTCGGAGGTAGGTCTGGGAAGGAGGCCAAACTCGGGCAATCAATCACTTTTAATCCCTCAAGTGATGTACAATTTGACAAATTGGTCAGCCTTTCACAATTTATGATTCTCAAAGTTCGAAGACTATTGAGGTCTTTTGGGAAGGAGGCCAAACTCGGGCAATTTTCAACTACTAATTCCTCAAGTGATGTACAATTTGGCAAATTGGTCAGCCTTTCACAATTTACAATTCTCAAAGTTCGAAGACTATTGAGGTCTTTTGGATATGAAATTGACCGGAGGTTATCACAACCATCAACATATAAGTACACAAGGCAATGTGCATCATCTGGAAATTCAATATGGGTTAGATTGGAACATTTGCTTAGTTTCAGAAATTTGAGGCAACCATTGTATGGAAATGAAAGAAGAGTGAGTTTTGTATTGTTACGAATAGACAGGTTTGTGAGATGGGTTAACTTGCCGCCGCGTATCTTGGCCTCAACCTCTCCATCTTCAATCATCAAATTTCTAAGAGATGGAAAATCATAATTTGGAATTGTCTTCATCTTAGAGCAGGACTTGATTTCCAACGATTCAAGGTTTGGGAAAACATTAAATCTAGAAAAAGTTGTTGTCTTGTCCTCCTCCGCTTCAACCCACTCCACAAGTTCATCCATTTCTTTCAAAAATAATCTTTTAAGCGCTGGAAACAATATGGTTGGAGATTTGTGGCTGCCCATGGTACACTCATAGCAATCCTTAGAATGATAGAATGAAGGCCCAATTCTTTTTATTTTGTCTAGACCTTCCAATTCCAAGATCTCAAGTAGTGGTAGGTGACCGAGTGTTGGAATTTCTTGGCATCTACTACAGTCAGTCAATTTGATATGGTTTAAATGGTTGAGTCTTACCTCACCCTTGACACTCATCTTCATAGTCCATGATGGAAAGTGATCACCATTGAAATCTTGTATGGTTAAGACTTTTATGCATGGATTAGGTTGGAGGCCATCCAAAACTTTCTCATCATTGTTGTCACCTTCTTCCCTTGACCACTTCCAAGAAAGCACAAGCTCGTGTACATTTGGCTTTTCAATCAACTTTGCTCTTGCGGCTTCTTCTTTATCATTCACCAATTCAAGATTGTATATGATGAGTTTTCCTTTGAGATTTTTCAAACTTCCCAGTTCTTCAATTCTCCAGCCCTTCTTAACACCTACTGTAAAACAACTTATTGTTCGAAGAGAAGTTAACTTTCCAATTCCAAGTGGCATTTTGGTAACATCTTCTATAAGAAGATGTCTCAAGCTAACTAATTGTTGGAACTTGTGTGGAAGTGTAAGTAGGTAGTAGCACCGATCAGCTCTGAATGTCTGCAAATGGGAAAGCTTACAAACAGAATTTGGTAAAGCTTTAATCTTAGTATGAGACACATCAAGGAATCTTAATTGGATAAGCTTGCCGATTGAAGCTGATAACTCTGTTATACTTTTTGTTTGTAAAACTAGAGTATGCAAGCGTCTGAAGTCATGTAACACAATGTTTGGCACATTGCTTCCCAAAAATAAAGTCCGAAAATTAATTGCTTCATCTTTAATGTTTTTGTGTGCTTCTTCACTAAGTGAATCCATCACAAGATATCTTACTTCAGAACTTTTACGTGCAATGTGACTTCCAACATTTGAATTTATTGTCTTTGAAACAAAATATGCCAAATCATGTACAAGATCATGCATCTTACAATGCTCGATGTTGCCATAATCATCCCTATCTGCCTCTTGAAAGAAAGAATGGTTCAACAAAGTTTCAAATACCCTATTGCCTAGGCTTTCCATATCATTTTGATCGTTTTCTAAAAGTAACCCTTCTGCCATCCAAAGTTGGATCAATCGCTCTCTCTCTATTTTCTCATCCTTGGAAAAGATGGAGCAATATGCAAAACATTTTTTAAGCAATATCGAGGGCAAACGATCGAAACTGACTTTCAATACTTGCACCACATTACTTTCATTTCCACTGTGATCTGGAAACCCACTCTCAAGTATTGAAGTCCATTCACCTCTTCCCTTTCCTTGTAACAATCCCCCTAACATGTTTGCTGCTAATGGAAGACCACCGCACTTAACTGCAATCTCTTTTCCAATTGTTTTAAATTCCTCAGGCGCTTCTCCTCCAGAGAATGCCCTCATTTCTATTATGGACCAACACAACTTATTTGATAAATTATCCAATTGAAAATTACCAAGCCCTGGCTTCACAATTGATGCTACCTTTTTACTTCGAGTAGTCACAAGAATAAAATTTCCTATATTGGGATTGATTCCCGTTAGAGACTTTTGGAAATCATCCCAATATTCTCTTTCCTCATTCCACAAATCATCAAGAACCAATAAATATTTTTTGTTCTTTAATCTATTTTTAAGCGATTTCACAATAGCTTCTCTACTCTCTGCATGATTATCTTCTACCAATAAATCGAGAATGTTTTTCAAAAGCCTAGAGGTGTCAAAATTTTCTGATACGCAAATCCAAATCTTTTCATCAAATTTGTTGCTAATTTGTTGGTCATTTAAGATTTTTCTAGCTAAAGTGGTCTTTCCGATTCCTCCCATACCAACAATGGAAATGACTGAAATGACGTCATTGCTGGGCATAACAAGCAAATCTATTATTTTTGATTTATCACCTTCTCTTCCAACAAAAATTGGATCATGGCTTATGGAGTCGGTTTCAATGATATGAGGCAAAGAAAAAGAAGATTCTGCAACTCTCTCCAGGAGTCTAAGTTCATTTGCTTCTTCTTTAATTTTTATAAAATTTTCATTTACCTCCTTGATTTTATGGGCCATTTTCAAACGAAATGCTAATGGACTGGATAAGGAGAAGAAGTTTAGTACCTTTCGCTTCATTTGATTGTTGATTACTACCTTACGACGAATCTTTTCATATTGAAACTCATCTAACAAGTTGTCAGCGTCATAGGCAACATATTCAAGCTTCTTTAGCCAGAACCTCACTGATTCTTCTTTCACTTGTCGACTTTCCGCATCGTGTAATAAAGCTCGGATCATGGACAATGATTCTCTGAGACGTTTGAGTTCATTCTTGAAACCCCACACAAGACTTAACTCTTCAGCTGCAGCTGCAAGCAGCTTCTCCACCATAACTTGCACTGTGGTACTGATTACGGTGTTTGCCATTTTTTTTTTTTTTGAATTAATTTGAGTGTGCTTGGAGAGATTAATTAAAGAAAGTGTGTTTACAAGAGAGCTCTAGGTACAATACAAATTGGATGTAGCTAATGAGAATTTATAATATTGTTTTATTCTTTGCTTTTGTGTTTAGAAGGAATAACTTCTGCTCACGTAGAGAATATTTGATTACCTAGCAACTTATTATCATTTAGGAATATTTAATTATCTTCATTAGTAGCAATTCTTTACTTTCAGTACATTTTAAGAATATTATTTACTTACCCCTGACACTATCATTAAATGTTAAAACTTGTTGTGTTAGCATTGACGGAAATTATAATGGTACGTACAAAAAATAATCCTAACTTCAGTTATAGAAGTATCCGGGGAAATTCACGATATTTTTAAATGATATACCCAAATTACCCTAGAAATAAGGGTATTATGTGCTAAGTTTTTAAAAAAAACAGTTTAACACCATCTCTCTGACATTTTTATAGGTGACACTTTATTCTCTTTTATTATAATAATGTGGCAGTTTACCCCACTGTATTATGATAAATGTGGTAATTTACCCCTCTTTGTTATGATAAATGTGACAATTCACCTCTTCTATCCACTCTCAATTTCGGCAAGTGAGTTACACTCTCCGGCTGAAAGGGGTAAATTGCTTCTTTAATTTTTCTTAAAGGGGGTAACTTGTTCTTTTTCAAATTATAGGGGGGTAAATTCAACATTATGTATCTCATAGAGGATAAATTGCCATTAACTCTGGAGAAAAAAATGGGCGGGTACCAAAGTTGCAATGAAAACCTATCATGCGGTACCAAATTTGTATTTTCGTGTCCAATTGTACAAAATTTGCAAGTTGGTCTATCCTATGGTACCAAAAAAGCAAATTTCCCCATTTTTGTGCTAAGTTTAAAAGAACGAAAGACAAAAACACCCCTTATGCTTTGTCTAACTCCTAAAAAAAACCCTGTGTTATTTTAACTCCCAAAAACCCCCTGTGATCTCAAGTAAGTGTCAAATACACCCCCAGAAAAGAAAGTGTGATTCAAATGCGAAAATTGTGAGTATTTGTTCACATTTTTCTTTTGATATGACAATTTTATCCCTGACATCGAAAGACAAAAACACCCCATATGCTTTGTGTAACTCCCAAAAAACCTCTCTGTGTTTGGTTTTAATTATCATACTCGACCCAAGTAGTATATACTTAGGTTTTCAAAAAATAATAAATAAATTAAAAAAAACAAACACATAGGGTAATCGTGTCATTTTACCAAAATTCAAAAAATAATAAATAAATTAAAAAAAACAAACACATAGGGTAATCGTGTCATTTTACCAAAATTCAAATTCTACTTGGATCGAGTATGGTAATGAAAACCAAACACATGGGGGTTTTGGGGAGTTAAAATAACACAGGAGGTTTTTTGGGAGTTACACAAAGCATAGGGGGTGTTTTTGTCTTTTGCTCAAGTTTAAAAATTACAAAGGAATTCCGTGCTAAGTCTATAAAGTACAAGAGGATTTTCGTGCCAAGTGAAATTAATAAGGATAGGTAATGAATAAGGTTAATTGTCATTTAGGCAGAAGAAATTAGACAAAATACAAAAAAAATGCACTCAAGTCATGTGGAACACACGCTTGTCAAAAAAGTCACGAAAGTAGATCGACGAGGGATTTTATGAAGAGAATGTGAAAATACAATAGGATTTGATGTAATAAAAATTTCACATGAGCTTCCATGTATAGATTGAGAGTGAAATACAAAAACACCCGATGTGCCTTGTTGGTAGAACAAAAACTTCCCGTGGTATTTTTATTAGAAAGCCCTTGTGTTTTTTCCAATTATCAGTTATTCCCATCCCCAAGTAGCATCTTGTTTCACTCACTTTAAGTCTATATTCTTCATAATTTACTAGGAAAGACAATTATACCCCAATAATAAAATGCAAAAACACGCCTATTCATTTAAAAAGTAGACTACAATTACACTATTAACTTTCATAATTAAATTATGAAATAAATAATTAATAATCAAATTAAATCATTTATTTAATTTTTGTCCAAGCTAAACTATTGTAGCTCTTGTGAAATGTGTGTGACCCTTTAGGTCCACCATTAATATTTATGCCAAAAATCTCATGCCCACACAATTAAGTATTCTTCTACATCTTGCTTCAAATTCCACATAAATATTTTGCCATCTAATTAATCATGTAAAAAAGTGCTTCACATTTCACAAATCAAGACAACTTTGGACAATATTACACTATTATGCAACTGGAAATGGAGAACATAAATAAACAAAGAATGAGTACACTGCATGGTAATTCAAAACAAAAATAATCAATAAATAAAGTAGTACACATATTATAATTTAGCACATATTTATCAGATTTGTCATCACAATTGTAGCAACTGTAACCTTGTTTGTTCATCTAACACGAATCCAGCCATCTCAGCCTCATGGCAGATTTCTTTACATTTAGCTATCCTACCAGAAGCCATATAAACTCTAATCACTTCCCTATAAATATCATAATTCGGAGCAAAACCAAATTCCTTAAGCTTAGAGAAATATCTAGCAGCCCTCGGAAGATCATTCAAAGCAACAAATAGCTTTATCATCACACGATAAGATGGAAGATCAAACGTGCAATTCAAAGCCTCCATTTCCCAAACAATAGCCATTGCATCCCTATATCTATTCTCCATATACCGACTATGCACAAGAGTAGTGTACATTACTACACTCGGATTTCTGCCAGACTTTTTGAACCAATCATACAATGCCTCCACAATATCAAACTTCCCTAACCTTACACAAACTTTCATTACAGCAGTGCAGTCCGGTTGAGTGAACATAAGATCCTCTCTTTTCCCAAGCTCCTCCAATAAAGGAAAAACGAGCATTCTTTTATCAGGATTTTTCCCGAGTTCTAATATCAACTTAGCATACACGCCAGTGTCCAACATTCTTTTACCATCTGTGGCGGCTGTGAGAAGCTTCCAAGCAAGTCTTAAATTTCCTCCTCTAATGAAACCTTTAACCATTGCCTCGTAAACGCTCCTACTCGCCAAGCTAATGAACTTATCCAAGTCAAATGGCATCTTCAACTCATGTGCTCTAGCCAAGACCTCGATGGTTGAAGCAAGGGTACGATCGTCCGGGAACAAATTGGGCTGGCTCTGAGCCCAACAAAAGACGTGTAGAGCTCGATCTGGAAGACCCATGTGGCCCAACTCACGAACGGTCATTGACAACGACCCTTTTCGTAGAAACTGAGCCCACTGGTTGAGAACTTTGGACACATTTTCCTTTGGAGGAAGGCTTTTGATTTCCCTAGCTAAGCCAATCAAGAAAGTTGGGTTCTTGAAAATTTGATTCGATATCGGCTGCCTTAAAGAAACGGATAGATGTGTCCTGTCGAGTTTTTTGGGAGTGGGAAGTCCTAAAGGTCGGATTTTGTGAGGGAGAGGGAGTGGTAAAGGCCTTTCCCTGTTTAATTTGCCTGGTTTTTGAGGTACCCTTCCTTGAAAAAGAGATGAAATGGCTTCAATCTCATCAGCATCCCATACTACATTTGAATCAACCATATCATCATCAGAATCAATTTCGGAATCACTAGAAGGGATTTGTTGTCGAATTGATTCTTTCTCAGGATGAAGTATCGGGTGGAAGTCGGGTGGGATTTGGGTCCGACGTGGGTAACGGAGGTTCTTGGGTATTTTTAGCTTTCTGTGGTTAGGTTTCTTGTTATTATTACCTCCTGCCGCAAATACAAATCCATTTGAAAATCTTGTAATACTATTGCAATTACTAAACCCGTAACAGAGTGAGCTCTCCATCCATGAAAAATCAAATAATCAGTCGAAGAGTCGAATTATATCAAATTAATCTGAAAACTTGTCACAGACATTTCATCAAACATCTGGTGGGTGTATCCCAGTATATGGAACTCATTCACCTTGTAAAGATAGAAACAGAGAAATGGGTGAGAGAGTTAATTCAGTTGAAATAAGTTAATACGTAAGGACAAGTAAAAAATAGAAACAGGGAAATGGGTACGAGTTGAACTCATTCCCTGTGTTTTCATTCATTGTTCAAAATATAATATTTTCCTTCTCTTTTTTATGGACAAGTAATAACAAATCAGATTTTGAAAAATATTGATATTTTCCTTTTCATTTTAAGATATGTGGAAGTTTGATACCCTTTCTCGTTGAAAAGAAGATAGGAGAGCAGAGAGCGGCGGTGCAATGTGAAATAAGCCTGTCGTAGTGTTTTAATATTAGAAGGAAAAAAAATCATTTTTAAGGTGACTAATTTTTTGAGTATTTAGTAATTATCCTTTTTGAATTTTGATTGTATACCAAATGTCCGATAATACTAAAAATCTTAATGGAAATATCCTCACTATTCATACTTACAATAAAACTATATATCTAATCAAAATTTGAAAAACTCTCCCGCATGTTTATTAGATTTTTTTTTTTTTTGTTTCTAAAAACACAAAAAAAAAATATCTCAATGATTTTTTCAAAACTCTAATAACAATCTTAGAAAAATCCATACAAACAGACAAAATGTTGGTAAAAAGATCAGCAGAAATTAAGTTAAAGGAGAACCGAGATATAAAACAACCCACAAGTTTTTCAAAAAAAAAAAAAAAAAAAAAATACAGTAACTAGAAAAGGCGTATATATATACTCCTAAAATAATTAAAAGTAAATTTTTATGAAACTTCCATTCTTTTTAACAGTATTCGCGTCATAACTTCATTCAAGAAAACATTATAACTTCAAAAAACAAAATTTCGATCTTATGAAAGTGGAATTTCTTAAGTAGCCTAAAAACCAATTACAACATAATGTAGGAGATCGGGGGGAATATATTTAGTAAAAAAAAAAGCCAAAACTGATATACTCCCTCCAGTTCATATTAATTGGCACATTGTTACTTTTCACACAGATAAAGAAATCTCATGATTAATCACTTTTACATGATAAAATGTCAAAAATACCCTTCCTAGTGACTCTTGAGCTTCCCAACCTAGATAAAAAGGAAGGGCAAAATTGAAAAAAATTGCATTGGAAACCCAAATGTGCCAATCAATATGAAACATAAAAATTTGACAAATGTGCCAACTAATATGAACCGGAGGGAGTAGTTAAGATTAATCACGAGTCACGACCCTGTCCTCTTTTGACCCAACCAACGCAGTTGAAGATCTCTCAAAATTCAACAGTTTCAAGGACATGCTTTGAAGTGAAGAAGGGTTGGGAACGAGTCTTTTTCACAAGCTGCCTTGAACCAGCACCTACAGGCCAAATACAGATACAAGCACAGAGAAGCATACGCACATTTGTAGACACATACATGCCACCCACAAGATTACCCTAAATTATAGGCAGGATAACTCGTGTCGAAAGATGGGTCATGCAAAATGGCATCTTAATCCTTATATTTACAAAATAAAAAAATGTAAGTAAATCTCGACATTAGTTCGATTGCACTGACAATTGCAGGAAATAGAGATGAAATGGGCAATATACCACTACAGAATATGATTTATAAAATTCTAGGAGAGGAGAGAGTCAAAATCTCATTCAGGATACCATATAATCTTTAAGTTATCCACAAAACAATGACAGAGCAAAGGTAGGGAAGAAGAACAGGAACATATTTAAATATCTGCATTGAGTTCAACCTAATATGAGAGTTATGCAATCTGGTATTTGAAATAATAAAATTGAATTTGATGTTTCTAACCTTCAGAAAGAAAGAAAAGAGGACAAACCCACAATTGGAAACATCAATATTAAACCATAGTTCACTAAGCTATCTATTTCCTTGATCTCTTCCAACCTGCCAAGAACTCTGTTCCAAGTTTGTGTGAATGGACAGCCAACTTTTTTGTCCTGCGGTACGAAGGCTTTCATTTAGTTTCACTTTCAAAAATATTGGTTGTCAGGGCTCAAAAATAAAAGCTAAGACTAAACGTCATATTATTTGCATGAATACAGAGTTCTCACCGCCATGTTAGCATCAGCTGATTCATTTATAACATTTGAACTTTCTAGCATTCTTTGTTTGTTTCTTTTTGAATGACCCGCAGAAATCTCAATTTTAGATTTTCTTGAGGATCTGCCTGAGAAGGCTCGATAAGGTGAATCGGTATGGATGGTTTCCATGACAGAACCAAAAAAGTTGGTCACAGGTACCTAAAATAGCATGAAAGGCAAATGAAAAAGTTAAAAATTTGAGAATCTCTTAAAGCCATTTCACCACAAAGTAACTTGTACTTAAAAAGTGGGTTTTGTTCATAAATTGTTCTGGTTTTAAGGTAATACAGAAAAAATATTCCCAAAAAGGATTTTAATTTTTTTTACCATTCTTTCATTTATAGTTGTTTTTGGAGTAGTACTTCTTTGCAGCATAAATAGCCATTCAAGGCATATCACATTGAAGCTTTAGCAAGGACACAAATAGAGAAATAGAAGAGAAAAATCTAAATTTAGAAGCATGCAGCTCTATGCGCAGTAAATCAGGAACTTAATTCAATGTACCTCCTTCAATTGTCTTAATTCATGGACACATATAGAGAAATAAAAGAGACAAATCTAAATTAAGAAGCATGCAGCTCTATGCTCAGTAAATCAGGAACTTAATTCAATGTACCTCCTTCAATTGTCTTTGGTATAGATCAGTACGATAGTATGCAGTTGACATCAACGTATGCGGATTATAGGAATAAAAAAGACTGCAAAACAAAGAACAAATTATGATCAACAAATATGTTTTTTTTAGGAAATGAAACCTTTTTTTCCCAAAAATACTAAAATTGCAAATTATTTCCTGACTGCAGTTCTTGAGAGGAATGAGTATTTGCATTGAAAGGCCAACATTCACACTCCAAATCTGCATGAGTTGAAGGCATATGATAGAAACGCTCCAAGTGTACAAGAACTTTCACTTTTATTTTTCTTCAATTGTAATGTAAAAGAGTACATTATGAAAGTGTGAAGTTTGTAGAAAAACATATAAAGATTTGAAAACAAAGACATGCCTGAGGAATATACTACAACCAAATGGAATAATGGCACCACAATTGTGTACCTAATTTACCTGCTCAGTGACGCATTGTCATACATATTTAGTCTCTCAAAGAAGGCAAGAGTATAAAATGTGAATCGATCTACAACTGATACACCTACCTGCATCAAATGAACAAACGAAAAGGAATAAATCAAAAACTTAAGATCTGGTGGAGAAGCAAGAATAACAGCAGTCTACATCCGGAATAACATCAATATGCAGATGCCAAAAATAAAATGCACTTACATCAGAGTCCAAGTGATGTGAATATGAATTCTCCCCTTTCTTGCTACTTCCAATAGCCAAAACACCAGGCGATTGAAGCTGGCAAAATAGTTATACTCAAAAGCAAATCTTCATATTTAGTGCATTTTTGTCAAAAGATAGAAATGCAACACCGTATTGAGACTCAGATGTATATGATACAAAAAGTGCATACATAAGTCATTTTTTTTATCTTCAGAGAGAGAAATAGATTTGCTTTTGTTATGAAGAGAAACTAATGCACTCCATTTGATTATCAAGAAAGAGAAACAAAACTACGCCAACTTGATGGGCCGTGAACACGACATCGTATTTATTCTTTTATCTATTTAGAATCAGATGTATATGCAACACTGTATTGAGACTCAGATGTATATGATAAAAAGTGCATACTCAAGTCATTTTTTTATCTTCAGAGAAAGAAATAGATTTGCTTTTGTTCTGAAGAGAAACTAATGCACTCCATTTGATTATCAAGAAAGAGAAACAAAAACTACGCCAACTTGTGGGGCCGTGAACACGACATCGTATTTATTCTTTTATCTTATTAGAATCAGAGATCAAGAAGAAGAATCACTGTCAAAATATGAACGGAGATTGGACCGAAGGTTGAAACATAAAGTAACAGTAAGATCATGCGAGCTTAATTTAAGAGAAATCAGAGGTAGTAGTAGCAAGATTAAACAAAAAGATAGAAACACGCGGCGGATCTTCATTTTGGGTACACCACGGAGGATATGGGGGAACCGTGGTTGACATATAATTTACTCTAGAACAAGATAGCAATTGAGAGGATTTTGGCGTATACATACGTGGGGAGGCACACAAAACACATACACGTAGAGAGAGAGTGATTAAAGAAAAAATAGTCGAGATGAGTGTTAAAAAAAAATAAAGCAGCTAAAAATTATAGCAGGGTAATTACGCCATTAAGAAGAAAAAGATCACTCAAGATCACTCACCTGAGAAAAAAGCGTGGCAGCTTGGCATGTATCCACCATTATCAGGAGTTCCTTAAATCTAATAATTTGAACAAAAACAAAAAACAAAAAACATTATATGCATTAGCATACAAAAAAAAACAACTAAAAATGCAGGTACCAGATTTCTTGATTGAGATAGAGAGGGAAGGAGAGAGATGGCAATGAAAGTAAAACCCCTTCAGAGTCTCCAAGCAACCAATTGTAATTAATTGATTGGCATTTATTATAGTCATCATGATAGACGTATCAGATTACCCTCTAGTTCATATTTTTCATAAAAAAATGTGGTCAAACAAAACATCTAGAAAAATATCTAGAAATTTACAACCTAGCCAAAATCTCACCGGCGTTTTTCCTTCATTTGTTTCACTGCATCAGCTAAATCGTGGCTCTGAAGTTCCTCCGAGTCCTGAAATTTTAGAAACTCGTCCCCACCATGCCCAGTCATGTAAAGAAGTATATGACTACCTTCATCACTCAGAAGCCGTTTAGACCTTGGAACTGCTGTTTCATGACGGCCAGTTAATACTCGCAAAAAGTTCTCAACAGTCACTTCATAACCTCGGTAATCTACCTAGAATGGAGCACATCATAGTCAGAAAAGTATCTCAGTGCATAAAAGAGCAGTTCCGACTCAAATACATAATCCTCACTGGACTACATAATCACATGTGCTACTCATGTAAGGCATAGTCAATTTGTGGATGCTGAGTAAAGTATCGTGGAAGAGGTTCAGCTTGAGTACGAAGGACATAAATTTTGACTTTGTTACTCCGCGACAGTGTGACTAAGAGAGACAATCTGGATGATCTTTTGCAGATAATATGAAAGACTGACAATCCGAAGCATCAGAATTTGATGAAGATAAGCAGATACCACAATTAGTAATAAGACAAATGTCATTTAAAAGAAAGCAAGCATTTTATTGAGCAAATCTGGGTTGTAGGAGGCACTACAACTATAATAGCAGGTAGTAACAATTAACCTAGATAGTTTAATTCAGTCAAGCTCACATATAAATGGAAAGAAATGAGAAATAACAGCTCACCCAAAGCCACTTAGAAATTAATGAATGATCCTTTTTAATGCCATAAACACCTAGACGATTAGCTATCACTTTATTCACTAAAATTTCTAAGCAATTGTTTTTGTTTTTATTCTACAAACCAAGTGGCCTTAAAACATAGATCATAGTTTCTTAAAACTTGGTCATATATTGTACTAATTTGCAGACAAAAAGATTCTCTCATCAAAATATACTTGCATCATTAACCACAATCTTATTTACAATTAACCACAAAACTCATTTCGACGATGTTTAGTCTAAAAGTTGTAGCAATAAAAATTACACCACAGCTCAATACTCTGCATGAAATCTAAAGGGTCTTTCTAATAAATAACTGAACCCACCTCAACATTGTCTCCATACAAATTGAGCCGGTGGTTTTCATTGTTGAAGACCTGGGCAGGGTACTTGTTCCGGGCATTGCAAGCCATATCATCAGCCAACATAAGAATTATTCTCTCGTCAGGTATTCCTAATCGCTTGACCGTTCTAAAGACAAAGCATAAAGAAGCAATAATCAAATTTCAATATACTGTTTCCCGAACACAGCAAATGGTATAGCATCAAACAAAACAAATAGGTTACCTATACAAGGACAAAGTATTAGCCATGTGTCGATAATTAAACCTGTGCCATAAAAATTGTAATGATTACGTCGCAACAAACAGTTAAAGCTAATCATTGAATATCTCATTACTTCAATAGTCATTCTATTCATCTAATGAATCCAATTTTTCCTATGATTCCTAAACGAAATCCGGTGATTAACCTAAAATACAAGAAAATTCCAAAAACTCGCCAGTTCTTTCTATAACAAATTGAGGAAATTAAGAGAATATAGTGGAAAGTTCTGTACCAGAAGCGGGAGGTGCAGACAAGGACCGCCCAATTGTTGGTGTGCATGCTGGAAGAAGAAGAAGAACTGAACGCACTTGACGGGATCGCATTGTAGAGGAACAATATGAGGATAGAGATCGACAACAATCGTGCGGGTTTAGTAAACAAGCTCTCCATTTACAATTGCGGATGAAAATCACATTCCGCTGTAGTATTATACAGTAACTTACAGTTCTGAAGCTCTGTGTTCAGGGAAAAGAACCGGAGAAATTAAATTGGGGTCCAAAGTAAATTAAATAGTCGAGACCGAGTTCAGATCCTGACCCGCTTAAGCTGCTTCTATTAACCCGGTTTCCTTCATCTTACTTACTCTTATTCCCCTATTTCTTTGTGGCGAGAAATAACAGTCGTAAGTCGTAGGGTTCAAGTCGTTCGTAGACTTGGGTTGAGGTTGAACGGGAGCGGTGGTGCGGCGAGAATTTTCGGCGATATTAGGGTTTGAAGGACGGTCGACCAGAGAATTTTCGGCGATATTTCGGATTATCAGGTCGCGATGATAGGAACTCGAATGGGTGTAGTTGAAAATCGAGGCGATACGGTTCAGGCTAGGAGGTTCGAACTTGGTTGACTTTGAATCCAATTAATGTGAATTTTTCTTGGTCATGGTTTTTTTTTTTTTTTGATAATTTCTTGATCATGTAGTTTCAGCATTGAATTTTAGTAAAAATACTAAAAACATAATAAGGCTAACCATTATTTCCATTAAACATACCGGACCAATTTATTTGGGTTGTATGAGAAATATATATTTGATGAGTTTTTAGAAATACAATTCAAACAATTGTTAAAATATTATTTGTATGAATTTTATCGTGAGAGTAATATAAGTCCAAAAAAATAACACCAATTTCAAGTAATTTAAAATGTTACTTTTTAAGATTTTAAGAAGTAAAATTCCAAACATATATATATATATATATATATATAAAAAAAGAAAAAAAAAACAAAGATGGCCTTCATCTTCAAAAAGAAAAATGGTATTTCTTGCTTAATCCATCTTTCCCTCTTTAAACATCCTTCATCAAGACAAGAAACAACATACTTTGGTTAATAGTCACACTTTCGCACAAACTTGTAAAATCTAAGGATGTCAATGGGTCGGATTTGGGTCGAATCGGGCTCGACTAGCTCCGACTCCATTCATGTTGAATCTGAGTCATATTGGATTTAAATCTTGCTCGAATCTAAATTTTTCGAGCCTAATTAATTTTAATCAAACCCACTCACATATCAAATCTTTTTCGATTCCAATAAAACCCTCTCCACTCACAGCCTAAAATTCAAAAGAAGAAATTTAGCATTAAACTTTGAGAAAAGGACATAAATCTGAAAACTGGATAATAGAATATGAGCAACCCCAGCTTCAGGCTTATCCCCCAAGTTGCAGTCTAACCCAATTATCCTACATTAGGCTTCAAATAGGCCCAATGACATTGCAGACAAACAATATTTATTTTTACTTTTTTTTGGGGGAAAGGCAGACAAACATTTTCTTCCTTACAAAGATATGGAGTTAATTTGACAAAAACCCATAATGAATATGTGAATATCTTATTATTGTCCAGTACCAATTCAAATTTCATAAAATGTATTGTCAATTTGAAATAGCTAGCCTAGAGAGCTGCATAAAAGAGTTCATTCCAGATGTCAGGAACTCCAGCAAGACACCAATGGGTGCAGTCCGAGTAATTGTGTTGATGTCCATTGCCATAAACAGAAGGGTGCCCATCGATTCTTAGTTGTGAAAGTATAAAAAGAGTAGAGTAGAGTAGACTGACGGGGAATGTAAAGTTAGAAAGGCCACCGGTCCTTTTGGAAATGTATTTGGCTTGTGGTACAGCTACATGAAGCAAACATGTGAGAGATTGCCATTGGTTAAGACTAATTGAATCTCCCACAAACATGAGCTGCTTTCCTTTGATTTTATTCAAAAAATCGATACCATTAAACCTACAATAATTTCCAAGAAATAGATCAACATCATATAATTCAAAAGCACATTATAATAATTTGTGTATTGGAACAAAATTAGGGGAAGGGGTAAGCAAATAATATGAAGGTAATTGAGTTCAAAATCAAATACAATGTCAATCTCAAGGGATTAGAATGAAAGACATGCACTTAATCGATTAGAATAACATTACACAATGAATTATTGTTTCCATGTATTGATAAACATATTTCTTTGCTTTAATGGTTACATATTTTAATTTGGAGGTCTAGTCATAACAAATTTTCCTTGTAATATATATGTCTTGCCAAATTGACAAAATTGGAAACAAATAGTCAGAAAAAGTTGCATAACTGATAAGAACGGGGAAGAGAAAGAGACCAAATGGATTGCATATAATTAACAAAATATTAGAAAAAATTTGTGGATATCGATTTCAAGAATTGATAAGTTAATTGCCGTTTAAAAGAAAAAAATGAGTAACCGTTTTATCTTAAAAAAATATTGGCTCAAGTGATTAACTTGTTAGTAGGGCTACCAAATAATATGTCCAATGAATCAACTTATGAAGTGTTGACAAGTACACTGACAATGAGTTTGTTGGAGTTCAGATCGGGTTAAGAGATCAAGGATCATCTTGGTTCCAATCTTATCCGGTTCTTAATTAATACTAATATATTTTTATTTTATGCGATTGTCGATTTGCATAAGTGTGACTCTTAATTAATTCATATGACATACACAAAAGTATATTTAAAAATTATATTCAACCTTGCTTCTTTATTATTATTATTATTATTATTATTATTGATTTCAGTATAACATTGGATCCTCCATCGATCTACATTTGTTGTAAGATTCTAATTTTTAAAGAGAAGTACAAAAAAAAAAAAAAAATTGGATAAGTATAAAACAAAAGAACAATAAGAAAAATACGTGTATTTTCTTGGTAGCTAGCTAGGTGATAATATTTCAAAAAAAAAATATTCCACCGAAAATTCTTCTTTTTTTGGGTAAATCACCGAAAATTCTTCACAAAATACATGAAGCCAAAATTTCGTAGAATTCTTCTATCTAGATTAATTACTATGATAGATCTTCTTTCTTTTGTATATTAAATTACTTTAAATTTGACACGAACTAATTAATCTATGCAAAAATTATGATGTTTTATAAATGTCATGTCTATTGTTAATCTATCGACAAATGAGAAAAAATACTCCCTGCGTTTTTTTTATTTATAGCTTTTGACAAAAAAAATTATTTACTTTTATTTGTCGTTATAGGAGTTCAATATAATTTTTTTTTTTTACCAATTTCACCCTTCTTGTTGATGCTTGTAATTAATGCTAATTAATACTGTGATTATTTGATTAAAAGGGTGTTTTGGGATTTTTGCTTTAAAAAATAATTATTTATTATATTTCTTAATAATTGTGCAATCCCCCAAAACGAAAAATAAAAAAAACGGAGGGAAAAAGTTACAAGAGTAAAGTTATTCATGGTGGCACATTACCTCGGTAATTTGCATCCACTCGGCTGCCATCTGTATTTCATGTAATCTTTATCCGGTCGACTATTTTCTTGGCACTCGAACATGTTTTCAATAAACGGGCACATTTTTGTATTATAAAGGGGATATGAATTATCGTAAACCCATTTTCCTTGGAAAATATCACATCCTTTTTGTGAAATTACTTTCCCGTTTATATTATTATAGTTTAAAAGAGAAAAAATAACCAAAAATGTAGCAAAAAAAGAACTCCCCATGAGCGGAAAAAAAATGTAGATGGGAACTTTCTTTTGAGCAATGAAGTGTAATGTTTGTTACATATATAATGGAGAAAGAAATGATTTGCATGATTCTGTGGTACAAATATGGGAAAAAAATATTAAGGAGTTGACCGTGGAACAAGAAGAAATGAAACATGAGTGTGCATATTATGAAATATTATTTTTACTATATATGTTTGGATTCTGACAATATTCAAGAAGTGGAAAATTTTAGTCAATTAGTCATATCCAAATTGTCAACTTTTATAGTACTGCTCGTGTTTTTATTTTTGAATGTCTCAAAAACAACACTTTATTTTTTAATATAAAATTACTTTTTTCAAAAGTATTTTTTCACATAAAATAATTATTTGACACCACTATTTAATCTTTATTATTGTTTTTAAGGAAATGAATATAAAAAGGTCTGAAAATTTAATTTTTTTCTACTCTTACCTAAAATTCCGTGTCAAAATTTTTTGGAGAAAAAAAAAAGAAACAGAGAGAGTATATATTATAATGACCTCCAAATAGATTTAAATCGAATCTGATTAAATGTGAACCAAAGTAAATTTTTGAACACTTTTATTAGATTTGATTAATAACGAGTCGAAATTCAATTTGACGAGAACTAATCTGAATAATAACCGAATCAAGTAACACGTTTAAGTAATATTGTATAATATAGTATAAATTTAATATTCTTCTTAAAATTTATTGAAGTGTTAAAGTACATCTACAAATAGATCTTGTACTGTAAATTAGTTTTCTCGAATAATTAATTTTCTTCTTTTTATTTCTATATGTGTAATCCTTATATACACACAAATTAGATTTCGGAAGTCTTGCTTTAACATTTAGGGTCTGTTTGTTTGGCGTTTCCCAAAATTATTTCGTGTTTGGGAAATGCCAAACAAACATATTTTCTACTTTCTAAAATAAATTTTTCACCTTTCAATTTTCTCAAACTAATCTCTCAAACGCCAAACAAACAACAATTTTCTTATCTCTAAACAAAACATATACAAACTCTACTCTAATTTGACGTAAAGTAATCACTTACATAATTTATCTTACATAACAAGCATGATTTGACATAAAGTCTTACACATACAACTTAACTCTTCCAAAAAAAATATACACCTACTTTATTACTCAAATCACTTTCTCAAAACTCAGACAAACAACATTACACAAATCGAAATTATTTCACAAACTTCCACTACTCTTCCAAACTACTTTCCCAAACACCAAACAAACATACCCTTATAGTTTGACTTTTAATTTGAAAGGTTGCTCAATATATTAAAGTTTTTAGAGGTGGGGGTATCAACGAGTTGAATAGTGTTAAACTATATTGTTCAAGCTTAATTCGAATTTTGTATTGAACTTGATGTTTGGAGTCGTGTTTGAGCTTGATTTGATTGTTAAACGAACAGAGCTCAAACCTAGTATTAAATACCTTAATATTTTTACATGTATTTTTTTTTTTAAGTTTTAGGTTATTAAGTCGAGTTTAAAAAGTTATTAAACGAAATTTGATGTTAAAACTTATTTAATTTGTATGATGAACCAAGATTAAATAACACTTTATCAAATCATCTCTAATCAAATATCAAGTTACATTTGTTTATTTTTATGCCTACTTAGGGGCCACCGATTAGAACTTTTTATATTATCATAGTATATGTTATAAGATATATAATTCTCTTCATGTGCGTTTTATTAATGCATAACTTCTTGTAAATATTTGGTGTGAACTAGACCAAAAATATAAAAGTTAAGTTTTTATAAACACGTGAATCGAGTCTGAATGCATGGAAATAGATTATTTTGAAATTTTCCTAGATAATGATCAAGAACGTACAAATTATTAAGAAGAATGATACTTGATTTGGGTTGCGTATCACTTATTTTGTTACCCCAAAATGTTATGTAAAATTATCATCTAGTATAGGTTATTGCACTGATTTTACAATAATTGAAATTGACTTAACGGCCACGTCACCAATTTGATGGTGATTTTCAAATTTAGTTCACGGCGGTACCAAATATGGAACAATTTGTTAAATTATGATACCAAATGTGTTGACTTGCATTTGTTTGGTACCCAAAATAGAAATGATATAAAGCTTGGTACCAAAAATGCAATTATCTCTATAAACTAGTTTACCCCTCTATGTGTACATACATTTCTTTTATTTATAAAATATTATTAATGAAAGTTTGTTTAATTTATTATTATAGAAATTGATAATAAATATGTAAAAATAAGATTCTTTTAGTATTTTTGAAAACTTATGTGCAATTACACAAATTTTTCAATTTTTAGGTGGTACATATATAGTTATCAATTTTATAATTTTTGAGATATTACAATTAACACCCAAACTTTAATTTTTTAAAGATATTACAAATATTACAAATAACCCCTAGGGGCAAAATTGGAATTTTTCAGTTGTAAGGGGTTAATTGTAAAATGGTGACAAACCTCAATTTTTTTTTCATAATACCCAATACATAAGGGAGATTTTATGATTAGGTCTTATCCCAGGGTATTTGTAATTTACCCTAAATTTAACCCAGTAAATCCAGTAGCAAACATAACTTATTCAATAGCCCAATATAAATTTAAAAATAACATTTCCTAAAAAAATTAAGTTTGCGTATACCCTTACACCACTGTGTTATCTCATATATGATCGACAGTTTTACATTTCTTTAAATCAATTAAACCTGCAAAAGTTAAGCAAGTTGCAACTTGCTAAAGACTCGAATAAAAAAAAATATATTTAGCCAAGTGGTTAAGGATGATGCTCCATTCCAAGAGATTATGGGTTCAACTTCGATCCCACGAATGTGGGTATTTCTCTAGTTTTATACTAGCATTTTCTCTAGCTATACTATCAGTTATAATTAGTTTACTTTTGATTCGATATAATGCTTGATGTAACGATGTATTCACCATTAAAAAAAAAATATTTGTATCGTCAAACCATTGAATCTTAGCGTTAGTACTTTTCACTAACAATGTTGTATTCCCCAAAAAAAAAATAGAAAAAGAGCATAAAGGGATAAGAAACGAGTCCCAGAATCAAAATTAATGTCAATCTCAAAGGTAAATAATGAGAAAAATGCAACAGATCCATGAAAAGAACATTAATTACACCATGAATTATTCCCATATATTGATATATAAATTTGTAACATTTTGTACAAGCAATGTATACCATTGTTTGAATGAATTTGGAGTTATTCATTATTAATTATTATTGCAAATTTGCAGTGACAAATGTGGAAGCAAAATTTTTAAGAAAGATGCATAGTGCAGAATAAATTTGATAAAAACCTGAAACAATTGAGAAGTTAATTTCTTTAAAAAGAAATGATGAATAACCATTTATTTATCTTCAAATAATTTCTTGTTTAAGTGATTTGCAATTGTGTTATTTGTTTAATTTCAAATAACACTTGTTAACTGCCTCGACACATTTGGTACTTCCGTCAATTTTTATACGGAAAATTCAATTTTAGACAAAAAATAAATGGAAAATTTACAGAATTGGTCCTATAGCTATAGAATGTTGACAAAATTTGACCCATATATTTTATGTCCGATTCATTTACCCCACAATTCATAAGTTTGAAGCATTTCAGTCACAATTCCAAATATAATTAATTATAAATCCTATTTATAAATTTATATATTATAATTATTAAATCTCTTACACTAATTAGATTTTATATATAATATATATAAAGTAAATAATATTTTATATAAAATCCAAAAAAAATATCAACTAAATTTATTGGATTTTTTAAATTTCAAAAAAATCTTTTAAACTAATTAGATTTTACATATAACACATATAAATTAAATAATATTTTATATAAAATTTGAAAAATAAATATCAATTAAACTTATTAAATTTTTTAAATTGAAAACAAAATTCTTTTAATTAGTTAATAATATATAAAAATTAAATATTATTTATTATAAAACCTGAAAAATATTTTTAAAATTATATAAATAATAATAATTCTAATTATTAAATTTATTATATTTAAAAAAAATTTAAAAAACAAAAAACCCTAAATCTAATTTGTTTAAAAGATTTTTTTTAAAAATTAAAAAAAATTAATTCAGATTTTATTTAAAACATTATTTAATTTATATATATTATATATAAAATATAATTAGTTTAAAATATTATTTTTTGAAATTAAAAATTTCTAATAAATTTAATTTATATTTTATTTGATTTTATATAAAATATTATTTAGTTTATCTATATTATATATATATATATATATATATATATATATATATATATATATATATATATATATATATATATAAACTAATTAGTTTAAGAAATTTATTATTAATAATAAATAAAATTTATAAAACTTATGAACTTTTGGGTAAATTTATCGGCCAGAAAATATGTGGGATAAACTTTGACAGCAATCTATAACTATAGGACTAATTATGCAAATTTTTTATCAACTTTCCGTTCGAAATTGAATTTTCCATCCAAAAATTGACGGAAGTACCAAATGTGTCGAGGACAGTTAACATGTGGTACCAAATGTGTATGTTTTTAAAGTTCTGGAACCATAATCTTAAAGTAGAATTACTTGTGGTACCAAATGTGAAATTCTCTCTTTATTAAATGTTAACTATTTACCTATTGTAATTTATTTTTATTGTAACTAGCTAGTGCAAATTATCGATATTATATGACGTAATAATGAATTTACGGTTTTATATACTGAAAATTAATCATCAACCACAAAATAAACAAACTGCATTCCTACTTGTTTTGAAAAGGGTCAGTAAATTTTTTGTTCAATGAATTACATTAGTAAGTTGACGGATCCTAGTAAGGGTGGCAAATGGTTTACCCGGATCGGATCTTACAAATTGGATCTCAAATGAATCGAATCCTAAGTGGATCTAACAATAGGAATCTTATATGGATCCATGGTAAATTCACCATGGATCCGTCATGAAACCATAATTCATGGTGGACTCATAATGGATTCAAAAAATCCTCAGTTTTCCTCTCATGGTCTCACCCATTCCCATCCGCAACATCACTGAAGCCGGATCCTATTAGCGATTAATCTGTGGGCATAAAATGAATATTAAATTACTAGAAAAAGATTGCAAGAAATGAAACCCTAAGAGAAAAACTCTCAAAATTTTAATAACGAAATAATCAACTGGTCTGCAAATAGCCACAAGCCGGACTAAATAGCCAAAAAGAACAAAACGGTAAATAGGTGCAAAAAAGGCAAAATCCAAAATAAAACAACTAGTTTAAAACAAAAACTTAAATAAGACACTTGGCTTATAGTATAAGCTTCGATCAACCTTTGTTTTTGCGTTGATCCATCAACTCTGATATTTCAACGCCACTAACGTGTTATCAGAAAGTTCAGCTTCATCCTCAGATGCTCCTGCATCAGCCACCCCACCCTAACCTACCCCATCCCCAAACCTACCCCAACCCCACGCACTCACAATTTTCATTCGTTTTTCACTAATTTCATCAATGTAATCCGTTTTTCGCCTTTATTCATGAATTACATCGATTTAAAACATTTTTTTTACTAATTTAACTGGTTTTTTACATAAATTTGACTGATTTGACTCATTTCTTCACCTTTGCATCGTTCTCCACTAATTTCATCGATTTGAGTGGTTTTTGACCGACGCAACAAATTTCTTCACCGTTTGCATCATTTTTTTTTCACTAATTTCATTGATTTAACTATTTTTGACCTATTTAACTCATTTCTTCACCGTTTGCATCTATTTTTTTCACTAATTTAATCGATTTGAACGTTTTTTTACCGATTTAACTCGCTTTTTCACTAATTTCATGGATTTAATTTATTTTATACCGATTTAACCTATTCTTTTTTCACTTTCGGCCATTTCCCCACTAATTTCATCGATTTAAACCGTTTTGACCGATTAAACTCATTTCTTCACCGTTTGCATCAATTTTTCATTGATTTCATCGATTTTAATGGTTTTTGACCGATTAAGCATAATTTGCACCGTTTTCACCCGTTTCTCCAATATTATCATAGATTTAAACTGTTTATGATCTATTCTACCAATTTATTCACCGTTTGCATTGATTTTTTTATTCATTTCACTGAATTTCACCAGTTTTATCGATTTATTTCTTTTGA
Source organism: Penstemon newberryi var. newberryi (assembly GCA_030819805.1). Classification (NCBI taxonomy): domain Eukaryota; kingdom Viridiplantae; phylum Streptophyta; class Magnoliopsida; order Lamiales; family Plantaginaceae; genus Penstemon; species Penstemon newberryi. The sequence continues at coordinate 2,369,006 of JAUALY010000003.1, read as the reverse complement.
CCTATTTAGCTCGTTTATTCCCCTTTTCCACGAATTTCATCGATTTAAACAATTTTTAGGCGATTTATCCAGTTTTTCACAATTTTTTGTCCATTTTTCACCATATTTAGTACGTTTTTCTCTAATTTCATCTATTTATTTTATTTTGACTGATTAAAATCAATGCAAATGATGAAGAAATATGCTAAATCTATAAAAAAAAATGATTTCAATCGATGAAATCAATGGGAAAACTGGCGAAGGCGAAGAAAAATTGAGCTAAATCAGTCAAAAATAATTTAAATATTAGTGAAAAGGCGGGTTAAAATCGGCTTAAAACCATTCAAATTGATGAAATTAGTGAAAAATCGATGCAAATGGTGAATAAATGAGTTAGATCGATAAAGAATGGTTTAAATAAATTAAATTAGTGAAAACAATCTATGAAAACGGTGAGTAAATGAGTTGAATTATTCAAAATGGTTTAAATCGATGAAATTAGTGGAAAAATGGGCAAACAGGGTTAAAAATTGGGCTAAATCGGTCAAAAAGCAATTTAAATATTTGAAATCAATGTAAATCAGGTTATATGGGTCAAAACCGTAATTGATGAAATGAGTGAAAAAATCGATGCAAATGGTGAAAAAATGAGTTCAATAGGTAAAAAATGGTTTAAATAGATGAAATGAGTGAAAAGAATCGATGCAAACGGTGAGTAAATAAGTTGAATCGTTCAAAATGGTTAAATCGATGAAATTAGTGGAAAAACGGGCGAAAACTGTGAAAAATGGGCTAAATCGATCAAAATAATTTAAATCGATGAAATTAGTGAAAAAGCGGGTTATCAGTAAAAAACAATTCAAATTGATGAAATTAGTGAAAATAAATCGATGCAAACAGTAAAGAAATTAATTAAATCAGTAAAAACGGTTTAAATTGATGAAATTAGTGGAAAACAGGCAAAAATGGTGAAAAATGGGCTAAATCATTCAAAAACAATGTAAATTTAAATTAATGAAATTAGTGAAAAAACGGGTTAAATCGATCAAAAATCGTTTAAATCAATGAAATTAGTGAAAAAATCGATGCAAATAATGAAAAATGAGTTAAATCCGGTCAGGTGGGGTGGGGTGGGGTGGGGTGGGATGTGTAGACGGGTGGGTAAGGTGGAGGTTGGGTAGGGTGGGTGAGAGTTGGTGAATGTAGGGGTGGGGTGGGGTGGGGTGGGGTGGGATGGGGTAAGTAGTTGGGAAAATTCTTATATAGACCAGGTCTATGAGCTTAGTGGTAGACCTTGTGGTTATAAATGTAGGAAAATTCTTATATAGACCAGGTCTATGAGCTTAGTGGTAGACCTTGTGGTTATAAATGCACCACATCATACATTTTGATGATGTCATGCTCTCACAATGTATGATGTGGTGCATTTATAACCACAAGGTCTATGAAAAGCTCATAGACCTGGTCTATGCAAGAATTTTCCAAGTAGTTGGGGATGGGGTTGGGGAGTTGAAATTTTTAAGTATTTAATGTTTACCAATTATCTTTTGCTTTACCTAAATTTGATATTAACAATTTTCATTATATTGGTTGTAAACTTTGACTTTGCTCTTGTAAAAATTTAACAAACAAGATATTAATATGTATTTACCAATTGCTTCATGCTTTACCCAAACTTGATATTATCAAATTTTTATTAAATTGATAATAAACTTTGACTTTGAATTTCACTTTGGCATTTTTAGAAAATTTAACGAACAATATATTAATATGTATTTAATGTGTACCAATTGCCTCATGTTTTACCTAAATTTGATATTATCATTATATTGGTAATGAGCAAAAGACAAAAACACCCCCTATGCTTTGTCTAACTCCCAAAAAACTCCCTGTATTATTTTAAATCCCAAAAACCCCCCTGTGTTTGGTTTTAAATACCACACTCAACTCAAATATAATTTTACTTTTGACATTTTATGAAATGACAAGATTACCCCTATGTATTTGTTTTTTTTTTTAAATTATTTATTCTTTTTGAAAAATTAAGTATATACTAACTGGTCGATTGTGGTATTTAAAACCAAACACAGGGGGATTTTGGGGATTTAAAATGACACATGAGTTTTTTTTGGAGTTAGACAAAACATAGGGTTGTTTTTGTCTTTCGATGTCAGGGGTAAAATTGTCATATAAAAAGCCAAATGTGAATAAATACTTACAATTTTGGCGTTTGAAACACACTCTCTTTTATAGGGGTGTATTTGGCACTTACTTGAAATCACAGGGAGGTTTTTGAGAGTTAAAATAACGCAGGAATTTTTTTGAAAGTTAGACAAAACAGATGCGGTGTTTTTATCTTTCGTTCTATTGGTAATAAACTTTGACTTTTGCACTTTTAGAAATTTTAACAAATTAGATATTAATATGTATTTAATTTGTACAAATTGCTTCATGCATTACCTAAATTTGATATTATCAAGTAATCATTATATTGATAGTAAACATTGACTTTGCACTTTATTAGTATGTATTTAATGTGTATCAATTGCCTCGTGTTTTACCTAAATTTTGATAATGTCATTTTCTCATTATATTGGTAGTAAGCTTTGACTTTGACACTTTTAGAAATTTTAACAAACAAGATATTAATATGTATTTAATGTATACCAATTACATCGTGCTTTACCTAAATTTGATATTATCATTTCTTTATTATATTGGTAGTAAACTTTGACTTTGACTTGTTCACTCTATATAATGAGTTTTTAAAGGAAAAGTTAATATCTCTATATCATATCATGAAAACTTTCTTTGGTTTTCTCTTTTTATTAGTTAATCTTCTTCAAGTATTAGCTCAAGTAGAAGAAGCATGCAAAACATCCCCAAAATATGAGCTCCAACTTATTAACAACCTTCCTCCCAAATCTGCATTAGGATTTCATTGCAGTTCTGGAAACTCTATTTTTTATGCAACTTCTGTAATTTACGCTAATAAAAAATTCAATTGGGAATTTTGTGACTCTTCCAATAATATTTTATACTTTTGCTATTTCAAGTGGGGTACAAAAAGTATAGGTTTCGGAGTTCACAATGACGATAGTAGTCGAAGATGCATCAATAAAGTATGTTATTGGGCAGCAAAAGTTGATGGTATTTATTTTACCACTAGTCCGTTTGTCCGTGCTAAATTAGAATATTATTGGAACGGTACCCATGTTGGATAATTATGTACACAAGATATCATTTTAGAGAAACAACATTAGATTGTTGTTATTTTATTGAGCCTTTCTTTTTCAAATTACGTGGTACTTAATATTAGCACAATTAACAATATTATTTTTGTTTTCTCTATGAATGATCACAAACATTATTTTCTGAACCAATAAGTACTCTCACACAAAAGTTAATTAATATAATTAGAAACACTATATGCCTAGCTTCAATGCATAATTTTACATGTTTCAAAGAAACCACAACAAAAAACTAAGTATCTTCACTTAGCTTTTAAACAACAAATTAACAGATTCTGAGCAATTCAATGATTAAAATAAAATAAAATAATATACTTTTGGTATTAAATTCATACCAACTTGACATGGTACCAAACTTTTGAAATAAACACATTTCATAGTCCATGTCAAATTTGATATTCCCGTCAATTTTGGAACGAAATTGATCATGTGCAATTCATATGACCGTTAACTCCCTTCCCAAACTAGTTTTTAACAACATTTTTTGCCAAAGTGAATTTTCGTCACTAAAATTTATTTATAATTTATTTATTTATTTCATGAAACAAAAATACAAATCAAAAAATCTTTTTATATCTACTTTATTTAAAAAAAACTATTAAATAATGACAACTTTAGCAAAAGTATAATAGACTCAATCCATTTTTTTCTGTTAAAGATACATGACAAAATGTAAAGATTAAAAAGAATATCTCAAAATATAATTTTTACTTGAGTAAAAAGGAAACTCGTGCCAACATAAAAAAAATATAAATTAAAAATATTAGAAGTAAAATTATTCAAGTCAAACTATTACATATATTTGCAGAAAAATGATAACTATAACCATGGATCAAATTTTGTATCGAGTGTATGTTTCAAACAGGTAAATATTGTAAACTTTTCGAGAAATATGAAAAATAATAGAGTTTAAGAAAAATAAATTATTTCGGAATTATATTTTATTTTGTTTTTGTTGATTCTAAAAAGGAAACTTTTCGATGTTTTCGATGAAAAATATGAAAATTTCGCCATGAATATACCCCAATATAAAATGCAAAAGCACTCGTACACTAAAAAAAGTGATAATAATTCCTCAGTTGACTTTGAAAATTAGCAATAACCCCATGTTCACTTAAGTTATTGTCAATAACCTCCTTATTGACTTGTGAAAAAAATTAATGAAAACTACACAAGAGTTAGTTTTGCATTTAACTCGATATATAAATATATATATATATATATATATATATATATATATATATATATATATATATATACACAAATAACTATATAAAAATATAATCCAAGAATATTTGGGTTGTGGACCTAGCTATTTTTATGAGATTACATGAAACCTTTTTCAACAGAGATTCGAACATGAATTAGGCACATTATAGGATCTATTACAAGCAATGATATTAAAATCCGACCGGACCGGACCGACACGAACCGATGGTCTTTCTAGTTCGAAAACCCCTAATTAATCAGTAAGAACAGGATTGACGGTGAATATTTTTCTAATTTAATACTAATATTATTATTAGATATTGTATTTGTTAGTTGGACATTCTTTCAAATAGATTTGCGATGTAATGATGTAAGATCCGTTTCACTTTAAAAAAAATCATTCCTTTCCAAACATTAATATATATTCACATTATAATAGGAACATATATAGATTAAGTCAATTTGGGTATAGAGAGCTGCATATAAGAACTCATTCCAGATGTCAGGAACTCCGGCGAGACACCAATGGGTACAATCCGAGTAATCGTGTTGATAGTCATAAACAGAATTGGGTGCCCATCAATTCTGTATTGGGAAAGTGTAGTAATATTGAGTAAATAAACTGGTTTCACAATTTTTCTAAAAACTTCCTCTAGCACCAATTCTGCTCTATGAGGTGAGGACTTCCTGGATTTTCCAATGGTTTTGTTTGTCGCACACAATTTTCGTTATTTGGTGATCCTAATTGCCCACTTTTTGATATGACAGATCATCAATTTTAAAAGAAAAGCAAAATTAGCATGTAGTAATATGTAAAAGGGCTGGATATAGTAGTATAACATTTCAAGTCAATCTCAAATACAAATTTGAATTAAATAAGAAAATTAAATCAAATTAGTAAGTCAAAATTAATCTACACCTTTGCTTAAAGACATCCATTACATAAAGAAATCGAAGACATCCCAGGATATATGTTATATCTGTAAAAAAAATGATTTCAATCAATGAAATTAATGGGAAAACGGGCGAAGACGAAGAAAAATTGAGCTAAATCGATCAAAAATAATTTAAATATTTGAAATTAGTGAAAAAAAAATGGGTTAAATCGGTTTAAAACCGTTCAAATTGATGAAATTAGTGAAAAATTCGATACAAACGGTGAATAAATGAGTTGAATCGTATAAAACGGTTTAGATCGATGAAATTAGTGGAAAAATGAGCGAAAACTTTGAAAAAGCGGGTTAAATCAATCAAAATCAATTCAAATTGATGAAATTAAGTGAAAATTAATTGATGCAAACTGTGAAGAAATCTATTAATTCCGTAAAAAAATAGTTTAAATCAATGAAATTAGTGGAAAAACGGTCGAAAATGGTGAAAAATTGGGCTAAATCGTTCAAAAAGTAATTTAAATAAATCAGTGAAAAAGCAGATTATATGGGTCAAAAATTGATGAAATTAGTGGAAAAAAATCGATGTAAACGGTGAAGAAATAAGTTAAATCGGTAAAAAATGGTCTAAATCGATGAAATTAGTGAAAAAAAAATCGATGCAAACGGTGAGTAAATGAGTTGAATCATTCAAAATGGTTTAAATCGATGAAATTAGTAGAAAAACGGGCGAAAACTGTGAAAAATGGGCTAAAACAATTTAAATAGATGAAATTAGTCAAAAAATGGTTAAAACAATTTAAATAGATGAAATTAGTGAAAATAAATCGATGCAAACAGTGAAGAAATGAATTAAATCGGCAAAAAATGGTTTAAATCGATGAAATTAGTGGAAAAAAGAGCGAAAATTGTGAAAAATGGGCTAAATCATTCAAAAACAATTTAAACTAAAAAAATTAGCCAAAAAGCGGGTTAAATCTGTCGAAAATCGTTTAAATCGATGAAAATAGTGAAAGAATCGATGCAAATAGTAAAAATGTGTTAAAACGGGTGGGGAGGTTTGGGGTGGGATGTGTGGGTGGGTGAGGTGGAGGTTGGGTAGTGTGGGTGAGGGTTGGTGAATGTAGGGTGGGTGAGGATGGGATTGGGTGGGGTAAGTAGTTGGGGACGAAGTTGAGGAGTTGAAATTTTTAATTTTTACTTTTTAAAGTAGATCCAACTATGGATTTATGTCGGATCCACTGCGGATCCACTCCTGAATTCATTATGGATCCACACTAGAATCACACATTTCATGCGGGAATCCATAGTAAACCAAAACTTTGTTAGATTTCAACTGAATTCAATCCGATTGAAATTTAGTGGATCCATTCGTGGATCGGATCCATCAGATTTGGATTGGATTTGGATCGGATATGTATGTAATGTGTACCAATTACCTCGTGCTTTACCTAAATTTGATATTATTAATTTGAGAGAATTGCACTTGTGGTACCAAACTATATACCGATTCTCACTTGTGGTACCATAAAAATCGAGGCCGACACATTTGGTACCACAAGTAAAGAAAGCAACCACTTTTGGTACCGCCGTTAAAAACGGACGTTAACTGATGACATGGCATTAAGTTTTATTGCAAAATTGATACCATTACTTATGTTGACTGACAATTATACCCCTAACATTTCAGGTTGTCAAAATAACCCCACATTTTGTAAATTTACTGACAATTTTAGTCCACATTGTTGCCCAATTTCAAAATTGGCTCGAATAAGACACGTGCGGACCAATTTAGATATTTTACTTATTATATTTACATATTTATTTAACTTATTTAGTTTTATAAATAATATTAACAGACCAAATAATACTTTAATATAAATTCGACAAAATATTAATTAAATCTAAAATTTATATATTAATATTAATATTTATTAAAAAAATAAAGTTATATTTTATCAACAAAATAATTATAATTTGAAAAAAAAAAACTAAACCCCATTCCTACCCCCCCCCCCCCCCCCCCACCCAAACCCCCCACCAAACCCACCCCCCCGCAGAAGTAACCCACGCCATACTCCCAGGAAAAGCTCGAACGACCTTTAAACGAAACCAACACAGGTGGGTAGGTAGAGAATACCTAGGGACGCGAGACAACTCTCTCTTAAGTAACTCGGCAAAATAGCCCCGTAACTTCGGGAGAAGGGTTACCTCCTCACAAAGGAGGTCGCAGTGACCAGGGCCGGGTGACTGTTTACCAAAAACACAGGTCTCCGCAAAGTCGTAAGATCATGTATGGGGGTTGATGCCTGCCCAATGCCAGAAGGTCAAGGAAGGTTGTGACCTGATAACAGAGGAGCCGGCGACCGAAGCCCTGGTGAACGGCGGCCGTAACTATAACGGTCCTAAGGTAGCAAAATTCCTTGTCAGGTAAGTTCCGACTCCGAGGCCGTCGACGGCCTGGGACGGGGTAGGGGGTGGTGTTACAGGGGGTTAAGTTTTTTTTTGGGAGGGGGGGGGTAGGGATGGGGTTTATTTTTTTTTTTTAATAATTGTTTTATTAATAATATAAAACTTTATTTTTTTAATAAATATTAAATATATTAATATTATTATATAAATTTTAGATTTCATTAATATTTTGTCTGATTTATATTAATGTGTTATTTGGTTTGTTAATATTATTTATAAAACTAAATAAGTTAAATAAATATGTAAATATAATAAGTAAAATCTCTAAATTGGTCCGCACGTGTCTTATTTGAGCCAATTTTGAAATTGGGCAACAATGTGGACTAAATTGTCATTAAATTTAAAAATGTGGGGTTATTTTGACAACCTGAAATGTTAGGGGTATAATGGTCAGTCAACATAAGTAATGGTATCAATTTTATAATAAAACTTAACTGTCATGTCATCAATTAACGTCCATTTTTAATGGTGGTACCTAAAGTGATTGATTTCTTAAATTATGGTACCAAATGTGTCGGCCTCGATTTTTATAGTACCACAAGTGATAATCGATATATAGTTTGGTACTACAAGTACAATTCTCACTTATTAATTTTTCATTATTTTGGTAATAAACTTTGACTTTAACTTTTACTTTGACACTTTCAAAAATTTTAACAAACAAGATAATATGTATTTAATTTATAAAAATGGCTTCGTGCTTTACCTAAATTTGATATTATCAATTTTTTCATTATATTGGTAGTGAACTTTAACTTTGCAATTTTAGAAATTTTAAAAAACAAGAAATTAATATGTATTTAATGTGTACCAACCTAAATTTAATATTATCATTTTTTTTCATTATATTGGTAGTAAACCTTGGCTTTGGCATTTTTAGAAATCTTAACAAACAAGATACTAATATGTATTTAACTTAATGTGTACCAATTACCTCGTACATTACCTAAATTTGATATTAACAATGATAGTAAACTTTGACTTTGCACTTTTAGAAATTCTAACAAACAAGATACTAATATGTATTTAATGTGTACCAATTATTTCGTGCTTTAACTAAACTTGATATTATCAAATTTTCATTATATTGGTAGTAAACTTTGACTTTGACACTTTTAGAAATTTTAACAAACAAGATATTAATATGTATTTAATGTGTACCAATTACCTCGTGTTTTACCTAAATTTGATATTATCAAATTTTCATTATATTGGTAATAAATTTTGACTTTAACTTTGACTTTTGCACTTTTAGAATTTTTAACAAATAAGATATTAATATGTATTTAATTTGTACCAATTGCCTCATGCATTAGCTATATATGATATTATCAATTCATCATTATATTGGTAGTAAACTTCGACTTTGCACTTTTAGAAATTTCAACAAACAAGATATTAATATATATTTAATGTGTATCAATTGCCTCGTGTTTTACCTAAATTTGATATTGTCATTTTTTCATTATATTGATAGTAAACTTTGACTTTGACTTTGACACTTTTAGAAATTTTAACAAACTAGGTATTAATAATATGTATTTAATGTATACCAATTACTTCGTGCTTTACCTAAATTTGATATTATCAATTTTTTTATTATATTGATAGTAAACTTTGACTTTGACTTGTTCACTCTATATAATGAGTTTTTAAAGGAAAAGTTAATATCTCTAAAACGTATCATGAAAACTTTCTTTGGTTATCTCTTTTTATTAGTTAATCTTCTTCAAGTGTTTGCTCAAGTAGAAGAAGCATGCAAAACATCCCCAAAATATGAGCTCCAACTTATTAACAACCTCCCTCCCAAATCTGGATTAGGATTTTATTGCACCTCTGCAAACTATATTTTTTATGCAAGTACTGTAATTTTACCTAATAAAAAATTCAACTGGTATTTTTGTGACTCTTCCAAATATATGTTATACTATTGCAATTTCGCGTGGGGTACAAAAAGAATAAGTTTCGGAGTTCGCAATGACGATAGTAGTCGAAGATGCATCAATAAAGTATGTTATTGGGCAGCAAAAGTTGATGGTATTTATTTTACCACTAGTCCGTTTGTCCGTGCTAAATTAGAATATTATTGGAATGGTACCCATGTTGGATAATTATGTATGCAAGACATCATTTTTGAGAAACAAATTAGAACAACATTAGGTTGTTGTTATATTATTGAGCCTTTATTTTTCCAATTATGCGGTACTCAATATTAACATAATTAACAAAATTATTTTTGTTTTCTCTGTGAATGATCACAAACATTATTTTCCGAACCAGTAAGTACTCTCACACAAAAGTCAATTAATATAATTAGAAAAACTATATGCATAAGTTTACATGATTCAAAGAGATCACAAAAAGAAAACCACATATTTTCACTTAGCTTTTAAACAACAAACTAACAGTCTCTGAGCAATTCAATAATTAAAATAAAATAAAAATAATATACTTTTCGTATTACATTTATACCAACTTAAAAGACATGATACCGAACTTTTGACATAAACATATTTCATATTGCAATTTAATAGTCCATGTTAAATTTGATACTCCCGTCAATTTTTGAACGAAATTGATCATGTACAATGCATATGATTGTTAACTCCCTTCCCAAACTAGTTTTTAACAACATTTTTTCTACCGCAGTGAATTTTCGTCGCTAAAATTTTGTATATTTTTTATTTATTTATTTCATGAAACAAAAATAACAAATAAAAAATCTTTTTATATTTTCTTTAATAAAAAAGAAAAAAAAACTATTTAGTAATGACAACTTTAGCAAAAGTATAATAGACTCAATCCAATTATTTCTGTTAAAGATACATTACAAAATGTAAAGATTAAAAAGAATATCCCAAAATATAATTTTTACTTGAGTAAAAAGAAAACTCGTGCCAACATAAAAAAAAATATAAATGAAAAATTACTAGAAGTAAAATTATTCAATTCAAACTATTACATATATTTGCAGAAAAATATAACTATACCCATGGATCAAATTTAGTATCGAGTGTATGTTTCAGTCAACTAAATATTGTAAACTTTTCGAGATTTTTTCGAAAACGTTTTGAAAATAATTGAAAAAAAAGTTACTAAATTATGAAAAATAATATGGCTTAAGGAAAATAAATTGTTTCGGAATTAGATCTTATTTTCGTTTTTGTTGATTCTAAAAAGAAAACTCTTCGATGTTTTTGACAAAAAATATGGAAATTTCGCTCCATGAATATACCCCACTATCTGATAAACTTATATTATGAGTCGAACTTGAGTTGAACGAGGACTAATCCATATAATAATCGGATCGGTTATCATGTTTAACCTATATTCCAAAACATAATTTCAAATTCACTTCAAAATTATAAAACATCAAAGTCCAAGAAAAGTGGCATAAAGGAGTTCATTCCAGACATCAGGAACCCCGGGAAGGCACCAATGGGTGCAATCCATGCCAATTTTTCTAGGGTTTCCATACATTGAAGGGTGACCATCAACCCTAAATTGTGACATTTCATTGATGTCGAGCAAGTGAATCGGCTTCCTCATTTTCCTTAATACCTCTTCCAGTACAACGTTTGCCTGATTCTTCCCCGTCGCTTCTACTGGCTTCACCAAGGGTTCCGGTTGTCCGGCACACCGTTGTGTCAAAGGGGTACCCCAATCACTTGAACTGCAGTAAGTAATTAAAGAGCCAAAGATAAATGATTAAAAGCTCTTTAGTCTTAATTTAATTATAATAAGAAGGGCTAGTCCAGTGGGCCTGAATTTTAATGAAAATGAAAGAAATACATGTACTACAATTTCAAATACCCGCACTATAATTATTAGGTTTGATTTTGTAGCAAAGGGAGTTAAATTAAATGTAATATGTGAAAAATAGGCGTGTCAATTTCAAATACCCGCACTATAATCGTCATTTGGGTTTGTGCCATTTTCTCATGTGAAATTATAATCTGACATTGACTAAATTTTTATCCTCTATTTTTTAGGACAAAATATTCAAAGATCAACAAAATTTATTTTCTAAGCATTTACTTAAGACTTCACACCAAACTAAACTATAGGGAGAAATAATTCTTTTTACTAAGATGGACTGGACATGTACTATTAAATTAGTTGAACCAATAATCCTTAAAATGGTGGGGCTATTGGGTCTCTAACGAATATCTAAGTTACTACCTCTCATAAGATGACATGCATATTATATATTACAATGACATACGGGATCATGCACTTCAATACCATACTAAATTTATAAGTTTTTTCTAAATTATTATACTTCTAAAAATTCCAAATTAAAAATTATAATGGTTAATCCCAAAAAAACTAAACAGCTGTAGGAAAATATATCGTTACTAATTAATTATTTTCTTGAAATAAAAAATATATAGTATACTTACTTCCAGTGATCAGGAGAAACCCCTTGAAAAAAGATTTTAATTTTCTTGGCATCCACATTTTGGTCTATCCATTTTGTCAAAGTCGTCAATGCTTTCTCGTATGCAGCCAATCGATCCATATCTCTCCGTATCACATTTCCATCTTGGATCTGATCCCATCTGCACCACCCACCATTACAATATTAATAATCATATATATAATATATTATTATTAACTGATCAGAAAATTAATCTGAAAAAAGAAAAATTCTTTTGATTTTTCTCACGGTTGTTTTCTTCCGGTATGAAGCCACCAATGCCATGTGTCAAAGATCATAATGTCACTTTGCAGCCATTGTTTTGCACTTGTGGCTACGGAATCGAGTTTCAACACTTTCCCACCCTTCTCTTTTGCTATGTCCACGATTAAAGCGTTCCGCATGTACATTAGCGTGAAATTTAATTGCTGCAATTAATTAGTGGCTCAATTTCAATAAATAAATATTGAATTAGTTAATAATTACTTGCTACAAATATCTAATGACACTTTTGGTGATTGGGTATTTGTTAATTAGTTAATCGTCTTTAAATTTATTATGAATTGTAATTCTATAATATATACTCATCTTGTTCTTTTCTTTAAGTATATTTTGTGTTTCTTAGTTACATTGGATTTTGTGCATACATTTATATACGTGTGAGCTTGATAAAACGTCTAGTGACCTATATATACAACTAGATAAAATAATGCGACACAAATAGCGGGAGTTAATGGCAATTTACTCTTGTGATATTCATAATATTCAATTTATTCTTCTGTGATTTGAAAAATAGCAATTTACCCCATTCAATCGGAGAGTGTAACTCACTTGCCGAAATTGAGAGTGGGCAAGAAAAATATTTTGTAACATAGGGGATAAATTGCCACATATATCATAGCACAGAGGGATAAAATGCCACATTTATCATAACACAGGGGGCAAATTGACATATTATCATAACACATGGGGTTAAAGTGCCACATATAAAAATATCAGGAAGACGGTAAGTGTTCTTTTTCAAATTACATAAGGGTAAATTGAGCATTATGAATATTACATGGGAATACATTTCCATTAACTCCAAATAATATAGCATAAAATATGTAATAAACTTATCATAACACATGGGGATAAAGTGCCACATATAAAAATATCAGGGAGATGGTGTGAAACTTTTATATAATTATAGGGGGGTAAAGTTTTCTTTTTCAAATCACATAAAGGTAAATTAAGCATTAAGAATATCACATAGGAATAAATTTCCATTAACTCCAAATAATATAGCATAAAGTATGTAATAATCTTATTTTCAGAAATAAATTTTTTATTCCATTTTAATGTTTCACTTTATGATTTTTGAAGTTTCACAATAATATTCCAATTCAACAACTGCTTAGATTTTGCAATTAGCTTGAATTAATTGATCATTAAATAGTAATTTTTTAATGCATTTTGTATATAAAAACCATAGACAAGATATAATAATATGAAATCTGAAATAACCGGAAAGAAAATAGTGGAGAGTGGGCCCAATTTGGTGGGGTTATTGTACGCAGCACGTGGGTTGGGTGATTGAATTTGAATCATCATGCATGCCAACGACTGCCATTGGTTGAGGCTTAACGAGTCGCCCACGAACATCATGCGCTTTCCTCTCATCCTCTCTCCAAATTCTCTCCCATCCCACCTACACTTCCAATTATCTCATAATTAAATTGTAAGCTTAATTAATTGGTTAACGTACAATTAATTATATACATATTATATAAAAAAAAATACCTTGGCAAATTGCAGTTATTTGGTTGCCATCTATACTTCTGATAATCCTGATCTGGCCGTCCATTTCCAATGCAATTGAACTGCTCTAAAATCAATGGACATTGCTTGGAACTGTAGAGAGGATACGATTCATCAAGAACCCACCTCCCATCGTATAAGTCGCATTTCTTGTCCTTCTTTCCCGTTTCTTTAACAGAATTTGCATGTGTAATGAAAAATACTGAAACTGCAACAACTGTAACAAATTCTAAACTATAACAAGTACTGCTGCCCATATCTTTAAACGAAAGAGAGAGAGAAAGAGAGAGAGAAGGAGTTAATTAGAAGTAGTTTTAATTAAGTTGAGTTAAGTAGCTAGGAAGAGGTAACGTGTGAATATTTACCCATATATTAATATTATCGAGCAAAATGCAAAAAAACACCCCTCTATTATTTTTAACTACCGGAGAATTCATTATGTTATTTTTTATTAGCAAAAGCCTCCACGTGTTTATTTTGTCTATTTGAAAATTAAGAGTTCACTACTACAAGGGGTATTTCCAATTTTTTAAGAGAATAACTGTTTTTCACATTTTTTTTCAAAGAAAAAGTAACAAATGAGGATATATTTGTCTTTTCCTCTGCAAATCAGGAAGAATACTCATATTAAGAGCTAATGAAATATATTGCTGTCTAGGAAAAGGGTAAATGTTTTTGAATTGTTAACACATGGACTTTTTTATTAATTAATATAGAGAATTTTCTGTCAATTAAAAATAACACAACCACCTTGTATAAATTTATTTTTATTGGACAATTCCTCTTCAATTAAATTAATAGCAAACATTCTAGGTGCATAATTTGAGAAACATAGATGTATTTATCTTCTGCTACATATTCTGCATTTTTAAATGTGACATGGTGGGATTTATAATAATCGGACTGCTTTTACACGGGCTGGGATGAAATCCAACCCATTGGGCTTCAATTGTAAGAATTTATCATAAATGAGCCCCTAACAGGCTTCTACTTTAGAAGTAAGCCCAAACATCTATATCGAAAACCTCTAGTTGTGTTCAACTGAATTAAATTAATTTTAAATCAAATCCAACAGTTCCAAAGAAAAAAAAAAAATTAAGAGAAAATATTGAAATTATATCTGAGATCTCATCCTTGTTTGGAAAATGACTTAAATGAAATTAATGTCGTACAAGGCTAATTATAATAAATTTAGTATCTCTAAGTTAATTTGAATAATTTTTCGAACATAGAGGATAGTCAGTGTAATTACATTAAACTACAAGGTAGTTTGATTAACTCTTCACAAAATCAAATCAAGTGGTATTGGGTCGCGATCCATATAGAAGAATTCAATTTGAATTCGGACTATGTATACTCAATTTAGTAGATAAAAATATAATCAAGGCTTTTTTTTTTTTTTTTTTTTGTGTTAGCAAACCATGATTTTCTTTTTGATAAAAAAATAAATGTGAAGTTTTGTTTTTGTAACCAAAAGAAAAGGTTGTGAAGTTTTGTTTTCGTAGATTTTAATCATCATATAAAATTATAAATAAAATACTAATAACGAAAAAACATTCAACAGTTTAACTACCGACAGCAATTCACACAGCACACCAAACACTTTCACCAATATACAGATCCAATCAACCACTAGAAACACCAGATTCTCTCTTTATATTGATAAATAATATTAATCCAAAACCAAAAGTGAATTATATAATCCAGAAAATTAAGTTATACACGTGACAGGTCAGTTTGGATCTCTCGTTATTGTGTTTATTAAATTGTTCACAATGATTAACATAATCTTAGTTTATGCAATTTGTATTTTTATGTTATTGGTATAAATTTATTCGATTTGAATTTGGAGAATTTTTGCTTTCTAATATTTGAAATTTTTGTCTAGGAAATATTTGATTTGATTTGATTTTTTTTTTTTTTTTTTATGTAGTAATTTGGAGGTATTTTCAGCTAATTAGGATAAATATTTCTATTTGGAATGAGGTTCTGCTAATTCTGAGGTTTAGTAAAATTGTGGTAAAGGCATGATTTGGTGCAGAGTTTAGGATTCAAACTGATGATATGGAGTGATTTGGGATGTTGAGTGAAGCGAAAGCGTATATATGGTTTAATGAGTAAAGATAATAAGGGTTCCGGAGTTTAGCTCATAATCTAGCTCGATTTTAAAATGATGTGATGAGGATGGAATCCTGGATGAAAAATAAAGTTTTAGACCGGTAGCGATTTGTTTGAGCAACTTTCGGCAGAAAATGGAGCATGGCGCAAACATGAATGATGCTTCGGGTAATGATTTGAGTAATCAGAATGAGAGTTATGTGCCTTTTGACATTGAAAATGATCAAGTAGTTGATAGAAGATACAGTGGTAGCACCAATGGCCTTGATTATACAGATCCCCACAGCAAATCGAGGCCAAAATCCGAGAGCCCTATGTCTGTTGCCGATGTGCTGAAGACGTTGTTCTTTATACTGGTGTGGTACACATTCAGTACATTACTTACATTGTAAGGGCTTATTTTCATAATTTTTGAATCAGTTTGGCGTGGTTAATTCATGGATTCTGGGGCTTTATGAGATTATGTTTCTTGACTTCAATTTGTTACTTGGAGCAGATATAACAAAACTTTATTAGGGGACGATCTGGGGAAATTCCCTGCACCATTATTGATGAACACTGTCCACTTTGCCATGCAAGCTGCTTTGTCAAAGGCTATTACATGGTATTGGTCTGACAGATTTCATTCATCTGATATGTCATGGAAGGATTATTCTATGAGAGGTAGCGAAAATTTTCATCCCTATTATTTTATGAATTTTGGTTTAAATTCTTAAAGTCAGCATATATTTCAATAGTTTGTATTTGAAAATTAAGATGTTTTAATTGCTTGATGGCAATTTAATTTGGAACTCTTCTGTTAAGTGCTAAGTTTTGAAAATATAGGAATGGGATCATTTTTCATCCAAATTATGCCACGCGCACGCTTTTTACTTTCTTTGATCGGTCAACTAATGTGATGACTCAATATATAATCATGACATACTAGTATACTTACATCCTTGTCTTTTTTAATTTAGCTAGTATCATTAACTTATGTAACAACTAATGATACAGATGGCCTTTGCCTTTCACAGTTGTACCAACGGCTCTCAGCACTGCAATGGATGTTAATCTAAGCAATGCATCCCTGGTTTTCATCTCCGTCACATTTGCCACTATGGTTGGTCATTTTTTTTCCATTGAATTAGTAATGATAAATGCTTCAAGTGTTGGTTTATATTTAAAAAATTTAGTTTGTAGGGATTGGTTGATGATATTTGATTTTTCCTCTGGCTGTTCTTGATTCAATTTTTTGAAATAATTTTCTAGTGGAAGAGACATAGTCTGTTAGAGTGGAACATTTGCTTTGTCTCATAAAATGTCATCAGACTAAGTCATTATCTTTTTATTTGCAGTGTAAATCAGCATCACCGATATTTCTCCTACTTTTTGCCTTTGCTTTCAGGTATTTTTTCCCTGAACTGGCTAAGTTTTTACATACTACCTCCGAGCTAGCTTTAATTTACAAGGAAGTGTGTTTTTTCACCTTCTACTGTTTCTGGCTACGTTAGAATCATAGTCATGTGATAAAATTTGGTTGTTCGACTTTACAAATTGTATGTCTTTACATTAACATGCTCACCCAAATAAAAAAATCTGCAGATTAGA
Organism: Penstemon newberryi var. newberryi; assembly: GCA_030819805.1. Classification (NCBI taxonomy): domain Eukaryota; kingdom Viridiplantae; phylum Streptophyta; class Magnoliopsida; order Lamiales; family Plantaginaceae; genus Penstemon; species Penstemon newberryi. Next base: position 2,351,277 of record JAUALY010000003.1, on the reverse strand, counting down.
GTCACCAAGTGTTAAACTGCTTGGCATTATCTTAGTCATTTCTGTTGGGATACTATTGACAGGTACGGGAATTTTGCATGTCAATCCTTATCACTTTTATTTAAAGCTATAATATTCAAATGCTTTTTTGTTTGTAATGCAGTTGTAAAGGAGACAGAATTTGAGTTTTGGGGTTTCATATTTGTTATGCTTGCTGCTGTTATGTCTGGTTTCCGCTGGACAATGACACAGATTCTTCTCCAGGTATGAGCAGCCTTTTATGTATCTCATTAAATGCATTTCTGTTTTTCTGAGATTAATTTTGTTTTAAATATTTTAGACTATCGGTATATGTGCTCACATATATTTGTTCTTGGCTTTTGTTTTTTATTTATTGGCGTGCTGATATCAAATCTGGACGTAAAGAAAGAAGTTTACGGTAAGTATTAACAAAGCCACCTATTTTCTTCATCTACGTTAAGGTCTTAAACATCTATTTACTTTGATATGCCATGTGCCCATGGCGCTTATTGTAGTTCACCTTCCTTATTGGTAAATTTGAAGCTTGATTTTGTCCAATAGCATGTCTATTTAATCACGCCTTACTTCCTCTATTTAAAGGTCTTAAAGATCCACTTACATTGATGAGCTACGTGACCCCGATTATGGCAATTGCAACTGCTCTACTATCTTTGATATTCGATCCTTGGCATGAGTTCAACATGAGCGACTACTTTGATAGCTCATGGCATATCCTAAGAAGTTGTTTGCTGATGTTGTTTGGTGGAACTCTGGCTTTCTTCATGGTAAACAATTCTAAAAGTGTTGGTCTTTGAATTTGATGCCATTAATAGTTGACCTTTTTGTTGATTGGTTATTTTCTTTATCTGGATATCTGGTACGAGTACTCCAAGCAATCCTATATTTTTTGAAATATTGAACAACCAAACATTTTCATATGAAAATAAATATATAGTCAATCTTTTCATTTTCATATTCAAATTTCTTATGTTTATGTTTGACAGTTTTTCTAGCTTTAATATATTTCTTCTCAAAGAAAAGATTGACTTTTTGGTCTCATTGCAGGTATTAACAGAATTTATTCTCGTGTCAGTGACTAGTGCAGTAACAGTAACAATAGCAGGGGTTGTGAAGGAAGCTGTAACTATTTTGGTATGAGAGAATATACATTGTTCTATAAAGTTTATGAATATGCTAAATTTGGTTGATACTTTTGTTTTTCGCATACATTAAACAAGACAACAGTAACTATATAGATTTCGGAGACAACGGATATCCAGTATATTTACTGAATACATATATTATTGGATCAATTTTACATTCGTGGTTGATATTATATTTCATATTTATTGCAACGCCAGTTTTGCTGTGCCAGGTTTTCAAACTTAATCATAAATGTTTATGTGTCTTATAATAAAAAGGAAAAAGAAAGATTCTAACTAATAAAGTGAGCTTATTTCTTCTTGCACTCTAAGCAGTATTTTCTTGGAGTACTTTTTATTTTTTAACTGGTTAGTGAACCTTTACAATTCTTTTCAGGTAGCAGTGTTTTATTTCCACGATGAGTTCACCTGGCTGAAAGGGGCTGGCCTTGCCACAATAATGATTGGTGTCGGTTTATTTAACTTGTACAAGTAAGTCATAAAGCTGAATTCCATTGAATAAATTAGCAATAATGTTCTCTATCATGCTTATTTTTTAGGACAAAATTGAATTGTACACTGAACAGTCTTTATAACTTGATTTGTGTAAGAAATGGAAACACAGATCCAGCATTTCTATATCGTGTTATGGTGCAGTTATCCTTATCAATTTTACATTCTAAAATCTGAAGTTTGTAGTTTTTGTTTCTTTGGTTTATCAGATATCAGAAGTTACAAAAGGGCGAGAAAGATGATCAATCACCATTACAAAGTGCAAGTTCAAAGTATGTTATCCTTGATGAGATGGACGAGGAAGAAGACAAACCTTGAAAAGCTCAATTTTGCTTTTCAACTGATAAACTTCAGTAAGCTACTTACCGATTGCTCAACCAAGTAATTTCATGGTCATATATTTGTTACAATTTCTGATTTTTATAAGCATTATCTTTACTTTTGCAGATATTTTATAAAAGTTCATAAAATATACATGCACTTAATAAAAACAATTGTGATTTTTATATAAGAAATTTATCCATCATTTTGGGTTTCAATTATGTTATTGAAGGTAGTAGTTTTGTCTTTCATCATGACAGGTAATACGAGAAGTGCCCTCATGGTTGATACCCCGTTGAACGAGCTTTTAACTTGTTTGATGAGCCATGTGCCATGAATTAAATCCTACGAGGACATCATATATCTGTTTGCGAGTGAATGATATATGAGCATTGGATGCTAGTTTCCTAGTATCAAGCACAAATTTGTATAAAGTTGATGAATATGTTGACATCAAATTCCCTTATCAAATATTATTGGAGGCCAGGGTTTAAATTTTTTCCTCCATGTCCAGTTGAGTGTATATTTGTATTCTACGTGAATTTTGTATTGAACTTTTGTCTTTTATACTCCCATTCTTAGATCCCTGTTAGATTATATGGCATGGAATATTGTTTCAGATTCCGAATGTTATATTCTAAATCACCTTCACTCAACAGTTTCTGCATTGTTTCACCATCTTGTTTTCTGTCTCTAGTTAATCTATACATGTTTTAATAGGTGCTATAATTTCGGAGATTTTACTCATAGTGTTTCATAGTGAATTACTAACAAAAGCAGGATCTAAGAGTTTTTTTTTTTGGCAAACTGAGTGTTCTTTGAGTACAAACATAGTGTACCCCCTTTTACCATTTTCTGATGTTAATGAAGCTGAGCTTTTTACTTTACAACAGTGAAGATGGCCAATAGGACTGCAAATTTGTAGGGTTACAAGGAATTAAAGAATTCCAACAGAAAGTTATGTGAACATGGAAATTTGCAAAAGTGGTAGGCAGGAAAGATGACCGCCCACATGGAAAATTACATCATATTCCAATTAAAAATATGAGCACCATTGACAATAATCATATTTGAGTTGACTGAAAAACTTTGTTGATACTCTCTTGGTCGATTAAAAGTTTCCAGTATTTCTAGAGATTTTACATATCACAAATTTTTTGGTTCAACACTTCCCAAAAGCTTGCTAATCACGATGTCCGAATGTTGGACTATCATCTGTACCATGTTCCTTTTGTCTTGTTCAGCTTATGTAAGCTCTCAGCCATTTTATTCTGCAACCGCGAATCTAGCAACTTCTTGGATCAATAACGACGCTGATAGTCGTTCACTAACATATGAGGATAATACTACTATTAGAGCCATACTTGTCAAAGGAAGAGAAACTCTTGGTTTTTCATATGTATGTGGATTCTACTGCAATGGGAATTGTGAAACTTATCTCTTCGCCGTCTTCATGGTGCTATCATACAGAAATTCAGCTATTTATAATCCATTCCCACGGGTTGTCTGGTCTGCTAATCGAGACAATCCGGTCAGAATCGGTGCAACCTTGGAGTTAACACCAGAAGGTGATTTAGTCCTAAGAGATGCTGATGGCACATTAGCATGGTCTACAGGCACTTCTGGGATGTCGGTTGCAAGCTTAAATTTAACGAAGATGGGAAATCTTGTTCTCTTTGATAAGAAAAACTCCACGGTATGGCAATCCTTCGATCATCCAACTGATGCTTTGGTTCCAGGGCAGATCTTAGCATCAGGGCAAAATTTGATAGCGAGTGCTTCACCAACTAACTGGACGCGAGGAGGTTTATTTTCTCTGTCAGTGACTAGCAAAGGCTTAATAGCTTCGATTCAAGCAGATTCTCCTCAGGTATACTATTCAAATTTGTACACCAATGTTAGCCAAGAATCAAATTATGCAAGGTATGAAAATGGAAGTCTACGTTTGTATGTAACTGGAACAAACAATGCATATGCATCGATCACCTTTCCTCAGGCTTCATCGGGTCAGTATATAAAATTGGGACATGATGGGCATCTTAGAGTTTTAGAGTGGAGAAACCGATCGTGGACTGAAGTGTCTGATATTTTTTCAAGTGATCTTGCCGAGAGCAATTATCCGATGGTTTGTGGGAAATATGGAATTTATACAAATGGGCAATGTAGTTGCCCCAGTTCAGGCTCGAGTGCACCAAACTTTAAGCAAATAAGTGAAAGACACCCCAATCTCGGTTGTTTAGAAGTCATTCCACTCACTTGCGATGATTCTCGTAATCATAGCTTTTTGGACATTGAGGATGCAACCTACTTCAGATTCATGGTAGACATTGAAAGAACAAATTTGGACAGTTGCAAAGAAGCCTGTTTAAAAAATTGTTCATGCAAAGCTATTATCTTTCAATATGATATTATACGTCCTAAAGAAAAAGAATATCCTTTGTCTGGAGACTGCTATTTGCCATCCGAGATCTTCTCATTCATGAACACCGACAAGAATGATGCTATCAGGGCCACAGTATTTTGTGAACCAAATCCAAGTAGTTGAAGACGTGACTCCTCTATCTCCCTCGTTTCTATCAGGGCCTCGTTGATCTCAGAGCTCTTGGCGGAATTATTTTCCGCCATTTAGGCGTTGCTAGCTAGGTATTCTACCTGATTTTTTCCCTGCCTAGAAATTCAGTGTATTGTGCAACCATGTAGACCATATTGTTATGTTCCAATTCCAAGCCTTACTTTAGAATTTGATTTTTTTTTTTAATAATTACTTTAGAATTTGATTGAATTACTAAAGTCTGACGTTTTATTTATTTAAACCTAATTGTGCTCCAGGTTTGTACCATGTGGTTTAATATTCTATGAAAATTAGTAGCAGACTGTCTTGACTAGGAAAAGTTCATTTTGAAGATTTGTAGTAAAAAAGCAGCAAATTAAAAGTTTATACAACAACTAGCATGGATTTATTTTTGTATAATTAATTTCTAAAAATAGTTCTTACATTATTTCGTATGATCAAAACTGTTCACCCAGTTAAAGTTTCAGAGGTTGATCCATTAAATTCATATACTCTTGCTTATAATTCCTAGTATTTGATGGTAAAAGGGCTCTAAATTTATTTTGACCGATGAAAGGTACCCTGTTCTTAAGGCCAAACCCAATGCTGGGGGGTAGGGGGGGAGCTCCGGAGCTCCCCAGCTGCCCCTGCCTCCAGCTCCAGCCCCTGCTTATCCAAATTCAATTCTGGGGCTTCCTACTTCATTTAATTTTAATTTAATTCTTCCCCACTCTCACCATTATAATAATTATATAATAATAATACTAATAATAATAACAAATACAATAATAATAATAATATAATTAAATTAATAATAATATTAAAATATATAAATTAAGAATAATAAAAATAAAAACATTCATTAAATTGCCGGAGTACAACACGAAAATACATCATTGAATTAAAAAAGTCATAGCACACAACAAAGGAAAATAAAATTAATTCGTATTTTGTTTAGGCGTTATATTGCTTAAGTGTTTTTCCACTTGTTTGTTTTTATTTTGTTTAAGTGTTTTCTTGCTTAAGTGTATGTTAAATTGTTTGTTCTTATTTTATTAATCAAATCCAATCGTATTGTTCGAATTATTTTTCATTGCAAGTTATTAAAATAAATATATTAACAAAAATTTCAACACAAAAATATGTTTACAAAAATATACCTAATAAAGTATGAATTTGAATTTTTTTGTCTAAGTGTTTAAATTATATTTTCGAAGTACTTTAAAAATTATATTGTTCAAATATATATATAACTACCTATATTCTATTTAAATGATTTAGTTTTAATTATCATTTTTTAAAATGAAATTAAATGTCATAAAAAATTTGAACAATAAAAGTTAAACAAAAAAATTTGAACTAAAAACTATATCACAAATTACATAAATATACTACACTATGAAATAATAATACACACTAAAAACTAAACCAAAAAAAAAAAAAAAAAAAAAAGAATATGGCGTCCCCTGATTGCTGTCTGGGCGCACGCGCCCAGGCAGCTAGCAGGCGCTTAGACGCGCCTGCCAAGGTTGTTGGGGAGCTCCAAGGAGCGCCCCCCCCCCCCCCCCCCCCCAGCCCTACCCCTCCCACCACCCCCTCCATTAATTATTAGCACCCCCACCCCTCCCCCTAGCACCACCCCCCATTGGGTTTGGCCTAACTAGATGGAATTGTAATCCTGTTTTACATCTCTATCTATATCTCTACTATTATAAAAATATAAAGTATATATTAATTTTTTTGTGTGGACTATAATACCCCTATATGATTTTAAAAAACAAAATAAACTCAAGAAGTATAGTTATATTAGAAGACATTAGAAGTTAAAACATAACACGATACCTAACTAAAATATTTTAATAGGCAAAATAAACTTAAAAAGAATAGTTAAATTAGGATTCATAAGGTATAACTAGATTATGAGGCAATTTTAATTATAATTAAAAATTGAAATAAAAAAGATGTCAATTGTATACTTGAACAAGGCCACGTGGCAAGATTCTAAGAATGGCACATGAGATATTACACAATTTGACAACATATTTGAGGTCATACTGTGTGTATTTTGATTTTTGAATTCACTTTATTACAAATTTAAACCTGTTGTCGTAAAATTAGAAGATATAAATCTAAATGTGTTTGTAATTTATACAAAAATGCTAAGCTTTTATAGTTTTTTATAAAGTCTAAAATGAATTACATAGAAAATGAAGCTATGTATAATACTTATTTTTAAAGGGTAAATGATTTTTTTTTTTTATGGTAAACGTACATTTATTACTAACTTTTATCAAGTACAATATTTGTTCTTCAAGCCATGAAACATTCAATTTACATGTATACTTAATGCTACCAAAATACTGAGTAACAAATCTATAAAAAAATTAACAAAGTAGTTATTTAGCTTATAAAGCTATGTATAATACTTTATAGTCATAGTAATAATATTTCTATCATATATTTATAATATTTTTGTGCATCGTATTGTATGAAAAAATTCTATAGTAATTAATTGAACACGCGAAACACGTGTGCATCTTCCTAGTAACAGTAAAATACACAAAATTAAACTGAATATGTAACACATTGTTCAATTTTTCATTTTGACACAATAAGTTAAACACCACCACCACCAATATCAATTAATACAATTGGTAAAGAGAAAACAAATTGATTTACAATATCAAAGCCCAAAGACAAATTGATTTACAATATCAAAGCCCAAAGACAAGTGCTAGTACTATTATGTGCTTGAACTAATAGTAGAATGATTTCTTCAATCTACATAGGCACTGCCACTGCTTTACAAAGCGGACACAAATTCTTTTGAAGCAGCCATTTCTTGATGCAATTTTCATGGAACTCGTGCCCGCACTTGAGGATTCCAATCTTCTCGTTCTCTTGCCACATATCGTCCTGGCAAACCACACAAATTTCACATCCTTTGTCATCACGAGGATCTCTTGTTTTCAAATTTATATCGATGCTCTGCTCTGAAGGGGCATTGTCGTAAACTATGTTGTCAGGCTGTATCATCAATGTCTCGTCTAATCTTTGAGGATTGATTTCCGCTATTCTTTGCATAATCAAAAGGCTGTCGTAGTAATCATAAGTGGTGGTTGCGTAAAGAGGAGAGTTCGGAATTATATCTATGGAAAACGCAGCCGAGAGGAGAGCAAAGCTTGTTTGGTGCTGAGGAGAAAGATTGTTCAAACCAGGGGCCATGGCTTGGAAATTTAATTGTTTTTTGATTGTTTTGATAACGCAAAGAATTGAATTAAAAGTATGAGACTGGGGATTTATGTAAGTACTTGGAATCTAGTTTGTATCATTGATTAAACTTATTTTGATTTGAGATTAGTAGAATCAATACGGAATTGGTTAATGATTAGGAAAGTTAGGGACTCCGAATAGGAAAAGGAAAGTTAAAGATCCTGTAATTAGTTTGGAGATATGTTTCCTTTTAGGACTTCACCGGGGAAAATGCATATTACTACCCTGTGATATCGAAAACCTGCAAAAAACTACCTTGTGAAATATTTTTTGCACCAGACTTCCTTGTGTTTTCAAAAATCCTGCAAATTACACCCATTCTGTCTCCCTCCGTCAATTTTTTGACGCGCGTGTATTCTACTCGCCAAAAATGCGATTTTTTTTGTTTCTGACGTAATTTTTCATTCAAAATGACAAGAATACCATTGTAACTTTGAATCTTTGCAGAAAACTTCCTTGTGTTTTTTAAAGTTTGCATAAAACCTCCTTGTGTTTTTTAAAGTTTGCAGAAAACTTCCTTGTGTTTTTTAAAGTTTGCGTAAAAGTTCCTTGTGTTTTCCACCATTTGCAAAATACTTCCTTGTAATTTTGGAAGTTTGCGTTAAACTTCCTTATGCTTTGAAATGTTTGCAAAAAACTTCTATGTTTTTCTTAATGTTTGTAGAAAAGTAACTCATATTTTTTAATGTTTGCGCAAAAAATTCTTGTACTTTTAAACGATTGTTCAAACTCCCTTATACTTTTATACTATACCCATAATTTTGTATCTTTTAAACTTCGCACATAATATCTCTTCTTTTCTTTGTTTGTTCCATATGAGAAGCCAGAGAGAAAAATTAGTGAGAGTTTTTGTAATTGTAAAAATATAATTTTTTATTAATATATAAGGGGTAATTTAGGCAATTCAATTAAAATTTAACGGTGTCAATGATTAACGGAGAATGGGTGTAATTTGTAGGGTTTTAGAAAACACAAAGAAGTCTGGTGCAAAAAAAATTTCACAGGGTTATTTTTTTGCAGGTTTTCGATATCACAGGGTAGTAATATGCATTTTCCCCGTTTATAAAAATATAATTTTTTTATTAATATATAAGGGGTAATTTAGGCAATTCAATTAAAAATTAACGGTGTCAATGATTAACGGAGAATGGGTGTAATTTGCAGGGTTTTTGAAAACACAAGGAAGTCTGGTGCAAAAAAAAATTAACAGGGTAATTTTTTGCAGGTTTCGATATCACAGGGTAGTAATATGCATTTTCCCCGAATTTCACCACTTATTATGATATAATTTATTTTCAAGATTATCACTACTTATACCCGATGGAATTTGATAATTATAAAATCCAAATTATTATTATTATTCAGTATAGTTAATTTAATTTTTTTGGATTATTTTAGGATATTAGGTCTAAAGTCGGACTATGATAATTCTCGCAATTCTAGTCGGGAGCGGACTAATTGAGGAAAGAAAGCACAAGCGATAACCTACTTTATTCAGAGATACGAAAAAGTCATTAGCGAGATTATTCCTAGCTAATTGGCAGAAAATCTAATGTTTTACTTTTATTAGTTAAAAAAAACTCATGTGTTAATAATTCAAATGTATTTTTTCAATGTGTTTTACAACTTTTACTCACTCTAAATGCTTGTATTTTTCATGATTTATACGGAATTAAAAATAAATATACCCTTATATGTTTTTTCTTTGAAATAAAATGTTAAAATTCGATTGTTTACCTAGGAAAATTTGACAATGACCTCCTTGTAAACTTAAAAAATTGATTATAAACCCTTGGTAAGCTCAAAAAATTGACAATAAATCCTTGGTAAGCTTAAAATATTATCTATAACCCCCCGTCCATACCCCCTTTTCCGTGTTCCATGGTTAACTCTTATTTTTTCAAATGGGTGAACTTGGGGTCTTTTTTTTTTTGATGAATCGGTGAACTTGGGGTCTTTATTAATAAATTACTAGTATATCATCAACACGTGTTTCTAAGGCCATCTCCAATGGAGAGGGCCAGCCCTGGGGCTCTGGAGCCCCAAGCCAGCCCTGCGCCTCCCCCGAGCCCTGCTTGGTCGTCTCCAATGGCAGGGCTCCGAAATGGAATTAATTCCACTTTTTTCCTTTGCCCACTCTCACCTATAATTCTACTTTTAATTTTGTTTTTAATATTAATATTAATAATACTAATAATTATTTTATTAATATAATTAAATTATTAATTATATTTAAATATTAAAATTTAAGCAATTCGCTTCAAATAAACCAACCGTAGACTTCAAAAAGACTTAATAGCCCATGTTTATGCAAAATACGGTTAATAATGAATGTAATTGTTTGAATTTACTTATCTTGTTAATTTTAGTATGCATTTAAATATATTATTTTTTAAGTATTAATTTAAATTGTTTTTATAAGTGTTTAATTATATTTTTAAGTAATTCGGTATTTTTAAAATTATATAGCCACCACCAATATTGTAATTAAATCATTAAATTTTTAATTACAATAAAAGAAATTAAAATAAAATGTTGAATTTAATTATTAATGATTTGTCTATAAGTAAATTTAATTACGATTCTAATAAATTATTAATGATTTTAATTTTAAAAAAATTAAATTTTATTATATTAAATAATTCAATTAAAAATTGGTGGCTACTTATATTTATTAAATACTAGTGAATATACAATAAATATGCTAACAAATTATATTAAATAATTAAATTCTACAAATTTAATTTAATTTAGTTGTTATTAATTTTATTATATATTTATTTAATATAATTAATTTTTCTTATTTAAAAACATTAAAACCATTAAAATTTAAAAAAAAAAAAAAAAAAAGGACTGAGCCAATCAGGGGACGCCAAGTGGCGTCCCCTGACTTAAAGAGGGGCGCGTGAACTCCCGCGCCCCTCTTTCTTCTCCAACAATCCCACGCGGGCCCGTCCCGTTCCTGCCCCGTTGCCCACCCCGCCCCGGCCCCTTCTCCGTTGGAGATGGCTTCTCCCGCCGCCCCCGACCCCGGCCATCTCCATTGGAGATGGCCTAAGTGCATTAATTTTTTAAGCACAAAAAAATAAAAAAAATTCTTTATGGAGAAAAGTAAAAGTAAATTTTATTTAAATTGAATAAATTAAAAAGTTAAACTGTTAAATTAATTAAAGCACTAGGACAAAATAAAAATACCAAAAAAATTACACCATGTCATGGCGTGACTGGCGTCCCTTTATAATTAAAAAAATTATTAACACAAGAAGTTTTTTGTCAGTAAACAGTAAAGTGATACATCATACATGGAGTCTCCTAAAAAAAAAGTAACTCATGGAGTTTTTATTTTATCAATTAATAATAATATATGGGATATTTTAGCATTTTACTATCAAAGCTAGGTTAGGGTTATTGGGAGAGGTTCCCACTTCATATGTTCGACGTGTCTCGAAATAGATTAAACCCTTAAAATAAAAAAATTAAAAAAATAAAAAAATAAAACTCACTCGCCACCGTATACTGTTACTATGATTTTTTTTTTAGTATGACCTTCTTGATCAAAGTATTTCCCAATATGACTTGAACTGAAAAGTATTTCCCAAAATGTACCTTTTGAGAAAAATCGCAGGTGCCAACTGCGACTTTCCAGTTATTTTTGAAATTCTGGAATTTTTTTTTTTCAAAAAAAAAAATTAAAAAAAATCGTAGTTAGCAACTGCGGATTTTGTTAATTAATATAAAATTAATTACGGATGGATTAATTAAGTAGCGGAAGAATCGCAGTTACTTCAGTTAATTTTTTTTAAATTTTTTTTTGGAATTTCGAGAATTAAATCAAATTAGGCTATGATTTAACACCTTGAGGTGATTTCTATCTGCAAAGATGCCACTTTTCACTCCTAAAGTTGGGTTTTTGAGGTTTAAGATTCACCACTATGTGAGTTTGTAAGAGCTGCTTTGATGAATTAAATTGATTATGGAGAGAATTGCAATTGTGGTATTAAACTATATACCGATTATCACTTGTGATATCATAAAAATCGAGGCCGACACATTTGATAAAAATATTTTTCAGTTCAAGTCATATTAATCAAAAAGGTCATATTAGAAAAAAATCCCATTACTACAATATCCATCTCTCAGTGTATATTTGATTGTTGATGACTATCTACACCGTAAGTAAAAAAGCAGATGTAACATTGTGATTTTAGTTGTTCTAACTCTGGCTTTTCAAAAATATTTTCCTTTAAATCATGAATAAGACAAAAAATTAGTAATATTAGTTTTTAAAATGATTAAATTATTGACAGAAGTAGCATAATCTAATCTTTGATTTTCTAAACCTGAATATTTTTGTTTTGCATTTTTAATTTGCTCCAGTTTATTGATGCCATGTTCTTTCATTTGTTCTTTTAGCCTAATAATGAACACACTTAGATCTTTATTACTACAACTTTGAAGTTTTTTTATTCAAGATCAATTTTGATCAGTTGTAATTTATGTGGTGCTGGAGCCCAAAATATTTCATAATCAGTATTAAAATGTCCAAAAGCAAAAAATCAATTTATATATTTCAAAAGCCCTAAAACGGTTTTTAGCAACAGCAGAAATTATTGTCATAATTGATTTAAGCAAAACCAACTCTTATATATAGAATTGTTTTTACAAATCGGCCAAAATTTTAATATTTTTTCGAAGGAAAATACCGACAAATTTTTATTTTCAGGTCAATCAAACTTTATAGGATAGTTTTCAATGATTAAAATTTTGTTTCCTAGATATGTTCTATTAATTAAATATTAGAAATCTTTTGATATTTTTAGGAAATATTTGGAAAAATTAATAAATTAAAGAAAAATATTAAATAGAAACAACTCTGTAATTTCGTTTCGATTAACCCAACTTTTTTGTTTTTTTGTTTTTTGGTGTTTTTGATGATTGCACTAATTATTGAAACGCAAGTTTTCATGTGCCATACATCACTCTCTATTGCGTGTTGATAACTTGAAAGTTAAGCATGGTATAGATCGTCAAAGGTATGACTAAATCTTTGCTTTCCTTTCCTTAACCCAGACAACTTAGCATTTGTCACTGTTCAATATATATATTCTTTTTCATTGACCGACTCTATATGGATTAGATTTTAAATCATGTAGATTTTGATGGAAGTAATATTTTTTGATGTAAATTTACCGTTTTAGGGCTTTTGATGGAAGTAATATCACGTAGATTTTGATTAGATTTGAAATCAATTTAGTCGATGCATTCTTTTGGGGAAAATGCAAGATGCTCCCCTATGTTAAACCTGCAAAATTTCACTAATAAATCATGTGAAATTTTTATTGCGCCAAACTTCCTTGTGTTTTTAAAAACCCTGCAAAAAATACCCAATTTGTAAAAATAAGGTCGTTTTGGATCGACATATTTCAAGAAACCATTTTTAAAATACTTCAAGTTGATCCTTACAACTTCACGTGAAATATTTTTAAAATGGTTTTTTGAAATATGTCGATCCTAAACGACCTATTTTTTACAAAATGGGTGTTTTTTGCAGGGTTTTTGAAATCACAAGGAAGTTTGGCGCAATAAAAATTTCACAGGGTAGTTTCTTGCAGATTTAACATAACACAGGGGAGTATTTTGCATTTACCCCCATTCTTTTAGTCTTTCCATTTATTTCCACATTTATGCAAATTATCATATAAGATGGATCAAAATTTTATTTTTAGTGTTGTTCCATTCAACTAAATATTGGAATTTTTTCAGAAATAATTCAGAAACTATGGAAAACATTATTAAATTATAAAGAATAAGAGATTCCCAAAACATATAAAATTTTGAAAATACATTTTTTGTCGTTTTCATTGATATTTTCAAAACAAAAATCTTTTAATGTTTTTGACGGAAACGCTTTGATCCATGCACATAATCTATGTTTTATATTTTCCGTCCTCTCATGGTTCATGAAAATTTGTTCTGAGATTGGACAGCATTAACATAATGAGCTAATGTCAATTTACTTCACTATAAAATGCATAATGTTTGATTTACCCACTGTAATTTGAAAAAGAGCAGTTTAACCCCCCTGTTAAAATTTTAAAGAAGCAATTTACCTCTTTCAGTCGGAGAGAGTAACTCACTTGCCGAAATTGAGAGTAGGTATGAAAAGTGTTTTGCAACATGGGGGTTAATTGTTACATTTATCATAACACAGATGGTAAATTATCATTTATCATAAGATAGAGCGGTAAATTGTCACATTATCATAACATAGGGGGTTAAGTGTCATATATAAAAATACCAGGGAGACGGTGCAAAACTCTTATAAAATTATACGGGGATAAAGTGCTCTTTTTTAAATAAAATGGAGGTAAATTGAACTTGTTAATATCATAGGGGGTAAATTTCCATTAACTCTTAACTAAATATCCAAATGATCTCCATTAACATTGAGCTCTTATGTTCTTAGATGTACTGTCTTTTTAAGAGTAATGATATCACATCGTTCATTCTCAACATAAATTTTCCAAAAAAAAATGTATACAAATATTTCACTTTTATAAAAAAATAATTAAAAACCAGCACCAAATTAAAAATGGTAAAAATAATAGGGGAAAAATGAAGTAGTATTAAAATTGTTGGTGTAATTAAGTTCAACATAACTAATTGAATTGAATCAAATTAGCCAAAGTTAATTACACCTAATAATGAATGAAATGAGAAGAGAAGATATTGTGTCTTCATCCCACATGGGAAAAAAGGAAAAAGTTGAGCTACAAAATTGCTATAAAAAGGGTATCAAGCTTCCAAAGGAAAAAGGCTTTGTAGGAATGGGCCTAGAATTATTTCAGGGCCCAATAATTATTTAAAAGTCTAAATTTTACACAAAGATCCGTGGGTGATCCGAATAGGATCCGTGTGTGATCCGAGTAAGATCCGCTTGTGATCCGAATAAGATCTGCGTGTGATCTGAATAGGATCCGCGAGACCCGTTTCTAGAAGATCCGGGAATGATCCGTGTTACCCGCCCAATTTTGATTGAAAGGGTGTGTTTGGTCGGATTTTGAACCGAACGGGTGGCACCCGTTCGGACCGAACCATTGTTTGAGTTAAATCCGAACCGTTGTGACCCTCCAACAACACTTTTTCAATTGCTATAAATAGGAGAAGAATCTAGCCAATTCTTCACACTATTTTCCAGCAAATAAAGTATAAAATAATTATCTCTTCTCTATTTTTCAAATTAAATAAATTTTCTAGTCGAAGTTCTGTTTGTTCCAACTCGCCCGTGGCCTTTTGTTCGTGCAAAACAACAAGGATCAAGACTGTTGTATCTTGGGAGACTACCGAGGAGTACTGATTGCACCGTAGGCAGCCTCGGAAATATTGTCTTAAGGAGATTGCATCCGCAGCCTCAGTCTTAATTCATTTTTTTTATTTCCGATACCAATTTAGTGAGTTAAATTAGTTTTATAAATACTTGATTATGTTCTTAAAACTTATAAATATAGTTTAAAATCTTCTCGAGTAAATTTAACTGAATCTATTTCTTTTAAAAATAAAGTCAAATTTTCCTATTTAAGTTTCTATAATTTTCATACAAGTATAAGTATACTAATCGGATTCTAAGTCTAAGAACTTGTATTATTTTATTCAAATAAATTGAATTCATTTACTTACATTGAAACTAAGTTAATGTTTTTCCTTTTAATTCGTATAAAAGAACTTTATTTTTAAATTGAAACAAACTTGTTAAAATTAAAATCTCCACTACTTTGAGTATCTAAAGTTTATGTATATATAGTTTTATGATATATACTATTTGGTTATTTAATTGAACGATAATTAATAATTACTATAATTATAAGAAATATAGTTGAGTATATTTCTATTACACAGATTGTTAAACGCCACCAACAAAAAATTAGTAACAAAATATCATACATTCATTTACGAGGGACTTAAGTGACACTATTTCAAGACTTTTCTTTTTCTTTTTTCTTATAAATAAAATACTTTATTTCAAGACTTTAGCACTGTAAATGTAATTCACCCTGAATTACTATTATTATAATCCAAATATATCAATCTTCTTCAACTCCTCCTGGTGTTGACAAACAGAACACAAGGAAAATTCTGGGAAACAGAGATTTATGTACTATATATACTATGTATTTATGTCTTCTCTAATGAGGTATATTCACACTACTACCAGTACCACACACATAAAGAACAAGAAACAAAATGGAAATTTTGTACAACAGTTTGGCGCTTATTTTTGCAGTCTTGATTTCAGTATATACGTGGAAAGTTTTGAATTTGGTCTGGTTTATTCCAAAGAAGCTGGAGAAATCCCTCAGACAGCAGGGATTCAAGGGAAATCCTTACAGATTTTTGTTTGGGGATTTTAAGGAAATGATGACCAGGTCCAAAGAAGCCCTGTCTAAACCCATCGGTTTCTCTGCTGATTTTGTGCCCAGAATCATTCCCTTCATCCATAATACTGTTACTAATAATGGTATGCACCCAGCGCTTGGAAAACCTTGATATATTCTTTTTCCATTTTTTATTTTTTATTTAAATGATAGTTAAGGGAGGGGGTAAAACAGAATTTAACCATTTAATTTACCTACCCTAAAAAATACAAGACAAGAGTAGTGAAAATGGTGGCAATGTATATTAGATTCTTGTTGTCACTTCTTTTTTCTTTTTTAATTGCAGGTCAGAATTGCTTCATATGGCTTGGTCCATATCCTGCAGTACTCATCTCAGACCCTGAAAATATAAGAGAAGTTTTGTCGAAAAGTTACATTTTTCAAAAACCATATAATCCATTAGGCAAAATGTTGGCACAAGGATTAGCTACTTACGAAACCGATAAATGGGCAAAACACAGAAGACTAATCAATCCTGCTTTTCAAATGGACAAAATCAAGGTAATTTTTAATTGAATCAAAAATGATTTTTAACTAGTTAATTGTGACATTTTCTAATTCTTTACAGAATATGCTTCCTTCGTTTTACTCGAGTTGTTGTGATATGCTGAGCACATGGGAGAAGATTATACCGAGTGAAGGACAATCTTTTGAATTGGATGTATGGCCTTATCTTCAGACATTAACAAGTGATGCAATATCGCGTACTGCATTTGGTAGTAGCTATGAAGAAGGAAGGAAGATATTTGAACTTCAAAAAGAACAAGTCTCGCTTCTCATGAAGTCATTTCTCTCGGTTTTCATCCCCGGATGGAGGTTTATATTTATATAATATAAAAAGAAAAGAAATGGTTTCTTCTTTGATCATCTTTATGATACTAGTTCATGTTGCGTGAATTATTTTTGCAGATTTGTACCGACAAAAACTAACAGAAGGATGAAGAAAATTCTGAAAGATGTAAACCTATTGGTGCTTGGAATCATCAATAAAAGAATGAAGGCAATTGAAGAAGGGGAAGCTAGTAAGGATGACTTATTGGATATACTGTTAAAGTCGAATTTGAAGGAAATAAAACAACACGGAAATAAGTTTGGAATGAGATTGGAGGATGTCATTGAAGAATGCAAGCTTTTTTACATTGCCGGGCAGGAGACAACCTCGACTTTGCTTGTTTGGACGATGATTTTGTTGAGTAAGCATTTAGATTGGCAGGCTCGCGCTAGAGAGGAAGTTCTTCAAGTCATTGGAAGTCGAAAACCAGATTTTCAGGAGTTAAACAACTTGAAAATTGTAAGCATCATTCATGTCTTCACTTTGTTAAAAAATTAAGATTGAAATGCAAAAATATCCACATGTTCTGCCTAATTAGAAAAAATCCCGCTATGTTATTTTTTTTTATCAGCAACCTCCTCCCAATTCGGTGTACATGTTTTTCAGGAAAAATGACAATTATATCTCCATAAAAAAATGCGATAACATCCCTATTCACCTTAAAAATTAACAATAATCCACTTGTTAACTTTAAATATTGACAAGAACCCCTATGTTCACTTAAAAAATTAACAACAACCTCCCTATTGATATATGAAGAATTTCAAATCAGTTCTTTTGCTAATAAAAATAGAACACAAGAGGATTTTCGCTAAGAAAAGTAACATAGAGGTTTTTTGTCAATTATGCAAAGTATAGGGGTATATTTGCCTGTAGCTCTAAATTAAAGTAGTTCTAGTTTGAACAACATTTAACTTTGTATAGATCATCTGCTGATATACGTTGTGCAGGTATCGATGATTTTACATGAGGTTTTGAGATTATATCCACCAGCACCAATGATTGGTAGAACGATACACAAGGAAACGGAACTCGGAGATATAAATCTACCTGCTGGAGTGCAGATAATCCTACCGGCAATTTTATTACACCACGACTGCAATATATGGGGCGATGATGCAAAGGAATTCAATCCAGAAAGGTTCAGTGAAGGAGTTTTGAAGGCAACAAAGGGTCAATCTACTTATTTCCCGTTTGGTTTGGGGCCTCGAGTATGCCTTGGACAGAACTTTGCTATGTTCGAAGCAAAAATGGCGTTGGCTATGATATTGCAGAATTATACGTTTGAGTTGTCTCCGTCTTATTCACATGCTCCTCGTACTGTTGTAACTCTTCAACCTCAACACGGTGCACACTTAATTTTCCGCAAATGTAGCGATTAAGGTTTTATGTATATGAAGTTCATTACATTGGCAGTGTTTGAAAGGTCTTTTTAGTTGGAATGGTTGCTTGAGTTTGTTTGCTTGTAATATATGTAAAATGTTTGTATTGAGCATATGAATATGATAGATTCTATGTTGTGTTCTCAATGTGCAGATATATGACGACCAAAAAGAAAAAGACAGTCAAAGAAATCACAAGAGAAGTTCAATCTCAGGGCATCATAAATAAACAGATTAAGGCCATGAAAATTAGACAAGAATATAGTAAAATTTAACCATTACACGAGATAATTGAATTCATCAAATAACAAAGATCACCACTTGCAGTTTTCCCTTCCAATTGTCAGCATTTTCTGTCACACTTGAAAGTTCAGTATCTCATAAATTAAATTAAAGTCTAAACATTTTACTTATAATTGAATTTACTACATAACCATATGCTCTGCATAACTTCCTTGGCGGTGCTTGTAATCACTTTCAGAACATTGCTCATAATCACTTGCATAGCTACAAGTTTCATCACATTCTTTTCCCGGCAAAGTTGGTAATCTATTGCAAGTGACCACGTCCGAGAAATTACGACCCCTCTCGAGAAGAACCAAACTTTCCACGAAACTATCCACATGTATAGAGCGCCGGTAATCTTCCAATCCCGAGCCACCTACACCAAGATCTCGAATTCCTTCCCCATCAAGATCATAACAAATTAGACGTCCATCTTCACTAACGGCTATAACTTCTCCGTTTTTCCTTACCCATAATGGCCTAGTAAATCCTCCACCAAAGCTCGAAAAATCAATGATGAAGTGCTTACTCCAAGAATCCACGTCACCGTACTCTTTCATCACCCATATACAAAAACTAGGCTCGATTCGAGACACATTACAGATAACAAGACCAAGAGATTCCATACAAACCACCAAATCCTTACTTTCCATTGGATTGTTACCAACGAGATTATCCGGTAGCCTCATCTCTCGAAACACCTCATGACACATATCAAACAGAACGATTAAGTCATAACAGTCCATATAACGAGCAATCCAATGAGTAGCCCAGTATATATACGCATTGCGACTTTTGTGGTATATAAAGTACTCCACCCCCAAACAACTAATATCTTGCCAAATACCCGTACTCAACTTGTATAACTCGACCTGAGGCGGACCCCCCACGTATGTTATCCTAACAACCTTATAATCTCCAGAAACACGATCAAACCCGAACCCAATCGATTGAATAAACGTACCATATGAATTGTAAATCAAGTTGGGTTTGGGTAGACTAACAAACTTTTTTGTACAAGGGTTCCATAGAATAATTGTGTGCATATAATAAACACGATCATCGGAAAGACATAACAACCCATTGCAGCTACCAATTATAGTGAAATAAGAATTCATGCTACTAAATAAGAAATCCAATGTATCAGTCATGTGAAATAATTCATTGTCCAAATACAAGGTATAACACTCACTATTTCTAATGAAACGCCTAAGTAAAAGCAGAGGAGTAATTTTTTTTCTAGAATTTAAGTGAGATGATATGAATTCAGGGCTAGTAATTAAAGAGTACCATGATTTGCAAATGCATGTGCATCGAATTAGGGTTTTTACGGGAAGTCTTTCGAGGATGTTGATGATGATTCCTTCAGGAAAATACTCTGCCATTTTTGTTGTTTCTTTTTCAATGGGTATTGAGAAATGAAGGCGAAAAGTTTAGAGAAAATTCTAATGGTGATATACAGAGAGAGTGAAATTGGAGAATTTTGAAAGGGAGTAGGGGTGTTTTTGTAGAAAATTGATTCTTGAAGGTTTTAGAAAGTCTTTTGGATTTCTTCTAGTTTTGGTCATAGTTGGTTTTGATGGCAGGTGGTGGAGAAAGCCAAATTTCTGATGTAATTAATTAGATTCTCAAAAACGTTTTTTCTGATGGGAGACCATTTGTTACGTATAATACTAATATATAAATACATTATTCGAATTATTCCAATAGGAATTGAAAATCAAAAGTTACTGGGTATAAGCTCGATTTGATATATTAAAAATTAATAAAAATACATGTAAAAATATCAAGTTGTTTTATACTCGACTCGAGTTTATTCGCTAAAAGCTTGTTTGAATTCAATTCTTTAAAATTCAAGGCAAACTCAGACACTTGATAGAAAGTTCAAATCTAACATGAACAATATGTCATACTATTCGGCTCGTTTGCCCCAATAATCGAATTGAACAAATGTCATGTTGCGTGAAGGTGTTTTCCGAGTGCGTCGAACATAGAATTTCTTCCCACAAGAATTCAAACTTGAGTTCACAACTTTAAAAGGATTAGTCCCTTCCGCTAAACCAATCACTTGTTGGTAAGAAAAATATTTAATTTTCACGTGTTTGGATTTAAAAAAAAAAATTCCAAGCTTTTTATTTATGTAAATTAACGCTGCAGAATCATTAACTAGTGAGGTGTTTGTTTATTTAAAATAGATAAGACATTTTTCAAATAGAAATAAGAGAACAAATTTTAGACGCAGGCATATAGATAATAATTTAGTGTATTTATGTAAAGATTGTCAAGTTTAGATATAATTTCTGAAATTGAAAATTGTATGTCATTTATCTTCTTGGAATTGTTAATCCCACTCCACTATTATTTATCTCTTTGCATAAACATAGTTTGGACTAAGATCATAATTATTTATTTGAAGTATCAAATAAAGTATAAAATCAATACTGATCATTATGAAGTATTATGTTGGAAGAGTCCTATGCAGGCTTCAACAAATATTAAATTGTTATAGATGATCCTACGTTCAATTTAAAATTTGATATGGTCCTTGAAAATTTAACATTTTTGAAGTTAGCGAAAAACTTAAGTATAGAAATCCACTTAGAGAAAGTTAAATATTTTAAATTAAATGATAGATAATTGATTTTACAATATCTGAATTTATCGAAGTTCCAGTTGTCTAAAACTACATTTTAACTTTAGAAAATTTTAATTTTGACAAAATTTCAAGAAATGATTATAACACTGAGATCATATATTACAAAAATGACAATAACCCAAAACAAAAGGTTAATTTAGAAGATGAAAAACTGCCAAAATCACAATACATTTCTATATTTTTGAAACCTCAAAGTACTAGCTAGATACAACCTACTTAATTTCATCCTTTTTTAAGGTAAATCAACCTAGTTAATTTTTTTTAAAGGTGAATACATCATTATATCAATCACTATATCAGAAAATATATTCAAATCTATTTCATTGATATCAAAGTACAAAGATAAATTGGTATGGAACATTAGCTTTGACCAACATGCTATTGTCATTTATTAATTTATACGATCATAACATTGTCAATTTAAAAATTTATATTCAAATATATTTTATTGATATCAAAGTATAAAGATAAATTGGTCATGAAACATCATTTTTAACCAACATGCTATTGCCAATTATTAATTTATATTATCATTTTATTGTCAATTTTAAAATTTATATTCAAATTTATTTGATTGATATCAAAGTAGAAAGATAAATTGGTCATGAAACATCAAGTTTAACAAACATGCTATTGTTAGTTATTGATTTATATGATCATTACATTGTCAATTTTAAAATTGGACCCAACTATCTCAAATCAGTACATTTTTTTTTTGATAATTTCTCAAATCAGTACATTTAATCTTAATAAATACTCCAATATATATTTCAACAACCCATTTAATTTGTAGCTATCTTTTCCATATAACTGTTCCACTCTACGGATCTACGTCCTTATTCCTCCATAACTCCCACCCAACTTTTCTAGGTTGACTGTCAGTTTTCAAATGGACCAAACTTTTTGGGGGGTGGCTATATATATATATTTTTTTTTTGCTTTTCAAGAATATTTATTTAATTTTTAAACGATGTTTTTTTTTTGAGAACTTTGAATGCTGTATTATTGAACATATTAAATTGAGAATCATCTCAACAAAAATGTGAATATAAGTTTGTCACACTGTGAGAAATAGTTTCTTTTACTAAATCTAATTTTCAATAGTTTTGGCGTGAGAGTTGTCTACGGTCGGTATCATCGTACTTGTAGATCGAGCAAACTTAATCCCTAATTAAGTGTGCTATATTATGAGTTTGGCTTGCCAACCAATTTTTTAACAAAAAGTACATCAATTGATGTATTAATTAAACGCTTAGTTAATGGTTATGTTCTAACTCCTTGGTTATATTATTAAGATATATATATTATTAATAAAATATGTTGTTTTAATACTTATACATTATTTAATTATTAATAACACATGTTACTATTTACCTTTCCAATCCATCGGTTGAATTGTTGGTTGTGACTTGTGAGTGGACTTGACTGTAAAAGATATTTTTTTTTCATTGAAACGTTTGTGTTTTTCTCATCTTTTATCCTCTCTACCAAAACCAACCATAAAGATATTAATCTCATCACTCATATATATATAACTCCTTTAATTTCCCAACCACCTAACCAATTCTCTCAGCATCAATTCCATCAGCACTAACTCTTCAATTGCCCCTAATTAATAATCTCTTATTAATTATGGCATTTTAAGAGCAAGTCATAAAACATATAAGGCTCATGCCACAAGAAAAGGGTACCAAACGAAAGACAAAAAATGTTGTATCATGTTTCTAAATAAGAGTAATTACTTGTGAAAATCTAATATTTGTCCATTCACGAAAAATATCATGTTTGAAAACCCAAAAATATTTGTCCATTCGTGTATCGATCCAAGGGGTGTCAATGTATATAACCATGGATTTTATTTTAGAATCTACAAAATTCAACTTTTATATCCTATTTAATTACCTTGCATAATCTCCTAAATTTGTCTAGGATATCATTTTGATTGAGGAAATATGGATCGATGTCACTGATTCATCTTAATAATTTGTGTTTCAATAAAAAAAACACAAATCGTGCCATTGTGATGGGATCGACTTATTAGTAATCATGTTTAAGATATTGTAATCGTGTTTTGTGAAGTAAAACACACTTTGTTCAATTTTTCCAATGGTTTCTAAAGGATAAAAACGTGATTTTAGAGGTTTAGTGCAACAATTGAAATTTTTGGGGGTTTTGTTACAATAAATATAAAAATTTCAGGATGTGAAATAAGTTGTGAATTTGTGAAAAATTTTGGGGATTTTTTTTGCAATAATTAGAAAATTTCAGGATGTGAAATTTAATCAAAATAATCAAACATGTGTGCATAACAAAAATACATAACAAAAATAAACGTTTATGGAAGAAAATTAGTTTTGGAGGGAATTTCCCAAAACAATGACCATCAGTTTTGATTACATGTATCTCACATGTCAATTTTGCCTCCGAAATCTGATAATCCACATTTTAAGTGTCATGTGATGGGCACGTGTGACATTTCCGGAAAAATTAAAGAATTTCGACCAAAAAGGACTAAATTGACAATGGTGTAAATATAAAGAATGTAAAATAACGGGGTGCCACATTATAGGACGATTTTCAAAATGATGTTGGGATTCGGTAAGATAAACAGCCCTTAGCACAGCGGAAAATAAAAATTTTAAGGACCTCTTACGGAATCTTGCCAGGATACTAAACTGGATGTATATATATGAATATAAAACGACAAGAATAATTAGATCCAAATTATACCTGTCTCCTAGCAAATCCAAGTAAGCAACGAAGTCGTGCTTTTCTCCCTCGGTAGAAGTCGATCCAAGCTTTGTTGTAGCGCCCCACGTGTTGCGCCTCTACGAGTTGATACACCACAATATCACGAAATATAATATATCCTAATCGGCTAGAACATAGGATATATTAATATCTAGGATTAGAGAACAAGATTGGAACGAGAACGAGATCGAAAAATTCTTCCAAAAGGAAGAAGAGGTTCGGCCGATCACAAGGGAGAGAGGGAGAGAATTTTCTTGACTTGGCTTTTTGGCTCTTAATTAGTGTATATGAGATATGACCTCAAGTCTCCTATTTATAGGAATCTTATAATCCTAACCCTCCTAGGATTAGGATTCCCAAGTCTTCTAATTCTCCTACATGGGCCATGGCCCTTTTAATTGGAAGACTAAGTCTTCTAATTAATTCATGGCCCATACTTCATAATTTAATTGGGTCTTTATTTAATTCCCAATTAAATAGCCCAATTAATTTATTTCTTTCTCATTTAATTAAATTAGACTCTAAGTCTATTTAATTAAATATTCCCTTTATTAATTAAATCCAATTTAATTAATTAACTCACAAATTAAATTCCAATTTAATTTATAATCTTGATCCAATTTCAATTGGATCAAGTTCGATCCAATTTGCATCGACCCAGTCGACCCAGTCGACTCGGTCGACCCAGTCACCCCAATCGACCCAGTCGATTTTGGTTGACTCAGTTGTTCTTCATTTCATCGCTTTCGCTTCATGTGTATTGTGTATGCCCCCGTAGGTTCACCACATAATTGGCCGTGGGTTGTAATTAAATATTTATTTAATCACTCGAGTATTAAATACTCTAAATCAATCGAACACTCTGTCGACTGATCATTCCAAAATTAGCACCCCTGCCAATTTGGGAATTCTCCCACACTCCACGGTCGATGTCTGGCCACAAGCCCATGGAGCCCAATCACTGGTGAATTAATTCAGTGAACCTATTAATCATTTACAATTTCCATATACGCTATAATCTCTCCATCGATCGATCTCCCAGTCAATACTTAAGGGCATGGATTTTTCATCGGTTCCCTTTTAATTGGTTTTGACTTTATGCATTCTGATCTCGAAATAATTCTCTTTGACTTAATCTTTATGAGCTACTTTCATAAAGTCGTCAGATACCTTGGCCAAGGACTTCACCAGAATTAATTTCTCACAGAAATCCATAGGAGAATTTCCCAACCTATCAAGTCGGGTCAATGGATCCTTTGTTGATGATATGAACCTGCATACGAGTTCCTCTATACCCAACGTGAATCCACAGAGACTTTCTGGCGATCTCCAGTCGGTCGGAATTCACATCTAAGTATAGACGTTCTCGCACCAGATAAACCCTATCACCTCAAGTGTTTGGGGATCATTCCTCGTATACTGTTGTAAATTGGAATAACTTCAACTCCGATATGCGACTACCGCTTCCATGATGAGTTATTTCCTAATTGGGGTATTCAGTGCACTTGCCATCCCAGCAAGCCACCCACTTATGTGTATCGACTATCCCAGTCACGCTCGTGGACCCCAGCGTCCTCCAGTTCATCGGAGTATACACATTAGTGAGAGTCTAACCGAATCCAACGATGTCCCATCTCGATTGGATTCTACGACTCTTGAATATGTTCTAGATCACGGCCTTGGAGATCAGTCCACGGGTTGTCCCATAGCCCTGTGATCTAAGGACTTATATCCTTATGCGTAGATAATTATTACATAAGATAAAGATGACCATATAATAAAGATGCATTTATTAATCTAAATTGAATAGTTCCTTTATTTATTACAATAAATGGCAGCCATACAGTTGGCTTGCCGGACACTATTCTATCAAATGAGACCACATCAGATGACTAAAAATAAAATTTTGCGAAACCGGGTCTACACTAATTCATTTCACATGAGATGTGTATGCAATTATGTGAGTGAATAGCAAATTAACTCCCTGTGTTATTCTAAATATGTAATTTAACTCCCTGTGATAAAAAAAAAGGACAAAATACCTCCCTGTGATATCTTAAATAGGCAATTTAACTCCCTGTGATAAGAAAAATGGCAAAATACCTCCCTGTTTTTTAAAAGAAGCACATTACCTCCCTCTAAATTGCTTATTAATTCATATCACAGGGAGTTAAATTGCTCATTATTTCATTTCACAGGGAGGTAAATTGCATATTTTTATATCACAAGGAGGTAAATTGCTCATTATTTTATTTCACAGGGAGTTAAATTGCTTATTTTCATTTCACAGGGAGGTAAATTGCTCATTATTTCATTTCACATGGAGGTAAATTGCATATTTTTATATCACAAGGAGGTAAATTGCTCATTATTTTATTTCACAGGGAGTTAAATTGCCTATTTTTATTTCACAGGGAGGTAAATTGCTCATTAGACATATCACAGGGAGTTAACTTGCAAAAAAACCCGCAATTATGTCTCTTATTACTAATTTTGGTTGATAGGCTGATAGCCTTTGTTTTCTTTCCAACAGAATCAAAATGGCTTGTGTATGCTATGAAATGGACGAATAGTATAGTACAATGGCCCTTTTTTTTTGGGATAAACTATGTACATTTTCCTTCTAGCTCTAAATTTAAATATGCATATTTTCAGGGGTGAGGATTTTCATCTTAAGAGCCAGGATGACATAACTTATGACAGGTCTTGATATTACATTACATTACATTAATTTAATTGTTACATTATGATTATGCTGTTTTCATTCCTCTCATTTGTTATTGTAATTGAATGTTATAGAGCATGGAAATTCCAATTGAAAAAGATACTTATATAGTTATCACTCTTTATCTTGATGGGGTACTACTAAGTTATACACATTCTTTTGTTGGTGAGTTCATATCCTTAAAGATGTTTGTTTTGTATTATACCATGGCATGATGATTTGAGAAGCTCGTCATTCACAGAAGGTGATCATGGAACAGTGGCCATGTCAACAGAGGAAGATTTCCCTAGTGTTGAAATTATACCTGTGGCGCAAAAACTAAAAACTATTGTCTACTGTCTAGATGTGGTCTAATATTTTGTGCTTGTAAATGCACATGGAAAGTCTTGAATTTTCGATGGCCCTAAGCCGACTTTAAAAATATGATCCTTAAATTTTCATGTACTTATATTAGGTTAATAACGAATACATTTTGTTTAAAGCAACCTATTAAACTAAAACCAAAACTACTAATTTGAAAAATAAGAAACAATAATAAATAGTGAATCAAATATAATCTCACTTTGTAAAAAAATTAATAATACGAGACACAATTTTATTTAATGTATTAATTTTAGAGTATGAAGCAACAAATTAATATTAAAGTCACGTCACTTAATTAACATCCATCAATGATATAAAAATATTATAATAATTTATGTAAATTTGTTGGAAGTGATGATTAGATATGCAAGGTTGAAAATTAAACCATTAAAATTAATTATGATATATTCATATGGATACCTTGGTCACATAGCTCATAACTCCAAATAAATTTGAAATTGCAATGTACTTTTTTTTTATTTGTCAGAAAAGATGATTACATATACATGGTTGAATGCTAAACCATTTAAATAAACTTCACTACAAAGAAACTTGAAATTGCAATATAATATATATATATATATATATATATATATATATATATATATATATATATTTACTTTTTTATTTAGACAATATCTATATTAAATAATGGGTCAACTAGTCTAGAAAATATATTTATGAATGTATTCGACCTGATTTCCAAAACTTTCCATATTCCTTTCGATTTTCCATACTAAAATTTGGACACCACAAATAGCAAAAATAATAAGATAAGACAATGTGAGATGAGGGGTTTCGATCCCTACACCCCTATGATGATATGCAAGTAATTTACCAACTAAGATGCTTCCTTTCATGATATAACATATACATTTATAGTATTTTTTTCGGGAGGCCCTCGCACATCGGTGGTTTTAAGAGGCCGCATGTGCGGCTTACATTCAGGGTCGGCCCTGTAAATGCGCCACATTATTCACTTTGATTATGTCATGCTTTCACATTAATGTACGATATGGTGCATTTACAACCACACGATCTAAGAATATTTTATAGACCAGGTGTAGGTAAGAATTTTTCCACAAAACTAGTTTTCTCAGAGTAGTTCCGAAAAATTAGAGAAATTTTTGAAATGTTCTCGGTTTTCGTTTATTTGGAAAAAAAATATTTATTTTATTTTTTATAGATTAAATGAATAATAGTATGTTTAATTTTTAGAAAAAATGTGGGTTTATTTTAAAATTATGGAAAGAAGTGAAGTATGGTGAAAAAAGTGTTACTTCATGTCAAGTCAAAAATTTTACCCGAATGAAGTAATATAAGAGTATATACAAATTATAGTTTGTTTAGATTATTTCGAGAAATAAAAGAGAAATTTTTAAGAGGAGATTGTTTTTTTAAAATTCAAAAAATGTTATTTGTTTAGCATTTCAGATAGCACAACTGAAATGCTATCCGAAAAGAGAGACAAACTTATCCTTAACTTTTGTCGAAGAAAAATATAAAATACTCTTATAATTTAACTTATACATGGGCTTTTAGAAATGGCCTAAGTGAAATATACTAGTTAAACATAATAATAGTTTCTTTTAGGACTGTCACTGGGTCGGATTTGGATTACAGATCTTCAATCAGTTCATATTCATCAAATCTTTAATAAAATAATGATCCTAGAATAAGAATCAAATTCGATGTCCGCATCAGACAACGCTCTTTCTACAAATATGTGGGCATAATTATATTTAGATTCACCAAACAAGTATTTGGTTGGCCCAATTAAAGGTATATTACTGTTAATAGTTTGTCAGACCTAAAGCCCACCAACTCAAGAAATAATTTTCTACTACTAGGCTGGCAATGGATTGGATTGAATTTGGATTGGATTATGTTTGACCCGAATCCAGATTCATTTATATCGAATCGAATTCGAATCTAGATTTTTCAAGGCCATCGGCTCTTGACCGTATTCAGTCCGATATCATCTTTTTTGGATTCAATAAAATCTTTATTTTCAAAATTTATATAAGTATTTTTTTATAAAACAAATTTGATAACTTTATTATTTTATTTTATTTATCACATGTTGAAACTTTCTTAACTATTATTCATATTTTTAGATGAAAATATGCATATAAATGTATTATGAATGAATTATTAACTTTTATCATCTTAACCTAATGGTAAAATATTATTAGTGTTACTTTGTTTTTAATAAATATTATATATATATATATAATTCTTTTATTTATTGTTGGATACAAATCTACAACGGATCAGATCGACCTAAATTCATATTCGCTTCACGTATTTCGAATTTCAGATCTTTAAAATTGGATCAGATCAATCGAATATCTAATTAGATCAAAATTCTAATAAATTGAGTCGTAGTCGGATCGAATTCGGATTGAAATCCGCCCCATTGACAGCCCTACTTAATAGCTTTACATCCTATTCAATTAATTCACTTTCAAAAAATTATTTCTACTAAAATAAAAACCAATCGCATTTATTTCTAAAATAAATTAGTTACTACGTATCCTGTTAGTCAAAAAGTTTTACAATAAAAATTCTTTCATTTAACTTATTTCTGGAAATACTCTTAAAATAACCAACCAAATAATTCTGAAGTATATTGAAAGTTTAAACATCTGAAAAATGAGCTAAAAACGAAACAAAAATAATCTCTGGGTTGTCAAATACAACTTGTGTTAAAAAAAAAACATAAAAACATAGCATCTAGTCAACTATATTTCTATGAAAGCACTTTTTTAAAAGGAAAATAATTCATATAAAATTCTACCCATTAACTATATAACTTTGGTTATGTTTTGATCTACTTTAAACTTTTAATCCCACAAAACTTAATTAATCGAAAAAAATTAAGCAAACGACATTTATGGAATATTCTCCATAGAAACATTTAAGATTGCCATCTAAATGAATCAAGTCGAAACTGGTCTATTGATATTTCATGGTAATTGTTGGTTTACTTAATTACTTATATAACAATTACATGCCCAATAACTATTGAGAAACTTAGTTAAATTTAAGTTTTTCTCTTGTAATAGATCCTATAACGTGTCTAACCATGTTTGAATATCTGCTAAAAAAGGTTCTCGTATAATGCTCATAAAATAGATTGAGCCAGATCCACGACCTGAATATTCTTGGATAATGTAATTAATAAAGGTAATTAACTTAATTTAATTCATAAAATATTAGAGTGTGATATAATTTGGGTTTGTTTGATGCACATGGACACGTGGCAATCATCTGTATATTGTAATTTCTTTCCTTTTTTGTGAAGACTAATATACCCCTATTTAAATAATATATTGTGATGTTTAATTTTAGGGTGAAATACAGTTTTCTCCCTTAAAGTATGAGGGTGATATCAATACCCCCCCTAAGATATCAATTGTAACACTTACCCCCTCAGTTATAGTTTTGTGGTTTTTATTCCAAAAATACCCCGCCCCTTTCATAAATAATAAATTAATTTATAAAAAAAAAAATTGTTTCTTTATTAATTATGAATCCATTCATCCACCAAACAACATTATGTTTCAATTTTTTCATTTATTTTGTTTCTTTCCTTTTTTCGATCTCAATTTTTTTCTTTATTTTCATCTCATTTTTTTTCTAACCTAAGGAAACAAAAGAAATGAAGAAATATAGAAATTGAAACATAATATTGTTTGGTGGATAGATGCCTTCATAATTAATAAAAAAAAAATTTTGATAAAGAAATGAAGAAATTGAAACATAATATTGTTTGGTGTCAAACTTGAATTTTGCGAGAAAGAAATTGAAGGAGAATTACCCATATAAAGAAAAGATTTGAGATAGAAATTAAAAAAATTGAAACATAAAATAAAGAAAACAAATTGAAAAAAAAATGAGATGAATAAAGAAAAAAATGACACAATAAGACCGAATGAAACAAAAGAAATGAAAAATTGAAACATAATATTGTTTGGTGGATGGATGAATTCATAATTGATAAATATTTTTTTTTTTGATATATTAATAAAGAAATAATTTATTTTTTATAAAAGGGATGGGGGTAGTTTTGGAATAAAATATTCAATACTATAACAGAGGGGGGTAAATGTTACAATTGATACTTTAGGGAGGTAATTGATACCATCACTATACTTTAAGGGGGGAAACAGTTTTTTCCCCTTAATTTTATGGCAAAAAGTTAAAATAAAAGAATCCTAAAAGTATAATTAGACAAGAAATCTCTCCTACATCAACCTTATTTTTTGAAGTTTTACAACTCATTAAAATATTAATGGTTAAAAAATAATAATAATTAAAAAAACTATTAAAAGTGAAACCATAGAAATTGTTAAAATCGGTAAAAATGGGTAAAATTTGATTAAAAATTATATGATAAAAATGGTAAAATCAATGTAAATATGGGTTAAATAGAAAAAAAACGAGTTAAAGGGGAAAACATGGTGCAATTGATGAAACAACAAGGTAAACCGGCAAAAAATGGGTAAAATGAGTAAAAAAAACGAATGAAATCGGCTAAACACGGGATAACAAAAAACTGATCAAATCGATAAAAGAACAAGAAGGAAAAAATGAGTTAATTGCCAAAAAAAGGTGAAATATGTTAGAAAATAGGTTAAATCTGCAAAATAATAAGTAAAATTAAACTAAAATTGGGTTAAAATGGAAAGAATGAGTGAATTGATTAACAAATGGGATAAAATTGACTAAATTGGGTTAAACTAGAGAGATGAGTGGATCGATTAACTAATGGGATAAACAACAAAAAACAAGTTAAATCGGTGAAAGAACGAGTTAAAATAACAAAAAAAAAATTATAAACTCACTGTAAAAAGTAAATCGATATTTCTTTCCAGAGCTCTTAAGAAATTATCGCTTATCAAAGAACCTCACAAACTTAAAGAACTTAAAAACAAAAGGCCAACTTCGGGCTATATGAATAAAAAGAAAGTACTATGTATGAAAAACTTATAACTGGCTTAAGCCAAAATAAGTCAAAACATAAAATGGTTAAATCGGTGAAAACGGGTAAAATTCTATCAAAAAATATATATGATAAAAATGATAAAAATCAATGAAAAAATGGGTTGGATAGAAAAAAAATGAGTTAAAGCAAAAAAAAAGGGTGACCGACAAAATACGTATAATTGTTAAAAAAATTATTGATATTGGCTAAACATGGGATAACAAAAAAAAGGGGGGGGGGGGGGGAAATCAAATCGATAAAAAGAACAAGAAAAAAAATGAGTTAAAGTGACAAAAAATAAGGTGAAATATGTGAGAAAATAGGTTGAATGAGCCAAAAAAAAGGTAAAAACTCTAAAATTGGGTTAAACCGGGGAGAATAAGTGAATTGTTTAACAAATGAGGTAAAACATAAAACAATGAATCAATCAAAGAACAGGTTAAAATAAAAAGAAATGGTAAACTCGGTGTAAAAGCGGATTTAATCAATATATCTTTGGACGGTTCTTAATAAATGATCTATTATTAAAAAATCTAGAAAACATTAAAGAACCTCAAAAAAAAAAAAAAAAGGCACCTCTGTGTTATATGAATAAAATAAAGTATTATTTAGTTAACCGAAAAACTTATAATTCGGTTAAGTAATAAAAAGTCAAAACATATAAATAGTTCAAACGGTTAAAATTCGATTAAAAAAATATATGATAAAAATGGTAAAACAATGGAAAAATGGGTCAGATCGAAGAAAAATCAGTTAAAGCAACAAAAAAATGGTACAATCGATAAAACAATGAGGTAAACTGACAAAACACGGATAAACCGGTAAAAAATGAATGATATCGGCTAAACACGGGATAAAAAAAATGGATCAAATCGATAAAAGAACAAATAAAAAGAGTTAAATTGACAAAAGAAAATGTGAAATAGTCGAAAAAATAGGTTAAAACTGCAAAAGAATAAGTAAAATTGACTAAAATTTGGTTAAATCGGAGAGAATGAGTGAATTGATTAACAAATGGATAAACCACAAAAAATGGGTGAAATATGTGAATGAACGAGTTAAAATAACTTAAAAAGAAATGGTAAACTCAATGTAAAAGTGGATAAAATCGATGAAAGAACATGTTCAAATAACCAAAAAAAGTAAACTTAGTTTAAAAGCGGGTTAAATCGATAAAATATGTTTACTCGACAAAATGGAGAAAAAATGTAAATTCGGATTAAATTGGTTAAAAGATGGATTAGGCTTGTAATTGAAAATTGATGGACTCAGTACTTAAGGACATGTATAACCAACAAAACTGGTGAAATCGTCATTCATCAAGTTTAATCAATAGATAATTTATTTTCCCTGCACAAACTATTTTCTCATTCTTCACATTCAATCAAGAAGGCAGTCACGCCTTTGATCTTCTTCTTCTTCTTCTTTTCAAATCCAGAATTGAATTCTTCTCTTTCCATGTGCATGCAGATTTAGATGTTAACAGTATAAATTAATTCACCATTCATAACCACACTCTTTTGTAAATTCAGCATCGGTCATCTCTTTCACCATGCAGCACCGCCACTTCATCTCTTTCACATCACGTACATTATCATTAATCTCCATTCACATTACAACACTCTCCAGAACTATCTATATATTGTCGCGATGTCTTCATCGTGTTGGGGTAATATATTCTTTTTAGTATGTCTCTTGTCTTGTCCAGTTAACTCTCAGCCATATGATTATCTAACTGCAAACATATCTACGTCTTGGATAAATAGTGTCTCTGTGAATCTTTCAGTAAGCATTTTTGACAATTCTACAGTTACACCCATTCTTCTCAGAGGAACCAGTGGTCCAAGGTATGCCAGTGGTTTCTACTGCAAAGGCAATTGCCAAACATACATGTTTGTCATTTTTATCATTCAAACAAACAGCGGTGGAAATATAGTTTCTAATGGGTTCCCACATGTTGCATGGTCGGCTAATCGAGACAATCCTGTCAGAATCAATGCAACCTTGGAACTAACAACAAAAGGTGATTTAGTCCTAAGAGATGCGGATGGCACATTAGCATGGTCCACCAACATTTCCAGGATCTTAGTTTCAGGGTTGAATTTAACTGAAACGGGAAACTTTGTTCTATTTTATTCAGAAAGTACACATGGAATTATAAACTAAACATGTGCAACGTATGTGCACTTTTCTAGTTTACCAAAAAAACAAATAAATCCATACTCGTAGTTCGATTTCTTTTTTTTTATATATATAAAGAATCAAATATTTAATTTTCGGGTCATGGTTGTGGTTTGAACCATCTTTTGTCTCTTCACAAACATGTTTACAATGATCAAAAAGGCTTTTTTTTTTGTGGTAAACTAGAAAAGGGCACATATTTTGCACTTTTTTTTTAATATAATTTCATGTGTACTTTTTAAATAAATATGATTAACTTTATATTATGGTGATTCTTATTGAGTCCATTCCTTAATGTTCAACAACCTAATAAAACTTGAAGTTAACTGAATCGACAAGATTTAGTAATTATGCAAGTGTACTACAGATAAATGAAAGTGCACCAGCTCTTTTTTTTCTTTCTAATAATTTTTAAGAAAACCTAGCTTAGCAACACCAAAATGGCATATAATAATTTTGTCAAGAGCTCTGACATCATCGAGGCCCTGATAGAACGGAAGGAAGTAGAGGAGTCACGTCTTTAGAATCGACTAATTGGATATTGTTCATACAATATTGTGGATTTGTGAAGTTATAATCTAAATCTTTTGCGACGTGCTTAACTCCTTCTATCACCTTGACCACCATAGACATAGAAGGTCTATTTACATAATAACTTTGTAGACACCAAGCAGCAATTTGCATCATTTCCACAACTCTTGTTCCATTGGACTGCATATCTTCACAACATTTGTCGACGAGATCTAGCAATTGACCTTCCATGGCTTTTCTCTTGAAAATACTTAGTAAGTGTCTAGCTTCTTCGAGCATAGATTGCTCAAAAATTTTCCTACCACATAATATTTCTAAAATAACAACTCCAAAACTATAAACATCTACTTTCTCCGTAATAACCGCACTCAGCCATTCAGGGGCCAGATAACCAGGAGTGCCTCTCATGACAATTACGACTTGACTTTAGTCCCTATCAATGAGTTTAGCAAGTCCAAAATCAGCAAGCTTATCATTGTAATTTTCATCCAGGAGTATGTTCTGAGGCTTAATGTCTAAGTGAATAATTTTTTCCCTGCAATCTTCATGGAGGTAGGACAATCCCTTCGCTATGTCAAGAATGATCTTTCTCCTACAATTCCAGTCTAGAGCACTCACCTGGGTTTTGTTATGGATCCATCTATCTAGAGATCCATTACTCATATACTCATAACTAAAAGCCTATGAGATTTCTCAGCGCTAAACCCGATTAGTCTTACAAGGTTGACATGGTGAATGCTGCCAATACTCTCAACCTCTGCTAGAAATGACTTCTTAATATGGCCCATTCCATCAAGACACTTCACAACAATTCTGGTGTTATCCTTCAAGGATCCTTCAAAAACTGTACCAAATCCTCCCTCGCCTAGATTTTTACTAAAGTTGTCTGTTGCAGTTACTAACTCTTCGTAAGAAAATCTAGTTGGCATGCCTGGTACATGATCTAAATAATCCACCTCAACTGTTACGCTTTTTTTCTTCTTCCAGTATGTAAAATATGTCAACCCAATGACAACTGCTACACAAATATCCCTAACGTCGATCCTAATACAGGCCCCAAAAATCTATTCTTTCCCTCGATCGTGCTACCTTGGACTTTTATAGATACTGAAGAATTATAATGAGTTTTATCCTTTTCATTATGCATAATTGAGAAGATTTGTGATGGCATATAGCAGTTCCCATCAGATGAATTTGAGCCATATTGAAAAATAGCAACTTTGCAAGAACAATTTTTTAGACAAGCCTCTTGGCAGCTGTTCAAATTTGTACCTCTGATGTCCACTTTGAAGTTGAAGTAGGTTACATCCTCCAAGTTCAAAAACTTGTGATTGCTCGAAGCATTACAACTGAGTTGAATGGCTTCAGAACAACCTAGTTCAGGTTGTCTATTGTTTATTTGCCTGAAGTTTATCGCACCCGAGCTTGATCTGGGGCAACTACACTGCCCATTAGAACAAATTCCATATTTTCCACAAACCATGGGATAATTGCCCATTTAGTATGTCTCTTGTCTTGTCCAGTTAACTCTCAGCCATATGATTATCCAACTGCAAACATATCTACGTCTTGGATAAATAGTGTCTCTGTGAATCTTTCAGTAAGCATTTTTGACAATTCTACAGTTACACCCATTCTTCTAAGAGGAACCAGTGGTCCAAGGTATGCCTGTGGTTTCTACTGCAAAGGCAATTGCCAAACATACATGTTTGCCATTTTCACGTTCAAACAAATAGCGGTGGAAATATAGTTTCCGATGGGTTCCCACATGTTGTATGGCCGGCTAATCGAGACAATCCTGTCGGAATCAATGCAACCTTGGAACTAACAACAAAAGGTGATTTAGTCCTAAGAGATGCGGATGGCACATTAGCATGGTCCACCAACATTTCTAGAATCTTAGTTTCAGGGTTGAATTTAACTGAAACGGGAAACTTTGTTCTATTTTATTCAGAAAGTACACATGGAATTATAAACTAAACATGTGCAACGTATGTGCACTTTTCTAGTTTACCAAAAAATAAAAAATCCATACTTGTACTTCTAATTCCTTTTTTTTTTTTTTTTTTTATATATAAAGAATCAAAAAATTAATTTTCGGGTCATGGTTGTGGTTTGAACCATCTTTTATCTCTTCACAAACATGTTTACAATGATCAAAAAGGCTTTTTTTTTTTTGTGGTAAACTAGAAAAGTGCACATATTTTGCACTTTTTTTTAATATAATTTCATGTGTACTTTTTAAATAAATATGATTAACTTTATATTATGGTGATTCTTATTGAGTCCATTCCTGCCAATTGGGTAAATCACATACCAAATGGGATCCAATTTATTACTTTAAAATCAAATTGGACACAAGCAGTCAATCAATATAATATATATTTGGAGAGGGGTTTTGATCCATAATTGATTGTTTTGATCAAAATTCTAATTTTCTAAAATTCTGAATTATTTTATTTCTCAAAAAATTGATGGTTGAAACTTTCTTTCTTGAAAATTATATACACAATATTAAAATCATACGTTCTTCTTGCATTAGTCAATTAATCTCCAAAAAGAAACTTCTTAATCTGCTATTCACTCAAATTTGCACTTTCAAACATACAAAAGTTTTATGTCCATTGTCCTCGTGATGTAGGATAAATAATATATACTAATTAAGAAAATTTAATTTGTTGTGCATTTATTAAACAGTACATGGTGGATTAGTGCTTAATCATTATCCTCGTGATGTAGGATAATTAATATATACTGTGGTGGATTAATAATATTTATTAAACTTTAATTTCATGTGTACTTTTTAAATAGATATGATTAATTTCATGAGTACTTTTTAAATAGATATTTATTAAATCCACCAAAAGTTTCTTAATAATTACACAAGTGGGCCACTTCAAAAATCAAATTTCTCTTATACATAATTTGTCATTAATAAAGTATTAAGAATCTTTAATTTTGAAGTTAATTAATATACATTAATGTTTAGTTAGGACCACTTGTGGTGAATTTATTTTATTTACCATTAGATTAAAGTCATTTTCATTTGAGCTCTTCATTTTCTCAAAAGACACTTTTTTTATGAAGTTAAGACTCCAGATGTTATAATGCACAAAGCTCAGTTACTATAGTTAACAAGGACTCTACCGATCAGAGTCAGAAGAACTCTAAAAGGAACATCACAAAAGTTGCTTCTGCAATAGGCCAAGCTTTAAATATATGTGCCTGCTAAAGAAAGAGATAAACGTCACCGACATAACTTTGAGCATGTAACAACTCATATATAGATTAATTTGAGCATGTAACTTTGAGAGTGGTCATGAAAAGTGTTTTGGGGTAAATTGCCACATTTATTATAACATAGAGGGTAAATTGTTATATTATCATAACACATGGAGATAAAGTACCACATATAAAAATGTCAGGGAGGCAGCGTGAAACTTTTTTAAATTATAAGGAGATAAAGTGATCTTTTTCAAATCATAAGAAGATAAATTGAACATTATGAATATGACATGGAGGTAAATTGCCATTAACTCTTAGACTACCTAAAGAGGAATTCAAAGCTCACTTTTTGTATCTCTACCATAAACGTAATTAGTCCCATATATTTTGAGCTTAAACAAAAAGGATATGACATTGAAAGCGCATCATAACACACTTTCACATTTCAAAGCCACATTTTCTTTTTCAAGAAAAACGGTAATCAAAGAAGAATGCAACATGGTTTTCCATATCTCGAAATATATAATAATTTAAACATAATTGATAAACAAATAATCCCTATTGAAGCTCCCACTATATGCGCTAAAAGGCCTATTCTTTTCGTCATCATTTCTAAACAGTTTTTTTCTTCCGATAAGATCCAATGAATATGTGATAAAAGTGAGAGATTTTTACTATAAAATAAATTTCCAAAATCTCCTAATCGATTCTGCCAAATGAGTTTAAATTGAATACGTTATCCGGAAAAAAAAATTAAATTGAATGTTCAGTTCAACAACCTAATAAAACTTGAAGTTAACTAAATCGACAAGATTTAGTAATTATTCAAGTGTACTACAGATAAATGAAAGTGCACCAGCTCTTTTTTTTCTTTTTAATATCTTTTAAGAAAACCTAGCTTAGCAACACCAAAATGGCATATAAGAATTTTGTCAAGAGCTCTGACATCATCGAGGCCCTGACAGAACGGAAGGAAGTAGAGGAGTCACGTCTTTAGAATCGACTAATTGGATATTGTTCATACAATATTGTGGATTTGTGAAGTTATAATCTAAATCTTTTGCGACGTGCTTAACTCCTTCTATCACCTTGACCACCATAGACATAGAAGGTCTATTTACATAATAACTTTGTAGACACCAAGCAGCAATTTGCATCATTTCCACAACTCTTGTTCCATTGGACTGCATATCTTCACAACATTTATCGACGAGATCTAGCAATTGACCTTCCATGGCTTTTCTCTTGAAAATACTTAGTAAGTGTCTGTCTTCTTCGAGCATAGATTGCTCAAAAATTTTCCTACCACATAATATTTCTAAAATAACAACTCCAAAACTATAAACATCTACTTTCTCCGTAATAACAGCACTCAGCCATTCAGGGGCCAGATAACCAGGAGTGCCTCTCATGACAGTTACGACTTGACTTTGGTCCCTATCAATGAGTTTAGCAAGTCCAAAATCAGCAAGCTTAGCATTGTAATTTTCATCCAGGAGTATGTTCTGAGGCTTAATGTCTAAGTGAATAATTTTTTGCCTGCAATCTTCATGGAGGTAGGACAATCCCTTCGCTATGTCAAGAATGATCTTTCTCCTACAATTCCAGTCTAGAGCGCTCACCTGGGTTTTGTTATGGATCCATCTATCTAGAGATCCATTACTCATATACTCATAAACTAAAAGCCTATGAGATTTCTCAGCGCTAAACCCGATTAGTCTTACAAGGTTGACATGGTGAATGCTGCCAATACTCTCAACCTCGGCTAGAAATGACTTCTTAATATGGCCCATTCCATCAAGACATTTCACAGCAATTTTGGTGTTATCCTTCAAGGATCCTTCAAAAACTGTACCAAATCCTCCCTCGCCTAGCTTTTTACTAAAGTTGTTTGTTGCAGTTACTAACTCTTCGTAAGAAAATCTAGTTGGCATGCCTGGTACATGATCTAAATAATCCTCCTCAACTGTTACGCTTTTTTTCTTCTTCCAGTATGTAAAATATGTCAACCCAATGACAACTGCTACACAAAATATCCCTAATGTCGATCCTAACACAGGCCCCAAAAATCTATTATTTCCCTCGGTCGTGCTACCGGGTGATGTTTCTACAGAAGGAGATGTTACACTAGACGCAATTTGGACTTTTATAGATACTGAAGAATTATAATGAGTTTTATCCTTTTCATTATTCATAATTGAAAAGATTTGTGATGGCATATAGCAGTTCCCATCAGATGAATTTGAGCCATATTGAAAAATAGAAGCTTTGCAAGAACAATTTTTTAGACAAGCCTCTTGGCAGCTGTTCAAATTTGTACCTCTAATGTCCACTTTGAAGTTGAAGTAGGTTACATCCTCGAGGTTCAAAAAACTGTGATTGCCCGAAGCATTACAAGTGAGGTGAATGGCTTCAGAACAACCTAGATCAGGTTGTCTATCATTTATTTGCCTAAAGTTTATCGCACCCGAGCTTGATCTGGGGCAACTACATTGCCCATTAGAACAAATTCCATATTTTCCACAAACCATGGGATAATTGCACTCACCAAGATGACCTGTAAAAATATCAGCAACTTCCGTCCATGATGTTCTCCACTCTAGAACTCTAAGATGCCCATCATGCCCCAGTTTTATATACTGAGCTGAGGTAGCTTGAGGAATGGGTATCCATATATCTGGATCATTGGGTTCTGTAGAATTTATATACAACTGTATGCTTCCATTCTGAAACCTTGCATAACTTGATTCCTGGTTCTGTTTAACGTTGTTATACAAGTTTACATAGTATGCCTGCGGAGGATCTGCCTGAATCGAAGCTACTAAGCCATTGCTAATCATTGACAGAGAAAACAAGCCTCCTTGTGTCCAGTTGGTTGGTGAAACACTTGCTGTCAAATTCTGCCCGGATACTAAGATCTGCCCTGGAACCAAGGCATCAGTTGGATGATCAAAAGATTGCCAAACTGTGGAATTTTTCGCGTCAAAGAGAACAAGATTTCCCATTTCTGTTAAATTTAACCCGACAACCGACACTCCGGAAGTGTTTGTAGACCATGCTAATGTGCCATCAGCATCTCTGAGGACCAAATCACCTTCTGATGTTAGCTCCAAAGTTGCATTGATTCCGACCGGATTTTCTCGATTGGCAGACCAGACAACCTGTGGGAATCCACTGGAAGGCATAACAATACCTCCACCACTATTTGTTTGCACAATGAAAATGGCAAAGAGATAAGTTTCACAATTCCCATTGCAATAAAACCCACAAGCATATCTTGGACCAAAAGTTCCTCTTAGAAGTATGGCTCTAACAGTAGAATTATCAGAAAAGTTTATTGAATGATTTGCAGAGACACTATTGATCCAAGAAGTAGACAGATTTGTGGTTGGATAATCATATGGCTGAGAGCTTACATAGGATGGTCGACAATAAAAAAAAAATTATAGCAAAGAAGATAGTCAAACATAGAGACATTATCACATTAGCAAGCTCGGTGGAGGGTTGAAGCAGAAATTATGCAATAATGTTATTGTTGTAAGAAAAAATTGAGAACATTGAATCGTTCAACTATGAAAAAAGTCAATGATGCTCAGTCAACATACACGCAATATTGAGGCAGACAGGTAACAACCCAACCCAAGTGTGAATATGATATAATAAACATAATTAGTTGCAAGTTGTGTATATTGAAATTGCACCTTAAATTCATTCTAGATTTTCCTCTACTTGTTCAAGAATATTTCAGCTGGAAGGGTGATTGAGTGGTGCCTAGGAAGATGGTAATTGTACAATTTAATTTGACCAGCAATCAATAGACCGAGGTGGCATGTGCGGGAGAGATTATATAATGCATCCGCTACTCTGATGTCGTGCAATAAATAAATTAATATTAGTTAGATTAGCTTGTGCATGTTAGAAGTCTAAATCAGTCGAGTAGTTTCAAAATGCATATTGTTGAAACTTGGTTTGTATTTCGTATGGAGTTTTAAATTGCGTGTGAGTTTATTTGATTTTTACACGAACAAACTAGAGTCATGCATCGAGTAGCTTGATAATATTACATATATTTTTTCAAGATTTAACTTATTGAATCGAGCTTCGAAAGTTATCAATCGGACAATGGGGTTCACACTTGTTTGATTTGCATTACGAAAGAACTCAAACGAGCTTTTATCAAACAAGAGTTTTGTGCGATTTATAGTTCTACTATCAATACATGGTGGGAATATATAGATCCTAGAATCCATATCCCATTAAATTTAGGAACTAACTAAATTATCATTTACGTGTTGTACCACGTCATTCGTGCAACTAATTGATCAAATATTCTTTTTATTCGTTGACCGTTGCTTCCTAGGCTTAGGAGGATCACGCTAAATTGGAATATTGTAATTAAAAAGAATAATATATATATATATATATATATATATATATATATATATATATATATATATATATATATAAAATTAATACAAGGATATACTTATACTAAGGGGTTGTTTGGTAGTCTAGATGGGATTGAACCAAGATTTAATACATATTATAATCTAAAACGGCCTACTTGCTAGTTCATTTGGTAAAATATATTGGAGTAAAAATTTAATAGAAATATGATAATTCATTTTAGACGGATTGGGTTACTCAACTTAAAAAACACATAAAGTCAGACTTTATTTGGACAAAGTCGAACACTCTTGAACCCCAACTCTCTCTACAAATGAGTGTAGAGTGTTAGCCCAGTTACGCTATGAGGGTTAGGTACAACTAAATTAAAAAATATAAGATATGATTCGTGTTCAGTTCAATTTATAAAATCTTTGTACGATTAGAGGTCCAATTGATTTACCTCGATTATGAAGATTTGTAATTCGAATTACATGAAGCGAATAAATATAAAATGATCCAATTTGTTTAAGATATATATCCGACAATAAATAAATAAAAACTCATATGTATTACTAAAATAAGTAATATTAATAATATTTTACCATCAATTTAAAAAAAAAACAGGTAATAATTCATTCATAATTTCAATTTGATGTCTGTTTTGATCTATAAATGTGAATATTAGTTAAGAATAAATTGAACTTGTAAGCTAAATTAAATAAAATAACAATATTAACAAACTTACTTTTAATAAAAAAAAAGAATATTGGTGCGAAAATTGATAGGTAAGACTATATTGGATCCGAAAAGCCTATTACAACATAATTTTAACAAAACTCAATGGACTCGGAAAATCCATTATGATCAAGAATTGCATCCGACCATAATCCAATCCGACATAATTGAAATCGGATCTATTGACAATATTTGTTTGTTAAACTGCGACTTAATTATAGTGAAAAAATAAAAATAAAAATGTTTAACAGCGACTTTAGTTGGGCAAACGCTGCTGAACCCCGGCTGGCTCTGCTCATCAGTGTAAAGTGTTAGCGAGGGTTTTACACAATAAAATGGTATCTACTAAATTTCACTCTCAGGTACGCCATTCCTTTATTCTAATTTCGTTTATCAATCGTCTAATCCATTTTTCACTCAATTTTGGGGCTTTTCAATTACTTAATTGCACGGAATAAACTATCAAAAATTAGATTTTTCTTTTTCGAAAATAGATTTGGCATTGTTAGTATTGGCTGAGTCGATAACGGGTGAGAAAAACATTGAGGATTTAGT
The DNA here is from genome assembly GCA_030819805.1 of Penstemon newberryi var. newberryi. NCBI lineage: Eukaryota > Viridiplantae > Streptophyta > Magnoliopsida > Lamiales > Plantaginaceae > Penstemon > Penstemon newberryi. Next base: position 2,307,445 of record JAUALY010000003.1, on the reverse strand, counting down.
CCTAAAGTGTAGGCAAATTTAATTTGGGCTGTAATATTATGTTAATGTTATGATAATATTATGAGATTCTGGAAATTACGGTGTCCTGGTCATAAATATGTGGTACAATGTTTTTTTTTTCATATATACTTTTATTGAAACATTAATCTATGCAAATGCAGTGAGTGGTTTCTTCATGAAGAGATTTGATGATGAAAAAGATGGTAACTTTGAAGCTTCTAAACCCAAGGAATTAGGCAATCATCTTTCGGTATCTAATGGCACAAAATTTGTAGATGATGTTCTTAAAGGAACAAATGAGAGTTGCTTGGAGAATTTCCGAATGGATAAGCGTGTATTCTTTAAATTGTGTGATATGCTACAAACTAGAGGCTTACTACGCCACACAAACAGAATCAAAATCGAGGAGCAATTAGCAATATTTATGTTTATAATTGGACATAATCTACGTACTAGAGCAGTTCAGGAGCTATTTAGATACTCAGGTGAAACCATTAGTCGACATTTCAACAATGTTCTGAGTGCAATTATGACTATTTCATTAGATTTCTTCCAGCCTCCGAGTTCTAATGTCCCGCCAGAAATTCGAGAAGATCCTCGATTTTACCCTTATTTTGTGGTACGTCAAAATATATCCAAAACTTCCTTATTCATAGTTTATATTCTTTCTGAAAATGCATTGTGACTTATACTCGAGAAATTTCAATTAGAATTGTGTTGGAGCAGTAGATAGCATACATTTTCCGGTGACAGTAGGTGTTGATGAACAAGGGCCGTTTCAGAATAAGAATGGTTTTCTTTCACAAAATGTTTTGGCTGCGTGCTCTTTCGACATGAAATTTCATTACGTTCTTGCTGGTTGGGAAGGCTCTGCTCCAGATATGCGGGTTCTGAATTCAGCTTTGACTAGGCGTAATAAACTCGAAGTACCTGATGGTATGTTCATTTTCTGAAAGTAATTCCTGTAGCACGGCATTAGTAGTCATAAACTCTTGGGGTTAGTATTTGGAATACACTCCATTGTCTTCATTCTAATTGACAAATATGTTCCTGTCTTATTTTAGTGAGCAGTTGCTCTTTGTGTTTCAGAAAAACTAGCATATTGTATCTATGTTTGTTAGACTTTGAAGAAATAATACGATGAATTTTTCATCTTCCTATACATCTTTTGATATGATAAACGCACAACAATGATGTATGGCAGCATCTAAGAGAGTTTATTACATGACAAAGTCTATAAATTTTCAAGAAAACATGTTAATTAAATGAATTGACAATGCTAATCTTATAACCACTTGCAATAATATAAGGGGATATTCTAGTTAGAAATAACACAAGAGGGTATACTGCAAATAACTCTAAACTGTTATGATGAAGTGAAGTTATTACTTTTTCGGTTTTTCACAAGATCATGTTCGACAGAATTTTGTAAATCAGAAAGCTGCCAAACACTTGTTTCTTTCTACAGCCGATGGGATTTATACCCAAAACTTTAGAGTAATTTACACTTTGCACCCCAATAATACATCACTTTGGCACTTTGCACACTGAGATTGAAACTTTGACACTTTGCTCCCTCAAAGTGTATATTCTTTGGCAAATGCACCCTACTAGAGTGCAAAATGCCCATTTTTTTTTCCAAAAATATGCAATTTGAGGGTTCAAAGTGGTGTATTTGTAGAGTGCAGCGTGCCAATTGCTCAAAACTTTACTTATCTTTGATGCGGACATGTCATTCGACTTCACGAGTTATTATTCGTAGTCATTGAATTTTTTATTTTTATTTTTGGTTCAGGTAAATACTATCTCGTGGATTCCAAATATGCAAATATCCACGGATTCATTGCACCTTATCCCGGGGTATCTTACCATCAACTTGAATATGGCGGTACCATCCACCCTCAAGATGCTAGAGAGCTCTTCAATCAGCGCCATTCGATTTTGCACAATGTCACTGGTCGCACTTTTGCTGCCTTGAAGGAGCGTTTTCCTATTTTAATGTCAGCTCCTTCTTACCCTTTGGCGACACAAGTGAAGTTAATTGTCGCATCATGTGCCCTACACAATTACATTCGTTCAGAGAATCCCGATGATTGGATGTTTAAAATGCATGAACAAGAAACTGTCTTACAATTTGAAGATCCAGTGCCACCTTTAGAGATTGTTGGAAATGAAGAGTTAGAACATGATCCTCAAGTGAGAGATAGTATTGCAACTGAGATATGGAATGACTATATTCGAGATTACAATACCATTGATGATGTTGTTGTATAGGTTATAATAGTTATGTTAGAAGTCAGTTTTGGTGCAATGAGAGCTTTCCTTGGTATACATAGAGTTGTATGCAAATATTCTTCAATCCATCTTCAGGTTGCAAGGATTGGTCATTTAGGTAAAAGTAAGTTTTTATTATGATTTTTATATGCAAAATTTTAAGATGTTATGGTCCCATTTCCTCCTTTTAATCCAACTTGGGACCAAAGTGTAAATATTTTAAAAATTGGACTAAAAGTGCTAAACATAGGCTACTCTAAGGGACCAAAAGTGCAAACACTTCAAAATTTTGGGATCAAAAGTACATGCAATTTTGTTCAGTCGGTGATCAGAAGTGCTAAGAGTCCACCTGTTTGGGACTAAATTTGCAACCGTTTCACTTTTACATATATTTAGAACATTTGCTCTTTATCCAAGCCATCAGTTAGCTAATTCTACTTCCAGTTGCAATGTGGTTAGCTATGTTCATGTATGATTACTAAATCCACTGAGACAAGATTGGATTGAAATCTCTGTATTTCAGCAGGTCTTAAAAGATTTTCTAGTAATGAAAAAATTAAGAATCATATATAGCAACATATATATGTATATACATATTATCCTCCTAACCAACGGTTCTTTCTATTTTCCTATTCAATTAATTAAAACCGAATAAATAATATCTAAATGGAACTTTCCTGAAAAGGAATATAATTCTCCTTAATTTCAGTCTAATGTTTAAAGTACAAGAAGTCCATTTCACATTCTGCAAGAATCAAATTCCTTGCTTCACTCACATTGATTTATTCTCTACAGTCTACACCACCAAACAATTAAAGCAAAATGATAAGTCGATAACAACAAAAAGCAAGAATAATTCCACAACCATCTCATAAGGAACAAAAGTACATAAAAAGAAAGTTTGAGTATTTTTTTAATTTCTCATCTTAAAGGATTCATTTCATCTTCCAAAATTTGTAACCATGAGTGGAAGCTCTCGCGGTACTAGGCCACCGGCGAATTTGCATCCCGATCAGGACTACTGGCTTTACGTTCCTGATAATTTTAACAGGAACAGATCTCTGGTTCGGTTTATAAATCTATTATAAATTTTCAGGTTGGTTTCTGGTTTCTTAAATCCTAAGCATTTTCTTGGTTGTGTTTTGTTTATACAGAATTATAGAAGGCGGACGCTAGATCCTTGGTCTTTATTTGAGGAGAGATATATAGGAGGGCCTGATAATTATGGCTTAGGTGCCAGGTGATTGATTTAATTTCTTGCCTTTCCAATTTACTTTTTTCAAATTCAAAATGCATTTCTTTTAGTATATGATGATTGATTGATGAGAATGCAAAAAAAATTCAAGGTAGGATGTATGAAATAATGAAGCGGGTTTAATAATTGTAGAAGCGAAAACATGTGGTTAGGATATTGTAACATGTGGTTAGGAAATTATTAAATCACCCTAAATATGACTAATAGTGCTGTAAATCAAACTACTCGAGATTCAACTTGAGGGCCAAGGTCAATAAGTAAAGACTTGATCGAGTTTGATTCGTTATACGTAACAAACAAAGTTTGAACAATAATTATAGTTTGGTGGTTGTTCGAAAGATTAAATCAAATCTAGCTATTCCATGTTTGACTTGAGTTCATTCAATAAAAACTCATGTCAATTTGGTTTACATAGACATTCGGTTTACATACATGATAAACCAAGCTTGGACAATATCTAGAGCTAAATGCAAAATACCCTTTGTGTTTGCCTAATTGGCAAAAATAACCCCATGTTATTTTAATTAGCAAAATTCTCCTTGTGTATTTTTTATTAGTAAAAACTCCCATTTAAAATTTCTTCATAAGTCAATAGGGAGGTTATCATCAATGTTTTAATTGAGTGTGGGGATTATTCCCAATTTTTAAAGTTAACAAGAGGTTACTGATGATTTTTTAGGTTTAGAGGGGTGTTTTCACATTTTTCCATAAGGTATAATTGTCATTTTCCTTGCAAATACGTATTCGAGCATGGGAGGGGTTATTTTGCCAATAAAATCTAACACATGCGAATTTTGTTAATAAAAATAACACATGTATTTTTTTGCTAATTATCCAAAGCATAAGGGGGGTATTTTTGCATTTCACTCCAATATTTATCGTTTGATAGCCTTTGAAACTCGAACGAAATATTCTTCAACTAAACACAACTCGTTTACACTAGTACTTACACGGTTTTTTCAGCTTCCCACCACCACCACCACCAGCCCCGCGTTCTCAACTACAGTTACTACTTGATTATCAAACGTATCCCGGAGCTCAATACCTCATCCCCAACGCTCCTCCTACGTACAACCATGAACCAAGGTACAATCAAATTGCAGCAGAGGAAGGATCAAGGTTGAATCAAGAAGTGCAAAAACAGGCTCTAAACAAGCTAAGAAAACAACTCTACAGCCCACACTTGAGCAGTATAGTCAAGAGACTCGGCACATCCAAGTCGATCAGCAGCGCAGGAAGCGTTAAGGCGCAAGACGAAGATGGAAAGAGGTGTGCGGTTTGTTTGGAAGATTTCGATACTAGACAATTTGTAATGCTCACTCCTTGTAACCATATGTTTCATGAAGAATGCATTGTGCCTTGGGTGAAGAGCCAGGGGAAATGTCCCGTGTGCAGGTTCGTTATAGCCGGATAAAGTGCACCGCCGCGATTATAGTTAAAAGGATTGGGGGAAAAGGAAGGCTAACTCCGGATTCGAATTCCATTAGCATATTATGAATAATATCTACACCACAATAGGCCTTCAAGTCTCAAGTTCAATTTATAGCCTCTAAAAGTGTCTGTCCGTATCTAAATTTTATGTTTTAACCATCTACTTTTTTATGCTCACTTCAGCCATAGTTTCTATTGCTTTTTAAATATAATCATTATTGTATACTTAATTTTAACTTTTACTATTTCAAGAAAATATCTATTAGCTAAATTCCAAAGGTTTTGTAATTTCTTTAATGTATTGCTACTCAAACTCAAAATTTGGTATAAGTAACCTTTTGGAGCTGTTGATTTTGACTTGGCTAGCTACAAATGTCAAATTTTGACTAATCCTAGCCAAATGCCAGATGCCGACATGTTGGAGAAGCTCCAAAAAAATCTTAATGAGTTGGAGACATATTTATCAAATTAACAATGGCGCTCTTTATCATCAATCAGAACAGAAGAGAAGTGATCATGTTTCGTAAATTATTTTGTAAAATTTGTAACAATTTAGATAAGTTAAAGGGTACAAATGGAGTTTCCTAAATTTATTTTTTCCTCTAAAAGTTGGACTAACTAATTAAAGGATAGAAAAGGTAACAACAGATGTGCTTCATCTTCACATTCTATCCACAAACTTGAGCCATTCATCAACCAATCAAATGCTATTCACCTCCAAAAACCCAACGGAACATCTAAAAAAGGAATCGAAAATGATTAAACTCAAACAAGGTTTATTCCTTAGAATTTGAGAACAAAGTACAGAATGTGTGCACTTTCAGCACAAACCAATGTTCTTAAACAATCATACACTTCATCCATTTCCCAATACAAGGTATGATTATGAAGATTTACGCTCTGCTCCTTTCTTGATTTTATATGTAATGAATCAATTGTTTTACATTCTTTTCACAGAATCCCATTTCGGAGAGGAGCCCATTTTCATCAAAAAATACCTCTTTTCTCAGAGGTCAATTTCATAGTAGACACTTTCTTAGATATAATTCTACCTGTCGCCGGATAAATTATGCAGGTAATTTAGAGATAAAATAGCATAAAACCCAACTTAGAATTTGCTATTGATACATTGAACTTTATCATTTATTGACATTTACCAAGTTTTAATCTTTTTTTCTTTTTTAAGGAAAAAAAATACTCTTTCGTTTCAGTTTATATATCAAGGATATTCGTTCTAATTATCAAACACGCCCCTTTGTTATATAATTGGTTGATACCCTGTGTTTTGTAGAAATATAGCTCACTGCACGTCTGTTAGCATTTATATTTAATGAAATGTGCAATGACAAACTTTAAACATGCATATTTTATCACTCAATTATTTTGTAGAAAGAGTTTGTGAAATGATGCAATTAATCAGATAAAATTAGGATTCCATTCTGAAAAAAAGGCAATTGGTACTAAATGCATAAAGGGTGTTTTTCTGAATACAAGGGGGTTATTTGCTAATTAATATAATACGATGATGTATTTGCCAATTCGAAGAAACATAAAGGAGTGTTTTGCAAATAACTCCAGTTTATTGATGATTTAGGAATTACGGTTTCACCCAGTTGCGTGTTGCCACTAACTGAGGAGAATGTTGAGAAAGTGTTAGATTTGGTAAGGCCAGGCCTAATGGCTGATGGAGGGAATGTGGTGTTGCATGAGATTGATGGCCTTGTTGTAGTACTAAAGCTCCAAGGTGCTTGTGGCTCGTGCCCGAGTTCAACAATGACACTGAAAATGGGGATCGAGACTCGATTACGTGATAAGATCCCTGAGATTGAATCAGTGGAGCAGATCCTTGACACGGAAACTGGCCTCGATTTGAATGAGGAAAATGTGGAGAAGGTAATAGCATAAAGCTCGTCAAATTCAAGCATTTGTTCATATACTATTATATTAAAAAATACTAATAAGTAAACCAAGAACGAAACTAAGATGTGAATTTACTTGTTCTGCAGATTCTATCAGAGATTAGACCGTATTTGGCTGGCACAGGCGGAGGCGAGCTAAAGCTTGTTCAAATTGATGATTACGTGGTAAAAGTTCAACTGAGTGGACCTGCAGCTGGAGTGATGACTGTTCGTGTAGCTTTAACACAAAAGTTGAGAGAAAAAATTCCATCCATTGCAGCTGTTCAGTTAATAGATTGAAGAAGTGTTTTTATAAGAAAAGAAAACAAATTGCAATTATATATAGTAGAATCAAAATTAGGTTTTTAGTATATATTTGAGAATTCTAGAAGCAGTGTTGTTTTAATTGTTTTACAATACATGTTTGCCCACATTTCATTCAGGATATTATGATGGCATTGAATGCAAATTTTAGTGTAAAGATTCTCTCTCATGACTACATATCTCCAGGGCAAGTCCAACTTCATTGTCCCCATGGGCATGTGCAAAATTCAAGAGTTTAAATTAGCAGTTTAAACAAAAATTTCACACCATATTTTGGCGTAATGTTTATTGAAGTGTTTTATAAGATTCATTACCTAAAAAGTGTGCAACTACATGAGCCTCGGGAAAATCATTGTGCATGTAAATTTGCAATTGATTTGATGGATGATATAGATTGGGTCCAAACTATACCTTATATCCGACCTGATTACAACCAAACACACGAGTCTGGTCCGCATAATTGATGCGAGACTCAAGGCCTCAGAGTCCACGAGACAAGAAGCATTGTGAGGCCTAAAACAAGGCGACCTCGACCTCTATGAAGGACGCAGTCCTAATTACAGGGATTATACCAAATCTCCTAAAGATCTCCTTGCATGGAATACAAAGTCGATTTAAGGAAGAGTTACTATGAACTCAAATCCCCCAAATCAAGGAATATCCTAACAATTCAAAATCTCATTTCTGAAGGTATAAATACATCCCTGATATGTACTAAAAACCCTAATGTACAATTTTTGTCGCATCCTTCTCTGCAAGTCACTCTGTTTACGCTTCTAATAATTTACTTACTTAAGCATCGGAGGAGGTTCCGTCGGCAACCCCCGACCCCGGCATGTAACATTTGTTTTGCAGGATACAAAGAGCAAGGAATTGACAGGATCTTGGAGAATGAACCGGATCCAGAATTCAGGTGCATCAATTGATGAACACCACCTTGTGTCATAGAAATGAGAACTCAAATCAATAAATTCTCACAATTTTCCAATTTTGTATAACAAATTTTCAGCAATGTATTATATATTGCATATTAAAACAATCTTTACATGACTCGTTAAACATATATGAATTTAGAATGATGAAGAAGAATTTGTAAACAAGAATTATATGTAAATAAACTGTAATTTGTATATTGAACTCGGAAGAATCTTGTATACAAATGAGTGAATACAAGCTGCTTAAATAGACATACATCAGGGGCAGAAAAGTAAAAAGAAAAATTACAATAACTGAACTGAAATAACTAACTAACTTAATACAATATAATATATCTCTATACTTAAAACACGTTTTATATAAATAAGCCCTAATTCAATTTATTCCTATCTTCTTTTCTCTTTTCTCTCCCAATTCTTCTTCTGATTTCTCTGATTTGTCTTCCAAATCTATCATTGAATGTTGCTAAGTTAATACTCATGAATAAAGATACGAAATTTAGCGACTTGCATCTCAGATGGCAAATGGATGTGCAGATAATTCAATGGGAATGATGCAGTAACTTAATTCCCTAGGGCAACCTCAGAAGCAACCGGAGAAGGAACTAGATAATGAATTAGAGCAGCAACTGATTAGATTTCAATCAGAATATTAGGAAATCTAGGATCCTAGTAGGTACACTCATAGCGCAATATCTTATACCTTAAAAAATAGTATTATTTGAAATATAACATTTTCTTTTATCAAGCCAAATGTTGACTTGGGATCACTTGCTCATATTGAAAACGGCATTGAATATTGGCGGCGGGTCTCCTGCTCACATTGTAATGTTGAATTAGGTCGTTTCAATCTATGCATTTCAACTAAAAGATCATGTTCATATTAATGATTTGGATTGCTATTACTTGATTAATAAATGAAATGTTTGCTCATATTTATCCTACTCAACAAAGATAATGGATGGTTTAGATTAATCTAATCTAGTTGTCATGATTGACTCTCCAGAATGTTCCTACCATCTAGAATGTTTTACTCTACATAATTATCTAAGTAAATGCAATCTTCTACCATCTTCCAAGGATAACTCTAGAATGTATCTAGAATACTCCACTAGGGTTTCCACACTTGTGTAAAATGTTCCCGAGAAACATCTTGTCGCGATCTGCTTGATGTGTTGGGCTGGGTTGGCCTACAAAATTGTATGTCCTTTGGATTGTTTGGTTGGGGAGCCTTGGCCATTGGTTGTGGCTTGGCTAGAATTTTTGTCTTGGCCATCGTCTGTTATCTGATGAACCACGACATGTTTGATGGAGGGAATATGGTATTGCATGAGATTGATGACCTTGTTGTAACTTTAAAGCTTCAAGGTGCTTGTGGCTCGCGCTCGAGTTGAACATGACAATGAAAATGGGGATCGAACTCCATCTTGTTATAAAATCCCCGAAATCGAATCAATTGAGCATATCCTTAACTCGGAAACTGGCCTCAATTTGAATGAGAAAAATGTAGATAATGATGTAATATGAAAGCTCTTTTTAGCGATAAGCTAATCGCATATGTTTGTCACACTTAATCAAGAAATTCGATAGAGTTAGAAGTCGTTTTTCAAATGTTAGTTCAAAAATATAATAGTGTACGTCGTGATGAATGATTTGATGGTGCATGTTTATATTCTATGAATGATCCATCTTATGGATTCTCTTGGAATAACTGAGAATTGTTATTTGTTAGTTTCTTTAATGGAAGAAATTAGTTTCGAAATTTAATAAAATATTGTGATTCATTGTAGAGCGGACGTTGTCATTGACAAATACTTAGGTTATATATGTTTGGGTGTTCCGTATTTGAGTCACTAAAATGATAAGGAACAAGAAATTGTTAATGGTCAATTGATGCAAGCAGAACAATTTACTTATCGTTCAAATCCAAAACTAAACATAGCCTTAGTATTGTTGAGATCTAGTGTTAATGTTACATTCTTGTACAGTCTAATTTGTTCGTACTTGCAAGCTGGAGAAAGTACTTATTTATTTCGTTTAATTCGAATGTTCATACTATATTAAATAATAAGTATACCAAGATCGAAACTAAAATGTAATATTAGTTCTTGTCCATATTTTATCAGAGATTAGACCATACCTAGCTGGCATAGGTGGTGGTGAGCTTGTTGAAGATATATTGAATGCAAACGAAATTCATTATTTTTTAGCCTTGTGATGACTCTATCATAAGAAATTTTTTTAGAGAATGACTTGCTCTGAGTATTACATAACCAAATCAATATATGATTCACATTAAATCATTCAACCACATATGAAAATAACAAAACTTTTGATCTCTTGTAATTTGTAAAGAAAGTATTTTACACGAGTGTGGGTTAATGAAATTTTCATTTTATAATCTCCTAATTTGTTTTGTAAATTCTCTGATTTGCGGGGATAAGAATAAATTATATTTAATCATCAAAACTCATATGCTTATATATAAATGTCTTAATAGAACAACATGTTTGATAAGAAATGAATTTTTTGAATTTGAGATGACATGAACATCAATATGATTTATCTTGAATTGGTACGTGTAGAATCTACGTTGGATTTTAGAATTTTGTTCATTCAATTGATAAAAATGAACTCTTAAGTGCATTTCTGGAAAAAATAAAATCTCAAGTAAAGTTTTGAGATATATTGAGAGTTTAATGAAGAAAATTGGAAAAATCACAATGTCTACCACTAAGCTCTTAGACCTGGTCTATGTAAGAATTTTCCGTCACATATGACCAATATTCGGAAAATCAAAAGTTCTTGAAATTAGTGTGTATGGAAGAAAAATTACAAAAACAAAATTACTTTGACATTTCTACGAAAATCTAAAGGCAGATACATTGTTTTGATACTTTGCACCATAAAATTAAAATATTGATAAATTACATCATCGAATTATATATTCTTAATCTTGACAATATATTAGACATTTTGCATCCCAATGGGGTGCACTTTGTCAAACTATATGTAATGTTAAGGTATAATGTGCCAATATTTCAATAATATGGTACAAAGTGCAAAAAATATTTATTTTTGGGGGGAAATGCACACTACTCTCCTATGACCGTGTTACACGAAACTTGAACAAAACTACCTTGTAAAAATTTTAATACACTAAACCTCCTTATACTTTCAAAAAACCTGCATTAAACACTCAATATATCCCATTACGTTCATTTTTAACGTGTGTGTCCACGCGGATAATGTGCCATTTTTAGTTATTTTTTGCCCAAATTTTTCAGCCTAAATGACCATGATATCCTTTATTCATTATGTCACCTTTAATAATAAAATGCATGAAATTTCCCTGTACTTTTCGAAGTTAGCATGGAATACTCTTGTACATTTTCAACATAGCACATAATCACATATACTTTCTGAACTTTGCACATAATATCCTTATGCCTTTGAAAGTTCGCACAAAACTTTGTTGTACTTGTACTTTTGAAAGTTTACACAAAAATGTCTTGTGTTTTTTAACATTTGCACAAAACTTCCGTTTAACTTTTAATTAATATATTTAGGGATAATTTAGTAAATTAATTAAAATTAATGGTGGTACTTACTAGGGGTGTTCATATAAACCCGACTCACCCGCCTGCAATCCGCCGATTTAATTTTTAAAATAATCAATTGCGGGTTGATAACTTGTAAACCTGCATGGCATGGGTCGGGTGACAGGTTTGATAGTTAAAAAATTGATCCACCCGCAACCCACACTTAACCTTCTTTAATGTACTTCTTATTCATGTGTTTAATATAAGTGTGAAATAAATCACATTCACTAAAAAAACATTTACTAACAAATGACTAGGAACGAAAAATAAATTTTCATCAAGTTTCTTATTTATATTATTGTTCATGGTATAAATATAATTGTACATAAGTTGGTAATTATCAGTTTTTTTACTCTTATTCATCTCTAAATTATAATCATCTAACTTTTTTAAGTGTGATGTTTTTAAATGTGTGTTTCTTTTAATCGATTTAATGTAAAGCAAAAATACGTGTTTGATTTTACATTTATATTGATATAATTACTCATAAACTTTATCAACTCGCAAATTCACCCGACCAACCCGAATTGCACTGTTTCAAAACATAATTAAGATGCTGGGTTTGCTAATCTAGCAACCCGATTGTGTTGGTAGGGCTGATTTTTCTATAAAAACCCGTCCAAACCCGTAAGTGTTCACCCTTAGTGTCAACAATTTTTTAGTCCTCAATTCTTAGTAAAATTGAAAAACACTTATTAACACATTTTATTTGTTATTTGAAGAATTTAAGATTCTATGCTTATATAATTTATTGATTTGTTGTTAGTTTATTAAATGTTAAAAATTTACTGTATCGTTTTCTTCAACCCGCTAACCTGCTCGCCGGTTGCACCCACCTCATCAGAATCGGACGGTTTATGAACAAAAAAATGCGGGTGAGGTTTGAAATTTTGGAAACCCGCATGTGTCGGGTCGAGTTGATTTTTTGATAGACACCCGCCCAAATCAGACCGCATTCACCCCTAGTACTAACTAACATAGTAAGAGGAGAGTCATGTGCAGTGTTTTAAAAGTACAAGTACGGGAAATTCTTACCCACATTGGGTTTGGCAAAACCCAAAGTAACTACATGGCAAGTGCAATATACTTACTTTGGGATTCGATGTAACTCCCAGGGGAGTGATCAATCACAAAGCAAGTGCAATACACTTGCTTGGTAGTTGAATGAGTTTGGACAAGAATTTTCGGTACAAGCACATGGAAATTTTGTGCAAATTTCGCATAATATTGTGGTATATCCTGCATTTTCCCCTTATTTCTAATGCAAAGTGTAAATTGCTTAAAATCCAAAAATGAAATTGAAAATATGGCAAGAAAAATCCGAAAGAAAAATAAAATCGGACAAGTAAATCGAAGGGCTTAAACCGATCGTTCACCTACAAATTGCCACGTACACTGTTTCCAAACCACATCCATTCCCTCTAAATTTGCTCACCTCCAATCCCCCGAAATACTTTTTTCCTGATTAATCCATCACTACAGCACAGGTATGGTATTTTATTCCCCAGAGAATAAAAAGCTTTGAACTTTACTAAAATGTTCTTCAGATTTTGTTGGGCTTTGCGTAAATTGCTAGTATCAATCTTGCTTGTGATTGAGTCTTTAGAGTTGGATAGTTTAATTACCTGAAATCCTTCATATTCTTGGTGGGTTTTGAATAAATTACTGAAGTAATAAATTGCAGATGAGATTTAAATAGTGGGTTTTGCGTTCACTACGTTAGACTTATGTTTTCTTTGTCTATGTTGTTTGTTCTTAATGGGCATAGGATTTTAATTGAATTGAAGAAATTTTGAGTCTTGAGACAATCCTTACCATGATGATGTGAAAATCTGAGTTCTAAAATTTCTTTATGTTATGATTATAATATTGCTTTCTAACTTTAAAAGGTTTGACATAGTCACATAGGCAACTTCCTGACACATTTAATTTAATTTTTGTATTCCAATGAATCAAATTGTGCTATTGATCATCTGGTATGTACCTTTGATGAATTTGCTGCTAAATTTTACATTTGGTAACTTACAGAGGCATAAAATGGCGGCTTCAGCTGCATGTGTAGTAGGAAATGGTTTATCTTCTCGTAATACTAGAACCGCTTTAAGCAAGGAAATTTACGGAAGCCAATTTATCCACTCCTCACGCCTTCCATCATTGAATAACACATCTAAAGCATTTACTGTAAGAGCATCACTCGATAAGAAGACAAATCAAGGAAGAAGAGGCTTTCTCAAAGTATTGCTTGGCAATGCTGGACTTATAGCACCTTCATTACTTGGAAACAGGAAAGCTATTGCAGACGAGCAAAGTGTTTCTAACTCAAGAATGTCTTACTCTAGATTCTTGGAGTATCTAGATAAGGATAGAGTGCAAAAAGTCGATTTGTTCGAAAACGGAACCATAGCCATTGTCGAGGCCATCTCTCCTGAGTTGGGTAACCGAGTACAGAGAGTCCGCGTGCAACTCCCGGGTCTAAGTCAAGAGCTTCTTCAGAAGTTAAGAGAAAAGAACATCGACTTTTCTGCCCACAATGCTCAAGAGGATTCCGGTTCTCTTTTGTTTAACTTAATCGGGAACTTGGGCTTCCCTTTACTTTTAATCGGGGGTCTTTTCCTTCTCTCGAGAAGGTCCTCCGGAGGCATGGGTGGGCCTGGTGGGCCTGGATTCCCGTTAAACTTCGCCCAGTCAAAGGCTAAATTTCAAATGGAACCAAACACTGGTGTGACTTTCGATGATGTTGCTGGGGTAGATGAAGCTAAGCAGGATTTCATGGAAGTCGTGGAGTTTCTAAAGAAGCCTGAGAGGTTTACTGCTGTTGGTGCTCGTATTCCAAAAGGGGTTCTTCTTATTGGCCCTCCTGGTACTGGGAAGACCTTACTAGCTAAGGCGATTGCTGGTGAAGCAGGTGTTCCTTTTTTTTCGATTTCGGGTTCGGAGTTTGTTGAAATGTTTGTTGGAGTTGGTGCTTCAAGAGTTCGTGATCTTTTTAAAAAGGCCAAGGAGAATGCTCCTTGTATTGTGTTTGTCGATGAAATTGATGCTGTTGGACGACAAAGAGGAACTGGTATTGGTGGAGGAAATGATGAAAGGGAACAGACATTGAACCAGCTTTTGACGGAAATGGATGGTTTTGAAGGGAATACTGGTATTATTGTAGTTGCGGCAACTAATCGCGCGGATATTCTCGATTCTGCCCTTTTGAGACCAGGGAGGTTCGATCGACAGGTAAAGTGGCTCCAAGTTTTTATAAAGTTCAACTTTTTTTCATAAATTTAATATATAAATAACATACAGTTTATTCTATCCATACATAGATGTGTGGTTTTTTTCTCGTGAGGAAAACTTGTGGACCCTTTGTTAGCCTGATCAGTAGAAGTTTATCCATTGTAGGTTTTAATTGATCAAGCCGAAAGTATATTTTTTATAGAATAATATTCACGATATATAGCACTGCGTTGAAAGAAGTTTTTTTTTTATTCGAAACTAAAAGTAATAAAAAATATATTTACAATCCAGTATGTCACAAGAAAGATTAAGTGAGCCGGTTATTTTGCTTAGAGAAATAATGTCACAAAAATCATAACATATAAATTTAATTTAACTTTTGTTCTATATCCTCAATTTGATTGTATCTATGTGCAGGTAAGTGTTGATGTCCCTGATATTCGTGGAAGAACAGAAATTTTGAAGGTTCATGCAAGTAATAAAAAGTTTGAGTCAGATGTATCACTTGAAGTTGTGGCCATGAGGACACCTGGTTTTAGTGGAGCGGATCTTGCTAATCTCTTAAACGAGGCAGCTATTCTTGCTGGCCGACGTGGAAAGACAGCAATATCATCTAAAGAAATTGATGATTCTATTGATAGGATAGTTGCTGGAATGGAAGGCACGGTTATGACCGATGGAAAGAGCAAAAGTCTCGTGGCATATCATGAAGTAGGCCATGCCATTTGTGGGTAAGTTCAGATTATATTACTTACCATTAAATGGGAAATGAGAATTTATGTTTGTTAGTTGTTATTGTCTATGGAAAATTTGCATTTTTCACTCCACGTGATTAGAGGCTCAGCACTTTTGGTCCCAATTAGAATATTTACTATTTTCAATCCATTTTTTGCACATTTGGTGTCGCATAAGGTCTCATTTTCACTTTTGGTCCCAAATTGGATGGAAATGGAGCGATAGGACCAATCTTCCGAAATATCTTAAAATGTTGAAGGTCGAGTCCTGTGGTACTACAAATGCATCTTATCTCCTTTTATTACCTGTGCTCAGAATATTTTTTTGGGACGATCAATATTGTTGCTTGAATCTCCATGCAGAACTCTAACTCCAGGGCATGATCCTGTTCAGAAGGTGACATTAATACCCCGTGGTCAGGCGCGTGGTTTGACCTGGTTTATCCCTGCAGATGATCCAACCTTGATATCCAAACAACAATTATTCGCCAGAATCGTAGGTGGCCTAGGTGGAAGAGCGGCTGAGGAGGTTATATTTGGTGAGCCCGAGGTCACCACTGGTGCAGTGGGTGACTTGCAGCAGATCACTGGTTTAGCCAAACAGGTATATATTATGTGTTCTAATGTCATTAACTTCAAAGATAACTAGTCTGAAAATTAGTTGAATGCAATCTGTATCCTGAATTTCACGATGTAAGCTATCAAAATTTCCACATTTTTCGACTGACAATATGTAAATGTTTCTGTTTTCTACTCAATTAAAACGAAAATATAGAGTAGTTTCTATATTATTTGTTTTTTCCTTGAAACTTTTCTGGAGAAACAATTTCCACTCTACATGTTATTTCTTCGTTACTAAACTCTTAATTGTTTTATGGTTATAAAAATAGGATACTTTGCCACAAGATAATATATTTTCTTAACTTATTCAGTGCTGATAAAAGTATTTAATTAGATTTTATACAACATATAAGCATTCACTTAACTAATTTTAGTTGTTAGAATATTGGTTTGCTTCCGTAGTTGAATTCATCTATATTATTTAATATAACCTATCCATAATGTTAAATTTACTTAGTTTGCTGATTAAAAAGAAATTAATACTATATGTGTAACATGTGCTCAAATTTACATTTTTTATATGCTTTTTGAATTTTTATTTAAATTTGTTCTAAAGATTATAATATGGACAGAAACATGGTTTTGGGACAATTTTAATTCATAGTTCCAATTTGAATCGGGGTCTTTCATGTTCATTACAACTCTTGGTGTATCCATTGTTTTACTGAAGTTAAATTAATTCAATTTGTTACTGAATATTTACGCATTTTCTCCATAGATGGTTGTTACTTTTGGAATGTCTGATATCGGTCCATGGTCACTAATGGACGGATCTGGTCAAAGTGCGGATGTGTTCATGAGAATGATGGCAAGAAATTCAATGTCAGAAAGGTTAGCAGAAGATATTGATTCCGCGATTAAGAGGATATCCGATAGTGCATATGAGATTGCTTTGAGCCAAATCAGAAACAACCGTGAAGCAATTGATAAAATCGTGGAAGTCCTCCTTGAGAAGGAATCCATAACTGGGGACGAGTTCAGAGCAATTCTTTCCGAGTTTGTTGAAATTCCAGTTGAGAATCGAGTTTCTCCTGCACCAGCACCAGTAACTGTGTAAATATCAACATTCGCAGAAAATCGAACCTCGATAGCATTAATACAGTTGTTTTGCCTTGTTCCACTTCGGTTTCAACTGTAGAAAGTTCAAAAGGTGTGTTATTTGCCTATTGTATGTTAAGTAAACAAATGTGTATCAATGCAGGATTAAGTACATAATTTATGTCAAAAGACTTTGATCTACTTTAATACGTTTAGTTCTCAAACCAACACCATTGACAGTCATTCAAATCCGGCCATCACAATTCTTTCTGAACCAAATATGTTCAAATTAACTAGCATATTCCAATATATGCATGGTCCATGTTCTATGATATAGAGGGTTTTTAGCAAGTTAACTTCTTGTGATATGTTTAATGGTCAATTTATCCTCATGTGAAATGAAATAATGAGCAATTTGTCTCCCTGTGATATGAAATAATGAGCAATTTACCTCTTTGTTAGTGAAGGTGTTGTGCACACTCTATAATGCGACTGAGGCTTTATTTTCATGTAAAAAACCTTACTATTGATTACATATTCACCTCATTTTATCCCCTGTGATATGCGTCAATATGCAATTATCACCCTGTGATATGCATAAATTAACACTTTTAAATATAGAGGGTTTTTAGCAAGTTAACTCCTTGTGATATGTTTAATGGTCGATTTATCCTCATGTGAAATGAAATAATGAGCAATTTGTCTCCCCGTTATATGAAATAATGAGCAATTTACCTCTTTATTAGTGAAGGTGTTGTGCACACTCTATAATGCGACTGAGGCTTTATTTTCATGTAAAAAACCTTACTATTGACAACATATTCACCTCATTTTATCCCCTGTGATATGCGTCAATATGCAATTACCACCCTGTGATATGCATAAATTAACACTTTTAACTCTCTGTGATATTGCATAATGGGCATTTTACTCTCTTATAAAAATGTAAAAATCAAGAGGGAAACAATGTGCTTCTTATATAAAATGGAGATATTTTGTCCTTCTATTTATTACAGGAAGTTAAACTGACTATTATAAACTGCATATTTATAATAAGGCAGAGAGTTAATTTGCTATTCAATCATGATATAAATCGTCTTGTTAAGTGCATGAATAAAATTACAACGAATCATTACAACAGGAATACCTTAAGCTTCAGTGCATGTTCAAGGGAAGATACAAATAGATATTATTGGCAAGAAGGCCACTCCGTACATTACAGATTTGCCTGGATACCTAAACTTTGTCATGAAAGTAACATTAAGTGTATAAATAACCTATCGAAATGAACAGCCATCGACTGTGAAAATATTTACTATAATAGAATCAAATAAGAGACTGTAAATGATCAGCCAAAAATCGCTATCCAAAAGTAACTCACGTGCACACCAAACAATACTTTGAGTTTCAATCGAAGCAATCAGTCTATAAAAATCAAAATGCCGAAGTACAGTCTAGTCAATGAATGAAGCAAAAACGATAAAATTTAGAAGATCCAAGATTGACCAAAAATCAAGGTAAAAGAATGTATCACTTAAAACATTCCATGAAGGCACCGATGTTACAAGAAACAATTATTGCAATAATCGAGCCCATATTCACATTACTTTAATCAGGAAACAAAAGAACAAAGGAGACAAGGAAGCCACACCAACCTATACAGGGGAAAACTAAGCAAAAGTGAACTGCGCCAATCTACAAGTTTTGAGTGGCGCCACAAACTCAACTTCCCATATATAACCAGTCACTTCAACCATTCATCATTTAATCCTCCAGTTTCCTCGAAAAAGAATACTGGTCATGGGTCTGATTACTACCAATTTGAGCCTCAGCCAAAACCAATCCAATAAAATTTTACATGCTTATACTACTCGTTCTGCTGCAGCAAAAAATCAATTGAATCCCGATTATTGCATACAACCCATTCCTTCAATAACAGCCTCACTCAAGTGACCCTTAGTCATACACTGAATCCGATTGCTTCAATTTTGTCCTAGATTCCCCCAAAGAATCTCAACTAACAAGTTCATTGCAAATTTCAACCCGGGCAGGACTAATGAGCAAGGAGGAGATGAGAATAAAAAGAAAAAAATTAAAAGAAAAAAAAAACTACATAATTTCAATTCTTTAGTACCTAAAGCCTATATCTCAGATTGCTTTCAATTCAGAGAAGTAGGCAAATCAAACAAAAGAAGAAACACGACCAACTATTCTTTGAGAGCTATCAGGTTCCTCGTCAGATGAGACTGGAGAATCAGTAGCCTCAGCAAGAGACTCAAGCATCGATAGCACTTGAGATGAATCATCCAAATAATATTTCGCTTTACTTGGTTTTTGCCCCACTGTGCAGGCAAATACTTCAGTTTGATAAGATAGAATATGTCTAGAAACTGAACTGCCAATTATTTCAAACATGTCCTCGTCAGATCTGTCATCACCAATGCAGAGCACAAAATCCGCTTGTTTCCCTTTCTCCATCATGGATGTGAAAATCTTTTCTGCAACTATGCCTTTTGTAACACCCTGTATTAATTAAAAAAAATTCAATAAGAGACCATTCTTTGTAATGCAGAATGAAAAATGAAATAGGCTTTATTGACACGTGCCTGAGGCTTGACTTCTACAATATACTGCCCACTTTTCACAGCAACTGGTTCATTTGCTAAAACACTCTCGAGATGATCTAACATTTCCTTTGCTTGAGAAAAACCAAATACAGGGTCTGCATCCAGATAATGCCAGACTAAGGCACTATCCTTTCTTTCTATTGCAGAACCATCAGTAGCCTCAGTATATGACATCATAACAGGTTGTGCAAGCTGCATCCAACCAAAATCGGAACCATGTCCATATGTTTCCCATTCTTCATTTTGAGGCCACCTGCAAAATTACATATCCAATATGTAACAAATCATCGTGAATAAAACATATGAAATGTGATTAGAAGAACTATTATATATAAGTCCACTTAATCTTGAAAATAATTATCTTATTCCACAACATCCTTTAAGCATCATAAAAAAAAACTACGTATATTCAGAAGTTCAAATTAATTGACATTACTAAAATAGCAGAAAACCCATGTTGTAAGATCCACTAGTTACTAGTCATGAAGTTCATAACCATGAATCAGATCATACTAAACACAGCATGCTTAATAGTAAGTCTTAAGACTTAGAGCTTAGATGCCACTTACAAGTCCATACTTTTCTTCATCCAATTGAAATCATAGTAACCACCAATAGCGACAATTTTTTTTAAGATAAGCCTTCTTACATAGCATTTCTATACAAAAAAGTCAGAACAACTTCTCCCAAACGACAAAACATCTACTAAAAATTTATGAGATACACAATATAAAAGCACATACCTCAAAAAGTAGCCATGTTCTGCAGCAAGTCCAAGGTTCTTGCAAGGATTGAACCACTTGCTTAAGCTGTCTCTCCCTCTTCCACTCACCATGAAAACTAAATTTTTGGGATCTCCACAAAGTCTGTTCAGGAGAGAGAGAACCTGAGGACTCGGAGTCTTAATAATAAAATGTTGAGGCATCAAAGTTCCATCATAATCCAACAATATAGCCCTGCTTTTGGCCCTAGAGTAAGCAGCCACAATTTCATCTATAGAAAGCTTCCTAAAATTAGGATCTAGTGCCACCACCCGAAACCCAAAGCCAAGACCAATGCCCCAACATCTTTTCCTAAAATGATCAGCACAAGTTCTCTCCATATCTTGCAAGAAGCTTCTAGACCAAAAGGCAACATCATGGCTACTAACATAACGGTAGTGCTTCTCATGTCGCAACTCCTTCTCGCAATCAGGAAATGTTATAGCCTCATTCATTGCCTCAGCAGTCGCTTCAACATTCCATGGATTTACACGAATGGCACCACTTAGGGAAGGAGAGCAACCAATGAACTCAGACACCACTAGCATGCTCTTCTTAGGTCCACTCAGCTCTGACCCTATCCCTGCACCAGAGACACCTTGTCTACATACAATGTATTCATAAGGAGTTAGGTTCATTCCATCCCTCACAGCTGTCACCACTACACATTCAGCAATGCTGTAATAAGCCATTCTTTCACTGATTGATAAAGGACGGTGAATAAAGATTATGGGTTCATATCCAGGTTTTCCAAGTTCTTTATTAATTCTCTTAACGCTCTCTTCTATTTCAGCCTGTATTTCCTCCAAATCTATTCCTTGACCTCTAGCAGGATTCGCAATCTGGACAAGTACAGCCTCTCCTCGCCAATTAGGATGCTGCTGGAGCATATGCTCCATAGCTAAAAGCTTCAAATTGATTCCTTTAAATATGTCCATGTCATCAACTCCAAGCAACACAGTTTTACCTTCAAACTGTCTCTTTAGCTCTTCAACCTTGAGATCTTTATCGGCTTGCCTAATCACTGTCTCAATATGGCCCATATGTATCCCAACTGGCATAATCTTTATTCCTACCGTCCTTCCATAATAGTCCAACCCTATGTAACCCCTCTTCGATTGATATTCCAAGCCCAACATCCTGCTACAACAGGAGAGGAAATGCCGAGCATAATCAAAGGTGTGGAAACCAATGAGGTCAGATAAGAGTAGAGCCTTAAGGATTTCTTCTCTAACAGGAAGTGACCTGTATATCTCAGACGAGGGAAATGGGCTGTGAAGGAAAAAACCCATTCTTAAACGCACAAAGCGCCTCCTCAAAAAAGTGGGCAAAACCATCAAATGATAATCATGAATCCAGACGAAGTCATCTTCAGGGTTTAGTACCTCAATAACTTTCTGGGAGAAAACCTTGTTGGCAGTAACATAGGCTTCCCACATCGAACGATCGAACCTACCTCCATGATCAGCTGAAAATGGCAACATGTAGTGAAAAAGAGGCCATAGCAGCTTCTTACAAAAGCCATGATAATACTTTGCCAAAAGAGTAGGTGACAGGAAAGCAGGGACACATTTAAATTTTTCCAAAAGGTAGTTTGATACATCATCCTGTTCAATTGGATCAACATCGACAGGCAATGACCCAACATACAATACCTCCATGTCTTCCGAGAATCCATCTTTCACCCTTAAAAGCAATGAATCCTCGTTCCAGCTAAAACTCCACCCTTTGTTGTCTGGCCTTCGTTTTGCCTTTAAAGGCAGAAGGTTTGCGACTATTATCATTCTATCACCAGCAATTGAAGAAGGGTTTTCAGATGTAACACTAGTGGCTTGGTCATCATCTAACTCAACAATATTCCCTGGCACTGTCATTACCCTGGGGAAACGCTTCCGCTCCTTCTCCCTACCCATTACTGGGAAATTCCCAGATGCTAAATCTAGGAGATTAGTGTATGATCTTGACATCATTTTCGGAAGCTTTTCCTTGTATTTCTCCCCAAAATATCAAGAAAATACTTTTCCCCAATTCAGAAAATTAGCCCCAAATCTCAACCCTCTCTACCTCTTCAACAGAGTATCTTCCAAATTATCTGCATTCAAGAAATAAATGAAAAAAGAAAAAGAAAAAAAAGACAATTTTCATAATAAACAACTACACAAGGCATAAGTCCTATACATCGAAACAAGAACAAAAAGCCCTCATTTTATCATTTTAATCACACAACAAAAAAAAAAATGAAAACAAAGACAAATCCAAACTGAATCAATCGAAAATAAATGATGCACAGAAACTCCACCAACAACTCATTTAAGCCAAACCCCAAAATTTATATTGACGAAACATTACTTTTATACAATCCATAGAAGAAGAAGAAAAAAAACCCTAGTTCTCATGAAGATTTAATCTGAGGGGGGTACAAAAGGTAAACATAAATTGAAACTTGAAACTGACCTCTGTGATAGAACCTAGTAGCATATTTTACTCATTTGCGTAAAAGACTCGATCTTTAGCGTGTAATTCAGCATGGGATTCTAGGGTTTGACGTAAAAATTGGCATTAGGGCTTGATATACGTAAATTTATTTACGAAATTATAAAAAATGAATCAATGATCGCCTACAACATGTACAATGGAAGTCATGGATATGAATATTCAAGAGAATAAATAACTTATTATTTTTTATTAGGTAAAATTGGATAAACTAATATTTTGTCTGGGAAACAAAACGTGCCAACAAATAAAAGAATCACTAAACTCACCCTGCTGTTTCATTTCATTCATAACTCACAACCAAATGAAAAAGTAGTACTTAAACAATCATACTTCTAAAATAAACAAATCTTCAATGTATGTAATAAAAGGAAACAAGTGAGTATTTTGGCAATTCAACAAAAATGTAGAAGATATACTATTAGATATGCTGATGCCTTACTTGATAAAAAAAAAATATATATATATATATATATATATATATATATATATATCTTGAAATAGAGAATTGTACCTTTTTATGAGATACATGAATATTATGGGATTATATCTAAATAGTTTGTATAAACAATATAACTATGATGGCCCTTAAATAGATATATGGAGGACGCTCTTCATCTGTAGTTTTTTTTTTTAATCGGACGGTGAAAGTAAAGATACAACTAGACTGTTAGCTGTAATATTCAAAAATATAATTATGTAATTAATACGGTCGATGAAATATGCGGGTATTTAAATTAAAAAGATAATAATGTATTAAAATATCCGTTGGAGGGATGTGTACATTGATTTACTAAAAATTTAACCACTTAGTAAAGCTGAATTTATGGTGTTGATGAGTATACATGTGTGTAATTTAAAGATAAAATATTTCTTATTTGAAAATTTTATTGATGAATGATTGTTATATTTAGATTGTGTATAATCATTTAAAAAAAACAATTTGATAAGTAAAAACCAACAACCATATTTTTTTTGATATAAAAAGGTGAAGTTGATATGTTTTTGAAAAAATGCTCCTTTTGTACAAACATGATTATTATTACTAAAAGATTGGTTACTTGAATTGTTATTTGAGCTCCTATATATAATAATAATACTTGTTTGTAAATACTAGATAAATGACACTATCATGTTGAATCAACTTGACTATAATAATAATTGTCAAGAAAATTATAATATAATTAGATAGTACAAAGAAACATTATTAATTATCTACATTTTTTAGTAAGAAAATTATTTTGTAAGGAATTCAACTTTTAAGTACTATGTTAATAAAACAATCGATTTTTTTTAGTAAAATATATAAACGTATTTCGCTCTTTTAGAAATAAAAGTTCTTATTCTGATGTAATTTTTATAACTATACTTGCCAGATAAATATATGAGAGAGTAATTTACCATATGAAAATGACATACATTTCGCTAAATTCAATTATACAAACAAATATGAATCTTAACCAAAAATTGGTATTCTTCAAGAACCTACATCATTAGAAACTTGACTTTTAATCAAATAATTATATGTATACTCCTATAAGATATAAATTAGATGAAAAACAAATTTAAGTGGTAGAAGTTGAAATAATTATTTTTAAAACATGGAAGAATATAAATGTGAAAAGTCAGAATTGAAGAAAAAATGATTATTCATTTTATTTTTTAATTCATTTAAATAGTTATATTAAAAAAATATAATTTTTTCATATTTAACTTGCAAAGTACGTAATTTATTGTGGTATATTCTACTATTACTACTCAAATTACATTCCTTAAATAAATAAAATACTTTTCCTATCTAAAATGACATTATTACTTTCTTATATATATATATATGTATAATTTTTTTTAGGGAGTTACTTTCTTATATAGTTTTATAAGTTGTGTGAGTTTATCATTTGCTCTAAAAGGAAAAGGATAAGGTTTTTAGCCAGCCGACTTTGGAATACAATTCCAGCTGGCAATGATGCGGTGTATGAGCACGTGCCAGTCACGGTACAGCTGGGGATGGAACACGTAGTCGTTGCTTTTATTGGGCTGTCCAAACCGCGTCGACCCGTGTGTACGGACCCTTGATATTTGGTTTAGCTTGCCTCATATTGGACCCCATTTGCGTTGTTTAAGCCCAAACCAAACCAATTTGTTTTGGACTTGGGTCTAAACTCTAAAGGAGTTTATTTAATTTCTAAACCACTAATGCAGAGTGCAAAAATATAAAGGGCCTATTTGGAAGGGTTTTGATTCGGTTTCGAGAGTTTCGGTTTCAAAAAATGGTTTGGATAGTTTCGGTGAAACTTTAAAACCTCATTTAGTTAGGTTTAGGATGTTGGGTTTTGTGGTTTTGCAAAAACTGAAACCCCACTTGGATTGAGTTTGAATGTTGGGGGTTTGGAGAAAAAAATAAGTGGTAGGAGTTAAATCAATATTTTTTATAGAGTTTGGGTGGGGGGGGGGGGGGGGGGGGGAGTATGTGTCAAATCAAAATTTTATAGGTTTCAAGAGTTTGAATGTTGGTTTCTGGATAAATTTCATGGGTTTGACGAAAACTCATTTGAAGAGGTTTTGGCCCGATCTTGCGGATTCCAACATAGATCCAAAATGTCTAAAGTTCCATTTTTTAAAACTAAAAATTCGCACGGAAAAGTAAAAGAACCAACATAATGGGAATGGAGGAAGTAGTGTTCACTTTATTTATAAAATCAGATTTGAAATTCAGTTGAATTCTTTAAATCTGTAAATTTTTAAATAAAACCGTAATGAACAAACTTCTCTAAAACCATTATTTTCATTACTATATTTGTTTACAACAAAAAGATAATCCAGAATCAGAAAAATAAGAGTTCAATTTTTTTCATTATTCACTGAAGTATATTTAGGAAAAATAAATCCCGATAATATTTCATAGATCATATCACTATAATTTCACATTCTCTATATTGATTATTGAATAAAGTCCATCAGATCTTTTATTGATATGGATCATCCAGAATCAGAAAGGGTTAAATAGTTTGTTAACTTTTCGTTGAAAAGAAATATACATCACATAGTCACATATACTTTAATTCATGGATATAATTGTAGTACTTAGGGGGTTTGTCTACAATATTTTATAATTCAGACGCTATTTTATAAAATAGTCACAAGTTCAAGGATCCAAGCGTAATTTCACTATAGTTTTCAAGTATTTTCTTCCCAAGAATCTAGCCAAATCCCCCGACAGCAATCTTCTCCTCTTCCACCACCTCCTCGTCCAATATACTTCTCCACTTCTATTCTTTCCCTTCACAAAAACCTTAACCCAACAAAAAATTTAATTGAAAAAGAAAAAAAATTATGGCTGGTTACAGAGCCGAAGAGGAATACGAGTATTTGTTTAAGCTTGTGCTTATAGGTGATTCAGGTGTTGGAAAATCCAATCTTTTATCGAGGTTCACAAAAAACGAGTTCAATCTTGAGTCCAAATCCACTATTGGCGTTGAATTTGCCACCAAAAGCCTTAACATCGATGGTAAAATCATCAAAGCTCAGATTTGGGACACTGCTGGTCAAGAAAGGTCACCCCTTTTCCTATTTATTTTAGAAATTAATCGAGCAAGATTTGATTTTTATGAAATGGGTTTGTTTTTTATTTGTATGTGTTGTGTGGTTTTTAGAATTGGGTTTGTTTATCATGTGTTTTTTTTGTTCTGATGGCATTGGATTCCTTGTATTTTTGTTTGAAAATGGGTTCTGGAAGACTTGGCATCGAATTTTTGTTACTCTGCATATATGCCCACATAGAATTTCATTCAGGATGTTATGATGGCAGTGAAAGCAATTTTGTGTATTTCATAGGGGTTGGATGGAGAAATCTATGGGTTGCTTTTAGTTATTGTTAACTCAAGTTGATCAAGGATCACTCTCTTGATCTATTCTGATAAATCTAATATGTATTCTCTTAGCTAAATGCTTTCAAGAAATTGAATTTCTTTGTTGACGATATTTATTCATATTTTTAGTAGTGTTTTGGTTAATTTCTCGATTTTATCGGAATAGCAAAGCTTCTCTCTAGTTTTTCCAAATCCTGCATTTCCTCACAGAACTTTTTATTTGGTAACAAAATTTGTTTAGTGTTTGATCTGGGCTTTGCGATCTTTTTGTAGACCTCGTGTGTTGAAAGTGAAGTGCTTTGTTGGCAAAAAAGGAGCATAAACTGTCCACTTTCTAGAACAACTATTTTTGATCATTTTCTTGAATCTAGATGTATCCACCACTCTATGTCATTGTTATATTTTCAATGCTTTTGCATTTCGGTTATGCCTTCGAAGAACTTGTAATAGTTGATGTTGAAGCTATAGATAGCTAAGAACGTAGTAGTATGAATCGTAAAGTCAATGAATATTAAACCTTTAATATTTAACAATCAAAACAATTTGAAAAGTTGAGGGTCTTTAGAGCAAACTCGCACTGCTTTGCCAAAGCACCATATAACAAGGAGAGATGATACTCATTGTTGGGTTTCTATGGGGGGACTATATATAGAATATAGACATAGAAATGCTCGCTTTGCCTTGAATTACAACCATGCACACAACAAAATCACAAGAGAATAATGAATAATACACATGGCACACTGATATAATTGATTCTTTCTAGTTCCATTAATAATAGACTGATATGTATTGCTGTAAATGAATGAAAATTACAAGACAACAACCGTTCATAATTTTAATTGGTTTTTTTTTTTGTGGGGCGGGGGGGGGGGGGGGGGGGTGTGTTGTTTCGGGTCTCTTAACTTCTGAATCTTGTATTTGCTTATTATTTGTTGACCCACTTGTAAATCTCTATCTTAACCTACTTTTGGGGTATTCTAGCCCAGACCCGGCTCGTATGAACCAAAATAATATGCATGACAAGTGCAATACCTTTGCTCTGTGGTTGAATAACATTTCTAGAGTGGGAATATGTATACACACTTGCCATGTGATTGGGTGCGTGAGGCCTAACTCGGTTTGGGTAAGAATTTTGCTCGATGTGAATAGTGAAATATACGGACTATAGCTTCGATATGGCAAATTCTTGTTAAAATTAACTCATTGGTTTCTTCGTATGGATTAGAGCTAAATGCAAAAATACCCCCTGTGCTTTGCCTATTTGTCAAATCCCCGTGTTCTTTTTATTAGCAAAATCCGCAGTGTTATTTTTCATTAGCGAAAAAATCAATTTGAAATTTCTTCATAATTCCGTAGGGAGGTTATTTAGGTGAATAGGGGTGTTTTCGCATTTTTTTGTGGGGTTATAATTGTCATTTTTTCTTCAACATATGTATGGCTTGGGAGAGGAATTTTTGCTAATAAAAAGTAGCACTGGGGAGTCTTTATTAATAAACATAAGACAGGGGGAGTTTTGCTAATTAGGCAAAACATAGGGGAGTTTTTCTGCATTTCACTCTATAGATTATAAAAAATACATTGTAACATAACTCCGACAATTTTTGTTCCCACAGGTATCGTGCCATAACTAGTGCTTACTATCGAGGAGCCGTTGGAGCATTGCTTGTATACGATGTCACTCGACGCCCTACTTTCGAGAATGTTTTAAGATGGCTTAAAGAATTGAGAGACCACACGGACCCCAACATTGTAATCATGCTCATTGGCAATAAAGCCGATCTTAGACACCTCGTTACCGTTTCAACTGAAGATGGTAGAGATTTAGCCGAAAGGGAGTCTCTCTTTTTCATGGAAACATCAGCTTTGGAATCAACCAACGTGGATAATGCATTTACCGAAGTTCTTACTCAGATTCACCGTGTTGTGAGCCGAAAGGCAGTTGATGCTGGAGAAGAAGGTACCACGTCATCGGTTCCGTCTAAAGGGGAAACGATCAATGTTAAAGACCAGGGGACGGGTTGGAAGAGATTCGGGTGTTGTTCGAGTTAAGGTTTGAAGGGAAGAATCGAGGGTAAATTACATACTCTTTTTGTATATTATCTTCAATTTGTGGATCCTTTCTTTAACTATTTATTATCGGGTGATTTGACGTAGTATTGGATTATGCCAAATTTTCTCTGTCCTAG
Source organism: Penstemon newberryi var. newberryi (assembly GCA_030819805.1). NCBI lineage: Eukaryota > Viridiplantae > Streptophyta > Magnoliopsida > Lamiales > Plantaginaceae > Penstemon > Penstemon newberryi. The sequence continues at coordinate 2,278,169 of JAUALY010000003.1, read as the reverse complement.
CGGATAATACAATATGATTATCTTTGTTTGCCTGACCTTGCTCGTTTTATGCTATGAACTGTTTTTAGCGGTTTGATTTTGCAGTGTTATTGGTCATTGCTGCTTCCTTGTTTCTTTTAATGATTGAATTTTGGCAAAAATTCATTTTTAGTTCTGGATTGGTCACGTAACACCTTTCTTTTGAAGAAAACACTTCTTGTCTTAACTTTCCTTTCATCCCTTTTCCGTAAAAATTGGGACCGAAAGAGCGCAATAGGTCTAAAAGTGTAGTTTTGCCTTGAATTTCTATACTCTTCTTTGAAATCCAGAAAAGGGACATAAGAACTGATTCCTTTATAGAATGACTGAAATAGATTCTGACATCTGATTGACTGTTAATTCAACATTAGTCATTTTCTTTTCCCAGTATAAATGAAGGTTTGAGCTACAAGTTTCTACAAATGCAAAGTTTAACCTACTAGTGTTCTCAGCTGAAAAATTACAAAAAAATTATGAAAAAGAAGATCGTTTTTCTTCTTGAAATCTTTAAAGTAAAACAAGTCAAAAGAAAAGATGTGAGAAAAGCAAATGTGCATCTCAGACTCAAGTTTATTAATGATGTTCACTTTGAATCTACCATCACTTTAAACTATGGTACATCATAACCCCGTGGGCGGTGCCACCACAACATGGTGTTTCAATATTGCATCTTCCAAAAACCACCGAAGATTCCAACTAGTCTCCCAAGCCACCGAGCAAGAGCTCATCCTCTTCTCTAATCGGCATGAACACTTCAACCTCGGCGTGAGCCCACGAGGGTTGTTCTGTCTGTCATGGGCTCCACATCGCAAAGCCAGCCTAACTGGTCAGCAAGATAGACGAAGCTAGTGACGGCTGGCTCGATGTCTAGTCGGTTGGCGAAGGCTGCACATTCCTCCGAAGGGAAACTGGCTGCAGGGTAGTGGCGGTGGATGAGGAAGGGGAAGTGGAAACGATGGGAGTAGTGGTTGTGGTGGTGGTGGTCACAAGAGTAGGTGATGAGGAGGGAGGTGGGGTCGAGGTGGCTCCGTGTGACTTGTATGGTTGGACACCCTTTTGAGCTGCTACACTTATAATATCCCTTGCCATGTAGGACTAAGAGTGTACTATTGCCTTGAATTTCTATACTCTTCTTTGATGCCCAGAAAGTGGACATAAGATAAGATTCCTTTACAAAATGGCTGAAATAGATTCTGACTTATAATTTAACATTTGTCATATTCCCAGTATCAATGAAGATTTGAGCTACAAGTTTCTACAAATTAATGCAAAGTTTAACCTAGTGTTCTCAGGCCTCAGCCGAAAGATTACAGAAAAAATAAAATCAGTTTTTTTCTTCTTGAATTCTTTACAGTAAAACAAGGCAGAAGAAAAGATTAGAGAAAAGCAAATGTGCATCTCACACCTAAGTTTATTAATGATATTCACTTTGAATCTACCATCGTTTATAATTATGGTACAACATATATAATTATCACCCTGTGCCACCACAACATGGTGTTTCCACATTGCACCGTCGGAAAACCACCGAAGATTCCGGTAAGTCCCCTAGGTCACCAAACAAGAGCTCATCCTCTTCACCAATCGGCATGAACACTTCAACCTCGGTGTGAGCCCATGCGGGCCCCACGAGGGTTGTCCCATCTGTCATGGACTCCACATCGCAAAGCCAGCCTAACTCGCCAGCAAGCTCAACGAAGCTAGTGTCGGGTGGCTCGATGTCCGGTTGGTTGGCGAAGGCTGCATATTCCTCGGGAGGGAAACTGGCCGGCGGGGTAGTAGCGGTGGAGGAGGAAGGGGAAGTGGATACGGTTGAAGTAGTGGTTGTGGTTGGTGGGTGGTGGTGGTTTTTGGTGGTGGTGGTGGGAAGGTGGTGGTTGTGGTCGCAAGAGTAGGTGATGAGAAGGGAGGTGGGGTCGAGGCGGCTCCGTTCGACTTGTTTTCTAGCTGGACACCCTTTTGAGCTGCTACACTTATAATATCCCCTGTCATGCAAAACATGCATCAAAGTACTTAGAAAATACCAACTATAAATGTGATTCATAAAAGTTCAAATTAAGCTTCATCCGCATTTATCCTTGAAATATTTGGAACTCAATCAAAAGACGATTCAATAAGTTAATATACGATAAAATGTTTATAAAAAATATTCAAAATTTAAGTCCTACTCTCATGTTCGTCATAACTAAAATTCGATTCCTAGTACATGCAAAATAATATTAAGCACAATTTCAAACTTGATTTAAAAAATAGAATCAAATTTAAATAATGTATTGTTCGATATTTTGACATCCATATCATTTACACGAGTCTGCATATGGATATATATATAAGATGAAATTGAGACAAAGCTATTAAGTATAGTTCTATTATATATTATCTGGGCAGCTGTAATTGTCGGCAATACTCATTTAAGTTATATGAGAAAAACAATTCTTGTATTAGGAATCAAAAGTAAGGAATGCGCATGTATTATTGTATAAAATCAAGAGATATATCCAACCAAAATTGGATATCCCTATATTAGAGAAACAATTCCCCTAGCAGGAATCAACAGCAGAGGATGCACATGTATTATTATTTAAAATCAAGATTATTTATTGCCCAACCAAAATGGCAAATTGTAAAATCAAAGAATGCACATTTTATAATGCGTATGAATTTTACATGAGCCAAATTTAAATCATTTACAACATAGGTACCCCAAAACCTCAACCCCGCTCTTGGATGTGTATGGAGGGTGGTACAATTTATGTTTTTTTGTTATTAGATTATATTTTTAAGGAAATAATTAATTATGAATGTTTTTTCGTTCAATTAACTACCATTATTAAAAATAAATAAAAATTGTCGGAATTTGTCATTGGTGTATAGACACCAACTAAGTAACTTTCTAATTTGAGATTATTTTGAATTCCATAAGCAATTGACCGAGACTAGAGTCAAATATCTTAAAATTACAAACAGTAAAAAAAAATATATAAAATTTATAGCCAAATGTCATAAATTTGTAAATACTAAAAAGTCAAAGGAGCTAAACTGCAACCAAGTGTCCTAAAATTGCAAATACCAAAAAACTTAATTAAATTGCTATCCTATCCTAAGAAAAATGGTCCCAAAATCGTTTCTACAACCAAATTGAGAATTGATTTGGAGAAGGAAAAAAAAAAAAAAGGAAAAAATGATTTTTATTATTTATATATGCCTCGTCCATAATTAATCAAGAGCGTGAGACAAACTAATCAAAAAGCGCGTGAGCATCCCAAAAAAGTAGTAGTATTAGAATTTTCAACCACTACGCTCCATTCCACAACCCATTCAATCATTCAATGAAGTTATTTATCTCAGCCCATTTAGCCGCCTCTAATAATCTAATACTAAAAATTTCAATCACCACCTACTCCCCGGCGACAACTACAAGAAAATAAATCAAAAATAAATAAATTAATTAATTACCTTGGATAAGGTGACCCTTTAATCGGTTTTTGTCCGTACTTCCGCCACGACCAAGAATCCGGCGGCGGATACACCTCTCCTTTACTACTCCGTGACTTATCGCCGCCGCCTATCGGAACCGTCACTACTCTCTTTTTAGTACCCCTTTTATTACTGACAAAAAAAACCCAAATAAATTGAATATCAGTATTTTCAATCATATGATAAGGATCGTCTCTTAATTTGTTGAATCGAAATTAAAAATTAAACCTTTTTTTGGGACCTTCCTCAGCTAACTCATCACCAGAAAATTGTGAATCCTCCTCATAATCTTTATCAAATTTAGCTTCCATTGTTTGTATGCATGTGTATGTATATGTTGCCTGAAAGAAGATGGTGAGTAGGGGGTTTTGGGGGGCGGAGAGAGTTGGTACGAAGAAGAGGTGATGAAATTTGTGAGTTAATATGAGAGGAGTAAGGTTGACAGATTGGCATAAAATAAAAAGAAGTAAAGTAATTTATTAAGGACGTGCAAGCCAATTCACTTATATGTAAAAATATTAATTTTTCTTTATTGACATATTCTTTAGTGTTAATTTTTGCAGATTTTTTTTTGGAGGGCCCATCATCACTCATTTTGTAATAATACTATAGTTGAGTTTGTCAGGGATATTATGTCATATACATATAATATAATCAACCAATCGCTTTCTTTTTCATGTATGTGAACTTTTTAAATAAAGTTTAACTAGAGATGTTAATTTTATGACGGGGAAATTGGATAGTTGGTTTTCTCAAAAAAAAAAAAATTGGATAGTTGGTGACGTAAAATATGGGACTTCACAATTTTTGTATAACCAGAGAACGTAAATGTAGATATAGTATAAGAGCATCTCCCATGGTCATCCCTATTTTTTTCACCAAATCCTATATTTGGTGCAATGATGATGAGTTGATCTCCCATGGTTAGCACACCATTTCACCATTTCACCATTTTTGGTGTTAGAATGGTGTTTTTGGCCTCCCATGGTTTTCATCAAAATTTACACCAAATTATAAAATAATAATATTTCACCATTTCACCATTTTTAGAGAATAGGATTTGGTTTGATCTCCCATGGTATTTCACCAAATGTGTAACCAAATAATAAATTTGATGTCTATCATAGTTTTATTTCATTAAATTTTCAACACAATATTATCAATTTTAAAGTGCTATTTACAATTACAAATTATTTTTAAAAGTATTAAATTTTTATAACTGTGTTAATTAAATTTTATGCTATATAAGTTATGAAAAATCATTAAAACATGTAACACAATTAACTCAAAATGTTATACATATAATAAAATCATAACATAAACAACATTTTCATAAACACTTGCATAATTAAACAACATTACAAAACTGATAAAGAAAAAACAACATTGCAAAACGAAATAATCGTAACTCAAACTCATTACAAAACATCTCACTCATCATCGTCATCATCACCTATTTGGCTACTTTTATCCCACAAGTGTGCAACCAGTCTTCTTCTTAGTTCATTGTGCTCTCCTTGATTTATCAAATTCCGATGTCAGTCAGTCTTCTTAGTTCATCGTAACTCATTATGTTGTTTAATGTTGTTTAATTAAATGTGTGTTTCATTAAGAAGTTTGTCGTCATGTATTTTATTTTCATGTATTATTTAGGTTTAATAATATAAATGTAGCTTATTGTCGTTTTATTAACAATGTATTTCATTAAAGGATTTGTTGCTGTTTATTGCATTTTAATTATTAACGATAATTAGTGTATTTATTTGATAAAAATCAATAAATTAATTGATTATTATACCTAAATATATACAATTAATTAACAATAATGTAAAGAATATTTATTTTTACTAACAATAATTTTTTATTAATAATAATTAATGTATATATTTAATAAAAGCCAATAAAATATTTAAAATATAGTTAAATACATATAAATCATAATAAACATGTCAATACGTTGCTAATCATGCAATTAGATGCTAATTAATCAAATAGGGACAATTACACCAAATCCTATTTCTTTTCCTATATTTGGTGATAAATATAGGATTTGGTGTAAAAAATGGTGAAATGGTGGAATGGTGGGAGATGTAAATTCCTTCACCAAAAAATTTGGTGTAAAAATAGGATTTGGTGAAATGGTGAAATGGTGGTTGACCACCATGGGAGGCTAAAAAAAAATCCCTATATTTTTTGGTTTATGGTGATTTAGTGATTTAGGGTGGGAGGCTAAAAACATCTAAATTAGATGAAAAAAATAGGATTTGGTGTACCATGGGAGATGCTCTAACAATCTAAAGCAATACTCATATCAATGTCTATTAATTGAACGAAGATGGACGAGATTGACCACGTACATTGAACATGACATTATTTCGTCTTTAGGAGTAAAATTAATCACATTTTTCTCACTTTTGGAGGGAAAACTATCACATTATTTCATTATTTGGATAAAAAATTATAACATTTATCTCACGTTTTCACGTTATATTTTCACTTCAAAAGATAGGATAACAGCCACTTGCACTCGATTTCTTTTATTTCGGTCTAGTTATTTGATGGTGGTATATGAACATTAAAATTAATATTTAAATTGTGATACTAAGTGTGTATTTATGTACCCAATTGTATCAATATTAAAAAGTGCTCTATTATATGGTACTAAATTACAATTTTCCCATTTTTATGGCTAATTAATTGATGTCATGTATAGAAAAACTAGCTACCAATTTATTTTTCTATTAAAAAGTTACGAATTTTTATCATACTAGAAAAGTGTACGTACATTGTATGTGTTTAATTTTAATTTCATGGTTATTTTTCATAAATTAGATTAAAATTAGCTTCTTCTTTTCTATGCCATAAAAAATCATATATATTCAATTTATTTTTTACGAAATTTATGTTTATTAATTATTATTGTTTTACCAAAAAAAAATGATGGCCTTAAATAGTTGTAAAAAAAAATTAAAATGATGACTTATATAGTCTGGACATCTTATAGAATTTGATCTATAATAGTAGTATTCATGTTAAGTTTATTCGTTATTTACCGATAATACATGTTTCATCATTTTCTTCACAAATTTTACCCGAATTTTCATCTATTTCATGAGCATTTTTTCTTATTGGTTTCACCAACTTCACCAATGTTCACCAATTTTACCTGAAGTTTCATAGATTCATATGTTTCCTGTGTTTAATTTTTTTACCGGTTATATATATATATATATTTAGCGATTTTTCCACTTTTTTTATCGGTTATAACATTTTTCATTGTTTTTCCATTTTTCTTCGATGTTTTTTCCAATTTAAACCATTTTTCCACCGATTTCACCTTGTTTTTGTCGGTTAAATTTTAATCCGTTTTCACCTATCTCACTGATTTCACATGTTATTCACCTGAATTTTTCATTGATTAAACATGTTTTCACCGACTTTAAGCTTTTTGACTGATTTTACCCTTTTTCACTGATTTTATCCGTTTTCCGTTTTCATCCGTTTCTTTACAAATTTCACCCAAATTTTCATCGATTCATATGTTCTCACTGTTTAATTTTTTTTAATCGGTTCACATTTCTTTTAGCAATTTACCATTTTTTTTTACCGTTTTCATCTATTTCACATGTTTTTCTTTGATTTCACATGTTATTTATTCACTTGAATTTTTCATTGATTAAATATGTTTTTACCGACTTTACGCTTTCTGACCGATTTGACCCTTTTTTCACTTGCTTTGCACCTTTTTACTGGATTTCACATGTTTAATCATTTTTCTTACAAATTCCACTCAAATCAATTTTCATCGATTTCACATATTTTCACAAACTTTATATTTTTTTAATCGATTTTACCTGTTTTCATCTATTTTCACCAATTTCACCCGAAATTTTTATCGATTTCAAATGTATTTACGGTTTCACAAGCACTTTTTTTACTGGTTTCACCCATTTTTTAACTTACTTCACTAGTGTTCACAAATTCACCCGGACTTTCATCGATTCACGTGTTTTCATTGATTTAATATATTTTTTTATTGATTTCAGCAGTATTCATCGATTTCACCAGTTATTTGACCAATTTCACTCATTTTTCACGAAACCAATTCCATGAAAGTACGAGGTCACGCATGTCTTGTTATTCTTTATATTTATTTTGCTTCTCTAAACAAATAAATAATAAGTACTTAGCTAAAGTCATATGCAATTTTGGTTCATTTATAGATAAGATGCGATTCTATTTTAACTTTTCATTTATTAATTTTTCTTCTTCTTATGTATAGCAGAATGATATTTAAGAGAATTTGATTTTAATATTTTTCTTTTAGAGGAATGTATATGACTTATATTGTACTAAATCTTTCAATGATACGAATAACATATTTTTACTTAAAACATATTGTTGCTAAATTAAAATAATTTTACATTTATATTTTAGGAGCTATTTAAAATAACAGTGTTTTTTTTCTTATGGTTTATTTTATTTTATGTGTTATATGAGAAGAAAATTGAAATTATAAAATTTGATATAAAAGATAGTTTCTAAATATTAGGAAACTATGTAGGAGATAAATATATTAAGATTTCATGTCTAATTGTACCTTTACCAAAATTAATATAAAAAGATTCCATGTCTAATTATTTTTCTTCAACTATTTTTACATATTTACCATTGAATTAAATATCACTTTACAACTCAAATAAGGGTATGAATAGTCTTCACAAAAAAAGAAAAAAACTTATTATTCACACTTTTATAATAAAAAATAAGTATATATATATATTAGATTTCTAAAATAATACTCCTAGTTACGTTTTTGGGTATTTTCTTAGCTAATTAAATACTGTCAATTTTAAGAGATATCGTAAATTAAGCTAATTCTCACTATGTACAACGAATTATATGAAATCCCCTTAACACGAGACAATAAGATGCATTCAAATCAAATTTTTTTGACATAAAAGATGTGACGTCATCATATGATTATGGCGGGAACACTACCAACAAATGTCTCTCCACAAAGCAAAACATAATTGAAGGGCAATTAAAATAGCACAAACGGTAGCCAGAAGAGCAAAAATCATTTCATTGAAGTTCATCGATCTTCAAGGAGTTTCTAGCAAAGATCATGGTGTTTTTCAAGAAAATTCGGATAATGTTTAATTCGAGATCAAGCCACGAAGCTCTCAAATCAACGTTATTTGAGATTCAATGTGCTCTGAAGAAAAAATAAAGTCCATCAAAATTAAAGCATAAATAAAATTCAATTTTGAATCACGTTTTGATTCATTATCAAGCAACACAACCCTAGAGGCCATGGTAACGTTGTTCAATGGCCAAATTATGTTGAAGGAAGTGTTAAGAAATTGTATCACAATTAGACTCTTTTAAAATTCAATTACGATTCCTTTTCCAATAAATTTCAGACACTAAATTTCATGTCAAACTTGTTTTGAATGGAAAAAAATGGAACATATAATGAACATGATTGTCAATTGGGTTTTATTAATCCAAGTTTGTCTAGCTCAACCAAATACCACCACGTTTGTTAACTCTAAGCTCAACTCAACTTACATTGTTTTTTTAAACTGTGAAGAATTGAGTTATACAAATTTCAAGTTTTAAGCTTAGCTCAAACTAAATCTAGATAAATATTTCAAGTAAGGAATTCATTAGGCCTTTGTAATAGTAAAATAAACCTAATATGTCTTGGATATTACCTACGCATTTCAAATATATACATTAAGAAAATATTCATATATAATACACAATAGTTAATATATCCCATACAAGTGTCTCTAATAAAACTACAAATTCAAAGTCAACTCATAAATGTCCTAATAATGACAATCATAAATATCTAAAATGCTCGTATATACTCCCTCCATTCCACGATACATGTCTCTTTAGAGAGAAAAAAAAATCCACAATATATGTAACTTTATGAATTCAAGATAAACTTAAATGTATTTTGATATTTTTACCCTTCTTCATTTAAAGAGAGAGAAAAAAGATGTATGGAAAAGAGAGAGATGGATTATGAGGAATTACAAAAAAATAATTTTTTCCAAGGGTAATTTTGTCCAACAACATTCTTTTTTTTCTAAAATTTAGGGTATTAATTGATTTATTAATCCTTGTGAAAAAATCTTAAACGTCATCTAATGATGGAGGGAGTAATGTATTTACCGTCTAAAAAAAATCTTAATTTTTTTTTAAAATTATACAACATTTAAAATTATTTAAGCATTTAATTGGTCAAGCTTAATTTATCTTTCTTTCTGAAACTAAAGCTAAGAGTAGAAAGATAGATTTTTTGAAAAATAAGTTTAGTATGTATGTTGTTTGTGTTGAGTCTAGAGGGCGTTCAGGTGGTTTAGCGCTACTATGGAATAAGGATTTATTGGTTGACTTACAAAGTTTTTCTCCAAGCCATATTGATGTTCATATTACTGAATCTGATAACCCTACAGGATGGCGTCTTACTGGTTTTTATGGAGAACCTGATACTTCTCATAGAAAAAAATCGTGGGACTTACTTCGCCTTCTTGCTAGTAGAAGTTCAAAACTGTGGGTTTGCATGGGTGATTTTAATGCTCATCTTTATCACTCCGAAAAAGAGGGAGGTAACTGTACTCCGGGGTACCAATTGAGAGATTTTAGAAATGCTTTACAGGATTCGGGCCTTAACGATCTGGGTTTTTCGGGCATTCCTTTTACTTGGTCCAATGGCTGGGAGTACCCGCGTACAGTTAATGTTAGAATTGATAGAGCTTGTGTTACAGATACTTGGTTGAGAAAATTCCCATTTAGTAGAGTCGTTCATCTTAATTACGGCGGTTCAGACCACTGTCCTATTGTTTTGCGGATCCTTGACAGGGAACTAGATCAGCCGAGCCATAGGAAGAGAGGCTTTATGTTTGAATCCATGTGGCTTGAAGATGTGGAGTGTCCTTCATTGATTAAGAACTCTTGGGGTGTTGATAGTCCCCATTAGAACATTAATATCTGGGATAAACTTGATACTTGTAGGGGGAGCTGGAGGCGTGGAGTAAATCATCATTCGGGGGGGTTAGGAAAAAAGTAGACAAAATCCGGAAAAATATCCACTCTTTGAAAACAGGGACGATCACATATACTTCAAAAAGGGAGGAGAAACTAAGGCGTTATTCCGAGGACTTAAATCGGGTATTGGTCAAGGATGGAGAAATGTTATCTTGGAGAGTGATTGTAAATTAGCGGTGAACGGAGTTTCGAATCACCAAGGTCATAATCACTTTCATCCATTGGGCCATATCTTCGAGGATATCAAGTCCTTAGCTAGAAGTCTAGATTCTTTTGTTTGTTCCCATGTGCTTAGGAAAAATAATTCCGTAGCACATGCTTTAGCGAAGGTTGCGATTAGTATTTCTCCTATTTCTAGTGAGCTCCCGAGCTTTATTCATGACATTGTAATTGCTGATATTGAACATTAATGAATTTTGACCTTCCGGGTCTTCTCAAAAAAAAAAAAAAAAAAAATTGGTCAAGCTTAATTTCAAGCAGAGCCTTAAGCTTAAACTCAATTGCGAAATTTATTGAGGTTAATAAAAATGCTCAAAATCAACCTAACTTAGATTTAATTAAATTATATTTAAATAGAATGGGCTCAAGTCACAAAACCTCAATTTTACTCAGCTAAATTGACAGTGGTGAGTAAATTAAATCATAAGAGGGTCTCGAATTTATACTTAACATATTCTTTAATTAGATAGTGATTATTTAATTAAGGCTAAGAAACTCAATAATGGAGTTCAATAACGACAGCTACTACTGCTAATTAAACTGTCAACTGGATTATCAATTGCTTGTAAAAGGAAAATAATGCTTCTAATTTATTTTATTTTTGAAACTTAGCTAGATAAGATATCGATTAACACTATATGTTAATTAGACTGGGAAATTATGAGAATTCAAAATATGTCCTTTTTTTTTTTTAATCATTTATCTTCTCGTGATTTTGAAATTTGAATATGTAATTAATACAATCTTCTGCATTTTATATTCATGTCATCAACCTTTGTATCATATTTTTTTCTTAATATTCTTTAAAATAATTAGGAAAGGATATAAAAAATGGGACATCATACGAGATTAGGCCTTTGGTCTTTTTTAAATGACACTGTGAACCCGCGAAAAGTTTAATTATTAGTACTTTGCGTACCTAATTATAATAAATTGTTTGTACTATGACGATCGACATAATCCATTCTACCCAATTTAAGAATCGTTGTAAAAGAGAGAAGCATTTATGTGAATGTGAGTATATTCTGTTTACATTTCTTCAGATATAAAATGCTAGTACTTCGTAAAACAATTGATTATTTCTTTTTACTTAAATTTCTTTATAAATGACAAATCATAAGTTTGTACACGGTGAAACCTCAACTAGTTGGTACATGGGAGTGAAGAGAACGAAAGATGATGTTTGTATGCAATTAATTTTGGATATCAAGTTTTATAATTCTTAAATTTACAAATTCTTTAAAAATTATATGACCCACATGTCAAACAAATCCAAAGTTAGAAACAAATTCAGATAAATATATTTTTAATGCACTCACATGTTCACTATACACTCAACATTTTCTTTGAAAAAAATGTTTTCATATTTTCAAATCTTACGAAATCACAATTGGTACCACTATACCACGTGATATATATATATACATATATAATAAATTTTTTAGATGATGAATACATCGTTACATCAAACATTCGAATCAAATCGAATTTAATCTATTTTATTGGTATCAAAGTAAACTTTACAAATGCTAGTATAAACTAGAAAAAATGTTAGTATTAATCTAGATAAAATATTAAAGTCTACATTTTTCGTTTGTAATTCAAATGAATTTTAAATTGTAGGCTTCAAACTTCATGGCAAAATCAAATACCATAACGGACCACAGCAGAGCCTCAATTTATTAACTTAAAAATGAAGACTTTGTGATTTGTTATGCCTTGATGAGGATTCAGGGTAGAGTGAATAGCATTTTTGGTTCTCCTTATGGGCCAAATTTTATATTTTCGCCGCTTTTAATTTTTTTGTAGCAGATTCGTCCCTCTTATCAATGTAGTGTTTCACATTCGTCCCTCTTATAACACATTCGTCCCTCTTAAATTTTTTGTAGCAGATTCATCCCACTTATCAATATAGTGTAACACATTCGTCCCTCTTAAATCCATAATACATCAGCTTTCGTCCATTTTAGAATATGTTTTGGATTTAAGTGATGTATTTCATATTTAAAAGGGACTAAATTGTTACACTACATTGATAAGAGGGACGGATCCGCTATGAAAAATTTAAGAGGGACGAACATATTACACTAGATAGATAAGAGGGACGAATATTTTACACTAAATTTATAAGAGGGACTAATCTACTATAAAAAATTTAAGAAGAACGAAAGTACAAAAATTAATCCATAAGGAGAACCAAAAGCGTTATTTACTCTTCAGGGTATAAGTTTAACTCAACAATACAACGTTTCATTCTTTGCCAAGTTTTTTATTTTTATTTTTTGAAATCTCAACGTAAATTATATTTAGGTCTAACAATTAAATTAAACTTAAATATCATAGTTTGTTTAACTGAGGTTTATAACCTGTAGAGTAATAAAAAGTGTTTATTAATTACTTAGAACGAAAGTATTCAATTTTCAATATTCTCTTCAACCAAGAAAACCAAAAAATAAAAGTTTATTGATTCCACTTCTCTAGCTAAATAAGTAAGAATATACAGATAGTACATTTACATTCTTGCCAAATTCTAATGCATCGTTTTCGTTTATATATAGTTAAGGCCATGGTCGCCCTAAAAAAAAAAAAAAAAAAGAAGGTTAATCCCATAGTCAAGTGGAAGCATGACTTAATTAATATTTATTGCACTATCCTATATATATATGTGCAAATGGCCGGGGATTAACTTTTTATTTAATGCAGTTGTGATCAAATAGTGATGCAGTTGGTATTTAATGCAGATCAGAATATAATGAAGGAAAATTAATTAATTAAAGATCACTCCATTCCATGACAAGGTAATTGCTTTATAATTGGATAAAGATTCATCCAGCACTAATTTATAAATTACTAATAAGGCGTCTGTTTGACGTTTTTACTTTTTACACAAGAATTCGTCCCACGTACATATATGAAAATTTTACTCCCTCCATCCTCCATTTGTTTCTTAATATCGGTCGATTTAGAGAAATTCTTTTGTTTCAATCTATCCGTCAGCTTTAGAATTTCAATGCGACATTAATTACTCAATTTTTAAAATTACCCTCATTTATTATTATTATTTTATCACCTCCTTGGAGGAGAGAGAATAAGGGTATTTTATGTATATTTTTTCATTTTCCCCTAAATTTATGTTATTTATTAAGTTTCTTAATACATATGTAAAACTTTAAAGCGACAGATATTAAATATCGGAGGGAGTATTTCAATCCATAACTAATTGAGAGTAGTGCTACTAAAATGGAACATTTATGTATTAATTTAAACTCGACTTGATCAGGTCTAACACAACTTCATACTTATATTTTGTTTAAAATTAATAAGGATTATTATTGAATGTCTATTTCATCTAAAATATTAAATTGCTAAGGAAAAGAGACATATTTACGTAACCTCTTTATTTGATATGGCTATGTGATGTCATATTGAATGTCCAAGTTAACTAAAAATTTAAGTTATTAAAAAGAATAGAAATTTTAATAACTATAACATAACATTATACATGGCCTGACCATGTTAATAACAAATCAAATAAAAAACATACATTTAATCAAATTTAAAATTAGAAACAAATTCTTTATAATCAATAATTACTATTAATTATATGGTCATTGGACTTCTGAGATATTCAAATTATCTCGATATTTATTTAGGTGCGTGAAAGTTGGTCCGGACACTCTTTCTAAAAAATAATCATCCTAATTAAAAACAATAAAATAATTAACTCAATTCACTTCAATTTTGTTATTCTCGAAGACAGTTACAAAGATGAAAACATTTAATATAAAATATACATTATGTTTCCTTTCTAAAAAAGTTTACTTATCATATATATTGCTTTTTAGTGCAACCAAATTAATAATAGGACATGCAACTCTGATGCCAGTGTCATATTTTTTTATGAAGTGAAAAATTGTAATTTCCTTAGATACTATTGATTAGGATTAAAATATGGGATGGATAGCACATCATCCAATGAAAATTTATTAATTAATTAGAATCAAATATCTTTAGCCAATTGTTATGAAAATGACCATGTCTTGCTCCGCATTTGGCTCTAAGCTAGGATGTCATTTTATTGTTTAGCTCTTTATATATTCATATAAATTGATGCATATAAAATTTAGTATTATCTAGTTGGATCATGGGTTGTTGCAGGTTAATTAATATCTGGAGTGTCACATTCATTTTAATAAAAAGTCAAGCATATCACTGTATTTTACTAACTTATTATTTATTTTTTAACTTATTATTTATTGAATAGCGCAGATTCTGTAAACGTATAATCTCTGTGCATAGAAGAATTGAGCCACATAAAGATGGCGAGATGAATTTGCACAAGATGAATTTTCTCTCGAAATATATATGTCGAAATCTGAAGTTTTCGCGTTGAAATTTCTATCAAAATTTTTTTCGTCGAAATCACTTTTTTTTTTTACTGCCTAATTCGGTAATTTCGATGAATTTTATGAAAAATTCGTCGAAATTTGCCCTTTTTCTAATAGTGACATATATTGTGAAGAAGAATAAGATATTATTTGTATAGATAATCAAATTTAAAAATTCAGGAATTTTTTTTACTATGTGTGTATGCAATGTCAAGTTTTTCAATTATTTGATGAAATCTTCGTAACTGAATTTCACTGCTAAACTATAAATAAAATTATGGCGAGGTAATATTTATGAGCACGAGTATGTGAAACTTTAAATATATCACACATAAGTTTACGCATAAATTTAAGCCTGTCTGATTTGTAGGACATGTGCAACATTTGAAGCCCACAAGCCAAATCTAAAATTAAAAGGCCAGGTTATGAAATATTTTCATGGCCAAATACTTTCCTTTGCACATCAATTAATTAATACTTATTTTCTTGGAATTAATTTTTAGTAAATTGTAAAACATGAATGAGTGATAAGTCATAATATCGGCTGCAACAAAAGAGTTGATGAGTCCACATTTTGCATAATTTATTTTTTGTATCTTTGTGCCAATCTTCCCACACAAATACAATGAGCCCACATTTATATATCTTTTTATATTTATATAATCTCATTTGCCATTTGATATCTCTGTAAGTTTTTTCTTTCTCTTTTACATGTTTAATATATTATTATTATAATTCTTCTATTTTATAAATATTGCGTATTTATAAGTAGTTTGAGATAAAACATATTAAATATGTATATGAAAATGCTCACTTCAAAATATACTGTTTACAAATGTTCTAATTTCATATAAAAGATCAAAACAACAATATTTGTTAAGTTATTTAGTATAATTGTCTGGCATATGCCAGTGAAATTCACAAAACAAATTATGCATAGGCCGGCTTGTTACTTGTTGTTGGTCCATTTGAACCAGAAGAACCGGCTAGTTATTTAGGGAGTCGAACCGGATCTGGAGCAAATTAAGGTATTGGTTTGCCACAAATTACTTGGGCCAATTCAGATCGACTAATAGGGAGAACGGAGATTGCTGATGTTGATTCTTCCGGCTAGCAATGAGGTTAAAATAATATTTTTGAAATGAGATCATCAAAGAATTCAAGTCTTTTCAACCACATAATCTCATTTCCATTTTGAAATGAAGAATCCCAATTTCTTCTTCTTTTTTTAATAGAAAAAATGAATCTTCATATCAGAATAGTCGAAAACACAACTTCGACATCATAACAAAAATAATGGGTCTTTTGAAAATTTCCAAGAATCATGCAAATAAGCTTTCAATTTAATTTAACAAATGATCGTTTATCTTAGTGTATGTACTTGATAGCAAATTATTTAATACAAGCAATATGATATTAATAGTCAAAGTAATTAGGAAATGATTTAGATAGAGACAATTGTACTTTTGATACCTAGTTTTATGTAAATATCTATTTTTGATATCAAATAAATTCATGTCACTATTTGGTACCATAATTTAACAAATCGTTCCACATTTGGTACCACAATTAACTAAATTTGGAAACCACTTTAAAATTGGTGACGTGGTACATTAAGTCAGTTTTAATTATTGAAAAATTAATGTTTGACTTATACTAGCTGTCAATTCTACCCTATAACATTTTGGGTTGACAACACAATATTCAGTACTAAGTTGATTAATAAATTAATTGTTAATTACTTTAAGGAAGGCCTGCAATAAGGTTGTTAAAGATTGTGAAATGACGGCTTCGTGTGATACACCAATTCTTTATCCAAATAAAGGAGGTATCAATTACATTTTCATTCGTTTTTTATTGAAGAAAAGAAGCAATTTTGGTGGATGATTTTTTTCATAAGAAGAGGACAGTACAATGGCCGTGTTATCAAAACTTAAAAGAAGAAATTTTCGACGCCTCTATGGTATATTTCATATGCATTAAAGACTTCATTGGAAATTATTTATACTTCAAATATATGACAATAATTCTCAGGGTTAGATGAAATTAGACTTTGAATTTGTACATAATAATTATATTTATTATGTTACTGACCTCATCTTACAAATTAGCTGAAATTAAGATGCATGTATATCCAAAACTTTATTCAATCTTTTGCATTTTCTCTTATTTTTTTTCGTGGACTATTGCAACAACAACAATATGCACAATCAATTGTGTGCAGGATGCACATCCACCCACCTAGACGATCTAGTTTAGTATTTGCATATATATATATATATATATATTACATATTACATATATATATATATATATAAGAGGGGATGGAAAAGTCTACAGTAGCACCTCTTCGTACGTCTCCTGTCTGCTTCACTTAATTTTTCTTTTTTTTATCTGCAGCAACTGAACGACGCCATTTTGTTCTTGATATTTTAAAAACCCAGCCAACAAAACGGCATCGTTTTGGGGAAAATGCCTGACGTCGTTTTACAGGGAAAGGGAGATTATGACTCAACTTTTATCTCCACCAAATATTACTCAGTCCCAGTCGTTCTCCCAATCTTTTGCACTCTTTTTTCTCCTTTTCTCTCTCAGTTCTCTACACCATTCACACACATTTAATGAAAGAGATATCACAAAAGACAGAGAGAAAGAGGTGTCGGGAAAAGGATTCCAAGGCTGAGTCGACCGGTGAACAGTAGTAGCTCGGGAAGCAGGTCGAAGGACTAAGTGGTTGCTGTCATTTTGGAGCGTTGGAAGTAGGGTATTGGTCGTTTTGGCTCCATGTTGTGCGTTGGCTGGACTCGGGATGACGAAGGGCGGCAACAAAAGGGGGTGGCGACGGTGAATGGAGCGGCGGCAGCATAAGGGGGAGTGGTGAAATATGGAATTAGGGTTTGTAATTTGGGCCTCATTGAGATGGGCTAGGATTTTGAAATGATGGGTCAAGTATGTGTTTATACTCTCACATAACAAGTTAACAACCATGATAATAATAGAGCATTTTGTTTCAATCAAGCATATTGAAAAGAAGGCAAAAGAGCATTGGGCGACCCTATCTAGAAATGACTTGAGGGAAAAAAAAGGTTTTTTCTATCCAGGCACCATTGTGTGCTGGATGTTTTCCTCTCTTCACCCCTTGTAATCTTTTATTTTTATTTCAATGCAATGAACTTATAAAAGAAAAATGGAACCAAACAAGCTATTTTCCTCTGCTGATCTTGAAGAGCTGAATACTATCCACAAGACCTATGATATAGTTCCAAGAGATTCCTGCTCCTTTTTCATCCACAACAAACGCACAGGACAACCAGCATAGCGTGGTGCAGGAACACTAGTATATATATAATCAATTTTAGAGAGTTGAATTCAGATACTTAATCAATTATCAAAACAAATTTAACATTATATATGAATTATTCAATATGCTTGTTGATATGGCCAGACCACTTTTCCAACCACCTAACCATATACCATGTAGTAACATGATTGACCTTAAAAGCAACTTTCAAATTAAACACATATATTTGCATAAGATTAAATACATATGAAATTGACATCTGAAAATTAAGTGAAATTTCGCTATTCTCTATTTGTTTTATACATTTGTGAAGGGAGATGGGGTGGTTTAAGGGGGACTGATGGCTGTGTGATTTGGTAGGGATGAAGACTTTTTTCGTTTTTATGTTTTTAACCCTTACATAAGGTTATTTTGGGAACAATTTCTACCCGGTAATCAGGTTACCATCCTAAAAACATTATAAAGAAAAATCAATTAATACAACACAAAAACACTCAAGAAAATCCATAAATATAAACTTTATTATTTATTTCTTCATTAACTGACAAATCTAACATTATACGATTATGAAATCTTTTTTATTGGGGTCCAACTATATTTTATCTGCCTAAAATCTGATGATTTTTCACAAGACATATAAATGCCACTACTAGTTGCGGTCCAATAAACCTCATCACATGGGCCCGTTGTCCAAAAAGTCATTCTATATACTTCAAATGCGCTTTCTTCGGATTTCCACCAAAGATGACAAAAGAACATAGTATAACCTATAAATCTATCGCAGAAATGCCAATGGAAATCTTGATTTACAGCAAGTAAGTGATTTCCCAGATCATCATCCTTCGATGCACAATGTAATTTCATTGGTGGAGAATTTGGAGGTAGTTTGTTAATCATATGAATTCCAACTTTCTTTGTAAAAATGCACTTGTGTTTTTCTTCAGCAAATGATTGAACAACGTGAGTTGTTATAAAGAGGAAAATCAATATTTGTTTGGTCATTATGCATAAGAAGATACAAATGATGATTAAAGGTTATGTGGTTTCACATTTTGATTTTATTTATTGTGTTGAAGTAACTGAATTATGTTGGGCAAAAATAGAAATTGAAATCTACTAGGTGTATGCATTATAATTTGAAATAAATGAGGAATCAATATTTAATTATATTCCTTATATAACTTGTCTAAATTGTACAATGGAAACCAAACAAGATATATATGTTTTTTTTTTTTAAAAAAAAAAAGATGACTCAATATGTAATCAATGTTCCTATAATAATTTGTCTAAATTACATACACATATACAAAAACAAAAACAAGCTTTAAAATTCAAGAAATTTATATGACAATTTGAAATAGATTGATGAATAAATAATTAATCAAATTCCTATTTATTCAACCCAAACCTATATACAAAGATGTAAAATTAAAATAATTCAAAATTCTAAGAATTCATAATTTGAGTCAAATTGTAGGAATTGGTCAAAAATCATTCTGTATATATATATAAGTTAAGCTGCTCCACGCAATTGCGTAGAGGTAGCTGCCCAATATTGTTGCCTTTCTATTAGTTGATTTTACTCTTAAAGCAACATTATGTATGTTATGTATAATCTACTTAATTGATTTGAATTAATAAAAGTATTTGCATAAATGTATTATATGTGTTGAGTATATTACTTAATAAAAGGTCATGATGTTGAATTGAAGAATGTTGTTCCAGTGTGGGAATCCAAAGTAAATAGAGATTGAAGTTTGGAGCGAATAAAGATATAGTAAAAAAGTTGCTAGGAAAAAACTAACCAAGAAGGGAATTTCACATGGCCATCAAATTTTGTGTTTATAAACTTCTATTATGCACTCTCATTTCAGTTGTTTGATTTTAAAATGTACCGTTGAAATAAATATTTTCATTTTGCACCCTCAATTTAGTTGATACATTTCATAATGTACCCTAAACTTATCTTAAGTAGTAATAACTAATTAATCTGACCCCAAAAAATAGTTTTCTCTATTAGGTGAGGGGCAATTTTGAACTCTATGGTAAAAGTAATCTATCTACTTATAAATATATTTGAGATCACTCTTATAACTGTCACATGTTAATTTTCACCAAATTCTAATTTTATATAATTTTGAATTTTTTTATTCATGAAAAATAAGAGAGGAACAATTTTTGAAATTCCACGGTTTCTCCACAAGTTCCTATTCTCTCGCCTTAATTCTCTCCCAAAATCAATCCACTTTCCCCAATTGCCTTCCCCTTTCTCATTGAAAACAAAAAATCTGACAACTTATGCGTTCACAACATAAATTGTTGGCGGGAAAAAATAGGAAGAATACAATAGTTATTAGGATCAAAATGACTGAAAACAGATTTTAGGACGAGCCCAAAATAGAGAATTAAGTGGGGAGTATTCTTTAAACACCAAAGCAGGATGCATTATTTTCTACTGAAGCGGACTAAGTTCCAAGGAGGATTGTCACACCACAATTCAATGAGCATTCCAATTTTATTTCAGAGCAACCGGCGAAAGACGGAATTTTTATCGGTCATTCCTGCTCATTCCCTTGCACTCCTAATTCATTCTTCATTTTCTTTTTGTTTTGAACAATTTGTTTGTTGGGTTTATTTCCACTTTATACACCAATTTATTCATTTGATTTGTTGTTTGTTACAGTGAAAAATTCAGGGGGGCCCAATATTTGGATGAAGTTTTGTGTCTAACAATGATCACATGTCTATTTGTAAGGCATTTTGATACATATTTTCGAATGTTCACTTAGCTAAAATTTTTGTGGTTAATGCTCAAACTTGCGTTTATAATTATTGCGGATTACCCCTCCTTTTTTAGGGGCGTTGTCTGATTTTTATTAAATTTAGCATATAACCAAAATTTTGGTCAGTCTACCTATGTGTTACAGAGAACTTGCAACTTAGACTATTGGTTTTTCCTTTTTGCAGCATAAATCTTATAATAGTGATTTGAGAAATTGTCTCACTCTTGAATTTAATGTGATTTCATGTTCGTCAGGTGGAGGCTACGTGAGAGTTTTGCATCGAGATGGAGTTGTAGAATCTCTTCTCAATCGATAAACTCCATGCAGTGATACTGATAAGTAAAATTATATTTACATCTTTGATTTTTTTTTTATGGAAAAATAGTATTTGATTTTAGGCTTCAGAATTTTTGTTTTTCTTTTCATTCAGTTTGTATTTTTGCCTCAAACAACTTCTCCATCACATGGGTGCTTTCCGAATTTGTCTTACACTACGGAGGTAATTGTTCAAAAAATGTTCAATATATCTAAAAAAAGGTATACAATGTAAACATCCTATTTCTATCTCTGGCCGAGGCATGCAGTAAAGTTTCTCCCGGGAAGACGTCAGTAGCCACAACAAGAATTTATTTCTGAAATGGGACACATTTAACTTTACGAGATCAATTTTAGTCAGAATTTAAATTATTCATATTTTATCTTATTCAGACATTCTACTTTCTTGGTTAGATAAATGTAAAAGAGTATGTTGGACCCTAATTATTGAATTCATACTTATTTTTCTTGAATTAATTTATGAAATGAAAAAACCCTTTGGAGAATGATAAGTATTGAAAGTCTATAAGAGGATTATTCCACTTTTATCTATAAAAATGGTCATGTGTTGCTTTTGCTATTAAGTTCGTGAAAGAAGCGGCAAATTGCTACATATGTGCATATTTTTTGGACATAATTCCGTAGTCAGGTTCCACTATAGAAATCAAGAACCACATGCAAGGGATGGACCCGAATTCATAGATAAAAGATATTTTTGTTTTGTTTTGTTTTTCTTTTTTTCTAATAATGTAACTTATGTTGGATTTGAGCATTCTCCGGATTTTGTTAAAGACCATAAAGTTGGATCTTTATTTATCTGATTACTTTGTATAAATAAACAAAAGGACAGAGGGAGTAAAAGTTTTAGAGGTTTATTCCCCCCCTCCCCGACTTTCATTAACCACTTGGAACCAACATTAGTGAAAATGTCATTTTATAAATTTTAGCAAACAAGAATATTTGAAATGTATTTAGTGATGAGGACATTTCTGGTGGCACTAACTATTGCTCTTTTGTCAGCCTTATCCAAATTTGATATTATCCATTTTTATTTTATTGGATAATAAACTTTGAATTCTTCAAGACCTAAACTCTCTCTCTATATATATATTGAGGTTTTGGAGGTGAAAGTTAATTTGCCACCATGAAAAATCTATGTGGTTTTCTCTTTGTATTAATTAATCTTCTCCAAGCATTTGCCGGGGTAAGAGAAGCATGTAATTCATCCCCAAAATACGAGCTTCAATTTATTAACAATCTCCATCCCAATTCTTAACCATTTGGATTAAATTGTGAATGTGGGAATAAAGTTTTTTCCGCAAGTGCTATACTTTACGCCAATCAAAAATTTAATTGGAAATTTTGTGACTCTTCCCTAACATTATACACTTGCTATTTTTGGTGGGATACAAAGGACATATATTTCGATGTTCACAATAATGATATCAGTCAAAGATGCATCAATAAAATATGTTATTGGGCAGGAAAAGGTGATGGTGTTTATTTTATCATTAGTCCATTTGTTCAAGCTAAATTAGAATATTATTGGAATGGTACCCATGTTGAATAATCATGTAATCAATATATCATTCAGATAAATAAATTTGAACAACCTTTAGATTGTTGTTAATTTAATTATTTAGCTTTTCGATCTTATTCAAATTAAGTACGTTTTAAATATTAAAAAAGTGAACATAATAAATACTTTTATTTTTCTTTATGAATAATCACAAACATTATTTTCTCAACCAATCAGTATTCCTCACAAAAAGGTCAATGAATATAATAAGAAAAGAACTATAGGCCTAGTTTCAATGCGTTTTACTTAACTGTTTCCCTTTATTTGCTAGGCATTCAGACTGATCGAGTAAACATATTTTCAGTGGCATGCAAAAATATAGGGAAATTTGTTTTTTTGGTACCACATGATAGATTATCTTGTAATTTTAAAATTATTGAACACGAAAATGTAAATTTGGTACCGTATAATAGATTTTCATTGTAACTTTTATCCCAAGCCCAATTTTCCTCCGAAATTAATGGCAATTTAACCCCCTATAAAATGCATAATGTTCAATTTACCTCTCTATGATTTGAAAATGGGCACTTTACCCCCTATAATTTTATAAAAGCTTCACACCGTCTCCCTGACATTTTTATAGGCGGTACTTTATCCCCTTTTATTATGATAATATGGCATTTTTTTTTAAATATTTTTTTTCTTCAGAATATCTTATAGCAAGAGGAACAACATGGCAGAAACGGATTTCAGTTGGGGTGTTTACAGTAGAGTTATCAAAGTTTGTCAGGTGAATGTTTAGTCCGTATTGAGAAGTCCAATGTTTTTAGTTATCAAGAATTTCCTTTTTAAATGTAATAGATAGTTAGAGCTATGAACACGTTTATTAAAATTTATTAAAGCTATCGTATTATTATAATTCAATTAGTAGGTAGGTGTTGACCGACGACTGTTACAAGGACACTTAACAAACAAGATATTAATATGTATTTAATATCTACCAATTGCTTCGTCGGCTTTACCTAAATTTGATATTATCCATTTTTCATTTTATTGGTAGTAAACTTTGACTTGTTCACTATATATAATTTTTAAAGGGAAAAGTTAATATCTCTAAACCATATCGGCTTTATCCCACTTTGCACCCTGGAAATGTATCATTTTGGCACTTTGCACCCTCGAAAAAAATCAATCCCACTTTGCACCCTGTAAACATACCCCGCCTTTCACTTTGCACCCTGGACTGATTTCCGGCCAAAAAACAGACGGAGCAAGGGGCAATTTCGTCAAACCCTTCAAAGTCAACATAAATTTCCCTCCAACGTAATTCTCTTAAAAAGGGAATTATTAATTAACCTAAAAAACGTTCCATCTGCACAGCCGTTCACAATTAGGGTTAGGTTTTTCCATTCTTGTTGAAAAAATTATCTTGAAGGTAGAAAATGGTGTGGTTACTTAGAGAAGAGAATGAAGATAACCCGTTTTATGGTAAGATTCTTGGCTCAAATGTCTACATAGTCTTGTTTAAATATGTGAAAATTTGTGTAAGTGTATATATAACTTACTCAGCAGAAGCACTTAGTTAATAGTACTACTTTGTTAAATTTAATCGAAAATTTAAACTGAGCAGTGGAGAAATAGTTAAAATAAAGTTTAAAAAAGTTTGAACATTTGTCTGTTTGTTTAAACCTTTTCTATTGGGACCACATTACATTGTTTAAACATATTTAAACCTTGTCTCTTTGTTGTTATTGTGGACTACATTCATTACATTGTCTATATTTTTGTTATTGTTTCACAAAAAAAACTGACTTACTGGACCACACTCTCTAGATAGAATTAAAAATATCCAACTTTATTGGACTACACTATACCATATAATATAATAACCTGATACTTATGTATGTCGTGTATGTTGTCTGGGCCACACAAAATGAGCATGATTGTTAATATTTTTTTTTAAATCAAACTAATCTATTTTTTTAATTGCAGATTATGAAACAAATATGTTCACTATCAAAATGCAACATTCTGGAAGTTTTGTTGATAGTAGTGGTAGGTCATATATGGGAGGTAAGGCAAACTACTTTGATTTATGTGAACCTTCTGATATGAATATGGATGCATTATATGGCATGGCTAGGCAGATTGGTCATAGATCTTTGTTGAAGTTTTATTGTAGTGCAATATCTCCTAGTGATTGCAGTAGTTTGGTTGTTTTGTAAAGTGATGATGATGTTAAGAATGTGGTTAGGTTTGGGGATATGAATAGAGTTGTAGGTATCTTCATTGGTGATTTTGATCCAGTGTCAACAATGGAAAGTCAAGTAGGATCTAGCTCTGTGAGGGTAGATGATTTAACATATGATGCAAATGGGGGGGTTTTCGTGGATGTACCAACAAACATAGTTGAGGAAGGTAACATGGGTAATGCACATGTTGGGGGGGAAGATGATAATGTAAATGATATGGTTGATTTGGTAAGTTACACAGATTCATCAAGTGATAGTAGTGAAGAAGAGAGTGATAGTGACTATGTGAATGATGATGGATTTGACGAGAGTGATTTTGAATCTGATGATGAATTATTTGATGAGAATATTGACAAGGAAATTGAGTGGGTAGGTCTTGTGGATGAAACAATTGTTGAGAGGGGTACAAAGAATGGACAAAGCAACACGGAAACTCTGAATGCAACATCTAAAAAACCTAGAAACAAAGAAAAATCAAAATTTCTTGATTTTCCAGTTTACGATGATGATGCAGATACCTCTGATTTTGAATTTGAAATAGGAATGCAGTTTAAAGGTGCTGATGAATTCAGAGAGGTGGTGAGGGCGCATTCTAACAAGCAAGGTAGACCACTAAAGTTTACAAAGAACTGTTCTAACAAGATTCAAGTTACATGTAGATGTGGGTGGGTTATCTATGCATCTTTTAAGTCACAAATTGACAAAACCTTTCAGGTTAAGACTATAAAAAACCAACACACTTGTACAAGAGAAGCTAGCTCCAAACACTGCACTTCCAAGTTTTTGGCAAAAAAATATCAAAATCACATTAGAAGTAATCCTGAATGGCTTGTTTATTCAATGCAAGAGATCATGCAAATGGAGAACCAAACGCTACTGTCAATCTCTAAAATGTACAGGGCCAAAAAACATGCTGCCAAACTAATAAATGGTACAGAATTTGAACAGTATGCAAAACTTTGGGATTATTGTGAGGAACTTCGGAGAACAAATTCAAACACGACAATTAAAATCAAATGCAAGCATGTGATTGGTTCTGGGGAATGCACATTTAAGAGTATCTACATTTGTTGGGGAGCTTTGAAGAAAGGATTTTTAGAAGGGTGTAGGCCAGTGTGGGGTGTTACTCACAGCAGTTGGGATTGATGGAAATAACAACATGTACCCTATTGCTTATGCAGTGGTCTTGAAAGAAAACAGGAAAACATGGGACTGGTTTATTGAGCTGTTAATTGATGACTTGAACATTCAGAATAGTTATGCATATACTATAATCTCTGACAAGCAAAAGGGACTGATTAGGGCTGTAGAGGATTTGCTCCCCCATGCTGAGCATAGATTTTGTGTGAGGCATATGTATAACAATTTCCAAACAAAACACAAGGGGCTTCAATTAAAAGATCTAGTGTGGAAGGCAGCTACAGCAACTAGAGTGGTGGATTTTAATAGGGTGATGGGGCAACTAAAGGTTATTGACCCTGCTGCATATAAGTGGGTGGAAGAGAAACCTCCTAAGCATTGGTCAAGGTCACACTTCAGTACTTGGCCCAAATGTGATCTCTTATTAAACAATTTTTGTGAGAGCTTCAACAAATCTATTCTGAAGGCTAGAAACAAGCCTATTATCACTATGTTGGAGATAATTAGGATGATAATATTCAAAAGATTACCTACTCAAAGAGATAGAATTATGAAAGCACATGGCGAAGTATGTCCCGCAGTGCAAAAGATTCTGGAAAAGAACAAGAAAAATGCACATTTGTATGTTGTGTATTGGAACGGAGAAGATATCTTTGAGGTTAAATGATGGGCTGGGGACTCATGGACAGTTCATTTGCCAAACAAAACTTGCAGCTGTAGAAAGTGGGAGTTGAGTGGTTTGCCATGTGTGCATGCAATAGCTTGTCTAAATCACAAAAGATATAGAGTGGAGGACAACGTGTCTCATTGGTACAAGAAAAACACTTACATTAAAGCATACAAGTATATGTTGCAACCAATCAAAGGAAAAGATGAGTGGCCAGATTCTCAGCTCCTACCATTAGTGCCGTGGCCTGAAAAACCGAAAAAAGCGGGAAGACCAAAGCAACATGCAAGAAGAAAAGATCCAAATGAGCTGGTTCAAGAGAAGGAAAATGGAAAAAAATTGAAAAGGAACGGGTACAAGTACTTTTGTTCAAACTACGGGTTACCAGGACACAACATAAAAACTTGCAAGGAAGATTTAAATTTAGACACATCAAAGGTACATTTCTAAGTTTTAGTTTTCTTTTCCAATAAAATGCAAGGAAGCCTTTTTTTGTAAGTTTATGTTTTTCTAACATTTTAACTATATGCAGTCCAAGAAAAAGAAAATATCCGATCAATCTGGTGAAACTGAGCCTACAACTGATTTGCAGGTATAACTAAATAGTAGTTCAAAAAAATAGTGCATAAGAATTCTTTCTTTATACATTATTCTAATATGATATGTATATATTGGTTTCCTATAAATTCTTGCAAGGAAGTTTATGTTTTTCTAACATTTTTACTATATGCAGTCAAAAAAAAAAAAGACATCCAATCAAAATGATGAAACAGGGACTTCAACTAATTTGCAAGTATGATTATATAGCAGTTTGATCATTCTAGTGCATAGTAATCCCATATTATAAACATTATATTGATATGATATGTAATTATTGGTTGACAGGGTGATGTACCAAGGCCATCTGACTCTACTGTGACAGGGCTTTAAGTTGGAAGGGTTTTTGTTTATTCGAAGTTTAGTATAGGCTGAAGGCTTATTATTTTGGATTTTGTCGTTGTTAGACTGCATAAATTGCAATTAGGTGATGGTTCACTGCATATATTTTGTGCTTGTTAACGTTTGCTGCATAAACCAGAAGTTTTTTGTTTGTTATGGTACTGGTGCAGTGCACTTATTTGATTGTAATCTAGATACAATTTGCAGAATTGCATTGCACTTCTAGATCTTGTAATTTGGATACATTTTGAAGCAGTACTAGTAGTTTTATTATGACATGTTCAATTGAGCACTAAGACATTATATCAGTGCAAAGTAATTTGTCTTGTTATAATAGGTTCAATATATTTCATATATGTATTGTTGTAGATTTAATTATTGCTTTCCTATGGCGCGAATTGCATTAATAGTTTATTTTATATTGTCAACTAAATATTAAAACAATACTCGTGTGAAATGATATACTAAGGAGGTTTTTAATTGCAAAAATTCTATGACCTGTGTTCATTTTTTATTAGAATTTTTTTTTAATTTATTAATCATAAGGAGGTTTTTGTCAAATTTTTAAGTGAATATGGGGGTTAATGCCAATTTTCTAAGTTAACAGAGATTATTGAAATTTTTTTAGGTTAATTGTGATGGGTGTATAATTATCATTTCTACTTGGGAGGTGTTTTTTTGCTAATAAAAAATAAATACAGGGGGATTTTACGAATTAAAATAACATAAGGGGTTTTTTGATAGTTAGACAAAGCACGAGGGGTATTTTGATAGAATAAAGTGAATTTATTGTATTATTTTTATTAACAATAGTTGATAATTTTGGATTCCCTACGGAAAAAAAAAAATTTCTAGAGGGAAATATGTTGTTGAAAATGGAGGGAAATGACTACTTTGGTGAGAAGAGATGGAGGGAATGAAATTTATGTTGACTTTGAAGGGTTTGACGAAATTGCCCCTTGCTCCGCCTGTTTTTTGGCCGGAAATCAGTCCAGGGTGCAAAGTGGAAGGCGGGGTATGTTTACAGGGTGCAAAGTGGGATAAAGCCAAACCATATCATGAAAACTTTCTTTCGTATACTCTTTTTATTAGTTAATCTTCTCCAAGTATTTGCCCAAGTAGAAGAAGCATGCAAAACATCCCCAAAATATGAGCTTCAATTTATTAACAATCTCCCTCCCAAATCTGCATTTGGATTAATTGTGACTCCGGAAACACTATTTTTTATGCAAGTGCTATACTTTACGATAATGAAAAATTCAACTGGGATTTTTGCGACTCTTCCGTTAATACTTTATACTCTTGCTATTTTTCGTGGGGTACAGAAGGCATAGATTTCGAAGTTCACAGTGATGATAGCACTCGAAGATGCATCAATAAAGTATGTTACTGGGCAGCAAAAAGTGAAGGTATTTATTTTACCATTAGTCCGTTTGTCCGTGCTAAATTAGAATATTATTGGAATGATACGCATGCTGGATAATTATGTACCCAATATATCATTTCAGAGAAACAAACAAGAACGACATTAGATTGTTGTTATTTTATTTAGCCTTTCTTTTTTAAATTATGTAGGTACTAAACATTAACACAGTTAACAAAATTGTTTTTGTTTTCCCTGTGAATGATCACAAACATTATTTTCCGAACCAATAAGTACTCTCACAAAAAAGTCAATAAATATAATTATAAAAACTATATGCCTAGACTCAATGATTTACATGTTTCAAAGAAATCACAACAAAAAACTAAATATTTTCACTTATCTTTTAGACAACAAACAAACAGACACTGAGCAACCCAATAATTAAAATAAAATAAAAAATTATACTTTTGATATCAAATTTATACCAACTTAAAAGACATGGTACCAAACTTTTGAAATAAACACATTTCATATTGAAATTTAACAGCCCATGTCAAATTTGAATTGTCAAGAACTTAAACATTTTATCTTCATCCAACCCTAGCCTACAAATTGACAATCAAAATATGTTAAGTATTACATAGGGCAATTGAATCACATTGCTAATTAAAGTTTTTTCTATTCATAATTATCCCTGCTTCGGTTCACCAAGTCAATGAGGTGTTCCGGTAATTACAATTTCTCATTAAAATTACTTATTGAGCTTAGCCATTTATTTTATGTAAAGAATAATATTTTTCATGCTATATTTATTTTTTCATAGCCAAGTTTTGAATAAGTCATATTAATAATCTCATCATAAAAAAATTATTTAAAAAGTGTTTTTGTGCATAGCACGGGAATAAGCTAGTATACACATATACCAAAACAAAAAACAAGCTTTAATCATATTCCTATTTATTCAACCCAAACCTATATACAAAATGAAGCATATATAGTTGTATTTTGGCAATCGAGTCTCAAGAAAGTCAATATAAAAATTTAATCGATTTCTTAGTACAATTAAAGCTCGTTTGGCCGCATGTTACGTGATATGAAAATCATAATTGAATGTGAAAGTGAAACGCAACTTGTTAGATGTTTGCCACTATTTCAATTTGGTGATTGACAATGTGGTCATGATAATGCCCGTTAAAAAGACCTTAATGAGATAGGACCAAATTGCTTATTTTGTCTAATAACATAATTTGATAGACTATCGAATCTCTGTTGGGAGAGGTACCCACTTAATATGTCTAACCCGCCTCGAAAGGAATTAAACCATTGGGAAATCAAAAAAAAAATTGATAGACTATTAAAATTGATGTTTCGTTACAATTTTGAACCAAATTTTAATTAGTTTATCAATGAAAAAATGTGTTTGATTCTCATGTTTATTTCAATTACTGTTTCGGGAAAAACACCATTTGTAGTTACATTTTTTTTTCTTTTTCAAGACTTCCGATTAATTAAGTTTTTTTTTTTACATTAATAATGAATATATATTTCTTATTTGAATCATATATTGAACATTTTAGGTGTGTTTTATGTTGTAATCCAATTAGCAACACTTTATTCGATTAAATTATATTTTTTTCTTTTAATTCGAACTCATTTTTCTAAAAATAACATATATAATGTTACAAGATTACATTTTAATATAAATAACATATAGAAATAAAAAATGAAATTAAATTTGATAATTATTAAAACAATTGAAAAAAAAAATTGACTATTAAAGTCATCATTGGAAGTTAACTCCATGTGATGTCTAATGGACAATTTACTTCCATGTGATATGAAAAAAGACAATTTACCTCCCTGTAAAATGAAATGATGAGCAATTTATGTCATTGCGGTATGAAATAATAAACAATTTACCTCCTTGCTGGTGGAGGTGTTGCACACACACTCTATAATGCGACTGAGACTTCGTTTTCATGTACAAAATGACCAGTTTAACCTTATCATTGATAACATATTCATCTCACTTTACCTTCCTGTGATATACTTAAATAGACAGTTTGCCTCTCTGTGATATATATGCGTAAGTTGGCACTTTAACTCCCTGTGATATTGCATAATGGGTATTTTACCCCCTTGTAAAAATGTAAAAATCAAGAGGAAAGAGTGCTTCTTAAATAAAAACAAATGAAGGTATTTTTCCTTTTTATTTATCACATGAAACGGAATCTATCTATTTTGAATAAAACATGGAGTTAATTTACTTATATTCACTCTTAGTAATATCATCATCCATCAAAGAAAATTCATCCATCAAATATATAGTAATAATAATGACTATGTTGCTATTTAGTTCCTCTTCTGTAATTTGAGATCTAATTCCTTATTAACTGGACTTTAATTTAAAGATATAAGATCTATCACTTGCTGGGTTTCTGAATATTAATGTTTGAATAATTCTTGCTTCTTTAATTTGACTTTGAGGTCCAATTCTTTATTAACTGGACTTTAATTTAAAGATTTCAGATGCATAATCACTTGCTGGGTTTCTGAATATTAATCTTCGAATTTTATGAGCATGATGGGCTCATGTAAATATGTTTTGCTTTTTTAGACGATGAGTCATTCTTGGTAACATACTAACATCGATAACTTTTTAGAGGGTTTTGTCCAGAGATTAATGTTGACTCAATTCACTCTCTATTATTGCTTATGTTTTTCATAGTTTTCCCCGAAATTTCACACAATCTGCTCAAAGAATCTAAAACAATTAGTAAGATAACTCAGCAAGGCAAATAAAAGATTCTTTCATACTCAATTTATCTAACTTGAATTCATCTATTATTAATTCTTGAAAAGAAAAATCATGCTTTTACTAACGACAAAAATGAAAAGAGAATAAAGCGAAAGCGGGCACAAAATTGCAGTAGCAACATCAAACGACGTCATTTTATGATTAAAAGACCAAAAAATTTAGAAAATTAAATTACATGTAATGTTCATCAAAGCCATTCATTTTTGTAAGGTTCTAATATATCAAACCAAATGTAAACAACAGTTATCATTTAATAGATTTAAAAACACGACCCGAGTCACTACAAGATTAAGTGATAATGTAAAAGTTGTCACTCTTTATATCCATTTAGTGATAAAAATATTAATTTTGTCATAATAATAATGGTAACAAGTGCAATAGTGACAAAATATGTTTTTAAGTTGTCACTAATAGCTATTAATGACAAATATATGGTGGCTTAAGTTGTCACTATTGACAATTAGCGACACCCTTTTAGTGACAGCCTAGTGACAATAAATATTGTCACTATGGTTTAATGACAACTTTTTAGTTGTCACATTTGGGGTATCGCTAAAGGTCAACAGTCACAACTTTTTTACAATTGTTGTCACTAGTATGTTAATGAAAACCATTTTAGTGACAATATTTGAGTTCTTGTCACTTAATATATATAAGAAGTGACAACTTTAACATTGTCACATAAAATTTTATCACTAAAATTTAATTTTTTTGTAGTGAGTTTAGTATTAATGTGGAAAAAAAAAAACTTTTGATGATAACTTTTGCTGTCATGCTCAATCCTGAAAAATATCAGAGTGATACAAATAACTCTTAGTAGGGATTAATGTGAAGAAAAAAATTTTTAAGAGGGACGACTCTGTAAAAAGTTAATGAGGAAACGACTTGACCAGTAATGGCAATGGATCCCCCAAATAAATGGCAACAGATCTCTCGGTTATGGCTATGGATCCCCCAACCCCGGCTAGGTCTCCCCCATCCCCAGTTCCGGCACCGGCTCTACCAGCCCCAGCTTCGACAATGTCACTCCCAACTCCATCTCCGGGAATGCCTCCCTCAGCTCCAACTCCGGGAATGTCTACCTCGGCTCCAACATTGTCTCCCTCAACTCCCGGAATGTCTACCTTGGCTCCAACATTGTTCTCCAACTCCCTCATTTCCAGCAATATGCACATTCTCAACAAATAAGGGTTTATCATCAACATAGGGTTGTCCAACTAAACACAATTGGTCCATAACATAATCATAAAATTACAAGATATTCCTACAAATTTGATCAAAATCAAAAAACAAATATGAGATAATAAAGTAAGACTGCAATTCGTTAGCCTTTTAAAATTGGCTTAGACTAGCCAGATTGTTGGACATTTTTCATTATTGTTTGTTTTGATCACGAAAAAAATGTGTGTGTCTTGATATCAAATTTCATTTATCGATTTTGGATTCTCTTATTTGATTGTAAATTGATTATGCATTCCTCTAAACTTTATTTATCGATTATGCATTCTCTTATTTAATTGTATATTGATTATGCATTCTCTTATTTAATTGTATATTGATTATGCATTCCTTTTTTTTTTTTTTTTGTTGACAAGGAAACCTGTAGCCCCCAAAGTGCACAAGGTAAACCATGTCCTCATGCAATAGCTCGCAAACTACACAAGGCAAACCAGGTAGGATGAACTCGACCTAAAAAGTATTGGCAAGGGGATTCGAACTCGGGTCAAAGACACCGCACTCACTTATTCTACCAACTTGGTCACCCTTGCCGGTATGCATTCTCTTATTTGATAGTATTAACGAGTATTCGTTTGTTAGACTATCACTTGTAAAGGTGTTTTAGGATGAAGTTTAGGTATCCAAACAATATTATTTATAATAACCGTGTTCCAAAATAGATGATCAAGATTTATTTATCTGTTTGATCTAAGTGCTATTATTAATCTTAGCCTACTTAGAATATTCTACACTCTAAATGATTATAAATACATTTTTTATTTTTCTCTTTTTCCTTACAACCAATTTTGTATATTGTAATGATGATGATAATTTATGTTCTAGGGGTACATTAGTAATTGACATAATTCTTAAATTAAAATTAACAATATTTATTGCACTCTCCATAAATACTCTTTTACCCTTATTTATGCTTGTGGTATTAATGATGTGACTCTTCCCCTCCCACATTTTGTCCTATAAATAGGTTATCATATTCATTGGAAATGACAAGTTGGAGAAAAGGAGAAAAATAGTTATACAGTTTATCTTAAGTTCGCTCTCAGCAGCTCAGATATCGTTGGAGAAGGATCAAGAAATGAGGTGGAATCCCAAAGATACCACCTGATTATTTTTACCCAACATCATATTTGGCGTCGTCGGTGGGAAATCCCTGATCTGTTTGTTGGGATGGCGAAGGAGAATGAAGAGAACCAATGGGAAAACTTGGAAGAGCTGGAGGATCCACCTGGTAGCAAGTGGCGATCCAACTAGTGGAGGAGGCGTGAAAACTCATATGCCTGACTTGAATGAGCCACCTCTGACACCTACCATACAAATGCGCCACATCTGGCACCTACCATACAAGCCAATCAGGGCAAATTGTCATGCTGATAAGTTTACTACCATTAACAACACTTACCATCATTGGAATTGAATTCTCAAGCTTACACCCCGACTGGTGAGCCTTTTCCTTCTCCTCTATCAAAGAAACAATAAGTGTTGCTACTGTCAACCAACATATGTATTTTTTTCCTTTTGACAAACCCCTTCACTCTCAATGTAGTGAAGGTGGTACTCCCAGATATAGCATTCTAGGACACATGCATGCAGTAACATCCTCAGTAATAACCTTCTCATCTTGTGGTTCCTCACTTCCCAATTCTTCAAAATTAAACAAACGTGCTATGTCCCCATTCTGCTCATGGTAAGGTGTGAATAGCATGAAAATACCTCATCAAACTTTGGAAAGTCTAAGCGTGGAAATGAATCGTAACCCCGGCCCTGATTGTTTGTGTAGGTGTTGATGTCAAACGGACTGTATGGTGATTTAGAGGTGGATCCACCGTCCAAACCAGTTGACAACCCTTCACCCAACACATATTTGTTTTTGTTGAGTGATGATGTCGTGTGATGTAATTGTTGTTGTTGTGTTTTTTGAGTAGTCTCCATAGTCCACAACTTCTCTTTAATTAATTGCTGATGTTGATCCCTTAATCCAACAGTACGTCCCAGAAAAACTCCAATCTTCATCAAACACAGGGTCGACTTTGGTCCAAACTCCTAAGCAATTTAGCCTCCATGGGGCCTTAATATGGGGGAAAATGCAAGATACTCCCCGGCCCTGTGTTATGCTAAACCTGCAAGGAACTACCCTGTGAAATTTTTATTGCGCCAAACTTCCTTGTGTTTTTAAAAACCCTGCAAAAAACACCCAATTTGTGAAAAATAGGTCGATTTGAATCGACATATTTCAGGAAATAATTTTAAAAATATATCAAGTGAAGTTGTAGAGACCAACTTGAAGTATTTAAAAAATGGGATTATTGCATTTTTGGTGCCGCAATTATACCCTACTGGCATTTTTACCCCGTAACTTTTCGGGCTGGCACATTTAGTGCCACAACTTCAACATCAGTGGCAATTTCGGTGCCAATTGAGGCCCAATTTTGAAATTAGCCCCAAATTCCTCCATGTACGGGCCATGTGACATGAAAATTGGGGATTTTGACCATTCAACACATTTTTCATGAAAAAAAAATTCCACCCACCAAGAACTAGGCTACTTGGATGTTTTTATTTGGGGAAGAATAAGAAAGCGGGTAACAATTTAATTAAGGGAATGTTTGGTGAATTTTATAGGAAAAGTTAGGATTTTAAATTTTGGTATTTTTTTATTGAAAAAGACGTTGAATGGTCAATTTTGATATATTACTAAATCACATGGCCCGCATATGGGGGAATTTCGGGCCAATTTTGAAATTGGGCCTCAATTGGCACCAAAATTGCCACTGATGTTGAAGTTGTGGCACCAAATGTGCCAGCCCGAAAAGTTACGGGGTAGAAACGCCAGTGGGCTATAGTTGTGGCACCAAAAATGCATTAATCCCTTTAAAAAATGGTTTCTTGAAATATGTCGATCCAAAACGACCTATTTTTTATAAATTGGGTGTTTTTTGCAGGGTTTTTGAAAACACAAGGAAGTTTGGCGCAATAAAAATTTCACAAGGTAGTTTCTTGCAGGTTTAGCATAACACAGGGGAGTATTTTGCATTTACCCCCTTAATCTGCTATTAATATATAATCATGCAAGGCTCTAAAAACTATTCATAAACGAGATTTAATATCAATTTTCGATTTCAAATTCAGATATTTCTCGTTTGTATTATAAGGTATGCTTATATTGAAGATTGTAAACTTTTTAATTTTATTTAGTTGTGTATTTGAACTGATTTTGTTCTGAATCAAGAAAAAAAGTGGAATATTATTTTGTTCATTTTTGTTTTTCCATAATAATTTAATTTTTTACAATGAAAAAGAACACGACAAATTAAAGTTGTACTAGGAACTAAATTTATCTGATCAATTTCATATAATAATTTCAATCTACTATAAATATCTCGGGCTTTCGTCATAATTTTGGTATGGAGGGAGCAAAAGTAAGTTTTAATTGATATAATTTTTTTGTTGATATAGGCCCCGACTCTAGGTTTTTCCTAGGGCCCCGAAATGTGTTGAGTTGGCCCTGATCAAACGGCTGAGATTATTAGTAGTTGTGACAAGTTAGACCTATAGGCAGGACGTGTTTATGTAAATTTCTCATTTAAGAACGGACATCAATTTGGTAAGGATAAAATAGAGATTAACAAAACAATTGCTCTGTCATTAGGATTATTGTTCTGGCTATATCAACGGCCATCACAATATATTAATTATTGATTACTAATTTTCATAAGGCAGTTGAATTATATTGCTAATTCTATAATTATCCATGTATATCAGTTCACCAAGTCAATGGAGTGGTCCAGCAATTACGAGTTCTTAATAAAATTACTTATTGAGCATAAACGTTTATTTTATATAAATAAACAATAATTTTTCATGCCATATTTACTCTTTATATGCCAGTCCTGAATAACTCATTAATAATCTTATCATAATAAATTTATTTTGAATATTTTAATATATCTGTGTGCATAGCACGAGATTAGGTTAGTTCTTATATTATACGTGATAAATTCAAGACACTCCTTCGTATTATATGAAATGAGTACGAAACTATCTTGTGAAATTGCATAGAATTTTTCTGTACTATTTAAAATTCAGCACGAAACCCGTCATTTGTAACAAATAGATCATTTCGGATCAACATATTTCAAGAAACTATTTTTCAATAATTCATGTTGACAATGGCTATACTTTATATAATCACAAGAAATTCCCCCATCTAAAGAACCATGGCAGCATGAAGGCTATAACCAAGAATGCCAACATGAAGTTCCAGAAAGATTTCTTACAACGACACGAACTCTCCGGTGAAGTGTCGAGAGTTGCTGCGACTCGCCTCATTTCATTCCAATCCATCATGAATATTGAAGTTTCTTCTGCATTATTGTTGCTGATATTTTTTGCTATTTTTCCACAAATTTCACACAATCTGTTCAAAAAACCAAAAAAAATGACTTGGAATATGGAGAAATGGACCTAGACTAAATCTCACATTTGCTTCATTTTTGTCAATGTAACAATACAAATGATCTTTGAATTAAACTTCTTTTTTTCAGGGATATTATACGTTTCCTTCAGGAGTGTTCGATAAACATTGATGATTTTTTCAGGAATAGAATAATATTAACATAAAGCAGGAATATTAGAAATTAACTAGCTAAACTATTATCAAATGAAGCCCTTCCCTGATTCGATGATTTCGATCAACAACTTCTTCATTAGATCACTTCTTTCTAAAGAGTTGTCGACAATGCAACAATTGCAAAGCACCAAAATTTCATACGAAATCGACCTCTATTTTAATTTTCACGGTGGTTCACCCAATTTTTCGAATTCGGATTTATCATTCATGTATTTTGCAGGAAGATCATTTGCATTTGAGCTAAAAGGTATAACTGGTAACAATGGTGCAGTCAAATATTTGAACTACAGAGCAGCCCAAGGCCAAGTTTTGATTGGGGTTGTGGGCCTCTCCACTACAAGGGAAATCAATTGTTGGCATACCCAAACCAACATATATCAATAAGATGCATCTAATTTATGATCTTTATATGGGCGTGGCTCAAACGAGAAAAGGCTAACGGTAGATATATAACTAGACACCCAAAGACGAGGAAGGGTGTAAAATCACTGAGTAGTGCAATGGGATGTGTCTATTTATCGAAAAATTCTTACCTAAACCTTGTCTATCAATCTATTGACTCGACATGGGAGAAAGGAATCACAATGTTATGTTTTTAATTAATCAACTTTAATATTATTCAAAAAAATTCAACATCAGCACAAATATGGATTTATTAACAACCATGAGTGTGCTTAAGACAACAAATTTACCTGTCACCTTTGTGCATAAACCAGAGCTCAGCACAATGCCGATGCGAAGAACCTAGCTCCCCTTTACAATCACAACCAAGTGAGATAAGTTCCGATTCACCTGAAGAAGGTTCTGATCCAAAATGACATATTCTGCATACTTTTTCTAATCCATTTATATTTTCATTAGTATAATTTCTTGATTTACCAATAATAACACAATCTTGTATATCAATGACACACCCACCATTAATGGATTCCTTTTCTTTATTATCAATTCTTCTTGAATAATCAGATGAAGAATCTTTAATTGTGGAATCCTTTGTCTCTGTTTCTCCCTCAATCTCTTCTATTCTTGTACTTTTGTTGCCTTGATCATCATGTGTTTCCATCTCTGTTTTCATTGCTCAGTGAATAAATCCCTTTATTTATTACAAAATGAATTTTTTAATTTGTTAAAAAAAAGAAGACAAAATTGAGAAAAAGCAGAAGAGGGATATATATATTCTGCCTGAGCATATGCTGCTTCTTGTGTGTATACTTATGAAATGCAAGGTTTGTCTTTCTTTAATCAATTAAAAGATAAAAATAAAAAAGTAGTTTGTCTTTCTTTAGTTTAGGATCATGGATTTTCTTAGGAAGGTTTTTATGGAATTACTTGAGATTATTATTTATAATCAGGTTGACTAAATGTGAGTTAATTAGTGGAGAAGTTGTCATTACGAGCTGGTTCTTTGAATTTGTATGAGATGTAATGAAGAAGGTCAGAATGTTTTGATTGGAAGGAAGGTTGGACTGAGGCATAATCAAGAAACCATAATGCGAAGTAATACTAATGCCAATATATTATTTTATAATAATGTCTTACTCTTGTCATTTGTTTGAATAATTTAAATTGAGATCAAATTTATGG
This sequence comes from Penstemon newberryi var. newberryi, assembly GCA_030819805.1. NCBI lineage: Eukaryota > Viridiplantae > Streptophyta > Magnoliopsida > Lamiales > Plantaginaceae > Penstemon > Penstemon newberryi. Next base: position 2,238,452 of record JAUALY010000003.1, on the reverse strand, counting down.
GTCAAAATTTCAGAATAAATTAACGTTGACCAAGGCTATATAGATTGTTTTTTTCTCGTTTGTTTAGGCAGGCAAGGGGTGGAGGGAACAACAACCCATTCAACTATGGGTAAACTATATTTGGTTTTATTTTTTGGCATGTTTTATTTGGCCAAATTTCATATTTTGAATATATAAAATAGCAGACCCGGTATTTCACGATAAGCATTGTTGAATTTGAATTGGTCGTTTTTTTGTGTCATTAAATATCATTATTAAGTCAGTTTGATTAAACATAATCCCAAAGTTTAATAAAAGTTCAGCCTGGATAACATAACTTAGACTTGACTTATGGTGGCTAGTCCGACCACGATTTCATAGCTTCTTAAATGTCTAAGACCACTTAATTAGTGCTTAAAACTAGGAAACAGGCGTTAAATCCAGATTTATAAATGAAAAATATGTTGACGTCAATGTCCTTTGAGGTTTGAGGAAAATTCTTAACAAGACCAGGTCTAAATGATATTTCCTAGATCTCGTAGTCGAGAATGCACCGCATCATGCAGGCTCTTTCCAGAATCAGAGTAAATAGGATGTAACAACTTTCAAATTAATAGTAACGAACACAAATGAAAGTTAAAACAAAAGGGAATACATTACATACTGCTGTTTTGAGAAAATCCTTTGGTTTGCTTGAACACCATGATCACATTTGTTACAACATTTCGGAATCTTTTCAGTTTCAGTTACAACCAAAATAAATTTACAGATGCAACGAAACTTTAAGCCATAGAACTTAAAAGAAACACTAGACGGATAACACCAACTACATTGTTAGATCTCCATGTAGCCACTATATGCAATATGTCACAAAGCGTCATAACCCATTTACTTGGGTTGAAACGCAAGATAATACTAACCAGAGAGACTTCTTTTGCTACTTTTCCAGCAACGAAATGAAGGTCATAAAACTTGATGCCAATCATCACGTCCCAGTAGGATGGGGAAAAGGAAAATTCAGACCAACTTGCCTCCGAATGTGCTCAGGTATCAACTTGTTGATCAACTCAGGTGATGCTCCAGATAACTGCAATATCCGATTTTTTATGTTGATTAAACAAGGACAGTTTGCTAGAGCCAATTAGGATGAGCATAATAAATTCTAGAAGTAGGAATCTACGCCATACCTCGAATAACTACAATGCCTAGCCCATCCATACCATCCCCCACCCCACTCAAAAAAGGAAAAGAAAAATATGAAACTGCACACAATACTCATTTGTAGAATAAGAACATACACTAGAAGATTTTAAATCTCTTTGACATGGTAAAATTTACACAAAAATTACCAATTAATTTTGACAAACAGTGTTAACTAGAGTTCAAATCTGAGAAACAAATTAAGGAAGAGCTCAAAAAAGAGGGTATTAAAAACAAATGCTATTAAAAAAAGTGTTTACAAACAGCAATGCATCAATATAACAATTAACGTATAAAGATGGATGATCTAGTTGAAAATCTTTCTCCAGGTAGGATAGCAGCAAAATAATGCATGTAAAACAGCTAACAAGAAAATCTAAAATTCTGAACTTTTTAGGGCATCTTCTTTAAGAGGTTTTGAATACACTAGAAAATATGCAATTAAGCTCCAAATACAAATTATACCTACTCCTGTTGTTGGAGGTAACAGATTATATTTAATACTATTCTTAATGAAAATAAAGAGATATATTATCCCGGCAGGCATCATAGACTTCATCCTTAACAACATTTCTAGTTTTGCATTTCATTTTCTCAATCAACTTAGGGTTAGTGTTGTCCAGCTATACTCATTTGATGATAATGGCAAATTTAAATTTATTATTCCAACTGAACTTAAGGTGCACGAGAATATAGCTGCTAATAATTGGGTTCTGTTTTAGAATCAACTTAAGGCTTGGAACTATTTGGTCACTCTTCCCTTCAATTAATTGTTAAGTAGTACGTGCATTTAGTTTTGTAAGATGACAGAGCTGGGTTAAACATCAGCAGCCAAATTATACAAAGTCAATCAATACTTCCAATTTAATGACAAAGACGCTTAACACCTCTAGTCAACATTTGCGCAGAGGGTATCTCCTCTCCTCATCCAGAACCCTATTACCAGAGAGAGAAAGAGAAGGACAGAAAGAGAAACTTACTTCCTGCTTAAAGTTAAAAAGAAGGGGGAACGATCGACCATTTGGGAGGCGGACATTGGGGTCCCGAAGCTCATCGAAGAAAGGATGAGCACATGCTTCTAGCTGCAAAGAAAGAAGTATAAATGCCATTAATACATAAGAATATATTGTAGATTAGAACTAAAAAATTGTAAAACCAAAATTCAGATAAGATTGAAGTCTTCTGCACTTCTATATACAGCTTTGGGAGGTACTTCATCAGGGGATAGCAAATTCAAGTATCACAGGAGTATATGATAGTGGAGTCCCAAAAGAGAAGTACGAATCAAACTTACTGCTGTGCAGCGAAGACTTGGTGAATACTGAAGTAGCCGTGAAGCAAGATCAATGGCTTCAGGAGGCATCCGCTTATGGAAAACCTGAGGAAAAAAAATTGCCATCCACTTATAAACTGAATTGTTTGCAAGGACCAAAGGAAAAATAAATGGCAAGCAGTCATACCTTGTGCCATGGATGAGCTTTAATTTGGGGAAACCTGAAATCGGAGTAATTTGGATTCATACATCGAATTTCTTCTCGAGTTGGAGTACCAAGAACCTATTTGAGAAAGGCATACAATCAATGAAGATTATTATAATGTTACTTATGTTTATAATCCAGAGATATATAATATAAGCACTGAGGCCACACCTTGATAATCTCTACAAGTTGATCAACTGCATTTTCTCCGGGGAAAAGAGGCTGCAGTGAAAGAAAATTTACTTACTTAGACATTATTTTCGACACTCAAGGTACTTTGGTACAGGAATTACACAAACCTGGCCCAAAAGTAGCTCGGCAAGGACACAACCAGCAGACCAAATATCAATGGACGATGAATATTCAGTTGCACCGAATATGAGTTCTGGAGCCCGATAGTAACGAGAACAAATATAGGATATATTAGCTTCGCCCTTCACCTGAATTACAAATATTACATGGTAAGGAAGATATTAGAACGATAAAATCAAAGAATTCGTTCTAAATCCAGATAAGATTTACTTAACAAGCAAAGGGATTCCGAATCCGCAATCCCTAAGTAGAAAAGTTAAGGGCATTAAAGATCTATAAAAATCATAAGATTAAATTGACAATAAGATTAGAAATTAAATCAACGGCTCCAGCTGTATGAAAGCAACAATTTGACCACTGAGTTAAGAAGGCATGAATCATCTCAAAGAGAATTCAAATGGTAAGAAAATAAAAAATATCTTCCCATCCCTTCACTTTGGCACAAAAGTAGCCTGGGTATTCCTCAGGAAAATTAATTTGCATCAACCCGCACTAATAGGAGCAGCCGTTACTCACATCCCTCAAAAGGAAACCATACCATCCCTTCTCTGGTGAAGGAAGGGTTCAGCCTAAGGTAAATTCTTTTGGCGACGTGACATAGCAAAATTTCATCAGTTTGCTTTCTCTCTACTTAAATCAACCTAATTCTCCACATAAAGTTTCCTTTTCTTCGTTCTTAGTCTATGTTCTGGTTCATAACTCATAAGCTTTCAGTGCTTCTTTTCCTTGAAAACCTAATTCTCCACATAATGCTTCCTTTTCTGCTTCTTAGTCTATGTTTATGGTGCAAAACTCATAAGCTTTCCAGTAGACCAGTACTACTTTTCAATGCAAACTCTAGACAATTGAAGATACTCAGAGTTAGATAGTCATCTCTGGGACAATATTTCTTACTATCTCAGATACATTATCTGGTTAGTTTCTCAACCCAAAGGATTTTGCATGTCCAGCACTAGATTAGATGTTAATGATATCTATCAAATAAAAAGTGCAAGAACCACAAAAATAGTTAACAGAATGTGAGTATACATAATCAAGCATGCAGCCAAAATAAGAAAACTTCAGATATGTGTTGACTCGGTGCAACTTAGATAGCTATTGACTTAAAATAACAAGAGAAAGGCCCAACTGACAAGTCAATGAACTTACGAGAACTTTAGCACTTCCAAAGTCACAAATCTTGACCTGGTGGGTGAGAGGATCAACCTGCAGACAGCAGAGTATTGATTTGTAAAAACCTACTAAACAGTCAATTGATACAGCATAACACATCAGTCCAGGGACAGCGGCAAGGGAAAGGAGAACCGATTCACTTACCAAAATATTTTGTGGTTTTATATCCCTGTGGCATACTCCAGCAACAGTATGCATATATGCAAGCCCCCTAAATAACTGAAATAAAAGTGTATATTCATTACTTTAGAGATAATTAAATTGTAAAGAAGTATACCGATGTAAGCCATATGAGATAAGTCAAAACCTGATAGATGTAGAGTTTGATATAGATGAGTGGCATCCTTTGATTTGAATTGCTATAATGCTTTAAGACCTTGTACATAGTCTCAGGGACATAATCCATGACCAAATTAAGGAAAAGCTCATCTTTGGTTGTTGTAGAAAAGAAACAATGTTTCAGAGAAATCACGTTTGAGTGATCCATCAACCGCATTAACTGCAGCTCACGATTTTTATAACGCTTATCCTGCAAAACCTTCTTTATGGCCACTGTCTCTCCGGTTTCCAAGCATTTTGCCTAAAGACGAACATCTCCAACCCGTTAGCCTTAATTTAAAAAAAAAAAAAAAAAAACATGAACATCATGAAAACACACCTGAAAAACTATTCCAAATGATCCTGTACCCACAACACGCTCTGCCATGTAACTAATTGTCTGCACAAAAGCACCACAAGCAGATTCTTAGTTCCCGTTAAGAAGATAATCTAGAAAAGTAATCAAATTGCCATAAACACCATGCAACGGAAATTCATTAGTTCCCTCGAAAAATCCCGAGGACTAATAATAAGGAAATATGATCTCTCCAATCTCTTTCAGAAAAAAAAAAATATTCATATTTCCAAAATATCTTAGCATATAAAGCCGCAGGCAGTCAATGAAACTATAAATGAAGTTGGAAACTAACCCTTTTGGGCTCGCCATTTTTCCCTCCAATAGTTGTAGAAATTATGTGACCAGTAACTTGATCATTCCCGTCAACCATAGAAGCCGACATCTCCTGCATTCAAAACAAAGGCAATCAACAAAATGATTTGTACTTGATAGAGAATTACCATACTGCATCCACCAACAAGATTACCATATAGCTCACCAAAAAATTTAACTGAAGAGTCATAATGAGCCCAAGGCTAATGTAAATCAAGGAATGCAAAAGGACAAGGATCTAAAGAGATATCCTCTACTTAGAACAAAAAAAGCAGTGTCTACTACAAAAACTGTCTTTCAAGAAAGCATCACATGGAAGATTACTTAAGAAGGAAACAAACAGACTAGTACTATAATTCTAAGGAGAATTAAATATCAGCAAGCTACAAGAAACAACCTCCTGTTCTACAAAACTGAAGCAAAATGTAAAGAAACTAAGCAAATTTTCACTTGAAGAAAGTAGCGACCTTAATCGAACTAATATTATAAAATAATAGTAGTAAAAAAAATCCAAAGTACCAATCATTTGCATATACATTTCGTGCAAATAATAGCATATAACATAAACAAATAATTATTACAATATTACTCTAAAACAGATGCATTAACAGAAACAAAAAATAAATTAATCCAATAAAAAGGAACAGAGTCATAGATCTCAGGAATAATAGCCGGGTACTTCATCCAATGCTTCTAACTGAAAATTTTGAGTTAGATCGAAGAAAAAAAAGTACCGAAACTAGGGTTTCGCGAGACAAATGTAGAGAGAAGTTAATTTTAATTAAAAGGAGAAGCGAATTGTAATACCTTGTCGGTGTCCATGCTGTGGACGGAGTCGAGCTTCACGGCGGCGGGGAGTGGTGGTGGAACTTGGCGGTCAGGAGCATTATTATGCTGCTGATGATGATCCGAAGGTCGATTATGGTGATGTTGTTGCTGAGGTCCAAGCGGCAACGAAGCCATGTGACTTTCCTATTCTCTCTCCTCCCTCTCTTTCTCTTTCTCTCTCTACTTCCTTTTCTTATCTTTATTTTTTAAAGTATCCTACATTGATGTTTCGTTTTTTATTGTTTTCTCCACATTTTTTCATGTACATTAATATGCATTTGTATTTTAAACTATTTTGATTTGAGTGATAAATGAGTTAAGTCGAGTTGAGTTAATCATATATACAAATTTGATTTGACTTTCTTATCAAACTAAATACGGTATTTGAATTTGATCATTAACATTAACAAACTAAATAAAACTAAGTTTTAATTAAAATCAAACACAATTAATTATATATTTTAAAATTCATCTAGTCATTTCTAGTCTTTTAAAAGATGAAGAGATGATGCTAAAGACGTGAAAAACATAGTTCATTCTCAATTTTTGGACAACATAACAAATTAAGCTGAATTTTATCAATTAAACTCAAATCCTATTCTTTTTTGGATGACTCTAATATTATTCAGTCCCAAGCTATTGGAATTTGGGAAAGTTATGTGTTTTTTAAATACAGTTATGTGTGTTCTTCTTTTTATTATATTGCTATTTTGGAATGTATTAGATATTTTCTAAAATTATTATTTCATGTGAATTAGTAATGTGCACAATTTATAAGACTACCTTTCATTGCAAAATGGTGTTTTAAAGTCGTTTTTTTAATGTGATATGTTTAATGAAAATTTTGATTCTATGTGGTATGAAAATAGACATATATATTAATTTTATGTGAAAATAATAATAAGTGTTTTATTTCTTTCTACTGAGTAGCACATACAATTAAAATTGTATGTAAGGCTTTATTTTGACATGGAAAATGTCCAATTTAATCTCCACTCGATAACATTCTTTATTCACTTTACCTAATGTGAAATATTATCATGAATCCATGTAATATTGTATAGTGAACACTATATAACTTAATTTTGTTCATGCATGTATAAGAATAGAAGGGAGACAATGAACTATTTATACAAATGCACAGGGATATATAATGTCATCTGATTTATTAAAGAGGTCAAATTAATTTTTTAAAACAATACTGGAAAATAATTTGCTATTAATTATTTTTAATTCTTATTATTCAAAACGAATAAAAAGTGGATGGCGTCATATTTTGACCTTTTGAAAGGAAGTGGTATTCTCTTTCAAATTATACGACTTATGTACTTTAGTGTACGAGAAAATAAAATGTATATGAGAAAAATGAAAACTAGATAGGGATGAGAAGACAAAGGGAAAAGGTGTGGGACTGAGTACCCACCCACGCGACCAAGGGAAATGTACGGCCACGCACTATTCCATCTTTCATGTGACTTCTAAGATTTTTGGCTTTATTATTATTGTGGGCTCAAAACAACAGCAAACAATTTATGTACACCCAAAAGTACACCTATTAGTTGTATTTATCTAAATCTAATAATTTTGAACATGACAAAGAAAGGACTGAGATATTTTCTTTCATCAAATTTAAAATTGGAATATTGCAAAGTATTTCAGACTTTCTGGGCAGTATATTTAAATGATTTAGACTGTTACTACCTTGTAAATACATTAATATCAGTTATGAAATTGGTGAAATGATGAGCATATTAAATGAATTACACTAGAGGTCTTAGTTATATGTGATGATTGATGTATTCACGGTTTTAGTGGAAAAAAAATATGAAGTATTGAGTTTTCAATTTTTTTTCCCCAATTGCTCGATTATTCTTAGTAAGAGAAAATGAAGTCTACTTGATTGGTAGATATACTAAATAATCAATTTTTAAATAAATTGCAATTGTGTTGTGCTGAACTTAGAATATGTACGATTAATTTATAATTTCCTATTGTTTTGCAGGAATATAGTAATATTTTATGTAGATTGGGGTAGCATTAATTTGGTCATGACTGGACAATGGACAGACAACCCATTTAGCCCAATTTTATGGACCAGGGCTTTTTAAGACTACATGTCAAAATTGTAATCAAGTCCTTTTTAACGTTTACATTGTGAAAAAAGATAAAAGAATCTTCGTCAAGTTGGTCCATCCCTTTTCAAACTAAATTCTTTAGTTTTTAATTAAAATCATTCGTCATTTTATTTTTCATTCACACATTTTTAGTCCTAATACTAAACTTAACAAAACTAATTTTATTGAAGATATTTGTTTAACTTTATCATCGAATGTTGAACATAGAACTGAATCCATCTGCTCAAACTTGAGCCCAAAAGATAAAGGACTAAATCTGTTAAACTACTAATGTACTCTTTATCATAACTGATGCAGAAGCACCTAAGTAGCATTACAGCATACCAAAGAAAAAAAAAGCAACAATCACAGGTACATAAGACAAGGATGACGCAAAATCCTCAAAAAACTGAAACAAAATTCTGCCTACTGTTAAACTGGAGAGCCAACAAAATGGAAATGCTGATCGATCGATTTAAAGTTAGATTAGACAATACATAGAATGAAATCCAGAACTCGAACCACACCAAGTCCTATTATTTATGCCTTGGGAGATTGTGTGGCCTGAAAACTGGGGCAGGCACCGGGCTTTAATGATCTATGAAGCTTGACCAAAGGGACGAGCGACTGCACAACGTCGGCCATGAGTGGCCTATAATCTGCCTCTGGTTGTACACACATAGCAGCAATTGCGGCAACTTGAATGACCTCCTTCATCGAGTACTGACCCTCTAATGCCGGATCCATAATTTCAACAACCTTGTCTCTGTCTGTAAGTTGGGGTAATGCCTATTGCAGAAAACCGAAAGCAACAAGAATGACATACTAGAATCGAAAGGCACTAGGAAAGAAAAACATGAAAATAATTCTCCACCTGGATTATAAAACAATGATCAAATGTGCGTTCGTGTGTGTGTGTGTGTTTGAGATTCATATCAATGAAGATGGTATTAATCTTACTACTTAGTTCAATGAAGGAAATTTCATTATATACATTTGTGTTACTTACACGGTGGTCCCAGCACTGGGCACTTTACATGCTCGCCTAGTACCCATATTCTGAAAAGGGCCTCAAATTTTTTATAAGTGTGAGGGTGTTTTAGCTTTCATGAAGTAACATTTGTTTCTGCTGATGAATAAATTTTTCAAAAGTAGAATTAGAACAATATTTTCCGGTAATCTAGCACAATAGATATTAAGTTTGGCCATTTTATTTATAGAAAAACTAGAATATGATTATCGATCAATACTTTTGCATCTATATAATTAAAAGTCAGAAAATAAATCGTGCGTAAGATATATCAATTTATGTATGACTTATAGCTACGATTTAAGTTTTGTCTAGGATCCCCGAAAGAGTAGGGTCTGACCCTAGTTACTTCAAGAATGAAATGAACGAGAAAAACGTACCCAAGAAACAAGAACACCTTCCCCAGCAGGCCTCTTCATATCAACTGGAACTCTACCCGTCAGCAACTCCAATAGAACAACTCCATAGCTATACACATCTGATTTTGTGGTCAGATGTCCAGTAAGAGCATATCTGCAGAAAAAAGATCACAAGCATTTAACTCAAAATCAAACCAAAAATCAATTTTTGAAAAAAAAAAATATTGAAACAAATGATAATCTTACTCGGGGGCAACATATCCCTGGGTGCCCAAGACTCGGGTCGAAACATGTCCACCAGCTTTCTCGGAACCAAGTTTGGCCAATCCAAAATCAGAGACTTTGGCATGGAAATTTTTATCCAAAAGAATGTTACTACTTTTAAAATCTCTATGAATTATCGGGGGACTAATATGTTCGTGGAGGTACTCCAAACCTTTTGCAGCCTCTAACGCTATCCTCAGTCGAGTTTCCCAATTTAAATCAGAAGAAACTGTTTTATTTCCTGAATCTCCAAACACAAAATATCAAACATAGTACCTTTAATCACAACCATCTTCAAAATGGAATAAAAAAAAAAATTGTTTACCGCTGATGGGATACAAATGTTCTTGTAGACCTCCGTTGGCCATAAATTCATAAACCAGCAATTTACGGTTGCTTTCGGAAGAATAACCAATCAATGACAGCAGATATGGAGAACATAGTCGACCCAACAATTCAACCTTTAATTTGTTTTAACAAGAGTTAAACACCAAACAATCTTATATGCTAAAAATACTAAAATCTCAAATTATTTACCTCTGCCGTAAATTCATCTTCTCCTTGTTTTCCGGCTTGATCCATCAACTTAACTGCAATTTTTTTCCCATTTTGAAGTACTCCCCTGTATACTAATCCAAATGCACCATGGCCAATCACGTTAGACTTTGCAAATCCACCGGTAGCAGAATGCAGCTGCTTGAAAGTAAATATCTGAAGTCCTTTCTCTGTTTTGACTTGAATATTGACTAATTTGCTAGCTTTCTCCTCATTATTTATCCCTTTAAAATAACATATCAAGAAACAAGAAATTGATCAAGAAGTCCTCCAAAATAAGCTCAATTCTGTGGGTTGAGCATGCATAAGTGGAATTAAAACTATAATAGATGAACGCACTAACATATACACCTCATTAGCAAGTGAAATAACAGGGGGAATTTAAATAGGCAAATTATTTTTTTCTTTCTGAAGCTCATTTGGTCCTTGTACTTACTATGATTTTGCTAAAGTATTACTTCTTTTATGCTTATTTCCAGATGCCACGCTCTTCAGATGTCAAACAATAAGACAATAATGACATAAATATGGACCACAATGAAAATAGCCTGATAGACTGATAGTAAAAAAAATTACCACAATTCTCAATTCTCAGATGGGTTTTCAAAAAGGGTTGAGAAAACTAGAAAAATGATAAATTTAATCACACTCAAACACCATTCTCAACATTACCAACATCGTAAAAACATCAAAGACTCAACATTTACTTCATTAATTTCAAAACCAAGAAATCTTTTTGCATATACAAATAGCAGTAAACAAAGAGTAAAAGTAGAAACCTTTTTTGTGGGTGTTAAAGCGTTTGGAGAGTTTGTATCTGAGATAGCAATAGTAAGTGAAGGTGACAAACAAAGAAGCAATGGCGACGGATGCAAACACTAGAATCGTAGTCAAAACTCTGTGCTCCACCTTCTTGTAGCCTTCATTTTCTGCTTCCATTGTCATAAAATTACCATGAAAATGAATACGATAAAATAATTATTACTGTATTTAATTTTGTGGAACTTCCCTTAAAATAAAAAATTGTGGAACGATATTGGGGGAGAAGAGAGAGAAGTATGAAGTTTGAAGTGACAAGACGAGGAAAGAACAGTGTTTTTTTTCCTCTCTCTCTGATTAATTTCTCTTTCTCAGGTTTGTGTTTTGTCTGCTTCTGTGGCGCGGATACCAATTCTTGACTGTAATTATTCTTCTTTGACGTCCCTATAGTTTCTGATGTTTTCAAACAGAACAATAATCTTTTGTGGTTCCTAATGTTGCACCGACACAAATACTGAAATTGTCAAGAAATTAAATAACTAAATAAATATAAGAATTAGTTTGGGAGAGTAGTTAGACCATCTCCAACAACAGACCTTTTAAATTCATGACTCTTATCTTAAAATTTAAGGGCTGAACAGTGTTATATATTCCCACTTTTTTCTTTGCACTCCAATAGCTTGTTTATATTTTAAGATTCTACTTTTAAATAATCACACCACACCACTCCACTCCAACTTTAACACACTACTTTTACTTTTAAAATTTCACTTTGGACTCTCAAATATGAGAGTCCAAACTTATAAAATTTTGACATTCTTATTTTTTAAAGAGTCCATTGAAGTTCATTTTTTGTGCAATTCTTATAAATTCTCTTATATTTTGGGATATAAAAACTCCCTTGGAGAAGGTCTTAAGGTTTATAAGTCCATATTCAACTCACTCATTGAGTGGGTAGAGATGGCCCTAGGGCTATCCTTGGATGATCTTCAACCATCCAAAGGGGTCTAAATACACAGCCCTGGGCTTTTACAAAGGGGTCTAAATGCACAGCCATGGGCTTTCAAAAGCCCAGGACACAGTCCCGATTAGCGCGCCCCTTACCAACATGGCACCAGGTGCATGGTGTCACTTGGTGCCACCTAGTGCCTTTACATTTATTTTTTTATAAATTAAAAATAATTATTAATAAAAAAATTAAAAATTGGAAAAATTAACTATGAATTTAACAACACCTTGTTTAATTTAATTAACTAAAAATGGAAGATACATTTAATTATAAAAATTGTGTAAGATTTAATAACAATTTGTTTTAAATAAAAGATGTAACATTATTAGTTTTAATTTTGAATATATAAATTTGTCTATGAAAGTAAAATTTAACAATATCATAGTATACTAAAACCCTTATCCATTATTAATTTTGAATTTATATATTTGTCTACAAAAGTAAAATTTATTTAACCATATTTAAATATTGATTTGAAATATTTAAAGTTAATTTAATATAAATGTTAAATGTACAATTGGGATAAAATGTAATATTATTATGCTTAATTTTATAATTATTGTCTCTATAGTTATTATTATTCATTTTCATATTAATTATTATTATTATTATTCATTTTCATATTTATTATTATTAATATTAATTTTAAAAATTATTATTATTATTATTAATTTTCAAAATTATTATTATTATTATTATTATTAGTATTATTAGTATTAGTATTAGTATTAGTATTATTATTGTCCTTATTGTTATAGATAATATAGGTGAGAGTGGGGAAGTTTTTTTTTTTTTAAATTAATTGGAGGAGTTAGCCCTGATGGTTGGAGACGGTGTTCAAGGGTATGCATATTCACTCGGGTGGAGATTGGCACCCCTGGGCTGTGAAAAGCCGAGTGGGTTGGAGATGCTCTAAAAGGTTATTTGTAGAGGAAAATACAAGGTATTTTCCTGTGTTATGTTAAATCTGCAAGAAACTACTCTGTTAAATTTTTATTGCGCCAAATTTTCTTGTGTTTTTAAAAATCCTGCAAAAAAATACCCAAATTGTAAAAAACAAGTCGTTTTGGATCGACATATTTCAAAAAATAATTTTAAAAATATATCACGTGAAGTTGTAGGGACCAACTTGAAGTATTTTAAAAATGGTTTATTGAAATATGTTGATCCAAAACGACCTATTTTTTTATAAATTGAGTTTTTTTTTGCAGGATTTTTGAAAACACAAGGAAGTTTGACTCAATAAAAATTTCACAGGGTAGTTTCTTGCAGGCATAACACAAGAGAGTATTTTGCATTTACCCCGTTATTTGCATTTGCATTTACATTTCCTAAATTGCTGTTATTTGGTAGGCATTTCTAATTTTTTTTAATTATTTATGATCACACTCCTTCTGTTTAGGAACCGTCCATTTCACAGTGAAAAAAATATTAAATGTCCGTTTTACCCTCCCCTAGAATTGACTCTAAAAATATAAACTTTGAAAAGTTGAATATTGCTATATTTACTATCTAAAATAGCACAATAAATATAAGTTTATTTCTTCCATGCATGAATGTTTCTAACCCAAAAACTCACAGTGGTGTTGAAAGTTTATGTACAAAAATTGTAACAAGTGCATCAAAATTAAAGCAACATATGCAATAACACCATGCTTAATATTTTCATATGGTATTGGAGGTTGATTTGAATCCGATTTGTGCCAAATTTTGGTTGAGTGACTTATTTTATTTCGTGCTGTAAACTTGTTTAATTTTTTTATTTTGCCATTTTTTGCATATTTTTATTGTTTTACCTTTATTAGCTAATTAGTCCAACTTGTGAAATATTTTTGAACTAGTTGATTAAATGTTATTGAAATATTGAGGGTTTGTATCTTATGGTTCCGTTTCTTGCAATCTTCTTCTGTTAATTTGGTATTCATCTTGTGTCTCCATGTTAATCAATAATTTGTTCTGCTTCAATTTTTGCGATTTTTTGTAATATATTAGGTATGGTCTTGGAGGTCGATTTGAAACCGATTTTGGTGAAATTTAGGTCGAGTGTCTTATTTTATCTCGTGCTTCAAACATGTTTAGTTTTCAATTTTTTTCCATTATTGGCATATTTTTACTGTTTTACCCTTATTAATTATTTTGTCCGGCTTGTGGACTATTTTCAATTGGTTGGTTATTTGTTATTGAAACCTTGAGAGTTTGTCCCTTATGGTTCCATTTCTTGCAATCTTCTTCTGGTAATTTAGTATTTATTTTGGGTCTGCATGTTAATCACTAATATGTTTCGGCTCCAGTTTTTTACTATATTTTATATATATGATTTATGATTTTTGAGGTCGATTTGAACCCGATTTTGGCCAAATTTTGGTTTAGTGACTTATTTTACGTCGTGCTTTAAACTTGTTTAGTTTTTGGATTTTGCCATTTTTTGCATATTTTTACTGTTTAACACTTATTGGTTATTTGGTCTGGCTTGCGGACTATTTTCGAACTGGTTGATTAAATGTTATTGAAATATTGAGAGTTTGTATCTTATGGTTTCATTTCTTGCAACCTTGTTCTGATAATTTGGTATTTATCTTATGTATCTAAGTTAATCACTAATTTGTTTCGTTTCCAATTTTTGAGATGTTAGGTAATATTTTAGTTATAGTTTTGGAGGTCGATTTCAATTCAAATTGGGCCAAATTTTGGCCTAGTGTCTTATTTTATTTTGTGCTTTAAATATTTTAGTTTTTTTATTATTTTTCCATTATATTTTCACACTTTTACCCTTATTGGTTATTTTGTCCGGCTTGTGGATTATTTTCATCAGGTTGGTTATTTGTAATTGAAATATTGAGAGTTTGTCCCTTGTGGTTCCGTTTCTTGCAATCTTCTTCTGTTAATTTGGTATTTATCTTGTGCCTCCATGTTAATCACTAATCTGTTCCGGGTTCAATTTTTGCGATTTTTTGTAGTATTTTAGTTATGATTTTGGAGGTCGATTTGAACCCGATTTTGTTCAAATTAGGCTGAGTTTCTTATTTTATTTCGTGTTTAGTTTTTGATTTTTTTTCATTATTGGCATATTTTTCCTGTTTTACCCTTATTAATTATTTTGTTGACTTGTGGACTAATTTCAACTGGTTGGTTAATTGTTATTGAAATATTGAGAGTTTGTCCCTTATGGTTCCGTTTCTTGCAATCTTATTCTGGTAATTTGATATTCATCTTATCCTGAATGTTAATCACTAATTTGTTCCGGCTTAAATTTTTGCGATTTTTGATTATATTTTGATACAACAGAATTATCACAAACTACAACTACTCTAGATCCTTAAGCAAAAATTGATCCAGAGCTCATATGGTGCGTGGGACATCTCGGATATGTATGAATCTGATTTGGCCCGATTTAGTCTCAGTCAAACTAGGCCAAACTTTGTTTGGCAATGGGCCACCTCCCCAGGCCAAGTAGTAGATAGGCACTGACAATTGTCAGCGCCTATATATATATATATATATATATTTTTTTTTTTTTGCTTTTTGCTTTTACTTTTTGTTTGCTTTTTTTTTCTTTTTCTTTTCCCTATGCTTTCCATAATTTATTTTCTTCCTATCTATGTCACATTTATATTTCATCGGTATCAATTAAATTATCATAATATTTAATTTTTGCATTATTAATTGTTATTAAAATATTTAACTACAATTTTAAATGTTATATTTAATTATATTAGTTGGCGAAAATGAAGTTTATTTTAATATTGTATATATTTCAACATAAAAATTTATTAATTATCTCATTAAATATACATTCTATTTATAATAACATTAATCATTATAATAATCACAATAAAAAAATTAAAATCAATTCACAATAATCACAAAAAAAAAATTATCTCATTAAATATACATTCTATTTATAATAACCTTAATAATTTCATAATCACAATAAAATAATTACAATCACTTCTCAATAATCACAAAATATAATAATAATAATTCATCATCTTAATCATTACACAATATAATATATTATTTCAAACACTATTAAAGTTATTGATTTAACACACATCATTCATTTTTCTCCCCCAAACCCCAACAATCAAACCTCAATCAAATTAAATCTCAAATTTTCAAAATTCACTACTATTATTTAATAATATTTTACAATCTCAATATTCCATTGAAACCATTATCCAAATCGAGTTTCAAATGTTTCGCCGAAACCTCTAAAACCAGTTATTGAGACCAAACCCAATCAAACTACTTCCATATTAACCCCCATGATCCGTGTGGCTCCATCGTGGTTTGTCCCATCCATGCCAATGCACCCTTACCCCATCCTAAGAATTCTTTAATGTGTAGTTAAAGACTTAAACTTCTGACCAATTGCATCTAAAACATTTAGTAATTTTTTCAATGAAGAAAGGAAATGTATTGACTATTGAGAATTAGGTCCAGGACTTTGGCTTAGGTTTCTGAATTTTTTGAATTTAATTTGAGACAAAATTTGGATTAATTTGATTGAAAGAAAAAAAAAATGAAGATTTTGTGTAAATATGTTAGGGAAGCCTATTGGCATTTTTGTATTTTAAAATATTAAACGTTTTAGAATGTGTTCTTAATGATAAAGGTTTTGGAGTATAAGGTCATCTCCTTTAGTACGGAGAGGGGGAGGATAGGGGAAGAAAGTTTTGCGTGCCCCTACTCTTCCCCCTGTTGTTGGAGATAGCCTAAATGAACATTTAGTTGTATGAATTTTCATAAAACTTTAAAAATATATTTTGAAAACTTGTATTTTTTTTATTCAAATTATTCATAACATAATGTAAGCGCAATACATTTATTTTAGTATTGGGTTTTTCCCTATAAAGATCAATTATAAAATATGTGCATATATATTTGCTTTATGATTATATGGTGTAGCCAATGAAAAATTATTATCTACAACTACGATGTGATGTAGCACATAAATAGGAATATAGTTAGTTTTAATTTTTTTAAGTAGTGATACCTCAAATGGAAACTCTACTATATATAATATATTATGACATCAAAACGAATTGATTGTACTACTACCACGTAATTTGTAAGAATTATACAAAATTATCTCTCATTACCAAGTTAGATTTGAAAATAAATTAAAATTATTAAAATTAAAATATAGGTGTTTGAAAATATAAAGCATATTCTCTTACGTTAACTAAACTTATGAACATTTCCGAAATTTGGATATATAAAATACTAGTAAATATATTATGTAGTACGGGACTACGACATTTTCGTTGACTTATCTTTATACAATGGCACACCCATTCCACCTCCCGGCCGGCTAATTTGCTTCAAAATTCTAACTTGTAACTAGTCACAAATACTCTGTTTTTAAACATACACAATTTTTATTAATTAAGCATGGACATGGAAGAACCCTCATGGAATGAGCTTCTTGGAAGCAACAACTGGGATGGGCTCCTCGACCCTCTAGACCTCAGCCTCCGCCGCCTCATCCTCCGCTGCGGCGACTTCTGCCAGGCCACTTACGACGCCTTCAACAACGACCAAAACTCCAAGTACGCTGGAAGCAGCCGCTACGGCAAGAACTCATTCTTCCAAAAAGTCAAACTTGAATCCGCCTCCGATTATCAGGTTCGAGGAAAGTGCATTAATTTCACCCCCAAAGTTGTATGTTTTTGCACACTACCATCCTGATGTATTAAATAAGCACTTTACCCCCTAAGATATTTAAATTAGTTGCACTATATCCCCTCAAACGATTTTTAACATTTTGGTTGGCCCAAAAGAAGGTAAATTAGTTACAACACCTTTTGCCCTGATTGAAGTCTATTTTCATTTCAATCTAGAGTTTTCGGTTCACAACGATTGAATGAAGTGTTTGTATGGATAAGAAGTGTTATGACTGATTTACCCTTGGAAAATACATTGAGGCGCACATGTGCGTCTTCCGACCAACAAAAATGGTTTAATATTCAGGGGTAAAGTCCTATTTGTACTTCTGGCCGATAAAGAACAAGTAAATTTGAGGGGTAAAGTACACTTTTCTCATTTTTAATAGGGTACGATAAGAATTACTATAAGTGTAAAGCGAAATAAAACACAAGAATTAAGTGATTGTCCAAAAGGCCTAAAATTCATTACTCTATTGCTGTTTTCCGAACTCTATAGAGCAACTTAACTTGTACAGGTACTACAATTGAATAAATAAAATCATATCCTTTTCTTTAGATACATCAGAATTTATACAACAGTACAATATTATTACATCATAATCAATTAAATTATGCCAAAGTACAGAATAACTAACAAAAATACTAATTAAATTAGAAAAAAATATCCACACTAGTAGGAATTGAATCTATGACATCTGGATCATGGAGTCTCAACTTTACCACAAAGATACGACCTCATTAGCATATATTGACGCAGGTCTCGTGCTTCCTCTATGCCACCGCCCGAGTCAGCACACTTGAAGCTATGTTCCTTCACTCCCTCTCCCGCGAATCATGGGACAGAGAATCAAACTGGATCGGATACATTGCAGTAACCACAGACGAAGTCAGCAGAGCATTAGGCCGCCGAGAAATCTATGTAGTCTGGCGAGGAACAAGCCGAAATTACGAGTGGATCGACATTCTGGGTGCCAAGCCGGAGTCGGCCCACAAATTACTCCACCCCAATAATTGGGACAAAAAAAAGATCACCGATTCTGATAGTGACGAAGATGAAGATAGCGACCACAAACACGTGCCTAAAGTCATGAGGGGTTGGCTTTCGATTTACATTTCAAGCAATCCAAATTCGTCTTTCACCAAACTAAATGCAAGAACCCAACTCCTGAAAAAAATCGAAGAATTGAGAAACAAGTACGAAAGTGAAAAACTTAGCATAACTCTAACAGGACATAGTCTGGGAGCTGCCTTAGCAATATTATCTGCGTTCGATCTAGCCGAAAACGGGGTGACTGATATCCCTATCTCGGCTATTGTGTTCGGTAGTCCACAAGTGGGAAACGGGGCATTTAATGAGAGACTTAATAATTTTCCTAACTTGAAAGTTTTACACGTTAGGAACAAAGTTGATCAGATTCCTTTGTATCCGAGTGTGTTGTTGGGGTATAGGAACACTGGGATTGACTTCGAGATTGATAATCGGAAATCCTCTTTTTTGAAGCACTCGACGAGTGTTGGTGACAGGCATAATTTACAGGCGTTGTTGCACGTTGTGGCGGGTTGGAATGGAGATGATGGGGAGTTTGAATTGAAGGTGAAGAGGAGTTTGGCTTTGGTGAATAAATCGAGTGAGATTTTGAAAGACGAGTTTTTGATCCCGGGGTCTTGGTGGATTGAAAAGAATAAAGGGATGATCCTTGATAGTAATGGGGAGTGGATTTTGGCTCCGCCTTCGGATGAGGATGAGCCGGTACCGGAATTCTAATCTGTGGTTTCTTGTGGCTTTTGGGTATGGATTTTGATTTTCTGCAGTATTCTTTTATGTTTTTGTACATTTGGTTTTTTGTTGTTGTTGTTGTGGTATTGAGATTCGAATGATGCTCCAAATATTCCAATTATGGAGAGCATTTGGCATCAGAGTGTGACATGTGATTGATATGTGATTAATAGTAGATTATTAACTCTTCATGATGATCGTTTTCCTTTATATTCTAAAGTTGTATTATGTCAATTGAGTTGTAATTATTTCGATGCAGAAAAACCTTCTAAGTTCCACTTGTACTCAAATCAAGCCAATCAACCCGTGACGACACAACTTGTATGTTTTGTAAAAGAATAGTGGTGTGCCTTTTCAAATGATTCATATAGTTATATACTACTAAACAAGATAATATTGAAATTGTACTATCTGCAAATATTTAATAATACATTTTTTTTTAATTTGCATAAACTGCGTAATAATTTTTTGTAGAGGTGTTACAATAGTGAAATCGACAAATGCCAACAAAATGTATTCTTACTTAAAATTATTCATAGCGACGTGTATGTAAATTTTACGTCGTAATTAATTATTGGTCATTGAAATTAAAACCGTCGCATCACTATACATTTATCAATTTATCAATTTCTGAATTTTATTTTTTGACAAGATTTAAACTGTTGTCATTTAAAATATGTAATTTTGTGTCAAATTTAACATTATCACTTAATTAATATATTGTTACTAAAAATATTGTATACCATAATGTTTTCACCATATTAATTACCCAAACTCACCCTAGCGGTGGGAGTTTGGCCCAACGGTAGGAGCTCTTAAAAGCACTTCTAGACATCCATTATGATTTTTGAAGTGTTTGGCCCCAATTATAGAAATTGCTTTTAGTCAATCGTGATTTTAATGGTGTTTGGCCCCTAATATCATAATCGCTTTTGAGATATCCAGAAGCTAAAAATCAACTTATTTCAGAAGCTACTAAAGTGTTACTTTTGCAAAAGCTATTATCCAAAAGCAATTATTTTATAATTGAATTTTATCATAATCAATTATTGCCAAAATCCATTTTAGTAAAATTAATTCTCCTATAATTGATTTTCGAATCGCTAGGCCAAACTCACCCATATCACCTTAAATGATGCATCGACCCCATGCCAGGTCTTATTGCATGATATCCACTATAAGCTTATCTCTTTCAACAACACAAAACAATACTCATAAGTCATAACCACTTACTTCATATCACAATTCAATGGAATTGGAAACAACTCAAACAGCAACAAACACAGAACCCTCATGGCCTCAACTACTAGGCAGCAACAATTGGGAAGGCCTCCTCAACCCATTACACCTCTCCCTCCGCCACCTCATCCTCCTCTGCGGCGACTTCTGTCAGGCCACTTACGACGCCTTCAACAACGACCAGAACTCCAAGTATGCTGGCAGCAGCCGCTACGGTAAAGAATCCTTCTTCCGCAAAGTCATGCTCGACTCCGCCTCCTCCGATTACCAAGTCCACTGCTTCCTCTACGCCACCGCCAAAGTCGGCATCAAAGAAGCTCTTTTCCTCCACTCTCTCTCCCGCGAATCGTGGGACCGCGAATCCAACTGGATTGGCTACATTGCTATAACGTCAGATGAAGCTAGTAAAGCCTTAGGCCGCCGCGAAATCCACGTCGTGTGGCGTGGCACAAGCAGGAATTACGAGTGGATTAACGTTTTAAGCGCTAGATCTGAGTCTGCTCTGCAATTGCTCCGCCCAGGAACAGGGGAGAAAAGCAGAGCAGATAACAATAACAATCACAGTAGTAGCAGCAGTAGCAGTGACAACAATGATGATGATGACGACGATGACAAAGTGCCGAAAGTCATGAATGGTTGGCTCACCGTATACGTCTCAACTGATCCCAATTCGTCTTTTACTAAGTTAAGCGCGAGAACGCAACTCACGAAAAAGATCGACGATTTGAGAAACCAGTACAAGAATGAAAGCCTCAGCATCACATTAACAGGGCATAGTCTGGGAGCTGCCTTGGCAATATTATCTGCGTTCGATCTAGTCGAAAACGGGGTCAACGATATCCCGGTCGCGGCTATCGTGTTCGGTAGTCCACAAGTAGGCAACAAGGCTTTCAATGAGAGAGTTCTCAAATATCCAAATCTGAAAGTCTTGCATGTTAGGAACAAAATTGATTTAATTCCGCTATATCCCAGCGCTTTATTGGGGTACAGAAACACTGGGATTGAATTGGTGATTGATAGTCGGAAATCGCAGAGTTTGAAGGATTCGAAGAATCCGAGTGACTGGCATAATTTACAGGCGATGTTGCATGTTGTGGCGCCGGGATGGAATGGAGATGATGGGGAGTTTGAATTGAAGGTGAAGAGGAGTTTGGCATTGGTGAATAAATCGAGTGAGATTTTGAAAGATGAGTATTTGATTCCGGGTTCTTGGTGGGTTGAGAAGAATAAAGGGATGATTCTTGATGATAATGGGGAGTGGATTTTGGCTCCGCCGTCGGATGAAGATCAACCTGTTCCTGAATTTTGAATTGGTTTTAAGAAAATACATATGTTTGATGGTTGGTGCTTCCTCTTTTTTCTTTTTTTTTTTTTTTTTTTTTTTTTTTGGCTTATTTTGCATTATGTTTGAGATTCCAAAGATATTTTACGCTTGGTGTAAAAAATACTCTATTTTCCCTTTTTTAGCAAAAAATCTTCATTAAAATTCACTAATATGTTTCAACAAGCCAGCAAGTGAGATACATAGTCCCAATTAAGTCCAAAAAGTCCTAAAATTGTTTCTATTATATAAGTTATGTAGTAAAATGATTAGCTCGAATATGTATGAAGCAAATTTGTCAGGACCTATTTTACCAAAAAAAAAAAAAATTGTCAGGACCTATTAATTATTTTATAATTTTTCCATTCCCGTCATTTGGCACCTCTTTGTGCACATTGAATTGAAAGGATGGACTAAAGATTACTTGTATGAATTTGGTTATTGTCTTGGCTATTTATTAAAATTAGAAAAATGCACGTACGTTGTACGTGTCTGGTTAATTTCATGGGTAATTTTAATAAATTAGAGTAAAATTAATTTTACTATGTAATAAAATAGAGCAAATTAACCCCTTTTTTTAGCTGATTTTATTAATTTTTACCAGTTTAATACTTTTTTTTTCGTTCTACCTCTTTTTTTATAAGTTATAATCTATTTTCATTGTTTTTTATGATTTCGTCGATTACTTATGTTTTTCCCTTAAATCATGTTCCTACCGGTCTCACCATGTTTTGTAGGTTAAACTCTTTTTTTACTGATCTTACTCGTTTTTATTAGTTTAACCCATTTTCACCTATTTCGCCAATTCCTTAAAGAATGGACAAAAGATTACTTGTATGAATTTGTTTATTGTCTTGGCTATTTATTAAAATTATTAATTATTGTATGATATTAATTTGTATTTTAATTCAGAGTATGATTTGAGTATTGTCAAATTATTTATTATCTTTAACTAAACCATATAAATCATAAGCTGGAATTAAACCAACCACCTTTATTCCAAATTAAAAAAGATTGTCATAAAAATGATTTTATTAATTCATTTATTTAGATTAACTCTCGTGAAGAGAGGGGAAAAAAAAAAATCCCATTTGTATTTTGGAATACATGTACAAAACCCCCTTCATTATTATTTTTATTCAAGGAAATTCCTTGTATTTGATATATCGTAACACAAAATAATGGAGAGTGTCTCTCAGAAGACTGAAATTCAATTTTCATCAATTATAACTATCAAATTAGTGAAATTACCAAAATACCTTACATTAACAAAATGACCTTCTTCTTCCCGTACTCCCCAACCCATCTCCTCGTCCAAAGCAACCCAGGCCGTACATAATATAATAAATATGGAAGGTAAATTAGTATTTAACCTTAAAAAATTAAATGAGTTAATACTTTTACGGTGAAAGAGAGAGCGCAATATTTTGTAAAACACAATGAGATTACTTGCAAAAATAATAACATATGAGGGTTTTGTGCAAGTTTTACTAAACACAAATGTAGAGTTAATATCAATTTACTCCCCTATGATACTCATAATGTTCAATTTACCTTCCTAAGATTTAAAACGAGCACTCTTAACCCCTGTAATTTTATAAAAGTTTCACAATGCCTTCCTGAAATTTTTATATGTGGCATTTTACCTCTCTATGTTATGATAATGTGGCAATTTACCTCCTATATTATGACAAATGTGGCAGTTTACCCCTTGTGTTATGATAAATGTGGCAATTTACCCCCTATATTATAATAAATGTGGCAGTTTAATTTTGGCAAGTTTATTACACTCTCTGGCTCAAGGGGGTGAATTACTTCTTTAAAAATTTCACAAGGGGTAAATTGCTCTTTTTGAAATGATAGAGAGATAAATTGAACGTATGAATATCATAGGGGGTAAATTGCCATTAACCCCACAAATGTATATCATGCTTTTTTACTTGTTGAAAGAAGAAAGCTTTGTATGATTTTAACAAAAAGTGACCTGGATTGTTGAAAAATCAGTTATTAAGGATAAAGACGAAGTATACATTTTCAGAGCTGGTAAGATTTATTTTTCATTTAAAGTTGAATAATTTCTTAAAATAATACACAAAATATGTTAAGTGAATGTCAAGAAGTATAGCTCCATCCAACTTCAAATCAATTTAACAACTATTTAAACTAAAGCAACAGATACTCAGCGTGGTTAAAGCTACTAAAAGGATCAAGTTAAGTCCCAATTCCTGTCTGATTTTATTTTGGCCAATGCACTTTATAAATTTTAGAATTTAAAATTTGGTTTAAAAAATAAGCTCGCGTGTACAAAAATAAAACAAATTTCAAACACATTTTATACATTCGATTCCGAAAAACATCTTGTAAGTAGTATATATGTATTATAATCCCAATATCGAAGTATTTCTCGTATTTTCTAAATGTATCAAGCCCCAACTTATTTTTCTACACAGACCAACCGACTCCTCGCATTTTGATTAGATATTAGCTCACATTTACTAAAAAGTTAATAGTTCATTAAACAAGTGATCCCGAAAACGGAAATATTCGTGGGTAGCCACCATCTGTCATGTTAGGTCCCTTTTAGGGACACTTTTATATAAAAGTGTCCCTAAAACCCCCCTAACAGGGCGGATGGTGGCTACCTCAGAGGGTAGCCACGAAAACGTGCGCAAAAACTGATCCCCCTCCTTGATTTCAAAAAATGTACTAAATTAAATTTCTAAAAAATGTAATGGATTTAAAAGATATGAATTTTTATGTTCGTTTGTTAAAAAGGGATTAATATTAATTTATCCTTCTATGATATGTATAATATTCAATTTATCTCACAGTTATTTGAAAAAAAGTGCTTTACCCTCTTGTGAAAATTTTAAAGGAGCAATTTATCTTCGTCCAATCACTACAAGAAATCTTCATTTTGGCCACGCTGTATTCGAAACGGTGTAGACAACCGTAGCAGTTACAATGACCACCGCTAATTCGCCGTGGTCGATGATTTTTCAATGATCAGTCCCGCGTAAACTTTCATTATATGTAGAGCCGTAGCCGATAGTATATTTTCCCTTAAAGTAGGCTTAAAAAGCTTTAAGCATTTCCAGAGTAAATTGGCGTACGTGGGCTTAAGGAGCCTAATAAAAAGCCCAAAACATTCAGCTCAATTTGACCTAATTAATTAATAATTTATTATCTTTTCTTCATTTCCCAAATTATACTCTGTACCCCAGGTATTTTCCCCATTCCCTCTTTCTAATTTCAAAATTTTCTCATCTCTTTTCATAAATTTCGTGAATCTTCTCCATTTAATTAGGTAAATCGACTCGCGCGATCTCCAAATCGTTAAATGTAAACTCTCTCCTATTTTCTCCTTATACACAGTTATTATTTTCTGAATTTTTGAATTTTTTCGCTGAAATAGATTGATTGACTGCAATGTAAGGACGTTGAAGATTTTTAGCTTCGAATTGCCGAAATTGCTTCTTCTCTCGGCAAGTTAAAATTTGGTAAGCTTTTAGATTTAATTTTGATGTTATAGGAGTTCTTTAGGTGTACATATCGGCATTATAATTTTTTGATTTTTTGATTTTTTACACTGAAATTGAATGATTGACTGAAACTATAAGGATGTTTTTTAGATTCGAATTGCCGAAATTGCTTCTTCCCTCGGCAAGTTAAAATATGGTAAATTTCTCTTTTTATCATGGCGGTGTTGTTTGCTTGTATGAACTTATTTTTCTCTTCTATTTTGTGAAGTGCTCAAGTTTCAATCTTACTGCGATCAAATATATTTGATGTATAACATGTCCAGATTTGAATGTTTTGAACTTGTTTTCGTTCCAGCAAAGGAATTCCTTAGAAAAAGATCAAAAGAGAAAGATTCAAACTCATAAGGTGTCTTCTTCTGCATGATTTCATAAAAAAATCGTAAATTCTTTTCCTTTCTAAATGATATATTAGAGCCTAGTTATCAAGTTTGGTACTGTACTCTTTATTGTCTTGCTGCTTCACATATAAGTATTCATAATAACATGTTATTGATTTATTGTTATTGTTTTCCATTACTTTTTCTTCATGATGAATTTCTGGTAATACATTGATTGATGATTATCTGGTAATACATTAATTCTCCCTTGGCTTTAGATTGGTGAGCTGATTGCTTTTACATTTTTTGATTAAAGTAATGCATAATAACATTTTCTTGATGTATCTTGTTATGCTCTGAAGTCTTCAAATGTTCTTCCGCAAGAGGTTGAGACAAAACAACCATGACAACGTGATTGGGGGTAGTGCTCAAAAGATCAATATGGTGAACATAATACGGTGACTCATAACTTTGGCAATCAACCTTAAATATATAAAATCCTGAGTTAATGTCTGTTTTTTGTACAACAAATGGTGCCTTTTATGTTGTGCAGTGGAGAAGTATCACAATCTCAGTTAATTACTTGGACATAATTCTCATTTGTTTTTCTTGTCTAAAATATCATTCTTAAATGGAATTAACTCGTATGGCTTTCAAGTTTTACTTAGCAGAGGAACTGAAGGTGACTTAGGAAGATAATCAAATGGTGGTCAAATATCTCAATAGCTGGTAACACTTGATTTTAGTTATGTGTAGATATCACGGACCTGATGTGAAATTACCCCTTCCCTGTTTGTGCAACTATGAATATTGTTGTTGTTTCTTGAATATACAGTGTATATTTTAAGGATTTCCATGACAAATTAGTTGTGTACAGTATGGACGTCACTATGAGTTTCAAGATTCAGTTTTTCCGTTTTGAGATTTTGGGAATTTCTGGTAGTCAACTTTTTACTTCGCTGGTGGCTTGGAGCATCTTCTGACTCTGTAAGCCTTATTTCCATAAATTCATATATGTTTGATGAACAAGATATCCGAAGTATGCTCAATTACTTTTAGGATAATAAGTCATAATCATCTTTAACATAAGTCATAATTATCTTATGGAGCCGTTCCATCTGAATTTGGGAATCTAAGGAGCATAAAGACAATGAGAGCTTCCATTAAGGCAGTAGTACTATAATTTTGTTCTCATGTACAATCTTTAACCCTTGGTGAAGTTAGTATCACTAACGAGGGAATAATCTTGTAGGGATGTCTTTAACCAGTTGTAAGCCGATCTAGAGGTAGAAAGTAACTGTTTCTCTTATTTCAATCAAGGATCAAGTGCAGATATTGCTAAAATGTATATGATTACATAATTCTGACTTTTCTTATTTTTACTTAGAGTGCTTACATTTTTTTTTTGTGAAGCATTCTTTTGAAGTCCAAGATTGCCTTCGATTTCAGTTGATTGATCTCAATTTGAACTTTATCGAGAGAACAATCATCGTCTATTAAGGCTTCCTTTCTTGCAATCCTCATCGTCTTCTCTAACATTGCAGTTTGCCACTTTTGAGCTCGTTCTTGCAGATGTAATTATGGTTGTTTTTGTCAAAATTCTCCAGAATTATGATGTAAGATAATCTGGCACAAATATCTGATTGCAGAACTATGCTTTTTTTGCCTACTTCACATAATTCTACCAATTTTAATTTCTATTTTTTTTTTCTTGCTTTACATAATTCTAGTTAAGATTTTATTTGATTCATCTTTTGTTTTGTTTGTTGGTAATAATGAAGAATTGTTGTCTATTTATTTGTTCATGTGAGCAGGTTAGGTTGAAGAGATGAGAAGATTAATTGTAATAGATTAGGATTTGATTAAAGGCAAAAGGAACATGTTAAGAGACATATTGCTCTACTATTTGTTGAGGTGTTTTGTGTATTTTGTATTTGCTATGACATTTTCAAGATTTAAACTAATAATATTTTAGCATATTGTATGCTTAAATTTGTAGTCTGCATTGAATTGTGAATATATCGTAAAAGATATTGTGGGAAAAAGTTTTAGCATTTAAATAAATAAATAAAAAAGGATTATCTTTGGAAACAACTAAAAGCCAATCTATAAATGGGATTTAGAATTCTGCTATTGACCACGGCTAGGAAGCCATGGCTATAATTCAAATACCAGAATTTACTAAAAATTGGCCTCGGCTTGAAGGCCATGGCCATATGCGTGGCCAATACATTGGCCATGCCTAATAGCCGAGGCCAATGTTTTGGCCACCCTTGCAAATAAATCGGCTGAGTAGCCGTGGTAAAGTCGAGGCCAATATCTTTTGGCCACGCAAAGCAAGTGTTGGCCACGGTTTTGAGCCGTGGCCAATAGTAATATTTCTTGTAGTGAATACACTCGCCGAAATTGAGAGTATAAATGAAAACTATTGCGTAAAAAGACAAAAATATCCTTGGAAGGGTAAAGTGTGATATTTATCGTACCATAGACCCCCCTCAACTTTTTTTTAAAAAATATAGTTATAACTATAATATTTATTTTGTTTCAAAAATACAAGCTTAAATATGATAATTAATTCAAACCTCTTGCCATCCCAGCCCAAATAAAATAACTGACCCAATTTTCAGTCAAACCCAAAACTTGACCCATTATAAGTCCATAATCATCCCAAAAACCTTTGCCCAATGACTGTCGAATTTGATTGACTGCATCAATCGATTGCATTTGTTTTCTTCTTAAAGAAAGTACTTGCATTTCGTGTACATGATGAATTGAATTTTTCAAGCAACCAAGGAAATTTCAATTAGTTTTTAGGTTTTCTAACAAATCAAAATGAGGTTGCTAGAGCCGTTATTTAACGGAATGCCCCGAAAAATATTAAGTTGACGGCTCCATCAATTCAAAAAGATATTGTCAATGTTTCATCAATTGAAACTATCAATGCTATTATTAGATAGTTCGGCGATGGGTTATTTGATATTCTTGTCGATGAATCTCGTGATATATTTTGTAGGGAGCAAATGACGGTTATTTGGAGATACGTGGATTCACGAGGATAGGTGATGCACTAACAAAAGGTTAACTTTTTGCCAAAAAAATTTCCTTACATAAACTAGTTACATTAAGGGGTGTTTTGGTAAAATAAAAATGTCTCTTGCCAAAAAATAAATTGTGACAAAATTTATTTTCCTCACATAAACTGAATTTTCTCACAAAAGATAGTCAAATGTGACGAATATACTTTGACATTACCCCATTTTTTTCCTTCACATATAACAAATTCGTAACGGAGTATCATATGTAATTAAAGTAACTTATGGGGTCATTTTTGTCAAACTTCACTTCCTCATTTTTTGTATCTCGTTATATGTTTTTCTCGTGAATGAAATATAATTTTTTAAGTTTGAGTGTTTGATTGAATTTATTTTTTTGAATCTACTTTAGCCCCCCTAGATAAAATTCTTAGATTCGCCTCTGACCACCGAGGGATAAAATGTCACGTTTATCATAATACATGAGATATAAAGTGTCATATTTATCATAGCAAAAGGGGATAAAATGCCATATTTATTAACTATCTGGGTTAAATTATAATACATAAGAGCGATAATTTTATCAATTCATATTTTTTTAAAATTTAAAAATATCAAAGAGACTGGAAAATTTTTATAAGATTATTACTGGTAAAGTGTTCTTTTTGAAATTAAGATAGGTAATAATTATTATAAATATCCCATGGAATAAATTATCATTAACTCGTTTAGAAACCTACTATTTATTATTTATCTAAAAACCTACTAATTAAGCCATTAAATGTTTACTCAATAAATATCATAGAACTTTATAGGAAAAAACACACATAAAAGAGAATGACAATTTTGGTAAATTGAGTGGTTAGTAAGGGCAAAAACATAGGGTTGGTAAACAGAATCAGATATTCCAGTTATGAAAGCAAAATCACTTCGGTTGGAGCCCCCAAAATTCTCCAAATTCACCTCCAAAGAACAAAACCCAAATATACATACAGCCCTCTACCTGTACTACGTCAATCGATTTTTCCTCATTCCTCGACGCCCTAAGCTATTAATGGTAACAGTCTCCATGTATTTTCATCTTTCGTTTTGTATTGTATTTGAATCCTTCTAGGTTTTTTTTTTTTTTTTTTTTTTTTTTTTTTTTTTTTTTACCGAGGTTTCGAATTTTAGTTATTATTTCGATTTTCAGCTCAAATAATCTCTTTTGGAGTGCTATAAATCTCAGTTTGATTTGTTGAATTCATCTAATCCCGAAATTACATTGAATAGATTCATCTCATCTGGAAATTTATACACTTTAATTGAAGATTGAATTTCAACTATTTACCAGGTGGTGTTGTCTGATGGGAAGAGAATGAAGTAAAGTATCCATGTAGATACATAGATTTGATTTTTGGTTATTGGTTCAACCGCTATAGTTGAAAATTGAACAAGTTTTGACGCAATTAAAATAAAGGGTCTTCCTCGGAGAGAGGACCCTTGATTCAACAGTTGCCGCAAGTAAGAATTCTATAGAATTTGGTTAAGTATCCTTACAATGCCGGCTGTCCAGAAGCTCTATAATGCGTGTAAAGCATCGCTTACATCTAATGGACCTGTGTCAGAAGATGCTATGGAAAAAGTTCGAAATCTATTAGGTATGAAGTCGAAAAATTCTTCTGTCCTCTTCACATTTCTAATCATGGTGATCTGAAATCTGTAGGCTATTGTGAATTTATTGGTGGTTAGGTATAAATATTTTACTATTTCTTGGTTTTCTATTACTAAATTGGGCATAAGGCCCTGTCAGAATAATATTTTTGATGCTGTGTGTCTGACTAGAGCATCTTGTGTGGATAATTACTTCTCAAATGAGACATGTCTGGATACGAGCACTCTGTTTTGTGGTTGTGTTCTGCTACCCGATTATTACAATTGCTCAGGATACCCGTTTTTAGCTTCTAGGGTCTATTTCAATTTTTTGAATCTGTTTTCTTGGAAGCAAGAATGACATTTGGCCTCGAGCTACGTCATATATCATCTTCTTAAGCATTCATAGCCAACTTTTCATAGATACCTAGCTGAACTATGCGTAATAATGTGCAGTTTCTAATGTGGCCCCTTATATCTTTGTTTTGCCTTATAGTGTGACATTAATGTATATGTCCAGTAATGTTTTTTATTTGCTTTTTTTGTCGTTTTTGTTGAAGCAATATTAAATATAGTAAAATTTTATAAATGAACATGAAATACAAACTATCCAATTGTTATTGATTTTTCGATTAGTTGTGATGTGCTTATTTTAAAACTATGATTACCGCGAAAGCATGGTGATTCAACTGGCAGCACTTGGCTAGAAAAACCGACCACCTACTAAGCCTGTAGTTAATATATTTCACATTTTCACAGGTTCTTTTGGTCCAAAGGGAGATGCCCTATAAGTTACTTGCTTCTGTTGCCAGCGTTCAGGTTTTACTAGTAGTTTCCAAGTCTTTAATTATGTTGCGTTTCCGTAATTATGTGTTTGTGGAGACTTGGCCACAATGTCTCTTCATTTGGCATCTCATCAGAGTTGGTATCTGACTGTATTCAGCCAGAGTTAAATGCTGGAACTTGGATCAAGTCTGTTATTTTTCTCCATTCTATTTCCAACACACATCTTAATCCCACAAATATCTTCCACGGAAACCAGTCACGGAAAATTACCTTTTCATGCCAAGAGTTTCCTTTGTAGTCACCATCTATGTTTCAACCCTTGTTCTAGCCCTGTTACTTCATTTCAATTAACTCTTGCATTAAAAAAATCTGTGGTGCCATTGTTTTTGAATCTTTTCTCATCATTGTATTATGTTTTCCAAGTGTTCGAAATAGATTTTGGCAAAAGAAAGAAAATCTAACTTGTTATCTAATAAAAGAAATGGAAAATTGATAGGGTAAAGTTGTGTTACCTAGTGGTCCCTGATTTTGTGCATTCAGAATACAAAATTAATTACCCAATGGTCCCTGATTTACGCATCTTGCCTGGTCGTTGTCAAACTTAATATATTAGCTTTGTGGGAATTCTGGGTTGTTATTTAAGTGCAGTTTTCTTAGATTATGTCTATGTTTAAGGAATTATGGAGTGTTGAAAAGTCTGATGAAATTATATGACTACTGTGATAGCAATCTGGAAAAGAAATGTAGTAACATTAAAACTGAAGATGTCTTGTAAACCAATTTCACTTTTAAGAGATCTCTTTAGGGGTGGGATCGGTACGGGTTTTCCGGGTTTCGGGAAATTCGGGAACGGGATTACGGGATTCGGGATTCCAATTTTACTTCCCGAATCCCGTCCCGGGTTACTTGCTTCCCGATGATTTTGGTTCCCGAAATATTTCGAGAATTCGGGAAATGGGTTCGGAAATCCCATTTTCTACTTTTTTAAGGAACTTAAATCTTGTACCATTCTCTTTCTGCCAATCAAATTATAAGAACAAAAAAACATGAACTTTCAAACAATGTCTTGTATTGTATCCCATAACAGTGAACAATCAAAACATATTAAACAATCAACACATCAACAATTCAAAAATTTAAAAGAAACATCATCACAAAACATCATACTATTGATTTTTTAGAGGCAGCAAACAATTTTGATTTTGGTCTTTTGATTTTTGAGAGGCAGCAAACAATTTTGATTTTGTTAAAACGTGTTACTGTGTTACTAATTTTTTTTAATAGCATTTTGTCCTTTTTCAATGAGGTAATATAATATGAAAATATATTTTAATTTTAGAACTAGACATATATACATATATATACGGGTTCCCGTTCGGGAAGGGACTACTACCCGATTCCCTTACCGATTTATATTTTGCGGGAATCGGTTTTTTCCGAAAACCGGAAAACCCGATATTTTTTCTCCTATTTGGTAAAACCCCGTTCCGTATGGGACGGTTTCCCGAAATCACGTACCAAATTCCCAGCCTTAGATCTCTTCAAATAATTTGTATTGTTGAATGTAAAAGTTGTCTAAGATTTAGATTCATATGGCTTGATGTCAATGCATTTTGGCGTAAGCTGATGCAGTCCAGTTCTTAACATGAGCTGTAATGTACACTTGTTATTTTATACAAATATTAATTACATAATATAAAAAGGGTTGTGTTCCAATCGAGTTGTGGTGTATGTTTTTGATAATTGCAAGTATAATTTTGTTGTGTCTAGTATACATTATTGCTCTTTAACACTCTTCGTTTGGCACTAGAGAAAATCAAGCCTTCCGATGTTGGTCTTGAGCAAGAAGCGCAACTAGTACGGAGTTGGAATGGTTCCTTGAGTGAAAGGAACGGGGGCCTTCGATCACTGCCAACAATCAAATACCTGCATCTGCATGAATGTGATGGCTTCTCCGTAAGTGCTGGCCTAATGGCTTATCACCTTTCTATTCCCATTTCCTTTCATGTATTAAGCTCGAAACCAACAATGATATCTTATATAGGGGAATATGGGCTCACTAGCGATGTTGGGTTATCGTTCCCACCTAGTCTCAAGCAAAACGGGACATCTTTTCTCTTTTAGTGAAGTTGGTTACTTAAACGAGACTTATTTCCTCTTTTACTAATGGTTTCAAATGTTAGTCTTCTTGTAGAAAACTCCGATTTACCTTCTGTAGATTATGAATTGCTTAGATTTCTTTGTATTTTCATTTCACGTCTATGGCTAATTCTGGTAAGTTTTAGCGTTAGGGTTAGACTATTTAAAGCTCCGCAATTTACACTTCTGATTTTTCTGACTTGAATACATTCTCTCTGTTTGAGAATAAAACTTTAGCTTTTATGTTTATCTTGCTAATTTTTACTTCCGTTCTGCTTGAAGTGCTCAATCATGGGTCTCTGAATTTTCGGGATTTAGAAAATTGAGATATATTACTTTACATATTTTTTCAGATGGGTATATTTTGCATGCCACCTTCCTCAATCATTCCACTTCATAACCATCCTGGGATGACAGTGTTGAGTAAGCTTCTGTATGGTTCATTGCATGTAAAATCCTATGATTGGATCAACATACCGGGCCCTTCTGATTCATTTCTAGGTACGCAAAATTGTGTTTGGCATAAACAACTTAAATGAACAAGTATTTCAACTCTTTATAATTCAGTAAGTTGATTAATAAAAAATATAATTACTTTCAGGAGCAAGGCCTGCAAGGGTTGTTAAAGATTGTGAAATGACGGCTCCGTGTGATACAACAATTCTCTATCCAAATAAAGGAGGTAACATTCATTGCTTCAAAGCCATTACTCCTTGTGCTATATTTGACATCCTCTCCCCACCTTACTCTTCTGAGGATGGACGACATTGTACTTATTTTAGACGGTCCCCAGCCGGAGACCTACCTGGTAAAAGCACTTATCGTGATCAATTACATTTTCATTCAAATAACGATGCAATTCTGATCTTCCTTTACTCATTTTCTTTATCTTCAAGACACAATTGAGGTGGATGGAGTAATTGTATCTGAAATCACTTGGTTAGAAGAGTTTCAGCCTCCAGATGATTTTGTCATAAGAAGAGGACAGTACAATGGCCGTGTTATTAAAACTTAAAAAGAAGAAATTTTCGATGCCTCTATGGTGTATTTCATATGCATTAAAGACTTCATTGGAAATTATTTATACTTCAAATATATGACAATAATTCTCAGGGATAGATGAAATTAGACTTTGAATTTGTATATAATAATTGAGGGTATTATATTATTATGTTACTGACCTCACCTTACAAATTAGCTGAACGATGCATGTATATCCAAAACTGTATTCAATCTTTTGCATTTTCTCTTATTTTTTCATGGACTATTGCAGCAGCATAAGCCTATAAGCACAATCTGTTAGATTATAACTGAAATCGATCCACATAATAAATGCGGAATTAAAACAGATCGAAAAAACTTAGAATAGTCCATAAATTATACATCCGGCTATTGATTCACTATTTCATTTTTGTTGTATGTTTCGTTGTGTTTTGGTCTTCCAAATTCAATCTCACTCTCTCTAGTAGGTGTACACCGAAATGTTTGTAATGAGTGGGTTTGGGGACAAATACGTTGTGTATTTATAGTCAAGACTAATCATAATACACTTAGTAAAAACGCGATTCTTGCCACAAATTATGGAATGCTTTGGTTTAATTATTTACTTAGCTAGAAATAATACGGAAGTGAATCAATGAGCCGTTTTAAATAATTAATATTTTTTATTTCTTTTTAGTTATTTTTCGATGGATATAATTTGTTGGAAATAATTAATTAATTATTTTTTTATAAATAATTTCAATCCATCGAAAATATTTAATATTTTTTTTTATTATTTTCATTAATCATTTTTTTTGTTTATTAATTTTTGACTTATTAAACTTAAATGTTTTTATTAAAATTTAATGACTTTTCCAAAGGATGTAAACCTTTGTTGAAAGTCTGTCGGAAATTCCGATAGTTTTTTTTCCCGTCGGAAATTTCAGATGGATGTTGTTCCCTCGGAAAATCATATTTAATGAATTTTTTTTGTATGATAAATTTTAAAACTAAGCTTTGAAGAAGATCAACACAAATAAACCCTCTTTATAAATACACAAATAAATTCTAAATGTAAACACACACACACACACACACATATATATATATGTAGAATTACAAAAAAATTCAAAATCTTGGGGTGGTGGTGGGGGATGGGGGATGGGGTATTAAATAAATTAATACTATTATGTAAATCTTATATTTGAGAAGAATGTGTTTTCATAATTTTTTTTGATATTTATGTTAAAGTATTATTTAATTTATTAATATTATTTATAAATCAAATTAGTTATTTAAATAAAATAATTAAAATTTTTAAATTGGTCTGCACGTGGTCTTATTCGGGTCAATTTTGAAATTTGGCAACAATGTAGACTAAAATCGTCACTAAATTTGGAGATGTGGGCCTTTTTTGGTAGCCTGAAATGTTATGGGGTAAAATTATAAGTCAATATAAGTAATGGCATCAACTTTGCAATTAGACTTAACTGCCACATCACCAATTAACGGTAATTTTTAACGGTTGTACCAAATGTGTCACAATTTATTAAAGCGATGTACCAAATGTGTTGGACACATAAATCTGTGTACCAAACGTGAGAATTGACCTAAAACTCAGTACAAAAATACAATTATCTGCTGATTGACACCCCCCCCCCCCACCAAATTGCCATTGGCCGAGCTTGCCCGCAGGCAGGCAACCATTGCCTCCCTAATTAACCCCACCTCCCCCCCTCCCCCACCCCCACCCCCACCCCCACCCCCCCAAACACAACCTTGTCCTCGGAAAATTTCCATCTCCAGCCAATGAACCCCGTTTTCCACCCCTGCCCGCCTCCCCCCTTCAACTGGAGATGACCTAATGGAGATCAAAGAATGAAGTAAATGAAACCAAATGGGGACTGAGAGTGAAAATAGGGAGAGAATCAGAGAACTGCGGTTGTTTTGCTTTAGAAATGGAAAAGTTAGGGTTTCATTTATCTTTTCTTTGTGATTAAATGAATAGAAATTTTGTTTCACTTGTGATACCAAACTTTATATCGATTCTCACTTCTGGTACCATAAAAATTCAGGCCAACATATTTGATATCATAATTTAACAAATTCACGCACATTTGATACCGCCATTATATATATATAAAGGAGAATGGTATTTTTTTCTTAAAAAAAATTCTCAACTATCCATTAGGTTTGTGTAATTACACAATCACCTCAAACTTTCAGAAATTATCCAAACTACCTCGGAGGTATTGGATCCAATTTTTTATGCAATAAATGTCACCCTCCTTACTTATCAATGAAAAAAACGTACAATGATAAATAAATAACATAAAGTATAAAGTATAAAATTTGACTCAAAAGCAAATAATGGCATACCAGCTAAATTAGATTATCAACTTCGCAAATCACAAACACTTTGTTCTCCATGCTCTGCATCCCGCCACATTCTACACAAACAATCATTACAACAAAGTGAAAAAATCACCAAATTTTATTGTAGATAATAAACTTATAGGAAACTATGTTCTTATTAAAAAGAAAATAACAATTACATAATGAAACACATATTATATTACCAAATGCTAAAATAATTGAAGTAACTTGAAGTAGGGACAAAAATATAGTTAAAATAATAAAAGAAAATTAAGAATTGAATACCTCTCCGGTTCAACTTATCACATATGTGAATGGAAAAAAAACTGCATGAACTCCATTCTCCGCATCTCACCACAATATACCTACCTCATCTATGATACAAAAACGATTCTCAGAAAGAAAAATAAATTATGAAAAGAAAAACATGGTCGATTTTCATTGTAAAAGAAGAAATATAGACATGAAAAATTGATACTAGAAGGAAATCAAAAGTACCACTGACTTAGTAATAGTAAAAAATCAAACCACAGCAAGATGCATAAAAGAAATTTTGGCAAGATTTTAGTAGGTTAATCAATTAATTAAATTTTTTTCTTGTAAACTAAATTATTTTGACGGGAACATTTATATTCATAGCTATTTTTGGGGCATAATTTTAGTGGTCAATCAATTAGTTATAAGATATTGTCTTGTCTTGTATACTGAATTTATTTATTAAATTTTCAAAATCTTTCAAGCTTAATTATGGATAGGTGATTAGTCAATCATTTATTTTGACGGGAACATTTACATTCATAGCTATTTTTGGGGCATGATTTTAGTGGTCAATAAATTAGTTAATATTGTCTTGTATACTGAATTTATTTTTAAATTTGAAAAACCTTCCAAATTTAATTATAGATAGGTGATTAGTCAATTATTTATTTTCTTGACAGTATAAAAAACTCTAAATTCTAAGAAAAATAGAATTGAGTCAAAGTTGCATGATTTGGGTGAAAATACCATTCTCATATATATATAAGATAATGCACATAAACGGCTAGCTTCACTTTTTTAAATGATAATAATTTTTTTTATTAATGTGAATAAAGTAAAGAGAACAAGAAACATTATATATTAAAAACACTCAAGAAAATCAATAAATATAAGTTTTATTATTGTTTCTCATTAACTCACAAATGGATCATTATACGATTAAGTAATCTTTTTTATTGGGACCCAAATATGTTTTGCTCGAGGGGATATTGTTGATTTGTCACAAGACAAATAATTGCCACTACTAGTTGCACTCCAATAAACTTCATTACAGTTTACAAATGACCAGTTTACATTGTATACTTCAAATGCGCTTTCTACGGATTTCCACCAAATATGACAAAAGAACATAGTTTCACCTGTAAAGCTCTCGCAGAAATGCCACTGGAATTCTTGATTTACATAAAGTAAGTGATATCCAAGATCATCGTCCTTCGACGCACAATGAATTTTCATTGGTGGAGAATGTGGAGGGAGTTTATTAATTATATGAACTCCACCTTTTTTCGTTAAAAAACAACCTTTTTTTTCTTGAGCAAATGATTGAACAACGTGAGTTGCTATAAAGAGGAAAATCAATATCTGTTTTGTCATTATTTTCTAAGAAAAATACAAGTGATGGTTAAAGGTTATGTTTTGTTTCATATTTGACTTCATTTATAATGTTGAAGTTATTAAATAATGAAGACTAAAATGGAATTGGAATCTAACCAGGTATATGTATGATAATTTAAAATAAATGAGGAATCCATATTTAATCATATTCCTAAAATAGCCTGTCTAAATTGTAGAATTGAAACTAAACAAGGTATGTATGTTTTAAAAAATTCAAAAAAAGAAAAGAAAATCATATTTCTATAATAGTTTGTCTAAATTAGATACACATGTACCAAAAACAAAAATAAGGTCAAGTAATTTAGGTGACAACTTTAAATAGATAGATGAATAAATAATTAATCATATTCCTATTTATTCAACCCAAACCTATATACAAAATGAAGCATATATTGCAGTACTTGGGCAATCGAGTCACAATAAAGTAATATTTATTCAGATATGACCGCGGCCAGATGCATGTCATCCATGTAAGATGCCGCGAGGTCCACAATAATATTTGCTTCATCTTTCTTTTCGGTTTTCCGGCGACGGCACTTCTTTGCAAGATGGCCGATCTTTCCACAGACAAAGCAGATCATGTTGGATTTCTTCTTTTGGTTACCCTTGTTCCCTTTGTTAGGTGGATCGGGCTTTTGCTTCATACTCATTTGAGAGTCTTCCACAATGTAAGCCTTAGCTCCCCCGAGATTAGGCATTCCCATATAGTTCAACCCTTTGTTAGTGATCATGCTATTCTTCTGTGTCTTGAGCTTTTCTGCAAGATCTTGTACGGTCCATTTTGAAACCGACTTCTTGTGCCTTAGGTGATGTTTGAACCATGTCCATGCCGGAGGAAGCTTTCCAATTATGGAGGCTACTTGGTGAGACTCGCTTAGTTCATGCCCTTCAGCAAGAAGTTCATTGATCATTGTTTAAAGCTCATTCACTTGATCATACATAGATTTGCTATCAACCATTCGGTAGAACTGAAATTTGTCCACAAGAAACTTTTTGTACCCTGAGTCTTCAGTTTTGTATTTTCTTGTCAGACCTTCCCACAAGAGTTTAGCAGCCTTTAGAGGACTGTAAACCTTATAGAGTGTCTCGTCCAAGCAACTTAGTATGTAGTGACGGCACATAAAGTCATTATGATTCCACGACTCGATTTGCTTGACTTCCTCAAAAGTTTGATTCTCCTTAGCCACCGACCTCCTTAGTAAGGTATCGAGTTACGCCTAAAGTCGTTAGGTAAAGCATCATCTTGTCCTGCCATGTTGCAAAGTCGGTCCCTATGAATTTGAAGGGTGTAATCAACCGAGGGGTAGAAATAGTTTTTGGTGTCTCCACCACAATGTTGTTTGATGCCATCCTCCTTAGTAAGGTATCGAGTTACGCCTAAAGTCGTTAGGTAGAGCATCATCTTGTCCTGCCATGTTGCAAAGTCAGTCCCTATGAATTTGAAGGGTGTAATCAACGGAGGGGTAGAAATATTTTTTGGTATCTCCACCACAGTGTTGTTTGATGCCATCTACACAGGTGTATTAAACAGAAATATTTTTTTAAGATTGTTAGTGGCGTTTAACAATCTATGTAATAGAAATATATTCGATTTATATTTCTTATAGTAATTATAAAAATGATTAAGTATAGTTTACCAAACCAATATAGTTTATATAATTACTATATTCAGAAAATTTTAACAAATTAAAGTAGTGGAGTAGAAACTTAATTATAAAATAAAATTAGTATTTCAATTTGAATTTTAAAACATACAGTAATTTAGTTTGAATATTTTTAAGTAATTGAAATGAATATAAATGAATAAACAAATCAATGTTAGTTAAGTGTTCATATACATGAACAGAATGTAGGAAGAAAAATAGATTACAGAAACAGTATGAATTATGTTTTGAAATGAAATCTGATTTAGTTGATGAATTGTCTAACCGATTTTTGTTTAACAAAAATATGAAAACTTAATGGCAAGAGATATTCAGAAATTGAATTAACTTGCAAACTTGAAAATCAAATTAACTCACTTAATTAATAACGAGAAAAAGTAAAGGAGATGAAATTAAACTGAGGCTGCGGAAGCAATCTCCTTAAGACAATATTTTCGGGTTGTTACGGTGCACACAGTCGATCCCTGGTAGTCTCCCAAGACATAACAATTTGATGCTCCTTGTTTGCACGAACAAAGAACCCACGGCGAACTTTGAACAAATAGAACTTCGACGAATATTTAAAGTGAGGAAGAGAAGAGAGAAAGAGAGAGAGGAGAGTAATTTCGTGTACATGCTTATAAAATTCGGAGTAAAGAATTGACCAAATTCTTCTCCTATTTATGGCTGTTGAAAGGCTGTATCTGGAGGGGTGCGTCTCTTCAACGAAAAGTTGTAACCGGTTGGGTTTGAACTGAACCAATACACCGGTTCATTTGAATTAAATAAAGCGCGGATCTCATAGGACGAAACGAGTCATATCGTTATTTTTAGCTAATTGGGCTTTAGTATTTGGGTCAAGATATTAATTGATTTTTCTCTAAAAAATTAAATCTTTTGAAGCCCAAAGCCCAAAGCCCGCGACCGTGCCGGCCGGCGCGCGTGAAGAACCTTTGATCACCTAGGTCCTCACCCCTAAAAAATCTTTGGTACCCCAAAGGGGCCCAACCCTTATATCATTTTATAGCTATATTACTAGCTAAATTTTTACTCTCCAACTCAATGTGAGATAGAGTCTTTTTTCCTCAATTTCATTCATATTTATGTTTTTATGGGCTCAAACCAAATGGATTTTTCGTAAAAACTCCAGCATGCCTTGCTATACTATTATTTTCCTATCTTATCCCCATATTTTCTCAATAATCATTAAGGTATCCATGAATATATAAATCCATCAAATTATGCATGATAATTTGAAATAAAGGAAGAGTTAATTTGATAACTTTAACTTATCAAATTTTAGACGAGGTAATGTTAAGTTAACTCATGTGATATTTATAATGTTCAATGTTCTTCCATGTGAATTAAAAAAAAAACACTTTACTATCCTGTAAAAATGTTAAAGGAGCAATTTACCTCCCTCAACTGGAGAGTATAACTCACTGGTCGACATTGAGAATGAACATGAAAAATGTTTTTATAACATAGGGAGGGTAAATTGCAATATTTATCATAACACAGGGGTAAAGTGCCACATTAATCATAACACAAGGGGATAACGTGTCACATATAACATAACATAGGGGGATAAATTGTCACATATAAGAGGGATACTTTCGTCAATTTTTATCTTCTTAAGTTTAAAGATATATGTCAGAGAGACAGTGTGAAACATTTATATAATCAGGGGTAAAATACTTTTTTTTTAATCATAGAGAGATAGATTGAATATTATGTAAATCATATAGGGTAAATTGTCATTAACTCATTTTTAAGCTTAGGTCGAATAACCATTGGAACAAAAAGAAAATGCAGAATTAAATATGTATGTTAAAATGCTCATTTCAAAATATACTATTTTTTAAGATAGGTGACTAATACGTGGAGCGGGTGCGAGAGCGGAAGCGTGAGAGTGTAAGAGATTGAAAAACTTACATGTGAGAGCGTCTTTAGAGCGCATATTTATTATATTATAAAAAATATTAAAATATAATATTAGAAAAAAATACTCTAATTAAAAATTTAGATTTATTTTATACCAGAACCTGAAAGATAGGTAAAATATGTTATTAATTGTTAAAATTATTAATACAAATTAAAAGTGCTCTCAGTTATCAAACAAAAGAAATTTCATTAAAATAAAAGCTCAATAATAAAATTAAATTAGTTCATCTCCAAACAAATATAACTTTTAATAACTATATAAGTATACAATTTTGAAACTGAAAATCTAATTATTGTTTTTGTACTTTGAATCAATATGTATAAGTGATATAATCAATTTAATACTATAAAACATGTAACTTAGATTCGGAGGTAATATTGAAAGGAAAATGAAAAATCCATCTAAAAAATGAAGACTTATTTTCAGAGTAGTGTAGTGACGCAAATTTATAAAAATAATACATATAATTTAACTGAAGTATTAAGCAAAATGAATTCGAAAAAATAGAAATAAATACTAATAGTCATTCAAATATATCATATATGGGCTACTATTCTGTATTCCACTATTCCATCATGATATACTAGTATTATAAATAATCCTAATATATAGTAAAATTATATACATATATGTATATGTATCATAATATTATAAATATTGTTGCACACAATTTTCAATAATGTTTGATTAAATAAATTATGTTATTCTGACACAATAAAAGCTGGAAAGAAAGAGAGTGACTTAAACAAGCGCATGAGTGATGTCTTTGCAATTGAATCTAATGCCACATGTAATATTTTAATTGACTTTTCTATTTAAACCAGTATATAGTACGCATTTTATCATAGATGAGTTCGCGAATTTAGTGAAATGAACGATTGAGATCGCATTTGAAGAGAGTGACTTAAACAAGCGCATGAGTGATGTCTTTGCAATTGAATCTAATTCCACATGTAATATTTTAATTGACTTTTTCTATTCAAACCAATATATAGTACGCGTTTTATCATAGATAAGTTCGCGAATTTAGTGAAATGAACGATTCATATCGCATTTTCAGAGCGCACAACAGTTGTAGACCCATAAATTCTACTGGAGACACCACACTGGAGAGGACCTATACCCTTTGCACTCTTCGGTCCGAGCTATTGTTGGTCCATCTGGAACCCTAAGAATCGACTGGTTATTTAGGGAGTCGAACCAGATTTAGAGCAAAGGTATAGATTTGCACAAACACACACATTAAATACTTCAACCCTAGCCGCATAAAATCAATTTCACACACAAACACACACACACAGTCCCGGCGACCCACACGATTTCCGGCGACCCATGCGTTTTCCGGCCAGTTCTTGGTTCTCCGGCCAACATGAAAAAGAAATTTTAAAGTTTTTGTGGACATTTTTTTTTTCATCTTCATCTCCTCTACAACCATTCACCCATCAAGAAAAACCAAAGAAAAAATGACTCCCTTCCCCAAATCTCTCTCTGTACCCTAAAAAACCCTACATCTTAGTTTTTAAGATAATTGATTTTTTTTACTCGATTTTGTATTTATATTCAAAATATTGCATTGCTTTTACAGTTTTTTGGGTATGAGAAATTGAGGATGGTAACTCTTTGTTTAGATCTTTTGGGTTTATATGAATTGTTCTTTGTTTATTGATTAACTTGATTCTTCAAGTTTTTGTGGGTTTGCTATGTAGAATTAAGTGTTATTTTTGGGCAAAAAATTGTACTTTTTAAATGGATGTGATCACTTATCCAAGATGTAAATTTCAGAAAATTGGTGATTTTTTGTAAAAAAAAAATTCAAAAAAGGAAAAGATAAAAAAGCGGGCCGACCCATGACCCTACCCGGACCGCCCGCTTACGGCCCGCCAATTAAGGACCCGACTCGATTACAACCCGCTAACATAAACCAGTTAATAACCCGGCCCATTTCTGGCCCGCCCGAACCCGACCCGACCCGCCCATTTGCCACCCCTAATATATATGTGTTTATTTTATGCAAATATGTGTGTTTAATTTCATAGTTACGGGTGATGCTTTTAAGTTAACTAGAAAAGTACACATGCGTTGCATGTGATTAACTAATATCCAAAGTTAGTTGAATCATATAATAATTTTTCATTATATTATGGTCTTAATGACATATTACATAATTTTTTGGTCTAAATCAATATATATTATTACAATATTGTTACCAATAATTTAAAGTTATTATCATGAATACCTAAAATCAAAACTTGAAAATAAAAAACGATCAAAACTAGAGCTTCATATGTCTATACCTTTGTGAACACTGCAACTTTTAGGGATGATCGGAAAATTAGGGCTTCATATGTCTCTGTCAAAATTAAAACTGAGATATTGAAT
Source organism: Penstemon newberryi var. newberryi (assembly GCA_030819805.1). NCBI lineage: Eukaryota > Viridiplantae > Streptophyta > Magnoliopsida > Lamiales > Plantaginaceae > Penstemon > Penstemon newberryi. The sequence continues at coordinate 2,193,973 of JAUALY010000003.1, read as the reverse complement.
ACATTAGGCTGGTTAATGGAATTAGAGAATGTAACTATAAATAAAATACTTATCAATGCTTAATTTTTATAATAGATAATGATCAATGCAAATATTTTGGAAAGTGGGTTTATGAGTTTGAGGGAAGAGGTGAAATAACTGTAATTGAAAATAATTAACGGATGAGTTGGGGGTAACTTTGGGAAGTGACAATTTTTTTAGTATATCATGATATCATAATTTCCATTTTGTGGGTAAAAACATGCTTCCATTTTTTAATAGTATAGATAAATAATCGTTTATCTTAATGTATGTACTTGATAGAAAATTATTCCATACAATCAATATGTTATTAGTAGCCAAGTTATAACGAAATGATTTAGATAGAGAGCACTCATAATTAAGTACATTTTTAGTACCGAGCTTTATTACAAATTTAGGTTAACATATTTTATATTATTATTTAACAAATTGTTTCACATTTGATACCATCGTTAACTAAAATTAAAATCACCGTTAAATCGGTGACTTGGCAATTAAGTAAGTTTTAATTATTGCAAAATTCTACCCTATAACATTTTAGATTGGCGAAATAATATTCAGTAGTAAGTTGATTAATAAAAACATTAATTACTTTAAGGAGCAAGGCCTGCAAAGGTTGTTAAAGATTGTGAAATGACGGTTTCGTGTTATACAACAAATTTTTATTCAAATAAAGGAGATGACATCCATTGCTTCAAAACCATGACTCCTTTTGCTATAATTGACATCCTTTCTCCACCTCACCTTACAAATTAGCTGAAATTAAGATGCATGTATATCCAAAACATTATTCAATCTTTTGCATTTCCTCTTATTTTTTCATGGACTATTGCAGCAGCATCAACCAATATATAAGCACGATCAATTTGGTGCAGAATGATCATCCACACACCTAGAGGATAATTAAAGCATTAACTTGATTTTTGACACTCATCCAAACTAGAGAAAACAGACTAGTTTGGATAATTTTAACTTGATTTCCATGTTTTTTTGCATTTTGGTCGCATTTTGGTTCGGTCCATTTGCTCAGCCCTAGGCCAGGGGTAAAATGTCACATAATTTGTATCTTTTTTTTAAGTTTAATGATATCAGAGAGGCGGTGTAAAACTTTTATAAAATTATAAGAGGGTAAAACGATCTTTTTTAAATCATAGGAAAGTAAATTGAATATTACGCAAATCACATATATAGGGGTAAGTTGCCATTAACTCTTTAAACTTAGGTGGAATAACCATTGTAACAAAAAGTAAATACAAAATTAAATATGTCGATCTGTTAAAATGCCCACTTCAAAATATACTATTGTTTAAGTAATACATTACATTAGTATCCAACAAATGTTCTTTCATATAAAAGTTCAAAACAACAATATTTGTTAAATTATTCCAACAAATGTTCTTTCATATAAAAGTTCAAAACAACAATATTTGTTAAATTATTTAGTATACTTATCTGGCATATGCCTGTGAAATTCACAAAACAAAAGATGCATAGACTTGTTGTTGGTCCATCTGGAACCGAAGAACGTACCGAGTGGTTATATATATTTAATTTAGGGAGTCGATGTCGAACTAGCTAGATCTGGAGCAAAGGTCTAGCTAGGTTTGCCATTGGGTCAATTCAGATTGACTAATGAGGAAAATGGTATGGTGGGGTTAATTGGTTCTTCCGGATAGCAATGAGGTAAAAATAATTTTTGACACGACACTGTACGTACTAATGAGATGGAGGCCCTTAGAGTTGAGGTGGTTAAAAAAAAAAGGTCATCGAAGAATTCAAATCTTTTCAAATCCATTTTGAAATGAAGAATGCCAATTTCTTCTTCTACTTCTTCTTCTTCTTCTTCTTTATGAAAAAAAATGAATTTCCTAATTAGAATGATAACACAACTTCGACATCGTAATTCAGCGAGTGAATAGAAAATTAACCCCATGTGTTATTCTAAATAGGCAATTTAACTCTCTCTGATAAATAAATAATTCCATGTGTTTTTATATAAGAAGCACATTGTATCCCTTTTGATTCTTACACTTTTACAACGGGGTAAATGTCCATTATGCAATACCATGGGAATTTAAAGTTCTCATTTACGCATATCGCATGAAGATAAATGGTCTATATACGTATATCACATGGGGATAAGTGAGGTAAATATGTTTTCAAGGGTAAGGTTAAATTGATAATTTTTTTATATGAAAATGAAATATCGATCGCATTAGAGTGTGTGTGCAATACCTCCATCGATCAGCAAAGATGTAAATTGCTCATAATTCCATGTCACAGTGAGGTAAATTATTCATTATTCATTTCATAAGGAGGTAAATTGCCTAGTTAAAATATTATTTAATTTATATATATTATATTTATAATCTAATTACTTTAAAAGATTTTTTTTAATTTAAAAAATGTAATAAGTTTAATAAAAAAAATTAGGTTCTTATATAAAATATTATTTAATATACATATATTATATGTAAAATCTAAATATAAAGTCTAATTAGCTTAAAAGGTTTAATATAATAATATATTTATTAAATAGGATTAATAATTTAACTATTTTTGCAATTGGGACCGAATACTTCAAACTTGTTAATTGTGGGGTAAATTTGCCTGTCCAAAAATATGTGGGACAAACTTTGCCAACAAGCTTTAATTATGGGACCAATTTTACAAATCTTTCATTCATTTTCAGTCCAAATTTGGGAATTTCGTCAATTATTGAACGGAATTGTACCAAATGTGTAACTGACCGCTAAGTAATGGTATGAAATGTGTCGAATGAAAAAAATTATGGTACCATACCCTTAAAGTAGGGTAACTTATGGTACTAAAAGTGAAATTCTCTTCCTTACAAAACTTGCAAAAAAAACACACAATTTGCAAAAAATAGGTTGTTTTCGATATATTTGAAGAAATAATTTTAAAAATATTTTACGTAAAGTTGTAGGGACCAACTTGAAGTATTTTAAAAATGGTTTCTTGAAATGTGTCAATCCAAAATGACCTATTTTTTACAAATTGGATGTTTTTTGCAGGGTTTTTGAAAGTATAAGGAAGTTTAGCCCAATAAAAATTTCACAAGGTAATTTCTTACAAATTTAGCATATCACTTGAGAGTATTTTGCATTTACCTCTCAAAAGCATGGGAGCACAACCGATAAAAATGAATTTTTTAGTAGACCAATCATTTTGAACAGATTCGTAAAGAGCCTTTACCATACAAATTAACTCACTGACGAAATCAATCAATCGGGTACTAATCCGAGAACCAACGAATAAGCGTCTTTTTTAATCGAATAAATGATATTTGAAGTTGAATATAGATTGTACAGTTATGTAAAATAATTTATTTTATTATATAAATTTAGTTCACCACTTTAATTGTATTTTAAATTTGTTGTAAATTTATTATATAAGCCTTTACTCTATATTTCTTCGAAAATTACTTTGGAAAGTTCTTAAAATGTTATCACTTAATAAACATCCTAAAAAAAAAATCACAAAATTGACTTAAGCCAAAAATAGTCAAAACATAGAAATTATTAAAATTGGGTAAAATTCGATTAAAAAGTATATGATATAAAATGGTAAATCAATGAAAAAAAAATGGGTTAGATAGAAAAAAAAATGCGAGTTAAAGCAGAAAAATGGTGCAATTGATAAAACAACAAGGTAAATCGACAAAAACGTTAAAAAAAATGAATGACATCGGCTAAACACGGGATAACAAAAAGAAAATGGATCAAATCAATAAAAGAACAAGAACAAAAAAAATGAGTAAATTGGCAAAAAGGCGGAATATGTGAGAAAATAGGTTAAATCAGCAAAAAATAAGTATATTCAGACTAAATTTGGGTTAAAATAGAGTTAATGAGTGAATAGATTAACAAATGTGATAAAATCGACTAAAATTGGGTTAAACTAGAGAGAATTAATGGATTGATTAAGAAATGTGACGAACCACAAAAAACGTGTGAAATCAGTAAAAGAACGGACTAAAATAACAAAAAATAAATGATAAACTTGTGTAAAAGCAAGTAAAATCGATATTTCTTTGAAAAAATCTTAAGAAATTATCACTTATCAAAGTACCTAAAAATAAAATGCCATATTCGGGTTAGTTAAATAAAAAAGTACTATTTAGTAACTGGAAAACTTATATGGCTTAAGCCAAAATAAGCCAAAAACATAGAAGGGTTAAAATAGGTGAAAACGGGTAAAAGTCAATTAAAAAATATATGATAAAAAATGCTAAAATAAATGGGAATATAGGTTAAATAGAAGAAAAATGAGTTAAAGAAAAAAAATGGTGATCGGCAGAAAATGGGTAACTGGTAAAAAAATAAATGATATTGGCTAAACATGAGATAACAGCACAAAATAAAAATAAAAATAAAAAATAAAGGAGGGGGATCAAATCGATAAAAAACCAAGAACACAAATGAGTTAAATTGATAAAGAAAATGAAGGTGAAATATGTGAAAAAATAAGTTAAATTAGCAAAAGAATAGGTAAAATCAACTAAAATGGGGTAAAACCGGAAAGAATAGGTGAATTGATTAACAAATGAGATTAAACACAAAAACGGGTGAAATCGATCAAAGAACGGGTTAAAATAACAAAAAAATGCAATCGATACTTCTTTGTACAATTCTTAAGAAATTATCAATAATCAAATAACCTATAAACCATTAAAGAACCTCAAAAAAATTGCCACATTTGTGTTGTATGAATAAAATAAAGTACTATTTAGTTAGCTGAAAAACTTATAATTGGTTAAAACTGGTGAAAACAGGTAAAATTTGATTAAAAAAATAGATGATAAAAATGAAAAGAAAAAAAATGAAAAAATGGGTTAGATCGAAGAAAAACGAGTTAAAGCAACAAAAAATGGTAAAATCGATAAAACAATGGGATAAATCGGCAAAACACGGTTAACCCGATAAAAACATGAATGAAAGCAGCTAAACACGTGATAACAAAAAATGGATCAAATCGATAAAAGAACAACAACAAAAAAACCGAGTTAAATTGAAAAAAAATGTGAAATAGTTGTTAAAATAGGTTAAATCATAAAAAATAAGCAAAATCAATCAAAAATTGGGTTAAATCGGAGAGCATGAGTGAATTGATTAACAAATGGGATAAACCACAAAAAATGGGTGAAATCGATGAAAGAACGGGTTAAATAACATAAAATTAAAGAAATGACAAACTCAATGTAAAAGTGGATGAAATCGATGAAAGGACATGTTAAAATAACAAAAAATATGGTGAACTTAGTGCAGAAGCGGGTTAATCGACAAAACTGAGGAAAATTAATAAAAACTAGTTAAATTGCTAAAAAAATGTATTAGGCAAATAATTAAAAATGGTGAACTCAGTAAAAAAAAAAACAGGTATAACCAACAAACTTTGTGAAATCGATTAAAAAAAATGGATTAAACATGTGAAAACTTGTTTAGATGGAAGAACATGTTTAGATGGAAATATCAAAAAATTAATTTTGTCCATTCGTTGGAATGTTAGTTTTAGAATTATAGTTATGTAGACATGTAGTTTTAGGTTAGAAATACTTAAAAATTATCCTTTTTTATTTTCAAGTTTTGATTTTAGGTATTCATGATAATAACTTTAAATTATTGGTAACAATATTGTAATAATATATATTGATTTAGACCAAAAAATTATGTAATATGTCATTAAGACCATAATATAATGAAAAATTATTATATGATTCAACTAACTTTGGATATTAGTTAATCACATGCAACGCATGTGTACTTTTCTAGTTAACTTCAAAGCATCACCCATAAACTATGAAATTAAACACACATATTTGCATAAAATAAACACATATATATTAGGGGTGGCAAATGGGCGGGTCGGGTCGGGTTCGGGCGGGCCAGAAATGGGCCGGGTTCTTAACGGGTTTATGTTAGCGGGTTGTAATCGGGTCGGGTCCTTAATTGGCGGGCCGTAAGCGGGCGGTCCGGGTAGGGTCATGGGTCGGCCCGCTTTTTTATCTTTTTCTTTTTTGAATTTTTTTTTACAAAAAATCACCAATTTTCTGAAATTTACATCTTGGATAAGTGATCACATCCATTTAAAAAGTACAATTTTTTGCCCAAAAATAATACTTAATTCTACATAGCAAACCCACAAAAACTTGAAGAATCAAGTTAATCAATAAACAAAGAACAATTCATATAAACCCAAAAAATCTAAACAAAGAGTTACCATCCTCAATTTCTCATACCCAAAAAACTGTAAAAGCAATGCAATATTTTGAATATAAATACAAAATCGAGTAAAAAAAATCAATTATCTTAAAAACTAAGATGTAGGGTTTTTTAGGGTACAGAGAGAGATTTGGGGAAGGGAGTAATTTTTTCTTTGGTTTTTCTTGATGGGTGAATGGTTGTAGAGGAGATGAAGATGAAAAAAAAAATGTCCACAAAAACTTTAAAATTTCTTTTTCATGTTGGCCGGAGAACCAAGAACTGGCCGGAAAACGCATGGGTCGCCGGAAATCGCATGGGTCGCCGGAAATCGTGTGGGTTGCCGGGACTGTGTGTGTGTTTGTGTGTGAAATTGATTTTATGCGGCTAGGGTTGAAGTATTTAATGTGTGTGTTTGTGTATGAAATTAATTTTTTCTTGTATTATTTAAGGCCCGTTAAAGACCCATTAGTGACCCTTTAAATATATAGCAGACCCAAGACCAACCCAACCCAATAAAAATATAAATTAGAGGGTTGGGTCTGGATGGGCCAGTGAGGGTCATGGCCGGCCCTTGGGTCTGGACCCATTTTGCCACCCCTAATATATATGATTTGTAGGGACGCAGACTTTTTCCATTTTTATGTGTTTTTTACCTTTACATAACTGCTAATCAGTTTACCATCCTTAAAACATTATAAAGAAAAATTAATTAATATAACACAAAAACACTCAAGAAAATCAATAAATGTAAACTTTATTAATTTTTTCTCATTAACTGATAAACCGAACATTATACGATTATGAAATCTTTTTTATTGGGACCCAAGTATGTTTTACTTGCGCGAAATCTCCTGATTTGTCACAAGACATATAAACGCCACTACTAGTTGCAGTCCAATAAACCTCATCACATTTTGCAGATGTCCATTCCAAACTATATACTTCAAATGCAGTTTCTAATTTTTTCCACCAAAGATGACAAAAGAACATAGTAATACCTAAAAGTCTAGTGCAGAAATGCCACTGGAATTCTTGATTCACAACAAGTAAGTGATATCCAAGTTCGTCCTCCTTCGATGCACAATGTAATTTAATTGGTGGAGAATGTGGAGGGAGCTTGTTAATCATATGAACTCCAACTTTTTTTGAAAAAAGGCATTTGCTTTTTTCTTCAGCAAATGATTGAACAACATGAGTTGTTATAAAGAGGAAAATCAATATATGTTTGGTCATTATTGCTTAAGAAAAATACAAGTGATGGTTCAAGGTTATGTTATTTCACATTTTGATTATATTTATAGTGTTGGAGTAATTGAATCACAATGGGCCAAAATGGAAATTGAAATCTAACCAGGTGTATGAATTATAATTTGAAATAAATGAGGAATCAATATTTAATCATATTTCTATAATAGGTTGTCTTATATTGAAACCAAACAATGTATGTAAGTTTCAAAAAAACAAAAAAAGAAAGAGGAATCAATATGTAATCATATTCCTATAATAATCTGTCTGAATGTAATCATATTCCTATAATAATATGTCTAAATGTAATCATATTCCTATAATAATCTCTCTCTCTGTCTCTCTCTCTATATATATATCAGACAAAGTATTTGAGCAATATCACATTTGTCGCGTGCAATATAATGCATTCCGTAAAATTTTGAAGTAATTAACCATGCATCATAGAGACTAAGTAAAGGTTTTCATAGTAGATGGGGTAAGTGATGGTTAACAAATAGTGAAGGAGACAATAATTTATCCTTCAAGTCAAGCTTGCCTCAGTCTATCTCAGCCAACAGAGAAATCGAAGTAATTATCTTCTCTCCAGTTGAGTGAAAAAATCTCTCTTGTTGGCGCAGTTAAATCCCATGGAGTAATAAACCAGTAGGGTTTACCTTTTTATTTTGCTATTTTGCCTTTTTAAAATGAGATGATTATATTAATAGACAAATAATAATGAGATTATTCAAATTATTTAATGCATAATTATAATTAATGCACGTAACAACTTGATTTTTTTAAATGATATAATTTCTTTACTAATAATGTAAATAAAGTAAAGAGAATAATTACAAGATACATTATAAAGAAAAATAAATTAGTTTAACAAAAAAACACTCAAGAAAATAAATTAATATAAACTTTATTAATTGTTTCTCATTAATTGACAACCAAACATTAATTATAAGATTATGAAATCTTTTTTATTGGGGTCCAACTTTGTTTTACCTGAACGAAACTTCTTGATTTGTCACATGACAAATAAATGCCACTACTAGTTGCAGTCCAATAAAACTCATCACAATTTTTAATTTTCCAAAGCATATTATATACATCAAATGCGCTCTCTTCAGATTTCCACCAAATATGACAAAAGAACAAAGTATTACCAAAAAAGCTAGAACAGAAATCCCAATGGAAATCTTGATTTACATGAAGAAAGTGATATCCAAGATCATCATTCTTGGATGCACAATGTATTTTCATTGGTGGGGAATTTGGAGGGAGTTTGTTAATCATATGAATTGCAACTTTTGGAGTAAAAAGGCATCTGCGTTTTTCTTCAGCAAAAGATTGGATAACGTGAGTTGCTATAAAGAGGAAAATTAATATTTGTTTTGTCATTATTGTTCAAGAAAAATACAAGTGATGGTTAAATGTCATGTTTTGTTCTACGTTTTGATTTTATTTATAGTGTTGAAGTAATTGAATCATGCAGGGCCAAAATGGAAATTGGAATCTTATCATTAACCAAATATAGATATATTGCCTGAATTGGATAAACGAATAATGAATATTTAATCATATTCCTAAAATATATTGCCTGAATTGTATTACTGAAATTCAACAAGGTATGTTTGTTTATAAAAAAATTAAAAAATAAACGATGAATCAGTATTTAATCATATTCCAAATTCACGAAATTTATGTGACAGTTTGAAATAGATTGATGAATAAATAATTAATCATATTCCTGTTTATTCAACCCAAACCTATACACAAATGAAGCATATATTCTCGTATTTTGGCAATTGAGTCACAAGAAAGTCCATATAGAAATTCTTAGTAATTAATTAATTTCTTAGTACAACTATGGCCTGTTTGGCCGCATGTTACGATCGAGATATTGAAATCACAATTGAATGTGAAACGAAACTTGTAAGATGTTTGGCCACTATTTTCGCTTTGGCGATTGACAATTCGATCGTGATAATGCCCGTTGAAGAGACCTTACAACAACTTTTGGTATAATGTGGAGTTGCTAAACTATTATTTTACAATTTTATCCCCATATTTTCTGATCAATCATTGAGTTATCTATGAATATATAAATGCAACAAGGTATGCATGATAATTTGAAATAAACGATGAGTCAATTTGATAATTGATAATTTAAACTTGTCAATTTTTGACAACTTTGGACTAAGGCCGAATAACCATTGGAACATTATTCCTTTATACTCAAATGTTAACCTTAACGTTTTCATTCATTAAACAAAAAGGGAAAGTGAATGTTTTCATAGCAGAGGGTGTAAATTATGATTGATTGATTGATAGTAAAAAGAAGGTAAGTTAAATTAATCCAATAAAATTTAGTCATTCAACATAAATAAAAGATAGGAGTTTTCCATAATTATTATGTTTGTGCTATTGTTGCTATCAGTAAAACACTCTCTAGTGTTACCTTAATTAACAAAATTCGAATTGCATTACACAATAAAAGCAACTAAACTATTTAAGTCGTATTAGTTACGATGTTAATGTTTCGGGCGGCTGGCGTTTTACAAGATTCTAGTCCTAGTAAATATTCATGGGAATGGGATCTCCTTAGAAAGCTCTCAAGATACAATCAGAAGCCTTGGTTATATATGTATGGGAGACTTTAATGCTATTGGATTACAGATTTTTAGGTCCTCTCTCTTTGATTCGGGTTTGTCTGATCTTGGTTTTTTGGGCTTTCCCTTTTACCTGGTCGAATGGTTGGGATTCTCCGTTTACTGCTTTTGAGGATTAGATCATTAAGGCTTGTGTCACTGATTCTTGGATCCAGAGATTTCCGGCAACTCAGGTCGATCGAGCATCTCAGTTTTGGTGATTAAGAGATTTCCATGCATCCTATCAAATCCCCCGGCCCTGTTGGTTTTCCCTTATTTTCTTTCGAAAATATTGGAAATATTATTGTTGCTGAGAGGACAACCAATATTTCCTTCAATATTAATTAGCTCTATTAAAGCCCAGTAATAATATTTATTTGGAATAATTTATCTTATTGATTTACTTCACTTTTTTTTAACAAAAAATTAAATAAAATGTTGTAGTTTTACAAATGAGTTTAGTTTCGTAAAGTTAGTTTGAATCTGCAGATTCAACTTTTGAAAGTTGAATCTAAATCGCCTGATATATTTATAGATAATCAATTATATACTCAATATTAATTTTCTTATAACGAATTATTTAATAAACACATGTGCACAATATTATATAATTGATCTTTCATATGATGGCTGAGCAGCGAATTTTTTCTCATTTGCATTTCTTTTTGTTTATTTTGTTTATTTTTCAAGGGTTTAATCCCTTTCGAGACTCCCACAACAGGGATTCGAACATGAGTCCGCTACTTTGTAGTGACTAATCCTTCCCACTAGACCAATCACATGTTGCTTGCATTTCTTTTATTGTTATGCCACTGTTGCATATATTCTTCTTCTTCTTTGCATTCCGTAAATTGATTGTTAAAATTACTAGCTAATTATATAAATATCAATTATATTATATTTTGCACATGTGTGTATAGATACATATATAAATAAACATACATGTAAAATTTTTAAAGATTGTGAAATGACAGTTAGATCCATGTGAATGCAACAAAAGTAGTTAGCCATGACATCCAGAAATTAACTGTGCAAATAATTTATTTGATACTATTATCCTTCTTCATTTACTTTCCGATTTCCATGTGAATGTATAAATTTAACAAAATTTTCAGTACAATAACTCAGATGTCATATATATGCTACCAAGCACATAGCGTTTTTACTATTTAAAATGATATATATGTATTTTTATTAATGAAAATAATGTAAAGAGATTAATTACATGCAATAAATATACAACAAATAACACAAAACCACTCAACAAAATCAATAAAATATAAACTTTATTCATAATATTGGTTTCTCGATAATTTATGGCAGATCGAAACATTACAAGATCACGTGATCTTTTTTAATGTGGTCCAAATATATTTTGAGTTCGGGGGATTTGTTAACTTGTCGTAAGATATATAAATGCCACTACTATTTGCAATCTAATAATACTTATCATATGTATATGATGAATCATAAACATCAAAAGGTCTTTCTACAGATTGCCACCAAATATGACAAAAGTACAAAGTATATGTGAAAAAGCTATCACAAAAACTCCACTTGAATTCCTGATTTGCATAAAGTAATTGATGTCCAAAATCATTTTCCTTCGACGCACAATGTATATCCAGAGGAGAAGAATTTTGGGGGAGAATATTGATCATATGAATTTCGCGTTTGCTTGTAAAATTGCATGTGCGCTTTTCTTGAGAAAACAATGGGAGAATGTGGGCTATTATTATAAAGAGGAAAATCAATAATGTTTTTGTCATTGTACCATAAGGAAAATACAAGTGATAATTGGTTTGACATATTTTGTATCACATTTGGATTTCATTTATATTGTTGAAGTAATTAATGATTGATTAAAGGTCAAAACGAAAGTCATATGTATGATAATTTGAAATAAAGGAAGAGTCAATATTTAGTCATATTTTCTTTTGATTTTATTTAAATTATATGCATATATATCAAAAATGAAATCGATGTTGGAAATTCAAGAAACTTTTGTGACAATTTAAAAGGGACGAAATGTACAAAAGTTGGCCCATAAAGAGGACGAAAAGTGCGATTCACTCTTAACATATAGCGTATTACCACTAAAGATTCAAAAATCAGGCATAGCATTATTGGTGTACCTTTTTCTTGATGAGCCAAAACTCAAACTTAAATTAAAATAAATACAAACCAATGGCTAAATTTCTATCATAGTTTTATATATCCATACAAGAAATCATTCATTTTCTCTATGTCCTTATCTTTATACACAAAGTTGGATCAAATGGCTAGCTTTGTGAACTTTGCAATGAAAAGTCCACTTGTAGATGATGTCAATGGATCAAAGCGTAAAGTCTTTGGTATTCTTGCACCTCTACAAGGCCAATTTTTGGCAGCTTCTATCTCCAGCAACTCTACAAAATAGTAACTTCATATAAGATTCATAGAGCACTACATTTTGTAGCACTCGTTGGACAAATAGACTAAAAACTGAATGTAGATGATTTTAAAGAAAAAAACAAATACGGTAGGAAAAATGTAGAGGAATAGACTCTAAATTAGATATATGAAAGCACAACAAAACCTACGAACAGATACATCTTGCGAAAGGAACTGCTCCACCACATCTTCGTTCTGAGCAACAGTTAAACTATTCATCACGAAAAAATAAAATGTAGCGTTAAGGGTAATAACCAAATAAGTTGAGGGCTTCCCAAAGTATAGAGAATTCAACAAGAAGGCACCTGCAAGTGCTATAGACAAGACATCCACCGGCTTTGAGCAATTTGAATCCATTGGCTAACAGTTTCAACTGCAACAAAAGAAGCCTATTTTTAGTTGTGTGTGTGTGCAGTTAAGTGCTAGGCAACTTGGGGCGGTGCCTAGGGCCCCTAGCGTGGAGGGCCCCCAAAATCTATATATATACCCTTCCCCTGACAAAACTAAATATTACTCAATTATTATTAATTTCCTTAACACAACATGTCTTTTTGCTTTTTTGGTTATAGTCTCTTACCATGAATGTGAGGTCTAGGTTTCAAATCCCATTAGTCACTTCTATCTTATATTTTAATTTTTATACCTTCTTTTTAACCTTTTTTCTTTCTTAATAATTGTTCCTCTTTTTTCTTCTTTCGTAAGCTTTTAATCTTTTTTCTTTCTTAATGATTCTTAATCTGATCTTGGTAAGTAAACTTAAACTTACTTACATACACTTGTTATGGAATTATATTATGTACTAATGTACATATAATTGTAAAAATTTGTTTCCACCAGAAGAATGTTTTTAAACTTACCAATTTTAAAAATATATTCAAGATTAATGAATTTTTCATTTATTATCTATCTGGAAAGTAATAGGTTAAAAAAAATGTCAATATTTAATTAGTATTTTTGCATTTAAAAATAAAAAATTGAGTATTTTTTATTTTTATAACAAAGAGCCCCGATTTTAGAATTCGCCTAGGCACCCCGAACATCTAGGACCGGCCCTGTGTGTGGGAGGGGGAGAGAGAGAGAGGAGGGGGAGGAGGGGGGGGGGGGAGCCACACGAACTAAGGTGATGTTGGACGATCATGTTTACACATGATTACTCAGATGATTTACACTGAGAAACAGAGCAGAATTTCTTTAGTATAAGAATTCAATTGATGTTCTTTTTACTAAATAACAGCAAGTCCATTCTTCTATTAAGAAGCCCAATTAGGGGAAAAAATAAACACACCACTGTAAAAGGACTAATTGAAGCATCTTATGGCAAGTAATACACTAAACAAAATGCTTCTCTGTGGCTTCAGTCCCTAGAAATGCTCCAAAACATGAAAACTAGATACATACGTTATACCCATATTTCACGAAAATGAAAGGCATGATACTCAATTAAAAGTTTACAGATATTAACAGACTATCCTGGGTAATATACTTCACCAAAGAGAAACTGGTACTATTCTCCCTATGATATATCATTCAAATTTCAACTCTACCGAATAAATAATGCATAAGATGTAAGATGCATGAAATGAGGTTCTCTATGATATATCATCCAACTCCACTGAATAAATAATGCATAAAATGTAAGAGGCAAGTAATGAGTTTTGCATAATATCCCAGCACTGTTATATAAGCATGCAAAAGATAACATATGTACCTGAAGGACAGTCAAGTCATCAGTTCTCTCAGCATCCAGTACACGGCGTGAAAGTGTTTTCCAGCCCCATTGTTTGAACTTCTGGATGTGTTTAATTGAACCATCATGTGTACATTCTGCATCCACAAGGACCTGAACTAATTTCAACAAGTCAATAGACTTTCAGCAAAAAAGATACATAATCTTGAAAGAATTAGATAGAAAACTAAGTTGATGTAGATTGCAATGTACCTTGTCATAGCCAAATTGTAAAATCTCATGGTCATTAACACTTCGGTAGACATCGTACTTACTCAAACCAATCACTCCAGAATTACGCCCATAGTATATAAGTTCTGGATCTTGAATTTGTGAAAATGTTTTACTAGCAGTATCTTCCAAAGCTTTTGCCACTCTCTTTCGTTCTTTCCATGGTCTCCGAGACGTCCACTCCTTATATACCTCCAAAGAAATTTCCACTCCATCTTTGACTGTTTAAGAAAGATATCTCTAAATTACAAGAAACATGATCGTAAACTAGAACCAGATTTTAAGGTTAAAAATAAATTCAACGAACGAAATTCCACATTAATTAAATGATTTACATTTTGACTGGACCCTCGATGGAATAATGGAGAATTTTGTTCCATCAGCAACAAAAAGCCGACAACAATCACCAAGTGCATATTTCTGTAGCATAGTTCTAGAAGCTGCTAACCTATATCTAGCAACATCAACACCAGTCACAGAACCAGAACTTCCAAGAAGGTCCAATATCATACAAAGTTTAGCACCTGCAAAAAAAAAATACAAGACTCTACTTAAAAAGGCTACACAATTACTGAGATTATTTTATGAAAAGAATCTAGAGATATCACAAAATAATAGCTCATACTCCTAAAGGTTTGTTTACAAACAATTATGCTTTTTCAAAAGCTAGAACAACCTTTAACATTCTTCTAGCTTTTGAGTTTTTTTTACTCTAACAGAAGCTCAAGCTCGGATTTCGAACATCAATGTATAGCAATTCAAAAGTTAAAAGGCAAAATCAATTCCTTTAAGCTTTTGCAAACAAGCCATAAGTGTTGGTGATTGATTAAGGACACAAGATTTTGCACAAAGAACTTGATTTAGGTGAATAGCCTTCCATTTCAATTGTTGATAACTACATAAAATGAAATCAAAAAGTTCAAGTGTAGTGTTACCAGGAGCTGCACAGAGGTCAAGAACGTGATCTCCCGGTGAAATATCCAATGCTAAAACAGCAGCACCTGAAGCCGCATCAATTCCATATATCTGCAATATGTAATATTGATACATCAACAATAAAAGATTTTGATTATTCTAATCATTAATCAAAATTAATAAGTTTCCATGGAATATCAAATTTTTTGTTTTAAAGTCAATCGATTACTTTGATTAACAATTTTTTCAAATGTTGTCCAAAAAATTCGGAAAAGTTTCTAATATTTAACTGACCAAAACACACCAAGAAAACGAAATTTTAATCAATGATTTCTCTGATTTGCAATTTGTCTGAAAGTTTCTAAAGAATTTCTAATATTTATGACCTAAATATACCACCAAAACAAAATTTTAATCCATGATTTTCATAAACAAACTTGTAACCTTTCCTTGTTGATACGCATTTATTCTTGCAATCCCAACATCAGGCGGAAGGTAATAGAAATTCGGTAGCCAGTAAACTTGTTTAAGTTCACAATTAACCTCGGCTTCGATTTCCGCAAGTTGAGCTTCGCACCCTGGTTTTAACCTAAAAACAACTACAACATCAATAAATCAACATTTACTAACATCAATTTGAAAAATTAATAGAGTTTAAAGAGAGTAGTCATAGTACCTGATGTAACGAGGAGTGGAATTAGATGCAATGTAAATACTCTGATCCAAACCGTTTTCAGTTAGGAAATCAAGAAAGGCTTCCGGCAGTGGTAAATTAGAAGAGCCAACTTCTGCCTCGTCATCCATGGCGGCGCGGCGGAGGCTGTTTTTTTCTTATTACTCTCCCTCCCCAGTGTTTATTTCTCCAATAATTTGACGGGAAAAGGTTTTTCGATAATTTTGTAGTTATTATTTATTAAATTGAGTTTTTTTTTTTTAAATATATATTATATTTTGTCATTTTTTAGCTTAATGAATCAACCTCAAATCTAATCTTAAAAAATATCCAATAATAAATGTAGTTCAAGATTGTTTAATACTCATAATGAATCGAGAAACTATTATATGACGAGCTCAAGTTAAATATCAAGTAACTAAGTTTGATTTTGAATCCTTTGCCAATAGCGTTGTTTCATGGTGTAGTAGATAGTTTCACTAGGACATTTTGACATAACTTCGAAAAAAATCATTTTTGCTGAAAGTGATAACCTTAACTCATCACCATGCTTCACTCCACAAGCCATCTCTCAACTGATTGGGCAGCTTAATTACCCGCAAATTTTGCCAACATGTTGATATAGTATTCGCTCCTTATATCTTCATCATCTCTAATATTCAGATGTGAATTAGGAATGTAACGATTAAGGGTAAATATGTGTGATAAACTACTTATTTTATCCCAAATCGATGATAAATATTAAATTTTGGAAATTCAAGTCAATTCGGTTCGTATGTTCACAAATTGTGATTGTGTAGCGATTACAAAACGTGGCAAGTTATAAATTTGTAAATACAATTATCTTGTGATTAATTATGCGCTTCAACTTCAAGAACCGCATAGTTCAACCAAAGAATACCAACTTATAATTTCATAGAAAATCCTTGTCCAAAACCGAATATATTATAAACTTATCCAATCAATACACGAAAAGTACGATAATAAGTATAATTCGACTCATAAACCACAAAAAACATTGGATTATGCACAGTGAAAACGAGAAACAAATCATATTGTTAATATCACCTTTATTCCATCAATCGAGTGGCTTGCAAATAAACAGCTGCATGAGCCACATGACTTCAAAAACGGCTTCTCTTAGGCTTCCAGTATAGTTGTCAACATTTCCCGGTAAAATAGTTAATGATATGAGCCATATAACATAGAACATTTGATATTTAATGAAGTTACAAGCAAACACACCTTAGACATACGCTTCACGTTTGTAGATTTAACGATAACTTCCCACTTAAAATCCTTAGTAAACTGGTCATGAGGATTTGTTGATGCACCTTGAAATGAATGTCTTGGTAAGTTCTTCGTGGAGATGGAAGGCAAAGTTAGGCAGAGCCAAGAATCGGATTGAGATTTAGGTAAAGTTGGTCGAACAAGAATTCGTAGAATTTTTTTTTGTGGGATTATGCTTTAGTCGAAACTAAGTCAAAATTTTGATTTTCTTTAAAAGCCTTTCGGATCTCCATTCCCCGTTTGTTATGCAGGATTTTTGAAAGTACAATGAAGTTTGGTGCAAAAGAAAAAAGTTTTGCAGGGTAGTTTGGTGCAGGTTTCGTATAAAACAAGGTAGTATCGTGCAATTTTCCCTAGCAAAATTAGGTCCATCACGTAAAAAGGGCCTATCTCGATTTACCATATTCTTTACTTGTGTTTGTTCTCGTACTACTTCCTATTTCGGTGCATATTGAGGTACTGACTATGAAGCCATTGCCTTTAGGGAGAAACCTATCCATCATGAACTCTCGTGTTTGTGGATCTAAATGTCCAGATGGTTTTGTTTATGAATTGTTCGTACCACTTAATTAAGCCACTCATACTACAGTTCAAGAATATTGATTCGGTTCTTGATAGTGTATCAAGTGCATCTACGTATGCTTCGTCAGGACTATTCCCTAAAACCAAAGTTTCTAACTCGATTTTTTTGCAATTTCATCTCCATTTATGGCCTTTGGATACTGACAAGGAGGAAGCTTTGAGGAAATTGGAGGCTTACTATTACACTTTCATCTACATATTACTCTTTTGGGTATCACGCCAAGATTTTGAAAATAAGACCAGTCCTAGCATTAATCTTTAATATATGTTTCGATTACTTTTTCAGAAGCAAAATTGGAAAATGTATGAGTTTCGAGGTTGATAAATGAGACCTCAAATGATAACTAGTCCATAGATAGTTCATACTTCGTAGTATTAAATTCAATTCTTTAAATTGAAAAGAAAGTTGTGATATATATACTTGTCGAATGCTAGATCTTAATTTGTGTTGTGAATTTGTGAATTTGTGAAATGAGATGGCACAAAGTAATGCTCAACAACGATTTCAATCAATATGACTATTGAGAATTATTGGAAGTATCTTGAAGAATCTATGGAAAACAATAAATGAAACATAAAAACCAAATGGAGATTAAACAAGCAAAAGCAACAAATATAGACAAGTAGAAAAACAAATAGCTGTAAATTAAAGGGAAAAGAAAAGGTATATCTTCTGTGATGTTCCAGATATTGAATCAACTGGAATTAATTCAGAAGTTATTCAATCAAGCAATCCAGTATAGTGACATTAAAGAAGGTGGCTGAGTGCAATCAATAGCATAATCTTGACTCGTTGGCACGATAACAACTTGATATATATATATATATATGCCTGCATGAATCAGAGTCATTCTCAAGTAAAATAACGTGCTGAAAGTTATTAGAATTACTTCAAACCAACATATGCACTTCCATTGTGCAAGATGTTTTAAACCTTATTTCATCCGATTCATGATAACTTCATAATGTAAATGCCTAACATGAAGACGTACCATTTAACATCATATTTATTAATTAAGCTCTAACTTAAAAGAATCGAAAACCTTTCCTACCAGACAGTTGGATGAGGTCCTAGTACTTATGATCAAGTGGTGCATCTGCAGGAGCAATTTTGAGCTTGAATTCACTCCATTTAGTTTTTTGCTGTCCTTCCACCTGTTTTTTTGCCATATCTTTCTTTTCTTTTATTTGGATGGCCGAAGAAACTAGATATTTGGTAACACGTGTCAATGACAACATCTCAAGATTCAGTCCTATTTCAGTTGGAACTCCTTCGAGTTTCTCACAGTTTTCGAGTACAAGGCTTCTCAATTTGGGAAATGAATCATTAGAGGCTTTCCAATACTGAAGATCTGTCCGCGAAATGTACAAGAACTCGAGCTGATGAAAGCCTTCGGCAACAGCGTCCCAGGATTTTCCAACAAATGCATTGTCTTTCAATTTGAGCACCTCCAGAGTACTACTATGTTTTCCCAATGTAGACATACAAGTCCAATTCAAATAGGTAGCTGATAGTGTCAGAACTCGGATCTTTGGTGGGAATCTCAGAGGAATGTGTTGCAATGGGTTTTCAGATGCTACTCTAGGAAACACATCATTCACCAGCTTCAACTTTTCGAGGCGTTCTAGTTTTCCCAAACAATTGGAATCTAAAATCGTGGTTAATTCACCTCGAATACCCAATGATTTTAGGTTCTTGGCCTTGTTGAACACCTCCTTTGTGCAACTTTGGGGCGATAATCTAGCAAGTGTTTGAAGGTTTTCACATCCTTCACCTTTCTCGTCCTTGTCTAGAATAATGGCAGCTTTTGTCTTCACATGCCTCAGCTGCAACAAATTCCATATGTTTGCTTTTATTTCGAGGGTCCTCCACAACGTGTTCACTATAAGAGTCTGTAGGTTCCAAAGGTTGGAAATTTCTGGAGGAAGAATGTTGAACTCATCACCTGAGAGAGTGAGATATCTCAGATGAACTAGTTGGAGAAACTTAGTAGGAAATTTGGGAAAATTAATGGTGCTGGCCTCTAAGACCCTCAGGAGCTCAAAGGCATCGGTGATGGATGAAATATCTTTGGCCTGCAAGTTGATTGGTGCTTTGGACAAACACAAGAAAGAACGAGCGTGTGGGACCTTTGGTTTTCTCAAGAGGAAGTCCTCAACATAAGAATGGACACAAAGGCGTCGGTATTTTTGTATTTCTTGAATTGGAGGTTCAAAAACTCCTTCTTTGGACTTTCTTACTTCTTGGAATAAGTTTTGGTTTTCTAGTGCAGCTTCATTTTTGCAGAACTCACGAATTATGTCGTGAACACAACATGTTTTGACTTCACCGTCAGGCTTTGCTTCTTCAACCATCACTAAGTTCCTATTGATCAGATCCATCAAATTATCTAGTGCAGTTTCCTCCAAGCTCTTTCCTGGAATTTGTTGTATGAATCCTTCTGCAATCCATAAATGAGTCAATTTCCAAGCTGGGATCTCAGTGTCTCCGGGAAACACCCCTAAATAGAGAAAGCAGTCTCTCAAGGCGTGAGGCAATTCAGTGTAACTCAATGATATAATATTTTTCAAGCGTTTCTCCTCGTCTTGAAGAAGCAGATCAGTTGTCACTCTTTTAGAGACCTTCTCCCATTCGCTCTTCATCGCCATATTTGTTGAGAATTTTTCGACAAGAATTCCCCCTATGACTATAATAGCAAGGGGAAGCCCGCCACACTGATTAACTATGACTTTCCCAACTGTTTCCAACTCGGGTGGGCATTCGCCGAGCTTGCCAAATACTTCAAACTGGAGGAGCTCCCAACTTTCATTTTCATTCAAGAACCGCAACTTGTGGGGACCTCTTGTACGATTTGCATGCCAAGCCACTTTCTCGTGACGGCTGGTTATCAAGACTTTACCAATATTGTTTTGTTTTGGCAAGATGCCTTTGATCTCATCCCATACCTCAGTTGTCCACACGTCGTCCATGAATATCAAGAATTTTCCTCTCTCCAAATACTCACGAACCATCGGCTCTAACTCTTCAACGGTCTTGCTAGACATGTCTTGTTGGGTGAACTTTCTTAGAATCGTGAGAAGCACATCTTTTTTGTTGAACGCTTGAGAAACATAAATCCAAATGAGAGTGGGGAATTCATATTGGATTTTAGGATGAGAATAAATCTTCCATGCTACTGTTGTCTTCCCCAGACCAGGCATACCAATGATGGAAACAACTTCAAGTCCAGTTGATTCTTCCCTGAGAGATGCCAATAGTTTCTCCATCTCATCTTCAAAACCAACAACATTTTCTTGACTCGGAGCCTGTTAATTAATTAGACATGTACACGTAATTATGAATCAAGTAGATGCATGTCAGTGATCGATGCTTTTAACATTCACAGAATCATTTAGAAATTAAATGGTAATGCCATGGGAAATTAATTAATTGATGCTGCATTCTATGTTGCATTACCGCTCATAATATATATCGCTTGTCAAAACTCAGTACGTATAACTAGATTTTTAACAATATATATGTCCGACTATGCTAGTTCAAAAATGAAAATTATTAAGAGGGCCGGATTACATCTGTCTCAGAATTAAGTGGTAATTGAAAATGAAAATTTAATTTAAAATAGACCAAATGCATCTTGCATTTTAGAGATTAATTAATTTAATTGGTTATGTAAATATAATAAATAAAATTTTCAAATTGATTCGCACGTGATCTTATTCGAGTCAATTTTGAATTTGGCAACAATTTGGACTAAAATCGTCAGAATTTGAAGGTGTGGGGTTATTTTGGTAGCCTGAAATGTTATGGAGTAAAATTGTCAGTCAAGATAAGTAATGACATCAACTTTGCAATAAGACTTAACTGCCACGTCACCACTTAACAGTGATTTTAACGTTGGTACCAAATGTGAGTGAATTCGTTAAATTATGGTATCAAATATGTCGGTCTGAATTTTTATGGTACCAAGTGAGAATCGATATAAAGTTTGGTACTCTTTTTATTTTAAAGTTTTACAACTCATTAACGTATTAATAGTAAAAATAAAATAAAATAAATATATTCTTAATTCTTCCAAATTTCATTGAAAATATATTAATAAATTATCACGCATTAAAAAACCTCAAAAATAAAAAGTATACCACGTTCTTACTATATGAATAAACAAAAAATATTATATAGTTAATTGAAGTAGAAGAAAATAAAATCTAAGAAATAATTAGACAAAAAGTCTATTAAAAAGTTTAATATCTCATTAAAATATTAACAGTAAAAGTTGAAAAACAATCGTTACTTGATATTTCTTCTAAAATACTATTGGAAAGTTTTTAATTAATTATAACACATTAAAAATCCTTAAAAAAGCATATCACCTTCTCACCAAATGACTTAAAAAAAAAATTAATTGAATGAAAACTTATCATTGATTTTAGTTAGAAAAATACAAAACAAAGAGATTATAACAAATATATAAAAAAATGAAATATTTATAGAAAAGTATGACTATGTATGTTATCATTTTATTATTTTTATAAAAAAATGTTGATCTTGTATTGTTTTATTATAAAAATTAATTTTAAAATGAGACATAAAAAAAAAATCAGACATGCAGAGATCGACCTCTTTCCTTTTGTCTGTTATTTGTTCTTCATTAGTGTTGGATGGGTCCGCCATATGGAGGTTTGCAAGATCGATTCTAGCCAAAACGGGTTGCACCTTTTGTTCCCTCACCGATTTGACCTCTCTCGCGAGGTGCAGGTGATTTCTTCCTCTGGTGAAGACACTTTTTTTGGACGGCAGGGTGATGCAAGAATCAATGGTGTCTTCGACATCATAAACCACCGCTCTGATCTGCCTCTCCCATTCTTTGAATGGCTCTTCCTTTTTGAGTTTATTGGACGCACCCTTGAGGAAGGCTTTCATGAACCCAAGCTCGTTCTCCAGCTGCCTCAGCTCATTTTCCGCACCAGAGATCAGATGGCTTTGGTATAACATTACCTGCTTAATGTTTTCCAGCAGGAATGTTACCGCAGCATCGCCCATTTTTAATTTGGATTTAATTAATTAATTGAGAGATCTAGAAATATGTATGCATGCATGCATGGGTGAAGAAGAATTCATGTGAGAGCTAGCTAGCTTTGAAGTGAACACTAGCTAGCTTCTTTATAAAATACCGATGAGAAAGAAATATGAGTACTAGCTGGAATACACTAATACTCCTAAAGGGAAATCTTTTTAGTGTGACCAAACCCGATATGAACCCGAAACCCAAAAAGTTACATGAATCGAATTTGAGCCTATAGCCGTGAAACCCGATGGTATTTGAGTTTGAGCTTATACCCATGAAGCCCGGTGGTATTTCATGAGTTTGAGTCATTTAAGGCTCGATTTACAGTAGTGGTTGAAAGTTAGCTGTGTCAAATCATTACATTATGTTGAAATTGTATGACATCAAACCATTAGCAACTGAATTTATAAAAGTCTGATATTAGATAATTACATAAATTTTGTTATACGATGCTTTGGTTATTTTAATTTGAATATTTACAATAAGAAAAATTCATTTTGCAAAATTGCACAATAAAAGTATAAAACCAATATGTTGTAATTATTATACAATTCTAGAAAAAAAAAAAAAAAAAAAATTTCATACAGTGACAACGAAGCATGCAAAGACAACAATTAATTACTTTGCCAATTTGTTATTGAATCATGTAATGATTGGTCGATCCTTGAGACAAACAAGGTTTTGTCATATAATTATTTAAAAGCATATAGACTCTTAATGAAAAGCCTAAATTAAGACCTCAAAATTTAATTTTTGAAGACTTCAAATTATGCATTTTATTAGTAATAGAAAATGAACAGAAAAAAAATCGTACAAAACAATCAGATAATTATAAACGAGAAGACCTTTAAAATTTAAGTTGTTAATGGCTTAATGTCATACACTTTCAATAAAATTATAATTATAAAAAAATTTAAACAATAACCACCGATCATAATTTGAAAACAGCCTTGTGGTAAAATAATCACATTTTCTACCATTTATTAATCTTTTTGTTTTCACTTAACTTTGGTTTAGTTTAGTTTAGTTGAGTTGGGTTAACATAATTTAATAATAATTGAGTTCTTTTCATAATGGTAAATGAGTTGGCAAAACCTAGACCACAAGGTTCAGATAAAAAAAATTATTCCCAACAAAGTGGCGACTCAAGTTTGAATACATTTTAGGAGAGATTCTCATATACTATGATGATTTCCATATAATATAACTGACGCGCCTTGAATCCTTGTGAATGAAAATTGTAACAGAATATTATTTTGTGTATATACGTATATAATCTTGGAGAAAATGCATCGATATTCCTTCGTATTTGGGAAATATGCACAAAACTTTCCTGTGAAATTTTTATTGTATCAAATCTTCTTGTTCTTACAAATTCGTTGCACACTCTTTTGTTACTTTGTTAGTTGTCTAACGCTGTTAATTTTTAGTTGATATACTTAAATTATCCCTAGATATAAGGAGATTATCTGCAAAATTAAAAATTACAAAGGTAATATGTCATAAGTTTAAAAAGTACTAGGGGACTCTTTGATATGTTTAAAAATTACAAGGTGCTTCCGTGCTAAGTTTGAAAAGTACAAAAAAAATTCGTGACATGTGAAATTAATACGAGTTGATAAAATTATTATCCTTTAGGCTGAAGAAATTAAATAAAACACAAAAAAAATAACATCAGAATTGTGTGGAACACACACTTGTCAAAAAATTGACAGAAGTGGACAAATAGGGGATTCTATGAAGAAAATATGAAAGTTCACACATAAGTTTTGTATAGGTTTCGTATAAGACATGGAAAAAATAAAAATCATAATTTGTTAACATTAATTTCTTTAATTTAATCTTACTTGTATACGAATTAGGAATTTGGATTTCATTATTATGAAACTTACGTTACAATTAATCTTCAAACTTGCAATTTGTTGATTTAATGCACCACCTACATACAATACTAATTACTAAAGTATTTACGATGCCCTATCAATATGTGAAAGCACAATGGTACAACAAGTAGAAGTTATGTCAACTTGCAATTTGTTGATTAAGGTAATGATTATGAAGACTTGATCGAAGATAATATGACGTCCAATTTGATTGAATATATAAAACTTGATTGAATAAATTGTACGCACCCCGCACCAACTCAATTATTTATAATAGCGATTGGATAGCCATTCGTTGTTTATATTGCTTAAATTTGACGTCTTATTTTCACTATGAAACAACATAATCCAATACGTACAAACTAGCACCCGTGCGATCCGGTCTTGGTCTTTAAGTCTTGCTTGAAAAACTTTTCGTAAGTAGTTGAACTTTTGGATTTTTATTTTTACTTGAAAGGTGCACATACATTGTATATGGCTTTACAATTTATGAGTGATTTTAAAATTATTATAAGAATTAATTTTAATTTATTGTAATATAATTATAATTATTGTAATTTAATTTACACAAGATCAATGAAATCAAAAGTGGTACTTAAATTTTTAATTGACATATGTTGTTTTTGGACTCTTTCTTTAACAACTAAGTACATAAGATCTATGTTATTGGATCCACTAGAGTACTTCTCATTCTTTGAAAAGAAAACTGTTGAGGTATTATCACAATATATCTTTAGTGGGTTAGCAAATTGAGTCAACAACCCTAAGTCCTGAGATGAAATTTCGCAACCACAGTGCATGACTCGAAGCCTCAAAACATGCAACAAACTCGGCCTCCATCGTGGAAGAAGCACTGATGCTTTGCCTTACACTCCTCAAGAGATAGCTCCACATGCTAGTATAAATACAAAGCTCGATGTGGACTTTTTACTATCCAAACAGCCAGCAAAATCCAAGACTGAATATTCAATAACATCTAATTGATTCGATTTTTTATATGTGAGCATATAATCCTTTGTTCCCTTAAGATACCTCATAACCTTATTTGCTGCTTGTCAATGTTCTATATCTGGATTACTTTGATACCTACCAAGTATACCTATAGTATAACTGATATCTGGTCTAGTACAAGTATGTGCATACATCAAACTTCCAAAAGCTGATGCATATGGAATCAACTTCATTCCCTCATTTTCCAAGTCATTCCTTGGACATTGATTTTCACTTAACTAATCTATCTTTCTTGATAGGTGCATCAATGGTTGAACATAATTGCATATTGAATCTTTTCAAAACTCGATTGATATATCATTTTTGAGACAATCCCAGCAATCCTCGAGATATGTCCTAAATATCTTTATGCCAATAACATAATTTGCCTCTCCCATATCAACCATCTTAAAGTTTGTGGAAAGATAATTATTGGTTTCGTGCAAAAAACCAAGATCACAACTTGCTAACAAAATATCATCCACATACATGACTAAGAATATAAACTTACTCCCATTTAACTTTAGATAAATACATTGATCAACAATGTTTTCTTTAATTAAATACAGAGGAGGTAACAGTATCATTGAACCTTATATACCATTGTTTGGAAGCTTGTTTAAGCCAATTTATTTAATTTGCAACCCAAATGTTCATTTCCTTGTTTTGCAAACCCTTCATGATAAAAGAGCTGAAAACTTTTAGATCTGCTTTTTGGAACGTATGAACCGCTCCTAGTTACTTTTTTGAAAAAGATCTGACCATGATTAACTGACAATTTATGCCATTAAATTTTAAAATATTTTTATTCATTTAAACGTGAATAATTAAAACTGTGTTTTTTATTCACAACTACAAAAATAAAGGCCGACTGTATTTGACACGGATCCAACGTAATCTCATGAAATCTCGTGATAAGAGCAATATACTTGATTTGAGATTGAATAAAACTTATAGGAGAGTGGACCAACCACAAATCAAGTGTAAAACAAGTCTTTTTTTCTCCTTGATTTTAGTTTATCATTTTTTTTATCTATAAAACTGTGTATTTACAGTTTGCACCGAATAGTGTATTGGTTATATGTCCTCTCTAGTGTAATAGTGGAATTCAAACTTGAGTTTCGTATCTGGGATCACAAACCACTGCCCCTTGATCCATCCACATTGGGTTGATTTTAGTTTATCTTCTTAACAATTATATTTACGTGTGGACGGATTGAATTTGTGGATGAAACAAGTCCAACATGTTACATATTAAAGTCCAGTCTTGCGAATTGCGACATGTGGGTCCAACACACAAATAGTTAGGCCTGTCAATCGGGCCCTGTGAGCTGAGCCTTTAATTGCTCAAACTCAAATACCTTCGGGCTTCATGTTTATAGGCTCAAACTCAAATGCCATCGGGTTTCACATCTATGAGCTCAAACTCGGCTCATGTAATTTTTCGGGCTTCGGGTTTATATCGGGCTCATATTGGGTTTGATCACTCTAGCAAATTTTACTTAACAAATAAAAAACTACGCATTCTTTAAATGCAATATATAGACAATTTTATTTAATTCACAAGAATATACAAATTTTATACGCGTAATCAATAACATAGAACATCAAATATAATTGTAAAGTGCCAAGACTCCCATTTTTTTTTTTTCATTTTTTCTTTTTGTTTATTACGTTCCCTTTAACCTGCGGAAACTTTAGTTATAATTCATATGTGTGGTGGATTATTTGTAGTAATTAGTATACTTATAACAATAGTACCAATAATTTATAGTAGTAATATTTAAGATAATAATATATTCGGGTCAGCTCATAAATTAATCGGTTTTAGTATAATGGCTCAAACTCAGCCCGACTCACAATTATTCGGGTTCGGGTCAAATTTAATCAGGTCGAGCCATCGGGCTTCGGGTAGGCCCGGCTCAATTGACAGTCCTACAAATAATAACAGTCTAGACCTTTGTTAATTGAACGAATAATAACAACTCATACCTTGTTATCTGGGCAAAATGTGTAAATGAAAAATAATCTCATCATGCAAACAAGGGGAAGGAAGTGATCCACATTAACCTGGAGTTCTGATGTCATCTTGAATTTCTTCATATGAACTAGACTAAGTCCAGTTAGATGACTTTGATTTGATTATGAATTATTGGAAAGTCCATGGTTCGAAAAATTATGAATAAGCCATTTATCCACAATACAACATTTTAAATCACTTTTATGTAATTAGTTCCAAGATAAACAAGAAATACACTATAAAAGGGGTGATTTGTTCATGTAAACTTTTCCACTGCATCTGCGTGACTACTGCGAGAATTTATTGTGCCTTTAGGCGGGAAATTCCAGTTAAATTTAGTTCGTACATAGATTGTTCACAACTTTGTGATTAACA
Source organism: Penstemon newberryi var. newberryi (assembly GCA_030819805.1). Lineage (NCBI taxonomy): Eukaryota > Viridiplantae > Streptophyta > Magnoliopsida > Lamiales > Plantaginaceae > Penstemon > Penstemon newberryi. Next base: position 2,165,663 of record JAUALY010000003.1, on the reverse strand, counting down.
ATTAAAAATGTGACAAAGTATAAATTTGTAAATACAATTGTATTGTGATTATGCGAGCGGGCCAAACAAGTATGAAGTCATCCAGCAGGTATTGTCGTCCATAATACTACAACTTCAAGAACCACATAGTTCAATCAAATCCAACATAGTTGTTCTGCATTAGGACAAAAAAGAATGTTACAAATGACAGTCACCTTAAAATTTCATAGAAAATCCTAGTCCAAAACCGGGTAAATTACAAACTTATCCAAACAATACACAACAAGTACGAATTAATTACTTGTCCTAAAATATAGTCCAATCACATAACAAGTATAATTCGAATCATAAGGCAAAAAACCCCATTGGATTATGCACAATGAAAACAAAAAAACGAATCTTGTTGTTAATATCACCTTATTCCATTCCATCAATCGAAAGGCTTGTGAAAAACAGTTGCATGAGCCACATGACTTCAAAAACGGCTTTCTTTAATTAGGCTTCCGGTATAGGTGTCAACATTTCCTGGTAAAATAGGTAATAATGATATGAGCCATGCATATAACATAGAACATCTGATATTTAGTGAAAGTAACATACAAACACACCTCAGAAAAACGCTTCACATTTGTAGATTTAACAATAGCTTCCCACTTAAATTCCTTGGAAAACTGGTCATGAGGATTTGTTGACACACCGAGATATGAATGTCTAGGTAAGTTCTTCGTGGAGATGGAAGGCAAAGTTCGGCAGAGCCAAGAATCGGATGGAGATTTAGGTAAAGGTGGTGGAACAGGAAATTCAGAGTATTTTTTGTGGAATTCTGCTTTAGTCGAAAGTATGTCAAATTCTTGATTTTCTTTAAAAGCCTTTCGGATCTCCATTCCCCATTTCTTATTTGATTTATCGATAGAGGACACCATATTGAGACTACCAAATTTCGTTTCTCCATTTATGGTCTCAAACTTCTGTAAATCTTCAAGAGATGAATCTATTACATCCATCCTCTTAATAGTTATATCATGATCTCCCTTAGTGTCTTGTTTGGGAGAACAAAAGCTCAATTTTGGAGATTCTACTTTCCTTACGGTATCAATATAGACAGTTTTCTCAAAGACGAGACCTCGTGAATCGAACTCGTCTGAACTTCCTTTATCAGCCAAAAATTCTTGAAATGTTTTAAATCCCTTATTCCTATCGTGCTTCGTTTCTTCAGAATTCCCAAGGAACACTTTCTCTTCAAGAAGAGCAGTGTTTCTCGAACTAATCTTAATCTCTTCTTGTTCAGCTTTTCGGTTTTTATCGACTGATTGCACCTCGGATACATCAGACTTAGACTGCTCAAAAAAGACAAAGAACATGTAAGGGACAACTTAGTAACTAATGCCTTGGCATAAGACAGGAAATTAAAAATCGAAAGTAATTACCTCGTTCTCAGTCTTGCTGTAAGAACCCACAGGAGACATTGGTACTCGAGTCCTCACACTCATCGAAAGAACAGGATTTAAGCAAAACCGAGGTAGTAAACCACAAACCGCTGGAAAAGTTCCATGTTCATCATATTCATCATCACTTTCTTCTTCTTCTTCTTCATTAGTTTGGTAATTGGAATACCGTTTAGCGAAACTAGGCCCATAACGTAAAAAGGGCTTATCTCGATTTACCATTTTCTTTACTTGTTTTTGTTCTTGTACTACTTCCTTTGCTGCAGGGAGAAATCTATCCATCATGAACTTTCGTGTTTGAGGATCTAAGTTTCCGAAAGTTTTTTTTTCTAAATCGTTCATATTACTTAAGCCACTCATACTACAGTTCAAGAAAATTGATTCGGTTCTTGATAGTGTATCGAGTGCATCTACGTATGCCTCATCACTATTCCCTGAAACCGAAGTTTCTAACTCCTCAAATTTGTTCGCACTTTCATCATCATTTATGGCCTTTGGATACAGACCAAGAGGAATCTTTGGGGAAATTGGAGGCTTATCAGGTTGTAGTTTCGTCTCTTCCTTTGGTTGTCCAGGGGCGTTTTCCCATAGAAACGGAACGGACCCGGGATTTCGAATGGGACCCGATTTCAGTTCTGATTTATAAGGAGGAAGCTGAGGTATAATTGGAAGAGAATTGCCAGTTTTATTTCTCACTGATAAAAATGGCTGATTTAGATTCAATTTCTTGTCCTCCATTATATTCTTCCACAGCATGAAGTCCTGAAAATCTGTGTAAATTCAAATTCCATTGTTTACATTATCCTACAGAATACTGGAACAATTATAGGAAAGAAATGAAAAATTATCGAAAAAATGCAACAACACTACACAATATCCAATTTTTTTCTGAATACTCCAACCTTATGTGCAAATTCATTATCCTACAAGAGATTTTTAGGGAAAACATGAAAAACTTAGCAATCTTTCACCCCCAAAGGACACTAAATCAGATAATTATAACAATATAGATAGGTTCGACTCCAAATCTACTTAGTTATATTTCAGTTCTAAGATAAAACAGTCATGTTCTGAACAAAGAATGACATCTATGTTGTCTAGAGATCCTTTCATATTTTAAATTACCAATAGTTGATTCATTTTCACAACTTATGTAATATCCAAGAAAGTCACATTCAACATAAAAATGACAATTAAAAGTTAATAGCATATAGCAAGATCCATGTAATTATATCTACAGTCTACACCAATGTTCTTATCTATCAAAAACTTACCACAACTATGAAATTTTGTACTAATTAACAAAAGTGAAAAACAAAAGCAGGCAAATTTTAAAAACCCATCTGAAAATCAAGCTTAGAATCATCACAAGAGGAAGATAAATCAGCATCCATATCTATACCACTTCAAGAACATTCAAGATCAAAATGTGAGCTTTAATAGTTAAAAAAAATCTTCAGAAAAAAACATACCAGCAAAATAAATCCCAAAAGTTTGACTCACAAGCTGACACAATTCTGGGTTCAAAATTTCTTGAAACAAACAATATAGAATCGATAGAAACTATAACACCAAACAATAAAAGATTTAATCTTCTTAATAGTAACTTTTCTAAAAACAGAGGAATCTTGAAACTTAATTGGTTGTCTTGATTGATTTAAAATGACAATACGTCGCGTACCCATTGGGCCATATTTATTGCTGAGTGCTGTAAACCAACAAAGTAAAGAACTTGAAGAAGAGAGAGAGAGTATACCAATTTGTACGTTTATGCAATGATTCTTATTGGCATTGATCATTAAACTATAGAGATAAAGAAAAGAAAGCTTTGCCTTGAGGAAATGCAGAAGAACAATTGAAATTTTAAAATCTTGTTATTATGGGGGTTATTTATGAGAATCAATACTTTACTTAGTTAAACTATATGAGAATAATATTTTCTTGACTTTGCGTTTCGATCACCCATTTTTGGATCATGTGATGACATTTAATAAAATATTATAAGGGGTGAAGGGCCCAAAGTCATAACACATGTATCATTGTGCATTCATTTCATTCAATTCAATTACAGTGTGAAATCTGGGGAATGGGAAGTAATTTAATATTGTTTGGGACCATGAAAGTTGTTATAATTGCAAGTTGGGAATTTTCTGTTTAGGAATAAAGTTGAACAACTAAGAGGTATTACATGATTGTACTTCTATGTTTGATTATTAGGTGGATATAGCTTTTGATGTTTCTCTTTCTTTTGGTCCATTCAAGAACTTAATTGAATTATTTTTAGCTTTTATGCTATTATGTTTCACTTTCCACTCAAAGGTTCTTTCCTCTCTAGCTTTAGTTATTATTATTCAATTTTATTGAGTTTTCGATATATCATAAGGCACAGTGACATGTAAATATTAATATTTTAAAAATTAAATACACATGAAAGTTCACTTCTCAAATTGAAAAAGTGCATATGGTTTTCTCTTTGTAATTTTGTATATTACTAGAGCAAACCTCTTAACGCCTCCAAGTTGTGATATCAATTTTTACTCAAACTCTATGAATTATAAAGTTTACGTAGTTCACTCTAGTCGCAAGTTTGAAATCTTTGGGAGATCAAGTATTTTTATTTTTTAGTAAACATCAAAACAAAGTCAAATTTTGTAGTAATTTAGGAAGACATATTGTGGAATTTAAATCAAGTTGGTTTTAGTCTATCAATCACGTTTGAAATGGAAATTTATTAGTTTCTTGTTAAGAGTAGATTTTGTTGCAACATGTGTTTTACAATTCATGAGAATGAATTATTTACTATATATATATATTTTTTTTTATTTCTCAAGGGTTTAATCTTTTTCAGGCTGGTTGGGCACATTAAGTGGGTACCTCTCCCAACAGGGATTCGAACCTGAGTCCGCTACTTTGTAGTGGCTAGTCCCTTCCACTAGACCAATCACTTGTTGGTATTTACTATATATTTTAATGTTTCTCTTATCCATGCATTGATAAATATTCTATTTTTGATGTAATGAATAGAGAAAGAAAAAAAAAGAAATATAAAAAAAATGATATAAAAGTTTTTTTCTCTCTTCAATACCTATAAACTTTTAGAAAGAAAAAAATAAACTGCAACAATATGGTCTTTTAAGGCATATAATGATATTAATTCTTCTATATATCCACGAGTCTTTAATTTCTGCCACAAGTAACAAACTAACAATTAATTTAGCTAATTTGAACATGCATGTATCATCCCTCCAGCATGTTTTCTGCATGCAGAATTTCGCAGTTACAAGATCCCTCCAAGATATTGTGTATAGAGCATTATATCAACGTTTCTTTTTTCATAGTTCACAACTTCAATGACAACTATACATTACTGATTAAAGCAATAATTGGGTGAATGGAAAATCGATTATATTGGTGACAAACTACTATGTTAATTATTAGATCACTATATGTGCGGGTTTGATCTTGTACAACACTTTGATGTCATATTTTTGTGACACACATATAAATATGACCAATTTAAAATATATGTGGCACATATACTTGTACGGTGTGGAACAATAATGTGACACTAAATTGTAATATTAAAATATGATAAATAATCTTTTGCCCTATATGTGGATCGGGATAAGTTTTTACAATCAATTTGGGCTGAGTTTTCGTGAGTTAACTCCTGTGTCTCTACAAACAACGTACACATGTGTTATTTTTATTAGCAATAAAATTATATGGTGTACATAAAAAATGTAGCATTAGAATCCCAAGTTAGTCATTCAAGTGTGGTTAATTACCGCAATTAACATTTACATATTTTGTTATTGCATTAAAATATGTTACATTGTGATATGTATAATGTTTTATTTACATGTGATTTGAAAAGAACAATTTATCCCATTGTATAAAAAATTAAAGAAGCAATTTACCTCATTCCATTTGAGAGTATAACACACTCGCCGAATTTGACAGTGATATAAAAAGTGTTGCGTAAAAAGAAAAAAGCCCCCTTTAAGGGGTAAAAGCAACATTTACCATGACACCAGAGGGTGAGGGAGGGGGAGGGGGTCGGGGTGGGTAAAGTGCCACATTTGTCATAACACAAGTGTGTAAAATGCCACATATATTAATCATAATACATGGGGATCGATAAAGTGTCTCATTTATAATAACATATGGGTAAAGTGCCACATTTATAAGTTCATTGGATCAAAGTATAGTATATAAAGAAGAGGGGTAGTTTTGTCAATTCAATTTTATTTTTAAGTTTAAAAATATCAAGGAGACGACTTGAAACTTTTATGAAATTATAGGAGGTAAAGTGCTATTTTTCAAATTTCAGGAGGGTAAATTGAACATTATGCTTATCACATGGGATAAGTTGCTATCAACTCTAATATGTTTACAAAAAAATCGAGAAAATTGCATTTTTGGTACATAGCTATAGGTCAATTCCTACTTTTGGTACATAGCATTATGTGTCCAACACATTTGGTACAGAGCTTTAACAAATTGTGACACATTTGGTACAACCGTTAAAAATTGCCGTTAAAGGGTGACGTGGCAGTTAAGTCTAATTGCAAAATTGATGCCATTACTTATGTTGACTGATAATTTTACCCCATAATATTTCAGGTTACCAAAAAAGCCCCACATCTTCAAATTTAGTGACGATTTTAGTCCACATTGTTGCCAAAATTCAAAATTGATTAGAATAAGACCACGTGCGGACCAATTTAAAAATTTTACTTATTTTATTTAAATAACTAATTTGATTTATAAATAATATTAAAATATTAAATAATAATTTAACATAAATATCACCAAAATTAAGAAAACATATTCTTTTTAAATATAAGATCTATATAATAGTATTAATATATTTAATATTTATTAAAATAATAAATTATATAATAAAAAACTATTTAATATTTATTAAAATAATACATAATAAATAATTATAATTTTAAAAAAAAATTCCAACCCAACCCACCACCCCTCCCCTCCTCTCCCCCCTACCCCAATTCCCCGGCCGTCGGCCTGGGTTCTCCGATCCGTAGCCTGGGACCGAAGACCCAGGCCGCCGGCGACCTGGGAATCGGGGTAGGGTGGAGGGGTGGGGAGGTGGTGGGTGGGTTGGGTGGAGTGGGTGGGGTGGGGAATTTTTTTTTAAATTATAATTATTTATTATTTATTATTGTAATTATATAATTTATTATTTTAATAAATATTAAATAGATTAATGCTAATATATAAATTTTATATTTAAAAAGAATATGTTTTCTTAATTTTGGTGATATTTATGTTAAAATATTATTTAATTTATTAATATTGTTTATAAATTAAATTAGTAATTTAAATAAAATAAGTAAAATTTTTAAATTGGTCCGCACGTGGTCTTATTCGAGTCAATTTTAAAATTTGGCAACAATGTGGACTAAAACGTCACTAAAGTTGGAGATGTGGGGCTTTTTTGGTAACCTGAAATGTTATGGGGTAGAATTATCAGTCAACATAAATAATGGCATCAACGTTGCAATTAGACTTAACTGCCACGTCACTCCTTAGCAGCAATTTTTAACAGTTGTACCAAATGTGTCACAATTTGTTAAAGCTCTGTACCAAATGTGTTGGACACATAAAGCTATGTACCAAAAGTGGGAATTGACCTATAGCTCTATACCAAAAATGCAATTCTCTCAAAAAAAATCACATATTTCATATATTTTATTATTATTTTTATACTAAAATTGATTTTATTTTAAAAAAACGAATCACAACATTGCCTACTTTTATTCTCTGAACACAATCTCATGAAAATTGAAAAGAAATAGTATATTTAATACTTATAGATGGATAATAATAAATTATACTATTTAATTTTGGGTTTTTTGCAAGTTAACTCCCTGTGATATGTCTAATGGGCAATTTACCTCCCTGTGAAACAAAAATAGGCAATTTAACTCCCTGTGAAATGACATAATGAGCAATTTACCTCCTTGTGATATAAAAATAGGCAATTTACCTCCCTATGAAATGGAATAAAGAGCAATTTAACTCCCTGTAATATGAATTAATGAGCAATTTAGAGGGAGGCAAGGTGCTTCTTTTATAAAAATACAGGGAGGTATCTTGCCATTTTTCTTATCACAGGGAGTTAAATTGTCTATTTAGAATATCACAGGGAGGTATTTTGCCCTTTTATTTATCACAAGGAGTTAAATTGCCTATTTAGAATAACACAGGGAGTTAATTTGCTATTCACTCATTTAATTTTAAATTGCTATGTTCTCAAAAGAAATAAAAATTAACATGCTCTATTAATGAGTAGGGTGAATCTTCTATTCCACTATGATGTTATATTTTAGTGTCACGTATGAAGATTCATTGACAAGTTAGGTGTATATTTCATCCATGTTTGAATATTAAAAAGAAAAAGGGAAAGGGCCAAAATGAATTTAAATTTTAACAAAAGATGGAGAATATGAATATGATGTTTGTCTGAACACTAGTTTGAGCTATTAATGTTGTTGTTAATTGTATTTTGACATTATCAAATTTAATTATTAATGTAATAATAATGTATTGTTGGATAAATTTGAATGAAATATGATGTAATTACCATTAAAAAAATATATCTAAAGTCTTCAACAAGTGAGTGACGACTTTTAAAAGGACTTAACGGGGATGTAGGTGTGGATATTGGAAAGTGGAAACCCAGCCCCAAACCCAAACCACCCCCCACCCCAACCTATATGCCAGCTGGCTGTCGGAGATCTCAGCCCAAATTCGCGCCTTCTATGCATGTGACTCACGCCTCCACCCCCAGGCCCCAAACATCGCACTCCGAAAGTGAAATGATATAACAACAAAAAACTTTCAAATAATATCATGAACTTATAAGTAACTGTTGGATTTTATAATTAATATGTGAATAAATTAGTTGAGAGTAATTAAGGGTTGCGTCTGTTCGATCTGAAGAGGTACCCTTTGGACCGAAACAGTGCAATCCAAGCGATGTGTCTCTTGCGAAAAGACATTTATGTGTCTATAAATAGGAGACTTAATCTGGCCAATTATGTATCCTTTTCCGACAATAATTAAAAATTACTCTCTTCTCTACTTTAAATTTATGTCGAATTTTCTGTTTACTTCGGTTCGCCGTGGGTTCATTATTTGTGCAAATAATGAACAACAGACTGTTGTATCTTGGGAGACTACCGGGAATCAAACTGTATGCACCGTGGCAGCCCCGGAAATATTGTCTTAAGGAAATTTGTTTCGGCAAGCCTCAGTCTCATTTCCTAGTTTTCGGATATTAATTGGAGAGTTATTTGGATTATTTCGATCCAAGTAAGTATTTCTTACTAGTTTTTACGTTATTATATAATCTAACTTTATTAGAGTTAATATATGTTAGATTATCTTTATTTATTATATGCTGAGATTTAAGTTAGAAATATTTTTGATGAAATATTTAAATACACAGATTGTTAGACACCAACAATTCTTAAGACAATACTATCTTTGTTTAACTTATCTGTGTTCGGCATTATATCTGTACTAATCAAGATTACACAGTGAATTTGAAAGTGTGCTAAACTGAAAATTCCTCATTTGTGTGAAAAATTGCAACGTTTGATTTTGGAACGGTCAACCAAGCAAACCTTGCTTTAGTATCTATAACTTTTGGCTTAATCTTATTCTGATAATTTTATAAAGAGTATTCACCGTGTTAATTAGTGTGAATTGCAAAAGGAATTATGGAATTCTTGATTAAGTTGAGAAGAGAAGTACAAAATCACTGATCTATTTTATTTGATATTTTATTGAATAACGTATAAATAATGTTTTGATCTCAAAGGAGATAAACATGAAGCATCATATATCAGTCAAAGTCCTAGAAATCTAGATATGCAATATGGTTCTTTGAGATTGTTTCCTTCAAAATTTTGCAAAAGGAAAAGAAAAGGAGAAATAATATAAACTCCGACAATTCTTTTCTGCGAGGAAAGAGTTGAATTTGATATTTCTGAAAACATTTTTAATTCTTTGAAAATAGTTTGCGAGAGAAATAAATCAACTTCTGAGAAGTTGTTAATTCCCAAAAATGGAGAATATCAATTTAACTATTTTGAATAGTAATGAGAATGGGTATATTCTCGTTAAAAGGAAATGAAGGATGAATATCAAAGATTACTTCATCTTCTTTTTGGTATCATAAGCGAGTATGAAATTGTCTGTTTGCTTTCATGGAATTGAAATGGTGTAAATGATTGTGAATCAATAAAGCACCTTCATTTTTGAAAAAATAAAATAAAAAATAAAAAATAAATAAATAAATAAGTGCCTTGGGCAAATGATTAATGCGCATAAAACATGCAAAGAATATAATCTGACAGAACTGAGAACTCCTTGCTCTGTGTTTTCTTTAGCAACTAGCGGTTAATTAACCAAATGGTCTGTTGGTGACTTGTTGACGTTGCTAAGAATAATATTTTGAAATTATCTAACTAAATTTGTCGTCCTTGGAGAAGGAGTATATTTAGGCTAGATGAAAAGATGTATTTGAGACAAATACTGATGATGAACGGGTGTGTTTATTTTTCAGCAAATGAATATAGTGTGTTCATTTTCAAATTTTAGTTTTACAAAATTAATGCAATTTTATTATATTGCATTTGAACAGATGCTTTTACAGCATCTTTGTGAATCAAGGCCATTCATAAGAGTAGTATCAATTCTGAAATTTAGAATTCGCGCTTTCATATTTTACAAGTCAACATAAATTATTTCTAATATAAATATTTTAGTGGTGCAATAATTTATTTTATTGAAGTAAATCATACTTGTATTATTGGGTCATTACATGTAAGTAGTGATTTAAATAGAGTTTTAATGACATGACCATTGAAGTATGAACTCATATGAGTATGTGATTCAGAGCTCGTGTATATTATTTAATAAGTGCAACTTATGTATATGCTAGACACATTAAAAGCATATAAATTTACTATACCCTTTACGTGGAGATAAGGGATTAATTAGTATTAATCTCATATCAATATTTTATTTAAGATTGATTATTTACGTGTGAAAATAGTTATAATTTATTTGCGAAATAAATATGACTTATTCTCAAATCAATTTATTTGAGGAAATATTGATAATTTAATTGTGAAAAATAATTATAATTTATTCGTGAAATAATTATAATTTATTTTTATATCAATATGTTATTTGAGAATATATTGATAATTATAAATTATTTGTGAAATAATTTTAACTTATTTGTTTGCGAAACAAATTCCCATATATAAAATAGTTCAAAACATTTGAACTAATCTAAAACAATTATGTGATTTTTGAATCATATCCGAATTGTGGGGGTAAATACGAATATATTCATTTACACAAAAGTGTGTTAAATTGGGAATAATTCGTCAAATAATTTACCTAGCTCAACTCAATTAAATTTGGTAGCTAAAATAACAGAATTTTAAGATGTGGTTAAACGTCAATCTTTAAATTCAGTTTTACTTGACAACTTGTGGGGGAAAGCTCGTTAAATGTCTACACACATACTATGTCGAGTTTCATACAAGAAAGTCAATTATTATTCCATATGAGTTATGGAAGGGAAGAAAAATCAAATACCTTAAAATGTGGGGGTACATGGGTCAGATTTCGGTTTCACCACCGAAAAAGAAAAATAACTTAAAAAAAATTAATTACTACTAACTTATGCGATAAATAGTAGCAGTTCATATTTTTTGTGTTTAAATCTGAAATAAATGTAATCATGTGAACTGAGTCATGTGATGTAACATTAATTGAGAATGTAAGAAAGATTTGAGAATAATTTCTTATAAAATTGATCCTTCTTTTGGTTCAGATTTATTTTCAATAAGTGTGATTTAGTGATATTAAAATATGATAAAGTATTATGTTACATAAACCTTTTTATAGTTTATAATTAGAGTTAATTATAAATTATTTATTCTGCGAGAATAAATATTATAGTCTAACCCGTTTTAGACTAGAATATTTTTTTTAAAATTCATAGAATATTTTGCGAAAATATTTAATTGATTTTGATCAAGAGGATCAACTTTGTGAAGTTTATAATTATATTTAATTATAAACTACTATATTCTGCGAGAATATACATATGAATATCTCTAAGGATGTCAATCTCTTACTTCAACATGAGTTTGTTGACGAATTGAAGAGACAAATAAGCTAAAAGCTCGAAGTTATTTGATCCAGATATTCTAACTTATATGTTAAAGGATTAACCTCAAACATATAAATAAATTATGTCAAATTCCAATATCGTGGATTGGAAAGAGGTGATTGACAATGATTTACATTCATAAAATTGGTAGACCTCGAGGAGTGAACCAATTAAATGTAGACGGAGTGCCTTACTCATATTCACTAGCGATTAGGATGACATTCATTTGAATGTTAATAGCTCTATGAGCTATATACAATGGACTTTAAAATTGTCTTCCTTAATGGTGAATTAAATGAGAATATTTATGACGAGTAACCAGAGAGTCTCGTTGTTAAAGGAAAAGAAAACATACTTTGTGAAAATTTTATAGTTTCTTGTTGACCTTTAACAAGCTCCTAAACAATGACACGAAAAATGTGATAGTGTCGTCAACAAATTTTGACTTTCATATTAATAAATATGACAAGTGTGTCCATATAAACAAATTGGATAATTGAGTATCAGAGTTTGTTTATACGCAAATGATATGTTAATATTTGAGACTAATATTGAAAATATTAAATCCATGAGGAAATATTAACTTATGATATGAAAAACTTCGGTTTAATCAATTATGATTTGGAGGTCATGTGATGACATTAAATTATCTCAAGTACATTACGTGGATGAGTGATAGAAAAATTAAATACTTATGAAATTAAGGGATTTCATAATTCTATTTAATTAATATCTTGTGTGCTACATGCGAAGAAATGTGATATAATATCACAATTTGAGTATGCTCATAAAATTAGATGTCACGCATATATCGTAAAATGCAAGAGGCCAGACATCGTCTCTTTAGTTAATAAACTAAGGAGACATGAGCAATCTTACCAAGATTCGTTGGGATGCATTAATGAGAATGCTTGAATCTTGAAAGAATACATATGTATGTGCATTATATTTTGGAAAAATATCATAAGACCCAGGAGGGATATAGTAATTTAAAGAAACTTCTGATTTAGAGAAATCAAAGTTTATAAGCGGATATGTATTCAATTTAGGAGGCACCGCTATTTCTTGAGAATCTTCCAAACAAATGAATATAGCTCAATCCACTATGAAATTAGAGTGCATAGCATTGGATAAAGCTAATGAAGAATTTGAGTGGCTTCACAAAATTCATGGAAGATATTCTAATATGACTGAAAATTGTGTCAGCCATACGTAAAATGTGATAATCAAGCGGTGATACACAGAGCTCAACAAACTCTATGTGTAATGGTAAAGTCACGGCATATTCGTTGTCGTTGATACAATACCGAGAGACATCTACTTTCAAATGGGAGGACTTTATGAAGTCAAGAGATAATCCTAATTCCGGATATTAAAGGTTTATCTAGAGAGTAGTATGTGCATCGAGGGGAATGGGCCTAAAGCCTAAATTTGACTAAGTTATCTTGTACGGAAACCTAACCTGGCGACTGGAGATCCCACGGACCAGGTTCAATAGGACAACCAGTCTTGGCTAACTTAAAAGAAAGCACTTAAGAGTATAACTCTATCCCATTCTTATGATGCAATAAGTGCAAGCCTACCGCGTTATTTTATAGGTTAAGCAAAGGCTTTTAATGACGTCTATATCTTGTCAAAACAAGTGGAGTATGGTAGGATACTCTTGATAGATGCGGTCACCTATGTTAGTGTGAGCTGGGTCGGCTCGTTGAGAATTTCTTTATAGGTTGGAATTCTCTAAAGCACTCGCATAACCAAGAATGTTCAGGGCCAAAACGAACACAACCGAGAACTTGAAGCAAATCGGTTTAGTACTGTGTTAAGTTTATTGTCTTGGTTTACACCAACAGCCGACGGTTCAAGATGAAATATTTCACCGATTGGCTAAGTAAATCCGATAAGCTTTAACTAGGGAAGGTTCAAGATGAAATATTTCACCTATCTCGATGCGGTATTATTCTTAAAGAATACTTCGACATAATATGTCCTATGAGTCGGGACACGAAGAACTATTTTATTCATGTGGGGGATTGTTGGATTTTATAATTAATATGTGAATAAATTAGTTGAGAGTAATTAAGGGTTGCGTCTGTTCGATCTGAAGAGGTACCCTTTGGACCGAAACAGTGCAATCCAAGCGATGTGTCTCTTGCGAAAAGACATTTATGTGTCTATAAATAGGAGACTTAATCTGGCCAATTATGTATCCTTTTCCGACAATAATTAAAAATTACTCTCTTCTCTACTTTAAATTTATGTCGAATTTTCTGTTTACTTCGGTTCGCCGTGGGTTCATTATTTGTGCAAATAATGAACAACAGACTGTTGTATCTTGGGAGACTACCGGGAATCAAACTGTATGCACCGTGGCAGCCCCGGAAATATTGTCTTAAGGAAATTTGTTTCGGCAAGCCTCAGTCTCATTTCCTAGTTTTCGGATATTAATTGGAGAGTTATTTGGATTATTTCGATCCAAGTAAGTATTTCTTACTAGTTTTTACGTTATTATATAATCTAACTTTATTAGAGTTAATATATGTTAGATTATCTTTATTTATTATATGCTGAGATTTAAGTTAGAAATATTTTTGATGAAATATTTAAATACACAGATTGTTAGACACCAACAGTAACTTTTAAAATAATGACGACATATTATTATGCACTTCAATACAAATTTTCAGAGCCTGATTGGTTTAGGTGTGAGCTTTTAGTTTTTTTTTTTAAGTGATTGGTTTAACTTGAACAAATATGTGTATGGATTTGCTTAGAATTACCAACGAATGTTTGGCATAGTAGAAGAGAATATTTCATACAATGTAACGATCCTAAGTTTGAATATTTGAGAAGAGATTTTCACGTAATGTGTTCAATGCTTTTTAAAGGAGATTATGTTCAAATATAAGACATGAATACTAATTATATATTTAAGGATTAATATGACAAAATTACTAATTTAAGAACCAAAACAACTCAAATGTTACATTTAGGAACTATTCAAAATATTCTAGATGAGACTTAAATGGTGGAACATTTATGGATATGCATATTATAACTCATTTATCTCAAATAAACTTTTTTGATCACAAAATAGTCAAAACCTCATTTTTATTAAAGAAAAATGACTGTAGTTTAGAAACCACTTCAACATATATTTGATTTATGAAATTCAAATAAACTGCATAATTCGAAAAAAGTCCTATATGTGTTGTTTTATTCAAATAAATTTCTACCATTATATTATCTAACTTGAAACTCCAACTCAAAACCTAAGCCTAAATAATACACCCAAACAAGATCAGAAGAATTCACTACAATTGTACGTTAATTATTATATATCTTTTGACTAATATATCACACCTTGATTCAGTTTCGAGTCAAACAAACATTTATGACACATTCCCAAAATAATGAAAGAATCATTCTCAGGAAGTTCAACGCTGTGCCTAGTGCATCACAAGTTGTACCATGTGATTCAAATTTTGAAAAACAGGCCCACGAAAAGGGAAACAGTGTAGAGCCCATAACCTTTTTTAACCGGATCCTCCTGAAAAACCCGAAAAAAAGTAATTAACAGTAATTAGCTAAGTAGTCCGAATAAAATAAGAATAAAACCCCCGCTTCCCACTCTTCAGTATACAAATCTGCACACAACTGTTAATCTATTACCTCGTTTACATCTATTTTATCTGTATATTTTTCAACTTTTAACAAGCTAATTATATTAGATTCAAATGTGACTTGATTCTCTCGTGCTAAGATCTGCCGATGGTAAGTTCTTCGATCAGAACTTGTTTGCTTTCTGTGTATAATTTGCATAATTATTTTCGTATAAGGATTTCGGAATTGTTGTTGGTTGACATGTGCTGATTTGGAACGAAGTGAAGTAATCGAGGCATTTATGTGGTGGAAAGAAGAGAGGAAACGTGTTGAATTATTGATTTTGAAGTAGTGTTAGTTGTAATTGGAGATCTGGAAATAAGAATCGATTTCTGTTATTGCTTTAATGTTGCTGCGAGCAGTACATTTTTCAATTTTGGTGATTGTGCGTGGAATATAATCGTTTGGAGAGTAATTCGATAGCTAGGCGTAGAGTTATTTGCCTAAAAGTGTATTTAAGGTAGTTGGATTGATCATTTCTGGTCTTGAATGTGTTATTTTAATTTAATTGGCTTCAAATTTTTTGTTAGGAATTCTGTGACTGATTAATGGATATTTTCAGAGGGTAGACTACTTTTGCATCTGGAAGTTTATGCTCTGTGGATCAACTATATGATTATGAATGTGAGGGCAAAACACCACTGATACCACGTACTTACCATGACTTGTACCTCAAAAGAATTTCTGATGAATTTAACTTCCAAAAATATCTGAACTATGAGAGGCTAGTTTGTCGCGTTACTGTTGGTACAGTATGCATAAAATCTTTTGTCTAATTGAAATTTCCACTTTGAACTCTGTTTTTGTATGGCCAAAAGTGTTGTTATGTACATCTGATTATAGGAGATGCAAAGCTTCATATTGTTGGTGATGATTAGAAACTTAGATGTGTGTTTCTTTGGTGAATACGTGTTATATAATTTATCCATCTGTGTCAAAATCATTCTCAATAAAGAGTAAAGAAAATATATTTACCTAAATTGCTTACAAGAGATAGGGAGCTTGGAGAATGTTTAATTCCCTGTACAGATTCTTATTGGAGATGGATCTTATTATTTCTTTGTTGGACGAAAGAATTGTGTGGGTTTACTCGCACATCACCTTAAAATCTCTCACTTTCGGCTTATCTAGAGGTCAAAGTTTTGGAGACCATAGTTAGAGAGTATCATCATTTGATATGTGGATTATATGGTGATAATGCGAAGTAAAGCATTTGACACTCTGTACTATATCTTCTTTAGACAATTGGAACCTTTGAGAAGTTTCTCATACTTATTTTTGGAGTCAAGAGTTCACTCCTATCCCCTGTGCAAACATGTTTTTAATGACCATATGTATGGTAATATCTCTTGTACTCTTCTGGAAATAGGGTCATCTTTTATGTTGGATGACATACAGTAGAATGAAATTTTAGCTTCCATGAAAATAAAAAATTTGGCTGAAAGTTTGAGATGCCTCAAAAATTTCATCAGTGGCAATGAATGACCTCTTATATTTTCCATGAAAAGGGAGTTGAGTTATTTTTTGGGCTAATTTAAAATATCCGTGAAGATATGATACTCTCATTCCATGTTGACGAAAACATAAAGAGTATAGTTATTGAGGTTCTGATAATTGTGTAGAGAATTCAATTCACTTAAGTTAGGATAATATTTTGTATGCTAAAGGATTTCAAGGTCCAAACTCCAAATAGAATTGTGTGGAAATATTCTTCAGATGTCATTATTGAATTCTCAATTAAATTAATACGTAAGAATTCCTGTAGGTATTATGAGGTATCATTGCTAATGAAATTTTGAATAATTTGTCGCTTCATAGTAAATAGATGGTGACTTCTGGAGCTATATTGTCCGATCAGCAACATAAATAATCACAGAGCTTTTAAAATCTCAGACTTAATAATTGACCAATTTATGGTGGAATTTACCGCAGCTTCTCCCTCTTTTGAAGCATATAGGTTCCTTGAAGATTTTCAACTCTCAATTTCCAATCTCCTCATTTTGTTCTAAATATTACCAGACCTAGCTTGCCTCTACCTAATCACACTAAAGCAATCAATATGTATAGTCCGCACTGCTGCTTGTGTTTGTATTTTTCCGCTATGCTGATGTATTCAACTGACTGAGTTTGTCTTTTACTAGAGTTATCTACACTGATCTAATGGTTTATTATTGTGCCTGTCTCATTTTTTAGTCAAAACTTGGCTGCACATTTATTAGTCTAGCTTCCACACGGCGTATAAATTTACAGTTTTACTTTGATATCTTTTTTTGAGTTCCTATATGTTTTGTTATATTCATTTTTTATATTATTGTGATGCTACATGTTCATAAAGATTCCTCATCTTTTCTTCTACATTAGCTTAAGTTAATCTAACTTCTATTTCATTCTTCAGTATTTTTGCGGAGGAAACACTTCCACTGTGATATTAACTCTGTCCATTTTTCAGGTTGTATATTCTCCAACGTAAGGGAGTTGGAAAGAGAGTTGTTTCATCAGTGAGTTTTTCTGTTTCAGAAGCTGTGCAACTAATAAGTGGTTCAATGTGGGTAAAACTGGTAATGAGATGGTATTAAATTTCGATAATTTGACATGGAGGATGCACTAGATGATGCTGGACCTTCAGAAAAGAGGACTCCTAGTGCTGCATGGTGGCCTACGGATTTTGAGGAAAAAATAGGATCTATATCCTTGAACTCTAAGGATGAAACTCCAAGAAAAAAGGAATTTAGCGATAAAGAGAAATATGATAGTTTGTCATATAAAAGAGCATCACAGATCCTGTGGAGAACTGGAATGCTTTCCGAACCAATTCCAAATGGTTTCTACTCTGTTGTTCCAGTGAGCACGCACTAAGACTAATCCCTTAACTTTCATGGCATATTTTTTTTTTATTTGTAGTTTTATTGGTTTATGTTTCTTGTATTTTGACCTAATCTGTAGAATTAAGATGTACGAACTACTAGTTGATTCACCACATTAAGTGGTAATTCACCCATTTAAGCATGATTCAGTTTTAGATAGCCTGCTTAAGAAAGGAAACTAAATACTGCATGCTTACATGTTTGTTTCCGATCACTTGTGCCACCCTACTGGAGGGTCAAACGCTTCCCTTGCAAATTTTGCATTGTATAGCCTGATACTAGTCAATGATCATCTGATACTGCATTTATAGGCTTTGTTCCATTTCTTTTTATCTATTTTTTTCTTTTCTCTTTTCTGGTTAAGGGGCAATTTTTTTGATAATGTTTTCATTGTCAGGATAAAAAGCTAAAGGAACTTTATGAAGATATACCTACTCTAGAGGAGCTTCATGTTTTGGAGCTTGAGGGTTTGAGAGCTGATGTTATTCTTGTAGATGCTGCCAAAGATAAAAAGCTTCATATGCTAAAGCAGTTAATTGTAACTTTGGTTAAGGGTTTGAACAAAAATCCCGCTGCTATGATAAAAAAGATTGCTGGATTAGTGAGTATTATTTCATCTTCCTAATTCAGAAATAGCATTAACTTATGTTACAAAATTATTACTATGTTCTCTTATTGCTACAATCTACATTAGTATTAATTATGAAAAACTCCATCCATCTCATTTTTTTGCTCTATTTTGATTGGACACATTTTTAGATGAGAGTTTAAAAAGTGAAAGTATGGATATTTTTTACAATGCCCTCAAAAGTAGTGTGGTGTCACATAATTACTTTAAGTGAAGTAAGAGGATAGTTTTGATAAAAAAGACCTCCATTTTCATGGAAGAGAGCTTTGTTTGGAACATCTCAAAAAGGAAATGGGAGCTGAGGATTGGGTGGGAGTACAATTTGTTTGTTCAAATTACAAAAATATTTTTTCCCCATCCGTACAATTTGGTTGACCTCTCTATCCTCCCTCTTGAAGTTGTTATCATGCATTTTAGTTCTTTCTTGTTGTTTAGTTATTTTACCTATTGCCAACCTGAGATGCTGCTCTGTTTTATCCTTATTAAGTGAATTATGTGGACTTAACTCTATTTCAGAAGCACACTTTTGCTACAAAGATGTGTTATCTTCTGTTGGCCTCTTCTAATGGATTTCCTTTGACACGGATGCTACATAATGTCATGAGGTGCACTTCAACTGGCTTAGGTCTTGAAGTGCATCGATTATGGTGTCATTCGTTTTCATAGTGGCATTTTCTTTGATTAAATTCCGTGTTTACTTGATATTTTAGTTTTCCTCATCAAGTTAATGTGCATTGGGTCTTTCAGTGTAAGCGTTATATGTTTGTCTTACAGTCTGTCTGTCTTAATAGGTTTCTGATTTTTATAAACGGCCAAATTCGGAACTAAGTCCCAAGAAAGCTTCTCTGGAAGAGGCCTCACATTTATCCGAAAATCGAGGTGTGCAGATGCTGGGGCAAATAAAGTATGGTTCATGCAGACCTCGAGCAATACTATTTAAAGTTCTTGCAGATGCTGTAGGACTTGAATGTAGACTAGTTGTGGTGAGCTTTATTTTAACCTGAAATCTGTTAACTCAGTTATTCATTTATTTGAGCCGTTCTGACAATAGTCTTTTTGATAGGGAACTGTTGAAATCATTCTGAAACCATCTTCTAGAATATTTCCACTCTGTTCTATCTCATCTTGTTTCTGCATGGGTTTATCTTATCAGGGTTTACCTACTGAAGAAGTTTCTGAGTGCGTAGACACGTACAAACATATGTCTGTTCTAGTGGCGTTAAATTCTGTTGAATTACTGGTTGATTTAATTCGGTTTCCTGGCCAACTTGTACCTCGATCAACAAAGGCTATCTTTATGACTCACATATCTGCTGCCGGGGAGAGTGATTCTGCAGAAAATGATTCTTGTGATTCACCAATGGAACCAAATAGTCCACTTTACGGGGTTCCAGAGAGAGTTGATCCTGAAAGGTTAGTGGGTGGGACTTTTTTTTTTATAATTACAATACATACTACAATAACTATTGGGTAACCTTGAAGCCTTGTATACTTTAATAGTATTTTCTTTGGTGGGGTTTTGGGGAAGAAAATGAACAGCAGTTTAATTTGTTTCTTCTTCATATATTATCGATTATTTTAAAACCCCTCCAGTGCTGAGAAAGAAGATAGCCTGCTATATCAGCGTAGACTAGAAGCATCTTCAAATGCAGCAGGACCTTCATTAAGAAATATGATGTTGAGGTCAAATTCCATTGACACAAAACTGAGGTAGAATTACTGCTCCATATGAAGAACTTTGCTCTATCAATTAAAATATCATAATATTATGAGCAATCTATCTTTCAGGATTTCCATTTTTTTAATATTATTGTTTCAGTTTATTACACTGTGACACAAATACCACTTTTACATACTTTTATTTTATCACTTGAAAAATTCTTGAATCCCATTTGTAAATTTCCATTCAAGATTCAGGATACTTATTTTGTTGACTACAATTTTTTTTTCAGCTTATCGCACAGCGAACCAAATATCGCTGCTACATTTTGGAGGAGGAGCAGGAGAAAGGTCATTGCTGAACAAAGGACTGCAAGTTCAAGGTTTTTCTTGATAACTTGGACTCCTAACGTATATCAAGCAGATTATTATTCAGTTGTAGAGTTTTTCTATCTAAATTTTATAACTGAAAAGATGCAGACCTATACAAGTACTAACTTCCTTTTGGGGTTGATAGATAGTTTTGCCAACATGTAAGGGTCAATGATGTGTCCGCTAAACTTACATTGCGTTTGGTTGCCAAGAGGGAAGGAAAGTTGGTTTTACTTTCCTGCATTGATTGTTTGGAATGTAGGAAAATTAGTGACCAACTCCTTTTAAAATTTTCTGGAGGATCAACTTTTTCACAAAAAGTTATCCTGTAAAATTGTAGGAGAAGATAGGAAAGTGAGTTGTGGAAAAATATAAAATCATACTTTCTTTCTGTTTAACTATTTTTGCATTTTTATTATATTGATAAGTAAAAAACTATAAATATTCAAAGTGAAATATGTTAATATATACATACCTAAAGAGAAATACTAGAAGGCTAGTAGGAACATTTTTTGATAATCAATTTATCCAAACGAATAATGCTAAACATACTCTTATCCTTTTTTAAGAGAAAACTAATTCATTGTTTTAGAACTAAATATAAAAATAGTTGTTATACCTTTTTGTCAGAAATGAACGCACCATTACCATAAAATAAAACAACTTACAAAATTTCTAAAGGTACATTCTATAAAAAATACTATCAATTGTATTTTAATTGAAAATTTCACATTAATAAGTTCAGTCGGATATTCGAGCTGTTAGTGCTAAATGTTTCACATAGTGATGGCAAAATGGGCTGCAACCCATGGGTCTATTCGATCCAACCCCACCCAACTCTTAACTTTTTATCTTTTGTTGGCTTGGGTTAAAATTAGTGAGGGCAAGCTTGTGTTTCACCGAGTAAACAACAAATTAGGCAACACACAATAAACCAATCCAACCGGGATGCTACCCACCTTTTTTATATGACCGACTTAACTGACCCAATTTTGACCTGATAACATATTTTTCCCAAATTTATATAAATTTTAATAACATGCTAGCCATTTACTAGTTCTATATCTTAAAGGCATATGCCAAAAATGCCTACCTATTTTTTCCCGAAAGCTAATGGTTCATTAATAAGTTGGATTATTACTTCAAAAGTTTTACTTTAGATTAAGGATAGACATATTAACGTAAGAATAGCAAAGTAGTCTTAAATTAATTGAGAGATCACATAAATGTAGAAAACCTTGTTACATTTAGGTCTATGCACAAGTAATACGATGATTTCATGTACAATCTGGGTGAATATACAACATACATTTGACTTAGTAAAATTAGTGGTCAGCCTATCATGATCAAATGTATTCTGTAACACAAAATGGTAGGACTTCTTCTGTAATTTTTCTATCACAATATTCAAGGTTTCTTACTGTAGGACATATTTGTTCCTTTCTTTTGTTTCAAGTAAAAGAACGGTATGGGACATAATGATTACTTGTGTGGTGCCTGGTCTATCTAGAATTACTTGATGCTCTCTTTTTTGTATGATATCATGCTGAATAGTTCCTAAAATGCTCGTTTGTCATTTGAGTAGTTGCTGCATACATGAGGGCTTTTAGGGTGGAATTATTCACTTTATTATGTTTTAAATTTTTCAGTCCAGAGCATCCTTCACTTAGAGCACGTGGTCGGTCTATGCTTGGTGGAGAAAACAAATCATTCAGAGATTATTGTGACGAAATCACTACATCAAGGTACCTATATCATTTTTCTTCAAGACATGTTAAATTTGTAAATGAAAGAATTGCAAATGGTTTATAGTGTGGATCTCTTGAATGCTTACTATTTGAGGTTAATTGCCAGTACCTTCCCAAAAAATATGAAACACTAGCTTAGTTTCGATTTCACATTATGTGTGTGAGTGTGTGAGTGTATATATATATATATATATATATATATTATTCCGTCCAAGATTTTATCTTGAAATTTACCGAAGTTCCTTCTTTCTTGCATGCACTATTACAAACATACTCTCCAATATACTTTGTAGTTAAACTGTGAACTGTTTGCCTGAGCTTTCTTCGTTATAGAACTTAATTCTGCTGCAGGTCAGTAGGTGCATCCACGTCTGACACTCGTAAAATGAGAAGAAGAAGCATAAGCATGACTCCAGAAATTAGTGATGACATCGTAAGGTTAATATTATCTTTCATACAGTTAAATCTACTTTTTTTTCACAATCATTTCAGTCATTTTGACCAGATCCTTAGCAGGAACTGCACAGGGAATTTAGTCATGCTTAGAAGTGTAATTTATAAAAGAAATCTCAAAAGTAACAGTACATAGCTAGCTTTAGACATGCTTCTCCATCCCTCTTGATATGGTCAACTTAGAACCCTTCAATATCTGCTGCATTTTGTCATTTTTCATAAATGAGATTATTGACAACCAGAGATGACCCTTTAGATAAAGGTAGACTAAAGATGAGGAAATCAATTGCTTATGAAAAGAAGTAGAGATAATGATAGGCGAGGAAAATAGTTTACCTCATTGAAAATATGCATATACATAATTCTAAAATTCGTCGGAGTTGCTATCCTACCAATAGTTGGAGGTTCTTGCAATAACTCAGTAGTATATGAAAACTAAATTTCTGATGGGACAAATAGAAAGTTTCTTGCCTTGTTACAAATATAAAAAACTAACTTGTTAACATTAGGTTTGTTATTGAGTCTTGAGTTCTTAGAGGAAGCAAAAAGTTTGAAGTCATCTTATGATGCCTAATGGGCCTGTTAAATCTTCTTCAAATAATATAAACCAGCTGAAAGCTGATTATGTTATGGAATTGCCTGTAGTTTTGGCGCAATTGTTTGACCTGTAAAGATCAAGTTTACTTTTAAATACAAATATCTAAATAACGTAATTGTGAATTGTCCGTATTCCATAAATTGATGTGGTAATCTCTGACACAATTACAATATCGTTGCATCAGGTTTCACATGAAATTGTTATTTAGATTAATGTATTAATTGTATGTTTTTCTTGTTTAGGTTTATCCTTAAAAAAAATTAGGGGTTTGTTTGTATAAAAAGGACTGAAGATAAAAATTAATTCTTTTCAACCTAACTCAATCAAGTTTTAATTTAGTTTTTTTTTTCTTTTTTATAAATCAAGGTTAATACTTTAGACATTGCGAAGATGACTAGGAAATGCAATGAAGTTGAGATAAAAAAGAATCACAAATATGACTTGTAAGATGTAATTCAATTAAATTATTTGGGCAATTATGATACAAGAAACATAAAATCTAATTTTTGAATGATTGAGTAAGGATTGATGAGTTGTCAAATAGAATAAAGACAGTATCCTCCTTATATCTGCGTGTTCTTTCTCAATCTGTAGTGCACCATTCAAAATACTCATGTTGATAACTGGATGATTATTACTTGATATCTGCTTCTTTATGTAGTATTATATTTGTTGCATCTGAGTGGAATGTTTCTTTGCTTACACACCTTCACTCCATTGACTCTATCTGTAGCTCGCGAGATAAAATGACCAAGCTTGTGCTAGTTAAAGCATGAATATTTATCATGCAATGGCTCCATAGATGAGTTAGTATTTTTGTGTGATGCTAGCTCGGACTTGGATCATATTTGTGACTCTTTTATAGGATCTGTAATATCTAGCATCCTGTGAATGCTGCAGTTTTGTTTTATCAATCCCTTGTCAATATTTTATGAATTATGTTAGGGCTGTGCGAGCAATGAATGAATCTCTGAAGCAGAATCGTCTTTTGAGAGAACAAGGTGAAAGTGGCTCATATACCTTCGGTTCAAATGACCAACATAACGAATGTCTATCAAAAGAAGTACGTTTCTTTCTGTATTCTTCTTCTTTTGCTTCAATTTGCTATATAGAAAGTTATTGTTAACATATTTTTTGCTATTGTTCATCATGGTGTGGTATCTGTATTTCCACAATTTTTTTTATTTGCAGCATTATTTATATAGTTTCCTATTTTACATGGATTGTTTTCTCCAAATTCAACATTTAATTTGAGCTTTGTTTAATTAGTCATCAAGAAAACTGTAAGTCATCAGCTACAGTCTGGTTGTTCCTATACATTTACTACAAAAGGCCATCTCTTTATCCTTCTAAGATACTCTAGTTGTACGAATTAGTATGAAACCAACACATCTTCCTCTTTCCAAGTTATTGGTCTAGTGAAATTCAATCTTAGTATGCTTTCAACAAATTTTGGTAGGTGGGTTGTGCACCAAGGTGATACTTATTTTATAGCATGTTATATCGTACCATAAAGTATAAATATCTCATTCTTCAATTCTTAAGGACTAGTATAGACAATATTAAGAAAAATTACAAATTTCATTTAGTTGTTGAATCTAGTGATTATGGTCTCTTGTGGTTGACTTCCAGCTATTGTTATTCTCCTTCTAAAATGTTTTTGAATGGATACAAAGAAGATAGCTTGGTTTTGATTGTATGCTAATCTTTCTGTATAATCCACTTTCTTATAATAATTAATGTTTGAAAACCCTTTGATCATACCAATGATCGTGTACCTTATTCAGGTTACTGATAACCACGTTGACGATCGGTCTGGTGGGAGGTCTTTATATGCTCCTCTGAGGCAGCACGGCTCTCAGAAAGCGATGTCATTACCTTCTTCTCCTCATGAGTTCAGGAGTCAGACTCCAGAGAGAAGTGGGACTCTCAGGGCAAATGAAGAACTGGTTTCAACATGGAACAGAGTTCTGGATTTGCCTATGTTCCAGAAGAAACCGCTGCTACCATTTGAAGAGTGGAATATTGATTTCTCAGAGATAACTGTTGGCACTCGTGTTGGGATTGGTGAGTTTTGTCCCTTCTGACTACTACTACTACTTACTATGATATGAGTGTGAGTGATGGCGTGGTCCTGGAATTGCAAAATCACCTACAGATTTTACGTTTTATTTGCTGATGATGTTTGTCACTGGTTGATGTTTAAACATGAGCAATTTTTCTTCGTACTTATGTTGATGTTTTTCAGGGTTTTTTGGGGAAGTCTTCCGTGGTATATGGAATGGAACTGAAGTTGCTATCAAAGTGTTTTTGGAGCAAGATCTCACTGCAGAAAATATGGAGGATTTTTGCAACGAAATATCCATCCTCAGGTGTGATCATTATTGTTGTTTGGTGTGTCTAATATTATGTTTTCCTGGTACCTCAGTCTAACTTCAGATTTTGTCTGCTTCTTTCTTGCTCCAGTCGCCTACGGCATCCAAATGGTATTTTTCTCAACTTGCTTCTAGTTAATTCAGAACGTCTGCTCACTTGTTTGATTGCTTACATGCATACATGCATTGCAAGTTTTTTTAATGACTAACAGTTAGCGAGAGAAAAACTCAAGCTCATACATTTAAAATGGCCACGTCGTCCAAACTTAAGCAGGGAAACTGGGAAATATATTCTGAATTAATTATTTTTAACACACCCTCACAAACATAGTTGGTATTCTTTTCCTCATGCCTAAATGGGGACTATAATTCATAAATTGGTGGCACAGAGACTACAACTCATGACCACATGAAAGCTCATATCATCTAAAATCTTGATTTTAAGTTACATTTAGAGTTATTCTAACCGACTTTTACGCAATCCGGATTCTTAATTTGGGGTTGATCGTTTTGGTCAAATCAACACTGAACTTTTATCGTGGAAGAACTTTGTTAGAAGTATCAGCGTATGGATCACTTTGGATGATACTACTTTTATTTTGGTACAATGAAAAGCAAAATTATATCTCACTCAGAAAGATATACTGAGTAAAGTTATCCATCATTGGTTGACTTAAGACCTTGTCTTTCCAAGCCCTGACCTTCAACTTTGCCTCTATAACCAAATGTGTGTTGAGATCTTTTAATGAGCTAACTTGAATGAAAATGTTATGATTTCTTTTCAAATGCATCAAACTTGATTGAAAATTAGATATCTTACATCCTTATGTCCCACCGATGGAACCAGACTGTAGCTGATGACTTGAAAACTGTGGATCTTGTGAAAACAAGGTTAAAATTGAAGGATCGCCTTGATTATAAAAGATTTTGGATCTACATTGCAGAGTAAACCAGTGTGCATTGATGCATTGGATCTCATAACAATCTTAAGAATCTTGCCAGATTAGATGATTTATTCGTAATTGGTTCAGACCATGGGGACAGAGGAGGAAATAACCATTTTAGTGGAACTTGTAGTTGTGTATTTAACGATTGTACTTCCAAAACCAGAAGTTAACTTCTCGATATATACATTGAGATCAGATTTTGCAGTTTAATTTAGGTTGGTTTTTCTCCGGTTGCAGTCATATTATTTCTTGGTGCCTGCATAAAACCTCCACACCTGTCGATGATCACGGAATACATGGAAATGGGATCATTATATTATTTGATTCACCTAAGTGGTCAGAAGAAGAAACTCAGTGGGAGGAGAAAAATCAAAATGCTACGTGACATATGCAGGTTACTTGAACTCTTTATTATACACTTAAAAATTATATTTAGGGTAATGATCTTGTTTCCCTAAATCAATATTACACTTGTTATTGATATCCTGTTATAGACTGTTAAATATGGAGTAGCTTATTTGCTTTAGGAGCTCTGGGCAAATCTACCAATTAGTAAGTTGACTCTCTTCGAACTTTTATGCAAGTGGTTAAGAAAGCTCTGAATGCTGATAGTTCTTAAACATAGTATTACCCGAATTGAAATCATGGAATAAAATTTCTTGTCAGATATCAAGAATGTCGTAAGAGTTTTTCTTTATTCAATTCTAATTTTGTTGTTTGGAATAATGGGACACTATCTTATAGAGTGAATAGCAAATTAACTCCCTGTGTTATTCTAAATAGGCAATTTAACTCCCTGTGATAAAAAAAAGGGCAAAATACCTCCCTGTTATATCCTAAATAGGCAATTTAACTCCCCGTGATAAGAAAAATGGCAAAATACCTCCCTATGTTTCTATAAAAGAAGCACATTACCTCCCTCTAAATTGCTTATTAATTCATATCACAGGGAGTTAAATTGCTCATTATTTCATTTCACAGGGAGTTAAATTGCCTATTTTTATATCACAAGGAGATAAATTGCTCATTATTTCATTTCATAGGGAGTTAAATTGCCTATTTTAATTTCACAGGGAGGTAAATTGCCCATTAGACATATCACAGGGAGTTAACTTGCAAAAAACCCCTCAGATCTACTGTTCCATTATGCACATCAGCACAGAATATGGTAGAATCCTTGATATGAAAATCTTCTTATGATAGTCATAATTACCTTATATTGTGTTTTGCCTTATTCATTCTGTTTGGGAATCCGAAATTTCCAAAGGTAATTCTTGAATATCTTTTTCACTTCTCTTTGTAATTGACACTCTCCTGGTATGAAATTATTTATTAAGCTCTTCTTAACCACTTCCCCACCAACAAAATATAAAACAGAAAATAAGCTCTCTTCTCTCCTGTTTCGGATTTTTGTTTGAATATATGTTCATTTATTCTGAAAAAAAATAGATCATTATTTTGTGATTATAAACTCACTTTTGTTGTATTGTGGGGAACTAAGAGGGCTGATGTGCATACATCGCATGAAGATAACCCACCGGGATCTTAAAAGCGCGAATTGCCTTGTGAACAAGCACTGGACAGTCAAGATCTGTGACTTCGGGCTCTCAAGAATCATGACTGATGAAAACATCAAAGACTCTTCATCAGCTGGAACACCAGAATGGATGGCTCCTGAACTTATTCGAAATGAACCCTTCACAGAGAAATGCGACATTTTTAGCCTCGGTGTTATAATGTGGGAGCTATACACTCTAAACAAACCATGGGATGGTATACCACCCGAAAAGGTATGTTGCAATATCCCTCTACTTCTTTCCAATCGAACTTTATAGTTCACTTTTGTATTAGCATTCAAATTAACTCTTATCTCCAAAAAGGATGTTTCATCATTCATATTCTATGTCCTTTCTAGGTTGTTTATGCCGTCGCAAATGAAGGATCGCGATTGGAGGTACCTAAAGGGTCCATGGGCAAGTTGATTACAGGTAGGGAAATTTCATTACTCTCAAGTCTCGACTAGTATGCTATATATAGAAAGTTATGTAAATTCTTAATGACCATGTAATTTCTTGGTTGCAGATTGTTGGGCAAAACCCCATGAACGACCTAATTGTGAGGAAATTCTAACTCGCTTGCTAGACTGTGAATTAGAACTTCGCTTGCTAGACAACATTTGAGGTTTACAATGTATTTCGGCTCAAATTATACACTATTTCGTGTGAGTTTTTTCTTTCAGTTTTAGAGTTACACGGTTATACCTCAACTTTAAGCAAGTAAACTTGGAGTTCTTTTGTGCAATGAGAGCAAAAAAAATTCAACTTCGGGAAATACTGGCAGAATATATTCTTAACACTGTAACACATGAGCTTTCTCTTATTTTAGTTCTGTAAATGAGAGCAAAACTGAAACTCAGAATAATAGGAAATAAACAATAAAACTCCTATACGCCGTGCATCAATCAGAAATGTGGCGAGCTTTCTCTTATTTTAGTTCTGTAAATGAGAGCAAAACTGAAACTCAGAAAAATAAGGAAAAAACAATAGAACTCGTATGGGCCGTCAATCAGAAATGTGTCGCTCATTAAGAGCAGTCTCAAAGCGACTGCAGGAGTCAGCCCTCATCTCCGTGCTCATATCATTTTCTGGTGCAGGATAGTAATCTTCTCTCAACTGCACATCTCGTAACTCAGGAATTCTCAGAAGAAACTTCATGAAATGCTCATGTGCTGTACCATGGATAAAAAGTTTCCTAACCCCAATGCATTCTTGAAGCAATCCAGCTGCTGGATGCGAAAGACTCCTTTGATTAACATCCCTATCTTGCGGTGGCCAATAATCGAGCTCCTTGAGATTCAAATGGCCTATACCGAACAAATAAAACCTTTCCCAAAAGCTCAAATCCATCTGCCCCGAAGGTGCCGTGAGGGCATATCCAATAGTGTCGCTACAATCTAAAATCATCTTTGATAGCTGAGGGTAATTCACAAGAATGCTCAAGCCAAATTCACGCTCAGTAGGCTTAGGCAACTCTCTACAATCTCCTTCAACCTTGATTTTAATCTCCTCTAAATTGGGGCAATCCTCAAGTCCTGCATCGGTGAGAGGAGTCAATAGGTGCCCAACTGCAATCCAGAGCGAAAGATACTGCAGCTTTTCCCACGTTCTTTGGCCAAACACAATGCCATTTTCATACCCATTACCGTTATCATCCAATCCCATATAACAAGAATTGAGATCGTATGAGTATTTGCACTTCTTGCTCGGGTTACTCATTTCATCATAATCAGAAAGGGAGCTTGTAAAGTATGCTGCTTTATTATCTAACTCACCTTGATCCAAACTATTGAGGTCAAAATCGCCTCCAAACCCATCTCCATCATCGACCTCGTCAGCAGTATCCCAGACGCAATCGATATGAAGCCTTTTGATCCGGTCTTGCACCGGCTCCAATGCTTTTAACGAAGAAACTGCACCAAGATTCTTGCAGCAAGAAATTTTTACATCAACCAAAGTCCTTTTAAGCAAAGAAGCCAAAGTCCTCATCCCTTTGATGGTTATCTTCTTGCATCCGTGAACCTCAAACTTCGCTAATCTACAACACCCTCTGGCAATGGCAATCAGTCCCATATCGGTTAAATCACCCACATTCCTAATCGACAGCGACTCTAACCCTTGGCAGAGCGCAACCCCATCAAGCTTCGACTCAATCGGCATTGAAATCCCATGAAACTGCCCCAATTTCAGACTCCTAAGCTTGGGGCATTTCGAATTGAGCACCTCCAACGCAGGGCCACTCTCCCTGACATTATTACAAACATCTAACGCCAAATCTTCCAACAAAGGAAGCCCAGAAAACACCTCAATCAAAGTAGCCACATTAATCCCTGCATCCTCTTGTGTATACGATTCATCGTCAGGATCACCCCTACAGTTCGATAACGCAGATGTATCGGCCAAGTGAAGTATCACCAATTTCGGGCAATTTACGGATACAGAAACCAAACCCTCATCTCCAACAAACCCAATATACCTCGGATCAAACATACACACAGTACGAAATTCCCTTAAATTAGGACATGATTTAGTAATTACCTTGATCTCATCCGATTTAAAACCCTCAGAAAACGATGGGTTCAACAAATTGAGGCATGTCAAATTGGAAGCAAGCAAAGGGAAAGCCTGAAGCGCAGGAGGCACATCATCAGTCCAGCAGTAAAAGGAAGAAAGATCTAACGAATTCAAACCCCCGCATTCCGAAAACAAAATCTGAAGCTCTTCACCTGGTGCGGCAATCTGTGGGCGTTGATGCCATCTCACGAGCTTAAGGTGTTTGATATTATGCCACTGTGGGAATAGTAGCTGAAAGGTTTCCGCGTTGCGGGCGTAGATTGTGAGGGAGGTGAGGGAAGGGAAGGCAAGGCGGAGGAGGTGGGCGGTGAAGGGTGGGTCGGTGGTGGAGGTGAGGGGGTGGCCCCATGGGGAGAGTAAGGAGAGGTCGAGATGAGATATGGAGGAGAAGCAAGTGGGGAGCCTGAATAGGTCACGGAGGTTGCCGCGGAGGGTGAGGGAGGAGCGGGTGGAGCGTTCGAGGATGTACCATTTGTGGCAGACGAGGGCGGCGGAGTTACGGCTGCGGGGTGAGGAAACGGCGGCGATTATGATAGAAGTGATTACGTCGGGGAGGTCGTTGATTGTGGTGGTGGTAAAAGTGGAAGAGGACATGATCCAAATCCTCTACTGTGGTGGTGGTGGTGGTGGTTGCCTTTTCTTTTTTTTTTTTTTTTTTTTTAGTAATACACCATTTGTTTCTCCTCTCTCTCAATCTCTCTCTCTATATCAGCTGAGATTTTATTCTAAGGGTAAGATTTCTAGTATTTCTTTTTAACTCTTGGCCCTTGCTTTTTCTTTATTTCTACTAAAAGCAGTCCTTTTTTTTTTCTTTCTAAATTATTTCTTCTAAGCAAGGCCGGCCCTAGACATTTTGGGGCCCTAGGCGAAAGTTAAATTTTAGGCCCTATATTATAAGTAAATTGTGTAGTAAATATTTTTTTTCTTATATTTTTTTAAAATGCAAAAGTATTGATTAATATACATTTTATTTTTTACCAACTATCTTTTCTATATAGATAAAATAACAAATACTCTTAATTTTTTGATATAGTTAGTCGTAAATATGTTTTCATTAATTCTTAATTTTTAAAATCTTCTTTCAGCAAACAAATATCATAAATGTGATAAATATAATTATAGGAGTATAATAAATGCACATTAATAGAAAATGAATTTTTCTTGTAAAAAATCAATAAAATATAGTTAAAATGTATCATAATAATTTTTTATACTCGTGTAACATTACTACAAAATGTGGCTGACATAAGCAACGTCAAAATGGATAAACAATTCAAAATCTAATAAAATTAAACCAAATCACTTTATATTTGATTTAAGTTTGGTCAATAAAAGGTGGTTTGGACTACATTTATTATACATATCAAACTTGAACTTTAATAGTTTTAGAAATTTTATTCGAGATCAATTCGATAAACTAAATATAAATATATGTAAAATTACTCAGGCTTGAGTTATGTTAGACTCGATTAAAGCTCTTTTGAGCTCGTCTTATTTAATTAAATGCAATCTCAAACTCGAAAGTAAAATTAACCATTTTGAATAATACATTGTGCGAATCTATTTTGTTCACTAAATTCCTAAGTCCTTATATATCATATAACCATGTATGAAAAATAAATCACATTTCAATTATTAAATTACAAAAAAATAAAAAATATACATCATGTACCAAAAAAATTGGGGGCCCTTCTACCCTCGGGGCCCTAGACAACCGCCTGAGTTGCCTAGTGGAAGGGCCGGCCCTGCTTCTAAGGCACTATAATATACTTATAATATTCCTTTTTCATTTATGCATTTATGCAAAAACAGATTAGGTTGGAATTAAAGGAGTGATGAGTAATATCTCAAGACATTACCTTTTTTTAGTAATTAGCCAAATTCTTTTATTTTGTCGACGAAATGTATAGTTTGTTATCATTTTAAATCAGACTTATTAATTATTTTATAACAGTCTTTGTCTATCGTAAATTATCATCTTGTCATATTCTGCAATGTATCAAATATATTCGTATAATTTAATATAAATGAGATTTGAGTGTGTCACAAAACATAAATAAGTAATATATCTAATTATAAATTGCCTTGAAGAATAAATCCACTTACTATTTTGATGGGCATCAATTGTACAAATTTTATTATAAGAGGGTAGTGAATTGTAAATTAGAGAAAATGTCGGGACACGAGGTGACCCACGTGATATGATGCATGTGGGCAACGTATTGGAAATTTTATAGGTGAGAAAAAGAAAAGAAAAAGAAAGAAAGGGAAGATGAGTGAAGAGGTACAGTTGGGGTACATGTGAACTGAACTTTGAAGATTAGATGGAAAAAAGCTGTCCCTTTTTTGCCATTATCCACAAGGAAGCAATTTATGTACAACCAAAATAAGAAAATAAATAGAAATTGTTTTTCAACCTCTTTTGCTCTAAATTTTCCTCCTTTTCTTCATATGCATATATGCTTTATATAGTTTGACCGTCATCTCTTCTCATAGAAAATATAATCACTTTTTCCACACTTTTGAAGGAAAATTTATCACATTATTTCATATTTTGAAGGAAAAATTTATAATATTTTCACGTGGTCGATTTCATCTATTTCGGTTCAATTATTTGACATTGATATGAACATTGTCACCAATATATAAATTATGGTATTAAATATGAATTTATGTATCCGCTGGTATCAAAAATATATATCAATAGCTGCATAAAATATTAATGTATAATAAAAAAAGTTATCTACGTGGTGTGAATTAAGTCAAAAAGAATTTCTCAAGAAATATTTTAATTGAAAAAACTCTTCTTAATAAAATTGCACAAAGGAACTTTTAAGTTCAGTAAGAAATTTTGTGTTAAATTCATAGAAATTAAATTGAGTTTTTCGGAATGATTAAAGTTAGGGATTATTGCATTTTTGGTGCCATAATTATAGCTCGCTGGCGTTTCTACCTCGTATCTTTTCGGGTTGGAACATTTGGTGTCACAACTTCAACATCAGTGACAATTTTGGTGCCAATTGGTGCCACAAGGAGGATTTCGGGCCAATTTTGAAATTGGGCCTCAATTGGCACCAAAATTGCCACTGATGTTGAAGTTGTGGCACCAAATATGCCAGTTTGAAAAAATACGGGATAGAAATGTCAGTGAACTATAGTTGAGACACAAAAAATGCAACAATCCCATTAAAGTTACGTAGCAAATTAGAAAATCTTAATTATCTTCTTTAGATAAAGGAGTAGAGCCATCTCGAGATAGAACGCGACATAACCAATGAAGCAAGAAAATTTATAGAAGTCATCTTATAGTACTTATATATGATAAGTACTGCTACTTTTGTCCTGTTTTTATTTTGTTGCTAACTAAGCTTCTTCGTTATTTATTATTTAAAGATTTATGACGAACTATTTATCTGGTTTATTTCAATATAAGATATTAAACAAAACTAAAACTATTCTATGTTGAAAGTTTCAAGAAATTATAAAAATTACTTCAAAAAAAAAAAATTGTTAAAATAATTAACTATGTCTATTTCTTAAACTGTGCTCCCTATAGTTTGTGTGTTAAACTTTCGAGGCCTTCTGTTTTATTTCATATTTACTCCTTTGGGATATATTTTTAGTAGTGTGATTTCTCTTTTTCCTTTTTAGTTTTTACGAAAGAGTACTGAAATAGAAAGATTTTGTTTAATAGTTTTGCGTTAAATAGGGTACGTATAAGTCATCTTCTTCTCTATATGATGTGCTATTGACCTTTTTGCCTTTTTCTCGTGTAATAATCAAAAATCAAACTTATCAATTATAAAAAATAAAAAAAAAAAAAAATAGCCAAACGTATAGAACATTTCAAATTAATCTTTCCACTATACAATTTATTATGTAGTTCAAGAAGCACCCAAGGTGGTTGAGCCAAGTGGTTGTGATTTGGGACCCCCCCAGAGGCGATACTCAAGTTCAAATCCTACTGGAGACATCATACTGGGGAGGACCTATACCCTTTGCACTCTTCGGTCCGAGCTGTAAAAACACAGTCTATTAGATCAAAAAAAAATGTAGTTCAAGAAGCAAGAAAACTAGGGCTATGAAGAAATTATAAATATATGTTTTATAAGTATTGTACAATTGTATACCAAGATAACGTGAAATCACGAGGTTTTGTCACTTTGTACCCTAAAATTATAGGATTTTGGCATTCTGCACTTAAATTTAGAAATTTTGACACTTTGCACCCTGGAAATATAATTTATTTGGTACTTTCCACCCTAGTGTGTGTTTTGATAAAAGAAAATTATTGATGAAAGGGTAGAATAGTCATTTGTGAATATTTTGGCACTTTGCACCCTGAAAAAAATATTGACACTTTGCACCCTGAAAATATGCAATTTTGGCACTATGCACCCTTAAATATATTTTTTTGGCATTTTCAACCTCAACTTAATACTTTTAGCACATTTTTTAGTTTAACCAAATTACAAGCTATTAGTGATTAGGTAAGAACTCTTTTTTCTATTTTGTAATTTAATAAATTTGACATGCTAATAGTAAATAATTTTAGATTTGTAGAGTATGTCGTGTAGAAAAATTTAGGATCGATTACATGTGAGTCTTATAGAAACAATATTATGCAATATAACAATATGTTAGATTTGTAAACATGTTTTTTTAGATATAATGTAAATAATCTAGAGGATACTTGAAAACAAAATGAAGACAATGTCTTTTTTTTATCTAAATTTTACTGAGAGAAAATGATAAAATAAGTTATTAAAAAGTAAAATAAATTAAGAATAACGTGTTTATGATTATTGTGCATAGAAATTACAATTTTATCTCTCCGTCGACGATATTCATGAGTTGTTATCCAAATGAAAACACATTAGGGTGCAAAATGTCATACAAATTATATTCTAGGGTGCAGAATGCCAAATTTTTTAAATCGGAGAGAAAAGTGCCAAAATTTTATATTTTCAGGGTGCAAAGTGCCTACATTCTATATTTTTAGGGTGCAGAGTGGCAAAATTCATATTGTCAAGGTGCAAAGTGCCAAAAAAATATTCTACCCTTCTACCAATAAATTTTCTCACAAAATATACACTAGGATGTGAAGTGCCAAATAAATTATATTTTCAGGGTGCAAAGGGCCAAAACTTTTAAATCATAGTGCAAAGTGCCAAAACCCTATCATTCGAGAGTGCAAAATGCCAGAAATCCTGAAATCATTATACATTCATTTATATATAATTGAAATTAACTCAAATTCGAATTTTAGTACCTAAGAAGCTATGTAGTATATTTTCAAATTCATGTTTAGATCTTAATCATATTTAGCAACATACATAATCTTAACAATCATGGTTGGTCTATCTCAAGACTTTTAGGCTTCTAGCCATTGACATGCATCTTATAAAATAAAATTACTAATGGTCATTCAAACGGTAAATATTGACATTTCCCAAAATTACAAACCCATGATTTGATTTAGATTTAAGATTCTACACACAAGACAAGAGCCATATAATTTTTTTTCCCAGTATTTACACTTGCTATTAGATAATTAATTTATCAACAGGTGATTGGTCTAGTGGAAGGGATTAATTATTACAAAGTAGCGGACTCATGTTCAAATCCCTGTTGAGAGAGGTTCTCACTTTATGTGTCCACTACTAGAAAAAATAAAAATTCCCACCGAAAAATTCCAACTGAACAAAAATCGGTTGGAATTTCCATGAATTCCGACCGAAAAAAAAATCGGTTGGAATTTGGTTGTAATAATTCCGACCGATTTTAAATCGGTCGGAATTATTTAAATACTTTCGAATGAACCGGATAAATTCCGACCGATTTCAAAACCGGTCGGAATTTTTGAAATAAAAAAAAATACTAAGTGCAAAATTCCCACCGATTTTTAAATCGGTGGAAATTTTGCTATTTATTTATTGACTAAAAATTCCCACCGATTTTGAAATCGGTGGGAATTATGCACTAAAAATTCTAACAGATTTCAAAATCGGTCGGAATAATTTCGACCGATTTAAAATCGGTTGGAATTTCAGTCGGATTTTGAGCCGGTCGGAATTCGATTCCAACCCGGTTTTTTCCAATCGATTTTTGCGGTCGGAATCACGTTTTTCCGACCGATTTTTATCAAGCAAACTCAACAATTTCAAATACTATAATTAATAATAAAATCTAACAATTTCAAACACACTATAATAACCAAATTTAAAATTTTCTACTAACAATTTATACTAATTTCAAACACACCATACTAACAATATCTACTAACAATTTCTACCCCCAAAATCTAACATTTTTTTTTTTTGAGATGGTGAATGCATCGTTACATCAAACACTATATCGAATCGAATGTAAACTAATTACAATTGTTAAATTGCTAGTATTAAACTAGAGAAAATGCTAGTATTAAACTAGAAAAATACCCACATGCGTGGGAGTTGAACCCATGACCTCTTGGTTATGGAGCATCATCCTTAACCACTTGGCTAAGGCCTCATCGGCAAAAAAAATCTAACATTTTATACTAACAATTTCTACAACCAAAATCTAACAATTTCTACTAATTAATTTCACATTATAATAACAAATTAAATCTAACAATTTCTACTAACAAAATTTTGATTTATACTAATTTCATACACACTTAACAATTTATATTATACATAAATCAAAATAGTATATATATATATATATATATACCTTCAAGAAGAGAGAAGAAGAAGGGAGGGATGAGGTGGTGATCAGCCAGAAGTGCTGCAGCGGCGGTGGTTGAATACTAATATTATCAGTATTCAAACAATATTAAATTGAATTTGTTATATTTGGTTGTAAATTTTTCAAGGGTCTGATCAAATCTATTATCAGTATTCAATACTAATATTAAATTAGAAGCAATATCCTTATAATCTTTTGCTTGTAAGTTTTGATCATCTTACATTTCGTAAGATAAACTTTGAATCGGTAGATTTCGACTTTAAGCAAACCCACCTATTATATATACCGCAATTTAGGATGAATTCAACTGGTGGTACCTGTCAATCACATTTATATACATCACTTTATATGAGTTTAACAATATCTGATAACATAAACCAATGTCACTTTTATGATCTATTCTAATCTTTTATTGGTTTCTTGGAATGTTCAAAACAAAAATCAATATTTTCCAAAAGCTCTCAAGGGTAGCTTTTTTTTTTTTTAGAAAAGCCAGATGGCTAATCAATTTTACAAAATCACTTCTCAATTGAGAGAATTGTAATTTTGGATTTTCACTTATGGTACCAAGATGTTATTCATCGACACGTTTGGTACCATAATTTAACTGACATTTTTACATTTAATACTTCCATTATGTAAATTTCAAAATCACCGTCAAATTGGTCACGTGGTTGTTAAGTTGCATGCTCCATGCACGTGTCTACTCAGAATGGCACATTTCATACCACAATTTAAAAACACTTTACACATTTCATACTGTTATTAAAATTGGATAGATATCCGTTAAAAAAAAACCTAGTGTAATTACTACTCTAAATTAAGATGAAAATAAAAAATTATTGAGAATTAATATATATTTTGTTAAGTAGTTAAAAATACAATTGAGAAAAATATTAACAAGTACTAAAATTACAATCAGTTATAGAAGTATAGAAAAATATTAGTAAATAAACTTTTTTAAAAGCATGGAAAAATTATTTGGGCAGAAAATTCTAATACCAAGATTTATTTTCATTATTGACAAAAAAAATCAATAATAGATAACAATAAACGATACATATATTTGATTTTATTTTTTAAGTAGTTATGAATAAATTCTCTTCTAGCTTTTCCCACTTTAATTTTAATTTTAGTTTTTACTTTAGCAATTGCTATTTTTTTAAGTAAAATAATATTATAAGATAAACTCACTTTTAATATGTTTTAAAGGTTGTATGCCATGTGTAACGTGTCTTTAGTTAAATTGTGATATGAAATGTGCAAAGTGTTTTTTAATTGTGATATTGAATGTGCAATTCTAGGCAGACAACGTGCAACTTAACGGCCACGTGATCAACTTGACGATGATTTTGAAATGTGAAAAGGTCACATGACAAGAATGTGACCAACTTGACGGAAGTATTAAATATGAAAAGATTTGTTAAATTATAGTACTAAATATGTCGACTGAGAATAGTTTAGTACCATAAGTGAATCGCTATATAGGTTAATATAAAAAATGCAATTCCCTCCTTCTTCCAAAGTCAAGTTTTATTAAGATAAATTACTTTTACTGAAATTACTTTTTCAACCCCTCTTGTCCTCAATAAGTTAAATATTCTGTTTTTATTTGTTTATTCTCTTTACAAGATACTCCACGACGTCGTCTCACTTAAAACGTATATGTTCATTCTTATTCTGAAAATATCATGATATTCCTTATCATAGTTTATTTGATTTAGGTCTCCATCAAAAGAGTTTTGATGCATTGACATATTGGTATTTCTATAAATGGTTTTGGCCTTATCCAACAGTAAGGATTCTCTTTGGATTAGGGTTTTGACATAGTTGGTCCCGCAACAAGATCGTCTTTGTTGCACTACTTGAATGTTTTATCTAAAAAAATAAATTCTTTAATTATTATTATTGGGTGCAGTTGCACAGTGGGACCACTGATATATGTTGTCCATGTCAAGGCCTGCCACGTAGCTCCTACGCATGTGGACATAAACACACCCACTTCCACAAATTTAATTTTGGTTCTAGGTCAGTGTAGTAATTGAGTGAATTTAAAGGAAACGGATAGTTTATGAACTAAGCTAATTGAATACTTCTTTTTTAATTGAAAACATTAGTTCATCATTACATTTATAACTTTATTTTTATTTATATTATTGTATGCATTTTATTTAGTTATTAGCAAAGTATAAGAAACATTAACCAAGAATATTAGTATAAAAATGTAGTTGACAGACATAAATATACTAAAGTTAAAATGTATTGAGTCAAATCAGGGTCATAATGTGCATGCACATACATAATTTATGATGATCGATCGTAATTAGACAGGTCTAATTTAATTTAGATGGGTTAAGAAGGAGTAAAGTCAAATATAATATAACATAATTATGTAGGATTAAGATGAAAAATATATATAAGGAAAGAGTCATGATTATTCAGATAACAAAAAAATGATAAATTTGATCAATAATAATGTAGTCCAACCCAATCTAATCAAGATGATAAAGACTAATAGATCAAATCAAAATATTTTTAAATTGGCGCGTGGTTTATGATCTAATTTCCATATATACTAGTTATATACGGATGTGTAAAGAAGTTTAATTAACTGATGATGAAACAGTATTTTAGTAGCAAAAGTTGAGGTCTTGATTTTGAATTCTTTTAGTGTGAGTAATTTTTTAGTTTAATGTTAATTTTTGTAGTTTGTTTATCTTTATATATATTCCAATAGTACTTCTGATTCTGATTTAGTACAATAATGTAACGATATATTACTTTTCTAATAGTAATTGATATTAATTCATTGTTGTTTTACTTAAAAGAAATATTTGACAATAAATAGATTTCGGGTCCTTAACCTTAAGCTTAAATATTATAATGTGATGAAGATAAAATAAGTCGTTGAGTCCAAGCACGTGCTATTTTATATGGAGAAATTAAGATATAATGACAAACCAAACCATCAACATATAAATTAAAATACTATATGATGACATTCTCGGACTGATAAGTGATAAGGTTATCTATTCCCATTTACCTCTGTTTTCAACTGGGGTGGGGCCATGAACTACGAGGGCCATCTCAAATCATTTAATTTATTGGTGACCATATACATTAATGTTCAAACATTAAGAAAAACATTGAGTATAATTGGAAAATGGTTGAAAAGGCAAACTTGATATTTCTTGCTTCATAAAAAACTACGTTTAACTCAGTCTAGCACAATAAAAACGTATGCTCTTTTTTTATTGATGTTACATATTATCATAGTAATAGAACATAAAAAATTATTCGAATTTAAGTATTTTATTTCTTACTACGGCAGTTATAAATTACATAAATTAAAGAAACAAGAAGTACACACACATATCATTATCACATATATATGTAGGGAGAGAGAATAAGTAATGATCTGGGCCTGGCTGCTCCATTGAGATGCATAAAATATAGTGTTTGGGCCAAGTTTATGTTGATAGAAATAGAAGTAACCGGGTCTGATAACGGGCCATAGATCTGCCTTGGATTGGGCTTTGAGTCCAATGGGAATCCACATTTTCTTTGGGCCTTTGCGATGAGGCTTACAGGTAGGGCTGTCAATGGGTCGGATTATGGTCGGATCAGGCTTGTCCAGATCCGGCTCCATTTATATTTGATCATTTCCTGTTGGATTCGAATTGTGCTCGGATCTAGATTTTTTGAATCCAATGGATCTTGATCGGATTTGACCAGATATCGGATCTTTTTCGGATCCAATAAAATTTTCATTTAAAAAATTGAATTAATATTTTTTTCCTGAAACAAGTTTATTAACCTTTCAATTTTATTTAATTTTAGCACATG
Organism: Penstemon newberryi var. newberryi; assembly: GCA_030819805.1. Taxonomy (NCBI): domain Eukaryota; kingdom Viridiplantae; phylum Streptophyta; class Magnoliopsida; order Lamiales; family Plantaginaceae; genus Penstemon; species Penstemon newberryi. Next base: position 2,123,999 of record JAUALY010000003.1, on the reverse strand, counting down.
TTCAAACTTTCTTTACTATATTCAAATTTGTAGATGAGAATATTGGTTTAAATATATTTATAAACGAGTTATAAATTACTATCTTCTTAAATTGACGGTGAAATATTATTAATGATACTTACTTTTATAAAACATAATGTATATACATCATTCTTTATATTTATTGTCGGATACAGATATTTAAAGGATCGGATCGACCTAAATCCATATTCGCTCCATGTATTTCGAATTACAGGTCTTTATAATCGGATTAGGTCCATCGAAGTCCAACCTCTTAATCTTTTATACTCCATTTGGTAACATTTTAGTTTAGTCTCGTACTTTTTCGAATTAGTCAAACTTATTTCAAATGAAGCCTAAACATTGGTTAAGCCCTTGGGAAAGAAAAAAAAAATTATTTGACAAAATAGCACCTATAGATGGTAAATGTCAAATATTTGAAATCTATTATCTACTTTTCCCCCTCAAACTTCATATCTAATCTTTTAAAATCATAAAATTTAACATACAAACTCGGTCCAAATTATATTTCAAATGTTTCACTGAAATCATGCAAACCATTTTTCAAAACAAAACTCAAGCGAAACCAAACCAAGACCTAACTAAATGGGCTTTTGTTGTTCCTGTTAAAAAGTGAACTATTACTAAACGAGGGAGAAAACTTAAGGGCTATTCTTGAAATAGTTTGATCTAGTTTGGACTCAATCAAACCTCAGTTGGCAATGAATTTGGGTACGTAGATGCCAAACCAAACTTATATTTTGGTGCATACTCAAACTAACTTACTTGGGGCCTCTAAAATTATCGATTTGTCACGTACATTTGATACCTATAAAATTATTTGATTTGACTCCTACTTTACTCCCTCAAATTTCAACACAAATCATATTTCAAATTCAATAGATATTATTTTATCAATATTTTATCATCTCGATATTATATTGAAATCATTGTCCGAATCGAGTATAAAAAGATTCACTGAAACCCTCAAATTAATTTTTAAGACCGGACCAAAAACTTTCCATAATAATTTTAGGGTAAATTACGAATACCCCCCTCAGGTAAGGCCTAATTACAAAAATCCCCCTCACGTATTGGGTATTACAAAAATCCCCCTTAGGTTTGTCACATTCTTACAATTAACCTCTTGTCCCTAAAATGTTTCAATTTTGCCCTTGGAAGTTATTTGTAATGTTTATAATATGTTATAAATTTTAAAAATTGGGTGTTAATTGTTTTATCTTGTAAATATAAAAATAATAATCATATATTTACCACCAAAATAATTGATATAATTTATAATTTCGCATAAATTTCAATAAATATTTCAATTTATAATACAATATAAACTTTAATAAATTAAAATATCTTATTTATAATACAATATAATTTATTAAATTTACTAATTTAAAAAATAAATTCATCTAACTAATGTGTAAACAATTCATATTTATAAAATATATTATTAAAATTCTATTTAATTTAATATTTTACAATTTAAATTGCTAAGAAATATATAAATACCTTTTCTTTTGCAATATTTATTAAAACTTATGGACAATTATAAATTTTATCAATTATTCTGGTAGTAAATATATAATTATTTCTTTTCTAATTAATAAGATATAATAATTAGATCCCTAGTTTTAACATTTATAAGACATTACAAACAATACAAATAACACCCAAGGGCAAAATTGAAATATTTTATGGGCAAGGGGTTAATTGTAAGAAGGTGACAAATTTGAGGGGGATTTTTGTAATATCCAATACGTGAGGGTGATATTTGTAATTAGAACTTACCTGAGGGGGGTACTCGTAATTTTCCCATAATTTTAATGGTTTTCTAGTTAACATATCTGATTGATCAAGGTTTCGATGAAGTAGTGATATATATATATATACTAGGGTAATGGCTCCGCTCAATGTGCGGAGCTTGTTGCCCAGTTTTAATTGCAGTATTATACTCCGTGTGTTTTACTTTTATATTATAAGTTTTATTTTGAGCAATTAGCTCTGGTATTAAAATATTTGGTGAATACATTTTACTCAATATAATAAAATTAGTAAGAGAATATTTTAATTATTATTAATGCAAGTCTCTTTTATTCAAAGTTCAAGCCAAACAAAGTAAGCTCAATTTAATTCAGATTTGGTCCAATTTATAAAATTCAGGTATTTTATATTAAAAGTGTCATATACAATAATTATTTGAGCCAAACCATAGGCCCAATTTTTAAATAACCTGAAATAGTTGATCTAGTACCAACTTTGACCCAACAACCCAAGAAGCCTAGTCCAACTTAAATAAAAAAATCAATTGCAAACTCATGGCCCAAAGCAAAGTGAATCAAGACCTAACCCCAAACCTAATTTCATCATCTTTCACACCCTGAAACTCTAGCCGCCCCCGCCACCTTCCATCGGAAACACAATATTGGGCAAAAATAATAGGAGGCAAAAAAAATTAAGAATGGGCAAAAATATTTGGGGGAAACAATTTTGAAATGGTGGCCGCTTATATTGATGAATGAAGAAGCTGCAGACAATTACCAGAAAATACTTTACGCCTACGAAGGAAGAAGACGACGGGGGAAAAATTTGAAGAGGTAAAATATCCATGAATATTTTTTTCCATTAAATAAGAAGAGGTAAAAAATTTATAGCAAGAAAAATGGGCAGAGAACACACAAAACATGGGGATTTTTGCAGACAATTACCAGAAAATAAATTACGCCTACAAAGGAAGAAGACGATGGGGGAAAATATTTGCAGTAATATTTTACAGGAATAAAAGAAAAGCAAAAACGGAACAAAATAGCTGGGGCCCCCCAACATGGACAACAAAGGAAAAAAGCCGCAAAAATTAATTGGAAACTGAAATAAGTTTACACAGTAAAGGAAGAGAGAGACAAAGAAACGACGTCGTTTCATTGTTAGAAGTGGGAAAAAAAATTCCAAAACAAAATAGAAACACTGTTCATGTCAAACATTGACACTTATAAGTTATAATATAAAAACAATAATCTCCCTTGATAACTAACTAGATTTCGACGAAATGTATATAACTTATACAAATCTTTTTTTTTTTTTAACTCAATACGATCGTATACAGATCTTTTCCTTTTTTTTTTTTAACTCAATACGATCGTTAAACTATTTATTCGTCCATAAATTATTTATTCAATCATTAACATATTTTGACTCGTCTGTTATCATATGTAAATGATGGAGGCTTCTGGACCAAAAAGTTCTGGTTCAACTCCCATTAATTTAAGTTTTTCTTCTAGTTAATTAATATTTAATTAATACTAGTTTTTTATAGTAATTTATAATTTATAATTATTTGTACTTGGACGGTTATTGAAATGATTTATGATATAAAGACTAATGATAAATATATACTAAAAAATAATAAGATAAATATATATTTCCAATAAATTATACCTATGTATATATATGGAAAATTCTTGTCCAAGTCTGGCTTGGCCAAACCCATCAAACCACCAAGCAAGTGTATTGCATTTACTTTGTGATTGGTCACTCTCCTGGAAGTTACATCCAATCACAAAGCAAGGGTATTGCACTTGCCTTGTAGTTACTTTGGATTCGGCCAAACCCGATGTTGGTAAGAATTTTCCTTCACTACTAGCTAGGGTATACCCCAAATTCTTTAATCTAGAAAAAGACACGGAATTAGTGTATGTCAATTTTTTTAATAAAATAAATCAAGTTCGACCAAACTCGAGGATATAATTTCCATGGTAATCGGCCTAAGAATTAATTTTTCATATTTCTATATACATGGAAAAAATATTAATAACTTAATTGGGAAATTAAAATTGATAACTGTGATGGCCCCACCAAATCCTTGCAGACAGAAGGCAATCTAGCTAGTAAAGATGCAAAGGACAATTAAGCATTTAAAAAGTCCAAATTTCTAGAACGCCCTCGTACTAAGATTTTTTTGGTTTCCTAAAGATATTAAGGTTGTGTATCTAATATAATATTTTTTTAGACATGTTAGGCATATTATAAGAATCACTTTTAATGAGAATTTAAACAAGAATTCGCAATTTTATGATGAATAGTCTCTTACACAATATAGACCATCCGTTGATTCCTCACAATGCTAAGATATTAATATTATTAGGGAGATACATTATTGCGTGCATGTTAAATTATTGGGCCTGTAAGTAATTGCATATTATATATCATAATATCAATTATCAAAAAATGTATTCTATGATCGATCTTGATATTCTCACATGTATGTCTTTTGAGGACAAATATATTAAAAAAAATATTGGATAGCTTAACCCTTGTATTCTAAAAGTAGTGTCTGAAAATTAATATTGTGAATTTATTATTTTTTGTGGAATGATAGTTTTGAGAAAAATAATTCAACTTTTAAAAATAAAATATTGTTTGGAGACATTCATAAAAATATTTGAGATACGGGAAGTACTATTGGATGTGAAAACCCACAAGGAGAAACAAATGGGATTAAAAAGATTACTCATCTTCTTGGTAATTAACGGGATGAATTTTTTTATCACACGTTGGTGTCACACATATAGATTTATTTGAATTTGATAAGTAATTTAAATTTTATATAAACTCACACATAAACTTTTAGGTTTGATCCATCATAAAATACCATAATGTAATTCAAAATATGATAAATAATCTTTTGCCGGTAAATAACACAGAACTTCTACAAGAATATATGAATATAGAGTATACCAACATTAAAATTATATTAGTACCATGTTTATAATTAAGATTAAATCAAACGACAATATGTGGGGGCAAAAGATCTGCCAAAATCCCAAAAGATGCTTAAAAAACAAACATGGAGAGGTACTGAACTGGAATCTTACTACAGTACAGCTTATTGGCTATTAAATTTTTTTTCTTTGCAGAAGTAATCTCTCTACCTGATGTCAGTGAGAAAGATCCATCATTTCCTAGCTAGCTATTCCTAATTTGGTTGAAACTAATGATACATAAATAGATATATCAAATATGTAATTTAAAAACTAAATCATATCCCATTACTAATTATACACTGGAATTAAAAAAAAGTGGGGATTTCAAAGTTAGGTTTTAGTTTTTTGTCGATTAAGCACTAGTCTGTCGACTAAAGTTTAGACTCCATGACTACGATGTTAGAGGAAAATTTTCAAATAGTAGCATTTGTAATTAATTTATCTTTGTATTTTGATACCAATGAAATAGATCGACTTGAATAAATTTCTTGATATAGTTATTTGATGTAATGATGTATAAAAAAAATGATAGTTTTTTGTCAAATTGTGGTGGCTAGGGTTTGTGAAAGTAAATGCTTTGGCTTCCCATGTATATATATAGGAGGTTGGGGGTAATTAGTTCTTGCCTCAAACAAAAAGTTTGAATGAACTCATAACATGTACTTAATTAATTAGCAAATGCAATATATTCGTTATATGGTTGTATAACACTCATAAGTCATAAGAGGGTCACCAGTTACATTTCAAATAAAATACACTTAGATTTATGATTAAATATTGAGTTTGAACAACCAGGTTATAGGGCAAGAATTTTACTTAGATTGCTCTAATTTATCAGCTGGTCTTCTTGTTCATGATACTGATCAATCATCTTAAGGAAATTTATATATTCTGATTAACTAAATAACCCAAAAGAGAGAGCTTTAATTTACACAAGTAGCGCAATTTATTGTAACATTAATTATCTAATGACCAATTGAAATGAACATATATAGAGAATTTAATTTACCCATATTAATTGATCCAAATACTTTGGTATGTACGGACTGAAATCAAGAAAATGGCATGGAAGAAGAATTGGATTCATCCGAATCAGTCTTCTTCTTTTTCTTCTTATAAGGTATCCCTCTTGCTTTAGCCTGACACTCTTTCACTTCCTTCAAATAAATCCTTATTGCTCCACTGGCAAAAGGATTCATCTCCGAAGATCCGCCGTTCTCCTCGTACGCTGCCCTCAGCCGCCCGATGAGCGCGTCGAGGCTGCCCCAAGCCTGTCTCAACGGGCAGCTACAAGGTGCTGGCGGCTCTGGCTGCCCGTAAAAGATGCATCCTTGCAAGTGAACTTTGGTTTTTCCGAACTGATCCAAGTACCTTAGGAAATCGAGCACGTGGTTGCTGTTGCACTGGGGTAGTGAGATCGGTGGCCTTTGGTTCCTCAAAAACTGCCCGAACGTGTTCCAGTCGCGCCTCTTTTGCGATTCGTATCGGCTAGGGGTCACCGCCCCCGCCGCTGGATCGGCTCCAGGCGATGACCCTTCTGCCAAATCTTTGCCTCTGTCCATCTACTACAAGAAAACTAGACTTCACCAACGAGAATAATTGATTATTAGGTCTAGTACCGTACCATTATATAACTAAATAATTAAATAGTAGTTGGTGTTTATTTTTTTTCCTTGTCTATTAAGAACTACTAGACTGCTAAATAGGGCAAGGTTAAGAATAGGTACTGAGGAGAGAAATATGATGAAAGAAGATCACATCAGAGAGCAAATGAGTTGACATGCAATGGGCCACAAGTAGCTGCTTTCTGTTTTTCCTTTTTTCCTCCACCTTCTGGAGTGATTCAATTTGACACATTAATTTGGAGTATTTCTACAGTGTTTTTGAGAATTTTCTTTGTAATGCTTAACATTTTTCTACATAATCTTGGTCTATATAAAAACAAACTCTCTGACTTTTATTGTAGTATCTATTAATTATCATCCAGAAGGTATACGGTTTCCAAATTAGACATTAATTCGGTGGAGTGCTCCGACTTTTGATCGAGCAGTTTTTGCTAAGGACGTACGTATCTATCAGCCTGGGCGTGATCGCTCGGATGAATTTGGCCATATTGTTTTCTTCGATGATCTTGCAGGGTCTACGGGCTGAACACGTCGAAGCTTTAGCGGTGAGAAGTGTTTTAGAGTTGGCTCGACTCTCGAGACAAACAATGGACGCACATTATCCTTGAAGGGGACTATAAGTCCGTTGAAGCAAAATTCAATCGTCCGAAGAAGACCAGTCACCTACTGATCCAATTATTGTAGATGTCATGCAAGATGCTTTTAGGAAATTTTAATGGTTTTATATGTAAGTTTTAATGGTTATTTGGCTAAATTGATTTTTTTTTGCTAGAATTAGTTGAGTAAAAAAAAAAAAATTTGTGATTGTTTACGTTTCTTGAGTTTATGATATCCATCATTTTACTAAAAAATACTCCATAGACATAGGTAGGGTACAATTATTGTTTGAGGTTCTGTCAGTATTATTGACTCCCACTATATAGTTTGTACGACTAAACACAATATATATCTATTTCCCACTAGTTCACAAAATGTAATATCATATCCTTTAGTATCTCTAGGGCAGACAGCATCATTTCATATATACTTTTATGTGTTCATTGATCGATAAATACCTTATATACCTATGTTGCATCTAGATCAGGTCAGGACCACTACTATTTTTGTTGATTTTTAAGGTTACTGATCATTCAAATTCATTTAAATTATTAATTTACTACATAATGATAATACAATTAATTATTTTGAGAAGTTATTCCCTGCATTAATGTCAAACGCTCATTGATTGGATTTCATCTATATAATTTTAACATATATACGGCAACCATGAACATAAAGGGTCTGTTTGGATGGATTTTGGCACGGTTCTGCAAGTCTTGGTTTAAAAAAAATAGTTTGGGTGATTTCGATGAAACATTTGAGACCTCACTTGGATGAGTTTTGACTGTTGGATTTCGTGGTTTGAATAAGTTGAAACCCCACTTGGATTGAGCTTGGATGTTGGGGTTTAGAGGAAAAAGTAGGTGGTAGTTGTCAAATCAATGCCTTTTTTAGTGAGATTTGAGGGAAAAATTAGGTAATAGTGTCAAATCAATGTTTTTATAGGTTTGAAGAATTTGAGTGTGAGTTTCTGAATAGGTTTTTGATGATTTTATGGGTTTTGCGAAAATTCATTTAAAAGAATTTTGGCTCGATCTCGCGAAACCCATGAGATCGGACCAAATCCCATCCACATATACCCAAAAATTGTGGACTATACATGTTCGCTACTTTATTGAATGTATATTACTTCCACCCATTTTTGTGCATTAATGTCAAACACTTATAAGAAAGTAATTAATGACATTTGATTTATTGTTAGAACCAAATCAGAGATTTTTAAGAAGCAGATTTAACGATTAAAATTTGATAAATATTCACACTATGGAACATCCTCGCTATCTAGATTACAACATTAAGTCCACTTAGCCAATATTAATATATAGAGTGACGAATTATGTGTTGATTAATGCACATAAAATAATTTCAAGAAAATAAAATAAAATTAGGATACAATAGGTGGATGGACACATGAACGGGTGTCTAATAAGATATAATATTTACGATTCATTATTTTTTCAAATACACTGGGCATCTAAATATAAAGCTTAAAGGAGGAAACTGATTTCAAGTTGTAGCAAGATCATTGCAAGAATATATATATTGGTGTATTTTGATCAATCATATACCGATTTAAGAAAATAAATGAAGGAAACATATATATAAACCAACCATCATTCAATAACATAATGATGGATTAAAGAAATTAATGACAGTGTCATTTTATTCCAACATTCATGAATCTTACATGCAGATGTTCCATCATGCACGTGATTGGTTTTAAATCATTTACTTAGTTGTTTTTCCATCTTTATTGGTATATATACATAAATTAATCCACCGCATAATTTAACCAGTAAAGCCAAAATTTTAGATCAAGAATCTTGTCAATCATTTCAATGTAAAGACGACGTTTGTCCCTGTTTTAGGAGAAATTTTTAATGATTTCTCTTGTTTTAGAAGCAATTTTCAACATCAAACAAAAAAGGGGAAAATTAATATTCTCACATCGAACAGAAAAAGAAACAATTATTGTGTACGATTTATAGAGCCAACACATTTCAACCGCGGGCCTCTAGCAGTAGTACATAATACAGTATAGCATTGAGTTTGTGTTATTTATACGACGGAGGAATTGGTCAAAAATGACCTTCTCAAATGTCATCATTTTAAAAATATTCTCCCTGTTTTTGATTTTTTTTTTTTTTACTAAAAAATGCACGTACGATGTACGTGTTTAGTTAATTTCATAAATAAATTTGATAAATTATAATAAAATTAACTTTATCATGTCATAAAATTGTTCAAATTAATGATTATTATTATTGTTTAATTTAAAAAATTATGAATTTTAATTATTGTAATCAAATATAAATTGATGATTGATTTGTTCATAAGATCTTTTAGATCTTTTTTAAAATAAGATCATAACAAAATTGTTTAGTTCATTCCATTATAGTAGTTTTTATTTAAAAAACACTATTTATTTGTTTTAATTTTAAATAATACCATGTCATTTGAAATGCATTTGTTTACATATTTAAACCATTTTTTACATATTTAATTAATTAGTTTAATCAATTTTTTCACGGGTTTATCCCATCTTTTTACTGATGTCATTTATTATACATCGATTTAATACATTTTTTCTCCGATTACCAGTTCTTTTATCAGTATAACCTACTTTTATTATTTTCCACATTTTTTGTCGATTTCTTTTATGTTTTCCGGTTTAAACCGTTTTCTACAGCTTTCCCCTTGTTTTGGTCGATTAAACTACACTTGTTTTCCCACTGATTTACATGTTTATTCACCAATTTCACCTCATATTTAATTGATTTCACATGTTTTCACCAACTTCACCTTTGTTCCTCCATTCACTAATTTCATCCATTTTCAACGATTTCATCCGTTTTTCACGAATTTCCTCAAAATTTATTCGATTCCATATGTATTTTTCGATTTTACAGGAGCATTTTTACCGGTTTCACTCGTTTTTCACCAACTTTACCCGTGTTCCCAATTTTTTTTTTAATGTCATTTTCACATATTTTAACCGACACTTATCGATTTTACCAGTTTTTATAAATCGATTTCATCCATTTCCATGAAAGGAACTCCATGAAAATCGAGTCTCACCGATTTTATTATTTTTTTCACGAATTTCACATTTATTTACCGAATTAACGAATTTTTTTTACCGGTTTCAAAAGTTTTTCCACTAACTTTACCAGTATTTATATTCGAGGTTATTCATGTCTTGAATATTTTAAGTTATGCATGTCTTAATATTCTTGAATATTGTTTGTATTTGCTTCTCTAGCTAAAGAAAAATTACATACTTAGCTAAGTCATAAGCATTTTTGTTCTTTGATAGATAAAATGCGATTTTTTTTAGCTACTATTTTTTTGTGTAACAGAATGATGTTTAAGAGAATTTAATTTTAATTTTTTATTCTTAGAGGACTTTTATGACTTATATATCTTACAATGATACAAACAATATCTTTTACTTAAAAGTATATTGTTGCTAAATTATAGTAATAAATTTTACATATATATTGTAGGAGCTATTTAAAATATAAGTGTTTTTTTTTATTACTGTTTATGGTTTATTTTTATGTGTTTATATGAGAAGAAAAATGAAATTATAAAAATTGATGTAAGAGATAATTTATAATAAGATTCCATGTTTAATTATACATCTTCATTTCATTTAGTTTTCTTATTTAATTCTATTTATATTGAAGTGTTCATATTGAAAGTAGACTTCTTTTTCCTATTCTATTTTTTTCTTATTTTAATTAATTTAATTATCTTTTAAGTAGGGGTATATTAATCTTTACAAAAAATTCAAGAAATTCTTTTTTATGAACTCGTACTTTTATATTTAATATAGATAGATATAGATATAGATATATAGATATTTTCTTCTATTCTCTTCTACATTAATTAAGCTACGTACACCTTTAGGACAATATCTTATAATAAAGGATTTAAACATGCAATCGACCTCATATTTTACACGTACTCTAACACACTTAAATTTTTTTTTTCCTTAACTGTAAGATTAAAATTTTCTGTTGTGAGTTGATGCGGGTGAAAATACCTATTATGCGTTGTTTGATTCGTTTATTTATAATTTGTCATCTTGTTGTAATATTTTTCCCGATACTTGCGTGCCTACAAATTAAACAGGGATGGACTAAGACATATCAACTCTGAAACCACTATGATATTTAAGTCAACAATTTTAACTTTTGTAGAGTTTAGCGAGTTAGAAAATGTGCAAATTTTATTGTTTAAAATGAGTTATTTTTAAAAACACATTTAGATATTTAAAATGACTGAAAAACACACACACAAAATGAAAAGGTCAAGTGAATAATAGAAGAATCCCATAGGCCATAGGACATAGCCAGTATCTAATATTATTAGGACCTACAATTGGATCGATCAGAAACACTAATAGCCGCGAATGAGGTATAGCCCTTTGGTAAGGCTGAAGCCCAGAACCAAGAGGTATTAAGTTTAATTTTTATTAAAGTGAATTTTTTTCAAGTTTAATACTAATTGATTGGTAATTTTTTATTTTATTTTATTTTATTATATTCGAATAAATTTGTGATTTGATGAATTAATGTAATGATGTAATTTGAATTAAAAAACACTATTAACCAGCCCATTAGTACAAATAATAAATGACCCACTAACAATTTATTTTTGGGCTGCGCTTATAGCCTTATAAGTTATAGGAGTATCACTATCAGTCTATCAGCCATGAACACCATAATTAGAACTTTGCTAAAAGACAATTAAGTGTGTGTTTTTTTCTTCTACAGCCCAACGGCCACAACCACATACTTACTGGCCTATATCAATTGAAATATGTGTTGAATTTGTGTCTCACCTAAGAGTGGTGTTTATTTAATTACTCCATCAGTTGTTTTTATTTGTCTGGAAAAAAAAAATTGTTTACTTTTATTTATCGTTTTAGAATTTTAATATAAAATTAATGTTCTTTTACCAATTTTACCCTTCTTACTAATACTTATCATTAATGCTAAGATTATTTGATTAAAATAGTATTTCGAAATTTTTGTTTAAAAAAAAAGACTATTTATGACATTCCTTAATTCGTGTGCAATCCTTCAAAACGACAAATAAAAAAACGGAGGAAATAGTTGATTATTGCTTTTAACCTTTTATTCTTTCTCAAATGGATTTCAATAGTCATCATTAAATAAAGAAATAATAATACGGGAAAACGAATCTACTTTATTATAAATAGAATGTAATTACAAATACCGTGTGAATAATCATTACTCTAAAAGTATTATAATTTAAATATGAACGTGAATTAGAAATTTCTCATCTTATACCACTTATTGATGGTATTGTCATTTTTATTTTGCATTTTCTATAAACCAGTGGATCGTAGGTCAAAGTTCATAAATGTTGCCTCCTTAAATTGCCATTGAAGTTTTGAGCACCACAAGTTTGGATTGAGTTCAAATGCACTTCCACAAACTTTTTCTTTTTCTTCTTGTTTTTGTTTTTATTACTTCTTCCAAAATTACCAAATTCTAAATTGTTGCCTCTTCATATACGCTAAGATCTTCACCTTTTCACGTACCACAAATGAAAGTTGACTTTTCATGAGTTGTAAGGGCAAAAAATTCCATTCTTTGGGACATTTAATTACCCAATTAAAAGTTGTCATTCAATTGTTCAATTTAATGAGAGTTTAGGCACTTGTACTTCTTTTTAGGACTACTCGTATTTTAGATAAAACACTTTCTTGATCTGAGTTGTATGTTATAAAACAAATCGCAACACTAGTCCAAAATTTATTATATGCTTTTATTGTAAGTACATTGTTCTATCATAAATTCATAATACTATTACTTTTTAGAATTGGCGATGCATACAATTTTTCTAGTTAAATTTTCAATATTGAGTAGTAACACTCATATAAGACACTTTATTATTTCTTCTCTCAATTCAAAGTCAAGTTAATATTATTTTGTACTCTATTTCTGCATGATTCTAATACTATATTAATAAGCACTTTAATTGATATTAATTCTTAAATGAAGAAATATGTTAGATACCATATAACATGTAATATTTTATAAGACATTCTTACGATTATCACATGTTCGTACTTTTCCGAAGAAAAAAGAGAAAATATAGATCCATGAACTGTGATTGAAGATCAATGTAATTATATGATGATTTTTCTTATATTTTCACAAATTAGAAACATAGTCCATTTGAAAAAATATATTAATTATATAATGTAGTTGAATCCCGCGCGGCTTACTCAATATACAAACTAATTTAAACTCAATTTCAAATTTAAATACAGAAAACATTCAGACTTAACATTATTCCAATTGTAACACGACCAAGAAAATCGGTACTTAGGAAGAAAATCCCTAATTTGTTGTTTATTTATTTGTACTCCTCAACCTAGCTGAACTCGAAATCGTCATCAGTAGAAAATTAGAATTAAACTATGACTCTTACAAAAGTAGTACAAAATACAAATAAAGAAGGTTAAGGACTAATTTAAAAAAAAAAAAAAAAGACAAAAATAAATAGATTTACTGAACTAGGCTGAGCTTTCAAGAAAATCTCTCTATAAAACCAAAAGAAACTCTCGTGATTCACATAATCTCAATTAGCTTTTTTCAGTTACAACTCCAAATATAATCCGTGAGTAAGTACTCAAAAAACCCGTGTTCTTTTTGTTCTTCTTTCTGAAGAACTTGAATTTGATAGGATATATAGTGTGAGTGAGGAAGAGAAAATGAGTAAAAAGTTAGAAAAAATGGCATCCATTGATGCACAATTAAGGCTTTTAGCACCTGGGAAAGTTTCTGAGGATGATAAGCTTGTGGAATATGATGCTCTGCTTTTGGATCGATTTCTTGATATTCTTCAGGATTTGCATGGAGAGGACATCAGAGAAACGGTAACAAGTTTTAATTTTTATGGAATTTTGGAGTTTTTATGGCTGTTTGTTTGTTTATTTATCTTGGGTTTTGGCTAATTTTGTGTGCAAAATTTGTGGTGATTAATGCTTGCTAATTGAATATGTATTTTGTATATTGTAATGATATTGGTTTTTCGACCTTGTTTGGATGTATATTGGCTCGTATTATAATGATTTTGAAGTGGAAATGAACATTGAAATATCGTTTGGATGTAAAAGTGGATATGTTCGTATTTTGGGGAAACATGTGAGATTAATTGATGTTTTGTGTTTTTGAAATGGTGGTTTTTCGGGGAACATTTGAATTTAAGAACATAAAATGGGTTGTATGTATCTTAAATGTTGAGTAATGGAGAAACATGTTAAGCAATGTCTTTTTCTTTTTTTATGAAAAGAAAGAATTTTGGAGTTTTGGGTTTTGCAAACTAGAAAAAGCCGAGCCAAAATACATCCAAACATGGCCTACAAATTGCTCTTGGCTTAGGCTATTTGTGACAGAAAGAATCTGTATTTACAATGTTCTTAGAATTTTTTTGTATCATGTTGATTGTAAGATAAGAATGGGACTTTTTAAGTTTTTGATTACGAGAAACTGCTAAATATGCATTGTTCCTTGTTGCCTCAACGAAAACGAATCAAATCCAAATTATATTGATATATGAAGACCCATTTTTTGCCTAGAGGAAAAGAAACAGATATTTTCTTGCTATTCTTTGTAGACTAATGTACTTTCATCATCACATATACTGACATATGAAGACCCAATTTTTGTTTAACAACAATAATCTCATCAATTGTAACTTGTATCAACTAAATTTAAATTTATACAAGCCTCACTATTTCCCAAAAAATCTTTAAAAACTTATATTTGCATTAACATATGTACTAGGTTCAAGAATGTTACGAGTTATCCGCAGAGTACGAAGGGAAACGTGACCCAAAAAAACTCGAAGAGCTCGGTAAAGTTCTAACTAGTTTGGATGCAGGGGACTCAATCGTAATTGCCAAGTCTTTCTCCCACATGCTGAATTTAGCCAATCTTGCGGAAGAAGTTCAAATTGCATTCAGACGTAGGATTAAGTTAAAAAAACGCGACTTTTACGATGAAGCCTCAGCAACAACTGAATCAGACATTGAAGAGACTCTAAAAAGGCTTGTGGGACAATTGGGAAAGTGCCCCCAAGAAGTTTTTGAAGCTTTGAAGAATCAAACGGTTGATTTAGTATTAACTGCTCATCCTACTCAATCTGTTCGTAGATCTTTGCTTCAGAAACATTCGAGGTTTGTGACATGGTTTAATAGTATAATTGTCATTTGGATTGAGAGGTTTTTTTTTTTTTTTTGCTAATAAAAATTAGCACAGGGGAGGTTTGTGGTAATAAAAATAGCACGGGGGAGTATTTGCTTAGGTGGTATTTTTGTATTTCAGTGTAGGAAAAATAATGTTTAAATCTTTCGATTTATCTTTCGTAGGATTCGTGACTGTTTGACCCAGCTACATGCTAAAGACATCACTCCTGATGATAAGCAAGAGCTTGATGAGGCATTACAACGAGAGGTATATATTTGTGAATTTGATTTGATATATATATTTTTTTTTTGGAATGTGGTACCAATTTCATTTTTAAATCAGAAATATTAAATGGATTTTTTTTTTGTCCGGAAGATACAAGCTGCATTTCGCACAGATGAAATACGAAGAAATCCTCCGACTCCTCAAGATGAAATGAGAGCGGGAATGAGTTATTTTCATGAAACAATATGGAAGGGAGTGCCAAAGTTCTTAAGGAGAGTTGACACTGCTTTGAAGAACATTGGAATAAACGAGCGTGTTCCTTATAATGCTCCTCTTATTCAATTTTCTTCCTGGATGGGCGGGGATCGTGATGGTATATTTGAAACTTTTTCTAATTTTCAAAATGATTTAGTAAAAAAAGACAAATTTTTATAAGTAATTTTGCAAAACAGGCAACCCAAGGGTGACTCCTGAAGTTACAAGAGATGTATGCTTACTGGCTAGGATGATGGCTGCTAATTTATACTTTTCACAGATCGAGGATCTCATGTTCGAGGTTTATTACTTAAACTTATCTTACTTCAATAGTTCAAAAATGATTTTTTCTTTTTATTTTTTATTTCCTGACAAATAATGTTATTTTCTATTTATTTGTCTCGGGTAGCTTTCAATGTGGCGTTGTAGTGATGAACTTCGTGTACGTGCGGTTGAACTTCACAGGTCCTCAAAGAGAAATGTTAAACATTACATTGGTATGTTAATATGTTTATTTTTCTTTTAATTCGTGTTGCTAATGTCCTTACATCATCTGGGACCAGTTCTGTAACATTCCATTCATATGTAATTACAGAGTTTTGGAAGCAAGTTCCGCCAAACGAGCCTTATCGTGTTATTCTTGGACACGTGAGGGACAAGCTTTATTATACACGTGAGCGTGCTCGTCAAATGCTCACAGATGGGGTCTCGGATATTCCCGAGGACTCGACTTTCGCCACCGTCGAAGAGGTTTCCTATTCATAAATCCTTATTATCTTCTTCTTGTTACTTTTCGGATGAGCTAAATGCAAAAATACCCCTGTCTTTGCCTAATTAGCGAAAACCCCCTGTTTAATTTTTACTAGTGAAAATCCACCTGTATTCATTTTATTATTAGCAAAAAAACTCATTTTAATTCCTTTATAAATCATACTTAAGATATTAACAATTTTCAAAGTTAGCAGGGGTGTATTGTCAATTTTTTTAGTGAACAGGGGTGTTTTCGCATCTTATGATGGGGGTATAATTGTCATTTTGGCTTGGGAGGGCTTTTTTGCTAATAAAATATGGCATTGGGAGTTATTGGCATTAAAAATAACATAGGGTATTTTTGCTAATTAGGCAAAGCGTAGGGTGTATTTTTGCATTTCCCTCCTTTTTGGACCTCTAATTAATCAATTATTTCACCAAAATGAAGTTTTCAAAATAACACTTCATTCTCATGGAACAACATGCAAATTATGATTTTTGATCTTCATACAATAACAATTTTCTCATGTAAGCGTATGTTTTGTGTTTAGTTTCTGGAGCCACTTGAGCTGTGCTACAAATCACTTTGTGCTTCTGGTGATCGACCCATTGCTGATGGTAGTCTTCTCGATTTTCTGCGACAAGTTTCGACATTTGGGCTATCTCTCGTACGGCTTGATATTCGGCAAGAATCAGATAGGCACACTGACGTTCTAAATTCTATTACTAAGCATCTAGAAATCGGGTCTTACAAAGAATGGTCAGAGGAGCGCCGGCAGGAGTGGCTTTTATCCGAACTTAGTGGCAAGCGTCCACTATTTGGAGCCGATCTTCCCAAAACTGAGGAAATTGCTGATGTCTTAGACACATTTAACGTCCTTGCCGAACTCCCCTCGGATAATTTCGGAGCCTACGTTATTTCAATGGCAACTGCTCCTTCCGATGTTCTCGCAGTCGAGCTTTTACAAAAGTCGTGCAACGTCAAAAACCCATTGAGAGTTGTCCCCTTATTTGAAAAGCTCGCAGATCTTGAGGCTGCACCTGCTGCTGTGGCTCGACTTTTCTCGATAGATTGGTACCGTAACCGGATAAACGGGAAACAAGAAGTCATGATTGGGTACTCGGACTCAGGAAAGGATGCGGGTCGACTTTCTGCCGCCTGGCAGTTATATAAGGCACAGGAAGAACTTATAAAAGTCGCCAAAGAATTCGGAGTAAAGCTTACGATGTTTCACGGTAGAGGTGGGACTGTCGGAAGAGGAGGCGGCCCAACCCATCTTGCTATATTGTCTCAGCCACCGGATACTATCCACGGGTCACTCCGTGTAACCGTTCAAGGTGAAGTTATCGAACAATCTTTTGGAGAGGAGCATTTGTGTTTCCGAACTCTCCAGCGATTTACTGCTGCCACACTCGAACACGGAATGAATCCACCCGTTTCACCCAAGCCCGAATGGCGTTCACTCATGGATGAGATGGCTGTTATTGCCACGGAAGAGTATCGCTCTGTAGTTTTCCAAGAACCTCGATTTGTCGAATACTTCCGCCTCGTATGTATTTTTTCATTTATTTTAACATTTACCGTTTCTTTTTTGTGAATTACACTCGGACCTCCTCAGGAAACTCTAATTACAAAAAACCACTGTAGTTTCAGAAATTACAAGAATACCCTTATAGGGGGTGTGTTGGTAAGTATTTCCAGAAGTTGTAGGGGGCATTCTTGTAAGGATTGTTGAAACTATAACTTCAACAGCAGGGGTAGTCCGTGTAATACCAGTAAACCTCAGGGGTCCAGTCGTAAATCACCCCTTTATATATATATATATATATATATATATATATATATACTAATGAATGTTGTTTAATTTTCTTAAGGCGACGCCGGAATTGGAGTATGGTCGGATGAACATTGGAAGTCGCCCATCGAAAAGAAAACCGAGTGGCGGAATAGAATCACTTCGAGCAATCCCGTGGATATTTGCATGGACACAAACGAGATTTCATCTTCCCGTCTGGCTTGGCTTCGGAGCTGCGATTAAACACAGTATTGAGAAAGATATACGAAATCTCAGTATGCTCAAAGATATGTACAAAGAGTGGCCTTTCTTTAGAGTAACAGTTGACTTAATTGAAATGGTGTTTGCCAAGGGTGACCCGGGAATCGCTTCTTTATACGACAAACTTTTAGTCTCTGAAGATTTATGGCCGTTTGGTGAGCAAGTGCGGGCAAACTACGAAACAACTAAAAGTTTCATCCTTCAGGTAAACTTATTCAACTCTTCTAGAACTTTCCAACATTATAAACATACATCGTTTAATTTTTTTACTTTTCTTTGAATTAGGTTGCTGGACACAAGGAACTACTGGAAGGGAACCCGTACTTGAGGCAGAGACTTACGCTTCGTGATCCATATATCACTGTACTTAACGTGTGTCAAATTTACACATTGAAGCGAATTAGAGATCCGAGTTACAGTGTAAAGGTGGGGCCACATTTGTCGAAAGAGTTTGTGGAGATGGATACGAGTAAAGCAGCGGATGAACTGGTAAAGCTTAATCCAACGAGCGAATATGCTCCGGGATTGGAAGACACACTTATCTTGACTATGAAGGGTATTGCAGCTGGATTGCAGAACACTGGTTAAGCTTTGGTTACTTGTATTCTATATGATAACTGAGAGTATATTATAAGAGAAAAGACTGAGAATTATTAGTCTTTTGGAAGATGCTTTGGATCTACAAAATATTGTAACTTTGTCATTGTGATGCCTCTTTTATGTAATTTTAAGAATTATAAACATATAAATTGTTGCTAATAAATTTTAAATTCGAGTATTGTTAATAGTGTAAAGTGTAAATTTATGAGTTAAAATGATATTACCTTACCTAGTAGAAGGCTCCATTTGAAAACAATGTAGAACCAAAAGCATATTCATCACACATTCACACTTATAAGGAAGAAGGGTATTAGTTACTCTCCAAGAATCATTGATGATAAGTACACTTCAACTTTGGAAATACGAAAAGATGGCAGCAAGAATAAACAATTTTCCAATTTTCTTCTGATAAAATAAACAATTGAAGCCATATTTCTCAATAAATTATGCATATTTGTATATACCCACGAAGAAAAAAATTCCACCACATGAAATCTATCCATATTGGAACATAAGATCAGACTGAAAGCCTTATTTGAATCAATGATATAGCATTATAATTCAAATCCATTTTTTTCCAGGTAATGTAAACACATCT
This sequence comes from Penstemon newberryi var. newberryi, assembly GCA_030819805.1. NCBI lineage: Eukaryota > Viridiplantae > Streptophyta > Magnoliopsida > Lamiales > Plantaginaceae > Penstemon > Penstemon newberryi. Next base: position 2,104,286 of record JAUALY010000003.1, on the reverse strand, counting down.
ATATATCATGAAATTTATTCGAATTTACATCCATCATTAAAGCATAAAAATAGACTACTTGTATCCACATAGCGAAAATCGAACCCAGACCCTCCACATATTGTGGTCTCAATTTTTGGCACTGAACTGCAACCTCATCCACAATTCAAATTAATCAGAGACCCCTTAATTCCCATTAAATCTATTACATACCCAATTTCCATTCGCCCAATCTTGATGAATTCTCAACCGTTTCTTATCATAAGCATTCTCATCGCCGGTGTTTTCAAAATACACCAAGTACTGATCATCTCCAACTTTCCCCGTAATCTTTCCGACCCACCACCCGTCGTTGTCGTACGCATCCACGATTTCGTAAAGACGCAACTCAGCCGCCGAATTCTCCGGTGGTATCGGCCGGACTTGGGCGGCGGATACGATCTCTCTCAACGGTCCTGATTCGTCGTCATTCATCAGATTATGGTATTGTATGATGTACTCTTTTCCCGACAGATATGTCACCACCGTCGCCCCATAATACGATCCGGCGAAGCCTTCATCAAAGTTGGCGATTTCCACCAAGTCACCACGGCGGAACCGCTGCATTGATATTTTGGTGAATCTTAAAGTGGTGTGTGTAAAATTGAAGGTTTTAGGGTTTTTTCTTGAATACGAAGAAAAATTTCAGTTACTCCTATGCGAATTAATTAATTGTTTCACGTAGAGTAAATTTGGTTTGTTTAAATACTCCAAAAATAACTTATTCTTTTTTGGTAAACAATTATTGGTTTCTTGTAATTTAAGAAATAGTATTAGTTACCCGTGCTCTAAGAATTTTGTGACGAGTGAATTTTTAGATGAAAGTTTAATTTTCTTAAATGACCTTATGAAACTTCAAATTTTAAAGTGATCCAACTTTAATTAGTGGTTAATTAGTAAATTTAAAATGTAAATAATTTAATAGACAAATTTTCTAAAAAACACAAGATGAAATAGCGGTGGAGATATTTATTCTCCACTAGGTAGATCTTTCATTGATATAGATTCTCTATTCTGAATTGTTGTGACACATAAACTCGAAAGAATAATGGAAAGAATAAGAAAATAGAAAATCAATTTATCACATAAATGGGATAAAGTTGGGATTACCCGTATTTTTTAACCTTAGGTTAATATTTGTACAAACCATTGCTATTTTATTTAAGTTTAGGTTTATGTCTGACGAGAATAATAATTTACGACTAGTACTCCAAGCGTCCAAGAAGATGCTTGGGCACCCAACGCTTGGATAGGCCAAGCGCCCAAGCGCCGATTAAACCAGGAAAAAAAATACAAAAAAGCAAATGAGTGAACTAAGTTCTCCCTCTCTTTCTTCGTCGACCTACAGTCTTGTGGAAGAGAGGGTTTTGTTTTTGCTAAGGAAGAAAAAGAAAAGAGGAATTTTGAGAAGGTTTAGGAGAAAATAAAGAGGTTAGTAAATGTAATAAAAATAAAAATAAAAACAGGGAGGATCATTTTTAAAATTATGAAACCCCCCCTCTCCTTTCTGAATAATGGAAAATTCTTGTCCAAGTCTGACTTGACCAAACTCATCCAACCACCAAGCAAGTGTATTGCACTTGCTTTGTGATTGGTCGCTCTCCTGGGAGTTACATCCAATCCCAAAACAAGTGTATTGCACTTGTCCTGTAGTGACTTTGGGTTCGGTTAAACCCGATGTGGGTAAGAATTTCCCCTGAATAATCTCTCCATCCCCTTTCCACATTTTTGGTTTGACAACCATGCTGTATTGTAATGTTTTAACCTGCCTAATGATTTTATCTTTGATAATATGAGCATATATAAGGAACCATGCTATATTGTATTATGTACTACTTCTAGAGGTCCGTACGTTCCAAAAAAACTTTGAAAAGGTATGTATGATACCTCTAAAAAGTACACAGTATATCCAAAGAGCACCTAATTAACACAATTGGACTCAACTGATTAAAGGTGATGTCCAGTTGAATTCAACTTTTTTCAAGGGTAATTTTTTTTTTTTTTTTTTTTTTATCTACTAGGCTGTGTATTTACAGCTTAGGTCGAATAGTGCAAAGGGTATAGGTCCTCCAAATGTGGTGTCTCCAGTAGAATTCAAACTTGAGTCTCACCTCTGGGGATCGCAAGTCACTACCACTTGGCCCAACCACCTGTTGGAGTTGTGTTTGATAGTAGTTTATAATTAAATATAATTATAAACTTCACAAAGTTGACCCTCTTGATCAAAATCAATTAAATATTTTCGTAAAATATTATATGAAATTTAAACACTATAGTCTAATCCATTTTAGACTAAAATATTTTCTTAAGGTGCCGCGGCGTGGAAATTTGAGTACTGGTTATGGAAATTACAGATTCTGGTTTGTGATTTTCTCAGTATTTGGAATTTGAAGGTGGAGAAAGACTCATATGGATTCATGGCATTGCAGAGAGAAGAAGCCATATCAGAAATGAACAACTTAATCACTAGTAGTAGTATGAGTATATGAAGGATAATTTACATTTTTATCCCAACCAATTTTCGAATTCCCACTTAACCATTTAAAATTACAATTTTTACATTTACCCTGCTGTAATTTAATTCAAAGATACAGTTTGTCCCTTAATTAATACTCCCTTCATTCCAAAATAATTGTCGCTTTAGAATTCCAATATTAATACATCATTAAAAACATTTTTTCAAATTTTACACTTATTTACTCCTTGTTTTTTTTTTCTTCTACTTTAACCAATTGTTCTCTCTCTTCTAACCAAATAAATAGGGGTATTTTAGGTATGGCTCTAACTTTTTCCTAAATTCAAAGCTAATTATTAGCTTCCTTAATACCTATGCAAATCTCTAAAGCGACAATTATTTTGGAATGGATGGAGTATTTAATTTGTAGGTTTTAAGGGATACATATATTACATTGAACAAATATCGTAAAATTTGAAGAATATTATCCTAAATACGTTTCGTTTTTCGATCATTTCAACTTATTAGAAAAATTGTGCATTACTATAAAAAATTAGATTTTGCATAAAATCCGCAAAAGTTACGAAACAGTTATATGCCTTTTAAAACTATTTAGATGTTTTTTAAGGGGGAAGTGCAACCGTTGTTTAAATTTCAGAAGGTTTAAGTGTAGAAATTGTACCTTTTGGAGGTTAAGTGCATAAATAAACAACTTTGTGGGGCAAAATGTTAATTATTCTAATATATATTAATGTCTGAGCTGATGAACTTGTGATTTGAATGTACAGAAGAATAACAATTACCAAGAGTAATAAATTAATTTAATTAGAATGTACAGAAGAATACTTCCAACTTCCACCGTTAAAAAAAAAGAAAATGGGTTAATTTCATTTAATTTTGTTTTAACTATCAAGTATTATCACTTTCGTCCTAAAGTGCAAATCACAAATATTCGCTAATTTTCGTATAAGAGTACAACAGACATGCTCTTTTATGAAGCCCCTAAATAGTCATATACATGTATATAAATTATTTTTTTCTTTTCTCAAGTTTACTAAATAACATTTGTTATAAATATATATTGATTGTAACTAGCATCTATATGAAAATATGTCAAGATTATAATTAAACATATTTGTGCATATGATTTTCTTTCATGTAGTAACTGTAAATATTAATTGACCTTTAAGAAAAAATAAGATATTTATTTTTAAATGAATAATTAATCTAAGAAGTCCTTGAGGAAAAATTCTAGTCCAAATCTAATTTGACCGGACCAATCCAATCACAATGCGAGTGTAACACAAATGCTTTTGAATTGACTGGGTGTCGTATAATCTTATTACAAATGTATTGTACTTACAATATGAATGTTTTTTATTAGATCAAATTCAATTTGGGCAAGAATTACCCGACTTGTTAGATATAAAAATTACATAGCACTGAGTTATTAATTACGAAGATCCCTCTTCATGCATGGGAGCCAGTTGAAAACGTTTAACAGATTTTGCTAAAAAAATCTTATGCCTTTGTAACATTTACTAAAATAAATTAAAAACGAAATAATAAATAATTCAAATCCAAGAATATCCTTAAAAATATTAAATAAATAATAAATTGCATTTAAATGCGTCAGTCAAAACTTAATAAGTCCACTTATAATTAATTAATGGGTCAAACGGCCCAACATAATCTAAAATTTAAGTCAAGATTAAGTTTAAAATTAATGTATTTGTTCTATTATTATGTCCGGACTCTCACCGGTGTTGGGTTCACGAGCGAGGCCGGATATAGGTTCTGGAAGTTGCGAGACAAAGTTTAGATATTAATCAAGTTTATCAAATTATCATAACTTACACTAGCCCAAAAAGATAACAATATTAGAAAACATATTATTAATTAGATCTATATTGAATTTTAAATAAAAGAAGTATAATTTAGTAAAAAGTTATTAATTGAACTCGCCTGACGTTTATATTTAGTGTAATTTTTAATAATAAAAATACTAACTTCCATCATATATAACATGACGTAATCATGCATAACTTTTACATAAGAAGAAGGTGTTAGTTTAGTTAATAAGAAAATTCATTTTCATTAAATTCACTTTTCAGTCCAATATACTTTGAACTATGATTCTATGAATCCCAGCTTGATCAGCTTCTAAATACATCACTTTACAAGAAGGATAATGATTATATGACAGTCCAAACTTGACAGTCTTTTGTACAACTCATATTTTTGACTTTTGAAGCTAAGTATTACCTACTACTTGTTAAATAGGTTTATGATTTAGAATTTCAAGGTTTTGGGTTTAATATTTACAAACATGGTTTATATTTTCTTGATAATTATTTATGTGTCATATAATTAATTTTTTCTCATATACATTAAAATATATAAATGACAAAAAAAATATAAAAAAAAGCCACAACCGACTGTATATGTGTACATCCGGTTGTGGGTTGTAGGAATAGCATTACTCTTACAAAAAAATCAATGATCTAAACTTACCGGGGTTATGCTATTACAAGTAATCATTAAAGATTCTCAAAGAATTATTAGCATGAGATTGTAAATTTACACCAAAAAAAAAATCACTAAATGGACAAAATTGCATTTCTTGTCCCATAGTATTGGACTCTCAACAGTACTTATGAACCCATATTTTATAAAATAGAATTTTTGCCTTAAAATTTAAGTTTGCACTTATTGTACCTGTAGCATTTTTCGTAAAATAGAATAATCTATATTTAGTATTCCTGGTCTCATTAGATTATCATAACTATGTAGTACTTTTGATCACACATGATGCAATGATATCTAATCATTTGGAAACGTCTCGGCAAATATGTTGCAGGTTCAATTTCTGTTTTTTATCGTGTTAATTTTAATTTCATTTAAATTGGATCGAGTTGAGTTGGTTTATTGATTTTTAAGTGAATTATATTGAGCATGTTTTATTAACTTGATATTGACACATCGTATCGAAAATTATTTTAGTCTAATTTTTTAAAATTTAAAATAGATTGGATTCGACTCATTGAAAATGTAAAGAGCTTTATACTTACTTGAAACGACAAAAGATCTTTCACATATCTTCCGACTCAATTTGTACATTAAATTATTGCCATGTTGCAATAAAGGAACAAGAAAAAATCAGATATGATGTGCTGACAGTATATGGATACCCAATGTTGAAGGTCAACTTTTATTTAATAATTGAATTTTTATAATTATAGTATTATACCCATATGAATATTTTCAAGGAGATATTAATAATGTTATTTTGGACAGGATGTTCACGTTATCACTTACTCATTAAAATATATTTTAAAATAGAAAGTCTCATATGGTAGAGTTCCAACTTCCATGTGCTATTAAATTTTCCATGTGCTATACTTTAATAGTGCATGAAAGTTGACAATATAAATTAATGTTTCTTTTTTCAGATATGTTTCGATGAGTTAATATTAGAAACTTTTTGGGTATCTTTCCCAATTTTACAATTTTTTTGAGAAATACTTGAAAAGGTTATAAATCAAATAATTATGTTAAACTAAAAACTATTCTATGTTCTCATTTGGGAATTTTTTAAAAAAAAAAATGATATTCTCGGTGGAATCGTATCGATATTTTGATCCTTTGTTGACAATATACTTGCATGTGAAGAACACGTTATAGGCATTAAGAAATTTGAGTTTTGACAACTCAATATTTAAGGCTTGTGGTGGATATGAAATTTTGACATCAGCCTAGGAAAATCGTGGTGAATATCCTTACAAGTCTTAACAAAAGTCTTGGTGGAAATATTCACTATGGCTCACAATCATAGTGAAAACATTCACCATGGACACAAGTCGTGGTGGGTACTTTCGCTACCCCTAGAGGAACCACCCCTAAACACTGTTATTTGACGATTGCTGAATTTAGTATATTTCTTGTAGTATTTTGTCATGGTAGATAGTCATATTTCTTGTAGTTTTTCAAACTTCAATTAGAAGAAAAATTATAATCATATTATATACCAAAAAAGGAGAGCATGTCCATTACTTCTATAAAGTTATTATGCAAATCCAATTAGTTGAACTAATTTATTTTAATATTATATAATTTATTATTTTAAATAGAATTATACTATTGTATAAATTTTAGATTTGAAAATAATATGTTTTTTTAAATTTAAATTCAAATTTATATTAAAGTAGTATTTAATTTATTAATATTAATTATAAAATCAGATTAGGTATCTATATATATTAAGTAAAATCTTCAAATTGGTCCGCACGTGATATTATTCGAGTCAATTTTAAAATTTGGCAACAATGTGGACTAAAATCGTCAGTAAGTTTGAAGATGTGGATATATTTTGGCGGTAGCCTGAAATGTTATGGGGTAGAATTGTCAGTCAACATAAGTAATGACATCAATTTTGCAATAAGATTTAATTGCCACATCATCACTTAACGGTGATTTTTAACAGTTGTACCAAATGTGAGTGGATTTGTTAAATTATGGTACCAAATGTGTCGATCTAAATTTTTATGATACCACAAATTAAAATCAATACAAAGTTTGATACCACAAATGTAATTCTCTCCGAAACTAATCCATAAATAGCATGTCTTCTTCTCAATTAAATCACATCACAAACTATGAGCCATTAATTACCCAATTCTACAAACACACAACTTACTAATTAGAGAAAGATCATCAAAGGTCATACATATCATATGGATCCTCTTTACAATAATACTAAAGTACATAATCTCTTCTCTCATTTCCATTCCCATGAAGAAAAACTTATAATCCATGGTGGAAAAAAGCTTTCGGGTCACGTGACCATAAGCGGCTCAAAAAACTCATCTCCAGCTCTACTGGCTGCAACACTATGCTGCAATGGTATATCGAAATTTCAAAACGTCCCCGTTTCACTTTCAGACATAGAGAAAATGATTCTCGTTCTCCAGTCTTTAGGAGCTCGATTTGAGTACAATCGAATCAATGGTGAGATGTTCATGGAAACAAATGGTGTGGTTTCAGCTGAGCCGGATCATGGAGCCGTAAGCGAGATAAGAGGAGGTTTTTTCGTGTTGGGACCATTGCTTGCTCGGTTTGGTGAGGCTGTGGTGGCGCTTCCTGGTGGATGCGATATCGGAGCTCGCCCTGTCGACTTGTACATTCGTGGACTACAAGCGCTTGGAGCTCTGGTTGAGATAAGTTATGTTATTTAACTTGGGAAAATGGGAGACACACTGTCTCTGTGTTATGCGAAATTTGCATGAAAATATCTTGTGAAAAATTTATTGCATAGACGTACTGTCCATGTATTGTTACAAAATTGGTACAAGAAACCACCATCCGCATGAAATATCTTTGGATGGAGAAATTAAAGTACAAAATGATTTATGTCATAAATATTTGACAAACTATAATTTGACATACCACCTCTCAATCCAATTTATATAAACAAATAAATTTAAGTAATATTGTTGTTTATGCAGGGACGGGAAGGTGTATGCAGAGTGTGGGAAGAAGAGAAGATTGAGAGGAGGAAGTTTCTATTTAGATTACCCAAGTGTTGGTGCTACCAATACTCTAATGATGGCTGCTACTTTGGCTCATGGAGTTACCAAACTTTCTAATGTAGCTCAGGTAACATGCATTTTGAAATTAATTTGAATATAATATTTGATTTCAACTTCAACTCTTTTCACATGTCTTCATTTACACATAATTATAATCAATAATTAATCTCACAGGAGCCAGAAGTGAATGATCTTGCACAATTCTTGATCAAATGTGGAGCAGAAATTGATGGAGCAGGGACCAGCAACCTTTTAATCACAGGGAAACATAAGCTATCTGGTTGTGATGAGCATGTAATAATGCCCGACAGAATCGAGGCTGGCACTTTCGCTATAGCTGCTGCCATTACTCGCTCGTGTTTCTCGATTTCACCTGTTGTCCCTTCCCATTTAACAAGTTTACTGGATAAACTAAAAGCAACGGGTTGCAAAATTACTCAAACGTCCCATGACACCATACAGGTAACTAATTAAATTCATTTATTAACTTTTAATTTTGCAAGAAAATTTGGATCAGGCCTAGTATCTTATAATTTGTGTTTTTGAACAGGTTTCAGGAATTCGTGAAGAGAATGGAATCGATCGGTTGGAGGGTGGAGTTGACATCCAAACAGGGCCTTACCCAGAGTTCCCAACAGATCTTCAGCCACAAATGTTGGCATTTCTCGGGATAAATGCAAAATACTCCCCTGTGTTATGCTAAACCTGCAAGAAACTACCTTGTGAAATTTTTATTGCGCCAAACTTCCTTGTGTTTTCAAAAACCCTGCAAAAAACACCCAATTTGTAAAAAAAATGTCGTTTTGGATCGCATATTTCAAGAAACCATTTTTAAAATACTTCAAGATGATCCCTACAACTTCACGTGGTATATTTTTAAAATTATTTCTTGAAATATGTCGATCCAAAACGACCTATTTTTTACGAATTGGGTGTTTTTTGCAGGGTTTTTGAAAACACAAGGAAGTTTGGCGCAATAAAAATTTCACAGGGTAGTTTCTTGCAGGTTTAGCATAACACAGGGGAGTATCTAGCATTTTCCCCGCATTTCTCACTACATGTAATGGTCAAAGTGTAGTCCGAGAAACTGTCTTCGAAGGCCGCATGGGACACGGTATATATATATATGTCACGTTCATAATTCATTATTCATAAGACTTTATTTAGAGTTCAAGATAAGTAATCTTCTTTGCACGAAATTTAAACAACATGTTACATGATAATAATCTTGAGTAAATTGCAAAAACACCCCTTATGTTATTTCTAATTGGTAGAATGCCCCCATGTATAATTTTTATTAGCAAAAAAACCCATGTTAATAACTGGTCAAAGGATTTACCCTCCTCCGATGTCGCATTGCGTTTAGTGTGAGTATTCTTTATGATTTGTAGTTGAATTGACAAATATGCAACTAGATGTTATTTTCTCTATGGAATAAAATGCGAAATTACAACTGCTCACTTGAAAAACTGACAAATTTAATAAAATGGTAATGACTCCCTTGCGGTCAACTTTTAATTTTCGAATGTGTGTTGAGCTAACAAAATGATAGGAAATATCTTTTTGCAAATAAAATGATAGCAAATATTTTTTTTCCTAATAAATTACTATCAGTCATGAGGTTTCTAATAAGAATAATGTAAGAGGTTTTCTACCATTTAAAAATGACATGGGCCTGTTATTTATTTTTGCATCCAACGTAAAGTCATGTTTATACTTTATTGTCCCATTAGTCTAACAAAAGAATATTAAACAAACACAATCGTGTGATGAAATGAATTGGGGCATACATAAATGTCATATGTATTACATACTTACTTTTATTTATTTTTAATGGATGGATGAAAGTGCGGGAACTACAGAAGATGGGAGCTAAAATTCAAGTTTCTGGAAACTCTGCCACAATTTTTGGTGGGAGGTAATTTCGAATAACAATACCTTGTATGTATTTATGTTTGACGACCAATGTATATATATATCACGACATTAGTATAGAGCCAATGCCAATTTAATTACCCATTTTAAATAATGTTTAATTTATCTCCCTGTGAAAATTTTAAAAGAACAATTTACCTTTTTCAACCGAAGAGTGTAACTTACTCGCCGAGAGTGGACATGAAAAGTGTTTTTGTAATATAAGGGGTAAAATGCCACATTTATCATAACACAGAGGATAAATTGTCACATTTATCATAACACAATGGGGTAAAGTGCAATATTTATCATAACACAGGGGTGTAAAATGCCACATATAAGAGGAATAGTTTTGTCAATTCGTATATTTTAAAGTTTAAAAATATCAGGGAGACAGTGTGAAACTTTTATAAGATTACTAAAGGGTAAATTTCTCTTTTTCAAATCATAGAGATGTAAATTGAAGATTATGCAAATGACAAGGAGATAAATTGCCATTAACTCCTCTATTATATAAAAGATTAGTCAAACTAATTTCCTCTAAACCTTAAGTATTAATTATGCAGCAATCTATGTGGATCAAGTGGTGTCTTGGCGCATGACTTAAGAGGTGGAGCTTCACTTGTGTTGGCTGGGTTGGCTGCTTCAGGAACTACTGAAATTGATGGTGTTTTTCACATTGACCGTGGTTATGAGGATTTACAAGGCAAATTGCAATCACTTGGAGCAAATATTAAGAGATCTTCATTTAATTATTACAACATATAGAAAAGAATTAACTACAGTTTGATTTATTTTTTTCTTTAATGTGTTCTTTATAAATAAGTCCGTGATTTATATAAATGTAATGATTGGAGGCTTTCTCCTAATTCAAATGGAGGATATTGTCAAGGATAAAGAAAGCATGATTAAGGAAATAGAAGAATTTTAATGTTGGATGTGGATTTTCTTATTCATATACCATATTGGGATTATTTTCCTTCATGAAGCAAGCATGTTCATTTCTTTGATATTTAAAATTTCGAGAAGATAATAAATTTAGTTTCAATAATGTTTTGAATTTCCAATATTGGTCTAGAGGTAATCTATCATAATAGTAAATTACACGATTTTTAGATTCGTGAAGTTCAAATGATTCGAATTATTTACTAAGGTTTGCAAAAATTGACACGAATATTCAAGGTTTTATTTTTTTATTTTTTTACCATAACATAAAAGTCTTATACAATAAGTAAATTAAGCAAATCACTTTATTTATCTATTTATTATTATTGAGTAAACAATTACCTTCCTCCAAAAAAAAAAAATGTAAAAGTAAAAATTACAACTTGAAAATTTATTTCTTTTTTATGTTGTTAAATTGTTAAATCTCTTAATCTCCAAGAATTTTTTTACCTAAATTGATTCAAGTAAAACTCTTACATATTGTGCTTAGAGAATGAACCACTTCGCTCTTGTATCCTCCCAATTAATGGCTATTCCAATCCACTAAATCTAAAAAAAAAAAAAAGGAAATCCTATTTCCACTATCTCTACCATTTCGCCTCTTTCATGAAGGTTTTCTCTTAAACCTTCCATCAGCCTCTTTGATTTCTTATACTCTCTCTAGTTGAATCGCGTTTTTACTTTATTTGCTCTTGTTTTACAGGAAACTAAACGGATACTTCAGTGAACCAGGTTCTGTTTCTACTTTTGTATGTATCAATTCTAATAATTTACCAGTGCTTTTGATTACCTGTATCTCCCTAATATTTCATAAATCGAAAATATGTTGAATTTTGTGGATCGAATCTTTCTTTAATTATTGCAAAGTGTTACTTCGAAAATCTGGCATATAGATATAGTTCTAAAAATTTACTATTATCGAGTTGTTATCTCGATCTGCTTGTTCAGTTGCTTGCTTTAATATACAATAACCCCCCTGTGCGAATAACACTTTTAGCAGATTCATATTATTAATAGGTCTTGTGATTTGTTCTTGTCACTTTCAGGAGAGGGACAAATTACTAGTATAACCTTATGTTTATTATGAGATTAGTTGAATGCGACCAATTTGAGTTTGCAATAAAAATTTCATATATGTACTATAGTGTCAAATCATGAAGTGATTATTAGAAATGAGAAAACATTATTAATTGTGGCCTATAGTAACTTAAGATGCCCAATGCAGCTTAAAATTATACTACAAGATAAGAGTAGAATTGAACAATCGTCTTTACAACAAAAAGCCACTTTTCATTTTCTAGTTGCCTTTAGTTATGACCTCGTCTCTATGTGAGTTCAGTTCTGATCATTTTCAGCCTCTTTAGAACACTCATCATATCAAGTCTCTCCTCAGGTAAATCTGCAGTGCATTCTAGAGCTAGTTCCATAATTGATGTCAAACTCTTCTGATGTGTACGACTGATGGTTTTTTCTTTCTCTTTCAATAACTCAGCATCAATTATCTCCATTATAGTATTGGGAAATGATTCAGACACCCATCTTCTCATAGTTAACTCTCCAAAAAACATCTCATTTGTCGGGCTTTTCCTTGTTAACATTTCCATCAATAGAATCCCAAAGCTATAAGCATCCACCATTGTCGTGACTAATCCGGCTGTCCCGTACTCTACAAAATTGAAAAGTGTGATCCATATAGAAGATACATGAATTGTTGTGTAAAGGGACTAAGTTAATTTAGTTAAATTGAGTCTATTAAATTGTATTCACTAAAACTATATTCAAAGAACATAAATTGTACATGTATATTGATATTACTTGAGTTATTACTTACCTGGTGCCATATACCCGATGGTACCCAAGGTTCTGGTCTGAGGCGTCTCCTGGTCTTTCATCAATAGCTTGGAAATGCCAAAGTCGCCTACATGTGCAATCATATCTTTGTCTAAGAGGATGTTGCTTGGTTTTATGTCACAATGGACAATAGGGAATGAACAACCTTGATGTAGGTACTCTACTGCAGATGCTACATCTATCATTATTCCCAATCTTTGACCGATATTTGAGCGGGAATTGGGATAGTAGAGCCACTTTTCAAGATTCCCATTAGGCATATATTCCATCACCAAAGCCTTGAAATCAAAGTTAGAGCAACTAGTGATAACCTTCACCAGATTTTTGTGACGAATATTGCGCATTATCTGGCACTCTATGTCAAAACTCTTAAATGCACTTTGTACATCTAAATTGAAAACCTTAACAGCAACAGTCATCTCATCAGAAAATATGCCCTTGTAAACCAAGGCATGACCACCTCTCCCTATCAAATTTTCTTCATCAAAGTTGCTTGTGGCACGAACGATTTCATAATATGAGATCCTTTCTTGAGCTAAGCGAAGAGGCAAATTCAACAATGGTGAAAATGATGATTTTCTTCTTCGATGCATTGTAAATAAGATTACAATAGTGATTGCAACAACTACTATGGCTATCGATGGAAGTATATAAATTAAGACTTTGTTCTTTATTGATGGTCTGTGTTCGTTCTTTTTACAAACCTCAACTTTGAATCGAGAAGCTCCGCACAACCCTTTGTTATTTATGAAAAAATATGTTGTGAAGTTTCTGAATGGACCTCCATCTGGAATTTCTCCACTAAGCTCATTGAACGAAACATTGAAGTACCCAAGATTTGCAAGGGTCTCAAATGATTGGGGGATTGAACCAGAGATATTGTTGTGGGATATGTCTAAATATTCCAATTCCTTCAAGGAAGCAAAAGACTGAGGTATTTGGCCATCTAACTTGTTATTTGATAAATCAAGATAAGTTAAAAACTGAAGTTGCTCGATAGAACTTGGAATGCCGCCAGAAAATTGGTTCCCAGATAAACTTATCTCCTTCGCACTTTTCATATTACCGATTTCTTGAGGCACGGGACCTTCAAAGAAGTTGTTACCCAAATATATATTTAGTAAGAGTTCATTGGACCAAAAGGTTGTTGGGATGGAATTGAAAGTGTTGTCATTCAAATATATTTCTCGCAGTGAAATAAGGTCTCCTAAACAGCTTGGTAACTGCCCATTCAACTTATTTCCCCATAAACTTAGATAATACAATTTTTTCAGATCACAAAAGCTATGGGGAATGGAGCTCTGCAGCTTATTGTTATAGATTTCTAATCTCTGCAAGCTCCTTAACTTCCCCAAACTCTCTGGAATTACTCCGTTCAAGCCATTATCACCAAGGCCTAACAACAAGAAGTTGCTGCTCAGATTACACTTTGTCAGGGGAGTAAGAAAGTCTTGTTCAGGTGTTGATAGATCATTTGTGAATTGATTTCTTCCCAATCTTAGAATTTGAAGTTCTTGTAAGTTCCCAAGAGTTATTGGTATGTGTCCATTGAACAAGTTGTCAGTAATACTAAGTGTAATTAGTTTTGATAGATTTGAGATGGATTCAGGAATCCTTCCACTAAACCGATTGCCCCCAAGGTAGAGCCTTGAAAGATGTGGAAGCCCTTTGCCAATGGAGAATGGAAGATTGCCAGAGAGTTCATTATCTGTAAGTGAAAGCAATTCCAGTCTCGAGAGATTGAAAATGGATTGTGGTACGTCCCCTTCTAACTTATTTTGTATAAGATTTAACCATGTTAACTTGGATAGACGCCCCATCCCTGAAGGAATTGGCCCATGAAAACTATTCACCGACAAGTCAAATATCTCCAAATTTGACATATTGGTGACCGAGATAGGAATAGTACCTGTAAAGAATATCATAGGTCAAATCTATCAATTAAAAAAAGGTAGTGTCAAATTTTGTTTGGGATGTCTTTCCTGGACTTCATATTTCTTCTTATGACTTCATGATCTTGGTTTACACAATTTTAAAACAAAAAGAATAGATGTAATGTGCTATATAGTTAATGTTTATTATTACGATATGATATATATGTTTGAAAATAAAAATGGTTATATATCATTTATGTTTTTTTCCCCATTTGTGCGTATGATATCATATCTATTGGACAAACTAGATTAAAATTAACTCAAGAAGTATAATTAGGCATATAGTTAACATGTGTCTCCTAATTTGAGTCTTAAAATTCAGTCTCTAAACTCCTACAACACATTGAAAGGCAAAATTGAAGATAATGAATCATATCTCTCTTAAATTGAAGAACTTAGTTTGATAAGTTACTATGCAAACAGTCATAAGCAGAGAACCCGTTAATTTTTGTATTGTGGTTGTGTATTTATTTTAGCTTTAAGGTAGTTTCAATATAACCTATTTGGATTGCTTGTGGTTGCTCTCTTTTTTTGGTTTGATATTTGAAGTTTGGCTTTTAATAGTGTTCTTAGAGATTTTGGAGATTTTTGGAGATGTTCCAGTTTGTATATATGTTTGAAAAAATGTGTGTGTTTGAGTTTTTAGAGATGAAATTAATAAAATATTTAATTTTAGAACATTGATAGGATTTTTAGTGATTACGGAAAGAAGAGAAATATATTGGTAAAATATAGGGTACTCAAATCAAAGTTGTTATATGAGTGAATTAGGATAAGAGAGCAAACTAGAGTTTGTTTAGGTAAACTTCCTCTTTTTGAATTGATGAAAGAGTTTTTCTAATAAATCATTCATTCAAGGTGTATGCATATGTTATCATTCATTGATCATAGATATTTAGGATTATGGAATTTTACCTGTCAAATTATTTGCTCCTAAAGCAAGTATCTGGAGCTGTGACAAGTTCCCAATTTGCATTGGAATGTTTCCAGTGAAATTGTTGTAAGACATAACAATTTCATTGAGTTCTGCACATGTGGTTAAACTTTGTGCAATATTCCCACCCAATTGATTATGTGAAAGTCTTAAAAATTCCAGTTTTGGTAAATGATGACAAATGCTTGGGGGAAGAGTACCAGAGAGCTGGTTTCTGGAAAGAACAATTCCTTGCAAAGAAGAAAGGTTGAATATGCTCCAAGGAATAGTCCCAATCAGATTATTTCCCGGAAGATTCAACCTTTCAAGATTGGTTAACAATCCAAAACTCAATGGTATTTGACCACTAACCAGATTAAATGAAATATTTAGTACACGAAGTCTTCTCAGGTGTCCGATTTCATAAGGGATTTGGCCGTCAAAGCTATTGTTACTGATGTTTAAGTACCTCAGAAAAGAGAGGTTGCCGATTTCATTTGCGATTGTGCCTTGTAAACCCATATTGAAAAGATCCAAACCCGTGACTCTTGGGCGCCTTCGACTGCAGGTGACTCCAATCCAAGTACAGAAAGAGCTTCCCTGTGACCAGTTCTTGGCCATAATGTTGTTTGGCTCATGAGTTATTCGAGCCTTGAGGGCTAGAAGAGAGGATTCATCGGTGGACATGTTGAAAGACAAAACGAGCCATATTTGCGTCATCATGAGGTAAACTGCCCCCAAGAAAATCAATGGCGAAGCAGCCACTTTTCCCATTTTCTATATATTTTGAGAGATTTAGCAGAGAAATTGAACTTGGGTTTACCAAGAACTTAGAAAATCTACTGGGATCCCTTATAATCTTGATGGCCTGAGTTTTGTGGCCCATATCTTCGAATATTATATCATAAATAGAGTGGAAAATAATTTGATGAAATATTGATATAATTTGATAAAAAAAATGTAATAAAAAGTTTTTCTTATATCTTAAATTTCTTTGTTTCTTGTTTACTATAACCAAAAAAAAAAAAATCATGAAACTTCATTATGCATATTAATCGAATTAATTCAGATACATTCAATTCATACAAAAAAAAAAAAAAAAAAAAAAAAAACTTCCAGGATTTCAAATAAAAAATCTAATCCTTTAAATCAAAGCAAACTGCTCAAACAAAATACCAAGAGAATTAAAGGGTAAACTATACATTCACGTCATAAATGCAATATACTTATTTTGTTTGATGGAATAAGATTAATATTAAGAGAACTTCTAATAAAATAAGTGTAATATACTTGTTTTTTTAGTGAATAAATTCTGTCAAACTGAATTTGAAATAGAATTTCTGAAAATTTAATTAAATTAGCAGTATGCTATAAGTAGAACCATTCACTACTAACTTCGGGACTTGACTTGACTTGCAATTATGGCTTGGAGTTTAGTATTGACTTGACTTCAATAGCTGGCACCATTTAACACGGTTCTCGAAAATTTTGGGACATCTCAACTCAAGTTGGGTTTTTCTATCTTGTTTTTGTGCACTATATTCTGTTCAAACTCACTATTATTGCTTGACTAATTAACATAATTACATTGACTTATTTTTCTAATCAGGAATAATATATAGAATAAATATCTGTGATATGAATGTGATTCACATACACATTAAAATAATATAGATCTTAAAAATAAAAATAAAAATAAAAAATCTTCTTGGTATAACCGATCAAAAAATCTCAAATTATTTAACTTCTTCGTATAACCAACCAAAATTCTAAATTTCGAAATTTTCAATATTAAATTGTTTAGCATCAGAGAGGTTGTTGACATGGAATGATCCAGGGCGAACAAACAAGTTTTTTTAATTTAAAAAAATTGTATAGTATAAAAGTTTTCTCTCAATTTTGAAAAACAGTATCCTCTTAAAATTATTTTTCTTATTTTTAACCAAAAATTAAACAATTTTATTTTAAGTTGACATAAAATAACTCATCTCTTGCCCTACACTTTCACATGAATTTTTATTTGATATAAAAACAACATATATATTACCCTGCCTTTTTTCCCCATAATCTCTATTAAAGCTTTGGGGGGAGGGGTTAGCGATATGAATTTGATTCGAATTTGATTCGATTTGTTAGGTTTTTAACGTATTATAGATTCGATCTAATTATGATGATTCATAACTCGAAATATTATAGATTCAGTATTAAAGATCCTTCTTCAGGAATAAATAATATATATATATATATATAATATTTTTATTAAAATAAGTAACATTACTAATATTTTAGCATTAGTTTAACAAAATATTAGTTGATAATTGATTCATAATTTCAATTTGTATGCATATTTTCATCAACATGTGAATTTAAGATAAGAAAGTTTGAATATCTAAACTAAATCAAATGAAATTATAACATTAACAAACTTGATTCAAGCTAATAAAATATCATTTGAGCTCAATTAACTAAATAATCAAGCTAAACTCAAACAAAATATATAACAGTGGAAACCCAACTCTTTGTTTTTGTACTAACTTTTCTTTAATTTAATTTATGCAAGTTTATTGATAAATAAAATAAAAAATCAAACTCCAACACAATTTTAAAAGTTATAAATAACACCAAGCTCATTTACACTTGTAATCACACTCGGTCCCTCGCAATGTTCACTCTTTCCCTTATAAAACATTATATAGCTTCAAAAAAATCTTAATGTTGTATGTGGATGGATTTTAGCCCAATCTAGCGAGTTTCGTAAGACCGGGTCAAAACCCTTCCTAATGAATTGAAACTTATAAAATTGACACCTGCCATCTATTTTTTATTCAAAATTTCTAAAAGACATTGATTTGATATTTACCACATATTTTTTTCTACATACCCCAACATCCAAAACTAATTTAAGCGGAACTTCAACTTTAACCACAAAACCCAACATCGAAAACTTAACCAAATGAAATTTCAAAGATTTTACCGAAACTACCCAAACCATTTTTTTTAACTGAAGCCCGCAAAACCGGACCAAAACCCATCCAAATAGACCCATGTGAGGGACCCTAAGAAAAATTTAACCAAATAGCCATAAACAATTCGGGCCTGTTTGTTTGGCGTTTCCCAGAATTTTTTCGTGTTTGGGAAATGCCAAACAAACATGTTTTCTATTTTCCGAAATAAATTTTTCATCCATTAATTTTCTCAAACTACTCTCTCAAAAGCCAAACAAACAACAATTTTCTTATCTCTAAACAAAACCTATACAAACTCTATTTTGATTTGACATAAAGTAACATATCTCTTACACAATTTATCTCACATAACAAACATGATTTGACATAAAGTCTTACACATCTTACACCTACAACCCAACTCTTCCAAAAAAACCTACACCTACTTTATTTCTCAAACCACTCTCTCAAAACCCAAACAAACAATATTACGCAAATCGAGATTATTTCACAAACCTCCACTACTCTCCCAAACTACTTTCCCAAACGCCAAACAAACAGGCCCTTCACATTTGTGCGTTCAAAACTTTTTCAACGTCATTATGTTAGTACTAAAATAATTTTGAAAGCTTAATCGATACCCACTTTAATTAATTAGCTCGCTCCCAAAGAAGTGATTAAACATCATATTCAAATAAAGTGATTAAACAGAGAGGCTTAAAACAGACAGTATCTATTACTCTTACAATTTATCATAAAATTACTTAGAATACCAAACCATCGTCTCAAAACACATACCATACATAGCAAAATTCAACTAATAGTACAACCAAATTACTTATTAAGGTCTCTAAATTCGCCAAAAGCGGCTTTACGGGCTCACTCGAACCATTCTTTCAAATCAAAAGCTAAGCTTCCTCTTCAATTGCCAGAGTTTCTTAACTCCGGACGAACAAAATCTGCATCTGCAGGCACCGAGATGTCAACAGTGGGTCTCAACTGGGCACAAACCTCAATAGCACCGTGCACAGGATCAGACAAGAAGTTGCTGATGAGATCTTGGTTGATTGGGCTGCCATTGTCTACTGCAACCAGAGCCTGCTGGGTAAGGATGTAATCGAACCTTGGGGCCCACTTCCTTGATCCCAAACGAGCAGTAGTTGAACAGTTATCAACCATGAATGAAACACCACGAGCATGCATGAATGGGTTTAAGGAATCCACAGACTCGATCACACTCTCGTTTATAATCTCAGAGTAAGAGTGGCCTTTCTTCCTCAGAATCTCAATCTGTGTAGTCAATAAAGTGAATTCAAGATTAGAGTTCAAAAATATACCTGCAAGTTGCACACTAGCTTTGCGACTTCAAGAAAATATATTTGAATTAAGACAGAAAGACAACTCACCTGGGCCATCATCAATGCCACAAAGACACCAGCAGTGAAAGGATACAGAGGTCCCAAATCACCAGCTGGGCGTGTTGCTCGAACTCGCTCACCAACCTTCCACATTCGTGTCTGGTCGATTTTACCCATTGGGAAAGCTGGAAGTCCTTCTTTTTCCTGAATCAAAAAGAAACAAAAATATTAGTGTAAGAAAAAGGAATGCCACTAGGTCTTGGCAGAATAAGGACAGAGTTGTGAGTTAAATACATAGAAGCGACGCCCGGCCAAGACAACACTCCTTATCTCACTTCCACTGGCTACATCTTCATAGCACTCATATAGGATATCCATGCAGGGATAATATGAAGCACTATATGCAGTCTCAAAGTCTTTTTTGTCATCTTCACTTAGTGCATTGTAGACAGAGAGCATACCCTGTCAAAGATTAAAAACATAAAAATGATATAGCAGAAACAATAATTAGAACGATTCAAGAAAACAATAACTATACATGAAGGTCCTAAATCTAACCTTCGTTGATATGGTCTTGGAAATTATTCCAGTAATGCTCTCCACGGTGTTCTTGTAAGCAAGATCCTCACTCATTCCATGTTCAGTGTACCTTCTGAATAAGGATTCCACAATACCATGCACCGCACCAAGCAAAATGCCTATGAACCAAAGGAGTAAAATCAGGATTCATAAAATCAATTAGGCACCAATAATTTTAGGAAGCACAATTACCTCGCTCCCCAAAGATATCACTCTTGTACTCTGACTCCAGAGTAGTGGCAAAAGTGAAAGGTGAACCAAGTGCAACTGACCAACCAAGGGCAACGTCTGTAGCTCTGCCATCAACATCCTTAAAAAGGTAAAAGGGGAAAACATCAAATATTAAAGACCATGTACGTCAAGAAATCAGCTACCAGCCTGCACCAAACTCAAACATGCACACATGGAGAAGGAAATACCTGGTGAACTGCAAAACTTGCATTAATACCAGCACCGTTGATTTCTTTCCCTTGCACGTATAACCTTCTGACAGAAGGTCCCATTCCCTTGGGACATACAGCTATCACACTAATGTTTTTGGGAAAGTCAAGACCCAATGACTGCAAATGGCCCAACAGGAATCCATGGGAAAGTCCAAGAATGCTATTCGGTTTCATGTGGGAGAACACTTTTTCGTAATTATCAGCCTGCAACAGTTGGCAAAATTAATTATATAGGTCTACAACATAAATAAAAAGTTAAAACTGATATTGCAGACATCATTTCAGTGACTATATGCAAATTTCTGGGAGCATCACAATGACGCCACAAGCACATACAAAGAAGATATATAGAAAAATTTCATCTACATGTTTCAGGGAAAATACATTTGTTACAATCCTATATAAATCATTCGATCACTTAATGGTATTCAAAAGAAGGGAAATCATATATACATGTATGAAGAGGATGGATCACAAATCTTAATGATAAAAATTTAAGGAATTTATACCTGAGCTGAATCTGATATCAAGAGCAGCACCAAATCACTGCCAGAGACAGTTTCCCATATGTCTCCTAGGGTCCCATTTTCTTCTGTAAACCCAGCAGCACGGGCCTCTTCAAATGAACGAGAACCCTTCCTCAAACCAATCTGCATTTCATTGCAAACAAACATAAATGATATTTCTCAAGGAGGAGCATAAAAGCATCATTCGTTATTCCTCCATAATCATACAACATAAGTTTAGAATATAACCGAAAAGATTTACCTTGACAACGATGTCAGATTTTGCTTCAGAAAGGGAATCCCTTAGATTCTGAGCTTGAGCAGGTCCCTACAGATAAGCAAAAAGACATCCCATCAAGAAGAACCAACTAAAGAATAAGTAAGCTAAATAATATAGTTGATAATTTAGATGATAATACATAAACTCAATAAGAACCAAATATTTCTCAAGGTTAATTAAAAAATATACCTGTGAGCCCCAACCAATCACTCCAATTTGCTTTATACCCTTGAATGAATCTGGTAATAAGGTGAACAAATTCCTTCCTCCTCTCACAATGTACTACAAGCAATACAAAAAATAACAAGACGAATAAATAACAAAAATTGCAAATCTAAAAAAGCAATCAAGTCAATTTTATCTCAAAGGTACAACTACTGAGGCACGATGTACAACTTCTTAACTCTTACAAAAATTTAATTAGGCTTTTTTAGCACAGCAAAATATCAGAAATCCAATGCATGCTCAAAGGAATGGAGTAGATTGCTCTCGAAGCTTGTACATTGTCGTATATCAATTCAATATTAACAAGACAAACAAACAACAGACTCGCAAATCTGAAAAACTATCAGGTCAATTTTATCCCTACGGTACAACTTCTGCTGCACGATGTACAACTCCACACGTCTTACACAAATTTAATTAGGTTATCATCACAGCAAAAATATCAGAAATCATAACTCGTAAATTATAAATAAATAAATCTTAAAACGTAATCCAAAAAAAAACATTTCTATATAGGTAAGTGATCAAACCTCTTCGTGACCTGCGAGATTTACTTTCTCCTTGGTGAAAACGGAGGTTTCAAAATCGAGGGAGGTAAGGGGTTTGATTGCGGGTACGGAAACCATGCGAGCACCTAGAGCCGAGCCGGAGGCTGCGGCGGCTCGGAGCGGCTTGAGTGAAGGAGATGAGGATGAGAGGAAACCTAACGAGAGAGGCTGGGTTTTGGATGGGGCTATGGATTTGGAAGTGGCTGTGATTGTGATTGTGGAGAAAGAGGTGGGCGCCGCCGCCGCCATTGCTGTGTGGCTTTTCTGTATGTGAAGAGAGGCTTCTCTGTGAAAATGTAAGTAGAGGGAGTTAGGGGTAGTGTGTGTGATTGCTTCTTTTTATAGTGGGAAATGAGGATTGGTTGGTAGGGATTATTATGAATTTATGATGGTAAGTCTTTTTTTTTTTTTTTTTTTTTTGGATAAGGGTAAGTCATCATAGCTTTTGTAAAAATGAACTTACCAAAATTCAGTCCTTCCACATCAATTTCTAAAAAAGTACATTTCTAATATGATAAACATCACTAATGGTCTTTCTTATCATTAATTTT
This sequence comes from Penstemon newberryi var. newberryi, assembly GCA_030819805.1. Taxonomy (NCBI): domain Eukaryota; kingdom Viridiplantae; phylum Streptophyta; class Magnoliopsida; order Lamiales; family Plantaginaceae; genus Penstemon; species Penstemon newberryi. The sequence continues at coordinate 2,081,233 of JAUALY010000003.1, read as the reverse complement.
ATAAAGAATGATTTCGTTTGTGTTTTTTCTTATGTTAGTCCCCACTATGAATTAGTTGTTTCACTTTGGTCATTCTCAGGTGGTCCAAAACAGTTTTATGAGGGACTATATTGATAAAGAAACAATTTTATGAGGGACTAAATGGATACCAAATATTTTTATGAGGGACTAAAGTATAAAACTATAAGTAAAAGATTCCTTGTAAATGACCAAAGTGAAACAAATAATTCATAGTGGGGACTAACGTGGGAAAAAAATACTAGAGGGACCACTCTGTAAAAAGCAATATTATTAAAACCGGACCGATCCGGTTTACCCCCTAAAACCGTTTGACTCAAAAACCAGACTGAATCGGGTTGAACCAGTGAACCGACGAACCGGTTTGGACCGGTTCAATCCAATTCTGAATTTCCCTTTTTTTTCTTTTTTTTCGATTTTTTTAATTCTTTTAATGTTAAAAATAAACTAAAAATTCTTGTAGAATGTGAGATTTGAACACCTAAACTCTTGCATGAAACATAACTTTCTTACAATTTGAGCTACATCATTTTTGTTAAACTTTTAGTACAAAAATTTATAAATTATAGAAAACATGTAGCCAAATTTATTTATAAATTAGATTATGATAACTAACTCAAATTAACATTTTACACATTATCAATGAAAATTAATACTCAAATAATATTTTTTTATTAAAATTTGTTCTATAAGATATTTCTTTCCAATATTATTTTCAGGATAAAGAGTGTCAAATTTTGAAAGTCAAATAGATATATTATGCAAGTTTGATTTTGAATATTAAACTTTTATACATAATCATATTTTAAAATTTATTAATCTCTTAGTTTGTTGTATTTTTAACTTACACTTTCAAATTTTTATATAGAAATATATTTATATTATATTTATATGAGCTTACAAATTAGTATCACATTACCGTTATGATATAAGTTAGATAAATATTATATGATTTAATTTAAATATAATATAAGATTTTGTATATTTTTAATCATTTGTAGGATAATGTTTAAATTTTATGCATATTACATATATTTTAAAAGTAAATTTATTTATTATATCATTATGACGTCATCCGGTCCGACTAGCGATCCGATTGGTTCGACCAGTAAAACCAGTGACCAGTCGGCTCACTGGTTCACTGTCCGGTCCGGTTCTAAAAACATTGGTAAAAAGTTAATGATAACTAGGACCATTAGTGGTGTTTACCCTTTATAATAAACATGTTATTAAATATATTTCAAAACTTACATACTATTGATTTACCATTTCAAATATTAATTCAAAATACATATGATTCTTTTAGCTATCATCATCATTACCTTAAGGGTATAAATCTCTTCTAAAATACAAATGGTTCAGTTATAAAGGTTTTATGTTCGAAAATTTTAACAATTCAGTAGTATATCTTAAAACATGATAGACATTTTATAGTTTAAAAATATACTGTTAGAATTTCCTAATTTCCTAAATTTGCAAAATGAGATCAAGGAGAAACGTGAAAATCAATGTCACTTTCTTATATAATAAAAAGGGTAAAATACAATTTCCCCTTAAAGATACTAGTTACCCCATAAAGTATCAATTGTAACAATTAACCCTCTGTTATAATAATTTTGAATTTTTCTCCATAAAGTATCAATTGTAAACATTAACCCTCTGTTATAATAATTTTGGATTTTTCATTCCAGAACTCCTGCCCCTTTTATAACCAATAAATTGTTTCTTTATTAAATATTTAATCCTCAGTCCACTAAAAAACATAATGTCTCAATTTCTTCATTCATTTGTTCCTTTAGTTTTTTTGTCTCAATTCTTTTTCTTTATTTCCATCTCATATTTTTTCATTATTTTCGTTTCAATTTGTTTTCTTTATTTTTTGTCTCAATTTTTTCCTTTAAATTTTGTCTTGATTTTTATGTGTTGATAATTATCTCATGTATTCTCGTTACAAATTATTATTCCAAATGTTGAGTAATTCTCCTTCAGATTCTTACTCGAAAAAATCGAACTTGACACATGCTCGTATCATCAATTCCTCAATCTATAACTATTCTAACTTCTTTGGAAAAATTGCATATTTGGTACCATACAATAGGGCACTTTGTAATCCTGGTACCAATGAATAGGTAAATGCACATTTAGTACCACAATCTAAAGTTTTGGTCGCACATGGTCATTTTCTCGTCTTTTGGAGGTAAAATAATCACGTTTCCCTCACTTTTGGAGGGAAAATTAATTATCACATTATTCATCTTTTGGAAGAAAAAATATAATGTTTCCTTCATGTTACCTCGTGATGATTTTCACTTTACATGTAGTGCACGTGGCTGATTTCATCCATTTCGGTCCAATCATTTGATGGACATTGCAACCAATATTTAAATTGTGGTATTAGATGTCTATTTATATATCAAGTGATATTAATATTGCAAAATGTTCAATTATATGACACCAAATTTGCAATTTTCCCTAACTTCTTTATACAAATAAAAAAAAATATCCAATACCAATACAAATCACCAATAGTATGAGCATGTGCAAGTTTGAACTTCGCAAGTAAGAATTTGAAAGAAAATTCTCAACATCCGAAATGTTGATTTCTAACAAAAATAATTTTCACCAAATAAAACAGAGACAAAGGAAAAACAAACGAGATAAAGATAAAGAAAAAAATTAAAACAGAAAATAAAGAAAATCAAATTGAAACGGAAATTAAAAAAAATAAGATGGAAATAAAGAAAAAAAATTAGACCAAAAAAAGGAAGAAAACAAAAGAACGAAGAAATTGAGATATAATATTGTTTGCTGGATGGATGAATAAATAATTAATTAAAAAAACAATGTATTGGTTATGAAATGGGTAGGGATAGTTTTGGAATAAAAAGTCCACAATTATAACAAATGGGTTAAGTGTTAGAAGTGATACTTTAGGGTAACTGGTACTACCCCACCCTAATAAGAAATTAGATAACATAATTTAAGAGCATCACCAGTGGTAAGCCTAAAAATTGGACCCAATTTTTCATTTACAACATGTTAAATTGTTTTGCACTCCCTGAATTTTTTTTTCCATAGGCATACAAAATGGGAGCCATCTTTTAAAATCAATTTAAATTAAATTTATTTCACTAACTTAAAATTAAAGTCTATTTAAAAATATAATCAAAAGTAATTTTAGACTAAATTTAAATAAATAAAATTCAAAATGTTTGTGAATTTTATGATGATTATCATTTGTAGACAATGAACTCATTGATCGTGTTTTCATTAATTTTTCAAGTTATGATTTATATTTTATTTTATCAGTATTTTTATCATTTCCATGTGTCGACTCATGAATGATTTGGTAAGCCAAAAAAGGCTAATTAACAAAAAAAAACACTTGCTAACATGTTTTGGAGAAAGTCTTTTTGAAAGTTTTGTTCAAGCAAATGAACATTTGACATATAAAACTGTTAGAAGATAATAAATGTATATTTTAAATTTTAGTAAATTAAACTTAAATTTTAAATGATAGCTACAACTCATTAATAAATCTAGCATCTATCGTTGAAAAGTGTTGGAAAATTGATTTTTAAGTTCGACAGGCTCAGAGCCCCAATATGAGCTGAACTGGGAAAGTTAGGGAAGGTGGGCACTTTGCACCTGCCTTAATGTCCACCATTGTGACCTGATTATTGAACATTTTGAATTCGTACTAGTTTAGGTTCCATTTGAACTCACCTCTAATGATGCTCTGACAGAAGGTTGTGTATTAAGTATTACTCAAAAGAAGTATGCAATTCCTTATATTATGCGTCTCTCAATGTTAAAAATAAGTGGTCCAAATTTAACAATATAAAAAATCAATTAAGTATAAAAGTTAGTAGGGGCAGTCAATGGTCATTCCGACCGTTAATATTGTACGACTGTGTACAAAGGTCGGCTCTTGAAGTCTGAGCATTGAGCAACATGATACACACCCATTGTTGTACATGTACTGGAAAAGTCATCGTAATCTGTTGTATTACCCTTTTACCCACTCATTAGAAAAACCCAAAGTTCTCTCCAAGCCCTTGTATTGTCTCGAAGAAAAAATATAATGCAGCCACCGGCGTGAAAATAATCTCCGGCGAAATGAATCAGGACTTCTTAGTTTGACATTTGGAATAGTGGTGAAAATTTGTGAAATAATCTCAATTTGTGTAATGTTGTTTGTTTGGATTTTGAGATAATAGTTTGAGACATAAGGTGGATGTAATTTTTTTCAAAAGAGTTTAGGTTGTAGGGGAAAGATTAATTTATGTCAAATCAAAGTAAAGTTTGTGTATGTTTTATTAGAGATATATAAGAAAAATTGTTTGTTTGACTTTGAAAGAGTAGTTATGAAAAATTAAGAGAGGATAATTTTTTTTTTTTTTTTTTTTTATACATTGGGATAAATTTATTAGAAATGGTGTTTGTCGCGCTTTTCTCAAACACGAAATATTTTTGGGAGATGCCAAATAAATAGGGCCTCAGAGTTTTCAATCGAAAATCCTTTTAATTAATTGATTGAAATCCATTAATTTATTGCATATAGTATTGAAAAGATATAAACCCTAAATATATTACACATATAACATATTGATAAAATATCTCTTTAATTCATTTCTTCATTCCCGTAGGTGAATTATGTGGTTGGTAATTAGAATTTGGCACTTAATACGTTTTCTAAATTTTAATTTGTTTGTAGTAAATTATGAATTGTAGTTATCAAAAAGAGGATAAGGTGTCACACTTTGATGTTATATTTTGGTTTTACATTATCTACCATTCAAGTGTGTGTGCGAACCCACACAATTTTTTTTTAAAAACACACTTTTCAAGATTGATATGTGTGACACAAACATGTGACACCAAAATGTGACAAAGGATCCTCACCTTTGAATAATTTTGTTGGGCAAAAAGAAAGAGGATTTGTTTTACTTATTCTGGCAAAAGAAGGGGAAAATAAATTTTGGTGAACTTGTACATTATATTTACTAGTATATCTCAACAAGAGTCCTCGCTCTTGCTGAGATATACGAGGACTAGGACTCTTGCTGAGATATATGATTTCTTCATGGGAAAAAATTTGCTACAAATGAACTCAGAAAATATCGTCATTTATCAAGTTCAGATTTATGTCCAAGGTGCCTTGGTCACACGGAATTCATCACTCATGCTCTTCGGGACTGCGTTTGGACGAAAAAGGTTTGGGAATTACTCATTGCTCCAACCCAATTTTACCAATTTGTTAGCCTGAATGGTAATTCTTGGTTGAAAGATAATCTGACTAAACTGAAGTTTGATAACATTTTTGCACCGGATGTCCCGTGGGATAAAATATTTTCAGCTACGGTATGGGCAATGTGCAAATCCAGGAATAAAATGGTTTTTGAGAACAAAGCAGAAAGGCCGCAACAAGTAATTCTCGCTGCTAAAATGTTGGCTTTGAACATAAACATGGCTCTTCCGGGTACGGGAAAAAAGCATCCAAAAGCAAAGAAAATGGTTTTATGGAAAAAACCGGATAGGGGTGGTACAAGATTAATACCGATGGAAGCGTTTTGACCACTAAAAAAAGTGCAGCGGCAGGAGGACTTATTAGAGACGAAAAGGGTGTTTGGATAGTTGGTTTCACTAGGAGCTTGGGTAACGTCTCCATCACTATGGCTGAACTTTTGGCGGCTAGAGAGGGATTGGCGTTGGCTTGGGAAAGAAGACTTCATAGGGTGGTGTTGGAGTTAGACTCGGAGGTTGTCCTAAACTTGATCAAATCAGCTGATACGAAATCACACCCACTTGGTTTCATAGTTGAAGATTGTAGAAGACTTATTGGTATGCCATGGGAATGCATTACAAGACACACGTTGAGAAGCGGGAATGCTTGTGCCGATGCACTTTCGAAGATGGGACATGATTGTGGGAGAGGAGGGCAGTACTGAGACATACCCCCCAGTCTTTGATGCCACCCCTTGAAAGGGATATATAGCCTTTCTTTTGTTAGTTTTTTGTTTTTCCGTTTTGTACCAAAAAAAAAAAAAAATATCTCAGCAAGAGTCCTCGCATGCTTTAATTCTGCAACATGCGTTCCCGAGTGCATTAAATTTTTAAAGCACACAAAATAATGATTTCTTCATGGGAAAAAATAAAAGTAAATTTTATTTAGGGTGAGTTTGGTCTAGCGGTGGAGTTCTTAAAAACACTTCTAGACCTTCATTGTGATTTTTGAAGTGTTTGGCCCCAATTATAGAAATTGTTTTTAGTCAATTGTGATTTTAATGGTGTTTGGCCCCTAATATTATAATCACTTTTGGGATTCCCAGAAGTCTAAAATCAACTCATTTTAGAAGCTACTAAAGTGTTACTTTTGCAAAAGCTATTATCCAAAATCAATTATTTTATAATTAAATTTTATCATAATCAATTATTGCCAAAATCCATTTTAATAAAATTAATTCTCCTATAATTGATTTTTGAATCGCTAGGCCAAACTCACTCTTAAATAGGATAAGTAAAGAAGATAAAATGTTAATTAATTAAATTAATTAAAGCACTAAAAATAATATAAAAATACCAAAAAATTGCTATGCCATGATATGACTTCTCTTTATAGTAATAAAAAAAGTAAAATATGAAAATATCTATCCTTATAGAAGGTAAAAAGTCACTTAATTAAATTAATTTTAGATTAAAAAAAGTGAAAGATAAAAGGTCATGGGGATTAGTAGAGAAGTTAAAAAGACAAAATTAAGTTAATTTATATATTAAGTGCAAAATAAGAAAATAAAAAATTTGTTACACCATGCATTGACTTCTCTTTATAAATAGTATAGATAAAATGGTGTTTTAGTCTTTCTAGTTTCTACACATAATATTTCAGAAACTGGGTATCATGCTACATTTAAACTTAGGACACGTGTCGTTATATAGTTGGATTCAGTGGTTCCTCGAGGATGACCACGAGGAACCATAAAAAAAAAGAAAAAAGAAAAAAGAAAAAAGTATACACAGCACACGTGCTACAAGTTACATCAACGACTTTAATTAGTGTTTTATTAGGATTTGGCCACCCTTATTATAAAGAAGGTTAGCTGGGCCTAGGTCCAGAGAAAAATAATTACTCTAACATCTTAGGAAATATATTTAGTGCATACCCAACTAATTTGTTCCTATTGTTGTCTTTACAACATTAAAAACAAAACTAAAAATTAAGGAAAAATTACTCAAACTATCATGAGATTTAGTATAATTATATTGATAACCCAAAATTAAATCAAGTTATTTCATACTCGACTCGAGTTCGTTCGATAAAAGTTTGTTTAAGCTCGGTTCGTCACATTAATCAAATAAGCTTGAATATCATTTTTTGTTTGATAACTTTTGACGCTCGGCTTGGATTCAATTCAATAATCTAAAAAATGATAATATACATGTAAAATATCAAGCTACTCGATACCCGACTCGAGCTCATTCGATAAAAACTCGTTTGTGTTTGGTTCATTTAACAATCAAACCAAGCTAAAACATAAAATTTCAAGCTTGAAAAAATTCAAACAAGCATTGAACAGTGTGTTGTTCGACACTACTCAGCTCGATTACACCATTAATCAACCTTCATGTGCGTTGAGAAATTACACTAACTACTCTTGAAGTATTGGATTCAATACTATTATTCTTTACATCATTAAATTTGTGACGGTGCATGCCAAAGTCATTGAAAAAAATTGATTTGAAAAAATTGGGTGAAATCGGTGCAAACACGGGTGAAGTCGTTTTATCAACCCTGAAATTTATGTTTTTTATTTGGTACACAAGGGTATTTATGAATTTGAACTATTTAGAGTTCTTGCACATTTAAAATTTTTATTGGGCCCAATTAACCAATAATTTATGTACAGCTTATTCTTAAGCAATTGGACTGTGCTATCTTATGAATAAATAATAATGTGTATATTAACAGTATTTCAGGCTATAGTTACGAGATATTATGCCATTTAATCAGTGGGCCGTTAGATATATCATATTATCATGTTGAAAGATTAGTTAAATCCATTAAGAAAAAACTACAAGTTACAATCCAAACAAATTATGCACCGGGCCAATGAAATTTGAGGCCCATTATTAAGACTAGCCCAAATCTGATTTGGTAGCAGTACCAATTGTAAAATATATACGTCTCTTGCTCTGCGGGCCTGAGGCATGCCTCAACAATTCACAAGTGTCATAGTTTTGGACTTTTGGCCTTTCGGGTAGTTTATAATTTATAAACAACTCACGTGTGAATGATACATTGTTCAAAATTGATTTAAATAAATTTAAATTATGTTAGAGCTTTATTTTATTGTTTAATGAAATGAGCTCAAATAAATTTTATCGAATGAGCTTGATACGAATATTGAATAGATTGATATTTTTACATGTATTTGGTCAATCTTAGCTTATTGAGATAAGCTCGAAACGAGATTAAAAAAAAATTAATTGAAAAATATTGTTTAAGGTACTTTCATTTGTATGACGAACCGAGCTCAAATGATTTTTTATTGCTCTAGTTGAATATCGAGACCTTGACTTGATCTTCCTACTTTCGACTCACATAAATCATCAAAATAAATATATGTATTCATATATTTTTGAAGTTTTTTATATTTCATTAATTATATGGAAGCAAATATTTAGAAGGGGTGTCTCCATCGCCAAAAAAACAGAAATTGGGAGTTCTCTAAAATCTATTAGATAAAAAAGCTATTTACCTCGACTCATTTTGTATAATTATGAGCTGCAAAATTTGAGTTCTTAAAGTTGAGGAATTGGAAAATTTCAGTTTCTATGTATAGATACGACAATATAACAACGTAAACACTCCATTTCGTATTAATTATAAATAAGAATATCATTTTTCTTAATAAGTCGTATAGTTTCTAAGAACCTTTTTTTTTGGTTCCTTTAGAAAAATTGTTCGAGTATGAGACTCGATTAAAACTGTTTGTTTGAATAAGATTAATTACTGGTTATATAACAAGGATAATGTGAATCAATTTTACCTTGTCAATTATAGAAATTTGCTTCACTTTCTGATCAATTTTAAATTAGATATATCGATTCAAGAAGTCTATTTCCAAGTTAACGGGATTGATCGGGGCTAATTTAGTTTTTAAGTATAATATTATTTGCGTTGATTGTAAAAACTTGAAATAGATTTGAGGTGCAGTAATTGATTTCAAAAGCAGTTTGGTAATATTCTACACTTGACCTGGTCCAACTAAATTTCATTAACCTTTAGACACGTTTAGGGTTGCCAAATTGAATTAATACACAAATTCATTACTGTAGCTTCTTGCACGTCCCCCGCCTACACATGCATCACCTTGTTGGGTACATTTTGTGTTATTGTTATATTTGGCACCATTTTTTTAACGAGGGAAAAACACTTTTGATACCAAAGTTTAATCCAAAAAATATATTTGATACCAAACTTTTCGAAAAGATATATTTTATACCATGATTCACACCCTCTTGAAACATTTAATTTTGCCGTCAATTTTCGGACGGAATTCAACATGTGCCGCTCACGTGCCCGCTAAGTTAACAATTGTGGGTCTTTAAAACCCCTGCCTGTTTTCTCTCCTATTGTCAACTTAACAGGCACGTGATGAATTCCGTTTAAAAATTAACGACAAAATTAAATATGTCCAGATAGTGTGAATCATGGTATGAAATGTATTTTTTCAAAAAGTTTGGTACCAAGTGTGTTTTTTAATTAAAATTTGGTATCAAAAGTGTTTTTTCTTTTTTTTTAACCGAGAAAATAATTTCTCACTTTTCCGTCATTAGAGCTATGTGACAAAATTTATACAAATTAAATAGGGATATCAAAATGAGATAAAAAGAAAATTCATTATTGACCCTATTATGATATAGTGGCATTATAAATTGCAGGTTTTTACTCATTTAAACTGTTAGATACTCATTTACCAAAAAAAGAAATGTAATTGTTTTATACTCGGTCTTTCTTGAATTTGTGTTCTTTTTGCAGTTATATATGAGAGTATGTCATTTTTAATATCTATCTTACTTGGATATATCATATATGGATAAGTTTTTACGAATTGAGACAGTAGAAAGCCAAAAGGGATAAACTCATAATAGTATAATTTTTTTTGAAATTTCATTAGTAAGTTTACGTCATTTCACTAATTAAAATTGAGAGAATTACACTTTTGGTTCGCACGTTAGGTTAATTCCCATTTTTGGTACACTGATTTATGTGTCTATCACATTTGATACCATATTTTAAAAAATTGTGACACATTTGATACCATCCGTTAAAAATCATCTTTAATTGGTGATGTGACAGTTAAATCTTATTGCAAAGTTGATGCATTATTTATATTGACTGGCAATTTTACCCCATAACATTTCAGGCTATCTAAATAGCCCTATATCTCCAAATTTAGTGACGATTTTAGTCCACACTGTTATCAAATTTCAAAATCGACTCAAATAAGACCATGTGCAGACCAATTTGTAGATTTTACTTATTACATTACTAATTTGATTTATAAAAAATATTAATAAATAAATAATACTTTAACATAAATCTAAAAAAATTTAAGAAAACATATTCTTTTCAAATCTAAGATATATATAATAGTATTAATCTATTTAATATTTATTAAAATAATAAATTCTAAATAATTATAATTTTAAAAAAAACTGGGTAACATTTCAGGCTACCTAAATAGCCCTACATCTCCAAATTTAGTGACGATTTTAGTTCACACTGTTATCAAATTTCAAAATTGACTCAAATAAGACCATGTGCAGACCAATTTTGAGATTTTACTATTACATTACTAATTTGATTTATAAAAAAATATTAATAAATTAAATAATACTTTAACATAAATCTAAAAAAATTTAAGAAAACATATTCTTTTCAAATCTAAGATATATATAATAGTATTAATCTATTTAATATTTATTAAAATAATAAATTCTAAATAATTATAATTTAAAAAAAACGGGGGGGGGGGGGGGGGGGTTAGTTTTTTTTTAAATTATAATTAATTATAATTTCTTATTTTAAGAAATATTAAATAGTTTTTAATTATATACTTTATTATTTTAATAAATACTAAATAGATTAATTCTATTATATAAATCTTAGATTCGAAAAGAATTTTTTTCCCAGATTTATATTAGTTTATTAATATTATTTATAAAATTAAATTAATTATGTAAATATTATAAGTAAAATCTCAAAATTAGTCTGCATGTGGTCTTATTCGAATCAATTTTAAAATTTGGCAACAATGTGAACTAAAATCGTCAGTAAATTTGAAGATGTAGGGCTATTTTGGTAACTTGAAATGTTATGGGGTAAAATTGTCAGTCAACATAAGTAATAAGACTTATTTGCCACGTCACCTATCAATGGTGATTTTTAACGGCGGTACCAAATGTGTCACAATTTGTTAAAATGTGGTACCAAATGTGTTGGACACATAAAGTGGTATACCAAAAGTAAGAATTGACCTAAAACGCGGTACCAAAAATGCAATTCTCTCAATTAATATGTATCTTCCGAAAAAGTAAGCAATTATTGTCATTATTTGGTATATTTGTTCTGTGTTAAAAAGAAAAAAGGTAGTCAAATTTAGGATGAATTTGAATTAAATAAATTGAATCATTCAACATATTTACAGATATTATCTAGTTTTTCAACTTACTGTGTCAAATTTGAGTTCTAGAATTCATCAAATATAAATAACATGTTCAAATTTAATATTAATAATTAATAAACTATGTTGAAGCGATATTTTACATAAAAAAAAAAAATTCAATCCATACATTATACATAACATATCATGAATTCTCCCTAAATAATTCCTTACCAAGCCAAACCATTTTTCACTTCCTTTCGAGTTTAAGTGAAAACATTTGTGTAGCTACGTGACATAATGCAACACATCTAGGTCTGTTAGTGAGTCGGATTCGGGTCGGTTTAGACTTGACTCATATATGGCTTCATTTATGTCGGACTGAATTCAGGTCAGATCCTGATCTTGCTCGGATCTAAATTTCTTGATTCCAATAGATCTTGATCGAATTCAGTCGGGAATCGCATTTTTTTAGATCCAATAAAATCTTCACTTTAAAAAATTACACTAGTATTTTTTTCCTAAAATAAGTTTATTAACTTTACTATTTTATGTTAATCTAACTCACATGTTCAAACTTTATTTACTAATATTCATACTTTTAGATGAAAAGAATATGCAAAAAAATGAATTTATGATCGTGTAATTAACTCCTATTTCCTTAAATTAATGATAAGATTATTAAGATATATACATTTTACTTATTTTATAAAATATTATATATATATATATATATATATATATATATATATATATATATATATATATATATATATATATATATATAAAAGTTTATTTATTTATTATCGGATATGGATCTTAATTGATCAGATCGACCTAGCTAAATTCATATTCGCTCCATGTATTTCATGATCGGATCAGATCAATCAAATCTCTAATTGAATTAAAATTCAAATAAATCGGACCGAATCCACATCGAATTCGGATTGAAATCTGCCCCATTGACAATCCTAAACACATCAATGAGAATAAATAATTCTCATAAACTTTAAAATAATGATAATTTAAGATTTAATTTCTGCGGAATATTAAGAAACAAATCAGTTGCACCACATCATATATGACGAAATAATTTGTAGTTTTCGTGGCTTATAAATAAGAGCCTATTGTAAGAGTTAAGTCATATTCCCCTTTACTTCACTTCCACTAATTTTCTACCTATGGAGTTACCTATCAAGAGACCTGACTTTGGTCACCTTCACACTCAATACAAAATAAATGCCAAAAACTTATCATACCAACTGACTCCAGGATACACCAAGTTCAGTTACCTTGGCTCTAATGGAGCCACCAAGTGTATATTGAATAACGTAACTTGCGACGCCATGCCAAGAGAACTCACTGCAATTGCTGGTCCAAGTGGGGCCGGAAAAACCACATTGCTCGAAATCCTGGCTGGGATGATTATCCCGTGTAGGCTTTCGACCGGCCATGTACTCTTAAACGACATGCCTATGAATGTCGCACATTTTCGGAGAGTTTCAGGTTATGTAACACAAGATGAAGCTCTTTTCCCCTTTCTTACGGTCGAAGAAACACTTACTTATAGTGCACGTCTAAGGTTGCATGTGGGACGTGAAAAGGCCATGAGTAGAGTCCGAGATTTGTTAAAGGAACTGGGATTGGAAAACATTGCAAATGAAAGAACAGGCAGTGAGTCAACTAGAGGAATTTCGGGTGGCGAAAAGCGTAGAGTATCGATTGGCGTAGAATTAGTACACGATCCTGCGGTTATTTTGCTAGACGAGCCCACCTCAGGGCTTGACTCAGCCTCCGCACTTCATGTAATGTTGCTACTTAAAACGATGGCCAAGAATCAAGGTAAGACGATAGTGCTAACAATCCATCAACCTGGATTTCGAATTCTTGATTTATTTGACAAGGTTATACTTTTATCCAACGGTATGGTTCTTCATAATGGTTCATTGAATCTTCTAGAAGAACGCCTTAAGTCTGCAGGCCATTGCATACCCCGGCATGTCAATGTGCTCGAATTCGCTATAGACGTGACAGAAAGCCTGCACAAAGAAGAAAACAAAATTGAAGAAATGGACCAAGAAAGTGATCATGATTACATCTTCAATTACAAAGAACAAAAAAAACATATCTTATACGTTAATTCTTCGTTCGAAGAAGTATTGATCCTGAGCCAGAGATTCTCCAAAAACATATTTAGAACCAAACAACTATTTGCGGCAAGGACAATTCAAGTTTTACTGGCAGGAATTTTACTAGGCACGGTATTCACAAATGCTTTTAACAACCCCAAGAGAACGAAGGTGCAGAACCAAGTTGGTTTCTTTGCCTTCAGTCTCACTTTCTTGATCTCATCTACGACAGAAGCTCTACCAATATTCTTGCAAGAAAGAAGAATTGTAATGAGAGAGACCACAAGAGGAGTATACAGAATCACTTCTTACATCATAGCAAACACTCTTGTTTTTATTCCGTTCCTTTTATTACTTGCTCTCCTTTACTCTATCCCAGTGTATTGGCTAGTTGGATTGAGGCACGAGATCGATGGATTTCTCTATTTCACTCTAGTAGTTTGGATGGTTGTCTTAATGTCGAACTCTTTCGTAGCTTGTTTCAGTGCATTAGTGCCAAATTACATCACAGGAATGTCATTGATTGCCGGAGTTATAGGGTCATTTTTTCTCTTCTCGGGGTACTTTCTAGCAAAGGATACTATACCAAAGTTCTGGAGTTTTATGCAGTATTTGAGTTTGTTCAAGTACCCATTTGAATGCTTCATTATAAATGAATTTGGAGGCGAGCAGGGGAAGTTGAGATGCTTACAATATATCGGAGGTGTCTGCATGATAAACGGCGATCAATTCTTGATGCAGCAAGGTTTGAAGGAGTCACAACAATGGAGTAACTTAGTTGTGATGTTTAGTTTCATTTTTGGTTACAGATTTGTTAGTTTTCTGATAATCTGGTATAAATCTTCTAGAGGCTGAAGTTTTAATAAAACTTCTACCCATATTGATATAATATGATAATCAACTTTTATTAATTAAATAAAAGCATCTTCAATTGCCCTGCTTTCTCTACTGCTTACTCTAACCTATCTTTGCTATATGAGAATTGAGAAACATAAACTCATAATTTTTGGCCTACTTTTGTTATCCTTTGTGTTTGAGGAACATATCAGACTATTTTGACAGAGTAAATTGGGAATCATATGGTATTAACTCATACCTACAAATTACTACTAGAAAAATGGCTAAATTTGAAAACAGAAAGACCATATAGGTGCACATAAGAATATTACTACATCTTGTTTTGTTGTAGATCCTATATTCCTATTATTATAGCCATATAAAGGGGGTTTTAGCAAGTTAACTCCCCGTGTTATGTATAACGGACAATTTACCTCTTGTGATATGAAATAATGAGCAATTTACATCTTTCCTCGTGGAGGTGGTGTTGTACACACGCTCTATAATGCGACTGAGACTTCTTTTACAAAACCACAGGACCTATTTTGCCCTTTTATTTATCAAATGGAGGTAAATTGCCTATTAGGAATAACACAAGTGGTAATTTGTAGTTGTAGCTTCCCTAAGATACACTCATGTGCACAAGATAATCTTATTATAACACCGCAGTCTTTATATGATACTTCCAAATTGTGATAAAAGGCCTAGATTTAGCTAAAATAAATAAATTTGCTACTCTTTTAAACGTGATTTCATTAAAGAAAGAAAATATCACTTGTTAGTAAATAATAAATTAATGGTAAAATACTCCTAATCACACATAATAATGTAAAACGGATAATTATTTAGTTTTCTTTTTTACCATAGTTTGGAGCCTCGAAACTCAGAACACTGCGCGAGATTGGCCATCTCTATTTGTTCTCATTTTTCACCGCTGCAATAGATACAGAAATAATCAAGAGTCAGCTAAGATTTTTGAATTCTTTTTGTGAGTAGAACCTAAAGAGAAATTTAAATTTAAAAAACCTCTTCTTCTTTACAGCTGCAAAGTAATAGCGCACAGCAGTAAACTTTCAATAGATTTTCTGAAAATGTCAATTTGGGGGGAAAGGGTGGGGAGCTGTAATATTTCTATTTTACCCTAATTTTACTCGTGGTTTTTTTTTCTTTCGTGTAAAATCTCGATTTTGACCCTAAAAGTAATTCCAAATCACGTGATTTTGATCCTGATTCCTAAACCTCTATGAAATCTTAAATTGAGGTTAAGATTTAAAAAAAAAATTAACATTTCCCCAATTAAATAAAAAAAAAAAAATGAAAAAAAATAAACATGGGCTGGACACGCCAACTCTCAAGATTGAGGTGGGTGGGGCACCACCCCACCAAATGGGCGGTGGTCACCCACCGCTCCACCATCCACCTTCCCTCTTCCTCCTTGTCATTCTTTTTCATAATTTTTTCCCTTTTTCATGGACGTCCCTTATCCTTACATCAATGGATATGTCCTTAATGATGGGAAATGTGGTGGTACAAAATTTTAGAGGCATTTACTTTGAAATTCACGATAAATATTCATTCATATATTTTAACAATGATTTGTTTGTTGAGATCGTATTTTATCAATAATCAAATAGATAGGGGTATTTTATTTTAATAAATTTTTTTTTTAATCGTTTTAAAAATAATATTAATCTAATTTTAGTCGTCTTAGAGCCTAAGTGAAAACAACTAAGGGGTGTAATTTTGTTTAAAATTAAAAATATGATAAGTTTATATAATTATCATTGGTTGGAATATCATTATGCAAAGGAGATGAAATAATTGTCTGATTACATTCAACATGAGATATCATGGGATCCTTCAGCATAATAGTGATTTTTATCTTGAACCGTTGTTTCTCTCAGGTTCTAGCTTAAATGCTATGGTAGGGACCAAACATCTAATAAATTCAAATTAATAATATGATTTATGTTTATTTATAATATCAAACGTGACTTTAATGAATATTTCACTTATATTGTAAAAAGAATGTTACGCACTTCATGGCTCGTGCGTCATGATGAAACACGAAAAATCCGCAATGCATGCGCCTCCTTAATGCGGTGGTAATTATTCATTCAAGTATGTAAAAATGCAATCAAAACTCTATTGTTATGTTGAAAGACCATTTTAACTTGAGTTATATCTAAATCTTAATTTTTAGCAAATTACCACACTTGGATATAATTATTGGTAATCTAAAAAAAATTATCCCATCGTGAAATCGAAATTGTCATAATACAAAGAAATAAAGAGTAAATATTAAAAAAGTTGGCAATTTTTTTGTTTAATATTAAAAGGGTAAACACTGATTTATTAATAATACCGATCTAGAATTGTACAAATGAGGGTCTGATCCAAAGCTATAGAATGCCGTACACAAGTAAGTAATACAAGAAAAGCCTATTGATCTAGCTACTCCGTGCAGCATAAGCACGACCTGTCAGCCGGAGGCCTTGGGCCGGCCCAATGTGCCATGGTCGGGATTCTAGTGTTTCGGAACTTGTGTATTGTGTTCGGAAGTATCTTCCTGCTCGGAAATTGTCCATAGAGCTTGTTTATTCCGCGATGTTCGGGATATGTGAAATGTCTCTCATCAAAAGGGAGGCGTTTTAGCTCTCCAAAAAATTATATTGCTGCTAATCCGTAAGTGTAACCATAGCAAGTGGACTGATTTCACATTAAGATTTCTTCGCCCTTTCCGTCAAAAAAAAAGCAAAGATGGAAGATTGAATTTTTTTGATGGGGTCTCCACCAGCAACTATTTTGGATTTCAAGGGTGATAAAAAAAATGGTTTATCGTCAATTTGATAATTGGTTGTCGATTATTGAGATAGTGCGGCTTTGAGGAATCATATTGAAGGTGAAAGGTGGAGATCGAAGAGACAGGATTAATGGCACTAGTAAGTTACATACTGCAACACTTATTATTGTTTATTTGTTAATTTTTTGAATTTTTGCTATAAACTTTTGGTACCAAATGTGTTGGCTTTGTAATATATGGTACCGTAACTTTAAAGTAAGGTCACTTATGGTACCAAAAGTGAAATTCTCTAGTTTACTTGTAAAAGAGGGCGGTCAATATACTCGCTGTGTGATGATGAGAAATGATAATATTATGCTGAAGTCTGAACAAATCATAATGAAAAAAAAACACATACAATCTGAAATATACTGTAATATTGATTATGACAATTTTGATGAGTGAATGCAAAAACAACCCCTGTATTAATAAAATCCCCCGTGTTTATCTTTTACTGGAAAAAATACACCTCTCAAGTCGAAATAACAATTTTAACCCACCAAAGAATGCAAAAACACCCCTCGTAATCTAAAAAATTGACAATAACCCCCTTGCTAACTTTAAATATTGACAATAACCCCTATGCACTTAATTAAAAAAAACCTCCCATGATTTATGAAGGAATTTCAAATTGAATTTTTTTGCTAATAAAAAAAAAACACTGGGTGATGGTGTTTGCTAATAAAAAGAACACAAGAGAGTTTTTGATAGTTAAACAAATAACAATGGGTATTTTTGAATTTAGCTCCATTTCTGATTCCTAATATTTTACTACCATACGTTAAATGTTACTTGTCGTGTAAAGTCGTCATACTTCAAATATGTTGAGCATTTTATATATTTCCCCCTTGTATCGGGTCAAGATGAGCCTTTCTTTCTAATACAAAGCATAAGACAAAGTGAATTGCGAAACCATTAGCATCAATCCAATAAACATTTGATCATGTGGGGCAGATTTGAATGTTAGAAGGTCTTCATTGGAACTATAAAGAAAGGTGTCTAAGTAGTAATATAATCCTTGGTAAAGATGTTTGGATGAAGAAAAAAAGAAGTATTTTTATGCATGTATTATTACTATTAAGTGAGCTGAAATAAGAATTTGTAAATAATCGAAGAAGATTATCATATAAATTCCAAAGTTTTGAGTTTTTTTTTAACTTCTGCATCTGGAAGATTTGTAACAAAGAATCATAAAACCAACAAACCTGTAACCAAAAATGAAACTTAACATCACAACTAAGTTATTCCATTTCAGTGACTCCTTTAAACCTTGCTGCATCAAGAATTGATCGCCGTTTATGAAGCATTGGTTTCCGATATTTTGTAAGCATCTCGACTTCCCCTGTTCGCCTCCAAACTCGTTTATCATAAAGCATTCAAATGGGTACTTGTACAAACTAAAATACTGCATAAAACTCCAGTACTTTGGTATAGTATCCTTCGATAAAAAATACCCCGAGAAGAGAAAAAACGACCCCATAACTCCAGCAATTAACGACATTCCCATGATTAAATTCGTCACTAGTGTACTGAAACACGCCACAAAAGAATTCGACATTAACATGACTATCCAAACTACTAGAGTAAAGTAGAGAAATCCATCGATCTCGTGCCTCAATCCAACTAGCCAGTACACTGGGATAGCGTAGACGAGAGCGACTATTAAAAGGAAAGGAACGAAAACGAGAGTGTTTGCTATGATGTAAGAAGATATTCTGTGTACTCCTCTTGTGGTCTCTCTCATTACAATTCTTCTTTCTTGCAAGAATATTGGTAGAGCCTCTGTCGTAGATGACATCAAGAAAGTGAGACTGAAGGCAAAGAAACCGACTTGGTTTTGCATCTTCATTCCCTTAGTTGTTGAAAGTGTTAGAAAATATCGTGCCTAGTAAAATTCCGACTAGTAAAGCTTGACTTGTCCTTGAAAAAAATAGTTGTTTAGTTCGAAAAATGTTTTTGGTGAATCTATGGCTCAGGATTAGTACTTCCTTGAATGAAGAATTACGGTATAAGATATGTTTTCGTTGTTCTTCGTGGTTTAAAATATAATTATGATCATTGGTAACATTTTCTTCGTTGTGCAGGCTTTCTATAACGTCTATGGAGAATTCAACCACATTGACATGACGAGGCATGCAATGGCCTGCAGACTTAAGACGTTCTTCAAGAAGATTCAAAGAACCATTATGAAGAACCATACCGTTGGATAAAAGTAAAACCTTGTCAAATAAATCAAGAATTTGAAATCCAGGTTGATGGATTGTTAGCACTATTGTCTTACCTTGGTTCTTGGCCATGGAATTAAGTAGCAACATTACATGAAGTGCCGAGGCTGAGTCAAGACCCGATATAGGCTCGTCTAGCAGAATAACCGCAGGATCGTTTACTAATTCTACTCCAATCGATACTCTACGCTTTTCGCCACCCGAAATTCCTCTAGTTGATGCCTATTCTTTCATCGGAAATGTGTTCTAATCCCAGTTCCTTTAACAGGTTCTCGACTCTCGTTTATACACATCCCATGTGCAACCTAAGACGTGCACTGTAAGTGAGTGTTTCTTCGACCGTAAGATGTGGGAAAAGACCTTCATTTTGTGTTACATAACCTGAAATTCTCCGAAAATGTGCTACATTCATAGGTAGGTCGTTTACGAGTACATGGCCGGTCGAGAGCCTACAGGGGACGATCATCCCGGCAAGGATTTCGAGCAGCGTGGTTTTTCCGGCCCCACTTGGGCCAGCAACTGCTGTGAGCCTCCTGGCATGGCTTCGCAATTCACGTTGTTCAGTATACATTTGGCGGTGGCTCCGTTCCAGCCAAGGCAACCGAAGTTGCTGTATCTTGGAGACAGTTTGTATGACAAGTTTTTGGTCTTTATTTTATATTGAGTTTGGAGGTGATCAAAATCAGCTGGTTTCTTGACAGGTAACTCCATAGTTTGAAAATTAAGTTGGTAGAAGTGAAGGGCTATAACTATGAGCTAAATGTTGGAACTAGCTCTTATTTATATTGAGTTTGGAGTGCATACATTTGTGACTTATGTTATGGCAAGGCTAGGTAGTGGATATCATGTGAGCTTCAACTCACCCACCCCCACCAAAGCAAATTATTCTTGCTATTGTAAGGATCGAGTGGTCGAGCTCATGAAATATCATATATATGGTTACTCAGTTTATGTCAAATTTTAGTAGAATCTTCTATTTAATTCAATTAATGTATTGACCTTGCTTTGTGAAGTTGGGTTGTCTCAAAAGTTTGAAAAGAGGGTGGGTCCGTGCATGCAATATGAATTTGAGTTGCAATGAGTTTGGTTCTTGGCCTTAATTAAATTGCTTTGTTAGATCATATCATTGAATTCTTATGTTAAATGTAGGATTCATGAGAGGATAAGGTGTTTATTTTTTTTGTGTTTAATTTGTTTGTTTCACGATTTCCATTCCTTATAAATTTGGGTTGGTGTAATGCATGTGGGAGCGTAGATGCTGATCAGCTTGTAGTGCACCGAATCATGCAGTTGGTGCCGTCCACGCTAAAATTGTTTTTGTATAGGAAGTTGGAACTAACTCCTGATATTGTACATGTTTGGTTAAATTTGCTTAGTTAAGGAATGAGTCAGTCAAAGTATATACTACTTTTAACACGTCACGTCGCCACACCACATACAATATTTTATATTGTTCCATCCTTTCAAAACTTTGCAGTTTAATGTGTAACACCTCAAATTTTAAAATATAAGAAAATAAAATAAGATTTATAACTTATCTCTAATTTAATTATGAGAACGTTCTAGTGTGTTAGTTTTCTAAATGTGTGCTTAAAATTTTCCGGATTATGGTTTCAAATAACTTCAAGCGAACCATGTATTTAAAAATTAGTATATGGCTCTGTTCATTTATTTTCTTTAGGTCGTTCTTGCGACTTCCTATTAGAGAGAAAACAAATCGCAGGCAGATGACACATTATTTGAAAGCAGGGTGCTCCCATGTGGGGTGTCACAACATGTCTCAACTTTGTTAGTTATTGCAAATTACTCCTAAAGCCATCGTCAACGGAGTATTCCACCAAGATTTTGACATGTGACTTGCAAATACGACATTGTGAGGGTGAATTTGTCTTTTCAATACACTTTACACTTTTATAAATTTTTGTGTTTTATCTCCTACAGCTCAACATATATATGAAACTTATGCTCAAATTAAATTATCACACAATGAATATATATATATATATATATATCTTTACTTTAAATTCTTCTTAATTTTTTTTTTAAATTTCTAATCTTGAAAATTAATTAATTTAATGTATACAAAATGAATTAGTAAATTTAATATCAAGATTAAGCTACAAATTGCTCGTGTTACTGTTTTCTTTCCTATAAAAGTCTATAAATCAAGATTACAAGTTTACAACGAAGGAAACATATTCGAGCCGAAGATCAATTGTGTATCATGAAAATTCAAATTATATACATACACTTTTAGGGATAAGCCAGACCCTTCAATTAACATTTATTAAGATTAAAATCAATTAGAAAATAATTGAACCACCATGCCTGTCTACATTGTGTTTTAGAAACTGACATAGGTTATTTCAAATCAATAAATTTGAATTTGTATATTTTTCATGACTTTTAATTTCAGGAATTTACTATATAATATTATTGGTTAATAACTTTTTGCACTTTACCCCCAATTTTTAAATAATTTTATAGTTTAGCCCCAATTTTTTGAGAACTTGCAGTATACATGTCATGACAAAAATGTTAACGGAATATTTCGCCGTCGATGACCGTGAAAGTAATCTGCAACAACTAACAAATGTGTGATGTGTAACTACAACATTTACATTGTATCGTCGATGACTTTGAGAGTATAATCTGCAATAACTAACAAACATGGTGTTGTAACTGCAACTTTTGAGTGGAAATGAATTGGTTATATAAAATGAAATTTTCCATATAAATGATGAATTCATGCATTCATCTTAACTTATGACCGTAAATCTTACATGAGAAAACATGATTAATTCATATGAATGAGCTTTTAACAACAATAACTTTTGTTAATGGTGTTTAATTTTTTTTCCAGAGAAATAATGGTATTTTAATCTAATGAGTAATGACTAATATTTTGGTAATGTATACTTAAGATATTATTTCCCATGTTGACAAGTGTCCCATTTTAATTTATTTTTAAAAAATCTAATTATAAAAATACCAATATACCCTATTTTATCTTGCTCTAAATAATTATTAATTATTCAAACACTGCCTCTATCTTCACCACTAAACCCACCCCGCCCCAATCCTTCTCCCCAAAATCATCACCATTCCGATTTAATGAGGGTGGGAAGTGTTGAGATTTTTAGAAATTACACATTGACCCCTAAATTCTAATTGTTTGTTTTATTAAGTTTAATTTAAGTTATAATTGACTCTTGGAGTTTATGATTTAGCTCAATATGATCCTTAATATTTCTTTTTATATACATATTTAAACTTTGAAAAATCATAGGTTGACGTTTTTGGGTATATATATGATTTTTAAGGAGAATATAGAATAATTTAATAGAAAAAAACACACATTTTATTAATTTAAGATCAATTATATGTAACATGTTGCCACCAATGAGAATTGTATGTAATATGTTCGATGAAATGTCAAAATAAAAATCTTCGGGTTCTTAAATCAAATTACAGAAGAAAGAAAAATTGAAGTCAAATATGATTGCAGCGCATAGAAAGGAATTGTGATATATATGAAACTGATACCATAATGTTTAATACTAAATCAGGAGTTGACTGAATTGAAAAATGTACAAATCTGTTTATACATATATAGGCAGAAGAAACTAAACTAAATAGTAAAACAGGGATAGGGCGCTTGGGGGAGGGTCTTGTGGGTGAGGATGGTGATTGGAATTTTGAGAAAAAATGGGAAAGATAAAATTATTTTAGAGAAATGGTGGTTGACGATTTTCTTTGGTTAGTCACGAAGGTGAAGGTGAAGGTCAAGATTGGGGTTGGAGATTTGGAGATGGAGATGGAAAGATCAAATTTTGAGAGAGAAAATAACAAAAATAATGAAGGAAAGAGAAGAAATATTCTATTTTTAAAATATATTTGTTAAAGGTTTATTTATGTAATTCACTGAATGTCTACTTTTTTCAAATGTTCCATTGCCATGTCATGTCGGACATTTTGACCTGAAATTGTGGTATAGATCTTTTGTTGACTTTTTTTAGTGGTTGATATGATATATCTCATATACACCTCTGTCCAATAAAATCTCATTTTAGAATGACCCTAGTAACTTTTAAATAAAATACTCTTAACATTATTTATGTTGGTGTAGTGTACGTCTCAAAACTAAGACTAGTTCCGTAATTACCTAATTCAATCCTTCTCAAAAAAAAAAAATTACCTAATTCAATCTTTTTTAGGGGGAAATTACCTGATTAATGCTGCACCAGTTTTCTATCCACGTGTTGATATGTTATTGGTTATTTAGAGTGCAAGGATGATATTCATTTCCCTCTAAAATCTATCGTCGTTATTAGCAACTTACCGCCACCGGCTCATAATCCGACAGCCCAAAGCCACCATTCCTCCGCCGTCAAAGATTTAAAAATGGCCTTCAGCGCCGCCCTCTCAAATCTCAACAATGTGAATTCCTGGGCCACAACCTCCACACAATTCATCTCTCAAGACTCTTGCTTTCAAAAAAGACCAAAAATTCGACTGGCGGCGGCGCAAACAAGCGGCGGCGAATTGGCGGCGGCCGAATTTGAGGAAGGCCAACTAGAAAGACCCAAATGGACTGGAGAAACTCCATTGTCTCGGCTTGTTGGAGCTCTCATTTCCTTTAAGCCACTGTATTCTGTTATGAAGCTTGGTGCAAGACAAGTTCTCATTAGGTGAATTCTATATTCATTGTTTTCTTTATGTGGGTATTTCACAACATGTTCTTGGAATTCCAAAGTATGTATATTTAGACTATGTTTGAAACTTGGATTTCACTGAGAAAAGAGACAAGCGTGTATGTCTAGACAATGTTTGAAACTTGGGGTTCATATGAATTGGTGTTGGTCTGGTTTAGCTTGGTTTTGGTTTAAAAAAATAGGCTTGAGTGTTTTGGATATTAGGTTTTGTGGGTTGAAAATTTGAGGTATGGCTTGAATCGAGATTGGATGTTGAGGTTTAAAGGGAAAAAATAGGTGATAGCTGTCTAATCATTAGCTTTAGAGAAAAAATGGCTGATTAAATCAATGTGATCTTTTACAGGTTTGAGATTTTATTAGCCTTGGGGAGATGGGTTGGGACTTGGTTTGTCCTTGTTGACAAGGGAGGAAACTAGATACAAATGAGTTTTAGTCCCATTTTCATGGGGCGAGACCTGGAGGAGCTTAGATTCATGATAAGTTGCCTTGAATTTCATTGAAAAATATAAGGAAATGAAAATGAACTAACTAAAAGTCTAATGTTGTATCATTTGATGCAATCAAATCATTTTTTCTAGTGTTTTATTCACTAAAGTTCAAGAGTCAAACATAGCCTTGTATTATTGGAATTTGTTTATTTTTATTCATTTTGTATTGTGTGGATACTAATTATACAAAATTTGGACTTGGATTTGGATTTGGACAGTACAGCAGAAAAAACCAACATTCCATGGAGGGACATGACAAAGGAAATTCTCGAATCAGATGTGTACAAGGAGAAGGAGGCTCTTGAGGATCCATCAATTGTTTATCCTGATTGTGATTTCCTCGAACCTTTGATAACTTATGTTATTTAATCTTCATTCATTCATCTCTTTTGTCTATGTTCTTTTTAACTCCATTAACTTACTCTCAAGAATTAGATTTTCCTATGCTAAGAAAGTGGAAGGTATGCATCGTTTATTGAGGTTAGGATTAGTAATCGAGTGTCTCTCCTTTATACGCAGATTACCTCAACCCTTTCCACGCATATGACGAGGGAAACCTTTCTTGGCTGGTAATTAACCTTTCCTCTGTAAACACCAATTATTTTGCTTCCATTTTCTCTAGCTGCGGTAATTCTTTTCTTGCACAGTGTGCATCTTTAAAAATATTTGTCTACAATAGGCTGCAGCAGAAGCAGAGCCAGCAACTATGTCAATGATGAGAAGAGCAATACCTAATGCTTCTTCGCTTGATGAAGCGAACCAAATAGTTCGAGGAAATTGGCTCCAAGCAATTGAAAGTCATCACCTGCAAAACTCGGGAAATTCCACAATTAGAGACATTCTTGATATTGGATGCTCAGTTGGTGTAAGCACAAAATTTCTAGCCGACAAGTTTCCCTCCGCTAAAGTCACAGTAAGTACTTTAACGAGTGATTACTGATCGATCTATGGGGATACTTATCTTTTATTGCGTATTAATTTCTACTTGCATGTATACATTCTGCAGGGACTAGATTTATCACCTTACTTTGTAGCTGTTGCTCAATATAAGGATAAGAAACGAAGCCAGAATAAAGAACCGATTAAGTGGATCCATGGAAACGGTGAAAGCACAGGCTTACCCTCAAATTCATTTGACCTTGTTTCAATTGCTTATGTGGTATGACTCTTTTTCTAGCATTTTGTGTCCCTCTTCATTGATGTAATAAGCTCAAGTTTCTACTAATTGCATGAAACAATCTGCAAAAAGATTAGCAATAAAGTTGCATTTTTAGTTTTATAAGACTGTTTTTTCAGCACTTTTAGTCCCATACAATATTAAGTTCCACTCTTTTGATGCATATTTGGTAATATCCAATGCAAAACTGAGATAATCCTATAGGACCAAACATAGACTGTTCTATCTGATCAAAATTGCAAAATATTTAAAAAAGCGTTGAGGGTCCAACTCTATGGGACTAAATTTGCAATTTTGCCAAAGATTAATACTCTGATTAACCATTGAATGAATGCAGTTTCATGAGTGCCCAGAAAGAGCAATTAAGAATATGGCGAAGGAAGCATTCCGGCTGCTCAGACCTGGAGGCACTTTTGCTGTCACTGATAACTCGGTACTTAGTTTAGAAATTAATCAAATTATATGTCCCTTATGAGTACATTTTTAGTCTTTTTATTCTTCTCCAAATTTACATGATATGCAAGTGGAATGTTGCTTATGCTTATGTTACTATCCTTTCTGTATCTTTTTGCAGCCAAAATCGAAGATTCTTCAGGTAACTAACTCTCGTAGATAATGAAATAGTACTAGTATTGTTTTGGATTAACGTGTATCAACATATATATAATAATATTTGGATTGAATTTAGGAACTGTCACCGGTGTTGTTTACATTGATGAAGAGCACAGAACCTTTTCTAGATGAATACTACCTGACCGATCTAGAAGGAACTCTACAAGAAGTTGGTTTTGCGAACGTCCAGACGACTTTGACCGATCCTAGACACAGAACTGTGACTGCTACTGTGCCATATTAAGTGGTGTTGTTTATATGTGAATTACTGTCATGCGTATATCAAGTACCAGTCGATGTTATAGGAATCACGACTCTTTAACATTTCATCTTCTTGTGAATTTGAGATTATGTTTGAAATTGATTTTGATTCTAAGGTAAGATGAACTTTGATAAAGTCGCACACTAGTTGAGTTCGAGAAACTTTTATATGTATATATGCTTCATCATGTTTTAGCCGGCAACTTGGGATTGTGAGCCGAGTTTTGATTGACACAAATTCGAACACAAATATTGCCGGACTTCATGTTCATTGGCTCAAATTAAGCATGTGTATTCATTCGGAATTCAGCCTTATGAGGCTAGCTCATTTCGAGCCACTCATGATATGTTTCGATTAGATATTGGAAACTTTTCGAGAAATTTTCGGAAATGTTTAGAAAATACTAGGAAAAGTTGTAAAAAATGTTACTAAATTAAGAAAAATAACATAGTTTAAAGCAAAAAAATAGTTTCGGATTTACACCTTATTTTCATTTCCGCTGTTTCAAAACGGAAATTTTTCGATGTCTTCGATGAAAAAAATGAAAATTTAGAACCACGGAGCCACTTCACATTATCAAATTTTACTCAAATTTTCTAGAACAGTAAAAAAATTGTAGAGTAATTACCTACATAAATTCGGTTCATAGATTCATCTATAATGCTCTGACTCACAATTAGTATGGGTCAGTTTCAATTTAATTGGTTGAATTCATCGGCTTTAGGTAGGCCTAACTCAATTGATAATCCTAGGCATGCTAAAATTGTTTTTTTAACTCCTTTTGTTTTTTTGAGAAACGGTGAACTCCTGTTATATTGTGTTTGGTTAAATATCTAAAACAAATTGTAAAACTTTACTCCTCAAAAAAACCAAGGATTGACTCAAAAAATAAAATTTTAAGATGTTTCTATGAAAATTTATATAAAAAAAAAAAGATATTGAGAATAATGACACTATACCCAAATTCACATAATGATTTAAATTGATTCTGAAGGAATATTGAAAAAGACCTTTTGAAATTCGCCGAGTCATTTGCATATATGCCCCTTATGAAAAGTTTAATTTGTAAAATTAACTTTTTCATTTTTTTATTTGCAAAACTAGTCTTACTTAGATTAGGTTATTAATTAACTTTAAATTAAATAAAAAATTACAAAAAAACCCAAAAATGCCGTTTGTCACTTGGGCGTCCAAGTGACAAGTGATAAAAATTTGGGATGAATTTTTTAGAGAGTTTTTTTTGTAGTGAGAAATTTTAAAATTTGAATTGGGAGTGAAAATGAATTTTTATGAGTGTTTTGTATTATTATTATTAGGTTAATTGATTAATTAGACTTAATTGTGTTTAATTAGATTTAATTATTATTAAAACCAAGAAAAAAGAAAAAGAAAAAAAGAAAGACTAGTCCAAATTCTCCTCAATCAGTTCCAAACTTCCAAGTAACTCTCAATCCCATAAATTTTTCTTCCGAGTTTCTAAGGCATTTACTCCCTTTGTCGAACTTAAACAGGTACGTATCGAAACCCTGGCTGCAATTCTATTCGTTTCTCTGTAATCTTCGAGACTCTAAAACAGTATGTTCCAATTACTTCAATTGCGTATATATCAATGTTGTAAGCCGTTTATTGATTTTAATTTCTGATGTGAATGTTCTTATTTTTCACTTCGTAGACCTATTGGCTTATAACCTTGATCTATAAATTTGTTTCCGTGATTAGTTTGAATTAAGTCCGTACTTAAACCTAGATCTACGAGTTTACTGCATTTGAGTATATCTCTGTTGATGTCAGTTTAAAGCAATTTAGATTTAGAGTTATTACATAAATTAGGTATTAAACCATAAAATCTGTGTTTATTACCTAAACCATAAATCTGTGTTTATTACCTAAATTAGGTAATAAACATAAATTAGGTTATATAAACCCTAAATTAGGTAATTAACCCTAATAAACCCTAAATTTGTTATTGCAGAATGGAATTTCCGGCTGCTGATCCGCTTGCTGCTCCTACTCCGGTTGCCTTGACTTCTCTTCACATACACCTGCCCAGTGAGATGCGGGTCACTGAATTTCCTCCGGTTACTGCTCCTGCTCAGGTTGGGAATGAAGCTGCTGCGTCCATCACTTTAAGTACTCTTCATATTCATCTGCCGACTGAGATGCGAGTCCGTGATTTTCATACCTATATTCACGAGTCAGGTGATAATTGTTTCCCCAAATTAATATATTACATTGTGATAATTTATTAATTTGATTTCTATCTCTTACCTTAAGGTGGCATCATCCGAGAGGTTGATGTAGTTCCTCATGTGGCAGGTAACAAATATTATAAACATTTTGTAAACATTACGGAACTGTTTGATTGAACTACTTAATTGAAATATTATGAATTTTGCAGGCGCCCCTAGGCCCCCTCTAGATATGTTCTTATGCAGGAAGTGTGCTTTGGAGGAACGTTTTACAAAAATTTCTTTAGCTAGGGTAATAGTTCTTTGTTTTGAAAATTTAAATTATATACATGTTTGTATTTATGTTAATTACTTATGTTTGGGCTTTGTAGGAGAATGATTACAATTTCTATTTCAATGGTAATAAGGTTCTTCTAGACAATGTGTAAGTGTTTGTAACCTAATCTATATTAGGTTTTCTTAATCTAAAAAATGTGGAAGTCTTCGTAACTATATGTTGAGTATTCTTAAAGAGTCAAAGATGAATCATTTCTTTATCTTAACATGTCAGTTGTGTTTTTAACAGGGAAAATGTGATCGTGTGTGCTAGTTTTTCTCCAAAAAATGGACTTGTGATTTCTCAGTGCTTCTGCGAATTTTGTTATTCTACTATGGGATTCCACTATGAGGCCATTGATGCAACAGCTGGTGATGATGATAAATTGAAATATTTTATTGAGCTGTAAGTTGAAGTTTGAAGATGCTTATGATCTTTATCAATTAAAGTTTTCTAAAGTGAAATCTGATGCTTGTTCTTAGTATTAGAAGTTTTGGTCTGGAAATTTATTTGTTTGACTTGAAGAACATGGATATATTGTGCCATTTCCCCCATTATATTAATTGTTCACAGTATAACTCAATCTAGCCATTTTATTTGGACAATATATGAAGTGTTCTTGGATATTCTTAGGGCATAGCGATGATAGTTGAATCTGATACCCGTAGTTAGGCTCACTTCTTCATTTCTATTTGCAAAACTGTATTAGTTCTAATTGAAAAATTCAGTCTTCTGTTATTTCTATTGCCAAGTACTCCATTGATTTTCATAAAAATGTAGGCTATATCACTTTTTTTCACTTGTTCAAATTAAATGAATAAGCAGTTCTTTTACCTGATACCCTTCCGAATAGCTACATTGATACCCGCAAAGCCCTGTCTCAGAATCAACACAATCACTATTCTGAAGACAACCAAAATCATCCGAATTTTGAGCTTCACTACAATTGTCACCCCCAATTGCCCTATCAAGAACCACAACACATTATCAATAGTCCTATTCTGAAACCATCATAACTTGAAAAGAATAAGAATCGCCCAATTGCCTTCCTGTGATTTAGGGATCTTTTGAGTGAGTTAGCTTGAAGTTTGAATCTTTGTGGGGGGAAAGAAAACCATCATAACTTGAAAAGAATAAGAATTGCCCAATTGCCTTCCTGTGATTTAGGGATCTTTTGAGTGAGTAGGTTGAAGTTTGAATACCAATTAAAGCTCTAAGTTATTGAATTTTCTTTAGGGATAGTATATTGTGGTACGTTGCAGCGGACCGTGCCTATAAGGATCCAAGGTTTCCAGATATTCAGATTGATGTACCACTGGATGCTCCACCGGTTGCACCTCCTGTTGCTACAGGGAGTCAAGTTGGTTCCCTGCACATCCACATACCAACTGAGATCAATGTCAATAATCATACTTTTATTGGGACAGGTAAATATTCTTTCTCAATATGCATACTAGAATATTATTTGTTAAAGAAAATTCGGAAATGTGAGAGTTTTACTTTTGATTTAATGCAGATGCCCCCCCCCCGGGAATGAAGTTGCAGATGCACAATCGTGCGCACTACATATCTTCAGTTTAGTAACTATAATTCCAAACATGTAGAGTGCATTAGTGCAAAGATTTTTGCCTAGATATCTTACTGTAACAACCGTAGACATGTATTGTTCTTCGTATCTTGGAACATGGCGGGATAGATGTGTGGCACCTATAACAATATAGTTTTGAATTAGACTGCACGAGAGTTGGAGATTATCACAATTTTTAGCATTTACATGATCTTTTAGAATTTTCGTTTACTATCTGATTTAAGAATTTTTTTTAACTAATTCGACAAGATACTTGTGTGCCAAACAAAAAGACCCTTATACTATTAAATTATTTTTGGGAAAAGCCAAACAAAAATAAATACTTATGTTTCTGAAACAAATAATAAACAATAAGCAATATTACAAGTATATTTCTTGAATTTTGATTATTTCTGTGATTAATGTAGAAATTATACTGATATACTAGTATCAATTTTAACAATCACGAGTATATTTCTTTTCTTGAATTTTGCAAAAATACAAAATGCTGTGTATGTTTGTTTGCTCACAAGTCACAAAGGGCCTGTTTGTTTGGCGTTTGGGAAAGTAGTTTGGGAGAGTAGTGGAGGTTTGTGAAATAATCTCGATTTGCGTAATGTTGTTTGTTTGGGTTTTGAGAGAGTGATTTGAGAAATAAAGTAGGTGTAGGTTTTTTTGGAAGAGTTGGGTTGTAGGTGTAAGATGTATAAGATTTTATGTCAAATCATGTTTGTTATGTGAGATAAATTGTGTAAGAGATAGGTTATAAGAAAATTGTTGTTTGTTTGGCTTTTGAGAGAGTAGTTTGAGAAAATTAATGGATGAAAAATTTATTTCGGAAAATAGAAAACATGTTTGTTTGGCATTTCCCAAACACGAAAAAATTCTGGAAAACACCAAACAAACAGGCCCTTTACAAATAATAATCATAATCATAATAATTATTAATCAGATCAGTCAAAATGAATTAACCCAAACGATGCAACTTCTATAACTTACAAGCACAACCCACGGAACAACAGCGAGCAAGAAAACCTAAATTATTTCAAATCTTTATTAGTACATATAAAACAATTTTTCAGTAAGTTTTTATATCTAGGTCCAGGTTTGAAGTCCATGTGACGTTTGAAATCTTGATTGGATTGAATTATAAATAACTGCATAAGTCTTTATCTATAATTCTGGGTTTATTTTCGATTTCACGATTGGGAATAAAAATTTAAATATATTTTCTCTTGCTGATTGGAGTTTCGAAACTATGCCTTTTTCTTAGAAATCATTTAATATTTAATCAAAGGGAGAAGCATTCATCTGGCTTTATAGGTGTAGCAGAAGCCAGAAATGGTAGATTTAGTGAATTTGACAAAAAAGAAAATTATCCAAGTAATGTGATATTCCGATGGTGATGTACTCACTTCTCCATTATTGATCATTTGGGATTTCATTTTCCAATATTTTCATATTGCATTTTTGCGGAAATTAATTAAATAAAAAAATAAACATATGCTGTTTTGTATATAGATTTACTGAATTTGAAATGTTGATTTCGTACATCTAAGTTATCTGATGGGTGATGTACTAAACACTCTATTATTGATCATTTTGGACTTCATTTGCATTCTTTTGTGCAGTATACACAATTGTTTGTGAATGAAGCGCAACTTTGAGGGGAAGACGAGATGAAAGTAACTTTTGAGGGGTTGGAGGTACAATGACTGGAGTGTCATTGGGATAAGAACATCAGGAAGTTATGGATGGGTTGCAGCCTCAGAATTTGTATATTCCACATAGGCCTTCCAAGACGTTGCTTAATGGTTCTAAGGAGAAGGAAATATTTTTCACTAAAATTTACAGATTCCTGAGCAGAAAGAAAGGTGGTAGCTGATTTTGGTTGTCTTTGCGCTCTTGGCTTTTAGGACAGGGTTCTTTACAGTCAACAAAGGTTGGATGCCATGCCCTTTTCTTTTTGCAGCTATCTTTTCTGTTGGTTACACAATTTTAGAATGCTGTGATTACCGAACTTCTAATTGCTAATTAAGACGGCATAAATAGTATCTATTTGTGCCAGAACGCCTTAATTATGATAGTCATTTAAATTCAGACATTCATTTATATATCTTTGCTTTGAGGAAAAGGAAAGAAGAGAATTTATCGTGTCTCATTTTTTTTCCTGATTGGTAGTTGTATAAATCACAATACGTAGAACAAGAAAAACATTTGTACAGTCTTAGTTTAGTGCCTCATTTTATATGCTAGCCTAAGAGTCAATTTTCAATTAATCAGGCAATACTTTTTCTTCATGAGTATAATGTATATGGGTTTTTTCATTTTTCTCAGAGGTTGATTTGAAGAGCTCTGGTTTGGGCTTTGACGCAAGATATCCAAACAAGTCTTATGTTGTACCTTCACTATTGCCTGGAAAAGAATCAATCCAATCTAATAGTAATTCTATGATCAACAAAGTTATAGTATGTGACGAGAATACCAGTTGGGCTCCTTCTCCCTTTGATGCTTCAGCTATGGTAAACACTTCTAGTGCTGCTAGTTTTTTGCCCCATCCATGTATGGACTTTGCATTTCCACCCCCTCCTCCAGGTGATAGGAGATGAATTGGTCCACGGCGTAAGTTGTCTTACCATGCATGATTTATTTGTATATTTCTTTCTTACTTAGAACTAGTGCCAAGCCGCCAATAGCCTTGTAATTTCTTAACAAAATACAAAATAGTGGAAGGTTTTGGACATTTTTTGTGGACTTAATGCTTTTGTGTATGTATATGCACGCACTTGTTCTCATTTAGATTTAGTGAACTTATTTTTCTTCATCGTTCTCAGCATGTCCAGTAAGTTACGTACCTGTGGAACAGGTCGTAGCTCGTATGCCGAGATTCTTGTCATTTAACTTATTTCTCAGAAGAAAATCAATTGAAATCTGAACCACACATGGAGGCTCTGAATTTGGTGGTTATCCTTCTCTGAAGGAGAGGAATGATTCTTTTAATATTAAAGAGTCAATGTCTGTGCACTGTGGGTAGGTTAAATTCTTCAAGTTCATTTGCACAGCATACTTTAGTTTGATCACTGTTGTAGCTTGAAATCCAAAGATCTATTTAACACAGAATTATCCTTTTATTCAGATTTGTCAAAGGATGCAGACCAGGTTACTAAACTGGATTCGACATTGATGTTGCTGATCTTAAGGTGTTGGCACAGTCCTATGAGGTCATTGTGGCCTCTGCTATTTGGTACAGAAGAGCATAAGCTATAACTGAAGTTTAATATTTTGTCTCAATGAGATTCAGCATTACCATATACAAATGATATCAGGAGCTTGTCTGATTCTTGGCTTTCTATTTTAAAGCTTAATAATTGTTTCTTTTTGTATTTGTTCTGTTCAGGAAATTATGATGTAATTCAACAGCCAAGGAATATTGGTGAAACTGCAAGAAACAATGTTCCCTTCTTTATGTTCATCGATGAAGAGACTGAAGCATATATGAAGAATAGCAGCCTCTCAGAAAACGAAAAACAAGCTGGGTTATGGAGGATTATAGTTGTGCGCAACGTGCCTTACGCTGATGCAAGAAGGAATGGAAAGGTCAGTTTCCTTGGTTTGGGGTTTTTAATTCTTTGTTTCTTCCAAAATTGCAAAAGATATTCCTATAGTTCTGAGCCATAAGACAACTTAAAATGTTAGCTGTGAAGGTGGAGTCCTGTTAGGACTTAAGATATCTTCTTTCTGAATCGCATATGAT
The DNA here is from genome assembly GCA_030819805.1 of Penstemon newberryi var. newberryi. Taxonomy (NCBI): domain Eukaryota; kingdom Viridiplantae; phylum Streptophyta; class Magnoliopsida; order Lamiales; family Plantaginaceae; genus Penstemon; species Penstemon newberryi. The sequence continues at coordinate 2,046,433 of JAUALY010000003.1, read as the reverse complement.
TTTGATGCAGTTCTCTTGATTCCTTTTGCTCACTCTTTATGTGGTGGAGCTTCATTCTTATTTCTGTATCCATTGAAAGTCACTCCTGAAGTCAGGTTTCAGCAGTAGAAGGAACTATTTTGTTGCACATGCTTGAGAATGTGTGTTCAAAAAAAAAAGATAGTGTCATTTACCAGAGGTTCGTTTAAATATAGGTAGACCCCTTCAGGGTTTCGATGGCCTTCCGGAGCCTAATGGATGTTAGGGAATGCCAGCCATTTATGTGATCTATTTGTATGGTTTTTTTTGCCTCAATAGATGTCGAAAATAAAATAAAATATAGAAATCTTAAAGCATAATTGACTGCGACACCCGTAATTTTTTCAGAAACAGTCTGTCTGTCAAGTGTTTTCACCTAACAATTATTAATATATATGACTGTTTGATATTGTTCAACTAATGAATGATGTATATATCTACTCAATTTGGAAAAAAGAATGTCATCTTCACCCACCCCACCCCATCATTTCTGCATTGCTGCTAGCATTCTTCATTCCTCCCACTACAATTCCTTCATTAAAACATAAGTGTGGTGTTGAAAAACTGATATATTGGGATGATTGCGGTGGTGGGGGCGGCGAGAGGAACAATTCATTTTTTTATCTTTTGTAGTTTTCTGAAAGGTTATCTGATGACTTAATATCTTTTGTTCAGTAAAATTTCAAATTTATTAAATAAAAAATTGAATTATTTGGACGAAATATAGCTGAAAATGAAGGGAATAAAGTGGTGTGGAAGTGTGATAGTTAAAAATAAAGGTATGCTGAAATACTGACGATTAAAATATTAGAGTTTTATTTTATAGGAATAAATTATGGAATAAATTTACATATGAATATCTATTCAAAATATGAAAATGGATTTCCGAGAAACGGGAAAAGATTTCCACCATTTTCATTTTCAATCCACCTGCTTCCTAACTAACTTATTTTCTTATTTTTCCATTTTTTTATTTTTAATCATATTCTGCGGATAGACAATTTGTTCAAAAAATTGCCAAGACCTGAATCAGTGAAAAATTAAAGGAAAATATCGGATTTTCATCGCTTTTTCTTTGCTGTGCTGTATGTTTTTTCTGCACAAGGTGGGTGTAGTTACAGAAACCTGAGTAGGTTTACCTGTATTCCAACCTCAACGGAAATGTTAATAGTTATATTTGACATTGAATGAAGGTTAGAACTGACAATGTTATGGTTTTAGGAGTGGTTGATTCAGTCTATATTTCAGGCTCTATTTTCCGTGCTTATGTCATTTACTGCTCGAGCCACCTGTGAATAAAGTTTTAGTATAAACCTCAATTGCAAATGTGAAATTGGTGACTGGTAGAGTTATTTTAACGTAATATTGTTGAATAAAGTGAAGTTGGCGATAGGAAAAGTTCTAGTCTTTAGTCTGCATCCTTTTATAATAGACAGCATTTGGGACCAAAGAACATATTCTTGAATGCAGGTCCCAAATCTTTTATTGCACCGACTCTTTCCAAATACGCGTTACTCTATCTGGATTGATGGAAAGCCTTCAACTTGTTGTGGACCCATACTAGATTCTTGAGAGGTATGCTTGACTATTTCTTTGTTTTATTTTCCTTTTTCAACTAAATTTACTCATGAGCTACTCTTTGCTGTTTTATCATGGCTCCGCAAATATTTCTTCTCTTAGGTTCTTGTGGCGCCAAAATGCAACTTTTGCTATATCTCGGCACTATACACGATTTGATGTATTTGAAGAAGCTGAGGCGAATAAAGCTGCAGGAAATATGATATTGTTTCCATTGATCACCAAATTGAATTTTATAAACAGGAGGGTTTAACAACATATACAGCGGCTAAGCTCCCTATAACTAGTGGTAAGTCTATGATTGTCTTACATTTGCATGTTTTTTTTCAAACTTTAGTTTCAAAATTGACGAGAATTGAGTTTTATATGGGATAAATTGTGCAGATGTTCCTGAAGGGTGCGTGATAATAAGAGAACACATTGCTATCACAAATCTTTTCAGCTGTCCATGGTTCAATGAAGTGGATCGTTTTACTGCCAGGGATCAGCTAAGGTTTTCAACTGTGAACTGGAGTATCAACATGTTTCTTGATTGTGAAAGGCGGAATTTTGTAATTCAGGTAATGTTTCTTCTCAATCATGAAAACGTTTTTGACTAAGGTTATATTTGGTTCTTGTTTTCTAGTGAGTATAATGCTAAGAAAAATGAAAACTAACAAAAAAACATAGCCAATGCTATATCATTTGAAAAAAGAAAATCCTCGGTGTTTTGATTAATAAAAACTGAACCAAACATAGCACAAAACTTTTTCTTTTAATTTGGGAAAGGATGGGATAAGAAGAATGCGGAAGAATAGGAAAATGGGTTGGATAAGAAGAATGCGGAAAATGTTAATAACTCTACTGTATTATTTACAATTTTTTTGTCGAGGGAACATGGGAGCCGTCAAAATCCTACACGGACTTTATCCAGAGCCAGGCGACTTCAGTTCATACAAGCTGATCTTGGAGATGCAGAAGTTGTATCGTTTCTTCCCTATTCAGTTTATTTTGTGTTTTTCGACCAACAGCTCATTGTTGAATGAAATTGGTTTGACAAATTCTTCCTTAACTTTGTAATAGGTAAATAAAGTATTATCAGAGAATGCTTTTGATGTTGTTGTGCATTTTGCTGCTGTAGCTTATGTTGGTGAAAGTACTTCATGAGCAAGGTGTTTTAAATCTCTCTCATCCTCGAATTTCGTCAGAAAGGAAACTATCCCTTTTAATTGTTATCTCAGCTTACTTTTGCATTGGTGCAGGCAGTATCATAATATTACTTCAAATATTTTTATATATTCGAGTACTTGTGCAACTTATGAAGAACCTGGTAAGATGCCGATCAAAGAAGAGACTCCTTAGGTGAGTAACGAATACAAGATTAGTTCGTTTCATACCACTTCACCTGATATGTGATAAAATCGAAAAATTATAGTTTGTTTGAATGTGAATGATCCTCAAATATCACGTACCGATAAATCCATATGCCAAAGCCAATATAGTAGATGAAGATGTTATAAGGGTCTTTTCGGAGACATCAATCATGGCTGTCAAGATATTAAGATTACTAGTACTCAGATTTCTATTTTTAAACAGACGACTACTTCTGTAGACTATCACTTTCTGTTGATGGCTTGAGTTTGAGGAGATGGGGAATAATTTCACAGCGAATTTGAATGACCACAAGTTTCTAGAAGAGATAAGGTATGGAGCTAGCGCAACTGTTTACATAACAATCTTTTTCCGTTCAATGTAGTGGTGGTTGTCAAGTGTTTGGATCTCAACCGATGCAATACCAACCTGGTTTGTTGCAATTCGTTCTATTTCTTCCCTATTTTATAATTATCAAACAAATGTTTGTTTCTGAGCTTTGATTGAGTGAAATTTGGATAGTGTTTTAGATGGTGGAGTTGTGGAATTTCAAGTGTTGATTAATTTTTGAAACATATTGAGATGTTATGATTGGTTTGAGCTGAATAAATTGTAGGTTTGTTCTTTAATCTACACAGTAGTAGTTAATTAAACTTAAAAAAAATGATGTGAATATTCTTTTGCATGTATGGCTGCTTGAGTGAATTTTAACCTGGACTGTTTTCTCATTGCTTAGTGTTCATTACATATTTCTAATGAAGAAATTTTGGCTCTAATAACATAATAATTTGAAGAAATTTTGGCTCTAATAACATAATAATTGATGCATGAAGTTCTCATGTTATTTTGTATCTCTGTTATTAAAATAGGTGAAATCTGGGCAAAATTTCATTTTTGACCCTCTAAAGTGGCTACGTTTTAAAATTGGCCCTTTATTGTGGTACCTCGATAATATTTGTCATTTATTGTGTCATCATTATTATTTCAGTCCTTATCACCTATTGTTTTTAATTATCGCCAAAAATCATCAATTTATGTCATATTTGACCTATCACATGACTTGGACTTGCAAATTGTGAAGTCGGAATATGAAATTCTTAATTTTTAAGTGTCACTCGACAGTTATATTTTTGGCTAAATTTAATTCTCCGGTCAGATTAGACATAAATTGGTGATTTTCGACAAAAAAAATATAATTTTCCGGTCAATTAAGACATAAATTTATAATTTCCGGTGATAATTAAAATTTTCCGGCAATAAGGACTGAAATTGATGATGATGACACAATAATGGACGTATATTGTCGAGGTACCACAATAAAGGGTCAATTTTGAAACGCAGCCACTTTAGAGGGCCAAAACTAAAATTTTGCCTGAAATCTAGGTTTTTTCTGATTAAAAGCTTTGTAGTTGGTGAGAGAAGTGATGATGGAAAAATGATGTGAGAGGCTTGTTGGAACAAAAGAAGAAGAAAAATAAAAAGGGAAAAATTGAGCCCTGAGTCACAATTCAGTTTCCCACAAAATGACGCCTGACATTTCTCCTCAAAATGACGTTGTTTTGAGTTTGAGAGTAAACATTCTCGTTTTGGGGTCGTGAGGGGTTAAAAAAAAAAAGGGAAAGAGATGGAAGCGTTGGTTGAAAAAAGAACGGTAGCATAGAGAGTTAGACTCTTAGGTCTATTTGGATGAGTTTTGACTCAGTTTTACGGGTTTTGGTTTAAAAAAAATGGTTTCGGTGGTTTCGATGAAACCTTTGAGACCTCATTTGGATGGGTTTTGGCTGTTGGTTTGTGTGGTTTGTATAAGTTGAAACCTCACTTGGATTGGGTTTGGATGTTGGGATTTAGGGAAAATTGTAGGTGGTAGGTGTCAAATCAATGTCTTTTTTAGTGAGATTTGGGGGGAAAGTATATGGTGGGTGTCAAATCAATATTTTGTAGGTTTGAAGAGTTTGAGTGTGAGTTAATGAATATGTTTTTTATGGTTTTATGGGTTTGACGAAAACTCAATTGAAAGGGTTTTGGCTCGATTTAGCGAGACCGGATCAAAATCCATCCACATACACCCTTATATAGTAGTAATATAAATGTGGATAGATTAGGAGAAATCAATATTTTGTCAAAATTGTCATATGGCAACTACAACAAATTGTCATACTATGTTACAACAATGCTCTGAAATATATAATGTAAGGAGCCGTTTGGTAAGGTGTATGGGATTAAGTTGAATTAGATCAGAGTCATATTGAAAGTCATATTAAAAATACGTTTGGTAGATTTGATTGAGTCATATTACATTAAAGCAATAAACTGTAATATGTTTGGGGGAATTATGAGTTTAAGCATATATTAATATATTTTTAGAGATTTAAGGAGAATTTATGATATTTAATGATATGTTATAATAGGTAATATGTAAATTTGATGTTATAAGTGACATTTCATCGAATCCATATTCACCCGGATTAATTAATCCACCCATGTCTGGGTGAATTATAATCTAGTCTTAATACCGGGTTATAAGGATTTAATCCATTTGACCCGGTATTAGAGCAATGCCATCAAACGTCGTATTATCCCATATTGACACATATAATATGATCTAATAGACTAATACCTCTTAATAGGTCCTATCAAACGGCCCCTAAGTAGATTAACTCTTTTAAATGATTATACAAGATCTGCCATTTCTTGAAATCTCTCTTCTGATTCAAAATCAAATTTATGTAAATTTTATTTTTTGGGGCTTTATAAAAGAGAAATTATGTAGTGCAACCGTTGTATCACGTCATCAAGTACATAATGCACTTCTCACATGTGGAGTCGGAATCCACATTATCCATGTTCTGGCAATCTGAACGCATTTTTTGATACCTATTTTTTTGGAGAACACGGCCCAGAACATGAGTGGTGTGGATTTTCAATCCACATGTGACGGAAATTTCTTGTTCAGACCTGATTTGGCAAAACTCATCCAACCACAGAGTGTATTGCACTTGTTTTGTGATTTTTCACTATGTTGAGAGTTAAATCCAATCCCAGATCAAGTGCATTGTACTTGCTCTGTAGTTAATTTGAGTTCGGCCAAATCCTATCTGGATAAGAATTTCCCGCATGTGAAAAATGCATTAAGGGGGCTACACCACGTGCATTTGATGACATGGTGCATCGATTGCACTAAATAATACCTTAAATATTTGATGAATCAAATTGGGTTGAACCAATATTAGCTTTATAGATAGAGTGTTTCAAATTACGATCTTAATAACCGCAACATATTTTTCTTCTATTCGAACAAGAATCCCAATATTTAGCCCTAAAGGTGTCAATGCGGCGGATTTCAATCAGAATTCGATTTGAGTCCGATCCGATTTATTAGGATTTTGATCCAATTAGAAATTTGATGGATTTGATCCGATTATAAAGATTCCAAATCCAAAATACGTGGAACGAATATGAATTTAGTTTGATCCGATCCGTCAGAGATTCTTCGACAATAAATAAAAGAATTATATTTATACATAATATTTTATTAAAAAACTAGTAACATTAATAATAGTTTGCCATTATATTAATATAATAATAGCTAATAATTTAATTCATTCATAATTACATTTTTATGCATATTTTCATCCAAAAATATGAATAATAGTTAAAGAAGTTATGTGAGTTAAATTAAATAAAACAGTAAAGTTATCAAAGTTGTTTTACAAAAAAATATTAATTTTGAAATGAAGTTTTTATTGAATCCGAAAAGATTCAATATCCGACCGAATCTGATCAAGCTTCGATGGACTTGAGAAGTTTAGATCCGAGTGAGATCCCCAACATAAATGAATTTGAATCTAGGTGGAGCCTGATCAGACCGAATCTGACCCGTTGACAGCCCTATCGTGCCCCATTGACAGCCCTATTAGGACATCTCTAATGACAAGTGGGGAGATGCCCTAAAGGGTATGTAAGGAAAAGGGGAAAAAATAAACTCTAGTGACTAGGGGTAGTAAAAGGCAAATAAGCTAGAGGGACCTTGGAGGTGGCCAGGGGAGTGGCCGGGGGGAGCTTCCCCAGCCCAAACCCATGAAATTAACAACACATGCTACTTTTTTTTTTTGGTTTTTTTTGTCCTTTTTTTGAGTTTTTTTATTTAAAAAAATTCTTAAAATTTGTGTATTAGTTGGAAATAATTATTTTTAATTATAAAAATATAACTTTCATTTAATTTAGTTAACATTATTATTTTAATATTGATTTGTATTAACATTATTATTGGATATGCCTAAGGTTGCGTTCGTTTCGTCCAATTAGGCCTCAATTGCCGTAATCGGCCCAGATAAAACGGCCCAATTTCAAGTTCGGTGTTGCGTTCCAAAAACTAATACCCAAACTACGCAAGTATACGGTCGTTACAAGTAATATAAAACGATAAGTACATACCGAGTATCGAATCCCAATGAATGGGTAAAAGGTGGGAATAAACGAATAAATCGACGACTTATTTCATCTAAGAACGCTTGATACAAAAGGATCAAACCCAAATATATGATAAGGGTGATTTTATTTAACTACGAGCGGTAAAGTAAATCTAACTACGAAACCAAGTAAATTGGGGAGCTAATTATGCGGTAAGGAGGATTCATAAGCAATCATTTAAAGCGGATAAATCATGCGGTTGTTAGGTTAGCTATGCAAACAATCATAGGTTTAGTTGTTATTTGTGAGTTCTAATTTAGTTAAGTCTCCCTGTCGGTTTCATTTAACTCTACCAATCTACCCAAACTCTCCATCTCCGGATCAATCACAAACATCATTGTCATTCGATGTTCTCAGAGGGCTCAAAGGCGTACCGGTGTCACCCGGGACCTAAGACTAACCCAAATCCCCGAATAAAGAGAATCTAAGTTATTTGATGAATTGATGAATTCACGAACGAACCCATTATACAAACACGGACCACACTAGGTATATGTCTATCCTAGGTCGAAATCCACAAATCGTTACTCACCTAACCTTCAAAGTCCTATGTCTAAGATGCATTCAAGGTAGAATTAAGCCCGATTACATGATTACGACAAATCAAAGTACTTAAACAATAATATACTACAATCATTTGCCAAAAGTGCGATAAAACAATAAACCCAACAAATCAAATATAACCCAACATCAAAACATAACTAATCAAACGATAATAATGACTCGACAATTAATATATTATGCTCGTGTTGCTACTCAAGGATTCAAGGACGTTCGTATGTATCTTCCGAGTTGCATACAAACCTATCGAGTTAAACTAATCCAATTTATGTCTAAATGGATTAAAATCTAATCGATGCATTAAACTCAAACCTTAAACGAATATGAAACGACATAGGTATATGTCTATCCTAAAATCGAATCACAATCCAAATTCATAATCAAATCCTCAAAATCACTATGTCTAGCAATCAAGAATCAATAACTCTCATCTCAAAGGTTGTCAAACCATAAGATGAACGATAAGCACGGAATCGGATTAACGAACACATATAAGCACCATACTAATCATCAAGACATCATTTAATCAAACAATAACATAAATATATATAAATTCGGAGAATTCAAATCCTCAATCATTCATCCAAAAAGAAAATAACAATATTCATCTCCTAATCATAAACAACTAGGAAATGGAAATATATCACCTAATCGAAATAGAATCGAGAAATGGATTCTCCTCCCTTTGATCACCACCTAACCACTCCCCAAGGGTAGTGATTAACTCACCCCCTTGGTGGAGCCTTCAATTACAAGAGAAAGCAAGAAAAACTAAAGAGGGAGTTGAGGGAGGCTTGAGAGGAAAAGGGAGGCCAAGAGTGTAAAGATTGTGAGCTCTCTCCTCAAGTTGTGTCCTCTTGAGCCTCTTAACCTAAGGAAACAAGACCAAAAAGCCCCCTAAAGGGTTATGAAATACAAGTGGGGGAAAAGGGGGAAGATACAAAAAGCCCCCTGTTTTCCCGCAGAAAATATCTGCTGGAACAGGGGTCTCGCGTCGCGGCCGCGAGGAACAGGCCGTAAGGTTTCGTGCACTGCCACACTTCCTTCCGAGCAGCATATCTTTTGATTCCGAACTCCGATTGCGGATCCGTAAAGTCCGTAGCGTAGCTAACTCACTCATCTATGACATATCCAAAATTCAGCTCATTTGGATTATCCATGAAAAAGTTGTGCATGTTCTAGTGAGCAGCTATCTATATTCTTGTACGATTTGCTTCGGGTTCTCTTTTCTTTGAAGCTCTTTCTGCGCAAAGGCTTGCATCTACGGCCACCGAGTCTTGATTTGATGGAATTGCACTGAATCATAACCTCTCGGACTTCTCTTTAGCCTTGCAAAATTCTCAAACCTACAAACAGAACAAAAACACGATAAAAAACGACGAAAACAAATGAAAACACACAAAATCCCAACAAGGGACCAAAAACACAAAAGAACGCAAAAGCACACAAAACTCTAATCAAAGCAAGATATTTTGGGCTTAAAGAGATAGGTAATAACGACGTTTTCACGGCGTTATCATTCGGTTGGTTAGACATTTTTTCCGGGCAGCCCGTAGTTATCGGGTGAAATGGTGGGCCACCCCACATAATTGGCCCGATTATAATATGTGGTACAACCCTGATATTAAATAGTTGGGCCAAACATAAAAAAAAACTGAGACAAAAATGCTCCTAATTGAGTGGATATTTACAACCTAAATGCCATTAAATAATTGGACAGATTAAATGAAAGTCTCCATCTTCATTTCATTTCACACCTTCATCTTCTTTTCCCTCCATTGGTGTACGGTAAGAACCATTTTTGTTGATTTTTTTTTTATTATCTCCATTTTACTCTTTTGTGACTAAGATGTAAGAAGTAATTATTGATTCTCAAATAATTTCTTCCGAAACTATTTGTAATAATTTGTTCCAATTCTTGTGTTTTAGCAAAGGAAATAGCTTCAACAAGTTGAAGAAGGAGAATAAACAGGGTAAGCACTCTATACCCAAATCTTGTACATTTTTTAGTTTTCTATTTCAGTTTACGAAGTTGAGTTCGTAACAATTTTTATTTTTTATTTTTTATTTTCCATACGTAAATGAGGTTTATTTATTTATTTTTAATTAGTTATCTTTCAATTTCTTAACGTGAACTGTTTGTGGTGGTATTGTAGTGTTTTAAAACTCATATACTGAAAGTTTATTTGTGTATTGTGTGGTGTGTGATGAAATGTAATAAAAATATTTTTGGACAAGTTATTTTAATAGTTGATTGATTTTTCCTACATAACTTTTAAAAATACATAAAAATTAATTTTGTCATATGAAATACAGAATACCGCTTATGGATCAAGGAAGGAACGAACAAATCCTAAATTTTTTCCATCAGTTTTTTGGAAGTGTGTTATAGTAATATGTATATGCCTCATTGCACATGAAGCACAATGTCATTCCCAAATGTCTAGTAGGAAGAGAAGAAGGTATAGCATCATACGTAAGAAACCCACTAAGGGACACTAAATATGTGTCTCTCAATGAACAAGTTGCAATGTTCTTGTCTGTCCTTTCAAATCACAAGAAAAATCGAATCATCAGGTTTGATTATCGTCGGTCCGGGGATACAGTTAGCAAGTGTTTCCACCGTGTATTGAATAGTTTGATAAAATGTCATTCCATTTTACTATCACAACCTACACCGGTTTTGGAAGATGACGAGTGTTCAAGATGGGGTTATTTTCCGGTATGTACTCATGATTACGAATATTCCTAAATCACTATAAGGCAAACATATATGAACTTACTTTTTAAACTACTTATTTTTTTTAGGGTTGTTTAGGGGCTTTGGATGGTACTTATGTGAGAGTACTAGCACCGGTCGCCGATAAACCACGATATAGATCAAGAAAATGTGATATTGCAACAAACGTTCTTGTTGCGTGTGATGTTAATGGAAGATTCAAGTATGCATTGGCTGGATGGGAGGGTTCTGCTGCAGATGGGAGGGTCCTTAGAGATGCAATTACCCGCCCCAACAGACTTCGAGTTCCTGCCAGTATATGATAGATTTATATTTTAAACCATTTTATGCATCAAGGAGATTCCTTTATTAATGGCTATATCACAACTTAAATATTTTATTTTTTTAATATATTTTAGGTACATACTACCTTTGCGATAATGGATACACTAATGGGGAATATTTTTTTTGACACCATATAGGGGAGCACGCTACCATTTAAAGGAATGGAAGGTAGGTCACGCCCCACAAAATTATAAAGAGTACTTCAACATGAAGCATTCACAGGCAAGAAACGTCATTGAACGTTGTTTCAGTCGAGTAAAAAAGAGGTGGGCGGTACTTAGGAGTGATGTTTTCTACCCATTGAAGACTTAAACCAAAATCATCATGGCTTGCATTCTTATCCACAATTTTCAACTAATGACGATTCCCAATGACATGTCAGATTCGGAACTCCCTAGTGAATCTGAAAGTGATGATGAGGTGGATGGGCAGGGGCCTAGTGGGGATGGGGAATTTGTCAATGTTGTTGAGCCCTCACAAGCGTGGACTGATTATCGAGATATTATGGCTCGAGCTATGTATGATAATTGGTTGTCGAGTCGTTGAAATGCACGCATTTATTGCGTTTTGATTGGGAAATGTTTGGAATTGTGATGAATGTTATTTGATTGTATTCTAAGACGTGGTACAATGTGGTATATGAGTTTGTATGATTGTTTTTATTTAATTTGAATGTTCCGAACAATTCATGCGAAACGATAGAATTGTTTTTGCTTATGTATGTTGCATATTAGAGAAGTAATTAGCGACGGCTTAGCTAATATCATGTTATTTTGTAATGTGTTTGAGTACTTATCAACCATAACGCATTTCTTATTAAAATCTTATATATAACAGTGCAGCAAATGGAGTCAGTGCCAAGATATGCCGGAACATCACGTTCAACAAGAACACCACAAGGACCTCGTAGAATTTGGACTAATGATGAAAAGCAAACATTGATTGCTTGTTTGCATGAGATGATATCAAGTGGCTGGAAGGCTGACAATTGATTTAAGCCAGGTTATTTAGAGGCCTTAGAATCCACAATAAATGCTAGGATACTGGGAAGCAAGATTAAAGTTAGGCACATCAACTCAAAGCTTACAGTTTGGAAAAAACAGTACTATTTGTTGCTTGCCATGTTGGGTACTAGTGGCTTTGGATGGAATGACGATGCTAAAATGATAGAGATCAATGATGATGTTTGGGCTGAATATGCACGGGTATATTCACTTTCTAATTTTTAGTGTAATAACAATATCTTTGTTAATTTTGATATGTTCTAAACTCCTTTTTATTTATAGGCTAATCGTGATGTTCGTGCCATGAGGATGAAGTCTTGGAGGTACTACGATGATTGGTGTCAATTGTTCGGAAATGATAGGGCTACGGGGGATCATGCTCAGGGGTTCGCTGATGTTGTGGATGACATATTACTGAATGAAAACCTTAAAAACTCAAGCAATGTGGAACCTTACATTCCATCATTTGATTTTGATAGCCCATGTATTGATTTGACGATGGATGGTGCCGATTGGGATGGAGATCGTTTGAAAGACAAAATCAACTCGACCCCGGATACATCCGATGGAGGTCCTAGGAAACAAAAATCTAAGGTGAAGACATTTGGTCTTAAGATTGGTGGGAATGAGAAGAAGAAGAAATTCAAATTGACTAGAGAAAAGAAGGTTAAAACACCCGACTCCGCAAAAAATGAGACTATCGTGCCCGTCCTCACAAAATTCATTGAGGAGGCAAAGTCTACCTTCATTAATATTACCCCAAAAATGAGCAAGGAGGAAGATACAGTGGACGAAAAGGCTATGAAAGTTATTGCCGCATTGGAGAAAGTCCCGGGGCTATCCGAAGAAAATATGAACTTTCTTTGTTACAAGTTCATGGATAACCCAAAGCACGTAAGCTTGTTTTTACGTTCGAGCAAACGTAATCGTGAAATACAAGCACACATGATGCTCGAGGGTAAGTTGACATGAATTATATGGTTTCATGATTATTTTATTTGTGAAAGTAAGACATTGATACTTTGATAGTGTTAATTTTGTGATGTTGGTTATAGAGTATTAGGTTGGTGTTAATTTTGGCCCCATAGGGGTGTTAAGTAGATGGCTTTATCTTTTGGTATGGTACATGCAAACATGACTTGGAAATTCCTATGAAAGCATGTTAATTTTGGAGCCATGTTTGGTGAAGTATTTTTTGTTTTTGTAATGAAATTCGATTGCAATTTAAGGGGGTTGAATTTGTAATTACTTTGCAATGAATCAATGGATATTTTTGTAAGATTGTACAAATATAAATGATTTATTTGCTTCAATTATGATGTAAGTTGTTGCAAAATTAGAATCCAACTGCATGCAATATTATGCTCACGTAATGGGATACAAAAGTGTTGCATTTTTGGTAATAATAGACAATAATATGAATTGTCTTTTTAAGTATGTGAATAACTGAAAAATATTCTAGTTCTAGTTGTGTAAAAATTTCTAGATGAAGATTGGGTTGCCTAAAAAGTTGAAGTTTAATATTTTTTAGTATATAAATAACTGGAAGTTGAAATTTGAATATGGTTATATATATATTTAGGCATATCAAATTTCTAGTTGTGTAAAATATTATACATTAGGCATCCCAATGAATTTTAACTTTAACTTTTATTAAAGTGTTTCAGCTTTTATTAAAGTGTTTAAGCTTTTCAGTAATATATCACCAAATAAAGTTTTGAGATTCCTAATTTTTGAAGTGGCAAATGCGCAAAAATCAGAAAAAGCATACCAAACCACAAAATCAAATAAAGTACCAACCTAAAAACTGCATAAATACATCATAGCTTCACTATATCATTCAATAAAACATAAGATAAAAAACCAAACATTCTTAGGTTCTGCACTCTTGCGGAACCATACAACCAACATATTATACGGTTCTTCATGCATGCAAACCAAAGGAAAATGTGCATGAAGAACCGTCGAACAAACACATCAAAATACATTTCAAAACATCTTCAAAACCTAAAAGCCTAAACACCACATAAGCCACCACCCCATCCCCACTAATCAACATCCGACATCCCACTCCCTGCAGCTTCATTGACATCTCTAGCTGTCCCGGAATTCCCTCCATCATACAAGACAATGGCAAGTGGGTTTACCTCTTCGGTAAGGGGGGCAGCAGCCTCAGGATCATTGTTTTCATCATAAACAGCAATGGGCGAGACAACTAGGGCTTCCTCATCATCGGCAGAGAGGTCAATGGGATACAACAAGGAGCCAAGGAGTGATCGTGGGAACTGCGCACATTGCTTCAACTCAAATATGTATACTAGCTTTTGGTAGTGGCGAAGTCCTTCAGTTCAGTATCTCCTATAACTCCCTGGCTCGGACTATAAAATAAACAATAAATGGTTAGTGGGAATTTATATACACTTTTTAAGAAATAATAAAATAGATTAAACACTTACATGCATGTGGACTTATGACACGCCAATACTGATTAGAGACTGTAGTACGGCACTGGTATGGGTCATACCGTATCCCTGGCTGGCCAACAAACTCCTCAAAGTCAATGTATTCCCTCCTTATGCGCTCCAACTTCAGGCGCAGTGAAGTTAAGTGAAACATTCGCCCAAACCGATCAGTCATAATGGTACTGATCCTCTCAAGACTTGACCGTAGATCTTGAAGACTTGAACATGATCCCTCCTAGCAGCTCGAAACATCTTTGTTATGAAGTATGCCTCTTCTTCCGGAGTCCAACCGTCATACCTCGCGTTCATGTCAGCTCTCTGTCTCCTAGTGAGTGGCATGGTTGTAACTGCAGCAAAAACATGTTAAAACACTATTAATGGAGACATTAGATATTAATGGACTGAAATAATGTGCAAAATATAGAACAAATGATGGAAGTTTTTTTAGTTTTGAGAACTCAAAGTCTATAATGTAAGGAGTAATTGTATGTTCGGTGGAATTGTAACTTAGTTATATATGCACTTACAACTTCAAGTAAGCTTAGGTAGGTGAAGATATTTGTGCAATAGTAAAAAACTTAAATGAGGACAATTGAAAAGTAAACTAGGGAAGAGGGTTGAATTTTTGGAATTAATTACAAGCATTGGAAGATGGAAAAGGTATATTACATTTCTCAAAACTAATTATACTTAAAAACCATTGGTATACAATAATAGGGGCAGTTGGAAAAAAGTATTTGCTTTGTTTCCCTTGATGAGGTAATAAATATTTTTACACAAAGTAATACTTGAAAACCATTGGTATACCAACATTGGAAAATGAAAAAGGTAATAAATATTCTTACACAAAGTAATAATGGAAAATGCTATGAAGGATTTGACAACTCAGAAAAAGCAAAATATGGTGTAAGGTTCATAAGATCTCATACAATCTTTCCAAGACTATTCATGCAACTGAGAATATTAATTCCAAGGCTACACACAAGTGATGCTTAGACATGTGAGCTAGTGATCATGACAGAAGCAAAAATATAAAACTACTCATGCAACAGAGAATATTAATTCCAAGTCTACACACAACTCATGTTTAGACATGTGAGTAGTGATCATGACAGAAGAACAAAATATAAAAAAGGAATACATAACATTAGAGCACATAAGTCAGTTTAGCACCCAATTGATGCTAACATGTTACAAATGCCTAAAAATATCACATATATACACATGAACCAGTGATCATGTCACATCCAAGACATGATAGCAAATAAATAGAACATCTCCAATAGATTTTGAATTCATAATGAGTCCAAGAAGTCCTAAAAACAGAACACATCCAAATACCATAGCCCAAAATTGATACTAAAAAATGCATAAAAATATCATATAGAGATGAACCATTTATCATGTCACAGCCAAGACATGATAGCAAAAAATCATATTGAGATGAACCATTTATCATGAGTCCAAAAATTCCAAAAAAAGAACATATTCAAAATATCATAGCCCACAAGGGATGCTAAAACATGTTACAAATGCATACAAATATCATATATACATGAATCAGTTATCATGTCACAACCAATACTATAGCAAAAAATAAACATACATATAAAAAAAGAACATATCCAGAAAAAAAACAGAACATATCGAAATACTATAGCCCACCATGCTCATATCACACGACCAAAGAAAGCAAATAATACACAAAAAAACAACACATCCAAACAATAAGGAGCAAGCTTAATATAACAATCATAATCATGAAATTGAAATGAATCAAGAAAATAATCCAGAAAAGAATTATAATAATGAGCAAGCTTAATTAAGTGATGCTCTGATTTCTGGAGATGATTGCGATTGTTGACTTGTTGCAATAATCCAGCAATGAATGCTTCATCGAACACAAACAAGTCAAATCCCTGAAAATTGTTCACAAACAAATTAAATTAGTTAAGTTTGTATGAATCAAATCAATAACCAATTTTGATAGTCCACAATTGAAAACATTAAGTTACGTGAAAACCCCCAAATTTGTGGAAACGGGAAACCCTAAAACCCAATAAATTTAAACCTAAATTCATGAAATCTGATTGAAAACCCTAATTTAATTTATTGGAAAACTGCAAAAACAGTAATTTAACAAACAAACTTACTTATCGGCTTCGAATAATCCGTACAAAGATGTCTCAAATATCTTCGAAATGGTACCAAGGAAGCCATGATTATCTCGGTAAATGAATGATTCAACGAAAGAAGATTAAGCATTTCAATGGTGGATTTTACGTGAAATCCCAATTTAAAGAGAGGGGTTTTGAGAGGAAAACCGCGGACTGTAAGAAATATAATGAAAACGACTTTCTCAAACCCTAGCAACCATTCGTCTGATGGAAGTGTGATCAAGAGAAAGAAGATTAAAGCATTTCAATGGTGGATTTTATGTGGAATGAAGATGACGAAAGAGAGGGGAATTGAGAGGAAAACGGCGGATCAGTAAAGTGAGAATGAAAATGAATTTCTCAAACCCTAGCAACCTCGTGTGTAGGAAGTGTGATCCAACGGCTGAGAATGAGCTTCAATTCAACGGCCAGATTTGAAATTAGTGGGGGTAAAATAGTAATTACATGCTAAATGGACTAATCGAACCCAATATTAAATAATTGAGACAAGGCCCAATTCAGATTATTTTATCTGCCAAACGGGGCATAAATTAATTCGGCCCGACTAATTATTGAGGCCAAATACCATCGGCCCAAACGAACACAACCTAACACTATTAGACTACGCCCAATTCCTATGCTCTGCAGCAATCCCCTCTCTTGGAAACCCTAAATTCCCTTTTCGTCTGCACACCGATTTCCGATTCAATCTCTTCACCAATCTCCCCAATACGACAGCAGAATTCAAGCTTTACCCCCGTCTCATCCAAAGCTTCTTGCTACAGAAGTTGTATAAATCCATATTGCAGTTTTAAGCTTATTTACTCCAGCACAGGGATTTCATAATCAGTTTTTTCTTTCATTATTTGTCAGCCAATTTTCACATTGTTTTTTTTATTCATGGGGATTATATTTTTTCGTCTGCACACCAATTTCCAATTGAATCTCAATCAATCTTGTTAATTTCTTCACCAATCTCTCCAACACTGCAAAAAGATTCAAACTTTACCCCGTCTCTCCCAAAGCCTCGATCTTTTGTACATAAGACGTATAAATCCTTAAGTTTTAAGCTTATAATAAATTAGTCATCCGCGTTCCTTGAGAGACAAATTTCAGCACAGGGACTTCATAATCGGGTTTTTCAGGTAATTTTCGTCTTTTAATTTTATTTTTATTCATGGGTTTTATAATTTTTCGTCTGCACACCAATTTCCGATTGAATCTCAATCTATCTTGTAAATCTCTTCACTAATCTCTCCTATACTGAAGCAAGATTCATACTTTACCCCCCTTGTCGCCCAAAGCTTCGATCTTTGCTACAGAAGAAATAAATAAGTCATCCACGTTTCTTGATAGACAAATTTCCAGCACAGGGACTCATAATCAGTTTTACTCTCATTATTTTTCAGGTAATTTTCAGCTTTTTTTTATTCATGGGTTTTATCTTTTTTTATTTATTTTGGTTGGTTAAGGAGTTTCAGTGTTTGACATTTAATTTATGAGTTTTATCAGTTATTATTTATTTTGGTAGGTTAAAGGAGTTTCATAGTTTGATATTTAATTTTGTTCGAATTGAAATAGAAGTATTACAAGATTCTTGCATTTTCTCTCTTATGTGGTTACTGGTTAGATGAATATACACACCTGAAATAAATCTTCAACTATAAAGCTTGTTGAAAAAATTAAAGTCTAAACAATAAAACATAACAGTTTTAACTGAAAATATGCCTAAATCAAAAAAGTTAGATTTCTATATGTAAAATTTTAATCCTTTGTTATTGAAGCTATGAAACCAATGATGATTGCATATTAATTGTATTGTGTGATAGTTTACATGGCAATTTTGAATCTCTTTAAATTTGCCCGAGAAAGTAGTATAATAAACTACATATTTTTATTCAAAAAGTATAGATGAGAATATTGAATTGAAACTTCCCAAAGGTAGCTCATTTTATTTGTTGAACTTAGATCTATGTTTGGATACAAGATGTTTGATTTTTTCAGTCTTGTTGTCTTGTTTTAGACATTTGATGGTTGAATTTTTAATTTTTTTTTTGTAATCGATTTGGATACTTGATGGGTAATTATTTGAGGGGAAAAATTTGTGCATTGTGGAGGGAAATTAGAAAATAATTAACTAATTTTGCTAAACTCATGATATATGCTTTCAATAATTTCTGAAACCACACATAACCCTCGTTTTTTTGGTTCTCTTTACTCTTTAGCAAAAGTAGTAGGGATCGGTTTTTAGAGTTAGAATCTTTTTGTTGACTGTTTCAAGTCCTTTTGTTTTGTAATCCTTTTGAAGTAACATTTGTCTTCTCTTTTAAAACAATCATCTTTATAAAAGTATTTTTGAAAAATTTATGTTTCAAATGTTACTTTTATGTCAAGTAATATTGGAAAGATCTTACCTGTTTCATCAACCAAATGGGTTCGTGGAAGCCTACTTGAACTGGATATTTATCGGAACAAATACACTGGTTTTTCTTCTCTTTCAGTTGCACTATTATCAGAACTTCACAAGTATTTCGACAAAACAAAAACTTTGAATACCATAAAAAATATATATCAAAATTACCAAGACAAGAAGAAAATTCCTCACTAGCATGTCAAAATTCAGTATTGCTATTCAAAAAAGAAAGAAAAAAATCACTCTCCATTTATGTTTCCAAAGTCACTCCCATCAACAAAATGGCTATTTATACTACATTGGGTGTGCAATCAATCAAATCCATGACTCCAAGAGGAGACAAACAATAAAATATATTTCTAGTAAGTTGTTTTGGTGATATAATGGATATTGTTATCGCTGATAAACGAAAAGGTCATGAATTGATTACTAACTGAAAATTTTGATTGAAATCTGAGACTATTGAAGATAATCCGCATTAATAAAATAAATTTAAGCCTTGATGGAACAAGAAACTGTGACATGCTAATTGATTTTCAAGCTATAATCATGTTTGTATTGTCAATTCGAGATCAATTCTCAAAGTATAATTTGTTCCTATTGTTATTGGATTATTGGATTGTAGTTCCCAACATGGGTAGCTGATAATATAATATAATATCACACCACAATCAGGATAAATAATTGTAAGTACTATTTTCTTATCTTTTCCTTATACATATTCAGAACATTGATTTTGAGAAAAAAAAAGAAACAGAATCATTCCGTTTCTTATTTAAATGTATATTGATTACTTTGTGGACTATTTTTATTGTTTAGTGGGTTGGGTTGTGTTGGGCACTTTTTGAATAAGTCAGCCAAATTTGTCAGTTGGTATTTGGTTTTTAGGATGCAAATTTGAATTACTGGAATTTGACTTGGTCAATCTCATTTCAACCAAATTGTCTTTAAGTTGTTTATTTCTTTGTTATGTTCAATTCCTTGATTTTTTTGTGGTTTTCTTGATTTCAGATCTCTGCCATTATTGTTTGTTGTTGGAATTTTTATCTATTTGTCCAGAAGTTGGAAAGGAAACTTTGGGAGGGTAAATTAAAGGGGAATCACCTTTTCGTACAACTTTTTGATATTTCAATTAATTGCAAATAGTTGAACGGAATGGACTGCAAGAAGGCAAAGTCTTGCATCGATTTTTTGCAATACCTTGAAACAGACATTTCCGTTTATATTATGAGTTTCTTACACGATCCAGCTGATCTAGTTCGTGCAAGTTCTGTCTCACACTTTTGGCACCGATTTGGTGAGTAAATATTTATTCATGTTAAACAAATTTTATTATGTATTATTCTGCTAAGTTATGAGCAATACTGCTACAAATAACATATGATTAATGATATTGTTGTACATAATATGTTGTTCACCAGTGATTGAAAATGGATTTGCAAAACAGTTGTGCTTGAAAACATACTCGGGATGCTCTAATATTCTTTGTACAGTTAATGAAAATAAAGGGAAGAATTGGGATAATAGTCTTGAGAGGGATCATGAGGTTTATGCTAATCTTCTTTACGCTCTCCAAAGTTCAGAATTTTATGTTATTTACGGCATAAGTAAAGGAATAAGTGCGTCCAGCACCAACAATTATCCTAGTCATTGCATTGCCAACACTGTCAAAAGAAATTTATCGGTTGATGATACTACATATTGGTCAAGTAATGGACAAAGAAATGCCCATGTGCCAGAGACGCTAACATATAAACTAAAACCTGGTCTTTGGGCTCTTGGTAAATTTTGTGTTAGACCCTGTCCAGGTACGCACCTATTGCTAGCAACCATTTGCTTCCCAATTCTTAATTCTTATGCATGTTTATTTAACTATGAATTGTTAATTGATTCAGCGGAAGGAAGCCCCAATGTATACTCTGCAAAATCTGTGAGATTTATAATTGGTCATGCGAAATCCCCAAGAGAGAATGAATCGGACCCGATTACTGATGACGAAGTTGAGTGGACTTACACTTCACCAGAGTTCCCAATGAAGCAGGAACATAAGGTGCAAGCGTTCTACTTATCACAACCTGTACTTTTCCTTGACGGATATTTGAAGATTGAGTTGTTGGGTAGGGTTCAAAGACATCAGAAAGATGGATTGTTCTATATATGGTATGTTCAATTTTTCCATAAACTTGATTAAAATATATATGTATGTGATTTGAAGATATTATTTGTGTTACTTTTATTAGCAAACAACAACCCTCGTTAATATTTTTATTAGAAGAAATCCCCATATTTACTTTTTATTAGCTCACTGCACCCATTTGAAATTAAGAGTTGACCATTGGTGGGACTGTATTGCTGCCTTTGACTTTGAAAATACATTTGCATTGTGCAGTGTGGATTTTGTTCAAGTTCTTGGAAATCGTCTGCTTCCTACATTTCGAAGGTTCATGTTGGATGTTTTTGCATTGCGAACCTGACAAGCTTGGAAATGTTGTCAGAATCTATAAAAGATTTTAAATTAGGCAAAGTTGTGTGCCGCACTATTTTTAAGTTATACTTTAATCGAGTTAGACTTTGGGTCGTGTTTTTAAAGCTATCAAATAATAACTATTGTTTACGTTTGGTTTTATTATGAAATTTAACTTAAGTTATGGATGCCATTGCAATTTACAAGTTGTATGATGTCAAGACAATACTCTTGCACTTGGTTGCATAAGGAATTAACACATATTCTCTATATGTGTCAAAGCAAGATTAAGTGTGGCAAAGGAAGAACTTGTGGAAGCTTATAGACATATACAAGTGTTACAACTTGTTGAGTAGCCACCCATCACTTTTCTTTGTAAGACATGTGTGAAGCCACTCATCACTCTTGTTTGTATAACATGTGTAATCTTGAACTCCTATAAATAGGTGAATTCATTCATCATTTTGTAAGAAGAAGAACAAGAACAACTACATAATCTTATATCTCCCTTTACATATTACTTTGTTTACACAACAAGTTCATCCCTTTTATCCTAAGTTTTATAACACGTTATCAGCACGAATTTGCTCCATAACTCGATTTCCCGATGTTTAGCTTGACCACTAAAATATATCACACAAACAAGAAAGAAATGAGGCAAACACTTTGAAAGGTAGATTTTCGGATTTGCACAAAATAGCTTATGTTTTTCACTCATTCCGACCATTTCCACCGTTGGATCATCCTCAAATTTTAATCGAAGGTTCCTCACACCAGCCTCTTCATTCTGACCGTTCGGATCGTCCTTACAACGTTTGTAGGTGACACGGCATCCATCAGAATTTGACGAAAAAAAGGGTTGAGGAAAGTAACAATTTGCCTCTATCCGAAAGGATTAAAATCGACAAACAAGTAATATGCATACTTTATTATACGTAGTATAAATAACTTGAAATTAGAATTAATATGCATACTTTATTATACGTAGTATAAATAACTTGAAATTCGAATATGAACAAATTGTTTTCGGCTTGAAAGAAAGCCTAATAAGTTTTGAGCTTGAAATAAAGCTTTAAAGTTTAAGCTTGAAAGAAAGCTTCGAAAATCTTAGACTTGAAAGAAAGTCTAGGCGAAAAACTCAAACCCGAAGTTTTGAGTATATTTTCGGCTTGGGCCTACTATATTTATGCCATAGAAAAATGGCAAATATCACCAAGCTCGAGTTCGCTGCCCTTGACATTTCCGAAAATAATTATTTGACATGGGTTCTTGATGTTGGCATTCATTTGAGTGCAATGAACCTCGGAATGCTATCAAAAAAGGAAATGAGGCAACCGAACAAGAAAAGGCAAAGGCTATGATTTTCATTCGCCATCACATCCATGAAGGGCTTAAATCTGAATATCTTGGGATGAAAGATCCCGCTGCCCTATGGGAGAGCTTGGAGGAAAGATATGATCACCAAAAGAGTGTGATACTCCCAAAAGCTCGATATGAGTGGATGCACCTGAGGCTGCAAGATTTTAAAACAGTGAATGAGTATAACTCCGCAATGTTCAAAATTGTATCTCAATTGAGATTGTGCGGAGATAATATCACTGATGAAGATATGTTAGAGAAAACATATACTACTTTTCATGCCTCTAATATGCTCCTGCAGCAGCAATATCGTGAGAGGAATTTTAAGAAATACTCTCAATTGATTTCATGCCTTCTTGTGGCCGAACAAAATAATGAATTGTTGATGAAAAATCACAACTCCCACCCCACCGGTTCCCAAGCATTTCCAGAAGTAAATGCAAATGCTTCATTCCCAGAATTGAATGCAAGTAATTATGGAAACTATCGTGGTCGTGGTCGTAGACGCGACCGTGGTTATAGTGGCGGCTCTGGAAGGGACCGAGGTGGTCCTAATAAAAGGACTGCACCGTACCACTCAAAGGAAAACAATAATAAATATGAAAAAGCGAAGGGTACTAAAAGGTACAAAAATGATACTTGCTATATGTGTGGAGTTAAAGGACATTGGTCTCGTACCTGTCGTACGCCAAAACATCTTGTTGATCTTTATCAAGCTTCTATAAAAGAAAAAGAAAAAGAAGCTAATTTTATCAATACAGTTGAAACCACTCATTTGGATGTTGCCGATTTTCTCATTGAGCCCATCAGTGCTTATGACGACAATGAAAAAGTCCAGAATGAATTACTTGATGGCAATAGAAAATGAACTTGTCATTTTGTATTATGTATCTTAATATTTTTTTTATGTGTATATGTGTATATATATTATATATATATATATATATATATATATATATATATATATATATATATATATATATATATATTTAAATATATACAAATTTTGACCAATGTATAAAATGCATGTTTTCTAACTTATATCTCATTATCTTTATGTTATAGAAAAAATGAAAAATAAAGTTGATGTGAGCGTGAACAATGGAGATATTTGTTTGGTTGACAGTGGAACCACACACACGATTCTTCGAGATGACAAATATTTCTCAAAATTGAAATTAGCAAAGGCTAATGTAAGTACAATTTGTGGTACTACAAAATTAATTGAAGGCTCCGGAAGAGCCAATATAATATTGCCCGGGGGTACAAATATTTTGATAAAAGAGGCGTTGTACTCTCCGAAATCCAAAAGAAACTTGTTAAGTTTCAAAGATATACGTTTGAATGGATTTCATATTGAGACCATGAATGATGGGAATATGGAATATCTTTGTATCACATCCATGGTTTCATGCCAGAAGCATGTTTCATGCCAGAAGCATGTAAATGAAAAACTCCCAGTTTTCTCATCGGGTTTATATTATGCGACCATAAGAGTTTTTGAATCAAATGATGTATTGAACCGGAAGTTCAATGATTCAAAAC
Organism: Penstemon newberryi var. newberryi; assembly: GCA_030819805.1. NCBI lineage: Eukaryota > Viridiplantae > Streptophyta > Magnoliopsida > Lamiales > Plantaginaceae > Penstemon > Penstemon newberryi. The sequence goes on along the minus strand of JAUALY010000003.1, from coordinate 2,021,989 downwards.
TTTTCTCGCTTTGGCATGACCGACTTGGCCATCCGGGAGCAATTATGATGCGTCTAATAATAAAGAATTCAAGCGGGCATCCTTTAAAGAACCAGAAGATTCTTTTGCCGCAAGAAAATGTGTGTGTGGCATGCTCACAGGGGAAATTAATTATCAGACCGTCTCCTATGAAGATTGGTGCTGAATCCCCAATATTTTTACAACGAATTCATGGAGATATATGTGGGCATGTAGATCCACCTTGCGGACCTTTTCGTTATTTTATGGTCCTAATAGACGCATCTTCGAGATGGTCTCATGTATGCCTACTGTCAACGCGTACAATGGCTTTTGCCAAGCTTCTTGCTCAAATTATAAAATTAAGGGCACAATTTCCTGATTATTCGATAAAGACAATCCGTCTTGATAATGCCGGTGAATTTACATCTCAGGCATTTGATGATTATTGCATGTCAATTGAAATTAATGTTGAACATTCTGTTGCACATGTTCATACCCAAAATGGTCTGGCTGAGTCATTTATAAAGAGGTTGCAATTAATTGCTAGACCTTTACTTTTGAGGTCAAATTTACCCACCTCTGTTTGGGGACATGCAATATTACATGCTGCTTCACTGGTCCGGATTAGACCAAGTTCATTCGAGGCGTATTCACCATTGCAGTTTGTGACAGGCCAGCAGCCTGATATTTCTCATTTGAGAATTTTCGGATGTGCGGTTTATGTTCCAATATCACCGCCACAACGAACAAAAATGGGTCCACAGAGACGACCTGGGATCTACATTGGTTTTGATTCCCCGTCTATTATCAGATATCTTGAGCCCCTGACGGGTGATATGTTTAAAGCAAGATATGCTGATAGTATTTTTAATGAGACAGTTTTCCCACCGTTAGGGGGAGATAAGAAGCCTGTTCCTGAAGAACGGCGTGAAATAGAATGGAATGTGCCATCTTTGTCTCATTATGACCCACGTACAAATAATTGTGAGCAAGAAGTAAGAAAGATTATACATTTACAAAATGTTGCAAATCAATTGCCGGATGTATTTGTTGATACAAAGAAAATAACAAAATCTTATATACCGGCTGTTAATGCACCAGCACGGATTGACGTCCCTGAAGGACATGTCCCTGCAGGACAATCTGAAAAACCACGAACGAAACGTGGACGCCCGGTTGGTGCGAAAGACAAGAATCCTCGAAGGAAAAAGATACCAGAAGTATGTATTCCTCCTGGAGAGGAAACTGTTTCAACACAAAGCGCTATAGAAAAAATAACTGATCAGTCTGAATTAAGAAATGCCCCGAAAGAGGCAAATGAAACTGATACTCCTGAAGAGGCGATATTTGAAGAGATCTCTTTGAATTATTTAAATACCCGAGAAAACTGGGATAGAAAGAAAGTAATTGTAGACAATGTTTTTGCATATGGGGTCGCACTAGATATTATAAATAAGGATCCCGAAGATCCCGAACCGATATCGGTTGATGAATATCGACATAGAAATGATTGGCCAAAATGAAAAGATGCAATTCAAGCTGAGCTTAACTCGCTAGAAAATCGTAAAGTTTTTGGACCGATAGTTCGCACTCCCGAAAACGTGCAACCGGTCGGGTACAAATGGGTATTTGTACGAAAACGGAATGAGAAAAATGAGATTGTGAGATACAAGGCACGACTTGTTGCACAAGGATTCTCACAAAGACCTGGAATTGATTATGATGAAACATATTCCCCTGTGATTGATGTAATCACGTTGCGGTATTTGATTAGCTTTGCAGTCTCTGAAGGACTGGACATGCGTCTCATGGATGTGGTTACCGCATATTTATATGGATCACTTGATAGTGATATATATATATATGAAAATCCCTGAAGGATTCAAAATCCCTGAAGGATCTCATAATCAAAGGTCTCATGGATTGTATTCAATTAAATTGCAACGATCCTTGTACGGATTAAAACAGTCTGGTCGGATGTGGTATAATCGGCTCAGTGATTATCTCGTAAAGGAAGGATTTGTTAATAATCCAATTTGTCCATGTGTTTTCATTAAAAGATTTGAGAATGGATTTTCCATTATTGCGGTATACGTGGACGACTTAAATCTTGTGGGGACTCCTGAAGAGCTCACAAAGACCGCTAACTATTTGATGAAAGAATTTGAGATGAAAAATCTCGGGAAAACAAAGTTTTATCTCGGCCTGCAGATCGAACATTTATCAACTGGAATATTTATTCATCAATCGGCATATACAGAAAAGATTATGAAGAGATTTTATATGGACAAATCTCATCCATTGAGCAGTCCCATGGTTGTCCGATCTTTAGATATAAAGAAAGATCATTTCCGTCCTCGGGAGGAAAATGAAGAATTGCTTGGTCCTGAAGTACCTTATCTAAGTGCAATTGGAGCCTTGATGTATCTTGCAAATTGTAATAGGCCAGATATCGCTTTCTCAGTTAATTTGCTGGCAAGATATAGCTCTGAGCTCTGCACCAACACGAAGACACTGGAATGGAGTTAAACATATTTTGCGTTATCTTCGTGGCACGATTGATTTGGGTTTATTTTACTCTAGAGATTCCGACCCACATGTAGTGGGTTATGCAGATGTCGGTTATCTTTCTGATCCACACAAAGGTAGATCACAAAGTGGATATGTATTTACTTGTGGTGGCGCTGCAATATCATGGCAATCTGTTAAACAATCTCTAGCAGCCACTTCTTCCAATCATGCTGAAATTTTGGCATTGCATGAAGCAAGTCGAGAATGTTTATGGCTGAGATCAATGGTTCAATATATTCAAGAATCTTGTGGGTTGCCTTCAACAAAGAATATACCAACATCATTATATGAAGGCAATGCCGCCGGTATTGCTCAAATAAGAAATGGATATATCAAAGGAGACAGAACGAAGCACATATCACCAAAGTTTTTCTTTACCCATGAGCTTCAGAAAAAGGGTGATATAGAAGTGCTTCAGATTCAGTCATGTAACAACTTTGCTGATTTATTCACTAAAGCATTGCCAACTACATCATTCAGAAAGATGGTTTACAACATTGGAATGCGGCGACTTGTGGATCTTATGTCGGCATCAGGGGGAGCGTGTAATTAACGACACTTACACTGTACTCTTTTTCCTTCGTCCAAGTTTTTGTCCCAATGGGTTTTTCTTGGCAAGGTTTTAACGAGGCAGTGTTACACGCTTATAAGCCCCATATGGATATGTACTCTTTTTCCTTCGTCCAAGTTTTTGTCCCAATGGGTTTTTCTTGACAAGGTTTTAACGAGGCATACTCCAGAAGCAATAGGCATCCAAGGGGGAGTATTATGAAATTTAACTTAAGTTATGGATGCCATTGCAATTTACAAGTTGTATGATGTCAAGACAATACTCTTGCACTTGGTTGCATAAGGAATTAACACATATTCTCTATATGTGTCAAAGCAAGATTAAGTGTGGCAAAGGAAGAACTTGTGGAAGCTTATAGACATATACAAGTGTTACAACTTGTTGAGTAGCCACCCATCACTTTTCTTTGTAAGACATGTGTGAAGCCACTCATCACTCTTCTTTATATAACATGTGTAATCTTGAACTCCTATAAATAGGTGAGTTCATTCATCATTTTGTAAGAAGAAGAACAAGAACAACTACATAATCTTATATCTCCCTTTACATATTACTTTGTTTACACAACAAGTTCATCCCTTTTATCCTAAGTTTTATAACAGGTTTGATATATTAGAACCTTATAAGAGTGTGATGAACAGTACCTGTAATTCTTTTTTATGTTACAACCACATGCTTTCATTTTATTCTTTTCATTTTTGTTGTTCGTTAAAGAATGATTTTTCTTTTCATGAATTAATAATAGATGAATTTAACTTAAATAAACTCAGTAGGTCTTTTATTTACCTGAGTTATCTTTCAAAAAAATATTTTTGATTAGTACAATAGAATTAACAGGAGCTTTTATGATTTCAAATCTTTGTTGTTATTGTTTTTTCAATTGATGCTTCTATTTCGACTGTGTTCCTAGTTTTTTGTCGTTGTTTTTTTATTAAATTTCTGGAAATGTCCCTTTCTCGTGCTAATCTCGAGTTAGCTTGTATATTTTTTTGGAAGTTTCTAGGCATTTAGAATTGGTCTAATTAAAAAGTTTCCCAGTTTATATGACTTTAGTGATAAAAACATTGTGATCAATTCTTTTGATTGAGATGAATATTGGAAATGCAATCGATTCGATTTGGAAACTTTTTGAAAATACTAGGAAAAATTGTAATTATTTTTATTAAATGAAGAAATCAATGAGAGTCCCGAGACAAATAAATAGTTTTTGAACTAAATTTCATTTTTGTTTCCACTGCTCAAAAATGGAAATTTTTGGTGTTTTCAACGGAATCCAAGGACATCTGTGATAGCAGTTTGTTGGTATAGACGAGCAATTCCCCTAATGCCAAAGCAATTTCTTTGATAATCTCTAATTTTTTCCAAATTAATACTTGTGCCTAAAATAAGCCAATTCTTTGAAAATGGAGAGAAGCATCATATCTTATTTATGTAATCTTAAGTTTATATCTCTCTCTCTCTCTCTCTCTCTCTTTAATATGATTACAAAAATAACTTAATAAAATTTCAATAAAAAATTGTTAATCGGTGAGTTTTAATACATTTTTTTAATAAGAAAAAAGCTAATCATTATCTAAAACCTCACCGAACAAAGACCCGGTCTGAAGACCCATTTCTTTTAGTTAGATTTTATGCTATATAGTATGCCTTATTTGTTTATTTTGCTCTTTCAAGTTGTCAATTTTTTATTTTTTATTGTGAAGCCCTTGGAAAGTGGATGAAAATAAACCGTGAAAGTGATTTTTGTTCTTTTTGTTGTAGTTAGTATAGAGAGCAATTTCAGAAATATGATTTTAAATCGAATCTATATACTATTTGCGTTTAATCAATAATTTTCTCATGTTTTTATAAATGACAGAGTTTGCTTCAATTGCAACTTTGAACAAGTAAACCTTGAGTTGTTTCTTCCATATTGTTTTTTGCTATTCTAAAAACAAAATGCTAATTTGCTGTATTGGAATTAGTTTTGTTTACTAAATTCTGATAATGTTGGAAGTGGAGTTAGAAACTAACTCCAAACTCCTTCATCGTCAAAAAGATGATAGTGTCCAAATTTTGTACCCAATGGCAATTAAGAAATTACACAGCTCTACACTAAGTTGACATAAATGAGAGATTTGTAACGTCTTTATCATTTAAGTCTTGTAACGTCTGTAACGTATTTGTATTTATTATTTGTAACATCTTTCCTAGAACGATTATTATACCCCTGTATGTACCTATAAATAAGTCGCCCTATTTTCAAATAAGGAGGAGAACCAATTCACTGTTACAAATATAATATAATTTTTCTCTCGATATCTATGTGCAGACCTTATTTTATTATTATCATATTGTTATAGATTGAAGGAATGGTTCCACCTTTGTCCTGAACATTTTTATACAACATCAAAAGAAACTTATCATACAATTCTATATTCAATTTTCTGTGGCTGTAATTATATTTAATCTAATCTTCATATTTTCACCACAATTTTCTCCACCACATGGGCGGATCGACAAGTGGAGGCTGTAGAAGGCCACAATCCATGGATTATTGGGTTGTGAAGCGGGCGGGTATTAATAAGTAAGATGGGGCTACAAACAGGGCTTTCTCTCTAACGAACACACAATCCATGGATTGGGTTGTGTATAACGTCTATTTAATGGACCTTGAAATAGTTTAAGAAATGAATTGGATGTCCAAATTTTGTATACGTATGGATCTGCAAGCAATGTAATTAAATAAACAGATGAACCAAATATTTTGTAATTAAGACGGTCACTGCTTTATTCAATCTAGGTAAATTAAATACATCTTTTCACACAAAAACAAATCAGCTAGTTTACGTACAATTGAATCATATAATCATTTGTTTACCTCAAATCACAATAATTACGAACAAAGGAAAAGAAAAATTCCTATATATGATCAATCAAATGATTTAATTTTCTCCCTATCCAGAAAATAGAAACAACGTAACTTGGCGCATGCAATATCATATATATTTTTCAAGTGAACAAAGCGGTATAGAGCAGCAAATTCCAAGTATCCGGCAACCCGGGTAGGCACCAATGGCTGCAATCCAAGCCATTGTGCAGGCCATATGTTACGGGATGTGCATCTTTTCTATATTGTGACAATAATGTTATGTCCAATAAATGAACAGGCTTCTTTATTCTGCTCAACACTTTGTTCACTACTACTGCAGCTAATGGGGTTCCTGCTGGATACTTGACCCCCCAAAATGGTTCTTTTTCGTCCTTACATGATTTCGATGGCTTGTTCCAATCCTTTCCTCTGCAATTTTTTCAATAAGAGATCAATGAGAAATTTTGTTTAGTATGTTTTGTTATTTGTCACACTTTATTGAGTGGTATACAATCGCATAACATGTGTACTGCAGTTATCATGTGACTGAATGTGGTTTAATCGAGATGGATTTATACTAATGCCAAATAAGAGAAGAGAGAAACGATTACTCATAATGTGTCGGGGAAATTCCTTGGAAGAAGACTTTAGTTTTGGAAGGATCAACATTTCGGTTGACCCATCTAGCCCATGTTGTGAGCCCTTTGTAATATGCAATCAAACGATTCATGTCTTTGTACAATTTCCCTCCCTCTTCCATGTAATCCCATCTACAAAACAAAAAGAAAAACAACCAAAAAGGGGTTACATGTGAAAAATATCTTAGATGAAAAGGATCACAAAGTTCAAACCCGTGCTAATGTTAATTTTATTTTGCTACTACAATAATATCACATGAACAAATGTAAACCACATATTTTTAAATGTTCACGTGTTAAGCATTCTATACTTCAATAATTGAGAAATGTTTGTATGTAGGATGTGGGGACTAAATTTAATAATAAAAATGCTAAACTATATTGTCTAAAAATGACTTATAATGAATGAAAGGACCAAATTAGTCATTTTTTTTCAAAATGGACATGTAAGAGATCTCTTACGGCTGAGAACTTCCGGTGTGGGTCCACCAATGCCACGTGTTGAAAACCAACATGTCCATTCCTCTCCATGAGTTTCCATTTTGGATGGAGTCGAGCTTTAGAACTCGACCCACCTTTTGCTTCTCAATGTCAACCAAGTATGTAGTGCGATAAAGTAGCAATTTAACCCCATAATCCTGCATTAAAGATAAGAAAATTAATTCCAAAAATTTATTATTCTTTTTTGGGTTAATTTTCACTTGTTATATGTCTTTTGTCAAATATTAAAATCAAAACTTAAATATGCCTATAAAAAATTACGAGGAACTTGCTAATTCTCAATAATTCGCTCTCAAGCATAAATGTCCTAAATTTTTATGTCGCAATTGGATCTGAATCTGATTCAAACTACATCAATCTTGAGAAGAGTTCTTTAAGTATAAACAATTGCATAAGTTTAACTATTATCTTATAATAAGTCTATCTTAATAGCAAGTTACTTTTGATTTAATCTATTAATAACTATAAACTAGGAATAAATTGTTAATTGTCATATAAGTATAGTACCAAATGACTCGTAAATTCGTCATAATGGGTGAATAAATAATTTTTTCAATATGAAAAATATAAAACATATGTCATTTACTAAAATACAAAATAATTAATATATTTTAAAATTTATTTAAAAAATCGAACATGTCATTTATCAGGACAAAAAACTATATTTTTTTAAAAATTTATGTAAAATAATTGAACTTTTACGTAAATAGAAGTCTCCTATAGTGAAGGGCCTAGGCCTTTGCCTAGTTTGCAAAGGCATTGTGCCGTCCTTGATGTTATCGTTATCAATTACGCCAATAATCTGATCAAATTAAAATTAAATTTGGATTTAGCGACAACCATATATGTCAAGATTGCATGACACACCACGCCTCATTTAGAATCCACGCAGACAAGACTATTAAGAAAAGTCTTAAAATAGACACGAGGTATGGACCATAAATTAGTTGTCCCACATAAACTAGTAGACTTACAAAGCTCAATCAAACCATGTCTTAGTCCTATATAGGTCTTATTTTGGTGAATAGGTGTGGCCCAAACAGATTTGTCCTTGCAAGCAACCTACCAAACAGAAGTTTCAGCACAAACAGATTTATGGGCCTGTTTGTTTGGCGTTTGGGAAAGTAGTTTGGGAGAGTAGTGGAGGTTTGTGAAATAATCTCGATTTGCGTAATGTTGTTTGTTTGGATTTTGAGAGAGTGATTTGAGAAATAAAGTAGGTGTAGGTTTTTTTGGAAGAGTTGGGTTGTAGGTGTAAGATGTGTAAGACTTTATGTCAAATCATGTTTGTTATGTGAGATAAATTGTGTAAGAGATAGGTTACTTTATGTCAAATCAAAGTAGAGTTTGTATAGGTTTTGTTTAAAGATAAGAAAATTGTTGTTTGTTTGGCTTTTGAGAAAGTAGTTTGAGAAAATTAATGGATGAAAAATTTATTTCGAAAAATAGAAAACATGTTTGTTTCGCATTTCCCAAACACGAAAAATTTTTGGAAAACGCCAAACAAACAGGCCCTATTTTCTACCCAATCATAATTATGTGGGTTTCCAACATCCCCATGTGTGTGGAACTTTAACGTACATAAGGATGGATTTGTAAATATATATCACGCCCAAACGAAAGGATAAAAATGTACTCAAAAAATAAACCAAAATGTCATGTACAAAATTAATATATACACTACTAATTTCATTACTTTGTAAGCAAATTGTCAATCCTAATATATTTCTCGTTTTCAAGTTTTTCAGTGATACATTGATTGACAACATCTGATTTGATTCATTTTAATATTTTATCATACACATAAGTGGATATCCGATCCAATCAAAAATAAATTTAAAGCTTAGTTCATCATATTATAGCTAGGGACTATTTATTTTCACAATTATTATGTGCATTGTGTTTAACAAGCAATTTATAAGTTAATTAAGGCCATCTGCAAAGAAACTTTTAAATGTCATAATTTAAGAAAATTTATAAGCTTTTGCAAAATTTGGTCCTCCAATCACCCTCTTATATTATAAAAGCTCTCAATTTTTTTGAGTTTGGACTCTCAAATTTAAGAGTTCAAAGTCAAAGTGTAAATATTGATTTATGCAACTAATTAAGTACAAAACCTTTTGTACTTTGCTACAAATCTTTAACGCCTTTTAAGTTTTTTTTCTTTTTTCCATTTTTCCCGGCCTTCTGAATTTACTTTCTCTTGCATGTAAAATCAAACACAACTAGAACAAAAACTTTATATTTCTACGCTCAATACCTAGTTAATTAATCTTATGTACAAACAAAGATAAACAGTTGCGGCATTTTTTTAATTTTTTTTTTAGAAAAAGCTATAGATATATTATGTACTTAAATAATATCCGTATTTACAGCATATTAATGACCTTTTTTGTAGTTTGATAGAGAAAAAAAATGTGGGATTTAAGTCGAATAAATTGTAATAGTATAGTAATAGTGAAAAAAATTACACGAATCCCGGAATATAGAATATGGTTGTTTAATTTAAATTTCTATTACTTCCCGAAATAATATTTTTTTAAAGTATTTTTTATTATTATTAACGAATAAATATTAAATATGTAGGTAATTAAAAGTAGTTTGTTAAAACATAAACGAGTTGTTGGAGTGAAATTGTTTGATTGTTTAAAAGTAGTTTCTTAATATATAAACTAGTTGAATTGCCTAGTAAAAAGTGACAATGTATTACATTGTTCACTCCTTAAATTTTAAGATAAGAGATCAAATTTTAAGAAGGTCATTGAAGATGGCATAATGTCTTATGATACACGTATAAAATGGAACATAAACAATTTTGTTTCCATAATATATTAAATAATATTATCGCATAGAGTACTAAACTAATTAAATGAATAGAATATATTTCCTTCTCCTTATGTAGACTTTAACTTTGGAATATTGGGACAAAGAAGGCGGCTTTGGCAAGTTTATTCTTTGGCCATCTACTTTTTTTGTAGTTCAAAAATCTTTAAAATATTCATGAATCCCTAAAGTCATTGTCGTTTGAACATTATACAGTAGTTGTTCGCATCACGTTATCTTGATGATTATTTTATTTCCAAAATCATTATATATGGTATCTTTTTCAATATAAGTCATAAATCATAATGACACTTAAAGTTAATTCATTGGTTTTCTAACAACTTCTCGTGAGCCCGTCTCATTTTCAACATCCCAAACCATTGTTAACAATTTGTAAGAAGTATGAACATAAAATGCATGCCCACATATATATAGTGTATTAAGAATTCAATTGGAAGAATGAATATGTAATGTGTCCGACAATATATATAAAGGAATAAAGTCTAAACACTATAGGAAAATGAAAAATAAAATATAGATTTTAATTCGCCTGCTCGGATTGTTTTCAATTAGCAGAAAATTCTTGTCTAACCTAATTGATCAGACTCAATTAATAACATATATAGTATATATGCTTAGAAAATTCTTGTCTAATCTAATTGATCAGACTCAATTAATTACAAACTATGCTTATATATTTATTTACTCGAAAGAGATTAAATTTTTGAAAAAATCCAATAAAAAAATTATTTTGTCTTAAATTGAAAGCAAGCATAAATAAAAGAAAATTGTTGTTTCCGCCTAGAAAGTGGTTTTCCCCTCAGTAACTTTATAAAAGCAACCTTACCCACCAAAAAAACAAAAAGGATCTAAAAAAGGGATATATAAAGAATGTATATACCTCCCTATATGGGGTGGGGCCTTATAGTTTTCATTTAGAACATTTATCACCTATATATAAAAGTTCCAATAAAAGTTGTAATAAAAGTTCACCACCAGCTAATTGAAGACTTCCCAGTTCCCACCACCCGGCCCTCCCATCCCACCCACCCACCCACCACCCCTACCCCAAACTACAGTGCCTATTTTTCAATTCCTAATTGGCCCTTAAATTATATACCCCGGCCCCCACATTCAATTATCAAGTTAATTTCGGACAAATTATTATGAAGTTCATATAACCTAGCTGAAATTATATATATATTGTTCAATTGAATAATAATACTGTCTAGCTAGCTAGTGATGAGACCATAATTGATGGGAAGAAGAACATAAATGAGATACTGAAATAATTAAGTAGATCAGTTGAACTAAAAATAGCACAACTCATACGTACCTTCCTAAAAGCTAAAAGGACAAAGGATGAACATGCTTGCACTATGTAAAAGTCATCATTCTGAATAAATTTTATATGACAAGTAGCTTATCTTAGTGGAGTAGTTGATAATAAAGGTATAAACGAGCTAACTTAAGTTGAAATACACGTTTTTAAATTGAAATCTATAATATTGAATTTGGTTTCAATATTAAATTAACAAATCAAGTTCAAAAAAACAAGTCAAAGTTTTGACTAACTTCATATAATTTAACATATTTTGTCAATTTTTAATTTATCGAACCGGAATCAATTTTCAGAATATTATAATATTATAAATTTTTGTTCAACTTCATTTTTTTATGTTAAATAATTATTGAGTAGTTAAAAGGTATTAGAGCAAAATTTCGTGTGCCCCCACCTCACCATGAGAGAAGGATAATGTAAATTGAACATATTAAAAAAAAAATTCATTCATGATAGAGTGAATTAACTTAATTAATTAAACTTACCAGAAATGTAAGTTCAGCAAGTCCTTCTCTTTTTATTAATGATGTCTTAACCTGAGGCACTGATGAATGAATCATGCAACTCAATGATTGCCATATGTTCAAACTCAGTGAGTCACCCACAAACATTATCTTCTTACCCCTCCATTTCTCCAAGAAATTCACCCCATTAAAACTGCAAATTATCATGAAAAAATTAATTATTTAGTTAATTAACTTCAACCCCAGTTTATGAGTATCTCATTTATGTGTTTTCACATGCCCCACACAAATTTAAAATTAAACATCGTATCTATAGATGTATATGCGTGACACAAAAATATGACTCTTAGGGGATAAATTCACCAAAATAAAATAATTGTGTCACATATATGCATTGACGGGGACCATGCAAATTAAAATTAGATCACCTATCAGTAGATGTATATGTGTGACACAAATGTAAGGCTCGAAGATTAGTCGGAATATTCATCCCAATTTAGATGGTAAAATTAAATTAAAGAAAAATGCATAATGTTGCAAAATGATAAACACACACACTCGCATGTATACATGTACGTGTGTGTGTTGCGCAGTTTCAGATTGTACCTTGGTAGATTGCATGAAAAAGGTTGCCATCTATACTTGAGGTACATCTTATCAGGTCTGTTGTACTTTTGACAGTTAAATTCATCATCAATGAACGGACATGTTGAAAAATCATAAAGAGGATATGAAGCGTCATAAACCCATTTCCCTCGGAAAATATTGCAGCCGCCGGCAAGCTTTCTGGCGGCGGAGGTGGTGGTGTTGAGGTGGTGCACCGCCCCTGTTTGTTGTAAGAACAAGAAAACCAAGACAAAAAGGACTTTCAAAAAAAATCCCATTTCTTTTTTAAGGTTTGAACTATGACCAATCAAATTGATTAATATGCAATATATTTACATGCGGGGGTGGGGTTGTTAGGGACTGGGGGGGGGGGGGGGGGTGGAGCTGAAAATGTGCTATTGTCACGAGCCACATATATAGATTTAAGTCTCGAGTATTAGATCGGCCGGAATTTATGAAATATTGGATGGGTATGGTATATGTATTGATTGCATATGTGGGGTTGGATTAATGGCCAATCAATTTATTTTTTATTTTTGTATGATAAATTAGTTAAAATTGTTGTTAGTTAGAGTAAGTTTTCTTTTTCTTTTATGTAGACCATGATGATCCCATTTCATTCGGCAAAAGACTTGAAATAGTGTAGAATATGTCATGTTGCTGCTAGGAATATGTTCCCTTAATTATTTAGATTAATTAGAATTAAATTCCCCGTAGCTTGTATGCTTTGAATAATAAAATATATAAAGTAACTGGTATTAGAAAGAAAATAATTTAAATTTAAATTACTTTAGCTCAATTTGTTAAGTTATACTTATAAAAGAATTGAGGGAAAAATACTTTTCATATCAAACTTTTATCAACTCGACACTTTTCATAACAAGTTTTTTTTAAAAATATATTTCATACCACAATTTTAGAACTTTGGACACTTTTACATTTTCGGTTAAAAATTTGATGGAATAACGCGCGTGTGCAACTGTTTAGCGAACTACAATTTTTTGTTATAATATATATAGTTGTATAAAAGTTTCAGAAATTTATTTATTACTGTACTATTAAGCAAACACTTTAGTAGCAGTACTTTTTTGTCACTTGTCATAAAGGATCTTTTTATTTTTTGCCAAGCACTTGCCAATAAGGATCGAGTTGGATTAATATATAAATGAAGAAACCAATCGCATGTTGAATTTTTAAAGTTGGTTTGGTTCATAATTGAAGCTCTTTCTTCTTATATCGTTGTTTCAACTTGACTGTTACTTCGAAACTTGAAAGCAATAATTAATAAATAGTTTAGCTATAATGAGTTTACAATAATAGAACATTATTAGAAGCCAGGTCGGGACTTTCCTTGTATTGTGAACTGAAATATAGTATGATCTTAAGTCCTATTTGCCAATTTAGTTAAGTTACTTTTTCAAACTCTTTATATTAGATTATATATTTGTTAACTTAAAGCAGATGTTGATGCTTGATTATTTTATTTATGTTTACTGAAAATGATTTTTTCATGCATGAATTTAATGTTTGGCAGGTTGAATTATTACTAAGTACGTGGTGTATCCGATGAAAAGTGTTTAGGTCAACCATATTAATTGATATAGTGAAACCGAACATGCAACAAATTAAATTCAAGTATAAAATCACGATAGTACATTTATTAAACCGTTTAATAGTTAATTAATAACTAAGATATAGGTCAACAAATTAATATTTATTTGGTATGTCTCATAATTACACGACCATATGTGAAATTTTGGTTAATTCCACTCGATCCATTAAGATTTATACCTGGTGTAAACCGTGACCAGTTAATCCTTCAAACTATGGTGCAATAATCAAATTTATCTAATTTATAAGTTTTATATATGGTCACATCTTAATCATGTAACAAATTAATATATGCAGTATGCACCTCCTTATCTTTTTATTTGAGAGAATTGCATTTTTTGTACTGAGTTTTAGGTCAATTCTCATTTTTAGTACACAGCTTTATGTGTCCAACACATTTGGTACATCGCTTTAATAAATTGTGACACATTCGATACAGTAGTTAAATGGTGACGTAGCAGTTAAGTCTAATTGCAAAATTGATACCATTATTTATGTTGACTGACAATTTTACTCCATAATATTTCAGGCTACCAAAAAAAGCCCCACATCTCCAAATTTAGTGACGATTTTAGTCTACATTGTTGCCAAATTTCAAAATTGACTCGAACAAGACCATGTGCAGACCAATTTGAAAATTTTACTTATTTTATTTAAATAACTAATTTGATTTATAAACAATATTAATAAATTAAATAATACTATGCAATTAGACACTTGGTTATTTAAATAAAATAAGAAAAAAATTTAAATTGGTCTGCACGTGATCTTGTTCGAGTCAATTTTGAAATTTGGCAACAATATATACTAAAATCATCACTAAATTTGGAGATGTGGGGCTTTTTTGGTAGCCTGAAATATTATAGGGTGAAATTATCGGTCAGCCTAAATAATGGCATCAACTTTGCAATTAGACTTAACTGTCACATCACCATTTAACAGTAATTTTTAATTGTTGTACCAAATGTGTCACAATTTGTTAAAGTATTGTATAAAATGTGTTGGACATATAAAGTTATATATCAAAAGTGAGAATTGACCTAAAGCTCAGTACCAAAAATGCAATTCTCTCCTTTTTTTTCTTCTTATATTTTTCGAGCTAGTATATATAGAGTTATAGACTTATATATATGTCATGTCAATGTTAATTTGATCGGAATTTTATGAAATATTTGGAATTGGCCGACAACATGTGGAGGATGTTACCATGATCTCACCATCTTCCATGTGCTACCAACAGTGCCATTACAGACCTTAACAACGACCTGTATGGTGGTCTTTGAAATATGACATTCATGGTTCACTCAAAATTAATAATAATATTTGAGTAATTTGAGCTCTATATTTGCGACATATATATAACCTCAAATGTAATTGGGTTTAAGAAATCAAATATTGTCGATGGTATTCTAGCTTAGTTGCAAAAACTCTTACCCCAAGACCAAAAAGTCTTAGATCGATTTGATTCCTACTAGCTTAAGGTTTATCTAGTCAATCAATCAATCAATTCATTATATATTTGCATGGTGAGTGTTAACTTCAAGAAGTTGTTTCGACTCAAATTCCAATTTCTTAGAATTTTGATAATTTTTTAATTCTCTTTTGTAGTTTGGATGATTTTGTAATAGTCAACAATACAATAAATTATTCTAATAGTTAGAATTTGGTAACTTACACAAAACAAGTAAGCACTATTGGGAAATTCTCATCAAATCCGGTTTGGTCGAACTCAAAGTAACTACATGATAAGTGCACTTATAATTTTTTTTATTTAGCGATGTCCTTAATTTAACTTAATCACTAATTAAAACTGCAATTTAGTTAAGGTACAGAATAAATATCATAATTGCTTAAATTACGATCTTTTGACACAAATATGGAAGATTGCTAGTATGAACATTTAGACCATCTCCAACAGACCTCTTAAATTTTGACCTCTTATCTTATAATTTAAGGGGTGAACAGTGTTATATATACATTCCCACTTTTTACTCTGCACTCCAACAGCTAGTTTATATTTTAAGATTCTACTTTTAAACAACAACACCATTTCACTCCAATATCTAGATTATATTTAATAAATTATTTTTAATTATGATTTACATATAATAATAGTGATATATATATATATATTTAATATTTATTTTTTAATATAATGATAAAATTTATTTAATATAATAATAAAATATTATTATTTTGAGAAAATAATAATAATTTAAATTAAATAATTGTGTTCTATGAATTTAAATTAAATATTTCATGAAAGCAATATAAAATTAAAATATTATTATTTCAAAAAAATAATATGAAATACTATTTTAAAATATTTTTAATTTTATAAGGGAAAAGTACAAAAGATTTGTACTTTCAATGCAAAAAGAGCTTTTAACAATTAACTTTGGCCTCTTATATTTAAGAGGCCAAACTTATAATTTTTTGTTGGTCTTAAAATATAAGAGCTTCCTTGGAGCTGAATTATTTGGCAAAACTTATTTTTTTTCTTATAATTTGAGTTTTAAATGGTCCTTGGAGATGGTCTTAGAATTTAAATATACATAGTTAAAGCTACGCATATTTATACTTATTTATAGATATTGAACTTTTTGAAGCAAATGTCATGACTCCGGTTGACAATTTTGAATGATTTAAAACCCTAATTTTCGGCAATTTCAAAAAGGTGTTAATATAATGTTAGAACTTTTTTTTTGGTTAACTTTCAAATTAGATTTTTTTCTTAATTACTTAATCTAATGCACGTTAATTAAAATCTACTCTAAATGTATTCCCGTCGTCAAGCCAAAGATCGAATCATTTAATACAAATATACATTTTCTATTTTGATAGTGATTTGGTAGCCATAGAACATATTAGAATATATAAGTTTATGATATAGTGATTAATTTAATGTTGACTTATTTACCAATTCATTAAACAAAAAATTAAATTGTATTTTATACAGAATATATAGATAAAGTAATTAATAAGGACTTATTTGTACATGTTGACTATATATACATGCATACATATACATGTTAAATTTATTAAATTGCCAAAAAAAAAAAGGAGTTCTTACCTAATCACTAATAGTTTTTAATTTGGTTAAAATAAAAAATGTGTCAAAAATTTTAAGTTGAGGTTGAAAATGACAAAACATTATATTTTTAAGGTGCAAAGTGCAAAATTTTTTTATTAAACAAAAAATTAAATAATTTTTTTTAATATAGTAATTAATTTAATGATTACTTATTTACTGATTCATTAAATAAAATATTTAACTGTGTTTTAAAAAGAGTATATGGATAAAGTGATTAATTAAGGTCTTATTTGTATATGTTGACTACATATACATGCATACACGTACATAAATTTGACTTCACAACAAAAATACTATATAAGAAAATGATAATTCACTACAAGAAATAATGTATTTGGGGACGAATTTTTTAGCTACGCTAGAGATGTCATCACAAAAGTTCACATTAGGGGACAAAATTGTGTTTTCGTGCTTAAAAGTGTTCACCTACTAAAGAAATTCGTGCACAATTTGTGATAATCTTAGGAGACGCTCTTTTTCATCCCTAATAGCAATATTGAGCTACATTCCAAAAAATTTCGTCCCTAAATATTTATCTTTGGGCACGCCTTAAATTTCTCTGTCTACATTTATTTGAGCACATCTATCTACTTCGTGCCCAATTGAATTTTTATTTTTCTTTTTAAAACCAGTAAAAAGTAGTCCGCTAGTACTATGAAATAAAAGCCGGAAAATGTAAAAGAAGCAAAATCCCCAATTGCAGACTTCACGATCTCTCTCTCTCCCCCGAATCACCGCCGCTGCCGCACGATGTCTCTCTCTCTCTCTCCTCGTATCACCGCCGCTGCCGCACGCTCTCACCGCCGCTGCTGTACGTTCTCACTACCGCTGCCGTACGATATCTCTCTCTCTCCTCGTATCACCGTTGTTGCTGCACGCTACGATCTCTCTCTCTCTCCTCTTATCACCACCGCTGCCTCACACTCGCTCTCTCTCCCTTATCACCGCTGCTACCTCAAGCTCGCTTTCTCTCCCCGTTTCACTGCCGCTGCTTCAAATTGTAACCTATTTTTCTCATTCCTCTCTCTCTCTCTCTCTCTCTCTCACTCTCTATACCTAGAAAATCATTTAATCAATGATTTATGATTTATTTATATAGTTTTAGTAATTATTGCCATAATTTCTCAATTTTCAGATCTTTACATGTGATTTTGTGTTAATTGTCCTATGGAATGGAGCGAAATCACCCTTAGTTGAGTTAGATGCGAAAATTTAGATAATGTTAGCCAGCGGGCAAACTTTGATAGCACTTTATTAATATAAAATCATGTGCATCTTTACATGGATATATTTATATCACATCTATCTTGATTTTTGTTTTGTTAGGAAAATTTGGAACGTTTATAGATGATGTTATTCTCTACACTTTTCAGCAGGAAAGAAACTCAAGTACAAATGGAATATCTATGGAGCCTATACAGTGGACAACATTTATATTGTTGTTTGCTTTCATGATTGGAATGTTCCTAAGAACTGCTCTGCTTTGTTGTGGGAACTTTTGAATCACATTTTGAGGCATTTTAGCTACAAGGAAATTCAAGTTGTTAGAAATTTTTATAGAACTTTGTATAGTGTTCATGATTTATTCCTGCTTTTTTTCTTACCTGGCTGATATGTTTTTGAGAAGGTGTCGGGTGACGTGTGGTTTGGATCTAGCATTACTCTGAAGGTACCATGATATTTTGTTCAAGCGCTACTTTTTGCGACGAATTAGAAGTAATAGCTACGGAAAAAAGTAGTATTAGGCACGAAAAAAGTTGTGCAGGAAACATGCCCAAAGGGGACGATATCACAAACCGTCAGAATATGTTAGGCATTTGGCGACGAATTGAAATAGTTCGTACAGGAAACCTTTTAGCGTCGCGGTTTTAGCGACGCTGCTGGCTACGATTTATTTTCGTCCTTAAACTATTTTGGCGACGAATTACTTGTATTTGGGGACGAAAATTTTCGTGCCTAAAAGTCTGATTTCTTGTAGTGATTTAGAATTAATTAATCTTAAATCGACATAATATTTCTATTTAGGGTGGTCCTTGTGTATAGCTTACGGGTCATTCAAATGTATTATCCTACATGATTAGGGCCAAGTGGGTGAAAATATCAAAGATGATTGATCGTGACCTAACCTCATGATTTGTAAATCATGCTTAATTACATTCTAAGATAGCAAACTAGCTAGCTAATTGGAAATTATATCCTTCAATATAATTTATGAAGGCCATGCCATGATACAAATAGCTTGTCCACAAGTTAGAATCATTATTACTTAATTGCAGGCATTTGATTATGACTTTATCATTAAAAAAAAAACATAAGTATTCCTTGATTCTGCAATTAATTGAGTTCTCTTATAATCATTGCTGAAATAATAATTAATATTCCTTGGCTTCTTCCATTGTTTTGTAGTGGAGGTCCTATTCGGATGTAATAGGTAAATCAACTTTTAAGTATAACTTCATGTCCTGGCCGGTTAGGAGATTTTAAAGTATTTACTTTGCTAATATTTTCAGAACTGCAAAAATCCTGTCTTTGAAGTCCCTATAATTTAAATTTTTTTGTTTTAGAACTGTCTTTCAAGTCAAAAAGCCAAGAAGTTCCTTTTTTTTTTTTTTTGATAAGCTAGAAGTTTTGAGTTTAAGATAAGCAAAATTAATGAAACTTTATTAATTGGGGTTGTACTATATAACTTGTATGGGCCATCTCGCACTAAAATTTGTGGGAAATAAACAATAGCTAGTAACATTATTCACTTCTACGACAAGAATATATAATACATTGACATTATAGTTTTGGCATTTTACTTTTGTCTTGTCCCACTTGTCATATGGGAATGACTAGGAGGAGTTGGGGTTGTGGAAAACTCCCAAGAGTTCATGTTCCATAGCCAATCAAATATATTAAAATATTCAACCATGACCTGTTAGATAGGTAAAATTAACCGGTCACTTTTTGTGTAGATTTAGGGTGTAATTACCGTAACACCCTTGTAACTTTTTCTTTAGGAACACAAAAATCAAAATTATAAGAAATAAGAGAATCCAAACTTCACGCACCTAGACCTGAAGCTCAGTCCCCCATGTCATCAACACCAATTTCATATGATATTGATAAGGTATCAGGGGATGACAACAATGGTGATGCAAATTCTGGTGATAAAATGTTCAATTTGACCCAGTGTGTATCAAAATATTTAGGAACAAAATACTATAAGAAAAAATCATCAAGATTCGATTGAAGGTTATGATAATAGACTTCCAATTGAATCATCTACTTGAAAACATTCGAGCAATTTAACTTACCATAAATACTAATGATGACTTAATTTTTTGGTGCTTGACATCAACATTTTTAGGGTTCTTCATCAATTCGAAAAAGTTGATTAAATATGTGGTTGAATCGAAAATTGAATATGAAATCGTATTCAATATCAAATTTTCCACAAATCCAGTGTTTTAATCGGGTAAAATCGGCCAAAATGAAGAAAATTTGTCAAATTTTTTAACCGGGTCGTGTTGACCCGATTTACAGAGAAAATGGGTCAGAAACAACCCGGCTGGAGATTGGGGATAACCCAACCACGCCCACTCGAGGAAAGTGCCGCGTGCCGCTCATGAGGCCCACTCAGGCCGCCGTTCTCCGGGCGGCGACTACATCTACGTTCAGAAAATAATTTCAAAATTTTTTGGTGATTTTTATCATTTTTTATCATGTTAAAATTATTTGTTTTCGTGGATTTTTCTTTGTTCATAAACTAAAAATTCGAGTCATTTGTCGATTTGAATTACGATTAACCTAATTATACATTACCCTACGGTCAGCAATGTTGACTTTGATCAATTAATCGAGTCATTTCTCGATTTGAATTACGATTAACATAATTATACACTACCCTAAGGTCAACCATGTTGATTTTTGTCAATTAAACGGGACAACTATCGATTTGTACGATTAACCTAATTATACATTATCTAAGGTCAACAATGTTGACTTTGATCAACTAATAGAGCCATTTTTTGATTTGGATTACGATTAACCTAGTTATTCATTACCCTAAGGTCGACAATATTGACTAATATATAGTAGTTGTTTAGTTTGTTCATTATATCGTGACACGATTATATACTTATAATATTAAGTACTACAAATATAAAAATAAAAAATATAATGCAAATGATGAAAAATTGTTCAATTTTACTTTATTGAATGAGGTTGCTTAAATAATTTGTTAAATATATTTATGATGTTTATGGTTTATATTTTTGTAATATTATACAACATTTAATTTACTCGACTATGTGATTAAAAATATGTAAACTCTCACATTTTGTACTTTGATACACATTTCACGTTTATGACAATAGATTCACTGATAAATATTAAAAAAAAAACCATAAAAAAATTATAATCAAAATATATTTAGGCAAATGAAGGAATATGTTTAAGAAATGTCATGAAATAATAAACTCCAAATTGTAAAAATCTGCACTTTAAACAACTTTTTAATACATAATCAAACAAAATGCTTATACATTAACAAATAAAAAGTTACATAATTTGGCACATGTACACTGATGAAGAAAATATTTAGAATTTTATTTCGTTCAGTTTAAATATTAATATAAAACTTAGATAATAATTAAAATAACATTATACATGTATTTAGGGTAATGTTGAGTTTAAGGTAATGTATAATTAGGTTGATCGTAATTCAAATCGACAAATGACTAGATTAATTGATCAAAGCAACATTGTTGACCTCAGGGTAATGTATAACTAGGTTAATTGTAATTCAAATCGACAAATTGCTCGATTAATTGAACAAAGTCAACATTGTTGAACTTCAGGTAATGTATAATTATGATTTTTAGATTTTTTTTTTAATTCGTTAAAATAGTAATCGATTTTATATCAAGCCAAATACAAGATCAAAAAATTAATAAAATCAAATTTATAACTCTTTTCCATTGAATTCAAACTAAATATGTTTAATTGACAAAGAAAAATTTTCATTATAATTTAAATATTTTTATATAAGATTTGCACATCATTAGGTATTTAATATTTTAATTTCATTCCTCGTTTTCTAAAAATAATTTAAAATATATATAATATAATTATATATTAAAAAAAGAAAAAAAATGAAAGGTTGTCTTCTTCAACCTTCATCCACCGGTTCGGTGAAGCTTTCTTAACCGGTGATGGAAGCTTCTCCCGACCAGAACGAAGGCGGCAAAACAGCCACTAGATTCGCCACCACCACCTTAGGCACAAAATCCACCACCATCTCTGTCTCACCAAACACCAACGCCGCCACCATTTTCCGGTGGCTGTTAGCCGGAATTAGCTTAAGGATTTTGTTCTCTCGTCATTGCGAACACATACGTATAATCAATTTACCCTCTTCCCCAAATTAAAAGAAAAATTTATTTGTCAAAATCAAAACCCATCTCCATACATATGTGTGGTACTTGTTCTTCCCCAATTTCTTGCACTCAAAACAACAATTTTTTCCATTTTCTACATTGCAATACTTTTTCTAGATTCAAAGAGTAATTTTTGTGTTTTTGTTCTCGAGTGGGATTTTCGTTCTTTCCAATTTCTGGCGGCTTCCACCACTGGAAATATTATAATGACATCAATGGAGAAGAGTAGAGAAGAAAGATGTATAGCCAAAAAAAATGCAAGGTGGAGAAGAAGACTGCAGTAGTACAAATTAATAAGGGCATATAGGACAATTCGTACTGGCCTGGATGAACCTGTATAGCCGGTTTCAAGTGGCCTTTTTGCCACATGTCAGCACTTGAGTGGTGAACTACGGAGAGTTTTACCAATGCTGAACTCCTCTTAGCCAAGTCGTTGTCATATAAGCCTGTCAAAAAAGAAATTTGTCTACATTTACCTAACTTTGAATAGTAACCTGCATGTGAGGGAAGGCCGATCCGGCCATTCATTTTTCATGGATTGATCTTGGCCATTGAAAAGTAACTTGGTCAAGTATGTTTAGTAACCATTGACTTTAGCTCAAATTTGATTTGCCTAATTTACCCCTTCTCTTATTTTTATTTAAAAAAATATACAAAAATCAGTTATAATGTAAATGACGAGTATAGCCTCATTTAAATGTAATGCTTATTTATCTAAAATCAAATTGATAGAAATATGTTAAAGACAACTTTACCCCAACAAAAATATTTTGATTTAAAAAAAATTATAAAATCGGTTATTAATTAAAAGACAATTTAACCACAGTTTAATAAATTCTTATTTCTTTGAAACCAAAATTCATGTAATCATGAAAGATAAATATAATGTTTATTTAAAATTAATTAAGAATTTCTTATGTCATAAATCACCATCATTTTTACACCATCCCTAACTTGATGAAAAATTGTAGAAAAATCTATTCCATCGCTATAATCATTAGATTAATTTCGTATAAAATTAAAATCGACGGGATTTATTAATTCAATTAAATTCGAATGGAGACAAAAAATTCTTTTCAATTTCTATTTTCGTTACACCATCATCATCATGGTATTAAATAAGTTATTACATTTCCACCATTTTTAAACCTTCAGTGAGAGCAATTGACTAATTCTTTGAGAGAATTGCACTTGTGGTACGAAATTTTATATCAATTCTCACTTGTGGTACCACAAAAATTCAGGACGACACATTTGATACCATAATTTAACAAATCCACCCACATTTTGTACCGCCATTAAAAATCACCGTTAAGTGGTGACGTGGCAGCTAAGTCTTATTATAAAATTGATGCAATTACTTATGTTGATTAATAATTCTACCACATAATATTTCAGGTTGACAAAATAACCTCACATCTTCAAATTTACTAACAATTTTAGTCCACATTATTGCCCAATTTCAAATTTGGCTCAAATAAGACACGGACAGACCAATTTGAAGATTTTACTTATTATATTTACATACCTATTTAACTAATTTGATTTTATAAACAACATTAATAAATTGAATAATACTTTAATATAATCCGACAAAAAATTAAAAAACATATTTTTTCAAAACCTTGAATTTATCTAATAGTATTAATATATTTAATATTTATTAAAATAATAAAATTATTATTATTAATAAATAATTTTTTTTTTAAATTAAACCCCAAAACCCATTCCCATAGACCGCAACACCCCCCACCCAAATCCCATGACGGCGGTGGCCTGGGATCGGAGAACGGCCTGTGTTCTACAAAGAGACAGCCGGATGCGTGATGAAGAAAATTGTTTAAACCCTAATTACATGATAATTGCCGATATTAATCATGAAATAAAATCAATTAGTATATTTTTTAAGTTTATTGATATAAAGGATATAACCGTCTTTTGTTAATTGAAGATTATTTTAAGTATTATTTAAAATTAAATACAAAAGGTTAAAATTGTCTATTTATAGACCGAGTCAACTCATAAAGTTACATACTAGTTACGTGCGACACGTGTCATGATTTAAAGGTCATACCGCATGTGAGGGCAAGTTACCATTCCCGCACCCTAGAAGCTTCGTAGTAACCTTTTGCAGCCAATTTAAGCATGTATATTTAAACCAATGGGAAGAATATGAACTAAATAACACTAATTGCCACATGTACTTTTCTGAACATAAATAAAAATGTGCAACTCCACAAATAACATAACATATATAAATAGCAAAGCACGGCTGCTAGAAATGAGACTTTTATATGCAGACTTGCATTTTAGTCATATTGGATTTGGACTAACAACATTTTCAAGAGCAAAAAACAAAAACACCCCCTAAGTTTTATCTAACTCCCAAAACTCCCCTATATTATTTTAACTTTCAAAAAAACTCCCGTGATCTCAAATAAGTGCCAAATATACCCCCAAAAAAGAGAGTGTGTTTCAAACGTCAAAATTGCAAGTGTTTGTTCACATTTTGCTTTTGATTTAACAATTTTACCCCTTACATCGAAAGATAAAAACACCCCCTATGCTTTGTCTTACTCCCAAAAAATCCCTCATGTGTCATTTTAAATCCCCAAAACCCCCATGTGTTTGATTTTAAATATCACACTCGACCCAAGTAGTATATACTTAATTTTTCAAAAAAGAATAAATAAATTTAGAAAAAAAACACATAAGGGTAATGTTGTCATTCCACCAAAAGTCAAAAATAAAATTATAATATATACTACTTGTATCGAGTGTGATATTTAAAACCAAGCACAGAGAGATTTTTTAGAGTTAAAATAACACAGGAAAATTTTTGAGAGTTAGACAAAACATAGGGGGTGTTTTTGTCTTTTGCTCTATTTTCAATCAATCCCATAGTATTTGGACAAGATCCCCTTCACAAAATTCCATTTTTGATGCAATTATTTCTGACATGATGCACTTTTGATTCTCTCACCTCATTTACATTGAATTTTTAAACTTAAATCACAGAGAATAATCTTAGATTTGCACTTTTGCTCACAAAATTGCCTCAAATTTTCACTTTTAATCTCAAATTGAGTGAAAAAATGAGACAATAGGACCAAAAGTGCAAAATATATTACAAAATTGAAATAAAAAAGAACAATTTTGTCAAAGACGAGATAAATAATGTAAAAGTCCAATCATGTGGACTAAGAATGCAATTTCACCAACTTTTATCTAACAAATCTGTGTCCAACTCATACAAAAGATATATCTTTAATACAAGTATACTTTCAATTTTAATCTTAAATTCTAAATGTATATTAAAAAAATGAGTTCCAAACATAAATTCTAGTTTATATCTGTAATTGATATGGTGTACTACGATTGAAAATCCAAATGGTCTTAAAAATAGATTACTACCAGCCCGAGCTCAAATATTCCCCAAATAATCCAGTCCATCAATAAGCCTTACATTTTATTTTCTGAGAAATATCTTTTGAAAAAAGACAAAAAAAAGCTTTATGCAGAAGATAAACCCAAAGAAACTCACATAAAGCCCATCAATCACTACTAAAATTCATTTAGAAAGCCCAATGAGCCATACACTTCAGATGATAAAAACCATTTAAGAATATTATGTTATATATACTCAGTATTTATTTGTTAAGGCAATAAGTCAATAACCATACTTCAATTTCTAATATTTTAATAATTTAAAATATAATAATATATTTACCGAAAGAACATTCTCCGGGCCATTATTGACAATATATAAGTCGATCGAATCTAGAGAAGCTCCCAATCAGATTCAAAAGAATCTTCAGCCATTTGTTTACGTTCATCTGAGTTCATCTTCACCCCTGCTGCTGCTGCTGCATTGTTCTTCACATCAGAATCTTTAAATTGATTTTGTTTCTTTGTTGGTGATCTCAATTTTGATGAAAGAGCATCTTGGATAGTTTTCTGAGATAAATCAAATCAAACATTGTTAAAACATTGATTCACTTCCGAAAGCATATATCTAAGAGATGGAAAGAGAGAGTAAGAAAGAACACCTACCTTGTATGACTTATGTTTCTTGATTCCTTGAACAAAATGAAGCTCATTGTCGTCGTCTCCTTCAACCAAAACACAGGTTTCCTCAAGCTTCAATTTTTCAACCGGTTCAAAGTCGACTTCATCATTTTCGATCACCTCCATGTCAAAGTTATCTAAAAACCCCAGAAACTAGACATCAGAAAAAGGGTAACAAAAAAACCAGTAAAAGTACACACTTTTGGTCCCACAGGATTGGATCAGGATCGAAAGTTGAATCCTTTTGGTCCCAATTTTTTCGATTGATGCACTTTTGGTACTATGGCCATATTTCCCAATTCTTTTGGTCCCAATAGTTTTCCACTTTCGATCTCATAGGACTGCAACAGTTTTGCACTTCTGGTCCCATATCGGATGGAACGAGGACGATACGACCAAAAGTGCAAAACAATTTACGAGGTTAGGATCAGAAGTGCAATTCTGTAGAAACGCGAGTCCATAAGTGTTGAAAATTTAGTAATATTGACTAAAGATGCTATTTTATCTGAAAAAACCACCTCATACAGAAAAAATTTCACTTCCCCTAAAGATAATAATGAAGCGAAAGTGTAATCAAATTTCTATCCATCTCTAAAAAAGCCAAATTTTACCTACCTTCAATAGACTCTATAACTTCCATCCCAGCGGATGCAACTTCCCATGTATTACTGCTAATATTTGACTCTGAAACTAAGCCATCTTTCTTGGATGCATCTGCCAAAGCACAAATACTCAGAGAGCAAAGATAGGGCATTTATAACTTAATTAAAATATCCCGTAAAATATTTACCAATGCATTCCGAGCGCAAGTCATTACCCGAAGAGGTAGCACACTCATAATCATCTTTCTTTTGCCTTGCAAATTCGGTTGATAAAATTTTCTCGGATTCAGCCAAAGTAAACACAGAATCATTTAACTTTTGCTTCACATTTTCGGCAGATAAAATTTTGTCAGAAGCAGGCAAATTACACTCGGAATCCTCTTTCTTTTGGCTCACAGATTCAGGTGATGAAATTTTGTTACAAGCATCAGAAGCACACTTAGAATCATCTTTCTTTTGCCTCAAAGATTCAATCGGTATAATTTTGTCAGCAGCAGACAAAGTACACTCAGAACCATCTTTATTTTGCCTCACAAATTCATCACACACAAGCTTTTTGCTCGTGTCCCCTGAGACAGAATTCATTGGAGAAGATATTTTTTTATTATTAGAAATTCTTTTGATGCCAATAGGACGTCTTTGAATTCCCAATTTCTTGCTTTTTGCAGAGCACAACTCGGAGTTTGAATTTTCAACAAAAACTCGAGAAGATCGCGGAGAAAGATATTTCACATTTTCATCTTGAGTTTCTTTCTTCTTATCCTCTTTCTGACTATCGAAAATGCTTTGTTTTGGCTTCTTAATGATGTCAGCATGAGTATGAGCATAAGGGTTAAGAGGTAAGTCGCCAGCCGCTACTTTCACGGGATCTATGTAAGATGGAGGAAGCAAATCTTGCATTACTTCTGAATAGAATTTCTTTACACTCACCCCCACTTTCTGCACTTTATTCTCCACATATTTCACTGTATCCTGTAAAAGAACAATGAAAAGTTGAGAACTAAAGGACCTTTAGGTTGTGTATAGTTCTTGGATTTTAGCGAGTAAAACACTAAAGATAATGTTTTTCAGAACATTGTGGTCTAGTTTTTGTTCATTTCATATTTCTTCTCATTTTTCTCACTAAAAATCTATGTTCCAAACACTGCCTTATTGCATATTAGTAGTTCAAATGCAAAAGGTTTTACCTCGACCATAACCTCTTCTACCTCCAAACACATAGTCTCGAACTTCTGGTATATATTTCCAGCCCATTTTATACCTTTGAAATCCATATTAAGATTTTTCTCCAATCCCAAATGGTTGTTTTTATAGAAGACTCCAATATGAAATCAGGACTTAACTGCGGAGATTAAAACAAAGACGGATTAAATAAATCGGATGATACTTTTAACACATCAATTGATGAACTCTTTACGAAGGAAAAACTGTTTCCCAATCATTCATTACTATTCACAGTTGCTCTGGAAATATCATAAATAAATAGAAGTACAGAAATAATGTTAACATGGTTTGTCCCTATATACACATAATCTTTTCTGGCAACATGCTCATTTATTAAGTAGATTGTAGCTTTAGAGAAAATTAAACTTTCCTTCAATTAATGCTACAAAGAAGCAATTCACATAATGCTAATAAAAAAATGTCATAACATTAACTACACCAGTCATGCCCAATCAAAAAAAGTTCCAACTAAATCGGAAATAGCAGTGATTATTTTCACAACCTTAATGACTATGACGCAAGCAGAAAAACAACATCCAATTGCAACCTAAAAAAGCCTAACATGAACTGCAAAAGGATTTTGATATTACAAAAACAAACACGAATTAGCACATAAATACGAGGCAGACTAATAGAAATGAAGAATAAAAGATAATTCTCCTTTGGTTCTATGATAAATAGCAAAGACTTGAAGAAAAGCCAAAATAAGAGAAGACTTTCGATTGGGGGATTTGCAAACCTGAAAGCAAGAACAACAATACAAGAAAACCCTTATAGAAGAAAGCCCTAAGAACGTAGCTTTGGAGTATAAATTCAGAAATTCCTATTTGACAAAGACGATACAAGTACTTCTAAACGAAACTTGGCACAAAAAGGCAACTTTTTTTCATGTATTTGGAATAATTGTTTCATAATCCTACTATTATTGAACCTCTAATCATAGCTAACACAAATATCAAAAGTCATCACAAATTTATCTGTGCTCAAAATCTCCAGCACAATTATTTTACAACCTAAGTCCATCGTCAACTAGAAACAAGACCAAAGTCCAAACTTTACCTCCGATTATTCATAATTTCTACGAAGAAGAAAAACCCAGAAAATAAATTTAATAAAAAAAAAAAAAAACCAGCTCGTACATAAGCACACAGAAACAGAGGTTTTGAAGGGAAAAAAATCGGGTCTTTCATATCAACCTAAAGACGATCAAAGCACATAAGCTTCGGTAGAATCTCCGAAAAAGTGATAAATATCTAAACGGAAATAAAAATAAAAAAATAGTAAAAGGTGAAAGGAAAGCAGGAGGACTTACAAACAGAGTAAAGAGAAATAACCTAAAAAGCAGATGTTATAATGAATTGTTCTGAAGAACCAACTACATATATATTTTCTTTTAATTTGTTAAAAAGATAAATAAAAATACAATATTGGCTTTTTTTTTTTTTTTTGAGATAAATCATAAATATATTGTGTGAGAGAGTAGTTGAGTAGAAGAATGAGAAACGTATAGGGACAAAGCTCTTCTTTTTTCTTTATCTTTGTGATGAATAATTGAATATAGAGACGAGTTCTCATTGTTTGTGTTGTACATGGGCTCTTGACACGTGTACAAGAATGTACTTTGACTTTTGAAAGATACTTATAAGGATTATTATAATTATTGGATTTAAGAAAAAAAAATTGGTTTTCTATATCTTACTTTCTGATTTTATTTTTAATTTTCTTGACATATATATCTTACTTTCTCGGGGAGAGAAAATTTATGAGGAAAACTTCATAAAAAAAAGAAGTAGGGCCTGTTTGTTTGGTGTTTGGGAAAGTAGTTTGAGAGAGTATTGGAGGTTTGTGAAAAAATCTCGATTTGCGTAATATTATTTGTTTGAGTTTCTAGAGAGTAGTTTGAGAAATAAAGTAGTTGTATGTGTTTTTTTGAAAAGTTAGGTTGTAGGTGTAAGATGTGTAAGACTTTATGTGTGTAAGCGATAGGTTATTTTATGTCAAATTAGAGTAGAGTTTGTATATGTTTTGTTTAGAGATAAGAAAATTGTTGTTTGTTTGACTTTTGAGAAAGTAATTTGAGAAAATTGAGAGATGAAAATTTTATTTCAGAAATTAGAAAACATGTTTGTTTGTCATTTCTCAAACACGAATTATTTTGAGAAACGCCAAACAAACAACCCCGTAAAGTTCATGAATGAAGGGTCCCCTACAAAAGTCAAGAAGTTGATCGATTCATAAATAGAAAAAGAAATGATGAATATATATATATATAGATAGGTTTACACTTAATTTAGGCTTACGAAAGTTTAGCTTTAGGCACTTATAGTCTCGACCCCTACATTAATTATGGCGACATATATCATTGGGCATATTTTAATGTTACACTTATGTTCCTAAATTAATTAGATTAATTCATAGAAATATGCAATTTTTATTTATTAATTAAGGTATATTATTTTATTGAGATAGCTCTCGAAGCTCGATCAACAAGTTGAAACATGATGAAATATATAAAAAGAATATAAAATTGTTTGAAATCGATTTGTGTACAACATGATTAAAGTTCATGTAATCTCGACTGACTTGAAAATCAAATCAAATTTAACATAATCATAAATTCATAATGAGTGAAGTCGTATCAAAATAGTAATTATTCTGTAGGGTTAATTAAATCAATAATTTATAGATATGAAGGCGAGAAACTCACGAAAGAGCCAAAGAAAGAGAAACTATCTTCCACTCTAAAATAAGAATCATCCACAACCCGTGCTCGAGCCATTTTATAGCCATAAGGAAATAACCACCAATAAGATCGAATCTTCAACAGACATAATAACTTCAAAAAATTATAAACTCCTGTGAAAACATATATAATTAAAACTTAGGGCCAATGAGGATGTAGTCTTGTGGTAAACACTGGCAAATGTGGTCTAAATTTAGGAAAGTAATCTAAATAAATCTGGTCCTTAAGATTCTGCAAAAAAAATGACTTATCGTGTCTCGGATCCCATGAATCAAGAAGAATAAGAATTAATTAAACAATTTATGATTCCATTCTACTCAAAACTTTCATGATTCCTATAACACCAATGGAGCATCCCATATCTAGAATGTCTCTAATCAAGGAATTTCTCGAGTGAGTGTTGTTGTAGGTGATGACTTTCAATTGCTTGAACTATTTAGTTTGCTTCATCATGCGAATAAGCATAAGGTATTGCTCGTCTCACCATTGACATAGTTGCTCGTCTCACCATTGACATAAGGTATGGCTCGTCTCATCATGCGAATAAGCATAAAGTATATTTTGATCATTCATTTCTTTTGTATAGAACAAATTATCCATAAAAATAGATCAAATAAATAGTCACTCGACTTAAATCCAACGACATATTTATCAAGATATTCGCAGAAATATCCAAATAAAATGTATAATTCACAAAATTATCCATATAAAATGTTATTGAAAAGTTAAAAGGTTCTTGCGAGTAGGACGGGGGAAAAATATTTGAATATCGTGAATGGTAAAAGAAAATGACATAAAAACACATTCCGTACATGGTTCAATTATCTGCTCTTTCTTTAGCTCGGTTTGCTTGGATACACGTTTGTTTTATGATTCGCTACCTCACTTTTTTTACTTTCACTAAGAACAAAGGTAAACCCCAACAATCAGTATTATTAATTCATAAAAACCCAATTATCTTCGAATTCCTTTCATTTTTAAATCTTAAATCTATACAAACATTACGTTCGTCGGGATAAGAGGGTTGTACTCAGATGTTGAAGAATTAAATTAGTTTCAATTTAGCCGTGAAGATCTTCACGTCAGCACTAAATGCATTATTTCATCTATCTAATCTTGACCCATTTCAATAATCTCAATTATAAAGATACATGTTCATATAAATATATAAAAGTTAATAACTCGAATTTGAACAAATATTATAGCATATTTCATTTATTTGTTATAAAAATCATAAATTAACATCACAAAAACCAAGGAAGATCAATACAAGGCAATGCAAGTATATATCAATCAAAAGAATAATATAATTAAGTTCTACTTGAAATATCTATTTATATAGAGGAATTATTATGTAACATAATGTTGATTTTGTTCTAAGCATCTTCCTGTAGATGCTTTTAGGATCCAAAAGATTACGGAGAATCCACCTTCATTGCATATAGTAAATCTAAATGAAATCTCTAGCTAGTGCTTTATAAGATTATATTTTAATTCATATTATTCATTTCAATAAAACCTTAACACAACCAATTGAAACAACATATATAAGAAATGGCACTTATTTGGCCTGAAAATCATTTCCTCTATTAACAAGTGCAACCATTCATCAGATTTGGCACATTTGGTATAATCAAGGTCCCGTGAGCTCATAGGATATAATTAACAGACCAACTTACATTCTCTTGATTTCAATATTTCAGGGTTCACATAATCACACATGTAATTAAATTAAAAAAACAACTAAATATCTCATTATAGACAATCAAAAGAAGTAATATACCATGTTCAACAATTATATATATACGTTCATAGAAACTGAATGAATTTTACCTATTAGGTCTTGACCCTCTCTGTATAAAGCATCACCATCCATTCATCATTCATGTATGATTCTTTTGGGCTTTTCTGCTTGTTCTTGGGGCTTCAAGAGGGCTGCACAAGAAACAGATACTAATCACTTAAGTATATATAGCAGCATAAACAAAATTGTACTTGAGGGACTATGTGAATCTGGTAGGATAGACGAGGCTAAGAAATTTTGGACAAATGTTGTTTGGACCTTAGGAGTTCATGACAATTTTGTTTTATGCTGATATACCTTTGCTCTAGATCCAGTTTGACTCCCAAAATACATTAGCTCGTCTAAATTTTGACAAGTTAAAGTTAACAAATTGACTCCTCGCGCGTTTATTTCAAATTATCATGCATAATTTTTTTGTATATATTTATGGATACCTTAATGATTATTGAGAAAATATGGGGATAAAATTGGAGAATAATAATATAGCAAGGCCACTATATACCAAAATTTGGTGTAAGGTCGCCTTAATGGGCATTATCATGACCGCATTGTCAATCATCAAATCGAAAACAGGGTCAAAACATCTTACAAGTTGTGTTTCACATTCATTTGTGATTTTTATATCTCGCAACATGCGGCCAAACGGAGCCTAGTTGTTCTAAGAAATCAATTAATTACTAAGAATTTCTGTATTGACTTTCTTGTTATTCAGATTGCCAAAGTACTACTATATATGCTTCATTTTGTATATAGGTTTGGGTTGAATAAATAGGAATATGATTAATTATTTATTCACTAATCTATTTAAAATTGTCTCATAAATTACTTGATTTTTCAACAATGTTTTTAGTTTTGGTACGTGTGTATAGTTTAGACCAACTATTATAGGAATATGATTACATATTACCGAAAAAATGATTACATATCAATTCTTGGTTTATTAGAAATTATCATACATATCTTATTTGATTTCAATGGTACAATTTAGACAATATATTATAGGAATATGATTAAATATTGATTCCTTTATTATCGTACTCTTTTTTTGATGAATTACTTAGATTAAAAACAAGAAAGAGTACACAAATAACAATGACAACCTATCGAATAGGGGATAGCCCACATCGCAAAAAACAGAAAGACAATTGGTCTGTGCCAACAAAAACCAATACAAAGATTGAGTTTAGCCCATTTAGACAGATTATGGGCAGCCCAATTAAAATATTAGTTTAGCAACTCCACGATAACGGGCATTATCACGACCGCATTGTCAATCACCAAATCGAAAATATTGGCCAAACAACTAACAAATTGCATTTCACATTCAATTGTGATTTTCATATCTAACGGCCAAACGGGCCTTAGTTGTACTAAGAAATCGATTAATTACTTGACTTTCTTGTAACTTGATTATCAAAATACTGACTATATATGCTTCATTTTGTATATAGGTTTGGGTTGAATAAATAGGAATAATTATTTATTTATTAATCTATTTCAAATCGTCACATAAATTTCTTGAATTTTCAACCTTGTTTTTGTTATTGGTACGTGTGTATATAATTTAGACAAATTAATATAGGAATATGATTACATATGGATTCCTCAGTTCTTTTCATTTTTTTTTTTTTTATTAACTAGAAAAGTGCACGTACGTTGTACGTGTCTAGTCTTAATTTTACGGGTATTTTTCATAAATTAGAGTATAATTAGCTTTCTCTTTTTTATGCCATGAAATATCATATATATGACTAATATTCAATTTATTTTTTATGAAATTTATTTTTTATGAAATTTATTTTTATTATTTTTATTGTTTTACCCAAAAAAAATTGATGGCTTTAAATAGTAGTAATAAAATATAAAATGATGACTAATATAGTCAGGACATCTTATAGAATTTGTTTTATAATAGTAGTTTTCATGTTACGTTTATCCGTTATTCACTGATGATACATGTTTCATCCGTTTCTTCACAAATTTCACCCGAACTTTCATCAATTTCACGAGCATTTTTTCTTACTGGTTTCACCATTTTTTTAACCACCTTCACCAATGTTCACCAATTTCACCCGAAGTTGCATAGATTCATATGTTTTCACTGATTAATTTTTTTTACAATTAGTATATATTTTTAACGAATTTTCTGCTTTTTTAATCAGCTATTGCCTTTTTCATTTTTCTTCGATTTTTTTCCAATTTAAACAATTTTCCACCGATTTCACCTTATTTAAAGTTTAACCCGTTTTCACCTATTTCACTGATTTCACATGTTATTCATCTGAAATTTTCATTGATTAAACATGTTTTTACCGACTTTAAGTTTTTTTGACTGATTTTACCCTTTTTCACTGTTTATTTTTTTTACCGGCCTATATTTTTTTTAACGATTTACCTTATTTTTATCGGTTATAACCTTTTCATTATTTTCCTCTTTTTTGTGGATTTCTTTTTTTTTTTTTCCGGCTTACACCATTTTTCTACCGATTTCACCTCGTTTTAGTCGTTTAAACTTTTTTTTAACTGATTTCACTCATTTTTACCATTTTAACCTGTTTTCACCTATTTCACATGTTTTTCTCTAATTTCACATGTTATTCACTTGAATTTTTCATGGATTAAATATGTTTTTACCGACTTTACGTTTTTATATACCGATTTTACCCTTTTTTTCTCGGGATACCGTTTTTGCTGGATTTCACATGTTTCATCATTTTTCTTACAAATTTCACTCGAATTAATTTTCATCGATTTCACATATTTTCACGAACTTTACCTTTATAACTGATTTTAACCGTTTTCATCCATTTTTCACAAATTTCACCCGATTTTTTTATCGATTTCAAATGTATTTACGAATTCACATGCACGTTTTTTTTACCGGTTTCACTCGTTTTTTAACCAACTTCACCAGTGTTCACCAATTCACCCGGATTTCATCGATTTCACATGTTTTCATTGATTTAATATTTTTTTTATCGATTTCAACAATTTTCATCGACTTCACCATTTTTTTTACCAATTTAACTCATTATTTTACGAAACGAATTCCATGAAAGTATGAGGTTATGCGTGTCTTGATATTCTTTATATTTTGCTTCTCTAGCCAAATAAACATTAAGTAATTAGCTAAATCATAAGTATTGTTGGTTTATTTATAGGTAAGATACGATTCTATTTTAACTTTTCATTTTTTTATTTTTTTTCTTCTTCTGTATAGCAGAATGATATTAAAGAGAATTTGACATTAATATTTTGCTTTTAGAAGATTGTATATGACTTATATTGTACTAAATCTTTCAATAATACAAATAACATATATTTTACTTAAAACATATTGTTGCTAAATTAAAATAATTTTACATTTATATTTTAGGAGCTATTTAAAATAACAGTGTTTTTTTCTTATAGTTTTTATTTTATTTTATGTGTTATATGAGAAGAAGACTGAAATTATAAAATTTGATGTAAAAGATAATTTCTAAATTTTAGGAGATTATGTAGGAGATAATATAATAAGATTCCATGCTAACTGTACATTTACCATAATTAATATAAAAAGATTTCATGTTAGTTATTCTTCTTCAATTATTTTTACATATTTACCATTGAATAAATATCACTTTACAAGTATTTTAGTCTTCACAAAAAAAGAAAAAAACTTAAATTATTCACACTTTTATAATAAAAGTAAGTATAAGTATATAGATAAACATGCATTACTTGTTTGATTTCAGCTGTACAATTTGGACAAGCTATTTTAGGAATATGATTAATATGGATTCCTCATTTATTTCAAATTATCATACATATACTAGTTCTATTCCAATTTCCATTTTAGTCTTCATGATTTAATTACATCAACATTATAAATGATATCAAATATGAAATAAAACACAACCTTTAACCATCACTTGTATTTTCCTTAAAAAAATAATGACTAAACAGATATTGATTTTCCTCTTTATAGCAACTCACGTTGTTCAATCATTTGCTCAAGAAAAAAAAAAGTAGTTTTTTTACGAAAAAAGGTGGAGTTCATATGATTAACAAACTCCCTCCACATTCTCCACCAATGAAAATTCATTGTGCATCGAAGGACGATGAACTTGGATATCACTTACTTAATGTAAATCAAGAATTCCAGTGGCATTTCTGCCAGAGCTTAGGAGGTCCAACTTTGTTCTTTTGTCATATTTGGTGGAAATCCGTAGAAAGCGCATTTGAAGTATATAATGCAACTAGCTGGGAAAATTCGTAATTGCACTGAGGTTTATTGGACTGCAACTAGTAGTGGAATTTATTTGTCTTGTGACAAATCAGAATACCAGCGGGCAAAACAAAATTGGACCCCAAAGAAGGAGATTTCATAATCATATAATGATCGATTTTTGAGTTAATGAGAAACAATTAATAAAACTTATATTTTATTGATTTTTTTGAGTGTTTTGTGTTAAATTAATTGATTTTAATATTAAACGTTTCTTGTTATCTTAGCTTTATTCACATCAGCAAAAAAAATTATATCATTTTAAAAAGTCAAGCTGTTTATGTGCATTAAAATAATTTGAATCATCTCATAATTATTTGCCTATGATTTGCATGAAATAATTATGTTATAGTATGATATAGCATATGTCATTAGCCGAATCGGACCCACAAACCTCGACATGAAAAGGACCCAAAAAAATAGAGACTCTAAAAGGGTACTTACTCATAACTCATAAGCAATAATTTCATTAATGTCCACGAAGTATAGGATCTCTGAGGATGGCCCTAGCAATGACAATCAACAAAGTAAGGCGATAAATCTATCCCTGCAGAATACATACATACATACAAGTAGAAACAATATAGAAATAGGCAACCAACGATAAATCCAAATCAACGAGCACCCGTAACGGGCATGTAACAGTACTCACTGTGACTTTAGCGGAGGGTAACTTGTCGAGCAAGAAATCTTGTGCTGACACCAATGGAGCATCCCATATCTAGAATGTCTCTAATCGTGGAATTTCTCTAGTGTTGTAGGTGATGACTTTCAATTGCTTGGAGCAAATTTCCACGAACTATTTAGTTTGCTTCATCAATCGAATAAGCATAAGTTATTGCCCATCTCACCATTGACATAGTTGCTGGCTCTGCTTCTGCTGCAGCCTGTATTTGTCAGAAAAATAGCTTCAGAACGAAAATATTAACCAAGAGTAAACTAATAGTATTAATCTTCATGCCACAACACCATCTACTCGAAATATCTATTTATTTGGAGGAATTATTTTGTAACATAATGTTGATTTTGTTCTAAGCATCTTCCTAAGCATTATAGGCTTTTAGGATCCAAAAGATTCAGAAAATTCACCTTCATTGCATATAAGATTATCTTTTAATTCACATTAATCATCTTATTCATTTCAAGAACACCTTAACACAACCAATAGAAACAACAAATGAAATGACACTTATTTGGCCTGAAAATAATTTCCTCTATTAACAATTGCAACCATTCAGATTTGGTACATTTGGTATAATCAAGGTCTCGTGAGCTCATAGGATATAATAAACAGACCAACTTACATTCTCTTGATTTCAATATTTCTGGCTTCACATATCACACATATAATTAATTTAAAAAATAAATAAATATCTCATTATAAACAGTCAAAACCGAAGTAATACATTAAGTTCAACAATTATAGTTCATAGAAACTGAATGAATTTTACCTATTAGGACTTCACCCTCTCTGTATAAAGCATCACCATTGATTCATCATTCATGTATGATTCTTTTATGCTTTTGTCTAACACTGGACCTAGTCTGCTTTTTTTCAGGCCTTCAAGAGGGCTGCACAAGAAACAGATACCAATCACTTCATAATAAAATTTAACTCCAAGTCTGTATTTGATGTGTAAATTGATATTTATTAAAATCTCAACACAAAATGATAACTTACTCAACATCAACTACACTGCTGGTATATTTGGTAGAATCCACAGATTTTTTTTCTTTTATAGAGTGCCATGCAATCTATCCAATATTCTCCATGTTACAGAATCAGGTGTTAACCC
The DNA here is from genome assembly GCA_030819805.1 of Penstemon newberryi var. newberryi. Taxonomy (NCBI): domain Eukaryota; kingdom Viridiplantae; phylum Streptophyta; class Magnoliopsida; order Lamiales; family Plantaginaceae; genus Penstemon; species Penstemon newberryi. The sequence continues at coordinate 1,982,987 of JAUALY010000003.1, read as the reverse complement.
ATTATTTCTCATTTCACCAACAATTTGATAAGCTTCTTTCTTCAAACCCAACTTGCAAGCATAGTCCACAACAATGTTGTAATTCACATTATTGAGAGAAACCCCACAATCAGCCAATTCATATAATAAATCACACGCCTCGTTAAATCTATCCGAGCGGCAAAGCCCCTTAAGTATAGCAGCATAAACAAAATTGTCATGAACTCCAGAGGGCCAAACAACATTTTCCCAAAATTTCTTAGCCTCGTCTATCCTATCAGATTCGCATAGCCCCTCAAGTACAATAGTATAAGTTATACAATCAGCATCCACCTTGCTAGAGACCATATTACCGTAAACTTCCATAGCTTCATTATACTGACCATGTTTAAAGAACCCACGCAGTACAGCATTATAAGTTACAACACCAGGAGAAAAACCATTCTCAGGCATAACAATACGCAAGAAATGTAAAGCTTCTTTAGTCTTTCCCACGTTTAGAAGTCCGCAAATTATAGTAGTGAAGGTCACCCCATCTGGAGCACAAAATTTCCCAGTTATCATATCATCATATACCTTTAAAGCTTCCCCAACTTTACCCATTTTGCAAAATCCCTTAATAACTGTATTGAGGGTAATGACATCTGGATTGCAATGGGATTGAAGCATTAAAACAAGTGTGTTTAGAAGCTCAGTAGGATTATCCATATGACAAAGAGCCCTCAAATATATATTGTATATCCTAGTCCTTTCTACACCTTCTTTACTCAACATTAAATATAGAACTTTCTTTGCTTTATCAAGATCATAATCTCGACAAAGACCCTCAACCAGGACTTTATAAGTGAACTCCGAGGGTAAGTATCCGAACTCCATCCCTTCCTCCCACAACTGGTATGCCCTTAAGCAATCATCATCATTACAAAGACCATGTACAATTAAATTATACGAAACCAAGCTAGGAGTAAGCCCTCTCTTCCTCATCATGTAGACAATCCTTGCAGCAGCATTGTACCGCTCAAATTTACACAACGAGTCAATCATCTGCCCATAAGCAAATCCCTCCTGCACATTCTTTCCTTGTGGCATGTCTTCTACAATCTTAAACACTTCATGAAACAACCCTTCTCTACACAAACAATTGACCACGCTACAAAAAGCTGCATTATTAACTTGCACATCGTCCTCATATTCCATAACTTCCCAAACCTTTCCCATCAATCTTATCCCATTTTCTAACTCTCTTTTCCTCAAAACCCCACGAAGCAATGCAGTATAAGTAAGTGCACTGCACCGTACTCCACACTCGGACATTTCATCAAACACCTTCTGAGGAGCACACACTTCACCAATCATGCTATACCCACTGATCAAAGTAGTAAAAGAAACAACATTGGGACAGTGGCCTCTTTCAATCATATGATAAAACAGTAAGTGGGCAACTTCCAATCTCCCCAACTTGCAAAACCCATCAATCAAACGGTTGAAATTAACCAAAGACGGCACAAATTCTGGCTTTTCATCAGCCAAAGCGTTGATCACGCGTAAAGTAGAGTACGGGTCACGACCATTGAGCAAGCGTGCAATAAGAAGGTTGCAAGTGTGTTCGTCCGGGGAGCAGTGGGATGAAATGAAGAGAAGAAAGCGGTGGTGAGCTTCGGAATAGCGGTTGGCATGGCAGAGAGCATGGATAATGCTGCTGATGTTGAGTGAATTGGGTTGAAAGCCTTGGAGGCGGAGGTCGTGGAGGAGGTGGAGTGCCGCGTCTGCATCACAGTGTGTAGTGCATAGGTTGTGAATACATTTTGTCCAATGGTTTGTGTTAGTTATGCTGATGGTTTCGAGCCCAGCTGTGTTCTTCGGTTGTACTGGTGATGGAATTTGTTGTGGTGGAGAAGTAATGAATTCGCATTTAGTGTAGGAGGAATGTTCAACAAGGGAAGCGAGAGTCCTGGGATTGGGCGGACGATGGCGCCATGAATTGACTTTCCCAAGAGACATTTCGTCAAACAGTGCAGCTGCAATGCTAATTGAGTAAGACATAAATCCAAATTGTATTTTTTTTAAAGAAAAAATAATTAATTGCCTAATTTCATTACAGTTTTAGTTATCTCGTCGACTGTTAAATGTTAACATATAGGTTTAAAAAAAAAAAGATGAACCAATTAAACATAACTTCATACTCGCAACAAAAAACCAGGTTCGAATTTTTATAATACTACATAAAAAATAAAAAAAACTAACCTGCGGACTGTAGCTGCGGGCGGCAGTGGCTACAGGCTACAGAGAGATAGTTTGGACCTCCGGTGGAGATGGTGGCGGTTCTACACACAAAGGAGGTGGGTGGTAGGGGATTAGGCCATTACAAATTGAGTAATTGCTTGAAATGACCTTATGGAAAGTTGTATTTTTAAAAATGACCTTCCTTTGTTTTTCAATTTCTTTTTAATTCTATTATCAACTAAACCCACTTATTTCTTCTAAATATTTTCAATAACTCTCTTATTTTCCCCTCTTCTCAAATTCAAATTCAAATTCACCCAACTCTCTTTCTCTTCTCCCAACTTCAAATTCTCCCAACTCTCTTTCTCTTCTCCCAACTTTCCCAACTCTTCTTCTTCTTCTTCTTCTTCAAACTCTCCCATAATTTTCATATCTCTCACACAAATGATGGTGATGAACATAAATATGTGATTGTGATGAATCTGCAACAACCGTGCACGGATATGAATTTCTTCTTCTTATTTTTCCTGATTTGCGCCTGAAAATGTTCCTGGGCGACTGGTCAGTCGCCCGGCCGACTGAACCAGTCGCCCAAGAACAGCCTGGGCGACTTGGCGACTGTCTCGGTCACCTGGGCGACTAGCCAGTCGCTCAAGCTGTTCTTGGGCAACTGGTTCAGTCGCCCGGGCGACTGACCAGTCGCTCAGGATGTTCTTGGGCAACTGGTTCAGTCGCCCGGGCGACTGATCAGTCGCACGAGAACATTTTCAAGGCCCCATAAATACTGAAAATTTTAATTTCAAAATCTGGAATTAAAATTGTAATGATAATTAATTATAGTTTAATTAAAATTGATTAATTACATTTTAAACTAATTAATTATCCTATTAACTAATTAATCAAAATGAAGGTCATTTCCAACATTTTAAACATTTGGAGGTCATTCTTATAAATTAAACTTTCTATATGGTCATTTTTAAAACTCACTCAATAATTTCTCTGAAAAATGATGAAGGAACGAAGGAAGAAGAGGGAAGAATTGAATTGATGGTTGATGGATCCGGATCGGTCTCGTGGATCAATGAAGAGATTGGGCCAATTTTAATTACTGATGGGCTAATAGAAGACATTGGGCCAAAGAAGGAGTTTGAGCTGAAGAAGGCCAATATGGGCCAGGGAGACGCGGACAATTAGTTGGGCAGTTTATTATTATTACTAAGTCCAGTTATTAGTAGTATTATTAAGTCCAGTAATTAAATCATTTGCCAGATATAGACAAACAGAATATTCTCTGCAAAATTAGTTATGTGCAGCACGTATATGTAATGGTCACTGAATTAATGAAGGACAGGCAATTTTGATGTTATCATTCCTTTCTCAATTTCTCTCTCTTCTTTTCTTTCTTCATTTCTATCTCTAATATCATAGCTTGGAGTAATTTACAATTTATATATATAAAAAATACAAAAATACATCCAGAATTTAACAAGGGCCTATGACTTTAAGATCAGTTTAATACTGATAAAACAAATAGTTTAATGGGCCTCATAAGCCTTATAAATGGGCATGTAAAAATACTTAAATATAAAAGTTGTTCTTAAAAGGTAGAAAAAACGTTTTTTGTAAATAAGACTATCTTCTTCGGTTCCAAAATAAGGATTCGGAAACTACCAAATTAAATATAAAAAATGCATATGTTATGATTAATCGAATAGATGATATAATATTCTAAAACGGACTACTTTTTCGTGGTGTTATAGATCCAAAATAATAAACATTCGGTTGCAACATCAACCCACATCGTTTATGATTAAAAGACCAAAAAAAAAATTACAAAAAAGAATTACAGGTACTCTTCATCGAAAAATTCTTGTCCAAGCCTAACTTGGTCAAACCCATCCAACCACCAAATAAGTATATTACACTTGCTTGGTGATTGGTCACTCTCCTGAGAGTTACATACAATCCTAAAGCAAGTATATTGCACTTGAAATTTGCTACTTTGGGTTCGACCAAATTCGATCTGGATAAGAATTTCCCTCATCGTCATACTCTTATATAAGGTTCAAAGATATCAAACAAAACGTAAACAATAGTTATTATTTAATAGCTTTAAAAACACGACCCAAGTCTAGCTCGATTCAAGTACAACTTAAAAATAGTGCGGCACACTATCTTTTATAGATTCTGACAACATTTCCAAGATTGTCAGGTTCGCAAAGCAAAAACATCCAACATGAACCTTCGAAATGTAGGAAGCAAACGATTTCCAAGAACTTGAACAAAATCCACACTGCACAATGCAAATGAATTAGAGACCTTATCACAAGTCACAAATCGTATGAGTAAAATGGAAGAAGTGTTGAATAATAATGGATGCACTTAATGAAAGATAGCACAAAAATATGAAGTAAACAAACAGCTGGGGATAATTCACTTAATAGATAGAACAAAGGAGCTGCCTTATGTAGGCATACATAGTCAACGTAAACAAAACTACATTCCCTATTTTTCTGCTACTGATTTATCCACTAACAGGTCCCTAACAAACTCCTAATAAACAGGAAATTAACTTTAACATTTATTTTAACAATAAGCTAAATAAAATAAATGATGGACTTAGTCAAATAAAGACCATAGGCTAGATGGTGTTGTAACTTTAACACTCCCCCTCAACACCAGCTTTTGTTATTTCTATCATCCCGAGTTGACGACAGAAACTTCCAAACTTATTGCCACTCAAGCCTTTTGTGAACAAATCTGCAACTTGTTCCTCTGTGTCAATGTGCTTCAAGTTAATTTCCTCTTGAAGAACTTTCTCTCTAATGAAGTGATAGTGCACTTCCACATGTTTAGTTCTTGCATGAAAAACTGGATTTTCTGCCAACTGTATTGCGGACTGATTATCGCAGTACATAGGAATTGCATAATCTATTGACTGATGTAAGTTCTTCATCAATTGCATAAGCCAAGTGCTCTCTTGAGCTGCCATTGCTGCAGCTCGATACTCCGATTCCGTTGTTGACAAAGACACCGTTGGCTGCCTTTTGCTGCACCAAGATATTGCTCCCGATCCGAGCATAAAAACATACCCTGTAGTTGAGCGTCGAGTATCGCGATCACCTGCATAATCAGCATCACAATAACCCACTAACTTGCAATCTCCACCTTTCTTATACAAGATGCCATAGTTAATTGTACTCTTCACGTATTTCAGAATTCGTCGAACTGCTTCCAAATGAGGCTTCTTTGGATTTTGCATGAACCGACTCATCACACCAACTGCATAAGAAATATCGGGTCTGGTTATAGTTAAGTAAATCAGACTACCCACCAATTGTCGATACATTGTTGCATATTCCAAATCTTTCCCTTCAAGAGCACATAGTTTGGCATTTGGCTCAATTGGCGTCAAAATTGGCTTGCAATTAAGCATTCCAAACTTAATCAGCAAATCTCTAGCATATTTTTGTTGATGGAGAAATATACTTTCTCGAGTACGATCAACCTCTAGACCAAGAAAGTGCTTGAGTTGTCCAAGTTCTTTCATTTGAAAACGAACTGACAAATTCTCCCTTGTTCGGAGAACTTCTTCTTCAAAATCTCCTGTAATAATCAAATCATCCACATACACTAGCACAATAGCTAGTTTCCCTTCATTAGTTTTCACAAACAGACTAGAATCTGCTGGTGTCACAGAATAACCACTATGAGTTAGAAATTCAGCAATCTTACCATACCAAGCCCTCGGTGCTTGCTTTAATCCATAAAACGCCTTTCTTAGCTTACACACATATTCAGGATGATCTTGACTTTGAAAACCCATAGGTTGATTCATGTAAATTTCCCGATCTAACTCACCTTGCAAGAATGCATTTTTCACATCCATTTGCCACAAGTTCCAATCTTTGTTCGCTGCAAGTGCAAGTAAAACTCGTACAGTTGTAAGCTTTGCAACTGGACTAAACGTCTCATCATAGTCCAGTCCATATTGTTGAGAGAACCCTCGAGCTACCAAACGAGCCTTGTACCTCTCAATTGATCCATCTGTGCGACGCTTTATCTTATAAACCCATTTGCAAGAAATAGAGTTCACATCTCTTGGCTTTGGCACGAGTTCCCAAGTTTGATTGTGTTCTAATGCAGCAATTTCCTCCTCCATAGCTTTACTCCACTCCAAATTCTGAGATGCTTCCTCAAATGTCTCCGGTTCTTTTGCATCTACTTCTTCTACTATGGCAGCGTTGGCATATTTGGGATTGGGCTTTCTAGTTCTTGTTGATCTTCTAAGTGAAATTGGTGTTTCTTCTTGACTAGATTGACCTTCTTCGCTTGGTCGTTCATACACACCAGTTTGCCAAGGACTTTGAGCTATGTCTTCTTCAACATAACCATCATCATCTACATTTTCAGCTTTACTTGAACTCAACTGAATTTGAACAGAACGCACATCATCTTTAATAATGTCTGAATCTGGTAGTATTTCTTTTTCAGAGGACCACCATGAAGATGTTTCATCAAACACCACATTTCGTGAAGTGTAGCACTTCCCTTTTGTAGGATCACAACATTTCCACCCTTTTCTTTGACTGTCATATCCAACAAATATACACCTAACAGCTTTCTTTTCAATCTTGCTACGTATATGATTAGGTACAAACACATAGCAAACACACCCAAAAACTCGAAAGTAACCAACCGTAGGTTTCATATTCCATAATTTTTCAAAGGGTGAAAGAAAACTTAACCTTTGTTGAGGAAGCCTATTGATCACAAAAGCAGCAGTTTTCATTGCTTCTGCCCAAAATCGTCCCTGAACATTCTTTGCATGAAGCATGCTTCGACAAATTTCTGCCAAATGTCTATTCTTTCTTTCTGCTATACCGTTTTGCTGCGGAGTGTAGGAGCATGTGAATTGATGGCGTACTCGGCACTCTTGAAGAAAATCAGAAAACTTCGCTGAAATATACTCTCCCCCGTTATCAGTGCGTAGGCAGCGGATTTTCTTACCAATTTCAGATTCAGCGATCTCTCTGAATTCTTTGAACTTTGAGAAAGTCTCAGATTTTTCCTTCAAAAAATAAACCCACACATATCCTGAAAAGTCATCGATAAAAGTTACCATATACTTCATCCCACCGATGGAAGCTTGCTTAATAGGTCCAAAAACATCCGAATGAATTAACTCTAATGGTTCCTTTGCTTTAAATTTGGACTCTTCATATGGCAATTGATGTGCTTTCCCGTATTGACACCCTGCACATATTGTATCGGTTCTTACTTCAAGGTCAGGGAGTCCCTTTAGCATCGACTTTTTCATCATCACCTTTAGCTTAGAATAGCTAACGTGACTCAAACGCATGTGCCATAAGTCTGTTGTCTCGTTCTTCCTTGCTTTGTCTACATATGCAGTCTCTGCAGACAACACATAAAGGGACTCTAATCTCTGTCCCTTCATCAGCGGCTCTTCTCTAATCTCAAGGTTGCGATACACCTTCACATCTTGAGGACCAAATAGGACAAAATGGCCTGAAGATGTTAATTGTGCAACTGAAAGAAGGTTTTTCTTCATGCCTGGGACGTGATAGACATTTTGGAGCAGCATCTCATTAGCACTATAATGAGGAGAAACTACCGTATTACCAATGTGAGCTATCGGTAACTTTGAGTTGTTGGCTGTCACCACCACTCGGCTCCCTTTGTACGCTGAAATTTTTTGCAACTTATCTTTGTCACCCGTCATATGATTTGAGCATCCCGAGTCAATGATCCAATCCTTCTCATAATCAAGTTGTTCAGGTGCTGCTGCTACAAGAGCTAACTTCTCCTCTTCTGCAACAAATAATGCTTCAACATCCCATTCATCTTCGCTTTTGGAGGCGGCAACATTACTCTCGATCGACTTTTTCTTTGATCGACAAACTTTCGCCATGTGACCCTTCTTCCCGCAAGTGTAGCACTTCCCTTCAAACTTTTTGCCGCTGCCCTGATTCCTCGAAACTCCCCCTGAACGATCGTTTCCTTCACCGATATGACTCTTTGCCTTATTGTCATTCTTTTTAAACTCACCAGCAGCATGTTGCTTGAAGTTTCCTCTGTTTTTATTGGCGTAGAGAGCTTCCTCTTCACCTTTTAGAGAAACTCCACCCATTTGCTTAGCCAATGCTTCTTGACCAGCAAGCAAATTCTCGAATTCGATAAGTGATGGTTGATTTTGCCATCCCTGTAATGCAGCAACAAAGCCTCTAAATTCTGGTCTCAAACCATGGATGATTATCCTCTTCATCCTGGTTTCAGCAATTGGAGCTTCCGGATCCAATTGAGAAATTTCTCGGCATAAGGATTTCACCTTGTGAAAGTAATGCGCGGCCGTCATGTCGTGTTGTGCTACTGACAATAACTCGTTTTCTAGTAGTTGGAGTCTCGTGTCATTCTTCTTTGAGAACAGCTTGGCGAACGTTTCCCAAGCATCTTTGGGAGTTTTGGCATCCCGAATGTACTCTAGCACTTCTTCTTCGATTGTTGTCTTCAAAGCAAACATCGCTTTACCCGCTTTTATCTTCCATTTTCGCTGAGTGCCACTCGCATCCTCAACCGCTGGTTGTGTAACTTCACTTTCGTTTACAACCTCCCACAAGTCTTGACCTTGCATATAAGACATCATACATGTAGACCAAACATTGTAGTTGTTGTTGTTGAGCTTTTTAATTCCGCCAATGACTTGAAGATCACCCATCTTGACAACAGAAAATGCTCACCAAATATGAAGTCCACAAACACCTGGCTCTGATGCCAGATTGTTGAATAATAATGGATGCACTTAATGAAAGATAGCACAAAAATATGAAGTAAACAAACAGCTGGGGATAATTCACTTAATAGATAGAACAAAGGAGCTGCCTTATGTAGGCATACATAGTCAACGTAAACAAAACTACATTCCCTATTTTTCTGCTACTGATTTATCCACTAACAGGTCCCTAACAAACTCCTAATAAACAGGAAATTAACTTTAACATTTATTTTAACAATAAGCTAAATAAAATAAATGATGGACTTAGTCAAATAAAGACCATAGGCTAGATGGTGTTGTAACTTTAACAAGAAGAAAGTCTGTGACTAATTGGGAAAAAAATTATACAGTACATGTTATTTTATTCAGCCAACCTTATGGATTTTCAAAGTCAAAGGCAGCAATACCGTCCCACCAATGGTCAACTCTTAATATTCAAATGGGTGCAGTGAGCTAATAAAAAGTAAAGATGGGGATTTCTTCTAATAAAAATATTAACATGGGTTGTGGTTTGCTAATAAAAATAACACAAATAATATCTTCAAATCGCATACATATATATTTTAATCAAGTTTATGGAAAAATTGAACATACCATATATAGAACAATCCATCTTTTTGATGTCTTTGAACCCTACCCACCAACTCAATCTTCAAATATCCGTCAAGGAAAAGTACAGGTTGTGATAAGTTGAACGCTTGCACCTTATGTTCCAGCTTCATTGGGAACTCTGGTGAAGTGTAAGTCCACTCAACTTCGTCACCAGTAATCGGGTCCGTTTCATTCTCTCTTGCGGATTTCGCATGACCAATTATAAATCTCACAGATTTTGCAGAGTATACATTGGGGCTTCCTTCCGCTGAATCAATTAAATATTCATAGTTAAATAAACATGCATAAAGACCAGCAAAGAAGAATTAAGAATTGGGAAAAAGCAAATGGTTGCTAGCAATAGGTGCGTACCTGGACAGGGTCCAACAAAAAATTTATCAAGAGCCCAAAGACCAGGTTTTAGTTTATATGTTAGCGGTTCTGGCACATGGGAATTAAGAAACGGAATGATTCAGTTTCTTATTCTTACCAAAATCAACGTTCTGAATATGTAGAAGACAAGGAAAAGATAAGAAAATAGTACTTACAATTCTTTATCCTGATTGTGGTGTGATATTATTTTATATTATCGGCTACCCATGTTGGGAACTACAATCCAATAATCCAATAACACTAGGAACAAATTATACTTTGAGGTATTGTAAAATTTTCTAAGCTCTACAAGGCAAAATAACATCTGAGATCTCTTAGGACTTGATCTCGAATTGATAATACGAACAAGATTATAGCTTGAAAATCAATTAGCATGTCACAGTTTCTTGTTCCATCAAGGCTTAAATTTATTTTATTAATGCAGATTATCTTCAATAGTCTCAGATTTCAATCAAAATTTTCAGTAGAATAGTTCTTGTAGTAATCAATTCATGACCTTTTCGTTTTATCAGAGATAAAAATATCCATTATATCACCAAAACAAACTATTAGAAATATATTTTATCGTTTGTCTCCTCTAAACTAATCATTCTTCGCCGCCAAAATTAAATTAGTTGTTATCAACTTCGATCGTTCTCAAAGTATTCAAATAAATAATAGAAACATAAAATATAGTTCTCGTTTTCTTTTGATTGCTCAACAAAAATATGGCTTCAAACCAAATGAGAAGAGAAAATGTTACGGATCATGAGCGAAAAATTGAGGTTGGAAAAGATAAGTTAGTCCCAAAAATAAAAACCCATTTTGAGTCTCTTTCTGCAGGCCGAAAGGATTATCCTCTTCATCACCTGCAGTTTGAGAAAGTTACTGCTAAAGTTGAAGGTAGTAAAAGGAAACAGGGGACTTCGATTTCGTACTTGAGATCCATGGAAGCCATCAGGGTTGCCGAGGAACGATACGAGAAAGCAAAACAAATGGGAACGATACGAGAAAGCAAAACAAATGGGGGAAGCGGCTCTACAGAAGGCCAAAGAATATACTACAGGCCAATCCAAAGACACCTCCTTCAAAGGAGGAATACTAACAGGTAGGTTTAGCATCGGTAAAAAAAAATTATTGTTTTAAGTTTGATTTAAAATTTGTGTCGTACATAATATTATTATACTATTATGTTTGAATATGATTTGATTGTTAAACGAAGTTTTTGAGTGAGCTTTTATCGAATGAGTTCAATAAGTTCGACTCGAATATCGATTATTTTAACTTATCTGGTCGATGGTTTAGCTTTTTTAAGCATAAAAAGTATTATACATCTCTCCCTAAAAGCTTAATATTGAATGTTCAACTCATTCAAAAGCCTACGTTGTTAGGAAGGAAAGGAAAAATATTTAATATTTATATATTGAACACGTGAGAGGTGTTCCCTCGCCTGTTTACTCGACCCTAACACATGTGGAATTTAGAATTGGGTGGAAATTCCAAAGCATGACTTCTTTCGAGTCCTTGTTCTGATATCATATTGAATCTTCAATTTTTCTAAAAGTTCAAGAGGTTAGGGAATATATATATTTAACATTCACACGTAACAAGCTCAAATGAAACTTTAAAAGTTATCAAACGAGTAATGTTTAAGCTTAAGCTTGTTTGATATTGATAATGAATCAACTGAAACGAACTTGAGTTGAATATTCAATAGCTAGTTTGATTTTCGATCCTACAACCAAATACTCGGTCCGCAACCGAGTACAGTAAAGAAGGCCAGTCTTCTGTTCAATATGCTGCTGAAAAAGCCAGGGCAGCAAAGGAAATCGCAGTAAACATAACCGTGACTACAAAATATGTGACATTGGAAAGTGGCAAAAAGGCTGCCGGATATGCCACCAAGGTGAAGGATCAGGCGGTTGTGGGTGGCTGGGGGGCAGCACATTACACACTCGAGAAGGTGGCAGGTGTAACGTCTACCGTGTTTGGGTAAACAGGGGAGAAGGTGGTGGTCGCAAAGGATAAGGTGGTTGAATCTGGGCAGGTTATTAAGGATGCAGTCGTGGCTATGGAAGAAAAAGTTGCAGAGCATGCAGCGTGGAAGAGGGCGGAGGCTCAGAAGGATCTAGAAGCAAAAAAATCATCACATGAGAAGGTATAAACAGTTCAATCTATTTTATTTATTTATGCTTTTGAGCTTTGATTGAAGATGTGTACATGGTGAAGTACTGATTTTTGGCAATGGTTTACAATGTTTACATGATATGAGGTAATATGTGTACACAAGATTTATTACACGTAGCAGCTATTTGATTGTTTTGAGGTACATATCAAGATTTAATTTTCAGTTGATTAAATGATGTAGGGAGAAGGAGGACAATAATTTGAGGAATCCTTTGAGGAAGGAAGAGAAGATGGTGAACAAAAGAAAGAACAGGGGAGTGGCAATAGCATCTTCCAAGCCATTGGCGAAACTATAATTGAAATTGGCCAAACAACCAAAGAGCTTCTTATTGGGAAGTAGCCAATTCAAGTTAATTATAAATGTCTTTTCAGTATATTTTGTAAATGTGACAAATAAAAAAGAATAATTTTGGATGTATTTTAATCGATTGTTAGAGTTATTTAAAACCTTAAAATATAAAACTAGAGCTAACTAGAATTTTGTTTTAGAAAGAAAAAAAGAAGCACCTCGAAATAAAACTTACATTCCACTGTCACAAGACTAAATTAAAGTGTGAATATATTACTAATATTTAGAAAGAAACCAGAAGTCGAGAACTAAGAACTGGATTGAAGAAAGCTGGGTTAGGCCTATCAAAGGTCAATTCCGGACCTGGACCTGGACCTGCCCCTAGAATTAATGAAAGTGTCCGGACCCAATCCCAATCCATTGACCTAGATCCAGACCAGTTCTTATTTCCTTAAATGAACGGGGACTTTAGACCCAGACCTATTCTTGTTTACTTGGGCCAAGGTCTGATACCCAATTTTCAAAAACTATTGGGTTGGGTTCTATGGGTCTGGGCAATCAGGTTTGGGCCTGGCCAACCGGGTCGGGTCTGGGTCTTTTAGCTTTTTCTTTATGGGTTTTTAGTGGGTTCGGGTAGGGACCCTACTTTGACAGGCCTAAACTGGGTTAACGGCTGCGTCAAAAATTTGATTAAAGTACAAAATGTGTTAAGTACCGTTAATTTTTAAAAGGAAATGTATCTATTTTTTAACTTATGATATCGTAAGTTTAAAATAAGGTCATTTATATTACCCAAAAGTGAAATTTCTTCCTTTGATATATGACTGAATTTACCATGTCAATTCACGTGATTGTGGAAAGAAATAAACCATATTATATGATTTTTTTCATCTTTATTTATTTCGAAGAAATCAGCTCACTTCATGTGATTGTATTAAAGGCATCATGACAGGTTAAAATTTATTATTAAATTCTATCTCATTCAATCACATAACAAAAATATGACTCGCAATTTTGTTACAAATTATAGATTCACGTGAGCAGAAATACACAAAGAAATGATAATACATACAGTTCACACATTTTATACATTACCATAATAAAATAAAAATTCATTACAGAAAATGTGAGCATTATTTCCATTACTGTTTAGTTAACATTCACAACCTACACATTACATAAACATATACTGACTTAGCTCTTGTCAGCAATGTACAAGACACCATGAGATAAATACGATTAGAATATACGGTTATATCATACAAATCTACTTTCAACATCTACCCATTATCGCCACCTGCTAGATTGTACAAATTCACTGATCTGCAAATTGAATGCGAAAAAAGATTAATAAAATAATCGACTTCACACATTGGTCAGTAAGCAAGTCTAGATAGAATTAATTGAAGTAAACAAGACAATAGAAAGGGAATGAACAGGCAGTACTACTTCATTATAGGTCACCCAAGAGCATCTAGCTTAAGATTTACTTTGTTCCCTAGATTTCGTTTGGGTCCATCATTTCTTTGGAAAAAAGAAAACAGAAGTACACAATTGTAACTGCAGAGTTGACATAAACGACATCGATTGGCCGAGTGTCACCTCCCACATCTATGTCATAAAAGTTCAAACTCTTTTCTACAATAGGCCAAAAACAACCATTTGTGGCTTCCTTCACCAACACTAACACAAATTCATAGACATACATACAAGTTGACAAGGAGAAAAAGGAGAATTTCGAGATTGGCTTTCACAGATGAAAATATACAAACTTGAGAAGTTATTCTAGTAAAATTGTCAATCATGCAAAAGCGGAAAAGATCCAATTACTTGTGTAAATTGTAGATCTCCACATGGCCATGAATAGGTGAAGTGAAATGGATAGTCTGTATAGCACAACTTTACACAAATAATGAATAAACACATTTTGAAACAAAGGGAACTCAAACAACCATAGACAATGCAACCAAGAAATTGTTCAAGTACGATGTTACACAAAAATTAGAAATCCATTTATTAATGCCACTCTCTAATTACTTTTCAAAAGAATTACCTGTAAGACACAGAGGCGCGTGCGCACAAAAACAACTCAGCATGTAGCATGTGATATATCCTCAGAAGTTTTGGATGATTTTGTTAAAAGGAATAAAAGCACGATAGTCACGAAATTACTGTTGATGACATCATTTTTTATTTACTGTATATATTTACTAGGTTATGTTGTTCAATATTCTTTTCTAGATATAGATGTACCAGAGCAGAAAAAACAATTACCCAAATTAATGCCATGCTAAAAATAACTTGCATTTAACCATACAAAGTAACTGCCCGAACTCTTGTTTTCCTTAGGGAATTCCTACGACTTGCAGTTCAGAGCTAGCTTAGTTATAAAACCTAATGCAAGATTACCAACATTTGTACCGACTAATCAAATCAAAGCAAGCAACCAATTGCTGGCTGCTGATATTATAGTGCAAAATAGCCATTGAAGAACCACAAGAAAAATTTATTTTTCAGGTCCAAAAAAGTGTGACTATTAAGTAAAGTGAAGATAGCACTATAAATGCAGATCGAAAGCTCATCCCATATAAACTGAGAGAAAAACAAAATGACAAATGAAAGGATTGTCTTGTAGCACAAGTCAGAACACAAAGGTGAGAGCTTAGAAATTCTCAAGGCTGAAAATGAAAATTATTCTACCTTAACAAATCAATTTTTTGGTGAGTGTCCGCCATCAGATCCATCTCCCGAGAAACTTTCCCCATCAGAATCTGTAATAAAATATAACAATTAGAAAGTGCGTTAATAAACATGCTTTAAATGCAGACCAACGGTTCAAAGGTAATCGACAAAAACAAGAAAGAAATAATTCTCAATAACTACCACTCGATGAAGATCCCGAATCAGAGCTGGAGCTGCTTTGGTTGGCACCTTGATTTGTATCATTACACCCAGGCTCTTCCACTTGAACAGGAGGTGAGGCAACTCTCGCTTCTTCTATTTGATGAATATCATAGAAAACAAAATAGAACATTAATTATTTAATTTCACGAGTGTAGTAGTGTAACAGTATAAATATTAAATGTCTCTTCTCTCTAATAGCTTAAGCTTTTAGATGAGTTGGACATTCAATATGGTATCAAAGCCAAGGCCCAAAAGAGGTCCTGTGTTCGAATCTCTCCGCCACACAAATTCTAAATTCCACGTGTTAGGCTTGAGTAAAATGTATACTGCCTACACGTGAGGGTGTATTAAGTATAAATATTAAATGTCTCTTCTGTAATAGCTTAAGCTTTTAGATGAGCTAGACATTAAATAACCAGTAATAAAATCTGACTGCATCAATTGATTCTTAACCTGAAAAAGTTTACCTATTTTATTTTCTTTTGGAGTTTCCGTTACAGTTAAGGTAGGAGGAATCTGCACAACGAATAATAATAATCATTCATTTAGCAAAAATTGCAATAAACTTAATAAAAAAGGCAAATCACAAGTATGTTACCATTTCCTGGCTGATCGGCTCAGAACTAGCTGTTAACTGAGTAACAATTTCTGCTTTCCTTTTGTTCTTGCTCGAACTCTTTTTATAATTGGTTACGAACCTATCAAGCTCCCAAAGAGTTTCGGTATCAACGTTGTCAATGTCAACCTCAATCTCATCATCTTGCTGTGTAAGAGATGGATCTCTCTTTTTAATAATCTGAACAACGTTCTCAAGCTTCTCAGAAGGTAAACTCTGCAAACTCATGCTGAGTTTTTGCTTCTCATCATAAGTCATCTCCCTTTTGTTAGGATCCTTCGCCTTGGGCTTCTTCAGGACAGGAACCCTACCCGATTGAGCAATTTTATTAGGCTTTTGTTTTGTTCTATCTAGAACTTTTTTTGTTTCAAGTTGCGCCTTTGGCTGTGGACCCACATCAGCCTCCACAGAAGCCCATTTTTCCTCAAATATCTTGGACAGCTCCTCAGCCATTAAATAAACATCTTGTTCTTTTGGATTATAAGTCATAGCATTTTGGAATGTAAGTCTAACATCCTCGGCGAACTCCAGAGGAGTCTTGTACCAATTCTGACTTAACCTATTTTTCACGGTCCCGAGGTCCATAGGAGTTTTTATCACTTCGAAATAGTCGTGTAGACCAAGACCAACTGTATCCACGGGTTTGTTGAACACCCACGCATGCTTGTGCTTCATTAATCTCTCTAAAAGGTTATTACAATTCTTGAAGATTTGATGAGGAAACTTACTCGACTCACTCCCTCCTCCTTTCTTCAAGTTCGACTTTGACTTTTTGTTACTTTCCGGGGGAGGAAACTTGTCCTTCGCAAGTAGAAACTCCGAATTCCTATACAATTTATTAGCCTTGGGCGTCCTTTTCTCTTTCTCCACATTATCACTCCCACTCTTGTTATTCTCAGTTACAGACACAGTCAACTGATTTAAAGGCTTTGACATCCGAGGTGGCCTCACTCCCACAGCCACCTTTTCTCCGCCAACATTACCAAACCCGCGCCCATTCTTTTGTCCCTCGTTTGCCTCGATTTTCCTCATCAAACTCCGTATCATATCTCGCTCACCCTCAAGCTTCTTCCTAAGCTCCCTAGCCTCAGATTTTGACTTCATTGACAAACTTATCCTAACCCTAGTATCTTGCCTGAAGGACAACCCACTCTTCTCACCCAACCCATCACGATTAGAACCCAATAAATTATCAGATCCCACATCGAAACCTGAATTCACCAACAAATTGCTACTGCTTATACTATTTTTAACTTCTTTCAAAGATTTTTTTCTTGTATATACCTTCCTCTCTGTCTCCTTAGACCTTTCATCTTCACCACCCATCATTCTTAAAAAAAAAAATCTACAAAATTCTTCAGTCAACAAAACACATATACACGCACTAGCTTAGCTCATTTACACCGACATGTTATTTTTCAACATAAATTAATTTACAGAAACTTGTATAACTAGAAGCAGTAAAATACAGCTAGGGTTTCGGATTCATACCTTTAGGAAGAATTCTAATCAGTAATCTGCTTTTTGACTTCTTGCTCAGAATAGTAGATTTCTTATCAACGAGAGCGAGAACCAAAAGCTTTGGTGGAGGAGGGTTCAAGAAAGCTCACGCGAAGAGTAGTGCGTGTGCAACACAGGGAATTTTGAATGGCTAGGATTTGTCATCTGAATTCTGGGTTGAGTGTTGACGGTTGGTAATGATGTGCCACGTTGAAATATGAGGTTTGGGGAATGAGGAGTTTGACTATGCTGTTCCACGCGTGAGGGTGGCGCGTGAGATGAGATTGCCGGTGGGAAGTTACTCGTTATGTCCGGTTACTGGGCTGAGATTGGGCTTTTACTTCAGCGTATGGGCTTTGAGCAAGGTGCGTTAAAAAACAAAAGTCGACCCAAATAGAGGGCTGTCACGCGCAAAGATCAAAATTTTCAATTGGAAACAAGAAGGGTCTGTTTGTTTGGCATTTCCCAGAATTTTTTCGTGTTTGGGAAATGCCAAACAAACATGTTTTCTATTTTTCGAAATAATTTTTTTATCTAGTAATTTTCTCAAACTACTCTCTCAAAAGTCAAACAAACAACAATTTTCTTATCTCTAAAAAAAATTATATAAACTCTACTTTGATTTGACATAAAGTAACTTATCTCTTACACAATTTATCTCATATAACAAACATGATTTGACATAAAGTCTTACACATCTTACACCTACAACCCAACTCTTCCAAAAAAACCTACACCTACATTATTTCTCAAACCACTCTCTCAAAACTCAAATAAATAACATTACGTAAATCGAGATTATTTTACAAACCTCCACTACTCTCCCAAATGCCAAACAAACAGGCCCGAAAAGTTTGGGTCTATTTGGCTGGGTTCTGGCCCGGTCTCGTCTGTCTCGCGAAACTGAGTCAGAATTTTTTCAAATGAGGTTTGACAAAACTCATGAAACTTATCACAAACCTATTCAGAAACCCACGTTCAAACCCTTGAAACTTATAAAACATTGATTTGACACATACCATCTATTTTTTCCCTCAAACTCTATTAAAAAAAAATATATATTGATTTAACACCTACCACCTACTTTTTTTTCCCAAACTCCTAACATACAAATCCAATCCTAGTGGGGTTTGAGTTTTTCAAAACCACACCCAAACCATTTTTTTGAACAAATGCCCGCAAAACCGAGCCAAAACCCTTCCAAATAGGTCGTTTATGGCTTATAATGAAATTAATTTAGTTTGGTTCCGTCTCAATTTTATTTTAAAAAGTGACAAGTGAATTTTCGGCGAAACTTTTGAAACTCAATTTGGATAATAGTTTCAATGTAATAATGAGATAAAAAAAATATTATTATGAATTTTAGAAACTGAGACATGATTTGGATTGAGATTTTATGTTGGGGTTTAAAGGAGAAAAATAAATGATAGAAGTCAAAATCAATAACTTCATGTATGTAAAACAAATAGATAACAAATGTCAAATCAATAACTTTATAGATCTCAAGTAGAATTTTGTAGGTTTTGATTTGCGCTAAAAGTTGAGTTTGGATGAGACCTCTTAAAACTCTTTACCTAATCAAATTTGATCCGATTTCAATGAGTCCAAACTCAACCAAACTACTTCCATACATTGCCTATATTTTGAGTCACCCGAACCAGACTATATAAATCTTTGATTTTTAGTCGATTGTAATGAAACAATAGACTGATAGAGTTGCACTTCATGGACTTTAAAAAGATTTCAAAAAATATATTTAAGAGTCATGTATAACATTTTTGAAAGATTTGATCGTACATATCAAGATATCATGAAGTGGTTGAATGAGGAGCATTCGTTATTCATATTTCAAAGGTTGGATACTCAATTTCTAAGTTTTAATTGGACAAATTCAATCAAGTAATTTAATCTTTTAGAGAAATAGAGTTTTGGAGTAACATCCAACCTCTATATTGCAACCTTGATTATGTAACACATTGACACTATATAAATATATGAGGGTGATTTTACTCAGATCCCTCAAGTTTGGACGAATAACAAATAAACCCCTTGTTGTTTAAAAAATTATAGGGATACCCCCTCTAGTATGGCCTATTTATATTAAAAAAAAAAAAATCCCTTACGCCGTTAAAAACTAACGGAATTTGATGATGTCATCAATTTTTTTAATTGATTTTCCAAATTTACCCCTGGTCGAATATACCCACACAGGGTATCTATATAATAATATTTTACCACAGGGGGTGTATTTGAAAAATTACAATAACTTCAGGGGTTACTTGTAGTCACGGTAATATTTTAAAAATGACCAATGAATATTACTGCTGGCCACATATTTTGAGTAGGGATGATAACCTTCAAACCCCAGCTTGCACCGCAATCATTATGGGTGCATTCTTCACAGACCCTACACGTGAACATTTTGATTTTCGATATTTTAAGCCTCTCACACACTACCTCTTAAATTTGATGATGACATTATCAAATTTGTAGGATGAAATGCAAAAAAATAAACATTTGGACTGCTTTTGATAGCCAAAATAAGTGGTCAACAATAACATTCAACGGTCGTTTTTTAAAATATGACCGTTGGCTACAAGTAACCCCCTGAAGTTATTATAATCTTTCAAATATAACACTTGTGGTATTATATTATTACATGGACACCCATGTGGTATAATATTATTACATAGAAATCCCTTGTGGGTATATTCGATCAGGGGTAAATTTGGAAAATCAATAATTTTTTTGTTGATGTCATCAAATTTCGTTTGTTTTGAACGCCGTAAGGATTTTTTTTTATTTTTATAAA
Organism: Penstemon newberryi var. newberryi; assembly: GCA_030819805.1. Lineage (NCBI taxonomy): Eukaryota > Viridiplantae > Streptophyta > Magnoliopsida > Lamiales > Plantaginaceae > Penstemon > Penstemon newberryi. The sequence goes on along the minus strand of JAUALY010000003.1, from coordinate 1,962,721 downwards.
TAGGTCATACCAGAGGGGATATTCTTGTAATTTTTGAAACAGCGGGATGTTTCTTGTTATACGCCCAAACATGATGGGTCAAAGTGTAAATCACCCAATACATAAATATGATGTTTGTCCATTTTACATTGGATTTGTGAAGGCAATGACACTTCACTGAAGTGGTAATGTTTAAACCTCTTGTGATTATCAATAATTATTCTTTGTAATGTGATACATTTATACGTTTGATTTTAGTTTTGACGCAATATTAAATCCACACTTCACCTTATGATTATTAGTTGAAGTTGGTTTCCAATGAAACAGTTAAACATATTATTTCATTCGAATATTGATTCAATATACTATATCAAGACAATGCAAATTAAAGTAACAAGTAACTAACAACATTAAGAAAAATTAGACGAACACCTACACACAAATTAGACTCGAACCCAACAACAAATAATTCAGTGAAATGCAAAAATACCCCTTTTACTTAATTTGTCTAACTACCCAAAAAAATCCTGTATTATTTTAACTAACAACCCTCTCCCATGTTCTTTTTTTACTAGCAAAATAAACTCTCCTAAGAGCCAAAATGACAAGTATACCCTCATTAAAGGATACAAAAATAAATCTCTTATTAACCTAAAAAGTATCAATAACCCTCCTATTAACTTAAAAATTTGACAGTAACCCCCCTGTGTACTTGAACAATTAACAGAAACATCCCTATGATTTATGAGTGGGTGTTTTGCTAATTAAAAAAAAAAAACACATGGAGATATTTGTTAGTTAAAATAACAGAGGGAATATTTTGTTAATTAGACAAAGACAAAAGATATTTTTGCATTTAGCTCATAAATATTTTCCATGAACGAGGAGGCAGTATAAATTTGTGCACAACACAATACTGATCCCATTGATGCTATATGAGCTAATGATTTTTTTTTTTTTTTTTAATATTAATGCTATTAATGGTTTTTGTACTTCAAATAGATATACATAAATATGAAAATAAACAATAACCAAAAGTTAATTGATTCATCGACTGTTGACTAGTTATAACCAATTCATAGCAACTCAATTGTACTTCAGTACGTAGTCCAGTTATGTCGATTCTTTTGGTCTTGACAGATTTTCAATTGCTGATTAAAATATACTAATTAAATGACTCTATATATATGATTTTTAAAAAAAAAAAATTCTAGAGAATAAGTAGCGATGGATTGGAGATAAAAGAAGGTTGACCTTTTTGAGGACATTACTGAAATTATTACACCCATATGATCTGAACTTTCGAGCGCTTTCCTAAATTGCATTAATTTTTTTCACTGGTTAGTGATATGATGATCAATCACAAGAACATTCTAAAAATTAAGAAAAACTCTTAATTAGATTAGGTTTTGCATGTTAAATACATATATCCAACTACATAGATAAAAATAGAATTACCTAGATGTTTATTATACAAGGCATATTAAACTTTTGAGATTCCTTTAATTTTTGTTTACCAAAGTTTTCATGTTAGGCATTTGGGGATTTTGGGGCGGTGGGTTATGGATAGGATTCGGCCCACCCGGTACTTTTCTGAAAGAAGATCCTATGCGAAGAGATGATCTTTTTGGCGGCGAAGGAACCAACTCATGATGCTTAGGATCCGGTCCACCAGGTACTTCTCTATGTGAGGATCTAATAGTAGTCATTGATGAACTCATGTAGGACGGTTTCATTTTTGAGAGATCGAGCCCAAGTTCGCTAAAAAGTGTCCGACTCTTCAAGAAATTCTTGTGCACTAGTATGCGCGAAGATGAAGTCATAGGAATTGCATAAAAAACAACTAAAATTAAAATCAACTCGATAATTTTTGGGGAAGCAGCCATTTTTCTAACTGCAATTTGTAACGATTTGAAGTTAGCTAGGCATAATTATGCATGCACTCTTATATAGATAATAATAGAACCCTTTTGAAGGAGAGATTACGAGAATTTTAATAGATTACATGAATTTATAACATCACAAATGTAGATTGCAAGCAATTTATTTACTTTGATATGTGCATGCTATATATTGGTCAAGAAACTAACCGAAATTTCAAATTAAATTGTTTGATTTGCTTTATTATATTTTTGATGTAATGATTGATGTAATATTGTATTTATGTTCTTACAAAAATATGAATACTAATTACTATTAATCATCTTATCTAATACTCCATCCGTCCTTTTATTTTTGAGCCTATTTTCATTTTGGGATGTCCGAAAACAAATGATGTTGTGTGAGGTTAGGTATAAGATACATATATGGGGATATTTTTTGTGAATTTGTTTTAAACCGAAAATAACAAGGGCATTTCAGATATTTCACGGATTGCATTAATGTTGACTAACGGCCGCAAGTCAAGGAGTGTCTTGATAATTTTTGAAACAAAGTTGAATTCTTGATAATCAGGGAGTGTCTTGGTAAATTACTCTAAAACTAACTTTATGAGAAAGAGGCTTGGAGATTTTGGTACCATGATTCGCCGATTGTAGATACAATGCCACAAAAGTTGACCGATTCGCAGATTGTTGACCAGTTAATACAAATTCATAGCAACCCAACTTTTAGTTCGATTATGTACATGGGTTCTTTCGGGCGGAATATATATATATAGGCTTTCTGTTATTAATTAAACCAATCATACTAGATGATTCTGTTTGATTTTTAAAAACTTTTAAAGAATAAGTGGGCATATAGATAAAAGAAAATTGATCTTTTTGAGAATATTACTGAAACTAATACATATGTAGGAACTTCTGGGCGCTTTTCTAAATAACTTTAATTTTTACATTAGTTACTGCTAGTCAATCACAAAAACACTTTATACGTCCAAAAATTCTTATTTAGATTTAGTTTTGTCGAACACATACAATTACACGACAAATGTATGAAACTCGTCAATTACTTATTTTGGTCTGGTTGAACTCGACCTCGCCTAAAATATGCTAATTAATCATATAAGGCATGCATAATAAAGTTGTAAAATTCATCTAACTTTTGGTTGCCATGTTAGGCATTTGGGGAGTTTTGGGGTTGTAGGGGTGCTTCGTGGTCATGGATAGGATTAATCGACCCAAACTGTACTTTTCCGAAAGAAGAGAAGATCCCATGCGAAGATCGAAATCTTGGGGGCGGCGGCGAAGGCATATGTTGATTATGCAAAGGATTTGATGCACAAGGTACGTATTTGCCTAAGTGAGGACTCTATACCCATTTGTGAATTCTTGTACGACTACTCCATTTTTTAGAGACCAAAAGTGATTGACTATCCATGAATTTTTCTTGGACTAGTCCGCGCAAAGACCAAGTCATGGGAATTGCACACAGAATAACTAACATTGAAATCCAACACTATAATTCTTGGGGAAGTAGTCATTTTTTCAACTACAATTTAAAACGATTTGTAGTTGGATCGGCATAGTTATGCATGTAGTACTCCTTAATATATATAGATAACAATAGAACCATTACAAGGGAGACTACAGGAATTTTAACAGATTACATGAATTTATATATAATAAATGTAAATTGGAATCATTTTAATTTATTTTTGATATATAGGTGCTATAAGGCACTAACCAAAATTTTCAAATTAAATGATTTAACTTACTTTTTGATTAAAAACTCTATCGGTGCAAACATCGTACATTTATTATATTCCTGTATGTTGTGTATTGCCATAAAATCTTATTTTGTTATATATCTAATAAATTAACAATTTATATCTAAACCAACGTCCAATAGTATTACAATTACCAAGAAAATAGGATAAATCATAAAACTAACTTTATGAGTTCTTTTTCCCTACTTTTTTAATTTAGTTAATAAGTAAGGAAAAGTAATTATGAGAATGTTACATCATATATGATTAACAATATTTTTTTTTATGTGACACTCTTAAATATTAGATTTGAGTTTTGACGCGAAGACTAAATCCACACTTCAACGTTAAGTGTACTTTACCATCCGAATTTAGAGTTATTGAGAAAATAAATTTCAAATACAGTTTGTGCTTCAAGTTGTGAGTGAATTTTCAATGCTTGCACTTAATTAAAAATGGTTATGCATCAATCCAATTTATAGAATACAAAATTAGGTAACATAAGTAGATCTATTGATTATTTAAAATTGAATTTTTATTTTTATTTTTCTTCCATATAAAATAGGAGGGAATTGCATTTTTTTATACCAAATTTTTTATTTACTTTAGACATTTGATACCAAACCTTAAAAACACTACAAGAAAAGGGGTTTTCAGTAACGAAAATTTTCGTTGGTGAAGCCTCGATTTCCGTTGGTATTCAATTGTAGCAACGGATTTTTTTCGTTGGATATTCCGTGTGTGAAGGCCCCATAGGTAAATGGAGTGACGGAATAATTTTCCGTTAGTAAATATAGCGACAATATATTTTTTGTTGGTAACTCTGTTGGAAAATGTTGTACAATTTTTTTGTTGGTAATTTTGTTGGTATATTACTAACAGAATTCCATCGCCTTAAATTTGTTGTTATCATGTCGCCAAATGGTTGGAAACATTGCAACGGATTTTGTAACAGAATTATATTTATGTCGGCAAATCCATTGGAAATATTATGTCGGCATAAATATGTTGGTAGCGGTGTGGTTATCGCCCGGGTGCTTAGGCAATGCTTAGGCGAGCAATTAACCCCTTACCCCTGCTCGTGCGCCTGAGCTACTCTAAGGCGATTAACCATCGCCCGGGCGCTTAGGCAACGCCTAGGCGAGCAGTTAACCCCCGCCGCTCGTACGCCTAGGCGGTTCACCATCGCCGGGCACCTGGGCTGCGCCTAGGCGATGAGGCTGTAGGCATGGCCTGGGCTCCTAGGCAACGCCTAGCAAATCCGTTGGAAATATTATGTCGGCATAAATAAGTTGGTAGCGGTGTGGTTATCGCCCGGGCGCTTAGGCAAGGCCTAGGCGAGCAATTATCGCCTAGGCTATGCCTAGGCAGTTGACCATCGCCTGAGCGCCTAGGCTATGGGACGGCGCCTAGGCGGTATGTTTTAATTAGATTGTAGGAGGTGGGATTTGAACCCTTGACCTCATGCTTTGCTTGTATAGATAATATGTTGCAACCAGTTGAGTTGGACAACTTTATTGATTTATAATTGACAATATATATATATAATTGCATGCTTATCCCTTATGTTCAGTAAAATTAGAAAAATATCCTTGAGGTTTCAATAATTACCAAGACATCTCATATGTTAATTGTTGTTTAAAAGATTCATAAATAAAAAAAGAATTTTATCCTTTGTTCTTCTTTAAAATTATATTTTATATAAATTATAATAATTTTGTATTTTCTCCATGTTTTAAATTATATTTTATAAAAATAAAATGTTAAAAGACCATAATACCCTAAGAGTAGTCAAACTCAAATTTAATGGGTTAAGTAGTTGAACTAATCATAACTTTTACATATAACTATAGTTAAAATATAACAATTATTTGATAGAATAAATAACTCAACATCTAAGCGCTATCATTGATGGTACTAGTTGAGCAAATGGCGAGTCTGATACTGATTAATCGTAAAATATATTGTTTTAACACGGGAAGAGGGAGGGTCAGGTATATATAAAAAAATTATTATTTTTAGTTTTAAAATTTAATTAAATGTATAAATAAAGATTAAATTGAATATTGTTAAATACTTGAACTTTTTCTCAAAAGAGTTTTAAAATAAATTTATTTTTAATAATCTGAAAATTAATTAGTTCCGTTTGCAGATAATTGTGAATTTTAATAAACCACATTAGTTTTATAGGAATTATGTTGTTGATGGCGGTTCTTTTTAGTTAAAGGTCAACAACAGAATTGCTATGCACAACATATTTGCTTATATCCGTTGGTAATTTGTCGTTATTCTTTACGACGATAATTTGTTTTATCGTCGTTCAGTGGCATGTTTGTCACGAACACCAAAATAGTGAGGAAGTTTAATACTTTAATAGAAGTTCTACGAAACTTTTTTATGATATTCCATCGGTGATTTGTCGCTATTATTTTTATTTGTAATTTCATTATTATTCAGTTATAAATTCGTTACTAATAAAGATTTTGTCGTATGGAACATTTCTTTCTTACAACTTAATAACCAAATTCCTACAACAACAAAAAAAATATCATGATGTTCCGTTAGTAATTTGTCGCTACCAAATGAAGACATTTTATATTTAATTCTGTTAGTATTCATTATAAATTTTTTACTAAGAGTGACAATTTTTTCTGTTAGAGTTATGACATTGCTGTAAGTTTATAATTGTGACAGTTTAACAACATAATTTCTAGACATATTCTTTTCATTTTATATGCTTTGGTAATTTGTCGTTATTTTTGTAAGAACATAATTTTCTTTTTTTTCCGCCGTTGTTCAGTTGCAAACCTGTAACTGACTGAAAAATAGCCACGGATTATTTTCCATTGGAATGATTTCGTCGCTATGGATCGGAATAACCACTAAAAATATTTTGTTTAGATATTTAGTTGGTAATTTCTCGCTATCTGTAAGTGACTAAAAAAATAGTGACGAATAGTTAACGGAATACCTACGAAAAATATTTTGTTTAGATATTTAGTTGGTAATTTGTCGCTATTATTAATGGAACATCGTTTCCGTCGTTGTTTAGTTACAAATCTGTAAGTGACAAAAAAAAAAGTGACGAATTATATTCCAATGGAATGATTCCGTCGCTATGGATCAATTTTTCCTACAACTTAACAACAGAATAACTACGAAAAATATTTTTTTAGATATTTTGTTGGTAATTTGTCGCTACTATTGATGGAAAATTGTTTCTGTTTGTATTTTGTTATAAGTTCGTTACTAATAGTAACAGTTTTTATTTCCGTTGAAATCATGGCGTTGCTGAAGACCCTTTTTTTTGTAGTGAAAAAGACACATTTAATAACAAAATTGAAGGATTTTTTTTCACATTTGCTTGAGCTTTAATGGTGATTTTTGGTATGCTTAAAAGTATGCTCCAAAATTTTTACCATGGCATGCTTATGTGCCCTATATCTTATATGAAAATTATTGTAGCATGATTCCTTGAAGATTATGAGATATTATTTAATTTTGATTTATATCCTGAAACACAAATTAATTTTTTTTAGAATTTTATGCAATGAACATCGAGCAAATTTTATAACTTGTATTGAATATAGTTCTTCTCTTATAACTTGTATTGAATATAGACTTTATTTTTTTTAAGGAGTTAATTTTATCCTATCTTCTTGGTAACACGACTTTTCCAATTGTAATATTGAACGTAGGTTGAAATATAAATTGTTAATTTATTGCATTTTATTTATTACTAAATAGGTAAATGCATGTAAAATAAATCAAATTAAGTTCATGAATTCATTTTTAATGGTTAGATTCGGTGCCAATTTTATGGCAATGCAACCACATATAAGAATATATAAAAAGGTTGTTGATATAGCCAGAGCAATTTCTTTATTAATGTATACTTTATCCATTCCAAATTAATGAGTTAATTGTGCCTAAAATAAGCAAATTCTTTCAAAATTGAAAGAAGCATCATCTCTTATTTATGTAATCTAAAGTTTCTCTCTCTCTGATATGATTATAGAAATAACTTCATAAATTTCATTACAAATTTGTTAATAGGGGAATTTAAAAACATTTTTTTTTAAAAAGCTAACCATTATTGTGTAAAACTTCTATTAAAATAATTAATGAAAAGTTAAATTCTCAAAACCTAACTCTTAACTATCTTAAGATAATTTTTTTTTGTTGGAGTAGACTAGTAATATTTATTATATCATTTAATATTATATATATATATATTATCCTTTTCCTTACTCCATTGAAGTTTCATGCAAAAATACACTAGATATTCAATTATTTAATTATATATTATACCTTAGTTAATGTGTAGAGCTTTGCAGTATTAAAATATTAACTGTGGATTAGTACAGAAAATTTTAATTTTATATGATTCTTGTATAAGAATTTTGGGAAATAATAAAATTACTTTGATTATATGCATAAAGAATATTGCTATGCTGTTATAAAAAAAAGATATATTTGTTGTGTGTGTATATAAAAGTCTCCGATTCTAAATATATTAAAGGCTTTTTTGTGGTTACATATTACTATTTGTAAGGAAACAATCTATGGTTGTATTAGTGAGAGATAATTACTTTAGTAAGGACTTAAGGTAGAATGGAGATTAACAATAAATTGCTCTGGCATTATGGATAGCTCCTAATGATTGCATCATCACCGATATAGTTTTTATCATAAGGTAACTTAAATCATTTTATTGAAATTATGGTTTGTGCCTAATAGCACCAATAAAAATAAATTAAAGTAATCCAATTTATAATGTATAGATTCATGTAATCTGTTAAGATTCTTCTAGTCTCCTTTGTAATGGTTCTATTGTTCTCTATATAAAGGAGTAATACATGCATAACTATGCCTATCCAATTACTTCAAATCGTTTTAAATTGCAGTTGAAAAAATGACTACTTCCCCAAGAATTATAGTGCTGATTTCAATGTTAGTTATTCTGTGTGCAATTCCCATGACTTCGTCTTTGCGCGGACTAGGCCAAGAAAAATTCATGGATAGTCGTCAAACATTTCTTAACAAACCCGATGAGTTTGGTCTCTCAAAAATGGAATTGTCGTACAAGAATTCACAAATGGGTATAGAATCCTCACGCAGGCAAATACCTTCTGGATCAGATCCTTTGCATAATCAACATGTACCTTCGCCGCAGCCCCCAAGATTTCTTCGCATAGGATCCTCATATAGAGAAGTACCCGGTGGACCGGATCCTAAGCATCATGACTTTGTACCTTCGTCGCCCACAAGACCTCTTCGTATAGGATCTTCTTTCAGAAAAGTACCGAGAGCGTCGGATCCTATCCATAACGACAAAGCACCCCCACAACCCCAAAATTTCCCAAATGCCTAACATAAAATTATAGGAAACCAAATTCTGAGGAATTTGAGAAGTTTATTATGCTTTGTATAATAAGGATCTAGGTTATTCTAGGCCATGTCGAGTTCAAAAGAAACAAAAATATTTACATTGTAAGTTTCATATATACGCTTATCTTTAAGTTGGATGTGTTTGGCAAAACTTTATCTAAATAATATTTTTTCTTAAATTTGTTTGGCAAAACTTAATCTAAATAAGACTTTTTTCTTAACTTCTACAATGTTCCTGTGATTGACCAACAATATCTAGTGAAAATAACTAATGTAATTTAGGAATGCACTCAAAATTTATATGAATGTTTATATTTTCAATAATGTGTCAATGAGGATATATATTATTATTGTTGAGAGTTGTATTATATTGGTTGTATGTAGCCTATGAGTAGGTATTGTAGGTTTTCTTTGTCTATAGCCGAGCCTTTGATGTAACAGTTCCTATTAATCACAAGTATAAGTTGCATTTTTAGTCTCGTAATATATGGTTCATATCATTTTTGGGCACACATTATAAATAATTGTATTTTTGGTCCTGTAGCCCCATCTCGATCCATTTTGTGACTTGAAAACACGAAAATGCAAAAGAGAAACTATTGTATATGATCATAATAAATGCAAGTTGCAAGACCACAAATTTTAAGAGATCTAAGAAACTATTTTGTCGTCCAGAACCAGAAGTGAATAAATCAAAACAAAAATCAACAAATCAACCAAACATTAAAATCCATCAAAATATCAAATGAAAAGATAACAATCCAATCACTTTTATTATCAAGTTATCAAATCTTTATTGGAGTATACATTTTCTTTCCCACTTTAAAGTCATTACAAATGCCAGAAAAATTCCTTTCTATAAAGAAACAGATAATTATTCTATCTAAATTCTCTTCTCAAAATCTTGGAACAAGACACTTTCTCCAAACCATCATCAAAACACTTCCTCTTTCGATTGCCCGAAAAACCACTGATTAAAACAGAGGATTGCAATTGCAACCTAAAATCCTTAAATTCAGTTACCTTACAAAGATTTGTAATGTCTCTTAAAGGTCTTCTGAACTCATTAAACTTCACAACTTTACCCTGCTCTTTTAGAGTAATTACGCTGTTTTTCTTATTTGAACAAAATGGAGGGATGTTTTCTTTGTTGTCGTGTTCCAAAAGAGAAATTTTCTTAAACTCCATTGATGACGAAGAAATAGAACTGCGATGAAGGTGTGTGTTATTGGTTTGTGAATTTTTAGAGTTATTTGTAGTAGATGAGTTGAAATAATTTTTGGAGGGATGGATTTTAGGTTTCATTTTTCTTTGAAATTTTTTGTTGCTGCTAAAAAAATTAACAGGAGGGAAAAATAAAGAAAGTTTTTTTCCATTTCAATGTTTTGGAGGGATCCTGAAAAGTGAAAATGGTTGTTGTGAAATGTGAAGTGAAGTTGAAATTTCTAAGTGGAGGGAACTAAATCTGGACCTATAGATACATTTATTAAACAATATTATTTAATACAAATAATCTTCGTTTGGCCATTTTGACTCTAATTATGGAAATACTTTCGGAGGATTTTTTCAAAATTTATACATAGGTGGCAATTTAGCCGATTAGAAAATCCAAATGAATAGAGTCAATATGAAATGAAACTTTTTTTTTAGTGAATATATATATGAAATGAGACATGAATTAGATCATTTCCAATTATATAAAGTACTACATATATATACTTGTCTAAAAATATTTAAATTGGTAAAAAGGAATGCCATTTAACCTTTATTTTTCTAGCTCTAACAATACAAGCTATTTGTTTGATAAATTTTAACAAAACAAACATGTTTCATATTTGTCAAAGATTAAAAAGAAAAGATTAGGAAAAGGGAGAGATAGAAAATTAAACCAAATTACTTCGAGTAAACAATTGATCCTGCATCTAGCAACTTCCAACTGTTGTTTTTCTATCAAGTTTGATTATTTTTTCAAAAGTGTCATTTTTATTTTTTCTAAAAATCACCATCCGTAAGAAATCAAACTAAATGGGAAATTTACGACACTAAAACGAGTAATATTCTTCGACCTGGGCTGTCACAATTATGGACCGTAAATTTTGAGTTTCTATGTTGAAATTAAAATTCTTATTTGGACCACTTACCCCAAGATATATGAATAACTTCCACAGTGGGTTCAAGTTATTTTTTAATGTACTAGAAAAGTGCACGTACGTTGTACGTGTCTAGTTTTAATTTCATGGGTATTTTTCTTAAATTAGAATAAAATCATCCCATTTTATGTCATAAAGTATCATATATTTATAACTGATATACAATTTATATTTTGTGGAATTTATTTTAATTCATTATTATCAGGGCTGTCAATTCGTTCTGAGTCCACCCCGATTTATTAGACTTTTGATACGATTAGAGTTTCGATGGATCTGATCCGATTATAAAGATCTGAAATTTGAAATATGTGGAACTAATATGAATTTAAGTTGATTCGGTCCGTTTTGTTATAGGTTTGTTCCGACAATAAATAAAATAATTATATATATACATAATATTTTATTAAAATAAGTAACATTAATAAAATAATATGTTATCATTAGGTTAAGATGATAAAAGTTAATAAGTCATTCATAACTATACTTTTATATTTTTCATCCAAAAATATGAATAATAGTTAAGAAAGTTTGGATATGTGAGCTAAATTAAATAAAACCGTAAAGTTATCAAACTTGTTTTAGGAAAAAATACTGGTGCAAATTTTGAAAATGAAGATTTTATTGAATCCGAAAATAGACGATATGCGATCAAATCCAGCCAAGATTCTATGGACTTGAGAAATCTAGATTCGAGTGAGATTCGAATTCGACATGAATCCTATCCGACGTAAATGGACCCGGATCCGAATCAACTCGAATCTGACCCATTGACAACCCTAATAATTATTGTTTTACCAAAAAAAAAAATGATAGCTTTAAATAGTTGTAATAAAATATAAAATGATGACTGATTTAGTCATGGCATCTTATAAATTTTGTTCTAAAATAAGATCATAAGAACATTATTTAGTTCATTCCAGAATAATAGTTTTCATGTTAGATTTATTCGTTATTCACCCATGACACATGTTTCATCAATTTCTACACAAATATTACCCGAACTTTCATCGATTTCACGAGCATTTTTTCTTACTGGTTTCACCAGTTTCTTCACCAACTTCACCAGTGTTCACCAGTTTCACCCGAAGTTTCATCGATTCATATGTTTTCACTGTTTATTTTTTTACCAGTTAATATATTTATTATAGCGATTTTTCGGTTTTTTATTGGTTATAACCTCTTTCATTGTTTTTTCATTTTTCGTCGATTTTTTTTTCAATTTAAACCAGTATTTCACCGATTTCACCTTGTTTTTCTCGGTTAAAATTTAATCCGTTTTCACCTATTTCACTGATTTCATATGTTATTCATATTAATTTTTCATTGATTAAACATGTTTTCACCGACTTTAAACTGATTTTATCCTTTTTCACTGATTTTATCGATTTTCATCCGTTTGTTTACAAGTTTCACCCAATTTTTTATCGATTCATATGTTCTCACTGTTTAATTTTTATTACCGGTTTATATTTAGCGATTTACCCCTTTTTTATCGGATATAATATTTTTCATTGTTTTCCCATTTCTGCTTGATTTCTTTTGTTTGTTTGTTTTTTCCGATTTAGACCATTTTTCTACCAATTTCACCTCGTTTTTATTTGTTAACTCTTTTATTTTACCGATTTAACTCGTTTTTATCATTTTAACCCATTTTTACTATTTTCATATTTTTCACTGATTTCACATGTTATTCGAATTTTTCATTAATTAAATATATTTTTACCAAATTTACATTTTTTTATCGATTTTACCCTTTTTCACCGGATTTACTCAATTTTACTGGATGTCACCGGTTTCATCATTTTTTTACAAATTTCACTCGAATTAATTTGCATCGATTTCACATATTTTCACCAACTTTACATTTTTTTAACCTTGGTAACCGATTTTACCCCTTTTTATCAATTTTTCACAAATTTTACCCATTTTTTTTATCGATTTCAAATGTATTTTTACGATTTCCCATGCACTTGTTTTTATTCACCATTTTTTAACCAACTTCATCTGTGTTTACCAATTCACTCGGACTTTCATTGATTGTACATGTTTTTATTGATTTCATATTTTTTTTTTATTGATTTCAACAATTTTTATAGATTTCACCAATATTTTGACCAATTTCACTCATTTTTCACGAAAAAAATTTAATCCAAGTACAAGGTTATGCATGTCTTGATATTCTTTATATTTTGCTTCTGTAGCCAAATAAACATTAGATACTTAACTAAGTCATAAGCATTTTTGGTTCATTTATAGGTAATATGCGATTCTAATTTAATTTTTAATTTTTTAGTTTTTCTTCTTCTTTTGTATAGCAGAATGATATTTAAGAGAATTTAATTTTAATATTATGTTTTTAGAGGATTGTATATGACTTATATTGTACTAAATCTTTCAATGATACAAATAACATATTTTTACTTAAAACATATTGTTGCTAAATTAGAATAATTTCACATATATATTTCAGGAGCTATTTAAAATAACAATGTTTTTTTCTTATGTCTTTTTTATGTGTTATATGAAAACAATATTGAATTTATAAAAGTTGATGTAAAAGATAATTTTAGAAGTTAATGTAGTAGATAAATATAATAAGATTGCATGTCTAATTATAATTTTACCATAATTAATATAAAAAGATTCCATGTCTACTTATTCTTCTTCAACTATTTTTACATATTTATCATTAAATTAAATATCACTTTACAAATCTAATAAGGGTATATTAGTCTTCACAAAAAAAGAAAAAAACTTAAATTATTCACACTTTTTTAATAAAGTATAGATATAGATTAAACTTGTATAAATATATAACAAACTATTAGCAGATTTATAACATATAATAAAAGCAAAAAGTAAATCTCAAACCCGTTCCAAATTGCGAACCATATATATATGGTTTCGGATGAGAGGGCCGGCCGCGGGTGGGGTTCATTTGTTTTTGATTTTTCGTCTTTTGAAGGGGGAAAAAAAGCAAGCAGGACAATGATTACAAAACAGTGTTGGGAACTGTTCAAATAAATCAATGTAACGACTTAAATATCGAACAACAAAAATAAACTCATGTTAATGAGCAAATAACAATGATTATGATTCTAATGGTTTTTCCAGATTTTGCTTCTATCAGTTGTAAATGTAAAAAAAATGTGTTTGTGAAGTAAAAAAATATTAGTCCATTAATCTATAAGTTGGGCTGAGCTAGTGGGCTAGACCGGCTTGAAAGGAAATGTATAAAGAAAAGGTTTGGAATTTGAAAAGATGTTGGACTGGTATTCCTACCGATTTCAGGACTAGGCGGACTAGTCCTTAATCCATCCCGAAATTCCACTCAAATCCACGGATTAGGTTATGTTTAATTCCAACCAAGTAAAATAAATATAAACAAGATATGAAGCTCAATGTTGAATCATTTTATGTATAAAAAAATATTTTTCTTTGCATTTTATATTCTTCGGTGAAATTTAAGAATCAAACATAGCCTTCAGTTTGGGTTTTGGCATCGACCGCTATGGGTTACCTGATTGTCCCTATATATCGTTGTAAAATAATATATTCATTTAATTTAATTTCACTTGTCACGAGATTATTTTTGTGTTAAAAAAGATAAAATATTCATTTATAGTTTCACTTGGCACGTGATTATTTTTGCGTAAAAAGTTAAAAATTTGTGTGTAGAAGCAAAAAAGGTGTCACTCTCCGGTCTCTAAGTTGGGTTGGCCGGTCTAGTGGCGATCGGCTTATGAGGAAATATATAGAAAAAAGTGTGAATGGGATAAACAAAAACATCAAAAAGAAAAAACTTACGGTGTTATTTATTTGTACAGGTATTTTATGGATTTTGGAACTAGGCGGACCAACCTCTAATTTATAAATGAAATTCCGCTCGATTTCACGGGTTGTTAACTCCTATTATTCAATCCCAAAAATATTGTACTATATGAGTTTTGACAATATCGGGCTGAACAAAATGACTACAGGATACCTGAACCCGATATTCACTTCTATTCACAATGATAAAAGAAAATATTCATCTAATTTTTCTCGACGTGATTGTTTTTTGGTCTAAAAACAAAAAAAAAGGAAGAGCACATTTGTACTCCCCGCGTGCTCATGATCATTAATGAGCCTTCACGTCTTTTCATCAACACATATGCAACTGAATTAAGTCTACATTAAAATTTTGTCATTATTTAACAAAATCACTGTCACATATTGTACAGTAGTGGTGTGGCTGAAAATGTCCGGCGCTGGCCAACTTGCTAAATAGATAGCGACTTTTTAGTTGAAGTATATATGAATCATAAATTGAATGTATGTTGTATGTTGTAAGTTGTAACAAAAAAATAATTAAATTAAATGTATACAAACAATAAATACATATTCTACTTATGTCCGATCAGAATAATTTCAGTGAATGACATTGATCCTACGTCTTGGATCACACGCCTTGATTCATTTCATTCATATTTTTCACGGGATATGTATCAAAATCCATTGTCAGAATATATATATACCTACTGCAGCCAAAAGTCAGATATATCTAAAATCACATTCACACCTTATATTCATTAATTTATGAGTAAATGGCAATATATCACCGGTAATATTCATAAGAGCATTTTATTTTATTATAATCTTATAAAAGTTCTACACCGTCTTCCTGACATTTTTATATGTGGCAATTTACCCCTCCGTGATATAAAAATGTGGCAGATCACCCACTGTGTTATGATAAATGTGTTTATTACAAAACACTTTTCATGCTCAGTCTCAATTTTGACAAGTTAGTTACACTCTCCAACTGAAGAAGGTAAATTGTTTCTTTAAAATTTTCACAGAAGAGTAAAATGCTATTTTTCAAATCACAAAGAGATAAATTAAATATTAAGTATTTCATGATAGTTCAAAAATAGCGTTAACTCGATAATTTATTACTCACGTTATATATGAGATAAGATCCACCAGAGTAAGGAAGTATTGTTGATACCAACTGATTATTGATTTGGTAAAGAAAATTAGTTCTTATAATTAATGTAGTGAATTAAAGTTTGAACTCTTCTAAACAGGTTCTCGTATAATGTATTGTGCGCGTCTTGAAGATGATTAAGTCATATCTAAGACTTGAATGCTTTGGTAACAAAAAAAATGTAAAATTATTACTTAATAAAGACTTGAATACACTTATTAAAAACAAAAATGTAAAGTGTTATTAATTAATTAGTCCTTTGATTCTTTTCTTCTTTCTTGGTTTCACACAGGTATTCCAACTTAATCTATTTCGGTAAGCGTCGGACATATTACATGAAAACTTCTCTCAACGTGGATTCAAACTTGAGTTTGCCACTTGTGGAGGCTACTCATTTCCACTAGACCACTCATCCGTTGATTTAGTCCAATGTTTTCAATATATAGATGAAAATATGCTAATTAATACTTCCTCTACCTCAAATTTGATTCTCAAGAAATTAAAAATAAGTTGTTTATATAGATGAACATGTACTAATTAATACTTCCGCTGCCCCAATATTTTTGCTTCAGCAACTACAGTAATTTTAAGTGATATATATCAAGTTGAGTTTATTTACATTTATGACGTTTTAGTTCTTTTAAAAATTAATTAATATGTTGTTATATAATATTATTAAATTATTATTGTAATAAATTTGTTGGATTATTCATTATAATTTCTTAAAATTTTCACAAGCTGACCTATCAACTAGGGCTGTCAATGGGTCGGATTCTGGTCGGATCAGGCTCGTCCAGATCTGGCTCCATATATATCGGATCGAATCCTGCCGGATTCGGATCTTGCTCGGATCTAGATTTTTTTAATGCAACGGATCTTGATCGGATTTGGCTAGATATCGGATCTTTTTCGGATCCAAAAAATTTTCATTTAAAAAGTTAAATTAATATATTTTCCTAAAACAAGTTTATTAACTTTTCAATTTTATTTAATTTTAGCTCACATGTTCAAAGTTTCTTTACTATATTCATATTTTTAGAATGAAAATATTGGTTTAAATAAATTTATAAACGAGTTATAAATTACAATCTTCTTAAATTGACGGTGAAATATTATTAATGATACTTACTTTTATAAAATATTATGTATATATATCTTTCTTTTTATTTATTGTCGGCTACGGATCTGTAACGGATCGGATCGACCTAAATCCATATTCGCTCCATGAGTTTCAGATTATGGATCTTTATAATCGGATCAGGTCCATCGAATCTCTAATCGGACAATTATCCTAATAAATCGAACCGGATTCGGACAGATCCGGATTGAAATCCGCTCCATTGACAGCCCTACTATCAACTACCTCCAGACATAAAGAATTATTGGACGGAGGCTAGTCATGCATTTATGATTTTCATTTTCCTTTTGGAAATCTTGTTTATTTAGTGGCTTGTTAAATTAGTTTTTTTATGACAAAAAAAAGTTCGATATATTGTTAATATAATTATGACAATTTTGTATTTGATCCAACAATTTTGGTACATCTCAGTGTGCAAGACGCATGCTACATGTGTCAAATAAGGAAACAATTGGCGGTGCACGCTAAAATTTGGTACAAATGCTCCTGAAAGTGAAAGCACGTTTTTTCTTAAAAATTCTCTTATTTTCTACTAAAAAGTCTTTTCAGAATTACATGTTTCTCATGTCTCCTTTGGCTCGATTTAAATGAATATTTATGTGGGCGGCAAAATGGTTCAAATTCCCTTCTCGTAGCTCAAATTTTGCAGCCTACAACCTTGTTGCGTTGGCCTTTATCTCCAGTTGATCGGATTGATCAATTTGTATTCCTTTTCATTTAATTTTGATAAATATTTATTGTGATGAGGATTATCTTTTTCTTTACTTTGTTGAACCGCTTTATTAATTAGTATGAAATGAAAATTTATTTATGAAAAAAAACTGCATATTTATGTGTGAGTATCACTAAATTAAATTAATCACAATTTTATAACTTATCATCTATAAAATTAGGCACCCATATAAGAATGCCTGTAAAAAGTTGGGTAAATTAATTTTCATAAAAATATATACGCTTTTTCGTATCGTGTTTAAACACCCTACACCTACGCCTTTGTTCTTATTCATTGTAGTACTGCTCATGTTTTCTGTTTTAAGTATGCATTAAATTATGTGGATATAAAATCTATTGATTCTTGAATTTGGTGTTGCTTAATTCTATATTTGTCTTTGTAGGACTAGAGTCGACTTTAACTCCAATTAGAAAGAAAACTCCTACCGAATAATTAAAGATACATAGTTCCTAAATTGAAGCCCCATGAGCAATTAAGATTCCCTCGTACCGCAACCAACCTTAATTAATCACAGTTAATGAAATTTAACCAGATTTGATTATGTTCTAGTATTTAAGATCATGTATACTTTTCTTTCTTTCTTCTTTTTGCATGTGTCTACCCTAACTCTTTAAAAGTAAGTAAAACCAACGGGCTAAGGGCTAAACCTGGCCTAGCTGCATCTACATGTCAACGAGTTGAGTAATGTTACACGTCGCATTGTTTAAACTTGATTTGTATTTTTATTGAGTTCTAAATTGTATTTAAGTTTTGGTTGAGTGTTAAATGAACTAAACTCAAACGAGCTTTTATCAAGCGAGCTCAATTCGAGTATCGAATAACTTGATATTTTTATATATATTTTGTTCATTTTTAGATTATTAAGTCAGACTTAAACTAAGCGTCAATAGTTATCAATTGACAAATCTTATTCAAACTTAAGCAAATAAGTTGAAGTTGGAGATTGTGGGCCTGTTTGTTTGGCGTTTGGGAAAGTAGTTTGGGAGAGTAGTGGAGGTTTGTGAAATAATCTCGATTTGCGTAATGTTGTTTGTTTGGGTTTTGAGAGAGTGGTTTGAGAAATAAAGTAGGTGTAGGTTTTTTTGGAAGAGTTGGGTTGTAGGTGTAAGATGTGTAAGACTTTATGTCAAATCATGTTTGTTATGTGAGATAAATTGTGTAAGAAATAGGTTACTTTATGTCAAATCAAAGTAGAGTTTGTGTAGGTTTTGTTTAGAAATAAGAAAATTGTTGTTTGTTTGGCTTTTGAGAGAGTAGTTTGAGAAAATTAATGGATGAAAAATTTATTTCGAAAAATAGAAAACATGTTTGTTTGGCATTTCCCAAACACGAAAAAATTTTGGGAAACGCCAAACAAACAGGCCCTGTGAGTTATGCTCAGTATAATTGGAAGCACCCGAAATAGAGGTTTGTTTGAAGCTTATGAGCTTAAAATAACTAATTTTGAGAGAAGCTGAAACTGAAGCTAATTTCTTAAACACTAAATTATTGCATTCAAAGTAAGAAAAACTCATAAATTATTTGCAAAAGAGTCTGCAAACGCAATAGCCAAACGACCGATCTCACTTCCACATCAGTAATACTAAAATGTGGAAATTCATCCATTGATTTGTGAAAATTTTATGGAGAATTTATGAATATCAATATGCTTGAACTTAATTGGGAGCATGTTTTCTGAGGAAGAGCTAGACTTTGTTTGACACTACAAGATAAATCAGCTTTCCTAATGATAATTTTTTTAACTGACAGTGTCAAAGTTGTCATATTAAGTGGCAATTGTTTGAAATTCTTTTATTAGAATAATTTTTCTAAACATATTAGTGACTAAAATTGTGAGTAAATTACTATTATTGACATTAATTAGTTATATGCAACAATTATCAAATATTATTATTAAATTTCTTGTGATAATATTTATTGTCGATAATTGTCAATAATTTATTAGTAATAGCTACAATTCAAAGATATATGGTGTCACTATATATTGTCATTGTCACGACTACATATTATTGTGTCAAATCTAAAAAATATATCACATTCATACAAATAGTAATATCTTTTCCATTATCCCTTAGTATGTTGTCACCAATTCACATTCTTTTAGAGTGTTCACATGAAAGAGGAGCATGACAATATTTCATTTGATATTAAGAAAAAAGAACTTGAGAGAGAGAGATTGCATTTTAGATATCTCTCTCCATCAAGCTTGAATGTGAGTGGTTGATAACAGTGAAGGGGAGGGCCCACCAAGGACATACAAAAATGACATAAACCCACAAAGGAAAAAAAAAATGAAATATTAAATTCAAGTAGCATCTTTTACATGCTAATTGATTTCTGTGAAAAAATAATACAGTAGTTGCCTCAAAAAGCATGACAACTTTTTTTGTATAGGTATAAAGGTTCCCGGCCTCTATATAGTACTACATCAGATCTACTGTTCCATTGCATTTCTAGCTGTAACATTTTCTTCCGAATAAGAAAAACCCTTCCCCTTTTATCTTACCAAGAATTGGCAATCTAATTTATAGGAATAATTAATTGTCTCCACCAACAATTCCTGCTCTTCTCTTTTTCATTATTTTTGGGGATCACCATATATATATATATATATCAGCAGTATTATCAGGTCTGTCTGATATTTTGTATTTATATGTTGCAGAGTTTGTTTGCAGTCAAGAAACTTTAGCAGCTAGCCCTCCTCGATCAAGAAAAAAGAGAACCCAGAAAAATTAACTACTCAAAACAGTTTAATTAAGGGATCGAAGATAAAAGCTGTTAGAAAAATTTAAGGAGGGCTCTTTAATCAGGTAGAATGTACCGTAGACATTAATTATTCAGCGCCGATTAAAAGACTATAGACCCGCCCTCTTCAATTAAATCATCACAACCAAAAAACATATATTATAAATTTTGGAACTAGCTATGAAAGGTACAACAGGAGGAAGCGGGGAGATAGTACAAGTCCAAGGCGGCCATATTCTCCGATCTACTGGCCGGAAAGACAGGCACAGCAAGGTATGTTAATTGGAGCTAAATATATTATTTATAGATGCATTAATACAAAATATATAAATGGCATACATACTTTGGATGAGCTTCTTGAAAAAATAATAATACATGTACTTGATTTTCATTTTTTTTTTATAATTTGCAAATTAATGTTTCTCAACAAGGTATACACGTCGAAAGGGCCGAGGGATCGGCGAGTGAGGCTTGCGGCTCACACGGCAATTCAATTCTACGATGTCCAGGACCGATTAGGCTACGACCGGCCTAGCAAAGCTGTGGATTGGCTCATGAACAAGGCGAAAAACGCCATAGACAAGCTCAATGAGCCACATCCAAGCCCTTATTCGAATAATCCTAGCTCCAGGGAAGATCCGAGTCCTACCGAGTATGAATCGATCCAACCTGATATTGGAAACAATTCTTCGTTTATGCAACCCGACCCACATTTCGTGAACACAATCAAATCATTCTTTCCGACAAGTTCATTGAGTTTGCCTGATGATTTCTCAAATGATCAACCTAGAGGAACGAGCTCGTTTGATCTTGGCTTGTCTCTTCACACTTTACAAGCTCGTGAAAACAATGGGAATTCCAATGTAAATAATTTTCAAGAAAGTTTTCAAAGAATGGATTGTAATTGGAATGGTAATGGTAATGGTAATGGAATTATGGATAATAATAGGGTTGGGTTTATGATGAACTCACATGAAATGGCACAAGAGGCGGTATTTACGCAGAGCTTTTCGTTTACTCAGAGGGAACTCCTTCAGTCCAATTCACTAGTTGATGCCTGGAATGGGAGGCAGTTAGGTTATATGGAACCTGCACGAAACTCTTCAAATTTCGGTGGCCATTTCGAGATGGGATTTGGTGTCCCAGCTCGAATTTATGGAGAAGATGAGCCGGAAACTCATAACTAAATTTTCTTCAGTTATTCTTAGGTAATTTAACTCAAAATTTTCATCATACTATTTTACTTAATTATCAGTAATGCCACGTGTTTATTATTACGAATTTAATTAATTAATTCCTAAACTTTGCAGTGCATTAATTAGTTGATGCTTTCTTGAGGATGCTTCATCAATTCAATCAATGAGCCAGTAAGAGAAGAAGATGCATATGGTTCTTGTAGAAAAAGTTTATCCACGGGTTATAATTTTGCCAATTAAGTTTTGTTGATTTATTTTTATAAATATTGGACATCTTGTGCGGTTTCATACCTTAGGCTTGTTTGCGGAAAGTTTCTGCTTGTTTTAAAAAATGTACCTATTTTTGGTAGCCAATGCTTCTGGACCTCTGGTTATAGAGTTTGCCCATCTTGTGTGCATAGTTCTACAATTAGGGTTTTTAAATAAGTTCATACAAATATCATTTAAATATCGAGGGAAAAACACTTTTGGTATCAAACTTTAGTAAAAAAAAATACATTTGGTATCATGCTTTTTGAAAAAACACATTTCATACCATTATTCTCACAATCTTGACACATTTAGTTTTGCCGTCAATTTTCGGACGAAATTTAGCACGTACCGCTCATGTGCCCGCTATGTTGACAATAAGAGGGAAAACATGCACGGATTTTAAAAACCCACAATTGACAGCATGTGTTGAATTTTGTCCGAAAATTGACGGCAAAAGTAAATGTGTCAAGATGGTGTGAATCATGGTATGAAATGTGTTTTTCCGAAAAGCTTGGTACCAAATATATTTTTCGGATTAAAGTTTGGTATCAAAAGTATTTTTCCCTATTTAAATATCTTATAGATTTTCTATATGGCGGTCCTGGACGTTAGATCGAATTGATTTCCAAATCATTTTTAGACTATTAGAAATAGGGGCTATTCGAATTGATTTCCACTGATCATTTTTAAACTATTAGAAATATGGGCTAGACTTCTTTTGTAAGTCATCCTAGTGCACTAAAGCTTACATAATTCTTCCAACCTTAATCAATTACCTCCACATAAATACATTATAATGTAAATATTAGAAAAGAATAAATTACCTCAACCCCAGCTAGACGAGTAACATGTCATGTATAATTGCATCGCCTACATACATAATCTGGTTCCATCTGCAAGAGAAACAATCACTACTACTCATTAAAAATTCAAAAACCAAACATAACTTAAATGATCACATCACAATAGAATAAAATAACTGTTAACATGAAATAATCATCCATAAATTAACAATACGAAATGAGAACTTTATAAGAGAATTTTAAATTTTGTCACTGCAGATAACTAACACGTAGCATTTTAGTATTTTTCCAGTTGAAAATAACAATTATTACATTAAATGCTACTAATTAATTTTTTTGGCGACGGATCGTGAAAAACAACAAATGTATGTATGGAGAGGTATTTAGTACTTGGAAGTTCATTTTATATCTGAATATTGACATCTTATGATATACTACTGTTATTTTATTTTTTTGGATTATGTTGATTCTATAACTAAAAAGTTCAGGCAAAGACTTACTTTTAATGAAAAGATTAATGTTATTAAACAATTATGGTTCTAAATACAAAAGAATTTTATAAATCTTGTCTATTATCTAAAGAATGCTTAAGAATTTTTGTTTATCTTTTTCCTGCTTCTTTTGGACATGAAAAACCTACTTTTTTTTTTTTTTTTTTTTTTTTTTGTCATAGTAAAAGATTATCTCAAAAAAAATATAGGTAAGAGTATGAATCTTACATTCTTCTTTGTGGTTTCTCGCTTATGTAATCGAAGGCGGTGGCTTGAAATCTTTTTCTTGCAAAACATTAATAAACTTATAAGCTTGGTCCGGTTCAAACTGGGAATGGATACTTTATAAAAATGTTGTTAATCAGAATTGTTGACCAGGATATCTGCAACATATGTCCGGTGACGGATTGCTCAATTCACAATCAAATGTTGTAGATTTGTTTGTGTGAGAGTACACTATAAAGCTAAAATGTGCACGTTTTTAATTTTAGCCAAGCCATGCCCCATTCCACTGGAAATAAGTGATCCAACAGTCTACTTTTTTTTCTCAGGTAATTTATCAACAACAATCTGCTTTTTTTCAAGACAGAGTGCTTTCAAAAAGATATCTTTTTTTGAATTATGTTAAGAGTTCCTAACTTATTAAATGGAACACAATATAATTAAACTCTGCAAAATATATTCTTTCAACTTATACAAGCTAACTAATTCATATCTTTCCTCCTTACCCAAGAACAAGAAATCTAAGGGATGTTCGTTTCGCATTTCTAAAAGTGATTTCAAAAATAAATTGAGGTTCTAATATATTTCTTGAGTTTCGTAATTTTGTTTGTTTGAGTTTTTTGAGATAAAATAAACAGTTGATATATGTTTTAAAAATGAGTAGGTCTTTTAAGAGATTATGAAAAGAACATAAATAGTGTAAGAGATATAATCTAAACACACAGATTTTCCATTCATCCATTGGTTTTTTAAGTCTTGCAATAAGTCAGCAGAATAGCTACAACAAGGCCAATGCACTCATCAAGCTTTCATACACCAAATAAAACGAAGTTTAAAATCCAGTTCAGGCGCAACCCTAAGTTCATGTTTAACTAAATTCAATATAATAATTGGAAGAATCAATTTTTATCGACTAAAATGTTAATACAACATCAAGGAACAATATGATATAAAATGGTAGTCAAATCTTCCGTTTTAGTTTCATATAAATAACTTGAGATTTTTCAGTGCTTCAAGGAGCCCTGGTCATCATATTCATAAGGCAACTTACAGGCAGCCATATGATCTTTGGACTTGTATTTCCCAAGCATTTCTGCAACAGTTCTGCAACGACATTGGTTTCCTGGGCGTATAACATCTCCATAGACAGCCATTTCAACAATGTCAAGCTCCTTATCAGTGAAGTTAATATCACAAGAGTATCCCTTCAATTGGGAACTATCAACCTCTTGCTTGTCTGATTTAAATCGGTTCACCCTTGTTTGAAGAATCTGGCAATTTTCTGCCACCGATTCACCACCTTTAGAAAAAGGAATGATATGGTCATACTCAAAGCAGAGGCAACCTTGACAGTTAGCAAAACGCTTGCAAACAATGTTTCCAGCAGCATCTTTGCGCCATCGTTCAGGGTGGCGACCTGGCACCGTTTCAGATTTGGCCCAACACATGCTCTTTGCCTTCATGTCAAAATATCTTGGCCTTCCCTCCTCCTTGCTACCTCTCGTTGTTCGTGGAGATGATGACGATGAAGAATCAGATCCAGGGCTCATTATTTCTTTCTTTAAATTAAACTTGTTCCCTGTATAATAAGAGAAGATAACATAAGAGAAATTATCTAATTATAATTTCCATCTATGCTACTAAGTGTTTTGTTCACTGGAAAAAGAAGAAAAGGAAATGTGACTTTCCTAATTTTTACATTCTAGACATTTTTTTCTTAAGGATGCAATTTTGAGCATAGACATCATCACTAGCAAAAAAAAAAAAAGAAGAGGAAAGGAAAAATTACCAAATTTTTAACTGCTCACTCTTCTCATTGATTTTTCTTTTCTTTCTCATATCTTATATAAAAGTTCAACATCCGAGTTATTGCAAACAAAGTATTATATCATAAACAATCAAAAGAAATGAGGCTAACTGAAATATTTTGAAATAAAGCTAATATCAAAGTGCAATTAAATGGCTTGAATGTTGTAACATGGTACAGTTGTCAAAAATCAAATAGGCAGCATCAAATATATAGTTTGTGGCACTCGACACTCTAAATGTTATTATTCCAAGATAAACAACTTAAGAGATCTTAAAAATCTCAAGTTTACTGTACCTATCAACATCCAGACATGTAAAAAACCTGATGAAGTATATATTTATAAGGTTACAATTCAAACAAACCCAATCAAAATTGCCTCGAATAAAATCGATAAAAACTTGTTTAATCTCTTAATAAAATCAAACTTGAATGTATCGTTTGATAATTCCTGAAACTCGGCTCGAGCTTGACTGGTTAATCTAACAAATGCAAAATAATCATGCTACTATGATGTCAATGTTCAACTCAATCGAAAATCATTCGAGCTCAATCTGTTAAATAGTCGAACAAGCTCAACCATAATCTTAAACTTGATAGAAAATATAATCAAACAAAGTAGTTTACTGTTTACAGGTTGGGAACAGAACAAGCAAACTGTAAAATTCAACTTTTAGTAAAGTGATTCTGACTCCAAATATAATACAAGGAACATAGGCTTTATATATTCTACTACATTTTGAATTCATAAGATGATGATTGAGAAAATTTGTATTACTTTGATAGTTTGATATAATAACTTTAAACAAAAAGAAAATCACAACTTCAATTTGTCATTAGGCTAGGACCACATTACAAGTAACAGAATCGAAAACAAAACCCACTTAAAACTAAAATTAAAAAAAACACAGATTGGCTCCTCTCATCACCAATAACTCGATTCTATCAAAAGTTAAGAGGTATCAATTAAAATTTTAAGGGCTTACCTTTGTGATAATTTATAAGTGATTCTTGAAATCGGACCTCCTTAGAAGTGTGCTCCAACGAGGGTAGCCCACAAGAAAAAAAAGAATGAAGATTTTTTCTTTTTCAATTTTAGGGTTTATAAATAAATTGTTAGTGGAAGAGAATGGGGAAAAGAGTAAGCTAACGTATTGACTCTTTTCCAACAGCCATTAATAATATTTTTTGTTTTTGACCTTTTCCTTTCTAGCCAATAAAACAGCTTCATATTATTCCTCTCTCTTTGGTCTTTGTTGCTAGGGGGTTAACTAGTGTTATTTCAAATAGTCAATACAAAACACTGAATTATTGTTCGAATTCTTGGTGGGAGAGATTTTCACTTAATGTGTTTGACGCGTCTCGAAAGTGAATAAACACTTGAGAAACAAAAAAAAAGTAATAATATTATTCATTATATAATTGATGTATCACCATTTTGTACAAGATATATTAATATACCCTTAATAGGTTAATGGACGAAAATAACCTTCAAATAATGCACGTGAGGTCGTCTCCGTCGTGTAATAATCAGAAAATTTTATGAGGGACGAATGTGTTATACTATACTGATAAGATGAATACATCTGCTACGAGGGAAATGTGCAAAAGTCGACCCATAAGAAGGATGGAAAATACGATTCACTCTTGCGATTGCTTAAGCAAAAAAATTGAACATTAATTTATATTGATATTTTCCTTGCCTATTTCGTTGACATAAAATTGAATATTTAAAGAGCTTTTTTTAGCGATGATTAGAACATATTATCCCTTTTGATTATGAATTTGATTTCATCATATAAGCTCACGAGGAATCTATTGTTGGTGCGTAAATGTAATTGTTGATGAAAAAGGAGATTTTGGGCTTGTTATATGATAATAATAATATAGTAGTAATAAGATGGGCCGAGTTCTCGGACATGTAAATGTGGAAAGCCTTTCAACTTCTTTCTTATGTGATAGATGGGCTTCTCAGTTCCCAATTATGGACCATTGCTCTTTCCATTTCCCCTAATGTTACATTACCTCATTTTAACTTACAAAAATAAATAAAAATAGAATTAGTAAGTTGCGGACTTTCGGTAATCTAATGGAAGGGACTAGATCCACCAATGTGCAAACTTAAATTCGAATCTTCGTTGAAAAAAAATTTCACGTAATGTACTCGACGCATCTCAAATGGAATTAAGTCAAGTTTTACTTTTCCATAAAAGACAAAGAAGAAAATGTGACAATAAATTAAAGTTTATTTTCGTTGTATATTTTGATCAGTTAATATTCGAAAATTTTGAAATATTAAAAAAATTAAAAAATAGTAAAATCAAATCAACATGTTGTAGTATAAAAATATAAACTAGTATAAACTCAAAAACCTTTGATCTGAATGTGACTTCAAGTGGGTGTGACAATATCTTTGTTGATTTTTTCGCATAACATTGGTTATGTTATTATATGTAGAAAACACTCTATTTGCAAGTCTTATTTTCTTCTTAGGCAAAATTGCAGAAAACGTCCCAAACTAATCAGTAATTTTGGATTTTCGTCCTAAACTATATCACCTCACTGAATTTCGTCCCGTAATTTCATATTTTTTTGGAATATCGTCCCATCGTTAATTATGAGACGGAAATTGCGCATGCATTCGTTAAATTGTCACATGATTGCTTACGTGTCATGACGCGGCAAATTTTAATATGGACAATTATACAATATTGCATAATTTGTCCCAAACTAATTACAAGATTGAACCATCATTTCCATTAAATTAGAAATATAATATTGGGACTAAATTCATGCAAAATGGTAAATTATGGGACGAGATTCGGTGAGTGATATAGTTTGGGACAAAAAATTAAAATTAATAATTAGTTTAGAACGATATTCCAAAAAAATATGAAATTACGGGACGAAATTCGGTGAGGTGATATAGTTTGGGACGAAAATCCAAAATCACTAATTAGTTTGGAACGTTTTCTGCAATTTTACCTTCTTCTTGATAGTGGTACTGTAGTAGTATAAATATTGACAGGGGTGTAATAGTAAATAAAGTAAGAGCATTCAAAGAGTATTCTTCATTACTTTCCCAGAAAAAAAAAACATCGGAGAAAGATAAAGAATGGAAATTTCTGTTTGAATCCCCGAACATATTTTAAGCATATCGCTACTAAACCATGTCTAGTCCTTCTCACCCCCAAATCTCGATAAATCAAGAGACCCTAGATCAGAATCAACCCGATCCACCAAAACCCGACCCGGAAACCCTCCCCTCTCACGACCCTCATCACCCAGAAGAGAAAGGGGAAGAAGAGGCAGAAGAGGAGCAAGAGCAAAAAACACGAGCATTTTCATCCAGTATGTTTCCACCTATCACCGATACCCACGTGTCAGTCACTGATCTCACCACCGCACCCCGACCGGGAGTGAGCAAGAGGAAGAAGGGTAAGGGTAAAGGTAAGCCCAACTTCAAGAAAAAACAAATCTTTGGAAAAAAGTTGCAATCTCTGCTGGAAAAACTGAACCCCATCCCCTTTCAACCCCATAAGATTCTTGATTTCGCCAAGCATGAAAATCTCTTGAGAAAACTAGGTTTGTGGGATTTTGTTCACATCAATTTCGATAAAAACCTAAGGAAAGACTTGATTGCCCAGTTGATTGTTACTTACGAATCACGGTACAGCTATGTTAATGGTTTTCGTATTGGGGTTAATAGGGCTGAACTTGCTCGTGCCTTTAAGATGCCCTCGAAGAGGGGTAGTACGGGTGGTGGGGTGCAAATGGACTTGCTTTTGGAGGAGTTATCTGAGGACTCAATAGGGTTTATCGAGGGTTTTGTCTCTGATTGGGTACTTAGGCATGAGGATACGTGGATTATGCCGAAAGAGGTGATGGATTGGTTAAAGGTGATAAAGAATGGACACCCGGAGAAAGTGGATTGGGCTGGGTTGATTTGGTTCATGATCGAAAAAGAGTTGATGAAAGGGGATGAGTTGGAAGATTGTTACTATGCCTCACATTTGCAACACCTGATGAGGGAGCAACATGTGTTCTCGAGGGAGGAGGAGGAGGCAAAAATGGTCGAAGTGGATTTGGAGGTGAAGGAAATCGAAGTCGAAGAAGATGTTAATGACACAGAAGTTAATGTAAATAGCGTTGTTGAGGGTCGGGGAGAGGAAAATGTGTTCTCGAGGGAGGAGGAAAAAATGATGGAAGTGGATATGGAGGAGAAGGAAGTAGAAGACGAAGATGTTAATGATGGAGATGTAAATGTTAATAGTGTTGTTGAGGGTCGGGGAGAAGAGAATGATGTTATCGAGAGTCCAAGCATGAAACTTACACTTGGACAAAATTGTGAGAAAGAAGGTGTAAAGGATGAAGATATAATGGATGTTGAGAAGTGCAAGGAGAGTGATGCGGAGCAAATGGGGTGGCTTTTGGATGGAAAGAACGTGAATGGAGAGCATTTTATGCGGCCTTGTAGTGTTGAAAATGGTGGTGGCCTTGAGGAGACGAAAGTAAAAGAGGAATATATGGAGATGGAGGGAAACGAGGAAGAATCGAGTGAGAGGGGAGTGGATTTGGAGGCGAAGGAAGTAGAAGAAGAAGATGTTAATCATAGAGATGTAAATGCAAATAGTGATGTTATCGAATGTCCAACCATTGAACTAACACTTGAACAAGATGGTGAGAAAGAAGGTGTAAAGGATGAGAAGATAATGGATATTGAGAAGTGCAAGGAGAGTGAGGAGGAGCAAATGAAGTGGCTTTTGAATGGGGAGAACATTAAGGAAGAGCATTTCATGCGACCTTGTAGTGTTGGAAATGGTGGCGGCCTTGAGGGGACGAATGTAAAAGAGGAAGAAATGGAGATGAATGAAAATGAGGAAGAATCGAGGGAGGGGAAAAAGTTTCATCTTTTCCCAAATGATGATGCTCTTGATCAAGGTGAAGGACTCACAGGCAATTTTCTCGAAGCAATGGAGGAAAACCCAACTGCCTTTACTTCACACGATGAGGAGCCATCTTCAATGGATATAAACCAAATGGATACTTCGATTTCATCGTTCTTAAACCAAAAGGGCAAAAGGGTAATTGAGCATGACAATTTCAATGGTAGCAACAAGAGTTTGAGGATCAATAATTCTTGGGAGGAGGAACATAAGCCAGTTGATTTTGAAACGTGCTTAGAGGATATTCAACAAAAGGCAGAAAGAGCTAGGATTCTTCACGAGGAGACGGAACAAGCTTTAGAACAAACGAACATGAACCAACAAATCTTACTAAGTGAGTTGCAGAAACGAGACAATGTGATAGACCACTTGCATAAGGCTAGATTTGAAGAGATACAGAAAAAGGATGGGGAAATTTATCGATATGAACATGAACTATATCTAATGGGAAGTGTTTTGGATGGTTATAGGAAGGCTTTAAAGGACACTCAAAAGGCTTTTAATGAGTATAGAGAAAGAGCTAAGCTTCTTGAAAAACCGGCTTATAAGGATGCTGGACCGGGAGGTCTTATGTTGAGCAGTGGAGAAATAGAGAAGTTAAAGAAGAAGGAAGAGGAGGAATATCGAATGTGTTGTTCGATTGCTGCACAGAAGATTAAGGAAGCTGAAGAGGAATATGTAGTCCAATTTGAGGGGTATTTTGAGAAGATTAATATGTTGGATAATAAGTTGACAGGTCTTGAAGCTGGTACTAAAGAACTTATTGGATTGTATGGGAAACGAAAAATGGCACAAATTGATGAAAAAATGGATGAAGTTGAAGAACCTATCATTTGCTCTGAAGATGAACCTAGTAAGTGCTGATGTAAATTCTCGGTTTATATTTTGTCGTAAGATTACAAATTCATGGAATGTATCTGTCTTAGA
The DNA here is from genome assembly GCA_030819805.1 of Penstemon newberryi var. newberryi. Taxonomy (NCBI): domain Eukaryota; kingdom Viridiplantae; phylum Streptophyta; class Magnoliopsida; order Lamiales; family Plantaginaceae; genus Penstemon; species Penstemon newberryi. Next base: position 1,931,326 of record JAUALY010000003.1, on the reverse strand, counting down.
ATTTGATTCAAAACTTGTCTTGATTTTGGATAGCTCTCTGTATCTTCTAATGGTAGTTTGAGTTAGAATTGACTGTTTATGCTTTGGAAATTGACTAAGCTTTGAGAAGGAATGGGTTTGCTGTGAAATGGTTTATCAACTAACATTCATTTGGTTTCTTGGTTGCATCAAATGATAGAATATTGTGTTTACCGGGATGCATGTTATCATTTTACCGGGATGGATCATCTATCATATTTCGATGACACATATAGAATTGTTGACAAGTTTACAAATTTAAAATTTACGTGTCCACGCATGTACTTGGAGGGGAGGGTGGATCCATCGTGTGCGGTTAAAATGTGATATCTTTTGGCTCATTTTACTCACTGAAATTCCGTGCACAGAGTTTTGCATTTCAAAGATTTGGAAACAATAACAGCTTTGTAACACTAAAGAAAGGATCTAAATACTGAAACATTAACTATGGACTATTGCATTAATTAAAAAATGAAGTTAATTTTTAGAAATTATTCAGTCATTAAACATCAATTTCTCAGAATAAACAAGAGCGCTACAAAGAAGTGTATACTCCTATAGTATTTGATCACTTGAGCTAGTTAACTCAATATAATCGAGTCAAACAAAGCATTTGAGTTGGGAAGAGTGTTTTTTAAAAAGAAAAACTTGGAATAGTTACAGTCAATGATGGGTATATACAGAGTATTTACTTTCTCTATTTCCCTTGAAAAAGAACAAGCATAAAAAAAAAACACATCATTGGGAAAACAAAAGGACTCTTAATGTTGACAACTGATGACCTCCAACAAATGATTTTCTGACACAGATTAACAAAATTAATCTAAATAAATAATAAATGATGATTGGCAAATAAAAACTTAACCAAACTAATCCAATATCTAAGTACAAGAAGAAAAGAAAAGAAAAGAAGGGCCTCTTATCAGAGATCTTGATTATGAATGGATGAATGAATTTGGTGCTTGCTTCATTTTGAAGTGCTTATTTCATTCATTTATTTTCCTGCATAAAGAGAAAAGATCTAGCTTTCAGCAATTTGACATATATCTAGTTATGAATAGTTAAGTAATTTGAAGGCCATGTTGCTAAACAGAATTAGTACAAGAGAATCAATCAACTACCTTAAAACAGTGTCAGTTAACTGCTAGTTGCTCTTTCTCAGCAGCCATGGATGATGATTTTGGCTGTGTCCCATTAGAATTATCCATCTTTTTCAAATTCTGTTGATAGTATATTTGCCTTAGCCTTTCAATTTCCCTCTTCAATGCCTCTTGATGAGCTACAATTAATTAAAAAGACATTCAATTTATTGCAACTGTCTTTATGAAGCAAAATGTAGGAGCTAAATTCTAAAATGATTTGGTTGGCTTACCATCTTTGAAGAGTTTATCTTGGGCCAAAGCTGCTATTCTTTGCTGAAGCACACTGTTGTCAACATTCAATACCAAACGCTGGTGGTCCAGAAAAGCTACCCTTGGGGATAATACTGAAACTTCAGCCTTCAACAATTCAAGACAAAAAAATATTGAAATAAATTCTGTTAAAAATGAGCTTTACAAATTATATTTTTTGTCAAAAAAAAGAAAATCATGGACTACATACTTGAAGCGAGCTGACTGTTCGTTCGAGTTCAGACATGTACTGTAGTTTCCTTACTCTTGATCTTTGAGCAGATTGCCTATTAGCCAAGATTCTGAAAATAACAAAATAAAAATAATTATCTACTTATTGTTAATTTATATATGTGCATTATTATAGTAATATTATAAGAGAATTACATATCATATGCTTTATGTATAATTGTATACCTCTTAATTTTTTTTGGATCATTAATCCTTTCACTAGAGTAGTCCGAAGTTGCGAATAGACCATTTTGCCCCTCAGATTTGCATGAACTTTCGACTTCCTCAGTTTCACTCTTAGGCTGGAGCTGCAGTTGTTGAAGTTGATCAGATGAACCTAGTTTCTCATCATCATTCATGCTGTAATGATCTGAAGGTGACGAAGGGTTCGAACACGACAATGTGGGCCCCACCGCCACATCATCTGTGAACATAGACATAAGCTGCTCATCTTCAAACATCTCAAATTGATTATTATTATTCTTCACTCCTTGTATGGATGATCTCCTGCATTCTTCCACCATAGGTGCATCCAAAAACGCAATCGAATCGCTGATTGATCTGCGGTGGGACCCGGAAGACCGAACGGTTGAGAAGTCGAGAAACTCATCAACCCATGAAGGGCTGTTTGTTGCTGCCAAATTCTCCATTGACAACTTTTGGTGAGGAAAATGAGCAGGCCAGTTTTGAGTCATGGTTGGAGCTTTTGGAGGTAATTGTGCCATTTTGATACCAAATTTGACAGAACCAAACTACACCTTCTACACAGAAGGGCTTTATATATACTCAAAATCACATGCAAGAACTAAAATTTATTACAAGACGTACACAAGACATCATCACATTCACTACTTTCTTTTTGTGTAAAATGCAAAAGTACCCCTTTTACTTTCTGTAATTGGCAATTTTAAAAAGTTAAAGCCATTTAACCCCCCAGCTATCTACTTAAGAAATTATGGTCAATTTCCATTTGGATGGGGTGAGCCAATAAAAACTGATAAAAGGAGATATTTTTTGGTAAATAAACATAACTAGGCCTTTTCTCCAATTAGGAAAAGTATATGGGGTATTTTTGAATTTTACTCCTTTTTCTCTATATTTTTGTATTTCAATTATCTAAAATTAAATAAACATGAAATTCACTCTTTTTTTTTTCTTTGTGTGTATGATGGTGGGGTCACATGGGAACACAGCCCATAAACAGCTGGAAATTAGAGAGGAGGTTGAGTCCCCAACTAACTGTATTATATAGTGGAAAGAAAGAAGTCAGTATAGTTTATTAACTCACTCACTACAGGGAATCAGAAAACCACGTGCCTTTGTGGCCTGCAAAACTTATATTAATATTTTAATTATATATATTGGCAAAGAACAACATTCCTCTGTATTCATCTTCATTTCATGCACTTTTCTTGGCCGTTGGATCAATGATGCATGTGATTTCAACAGATCAAAAGTGATTTTAGTATGGATGTATCACATGCACATTCATCAGAATTCTTGGACCATGTTTGGTATCATGATCGACTGATCGTGTGTGTAATAGTCCTTTGATTGTACTGATTTGTACATTAGAATCCCTGTTTAGACTATTTAGTGGGAGTATTTAATGAATTTCATAAAATTTTATACATCCACTTAATTACGTTTGTTGGGCTTCTTAGATCGATGTTACACGGCTAATATATTTGACACATACAATGTACACTACTAAAATCAGGCAGTTTATCGACGGAGATTTGCGATAGAATATTATTGGCAACGGAAACTGTCGCCAACGATGGAAAATCCCAACATCGCTAGATCCGTCGAATAATGAAAACAGATCTTTACTGGTTGCATGGCTAATTATACAATTCGCATGTGCATTGGTTATGGTCGATGATGGCCAACTAGTCACTTAATTCTTTAGCTGGTGGAAATAGGCCTTTAATTTATTGGTCATGTACGTGACAATCAATGAAAATAAATGGATCATGTACAATTATGTAATAGTACGTAAGACACAATTTACTATATGCTATGTTCGGCAAAATCAATTCTTTCGAACTCAAAAACACTAGAATTGTTCTAGTTAATGGGAAGATAGAGGAAAAAATAGCTACAAATTAAGGATGAATTAGTGGGATTTTAGAGGATGAGCTGTGGAAAGTGAGGGGGGTAGAGAGGGATCATGTCTTGGCCTGGCCATGTGAGATGTTTGTGCCCTAGCTTTACTTTGTCTCCAAATCATGTCCACATGTAGGCCATGTGTCTCTTTTGCTCTCTCTATTTCTATGTAGCTTCTTCTCCGAATTGGGATTTATATATATATATATATATATATCCTCATTGATTAATTATTGCAATTTAGTGAATTTACATGGGGGGAAGGCACTAATTATGATTAGATAGATATAGGACATTTTTGTACGCATAATTAATAAGACTAAGGTTTTGCCTCCACGTGATCAATATAAAAGTGATTTAGGTTTGGTTAAAGTGCGTGTATGGTGAAGTAATTGCACAAGAATTGGCAACATGGAGGAGAACTTGTGATTTTGTTCGGATCCTACACGAATCCAATTGATCAATTCGATACTAATATCAATTATGTTTACTTGGAACGGGTTTGAAAACATTTAAAGAGTTCAATTGCAGGACCGAACGATCAGTTGTTGAATAATTCTGATAATCTGATCCAATTTGTAGCATACACTTTTCTATTCTTTAAATAGACCGTCTTCTTTCAATCTATGAAACTCCGATCCATTCTCACTAAATAATGCTTTCTCCGGTGAATCCATTTAGACATTTCAGAGTGCAAATTCTATTTGATTACTCAAAATAACCATATCTTTTTTTTTCGAAAATTTTATGATAACTCACTATAATCATAACATTTTATGTAGTTATTAGATATACTTTCTGATTGATTACCCACATATGAAATGATTGGGAAGATATTATACCGGTTTTTATTTTTCTTTGCATTGAAATAAAAAAGGTCCCGGTTTATGTAATAACACCATTAGGGAAAATAGCCCAGTATCTACGGCCCATAATATTAACTTAAAATATTTGCCCAAAAATGACTTGATTTGATGGAGATAAACCTTATCGACATGGGGTGGATGGGCCCAAGGTGTAATGGGACTAATGTTGATGACCCACTCGGACCCACGCAATGACTCAACCAAAGTTGGGTTCGTATACTTATATATTTTGTTTAATGTGTTTATAAAAATCTAAATTCAAAACTCTAATTACTAAATGGCACTATTTTTTCCCCAAAATCTAATAATAAAAATAGATTTCAAGATATTTTGATTTATTAACTATCAAATAAAAAGAATAAAATCACACATGCTGTTGGTCCTGAAATGTAGAATCATTCAGAAGTAACTAGTTATGATCAAAATGAATTAGTGTGATGCAATAGCTATTACAATGCCATATACCTGCAACTTATATAAATCAATTAATCCTCAAGAACTGAAAAAAAATGTATTTGATATTAAATTATTAATACTTAACTGGCTCTCTGTGCTAAACGCTAATAATAACACTTACACAAATAACATATTTAATGAGCTAGTCCAAAGCCCTTAAAATTGCGATACTATCTAAAACACTTTTTTTTTTCCCGGAAAACCCTCCAACTATTATCATGCAGGTTGAACCATGACATATAATATTACTCATAAATTAATACAAATTGCATGTCGGTTTTTTAAAATAATTATTTCAATAGAAAAATATTTTCTTAACTACGAATCTTGTATATAAATCATTACCTAATAGTTTACAATTCATTTTTCAATACTTTTATCATTTCTCTAGGTCACAATTTCTAGTAATTAATTTCAGGACTTAGTCTTGATGTGAGCTACCTACATCTCAATTAGAACTATAAATCACAAAGACGTTTAGCTTTACTAACCATCTTTTACATGCTCAAGAATTTGAACAATTTCTCCTTTACTTATCTTCTACTTCTTGATATCCATATAGGCACTCTTTTCATTCTTTTCAAAGATTTATTGTGATCTCTTATTAAACCTAACAAATTTCCATTGAAAATTCCATTAAATAAAAACTTGACCCTTATCCTAAATTACACAATCATCCATTAAATTTTGGACCCGATGCAAAGAATCACTAACAACACATCTGCATGTGCATCATGCAAGCATCAAAGAAAGAAGTGCACCGAAAAATGTGTATTAGCGCCCTTTTTTCCCGTGGAAAAAACTCGTAATTTTCAAGCCGTACACAGAGTGTTTGGTGTGAGCAATGTGACCAAAATCATTGTGAATCTCAATGAACAAGACCGGAGAAGGGCCGTAGAGTCTCTTGTGTGGGAAGCCGTGTGCAGGCAAAAGGACCCGATCCTTGGCCCGTACGGAGAATATAGGAGAGTTTGTGAAGAGCTGAGGTTGTACAAAATCCAATATCAACAAATTCTTCAATTGCATACTCAAGGGAACTTAGTTTATAAATCAGCAACAACACAAGGGATTATGGGATGGAATAATAATATTATAAACAATAATATTGTTCATACCAATGGGAATTCTGTGGTGGATTTATGCCCTTTTGGTTATTCTTCACATCAAATTATCCAAGAAAGAGACAATGCGTCTGCTTTAGTCCTACCTAATCAGCAGAATTTGGCTAATAGTTTCAACCAACAATATTTTCTCACAGGTAAATATATAGGGTAGTTTAATTTGTTTTTACTCGAGTAAAATTTGATCAGGTACTTTTTTTTTTTTTTTCCAAATTAAATTCAGGTCCGTTTCATCCAATGGATTCAAAGTCAATGGAAAGCACATTATGGGAAGGAAGCTCATAGATTAATGCTAGTTTCTTCTGTGATCTAATTATATGGGATCTTCAATCAAGTTTATTTTGCTCAAATGGAACTTGTTATATTATACTATATGTACTATTTAAGATTATTTGTTTAGTATTCAATTCAAAGGACAAAAATATTTCTATATTTTTTTTAAAGCAAAAGAGAATAGGTATGATTGAGAAGCTTTAGAATTAAATACACATACATGTAGACAATGATCATAAAATAAATGTATATTGTATAGTCTTGATATAAATCATTCTTCTTAAAAAAATCTTGAAAATTACAGTGATAGAGTTGAAAGCAAAGTCAATTACTTAGATATTTACCTCGATGGAATTTGACCTAGCGCGTTTAATAGGTTCGTGTTTTTATTTTATTTTTATAATGGTGTTTAATTGGTTCGTTATTAGATAACAAATTAAGTTTGAATAAATATAATTTGATAACTTTAACAATTCAAACTTGCATATAAACAAACAAAATACCAATATAAATCACTCGAATTTGATTTATGTCTAACTCGATCAAAACTCATTCCAGCTTAATTTTTTTTAACAAGTCAACAATTTCAAATACAATTTCAAACTTAAATAAAAAAGAATCAAACCAAATTTAATTAAATAATATCCAATTCGCTATGTTCATTAGTGACAATTATTAGTGTCACAAATGACCCAACATTATAATATGATAGGAAAATGAAAGAAAGAAAACACTTGCCACAAATCAACTCATAAATAATAAATAGTTGAAAGTTCACTTAAATTTGATTGATTACTCATAATAAATAGTTGAAAGTTCATTTGAATTTGATTGATTATTCGTAATAAATAACGCTTAATTTCAAATTTTTATTTGATCAATAACTAGAGATTGCGATATATTTATTATTTTTAAAATTCATTTGATCTTCAATCACTTGAAATCTAAACAAGTCAAATTAATAGTAATAAATTTCTGCTATTTCAGTTTGCACCCTATTTGTGTTTTGACAAAAAGTTTACAAGTACAAAACTGGTTTGGTGCACGCACGCGCGCATTTCTGGCTAAGCCCTAACCCACGTGTAAAATACAATAACCCTTAAACCCTACAGCTAATACTTCGGTATTTTTTTTTCACAACTGCCCTACTACCGATCCACCAGAAACCGGTGATGGTCGGTCCGCTACTCCGCTCTCTCTGGTCCACCGCCGCCGCCAGAAAATCTTCAAATTACAAGCCATACACACTTTCTGGCTTTACTAGATTATTTTCCTCTGCCACGGCCGCCGCGGCACCATCTGCGGCTCTTGGTGGAGTTGTGGATCCAAGCCTGCTGCGAAATGTGGCCGTGATAGCCCACGTTGACCATGGGAAGACAACACTTATGGATCGGCTCCTCCGCCAGTGCGGCGCTGATATTCCTCACGAACGAGCACTGGATTCAATTAGCCTCGAGCGCGAGCGCGGCATCACCATTTCATCCAAGGTGTTTGTTATTTGGCTAGAAGTAGATTTATTTTTGTAAGTGTTTGCTGTTTAATAATATGGTGTCAGTTGGACGTGACTTATTTTTTTTAATTTTAATTTGATAAGATATTTTCACTGGCGGTGATGATAAAAGGCCGGACTTACGGCTGCTACCTTCTGGTTGGTAGTAGATTGATGAAATTTATGCAAGGTATCTTCTATCTGAGCCAATGATATTAGACCAACTATATCAGTTATATCCTTGATATATATTATCAGCGATTAAACGAGTGTTTCCAGTTGAAAATGTATTGCTTTCTTCTCAACTTTCCATTTCTGAAGATATATTTGAAAATTGTTAGCTCCTTAATGTAATTGGTACTTCCTTTCCTTCATGCATATTTCCAACGTGACCGAAGCTTTTGTGTGGTGACACTTGGATGTGGCTTAGATACATTTTTGAAACTTTATTGAAATATATTACCATTGGCAGTGATGATAAAAAGGCCGGACTTACGGCTGCTACCATTTGGTTGGTAGTAGATTGATGATTTGTGCAAGGTATCTCTTTCTGAGCCAATGATATTATAATATTAGACAAACTATGTTGGTTTCTTCTCCACATTTCTATAGTTATATTTATAGATAGCTCCTATTAGAAGGTTTTGGTACTAACTTTCTTTGATATATGCACATCTCAAATGTGACTGTAACTTATGACGAGGAGTGTACGTACTATTTAACTGTTGAATACTATATATTAGGAATAAGCAGTGCTTCTTTGATATGATTCATTATTTTTGGCTTTTGATTTCATGATATTCTTTATCATTTCTTGCAGGTAACATCAATTTCATGGAAAGAGAACGAGCTAAACATGGTTGACACTCCTGGACATGCTGATTTTGGTGGTGAAGTATGCCATTACTTGAGAACTCTTTACATCACGTTCTGTTGCAAAATTGCAACACTGAAATAATAATATGAAGCATAATGCTCATCATTTTAATGATATCCTGATCAATGTAGTCAACTTTGATGCTATGTAGGCTGCTACAAGTATATTTGGGTTATTAAAATTCTTAAAATTTCATGATTGAAGGGACCTAGCCCTGTAGAAAGACTGCAAAAAGGATTGAGCTGTTCAAAAATCATTATTGCTAAATTTCCTTCTAGAAAAAGGACAATGAACTTTCTGTATGTTGGTTATAAAGTTTACCTGGACAAAATTGAAAAGGGAACACTTTCTAGAACTGTTATTCGTGGTTCTCCATTCACTTCCTTCTGTTCAAATTTCCCCTTTCCAGTCTAATGGTATATGCAGTAGATATTAACACCGTTATGACACCAAGTGTCACCTTTGAGAGCCTCATATATTCTTTTCAAATAGAAAACCCGAGCCAAATATTCCTCAGTACACTTGTTGATAAGTGGTTTCTTCATATTGATGCTACTTTCCAGCTTGACTTTCACCATGTGGCTCCTTAATCCTTACTATCGTAATTTTGTTAAATGCAGTTATGCAACTGCAGTATAGTGTTGTGACTTAGAAGTTATTCCTGTAGCTGGGCGTTGATATCATGGCTTCATCATTAGATGATTTTTAACTTTTTTCATTTTTGTGTCCCCTAGGTTGAGCGGGTTGTGGGCATGGTTGAGGGAGCAGTTTTGGTTGTCGATGCTGGTGAAGGTCCCCTTGCCCAGACAAAATTTGTTCTTGCAAAAGCCTTGAAATATGGTTTACATCCTATACTTCTTCTAAATAAAGTAGACCGACCTTCAGGTAAAATCTCTAATAATTTCAGGGCTTTGTTACATTTTTTGGGTGTTTGCATTATGTGTTCTTTCTATGACTTTTCTGGTTAATAAAGTTAGTATTTTTAGTTCACCAGTTGTGAAACTGTTTATTATCATAGCAAGTACCACTAGTTGCTTCTGTATATGTATTTTGTTGGTGAAAAATCAAAAATAATTTTTTTTCGAAGACATTTTCGGAAGATTCTTTTGGTATTTGAAAATTTATTCATCTTGAATAGAAATTAAAAATCACTTTCATTTCTGTCTATTAGTAAGTTACTAAGTTATTTGGATCATGATCATGCATCTAACTAATTGAAAACCTGCTAGTGTATTCACTTATGTGTTTTTGTGTTTTGTGGAAGCTGGAGGAACAACAAACCGGGAGTCTTTCTATTTAATAAAATGTGTGTATTCACATATAAAGATTCCATATCAATCTCATAGGGGATATTGACATACGAATCCCTAAAAGGAAAGGCAAAAATAAGATATAAATTTATTAGAATGATAATTTGGGAACTCAGGATGCTTGATATGTTATCCATTTTCGTCATGTACAGTTATTATGTCTGCTAAACATGTAGGAATGTGGATCCAAGTTTTAACACAAATATGTCCCCTTTCTCTTGGTATGTTTGTCCTAACAAAGAGAATAGGTGGTCCTTTCGGTTATGTCATAGTTTGTTACCTATACTGTACCTCTCCTTCAAGGAACGATTGACAACTTCCCCTCCCTATCTTGTTACCGAATATACACCCAATGACAGAGAAATTGTTTAGTATGGGTTGTTGAGAGCGCTGTTGTTATATTAGAACTTGTTATCTTCACCATTTTTGCTTGCAGATCAAAGACATGCCAAATTGCCAATGTTTTTCATACATATGTGATGAACTTTATTGCTGTTTGGTTTTCTGAAAAATATTTGCCGCTGATGTAAAAATTGACTGGAGAAATTCCTTTTCATTCAGAGTTCCATATTTGTAAGAAACTTGAGAGATTGTTATGTTAGTATGTTGTGTAATCCATTGAGTTTGATGCTTGAATATCGAGGAGGGAATTGCACTGTAAGCATTAAAGAATATGTTCCTAAAGAATTTTAAGCTCTGTATATCTTCTGGATGCATATCAAACATGAACTGTCACAACATTTGTCTGCGGTGCAGTTATGATATAATGTGTACGTGTGTGTGTATTGACCCTTGTGATAGCAGTATTTGCTAGAAATTTCTTTTCTATAAAATTTTACAATTTGAATCGATTTTTGTGCCATTGAAGCATTACTTCCATTTCCTTTTATGTGTTCATTTTCTAGCCTTTCTTATAAACTTCTACTAATGGAATTTAATCTGCAGTTACTGAAGAAAGGTGTGATGAAGTTGAGACCTTGGTGTTCGACCTTTTTGCCAATCTTGGTGCCACAGGTACTTGCTGTATTGCTTGCTCCATACTGTCTGGTTTGACAGATATTGTCCCGTGTTCCTGACAGTTTTTTGTTTTATCCACTTGCTTGATATTTATTTCCTAAGAGGAGCAATTAGGATTTCCGGTTCTATATGCCTCTGCAAAGGAAGGATGGGCGTCATCCACCTATACCAAATGCCCACCTGATGATGCCAAGAATATGTCTGACTTGCTTGATGCAATCATAAGACATGTTCCTCCACCAGCTGCTAGCCTTGATGCACCTTTACAAATGCTGGTTTGTGCTTGAGAATTTACTGTTTACTTACCACTTCTTGAAACTCATATATATGCACTATGATAAAACTTCACTCATGCTATTGGTAGTCTTACAAATACTAACTCATGCAAAAAAATTTTGTTCTTGGACTAGCATGAGCTTATAAATGTTAGGACGTCTTCCCTACCTTTTCTCGCTAAGAAATTTGCAAGTCCTCAGCTGCCACTAACCAGGGCATAAACAGTGAATAACTAGAATCACACCAACTTTTATGGAATCATGGACTATCTTATTGATGGACGTGTGTAGGACCGAGTTGCACTTATATGGTGATCAATTTATTTAACATATATCACGTCATGTTGCTCTAGTTGCAAGATTTTACATAATAAAAATCTAAACCAATGTATGCCAGAACCCATAAATGGGGTGAAGGACTTCCAAGTTTCTTCCTTGAATTCTTGATTAATTAGGGCCACTGTGGCTGTTATATTCACTTCCTGTTGGGACTTAACTTTGGCAAATAAATGGGCCTGTTAGTCTGGTATTTGGGGGTTTGTGAAATAATCTCGATTTGCGTAATGTTGCAAATTTCCAAACTACTCTCCCTAAAGCCATGCAAACAACAATTTTCTTATCTCCAAAAAAACCTACACAAACTCTGTTTTGATTTGACATAAAGTAATCCATCTCTTACACAACTCATCTCACATAACAAACATGATTTGACATAAAGTCTTATACACATTACACCTACAACCTTAACATTTCCACAAAAACCTAAACCTATCTTATTTCCCTAATCATTCTCCCAAAACCCAAAAGTAGAAAAACATGTTTGTCTCGCTTTTTCCAAAACAAAATTATTTTGGGAAAAGCAAGACAAACAGGCCCAATGATTTCTCATTATGATTTGGAAAGGTCGTTAGATTGAAGATGGCTTGTGGAAACCGTAAATTGAAATCTTGGTTAGGTAGATCTGGTTCTTGACTTGGGACTTTTATACTTGGAATTTACTGAACTTTTACATTGTCTGGTGAACTTTAGGAAAAGGGAATTCCCTCTTCATTCCCCTAGTAATATACTATGTTACTAAATATTACAATCAGAATGTGCCATGGCAAGCATATCTGGGTAAGCCATTTATGAAGAGAAGCCACAGTTGCCGCAGTTTGATTAACAAGTTATATAAAGAAAAACTCATTAATAGATAGCTAGTGTTGATAAATCTGGCCCAGAATCCTTCCTACGCACCTACAATGGTATCTTAAAGAATTGGAACTTGCTATGTCAAGTGTTTATGGGAGAGAATAAGGATTGCTGATATCTTGCACCTCTTAGGTCACACATACCTCTTATACTTTTCCTTTTGCAATGTATTATAGAAAAATGATTGTGTCATTATTTATTCTCTTCATAAACCTTTTATTTTCATTTTTGATAGTTATTTACCTTCTTTGTTATTCATGTTAAACTATGCAGTTTATTGTGGCATACTATACAATTTCACATTTACAGAGAAACCTCGAGAAAGTTGATTTATAGTTCCTTATAGGTGTCTATGATGGAAAGAGATAATTATGTTGGACGAATTCTGACTGGTCGTATCACTTCTGGGATTCTCCATGTTGGTGATAAAGTTAATGGACTTCAGAGCACAGATTCTGGGATTGTCAAAATTGAAGAAGGGAAGGTATGTTCCCTCGTACATTGGACTTGCTATATTTGTCAACTTTTTTTTTTGTTGTCAATATTTGCTTTCTTGTTGTATTATGATTGCATTAAGGCGGAGGAACATGTTCCTGATAGTGGACTCATAAGACATGTTAAGGCAGGTACAGACACATGGAGGAACATGCCTTTTGAAGTCCACCTGTATTATAAGCTTGTATGAAATTGAATTGTGGCTATCTAAATTGATTAAAAAGCAAGCTATGGGTGACTATCTCAGGCCATACAACATTCTTAAACTTGCTTAATTTCCCTTCTCTCGAAAACCTTGATAAGGATGCATACTTTCCTTGTCCTTCAACAATATTTTCATCTGTAGGAGATTAATGGACTTTTGGCAGCTTGCACCCTCGAAAATGGGTCTTTTGGCAGATTGCACCCTCGAAATAAATAAACTTTGGCAGAGTGCACCCTCTAAATTTTTCCGGCCAAATAGTTCGCCGGAAAATCAAAATTCTGATGTTGGCAAGGGTATAATTGTCTTTTGAACTCATTTTCCTCCAAAAATTCAAATTTTGTGCCTAAATTTTCATTTTTCTTACAACACATTAAATCTTTCAACCATTTTTACATAGTTCTTCATCAGCTCAAACATTAATATTATTGCATTTAACATAAAGATGGTTGCCAATACATAATAAACACATGTAAACACAATAAACTCATCAACCCACAAATAAGAATTAGCAACAATATTCATATTAATCTAGGCAAGTTCATATAGGTTCAAACCAAAAGCATCATATAGATTACATATAACCAAATCTAAAAATCAAACACAATTCATCTCACTCCATATCTGATTCATATTAGAACACCACCACTGAGCATTCTAACTGAAATATGGTTAAATTAATAACTAGACAAAATAAGTTAAATATCAATTAGACTACAAAATCATCCACTTCAATGTCTACAAAATCCTTCAATTCAATGCCTTCACTATTCTTCGGTTCAATGTTCAATGCCTTCACACAAAATGAGTTAGATATCCTCCATTTCAACTATAAACTCTAGTTATGGTAGAGCTGCCTTCACCATGTTGTATAACAATTCTATCCTCCGACATCCTATAAATCCTTGTCGAAGAATTCCAGATGCCATAGTATAGACTCCTGCATTACAAAAGAAAAATACTGATCACAAATTACAATGAATGGGCATTAATAATGAAACTAATTTCAATATCTCACTTGATTTCCATTGTTATTATTTCCCTCACAAACATCATTCATTTTGGCAGATTTTTCCTTCACCTACATGCATTAAAAGTATAAGATAGCAAGACTTTCTATGTCAAATTAGAGGAGTCACAAAGATTTTCACTCAATTGAAACTAACTGGTGCTTCAATATCTCACCTGATTTGTAGTATTAATATTTTTCTCACAAGCTTGATAAGTTACGACAGATTTTTTCTTCACCTGGATACAATCAAATTATAAAAATAGTTGGTAATATTTTCATATCAAATAAAGTAAAACAAAATTGACAAAGCCCTAAGCGTGGGTTGCTGGAGCAGGTTTTTATATTTTTCTTTTAGGAATTTAGATTAAATTATTGTGTAAATGGACAAATTAACTCCTAAACTACACATTTAATTAGCTGGCTTAATTTTTTGGCGGGCAATGATTTTTTTTGGAGGGAATTGAGTTGAAAAGACAATTATACCCTTGCCAACATCAGAATTTTGGTTTTCCGGCAAACTCTTTGGCCGGAAAAATTTAGAGGGTGCACTCTGCCAAAGTTTATGTATTTCGAGGGTGCAATCTGCCAAATTCTAAATTCGAGGGTGCAATCTGCCAAAAGACCCATTTTCGAGGGTGCAAGCTGCCAAAAGTCCGAGATTAATCAACAACAGTTAATTCAGTTTCTCTAAATTTGACGGTGTAGAATATTGAACAATGTTTATATGTCTAAATCTGACAGTGTAGAATATAAAACAAAAGCAGTATATATATTTGTTTCTCTTTGTCTTCTTTGAAATAGTACTATATTTGTGAATAAAGATTGACCCAGTTCACTATTTGTGATGTTGATTATCAATATTTTTACACTTTTTCGCAGGTTGTGAAACTAATGAAAAAGAAGGGCACTAGTATTGTTGCAGTTGATAGTGCTGGAGCTGGTGATATAGTGTCTATGGCCGGGTTAAATAAACCAGTAATAGGTCATACAATAGCAAGTGTTGAGGTACACAAACCCCTTTCATCGATCTATCTCGCTTATCTCGTTATCAGTGTTTGAATTTGTATGGCTTTGAAACTTCAACTAAAAAGAGTGTTATGTTTCTTTCTTCTTCATATGGATATAGTTTAGGTTCTTGACATAGTAGCCTTGTGACCTTGGTTAAGGTTTAATCCATGAGTAGGTGCTTTGTGGCAATGAATATTGTTTAGTTAGATGTCTATTGCTTCTGTTGGTGATGGTATCACCTCTAACAATACTGCTATTATGGCTGTTAATACCATCATCTCAAAATGTGGTTTGACTATTATGAAACAAAGAAGTAAAGTAAATCTAGACTATGATAAGATGTCCTACTGCTACATACATTAATTGTATTAGCAATTACTTCATGTTTTTATCTAAAACAAAACAAAATAAAATATTTTCCTCAATGGTACCACGATTCAGTTTGGAGTATTAATCTTTCTTATCCTGGCTCAGTTTCCTCCCTATCTATCTTGGCTTTAACTAAGCATGCTTTAATTCCCTATTTATCTGTATATTTTGATTAAAGAAGCACACTGGCTTTTTCGGGCAATTAGTAATATT
This sequence comes from Penstemon newberryi var. newberryi, assembly GCA_030819805.1. NCBI lineage: Eukaryota > Viridiplantae > Streptophyta > Magnoliopsida > Lamiales > Plantaginaceae > Penstemon > Penstemon newberryi. The sequence continues at coordinate 1,915,403 of JAUALY010000003.1, read as the reverse complement.
TACTCGACATCCTCCTTGATTGCTGTAATTACATAGGTTTCTTTCTTTCTTTCTTTCTTGTTATATGCAGACATTCATTTCATCATCGTCAGTTGTGGTAAATTTCTTAAAATTTTAAATTTGCCCTTGTGGTTGTGGGAGAAAAAATCTATGGTACATATTGAAAGTTTATTACTTCTTTTTAATTCTAAGTTTTTTATTAGTTTAGTGTCCTTAAATTTTTTCATTTATGGTTACTTTAAATTGGCCCTTGTGGTTGTGGGTGAAAAAAATTATGGTACATATTGACAGTTTAATACTTCTTTTTCATTCTAAGTTTGTGATTACTTGAGTGTCCTTAAATTTTCTCATTTATGGTTACAGCTCATGTTTTAATTCTGCCATCTGTTAATATAATAAACAGTAAAGGAAATACTAGTATTGAATTACTGATGTGTGATGCCCATTCTAAACATTTTTTTTATGAAAAATTGTAAATGACGTATCTAGGTTTCTGCTAGGTGATGACTGCTTTGCCTACTGTTGAGCTTGATCCCCCCACCATTTCCATGACTTTTGGCGTTAATGACTCACCGTTAGCTGGTCGAGATGGTACATATGTAAGTTGTGTCATTTTCTTCTCTTATTTTTATTATTATCATACATGTCCGTTCTGGAACTATAATATTTAATTTGATATGCTGACTTCTGTTAACTTCACGATGTTTATGCTGCTCCCTCTTGCTTGACTTGCATGATGTTTTAGAGTATCTGCAGATGTTAAATGGTTTTAGTTTGACACAACACTGCTCAGCTGTGGCTCTGATGTACTTTTTTAGTTGCCAAAGCCAGAGGTTTTGTTGTTGGTTCAAAGGGGCTTAGGCTAGACCATCCACACAAATCAGCAGGCTGTTGTCATATAATACCTTTCATCTGCAACTTATTTTTTTTCCGATCATGGTGTTTCTTTTGATATACTAAGAACTTTATTTGCGCCACCAGTATCAATTCTCGCCTCCTCATCCAGCGCTATCTTATTTTTGTAATTCCATAAATCCTTTTAGACCTGTCCACGTGAACTTTCTGATTGCAATTCCAGTCACTTGAGGGAATACCGAGTTCTTTGTTTCACTGTGTTTTGTTATGTTGTTTGCTTTTAGTCCCTGTGTTCATTTTTGCTGAATGATGAATTTCTTATCTTTCATATAAAATATAGTTGACCGGAAAGCAAATTGGGGATCGTCTAATGGCCGAAGCTGAAAGAAATCTTGCAATTAACGTGTTACCTGGCACGTCAGACTCCTATGAAGTTCAAGGGAGGGGCGAGCTTCAATTGGGTGAGTTGATTATTTCAGATATTTTTGTAATTGTTTTATTAAATCCTTGTATATATCAAATATATTTTTGGTCCTGGACACTTTATTCTCTTAGCAACAGATTTTAATTTGATTAATTGTATTTTGTTTGTTTATTTATTAAAAAGGTATCTTGATTGAGAATATGAGACGAGAAAAATTTGAGCTCTCTGTCTCACCGCCGAAAGTAATGTGAGTTTCTCTAATGGGTTATAATTTTTTGTTCTTCCTTTAGCTTCCATTTCATTTATTGGTGTATAATATGTAGTTGCTGCTTTTGTTTTCAATCCTAATCAGTTACCTTTGGTTCATATGGAGGAAGCATTGGCAATGATGCTTCTCTGAAAATTCTAAATTTCTTCATTTCAAATCATGTAACAAAATTCTTAGCAAGAATAATTTGTTGAGAGTTTTTTGTAACTGAGAGAAGTCAATAGTAGAAAAAAGGATTGAATGTTTTTACTTTGCCCCTGTTGGAAATTGCAAGCTTAATGTTTTTGCTCTCCATGGTTGAATAGTTTCTTAAGGGAATGAATGTAACACGACCATATCTATACCCATTTCTCCCTGTTATTGTCCTAACTCCTAATTGGTTTCTTGATTTTTAAACATCTCTTAAATGTTTATATTTGGCCTACTTTGGGCAAAATCAGGCAATAATAAATGTACTTGGCTTGAAAGTTTGTTTTCTAATCTGGTTAAAAAGATTGTTTTTCAATTAACTCATGTATTGTCATATATAAATTTCCCTGTATCAAAATGCACTTCAGCAAATACATCATTATATGCAAGAAATTTCTAGATGCATGGAGGCAATATTTCAATCCTAGTGAAACTTCCAAGGAAACAATCTTCAGTTAAGGAAACAAGTTAGGTATTAACTGGTTTTGTTATTATATTCATCTTCCATCAAGCTCAACACTGGACTATGCAATAGTTGTTCGGGATGCTATTTAGTCATTTTAGCTGTAAATGATGTTGAAGTCTAGATAAATTATTTGGAGTTCTTTATACATGAAAGCTTCTTGAAATATCTTAATTCAACAGAAATTGATAATTTTCTGTACTTAATCAGGTATAAAACTGAAAATAGACAAAAGTTGGAGCCAGTTGAAGAAGTGACTATTGAGGTAATAGCTCTGATGCTAACTTTACAGAGTATTTCTGTTCTTTCAGGATTCAAAAATATGACTTGTGCACTATTATTAATTGCAGGTAAATGAAGAGCATGTGGGTATAGTGATGGAAGCTCTCTCTCACAGGCGAGGAGAGATTACTGACATGGGTCCAGTCCCGGGCCATGTTGGTAGGACTAGACTTTGTCTGACCTGTCCTTCAAGGCACATACTACTTTCTTGTTCCGTCTTCTCATATTTATTTTATTCACCTCCTGTTGGCATTTATTGGCTACCCCTCTTTATTTGCACTCACAGATTTCTTTTCCCTTTTATTTGGCTTGGTTGTCTGTGAATATGTATTTTTCTTGTAATTCATTTATTAACCCTTGCTTATTGAAAATGTGATGTATTTAATGTGATTCCTTTCCTTTTAATAGTCTCGTGTGATTACAGGGGGTTGGTTGGTTACAGAAGTGTGTTCAACAGCGTTACACGAGGCACTGGATTTATGCACCGTGCATTCCTGAGTATGGGCTTTTTGTTACTTATATATGACTGTTATTTAATTTGCGTTTATTTTGCTATCAATATGTTGATGATCCTTCTATTTTTGACCTACACAGCTAAAATGAGATTTATTATGACATTATATAGTATTCATCTTTTCAGGTTTTAGACTTTTAGTTATATTTTCTAGTAATCCAAACAAAACTATTAATTTTCTGAAGTAGACAAGAAATTTTCTAATGGAGCTTTAATCTGATGATTTTATGAACTTTCTTGATCAATTTTATTTCATTTTAAATTATTTTTTTTTTTAATTTTGTGTCTGGTCCCTTAAGTACCTACAACCCACCCCACCCCACCCAACAAAAAAGAAGAAAGAGAAACAAAGAGAGAAAGAAAATAGCTGTCCCTCTAGAAAATGTGTCGAGTTTCAGGAAGAAATGTTAAAATTGTCTATTTTCATGCAGATATTAATTTTCTATTTTCCTGATATTTTTCTCCCGTTTTCTGTATAATTTATGCATACAGATTATGAGAAATATCGAGGTCCTCTTGGAAATGTCAGAAAAGGAGTGCTTGTAAGTTGATGTCAACTTTCATTGATATATCAGGATGCTGTCGTAATTGATTTGGTTCCTTGGAAAAATTAACTATGTCGTTAAATTTCTATGATTCCGTAAATGTTTAATTGTTGGTGTTTGTGTGGGCTCTGGCAAACAACTAACTAGGCTTGATATTGAAGCATTATCTAGCACTTTCAATGTTCAATTTATCAATATCTTAAGTTGCAATGATTCCAAGCAATAGGCATAAATCTGAAACTGAGCCAGATGTTTTGACTTCCAATGTTGTTTTAAATCAGGTAGTTGAATGTTTCAAATGCGAAGTTTCATATTCCATAGTTATTTCTCGTAATAGAGTTTATACTTGAATTGCATTTCTCCATTAGGTTATGGTCTTTAACCTTCCAGCATTTAGCGTTTGTCTTCCCTTGATATTACCAGGTGTTCTTGCTGATGCATTACGTAACTAGTTAAATAAGTTCATCAATTTTTATATCTGACCACCTTCTTTGCAGTTGGTTAAATTTTATTATTTTGCTAATGACTGAGTATTATGCTCATTGTGCATTTATTAGGTTTATGTTCCTGATTTGACTTGCTGAACTTGACTGAACAGGTTTCTATGGGATATGGCACTATAACTGCTCATGCATTGATGAGTTTAGAACCTCGTGGAATACTTTTTGTCAAACCTGGAATGGAGGTTAATATTATTACATTTTGAACTGCAGAATAATATTAATACATTTTCTGATATTCAAGTTTTTGAACTGCAGAATAAGTTAATAATATTGTAGGCGTACAATGAAAGGCATTTTTGATAATGCTTAACTTCTAATAATTTGATTTAATATATGTGATTGCAGACATATGATGGAATGATAATTGGTGAACATTCTCGAGATCAAGATCTTGATGTAAGGAAAGCAGTAATTTAGTATTATTATTACTTTACTTCTACCTCAGTTGATAACCTCAAATATCGCTTGTTACAGGTTAATCCAGCGAAGTCTAAGGAGCTAAATAATATCCGTGCTGCTAACAAGGATGAGAATGTGAAGCTAACTCCTCCTCGACTTGTATGTACTTCATTCCATTGTCAATATTTATTTTTTCCTTTTCCTCTTTAAGAGGGTGGGTTGGGTGCAGTTAGCCTAGAACCAGACGACCAAATTGTGGCCCAATTCAATGGAGAGACTATACCTAGGTCCATTCTTTTTCCAGAAGAATTACAAAAGGAAACGAGAATATTCCCTAAAAACATTTTGACTTTAAAGAACACGTTATTGCTGATATGTCTCTATAGCAACATTCAATGACGAAGTTTTTAGAATTTGCTGACTGTGTTATTGTTGTGCGTCTGGATGCAGATTACACTGGAAGAAGCAATAGGTTATGTTGCCTCTGATGAGCTCATTGAGGTATCTATATCTAAACTATTATGTTTTTATGTTTGATGATAAAAGGTTTTTTCCGAGAGAAAATTTACTAGCTTCTCCCCTTATTTGGGAAAAGCTATTGAGTAGTCACTGGGACATATGGATAGCCTTGGAGTATAATTATATCTGTATATGCAAAGTGATTTTACCGTTTCGTCCTTCGTCGTAGAAAGATATATATGATGTGGTATAATTTTTCTGCATTGTCTTGTCTTGGCTGTGCAGGTTACTCCTAATGCTATTCGTTTAAGAAAGAAGTACCTGGAGGTTAATAAGAGGAAAACAATGAGTAAAAGACCGAAGGACTGAAGTTTTCCATGTCGTGCAATTTTGTAAGCTCATACATCCTTTTTGTTTCTTACTGAGAATTACACTCGAAGGCCACTTTTTAGGTTGCTACAAAGATGGTCATATTGTAATATCATATATTGCTTTATTTATACACATAATTTTGTATGTTGTGGTCATATTTTTGAAAATTGATACAGCTGATTAGCTAATAAATTATGATAATGTAAATTGAAAATTGAGTGTATAGATATTTTTGTTGAGTACTGTGATGAGACAACCTATCAAAATATAATTTTGATCTCGATTGAGAGTGCACGAATCATTTTTTATTTGGTTTATTGATCACAGGGATTTCAGGAAATATGTAATTTGTTTATGCTTGAATGTCTTCATCTTTTGAAGATTTTTAAACTAGTCTTTAGTATAATTGAGTCCATTTATTCAAAACATCCAATGATTAGTGTATGTATTCTTGTGCGATTGAGTATTATGGGCCTATTTGGTTAGGTTCCTGTTTGATTTTGCTTGGTTTTGATTTTGAAAAATTGGTTTGGGTGGTTTCGATGAGGCTTTTCAAATTCATTTGGATTGAGTTTGAGTGTTGAGTTTTAGATTTTGAAGTTGTATTTCTTTTTGGATTGAGTTTGAAGGGAAAAATAGATGGTGTCAAATCAATATTTTGTGGAGAAACATGGATTTCACGAATTTTGTAATTAGACTTCATTTGGAATTATTTTGGCTCAATCTCGCGAAATCGCGAGACCAAGCTAAAACCTAACCAAATAGTCTTTTTCGTGTTGAGAACTTATGTAGTGCAATCGTTGTACCACGTCATCTAGTAAACGTGGTGTAGTCGATCAATACAATTCTTACATGTAGCGTGATGTGAATGCATTTTTGAAATCCTATATTTTTGGAAAACATGGGTGATATTAATTTTCATCCCACATGAGAGAATTGCATTGGTCGGCTGCACAACGTATGCTTGATGACGTGGTATAGTGGTTGCACTAAATAATTTCTCGTAAGTATTTGTTTAAGACTAGGATGTGATAGTTTTTAAATGAGAGAATTGTATTTTTGGAATCGAGTTTTATGTCGATCTTTAATTTTGGTACTAAAAAAATGAATATCAATACATTTGATACCATAATTTAACAAATCTTTCCACATTTGGTATCATTTTTAACTAAATTTGAAAATCACCGTCAAATTGATGACGTGACCGTTAAATCAATTTTAATTATTACAAAATTAGTATTATAACTTATACTGGCTTATAATTCTATCGAAATGCTATTTTGTCAGCTTAAAATGTTTTAATTTAATCATTCCCCACTATACCATTTCTACCTGGAAGTTGTTAATTTAAAGTAGAGGGTGATGTGATTAGTTATAGATAACTTCAGGAATATATTTATAATTTAACATAACTTGAGGGGATGAAAAACTAATTTTCTCTATTGAATTTTTTAATTTGCATACAAGATTTATATAAAACATAAATATCAATGTTATTGATGAAAAATTCTTGTAAATATTTAATATTAAAATGTGAGGGCAGGGCCGGCAGGCTAAGTAGAGGGGTTCCTCGATTTGATATACTTTATTTTGTGTTCTTTTTCTAATAACCTTTTTTATATTCTTTATGTTTCTTGTTAATGCTCTTCCTCTCTTTATTTTCCATTTTCAACGTGGCACGTTAGATTGAGCTGACTTAGCTCCTCCAAAAACTTTGAGCTAACTTGAGAGCGGTTAAGTATCTTAATTTGTTATTATTAATTTTAAATCAAAGTAAACAAGTGTTAAGTATGACTATATATTATTTTAACCAATATTACTTATAGTTTTTATTTCAAAGGATATCCAGATATTTAGTTATGACTTAGTTTCCCTCAGAGCACCCCCAAACACATGAAAATTGATTGATGCCAATTCAAAAAGTAGTACAAGTAAAGATTGATGTTTCTCATTTAAGTTCTAAGTTCAAAATTTGTAAAATATAACGAATGATTATGTGACATAAAAGTGATTCTTTCAAGTTTGATCAATAAATATGTGGTAAATTTGGTTTATATCATATCAAAAATCAATCTCGAACACTAAAAAAGTTTTTTAAGTTCGGCTCAAAGTCAACTTAGTAAATAATTTTCTATATTGATTTAAAATCGGCTCAATAAATTAAAAAATGACAAATATATATAATTATTTGCGAGCATAATCATTTTCTGCTCGATGGAAGCTTTCAAATCGTTTCATTAATAAGATAAAACATAAACTTAAGTTTGCAGAGAATAATTCGAATTTAAATGTTGTTCAAGACACAATTTATTACTAGTCATTTATATGCAAAAGGAAAATGACTACTATATTTTATATTTATTACTGTAGTAAGGTATAAAACGCCCCTCTTCTCTGAAACCCCTCTTATCTTTCCTAAAAGGGGGCACACCCATCAATTCTTCTCTCTGAAGTTACCAAAACCCTTGCATACACATTTCTATACACGCAGATACTGTGTATATATTTACTATTACACACAGTAATGGGTGCGTACCGAGCAGATGACGACTACGATTACTTATTCAAGGTAGTACTGATCGGCGATTCTGGAGTCGGAAAATCCAATTTGCTCTCCAGATTCACTCGCAATGAATTCAGTTTGGAATCAAAGTCTACAATCGGCGTCGAATTTGCCACTCGCAGCATTCGCGTCGACGATAAAGTTGTCAAGGCTCAGATTTGGGACACAGCTGGTCAAGAACGGTACATTTTCATTCCTCTAAAAAAAAAATTATATATTCTTTTTATTTTGCTGGAATTTCAGATCGCGATCCCTTGGGATTCGGAAATAGCGTGATCTGTTGTTTTGGTTACTGTTTAATTAGATCTGATAATTTTTTGAAACTATGTTCTGAATTGAGGTGATCTACATTACTGAGTTGTGAAGAAGCTGATTTTGTTTGATGCATATAAGAGTTTTAAAGTTAGTACACACTACTCTGAATTTCCAGTTTTGGTTTGTGGAACTTCTAATCAATAGTATCTAGTAAGTTGTTTCATGTTATTAATAGATTCTATAAATTGATAGATTAAATTATCTAATACTTCTATTATATGTACAAGAAATAATGAAGTTGATAAGTTCATCAAAACCAAAGAGGCATTAATATTTGGAAGGATGTAACGATGCAGTAGTACACAAATAGTAGGGAAGATTTCTAGTGGAATGATTTTATGGTGTAATTTAATATGAGCTGATCTATGTACCATGAATGTTAGTTTATTTGCCTTGGACTTAGGTCTCTATTGAAGGACTTAAGTTTTTTCAGTAATTTGGGTTCTAGGATGCTTTGGAACTTGAGTTAACGCTTACCATCTTGTGTTAGAGCATCTCCAAGGGAGAATGCTAAAAGTGATGTGCTAAACACAATAATAGCACATCCACTGAGTTTTAGCTCACCACTTTTTGTTACTCATTTCCAACCACAACTTCGATATTTTAGAACACAATCATATAGTTATAATAATTTGTAAATGATATTCTGATATCTTCGTACACATAAAATATAACTAGTAAATATTTTCCTTCAAAATAATTTATAGATTAATATTTATTTTAAAAAATTATTAATAAAAAAGGTAAAAATTCATAATTAATTTAGTTTATGAATGATTAATGAAAATAGCCAATGAGATTAATCAATGAATGGTTTTATTAGATAATTATTAACTAATATAAATAAAAAGAAAGTGAAAACTGATGAAAAAAATTAATTTAGTTAATGACTGATTGAAATAAAAATAGTTAACTAATCTAAACCATACTTTAATTAACTATAAATAACATTAATTTAAAGAAAAAAAAGAAAGAAAGATTTCGTACTTTTTACAATAACACTCAAATGACAAAACTGTTTGAGGGAAAAAAAAGTAAAAGCAGATTTTGGAAACAAAACCAATTTAATAGATAATATTCTGTTTTTATCTTTTTTTTTTTTATGTGAAAAATGTGGGATATTGTATTAATACAACATGAAACCCATTTTTCACATGACAGTGGTATTGTACAACTCTCGTTGGAGAGCTGTTTTTATGCTTTTGGTGTTGTATAGTGCTAAAATAGCATTATACAACACATGGTCGGAAATGCTCTTAGTATGTTATATTGAATTTTATTAGTCATAATTTTTTTGACCTTTGCATGGCTCGGCGTTCAAAGACACCTGGATTGTGTTGTTAGGTCTGCACAAGCAGTATAAGCCGCCTGATACCGTTGCAGAAACTGTTGTCAGCTAGAGGGCTAAATTCTAATAGTATTTGAAAGTATAATGCCGCTCCTCCAGCTTCGAGAGTCGTTTGAAACAATGATATTAAGTGAATTTACTTTGTACCTTACGCTGAAAATTAGGCCATTGGAAGTGGAGAGAACGAAAAAGTTGTGTTAGATAAGTAACCCGTCTCTGTTGAAGTCTAATGTTAATCATTAAACAAGGTTTCTTATTTGGTGCCTTGTGGCAGAGCGATATTATTTGTATGTAATTAGCTACATAAATTCTAGTAACTTGGTATTCCTATGCAGAAATTAGCTTAAATTTATATATAATGATCCTAGTTGCAAGGGATGGACCTTGATCCCACGTACGTAGAGTGGGTTTCTAATGTGGGGTTTATATGGCTCTGGACTCTCCCACTTCAATATCTAGCTTTTAAGATAGTGTTCGCTTATAGTTATTATAGCAATTGGTATCATAGCAGGCCCCACACTAGCCATGGGGAGAGGCTACCTAGGAAAGAGTTACATAGGAAAGGGTTTCCACAAAGACAAGTGAAGCCGCTTAGAATGGCATCACTGATGATAATTGTTACAAATGTTGTCACAGTTGGGTATTATACTTTCATAGAAGCCGACATCCATTGGTTTGTTTTCCTAATCTGTCACTGCTCATGGCATCACTGTCTACAAAAGTCTAGAAGCCATGATTTTATTTGTATTTTATGCTTATTTTTCTGAGTGCAGAATTAATTGACTTTAATTAAGCATCTTCAGTTTCTTGCAATCAAATTCCAGAGATCTTTGTACCCTGAAATCTTCTTTTGGCTCTCTAAATGGAAATCTAATCTTTCTCTGGGAATTGATCTGCCTATGTCTTTTCTACTGTTTCTGAAATTTTTACTCATGTTGAGTCAAGATTTTATGCTGCCTTTTGTACTTCGCTTAGTACACAACTTTTCTCATGTGTGTGCTTTTTGCTGAAGATATCGTGCAATCACGAGTGCCTACTATCGAGGAGCTGTCGGTGCATTACTTGTCTATGATGTTACACGCCATGTAACATTTGAAAATGTCGAGAGATGGTTGAAGGAACTTAGGGATCATACAGATTCTAACATTGTTATCATGCTTGTTGGTAATAAGGCTGATTTGCGACACTTACGGGCTGTTTCCACAGAAGATGCAAAGGCTTTTGCTGAAAGAGAGAACACATTTTTCATGGAAACCTCCGCCTTAGAATCACTGAATGTTGAAAATGCTTTCACCGAAGTTCTTACTCAGATACATCGAGTTGTCAGCAGAAAAGCTCTCGAGTTAGGTGATGATCCAGCAGCTCTACCCAAGGGACAGACAATCAATGTGGGATCTAAGGATGATGTTTCAGCAGTAAAAAAATCAGGTTGCTGTTCTGCTTAAAAGAGAGGTAAAAGTCGAAAAGTTATCTTGTGGTGTTGGATGAGCATATTGTATACATTGATCACTTGGTTGGCCACCTAAAGTTTAGTTCTTTGGCATGCAAAAAATTGTTTAAATTAAGCAAAAACTCACTTTAGAGTAGGGTTCTTAGCGTCTTTGTTGCGTTTTTTGCCCTTTCTTATGACACTGTGCTTTTCCTTGTGTATGATTAAACGCTTAGATATAGGTCAGTGCTTTGGAATTGAATTTTAGGCATGTATTTTGAATGTGACCCATCCATGTACACTGATTTGAATTTTTTTTTTTTGTGTAATGAATATTATTTTAATGTGCCCGAAAACTGTGTTACTTCATCTTTGCTTTTTGTTCTTCTGCATCTTGATGTTGGACGCCGTTTTTTGTCAGAATCTCTTGTATACGGGGTGGTAAAAGAACCTCAATGGTATCTGTTCAACTTTTTTGGAGTTATAATTAAGAATCTCAAATGATTATTATCAACTGTGTCCAGGTTTTGATTTGCTGAAAAAGTATTTGCATTTGTCAGGAAAAAAAAATCGTAAAATCTTATTTGATTTAGGTCGTTTTACTATTAAATAAAGTTTAACAAAATGGCAGTAAAGGCACTATGGCTGATATAGTAGTGATATGAAGATGAATAATTCCATCAATTAATAATAGAATAGAATTCAAGTACTAAAACAAACACAATAAATACTGAATAGAAACATTAGCACCCCGCAGTGCTGTGGCTCTGCACATGGGGCACAAACAAGTTCTTTTCGATCAGTTACAAATGGGCACAAACATGTTCTTTTCAATCAGCCACTTTGTAACGCAACAAGCATGAAACTCATTTGAAATAGTCTCGTTTTCTTGGTACAAATGTTGGAGACAAATAGCACAGAACACCTTATTTTTATAACTATATATACTCTTTTATTCAATTGTGTATCAATGATTTCTTCTATCAAGACATCAGCAAAATTCAGCTCATGATCAAAAGACAAATTGCCAGAAGATAGTGTATGTTTGTTCAGGTACTGGACTTATGATCTCTCGGATTCCATTTTGATCAACAATGAAGACTGTACCATGACGAGGACGGATTGGTTGCATTCCGAAACTTCTTAAACGTCAGACATATTTCTAGTTGCACATGTATAGGAAGAAGGTAAAAGGTTGATGCCATAGGAATCAACAATGATTTTTTTTCACCTTTGTAGTTCATAAATCTGATATGATTGTGATGAATGTGAAAGACTTCGAATGGTGATAATTAGAACTCTTGGCCTCTAGCCTTCTAGTTTATTAATTAGAATCCTTCTTATATGGGTTTCCGTTTCCTTTCTAAATTCGAACTCAAGTAGTTTATTTTATTTAAAATTCTGAAATTTTACATATCGAGATAACTGAGATTGATTAATTCCTTGTTTGATACTATTACATTATTTAAAAAAAAAAAATCAGAAACTATATACCATAAGTTCATAACTAAAAATATGAGTAATTATAAGTTAATTAAACCATGAAAAGTTTTTCTTAATTGTAGGAGACTAGTTTGATATAAAATTGATCACTATGTTAAAAAATAATACCATTATCGAAAGACTAATAGATTTTGGAGGTCAATGTTAAAGAAACTCCAAAATGGTTCCTAGCAAAAAAATTGTATATATTCATCTTTCATGCTTAAATAGAAGGTTTCAATCCATGACTCATTTTATATGACTGGAAAGCTAAGAGCTTTCTAATTGCATAAGTTTCAATTCATGACATGGGATCCCACTTTAAATTTTGTCTAGGGTCCTCGATAATGTAGGGTCGGCCTTGTAGCTATGAACATATGGATCAAAATTAAAAAATAAAGTGCAGTTCTAAAAAGGAACTAATATATACTTGAATTAAGATTGAGATGATGATTGTCCCTAATTAGTTTACAAAGTGGACAAAAGTTCTTCTCCATTTATTTATGCAATTTGTATGATATACATGTGAGCATTCTGATCTTCTCATTTTTTTGGACTCAGATCGTCTCTGCAAACAACACATATTTGACCACCTTCTTCTCCTTCTTCATGAATTATGTTCACCAAAGTAAGAAATATAGGGGGCGGGGCAGCAGGAACATGGTTGTTATGGCCTATGGGCGGCAAAATGTGTATGAGGAAGATAGGCAGGCAGCCAATTGTTGATGAAAAAAATGGTCAGGGGCAGGGGCAGGGGCAGGGGCAGGGTGTGAATGTTATGTATTGAAAACACTTATTGTTGCCGCAAATAATTTTCGTGCAAGGTTTATTCATGCCTAGTTCTAAAAGGATTACAATAATAGGATTGACAAAGGAAAGAAAATAATTTATTTATCTAATTACTTATTAGTACATGAATGATTGATAATTAATTTCTATGGCGATGAGCAATGACAGTCCTCCTCGACGCACCGTACATCTTCATTAGTGGTGAAATTTCAATCCGAGAGATCACGAGTCAAGTAGTACCCGCAAGTCATCCACATTCCATTTTTGGGGATTCCTCTTTTCATAATGTGCTGAGGTTCGCTAATCGAGATGAAATCCAAGAGATCATAAATCAAGGATTAACACTCGCGAATCCAAATGATAATAGAACTATTGCCTGTGTTTGACAGAAGAAATCATTGATAGGAAATTGAAGAAAAGAGTTCATACTCATGATCAGAACAAGGTGTGTGAAAAATGTGAGGATTTTTACGCCGTATGTCTCAATATTTTGTACAAAGAAAACGAGAAGATTGCAACTCTTGATTGTGGGCATGAGTTCCATGTTTGTTGTATTACGGAGTGGCTGATGAGAAAGAACTTGTGCCCCATGTGTAGAGCCACAACATTATATGGATGGGAAAAAAAGAAAGAATTAAATGAAAATGAAGATAAATTGAGACCAGAATACCGAAGGAAACAAAAGACATGAAGAAATTGAAATATAATATTGTTTGGTGAATGGATGAATTCTTTAATTAATAAAGGAACAATTTATTTGTTATAAAAGGGGCGAGGGTAGTTATGGAATAAAATGTTCAATACTATAACAGAGGGGGTAAGTGTTACAAGTTATACTTTAAGGGGGTAATTGATACTACCTCATACTTTAAGGGGATAAACTGTATTTCACCCAAGACATAATTATGTCAAATTATCTCAAATAATAGATTAGTTTTCTCCTTCAGGTCCCTTACACGAATGCATTCTTTTGGTGGCAGAAAATGGCTTACAAAAATATAATTTTCTGGTCACATAAAATTATTTTATTAAACTAATTTAATAAAAAAAAAATTGATTATATCACATTTTTCAGTGAGATCGAATGACTCTAGTAGCATATGATTATATAAACAATTTAACCACAAAATTGATTACCAAATAAGCAATTTTGTTACAAGTTACTATGTAAATTAATGTTAATATTTATTTTAGTGAGATCAACTAACATAATGAAGTGCATGTGTTTAAATAAATAAATCAGAAAGTTGATCAATTAACCTTAAAAATATGAACTGATTCATGGAAGTAAGTTTTTAAGAAATTGATTTAACAAACAATTTTATGCTAACAGAAAACTACTGTTATAATCAACGACTGAAAAAGACAATCACGGACAATACTAATAAAACTATAAAAATAAATTGCCAAACTAAAAAAGAAAATAAAAAATCTAAATTGATAAGATGATCGAGTACGTTGTAAATACTTTAAGCCTGAATTTGATGAGAAATAGAAAGAGAATGACCCTTTCCAATTTCTTCGACAACTGCAGAGGATAAAGCCCATAATTTGGTAACACATGCAATTATTTTACCTGGTTCGTTCACGCCTTCACGGTACGTGCATCTCTACGAAGTTGGTCATTATGTATTTGGGCTGGACCAGAGCTCGACCGGGCCTAAAAGCCCACTCTTTGTAAATGCCCCCAGAGGCGAGACTCAAGTTCGAATCTTACTGGAGACATCATACTGGGGAGGACCTATACCCTTTGCACTCTTCGGTCCGAACTGTAATATACAGTCTAGTAGATCCAAAAAAAAAAAAAACTAAAAAATGGATTCATTGTTTGTGTGCTCTTTTCCCATTTTAAGGTTGTCTAGATGATTTAAAACAAGATTAATACCATTCATTAAATATTTTCAACAGTACCCTTATTACATATTACACTTCATTTACTTGACCAAAAAAAAAAAAAAAAATCTCTAAAAAATTATGCACTAAAACCCAAACCATTTTCTTTTAAAAAAAAGTATTACTTATGTAACGTCCCAAAATATAAATGTGATTAGTCGTGCCGTTGCAACGAACCAAGACAACATGAAGCCCTCCATATGAGTCTATTCATAACTTATAGTCTTATACTATTATGAACTTCTATTAGTCCATCTATTATGAACTTCTAAATAGAAGAACTATAATTAATAATTAAGAGCGTAGCAATAGAACCGCAGAGTTGTATCTGACCTTCTTTCTATTTGACTTATCAATGATTTTCTTCCATTAATTAATATATACACAATATAGGTTAGAATCTTTAAAGAAGCTATTTACTAATTTACTAATGTACCCATAGGCTATAGCATAAAAAAAACCTCTGCCATTCATGTCCAAGTGGAATAAAACTAAGAATTTATGGATCAATGCTTTAACAACTAATATATTGCCTTTTAGGTGCCGTTTGGTTCTCCTAATTAAATAAGGTGGAATTAGCTATTCCACAATAATATAATGTAATGCAATTATATAGTGTGGTGTTTGGTTATACATTTTTACTCCAATTGTAATTGCGTTATTATTTGGATTTAAGTGTTTGGTTTGCATGATAAAAACATGATTATGTTCATTTGACATTTGTACC
This sequence comes from Penstemon newberryi var. newberryi, assembly GCA_030819805.1. Classification (NCBI taxonomy): domain Eukaryota; kingdom Viridiplantae; phylum Streptophyta; class Magnoliopsida; order Lamiales; family Plantaginaceae; genus Penstemon; species Penstemon newberryi. The sequence continues at coordinate 1,899,584 of JAUALY010000003.1, read as the reverse complement.
CTTTCTTTTATTCACAAGTCCGGTCCCAAATCATATCAATTTTTCATTCCTCGGGAGAGAACTCTACTCCACCACTCCACATTTTTCTTCCAATATATTCATATCAATATGTGCCCTTACAATTTCATTTAAAACAATTTGTTCAATTAAAAATCGATTTTGGAATAATAATAAATTATTCCAAAAAATGCCTTTCGCACTTACGGAATGTTCTTCTTTCCCTAAATTTTTTATACTCGACACGTTTATTATGCTTATACCCAAAACTTATATAGTATAAAACTCTTGTATAAAGAAAATCATCAACGATTTTCTTTGAAACAATTGTCAATATAAAAAAAAATGTGATAATTATAATTTGAACCCAAAATCGGTTTTTAATTGAACAAATTGTTTTAACTGAAGCTGTAAGGTATGTTTTTTAAATTTAATAATAAATTGTTTACAATATCAAATTGGTTAAATAGATTATAAATATGTAAACATAATAAGTAAAATCTCCAAATTGATCTGCAAATGGTCTTAATCGAGCCAATTTTGAAATTGGGCAACAATATGGACTAAAATCGTTATTAAATTTGTAGATGTGGGGTATACTTGTAAGTAAAAATAAGTAATGACATCAATTTTGCAATAATTCAAATTGACTTAACAAAAGTTTACCCACTTAACGGAGATTTTTAATGACGGTACCAAATGTGTCAGCCTGAATTTTTATGCGTTTAATTTCAGATTTTATGTGAAAGGAAAATGTTAAAATATATATATATATATATATATATATATATATATATATATATATATATATATATATATATATATATTTTTTACTGAAGAGGGAGGACAAAGGTGTAATTTTGTGGTTTCCTTATTCCACTATAATGTAATTGTAGGGGTTGAGGCCCAATTATAATAGGGAGATAAGAGCAATTTATTGGGGCTGGCCCACCAAAACCCGGGCAAATCTGGGCTGCCCAAATTTTCTTATTTGTAGAACCAAACACCAAATAAAGTCTCACTATTTAATTTATTCTGAACCAAACGGCACCTAAATGTATACAAAGAGCTGGCTACTACAACTTAACTTCACTAATATTAGCTAATTTTTCCCCAAAAAAAGTAAAAAATCCAAAAATTTCAGAAAATTTGATAACATCTATAATATTCTAATGTTCATCCATGTCGCACTACTCTAAAGAAATTATTCAAACAAGGTTCTAGCATCTTGTTAGGAAATAAAAATACAAAATAAAAAATAAAAACTAGTAACTCAATTTTTCTTGTTTTTCATCTTGGGAAAAATTGTTGGTATAATTGAAAGATTCGATACTGCCAGATGGGATGGATTGAATGAATACGTCGTCAAATTGGCAGGGATAACATTTTATATAATTATCCTCAAACAGAATGGGTTGCACGAATTCCTATTTTCACATCCAAAATCAGTTCACTTTCTCATTTTCTTTGTAAGTTCAACTTGGATTCAAATTAAATGTCCACTTTCTCCTTGTGGCCAAAATAAATTTATATCAGCATATTCTTTTAAAATTTTAGTAATATAAAAAAACTAATTATTGCGAGATAGGACATATCGGGATTGTGGGTTCCATATTTTTTTAAACATCATTCCTCCACGAACCTAACAAAATTAAATTATATAATCAATTTTTCATTCTTTTTCTTTTACTAAAATGAATAATTTTTTTATTTACATAAAACATATTAATGTAACAAGAAGAAGAAGTGGGAAAAGAGACTTTATGAAATTTTGAATTAGTTGAAAATAAAAGACTAGATTGTAGTCTGCAGAAGACTATATTTTAAAAATTAGGCAGAGACACATATCCATAATATTATGTATGTACTAGAGTAGTAGTAGGATTTAAAAATTGAAATATTAAATTAAGTGAAAAAATTCTTTATTAAATGGTGTTTGTTAACTAATTAATTAAATTATCTTGTAGTTGTGTAGTATTTAAAAAATATGGGTAATGATATTGTCAGAGCAACAAGTATTGATGTCAGAGCAATTTACAGGAAATTCAAATATGCCCTCCATTGTTCAAAACATATTAATTGCAAAGTCATTAATTAAGGATATGTGTTATTTTCTTTCTTCATAAATGAACCTATTTCGTTAGTTATGTTTTTAACATCTGTGTACGTTTGGAAGAACAATGATTTTTTTTTATTAATTACTTTACAATATTTCTTTCATATTTTTGCTGATTCTTTTTTTTCTAGAATCTATTTTTAATAATTCAAACTATGTGGAAATATACTTCATTTATAACCAAAAAAAAAATGTCAAATATTATATATCCATGGATTAAAATTATTTGTAGCCAAAATGAGCAATTGTGAAAGAAATCTTTTTCATCATATTTGTAGTGATCAAATCCATTATTTAGATATCACAATATTAAATCAAATTTTGATCACAAAATCTGCTGTAGCACTTGACAAAAGAAAAAAAAAATCGATCACAAAATAAAAATAAATAAAATATAAAATTTGTAGAGTCAAAATAAAGAATATTTTCTCTTACCTTTCTATTTTGATGTTCTTTCTAATTTATTTTTATGCAATTGAAACATAATATGATAAACCCCACATGTGATCTTAGGCTTATGGGCATATCCAGATCAATATATCATACCGAAAATGCAATTTGATTTGTTACACATAAAAAGTTGATGAATCTGTTCTATAAAATTAATAAGAAATGACATGAGTTTGCATAAAAATATATATTCCTCACTCGGTTCATTAACAAAAGAGGATAAATAAAGAGGTAAAAATAAAATGAATTTAATGATTATATGATTAAGATAAGTAATGCAAAATTAAATAAAGAAAGAGTTATATTTATGTAGAAAGAGAACTTTTTCAACAAGTATTAATTATGTAATTAATGTATTTTTACCATTAAAGGTAACTTAGGAATTTTTAAGAATTTGGTTTGGCAGCAAAATTTATATCCAGCGATATTGTCAGAGCATGAATTGTTGCTGGCAGAGCAATAAATTGTAACTTCCTGAATTGCCCCTCTTTATTAAGAGCAATAAATCTGATTATACTAACTATTTATTGTCAATTTCCAAAAGCAGGCATTGCCAATTATAATTCTCTCCCACATTAATATATACCAATTTCTTTATGTTTTTATCAAGCAAAACTTTAAATTTGATTATAAATTACTTTTCTTTTCTAGGTCTTTAATTATAACTATTTATACCCAAGTTGTCACAATTAAAAAGTCTTTTATTAATCTTTTATTAATTTATAATATTTACAATTTCTTTTATATCAGGAATTTAATTCTCTCTCTGGTTGATATATTTTAAAAGTGTTTTCTTGATTTATACTTAAAACTTTTCATTAAATCCAACTTTGTAGACCAGTGTAAAAGATTAAGATTATTGTTGACTATTAATTTATAAGGTTTCCACAAAATAAATTTAAACAAAATTCATGAAAAAAGGATAGTAATAGAAAAATGGACAAAATAACACATGTAATATAAAGTAAAACTCAAACATATCAAAAAATTATTTTTGTATAAAAAGACGAACACTACAAGAAAAATGAATTTTAGTGACAAAATATTAAGTGACATTGTTGAAATTGTCACTTTTTTCATATATTTAGTGACAAAAATATAAGTTTTGTCACAATAAAAATAGTGACAAGTGCAATAGTGACAAAATATATTTTAAAGTTGTCACTAATGACTATTAGTGACAAGTGTATGGAACTTAAGTTGTCACTATTGACAATTTGTGACACCCTTTCAGCGACAACGTAGTGACAATAAATATTGTCACTATAATTTAGGGACAATTTTTCAATTATCACTGTTGGGGTATCACTAAATGTCAATAGTGACAACTTTTTCACATTTCTTGTCACTAGTGTGTCTATATACATCATTTTAGTGACAATATTTAAATTCTTGTCACTTTGTCATTTACTATTTTGTCACTAAAATTTAAATTTTTTGTAGTGGAATTAATTTTTAAAATGGGTCTCTCACTCTCTTGTGATTTTCGAATTTTTCTTCTTAATATAATAGTATAAAAAATTATTAATTATAATTAAAATGCTCTTCAAAATCCATTCAACATATAAATTAATTTTTTTTTTATCAAAGGTGTTAATTAAAAGAGAAGATTTGACTTTATGAAAAGGAAATTAATTAATTAATGATTAGAAGAGAAAACAAAAAAACTAAAAAGACAAAGTTAATTAATTTCCATGTTTAAAGGTTTTATGAAAAGGAAAAGATAACAAATGTGTTAATTTGAGAGAATATGGAGTTGCCATAATTAAAGAGGAATATTGAAAATTGAAAAATCAGATTTTGTAGTTTTTTTTTTTGATAAGTAAGATTTTGTAGTCTTTAATTACGGTGGATAGATTAGAAAATATGAAAAAATTACTTTGGTAACAATAGTCTTTGCTCGCAAAATTTATTGTCTAGCCAAAAAAATATAGGCGAGTTCACCGTTGAAAAGACCAATACTTGCTTAATATATAGTTCATTCATCCTTCCTTGCTTCAAATTCTCATATTCTCATTTCTCAATCCCAATACAAAATCATGGAAAAAGTAAATTTCAGAGCCCAAGTTTTAACAAGACACCTCCTCAACAACGACCACCGTGGAACCACCGCCACCGCCGGAATATCCACCTCCCCATGCCTCAGCTACACCCCGCCGGAGCTTTCCTCTAAACTCTTTCCATTCGACGTGAATTCGATGCGAAAATTGATGGATGGACACAACATAGAAGACAGAGATTGGCTTTTTAACCTTATGATACAGAGCAATCTTTTCAATCCGAAATTAAGAGGTGGGAAAATATTTGTGGTGCCTGATTATAATCAGTCAATGGAGCAACAAAGGGAGATAACGATGAAGCGAATTCAGTACCTTTTGGATCATGGGGTTTTTGAAGGATGGCTTACTGGAAAAGGGTTTGATGCAGAAATGAGAAAGCTTGCTCTTTTGGAAGTTATTGAGATTTTAGATCACTCCCTCGCTATCAAGATTGGTGTTCACTTCTTTTTATGGTATGTGTTTTTTAATTTTTAATAATTTTGTGTAATTGATCATGGTTAGAAAAAAATATCGTGCAGTTTTTAAGTATAGGTTGTTAATCAGTTTGTGGACTTTTCAAGTTATCTCGACATATTGTTGAGCCAATTTGGGAATTCAAAACGAGAATTTGATTGTCTCTGATTATTGATTTTTGAAATGTTTACACTGCTTTATGGGATTTAAAATATAGAAATTAGTGTAGCTCTTGTTGATGGTTCATGAACTTGTAGATTTACTGGCTTTCAAATTACTTATATTGAGTTTTATTTTACATTCTGTTGAACTTTTTACTTGGTTGATGATTACAGGGGTGGAGCTATCCTGTTCTTTGGCACAAAAAGACATCATGATAAATGGTTAAAGGCCTCGGAGGATTACCACATAAAAGGCTGTTTTGCAATGACAGAGTTAGGCCATGGAAGTAATGTATGTGTATATAGAAGTATTTTCTAAATTGATTGGTCTATGGAATTACCTTTCTCTTTTGCAATCTTATTGTACACCTTTCTATATTACATGTTTTCAGGTTCGAGGTATCGAAACTATAACAGCTTATGATTCAAAGACTGAAGAGTTTGTAATCAACACTCCCTGTGAATCAGCTCAAAAGTACTGGATTGGTGGTGCAGCTAATGTAATGACTTGTAATCCCACTTTTGTTTTGCTAATAGTTTAGCATTTTTACTTATATGTTTCTCGAAGCAATTATAACAACTAAGGATCCCTTTTCTTGAATGGTTTGTAGCATGCAACGCACACAGTAGTTTTTTCTCAACTCAACATTGATGGAAACAATCAAGGTGTCCATGCTTTCATTACTCAAATTAGAGATGAAGATGGAAATATATGTCCAAATATTCGTATTGCTGATTGTGGCCATAAGATTGGTCTAAATGGTGTCGATAATGGTCGAATCTGGTAGATACCAACCCTTTTTTTGGATATTGTTGGAGAAGCTTTAAATTTTATCTATCCGAGTAATGCAATCTGAAATTTTAGGGATTATATATTGTCCAGGTTTGACAATGTTCGTATTCCTAGAGAAAATTTGTTGAATTCAGTGGCTGATGTCTCTGCTGATGGAAAATATTTGAGTGCAATAAAGGACCCAGACCAGGTTCGATTCTTTGTTTACCTTATATTAGCCAAAAGACACTCCTTGATTTGAAATATATTGGTCAATCTAGTACCTTTAATGGGAATTTGGCTTTAATACTAATTATTTGCAGAGATTTGGGGCATTCATGGCTCCTTTAACATCTGGGCGTGTCACCATTGCACTCAGTGCAGTTTACTCAACAAAGGTGACTACAACATACAGTGCATTTGCTTGCTTTTTTTTTTCTTTTTCAATATATGTGTATATATATATTACAATTTTTCTAGTGAATATGGTAGAAAGTACTTATTCAATATTTGCATCTCAATAACGTGATATTTTACTTTTCAGATTAGTTTAGCAATTGCCATAAGATATTCATTGACAAGGAGAGCATTTTCAATTACCCCAAATGGTGATGAGGTTCTTTTGCTCGACTACCCAAGTCATCAGCGGCGCCTTCTGCCTCTTCTTGCAAAAACGTGAGTATTTCTTTTAACTTTTTTTTTTGTCTATTCTGTAATACATATTACCAATCATTTAGGAGATAGAAATTAAATGTTTTATAACATAGATAACCAAACCTCATTAACAACTTAGGAGGCATATTGTTACGTATAATCTTTTTCAATGTACATATATGTTTTTTCTAACATGCTGCTGTTGGCAGATATGCGATGACTTTTTCTGGTAATTACTTGAAACTACTATATGTTAAGAGGACTCCTCAGTTAATCAAAACACTTCATGTTGTTTCAAGTGCATTGAAGGCTACACTAACATGGCATAATATGCGAACTCTTCAGGTACCTAAAACAATATTATTTAAGTTTTTTATGTCTTAATTGACTTCCATCCTTATGTCCTTTCAACATTTGTTTCAGGAATGCCGTGAGGCTTGTGGGGGACAAGGATTGAAAACTGAAAATCGAATAGGCCAACTCAAAGGTGAATTTGACGTGCAATCCACGTTTGAGGGTGACAACAATGTTCTTATGCAACAGGTATATTAGATTCTGGAGGATTTGAATTTTTATCCCCACAGTAATGGACCTTTAAACACTTTTGGTCCTGTACTTTACAGAATTGCATTTTTTGTCCAATTCTTTCAAAATGTTTTGCACTATGGTCCCATAGCCTCCTTTTCGTCCAATTTGGTACAAAAAGAGAAAAATCTAGCAGACCAAAAGTGTTAACAAAGACTATTCTGTGGGAATTGGAACCAAAAGTGCAATACACAGAAATGAATTATCAGCACAATTTTAATAGAAGTCGAGAAACTTAAGGAGATTTATTTGATGCAGGTAAGCAAGGCAATGTTAGCTGAGTACGTGGCAGCGAAAAGGAGAAATAAGCCATTCAAAGATTTGGGGCTTGAACATATGAATAAATCTTGTCCTGTTATTCCTTCTCACCTCACAAATTCAACCCTCAGAAGCGCTCAGTTTCAGGTAAATATAGAGTTTTTTTTTTTTTTCTTTTTCTTTCTTAGATCGGTTGTTTCAATTATCAAAGCAGTTCAGAAACTTAACTGTTGATATGTTTCAGATTGATATCTTCTGCTTGAGAGAAAGAGATCTTTTGAACCGCTTTGCCAAAGAAGTTTCTGAAAACCAAGCTCAGGGAGAAAGCAAAGAGTCCGCCTTTATTGTGGTAATGATAAAGATAATTACAACTTGCCACTTTGGTTAGTTTATATTGTTCTGCAATTCTAAGTCTTAACGTTTTGTTTTATTTTATTTTTTCTTGCAGGGTTATCAGCTTGCTGAAGATTTAGGCAGAGCTTACTCGGATCGTTTAATTTTACAGACTTTTATTGAAGCAGAGAATAATGTGACCGATACTCCCCTCAAGGTACATGACTACCTTTCTCATTGCTTTAATATGCTTAATGTTATGTCTTGTATATTTGGAGTCACTTTCAAAACACTTTCCTGTGTTTATTCTAGTTGATAAATGCACCCTTGTGTTAATATTAGGTATTGGTAACACTTAAAACTAAAGCCTTTTTTGTTTGGCCAAGTAAATTTCGGACATTTAAAAGTGTGGATATAATGCAGGAGATGTTGGGTCTTATAAGATCAATGTATGTGCTGGTTACTTTGGACGAAGATGTTGCATTTCTACGATACGGCTACTTGACAGTAGAGGCTGCGGCTACTGTGAGGAGAGAAATCGTAAAGCTTTGTGCTGAAATAAGACCACATGCACTTTCTTTGGTCAGCTCTTTTGGTATACCTGATGCTTTCTTGAGTCCTATTGCTTTTGACTGGGTTGCAGCAAATTCCTGGTCAAACTAGCCTCATCCTCCTATATGTGGTTCGACTGGAAGAAGAAGTAATAAGTGTAATATTTGTCTCGCGTCTTAGAGTGGCTAATAGCTTCATGGCTTAGCGGGGGATTAGACTCTGCTGTAAAACTACGTTCGAGAATAAATAAAGAAATAAAATAAAAAATACTATGTCCACATTGCAATATGTTGTAAGTTGTAACGATATTTATCATCACGTAAAATAGGCAAGACATTCGATTTTTATAGCGTATTGTACTATGAAGTTTGTTATTGTTGCATTCTAATTGCGTTACCTGTATTTGTCATGTATCTGAATGTGAGCAGTGTTTCAGCTTTGAAGTTTGGTTCGAATTGAATTCGTCTAACTTAAAGTAGGACATATTATTTTTGTAAGACCATGATGACTTGATAAGTTAAAAACGATAACTCATATCAATATCAACATACTAAAGTTTGACCTCGTGTTCAGATTGATCAAAGCTTTTTCAAGCTCGGTTTATTTATAAATCAAACCAAATTTAAATATAATTTTAAATTTTGATAAGAAGATTAATTAAACATAATTTCAAATTAAGATTGAACATTGTACTGTTAACTAAACTTACGTGTCAACTTCATCAAATTAGATGATAATTTATAAAATATTGTTAGTTTATAATTCTCCCAAAAAAAAAAAAATTTATAGGTTAATCACAGGATATTGAAGTGAGAATAACAGAATTCTTGTGGTCGCGCCAATAGTTGGGTGCACATCATACATAGAAAATACGAGAATGATTGATTACATACAACAGTTAAACCAAGATAAAACTACATAATATTGTTCATGAAAACAATATATATACCCTCTGATACAGATCGCGTAAAACTCGTTTCATCTTGTTCATTAGATTTGACATAGTCCTATACAATTCCAAATCCTAGTTTTGCTTCCTGAGGTCGTCACCTGTCAACTAGCAAAAGAAACAGTGTCACACAATAGGCAAGAAAAACACAAGTAAGAATGAAGATGGACAACTCATCTAGCTTCAAAATTACCTAGTATACATACATGATCGTAGGAGGGTTACGCGTCTTTTGTTTTAATATCATTTCCTTTTGAGTGACTAAAGTTGAAAACACTACCAATGCCTCGTTCTTTGTTAAGCCGCTCCATCTCTACCAACTTGTTCTTTAGATGCTCAATTTCTCTGGCTAGTTCTTCGTCTCTTTGCTTCAATACCTAACATATATATCAGAGAATTTTTCAATTTTTCCGACTAGATAAAACGAACATCCACAAATTTCAATTTTTTTTAAAAAAAGAAAAAAACCCGTTGGTTGAGAAAAAAATACATTAGCTTCCATGTGCAATGACCTAATGCCAAGCATAGATCAATTTCTTACTAATGTTACAGAACTAAAACCCGATCAACTTTTTCAGAGTCTCTAACCCTTTTAAGAACAAGAAATGAAGGATTAATATGAAGACAGACATACCTCTAATTCCTGCCTGCGCAGTTCCTCTTTCCTAGCTTCTGATCTGGAACTTCTTTGCACCTCAAAAATTACCGCAACTCCTGCTACCTAATAAGAATAAAAACGAGCGTTCTTTTACAAATTAGATATACTGGAAAGAAAAGATAAGGCACCTGATGAACTTGTGCTCTTAAATCTAGGACGCCGTATATATTATGATCAATTTGTTGCTTCCCATCTTTTAGTTCCAATACAGATTCCATTCAATTGACAAGAACATTCTTCAAAGAAAAGCCCACTGGTACTACCAATATTTAGTTTTCATTGCCTGTGTGCTTCAGTTTTTGGATTGGTATATGTAGAGAATGATAACCAACAATGCATAGAAACTTAAAGCCTAATAGTAAATATACTTAATGTTCTTATATGAAAATGAACAATATACACCGTGAATACAAAGAGCTCGCCCAGAAGGTCTGCAGCAGCCTGAACAGCTTTTTCTTCATTTAGAGGACGAATCACAACATCCGTTGCATGACCATATATGCGTCTTTGCAAATTTGTCGTAAACCGATGATTAGCCTGTTAAACAATTGGAGCCAGTATATTTTAAAGTCATCAGCTAACATGTGCCCCCCAATTTCAATAACATGTGAAGGTTGCTTAAATTCAAATTAAAACAGAACAAAAAGTATTTCACTGAAACAAGCATCCAGTATTATTTTTCACAGCTCCTCTGCAATCAATGTATAGAGGAGGCCCTACATTCGAAATATTGAATTTTTCTATATCACTATATTTGGAAACTTATAGTCATAAAATATTATTAACACTGGTTCGGTAGTTCGTAGTTTTATCCAAAGTTTCTACGGAATTTCAAAAACGAGGTCATGCTTAAAATGCCACATTGCTCTCACTGAGGTACCGAGACACTATTTGTGCTACCTCACCATAGCTTAAGCCGTGTTGAGCTTCAGGTGTAACTAGTAATCTACTAAGAAATGGAACTTACAAGGGAAATAATAATATAACAGAACTTGGATGAATCAACCGTCTTCAGAAAGTAGATGAATATGCTTCTTTTTCAGGCACTAAACTAACCTGAGAGACTAGTTAATATAAGGGAAAACTGCAAAAATGGTCCTGTAACTAAGGCTTGCTAGCAGAAAAATCCTTTCAAAACACCACGCGGAAAATTAACCCCTTGCAAGGATCATTTTTGTAATTTTTCCTCAAAGTAATAATAAAGATCATCATGGCATAAACATATATATGATATATTGATTCCCAATTAAGAATGAAACAAAAATCAAAGATTATGAGAGTATAAACATTTCATCTACACATGAATACACTACAACATGTGTCTATTTCTTACAAATAGAGTCGTGCGTGTGAAATTAGGGGGAAATGGAGAAAACCTGGGCAATGTTGATAATGGATTGTCTGAATTTTGGGTGAAAACCAGCTTGTTTTTTGATGCGATTGCCAATTGGTTTGCATAGGGTTTTCAGCGCAAGAGTACCAAGCTTAAACACTGGCAATATCATTCCCACACCCCCAATCAATTCTCTATTTGCATTTAAAGAGTGGGAATGAAACTTTGCCTACCAGCTGTTTGATGTTTTCACTTCCAAAACAGATTCTTGGCGCACAAGTATTCTAGTATGCAAAAATATCTGTCGCACAATTTCTTTATTTTTCCTTTTCAAACAAGAGTCATAAGAATATAGTGGAAACGCGAGAGATTTTTTTTTTTTTTTTGATAAATAAAATAAACGTGAGAGAAATATAATTAAAATAGAAAATTTAAAATAAGATTCTGACTTTAAGACCTCATATAATTTTTGAAAATGAGGAACGAGCTGGCCTCTTTCCCATGAGCCTGATTGATATAATCCGACACATCGAAGCCCAGACCATAATTTATACATTAGGCGGTCTTATTGGTAATGAGGGTCGGCCCGTAAAACTACAGTTACAATATAAGTAGGGCTGTCATTGGGTTGGATTGGAGTTAGATTTTCTGAGTCTAGCTGATCTTGTTCGGATATCGAATATTTTTCTGAATCCAGTGGAATCTCAACTTTTCAAATTTAATATAAAAAAAGTTTATAACCTTATAGTTTCATGTAATTTAGATTACGTATTCAAACTTTTTTAACGAATATTCATATTTCTAGATGAAAATAGACGTAAAAATAAAATATGAATGAATTATTAAGTACTAATTTTTTTTAAACTGATGGTAAAATATTAATGCCGCTTATTTTGATTATATATATAAATTTTATACTCTATTTATTGTTTGATACGGATATTTAATGGATCGGATAGACCTATTCCATATAATCCGGATTATAGACATTCATCATCGGATCAGCTCCATCGGATTTTTAACCAGACAAATAATTTAAACCGAATATGAATCATATTCGGATTAATATCTTCCCCAACCCTACTTACAAATATTGGATACCAAATATCATATAAGCCACTATAATTTGTTATCTGGGATTATTTTGCCCAATGACATTCAAGAAACGGTCTCAAAAGTTAGTTTTATGGACAAAAGATTTATGTTTACAATCTTTAACAATGTATGTTGTATTTTCATATTTTCTATCGAAGGAATTGCATTTTTCATATCAACTTTTACCTATTTTAGATATTTGGTATCAAACTTTAAAAAAATATACATTTAATACCAAAATTAAAGGATTTTTTTCATATTTGGTTGAGTTTTAATAGTGAATTTTGGAATGCTTTAAGCTCCAAAATTTTTACCATCGCATGCTTATGTACCCTATATCATATCAGAAAATTATTGTGGCATGATTCCTTTTAGATTATAAGATATGATTTAATTTTGATTAATATCCCGAAACTTTGTTAATTTTCTCTGGATTATATATTACGTTTCATGAACTGAATCTTGTACCATTATAAAGCTCTCCTCAAGAACTTTCCAGACATATAAAGAACACAAAATTTGACCTTTTAACACGGAGTTATGCAAAAAATTGATGGAGAAATGAAATGTGCATAAAAGTCCTTTAATTTTGATATTAAATATGTCTGTTTTGAAGGTTTTGTGCCAAATTTCTAAAGCAGATAAAAGTTTAGAATGAAAATATAACTTATAAGTATACTTATAGGTAAAAAAAAGTAGGTAAAGGTTTTGAAATGTACGTGTAATAGCATAACTATGGGTACAAGTACGAATCTCTTTACAGCAAGAGGGTACAAGTACGAATCTCTTTACAGCAAGAGATGTTCCATTTGTAATTGAGTAACTTTATATTTATTGCCGCAATAATTCAATTAGTAGACTGTAGAAGTCACTTAAAACTTTAAGTTTATAGTTATTTATATGCAACAAGCAAATTTGATTTTGATAAATTTCAACAGTCACAGTGCATGAAGGGAATTATAAATTATCAACCAGATTTTGGATTTTCGTCTTGAGCTATATCATTTAGCCAAATTCGTCCTGTAATTTTATATTCTTTTGGAATATCGTCCCACTTGCCATATGGATGCGTACGTGTCATGACGTCAATTATATAAGATTGCAGAATTCGTCTCAAACTAATTACAAATTTTGATTTTTCGTCTCAAACTATATCAATACACCGACTTCCGTCCCGTAATTGAAATGACATGGGAAAATGAATTCGTTCATAAATATTTATTATTTATTAATATAAAAAAATGCACAATTTTTTCCTAATAAACTGAAATAAGATTTTTTTTCTCAAAAGCGCACGAAAATTTCAAAAATCCATACTATTTTTCTCTTAAAAATAAGTTAATGACAATTTACTTCCATATGATATTTATAACCTTTTAATTACATAAAAGCAACTCCAGATTATTTTGATAAGTAATAATTTCTTAAGAATTTTCCAAAGTAATATCGATTTTACCTGCTTTTACACTGAGTTTATCATTTGTTTTTGTTATTTAAGCCAGTTCTTTCACTGATTTCACTCGATTTTTGTTCTTTATCACTTTTCTTAATCAGTCCATCTATTCTCTCTAGTTTAACCCAATATTAGTCCGTTTAACCCATTTGTTAATCAATTCACTCATTCTTTCTGGTTTAACCCAATTTTAGTTTGATTATATTTATTCTTTTGTTGATTTAACCTATTTTTTCACATATTTCACCTTTTTGTCAATTTACTCAATTTTTTTTTGTTCTTTTATCGATTTGATCCGTCTCCTTTTTGTTATCCCTTGTTTAGCTGATGTCATTCATTCTTTTTAATCGCTTTTACCAATTTTTTGTCGATTTACCTTGTTGTTTTATCAATTGCACTACTTTTTCTGCTTTAACTCGCTTTTTTTTTTTATATATATTTAACCCATGTTTCCATTGATTTACTATTTTTTATCATATATTTATTAACGAATTTTACTCATTTTTATTGATTTTAACCATTTCTATGTTTTGACTCTTTTTGGCTTAAGCCAATTATATATTTTTTTAGTTAAACTAAATAGTGCTTTTTTTATTCATGTAGCACAAATGTGGCATTTTTTTTTTTAGGATCTTTAATAAATGATAATTTTTTAAAAACTTTCTAAAGAAATTAAAGAAATATAGAGTAATAGTTTTTTTTCTTTTTTTATTAATATTTTAATGACTTGTAAAACTTTAAAAGATAATTATATTAAGGTTGATGTAGGAGAGACTTCTAATCTAATTATACTTCTATGATTATTTTATTTTATCTTTTTCCATAAAATTAAATATCATAATATAATTTAAATAGGGGTATATTAATCTTCACAAAAAAATGAAGAAATTTTATTCGCCAAACTCATACTTTTATATAGATATAGATATAGATATAGATAAAATCAAAATTATCCTTTTATCGTCTGTAACATAATTAGCATAAACAACTTCTGGATTAAATGAAATCACATGCAAGTTGCAAGTGACCAAAAACTTCATGATAATATAAATAATCTTAGCTACTGCGCATCAAAGCAAGTTCAGATCGGGATTGCGATCACATAAAAAAGAATTATCAATTATATATACAATCCTCTCACGTGCTTCACGTTATATTCTGATCAAACTCTTACATGGGAATTGTTAACACAATCAACTTCAAATTTGACGATGGTCTTTTTTTTTTTTTTTACTCCTTTTGTTTCACAATATCAATCTCTTTATGATTTCAATGCAATATTAATTACTCATTTTTCAATTTAGTTCTTATTTATTATTAAAACGAGTTTATCTAGCTATAAATTAATACTACGAGCGAAGTCAAACATAATTGCAATTATTCTACTAACAAGTTTTATCAGGCAAAAAGAAACGCAAAAAATAAAGACTCATAAATCCTCGAGTGAAAAATATATCTTCTATTGATTCAAAAAATCATAATATTCAATATTTAATATAATGAAGGTCAGTCTTTTATATGGTGCGACTCTAAGTAAGTGAAGGAAAATATGACTCCTATAATAATAGCATAATTGATAGACTCATATAGAAGCTGAATAACTAAAAAGACAAGGAAACCTAATTACTAAGAAAAACAAATAGAAAATACGAGAGTCGAGAATTCTCCATAACTATATATATGATCGGCAAAAATTCAATTTTCATACCATAGAATAGGCCCAAGTCCATTTTTCATACCAATCGAATGAAAATCATACCGTAGAATAAATAGACGTTTCAAAAATCCTACTTCCGTTAGTTTACTTAACGGAACTGCCACGTGTCACCCGTTGAAACAAAATAGGGGGGAAATGCAATTGTCTAAAATTGAGCAGGGTGTTTTTGCAATTATTGCCTTCTTCCTCCTATGTATGATCGCCGGCTTCCGGTGGCATGTTGGACGAAATTGGTTGAGGGGTTTTGTTCCTCTTGTCATGGGCAACATTTCCCATGGTGTAATTGCAGCGGCCGTCGACGGTGGAGCAGGGGAGGCGCATTTTTTCAGCGAAAATTAGGGTTTAGGCCGAAAACGCGCCGCCACTTGGGCGGAGCTCAACCGTCAACGGCAGCTACAATAAACCTATGGAAAATGATGCCCACGGTCAGGGAAAACTATTGCAACAAGAATCACGAAGTTTGGTTAAGAATTGAAGAAGAAATCACGATTTGAAATTTCGAAAATTTTGACCTACCGCAATTCGAAATTAGAACTCAAAATTCGAATAGATTACTCAACGGATTGAAAAGATCTTTATATGTACGAGTTCTACACGACAAAGGGAACAAAATCCCTCAACCAATTTTGACCAACGGACACCGGAAGCCCGCGATTGTATGGGAGGAGGAAGAAGAAGGCGATAATTGCAAAAAACCCCTGCCTAATTTTTAATAATTGCATTTCTCACCTCTTTTTTGACTTAACGGAGGAGGCTAAACTTCCGTTAGAAAACTAACGACAGTATGATTTTTGATAATTTGGTATGAAAAATGGACTTGGGCCTATTCTATAGTATCAAAATTGAATTTTTGCCTATATGATCAAAATATATCTTAATTTTTCTCTCTATAAGTAGGATATATCTTAATTTAGTTTATGAATACAAATCAAGTAATTGAGAAGAAAAATAGATAAATTAATATTATCTAAAGAAAAGTGTGTGACGTTACAATATATTGAATATGTTTTATTTTTTTATCCGAAAGGGCAATGATTGCATGCCTATCTATCTCAACAAGTTCCTAAAGCGGTATGATGGCTCCCAATGGCGGATGCACATTGGAACTAGGGCTATAGACACTCCTCAATTTTTTTTTTTAATATAGTTGTAATGTTTATTTTGATTTCAAAAATACAAGCTTAAATATGATCATTTAATTCAAATCACTTGCTAATCTCAGCTCAAATAAAATAATTGGCTCAATTTTAAGTTGAACTAGAAAACTCGACCCATCATAAGTCCAAATCATCCCAAAAAACCTTGTCGAATGACTATTGAATTTGATTGATTGCATCAATCGATTGCATTCGATTTCTTCTTAAACAAGTACTTGCATTCGTGTACATGATGAATTAAATTTTCAAGCAACCAAGAAAATTTCTTTGAGCTTTTAAGATTTTTAGCGGGTTAAAATGGGGTTGCTAGAGCCGTTATATTACAGAATGACCCGGATAATCTTAAGTTGACGGCTTCATCAATTCAAAAGGACATGGTCAATGCTTCCTCAAGTGAAATGTTAATGCTATTCTTGTCGATGAATCTCTTGATAGAAAACAACGATTGTTTTGAGATATGTTGATTCACGAGGATATGTGATGCACTACAAGTAATTGTTTCGTCACGAAAACGCCAATATGACGAAAATTTTCGTCACACACAAAAAGAAATGTCCCTTGCAAAACAAAAATTCTGACAAAAAATGTTTTATTTACATAAATTGAATTTTCTCAGAAAAGGCATTCAAATTTGACGAATATGTTTTCAAATTACCCCCTTTTTTTGGTCACATATAACAAGTTCGTGATGAGTATCATATGTAATTAAAGTAACTTATGAAATCATTTTTGTCAAACTTCACCTCCTCGTTTTTGTATCTCGTCATAGATTTTCTCGTGAATGAAATATAATTTTTAAGTTTGAGTGTTTAATTGGATATTTTTTCGTGAATCTACTTTAGCCCCCCTTAAACAATATTCGTGGATACGACAATTTTTTGTAAAATCTGTCGAATTTTTTTGTAAAATCTGTCGAAATTTTCGTTGAAATTTCATCTTATTCTAGTAGTGTGGCTCCATCAATCGATTTAAAGAAGACCTTTCATTACTTA
Source organism: Penstemon newberryi var. newberryi (assembly GCA_030819805.1). NCBI lineage: Eukaryota > Viridiplantae > Streptophyta > Magnoliopsida > Lamiales > Plantaginaceae > Penstemon > Penstemon newberryi. Next base: position 1,881,839 of record JAUALY010000003.1, on the reverse strand, counting down.
CGATCAATTACTTCATTTTTCTTGCGACATTCATTGCATCTTTCAACATTCATTGGATCGTGACTTTTGTGTTGCATCAATATAACAATGATAGTTAAATTACATATTCTAGCACATTATTCAACAAATTAATGTATTGCAGGAGAACTTAAGTTATAAATAAATTATTGCAATAGTACAGCTTCACATGCATTAAGTTCTGACTTGTCCATCTTAATTAGAGTTAATGGCAATTTATCCTCTTGTAATATTCAATTTACATTTTTGTGATTTGAAAAATAGTATTTTACCCCTGTAATCGTACCTTGATATTTTTATACTTGGTACTTTACTCCATGTGTTATGATAAATGTGGCAATTTACTCCTCTGTGTTATGGTAAATATGGCAATTTACCCCTTATGTTACATCCATACTTTTCATACCCACTCTCAATTTCGGTAAGTGAGTTACACTCTCCAGCTGAAGGTGGTAAATTGCTTCTTTAAAATTTTCACAGGAGGGTAAAATACTTTTTTCAAATCACATGAGGATAAGATGCACTTTTTCAAATCATAGAGGGTTAAATTGAATATTATTCATTTTACAATGGCTAAATTGACATTTGCTCATCTTAATTATTATGTAAATGATGTTAGGTATTTGCATATTATATTAAGATGTATGAATTAGTTTAAAGGGCCCAATTTAAATTTAAAAAAAAAAAAAAAAAAAAAAAAAGTATAGTTAATCTTTGATGTGCCATTATAAATAGCGAATCAAAGCTGCGTACTGGATACACTAAATAATAATAACAAGAAAAAGATGGCATTGCCTAGTGGAGAGTTGTCTAGCCATGAGCTTCTTGATGCTCAAGCTCATGTATGGAACCATATATTCAACTTCATAAATTCCATGTCCCTTAAATGCGCACTTCAACTTAGCATACCAGATATCATCCATAAACACGGCAGACCAATTACATTTTCCCAATTAATCGACACTCTCTCAATCAACAAATTGAAATCCCCATCTATCTATCGTTTGATGCGCATACTAATCCACTCCAAGTTCTTTATCAAGGTCAAGATCGCTGAAACTGACGAGAAGGGCTATTGGCTCACACCAGCCTCTCGTCTCCTCCTACGAAATGATCCATTGAGTGTGGCCCCATTCGCACTTGCCATGCTCGACCCAATTTTGGTCGATCCATGGCATGATGTGAGTGAATGGTTTCAAAATGACAGCCCCACGCCGTTCGTGAACACTCACAGGTAAGAGTATAAATGGGTCGAGTAGTGTCGAACAAGCACATAGTTCAAGATTGATTTGAATTTTGTATCGACCTTAAAATTATTTTGTGTTTTTCTTTCGTACAAGCACAAGTAGGATATTGAGTATTTAGTTTGATATTTCTATATATGTTTTCTTAAGGACAAAATGAAAAACAGATTCCATAACTAATGACCGCTGACAAGTTTGCCCCACAAATATTTGAACTGACAATTTTACACCATTATAACTCACCAAATGAAACATTTTGAGACTTTTTCGGCCCGATTGGAAAACTCAACCTCACTCGTAGGCTGCTAGTTTCCCAATTCAAATACACATGCCCGCGAGTGAGGTTCACTTTCACAATTAAAGTCCAACATTGCTTCACTTTTGTAAATTGTGGGGTAAAATTGTCAGCCCGAATACTTGTGGAGCAAACTTGTCAGCAGTCATTAGTTATGATACCATTTTTCTCTTTTTCCCATTTTCTTAATTATTATCTCTTCATAAGTTAACACATGAAGAAATATTGGTCAATCTTGGTTTATATGTGTAATAAACCAAGTCCAAACGAGCTTTTGATTACTTAACAAGTTCAAGTCGAGTATCGAGTAGTTTGATTTTATCTTTAGTCCTACTCACATGCAGGAGGGCATTTTGGGAGCTTGCGGGCGATGAGCCGAGGATGAATCAGTTCTTTAACGAGGGAATGGCTAGTGATGCTAGGTTGGTGAGTGGTGTGCTTGTTAGAGATTGTAAAGAAGTATTTGAGGGGTTGAAATCGATGGTGGATGTTGGAGGTGGAACGGGAACGGTGGCTAAGGTTATAGGTGATGCTTTTCCAGGATTGAAATGTGTTGTGCTTGACCTTCCACATGTTGTTGATGGCTTGGAATGGAGTGACAATTTGACCTTTGTTGGCGGAGATATGTTTGAATCTATCCCTTCTGCTGATTCAGTTTTTATGAAGGTATGAAATAAAACTCTACTATAAATACTAGGAAAAATTGCAGGGCAAGCTGCCCTGGCCTTTAAGTTTATACCACGCGGAATTTTATTAACTTTACATTTATGATCTCAAAAATAGTTGTTGAGAATTAATGGTGTCAAATTGTTTCAGGTAAAAAAAAGTAAATATTTCATTTTTAAAAATGTTGTCTTTCTTTAATATATATCAAAAAAAGAAGTGTTTTTTTGCAGGTAAAATTTTGTTCTTACTAATTTACCACACACGTGAAGTTCGTTTGTGTTTTCCAACAAGAAAAAGACAGGAAATAGACTTATGGACAACTTGAGTTTAATGTTTTAGAGTTCAGTCTAAAATTTGTAAATATAAGGGGCCCGGGGTTGGAGTGCCCTTTTCCTTAAATTACGACTTCTAAATTTTTTGATAAATATGATAATAATGTTTTATACACTTGTATTCCTAATCAAAGATTTTTCTATACTGATTAAATGACAAGCAGTGGATATTGCATGATTGGAGCGATGAAGAATGTGTTAAAATATTGAAAAATTGCAAAGAAGCAATTCCCAACAAAGAGAATGGGGGAAAAGTGATAATTGTTGATATTGTAGTGAATGATGAAAAAGAAGAAGACCATGAGAATGAGATAGTTGAAACAAAACTGTTTTATGATATGCTAATGATGACTCTGGTAACTGGAAGAGAGAGAACTGAAAAGGAATGGGCAAAACTTTTCTCTGATTCTGGATTTACTAGTTATAAAATCACTCATGTTTTAGGAGTGAGGTCTCTCATCCAAGTCTTTCCATGATTATTTAGTATGTTTATGTTTTTTTTTTTTTTTTTTTTTGATGTTTGTGCTTGGAAAATGATTATTTAGTATGTTTTTATGTTTGTGCTTGAGAAATGCACAGTTGTGTAAAACAACAATAAAGTGATTTATGTTTTGTGATTTATATATTTCTTTTAATAAATAGAAGCAACAGTTTACATATATATTTTATTATACAAATGTCCAATTAATTAGGGGTGTTAAAGAGGTGAATTGTGTCGCAAGTGCAATACATTGTTCAAGTTTGGTTGAAATTTTAAATAAAGTTTGATTTAATTGTTAAACGAATCGAACTTGAGTATTAAGTAGTTTGATAATTTCACATTTATTTTGTCAATTTTTAGCTCATCGAATCGAACTTCAAAATTTATCAAACTAAATATACTATTCAAATTTATTTGATAAACCTAGCTCAGACGAGATTTTACATCTAATAACTTGATTTTGTGTATGTGTTGCAATGAATCAACGAGTACAAGGTTGGAATTTTGTCAAATTTATTTTGCACCGGGCAGAGACAAAATAGGGAGACGACAACACATATTTTTTTAAATTGTAGGATACGAAAATATGGGGACACTGACAATTGTATATATAATTAATTATATAAGAAAATATGGGGACACTGACAATTGTATATATAATTAATTATATAAGAAAATATGGGGACACATTATTTGTAGTTTCAATCAATAATTGTTTGATAATGAAACCACAACTCCCCATAGATGATAGACCTATATATAATAAACGATGAGCAGAACCTCCTCATAGTCATGATTCATGTTTTGTGAAATCAATTGGCTAAATAATGGATAATGATTAAAAAAAAAATCCTATTAAAAAAATGAAACAAGACAAAAATAAAAGTAAAGATCTTGTCAATCAACACATATGAACAACTGGCGAATAAAATCACCTTAGTTCAGATACGGCGAAGATTTGATGAATTATTTAGTACTCATAGTTATAAAATTAATAATAAAGATCAATCCTCGTTGAGATTTTATATGTATGACTCTAGAATAATAGCAATTCGTAATATTAATAGTTTTATAATTTTACGACTATTACCTTTTTATTGATTATAATTCTCAACCGGTGATCTCTTTTAAGAAAAGTACTATGCAAAAGTTAACTAATACTTATAATAATAGTAATTAGGGTCTTTCTAATATAAGATTTTATGGAACAATGGTGTATATAAGATACTCAATTTTAACCATACAAAAAAGTCAACGGTAAATTTGAGCCACAAATTTCGGTCAAAATGTCCCTTGAAGATATGGCATTGAACATTGCATCTGAAATTACCAAAAATCAGGAAATTTGAAATTACTAAATTGCCCCATTTAAAATTACCAAATTGCCCTGCCATAAATATGTACTGTATTATGCAGTGCCTTCATTCATTTTCTACGTATTCCCCCTTCTAATCTTCAACAAAATCGCCACTCCTAGTCTACCTGATCGGCCCGACTCTCCCAAATTCCCACGACAAGAGAGAAATGAATGAATATCCATACCCCATTTTCCTTTATTATTCAAGCAAAACCGGTTTAATTCCGGTAATTTACGTTATTTTCTTTTAACCTATGCTTTTCCTCTTTACTACTGAAGATGAGTAAGATCTAGGGTTTTTGATTTTCTGCAAATAGTTTTTGATTTTTGATTTGTTAAATATCATATTGCTTGAAAATGTTGGATCTATGAGTAATTTCTAATAATTGGAAGCTATAGCCTTTGTTTTAGATTGATTGTTCTTTTGGTTGGGTATTGAATTTCATTTGTTTATTAAAAAAATGATCTAAGTATAAATTTCCTTTTCATTTACCAATTCTAAATACTGTTGGATTTTGTGAACAGGATTGCTATACTACAACAAATCGTCCCTGAGGTCAACGACATCTGAGGAAACATCTATGGATATGAACCCGTATGTTGACAATGAATCTAAGATTGTTGATGTTGTAATCGTTATATTTGATTTTTGTTTGTCGATTGTGTTGCTATTAGGTGGATTTGTTTCTTATCTTTTGGGATTGAATAAAAGGACATACGAGAAAGCGGGAGTCAATACATAGGGATTTCACCAGGGAGTTATAAAGAACCTGGGCTTAATTGGATTATTGGCTTCCTTTGTGTTGTTAGCTTTGGTTCCTCTAAGAAAGGTATGTGTAGTACGTTCATATTTTAACAAGAACTTGTGAGCATTGATCAAAATTTCCCACAAATTTTTTAATATTTAGCTAACGGAAACATACCTTAATGACGTGACATATTTTTTGATCGATACTTTGTTATGGTTCAAATGTTTGTGTTTTTCTATGTATTAATTCTTACTTGTACATTTATTGGATTTTTTCGGCAGATAATGATTATAGATTACAACTTACCTTATCCAAGTGGAACTGCAATTGCTGTTTTGATCAATGGATTTCATACAATTAAAGGAGACAAGATGGATAAGTAGGCACTTTTACATATTTGCCATAACAAATTAGACTTGGCTAAATTATGTGGGAATGATTTTAATAAGTTAATTCTCTCTACTCTTGAAATTTCAGGAGACAAGTTCACGGGTTTACCAAGTTCTTTTCGCTTGGTTTCATATGGAGTTGCTTCCAGTGGTTCTATTCTGGTGGAGAACAATGTGGTTTTATCAATTTCCCCACATTCGGGTTGAAAGCTTGGAGACAAATGTTCGTAACATAATACATTCTTTGCAAGTTCTCAGTGTGGTTCTCCCACCTCTGCTTCTTTTATATTGCTAAAATGTATGAATATTCCATCCAGAAATTGTTCAGGTTGATATGGGATGTGAATAATCTGTCTGTCTAATGAGGCGCTCTTTTTCATTTTTCACATTAATGGGGGCCTAAATACTGCTCATTTCAGTGTTAGGGATTGCAAGATTCATGCTTTCTTCTTTTGCATTGTGGTCCTTGAAATAGTTGTTGATGAGATTATATTGCTATTGTGTTGGGTAAATGGGTATTGCTCACCATATGTTTAATGCCTGCCCTTATTTTCCTCATTTCTTTATAAACAAGTCTCATCTAAGATGTTTGGAGGTAGAGCAATCCATCGGTTGCTGAAAGAAAGACTTCAGTCTCAAATTGCTGTAAAAGTTCTAGTCCTAACTTTTATTTTTTTCAAGATGTTCTACCATTAGCCAATTACCTTGCACACAATTTATATTTCTTGATTTTATGTTTCGGAAACATCCTGCATCTAGCTATGACAAATAGAGAAAGCATTTGGAGACTAGCAAGATTTTGTGGCCAGGATACAATTTGTAAATGCACATCAAGAGTGTCTCAATCAAGTCATGAAACTATTATTCAAATTTTTTTTCATACTTAAAGTAAAAGTTTGTTTTTTCTTTGTGACTAGTTGTTTTGTTGACAAAAAACAAGGGTCATCACTGTCAGCTTGCAGGCATGTTGGTTTTAATTTTTTTTTTATATTGAGAAAAGAAAAGCCAAAGGCACTTAAGGGCATTGGCCTTCTTTGGAGCAGGAACAATATCATCTTGTGATGAACTTGAACATGGTTGTGTTTCATATAATATCACAAGCATCGATTCTCATGAGAGAGATTTAAAAGTGGTACTAGTGCAACAGTGGGTCTAGGATGCCCAAAAAATGCAATTCAAAATCCATTATACACATTCAAGTCTAAAAGAATGTCCTAAAATTACCTCCTATAGTCCCATTGTCAAAACCTTGTAACTCCAACAACTCAGAAGGCTGGATTTAAACCAGCATTGCATGACACGAATACTCAGTAACCAGCTTCATCTTATGAATCCATCACCACTCCTAATTTCTCATTCCCCATATTTTAAAGATGGCTACTAGTAATAATAGTCTTGAGTGATTACCATGATCATGACAGCACATAAAAGAGTATTATTTATTCCCCTATTTTGGCCATGAGAAAGCAACCTATAAACTAAATGTTACATACCGACTTACTTGCCTAAGACAATGTAATCCATATTCTTAATAGGTTAGCCAAATTAATTGCATTAACATAGCCAAGTAGTGGATTATGTGAAACAAAAGAGAAATACAAACATTGATAGAAAAGTTTTCATATCAAATGAAAAAATCACACTTGTGAAGACGACCAAATTTCTTGGCAACCCATCAACAGAGCAAAGACTGACAACTATTTTTCTTGAAAGAAAGATTGGAATGCTTAAGGGTCTCAATTATAGGCTGGTCATTTTCTTGTAAGTTGTAAGCATTAGGAGACAACAGCTTTATGTAATCTATTTATAGTGCTCATCGGTGAAGAAAATGACATGACCAGCCTAGAGACCCTTCATTTAGAAAAATAATTTTTTTTTTTTAAATTAAGCAATCTGAGCACATTGTGTTCATATTCTCACATGATAAAAAGAAGTAACAGAGAAAAACAACTCGTTTTCAAGCCAAACCAGTTAGTCCTCAATAATGTTTTTAAGTTTAACATGGTACTCATATATCTTGTTTTAGAAATTAGAATAAATGGCTTATAGGCAGAACAGGCACTGGAGACACAACTTTCTTCTGCCCATCTTTAGATTGTATGTACCTAGGATGATATATCTGTCAGACTTACATTTGCATGAAAATGTGAAATTGGCAATCAATACCACAAATTTCTTGATCCAGAACTCCAAGAAACAGAAGTCCAGAACCTATGTTCATATATAGAGAGTGCCTTGCCATGAGGAAAGCAACATTCAACATGGCACCTCTCTCTAATTTTAACGTTATACAAAAGATATCTGAAAAAATTATAACTTCGTAGATGCTCCAATTCGTAAATTTCACGAACAAAACCTCGTAAATATATGAAAATAGTAAAGCTTTGTCGCAAAAATTCTAGGTTGAGAAGAAAAGCAAACATATAAAGAAGCTGAGATAGTAGCATAAAAGCTAATCCCCCCATCTCAGTCCCTGATGATTAAGAAACGGAGAAAAAACTATGTAACAAATCCAAGAGCACCTTTTAAGATAATTCAAACTTTAAAATTCTATTTATATAAACTGATTAAATTATTTAATGAATACAAATATGTTCAGTAACCAATTCCACATCAAGAGATCTATACAAAAGAACCGTTTAAAAAGTAATATTGCTTAATAGCCACTCTACAAGGTACAAGAAAGAAAGAAATAACTTCACAAACCAAAGCTTCAATCCCAAACATATGAGGAATTCCTATTACATTACAAATTTTCGTAAATATGAGGAATTCCTAATGTAATACAAATTTCTGGAAAAAAAAAGAACAATTTAGAAAGAAAAAAAGGTTGATTAGTGATAAAAGGTTAATGTTTTGGAGAAATTGAAGCAACAAAATTGAATTTTTTTTCTCAAGTCTTACTCTTTATCTTCACATCCGTGTAGTAGCAATTCTTGCCCTATTTTTTTTTGATAAAAGGCGATTCAGATTAAAAAAAGCCCTAATATTTCTTTATTTTTGTTTAAAAGAATCGATTAAGTTAAGTGGATATTTAAAAGGGATAATTTTGTCTTTTAGAAAGATTTAGAAAAGGGTAATTTTGTATTTAAGAAAATATATTATTTAAATTTAAATTTTAAGAGGACACGTGTCACCAAGATAAATACTATCTTATGTGCTCCCCGCCCCTCGAAATCTCATTTTAGACGCACCCTAGTAATTAGGGGTTTTCTGTGGTTAGTTTCAGTTTGTGCTAATTCTTATTAGGTCCCCTTTAAAATTCAGTAAATTTGACCTGTTACCTTCTGAAAAGGTAATGATTTAAAAATAATCTTACTAAAGAGATAATTGCATTTTTTGGTACTGAGCTATATGTCAATTTCCACTTTTGGTACCAAACAAATTGAGGCCAACACATTTTGTACCATAATTTCATAAATTCGCTCACATTTGGTACCGCCGTTAAAAATCACCTTTAAGTGGTGACGTTGCAATTAAGTCTTATTGCATAGTTGATGCCATTACTTATGTTGACTGACAATTTTACCCCGTAACATTTCAAGTTACTAAAATAGCCCCACATCTTTAAATTTACTAACGATTTTATGCCACATTGTTGCTAAATTTCAAATTTGATTCGAATAAAGCCATGTGCAGGGCAATTTAAAAAATTTACATATTATATTTACATAACTAATTTGATTTATAGGTAATATTTAACATAAATTTTAAAAAATTAAGTAAACATATTCTTTTCAAATCTAAAATTTATATAACAGTATTAATTTATTTAATATTTATTAAAATAATAAATTATATAATTAAAAATTATTTAATATTTATTAAAATAATAAAATAAATAATTATAATTATAATTAAAAAAACTAAAAAACCTACCCCAGCCCACCTCACCCGATTTAACTTATTTCTTCACCGTTGGCATCAATTTTTTCAACAATTTCGATTTGAACAGTTTTTGACCGATTTAACCAGCTTATTCACTTATTTCATCGATTTAAATTATTATTATTTACCGATTTAGCCCATTTTTTCACCGTTTTCGCCCACTTTTCCACTAATTTCATCAATTTAAACCATTTTTGACCAATTTAATTCATTTCTTCACCGTTTGAATCGATTTTTCACTAATTTCATCGATTTGAACGATTTTTTACCAATTTAACCCATTTTTTCACTAATTTCATCGATTTGAACGGTTTTTGACCAATTTAACCCATTTTCCACTAATTTATCGATTTAAATTATTTTTGACCAATTTAACCCATTTTTTCACCATCAATTTATATTATTTTTTACCGATATAACCTATTTTTTCACTATAAAATGGTGAAAAAAAATGGGTTAAATCGATTAAAAAAACAATTTAAATCGATAAATTAGTGAAAAAATTGGTTAATACGGTCAAAAATCGTTCAAATCGATGAAATTAGTGAAAAAATGAGTTAAATCAATCAAAAACCATTCAAATCGATGAAATTAGTGAAAAAATGAGTTAAATCAATCAAAAACCATTCAAATCGATGAAATTAGTGAAAAAAAATCGATGCAAACGGTAAAGAGATGAGTTAGATCTGTCAAAAATGTATAAAATCGATGAAATTAGTGGAAAAAAGGTGAAAAATTGGTTTAATCGGTCAAAAATAATTTAGATCGATGCAATTAATGAAAAATGGGTTAATTGATAAAAAAAGGTTCAAATCGATGAAATTTGTGAAAAAAAGGGGTTAACTTAGTAAAAAACCGTTCAAATCGATGAAATTAGTGAAAACAATCGATGCAAACGATGAAGAATTAAAGTTAAATCTATGAAATTAGTGGGAAAATGAAATAAAACGGTGAAAAATGGGCTAAATCGGTCAAAAATAATTTAAATCAATAAAATAAGTTAGAAGACGGGTTAAATAGGTCAAAAACAGTATAAATCGATGAAATTAGTGAAAAAATTGATGCAAACTGTGAAGAAATGAGTTAAATCGGTCGCGAATGGTTTAAAATCGATGAAAGGTGAAAAAATAGGGTAAAACGGTAAAAAACAACTTAAATCGATAAATTAGTGAAAAATGGGTTAAATCAGTCAAGAATCTTAATTTTTCTTTAGATTTATGTTCAAATATTATTTAATTTATTAATATTATTTATAAATCAAATTAGATATGTAAATATAATAAATAAAATCTTCAAATTGGTCTGCACGTGGTCTTATTCGAGTCAATTTTTAAATTTGACAACAATGTGGACTAAAATCGTCAATAAATTTGAAGATATGAGACTATTTTGATAAGTTGAAATATTATGGGGTAAAATTGTTAGTCAACATAAGTAATAAGATCAACTTTGCAATAAGATTTAATTACTTGTGAACACTTAAGAAAAGAGATTAAATTTATGTAGTACAATAACCTAGAGCACAGGTCACCCTTAAAAAAAATGAATGGTAGATTAGAATATAAATAAGATCCAACGATAATAAAAGGGGAACCTAATGAATACTTAGCACAAGTGTGGTTAGTTCCAGTTTGTGCTAATTCTTATTAGGTCCCCTTTAAAATTCAGTAAATTTGACCCATATCCGTGTTTTAAAAAGATTAGATGGTTCAGTTTTTTTAGAAAGCTTATTAAAAACTCAATTCGGTCTATTACAATAATGTTCTTGACACATAAAGGAAGACCTAGATTCGACAAATTCCATTGCCTTCTTTTCTGCTGGAGACCCACCTGAAAAATTACTTAAAACGATTTGATTTTATGAGTTTAGTTATGCTTGATTTTGTTGTGAGCTGCACCCTACAGTCGGATCATAATTAATTGTAGACAGCCAGCCTAAACAAGGCCCATCACGTGACAGCCTCAGCTTTAGCATTGAAGTCCTGCCCATATCTAAAGCTAAATTGTTTTTTCTTTTGGTTTCCGCATAAAATGTAAGCAATTTGAACTTTAGTTGAGGATAAATTTTCTCAAAAAAGAAACTTGAGGATAAAATAATTTGCGGTGATGGTGAAGCTATTTCAGGAAAACATATGCACCAAATGATCTCTCCAGTTTTTAGGAACATGTTACTAAGTTATCGTTTAAACTAATCTCAGCCTGCCATTTATAGGCTAACTCTTACTCTGAAAAAAAAAAAAATAGGCTAAGTCTTATTCTTTATAGGAAGAATTATGTTGTACGGTAACTACATAATCAATTTTTCTTTCAATACAATATTATTTTCATGTGGTCGGACAGTGTAAATCAATTAAAATTTAGAGCTCATGTATATAATTTCAACTTAATGTGTACACTTAGTAAAATATAATACATATAAATTATGTATGTACTAATATATCTATATTTGATCCATATATTTCTTTTTTTGGTTTCTTTGAATTAAATCTATCATATTTATATTCGGCTAAACTCCTAATCAATTAAAAACCGAATACACACGATAATATTGAGACCTTGAATGTGAATGTTTTTATATATGACGACTAAAAGCAAAGGCAAGACTGATAATTCAAGGTTCAGTCACAACTTACAAGCCATCCAAGAAACATGAATATGGCACAAGGGTAATATGGTAATCCGAATAAACTTAAAACACCCTCGACACTATCCCCCAAGAATCGTCCAACATGGTACATTATGAAAATTTGATCAGTATACGACCTGAGAATCAATCACGCTCGCTGATTGCAGTCAGGTGCTCATCTATTTCTTCAGTAGTCAATACTTTGAAAATTCGATCTTCTTTCCTCACAACACCAACCTGCCAAATTTCAATTATTTGAATACAGCTTAACCATCATGAAGAAAAAGTAGCTGCTTAAATTTTATTTTATAGGGAGTAATAAAAAGATAAGGCTACCTCAATTTCACTAGCCTTGAAATCCTCTTGTAGAACAGACTGCAGTGCTGAAATCGCAGTCTACAAGTCGAAAAAAGTCTCAATATTGTTATAATACTCTCGAGCTAGACATTCATGATGAAATTTGAAACTTAAAACAGCTTCATTTCACTAATTTTAAAGCACACAATGGCCAAAATCATATAATTTCAACAATATTACCACCCTCGCTAGGACAATTCAGACATTAAGGAAGATATCTATATTATGCTTTACTTTTACCTGTACAGTTTCCTCGAAGGAGAATGCAGGATCATTTTTCATCTTCTTTTCTAAAAAGTTAATGGCTTCTTGCTCTTTTCCTCCCACACTCGTTGCCTACCAGAAACAAAGCAGAAAATAAATGAGCTTTTCAACAATGAAAAAATGTTGCAAGAAAAAGTTAACTAAAAACACAATCTCCAACGTAGGATTAAATGTTCACTTTGATCAAAAGAAACTGTACTACTCTCTTTTTAATATGCTCATAAATATTATGTAATTTACTTCGAAAATCACTTGTATACGATAGGACTATATATATATTCTGTATGTAAGGAGGTTTGACGAAACTTTCTCAAGGTTAAACTTAACAAATTACATCTCTAAGAAGTTTCAAGTTAGTTTAAGTAAAGATAACCACTCAAAAAGAAAAGAAAAGGAAAAGGTGTTCTTTTAGACCCTTCACAAAAATAAAAAATAAAATGAAGTTAGTAGTACATCTATCATACTAGTGCAGAATTATTTGCTATATTAAAGATATTCTAGTATGACTCTTATAGCATAAATTATCAAATTATCTGAATCACTGATAGATAACACAGTTGAGGAAAAGTTAGCCAATTTTGTTTTATTGGTCCATCAGCGATGAAAGTCAAAGTTACGAAATACGTTAGCTGTTTGGAAATGTTTCTCTGGATCCAATATCTAATGATATGGTTGATAGGATGAAAAAATAAAATGGAACAACTTAATACTGTGGCTATGACCTTCCTTTTCATTCACCGCAGTGTAAGACTGACTAAAGCAAAGTTTAGATGTTCTCTCAAAAGCCCATAAAGAGTCTGGCACTGGCAAAGCCTCGGTGAAAAAGCATTTAGATATATTCCTGACTAGCAACAATTACAGACCAGATAGTGAAGGTCTGACAAAAGAAAACTCTCCAGTAACATCAGAAGTCAGTTGGGAATTGGTGGTTTCTATATATTATTTATACCAGCAGAACATTATGATGTCGACTAATATTTTACTTTGCAAATAAATGAAATAAAAAATCATCGAAGATATAAGCATCTGAAGCAACAGCAACAGCAACAGCAACAGCAACAGCAACAGCAACAGAAGAAGATATCTTAGAGATATGAACTTACTGAGTTTCAGCTAAAGCGTGGAACATCTTATTTACCTTATGACCAAAAAAATGACCAGCGGGATCACACTTGAAGAGCTGAGGTCCTTTCTCTTCATCAATACCCAGGACCATTGCGACTTCATAAACGAAAGGAAACAAATTAATGACTAGAAATGCACGACAAGGACTAGAAACACAATGCAAATTTCTGTCAACTGAAATGTTTAGTAACTAACCTACTCCAAGTGGTCTCATGTAAGCATGTTGTGTGTAAACTTGCGACTTGTCCGCAATCCTGTAACAAATTGGAAAAACATATCATTAACAAATGACTGGCATCGTATAACATAACGAGGATATATTTATAAGTTCTGACCTACAGCTTGCTCACAAAATTTTATTGATTGGTAATGGGTATCACATGTTTGCAAGAAAAGTATCACATGTATTGGATATTAGCCACATAATCCTAGGTACATAGTTTAACATTCAGGCGTCGGTGCCCAATTGAGATGTACATGAGCATCATAAGTTGCTTAAGACATGATTCTTTAACAAATCATTTTGTATGCAATAAACGCAAAAGACCAAGGTGTGGTCAAAGTGTTAGGCATTACAGTGAACCAAGTCATAATACTACTACTGACATACCATCGAGCCAATGAGTCGACGGCCATTTCGTATCCATATCTATGACGAAATTCAGCAGCCTCATTCCTTGCTTGTTGAACTAAAGTCCTTGCATCAGCTGGAACACAACCGGGAAAACAAATGAAACAAACTTAACTTTCAATTTCTTTTAGAAAATAAACTAGAGAAACCAAAGAGCAACAATAGTTAACTGAATCTCCAAACCTGAATACGACTAAAGCAACAGTGTGCAAGAATGGAAAACTGCAAACTAACACATTAATTTGTAGTCGGCACAAATGCAGAACTTAGCAAAAATAACATCTTTTACCAGAGATTGTAGCTAACTAAAGTTACAACAGTATAAAAAACCAACAAAAGATACTGGAACAAATCAAAGTTCTAGGTCTCTCAAGACTCGAGGGCAATGGATGGCAAATCCACCAGTCAGCCTATGCAAACTTCAATTTCAGATCAGTTTTTCTCCCTGACTACCTCAATGTTAATTTTGAATTCTCAAAAATCTCACAACAATGATTTGTCATCCAGTTATATTAAAATTAAGCTAACCTGCAAATGCATATCTTAACCATTACAAGTTAATTAACGCAAACCGACACACAACTTATTCATCCACAAAAATAATACCTGTCATGCCAGTAGCCAGCAAACCGAGGTATTTAGTAATCGGAAACAAATGGGTGACACTTGACTGATCCAAAAGCTTGTCCTGGACACACACACACACACTCACATATGATGAATTTAAATAGTAAAAATTGTGAATATACATAAGAACTTGAGAAACTCACGGGAACTTTCTTCTGTGTAACTACACAAACGGAATCAGACCCTCTGACGCCAATCGATGTGATTCCGGCAGCTTTCACAGCCTTGAAAGCATATTCTGCACAAAAAATGCCATCAAAAATTCAAAAAAAAAAAACCCTAATATTCAAGTATAACTCCAAAACAATGAATTAAATAACGATAAATGAGAAAACCTTATTGCTTGAACCTGGGGGAAATTACAAAAGCTAACTACTTACCGACTTGGTAAAGACGACCTTCGGGAGAGAAGATCGTTATGTGCCGATCGTATCCGCCTCCACTTCCACGGCTCATTATTCAATTACTAATTTTTCCAAAGATTTGTATCCCTTTTTCCTCTTAGGAATTTGTCTCTATATTATATTTTAAGTTTGATTTGATTAGTAATGTGTGCTGCCGGAGGGAATGGGTTAATGCAAAATAGGAAGAAAGCTTTATGCCCAAGACAAGACAAGACAAGACAAGGAGAAAGAAGTGTCAGTCTAATTACGGAAATATCCTCTGACTTGTATTCATGGAAGTATTAGTATGGACTGTGGACTGTACAGCTGCCAATGGGTCGGATCCAAACCAGGTTGCATATCGCCACGGATCCCCTGTTGGGTTCAATCGGAACACAATTTTCAAAACTCACACCATTAATATTTCTAAAATAAGTTTGTTAATATTTCAATTTCATTTACTCTGCAACTCAACTCACGTGTTAAACTTTCTTAACTAATATTCATATTTTTAGATTAAAATAGACATAAAAATAAAAGCGTTAAATACAGTTCGTCCCCTTAAAGTATGAGGGTGGTATCGGTTATCCCCCTAAAGTGTCAATTGAAACACTTATCCCCCTCTGTTATAGTTTTGGATTTTTTATTCCAAAATTACCCCCTTTTATAACTAATAATTTTTTAATTTATCATACAAAAAAATTATTTGTATATTATGAATTCCGAACATTATGTTTTAATTTCTTTATTTCTTTTGTTTTATGACACTTTTTTTTCTCAATTTATTTCTTTAGTTCCATCTCATTCTTTTTTCTTTATTTCCATTTCGTATTTTTTCTTTAATTTTTTTCTTTATTTCTATCTCAATTTTTCTCCTTATATTTTTTCTTAGTTTTTGTTAGGTGATAATTATCTCATTTGTTTTTAATACAAATTATCTTGCTCACAAAATTCAATCTCGACACAAGCTCATACTATTTGTAATGATTTGTTTTGGTTCTACTTCTGATTGGAAATAAACGTATAAAGAAGTTAGGGTAATTATAGATTGAAGAATTGACGGTACAAGACTGTTTCAAGTTCAAAAAATTTTAAGTAAGAATTTGAAGGAGAATGACTTAACATATGGAATAATAATTTGTAACGAAAATAAGGGTGATAATTATCACCAAATAAAAACTTAAATAAATTGTAAAGAAAAAAATCAAGATAGAAATGAAGAAAAAATTGAAACAAAAAATAAAGAAAAAAATTGAGACAACAAACGGAAGGAAATAAAAAAAATGATAAAATTGAAAAATAATGTTCTTTGATTGATGGAGGAATTCATAATAATAAAAAAATTGATAAATTAATAAAGAAAACCAATTTATTAGTTATAAAAGGGACGGGGGTAGTTTCGGAATAAAAAGTCCAAAATCATTACATATAGGGCTGTCAATGGGGCGGATTTCAATCCGGATCCGATCCGAATCCGGTCCGATTTATTAGGATAATTGTCCGATTAGTGATTCGATGGACCTGATCCGATTAAGAAGATCCGTAATTTGAATTATATGGAGCGGATATAGATCTAGGCTGATCCGGTCCGTTACAGATCCGTATCTGATATATATTACTATATGTTGTTTATATATTATGTATTTAAACCAAAATAAAAATAAAAATATTTATGTTCTACTAAAATCTTTTTACTATATTAAAAATAATCTTAAAAAGAAATGCATAGTCAATAGAGGTGATGTTGGACTGATCTGGTAACTAATTGGGCCAAAATCATATTAATTTATGCTATTTAATAAGAAAAATCAAAACCATAATCATTTATCTATGTAGTAGCCGCCATCTTCCCTCTTTTTTTTCATCCAATTTTTTTATTCTCTTCCATTATTGGGTTTTCTTATTTTTTTCCCAATTTCTACCTTTTTTTATTCATATTTTTGTTTATTCCTTTGTTCTAATTTTTATCGTTTATATTTGTCCATCATATTCCATCTTTTACAATTTTCTAACAATAGTTTTGATGAAATAAGTAAAATATTACATTTTTAATTCATGGTGGTGAAATCTACAAGTGATTTGAAGGAAAATGGAAAAAAGAAAAAATTATTGCTAAAAATGCTAAACGGATCCGGATAATTTATCCGGATCCGGGATATCCACCGGATTCGGATCCGGTTGCTACTTTTCAAGATCCGCGCGGATCCAGATCCGGATCCAAATAAAAGAAATGGAAATCGAACTCGGATCCGGATATGCCCTGATCCGGTCCGAGTCCGGCCCATTGACAGCCCTAATTACATAGAGAGGGGGGGGTGTTAGTGTACTTTAGGGAGGTAATTGGTACCACCCCATACTTTAGGGGACAAACTGTATTTTACCCAAAATAAAAGTTTCATAGGATCTAACCCATTTTCTTAGTCAAATTTTGATAGAGTTATTTTGGGGGTTAATGATAATTTAACCCCCGGTGATATTCATAATATTCAATTTATCTTCATATGGTTCGAACAAAGAGCAATTTATCCCCATGTAAAAAATTAACGAATCAATTTACTCCCTTGAGCCGGAGAGTGTAACTCCCTTGTCGAAATTGAGAGTATGCATGAAAATTTTTGTAACATAGAAGGGATAAATTGCTATATTTAATATAACACATGGGACAGGTAAAAATTGTCTCAGTAACCGCCACGACTTATGTTTCTTCGATGCCACAGGATCCCCATAAAAACCTGTAAATCTCCATTTCGTAAGGGCCACATCGTCATAAACATGTACATCAATATGATTAAAAGAGTAACTCTGAAGTAACACATGAACATCCATAGTCCATAACAAAGCTAAACCACCAGATAAACCACGTGAATTTACTGCAATACCATGTAAACCAAGATTTCTCCTAAGTGACTCAAATGTAATGCGAATGGTCATTCATCGAAGTGTATTAGAGATATCCTTCATACTTATGAAAAAGCATCTGGTCAGGTGGTTAATTATCAGAAATCAAGTATCGTTTTTAGCAAAACTTCTTCTGAAGATTCAATTGAGGCAGTTACATCATCTTGCCAATGGAAATTGTAGAGAAACATGAAAAATATCTTGGTCTTCCTTCGGTTATCGGGAAATCAAAGTAGGAGGTATTTTCAAATATTCGGGATAAAGTTTGTTATAGACTCCAAGGTTGAAAAGAAAAGTGGCTCTCTAAGGGGGGGAAAAGAGATTCTTATTAAAGCGGTTTTACACGCTATCCCCTCTTATGCTATGAGTTGTTTTAAACTCCCCGGGTATTTTATTAGTGAGATTGAAAGCCTTATGGAATTTTTTGGTGGGAATGTACTAATGGAAGAGGGATTCACTGGGCAAAGTGGAAGGATTTATGCGAGAGCAAACAATTTGGAGGACTTGGATTTCGCGATCTTGATGCTTTCAATCTGGCTCTCCTTGCAAAGCAACTTTGGCGATTATTGGAGAAACAGGACAACCTACTAGCAAGAATCCTCAAAGCTCGTTATTACCCCAATTCGGATGTTATGGGCAGTTCTCTCGGATCTAATCCGTCATACACATGGAGATGTATTTTTGGATCTAAACGAGTACTTGAAGCTGGTCTTAGATGGTGGATTGGAAATGGAGAATCGGTGTTAGTATGGCGAGATAAATGGCTCCCAAGGGAGACCACTTTTCAGCCTATTACCCCACAAGGGACACATCCATCATGCATCCGTGATCTCATTGTTGCGGACTTGAGTTCATGGAATGAAACTTTGCTGAAGGAAATGTTTAATGAAAGTGATTACAAGTGCATTCTTTCTATTCCCCTTGGTAGCTTCAATAATCTGGACAAACTTATGTGGCATTACAATAAGAATGGACTGTTTTCAGTACGGAGTGCGTACCATCTTGAAGTAAAATATACCCGAAAGCAGTACAACAGCCTCCTCGTCTGGCGATTGGAAGTGATTGTGGGCATTGAAACTTCCAAGCAAAGTTAAAATATTCATGTGGCATGCGTGTAAAGATCTGCTCCCAACACGAAAGAATCTGGTGCAGCGTAAGGTTACATTGGAAGACAAATGTGTTCTTTGCCGAGAAGGTGTGGAAGAAATTCACCATAGTTTCATTCGATGCGCATTTGCGAGACAGGTATGGGCACTTAGCGACATTCATTTGTCATCGTATGGTTATTTGGGGTCTGATTTTATGGAGTGGATACAGGGTTTAAAGGCCAAGACTGACAATAAAAGGTTTGAATTATGTATTCTCTTGTGTTGGGCTATTTGGCACTCAAGAAATAAACTTTTCTTTGAAGGGATTGAACCAAATGCAATGGAAGTAATTTATTTTGCACAGAGGTATTGGTCTGAGTTGAAGCAAGCTAATGCAATGGTCTTGAGTTCGAATATCTCTAACAGCAGGGGTACAGTTAGGTGGCAACCTCCGGGATCTAACACCATAAAAATCAACTTTGATGCGGCTATAAACACTTCGGATGAGTTTGTGGTCGGGGATTGATAGCCAGAAATTCTTCAGGGGTATGTGTTGGATGGGGTTCGACTTGTATTAGACAACCACTAGAACCGACATCAGCAGAAGCAAAAGCGGCTTTGTTTGCAATTGAGTACGCTAGTGCTCAACTCTGGAACAATATCATCTTGGAAGGCGACTCGAGTGTGATTATAGCAGCTGTTAATGGAGATTCGGTTTCATGTGCGGATTATGGAAACATCATCTCAGATATACAATCTTTCATCCGTGATTTTGGATTCTTTCAGGCAAGGCATTTTGGTCGAAACGGTAATCAGGCGGCTCATGAAGTGGCGCGACTTCTTTTAAGGATTCTTATTCTTCAAATGTTTTACCTATTTCAATTTTGAATATTGTAAACGCTGAATCTTAAGTTCAATGAAAGTTATGTTTCCCTAAAAAAAAAAAATATAACACAGGGGACTAAACTAACCACATTAATTACAAAACGTTTTGTTTCATTGAATTTCAGCATAGCAAAGCAAATTAAAGATTTGAATTCGATATGATTTATTAGATTATATCACCGAATAGAATTCGATGAATATTATTTGACTAAGTAAATCCATTATCGTAAATAGATGAAGTGAATATGAATTTAACATGATCTGACCCATAGAAGATCCGAATGCGATAATTTTATATTATGTATTAGTTATACACTAATCAAACACAATAGTACTTCATTGGGTGTAACCTATTTAAACTCGAATATCGTAATTTTAAGTCCAAACAAAACAATAATATTTCATAAGATCTTAAACTTAACTTTCATAAAAATGTAATTATCAAAAAAAAAAAAAAAAAACTTTCATAAAAAAGTTTCGGTCCATACACCCTATAAATCATATACAAAAATAGCCCCATTATAACCCTAACCCCAGCGTCCATATTCATCATCGTCCATATTCAAGATGCACTTTACCCCATACTCCTTAATCTGCGAATTTCAGCGGCAGCTGAAGCGGAAGGATTGGAAGAAGCCACTTTACCCCGTGATAGATCCGAATCCTTCGTTTTCAAAGACTGTTGCCAACCTCAACGGAGACGATTACTTTTTCACCTCTGTTATGACCATCGGGCCCACAGCATCTTTGAAGCTTTCTGAAAACAATCAAAGGGTTCCGGTTGCATATAGGCTGCCGTTATTTCTGGCGTTGTTTCTTCCCTTTTCCTCGCTCGTCTACTGGTCTTCTAAACTCAGGCTCAAGGGGCAATTGCTCAATGATGAAGAAGTTGAATTCTACAAAAACAAAAATTGTTGAATTATGTAATTTAGTTAATTAATTGTTTTTTTTTTAATTTATGGTTTAGGGTCAGTGTCTTATTTGATGATGATCTGTGTTGCTTGTTTTAAAAAGTACAATGGATGAGCTAATGTATGATGCTATGTTGCTTGTTTTATTATAATACAACCTATGAGCTTATCGTTTTTTCGTTGTGTTTATTGTCGGTGATCAGAAATTATTGATTATTGTTGTGATGTTCCGAGTATTTTTCCTTATAATAACTTTGGTCTGGCTGTACAAGCATCGCATCCTTAGGCGGGAGCTACATATTATAGTACTACCCTACCCTGGAAGAAAAACCGAGGTATCTTACTAAAGAGTATTAAAGAGTACATTTGAGATATATGTGGGTGTACTGACTAACATGCGCGTGAAAATGTGCTGTAGACGTCTAATCTGATGTATAGTAGTGGAATGACGGAGTCGGGGGAGAGTGAGAAGGTTATGCTGTTGATGGAGACTGGTGTCAGATTTCATACCACCGCTTATATGCATTAAAAGACTTGCAAATTGTCTTATATTCATCTTTGTATATTTATGCATGTGAAATTCTGGTGCCCTGAACCAAGGCAAGTAGAATTCAGTCGCAATGTTGTCACTTCAAGCACCTTCAAGTATTTGAAATGACTAGATATTGTACTTCTTTGAGTTACAATTGTGGA
This sequence comes from Penstemon newberryi var. newberryi, assembly GCA_030819805.1. Lineage (NCBI taxonomy): Eukaryota > Viridiplantae > Streptophyta > Magnoliopsida > Lamiales > Plantaginaceae > Penstemon > Penstemon newberryi. The sequence continues at coordinate 1,859,932 of JAUALY010000003.1, read as the reverse complement.
TATGCCATTCAGTTCCGAAAAAAAGCCAAGGAAAAAAATAAACTTGACATAAAGTTATTAAAATCAAGTGTATTTTTACTTCATCAACAGTAAAGAATGTGTATGTACTCACAGGGACAAAAGCAATACTCCTTCAGGGTTTACGTTGAAATTGAGGAAACACATAAGAACTAGAGGATGTTCGTCAACATGGGTATGATAGGTTATGTTTTGCTCACTTTTCTGGATTTCATTAATTGTGAGTTCTCATAGTTTTGAAGGATTATGTTTGAATATTGTTTTGTTTTTAGATAATACTCTTTCGATTTGGAGTAGGAGCTAATGTGCACTATGTGATTTTGGAGCAAGGCAATATTATTCTCACAGATTCTGAGTTCACTGGCTTGACTCTCCTGCGGTCACACAGGTTAGCTATTCCAGTGTTTTCTGTTTGTGTTGTTCATTAGCCTCATCTGATAGGGTGTAGTTAAATTCATTTTCCTCGAGTATTCATGACTAGCTGCAAACTGTTTCTACTCTGATTTTTGGCATGTTTTATGGCTGCAAATAGGGTGTAGTTAATTTTGACACAGTATCTCTAACCAATAACAGGGATGATGATAAGGGAGTTGCAATAATGTCACGGCATCATTATCCAGTTGAACTATCTCGAGTCTTTGAGCGTACCACAAGAGATAAAATGTTGGCAGCTTTAAAATCTTTGGGGGAGGGCAAAAAAGATGAGCATCTAGTTAATAGTGAACATGGAAATGATAGTTCCGACGCCCACATAGGGAAGCAAGGCAATATGAAGAATGTGAAGTCTACTGATAGTGCCCGTGCCAAGGCGGCAACTCTGAAGGTTGTTCTTGGGGAAGCATTGGGTTATGGGCCAGCATTATCAGAACATATTATATTGGATGCTGGCCTGCTTCCAAGTACAAAAGTTAGCAAGGACTTCAAATTGGTCGATAATACCATCCAGGTTCTGGGTGAGGCCGTAGCAAGGTTTGAGGACTGGCTAGCATACGTTATATTGGATGAGTTCTACCGTAAAAATGAAAGCCAGTGTTCTGAGCAGCAGCAAAAGTCGAAAGAAAATTCTGCTATGCAAAAACTTGACTAAATCAAAATTGATCCACATAAAAATAAATTTCCATGGAACATAACAAAGCTTATATGTTTTCCTAACATATGAAATGCTTCCGAGATGCGTGAACAGGAGAATTGCTTCATAGTTACTCCCCTCCCCACCCCCCACACCCCCCCCCCCCCAAAAAAAAAAAAAACACACACACACACACATGCACGCACAAAAAGAAAGAGGAAAATAAATACAACATGGCTTCTTAGAAGTTGGATAGGGTTTTGAATTTGAAATCAATAATTATTTTTTCATTTTATTATTAAAAGGTTTACTTTATGTTACAGGAAAGCCGTGTGCATGCACTGAGGAGATAAGTTAAACAGTGTGTAAAGATGGCAGAACTAATAGAATATAACATAGAAGATGTAGAGGCTGCAATCTTAGCAGTACATGTAGCTCTTGCAAATGGTATGAGCTGGGTTGATTTGGGTCGTATGGTGAAGGAGGAGAAGAAATCTGGAAACCCTGTAGCTGGCCTCATCGACAAGCTTCATCTTGAAAGAAATTGCATAACGCTGCTATTGAGCAACAATCTTGATGAGATGGATGATGATGAAAAGACTCAACCAGTGGACAAGATTTTTCATGAAACGTTTTGACGTGTTATTGTGTTGTGTTTCATATTAGTGAAGCATAACCTAATTTAGTAAAATCGCTTGCATGTGGTGTGGTTTATTATCTTTACTCAGGATTTATAACAATCACAGTCCGTTGTTCGACATATAGTTGTCAGAATCTGATTAGATAATCCCATGCTAATGCTTGGCGGTATTATGAAATAAAGAAGAAACAAGAGAGCAAAGAGGTGAAAACCATTACAGCGCATGTGAAAGCTTTCAAAGGTGCTGAGAGAAAAACACGCAACTCTCTCAGGTAGCTGAAATTAGTTACTTATTCTTTTGTCTAATTGTTTCGGTCACACAGGTTAGCTATTCCAATGTTTCTGCTTGTATTGTTCATTAGCCTCATCTGATAGGGTGTAGTTAGATTCATTTTTCTCGATTATTCATGACTAGCTGCACACTGTTACTACTCCGATTTTTGGCATGTGTCAATATGGCTGCAAATAGGGTGTAGTTAATTTTGACACAGTATCTCTAACCAATAACAGGAATGGATAAGGGAATTGCAATGATGTCACGGCATCGTTATCCAGTTGAACTATCTCGAGTCTTTGAGCGTACCACAAAAGATAAAATGTTGGCAGCTTTAAAATCTTTGGGGGAGGGCAAAAAAGATGAGCATCTAATTAATAGTGAACATGGAAATGATAGTTCCAACGCCCACATTGGGAAGCAAGGCAATATGAAGAATGTGAAGTCCCGAGCCAAGGCGGCAACTCTGAAGGTTGTTCTTGGGGAAGCATTATCAGAACATATTATATTGGATGCTGGCCTGCTTCCAAGTACAAAAGTTAGCAAGGACTTCAAATTGGACGATAATACCATCCAGGTTCTGGGTGAGGCTGTAACAAGGTTTGAGGACTGGCTAGCAGATGATATTTCTGGTGAGAAAGTACCAGAGGGATACATCCTGATGCAGCAAGTAAATTCAGGGAAAAGGCATGATGCTGTATATGAGAAAGGAAATTCAGAGAAGGTTATCATTGTTATCATTCTTCTTAATATTTTTTGGTCTACCTTTGAAAGGAATATGGATTTATTTACTTATGCATGTTATATTTTGGTATTGATTTTCTTCCTCTGCAGATCTATGATGAATTTTGCCCACTGTTGCTGAACCAGTTCAAATCAAGAGATTCCATTGAGTTTGAGACGTTTGATGCAGCATTGGATGAGTTCTACAGTAAAATTGAACGCCAGCTTTCTGAACAGCAGCAAAAGTCGAAAGAAAATTCTGCTATGCAAAAACTTGACAAAATCAAAATTGATCCACATAAAAATAAATTTCCATGGAACATAACAAAGCTTATATGTTTTCTGTTATACTAACATATGAAATGCTTCCGAGATGCGTGAACAGGAGAATTGCTTCATAGTTACTCCCCTCCCCACCCCCCACCCCCCCCCCCCCCCCCCAAAAAAAAAAAAAAAACACACATGCACGCACAAAAAGAAAGAGGAAAATAAATACAACATGGCTTCTTAGAAGTTGGATAGGGTTTTGAATTTGAAATCAATAATTATTTTGTCATTTTATTATTAAAAGGTTTACTTTATGTTACAGGAAAGCAGTGTGCATGCACTGAGGTGATAAGTTAAACAGTGTGTAAAGATGGCAGAACTAATAGAATATAACATAGAAGATGTAGAGGCTGCAATCTTAGCAGTACATGTAGCTCTTGCAAATGGTATGAGCTGGGTTGATTTGGGTCGTATGGTGAAGAAGGAGAAGAAATCTGGAAACCCTGTAGCTGGCCTCATCGACAAGCTTCATCTTGAAAGAAATTGCATAACGCTGCTGTTGAGCAACAATCTTGATGAGATGGATGATGATGAAAAGACTCAACCAGTGGACAAGATATTTCATGAAACGTTTTGACGTGTTATTGTGTTGTGTTTCATATTAGTGAAGCATAACCTAATTTAGTAAAATCGCTTGCATGTGGTGTGGTTTATTATCTTTACTCAGGATTTATAACAATCACAGTCACAAAATACCAGCGTTGTTCGACATATAGTTGTCAGAATCTGATTAGATAATCCCATGCTAATGCTCGGCGGTATTATGAAATAAAGAAGAAACAAGAGAGCAAAGAGGTGAAAACCATTACAGCGCATGTGAAAGCTTCAAAGGTGCTGAGAGAAAAACACGCAACTCTCTCAGGTAGCTGAAATTAGTTACTTATTCTTTTGTCTAATTGTTTCGGTGATAATATAATTCATGCAAAAAGTTTCTACTTTTTCTTTGGTGAGACCGACAAATGACAACTTGAATATTCCAAGATGTATGCTTTACAGATAGTATGGTAAAAGTATAAATAAATAAATTAACAAAACTAGGTCGTGATTTGTGGCCTACTTATTCTAGATATATGTACCTAGCTGATCTCTCTTGCAAGGTTGATTTGTTATTTTTCATAAGTACACAATATTCTCCATATACTCACTCTGCATGAAAAAACTGTTTCCACAATTTCACATATCCATAAATTTCACTGGTTTGGAAAATTCAATTGGTTTATCAGCAGCGAATATTATCTGGTTATCAGTGGACGAGATGCTCAACAAAATGAGATGATAGTCAAGCGTTACATGTCCAAAGGAGATCTGTAAGTAATCTTTGTCTCTCAGTTTTGAAGTTTCAGAAAGTTCTAGATGAAGTCTCCCATGTTTTTTTAAGAGGTTTACTGCTGAATTATTGGTTTAAAATAACTCGACTGATATTATGTCTCTCAAAGAACGAGCTTCTGGCTAAGTGTCTTTCTCCTCAATTATTTGGTCGTCCTGTTATTTCGTTCATCTGCCATTTAAAAATACATAATACGAAAAAAAGAAAAAAAAAAAAAAAAAAGAAGAAGAAAAAACATTTGATGTGCTAAAAGCAGATAATTTACCATAAAACAGGTATGTTCATGCAGAACTCCATGGTGCTTCGAGTACTGTGATCCAGAATCACAAGCCTGAAAGCCCTGTACCTCCTTTCACTTTAAATCATGCAGGATGTTTCACAGTGAGTTCCTTTGTTCTTTCCAATTTCTGTATTATGTCTTTACAGTCTGAGAATAATTAAATTAACTACCTCCATTGTTATGTAGGTCTGCCATAGCCAGGCTTGGGACTCGAAGATTGTGACTAGTGCTTGGTGGGTGTACCCTATCCAGAAGAGTAAAACGGCTCCCACCGTAGAATATCTTACAGTTGGAAGTTTCATGATCCGTGGTAAGAAAATATTTCTTCCACCACATCCTCTTATTATGGGTTTTGGAATTTTATTTCGCTTGGATGAGAGTTCTTTGGGATCTCATCTGAATGAAAGGAGGGTAAGAGGTGAAGAGGAAGGAATAAATGACGCTGAGCAAAGTGAACATTTCAACGAAATATCAGACTCTGGTTCTGATTCTGAGAATGAAATACCAGATCAAAAAGCCACGTTAGAGCCATCAGGCCTCGAAGATTTGTCAAACGAACCAACATGATAGGACTTCTTTTTAGTGGCTTCCTCAACGGCTTAACTGCTTCTCACCAACTACAAATTCAGATAACTCGTGTGAGGAAATTACTTCGATGAATTATGTTGATAGTGATAAAGTATCTGATGCTTCTGGACAAGCCTCTGTTGCTGTTAACTCAAATCTAGAAGATTTAATTGACAAAGCGCTTGAGCTTGGATCTGCTGCCACTGCTGTTAAGAAATATGGGCTCCAAGCTTCTCAAAAGGAAACAGTGGAGGAACATGATCATAAAGTAACAAAGGCAGTGCAGAGAGAGAAACCATATATTTCAAAAGCTGAAATAAAGAAGAGGATAAAGAAGCAGAAGAATATTCCGACATTGTAAGCCCGCCAGATGAAATAAAAAGTTGAAAGCCAAGTAGTGGAAAAGTTAGCCGTGGAGAGAGAGCTAAATTGAAGAAGATAAAGGAAAAGTATGCTGACCAAGATGAGGAGGAGCGAAACATTAGAATTGCTCTTTTGGCTGTAAGTAAACCCAAGTTGATTATTGAACTAAATGATTACTTTCATTTTGTTTCCACAATAGGTTCTCCAACTCTCATTCTATCTCCTTTTCTTATAACCTTTTGTCTTTTGTATACATGTCAGAATAGTAGCATAATTGCTCGTGTCTTCCTAAGAATTGAGTTCTGGTCACACCAAATATATGAAGAAACTATAGTACATCTCTTCCAAAAGAAGTGGAAGTTGTCCTATTATTAAAATGCTAGTTGTTGTTTGGGAAGCCTTAACATTACAAAAGACTAATACTATTGTGGTGCCTCATATTTGACATTAAAATTACTGTGCAGGCTGCTGGCAAATCGAAGAAGGATATTGACAAGTCTGCGAATGTAAAGGCCACCGAAGAAAATGAAGTCATGGTACCTAGCGGTATAGTTTTCATTAACATATAGATAATGAAATTCTTGTTTTATTCACTCTCCAAATGGCATGGTTACCCGATGAAACTAATATTGATGTTGAAATGTTTTAAGTTGATTTCTGCTAGCATCCCCCCCCTCCCCCTTTTCGGCCTGGAGTCAATTTGTTGTGTTGCCAAACAAAGTTAGTATGCAAGCCCTCTTGGAGCAGCTCAAGATAAGATCCTAAAGTTGTTAAACAAAATAAAATATGTCGAGGTCGTTACATAATAATAAGAGAGACTTATAGTCCATGATCTGATGCACCCATAGTGTTACTTATCTGTTCCATTTCTGGAACAAATGCTTTAGTGTGTAGATTACCTTTCTAAACTAACTTGCACTTATCTGGACAACTTGGTTAAAGTTTTTTCATTAATTTTTCAACAAAAAACTGAATCGTGCAATTTGTTTGAGCATTGTATGCAATTGTTAATAAATCTTTTTATGTTTCACTGGAATTTCATGTAGTATAACAATCTCTTGGACTCAATCTTTGAAATGCAATATATTCATTTGTTCTATGATGATGGCATTGAAATGCATAAATTCACCACCACCGCCACCCCCTTCATGTGCAGTTGCTGTGGATGCTGTAAAAGATATGTTACAAATATTTCCTTGATTATCATTTCATCTGCCAAGTCCAAAATCCAAGAACCAAATTGTGTGTCGTTTTGGTTAGTGTTGTAAAGCTTATCCAATTCTTTTCTCAAATCTACTTGTATGCAGACGGAAATGAACTGATGAAGGCTTGCACGGATCCTGAGCTTGTTGCTGCTAAAGTGGTAGGGAATGTGAAGGTTTCAGCAGCAGGCCGCCTTACTCAGCTGAAGCAAAAGCAGAAGAAAAGTAAGAAGACGAACAAAGCAATGAGTTAATATAAGAAGATGTTTGTGTCGTGGATTTCCATTTTGACTTAACTGGCAATATGATTGTATATATCGTTCCTTGTATTAGTTTTCTCGTTCGTTCGTTCCTTCATTGTCATATTTTAACATACCGTGATATTAGTCTAGGAATGTTTGTTGTTCACATGTTTTGAAAGTTATTTTTAAGTCTCTTTTCGAGGTGGAATTATTTTGTTAATTTTCATGGACTTGTTTTATAATAACTTGAACTTGATTGGGATGCATGCATGATTTATCGAGTTATCTTTATTACTGACGGACATATAACCAAAATGTTAATATTTATATTTTTGTGAATCATATTGTATGAAAAAAAAATTCAATAGTAATTAATTGAACACACGTTGTGCATCTTCCTAATTTCAATAAAAAGGTCGACTAACCTATTTGAAACAAGGGCTCAAGATCAAAAATCGATCCTTGATCAAAAACTACAAGGAACATTTTCAAGAAAAAGAATTAATTTACAACAAATTTTAGAATCGGGTCGAATAACCCGACCCAACAAAGATAAATCAAACCCGCTTGCTCATTAGTAAAATAGTTTTGAGTATAACCATTTCATCTCCCTCGACCCTCGCCTCTCCATAAACCCGTACCACCGTAAATCCACCGTAAATCCTAACCATCCTGGGAAAATGGGAAGCTTGCTCCGAAGATCTTCATTACTCACGAAGAAGACCCTCACTCATGGGGTTGGTGTATGTAAGTTCCAGGATAGGTCTTCCACTTATTTCTCCAAAGAGAAGAGGGTCTTCTCTTCGAGTGGAGACGCCGATGAAGGACTCGAAATTTCAAAGTTAGGAATTTCACAAGATATTGTATCGGCTTTGGATAGGAGGGGGATCTTAGAGCTTTTCCCCATTCAGGTCAGGTTTAGTACTATAACTTCAAAATTTTATTTTACTTGATTATGAACTATGTTTGCATTTACTGTTTTTGAACTCTCGAACTATGTTTGCATTTACTGGTGTTTTTTCTCTTTTGGCATTCTGATTGAATAAATACGATGAAATTGTTCATCTTTTCCTAATGAAATGGCAGAGAGCTGTTCTGAAACCAGCTATGGAGGGGCGTAATTTGATTGGTCGAGCTAGACAGGGAACGGGGAAGACGCTAGCTTTCGGGATTCCTATAATGGAGAAGATCATTCAATTTAAGGAGATGCATGGGTACGCTTTTAAAACTAATGTTTTAATATCTGAATTTTTTTTTTTTGAATTATGAATATTTATAGGCTGAAGATATCTGTTTTTCTTAATCATTAACCATGCAGACGAGGAAGGTATCCCTCTGCTATTATTATGGCTCCCACAAGAGAACTAGCCCAGCAAGTCGAGAAGGAATTTGTTGAGTCTGCCCCAAAATTAGCTACTCTGTGTGCTTATGGGGGTGTTCCAATATATAAGCAAATCAGTACTCTTAGCCATGGTGTAGATGTGCTTGTGGGAACCCCTGGGCGAGTCATTCATTTGATCAAGCGCGGTGCTTTGAATTTAACGGAAGTGAAATTTGTTGTTCTTGATGAAGCTGATCAATTGCTTAATTTTGGATCCTCAAACGCTGTAGAAACTATCTTGGGATGTATAACACAAAAACATCAAACCATGATGTTTTCAGCTACAATGCCAACTAGACATACCCAAAAATTCTTACATGATCCGATTATTGTTGACCTTGTGAGATATGAACCTTTTTGTTTCAAATTATTTGTTTGATCAATATTAGATTAGACTTAACTTATTGGAACCCCACATGCACGTATTGATGTAACTTATGTTATATTTTCAGGTGGGAGACCAGAAATTAGCTGCTGGGATTACCTTATATTCAATTACATCGGAGAAACTAACAATTATTGAGCCTTTGATACAGGTATGAATTTTGAACTTTTATAATGTTTAGTTATAACTGATTTGTAGTCCCTTTATTGCATTTATTTTGTAGTCTTAAAGTTAGTGTAAGTTATCAAGAATATCAACATTGTATAATGTGTTTTGTAATCAGGAGCATGCCAAGGGAGGCAAATGCATTATTTTTACTCAAACGAAGCGTGATGCCGATCGATTGGCATATGGCATGGAAAGGAGCTTCAAATGTGAGGCATTACATGGCGGTATTCCACATAACGAAAGGGAAAGAACTCTTTCTTCTTTCCGAGATGGACAAATCCAAATCTTGGTGACTACTGATATAGCTGCCCGTGGACTAGACGTACCAAACGTCGATCTGGTGATTTTTCTTTGCTTGATATATTCTTCTACTATGTAGTGCATTCTTTCTTATGAGTTATTGGAAGAGTGAAGACCTATTGTTTTCTTTTAGCATTTCATTGTTGATGTGTGTAAATTGAGGCCATTTTCCAAATAAAGGAGACTATTGGACCAAAGATGACTACTGAAAGACCTTATTAATTTGCTTTGGGTGATATATTAGCTTATTGTTAGGATTTCATAGCCCATTTTTCACTCTTTTAACCATGTAAATCTTGGTGAGCTCGATTACCCAATTAAAGTAGTGTTAATTATAAGTAATGTTGACCTCATGGATGCCTAAATTAGTTTTATGTTGGATAGTAATCTTAAGAAAGAGTATTATTATGACTAATAAGTTGGGAGGTCCGCCTAATTATTACTTAGGCGTGATTATCTTTTATTATCGTTTTCTTTTTTATTCAAAAGAACAAGAGAGCAAGATTACGAACAAATTAAATACCAAGACTTGTAGGACTGCTCAACTCATATATAGAATTTTATGTGCAACAACTTATCTTTAATAATGCGGTCAATTAATGTTATAAGTTTTTAATTATCAAAAGTTAAATTTATAAAACTGGAGATTTATCTTTGTCTCTACCCAATAAATTTAAAGAATCGCAGAGTTGAGTGGCTTTTGGTTCAATTCTTGTTATGATAAAAATAGTTGTGTAAAAGATCAAAATAGTAAAACTGAGGTTATCAGTGTTGCTTTTTCGTATGTCTCAGTTCTTTAATTCATTTGATTGGGTTTATCATAATGGATTTTTTATTTTTGCTTAGGTGATACATTATGAGCTTTCTTTAATTCCTTTGGGTTTATCATAATGGATTTTATTTTTTTATTTTTGCCTAGGTAATACATTATGGACTTCCAAACAATTCAGAGATATTTGTTCACCGAACTGGAAGAACTGGTCGTTCTGGGAAGAAAGGTACCGCAGTTCTCATCCACTCAGCCCTCCATCATAGAGAAGTAAGAGCTATTGAGCGCGACGTCGGTTGCCAGTTTGTCGAGGTAAGTGTACATTATTGATTTTCCTATTGTTCTTTTTTCTTAATCTTTTGAAGATATGAGAAATCCTTTGCTTAGTAATATCTAGAGATGAATGATACACAACTTCTCTGAATCAAATCTCTGATTATTATTATTTTTTTGTTGCCACTCGTGTTAGCTCAAGCCAATAGGTGCTGGAGACTCGGGGAGTGGTGATTTTGCTAGAATTTTGAGGGTATATGCTACTATCAAGAAAACAATGAAGGAATTTTTGATCAATTACAATATCATCATGATTTGCACTATGATGTATTTAGAGTGGAGTGGGAATTCTAATTCCGATGTAATGAAAAAACATCATCAAGAAACTCTTGATGCAATTCGGAGATATGAGGAAGTACTCAAAGAAACCCTTGATGCGGTCAAGAGTACGATCGAAAGTATTGCAGATCAACTGTTTTAGATAGCTTGAAGAAATATGTAATTTTTTAACCTTGAACAATTAGACATATGTACTTCTTCGAGGCTAAAAAGCAGTTATAGTACGATGATTTTATAAATGCCTCACCTTGTTTGAGCTTTTAGCCTCCATGTTAAATTCATAAGCAAAGGTAGCCGCAAATATTGCTTGAGCCAATAGTGACATTCTGATCCAACAAGTGATCTAACCATGTTATGTTGGCCTCTGTTGATAGACGTGCACATATAGCTGCTCTTGTATTGAAATCTAACATAATCACACAAAAAAAACGATACGATTAAATACGATGACATAATTTGTAATATTGGGCCTTGTAAACCGATTGGTCTATTCTTTTTTCCAAAACATAATTCAATTCAAGTGAGATCTAATGTTCAAAATCACAAATAAAAGCATAAAAGCATATCTAAACAAATACATGGAAAAAAAGGACAATTAACACTATTTTCCAGAACATAGATAAATTGAAATCTAACATAATCACAAACAAAAAACGATTAAATACGACGATATAATTCGTAATATTGGGCCTTACAAATCGATTGGTCTATATTTTTTTTCAACATATAATTCAATTCAGCTGAGATATAATGTTCAAAACCATATATAAAAGCAGATCTAAACGAATACATGAAAAAAAAAAAAAAAGGACAATTAACACTATTTTCCATAACATAGATCAATTGAAATCTAACAAAACACAAACAAAAAACGATTAAATACGACGACATAATTTGTAATATTGGGCCTTGTAAATCGATTGATTTATACTTTTTTTCCAAAACGTAATTCAATTTAGCTGAGATCTAATGTTCAAAATCACAAATAAAAGCAAATCTAAACGAATACATAAAAAAAAGGAGGACAATTGATAAATCAAACCTTATATACAAAATAATACTTAGATGAAAACAGAAGAAAAGAGAGGAAAATTACCAGTAACGATTTTGATGGATTAACGATCTTGATTGATTGATTAGAACAAAAAGAGATACATTATCTGAGGCAAGGAGCCGTCCTGTCTTTTCATAGCAGTGGAGACCGACTTATAACTTATTTACGAAACAGCCAGCCTTACCCAATGACCTAAATATTCGAATGACGTATATTTAATCATTTACCTGTACTTACCTTCTGAGTTTTTCTTTTTAAGTATAATATTTCATTTCCCGACAGCACGCACGGACACCACTTTAATGATTTCTTAAGTGTATTTTCATGATATTTTATTTTTCTAATTATTGAGATATTTAATTATAGCACATTCTTTTTAATTATTAATAAAATGATTAAGAGATTTTATATTCGTTTTTTTTATTTGTCGTTTTGACAAAAATAATTGTTTATTTTTATTTATCGTTTTAGGATTTTAATATTATTTTACCCTTTTTATCAATGCTTGTAACTAATACTATTATTATTTGATTAAAAGAGTGTTTTGAAATTTTTGTTTAAAAAAAGTTGTTATTTTTTACATTTTTCAATTCGTGTGCAATCCTTCAAAACAATAAATAAAATAATAACAACAAGCTAGGACTAAAATATTGCAATAAATCTAAAATAATAACAACAAGCTAGGACTAAAATATTGCAATAAATCTCTTCTCAATCAATCGGTATTTTCATTTCAGCTACTTAGATGTTTCAATTTATTGATTCTGAAAAGTTTGAAATACATCTAATTAACAATTTTAATATTTAAGCTTCTCGGCTTTACTTTAGTCTATCACACTTCCAAGGCTATAAACTTTTCTTGGCTCTGCGAAATCTAGAACTGGGGCTCTACATGGTAAGGAAAATTATTTCCTGTAAAATTTATTTTTCTTGCTTTTATATATGCAAAAGTATTGATTAAGTCTTCGTATTCAAGCCTATTTAGAATACATTATTTTATTATATATATATATATAGAGAGAGAGAGCACTATTCAAAATTATAATTACAATGTGTTTGGTCACTTGATCTTGGTGGTAAAATGAGGGAAATAAAATATGAACTCTGAAATATTGAAAATATGCACTTTTCACTTTCAAAATACAAAAATAACACTTTACATCTTCAAAATATGAACAATTAAGCACTTATTGATTAATAGATGCAAAAATATTGATTAAGTCTTCGTATTCAAGCTTTTCTAGAATAAAAATTACTAAGAATTTGGAAAAAATAAGTGGTGATGCATGGGCGCTACATTACTGAATCTTCTTTTACTTATATTTTTTTTATTTTTTATAGAAATAAATATAAAGGCACAATATGTTGGTGTCCTAGATTTTTGCCTTAAGGCCCAACAACCCTGCACCAGTGTTTTAAAAACAGGATGGAACTGATCGGTTCGATCGGTAATTGGCTATCAATTCGGTCCGGTTAACTCTTCAAAACCAGTTTTTTTCCTGACCAATTTTAATCGGAAAAAACCGATCAAAAACCGGTAAAATCAATGAACCAGTTAACCGATTGAACCACTGATCCACTTATAAAAAAAAAAGTTTACGCAACGGATTTTTACTTCTCTTCCGGGGCCTTTAAACTTCACAAATACTCTCACATCTCTTCTTCTATTTTTCACTTTGAATCAAATAAAATCAACAACAAACAAAAAATATTTTATATAATAAGTTATAGAAATATATTTGAGCATCAATTTCATTAGAAAAGTCATTTTTTCCGCAACTTCAAGTATTTTTTCATTTTTTTTATATAAAGGTTTCGGTGACAAAATTCATCAATATTTTCTCTTTTTCACAGGTGATTAGAAATAAAATTATTGTTTTTGGTATGATGTTTATTATAATTTGAATTGTTGATTTGATATCATGTTATCATACTTGTAATTTTGTTGCTATCATTCATTTTCAACTCAAGATTTGTAGGAAAAATAATTGATCATGAGATAACATTTAGTTTATGGAAATAAACTTGAAAAAATGGATGAGACTTTTTTTTTCAAATAGTTGATTACATACATTAAAACTTAAATTAAATTATTATTTTGTAATGATGTCATACTGGTTGAACTAGTGGTTAAAACGGTTAAACCGATCTAACCAGTTACCAGTAAGACTAGCGGTTCGATGTCCGATCCGTTTTTAATACATTGCCCTGCACACTTTGAATAATGTCATAAAATTCATTGAGTACCATAAAGACGACTCTCTTCATAAAAAAACATGTGGAAATCGTTAGTGTACGTGCTGTGATCAAATTTCCTCAATTAACAACATAAGTTTTGTAATTTATTAAACATAAAATTCACGATTTGGGAAAAAAAAAAAAAAAACTAGCCCAAACTTGAAAATAGAAAAAGGGCAAAAAAAAAACAATCTGCTCAAGTGGAACGAAACTTGATCTATATATCCAAATACTATATAAGATATGTTGGATTTTATGGGTATTAACCCAATTGGATCGAGCCCAATTGGAGTTAAGCCCATGAAATAGAAATGATTGAAATATGGAAGAGAAGAAAAAAGTCTTCATCCCACATGGAGAAGTATGAAGAAATTTTTGCTATTTATAATGCAAAAATTTGGATAAGGGTTGGGCCCCTTGGGGGTATCAAGTTTTATGAGGGGAGAAGACGTGAATGACCTTGGTTTCACCACACGTGTGCCGCCGCCGTTAGATCGGCCGGCACGGGCTCGGGTTTGATATTAGGATTGGGCTTGGGCTTCAATAAAATATTATTTTTTTGGACAAAATTTAATTAATTTTTTGGCCCAAAAACTTAAAAGCCCAATTAACTAATTCATACCAAATAGGTTCACGTAAAAGATCCGAATAGATCCGCGACTGACCCGTTTCCTTTTGAAGATCCATGCACCATTTTTCAGAATAGATCCGCGACTGACCCGATTGCACCTGTTCGGACCAAAAGTTGTTTTTGGTTTAAATCCGAACATACATGTCTCTCCAGAACACCCTTTCTGCTGCTATAAATAGAGGGAGAATCAGGCAAATTCTCTTATCCCGTTTTCTAGTAATAAATCAGAATCCTATCTTTCTTCTCTATATTCTTCTCTTAAAAAATAATTTAAATATTCCTGTTTGTTGAAGTTCGTTGTGGACTTGTTCTTTGTGCAAGTATCCGACTGTTGTATCTTGGGAGACTACTGGGACGAACTGTTGCACCTTTGACAGCCCATAAATATTGTCTTAAGGACATTGCATTAGCAAGCCTCAGTCGATCATTTTCGTTACAGAATTATTTCAGTAAGTGCGATGTTATTAAATTCTGATTTTGTTTGTTCTGCGAGAATAAACTATACTAAGATTTATAATTAGAGTTAATTATAAATAATTATTCTGTGAGAATAATTTACTATAATTTTTAATTATAGTACTTAGACATATAAGGTATTTTTATAATATTTTATATACACAGATTATTTTAAACATTTATAACAAGATATTCTGGAATTGGTTAAGTTGACACATTTGTTTTTTCATATCACCTAATTTCTTACCAAGTTAATGGCAATTTATCCCCTATGATATTCATAATGTTCAATTTATTTTTTTGTGAATTGAAAAAGAGCATTTTACCTCTCTGTAATTTCATAAAAGTTTCACACCGTCTCCCTAATATTTTTATATGTGGCATTTTACCCCACTGTTATGATAAATATGACAATTTACACCTCGTGTTATGATAAATGTGGCAATTTATCCCTTGTGTTATCATAAATGTGGCAATTTACCCCTCTATGTTATAAAAACACCTTTCAAGCCCACTCTCAATTTCGGCAAATGAGTTACACTCTCCAATTAAAAAGGGTAACCTGCTTTTTTTAAATTTTCATAGGAAGGTAAATTTCTCTTTTTCAAATCACGGGGGAGTAAATTGAATATAATGAATATAACGGGAGTAAATTACTATTAACTCAATTTCTTACACTTCTCCAAACTTAATTGTTCCCCATACCTACCATAGAAGTATAAATTCTGTTTTTGTTTTTTATTAGTTAATTAAATGAGAAGTATTGATGATTTGATGTACTTGACATGGGCTGGGCCGCAAAAAGTAATTCTATAGATCCAAAAGGTAAGTGAACCACTGAACCATAATTGTAACCCGGGCCCTTAATGAACCGGATGTTAATTCAAATTTGATCCAATCCAAAAGAAAAGAATTCTTTTTAGAGACAAAAAAATGAACTAATTTGTTGATTAAGAAAAAGGGTTAAAGTGAAATTCTATATATCTTTTTTTTTTATGTAAAAAAATTGTGATTGAATGAAACTTAACAGGATCAAGAATTTGGTATAATTACTGTGTAACATTTGTGTATAGAATATTGTGCACATGGATAGGTTTGCTTGTTCTTTTGTGAGTAGCATCGCGTCTTCCATTGAAATAAACTACATTTATTCTTATGATTTCTTTTTAGGGTTAGTACTTTATTTTTCTTGAACAAGTATGGATGATAATGTGCACAGTGCAGATGATAATGTGCAGCGAGTGTCTGTTGGAGTATGTAATAAATGCGAATCATGTGAACTTGTGAAGTACTATTATGGTTCATACGTACGCCTTATAACAAAAATCACCACAATATTATAGTTCATTCTTTTCCATTTTCTACAACCAATGACTTTTTCTATAGTTTCTGTAAATAGTACTATTAAATAACCATCAGAACAATATAGTTAACTACAAATAGTTTGTCCTACCAGATTATTCACTTAATTAAGTTACACGGTTGAACGTGACTACCTTAACAAGCTACAATTACATCATTGAATGAATATTGTTGCATAAGTTTTGCTTACCACCCTCCACGTAGCAGCAAAGTGAAAAACCTTAATCCACTATCATGAAACAAAGTTTTGCACCATCGCACACCATCTGCAGGAAAAACCCAAAAAAAACTGAAGAATATAAGTGTAGATGAAATATAGTCAGATTCAAAATAATTGTTCAATACCACACATGAAACTACATACAGAATCTAACATACTTTCATGGATGTGAACACATACTTTCAACCAATTTCAAAAACACATCTCCAGCAGGCAAGTAAGCTATATTTAAGAAATACTACGGAACTACAAAAGATAAAAATGTTAATGAGGAAATACTTCTTACAATTGTACATTTTCAGTCCTTTCATGAATGTGCATACGTAAGTAGGACCTGTGACCTATTCCATTTCATCGCAATAATCCTACTACTTCGAACGTATTAAAGGAAGCTTAAATGCATGTTTATCTCAAACTTAATAAAGCATAAGGTCTGCTTGAAGTGGGTAAGATCAATCAAAAGGTGATGGAAATAGGATAAATTGAATGATACAACTCCTGTGGTCCTTCACTTTCATCTTCTCTGTAAATTAAATTCCATTACATTCAGCTTGAGAATAATAAGCAGATTGTGCACCGGGATAAGTCTGATCCGTATTGTTCTCATCTACTCCATCTTCTGTCGAAAGGAGCTGAACCAAGTTTCTTCCACCTATAGCCATCATGTCATGCTTAGGATTTTATTTTACCAAGTTTTGTAATCTATAGCTTGAAACTTCATAAAACTAATAAACAAAGAACGAAAAAAATACCATTGTCGAATTAATGGAACACAAAAAACACAACCCTTGCAAGTGAGGGAAGTAAATAATACTATATTGAGAGAATTGCATTTTTGGTACAGAGCTATAGGTCAATTCCCACTTTTGGTACATAGTTTTATGTGTCCAACACATTTGATACAGTGCTTTAACAAATTGTGACACATTTGGTACAACCGTTAAAAATTGCCGTTAAGGGGTGACGTGGCAGTTAAGTCTAATTGAAATGTTGATGCCATTACTTATGTTGACTGATAATTTTACCCCATAACATTTCAGGTTACCAAAAAAACCCCACATCTCCAAATTTAGTGACGATTTTAGTCCACATTGTTGCCAAATTTCAAAATTGACTCGAATAAGACCCCGTGCGGACCAATTTGAAAATTTTACTTATTTTATTTAAATAACTAATTTAATTTATAAACAATATTAATAAATTAAATAATACTTTAACATAAATATCACCAAAATTAAGAAAACATATTCTTTTTAAAAATAAAATTTATATAATAGCATTAATCTATTTAATATTTATTAAAATAATAAATTATATAATTAAAAACTATTTAATATTTATTAAAATAATAAATAATAAATAATTATAATTTAAAAAAAAAATCTCCACCCCACCCAACCCACCCACCACTTCCCCACCTACCCCGATTCCCAGGCCGCCGGCGGCCTGCGTCTTCGGTCCCAGGCCACCGCCGGCCTGGGTTTTGTAGCAGAACATAACCCAGGCCGGCGGCCTGGGTTCTTCGATCCCAGGCCACCGCGGCCTGGGACCAAAAGATCCCAGGCCGACGGTGGCCTGGGACCGAAGATCCCAGACCGGCGGTGGCCTGGGACCGAAGAACCAGGCCGCCGGCGGCCTGGGAATTGGGGTAGGGGGGAGGGGAGGGGTGGTGGGTTGGGTTGGGTGGGTGGGGTTGGGAAATTTTTTTTAAATTATAATTATTTATTATTCATTATTTTAATAAATATTAAATAGTTTTTAATTATATAATTTATTATTTTAATAAATATTAAATATTTTAATACTATTATATAAATCTTATATTTAATACTATTATATAAATCTTATATTTAAAAAGAATATGTTTTCTTAATTTTGGTGATATTTATGTTAAAGTATTATTTAATTTATTAATATTGTTTATAAATTAAATTAGTTATTTAAATAAAATAAGTAAAATTTTCAAATTGGTCCGCACGTGGTCTTATTAGAGTCAATTTTGAAATTTGACAACAATGTGGACTAAAATCGTCACTAAATTTGGAGATGTGGGGCTTTTTTGGTAACCTAAAATGTTATGGGGTAAAATTATCAGTCAACATAAGTAATGGCATCAACTTTGCAATTAGACTTAACTGCCACGTCACCCCTTAACGGCAATTTTTAACGGTTGTACCAAATGTGTCACAATTTGTTAAAGTTCTGTACCAAATGTGTTGGACACATAAAGCTATGTACCAAAAGTAGGAATTGACCTATAGCTATGTACCAAAAATGCAATTCTCTCATACTATATTTTACTCCATTTCCTTAGTAAGGATGTGAAATCCTTTTTTGCAAAGCACAACTTTTATGGTATTTCAAATTTGACTTAAAGGTCTGCTAGCAATTGTTAAAACTCAGTCAATAAGCTAGCTGGCTAAAATAGACTATATTTTACAATACCTGACTCTTCTAGACCTTCACTTACATGTTTTTGGTCACTGTTACTTTCTTCTTGAGGAAGATGGTACAAAGATTGTGCATCAGGAGAGGTATGAATTGCATCTGCTCCATCCTCTTTTGTACCAGGACCAGGAGACTGAACCAAGTTTAATTTCACCATCTGCAAACATGCGCCTTACATGTTATTCCTAAGAAAATCAATTTCTAGAAGCTTATACTAATTCGTCCCGGTAACATACTGATATACTATACATATTAAGATTATTATAAAGTGAAGATCTTAAAAGATAGGTCTATGCCTATTCCCATGAAGACATCACAATTTTTTTTGCAGAAATAAAATTCCTGAAACCAAAAAAAAAAATATACAAATGAACTGAAGTATAACTTTACTTTACTAAATACCTTGAAGCAAAGGAGAAGAACTAAAGCACGAAAGCAGCACCTGCAAGATAAAGTTACCAGAGGTATAAGGTGATAAGGCAGCGTTTGCTAGCCTTCCGGCTCCAGACAAAGTTCGATAATCTCCAAGGCCATCTAATGAACCCATGAGCATGAAAGAATCTTTAATCCCTAGTGCAGCTGCCATGTTCGCTTGCTGGCTAGCGGCTGAACTAATTCTTTTCAGGTAAAGCCGATACTTCTGCAATGGTAAATAAAAGTCCAAATAATATATGTTCCCCAGTTTTCTTTTTTTATTAGCAAAAAACTCCATTTGAAATTACTTCATAAATCAATAGGGAGGTTATTGCCAATTTCAAAGTTGATTATTATCACTTTTTAAGGGAATAGAGGTGTTTTTGCATTATAGGGAGTATAATGGTCATTTTTCTTGCAAAATATGTACTCCGGCTTGAGAAGATTTTTTTGCCAATAAAAAATAGCACGGGAGGTGTTTTTGGTAATAAAAATAACACAAGGGGGGTTTTGCTAATTAGACAAAGCATAGAGGGTATTTTTGCATTTCAAGATAAGCCGGGAAGTAAAAAAACTACGAATGCATGCCTGAAGATGGCTTGCCACATTTTCCCTCGTTAGCCCTTCCACATTCATCATGTCAAGAATCCTTTTAGAAACGGCCTCTGAATTAGAAAACACTTTAAAAAGAAAGAACGAACATTAGAAAGTGCGGTAATTGACAAAAGACATTTCAAAAGCACAATAGTTTTGAGGTAATAGAACATACTTTCGATTCCCAATTGATTTACGGCTCCAACGAATTTCCTATGAAGCTCTATAGACCAGACAACACGTGGCTTCTTTTGTGTGCCAGGATCTTCACCATCATTTCCATTGTCTTCACTCTCATCATTACCCGACGTTGGAGACCAGTTAGCTTCTCCTCTTGCCCTGCCTTGATCGTTTGACTTAGTCTGGTTAGGCTTTTTTCTTCTGATAACATGCTGCCAAATGTTCTTAAGCTCGAACAGGTTTGACTAAATAATCACAAGCACCGTGAGTAAACCCTTTCATTACAAGCTTGGAATCGCCATTTGCAGACAACACTGAGACAACATTAGAGCATAAAAAACAATTAAACTTATGTATTAATATATACAAAAGGAGGAGAACACGGACGAGACTTACTGATAACGGGTAGATCCATTTCAAGACCGACAAGTTCGAGAAGCTTAAAACCGTCCATGTCGGGCATATGCACGTCGCTGATCACGAGGTCAAATCGGTCTTTGTTCTCCCTCAACATCTTCAAAGCCATTCTTGCCTGGCTCGCAGTAGTCACTGTAAACGGAATAAAAAAAACCAACCATTTAGGCAATTGAAATTAAAGACTTGGATGCAAATACTCAATAAAAATTTAAGACTATATATAGATACATTTTTGGAAAATCAAAGAATCATAAGATAAGTTTGGCAATATATAGGAATATAGAACAAATTCGACCGGAAAGTACACTACAGATGGTGTTTCAGAAAAAAAATGAAAAAAGCTAAGTCCTATAATGATAAAACAAGAGCAGTTTTGGTTTATAACATTTGTATAAGAAAGAAATTGGAGAATTTGGACAAAATATTAGGGAGATGACCACTTTCATGTTTCAAACACAATGGTTAACTTAAATTAAAAAAAAATGACCGAAAAATTGGCATTCATCAATTAACCGAAATCAGAATTGAAACTCAGAATCTCTCAAATGTCGAGAAACAATAATTGTGAAGTCCAGAAATCGGATCCACAAAATCCATAGTATACATAAAAATTAAAAGCTAAAACAAAAGATCTTCAAAATAGTGAAAATTTACACACAATTTTCTTAAGAAACCATAATAATTTCTTTGATGGCATCATTCCCTTCACTCATATCACGAACATTGTCCCACATCTCTTTAGCAGTTTTGCAGTGTTTGACTTTTTCAAACATGTCATTGTCAAGGGCTTTAGTCATGATGAAGATTCCGACTTTGTCAAGATTATTCAGCTTTATTTCTTCGGCTGTCATCTCGTCAATGTCTTTGTCAACAACCACATCTTGGTAATTAACTTTGATTGTCTTGGTGATTATGATTGGACCTTTAGTTATGCATCTATACATATTATCATTATAAGCAGCAAGAAAAATTTCCATGCGAATTTTCCAGTCCTCAAAACTCATCCCGCCAATGTGGAGTACATGGCTGATACAATCCATTTTTCAAAAGGTTTTATTTTTCAAAAAAAAATGCTCTTTTGAAAACTTTTGAAAAACACACACTAGGATCAAGCTCGTTGATCAGTCAGATGATTCAGTTGAACCACCTGCTCTAATACCACTTGTTGGTCCCAAGTGGTCAGTTGAGGTCTAGAGGGGGGGGGTGAATAGACCTATGAAAACTTTCAAAAATTTCTCTAACTTTTCTTATCAGCAGAGTAAGCTGATCGAAAACTCGTGAGACTACTTCACTGATTGCGCACTTAGCTTTATCAGTAGAGTTGACCACTGGTCTGATTTAACTTATCTGATTCAAATATAATCAGAGTTTGAAATACTTGTTTGCAGCGGATTTATCAAGTATTTTTCAACAAGTTGTTTTCTTACTTAAAAGATTTTAACCCCAGTTTCTAAACTCCTTTTTAAAATCTTTTGTTTAGTTCGTATGTTTGAGTTCTTTTGAAAATATGCAAGTAAAAATGCATTAGACAAACACACAGAATTTTTATAGTGGCTATATAGACAAGAATGTATTTTAGTCCACTCTTCCAAGTCACTTAGATCTTGGGTTATACTATAATCACAAAGTTTACAGTATACTCTGCTTGCGCAATTCAACAAATAAAAAGCCACAAGTTCGTAGTAAGAAATCACAAAGAAATCCTACTCTCCGAAGCTAGATCACTCACTAAGATGGATCTACACTCCTCACAACTTTCTCAGTTTACAGAATCACTCAGATTTTGTATTTTGCTTTGATTTCAACTTCGGCTTGAGTCAACATATGACTAAGCTGATAAGTGTTCTGTTCTTGAGTTTGAGACTTAGAAAGATTTGATCTTGAATTTGCTCTCAATGCAGTTATGTTGCTTCAGATGTCTCTAACTCTTGAATCTTGAACCATTTATACTTGAGGTTTGAATTTCTGCCCGTTAAACAAAGCAAATCTTCAGATTTTCCTTGAACATTGGTCCTTGTCTCAGAACGGCTTCTGCAACTATTCACTGTACAGTCTGCTGTACTTTCTGTCACGTCGCATTAAATGCACTATGCTGATCCGAGGTTCTTCTTCAATCATTTGTCTTTAATACCCTTCTCTTACATCATTTATTACTCCAGGTGCATTTATTACCGTTTTAATGACCTCCTGATCACTTCCACTCTGCTGATCGAATCTACCCTTCTGATGAACACTCTGCTGATTCAAATCGAACTCATCTGATTTGACTCTGCTGAAAATCCACCAGTCTGATTCCGAACTCAACATCAGATCAGTAGTCTTCTGGACCAAAATTCAACCTTATGATTTTACTTGTGTTTTCGGTTGAACTTTCTAGAGGCTTGCTAAGCTTCCATTACTTAGCTGATGACTTTTGGAAATCATCAAAACCTCCCTTCACTTTTTCATCTTCATCCAACAGTACCGCATGCGAGATTGTCCGTGAATTATGTCAAACCATTTTAAGTTTGTATAAAGACCAGTACCTTCGTACCCCAACGCAAGCGGATTTGGTCATGCTACTTAACAAAGCGAAAATACATGGATTTCCTGGGATGATTGGCTCGATTTACTGTATGCACTGGGAGTGGAAAATTGCCCAACTGCATGGCAGGGGAGTTTTTCTGGAAGGAAGAAAAAACCCACGATTGTTCTTGAAGCTGTTGCATCACATGATACGTGGATATGGCATGCTTTTTTTGGCGTGCCTGGAGCAATGAATGACATTATTGTCCTTGGTCGTTCACCTATGTTCGACAACCTCACTACTGGTAATCTTCCCGGAGTTGAGTATGAGGTGAACGATCGAAAATACTACATGCCTTACTATCTTGCGGATGGTATATATCCGAAGTGGGGAACGTCAATCCAATCGGTGAGAAACCCGATAACCCTTCCTGAACAGGTGTTCTCGTGGTATCAAGAATCATTCTGCAAGGATGTTGAACGAGCGTTCGAAATTCTCCAAGCTCGGTTCGCAATCGTAAATCAACTCGGCAGAGGATGGCATACACTTGTCGAACATTATGTTAACTTGCATAATACTTCACAATATTATTGTGGAGAACGAACGTGACGAATACAAAGACGATGACTCCGACGATGATGGTAGAGTACGTGCTAAAATTTATCCATGCGACGGGATAAAGTTGCAAAATCCAGTACTAAGAAAACAAACTTTGGATAACTATGTGATTCGTTATGATGCAATACGCTCCAAAGAAACCAACCGTAGACTTCAGAAAGACTTAATAGCCCATATGTATGCAAAATACAGTTAACAATGAATGTAATTGTTTGAATTTACTTATCTTGTTCATTTTAGTATGTATTTAAATATTTCTTAATTTAAGTATTAATTTAAATTATTTGTATAAGTGTTTAATTATATTTTCAACTAATTCGATATTTTTAAAAATATATAGCCCCCACCAATATTGTAATTAAATGATTAAATTTTAATTACAATAAAAATAAATTAAAATAAAATGTTGAATTTAATTATTAATGATTTGTCCATTAAAAAATTTAATTACAATTCTAATTAATTATTAATGATTTTAATTTAAAAATAAATAAATTTTATTATATTAAATAATTTAATTAAAGAAAAAACCCACGATTTATTAAATACTTGTAAATATACAATAAATATACTAACAAATTTTATTAAATAATTCAATTCTACAAATTTAATTTAATTTAGGATGGAATTTTAATTTTATTAAATATTTATTTAAATAATTAATTTTAAATTATTAAAAACATTTAAAAAAACAAAATAATTAAATAATTAAATAAAAAAGAAGCAATCAGGTGGCGCCAAGTGGCGCCACCTGACTTAACACGTGCCCCTCTTCTTTCCCAGAAAACACACGCGACCCCCGGGCCACGCGCAGGGCTAGCCAGAGCCTGGAGGCCGCCCCGTTCCCGCCCCAGCCCTCACCCCGGCCCCGAGCCCCACCCCGTGGCCTTACCTTCTGAGTTTTTCATATTTTTATTTTTTGAATGAATTTTGATGAAGTATATTAAATGCTTTTTCTTTTGGATATAAATTTCCCGATAGAACTACCGGGTCCACGCGCTTTTATGACGGGCAGCCGGACACCACTTTCTTGATCTAATATGATTTCTTAGTGTATTTTCATGATATTTTTGTTTCTAATTATTGAGATATTTATAGTATATTTTTTATTTATTTAGTAAGATAATTAAGAGGTTTTATGAGAATCATGGAGTTATCATAATAATACTCCCTCCTATGTTTTTTCTATTTGTCGCTTTGGCAAAAAAAAAAGTTTACTTTTATTTGTTGTTTTAGGATTTCAATGTAAATTATTTTTTTCTACCAATTTTACCCATCTTATCAATGATTGAAACTAATGTTAATTAATGCTATGATTATTTGATTAAAAGGGTATTTTGAGGTTTTTGCTTTAAAATGTGGTTATTTATTACATTTCTTTATCCGTGTGCAATTCTCCAAAATGACAAATAAAAAAATAGAGGGAGTAATATATTGCAATAAATCGCTCCTCAATCAACCCGTATTTTCGTTCCAGCTACTTATACGTTTCAATTGATTGATTCTGAAAAGTTTGAATATATGTACATCTAATTAACAATTTATTTTTTTAAGGTTCTCGATTTTACTTTAATCTATCACAGTTGCAAGTCCATAAACTTCTTGGGACTCTAGACGAAATATAGAATTTGTGCTCTATAAGGTAAGAAAAGTTATTTCATGTAAAATTTATTTTTCTTGCTTTAATAGATTCAAAAGTATTGATTAAATCTTCGTATTCTAGTTTTTTTAGCATACATTATTTCATATAGAGAGAGAGCAATATTCAAAACTGAAATTATAATTGTGTTTGATCACTTGATCTCGATGGTAAGACGAGGAAAATAAAATAAGTGTAACAAAAGATTGAACTCTGAATTTGATAAAGATGGATTGAGAGAGAAAGTAGAGAGAAAATTTTATTTGTTGGATAGTTGGAGAAAAAAATAGTTATTTCATATTTGAAGGAGAGAAAAAACTAAAATCTTGACTTCTGAAATTCTTAAAGTTTTTTTTTTTTTTTAACAATAAGAAATCTATAATAAAAATTTATAAGAAGTTGGAAAAAATAAGTGGTGATACATGGGCGCGACTTTACTACCAACTATTCTTTTACTTATATTGTTTATTTTTTATCGAAGTAAATATAAAGACATAATATGTTGATGTCCTAGGTCTTTGTCTTAAGACCCAACGACGGTCTTGCACACTTTAAACATTGTTAAAGAATTCGTTAAGTTTCATAAAGATTGACTCTTCTTCGTAAAAAACATGTGGAAATAAGGGTACGTGTTGTGATCAAATTTTCTTAACTAACAACGTAAGTATAATAACTTATTAAACATAAAAATTCACGATTTGGAAAAGACACTAGCCCAAACTTCAAAATAATTGGGAAATAAAAAGGGAAAGGGAGGGGGGGAGTGAATAATTGGGAAATCAAAATAATTTATTTACTTTTATTTATCGTTTTAGGATTTCAATGTAAAATTAATGTTCTTTTACCAATTTTACCCTTCTTACTAATACTTGTAATTAATGCTAATATTATTTGATTAAAAGGGTATTTTGGGATCTTGCTTCAAAAAGTGGCTATTTATGACATTTCTTAATTCGTGTGTAATCATTCAAAACGACAAATACAAAAAAACGGAGAGAGTACATCCAATACCATATAAGATATTCGGGAATTGGTTAAGTTGATAAGAACCACTCATTTTTAATATATCACCTAATTTCTTACACTTCTCCAAACCTAATTTTTAATATACGATATTCTGAAATTGTTCCCCATACCTACCATATTATAAATTTTCTTTTGTTTTTTATTAGTTTGAATAAATGAAAAGTATTGATGATTTGATATGTTAAAAATAGGTGTGTAGATTTAAAAGGTAGGTGAACCATAAGTTCATAACTGTAGCTGGGGCCTGAATTTGATTCAACCCAACTAAAAGATATTTTTTTAGGGACCAAAAAAAAAAGAAATTTGTTTATTAACAAAAAATTAACTAATTTGATCTGATCTGAGTCAAATAAAAAAAATTGTAATTCAAAGTACGATAGACAAATTTCAAATTTATGAAATAAATATTGATTTGATAATAAATAAATTATATACATGTATAATATTTTATTATTCTAAATAGTATTGACAATACTTTAACATCAGTATAATATAATATAAGTTTAATGTTTTATTTATCATTTCTTTTTCTTTTTCACATATTTTTAACATCAGTATAATATAATATAAGTTTAATGTTTTATTTATCATTTCTTTTTCTTTTTCACATATTTTTTACTAACAATGTAACTTATTTTGGTACATTAATATCAGGAAAATAGTTTTTCCATACAATATATTATTTCATTTGAATTAAGGGATTAAATGTGTTTATATTTTAAAGTTTGATTTTTTTTCTTTGGAGCTTAGAATTTTGCCCTAGGTAATTATGAAAAGGTTTAATCAATTGAGCTAAGTCAGCAATGATATTGTAAATAGAGGGTTGTATAATAAATATTTTGGTAAAATTTTGAAACTTCATATCTAATTAATTAGATTGGAAAAGGATTCATATTACCGAAGGTACCTTGGAATAAGGAAGTGTTTCAGCATACTAGAGAGCCAGTTAGAGGAGTGACGATTGCTACGAAGAAATTAGCTAGTGAATTGGTGCAAATTCTTTACAAGCAAGCAGGATCTCATATATGGAAACACGTTGCAGACCCGGTGGATGAAACCGGAGAGAGGTTAGGTTAAAATAAACATGGACGACGGTGTTTTGTGGAGAAAAAATTGTGCGACGGTGGGTGGTCTGATTAGGGACAAACATGGGGACTGGATCACGGGATTTGCGAGACCACTTTGGAGATGTTTCGATTACGGTGGCAAAACTCTTGGCGGCTAGAGAAGGATTGGCGCTAGCTTGGGAAAGACGGTTCTAGAAGGTGATTCTTGAGATTGATTCAGAAATAGGCCTACACGGATTATCACCCTCTTGGCAGGATTATTGAGGATTGTAGGAGTCTGTTGGGGAGGCCGTGGGAAAGTCATATTGCTCACACGCGAACAAATGAGAATAAATGTGCCGATGCACTAGCACTTATGGGTCATGAAGTTCAAGAAATCTGGAATGAGGTTCCTGATAATGTTTTGGCTACGATCTCAGTCAGCGTTTGTACCGTCGAGGTTAATCTCTGATAATATTCTTATTGCTTATGAGGTTAGTCATTATATGAAACGTAGTTCGGCAGCCCATATGGCGATAAAATTAGATATGAGCAAAGCCTACGATCGAATTGAGTGGATTTTCCTTCAGAGTGTGCTGCTTCGTTTGGGCTTAGATGAGCAGTTTGTGGATTTAATAATGCTATGTGTGACGACGGTAACTTATTCGTTTGTGCTAAATGGTGGTTCGTTTGGTTTTCTCAAACCAGAACGGGGATTACGACAAGGAGACCCATTATCGCCATATTTATTCCTTTTTTGTGCAGAGGTCTTGAGCTCGCTTATACGGAGAGAGGAAGCTATGGGGAATATAATGGGCCTTGAAGTATGTAGGGGAGCTCCAACCGTCTCTCATTTGCTTTTTGCTGATGATACGATGATATTTTGCAACGCCAATATACACTATGCGAAAAGTGTTAACAGAGTTTTACAAATCTACGAGGATGCATCGGGGCAGCAAGTCAATTTTCAAAAATCTAGCATAGTTTTCAGCAAAAGCACAAGTACAGAAATGATTGACTCCATTCGGGGAATGATACCTATGGATGTGGTGGATAAACATGAGA
Source organism: Penstemon newberryi var. newberryi (assembly GCA_030819805.1). Lineage (NCBI taxonomy): Eukaryota > Viridiplantae > Streptophyta > Magnoliopsida > Lamiales > Plantaginaceae > Penstemon > Penstemon newberryi. The sequence continues at coordinate 1,831,371 of JAUALY010000003.1, read as the reverse complement.
AATATTTGGGACTCCCATCAGTAGTAGGAAAATCGAAGCGAGAAGCTTTTGCTAATATTCGGGATAAGATTTGTGGTACATTAAAAGGGTGGAAAGAGAAGTGGTTATCGAAAGGAGGCAAAGAGATTTTGATCAAAGCGGTTATCCAAGCTATTCCCTCGTACGCTATGAGCTGCTTTCGGCTTCCGTCATACTTCACGAAAGAGATTAAGGGCCTTATGGCCAATTTCTGGTGGGAAGGAAAGCAAGGTAAGGGTATCCATTGGGCAAAGTGGCACGACCTTTGTAATAGTAAACTTTATGGGGGGCTGGGTTTTCGTGAATTCGAGGCGTTTAACATGGCTCTCCTTGCAAAACAAATGTGGCGTTTACTGGAAAACCCGGAAAGTCTACTAAACAGAATTTTCAAGGTTCGATATTATCCGGACACGGATATTTTGGAGTAACGATTGGGATCAAATCCGTCATATACTTGGAAAAGCATTTGGGGAGCCAAAAATCTACTCAAAGTTGGCCTTCGTTGACGCATAGGTAATGGCAGATTGGTGAAGGTGTGGGGCGATAAATGGATATCAAGGGAATCTACATTTCAACTGATTACACCGAGAGGTAATAATCCACCCGAGATGAAGGTTTGTGAACTCATAAGCAGCACTTCTGGCCAATGGGATAATGATAAAATGAGTTCGATGTTTTTTTGCTGAAGATTGCAATCTCATTCTCTCAATCCCACTGGGTAGTGGCCGAACCGAAGATAGACGGATATGGCATTACAGCAGGAATGGCCTTTTCTCCGTACGTAGCGCATACCATCTTGCCGTTAAAAGAGATCAAGAATCCGAAAGAGGGGCTGGTAGTAGTTCGAATATCTCAAATGTGAAGGATTGGAAATGGTTATGGGATTTAAAGCTACCAAATAAGATCAAAATTTTCTTAGGGCGTGAGTGTAAAAATTTACTGCCAATGCGAAGCAATTTAACGAAACGTAAGGTGTCTTTGGAGGATAAATGCGGGATTTGTTTGGGGGGAGTCGAAGATATCCAGCACTGTTTATACTTATGTACTTGGGCGCGACAAATCTGGGCTTTAAGTGGAATTTCATGGGCGACTTATCAGTTTTCTGGAACAAATACAAGTGAGTGGTTTTTTAGCATGAAACGAAAAACGGATGCTGCAGTGTTTGAGCTATGTGTTGTTATTTGCTGGAGCATATGGCATTCAAGGAATAAATTAATCTTTGAAGGTATTGCCCCAGATGCATTAAGGACAGTAAGTTTTGCAAAGAATTATGTGGAAGATTTGAAAAAAGCTACAGCTGAGGTTCTTAGAGCACAAATATTTGGGAATAGAAGTGATGTGAGATGGATTCCACCTGATGCAGAGTGTATCAAATTGAATTTTGACGCGGCTATAAATGCAGAAGATGGATCGTGCGCGCTGGGATTGATTGCCAGATCAAACAGAGGGGCTTGTGTCGGCTGGTCGTCAATTTGCATTAAGCAACCGTTAGATCCTTCGGCGGCAGAAGCAAAGGTTGCGTTATTTGCAGTGAATTATGCAGCTGGTCAAAATTGGAGGAAAATCATGATCGAAGGCGATTCGAGTGTGATTATTGCAGCAATTGAAAGTGAGGGTGCTTCGAGAGCAGATTTTGGAGGAATTAATGATGAGATTAAGGAAGTAGGACAGCTTTTTGACTCGTTTAAAGCCTGCCACATCCGACGCGAAGGAAACAAAGTAGCTAATGAGATTGCAAAATTGTCATTTAGAGAAACGTTTGATTCTTGTGTTTTACCGGAGTTTATCCATAACATTGTAATTTCTGATATGATTCATGAATAAAGCTATCCTTTTCACTCAAAAAAAAATAATGTTTTGGCTATTATTGAAGATGGTGTAACATAGTTGAGTTTAGTTATTTTTCTTAAAAATAAAATAAAAACCCGAGGATTAAAAAATTTACCATTTTTTTCATGTACTAATTCATTATAGATTCGCTCTACAGTAAAGCCGGCAAGTAAATATCTATTAACATTTGAATAAAAAAAATACTTCCTCCGTCCCTTTTTTTTTTTTCGCTACTATCACTTTTATGGAGTTTAATGTAAAATTTGAAAACTGAAACTTTTATGTATGTTTATATTTATGCCTTCAAGTCAATGATGTCAAATCATTAAGGTGATAGTATTTTTGAAAAAATTAAGTCTATTTTTTAAATGGATTGTTATTTAGGAAAAAAAATAGTAGAAAAATAAAGTCACTTGTATTAACATCTCTCTTACTCATGGCCCCCGCAGCTCCAAGTCCGGCGATTCAATTTTCGCCGTCGTTGATTGCGTGGTAAGCATATCCGTTCTAATCAATAAACACACTCTTCGATTCCGTACATCACATAAGACAATTTAGGGACGGGCAATTTCATTTATTTTGAATTTATATCTTGGTAATTAGTTTTACCAAATATTCGCAGAACGCGGAGCTATTTACTCTGACCTACGGTGCTATCGTGCGCCAGCTGATCACCGATCTAGAGTAGGTGGATGAGGTCAACAAACAGCTCGATCACATGTAGTATTTGATTATTTATAGACTATTTTTTTATTGATTAAAAATTAAGATGATTGATTATTCCTGTTTAATATTTCTATTAAAGTTATATTATGTCAATGGCGAAGTTTTTTGAGTACTTCTGTTATATTGCAGGGGTTATAATATTGGGGTTCGGCTAGTGGATGAATTTCACGTGAAATCTAATGTTTCGAGATGTGTTGATTTTAGAGAAACAGCTGAAGTCATTGCTAAGGTAATCTTGTACTCGTACCGTTGCTTAGCCTTTATTGATGTTCGTTTTGGCATTTGAGTGTGAAGGAGTTTTAGTGGTATATAAGGTTTTAGTTTTACTGTAAATTATATAATAGAGTTTGTACCCGCTCTAGTGATTATTTTGGAAATAGGAAAGGAGTTGGAAACACAAATCTGGGCTTGGTTCCAGTTTTACTTTAATATGTTTATCCCCGCTGAGCTTTCTCTATTAAATGGTATAGGTTTGAGTAAGCAGGGTCTTTTAAGTCTAATTTGTATTGGATATGTGAAACTTGTTATTAATACAGTTGTAGTGACATAAATAGGTGAAGTAGATACTATCTTGTTGTCAAAGTTCATAAACATAAAGAGGGTTTTGAGTTGAGCTATCATTTTCACATTTAAAAGATTTGGAATAGTTTAGACATGCTGTCATACCTATGATGTATAAAGATATTAGTGATCACTTCTTAAAATTGTTTAATTAGCTGTTGTTGACCATGATGCCTCGGCTATTGGTCTGGCTTAGATTACGCATGACTAGATCGAGAGATTGAACACTTGAAAATGTAAATGAGCCTGAAAGAAAATATGAAATGATAATTATCACTATTAGTTCGGAAGAATCTTTACTCGACTGTTTAATTCTACCAGTTGGCAGAGAAGTACTTTTACTTCAGGTGTTCAGTTAGTCTTCCCACTTTTCATTTCCATTCTATCCCTATATGCTAAGCTATTATATCCAGCCACACGTTTCTCCTATTTTATTAAGGTATGAAGTCATTATGAAATAAGGGTGTGTTATGGACTAATTTGTTTTGTGGGTCTTATTCCCAAAGTTTTTGTATATTAAATCTATTCTAAAATGTCTCATGAACAGGTCGGATTCAAAATGTTCCTGGGTGTCACAGCATCTGTTATTAACTGGGACACAGAGGGGACAACCTGCAGTATAGTTCTAGAGAATAATCCTTTGGTCAACTTTGTTGAGCTTCCTGATACATGTCAAGGACTGTATTATTGCAACATTTTAAGTGGAGTTGTCAGAGGAGCTTTTGAGATGGTGAGCTCTCTCCCTTCCATAAATATCTTATCATTCTTATATAGTACTAGTGTGGTCACTTCTTAGTGCTCGTTTTACTACATGCGTACTTCATGAACATGTTAATGACGGTGTACTATTTTTAATCGTAGTCTTGTAAGTCCACTTTGTCCTTTTGAGATATGACTGAAGTTTTAGTCTTCCGATTTACTACTAAAACAATTCAAACTACAAAACCTAAATAAGAGCAGAGAAAAGAGGAAGAACCAAAACAAACTATGAAAACCGATGTTCTTGGTATCTACACGAATATATACTCAGGGCCGAAACCATGAGCTCCCCTTGCACCTCTTCCCCCCCCCCCCCCTTGCACCTCTTCCCCCCCCTCCCCCCTCCAGCCCCCCAAAAAATAAAAATAAATAAGGAATCAAAATATTTCATATTTTTTGTTGGCTAATATTGTGTCATCTTATTTTTCTCGTATAATGCTTTAGCACAATCTTGCCAGAAAGTGGACTGATAGGCTCATTAACCATTTCATCTGTCCCAAAAGATGTTTTGTTCTATGCTTGTGGCCCCCCAAAATTCTCGCACCCCAACAAATTTGTTCTGCCCCTGAATATACTACGGTCTCCTTGTTTTCAGCCATTTTTTAACGACTTATTAGTTGTTTTTGTTAATTCGGTTAGGTTACTGCTTGTAAGATTCTTACCAGACGTACACAGTCATGTTTTCTGTTCCCTTATTTAGGTTTCGATGAAAACCGAGGTCACATGTCTGCGTGACATGCTTAGAGGGATGATGTATTCAAGTTGCAGGTGAAACTTCTGAAACATGTACCTGAGCAGTGCCCGTATAAACATGATGAGTAACATGCTTCTTCTCCCTTTAAGTACATTCTAGAATCTTTGACCATTGTAATTTTACTGTGTTATTGAGATTTTCTTTACCTCCACTAACTAGTTACTTGATTACCTTTGGCTTAGTCATTCAATGTGGGATGTGGAGTTTCTTTCTAAAAAAAGCTTTGATGAAATAATTTTTTGTTTTCTATTTTTTTTTATACTTTATATCAGTGGTTAGATATCTTTTGTGGCAAAATAACATTTTAAGTCCTTTTAACTTTCAGTGGTCCGCAACACTTAATTTCCCCCGAGCTAAGTACATCATATATAATTCTTGTACCCGCAATTTTAGTCCACTTCTAAATGCTCTTTTGCCCATCTTTTGTTACTTGTAGTTTTGTTGTCTCAAATGCGTTAGAAAAGGTAAAATCATCTCTGTAGCTCTGCTTACTTCTTTACAATGATTCCCCAGTCAATTTTCAATATTTCTTCCATGTTAAATCAAGAAGTTTGTGAACATTTTAAAGTATTTCTTACTCCAAACTTTCTGACGAGGTAGTGTTGTTTCTAACACCTAAATGGCAAGTGTTTACTAAATCTTGAATATTTTTCTTATCATTCCAAAACTTGTAATTTTCTTGGAAAAATATGAGTGAACTACACTGGCAACACGGTTTTTCAATGTTATTATGTATGAGAACACGTCGGAAAGCTTTGGTTGAAGGTCGTGGTGTGCTGTGGGAGGCGGCGATTGGGGCAACGTCGAATGGATCCATGGTAACGTTTAGGGTGGGGTTGGTTACGAGGGTGAGGTTCAAGATTGTGTTTTTGGTTTACTAAGAGGCATAATTTGGTGGTGAGGGCAACTGTGGAGGTCGATGGCTCAGGCAAGAAAATCAAGAACGGCATTAGGTTATAGTCGGGTGCATCGGAGGGTAGGTGCAGCCATGTGTGGATTGGGCTGCTGCTTGTTTTGGGAGGCTTGGTTGATCTGTTATAATTTTGTAAGTCTTAATTCACATTTGTGTCAATTTTATCTTGAATTTGGCCATTTCTATTTAGTATTTAAGTTGAGTTTGATTTGGGGACTAGGGGTGATGTTGTATTGTACATATGTGGGATTGGGAGAAATGCATCATTTAAACAATTGAAATTTATTGTAATGCAGATTCTTATGGAATGAAAAGAACTCTTTAAGATTCAACTTGGATTGTGAAAAGAGGGCAACTATAAAGGAATTTTCATGGTGATTTACATAAATCTGCCAATAAGATGTTATTGTGGTGTCTGCACTTATTTTAAGATTTAGACCCTTCAAGATCATTTGTTCGGGTCTCGATGGATAGGCAAAAACCACACTTAGCTCAACTCTCCCTCTAATATCTTTTTACATTGCATCTTTTCGCCAGGAGCTCTCTGGATCAATCTCACTCTTTCTATCAATAATTGCAAAAACCGAACGAACAACATTACTTCCTCTAGACAAATCTTTGGTCATGCTTCCAGCTTCAGCAATTGTGTATGCAGTAAATAGAAGTGCTTGAAAGAGTCTCTCTGGAGATATGAACCCCCTTGACGATAGCCTACCTCCATACAAATAAGCTAAAGCTGTTGAGGCTGCTGCAAGAACCTGTGAGCTAAATAGGCCAACACTCGCAATCCAAGATTGTCTAATACTCTCCCTCTTCGGGCCCTCCAGCGTTTCTAAAAAGCCCGACTATCCTTTTATGAGACGAAAAAGCAGTTATTGTACGATGATTAATCACTTCTTCACTTGCTAGTTGGCTTCCCTCCTTTTGTGCTGTTTGAGCTTTCACCGACACACTCTTCATTAGAACGCTACTTAGATAAAAGCTTCCAATGAGTAAAGGTTGAGCCGCCATCATCACTAGTCCTAGCCTGTTATTAGATTAGTTTCCCAATCCAATTAGAGATTCGATGAATTTTATTCGATTAAGTAAATCCATTATTAGAAATAGATGAAGTGAATATGAATTTAAATAATCCAATCCAATTGAAGATTCAAATTCGATAATTTTATATTATGTGTTATTTATATATATAGTACTAACCAAACACAATGGTACTTCATAGGATGTAATCTATTTAAACTTAGAATATTATAAATAAAGTAGTTTTCAGTTCAAACACTAATATTTCATAGGATCTAACCTATTGCACTTTTGACATTGCATAAATGTTTCCCTGAAACATTTTAATACCAATATTCTTAATGAAATTTTGATAGAGTTCTTATAGTTACAATTGTAGATATGCCGTTCAGTTCTGAAAAAAATAAACTTTACATAAAGTGATTAAAATCAAGTGTATTTGTACTTCATCAACAGTAAAGAATGTGTATGTACTCAATTGGGGGTATTGTTGCTTTTCACAGGGACAAAAGCAATACTACTTCAGGGTTTAAGTTGAAATTGAGGAAACGCATAAGAACTAGAAGGCATGAGGATGTTCAACAACATGGGTATGATAGGGTATGTTTTGCTCACTTTTCTGGATTTCATTAATTGTTAGTTCTCATAGTTTTGAAGGATTATGTTTGAATATTGTTTTATTTTTAGATAATACTCTTTCGATTTGGAGTAGAAGCTAATGCGCACTTTGTGATTTTGGAGCAAGGCAATATTATTCTCACAGATTCTGAGTTCACTGTCCTTACTCTCCTGTGGTCACACAGGTTAGCTATTCCAATGTTTCTGCTTGTATTGTTCATTAGCCTCATCTGATAGGGTGTAGTTAGATTCATTTTTCTCGATTATTCATGACTAGCTGCACACTGTTACTACTCCGATTTTTGGCATGTGTCAATATGGCTGCAAATAGGGTGTAGTTAATTTTGACACAGTATCTCTAACCAATAACAGGAATGGATAAGGGAATTGCAATGATGTCACGGCATCGTTATCCAGTTGAACTATCTCGAGTCTTTGAGCGTACCACAAAAGATAAAATGTTGGCAGCTTTAAAATCTTTGGGGGAGGGCAAAAAAGATGAGCATCTAATTAATAGTGAACATGGAAATGATAGTTCCAACGCCCACATTGGGAAGCAAGGCAATATGAAGAATGTGAAGTCCCGAGCCAAGGCGGCAACTCTGAAGGTTGTTCTTGGGGAAGCATTATCAGAACATATTATATTGGATGCTGGCCTGCTTCCAAGTACAAAAGTTAGCAAGGACTTCAAATTGGACGATAATACCATCCAGGTTCTGGGTGAGGCTGTAACAAGGTTTGAGGACTGGCTAGCAGATGATATTTCTGGTGAGAAAGTACCAGAGGGATACATCCTGATGCAGCAAGTAAATTCAGGGAAAAGGCATGATGCTGTATATGAGAAAGGAAATTCAGAGAAGGTTATCGTTGTTATCATTCTTCTTAATATTTTTTGGTCTACCTTTGAAAGGAATATGGATTTATTTACTTATGCATGTTATATTTTGGTATTGATTTTCTTCCTCTGCAGATCTATGATGAATTTTGCCCACTGTTGCTGAACCAGTTCAAATCAAGAGATTCCATTGAGTTTGAGACGTTTGATGCAGCATTGGATGAGTTCTACAGTAAAATTGAACGCCAGCGTTCTGAACAGCAGCAAAAGTCGAAAGAAAATTCTGCTATGCAAAAACTTGACAAAATCAAAATTGATCCACATAAAAATAAATTTCCATGGAACATAACAAAGCTTATATGTTTTCTGTTATACTAACATATGAAATGCTTCCGAGATGCGTGAACAGGAGAATTGCTTCATAGTTACTCCCCTCCCCACCCCCCACCACCCCCCCCCCCCCCAAAAAAAAAAAAAAACACACATGCACGCACAAAAAGAAAGAGGAAAATAAATACAACATGGCTTCTTAGAAGTTGGATAGGGTTTTGAATTTGAAATCAATAATTATTTTGTCATTTTATTATTAAAAGGTTTACTTTATGTTACAGGAAAGCAGTGTGCATGCACTGAGGTGATAAGTTAAACAGTGTGTAAAGATGGCAGAACTAATAGAATATAACATAGAAGATGTAGAGGCTGCAATCTTAGCAGTACATGTAGCTCTTGCAAATGGTATGAGCTGGGTTGATTTGGGTCGTATGGTGAAGAAGGAGAAGAAATCTGGAAACCCTGTAGCTGGCCTCATCGACAAGCTTCATCTTGAAAGAAATTGCATAACGCTGCTGTTGAGCAACAATCTTGATGAGATGGATGATGATGAAAAGACTCAACCAGTGGACAAGATATTTCATGAAACGTTTTGACGTGTTATTGTGTTGTGTTTCATATTAGTGAAGCATAACCTAATTTAGTAAAATCGCTTGCATGTGGTGTGGTTTATTATCTTTACTCAGGATTTATAACAATCACAGTCACAAAATACCAGCGTTGTTCGACATATAGTTGTCAGAATCTGATTAGATAATCCCATGCTAATGCTCGGCGGTATTATGAAATAAAGAAGAAACAAGAGAGCAAAGAGGTGAAAACCATTACAGCGCATGTGAAAGCTTCAAAGGTGCTGAGAGAAAAACACGCAACTCTCTCAGGTAGCTGAAATTAGTTACTTATTCTTTTGTCTAATTGTTTCGGTGATAATATAATTCATGCAAAAAGTTTCTACTTTTTCTTTGGTGAGACCGACAAATGACAACTTGAATATTCCAAGATGTATGCTTTACAGATAGTATGGTAAAAGTATAAATAAATAAATTAACAAAACTAGGTCGTGATTTGTGGCCTACTTATTCTAGATATATGTACCTAGCTGATCTCTCTTGCAAGGTTGATTTGTTATTTTTCATAAGTACACAATATTCTCCATATACTCACTCTGCATGAAAAAACTGTTTCCACAATTTCACATATCCATAAATTTCACTGGTTTGGAAAATTCAATTGGTTTATCAGCAGCGAATATTATCTGGTTATCAGTGGACGAGATGCTCAACAAAATGAGATGATAGTCAAGCGTTACATGTCCAAAGGAGATCTGTAAGTAATCTTTGTCTCTCAGTTTTGAAGTTTCAGAAAGTTTTAGATGAAGTCTCCCATGTTTTTTTAAGAGGTTTACTGCTGAATTATTGGTTTAAAATAACTCGACTGATATTATGTCTCTCAAAGAACGAGCTTCTGGCTAAGTGTCTTTCTCCTCAATTATTTGGTCGTCCTGTTATTTCGTTCATCTGCCATTTAAAAATACATAATACGAAAAAAAGAAAAAAAAAGAAAAAAAAAGAAGAAGAAAAAACATTTGATGTGCTAAAAGCAGATAATTTACCATAAAACAGGTATGTTCATGCAGAACTCCATGGTGCTTCGAGTACTGTGATCCAGAATCACAAGCCTGAAAGCCCTGTACCTCCTTTCACTTTAAATCATGCAGGATGTTTCACAGTGAGTTCCTTTGTTCTTTCCAATTTCTGTATTATGTCTTTACAGTCTGAGAATAATTAAATTAACTACCTCCATTGTTATGTAGGTCTGCCATAGCCAGGCTTGGGACTCGAAGATTGTGACTAGTGCTTGGTGGGTGTACCCTATCCAGAAGAGTAAAACGGCTCCCACCGTAGAATATCTTACAGTTGGAAGTTTCATGATCCGTGGTAAGAAAATATTTCTTCCACCACATCCTCTTATTATGGGTTTTGGAATTTTATTTCGCTTGGATGAGAGTTCTTTGGGATCTCATCTGAATGAAAGGAGGGTAAGAGGTGAAGAGGAAGGAATAAATGACGCTGAGCAAAGTGAACATTTCAACGAAATATCAGACTCTGGTTCTGATTCTGAGAATGAAATACCAGATCAAAAAGCCACGTTAGAGCCATCAGGCCTCGAAGATTTGTCAAACGAACCAACATGATAGGACTTCTTTTTAGTGGCTTCCTCAACGGCTTAACTGCTTCTCACCAACTACAAATTCAGATAACTCGTGTGAGGAAATTACTTCGATGAATTATGTTGATAGTGATAAAGTATCTGATGCTTCTGGACAAGCCTCTGTTGCTGTTAACTCAAATCTAGAAGATTTAATTGACAAAGCGCTTGAGCTTGGATCTGCTGCCACTGCTGTTAAGAAATATGGGCTCCAAGCTTCTCAAAAGGAAACAGTGGAGGAACATGATCATAAAGTAACAAAGGCAGTGCAGAGAGAGAAACCATATATTTCAAAAGCTGAAATAAAGAAGAGGATAAAGAAGCAGAAGAATATTCCGACATTGTAAGCCCGCCAGATGAAATAAAAAGTTGAAAGCCAAGTAGTGGAAAAGTTAGCCGTGGAGAGAGAGCTAAATTGAAGAAGATAAAGGAAAAGTATGCTGACCAAGATGAGGAGGAGCGAAACATTAGAATTGCTCTTTTGGCTGTAAGTAAACCCAAGTTGATTATTGAACTAAATGATTACTTTCATTTTGTTTCCACAATAGGTTCTCCAACTCTCATTCTATCTCCTTTTCTTATAACCTTTTGTCTTTTGTATACATGTCAGAATAGTAGCATAATTGCTCGTGTCTTCCTAAGAATTGAGTTCTGGTCACACCAAATATATGAAGAAACTATAGTACATCTCTTCCAAAAGAAGTGGAAGTTGTCCTATTATTAAAATGCTAGTTGTTGTTTGGGAAGCCTTAACATTACAAAAGACTAATACTATTGTGGTGCCTCATATTTGACATTAAAATTACTGTGCAGGCTGCTGGCAAATCGAAGAAGGATATTGACAAGTCTGCGAATGTAAAGGCCACCGAAGAAAATGAAGTCATGGTACCTAGCGGTATAGTTTTCATTAACATATAGATAATGAAATTCTTGTTTTATTCACTCTCCAAATGGCATGGTTACCCGATGAAACTAATATTGATGTTGAAATGTTTTAAGTTGATTTCTGCTAGCATCCCCCCCCTCCCCCTTTTCGGCCTGGAGTCAATTTGTTGTGTTGCCAAACAAAGTTAGTATGCAAGCCCTCTTGGAGCAGCTCAAGATAAGATCCTAAAGTTGTTAAACAAAATAAAATATGTCGAGGTCGTTACATAATAATAAGAGAGACTTATAGTCCATGATCTGATGCACCCATAGTGTTACTTATCTGTTCCATTTCTGGAACAAATGCTTTAGTGTGTAGATTACCTTTCTAAACTAACTTGCACTTATCTGGACAACTTGGTTAAAGTTTTTTCATTAATTTTTCAACAAAAAACTGAATCGTGCAATTTGTTTGAGCATTGTATGCAATTGTTAATAAATCTTTTTATGTTTCACTGGAATTTCATGTAGTATAACAATCTCTTGGACTCAATCTTTGAAATGCAATATATTCATTTGTTCTATGATGATGGCATTGAAATGCATAAATTCACCACCACCGCCACCCCCTTCATGTGCAGTTGCTGTGGATGCTGTAAAAGATATGTTACAAATATTTCCTTGATTATCATTTCATCTGCCAAGTCCAAAATCCAAGAACCAAATTGTGTGTCGTTTTGGTTAGTGTTGTAAAGCTTATCCAATTCTTTTCTCAAATCTACTTGTATGCAGACGGAAATGAACTGATGAAGGTTTGCACGGATCCTGAGCTTGTTGCTGCTAAAGTGGTAGGGAATGTGAAGGTTTCAGCAGCAGGCCGCCTTACTCAGCTGAAGCAAAAGCAGAAGAAAAGTAAGAAGACGAACAAAGCAATGAGTTAATATAAGAAGATGTTTGTGTCGTGGATTTCCATTTTGACTTAACTGGCAATATGATTGTATATATCGTTCCTTGTATTAGTTTTCTCGTTCGTTCGTTCCTTCATTGTCATATTTTAACATACCGTGATATTAGTCTAGGAATGTTTGTTGTTCACATGTTTTGAAAGTTATTTTTAAGTCTCTTTTCGAGGTGGAATTATTTTGTTAATTTTCATGGACTTGTTTTATAATAACTTGAACTTGATTGGGATGCATGCATGATTTATCGAGTTATCTTTATTACTGACGGACATATAACCAAAATGTTAATATTTATATTTTTGTGAATCATATTGTATGAAAAAGAAATTCAATAGTAATTAATTGAACACACGTTGTGCATCTTCCTAATTTCAATAAAAAGGTCGACTAACCTATTTGAAACAAGGGCTCAAGATCAAAAATCGATCCTTGATCAAAAACTACAAGGAACATTTTCAAGAAAAAGAATTAATTTACAACAAATTTTAGAATCGGGTCGAATAACCCGACCCAACAAAGATAAATCAAACCCGCTTGCTCATTAGTAAAATAGTTTTGAGTATAACCATTTCATCTCCCTCGACCCTCGCCTCTCCATAAACCCGTACCACCGTAAATCCACCGTAAATCCTAACCATCCTGGGAAAATGGGAAGCTTGCTCCGAAGATCTTCATTACTCACGAAGAAGACCCTCACTCATGGGGTTGGTGTATGTAAGTTCCAGGATAGGTCTTCCACTTATTTCTCCAAAGAGAAGAGGGTCTTCTCTTCGAGTGGAGACGCCGATGAAGGACTCGAAATTTCAAAGTTAGGAATTTCACAAGATATTGTATCGGCTTTGGATAGGAGGGGGATCTTAGAGCTTTTCCCCATTCAGGTCAGGTTTAGTACTATAACTTCAAAATTTTATTTTACTTGATTATGAACTATGTTTGCATTTACTGTTTTTGAACTCTCGAACTATGTTTGCATTTACTGGTGTTTTTTCTCTTTTGGCATTCTGATTGAATAAATACGATGAAATTGTTCATCTTTTCCTAATGAAATGGCAGAGAGCTGTTCTGAAACCAGCTATGGAGGGGCGTAATTTGATTGGTCGAGCTAGACAGGGAACGGGGAAGACGCTAGCTTTCGGGATTCCTATAATGGAGAAGATCATTCAATTTAAGGAGATGCATGGGTACGCTTTTAAAACTAATGTTTTAATATCTGAATTTTTTTTTTTTGAATTATGAATATTTATAGGCTGAAGATATCTGTTTTTCTTAATCATTAACCATGCAGACGAGGAAGGTATCCCTCTGCTATTATTATGGCTCCCACAAGAGAACTAGCCCAGCAAGTCGAGAAGGAATTTGTTGAGTCTGCCCCAAAATTAGCTACTCTGTGTGCTTATGGGGGTGTTCCAATATATAAGCAAATCAGTACTCTTAGCCATGGTGTAGATGTGCTTGTGGGAACCCCTGGGCGAGTCATTCATTTGATCAAGCGCGGTGCTTTGAATTTAACGGAAGTGAAATTTGTTGTTCTTGATGAAGCTGATCAATTGCTTAATTTTGGATCCTCAAACGCTGTAGAAACTATCTTGGGATGTATAACACAAAAACATCAAACCATGATGTTTTCAGCTACAATGCCAACTAGACATACCCAAAAATTCTTACATGATCCGATTATTGTTGACCTTGTGAGATATGAACCTTTTTGTTTCAAATTATTTGTTTGATCAATATTAGATTAGACTTAACTTATTGGAACCCCACATGCACGTATTGATGTAACTTATGTTATATTTTCAGGTGGGAGACCAGAAATTAGCTGCTGGGATTACCTTATATTCAATTACATCGGAGAAACTAACAATTATTGAGCCTTTGATACAGGTATGAATTTTGAACTTTTATAATGTTTAGTTATAACTGATTTGTAGTCCCTTTATTGCATTTATTTTGTAGTCTTAAAGTTAGTGTAAGTTATCAAGAATATCAACATTGTATAATGTGTTTTGTAATCAGGAGCATGCCAAGGGAGGCAAATGCATTATTTTTACTCAAACGAAGCGTGATGCCGATCGATTGGCATATGGCATGGAAAGGAGCTTCAAATGTGAGGCATTACATGGCGGTATTCCACATAACGAAAGGGAAAGAACTCTTTCTTCTTTCCGAGATGGACAAATCCAAATCTTGGTGACTACTGATATAGCTGCCCGTGGACTAGACGTACCAAACGTCGATCTGGTGATTTTTCTTTGCTTGATATATTCTTCTACTATGTAGTGCATTCTTTCTTATGAGTTATTGGAAGAGTGAAGAGCTATTGTTTATTTTTAGCATTTCATTGTTGTTGAGTGTAAAATTGAGGCCATTTTTCCAAATAAAGGAGACTATTGGACCAAAGATGACTTATTAATTTGCTGTGGGGGTGATATATTAGCTTGTTTTTAGGATTTCATAGTCCATTTTTCACTCTTTTAACCATGTAAATCTAGGTGAGCTCGATTACCCAATTAAAGTAGTGTTAATTATAAGTAATGTTGACTTCATGGATGCCTAAATTAGTTTTATGTTGGATAGTAATCTTAAGAAAGAATGTTTATGACTAATAAGTTGGGCGGTCCGCCTAATTAGGTGTGATTATCTTTTTATTATCATTGTCTTTTTTATTCAAAAGAACAAGAGAGCAAGATTATGAACAAATTAATTACCAAGACTAGTAGGACCGCTCACTCATATATAGAATTTTATGTGCAACAACTTATCTTTAATAATTTGGTCAATTAATGTTATAAGTTTTTAATTATCAAAAGTTAAATTTATAAAACTGAAGAGTCATCTTAGTCTCTACACAATATATTTAAAGAATAGAAGAGTTGAGCGGCTTTGGGTTCAATTCTTGTGATGATAAAAATAGTTTGGGTTCAATTCTTGTGATGATAAAAATAGTTTGGCGTAAAAGATCAAAATATTAAAACTGGGAGTATTAATGTTGCTTTTTCGTAGATCTCAGTTCTTTAATTCCTTTGGGTTTGGTTGGGTGTATCATAGTGGAATTTTCCTTTTTGCCTAGGTGATACATTATGGACTTCCTAACAGTTCGGAGATATTTGTTCACCGAACTGGAAGAATCGGTCGTACTGGGAAGGAAGGTACTGCAATTCTCATCCATTCAGCCCATCATCATGGAGACGTTAAAGCTATTGAGCGAGACGTTGGTTGCCAGTTTGTCGAGGTAAGTGTAAACTATCGATTTTCCTGTTATGTTTTCTTAGTATTTTTGCTTCGTATTATCTAGAGACGAATGATACAACTCTCTTTTTTTATTTTTGTCACCTTTCGTGTTAGCTCTCGACAATAGGTGTTGAAGAAGCCGTTGGAGACTCGACAAATGGTGTTCTTGCTAGAATTGTGAGCACAAGTTATAAATTCATGATCAAGGAGTTAATTAAGATGTGTTTGTTGTTTTGGGGTTGCTACTCGGCTGGCCATACGATCCATACAGAATTGATTGGGGAATCGATTTCCGATTTAATGCACAGACATCATCAAGAAACTCTTGATACAATTCAAAGAATGAATGAAGGACGACTCAGAGAAATCAAAGAAATTCTTGATGCGTTAAAAACAATTGTGGATCAACAACCAAAAGAAGCTTCTACAAGTGTTTTAACTAACTTGATGAAAGTTATTTTTAGGCGTTGGTGGTAATTAGAAATAGTAGCCCACACTGATCACTTTCTTTTAAAACCTTAAATTTGAGCTACAACTCATCCTACTTGTGTCAAAAGTAGGTTGTTTGATTTGAGCACTGGAAATGAAAATATGTATTTACTTTGGATTTCTTCTCTGCTACATTATATGTCATGATGAAGTTCATTAGTTATTGAAGCAAATCTGATTTTGCTTTGTTTTGGTGCTTTGTGACATTAGTGGTAGATGCTCTTCACTTTACTCCCTCCGTTGTTTTTTTAATTTTTTCGTTTTAGATTTAGATGATTGTACGCAAATTAAAAAATATAATAAATAGTTATTTTATTAAGGTAAAACTCTAAAACACCATTTTTTAACCCGAAAATCACATCACTAATTACAACCATTAAATAAAATTGATTGAAAAAAGACAAATAAAAGTAGACAATATTTTTTGTCAAAAGCAACGGATAAAAAAAATGGAGGGTGTAGCGAAGCAACAAATTAATATATTATGTCAGAATATCAATTGAATATACTTGCAAATTAATATGTAAGAAGATTAGTATGGAATTATACAAATATACATATTAATGTTGGGCCTTGTAAATCGATTTGACTATACTTTTTTTCCAAAACATAATTCAATTAAGTTGATGTTCAAAATCATAAATAAAAGGAGATCTAAACCAATACACAAAACGAAAAGGACAATTAACACTATATTCCAAAACATAGATCAATTAAAATCTAACATAACACAAACAAAAAACGATTAAATACGACGACATAATTTGTAATATTGGGCCTTGTAAATCGATTGGTCTATACTTTTTTCCAAAACATAATTCAATTCAGCTGAGATCTAATATTCAAAATCACAAATAAAAGTAGATCTAAACGAATTCATGGAAAGGAAAGGACAATTAACAATATTTTCTAGAACATAGATCAATTGAAATCTAACATAATCACAAACAAAAAACGATTAAATACAATGACATAATTTGTAATATTGGGCCTTGTAAATCGATTGGTCTATACTTTTTATCTAAAACATAAATCAATTCAGCTGAGAACTAATGTTCAAAATAACAAATAAAAGTAGATCTAAACGAATAAACAAAAAGAAAAGGACAATTAACACGATTTTCCAAAAGATAGATCAATTGAAATCTAACATAACACAAACCAAAAAAACGATTAAATGCGACGACATAATTCGTAATATTGGGCCTTGTAAATCGATTGGTCTATATTTTTTTCAAAACATAATTCAATTCAGTTGAGATCTAATGTTTAAAATCAAACAGAAGAAAAGAGAGGAAAATTACCTGAGGGAGTAATGATTTTGATGGACTAACGATTTTGATTGATAAAAGAAGAAGAGATACATTATTATCTGTGGCTGGCAAGGAGCCGTCCTGTCCTGTCCTTTCATTATATATCAGATGAGACCGACTTATTTACGAAACAGCCAGCCTTGACCTAAATATCGCGAATAACGTATATTTTATTAATCATAAACGGCAAAGATTACCTGTACTTATTACCTTCTTTTAAGTACTTACTTTTTCCAGTTTCCTACTTTCCTCGAGTAAAATTTCATTTCCCGACAGCACGCACGGACACCACTTACTTTGATTTTCTTTGACAGCATTAGTGTATTTTCATGATATTTTATTTTTTTAATTATTCACATATTTAATTATAGCACATTCTTTTTATTTATTAATAAGATGATTAAGAGATTTTACATCCAGTTTTTTTTATTTATCGCTTTGACAGTTTACTTTTATTTGTATTCTTAGGATTTCAATGTTATTTTACCCTTCTTATCAATGCTTGTAACTAATGCTATAATTATTTGATTAAAATAATATTTTGAGATTTTTGTTTAAAAAAAGTGATTATTTATTACATTTCTCAATCCATGTGCAATCATCCAAAAGGACAAAGAAAAAAAATGCAAGGACTTATACTCCCTCCATTCCACAATACATGTCTTTTTAGAGAGAGAAAAAAAATCTACAATACATGTCACTTTAGGAATTCAAGATAAACTTAAATGTTATTTTGACATTTCAACCCTTCTTCGTTACAAAAAGAGAGAAGAAAAATGTATGGGAAAGAGAGAGATGGATTATGGGGAGTTACAAAAAATTTAATTGCTTCTCAAGGGTAATTTTGTCCAACAACACTCTTATTTTCCTAAAATTTAGGATATTATTTGATTCTTTAATCCTTATGAAAAAAACCTTAAACGTCATCTAATGTGGAATGGAGGGAGTATATCGCAATAAATTTCTCCTCAATCAACCCGTATTTTCATTCCAGCTACTTAGACGTTTCAATTTATTAATTTTGAAATGTTTGAAAAAAATGTACATCTAATTAACAATTTAAATTTTTAAGCTTCTCCTTTTTACTTTAGGGTGTGTTTGCAACTTCTACTCCAAACTGATTATGAGTTTTTCTCTCCTCGAAAATCGTGATTAGGTGTTTGTAAAAATAGCTTTTGCTTAAGCTTCTCATAAAATAAGCTGATTTGACCTCATAAGCTAGAAGCATGTCTTGAGCAACTTCTCCAGTTGGATGGCACATTTGTAATTAATGAGACGCTGTTTCTAAAGTTTGAGACAAATTTGTCCTCATGAATTATTCAATATTCTGAAATAGCCTTGGTCATTTTATAACATAAATAAACGTCTTTTTCTCATTTTTCTTTTTAATGTACAACAATAATTTTTTAATTGTCATTAACAAGTAGGGGTGAAAATCGATCCGAGTGGCTCGGTATTCGGATCGAACTCGGCTCGGCAGAGGCTCGACCGAACTCGTTTGATTCCTTGCCGAGCCGATCTTGAACAAGAATCTAGACTCGGATGAATTTTCGAGCCGAGTCCGAGCATATACTTGCTTGACTCGTGGAGCTCGTGAACAATGAAGGAAAGAAGTTTTGTGCACTGTGAAGCTTTCCTTCTTGGCCAGTCGTTTTTTTTTTTTTGAGATAATCTTGGCCAGTCTTCATATTTGGTTGCCTTCAAACTCAATGATTGTGCACAAATCACCAAATTCCTCATTTTTTGCCATAAATCTCGTTGACTGAAAATTGGTCTTTTGGGAGAAAAAAAAAGATTTATTTTTGTAAATATATTCTCTGGTAAATATGCTTTATTCAATTTCAAAAATATTGCAATGGATGAAGAAACAATTGATTGAATTTTCTTTAGAAAAACCAGTAGCTGTTTTAGCTTCTCCCTCTTCTTTAATTTTTCCCTTTTCCGACGAACTCACTACTCATAAATCGAAGTATAATGGAACTATGGAAGTGATGAAATGGTTTATAATATTTTATTAGGGCCATAATGACAAGTCTGAGCAATAGTTGGAACTTGTCAGTAAAATGTTTCTTTTTCTTCCCAAAGTAGCATTTAGAGTAGTAGGCACGTGACATTGTAGCAGCATATTAATCCACCGAGCTGAGCCGAGTACTCGTAAACATAATTGTTCTTGCTCGAGCCGAGTTCAAACATTAAATTATACAAGAGACTCGAGCTCGAGCCGAGCCTGAGCTGCTAAACTAATTTTTCGAGCCGAGCTTGATCTTTAGCTTGTCTGGTACGTTCGAGCTCGTTTTCAGTCCTATTAACAAGTTATCTTGTTAATCTTGAAGTGTGCTAGAAACACATAGCACAATAATCCAAAATCATAGTTTAATAACAACTTTATAATAAACTATATAGTGTGAATATCAAATTTTCAATACATATAATTATATACATATAAGATTTTAAACTAAGGCAAAAGTTGTTACTTTAATGAGGGTAAATTAGACATTTCATAGGAAATCATAAAAATAAGTTGAACACATATCTTTTGTCTCAAATACTACTCAAAGTGCTTTAAGTCTCATTTATAAGTGATTATCTTGAACTTAACACACAATCTCCAGTTTCAGCTTTTTCAATAGAGATTGCAAACACACCCTTAGTCTATCACACTTCCAAGGCTATATAGACTTTTCGTGGCTCTATGCGAAAACCGAGGCTCGACATGGTAAGGGAAATTATTTAATGTAAAATTTATTTTTCTTGTTTTAATAGATGTAAAATTATTGATGAAGTCTTCATATTCAAGCCTTTTTAGAAAACATTATATATATATACACACAGAGAGAGCAATATTCAAAATTATAATTATAATTATGTTTGGTCACTTGATCTTGGTGGTAAGACTAGAAAAATAAAATAAATGTAATAAAATATGGACTCTGAAACATTGAAAATAGTAGGGCTGAGCATTCGGTAAAAACCGAACCGAACCGGACCGAACTTCGGTATTTGTTCGGTTCGGTAATTTTCAGACCGCGGACCGTTTGCTGAACCGAAAATTTCGGTTCGGTTCGGTTCGGTAAAAAACCGAACGGCCCGATTCGGTCCAAAAAATCGAAAGTTTAAATTTTTTTTATTTTTAAAAAATCAAAAATTCAATTTATTGCACAACATACAAAGAAAAAAATATCTTACAACATACAAACCATACAAAAAAACCCCCCTTCTATTTATTTCACAACATTCAATATATCACCAAAGTTCATACAAACCATTCAAACATAAAAGTCTCAAACATAAAATAATCTTAATCAAATACAAACAGGTAAATTATTTTTGAAAAATAATATTAAGTTTATACAAACCATTCAAACATAGAAGTTATAAATCTCCAAAATCATAATTGAAAAACACTAATTTTTTTTTAAAAAAAATATTCGGTCCAATCGGTTCGGTTCGGTAAACCGGCCGGTATTACCGAGAACCGACCGCTCCCAAGGATCGGTTCTCGGCCAAGAACCGTTTACCGGACCGAAATTTTGGTTCCGGTTCACTTCGGTCGGTTTACCAAACCGTGCTCAGCCCTAGAAAATAGGCACTTTTCACTTTCAAAATACAAAAGTAGCACTTTGCACCCTCAAAACATGAAAAATTAAGCACTTAGCATCCCCTCCCATTATAAAAGAGCACTTTACCCATCCGTGATATTCATAATATTCAATTTACCTTCCTGTGATTTAAAAAATAGCACTTTATCCATATGTAATTTTATAAAAGTTTCACACCGTCTCATTGATATTTTTATGTGTGATACTTTACCCCATTTGTTATGATAATAATGGCAATTACCCAATTTATTATGATATGGCAATTTACACCATATGTTATGATAAACGTGTCAATTTACCCCTCTATGATATAAAATACTTTCAAGTCCACTCTCAATTTCATAAAATGAATTACACTCTCCGGCTAAATGGGCTAACTTGCTTCTTTAAATTTTTTACAAGGGGATAAATTGCTCTTTTTCAAATCACAGAAAAATAAATTGAATATTATAAATATCAAGGGGATAAATTGTCATTAATTCAACTTCTTACACTTCTCCAAACTTAATTGTTACCCATACCTACCATAGAAATATAATTTGTCTTTTTGTTTGTATTAGTTAATTAAATGAAAAGTATTGATGTTTTGATGTACTTGGTATGGGCTGAATTGTGTAGATCCGAAAGGTAGGTGAACGGTGAACCATAATTGTAACGGAGCCCTCAATGGAACGGGTGTTAATTTGAATTTGATCCAATCCAAAAGAAAATAATTTTTTTAGAGACAAAAAAAAAAAAGAACTAATTTGTTGATTAACAAAAAATTATCTAATTTCATCCTAGTTGAGTCGGTTAAAAAAAATTGTAATTCAAAATACGATAAACAAATATATGAAGTAAATATTGAGTCGATAATGAATAAATAAATTATATACATATATAACATGTTATTATTTTAAATAGTACTGATAGTACTTTAACATTGGTATGATAAAATATAAGTTTAGTGTTTTATTTATTATTTCTTTTTTTTTTGTATATTTTTACCTAACAATATGACTTATTTTAGTAGATTAATATCAGTTTTTAAACCTAATATGTTAGTTCATTTCATTTGAATTAAGGGATTAAGTGTGTTTAGACTTTAAAGCTAATCTTTTTTTTCCTATTGGAGTTATGGCCCCGTTTATCTGCATTTCCGAGAATATTTTCATGTTTGGGAAAAACGAGACAAACAAGATTTCTATTTTCTGAGATAAATTTATCATCTCTCAATTTTTCCAAACTACTCTTTAAAAAGCCAAACAAACAACAATTTTATTATCTCTAAGAAAAATCTACACAAACTTTACATAGATTTGACATAATGTAACATGTCTCTTACACAATTTATCTCACATAACAAACATGATTTGACATAAATTCGTACAAATCTTACACCTACAATCTAAACCCTTCCAAAAAATCATACACCTACTTGATTTCTCAAATCACTTTCTCAAAAATAAAACAAACAACATTACGCAAATCGAAATTATTTTACAAACATCCATTACTTTCCCAAACTACTCTTCCAAACACCAAACAAACATACCCTATAATTTTGCCCTAGGTAATTATGAAAAGGTTTAGATAATTTTGCTAAGTCAATGAAAATGTTAATATTTTGATAAAATTTAAAATGCTCACATGTAATTAAATTTGATAAGGGTTCAAGATCCGACCCGATACAAAATTCAAGGATTAAAAAATTTACCATTTTTTCTTAAAAAAAGGATGTGCCAATTCAACTTATCAAAAAAAAAAAAAAGATGTACTAATTCATTCTATATCCGTTGTACAGTAAAGCCGGCAAAATAAATATCTATCAAGTATTAACATTCTCTCTTACTCACGGCCCCCGCAACTCCAAAGGTCCGGCGATTCAATTTTCGCCGCCGTTTCACGTGGTAAGCATATTCGTTCTAATAAATTAACACACTCTTCGATTCCGTACATCACAATAGACAACCGATCTAGAGGAGGTGGATGAGGTCAACAAACAGCTCGATCACATGTAGTATTTGATTATTTATAGACTATTTTTTTATTGATTAAAAATTAAGATGATTGATTATTCCTGTTTAATATTTCTATTAAAGTTATATTATGTCAATGGCGAAGTTTTTTGAATACTTCTGTTATATTGCAGGGGTTATAATATTGGGGTTCGGCTAGTGGATGAATTTCTCGCGAAATCTAATGTTTCGAGATGTGTTGATTTTAGAGAAACAGCTGAAGTCATTGCTAAGGTAATATTGTACTCGTACCGTTGCTTAGCCTTTATTGATGTTCGTTTTGGCATTTGAGTGTGAAGGAGTTTTAGTGGTATATAAGGTTTTAGTTTTACTGTAAATAATATAATAGAGTTTGTACCCGCTCTAGTGATTTTAGGAAATAGGAAAGGAGTCGGAAACACAAATCTGGGCTTGGTTCCAGTTTTACTTTAATATGTTTATCCCCGCTGAGCTTTCTCTATTAAATGGTATAGGTTTGAGTAAGCAGGGTCTTTTAAGTCTAATTTGTATTGGATACGTGAAACTTGTTATTAATACAGTTGTAGTGACATAAATAGGTGAAGTAGATACTATCTTGTTGCCAAAGTTCATAAACATAAAGAGGGTTTTGTGTTGAGCTATCATTTTCACATTTAAAAGATTTGGATTAGTTTAGACATGCCGTCATACCTATGGTGTATAAAGATATTAGTGATCACTTCTTTAAATTGTTTAATTAGCTGTTGTTGACCATGATGCCTCGGCTATTGGTCTGGCTTAGATTACGCATGACTAGATCGAGAGATTGAACACTCGAAAATGTAAATGAGCCTGAAAGAAAATATGAAATGATAATTATCACTATTAGTTCAGAAGAATCTTTACTCGACTGTTTAATTATACCAGTTGGCAGAGAAGTACTTTTAGTTCAGGTGTTCAGTTAGTCTTCCCACTTTTCATTTCCATTCTATCCCTATATGCTAAGCTATTATATCCAGCCACACGGTTCTCCTATTTTATTAAGGTATGAAGTCATTATGAAATAAGGGTGTGTTATGGACTGATTTGTTTTGTGGGTCTTATTCCCAAAGTTTTCGCATATTAAATCTATTCTAAAATGTCTCATGAACAGGTCGGATTCAAAATGTTCCTGGGTGTCACAGCATCTGTTAGTAACTGGGACACAGAGGGGACAACCTGCAGTATAGTTCTGGAGGATAATCCTTTGGTCAACTTTGTTGAGCTTCCTGATACATGTCAAGGACTGTATTATTGCAACATTTTAAGTGGAGTTGTCAGAGGAGCTTTTGAGATGGTGAGCTCTCTCCCTACCATAAATATCTTATCATTCTTATATAGTACTAGTGTGGTCACTTCTTAGTGCTCGTTTTACTACATGCGTACTTCATGAACATGTTAATGACGGTGTACTATTTTTAATCGTAGTCTTGTAAGTCCGTTTTGTCCTTTTGAGATATGACTGAAGTTTTAGTCTTCCGATAGTTACTACTCGAACAATACAAACTACAAAACCTAAATAAGAGCAGAGAAAAGAGAAAGAACCAAAACAAACTATGAAAACCGATGTTCTTGGTAACTACACAATTCCGTACATCACATAAGATAATTTAGGGACGGGTAATTTCATTTATTTTGAATTTATATTGTAGTAATTAGTTTTACTACATATTCGCAGAACGCGGAGCTGTTTACTATGACCTACGGTGCTATCGTGCGCCAGATGATCAACGATCTAGAGGAGGTGGATGAGGTCAACAAACAGCTCGATCAAATGTGATTGATTATTTATTTATACTCATTTTTTATTGATAAAATAATAAGATGATTATAGTAGGTCAATGGCGAAGTTTTTTGAATGCTTCTGGTGTTATATTGCAGGGGTTATAATATTGGGGTTCAGCTAGTGGATGAATTTCTCGCGAAATCTAATGTTTCGAGATGTGTTGATTTTAGAGAAACAGCTGCTGGTGGACATGCTGAAGATGATAAAAGGCCACAAAGTAACAAAGGCAGTGCAGAGAGAGAAACCATATATTTCAAAGGCTGAAAGAAGAAAGCTCAAAAAGGCCACAAAGATGGTGCTTCTGGTGGACATGCTGAAGATGATAAAGGAGCAGAAGAATATCCCGACATTGAAAGCCAGCCAGATGAAATAAAAAGTTCAAAGCCAAGTAGTGGAGAAGTTAGCCGTGGACAGATAGCTAAATTGAAGAAGATAAAGGAAAAGTATGCTGACCAAGATGAGGAGGAGCGCAACATTAGAATTGCTTTTTTGGCTGTAAGTATTGCTACTTAGCTCTTAAACCCAAGTTGATTATGGAACTAAATGATTACTTTCAATTTGTTTCCACAATAGGTTCTCCAGCTCTCAATCTATCTCCTTTCCTTATAACCTTTTGTCTTTTGTATACATGTGTCTTCCTGAGAATCGAGTTCTGGTCACACCAAATATATGAAGAAACTATAGTACATCTCTTCCAAAAGAACTCGAAGTTGTCCTACTATTAAAATGCTAGTGGTTGTTTGGGGAAACCTTAACAATAGAAAAGACTAATACTATTGTGGCGCCTCATATTTGACATTAAAATTACTGTGCAGGCTGCTGGCAAATCGAAGAAGGAATGTGAAGGCCACCGAAGAAAATGAAGTCAAGCTACCTAGCGGTATAATTTTCGTTAACATATAGATAATGATGAAATGCTGGTTTCATTCACTATCCAAATGACATGGTTACTCGGTGAAACTAATATTGATGTTGAAATGTTTTTAGTTGATTCTGCTAACCCAGTTCCCCCCCCCCCCCCCTCCCCCCGACTCCGAAAGCTAAATTTCCATTTATAACTGTATGCAGAGGGAAAAACTGTTTTAACCTGGAATAAATTTGTTGTGTTGCCAAACAAAGTTAGTATGCAAGCCCTCATGGAGCAGCTCAAGATAAGATCCGAAAGTGGATAAACAAAATAATATATGGCGAGGTTGTTACATAATAATGAGAAATACTTATAGGCCATGATCTGATGCACCCATAGAGTTACTTATTTGTTCCATTTCTGGAACAAATGCTTTAGTGTGTAGATTACCGACCTAAACTAACTTGCACTTATCTGGACTACCTGGTTAAAGTTTTTTCATTAATTTTTCAACAAAAAACTGAATCATGCAATTTGTCTGAGCATGTATGCAATTGTTAATAAATCTTTTTATGTCTCACTGGAATTTCAAATAGTATAACAATCTCTTGGACTCAATCTTTGAAATGCAATATATTCATTTGTTCTATGATGATGGCATTGAAATGCATAAATTCACCAGCACCACCACCCCTTCTTGTGCAGTTCATGTTGTTGCTGTAAAAGATATGCTACAAATGTAAGAAGGCAGGTCATACATCCCGAGATTGTCCAGAACATCCCGATGAGACTGAGGACGATGGAGGAAGATGACATCCATGAGATTGGTGAAGAAGAGAGAGAGAAACTAACTCTTATTTGACTGGAAATCCACTGCCAAATGATGTCTTGTTGTATGCACTGCCTGTCTGCGGTCCTTACAATGCCCGTCATATAAATACCGTGTCAAGATAATTCCCGCCTCATTGAAGAAAGGAAAAGGTAAAAGCTATATGAGAAGCTTTCTCGTGTATGGATAAAATTGATCCTTCCATTTTATTTTCTTGGTCACAAGTTCTTATAGCCTTTTCACTGTAGCAAAATTGACCGTTCCTTTATATGTGTGGTGTGTTAGTTTACAGCAATGGAACTTTAGTGCTATGTTTGGATCTCGAAGTTTAGTGAGTAGAGCACTACGATAAAAGTGGGATTTGTTTTCTTTTGGTGAAATTGCATTTTTAGTCCCACAATGTAGACCCTTTTGTCTAGTACTTTACACAATTGTACTTTTGATCTTTATTTTAAAAAGTTTTACACTTTTGGTCCCATATTGGAAATTCCCTGTTTGGCCCTTTTGTTTCCATAGGTCGATCTCAGATTCTCAGTTTTCACTTAGTCCCAAGATGAGGATAAGGCGAGAGGTCAAAAGTGCAAAACATTTTAAAAATTTGGGACTAGAAGTGCAATTTTGTGAAGTTCTGTGGGACTAAAAGTACAATTTTTCCTTGATTATCATTTTATCTGCCAAGTCCAAAATCCAAGAATCAAATGGTGTGTCGTTTTCGTGAGTGTTGTAAAGCTTATCGAATTCTTTTCTCAAATCTATTTGTGTGCAGACGGCAATGAATTTGTTTAGTCACACGCCGGAGTCAACAACTAGAGAGAAGGAACTGATGAAGACTTGCACGTTTCCCTAGCTTGTTGCTGCTATAGTAGGGGATGATGTATTCGAGTTGCAGTTGAAACTTCTGAAACATGTACCTGAGGAGTACCCGTATAAGCAATTGTGTATGCAGTAAATAGAAGTGCTTGAAAGAGTCTCTCCGGAGATATGAACCCCATTGACAATAGCCTATCTCCATACAAATAAGCTAAAGCTGTTGAGGCTGCTTCAAGAACCTGTGAGCTAAGCTAAATAGGCCAACACTCGCAAACCAAGATTGTCTAATACTCTCCCACTTCGGGCCCTCCAGCGTGTCTAAGAAGCCCGACTATCCTTTTTTGAGACGAAAAAGCAGTTATTGTACTATGATTAATCACTTCTTCACTTGCTAGTTGGCTTCCCTCCTTTTGTGCTGTTTGAGCTTTCACAGACACACTCTTCATTAGAACGCTACTTAGATAAAAGCTTCGAATGAGTAAAGGTTGAGCCGCCATCATCACTAGTGCTAGCCTCCATGTTATTAGATTATTTATCAAATAGAGATTCGATGAATTTTATTCGATTAAGTAAATCCATTATCAGAAATAGATGAAGTGAATATGAATTTAAAATAATCCTATCCAATGGGTTTTTGGCACTTTGCACCCTGGAGATATAGGATTTTGTCACTTTGCACCATAATTTAAAAGTTATGGCACTTCGTACCCTGAAAATATAATTTATTTGACACTTTGGACCATAGTGTGTGTTATAGTGAGAAAATTTGTTAGGGAAAGGATATAATAGTCAATTTTAAATATGTTTGGGTCACTTTGTACACTGAAAATATAAATTTTGGCATTTTGCACCCTACAAATAAAAAATATTGGCACTTTGCACCCAAAATATATTAATTTTTTGCACTTATCATCCCGACTTAAAAATTGGCACATTTTTTATTTTAACAGCTATTAGTAATTAGGTAAGAACTCTTTTTTCTTTTTTGTAATTCCTAAATTTGACATGCTAGTAGATTATAGATTTGTAGGGTATGTCGTGTAGAAATTTTTTGGAAACAAAAAAAATAAAACATGTATCTATTCTATTATATAATTTTGTATGAATATCACAACTGATGCAAATCAATGTCTATTTAAGGACAAAATAATTTGCAAAAAAAATAAAAATTGATTATTTTTGTGATTGAACTCAAATTTTTTTGTTTCCCTATGTTTGATTGTTGGGCATTGAAAATGTCCATTTTATCTCTCTACCGACGACATTCAAGGGCTTTTTTCAAAGTAAAAAACATTAGGATGCAAAATGTCAAAAATTATATTTATAAGGTGCAAAGTGCCAAATTTTTTGAATTGGAGTGGAATGTGCTAATTTTTTTTATGTTTTTAGGGTGCAAAATGCTGACATCTTATATTTGTAGGGTGCAAAATGTCAAAATCTGTATTTTTAGAGTGCAAAGTGCCAAAAAAATATTTAAAAATGACTATTATACCGATCCACTAATAAATCTTCTCACTAAAACACACACTAGGGTGCAAAGTGCCAAATAAATTGTATTTTCAGGGTGCGAAGTGCCAACAATTTGAAGTTGGGGTGCAAGTGTCAAAATTTTATATTTCCATGGTGCAAAATACGAAAAATACCTATCCAATTGAAGATTCAAATTCGATAATTTCATATTATGTGTTATTTATATATGTAGTACTAACCAAACACAATGGTACTTCATAGGATGTAATCTATTTAAACTTAGAGATTATAAATAAAGTAGTTTTCAATTCAAACACAATAATATTTCATAGGATCTAACCTATTGCATTTTTGACATTGCATAAATGTTTCCCTGAAACATTTTAATACCAACGTCAATTATTCTTAATGAAATTTTGATAGAGTTACTTTGGGGTTAATGACAATTTAACTCGCGGTGATATTCATAATGTTTAATTTACACTCATGTGGTTTGACCAAAGAGCACTTATTTCCATGTAAAAAAATTAAAGAAGTAATTTACCCCTTTGAACCGGAGTGTGTAACTCACCTGTCGAAATTGAGAGTGTGCATAAAAGTTTTTTTAACATAGAAGGGATAAATTTCCACATTTATCATAACACAGGGGACTAAAATACCACATTAATTACAAAACGTTTTGTTTCATTGAATTTCAGCATAGCAAAGCAAATTAAAGATTTGAATTCGATATGATTTATTAGATTATTTATCATATTAGAATTCGATGAATCTGATTCGATTAAGTAAATTCATTATCGCAAATAGATGAAGTGAATATGAATTTAACATGATCCGACCCATTGAAGATTCGAATGCGATAATTTTATATTATGTATTATTTATACGCTAATCAAACACAATAGTACTTCATTGGGTGTAAGTTGTAACCTACTTAAACTCGAATATCATAGTTTTAAGTCCAGACAAAATTAAAGTATTTCATAAGATCTTAGGATCTATTTGGATGAGTTTTAGCTCGGTTTCGTGGGTCTCGATTTAAAAAAAATGATTTGGGTGGTTTCAATGAAACCTTTGAGACCTCATTTGGATGTGTTTTGACTGTTGGGTTTTGTGGTTTGAATAAATTGAAACCCCACTTTGGATTGGGTTTAGATGTTGGGGTTTAGGGGAAAAAGTAGGTGATAAATGTCAAATCAATGTCTTATAGGTTCGAAGAGTTTGAGCGTGAGTTTCTGAATATATTTTTTATGGTTTTAAGGGCAGGGGCAGACCGTGTATATGTTAATTAGTAATTTATGTCCAAAAGTATTTGCTAGTTGAGTTGGTTGAGATTGTGGCCATCTCCAACAGCTCTCTTAAATTTCGGCCTTTTATCCTAAAATATAAGCAGTGAACAGTGTTATACACTTTTACTTTTTACTCTGCACTCCAACAACTAGTTTATATTTTAAGAGACTACTTTTAAGCAAACACACAATTTCATTCCAACAGCTAATTTATATTTTAACAAATTACTTTTAAATATTATTTTATATAAATAATAATTATATATGTGCATAATTCTTAAATGTTGTGCAAGAATGTACTTTCATGTAAAACATTTGAGATATACACTTTGAATTTGGACATGGGTATTTGACCTTCCAAACCCAAATTTTTTAAGGACCCATAAATTATAAGAGTGCTCTTGGAGGATAATTTTTGTGTGAAATTTAATAAAACTCTTAAAATTTGAGTTTTAGAAGTGCTCTTGAAAATGGCCTTATGTCCTGTGTTCAAATCTTCTCTTCTCGGGAACAACTCTGTTTTTGTTTTATACTGCTTCTTTTCACCTTTCAACTTTGGAGACAATTTATACAATATTTTATGCATTATTTTGTTTTCACTTTGCCCTTTTTTTTTTTTTTTTATACAAATTGGTTCTTCCAACTTTAAGGATTTTTACAAAATAAACATTTTATGTTATGATTCTAATTAAAATTTGATTTAGAAAATTAATTGAAAATGAGTGTTATTTTATGTTATGATTCTAATTAAAAGTTGATTTCAAAAATTAATTGAAAATGAGTATTTTTGTATTACATGCTTCTATATTTTTTTGAAAAAAGAATAGTTGGCTATTTTAAAACACAGTCGAGCATCGATGAGATGATGATTCATGTTCAATAAAATACCGTCGGTTACGGTTTAAATAATTCTATTTTCGAAGATATTTATATTTCAAAGTTTGTTGGACAATATTCTATTAATTTAAGATGACTTTTTTTTGTCACTTTATTAATATGTTAACAAAATATTGAGTGCAGTAGGAAAAAAAAATTTAGCTCCCCCAAGGAAAAGCTCCTAGTTCCGCGTTTATCAAAAACTCATTTGATAGGGTTTTGACTCGATCTCGTAAAACCCGCCGGACTGGACCAATACCCATCCACATACATCCTTAAACTTAACTTTCATAAAAAAGTTTCGGTCCATACACCCTATAAATCATATACAAAATAGCCCCATCATAACCCTAACCCCAGCGTCCATATTCATCATCGTCCATATTCAAGATGCACTTTACCCCATACTCCTTAATCTGCGAATTTCAGCGGCAGCTGAAGCGGAAGGATTGGAAGAAGCCACTTTACCCCGTGATAGATCCGAATCCTTCGTTTTCAAAGACGGTTGCCAACCTCAACGGAGACGATTACTTTTTCACCTCTGTTATGACCATCGGGCCCACAGCATGTTTGAAGCTTGTTTCTGAAAACAATCAAAGGGTTCCGGTTGCATATAGGCTGCCGTTATTTCTGGCGTTGTTTCTTCCCTTTTCCTCGCTCGTCTACTGGTCTTCTAAACTCAGGCTCAAGGGGCAATTGCTCAATGATGAAGAAGTTGAATTCTACAAAAACAAAAATTGTTGAATTATGTAATTTAGTTAATTAATTGTTTTTTTTTTAATTTATGGTTTAGGGTCAGTGTCTTATTTGATGATGATCTGTGTTGCTTGTTTTAAAAAGTACAATGGATGAGCTAATGTATGATGCTATGTTGCTTGTTTTATTATAATACAACCTATGAGCTTATCGTTTTTTCGTTGTGTTTATTGTCGGTGATCAGAAATTATTGATTATTGTTGTGATGTTCCGAGTATTTTTCCTTATAATAACTTTGGTCTGGCTGTACAAGCATCGCATCCTTAGGCGGGAGCTACATATTATAGTACTACCCTACCCTGGAAGAAAAACCGAGGTATCTTACTAAAGAGTATTAAAGAGTACATTTGAGATATATGTGGGTGTACTGACTAACATGCGCGTGAAAATGTGCTGTAGACGTCTAATCTGATGTATAGTAGTGGAATGACGGAGTCGGGGGAGAGTGAGAAGGTTATGCTGTTGATGGAGACTGGTGTCAGATTGCATACCACCGCTTATATGCATTAAAAGACTTGCAAATTGTCTTATATTCATCTTTGTATATTTATGCATGTGAAATTCTGGTGCCCTGAACCAAGGCAAGTATAATTCAGTCGCAATGTTGTCACTTCAAGCACCTTCAAGTATTTGAAATGACTAGATATTGTACTTCTTTGAGTTACAATTGTGGATATGCCATTCAGTTCCGAAAAAAAGCCAAGGAAAAAAATAAACTTGACATAAAGTTACTAAAATCAAGTGTATTTTTACTTCATCAACAGTAAAGAATGTGTATGTCCTCACAGGGACAAAAGCAATACTCCTTCAGGGTTTACGTTGAAATTGAGGAAACACATAAGAACTAGAGGATGTTCGTCAACATGGGTATGATAGGTTATGTTTTGCTCACTTTTCTGGATTTCATTAATTGTGAGTTCTCATAGTTTTGAAGGATTATGTTTGAATATTGTTTTGTTTTTAGATAATACTCTTTCGATTTGGAGTAGGAGCCAATGTGCACTATGTGATTTTGGAGCAAGGCAATATTATTCTCACAGATTCTGAATTCACTGGCTTGACTCTCCTGCGGTCACACAGGTTAGCTATTCCAGTGTTTTCTGTTTGTGTTGTTCATTAGCCTTATCTGATAGGGTGTAGTTAAACTCATTTTCCTCGAGTATTCATGACTAGCTGCAAACTGTTTCTACTCTGATTTTTGGCATGTGCCATTATGGCTGCAAATAGGGTGTAGTTAATTTTGACACAGTATCTCTAACCAATAACAGGGATGATGATAGGGGAGTTGCAATCATGTCACGGCATCATTATCCAGTTGAACTATCTCGAGTCTTTGACCGTACCACAAGAGATAAAATGTTGGCAGCTTTAAAATCTTTGGGGGAGGGCAAAAAAGATGAGCATCTAGTTAATAGTGAACATGGAAATGATAGTTCCGACGCCCACATAGGGAAGCAAGGCAATATGAAGAATGTGAAGTCTACTGATAGTGCCCGTGCCAAGGCGGCAACTCTGAAGGTTGTTCTTGGGAAGCATTGGGTTATGGGCCAGCATTATCAGAACATATTATATTGGATGCTGGCCTGCTTCCAAGTACAAAAGTTAGCAAGGACTTCAACTTGGTCGATAATACCATCCAGGTTCTGGGTGAGGCCGTAGCAAGGTTTGAGGACTGGCTAGCATACGTTATTTCTGGTGAGAAAGAACCAGAGGGATACATCCTGATGGAGCAAGTAAATTCAGGGAGAAGGCATGATGTTGTATATTAGAAAGGAACTTCTGAGAAAGTTATCTTTGTTATCATTCTTCTTAATATTTTTTGGTCTACCTCTGAAAGGAATATGGATTTATTTACTTATGCATGTTATATTTTGGTATTGATTTTCTTCCTTTGCAAATCTATGATTGATTCTGCCCACTGTTGCTGAACCAGTTCAAATCAAGAGATTCCATTGAGTTTGAGACGTTTGATGCAGCATTGGATGAGTTCTACAGTAAAATTGAAAGCCAGCGTTCTGAACAACAGCGAAACTAAATTCTGCTATGCAAAAACTTGACAAAATCAAAATTGATCAGGTCCACATAAAAATAAATTTCCATGGAACATAACAAAACTTATATGTTTTCTGATATACTAACATATGAAATGCTTCCAAGATGCGTGAACAGGAGAATTGCTTCATAGTTACTCCCTACCCCCCCTCCAAAAAAAACACACACACAAAAAAAGAGGAAAATAAATATGACATGGCTTCTTAGAAGTTGGATAGGGTTTTGAATTTGAAATCAATAATTGTTTTGTCATTTTTATTATTAAAAGGTTTACTTTGTGTTACATGAAAGCCGTGTGTATGCATGAAGAGAGAAGTTGAACAGTGTGTAAGATGGAAGAACTAATAGAATGTAAACTTGCAAATGGTATGAGCTGGTTTGATTTGGGTCGTATGGTGGAGGAGAAGAAATCTGGAAACCCTGTAGCTGGCCTCATCGACAAGCTTCATCTTGGAAGAATTGCATAAATCTGCTGTTGAGCAACAATCTTGATGAGATGGATGATGATGGAAAGACTCAACCAGTGGACAAGGTATTTCATGAAACGTTTTGTCGTGTTATTGTGTTGTGTTTCATATTAGTGAAGCATAACC